>OW026367.1:124868727-129668727 GCA_932273885.2 Leucozona laternaria | reverse complement strand
ATAAGATAGGCAGTCATCTGCCGGTAGGAGAGTTCCTGATCGGGACTGATGCCATGTCGTCGGCTGGGCGAATTCGCCAGTTGCTCCGATGTGAAATACCAAATGCTGTCCTTCTCCTTGACCTCATTGGCTGTGCTGCTAGGGATGCTGCTGCTACTCGAGGCCGACGACGGCGGCGGGATTCCACTGCTGATATTGCCACTTCCCGATGATGCATTGCTTATGGCAGCCATTTAGCCAATTATCAACTGCCGCGTTCAAGCACTATTGTTGATTATACAATAGCCGCGATTGTGAAAAATCGGAAAAACAAAACGAAAATTGAGTTCATTCAGAGAAAAAACAAGAACAAGTGCGACGAGGCTCAATGTTCACTTTCGTATAAAAATATTGTTATCACGAAAAATTGCAATCAAAACAAATTAAACGATTGATGATAGATAATTATAATTTTTGTCTGGGGAACTTGGGATGGTTGTCAGTTGTCTTAAGTTTTCTTTTCTTTTAATTCTTTTTGTTTAAACTTTAACCGCTGGACTAGCACCAGACACAAAAACACTAGACAGACGCGAGTTCGTCTTGTTTTGATTTTTATTAATTATTTTTTTTTTTTACTTTGTGTGCTCACTTTCCCCTTCGGAGCGATTGCAGCGCCACTTTTTCAACTGGCAATTAGTAGGCCTCTACACCAAAACAAAAATATGGGATTTTTCACTTTTGCTTTCTCCGTCAAATTCTTTGCTGCTTTGGGTGAGAAAAAGACAAATAGTGTTTTGTGGATGGGAAAATGAAAATAGGGAAATTGGGATTCGTTTCCTTTATCTTTTGGTTCACAGCAAAAAACGAAAAAAGCAAATATGTCAAGAAACTTAATGCGATCTACTGCATAATTTTTTTTTTTTTGATACCTAAATTAAATAGAAAATAATAATTTTGCATACATGTTTTGGAGTAGGTGAAAAAATATCGAAAGATTCTTTCTTTTCAGATTTTCCCTTCTCTGTACAGCAAGCATTTATACACACGATTTTTTTTTTCTTTATTCTTGCAATGAATGATGGGCAGAGGCAGACGCCATTTATGAAAAAATTTCACGTAAGCTCCGAGTTTTTGGTTGGTCGCGGGGATAGGCTCCGAAGTTTTTAACTTTTTTTAGCGATTCGGCGGCGGTTTTAATTGGTAAATGTATATTAACTTGTTAACATCGCATTAGAGCGTTCGGTTTTCAATTGAATTTAAACAATCGATGTGAGTTTAATGTGAGAAATTTAATAAGAAATTAGCACTTCACAAAAAATGATGTTGTATCCGCAAGAATGGCCGACCCACAACATGAAGGGAAATTTGTTTACGTCAGAATTTGCTATAATTTTGTTTCTAGAAAAAATGGCGTTTGGAGAGGGAATTTTTTTATTGAAAATTTTTTGCGTTTTCTTGAACGTTTGTGCATTAGAAAATCAAGTAGAAAGTTAAAAATGTAGTTACGCAATTCATGTTCAGTGAAATGAGATAGTTTGTCTACTAAAGTAGCAGTTTAATTGTTTATATCCATTAATTTGTACAATATTGTAAGCAAATTGTAAGGGTTCGCTTACAGTTTATTTTGGGAAATTTTACGCTAAATGTTAGGTCACCTACTCACCTATTAATTTGGACCGTGTATCAACTAGATCTGAACGTAATTGCGAATTGACACCGGTGCGTTTTGTTATATAAAGGCTCTCCGAAACCAACGCGAATACTTCCGAACGACAACGAAACTTTCGCCTATCTTAATTTATTTGCATTGAAATTAATGAGAGTACCCACACTGGCACGATGCGAATCTTTGGACATTCTTTAACGCAAGCTGTCGGAATCCGATGGATTTCTGGTGCACGCGACAAAATTTGAGGAGCGTATGGCCAGGCGCGCACATGCAACTAAACAGTTTGGTTGCGATTTTGAGCACTATGGGATTACATGAGAGTCCGCGCACATAAACCGGCGGACTCTCATATAATCCCGAGTGCTCAAAATCGAAACCAAACTGTTTAGATGCATGTGCGCGCCTGGCCTATGTGTTTTAATGTGGACCAAATTCTCGATTCAAGTTTTTGAAATTATTTTCGCCACAAATTGAACACTAAGGTGTGGCACTAAAAATTTTAATTTTCGGCTGAAATATTTGCGGCGAATACAAAATTCAAGGCGCACATGGTAACTTTTTATTGATCAGAACAATTTGTTTAAGATAAAAAGCAACAAATCGCACCAAATTTTGTTTTTTTACTGCACAAACGTTTGTCAAAATTTAGCACACAAAATAATTGTTTGTCATACTATTCTTGAGCCAAATTTTGATATTCTGTAAATCTTGAATTTTGTGTAGGCTTTAAGGCTCTCCGAAACCATCGCGAATAATTCAGAACGGCAACAATAATTTCGTTTGTCTAAGTTAATTTACATGGTGATTAATTAGAATACGCCTACTCTGCGAATCTTTGAATAGGCGTGTTTTTTTGCAAGTTCATATGGATTTGTCAAAAAAAACAACATCCGAACTAATAGTTCGGACTTAAATCCATATGGACTTAGCTAAGTCCAGATAATTATCGGGACTTGCGTATTGTAAGTAAGAAGGTCCTAAGTCCCGATGTCGTTTTTTTCGACAAATCCATATGGACTTGCAAAAAAACACGCCTAATATTCTTCGGTCGACGCATATTCGCTGCTACTGTTTCGCGCTGGTTTGGGACAGCCTTTAAACTTGACTCGTTTGTGAGGACCCTTGAAATTGACCAGAATTAAAAATTATAGGAAAAAATCCTTTTTTGGACATTTATTTAATTAGATCTGGCAATACCCACATGCTTGTTACTGAACACATCCTTCCATCAGAAACCCCACAAAGAATTTTCATTTTTCACAACAAAAAAGCAAACCAACACCGAAAGTCGGATCAGAATCAGAATTCTAAACTCGTCTGTGGTTTCGCTTATCGGTTCACGCGTGTGTTCTCGTTGTGTCTTGTGTCGTGTCGGTCAGCCATTTCAAACACTTTTTGGTATTTATTAGATTTTCTAGGTGCAACATCACCATGGAAAAAATCACTGTTCTTCCCGCTAAACATAATTTATTCGATCAAGAAAAAGAACTGCGCGAACAACTTCACGTAGAGATTGAAAAGAAATCCAAAGCTTGCTCCAACCCAACATACGAGTGTTCCATCCCCCGATTGGATGGATATGAATTTTGTATCCGTCATATATTAAAAGATTCTCGTGCACCCTTCCGACCATGTGCCTACACCTTTGCCAATGGAAAGAAATGCCCTCAGGCAACACCAAAGCATGATAGAAAAAAGGATCCCTCGATGACCATTTACTGCTTTGAACATAGTCGTCTCTCCCAATTGACAACGACTCGCGATTCAATTGGTAAATTAAAACAAGTCGAAACCAATGAAGTGCTCCTGAATAGCTTGTCCCACCATTTGAGCATTGAACCATCTTCGCCGCCACCACCACCGAGCTGCGAAGTTGACGAAGAAATCGATGTTGTGTCTCCCAATATACAACAATTTGGTAAAAAATTCAAGGCGTTCATAGTTTAAAACAGAAAATGTTATTTTTTTTTTTCTATTTTCAGTAAACTATGACCAAATCTCCGACTTGAATACGGTCAACAGTTTGATAAAAAAGAAACGACGAATCCTCGACTATGCCTCGGATAGTTCTTCGGACGTAGAGCCAATCACTTTGAACAACACGTCCAAGGGACACGAGTGGGATATTTCAGATGATGAGAGTGTTGATTCGCAGGATGATGATTTGCTCAAGTGCGTATTTTTTGTTTCACAAAAAAGCAGTAAAATAATTTTTGTTCTAATCATAGACACGCTGGAATTTACACAAATGAAGAAGCTCTTGCTATATCAAAGAAGAAACTTATCAATCTACAAAATCTCTATATGGAACAGATTAATCGATTACATCATATTTTGAAGGAAAAGCGTCGAAGATACTTGCATGCAATTCGCAAAGAAAGGGAGACACTGTGTAAGTTTTTATTTTTCCCCCCGAAAGTGGGTTAATGAATTTTATTTTCCTTAAGCTTTTGTTTTTACTATTTTTTTTGTTTAAATATTCAAGGTTTTTCAAGCTAAATTGATTAAACGTTAAATAAATTATGTTTGGGTAGGTTGAAACCATGAACACAACTTTTGTATGCATTAAAAGTGTTTAGTTGGCTCAATCAAGGCCTCCATATAGATAAAATATGATTGCTTACATATATCCTTGATATTAAGATTTTAAGTCCAAAGAAATAGCTATGACAACTAGGAAATTCTATATGCGACTACTGCTAGAAATTGAAATAGGACTTAAAAAACACAACTTCTAAAAACTTTTTTTAACTTTTGAATTTCTTTTGGTCTGTGTTATCTGCTTAATATGGTTGAGATTCAATATCTTTTGGAGAATCGGGCTATCTATTCGAATGTTAGTGTTGTGTAATCATTCCTTGGAACTGCATTTTTCAACAAAACACCAAATCAATCTTTAAGTCCTGTGGGTGCTCAAATAATTTGAATTACCTATAAGAAATGTTAAAAACACGTATACATCTGTCTGCCTACATTTTCTGATTTATTATAATTCTCTACTTATTAATATTATTCTAGGCAGCATTCATGAACAGCAAAAAAGGTCGCCCGGCGAACGTAGTTTGTACGAGAAACTTAAAGCTCTCAATCACTACCATAGGCGCCATGGCATAGAGGCTGTACTACATAGAAAATTTAAAGAAAAGCGTTCTAAAACCAATGAAGGCAATGTTGCAAAAGGTCTACCTTATGTAAAATGCGTTTTCACTGAAGGTGGCGTAAAATGCGGCGAAAGAGCTATGCCCAGTTGCAAGTACTGCAGGAAACACATCCTTGAGGACAAGAAACAAATTCTCTTCCGAGCATGCGGAGTCGAGAAGAGTGGCGTAGTATGTCAGGAACCAGTGCCAAATATATTTGAAGATGCTACATGTGTGCTGCACATAAGCTTACCGACCAAAAAACAATACATTCAGAAGGTAAGTTAAAATGTATATTCTGATTACCCTTTTATTTAAAATATTTTGTTATTGTCAGCTGAGAAGCGTGAAGCAAGTGAATGAAATCAATTTCGAACATATTGAATAATATAACTGATTTAACAATAGTTGCGTTAAAGTTAATCGCGCCATTTATTAACAAATTATTAACAGATTAAAAAAGTTAAAGAAAATATCAAATACAAATAATTGTTCACGTTTCAAAGGTAAAGCGCTTGCGGATGATTTTCATTTTAAATATTTTGTTTTTCTGCACATATGTATTTTCAGAAATACGAGTCAGAGACGGAAGAGGACGATGAAGACACGTTCAATGCAGCAGCTATAGTGGAGGCAGCAACAACGGGAGTTAATTCGTTGTTTATAAAATCGAACGATGGTAGCGCGGTAGCCAAGGAGGAACCGAATTTAAAAAAATTGGACACTTCTATGGAAATGGATATAGTTGAGGAATCAACTAAAAATGTCACTATTTCCCATGATGAAAAACCGTCTGAAGTCGAAATAAAACAAGAGCCAGCGTCTGAACAAAGTGCTATTGAGGAAACTGCCGCTATTGTTGAGACAAAAGTAGCCATCGAATCGTCTCCAACTGGTTGAAGGCAGTGTTTTAATTATGTATTTAATTTTTAAGGTTTAGATTATCACTTATCACCCATTATAATTATATGTTTCTCTTGTGTTTAAGTGGCGCAAATAAAATATTCAAATACCTACCGATATATTCAATTTCCTTCAAAATTGTTGTTTAAATTTTCTATCTTTCCGTTACCCATATTGATTTTTTAAATGTTTCTATTGATGACATACCTACATAATAGCCATGTTTTATTATCTACGGCTCTGGATCAGGATCATTTTTTAACCCGAAAACTTAATTTTCCAAGATGACTCAGCTCCTTGCCACCGAGCCAAAACGGTACGTTTAAATTTGATTTAATGCATTCTTTTATACATTTTTAGAAACATTGATGAGTTCTTTATGTTCAGGTAAAAAATCATAAAGATTCTCTTGGGATTTCGTCACTTATATGGCCAGGAAACAGTCCGGACCTGAATCCGATTGAGAACTGTTGGCAGCAAATGGGAAAAAAATAAGAGAAAAACGTCCAAAAACCATCACTGAGATGAAATCAGTGATAGAAGAAGTTTGGTATAGCGAAATAAATGAAAATTATTTAAAAAGTTGTTCAATTCGATGCCAAACTGCATTCGTGAGGTTATGAAGAAAATGGGCGGAACGACGAAGTATTAATTTTTTTTTTGTTTACCCATGTAATTATTTAAAAAATAGCCGTTAAAATGACTTAACCGTTATATTTTTCAAGAAACATGATTTTCTTGCCCCTAAATTATATAAATACCAATTTTTCCAAATTGAGATATATGACTAATTTTTACTTTTTTAATTTAAAATATATAATATTTAAAAAATAAAAAAAAAAAAATAAATATATTATCAAGAATTCTGAATACAGGCGAGGTTTTGCTCAGCAGATCTACTGCGAGGGTTTTTTTTGTCGCTGGGTGTAATATCCGAAAATTACTTACTTACTATTGAGGGAAGATGGTTTCTCATATTATGGTCATTGAAGGAAAATTATACAACAAATAGATGAAAAAATAAACTAACGTAAGGAAGAAAGAGATAGGTGATAGGTATGCAACACAATTGTCACTAAGATCCGTATCGTTTTATTTTCACGGGATGATCTATATTGATCATTAGCGATTAACGGAGCTGATTTTTCAAGATTGTATGTAAAAGGAGTGTGCCGCACGAGTGAATTGTAGGATTTAAGATATCTTAAGTTGTTGTTTCATCAGGTATACTTTAGATAACCGAAAATTTAAGATATCTTAAGTTGTTGTTCCATCAGGTGTTTTGAATACCATTTTTTAACTTTTCATACAATCGTCTATCGAATCGAATGGTAAACTACACAAGCAATAATGGTCACTGTCATCGGCAAGATTATCTCTGACTGATGAGTGCTACGTGAAGGAAGGCATAATGTTGTGTGGAATCGTACAATTAAATCCAGACAGTGGAGCAACTGCTGTTAAGCATCTCAAAAAATTGCAATGATGGAGAAAATAGTTTTGGTTCATGAATCATGAACTCGATAGACAGGAGGATCTTGTATTGTTGTTGTAACGGTCTTTTGATGATATATATGGATCATTTCTTATAATTACGGCTGTTCTGATATTCGGGCCAATTTGAAAACGGAAACGAAAATTGAATCTGTGCGGATTGAAAACGAGTGTTCTGATTTCCAGTCGGATTTACTTTTATGCGCGAAACAGATTGAACCAGCACCAGCAACAGCGGCCACCATTATTTTATAACCAATATATTTCAATCGTTCAACACACATTAGACCAGCAACGTCAACAGCGTCGTTTGGCCAAAGTTCTAAATTTGCTGTTGCTGGTCCATTGCTGACAACTTAAATACTGCGATATTCAGAGGCACCACACTACAAAAAATTATAAACTTCATACATTTCTGGGGGCTGGTGCTGGTGGCAATGTGTTTCAAAAATATTTGCTGGCCAGCGTGCTGTTTGCTGTTGACGGTGCTGGTGCTGGTGCTGTTGCTGGTTTAATCTGTTTCAAGCTTTAAGTTTTACCAACTTGATCAACAAAACATTTTCGAAATCAGCTGTTATGTATGCAAGATCTGTCAAAAACGAAATCGTAATCCGCCAACAAAAGGATAACCGAATTTAAAACGTCAATTTGGCATATTGTAGATCTGTTCCGCAAAACGTTTTCGAATACGGAATTCGGAACAGCGAAAATTCAAAAACGTGAGAATAACAGCCGTGAATAAATAGCGGCTTTGACGTATTCTTTTCTGATTGAACTTTTCTTTCGTGGGACGCGACTTTTTTATCGAACAAAACAAACACACCTAAAATAATGTTTCGACTTGTCAAAATGACATTTGTCGGGAAGTTTCGAAGATGAAACGTCATTTTCCTTTGGAAAATTAATAAACAAGCAAAGCACGTGTGACTCCGCGGCGTTTCTTTTTAAAATTAATAAAATATTAAATTTTCATAATAAAGTCATGACGAAATTCATAGCGTATTACAGTTTGTGTCCCATACATGATACCAAAGAATTTCTGGGCCTATCGCCCGATAGCAATAGTGGCAACATTATTGCAACCCTTGGTCGAAACATAGCAATAGTGATAAAGGTAAGTTGAAGGATAAATTTCCCAAGAAAAATGGTAAATTAACATTTATTTTAAATATTTTTATCCAAGATATCAACACAACAGCAAATTCGAAGCTGGTCTATGCTTGAAAAATTCTCGTGCAAGGTGGTGTACGACCAAAAGAGTCAACAGTATGTTGGAATCATTGCTAGTCGATTCCTTAGGCTATGGGACGAAAGCGTCACTGACATCAATAAGTGCAAGAAACTTAAGGTAAAACTTGGTGCGTTATTCAAAGGACGATAATTTCTATAAACTTACTATTTCATAGTTCCACAAGAATATAGCTGACCTAGTCTATAGTTCCGATGAAACATTAGTTGTGTATGCCGATGGGACTTGCGAGTCATTATCATCGGCTATACAATCGAGAAAAGAACAAGTCGCAGACAATATTCAAATGGAAATGCTGTCAACGATTGCCATTATTGATCCAAAAATAGTCGATTTGCCTGATGGGCGCAAGTTTTTGACTTATTTCCAAAAAGAAGAATCCAAACCATTGGCACTGGTAACAGTGGAAATAGATTCAACTAATCTGAAACCGATTAGAGACTCTAAGAAGTTAATTCTTAGTAGAACTGGACAAGATGTTACTCTTTCAGGATATTCAGTAATTGAGGGTGAAAGCTCACCAGCTGTGCTCACCATTTGTAAGTAGTTTTTGTTTTGCTTTTTGTCAGTTAACTGGGAGTCCAAGTAAGATTGCCAGGTCGAAACGTCGATATTTGTGGACTTTATGCCAATAAAAGCTATTTTGAATCAGTTTTACATAACCTAGGCTCGTCATGTAGATGACATCGTAACCTTCTGAAACGTAATATTTTGGTCGATGGCTACCGACACTAACCAATTCTACAGAAAACAAACACTGCAAATTATATCTTGATCTTAGAAAGTAATGTCCGTGGGCTGGCAAAGGAAATAGTGATATTTGACTTTTTTGAAAAAAAATCCGTTTTTTTTTGCAATCCGATAAATTCTAAGTAGTTAAAAAAAATTTGCATTACATTTTTCTTAGTACTTTTGACTTTTTCAAACTTCCTCGTTAACAGTATCTCAGATAATATATTTATGTTTTAATTTTCTGATCGAATTCATTCCAGGGTCCGATGGAAGAGTATTTCTGGGAAACTTTCTCGTTGATGACTTATACCGACGCAATTCACCAGGTCAGTTCGTGTCGATGTTTAATGACCTCAAAGTTGACACACCTCTTACGATTCTCGGACTATCTAAACATTGTGTTGCCATTTATGGGGCTAATAGCACACAAGAGGGTGGCTCACTTCTCCTTTTCAATACCCAATTTAAAGTCATCAAAGCTAAACAATTTTTCAAAATATACTTTAGCTATTCGCGTTTGTGGTTAGTTGGCTCAAGCATACTTTTGGCAATGGGGCAAAATCTATCAGTTGTAACATATCAAATGAGCAAAGAAACTCTCTCGGACTTGGTGGGTTCACAAATTTCAAACGACTTTTCGCAAAATGTAGCTGCTGATTTTGTTAATGAAGAAGAAGAACTTGAGGAACATCTTTGTTTAGCTGAAATTCAAAAATCATTTACAGCACTTCAAAAACTTTCTAAAAAAAAAGAGGAAAAGAAAACAGAAGATACAGTTAATGCAGAGATAGGTGCAGATGGTAGAATAATTCCATTTCAGGACGATGAAAAATTCAGTAAGGAACTGAATAGACTAATCAATCATGATGTTCATGTCGAACTAGTGCAAGTAGAATCAGCGTGCGAAGACCTTGAGGTTGATCTGATGGCCAATTTCAATGACACTGGATTTGTCAGTGAAGAAGTACAAATTATAGCCAAGCAGCTAGAGCATTGTGGTGCGAGTGAACACGAAATAACTGAAAAGCTACTGTCAATGCTAATCAAAGCTGATTTGGTGGAAGATATAGCTGTATGTCTTCGGAGGTATACCAGTATATCTGAGAGAATGTTAGTTAAAAGCCTTAAATATGTACTGCAAGACTTTGAGGTAAAACGTAATGAAGAAAAGGAGGCCTCTAAAAAGCCCTTAACTAATGGTGAACATATGGAAGTTGATATTCCTGTTGATAACAAGGAATTTCCCAATATTGACCTTCTGGAAAATATCTACGAAACTAAAAGTGTGAAAAGTCGAAGCGATTTGATGAACATCATTCTTTCCTGTTCCTTTGATAGCCGAACTATTTTGACTCACATTTCCGAAGAGATCGAGTACGATGAAGCTTTAAAAATGTTGGAATACCTACAAATACTTATTACTAGTAAGAGTCAATGTTTGGAGGAGAGACCCGATTGTCCCGACAAAATTGACGATGACCTCCGGATTCTTAGATGGTTTGGGGTGTTTTTAAGTAGTCACTTTCAAAAAATGACCCTCTCGAAAGATGAAAAACTGTGTGAGCTGTTAACTAAGTGGAACAAAGTCTTTCTGGGTTATAAAGAGCAAATTTTCGAACTTCAAAGCTTGGCCGCTCTTTTGTATAATATTGTTGAAAAGAAACTAATCAGCAAAGAGAAGAACTATTCGAAGTGGTATTCAATTGAAGAAGTTCGATTGTATTGACCATGTTTAGATAGTAAGTAGATTTAATATAAATATATTGTTATTTAATAGTAAAGTGCATGATCGTTTGTCATGTAGACCAATCATCAAAATTTCGAGTTTTATTTAAAAAAAATATCGAAAGACTAATATTTTTAAGACCCACCATTATGAGCTGGGTCAATCGATCTTTAAAGCAAACTATGCCTTGACCACATATCACTAGGCATCCCATACACGCAAGTTGTTAAACATTAAAAAAAGGTAAGTCGTCCTAAGGCGAGTTCTTATACTAACAACTGAATTCTCCAAAAAACACCCTTTCCACCCAAGATATATTTATGGTTGCTTTTGATTGTTAGTTCCCATACAAAATATGTAATCTAACGGCTTATTTAGTAAAATCAAATAAATAAATATAAACTGCTGTTTTCCAATTTTTATAAACATTACACTATTTCCAAAGAGGTTTGGTATTGTTTTTATTGAAAATACAGTATTCCTTACATAAGTAAGTACTATCACTTTTTAGGGTGGTAGTTTCGTCTTGATTTTAGTCTCATTGGATCTAGAATTTAAAAGTATAACCTAAAATCATTATAAATTGTACCAAAATACATAAATGATTCAGGTGGACATACCTCTACTTTCCAACTCTCCTACTTAAACAAATACCCTTGGAACATAAAAAATATTTCATCAGCTAATATATTTTTCAAAAAAGTCGACATTATTCAAGTCACTACTAAATTCTCCTTTTTAGACCTAAACTTTGTCCTGTGAAAAGCTTTTATTCCCTCTCCACACCTTTACTTTAATGTAAAAATGTACCTATGATCTAACTACATAAATACGAAAGCTCTATCGATTAAAAATTTGGACTCAACAATCAATATTAGTGGTCGCCCGCCCTGGTTTTCGTACCAAGTTTGACTGTGGGCGAACTGGTTTACTAAAGTTTACTCGAACATGCCACCATTAATATGGAATAAATACAAAAATAACTTTTTGCGCTGAATTACAAATAATTGAAAGTAACAAATGACTTATTTGTCTAAGAATAATGAAGTTAGAGTAGTTTGTTCTCAGCTCGGTTTCACTGTCTGTGGGAGTTTATTCGAAGTTTTCTATATCTATAGGCATTTTTCTATTTTCGTTCAGAGCAGAGTACTGAGCAGAGCCTGAGCGAACCGAGAAGCTCTGAGTAAAGTGTGATCAGAGCTCTCCGATTAAATTATGCAACACACCTGAGCACTAAATTGTCGTTTCGGTCAAGTTACTGGCCTATTCGATTGGTAATCCGGAAGAATAATTTGATACATGCGAACGCTTCTGGAACGATTCTGAAAATAAGCTCAGAAGAAAATTGCTCTTCTTTTCCGGAGAAGAACTGTCACTGTACCAATCAAAAAGGCCATACGGCAAAATAAAGACGCATCGAAAGTAGCAGACTTCATTAACCCGGCAATTTTTGAATCCATCCAAAGGTTTTAATCGGCTACCTAATTCATCATAAATTCAATGAAATTAAACTAAAGAACCTATGTATGTACATATGCATTTATCATTTATACAATATGCCTGTTTGGTAACGTGAAATTTTCACCAAGTTGCCCAAACTTGGGTTTTTTCTCCTATGGTTTTTTACAGCTAATTGTGCAAAACTGCGAAAATTTGTGAAAAATTTCACGTTACCATACAGACCTAATATAAACATACATATTTGTTTCTCATAAACACATATATGTATATATTAATAACGTAAGAGAATGACAGTTAAGTACTCAAGTGTGTTTCAGACACACAAACACACCCAAGGCATTCAATAAAATTAAACAGAAAAACACACCGTTAAATCCACTACGCATGCAAAATTTCTTTGATTTATTAATAACGTAAGAGAATGACAGCTAAGTACTCAAGTGTGTTTCAGACACACAAACACACCCAAGGCATTAAATAAAATTAAACAGAAAAACACACCGTTAAATCCACTACGCATGCAAAATTTCTTTGATTTTATCAGGACTTATATGACGAGAAATTAAATCTTAACCAAATTGTTTTTTTTTTAGACGAAAAAAACATTTAATAGATGGTTTGGATGGATAAGAGTATCGTTATGTGCCAACAATTTTTAAATGTCGATGTAGCGTAATTAGTTATAAATTAAATTTAAGTCGATAATATTTAATAAAACTTTATTGAAAATTTGCGCTTGCGTACCAGGTACCACCAATATTTACCACACACTTCTGGTGAGGGTATGAAGGGTAAAAATTGGTATTTAGCTCAAAAGGTTCCCGGATTCACAGATTGGGTTAAGTTAAACTAGCTGACTACTGGGGTCGAATTAGGTGATGTACTTTTTATAAATTAGTGTTACGAAGGAAATATATTTGTGTATTTTTAAAAGTACATAAATTTAATTTTAATTAAGGTGGCTTACAATTTTTTTCAATATTTTTTCGAGTGAAGAAATTGAAAAGAAGTATTTGAATAGCTGAAATTTCAACCTGTTTAGTTGAAAAAAAAATTATTTCACTCGGAATTGAAATATGTACTCGAAAAAAAGCACAGAATTCAACAATAAAAACCCGTGTACGAAAATCCGCATTTTAAAATTCTCTCTCTTTCAAAGATAAGAATTTCTCATTATCAAATATAAAAGATTAAATTTTGATGTTTGTTACCATTTTAACCAATTATAGCTCTTATAAACAAAAATATCACTGCGTTTTTTGAAGGATGCTTAACCCTACTCTACTGCATGAATTATGAACGAAATGAAATACATTTTTTTTTTAAATAACTAAATTTTGCTTTATTAGGGGTTGAAAAAAGGTTGTACATACAAATTTTGTTTTGTTTACATAGTATATGTATTGTTTTAGATACATTACCCATATATGGGTTTGTATGTAGTAATTTCAAGTTAAAAATTTACAGGACAAATATAATTTAATATGCATTAAATTATTGGA
The DNA here is from genome assembly GCA_932273885.2 of Leucozona laternaria. Taxonomy (NCBI): domain Eukaryota; kingdom Metazoa; phylum Arthropoda; class Insecta; order Diptera; family Syrphidae; genus Leucozona; species Leucozona laternaria. Next base: position 129,654,872 of record OW026367.1, on the reverse strand, counting down.
TTTTTCTTATTATTGGAATGTATTCAAACCGTTTCTTTTATCATTGTAACATATGAGAACACGTTACGTTTTCTGGACTTTGCTTATTTTTTTTGGTCACAAAATTGGCCTGTTTGGCGTCAGATTATCATCACTTCGATAGAGCATCACCAGGTATAGGATTCAAATGCTTATCATTTCGATAGAAAGCCTAAAAACAAAAAATAATTCCCACAAAACTTAGTCGCCAATGCATGAAAACCCATATATGGGGTTTTGGTAATAGTTATTATAAGAACATGAAAAAAGTTTACAAATTTAAAAAAGAAGAATAAATACATACACACATACAAAATTATTTTTTATTTAGATGAAACTAACCTGTTTATTTAAAAAAAAAAAAAAAAACTTGAAAAAAGAATACACTTTTCTTCAATTATCTTTACTTGAAACGGGCTTTAGAGACAATGAGATTATTTGGAAATCTCGATTCTTTTACTGATAACAGAAACCGTTTTATTATACAAAAAATATACATAGTTCCATTGTAGATTGCATTTTTGACCCACTTATGTAATAAATATAGCGACAATAATTCATGTTGAATATGCTAAACCACATTTGAGTTTGTACGCGGTATAGGGTTAAGTCTTCAAAACAAAGATCATACAAACTAAGCTTGTTCTTGTCTGTTCTGGGGTTTGTTTGGTAACGTGAAAATTTTCACAAATTTTCACAATTTGCTGTCAAAACCCATAGGAAAAAAAATCCAGTTTTGGAAAAGTTGGTGGAAGTTTTAGTTACCAAACAGGCAATTTACTGGGCTATACTCTGTTCAACAAAAATTGTCAGTACAGGGCTTATGGGAGAGCTTTTTTCCAAAGCAGTGGCGCCTGATGCACGCTCACGACAATGAATTGGGAAAAAATCCACTGAACAAATCAGCAAGCCACTGACTTATGTAAATATTAGAATTGTTGTTCTAATCCTCCGTAAAATGCCGTACACTCCACCATGACCGTTGTATCCCACTGCTGAAGGGAAAGGGATACTGATGAACGATCGTGCGCTCATCGTCGTCATCTACGATGTTTGTGCTCACCCAAATAGAGTTACCTTTCCCAATTGTAAGCAAATTCAAGAGCTTTTTCTGTGTATTTTGTTATGGAGCTTTTGGGATTTGAAGCTTTTGAGAACAAATTTATGAAGTGAGTATTTGAAAGGTGAAGTATCATTTATAATTTAAACTACGGAAACCCTGTGGGAGCTTAAAAGAGGGACAAATTTATGCAAGCCATTGTAACCAGGCTGAGAGGCAAACGTCCTATATTCCCTGTACTGACAATTTTCGTTGAACAGAGTATAGATTGCAGAAGCGAATGTTTTGCAGACTCTATAATTTTAAGATGGAAGTAGACAAACTTTATATTCCGGGACAGAGCCAAATTCCAAAACTACGCGATACGGTCACGTCCGAAATCTTTTAAACAGCATACAATTATTTCAGAACACATTACTTTTAAATTCTTGACTAATTTATATGTTCAATGAGGATCATTCATAAATGATTCTGCCTTACTTTTAAAATTATTAGAACGAGGAAAGTTGGAACGTCATTTACAAAAATAAGAATGGAGTTGAAAGGAGGGGCGGGCGTTTAAAGCCACAATCAATTTGATTTTTGCTTTTAAAAAATTTAAGAATAATATTCTATAAAGTAGAATATCAGCAGATGCTTAAGTTTTAATATAACAGGAGAGACGTTATAAGACAGAAGATTTGTTTGTAAAAAAAAAAAAACAGATACCAGCGTTGATTTAAGTTTTATGTTCTTATGTTCACAAACAAAATAAAAAAAAAATATGTTACGGGTTGACCAGAGTTAATCAAAATACATACCTAGTGAAATTACAAAGCGGGAAACAAAGATAAGAAAACAATAACATTTATCACAATCTATTTAATGTAGATTTATTTTTGTTCGTTGTAAAGGGTGTTTTTTTTAGACGTGTGGTTTTCAATCTGGCAATACTTTTTCGGAGTTGGTCTTTTTGACAGCTGTCACTTTATTTATGCTCAGTTTGGTTTGCCATTTCATAATTAATAGACTTACTCATGAACAATGTTTGCAAATCGTGCAAATTTATTGCCAAAATAATGGTTCGGTTCGCGTGACGCTTATCGCGCTGCGTCCAATATTCGGTCGACATAATCGCAAAATCGCATATATTCGAGCAACCGGATCGGTTTCGCACCACGTTTACTCTATAGTGGATAATGCTAGAGTATCGAAGAAGACCAGAATTAGTCCATCCGCCATCGCGCGCAACAATCGGAGCTTTCGAAAATTGGGCCTCTCGGCTGGAATTTATTCGAGCCAGCCGCGGCGGCAACTTGCCTGAAATCATTTCTAAAACATAATGGCAGACCCTTATCTTTATAATAAAGCTAAATTCTTGGCCATAACATTAAATGATATGCATTTTATTTCTTCTTCAAAACCACACGTCTAAAAACCACTCTTTAGAAACTAATGTTAATTAATATCTGAAGTTACAACAATACCAGTATCGAAGCTTGATCTCCGATTAAATGTGATCGATTTTCCACAACTAGTTAAAAAAAAAACGTTTAGGAAAATCTCATTTTTCTATAAAATAGCTTCTACAAGTTTGAAAAAACATGTTCCATGATTCCAAATTAGAATAAAATTTCTCTTCAGTACCAAATTTCCAAAAGCCGCAATGAACAATGAAAGTGACTCATGACCAGTGGTACACCACTTTACTTCAATTGAAGTAAAGATCTACTTCTTTTTTTCAAAAATGTTTAAAATCTAATTCCTACTTCGCAACCATTACCAAAATATATAGGAATCTATGTACTTCATTTTTAAAATATCTGACTTCAATTTACAAAAAAAAGGCCAAATCTACTTCTTTATTCTATATTTCAATCTAGTCTGTAACCCCAGAATTTCCATAAAAAATGTTGTGCAATATAAAATTATATGTGGGTCGGGTTCAAAATTCTGGCTGGGTCAAATTTTTTTTTTACAAATTTTTGCTTTTAAAATTCAGTTTTCAAAGTTCTGCTTTTCCAAATTCTGCTTTTCAGGGTTCTGTTTTTCAAAATTGTTACTTACAAAATTCTCACTTGTAAGGAAACAGTTTTTGTTATTTAAGTTTTTACTTGGCTTACCTACCTAGCGCGTGCTTTTAACATTACATTTTTCAAACTTCTTTTGTTTTATTTTCTTTATTTTAAGCGATACTCTCACTTCCAGAGAATTTTGTTTGTTTTCTTTTTTTTGATCAAAAAATTCATAATTTGTTCCAGTGTTGCCAGATGAAAAAAAAAATCTCCCCCCAGAAAATTTTAAAAACCCCCCAGATTACCACATTTGATCAACAAAAACAACTAAATTTTTTTTCAACTTTTTCAAAGCTTCCAAATTTGTTTTAAATTTAATTAACTCACACAGCTACATTAAAAAAAAAAAAAAACATTTGTAAAAAAGGTACGAAGTAATAAAAAAAAAGCAATTTGTTTAGGGTTTTCTTTACAATGTGTGAGTATAAAGTCCTGATTATTTACTCGACATTTTAATTATCCGCAAATTAAATCCTCCCAATAAAAAACTAAGCGTTTCACATTTTTTTCGAAATAATAAATGTATGTATCAATTAGATGTTCTAGTTTTCTAGACAAAATAGTTTTGGCTGATGAAAACTGGAAGAAAATATTAATAACATTTAAATTGCCAAATACATAAATTTGCTAATCCTAATCGACACTTAATCGGGCCATTAAAATACTTTGAACTTTAATTATAAGTTAAAGGATATATTATTCAGATATTAGCCGTGTTTTTTTGCAAGCCCCGAGGAAATCGATCGAAAAAACGACGTCCTGTCCTGCGATATACATGTTTAATGCAATAACAACTAATCCCCTTCGGGCTTAGCTAGTTATTAAAGTTTTCAGCATTTCTTCTGTTGGTGTAAAATTCTGACACCCAGAATGTAAGGAATATCTAACTCGTAGAATACTGTCAGCTGTTTCACTACCTAAACAATCTCTCAACCTTTTAGCTCTGAATTAATCCCCCAGACCCCCCCCCCCAGATAACCCCCCAACGACAAAAAAGCCCCTAAATCTAGGGGGAAAACCCCTAAACTGGCAACCCTGATTTGTTCAGAAAGTTAGAAAAAAGTATTTTCTTTGAAGAAGAAATATTTGACTGTTAACAGTCGAATTGTTTTTTCCTGAACACCTTTTATTTTAATAAATATGATTTAAAATCACGAAAACAATTTATCTTCTTTGAAGACTTGTAGCGACTATATAATTCGCAGTTGCTCTTTGTAGCTCGGATTATATGGAATCTCGATTTATTCGGGAAAATATGCGTCAAGAGAGACAAGGTGTAATGGTCATCTTCTGATGAGCCCAGCCATTACATCGGGGCGAAACGCATATATGAACAATTATTATGCTGGTTTATATTTATTTTCGTGATTTTAAATCATATTTATTAAAATATTTTCTTTGCGTTAAATAAAAAAAAATGTTACTTGAAAAAACCAGAATAAGATGAATTTTATTTTAGGAAAAAATATTAATTTCCAGAATTTTGAAGAGCAGAATTTTGTTTAGTAGAATAAAATAAAAAGGAGAATTTTTGTGAGTAGGCAGACTTTTGTAAGGCTGAATTTTGAAGGAGAGATATGGATTCAATATATATATGGCTATGCAAAAATAAATTAAAACTTAATAATTACTTCAAAGACAAAATGTATGTGTGTCAATGGTAACGGTTTAAACGTAAATATAACAATTAATGGCAGTTTGATTGAATGTGGTAAGGAAATAAAATATCTTGGTGTTTACATTGACAGTAAAATAAAGTTTTACTTCCATCTTAATAAATTGAGTGCTAAAATATCAAAAAGTTAGGTTTTCTTAGAAGAATTCGAAATTGCATTTCTTTGAGTTGTGCACTGACAATTTATAACACAACAGTACTCCCTCATTTCAATTATTGTTCCTCTATAATTTATATGTGCACAGTTGAAAATCAATCTGAGCTGCAAGTCCTGCAAAACAGAGCTATGCGGATTATATTAAAATGTAACAGGTACACTCAGATAGCTGACATGTTACGTTCTCTGAGTTGGTTAAGTGTAATCCAACGTTTAAAATATAACGCATTAATCATGATTTTTAAAATAAAACATAATTTATATCCTGTTTACTTACAGAGCAACGTAGAGTATATAACAAATAATAGATATGCACTAAGCAATGTTGGAGACTTTAGGTTACCACTTTATAGGAGAGCACAAACACAAAACCATCTTCTTTTTAAAGGCCTTCAATTGTTCAACCGTCTTCCAATGAATGTCAAAAACTTATTGAATTTGAATTTATTTAGAATGAAAATCAACTTTTTATTAAAAAACAATATTTTGTAAAAATTGTGAAACTAGCATTAAGAGTTTTAAAACTAATAAAATCAATTAAAAAAAAAAAAAAAAAGGAATGTTAATATACAATATATTAGGTTGTGGTTCTTGGGTATATTCTAAGAAAAAAACCGTTTTACAGTAAAGGTCTATCTCCAATTTTGACATCATTTATCGTGGATTTAAGAACGCGCTTACTTTTGGGGTACCCTGACGCCCGAACCATGTTAGCAAGAATGGCTTTGCTAATTCTAGTGGTAGAAACTTCGTTTAGGACTTTATTTTTAGAAGAAATACTAGCCTTTGAAAGTAAGTAAATATCTTGTCTCAGTTCTAAGATATCCAGTTTCTAGCTTATTCCATTTTTCTTGCCCATTCTAATTTTTGATTTTGAGGTCGATTTTCTCGAGAAAATGCGTAATAAACATAACATTTTACTTTTTTTTCTTGTTAATGCGTAACAATAATAAAAATCAATGACCAGATCGTGGAAAACCCCATACAATGATACTGGGGAAAACCTGCAGTAATGAACAATGAAAGTGACTCATGGTCTTGCAGACATGCCTATTATAACAGTTTTGTTTTATAAAATGACTGTCCCAGGGCACTCCGCTGTTGGACATGGAAGTGACTTTAGACATGCCAATTGAAAACTCCTTATTTCAAAAATGGCTAATCTGGATTAACATTACTCGATTTTTGCAGTGGTGACTATTTCAGTTTCAGCATCTTAAATTAACCGCTTAAATATAACGAAAATAAAAACAGAAAAATTAGAGCTGATATGTTCCCACCCAAGACAAACTTTTTTAACCACTATCAATAACCCTGATAAACCTCCAATGTAGGTACATATGTAGTTAAAATGTCACAATTATAAGATTGATGTTAAAGTTTTTTGTATATTTTTTACTCGTTTACTAAAAATAAACACTTCTGATAAAAATAAGATGGAAACTAAACAAACATGTAAATTGATGCAAAAGATCGTATGGATACCTAAACTGAAAACAAATGCATGTTAATTCTTCTTAGCTGTTTTCATAATATCTTTGAATTTATACATACATACATACATATTTACCATCAAAATATAGTGACACAAACTTCCAGAATCAATAAATTTGTGCTCGCCTGTTCTTCTTGTGAAATGTCTATCGGATTACCAATTGAAAAGGCTACACACAATTTTCATGACAACCTTTGTCCTTTAGCCTAAGTATGACATTTAACAAATAATTAATTCTATTTTTGTTGTAAACAAGCTATGGGCATTGAATGGCTAAAACATAATTTCCTATAACAACCCCATATACTTTTAATTATGTAGTTGAAAGGTAACTAGTCATGTGAATTTGTTTTGCATAATCTTCATTTTATGTATACCTTTGTATATGCTTGCGCTTCTTTTGTTCATATACCTACATAAGGTACCTATCCATTTTTAATTTAAAACACTTAATTACAAATACAACTCAACTTCCGGTTTGACAACTAAATCAAACCAAATATAAAGATTCAAACCCCAACTTAATACAAAAAAAAATAATCACTCTAGAGTTAGAGTGGCTCAAGAATGTGCTGTTGTGCATCCAGCATCCCAATGGAATGTAGTTTTTGTACACGCGCGAAACTGTACCCTTTTATTGAGCACACCAACAGCGCGCGTTGCGCCAAACCAAAACCAAAACCGAAACCAAACCGAACCATAATACAAACCGCAGCGGCAGTGGCAGCATTCCCCAAAGAAAAAGAAGGACCTGCCTGGCAACATCAAGTTTTTTAACATTTATAAATCTAAAAATAAAACCGACAGTTTAAAAGATATAAATAAAATTTTCCCAAAAGCAAATAAAATGAGATACAAAAAAGGTAAAGATACACAGGCGCGCGAAATATAACAACGACCATGATACCTAGTTGCAATAAAAGTTACATTCTCTGTTCTGAGATGCTGGTTGCTTAAAAGCCGTCTTCTTGATGGGACGCTAACGCTATACCTAAAGGAGTAAATTGTTCTTCCAACCAACCATCTAACTATTCAACCAACCAACCAATACTCTTCCCGCACCCATATAGGACATTATCTGCCCACCCTGCCCCGTTCCGCTAACCGGCAGAACCTTCTTTTTATATTGAACATGAACATCAACAACCGGACCGGAGAGGTCCGCGCATAAAATCCGATTCGCATAATGGCTGTCGTCTCCTGATGGCCCGGCTTATAGGTAGAGGAAGGTTTCTCCTTAGCCAAGTCCCAGTCCCAAGTCCAAGAGATTGTTAGTGCGGCTGGTTTCCTCTTTCCACCAACGCGCGGGATGTGTGTTCTGTGTTCGCCTATCCAAATATATACCCTCTTAACAAAGCACCACGTCTTAAGGCCACAGCATCTAAGAAATACCAATTTATTTAACTTTTTTTATTACAAAAAAAAAAACAAAAAAAACTTCCTTAACGACGAATTGTTGGGCCCCTGTCCCAACTCCAAGGTGTAGGTTAGTCGCCAAGTTCAACAAATGCACATATACCGGATTGTGTGGGGGCACTTACATGGGACATGGGATGCTGTGCTGGGCTGATGTCCTATACACGCAAATGCATACAGATATCCGATTATCTCCGTAGGGATCGAGTCGAGGATTTGACTCCGTGTCTTTTTAGTTTGGTTGCCCAATGAACCAAACCAAAAAAAGAAGACAAAAATAATGAAATGAAAAAAAAAAAGAAAAGAAACAATAAACAATCTAAAATCTCTTAAAGAACAAGATTCTTGTTTCGGTTACATTTTCTTTTTGGCCTTCCAATTCAGAGGTGGGTTTTATGTATACACGATCGACCACGACGATGACGACAACGACAAAGGCAGAGCAGAGCACGAGTATGAAGATGAAGATGATGAAGACTGGATAAAAGGAGGCCCCTTGGCTTGGCAGAGTCGACGTGTCTTCAATATAAATGGCTTGAACTTAAGAACTTTTAACGATCTTTAGAGCTACGAAATTAAACTGGTTTCCATAGTTTCGATGATAAAACTGAGAGGAGAAAGATACATTACATAGCTTGGCCATAAAGAAAAAGTGAGGCAGATAAATGATCTGTGCCAGAGTGGCTTTTATATGTCTATATAGATATATGTATATACTGCCACATACATAATTCATCGATCTGATGATGCTTGCGAGGTGAAATTACTCGGAATGGGGTGATTGGGTTCAATGATACGAAACTTATAACTGACGAAGTTCGTGAAACAAAAAAAAAATAAAAAAAAACTCGCCCCCTAAAAAACTCAACAGAGTATTAAACTTTTCTGTGATTTGTATAATATATGTTCTTTTTCGGTTTATTAAAACGTGGCTGATGATTTCCTCTCAACTTTATTTAAATTAAATTCGGAAGATTAAATCGGAATTAATGTGACTATGCATTACATTTTCAAAAATTAAGTCTGATCTTCGCTTGGAGACAAGGGCGTCTATGACGCACAGGAAAGCTACCAGTCCACTGCGCGCCGGTAGTCTAACAGCCCGGCGGCAGCCGGCGGCATAGGTGAGTATACATGAGTTGACGCAATCAATGCTATTTCGAACTTGATCGATCACCCACACAATGGCGGATTTACTTCAGGCGGAAATAATGCGACAAATGAGGCCAACTGTTGATCGATTGTTGCTTTAAGGCAAAACTATAGCAATAAAAGTGATCGAGAATAACGGAGAAATCATTATTTAAGTTTGTGTTTATTTTGCAAATATGGAGCTTACAGCAGTAGAACAGTAAAATAGTTTTCAAGAAAATTAAGTTTTTTTTTTCAACGGATACATTTAGGGTCGTGATGGCACTAGTAGTCGGCCCTTTAACTTTTTTTGTATGTTCAACTGGTCCTTAAAAATGAAAAATTCAATTGCGGAATAGAGTATTTAGATTATCTGATTATTGGGATTGTGTAGATTATAAAATTTTAAACGTTTTTAGTTAATTTTTTACCCAAAATAAATTATTTAATTTTATTGAGATGAAAGTGTGATTCTTGTTGAGTATTCAGCCCCTTAAGTTCCAGTAATCGGCCACTTGAAGTATCCAGTAGTCAGCCCCCAATAAAGTCTAAAATGTAAGCGGCTGACCATAGAAAATGCGAGTAACAGATTGGCACAGCAACTTCAACAGCAATTTTGACAACCGCATCACTCATTTTAGAGCTAGTGGTTTTAAATGGCTTTGAATACATTAACACAGCAACATCGACATCGACATCACCGTTAGACCTACATAAATCCTAAATTCGATGTCGCTGTGCAAATGATGCCAACTTTAAAGCGAAGTTTTTCAGGTTTATCAACACTAAAAAATGAAAATGTGACAAATTTTATATATTATGTTTTTATGCTGTCAAAAGCGCTGTTCACGTTGATAATCTATTTTACATGACTTTTGATGTCAAAGTTTTCGTTGCTGCCAAAGTTGCTGTGCCAATCTGTTTCTCGCTTTTATGTGTCTCCTGTAGTCAGCCGTCCATTCTACCTTCAAATTTACAGTCAGCCGGGGGAGGCTGACTACTGAAACTAAGTTTTTTTTCAATTCTTCTGGCAAAAATCAAAATAGAATAATAATAACATTCACTTTGCATACCTACTCAGTTAACAAAAAAAAAAAAAGTGATTTTCTATAGTCAGCTGAGGGAAGCTGACCTAAGGGGAATTAAAAAATGTTGTCTCCTAATGGCAGCCCCCCCCTTGTAAATATCTGTTTAACAATATTGTACAATTACTGTTTATTATTCGCCGCCTGTAGAAATCAAAATGACTTCATTTAATTGTCAAACAATAAATTATTCAGCCTTATTGTGAGTTTCACCCGAACAACATATTCCACCCGGAAAATTTGACATTTCACTTTTCGCCTATTGTTTAGTTTTTGCCGAAATTTCATGATCGAAAAATTCCCGTTATTGTGAACATTCATTTCGGGCGGAATGAAATGTCATTTTCACTTCTTTTTTTAAGGCGAACAAAATTTCATTCAAGCTAAACTCACAATAGTATTAAAAATCCGGGCGAACAAAAAATTTTAAGGTGAAATATTTTTCGGGTGAAACTCACAATAAGGCTGATTATTTTCTGCTTGCTCTCCTCCATTAAGGGCCAATTTTTCAGTGGTGAGTCAATTCAGAGTCAACTTATGGGGTTTTCCATTGGGACATTCAGATTTCAAATTAAAAATTAATTTTTTTCGTGGTGAATGGAACACTTTTTCAAATTGATTTATTTTTGGTATTGTATTTGTGTAGTTTTGTTTTTGTGTTAATATTTCAAAAACAACTTCATCACTTGATGCACTTTTAGAAGATAAAGATGAGCATGAGCTGGTTCCATTTATTGGGCGCGTTTAACGCATTACGTTTTACATCTGAATTTTCAAATTTCTGAATTTTTGGAGCTTCTGATTGGCCAGCTGCCATAAAAAGTTAGATGACTTTTAGTGACTTTTAGTTACGTTTGCTTACGTTTCATCTGAATTGTCAGCCAAAAATTCTCATCTGAAAATTCAGAATAAAGTGATAGTGGTGGGGGAAATGTTGAAGTACTCTACATAGAAGTTGAACTTTATGATTTTCGCTCTGGTAAGTGGTTGATTTGTTGTGATTAATTTTCATCACGAACAAATTAATACTTTATTACAAAGAAGAACTAATTGCTCATTGTTAAGTGAGTTTTTAAATCAAAATATTGACTATTCTTAGATAAATGTTCCCAGAATTCTCCATCGCAATATTGTGGAATTATTTTTTCATTGAACTTTGCATAGTCTTGCTGTATTTTGTTGCTGACTAAGTTGCATATATCATAACCAGAACTACGGACGCTTAATTTTTTACTTGAAGAATAAAATGAAAGGTCTATTTTGTTTCGTTTTGATGTAAACACTTTAGGTAAAAGTTAGCATTTGACACAACAACTTTCAACTGAAAATTCAGATTTTTTGTGCGTTCAACAACATAAATTCAGATCTGAATTTTTAATTTTGTGATTGCACGTGCCCATTATGAGCGAATATTTCTGACATATTTTGAACAAAATGTTCACACTTGAAATAAATTAATCAATTCAAAAAAAAAACTTTTGCAAACTGACATCTGTAAAATACGTTGGTGGTAGTACAGGGAGGGGTAAATCTGCCGAAAAATTTAGATCTGCAAAATTGATTTTAAATCAAAAATAAATCAATTTATTTTGCCCAATGGAACGCAAAGATAGTAAAAATCGGCTGTTTGACAGATCCAAATCAAAAATAAATTGATTTATTTTACCAATGGAAAGCACTATTAGTTTAGAAATGCATGCCGATTTTGGCCATCTTTGCGATCCATTGGACAACATAAATTGATTTGAAATCAATTTTGAAGGTCTAAATTTTTCGCCAGATTTACCTCTCCCTGTACTAACTACCACCAACATAATTTGAAAATTTGTTTTTTTTTTAATTGATTAATTTATTTCAGGTGTGAAAATTGTGTTCAAAATATGTGAGATCAATTAAAATAAGATATACTTAACTTTTTCCAGAAGACGTTTTTCCTGCTTCGTTTGAGAAATGATTACAATCATTTCACATTAGATTTTCGTCTGTTATTGCAGGTACATAAATATAAATGCAAGTAGGTACCAAGAATTTTTTGTTGAGATATATTCGATTTTGGGGTCTAAAAATTAAAACTCATTTATGACATGTAAAAGAAAAAAAAGTTCTAACATAAGTTACTATTTATACATATAGTATGTTTGTAAAACCAAAACTTTTGGTGCTGATTGAGCGAAAGTACTAAAAATTACAATAATTGCTGATACGATACTTTACCATTTATAAGTTCAACTTAAACGCTTATTTTCTATTATTTTCTCACCGCAAACTGTTATGTGTTATGTTATGTTGAACTTTAATAAAAGCTCCGTATCAGCAAATGAACCTTAATAAATTAATATTTATTTCAAAATTCTTTAAATTTGAACTGCTTATTACATATTTTGATATAAAATGAACTTAGAAGTTACCCCAAATTATATTTTTTTAGAAACTTGAACAATATTGATTAAAATAAGTCTAAGGGCCAGTTTCACAGTCGATACTTACCGGAATAAGTAGCACTTAAGTTTCCCATATTATGAATTTCAGCTAAATTTCATAGCCAGCGTAAGTGGAACTTAAGTTACCAACATCTGAGACTTAAGTGGCACTTATTCAGGTAACAGTGCACTCTGATATTGGGAATTAATCTTTCACATTCCCCACTTAAGTGTCACTTTTCTGACTGTGAAACTGGCCCTTAGCGTAGACTAGATTAAGAAATAAAACTCGTGTTCGTGGAATCGACCAAGATGACCCTTCTGGCATTTTAAATTGTAAACAAATATAACTGTACTTGAAAAAGCTTATAATTAGGCCTATTCTTTTATTCTCCTATTCTGTTATGTATTTCCATACAAAAGTTTGAGCTGTCATAAAATCTTTTATGAATTATAATTATGGTATTCGGCATGCCAAACTCTGCTATAAATTCTTTTATGAACTTTCAAGAGTTCGAACTCTCAAAATAATCTTTTACGAATCGTAGTTTTGGAATTCTGCATGTCAAAATGTGTCATGAAATCTGTTGTAAAATGACTTTTGTCATAAAAGATTACAGTAAAAATGGATATTTAACATTTATTTCGCCAACGAAATGATCTCAAAAAGACAAAAATGTAATATAATAATATTAAAATATATATTATACAAAGAAATAAGTAAACTAAAACAAAATTATTTTTTTAGATTAGCACAGAACGCTTTTGATGGAACTAAGACTTGATCTTCCCAACAAAGAATTATAATGGAAAGCGTCGCCTCAGTACGGGATGAGCGTATGCACTTGGCTTTTTCCGCTTGAATTCTTCTGAGAAGTGATTCACCAAACGGTTATCCAAGTCTTACCTCCAAAATGTGTGTGTCTCCAGCTGTTGATCTCACTTCGAGCAAAGACCCTTCATCGATTATTGTCAGTATGGACACATCGAAGGTTCCTCATCCTAAATCGACTATGAACACATTTCTTTCGCCAGACAGATTATCTTGTCCAAACTGATTCTGAGCACGTTCAACTCGCCAATGGCTGCAGCGATTTTAATGCCTGGCACTGTAAACAAGCATAATAAGAGTCAGCAGTCTCCTTCATTTTCTTAGGAACCATTGTCGTTGAGCTGATTTCCTTGGGACCGAATGTCTTTTTCGTCAATTCTGTGTCCAATAAACGTCTTTGCGTCGAACACTGTGTTTTTGGTATTTATGGAAACTTATTGTTTCTTGGCGGCATAACCGGTGAGTCATTTTGAATCTGTGAAAGCAACATAGCTGGGATTCTTATGGAAAAATTATCTATTTTTATTTATTAGGCAACGTCAGCCATGAATTTTTTATTTCAAACAGCTGATATATGACAACACATTTTGGGTTATGTTTACTTTGTTTATAACAGATTTCGTTTTCGAAGTGTCGTAACAGAATTTAAGAAAAGATCGAACTCCTGAATATCAATTATAAAAGATATTTAATGGTGAAAATCTTTTATGATTCATAACAGAAAATTCATAGCAGAATAACAGATGTGGCAGAATAGGCCCAAATAGTTGTTAAACAAATTTGAGCCGCGTGGCAAAGTGACAGGTAATTTAACATATGTAAACTATACCTTAATTTCTTAATAATATACCTTAACACAGCACACATTGCACATAACGTTCTTCTCTATGAATTTGAATTTGATTCTATATAGGTATATGTATATTATACATACATATATGTATACCCATATTGATACCAAATGTACCTCAGTAACGACCATTACCTAAATGTAAATTTCTCTCGTTAAGAACTCGCAGTCGAACTGCAAATTGATTTCATTTTTATATTTTATTTTTGTCAATCTTCGTCGATTGTATCTGATGCAATTCTCCATTTTTTCGCACTCTCTCGTACACGTTACAGTTTTAGAAACCACAAAAGAAATCACATATACTATACATTTGTGATGAGTAGACCGATTGTGTACCGACATACACATATAATGCTCCTCCTCTGGTTTCCTAATTGTCATTCAAGTCGCACACTCACAATCAGATCTGAATTTCCAAAAGAGTATTATTACCTACATAAAACTGTGCGACTGCTGTTCACTCATAATTCATGAATTTCGGTTAATTTAAATTCACTGTTTAAGCTCCATTATCATCATCATCCATACACTATCAAGCCGATATACATATACTCAAACGACCACGATCATGCGAAACTGGCCGAAATGAAAATACCAATCAGGAAAAAATTTAAATTCTGTTGAGGGCGTTCTGACAATACGCTGCGCTGCGCTGCGCAGTCCATTTTAGTACAGGTGCGTTTGTAGTGCTGTCAGTTGTTTGGAGACTTAAAAAATACAAAAAGTCGAAAAGCCATTTTAAGCTGTAAAACAAATTAGATCCTTATCCAGCATAAAGTATGTGTCAGAGAACTATGTGACATATGTAAATCATTTTATAGGCTCAGCTAGCACGTAGGTATGTATACATACTACATATATGTATAGCCAGCCCAAATATGCAAAACATTTATTGAACAATGATCGAAAACGCTGCCGCTGTCAGATATGAAAAACGAAGAAGGAGAAAGATCTTTTAAAAGCTGACTTTTACCATATTCATCCACTCTAGATTTTTGGTACATGCGTTGTCGTGCTGTTCGATCATTGTGAATACCTGTATTCTTTCTCTTATATACCTCTCAGCTCTCACTATATTGTCGTTGCTTATATAGAGTTTATCCGTTTATTCGATATCTTGTGGGCCCCCGAAGTGTATAAATAAACAGAAAATAAGAATTTAAATGAACGCAGCAGCGGCAACCGACAACGATGATGGTGGTGATCATTTTTGTTTAAGCCATCCTCGGCTATTACCGGTTAAAATCAAGAAAAAATAACCCCCGAGATACAGGTTCAGGTATGCACACGGATTTGGACAGCACACCACTCAAAGACTCAAGTCACCACCGCCACTGATTTACTAGTACGGTTGCCAAATGAAAATATTTTAACGAGTCAGTGATTTATCCGGTGTTAAATTTTTATTGAAGAATATTTTATATCTAAGCATATAGTAATTCTTCTCGTTGTGAGAGAAAGGCAGAGAAATAGAGAGACTTGAATTTGATATTTGAATCAAGCATTTTGCCACCATCAGCCAGCCTTATCTGACTTTGATAAATGTAATGAAGCAGTTCAAGGTGTTAGCTTTATCCGGACGTTCTTAAGACGCATTTATATATTTTAACCATTTAGAAAGTGTGTCTCACAGGCGTTACCTACCACACTTTTTCTCATATTGATCCATTACAAAACAGCTGTTTCGAGTTCATGCTGTCACAAAAAGAAAGATACCTACCTACTCTTTGTTTTTACCTCAATTTGTTCGGATAACAATAGGTACTATTTTCTTTTATACTCCATTAACGGTTTATAAAATTACTTTTTTTAAATGGCGCCCAATGATATAGACACAAAGTCTTGAGTAGATGTAGATATGTATTTGTAATTTTGTAAGCATAAACTGATGCGCAAACATAAAAAAAACACGTAATCAAGAAAATTATTGATTATTGGCATCGCAAAATGCATAAATATTATCTAAATCGACTTCGGACAAGAGAATTGAAATTTTCATTTTTGTTTGTTCGTTTTCCTCACTTGGCAATCATGCGACAGAGACATAGTATAACTGTCGGTTGGGAGAAAATTATTCGTACCTCTTGGAAGCAATTTAAAGAAAACCAGTTCTAAATGTTTCAGCCATTTAGGAATACCAAATTTTCTGTACTGCCTGTTTTCCCTCTGCTAAATTATAGTCGGGGCTGCCAAGCAACATCATTGACTTTTTAAATCCACAGACTACATACAAACCTCCCTAGGGGGCATATACTCGTATACACCTACCTACATCCATACAAATACGCGTTACCTACCTGCCTTTTACCTGATGAAGTTAAAAGAAAAAAAAAAAAATTAAATAAACGACCAATCGATTCGAATCGGATAGACAATGTTTGTAACCTTCATTGAGATGCTTTGCTGGTGCTCTAGCTTCGTCGTTGTCTTCGTTATAAGCTCGGGAAAGAAATGCGTGTATTTAATATTATTTTTTTTTTTTCACTTTATGATCAATCGAATGCGAACGAGTTCTATATGTACATATATATATGCCGTACCTTGCCTACAATAGTTATTTCAAAAGCATTTACACTTTTCCACAATTTAAATTTACCGACTAATCGTTAATGATTCAATTAGATCATCGTTTATATTACGATAGCGTTATAATGACGAAGCTAAAATGCAGAGAGAGAGATATTGTTTTAAACTTTAAAGTGCAATTGAAATACATACTTGAATTATGATTAAATAATATTCGCTAGATCTAATAGTTAAATTATTTCAAAAATGTTCTTAATTGAGCATCCATGCCAAAATCGAAATTCAAACATATTATGTACCTTTAGAAGTTTTTAAAAAAATGTACCCTCAGCAACTAATTTAGATTTATCAAATTATGATAAAAATACAATACATTTGCTTTTACATAAATTGCACTGTTGATATATCTATATACCCTGTCAAAACTTGATATTAAAGACGGTGCTCACATTGGACTCACTCCGCGCGACTCATTTTGACGTCTTTTTCTTTTATCTCACTCTACACAACTATATGAGAAAGTGAGGCAGGATTTTTATTTTTTTTTTTGAAAAAATCCTGCCTCACTAGACTCTCTCTTTCTCATCATGAGTTGGAGTGAGATAAAACAATGAAATGTCAATATGAGTCGCGCGGAGTGAGTCCAATGTGAACACCGTCAAATCTGCTTTAAAAATATATTTTATAAGAAAAAAATCAAACAATATCGAAAAACTTTTCGATTAATGAGATTTCCCGTTTATAAGCAGGTTCAGGATTATGAAATCTCAGATAGATTCCAGTCCGTCAAAAAATGAGCAAGTTAATGACCAATTTTATTTGAAAGCAAAAATGAAAATTTTTGCTGAGTTAAATGCTGGTACCCAATTCTATAAGTGTGAATATAATTTCCCGTGTACACTTTCTATTTACGCTCAAAATATGTGTGAATAAATTTGCCTATCTGGTTTACAAGTTATCTGTCAAATTTTCATCTCACTCTTGCGGAATCTCAAAAATTAATGTTCACACGGATTTTTGATGTGTGTACAGAGAAAAGTTACGCTTGTGCAACTGGGTCCCTGGTCACGTAATTGAGATTGCTGAGATCTCTGACATTTAAATTTTCCTGAATTTTCCTAAGGCTGAACACGCATACTGAAGCTGCGAACAGAGCGGTGATGCGAGAGTTGAGCGTCTAGCAACGAGACACCTCAGTATGAGAGGCGAGAGCCCTCATAAGAAAATATTTGTTTGTTTTCGCCGCTCTGATCAACTCTCGCATCACCGCTCTGCTCGCAGCTCCAGTATGATGTCAGCCTAATGAGATCTCACAAATTGTTTTCTCCGTTAAAAATATTATGTCCTCTGTTTTCTGTTCATATTTCTGAGATCTGAATTTTTCTGAACTCTATCAGGCTGACTCACTTGAATGGACGAGACTAGAAACATGCTGATTTATAACAGTTATAACCGTTTTTCGCCAGTAAAAGTGGGAGCGCGTTAACGCGCTTCGCGCAACTTAAAACAAAATTCTGGGTGCCTGAAGTATGCCCACCAGCGGAGGGCCCTGGCCCTGCGGGGCCGCATAAACAGTACTTTTATAAACCAAAACTGTTATTATTGGCATGTCTAGAGTCACTTCCCACTTGAATATAACTTGAAGTTGAACAGTTTGAAACTGATATTTTCGAAATGAACACCATAAAATAGTGTCTATTCCAAACATCAACATTTTCTAGAACAGCCTTATACTGAATGAAGCTATAGTGTAAAACTGATGTAAAGTTTCGATTAGTATTCAATTCAATCTTTATAACGGGTGATTTTTTGGCTGGTTTGGTTTTGGCAACACTGGTTTTGACAGTTGACGTGTGTTTAGTACCTTGTGTCACTGTCAAACAGCTTCAGTTTGGTTTGCAATTTAACCATGGATCGTCTTACAAATGAACAACGCTTGCAAATTATTGAATTTTACTATCAAAATTCGTGCTCGGTTCGAAATGTTCATCGCGAGCTGCTTGTGTTCAGCGATGAGGCTCATTTTTGGTTGAATGGGTACGTAAATAAGCAAAATTGCCGCATTTGGAGTGAAGATCAGCCAGAAGCATTGCAACAGCTAAGAATGCATCCCGAAAAAGCCACTGTTTGGTGCGGTTTATGGGCCGGCGGCATTATTGGGCCTATTTCTTCAAAGATGATGCGAATCGCAGCGTTACTGTCAATGGTGAACGCTACCGAGCGATGATAACAAACTTTTTTTTGCCCGAAATGGAAGTTCTTGACTTGCATGATATGTGGTTTCAACAAGACGGTGCCACATGCCACACAGCACGCGAAACAATGGCGCAATTGCGAGGCGAGTTTGGTGAACAGTTAATTTCACGTTTCGGGCCGGTCAATTGGCCGCCTAGATCGTGCGATTTGACACCAATAGATTATTTTTTGTGGGGGTATGTCAAGGCTAATGTCTATAGGGACAAGCCCGCTTCGATTGACGCACTGGAAGCCAACATCCATGCATTCATTCGTGAGATACCGGCCGATATGTGTGAAAGAGTATGCCAAAATTGGACTCAGCGGATGGGCTACCTGAGACGCAGCCGCGGTCAACATTTGCATGAAATTATCTTTAAACATTAAATTGCAAGGTTCAAACTATCGATTCAAATAAATATTTCATTCATTTTTTCGAATTTTTTGTGTTTTTTTTTAAAAAAAAGTTCTAAACCTCTTAAAAAATCACCCATTACATACCTATACAATTATACATACTTTTGTTTTGTTCATACTTGTTGTTCGCTGAGAGGCTCTTAATTTAAAATTTGTATTCTAAATTATATGTGTCGGACACGACTGATGGAGTTCCTTAGACAAAGACACATATACAGCTATATGATCAAAGAAATTATACCTCCGTTTATGTTCGTATAGGGTTTTCGGGGCCTGATTGCATTTAAATTAATTAATAAAACCTCTTATCTACGTTTCGGTTTGTAAGGGTTGTCTAAGTAGATGATTTTCATAATTTCTAAATGTTTCTTATAATTTATTTTTTTCAAAGAGAACCTCCATATAAAATGATTAATGAAATAATTAACAAACAAAAATGTTTCCTTCTGAATAAAATTGATTATAACCCCAAAAATACCTTTTGCCTACATATATAAATCCAATATTTATTTTTCTTAAAGTCATTTAACAAATTGACGTTTTAAATGAATCTGCTTTAAGGTATTGTGCGTCGCGTCGGTCGGTCGTTTTCAAATTACTTAAAAGGATACAGAAAACTACCATACCTCTATATAGCTAAATTTAAACCCTAGTAATATAAAAACTCGAACTACCTGTTTCTTTGTCAATCAATACAAAGGGTGTAAACACTTTCAAAATCCTGTGTGGGAATGGTTTTTTTTTTTTGTTCAAAGAAGGGTGCACATGATTTAATGTTATAATATGAGGTTTGCCATGTTCAGTTATAGAGCTGTATCGCCAGTAACATACAAAAATATTGATGGAGGATTTTTACTTCTCAGTTGAGTTTAATGTAAAAAATTGTTTGTCCCAGTAAATGTAGTAAATTATTGCTGACAAAACTCAGCCATTTTCTGCTCAAAATTATTGTAACAACGTTCAAGGTATAGAACCATAGACTTGTTCAAAATTTAAGACAGTTTAGTACGATGTTTAAGCATTTTTAGTATTATGTCAGGTAAAGAAAAAGGATTTAACAAATTTTAAACGAGTAAGCACTGTATTACCTTCTAATATTTGATTAAAGTAAAAATCACCAAATGCCTATTTTATCTCTTAATGCTGAATCTTCACGACTTACAAAAAACAAAAATCTATCAGAAGAATGGATAAAATCATTCTTTTGACAGTTTGCTGACAAATAACTGCCAATTTGTCGGTCTTGTAAATCCAGCATAAGTATATCATATACCTACTCCATATGACACTTTGAAAATCATTACAAATGTGAAAAAAGTATGTGTGCTTACTTTTGCACGAACTGTCACTGTTTTAGGCGTGTTCAGCACCATTTATAAGCACCAATTTTAAGGCAGACTTATCACTATAATTCTGAACGCTTGATATACATAGAAATATGAATATGAAACAAGAAATGTTAAAGATAACCGTTTTTCTTTGACAGCTCAGCTATTTTCTCTTTTAACTGGATTTGGAACTTTTCACGAATCCCTCCTGTTCTGGGTCTGACTTTTTTCTCACCGTTTAAAGCAAATTTAAATATATTTTTGCGATATTTGCTTAGAAATCTCTCAATCGTAGGTATACGTGGATAAAATTAGCTCCAAATAAATAAATACAAAGGTACTGTAAACTGGAGTTACGTAATGAATCTAAGGGTATTTTTGTTTTAACAAGTTAATTTCCAATTACCAATACTTTTACATAAAGCAATAATTTGTTTTCATCACTTTTGAAGCCAGCTGAAAAGATTTCCACTAATCCACTCTACAATCAATTGTTTCTCTTCTTATTTTATTCAGTTTTCAAAGAAAGAAGACAAATTTCACGAAAAAAACAAGAAAAAATTATCAGAAATTGAATGTAAGTTATTTTATTACCACGTAATTAATAAACGACAATCAACAGAGAGTTAGCACTTATTCATCTCTTTAATTCTTATTTATAGATAAGGATTAAATCGCCAATTTTAGATTGAAAGGAAGCTATTACTTCTTAACACACACTAACTGATGTTGAATGACACTTTGTATGAGAATGAAGATACAAATACAATTTGGTAAAGGTTGCCGTTTTTAAGGTGATAAAGACTGGAAAGATACCGTAAAATTAAAATATGATTATTAATAAAAAAAGTTATCAAACGAATAAGATCCCTATCCGTATTACAGGTATACATATATGTAGAGGGTGCCCGGCGGGAATTTTTCAACTTTAAATTGCAAATACTAGTGGGTTGAGGTAAGCAGGAGGGGTATCATTCAAAGAGCAGGACTTGCGGAATTGTTAGTCGCCATGAGTCACTGGTCGGCAGCGCACCGCGCGTTTGCGTTGAAAATTTCCGCCGGACACCCTATATAACACGTTTATTAAATACCGTATAGCGTATTTTAAGTATTACGATTTACGAATGCACTTGGGGCAAAGTAAGGCCGTGCTAGTTGATGTTCCTTTTAACATTCAAACCTAGGGTAAACTAGCGCCATCTAATTTATTTTGTACATATTTCGTATCATAGCAAGAATTAGATACATGTAATACATACAAACTCATTTACATGCATAAGTCAAGAATATATCGCAACCCGAAGGTGATAGTCTTCTTAGATAAATAATAGTGCAAGTAAAATAGTGATGGACTTTTGCAACATCTCCCAAATAAAACAGGCTTTCTAGAATGTTCGCCAAATTTAACGATAACATATTGCCCCACGTATTAGCCGGTGGCTGAAGGTTAGCAGCGTAGCAGGACTGTCATGCCGGAGGTAAACAAAAAGCACGACTACTGCGACTGCCTCTTGGGAGGAAGTGAAAAATCGTGAACAATTTGTTGAGTTAACTCGGGATCCAAATTGACTGAAAAACATGTTTCAGGAGTTAAGTCGGGCTTAACCCCAAAACTAGGAGGGTAAAGCCAGACTTAACTCCTGAAACATGTTTTATAGTCAATTTGGATCCCGTGTTAACTCAACAAACATGAAACATGTTTTTCATCCTATCTAATCTCACACTGATAAACTGATGGACCTAAATAAATAATAACATAATGTAGGTACCTTAAACATTTAAAAGAAAATAAGCTTCAGGATTTTAACTACCTACCTACGCAATTCTCCTTATTTATTGACATCATTTATTGACATAATCTTTGTCACAAAAATGGCAACTAATGCATTTATAAGATTTATTAATATCGACACATCATTTTTGAATGCTTTCTGTCAGTAAACCAGCGATATTAAAAAAAACTCTGCAAGTAATTTTTTTTTGTGGTTTGTCATAACTTAAAAAAAAAAAACAGGTTCAGTACAGTATTTAAATGAGGCCAGCAGGTAGGTATAATTGAAACATCAGCAAACATCAGTTTCTACTTAATACATAGGTACGTTTTCCTACAACTGGCAGCTCTTACCTGCACAATTTAGGTGCATGCAGAAAATAGAAATATTCAAAAAATAAAAACAAAATTATAACAGTTTATAATAGCTTTGTAAATCCGGCATTATAGAACAGCGCAAAGGTATGCTTGTTATTTAAATGTGACTATTTTTGAACGACACTTAGCTAAACTAGCTCTATTACTGAGCCAGCCATCACTTTGAATCAAGATATCATCTGATTAAGGTATCTGAAAATAAAATATGACATCACGCACACTATTCAACGTCCGTCCGAAAATTGTGAAATCAATATAATAGATCTAATAAATGATTCAACGATTTAAACCATAACATTCAGAGAATCAAGAAAATCACACATCTTGTGATTTATGTTTACACCTGCTCTGCCCACATAAAGTAAGGCTGTCAAATGCAATGTTTCTAGGTATTTATACGTATGTGTATTTAAATTTTTGAAAGGAGTAACTTTTCTTTACCTCATATGGTCACCGGTCAAGATCGATCGCTGACATGACATTTTGATTACATTGGTATGTTCATTTTTGTATGAGTGTTCTTTTCTCTCTAACCATCTATAATACAAAATCTGTGAAGCTTTGTTCCAAAACCCCCTCCCCACCTTTCCTCATCCACCATCTTCAAAATAAAATTTCAAGAGGAACATCAAGGTACCTACCAAAAAACTAACAATTTCAAATAAGAAAAATCATTACCCAAACCTACTCCTTTTAATTTTGTTTCTTTTTTTGTTATTTTTTTGAATCTTCACAGTTCATCCACATTTCACATTCTTTTTGAAAATAAAAATAAAAAAAAAATCTTTCGAAATGTACACCGAAAAATGCCTCCACAGTCCACATCCTCACATCAATCTATATACAAACGATTATCATTCACCATCTTCATCGCATATACAAGATCCATTCGAGAGGTTTTTGCTTTACATACTTAGATACCTATACGTGTTTATACATACATATATATTATATATATATCCATCAGATACTCTCACATTTATTTATTTAGATGGGAGTAGGTACCTTAAAAATAAAAAAAAAAAAATAATAATAATAAAAATTAAAAGAAAAAGAAAAAATCTGTACATTCAAACTGATTTTTTGTCTTTTATACGTTGCCGCTTACAGCTCTGCTGCTGCTGCTGTCCATTCCTCGTGTTATTCTTTCTTTTTTTTTGTATTATATTCTGTCTTACCTTTAGTCTTTTCATTTGAAAAATTGTTTAATGTTGAAAACTGGTTTCTCTCCTTCTCTCTTATTCTCTCTTAACTCCCGCATTTATTGAAGAAAAGAAAAGAAAAAAAAATCAATAAAGGTAAGACAGAAATTAAAAAAAAAAAAAAAAAAAGATACACCGACTGAACCGACCAAGACTTCACCTTTTTTCCATTGTATATTTATACCTGTAGGTATAACAGGTAACAAAATACACGAGCAAACAACAACAACACCAACAAATACAACAAAAAAAATCTTTCCCGTCGCACAGGTATGGAATCACTTCGAGAATTGATCTGGAGCCCGATCGAAGTCTTAAAACCGAAACTAAAATTAGTCTAGAAGTGTTTGGCGTTGAAGGAAATACCTACCAAATTAAGTGAATCCGAGCATATTGCCAAGTTTATTTATTTTCTGAGCCCGGATCTTTTTTCATTATTTGATTTTACACACCACGATTACGGTTTTTTCATGATGGAGCAGCTCTTTTAAAATTAATTTTTTTTTGGTTATACGTTATTATTTTTTCTCGTAAAAAATAAATAATCGATAAAAAATATTCGCAAATCTAATCCTAATTTTTTTTTTAATCTTTCGTTCAATTTTTAGTTTTTTTTTTCTTTAAACATAAAAATAAACCCATGACGTTATCAAATTCTTGTGAACACAAAATTCGAAAATTCGTACATCCGGCTTCGGAAATTTTTAAATTCAAAATATCTTAAAATAACGATCACATCCATATACGTGATAACCTCTCTCTACGTCTGCGTATGTGACAAAAATTGTACCAAATTTCATCAGTTGTATTATTGTGTGGGACACTATTTAGAGAGTGACCTCGTGTAAGGTAAGCAACATATTATTCATTAAATTTTACTAAATAATAAAATTTTATTAGCGCAATAGTTGAATAAATATCACACCACCACGTGGTATTTAAATAACTTATAAACTTTCCTGGGAAAAAACGTTGACGTTCGATGGCCGCAAGTAGTACCTCTCGTTATAATGTAGTTATATTTATTATGTTATAGGTATCTCTATGTCGAAGTTAACGTGTTTTTTTTATACAGTGTAGTGGGGTTGTTGGACTTCCTTATTGGCTTGGCCGTTCGTTGTAGGTATAATGGCGATGATGATCATAATGTTACTCTAACTACGCGATCAGTCATACCTAGGTACTTGTTTTATTAATAATGAAAAAAGCAAAGTGCTTTGCAATTTTACTTTATTTGTCATATTTTTACGTTTATGCTGTATGTATGTATGGATGTTTGCAAGCGAGAATGTCAGATGCGTCACTGTGTGGTTTTTCTGATGAGTTCTATCTTTGATTTTTAACTTGTTTTTTTTTTTTTAGCGAGTTAGCACAAATAAACGCATTCAAATTAATTTTTAAATATAACTACTGGTTAATAGATTGCTCGCAATTAAACAAACTGCGTTAGATTTTTGCGGCAAAATCAAGCTTTCTAGTATCTAGTTTAAGATCGCTTCAAAATGCATTCAATAGATTTTCAAAAGTATTTTAAATTAGCGTACAATTTAAAAGTGAATACGTAACCTTAAATTCGATCAATCAATTGTTGGTTGATTTTTCTACTTATATTTTAACTACCTACTTAGGTTTTTGTTCAAAAAGTTGTGACTTGAATAGTAATGTTGACTCTCTTTTTTTTTTGTTGTGTATCTTCGTTAAAATTCATTTCGATTGAATTTTTTTTAACAAGAATTCGAATTCATTTCTTCTTAAGTCATAAAACGGTTTTGGAATAGTGTTGCCATACCCCCAAGATTTAAATAATGAGTATTGAACACTTTTTTTTTAATTCCGGTACACAGCTTGAATTGATATATATTGGTTGCACTTGCTCCAACCATTTGTCATGATGCTGACTAAAGTCATCGACACTGCTTTTATAATCAAGCAATATCAAGTTTTACTCCATAAAATATTAAAATATTTTATATCTGAAGTACAAGTTAGAACCTACATATACTATTTCTATAAATAAAACGGCACGTTGTTGCTATAGCATATATTAGTAGCCCGTGGCGTAATGGTTAGGGCGTAAGACTGTCACACTGGGGGTCGAATCCCAGCATATATGGCACCTACAAAAATCGGAAATGTTTTTTGTTTGCACGAGTACTGCCTCTTCCGAGGAATTGCCAATCCTCTTGTCATGAAAGAGTGAGTTTCACCTTAATCGTCCTGATTTGACAAAAACTTGTAGGTCCCTTACATTCCTGCACAGAGGCATGGATGAGAGTTGTAAGTCACTATGGCTTGGTTGTTCACGAGCTGTCACGATACCGAACCTACCATTACATGAGGTTTATCTAAAATAGAAAAATTAGATCGCCAGTGCATTCTGCTTTGGATTCTTTCTCATTCTAGAAAATTATATATTTTCTAATCGAGAATTGAATTGATGGTATACGTATTTTGTTGGTTTACTTTTGGACTTCAGTTAGAAAAATGAAACAAATTTGTTGTATCTTCCATATAGTTTCTTTGCTTCATTTGATGGTAAACTTACTCATGTTTAATTCTACACTTTGAGCCAGGGGCGTAGCTACCGCGGTATCAGCCGTATCAACGATACGGGGCCCCCGAGATAAAGAGCCCCCGAGAATTAGAGGACCCGAGAATTAGAGGACCCGAGAATTAGAGGACCCGACATGTGTAATTAAATTAGTATTGAGATAAATTCGAAGCGCAATGTCAATTATTTAGAATGTACTTATTACCAAATTGTTTTGTATATTGTGTGTCTTGTCGATAGATAGAACGAACGCTACCGCAACTGCAACTTGCAACATTTTTTTGTTTTATTGATGAAATTTCATTACAATAATCGTACTCTGTCACGTTTTTTGCTTGGACGTTCGCAGTAGGTACTCATTTTTCACTCCAATAAGCAGCCCAAAACCCTTCGTTTGGCTGTTCCGAATCAAAAGTAATAAATGCTTGAAGAAGTACCTATTGTGTGTGTCAATACTGGAAATCGATGTTTTCATATTCGATTAGAATAAAAAAGGAGTAGAACAGTCCGAAAACCTAAACGAAAACGAGATAACAGTTGTGACTTTTTTAAATCAGTTTAGAAATGTGATTTCTCAATTAAGAACCCTGTCTGTCAGCTGTCAGAATCATCAGACATCATTAGGCGTTTATTTTAGCGAGCTCGGAGAGATTTTTGGTTGTAAAAAAACGAAATCGGGGATTATCTACACCATTACAGAAAAAAAATGGCGTTTCCATACCAACGATCGATAACAAGTAGGCAATTCACGCCGGTAACACGCAGTTTTTCTCCGTGCTTCAATTAACCCTCGAGAATTCTCTGCGCTTATTTAAGCCCCAATTTTATTAGTTCTTGTCTTGTTGTTGCATTTCACATGTAAATTGTGCGTTTTTATGAACCATTTCCAGTTCTTTGATTTTTAATTTATTTAAACAAACAAATTTACTTTCCACAATATTATTTTAAATTAAATTTCAAATTTTTAGGAATTACAAATTTACTACCTATAAGTCCACCAGTTTCCGCAAACATTCTTAGTTAAACCAAAACTATACTCTTTGAAAAAATAGTGAGTCTAAACAATTTTTTGGAACGGAAACTCAAAAAGAATTATGTGCAATAATCAAAAATACGATAACTGAAAAACTCAGCCAAGTTTTTCTGAGGTCGTAGTTTGGGCTCTGAACAAGCTCTGATCATCATTGTCTGAACGAAAAAAGATACAAAACTTTGAAGCTCTGAACACAATGAGCAAAAAAAGAAATACAAACTTTTTTGTTTGACAGTTCAGACCCTATTCGGAACGAAAAAAGAAAAACGCGTAACATGTAACACGAATAACGTTTTATACGTAAGGCTAACGTTTTTAGTTTACCCTACCGCCACTGGCACAGATATTTACAAATCAAAAACCTTTTCTTGGTTTAAACATATTTAGAATATAATGATGAGTCCCAACCGCCAATTTATCGTAAGCAACGAAATAAAAGTTGAAAAGAGGGAACACACATTTTAATTTTTTTTGTTGGTCAATGAAGTAAAACTACAAGCAAATAATGAGCGCCTTTTCGGTCTTTCTTTACAAAAAACGAATTCAGTAATACAGAGCCGTTGAATATAAACGTTGATTGTGAACCCTGCTTACATTGTTTTTTTTTGATGGGTAAACATCTACGCCGGCGGTAGAGTGAGAAATAAAAACGTGATCTTTCCTCTGTGCGACGTTACGAGGTCACTTTTTTACGATGCAGCACGTTATATTACGAAAATCTGTGTAGTAGGATATTGGGTACGTTCAGTGAATAAAAACTGAACATCCCCTTCAAGAAAACTAGTCCGTTTTGGATATACGTGCACGTAGTCAACAACGTATGGATGACTTCGCATACGGATCCGAATATGGATCCTTAAAACTCACGCATTTTTTTTTAGTGTAACTACTTGGACACAAAATCAGAGTCAAATGAAAAACAGAAATTATTCTTTTCTGTGAAAAACTATGAAATAATTTAATACGGGAACACGCGTTTGGAAATTATTCGTGAACACAAATTCTCAGAACGGAGCTAACGCAAAGTCATATGAATTCTTGAAAATGTGTGGGCTACGTTACGTGCTATCGCTTTATTTGACACCCAGTAAAATTTTTAATAAAATTAAGCCGCAACTCCAATAAACAAAATATTGGAATTCTTCTATTGATATTATATTTTAGTTCCGTTCCTGTAATTTTTGTTTACAGAATCTGACAAACGTCAAGTTTGAAAGATTATAATGGTGCGATGTAATCTGACATAAACTATATGCAAGACGCGACGTATGTGTTTGCTTTTATCTTTTTTCTCTGATAATCAAATCTCTCAAAAGTGATATTTCTACCAACGAAAATTTTTTAGGAAAGAAATTCACACATAGGTGAAATTTGTTTACTCTCTCGCGATCGCATTTTTTCTGTGAAAAAAACTACCTTATACTTCTTTTCGTTCATTAACGAGAGTGCTAATGAAAAGTTAGTTTAATTTTGTAACAAAAACCAGATACCATTTAAATGAATCATCTTTTAACCACCCTAAACAATAATTATAATTTCTAAGGCACAGGATTTCTAATGAGTAGGAACACACACACCCTATTCACACAGTTTCACATCACAAAAATTATTGGGATTTTACATCAGAATAGCAGTTAAATGACAGAAAATTGGAACAATCAGAGTCAGATTATTTTTATTTACCTTTGTTTTAAATTTTACAATAAAATTGTTTGTTTGAAACTGAATCAATACTCCCACGGAAGTTCATTTTAGCTCACTATACGATGCATTCAAACCAAAAGCAAGTCTTTGATTTCTAAAGAACTTTGCGATTTTGCTTACGTTAGCATAACATTTCCTTCACATCTTGATTTAACAGATTCTATCATTTTCTTTTGTTTTCCGATTCATTAAATGAAAGAACAATCAACAGTTAAAATACCCACGCAGTTGAGTGTACGCATTCAACCCATACCTACTCAAGGTGCCACAATATAATAACAATGAAAAAACCTACATTTAAGATTTTTTTTTTTTTCATAAATATTCTTAGTTTTCATCTTCAATCGAAATGACCCTTGAAGTTTTTTTTTTTTTTTTAAAGTATATAATAAAACAAGACCCAAAGTATAATTTCTTATGATAACAACAACACTAACAACTTTGCAAGCCACCGAAGCCCTTTATGATGAGAACTCACTTTAATTTGACTTTGTTTTGTTTTTTTTTTTTTTATTTTAATGAAACTGAAAACAGAAATTCATGGTTGACCAAAAGTAAAACTGAATTATTCCATTCCATCGTTCCAGTGACTTGACCAACCGAAACATGTAAAGAATGCAAACTTACTTCACCAGGAAGCAAAGTGTATTT
Source organism: Leucozona laternaria (assembly GCA_932273885.2). Classification (NCBI taxonomy): domain Eukaryota; kingdom Metazoa; phylum Arthropoda; class Insecta; order Diptera; family Syrphidae; genus Leucozona; species Leucozona laternaria. Next base: position 129,624,880 of record OW026367.1, on the reverse strand, counting down.
TTTTGTTTAAATATATAACACTTATAAACCCACAAGCAATATTCGTCTTCAGTGGGATTTTGTCCCTAGTCTAGAACTAATTGTATATAATTGTTTTTTTTTTTTTCTCTTTCTACAACTTTTTCCATCCCGAATGTTAGTAGGTAAGGTAATTTATAAAATGTGTAGCATATTATTAAGAATTTATTTATTTTTTATTAATATTTTAAGAAATTGTGAAATATTTTTTATTACCAAACAGAAAATTTTATTAAATTTGTGCTATAGTTCTCTTTGGTTATCTAGCTGTATGAGTGAAATATAACGTCATAAAGCTAGCTTACCGAAGTTAATATTAGCGCTAAAACCACACTTAAAACATTATAATATGGGTTCATATGAACGTTATATATAAATTATAAATATTATTAAGATGTGTTTTTGAATAATGTGATTTAGGTCCAGTTTTTAAGAGCATGTGATAACTCCGAGTTAAATCAGAGTTAGTTAATCCTGCAAATACTTTAATCCCGAGTTAACTCAAAAGTAGTTTTTCATTGCAGAATTAAATTTAACTCCTAGATGTCAAAAAACTATCGAAATCAAACGAAGTGCGACAGTATAGAAGTCAATGTTTCGCTATCGAATTTTAAAGGGCGCCATACTGTGCAAATCATCCTTTCCATAGTGTCCTATCTCGATTTGAATAGATTTATGACACACGACTTTCTATTCAGCTAATCCAGAGTTAACTCATCAAATTTGTCGAGTTAAATCGAGATCTAAATGGACTGAAAAACATGTTTCAGGAGTTAACTCGGGTTTAACCTCGAAACTAGGATAATCTCGCACTGAAAAAGTGGATAATATCAAGGTAAGAGCATATATACTACATACATTATAAATAAAACATAATTTTATAAGATTAGTTTGTCTTTGAAGTAAATTATAAGAATGTTTCAGTTACTTAGGTCTAGTTTTTCAGTTCTAGATTAAAGTTAAATCCGAGTTAACTCAACAAATTTTGTGAATTAACTCAGAATTAACTAAACAGATATTCTTTTAATGTTTTATACACCAAAAAACTGCTTCTTCGGTTTACTCTTGTTTAACTGGTGGAAAAACGGAGTCTAAAAGTAAAATTAGATGAGAAATTTTCTCACTAATCGGGTTATACATTATACAATACATGTTTCAACCAAAACGAAATCTCGGTCTTTTGTGAATTCATTCCGAATCTTCACATTTCCCCATAGAGTATTGATTTTTCGAAAAATGAAGTTTTGAATGAAATCTTACGCTTTTGTTCACTGGTTTAATCTAGTTTAAAATTTAAATTTAATTTAAATCCAATTCCATATTATTCACTCATTTGAATGCAGTTTGGTATAAGTATATGTATGTACCTACATTGAATTATTGAATTTGAACTGCTCTCAGGGGAATAGTTTAAATACAATTAAATGAAGATTGGTTTAGACAAGCTTAATATGGATTTAGAAAACCCAGATTTAATAAATCTGGATTTAAATTCTATTTTAATCCAAAGTGAATAATATGGCCATTAGTTTTATTATTCCAGCTTTCCTTTTTGACAATTCTGATGTTTACAAATTTTAGCATAGATATGGTGAAAAGCGAGGTTTTACTCCAACGCCATCAAGCAGGTAAGAAGAAAGAGCATCATTTTGTATTTAAAATTTAAATACAATGGATTATAATAGTAAACTATAAAAACGCACATGGGCAGCTTGGTGTTATGAATTACTAAAAATAATTATTAATGGGACTTTCCAAATAACCATTTTTTTGATTTTCGTTTTTTTTCCCAAATGGTTCAACTGATTTTGATCATTTTATTTATTATGAGGAATGATTAATACACTTTAAATAAAATTATGCATCAAAATTTTCAAAAAGATATTTTTTGGATTTTAGACTCGATATTTGAAAAAAGACTGGGTCGATTTTTACTAAACTAGGCAAAAAACATTTTTTAACATAATCTAGAAGATTTTATACTAAAATTATTCTTTTAACCAAAAATAACGGTACCTCCCATACAAATGTTTAAACACCTTTAAGGAAAATCTTTCTTTTTCTCAAAAACGATTCGTACGATTTTGAAAAAAAAAATGTTTGTGTATCGAAATAATTAGTAAATTTTACAACTATTTTATTAGCAGTAGGTACCTATATCAAAGAACGTTATTTTTTGATTTTCGACTATATCATTATCTGACATACTGATTAAAAATAATTTTTTTATACAGAAGCTTGTAATACATTTAAATTATATTGCATATCAAAACTTTCAACAAAAATTATTTTTGGATTTTTAAGAAAATATTTCAGAAATATTTTTTTGAAAATTCGATATTTAAAAAACGATTGAATGATTTTTTTGTAAAATTCAATTTTAAACTCGTCATTAATAAATACTAAAAATTGGCGTACCAATTTTTTTTTCTGTAAAATGTTACCTAACGAAATTTTATATAATGTACAAAAAAATATCCTTCGATTTTTAAAATTTTTTTTTATAAATTAAGATTTATATAAGAAATCAGATGGTGTACCCAGCGCGATGGGTTCACAACAGTTTCAGAAGTATTTTAATCAATTTCTTTCTAATTTTGTTGATTTCGAACAATTTTCCAGTGTAAATAATATATTGCTAATTTTTCTTTACTCACATAATACTGCCTGTGCCTTAACTAAGTTTTGGCAAATGGATAAAATATAGGCTCTCATAACTAATTTATTGCCGAGTTTAGAACCACAGTGTGATCGCACATAAGAGCAAGTTCGTGCATATTTTTTTAACTTAGTACAATTTGACATTATGCTACACACATGATGCTACAAGATATTATATGTATATGTGCGACTTTATTCTTCATTTTTTGACGTAAATATAAACCGAATATTGGAACTGTCTGACAATAGTAAAATCGGGATCGATTTCCAATAGTCGGCCAAAAAATATTAGCTGGCAATTATAGAACAACACGGTACATATATATTATTAAAAGTTAATTGTTATAACATATACACAAATATATAATTTGAGTGCTTATTTGCTTTTGAAAAACTTAAAAATTATAAGACGACACGATATATACATATTCTACTTAGCAAAATAAATATTTTAAAGTTCGCTACTCAGCTCTTTCGTTTCTTAATACAAATCAAAAAATTACTTCAATTTCTTTATATGATATTATTTTTCCTTTAAACTGGGAATTGTAAATGTAATATTGAAATGTTTATTTGTGTATTTAATTAAATATGTCTGGCAGCTTTTGTCGGACGTGGCAAATTGAGGTCAATTAAATGTTCTCGTTTTATGATATTAATTATTTCAGACTATGCAACTTTATCTTAAATGAATTATTACACGTGCTGCGGTGGTGCAAGTGGGTTAAAGAGGTTTAAATATACATTAGATTCTGGAATTTTCCGCAACGTTAAATTATGGGGGCTTATATCTACTCGTTAAGTGCGGGAGGGGAAATTTTACTAAAGTTACTAAAAATAAAAATAAAATTATTTAAAAAAAATGAAAATACTTTTAATAAAGTACTTTACATACATTTTTTTTTGAAAAAAAAACTACTTTCAAACTCAAAATTTTGAAATAAAAATGTTAAACTGTTTTTTTTTCAAAAATTATAAAATTTAGGTCCCTACTGAATCGGCGGAAACTAATTAAAAAAAAACTGTTGATAAAGCCACCTGCGCCAGATAACTGGACCTACACCTTTAGTGGAGCAGCGGCCCACAGCGAGGTATTGATTAAGAAAGAGCTGTTGACATATATAGGCGTCTGCCAAACGACGTAGCATACATTTTCGGATTGAATATATTTTTTTCGAAAACTATTGATAGTTATATTACAACTTGACTTAAAAGTAAAATAAAAGAAACAGACAGCTTGCTTTAAATTTTTATTTTAGAAAATTGCCACTCCCCCCTAAACGAGATATACCCCCTCACGTGGTAAGAAATGGATTTATTTTCTCCATTTGAACCTACTCGTATCAACATCAATACAATTCATAAAATATACATTTTGTTTTTTTATTATGTATATAAAACCTAAGGTTTTTAAAATGCAACCTGAATTGCACGGAACTAGGTAGAAGGAATAGTAAGATAGAAAAGAATTATTGCTGGCACAGTGGACTGAGAAATAAGGTATTCATTATCTCATGGAATCCCAAAGGGGTGGCGTCCAGTTTTAACTGGGGGAATATACAAAATTGCTTAGCTGCCTATAATGGCTCAAACCCACACCTCTAAGTAATCAATCAAGCACTACATCCACTGTGCCCTTGCCACCCACCAGTTAACAGACAAATTTTGTCCAGGATAAACAAATGAACGATAGAATGGAAAGAACTTGCTAGGTTCAATGCTTAAACGAAAAAGAATTATACAAAATACGCACGACTGGGAACTTGATCTTGTGGTTTACAAAATTGTTATAATTTAATGATGCTATGAAATCCTTAACGAGAAAATGTTAAAAAAGTTAAAAAAAAATACAAAAATTGATTTGTTGTTTAAATAATTTTTAAATATACCTTTCTTTGAACTATGTATGAGTACCCGATTGCAAAATTATATTACGGTCAGTATATAATCATTAATAATATATACGAGAAAAAGCCCAAAAATGAGACCATTTTCTTAAAAAAAAACGTGAATTGGTTATGAGATTTATTTTCAATAAATTTGGCCAACGTCGTTCTCAAATAAATATGGACCAGTGACGCCGCCGGCCACCAGCCCAAAATCTACACCAAACAATGACTTTTTCGGGATGCATTGGACGCCAATTTTGTTTTTTTACGTTCCCATTCATCCAGAAATGGACTTCATCGCTGAAGATTGCCGTAAATTGGAAAAGCGCGCGGAATGTTGCCCGAACAGAACACTCATTTTGATAAAACAATTTTATGATTTGCACGTTTTATTGAACGCTATATCTGTCCATGATGATTTGGCAAAACAGACTGAATAAATGACAGCCAAATTGACAGATGTATAGCTTCAACAATATGGCCGCTATCAACTTTCAAAATTCGGCAGTGTCTATTGGAAGACCTTTTAGATACAAACTACTTCATAAAGTCTCTTTTAATATTTCAATAATTGAACTACCTAATAGATCGTTGAAAATAATAGTCATTTTTTGTGGATGTTTCGGGCTGGAATGAAGTTTTTCACTGTAAGGATAATTCAAGTCATCAGCTTAATTGTTTATCAAAATAATTACTGATACACATATAGCTTTTGAAACGTCTTAAAACTAAAAAAAAACACTTTAAATGATGGTTTTCAATAATATATATAATTGGCTGCCTAAATCTATGCTAGACATAACCGCATGATACCGGTGGTCGTATTTTTAAGGTTACTATATGACAAGTCAATGGATATTGATCGTCGTTGAAAAATCCTATGGCTGTTTGATTTTTCCTGATTTTCTCAGTACCAGTACCAATGAAAATCGATAGTTTGGATGCAATACATACTTTAATTGAAAAACGTTCTTAAAACTTGTCACGCGATAAAGTACTAGAATTGAAAAATCACTGTATAATTTGCCGGATTCTAATGCCAATGACGGGTTTGAATTACGAACACGAGCAAGGACATCACCTTGTGATGATATGTATCCAGCTTAATAAAACATCATACAGAATTTACCTACAAAAAAATATGTTAATGTAAAACTCCGAAATGTGGAAATTGGTAAATGGCCGCGAAATATTTTGCTTCCATAATTTATTCAAGTCGTATACGTTCTTTTAAAATGCGCATACTTTTAATAGTGTTAAACTATTTTAACTATTATAAACTGGAATATCTCTTCTATAATAATTTATGAAGGTGAAACATAAATTAATATACCTACCGTATTTTCAATAACTTCAGGCTTGTTTTTTGAAAAAGTGAATAGCCATTTCAGCTAATTTTTAAACGCAAACAACAACAAATCGAAAAATGAATAAAGCTTACGTCAGTATAATCAGAGTGAACATAGAGCGGATATAAATTGTTGAAATATTGAGATGTTAAGATGGCGCTTAATTCGCTTGCAGAAAAATATTCGTTCCGAATGGTTGGCAGCCATAGATTTTTTGAGTTACAATGTAATTCCTAAATGCATCCCGGGTAAAAAATGTCGGCTGTAAATACTTTTTTTCTCAGACATGCGTATTATGTTAAGGCATTTCATTTCAAAACAAAAATTCACTTTTATACGAAACTTGAAATATTGCTTGACAGATAGGGAACAATATCTATTTTGATGTTTACCATATTTCGTTACAAAAGTCACCAGAAAGCTCTAAAATTGCCCTTGTTTCAAAAAATAAAATCTCAAAATGTTTGAATTTCTAGATGTTTCTTAATCCATTGACATCGTAGCCATCCTACAATGGAATTTGACAGTTGATGGCTAGGTAGACAATAGAGGTCTTCCAAGATTTGTCTTTGTCTTTTCTCTTTCTAATTTGACATCTAAAAACAACAACAAAAAAAAGTCCCTGGTTGGAAAATATTTACATGCTCTTGGCAGTGTTAAAAATCCGGTCATTTGATTATTTATTGTATTTGGAACTGAAAACTTAAATTTGGGATCGAATTACGTATTAATTAGTGTTTAAAGATTTTAGTGAACATTTTTTCAAGTGTTTGATACAAAAAAACTAATTTTATTACATAGTCATCACTATTATTAAACACCCGACTTTTTTGGCTCGCCTTCGTGCCTTCGGCATTTGGTTTTGTTTTCCAACCAGGGAGTGCTGTCAGATTGATTTTTTTTTTTTTTTTTAATTTCACACTGACACTTCTGACATTTGGTGGCAGAGATCCATTATATTTGATTGTATCAAGAATATTTCGTTCCACATGTCAACTAGATTGCCCTGAAAATGCATTTTCCGGAGCAGAAAATAAAATGGAGAACATTTCGAATTTTGCACAGGTTTTCTAATCCATTGACATCGTAGCCCCATCCTTCAATGAAATATGACAGTTTATTACTTGATAGTCTACATTAACCACGATTAGTGTCTGAATTACTGTCCTTGTTCTAAAAAGAAGAATTAATCCATCTGAATTCAATTTGAACCAAAAGCGTTGACACATATGAAATTGATATTCACTGGACATAAACTATGCCCCGTGTAAGCCAAATGCAGAAAAGTACCTTCGAACGCCCGAATACATTTCAAAATATAAAACGAATGTTGGTTTCATGTGAGTATAAATTTTCATCAATTGGTTAGTGTAGAAGTCGTAATAAGACCTATAATTGAAAAGTTTATTGTTAGGTACATAAAGTATTATGTTAGCCTTGTTCCTTTGGAGGTGGCGAACCACTCTTATGAGTACTTTGCTAGCCATTTTCAATGGAACGCACAGAATTAATATGTCTACAAATCTCATCTACTCGCCATGAAAGCACAAGTAGTTGGTAGTACTAGATTATCGTTTGGATCTACTCATGAGTAGTTTGCCCTTCTATAAAGGGACACGGCTGTTGTTACCTCTTTTGTTTCATTATCCATCATATCAATTAATGAAGTTTGTTAATTTTATGATTGTCACTAATGATTATTGATTCAAAATAGCTTTTAACGGCCTTTAGTCCATAAAAATTGGCGTTTCGTCCCGGCGATCTCACTTGGACTCATCAGTTGACTAGTGAGATCCTTGTCAATACGCAATTTTTATTAAGTTCAGTTCAACTTACATGAACTTTTTGACAAAAATCTTGCTGATGATTATTGTTTGTGAAAGATAAGAAATTTATTTTGAAATCGAATGTTATTAAATTTGGCACGGTTACCAACTTTAAAATAATAAAAGAAAAGTGAATATAAAATTGACTATTAGCGTTTTATTCATAATTCATTACTGCGCTGGCTTTAATTTTCACCAAAACCAAAAATTGTGTAACTAGCATATTTATTTCTAGATGAACTAAATCTAAAAAATGTATTCTTCGAATTCTTTTCATTTTTTGTTGTTGTATATTTTTATTTTTATTCAAAACAGTATGCATAATACATTTTTAACAATTTTACGAGTTTGCTTTTCAGCTCTTTTGTTTCAGAAAATGTCCCATAATATGACAACTATTTTTTATGTAAGTATGTATGTTTATTGTATATATACTAGACTGATTCAAAAAATTAAAATATCTTCGATGTTCAATGCCACTAGTTTTTTTTAGTTAAATCTTATATTGAAATAATAAGCCAGGTTAAAATGTCAGTCCTTTCAGCCCTATTTCGATCATCGCTACTTTCTTTTTTCCATACGAATAGTATGAGAACTTTTTTTGTTGCTTCTTTATTTTATAACATTAAAACCGGTTACAGTACGGAAATAATCGAGATGTATTCTTAAATGTAATTGAATATTATTTAAAAAAAAAGTCACAACTTCTTATATTATAATAACATTTGTGATGTTTTGTAATTTTGAATTCACATAAACTAACCATGAACATAACTAACGCCTCTTGTAATCTGAACTTCTGTGGATTCTATTTTCTGTGCTTTTATAATTTGTAATATTTCTGGCAATATTCTTTTATTATAATTCCTCTCTGATTGTAAATTTGTTGTATTTTTGGAATCGAAGCGATGACTTTATTCTAATTTATGCACTGAAAAGCTAATGCTTTTTATTGTGTCCTAGCATTATTTAAATCAGATCTATCACCTGATATAAGCTTACAAAGTTTTTGCATTGAATTTCCTATACCAACATGATGTCGATCCATCACCTACATATTTTATCTATTGCACGAATTTGAATAATCTTCTTCTAGTAGTCTACCTTTTACAACAACAGAATTTTGAATTACTGTACATAATAGTATAGTTGATTATTTTCCCCATTTGAGAAGCTCTAAAGGCTTATAAACAGTCATATACAGAAGGATATAGGAGATACAAAATATAGTTCTGAGCCTTATAAAAACAAATAACAATCACACCTTACAAATGCGGTATATAAGCTGTTATATCTGTGTCAGCAAATACTGGGAAAACAGATCGAGGATAAATGAGTATCAAATCGATACCACTAGAAACGGAAATTAGCTTCCCGAGAACTTCGTTGAGGCTTACTGAAGAACTAAGCTATAGTGTGAGGGTGAACATATCCGTCCGTGCTTTGTTGCGTAGTGACTTTTTACTTAATGTCATTTGGTTACTGTTTTGTGCTATATTTCTCCTAAAGTTGGGCACAAAATAATTTGTGAACAATAAGCTTGCAAATGAAATTATTTTTAACTGCAAACGGACGCTTCACGCTAGTTTCTATCGATCAGGAGGTTTAAATGCTTGTACTGACAAACATTTTAAATGAATCGTTGATGATGGAATTTATTTCGGAAATTCGTTGCCAAATACAAAAATTTAAAGTTGTGTAAAAAAGATTTATTTAAAGTTATGTTCAATGGACCTTCGCAAATGGGATGAATTCTTCTGGGAGAAAAAACGTATACATACATGAAAATATTTTTTCACAGGGTTAGTATTTCTTCCATTCAACATCGCTTCAAAATATTTAAAGAGTGGTGTGTGTATTATTGATCCACCTCGTTCTTCCAAAACATGGTAAACATTTTATTCCGTTTCTTTCCGCACATTTCACTTCCCGCAGGCCCAATAAATAACATTAATAATAAAAATATTGAATTGATTTTATTTTTATTCATTTCATTTTTAAAACCAAAACAACTGGAGACGAAAACCAACAAACCTATATTTTGAATAATTATGCGTTGATCGTTTTGACACACGAAGAATTCATTCTGTGATAACGACTGAAGAGGACATTACAATAGGACTCAACAGTGTCTTATATGAAAGTATAGCTGGCACTTGCATTTTCCGTGCATCACTGGTCCCCATATGCAGACTTGAGTTGAATCCGATGGACTTCTCCACAGTGGACGCACACACGCTCAGGCACACAGACGTACGGACGCACAGTCTGACGGACGGTAGGTATATGACGAAACTTACTTTGTCTTGTGTTAAAATAAATTATGCATTTTATTCAACTGTAAACTCTGAAAACAGGTACAAAAACCTGGAATCAATTTTTCAACATGCGTGTACATACATATCGTCGTTGATACTGCAAAAAGTCGTAAATATAAGTCAACAAATTTTCATGCTGGGATTTTATTTTATTTTCAATCAATGTAAGCAGTTCCAAGATTCGAAAGGAAAGTAAATAAAATTGAAAAGAATGTCAATAAAATTCAAATCAAAAAGAAAAAGAAAATAGTTTTTTTTCTTAAAATTCCTAGAAATGTGACCCACGTCCTTCTGCATTATCAACGACGATAATTTGTAGGTTGTTTCGAGATTTTTGTATTTTCGAGCTAACTCTACACGATTGGTAGATCTTACAATATTGTCAGATCTGTAAGTGAAAAACATGCTAAAAATAATTAATTGTATTAATTGTAAGACGATACATTTTAAGGTATTTGATAATCTTGTAAACACACAATTTATTGCCAGGCTTGCCAATTTTTATCGTTGTCTGACAATTAAGAAATTGTCAGATCTACTTTTTTTAACATCATACAATTTTTTATTAGCCGTGTTCCTTTTGAGATGGCGAAGCACTTTGCAAGCCATTTTCAACTGAACGCACAGATTTAATTTCCCTACAAATCTCATCTACTCGCCATGAAAGCGCAAGTAGTTGGTAGTACTAGATCATCGTTTGGATCTACTCATGAGTACTTCGACACCTCCAAAGGAACACGGCTATTGTCAGACAGTTTCCTGTATCTCTCTGTCAATAGCCGTGTTCCTTTGGCGGTGGCGTCCATCTCCTACGTGCTTCGCAAGAAGAAATTGCATCGTTTAAAAGCAGTCTTACAATTTTTTGACCGGTATTCAGCCAACTATCTGACAATAAATTGTCAGCCAACTTCTGACAATAAATTGTAAGAGATTGATAAATATTCTCCCAATCGTCTAAGCACACAACTTAATTGTCAGACATTGTGAGGTCTGACAATATTGTAAAGATCCACAAATCGTGTACACTAACGGCCTTTTCGATTGGTAATCCAGCATAAAGTTTTGATACGTGTGAACCCTTCTGGAACCATTCTGAAAACAAAACCATAAGCAAATTTCTCTTCTTTTCAGAAATAGAACTGTTATTCTGACTCCAATCGAAAAGGCTTAAAGCTTTACATTCAAAATTGTTTCATTTGATGTTAAGAATATGATTTTTCGAAGCTTTTGTCATTCGAGATTACACATAATGATTCCGACACATTCGTGAAGCTAGCAATCTTCATCAAAAGGATATTTGCCACTAATCACGCTGTATGGAGACAAATACACAATACAAATTTAGTAATAAAATAAAGAAATACGGTGTATTGATGTGTTGGTAAGAATTAATTTAAAAAAATATATAATTAGCAACAGTCTTTAAGGATCAATTTGCTTCAATTTTATTTTTATATTTTCTTCAAAAAAAATAGAGACTGTTACATATATAGAAATTGAACAATATTATTTTTTTTGTAAAAACGGTGCGCTGTTCAAACTTTTGTATATCCTTTACTTTGGAATGGATAGGTATATCGTCTTTATTTGGTCATCTCATAAGTTTTGGAAAGGTTTCACATGGAAAGTTATTTGTTTTTCTATTTATAGTAGAGGTAATATTTTACATTGTAAGTTAAAAGCCACTACCTTAACTTCAGTCATAAGAACAATAAGGAGCGCAAGGTAGCAGCTTAATTTGAAACAACTATATTGATCGTTCCCTCTCAAAAAATAAATAAATATTTATAAATGCATGTTAAGAGATATAGATAGATACAATACATACATGCAGGTATTCATAGTATTCAAACCCTAAAATTCTAGTCTAGATACAAAAATTCAACAACTTTAAATGAATGCCACACCTACTTGTAAGTTGTTTAAATTTAGATATGTATATACATATACATAGGTATAAAAATATGTCTCAATCAAATCTATTTTAAGCTTCTATTCCTTAATGTGCAATATTTTTGCAAAGCCAAACGATTTCAGTTAAACATACATATATGTACGTATGATTGTTCTACATAGATATATTTGTACCTACATGAAATAAAAACCTATACATACATATCTGTATATCTCAGCTTTATGTAAGGCAAAAATCATAAAAAAAGTAAAAAAAAAAAACAAGTTATCTTTGAGCGCGAAAAAAATAAAAAGCCGAAATGAATTTTTAACTTCAGGTTATTGTGCTGTTAGCTACGTCTACGTGTAGCCTTTCCAATCTGTAGAGATATGCATAAATATTTCTTATTTGATTATCATGGACCCATGCTGAAGTGGCAACCCACTTAATTTGACTTTAAATGTATTTTTTTTTTCATTTTTTTTGTTTCTCTCTCCTTTCTCAAGATTTCATAAAAAATTGTATTCTTTCTTTCCCGTAAAACAGTTAAAAAGTTTAACTATCGAAAATAACTGAAAGAAATAACAATATTATTCAGATACGCAATTTTATGAATAATTGTTAAGATGAAGATGCGAAGAATATGACTGACAATGAAGAGAAAATTCTTTTCTTTTTTTGTTACCAATACCTTAATAATGCACGAATATCTCATTAAAGCCCTTGATAAACCTGAAAACCAAACCTACAGATTATTAATCATTCTTGCAGGTCTATGTAGGTATTTATTATAGAAGTCAAATATCGTGTGCACCATAAGTAACTTTAAAATTATACTTCTTTTGCCAGGTATGGAGCATGCATAGCCACCACGAAAGCATTATGAACCAACCGTGGCCATCACGTCATCATCAACATCAATTCAAATGGAAGTGGAAGGCAGGATAATAAATTGTGTTAAAAAAAAAAAGAATTTGAATTTGGAAACGGACGAAAGATTGAAGTAAAATAAAATGAAACAAAAAAAATAAATAAATAAATAAGGAGAGAAAGATTATATTAAGTACTTTTTTGTGAAAAATAACGACCCACGTAAGATTTTGACAACCTGTAATCATACAAAATCCATTTGTCCGACACATGTATCATGTACCATGTAGGTAGGCAAAGAGTGGACAAATTATTATAAAATCATGAGAGAAAATAAATTAGTTAACATTAAAAATATTTTTTTATGCTTTTAGTTTGGCGTTTTTACATAAAAATGCACTTATGTATGTATACTCGATTTTTACATTGAGCATTTCAAACCCAAGGACTAAAAATTATGTATACATATATGTGCTTAAATAATACAAAGTCAAATCAGTTTGAACAATTTTTCTTCTGCAAATACTCCGTGATGTTTACTAATCATTGGGCATTTAAAATACTATGCAAGTTCAACCTAACCGGCCTTTTTATAGAATTGGAAGCAAAAATTGTTTTAAATTCGATATCTAATTTGGGAGACTTTTAATTGAAAAAAATTGTTGTAAATTATGAAAACAGCTTTAATAATAATAATAATTCATTGCCAAAGCGGAAATATCATTAAATTAATTTTCTATGACTTTTTTTATGTTAAAACCGAATAGCAGTGAATTTCTACAAAAGTAATTTTTTGTTGGCAAAAGTTGAAAACCCTGTATTTTCAATTTTATTGTTTATTGATTTGAAGACCGTTAATTCCATTTCTCTGTCTAAACTCGCAGCAAGTTTTGGTGTAATTTGGTTATATTTAGATAATTTGCTAAATACAAACTGGGTGTATGAGCATTTGATTCATAAAATGGTATCTAAGTGTCACAAGCGTAACTAAAGTATGAATTTTACTACAAAAACAAAATATTTATCAATTTGATAATTTGGGGAAGCATTACATAGAAGAAATTTCCTAAATTTCCTTGATTTTGAAATTCATGCTGAGCCAATATTTATTACATTAAAGTCCCTTTTTGATAGTTTTGTTTCTCATAACTTAACTGAAACTGAAAATCAACTTTCAGTTCAATATTCACTCGAAGTTGAACACAACTTGAGGATTTTTCTTGTCAGCTTGAGAATTTGGTCTTATTCACTCGAAATTGAATGTTGATTTTTAAGCATCTCGTGATTAGAAAAATACACTATTACTCAACGTCTGCTTAATTTTGTGTGTATTTCTCGCCCAGACTTTAAAGTTCGTTCCTGCAAGATAAAGAGACAAAAAGAATGAAATAAACAAAACCAATTAAACAAAATATAACGGGTGATTTTTTAGCTGGTTTGGTTTTGGCAACTCTGGTTTTGACAGCTGACGTGTGTTTAGTACCTTGTGTCACTGTCAAACAGCTTCAGTTTTGTTTGCAATTTAACCATGGATCGTCTTACAAATGAACAACGCTTGCAAATTATTGAATTTTACTATCAAAATTCGTGCTCGGTTCGAAATGTTCATCGCGCGCTGCTTGTGTTCAGCGATGAGGCTCATTTTTGGTTGAATGGGTACGTAAATAAGCAAAATTGCCGCATTTGGAGTGAAGATCAGCCAGAAGCATTGCAACAGCTACCAATGCATCCCGAAAAAGCCACTGTTTGGTGCGGTTTATGGGCCGGCGGCATTATTGGGCCATATTTCTTCAAAGATGATGCGAATCGCAGCGTTACTGTCAATGGTGAACGCTACCGAGCGATGATAACAAACTTTTTTTTGCCCGAAATGGAAGTTCTTGACTTGCATGATATGTGGTTTCAACAAGACGGTGCCACATGCCACACAGCACGCGAAACAATGGCGCAATTGCGAGGCGAGTTTGGTGAACAGTTAATTTCACGTTTCGGGCCGGTCAATTGGCCGCCTAGATCGTGCGATTTGACACCATTAGATTATTTTTTGTGGGGGTATGTCAAGGCTAATGTCTATAGGGACAAGCCCGCTTCGATTGACGCACTGGAAGCCAACATCCATGCATTCATTCGTGAGATACCGGCCGATATGTGTGAAAGAGTATGCCAAAATTGGACTCAGCGGATGGGCTACCTGAGACGCAGCCGCGGTCAACATTTGCATGAAATTATCTTCAAACATTAAATTGCAAAGTTCAAACTATCGATTCAAATAAATATTTCATTCATTTTTTCGACTTTTTTGTGTTTTTTTTTTTTAAAGTTCTAAACCTCTTAAAAAATCACCCATTACTACACTTACTTTTTGTTAAAATAAGTATAGTTTAGCTATTTTGTACTGTATATATTTTAACTTTGTTTTGTTCTGTTGATATCAAACAAATATTCATTTGTTTTTATTGAACTATATTTTATTTTATATGATTAAAATAAAATTCTATTCTGTTCTAAAGCTCAAGCTGTGCGGTTGTTATTTTCTACATTTCCAGTTCTAGTTACTGCTTTCTTTTAATTTCCCTTTTCATCAGGTTATGGGCCCAGGCACCCTTTTTTAAATGGCATCAAGTGTTTTGGTTGAAAAATTGAAGGGCAGAGAAAACTACGACGTTTGGAAAATTGCAGCGAAGTCATACCTAGTCATCAAAGGACTATGGAGCTGTATGGAAAAAGAACCAACCGCTGCAGGAATAGAGATTGACCTAAAAGCAAAATCTGAGCTGATTTTACTATTGGAAACCCAGAACTATTCCTATATTGCTGATGCTACATCGGCTAAGAATGCTTGGGACAATCTTACTAGTGCTTTCGAGGATACAGGTTTGTGCAGAAAAGTAGAGCTGTTAAAACAACTGGTGCAGTTTAAATTGTCAGAATGTGAAAATATGGAAGACTACGTTAATAAAATGGTAATGACGTCCATCAAAGTAAAAAAAGCTGGTTTGAAAATTGACGATGAGATCGTCGCCTCTTTGATGCTGGCTGGTCTTCCTGAAGACTTCAAACCCCTTGTAATGGCTGTTGAAAATTCCTCTTCAAAGCTGACATCTGATTCGGTCAAAACCTTACTCTTGCAGCAAGTTCAATACCAAGCAAATGATTCTGTTCAAAAGGTGATGTTGAGCAAATCATTTAAGCACAAATTTAAGAAAAATAAGTTTCGCTGTCATAACTGTGGTGAAGTTGGACATTTTGCCAAAAATTGTACTAAGAAAGGAGGCAAAGAAAAGAACAAATCTGAATGCCTTTTCACAACTTTTTTGGCGGATGGAACCAGATCGCAAGATACATGGTATGTAGATTCTGGTGCGTCTGCACATATGACTATGCAGAAATCATTTTTAAAACAACAGAATGAGCCATCAAACAAGGAAATTATTGCAGCAAATAATTCCAAGATGTTGATAGAAAGTGTTGGGGACGTGAATATTTCTCTCCTAAATGGTAATACGAAAACCAGTGCAATCATCAAGAACGTACAATATGTACCAGACCTATGCGCGAATTTACTTTCAGTAAGTCAGTTGGTAAAAAATGGCAATAATGTGCGTTTTGAAAAGAATGTTTGCAAAATCTACAACAAATTCCACAAACTCATCGGAACTGCTGGTCTCGTTAACAACATGTATAAGCTAAACTGTGAGCTTGATCACAACATCAATAACCCTGGAACTGCATTGAAGGTGGTAGTGCTTGAAGAAATTTGGCATCGTCGTATGGGGCACATATGCGATGAAAATCTCCTAAAAGTGAAGTCAGCTGTAACAGGAATGCATTTTTCACCGCATAATCAATCAAAGTGTTTAGTGTGTGTAAAAGGAAAACATGCAAGAGCATCATTTACACATACTGGAAAGCGTGCTGAGAATATTCTGGATTTGGTACACACTGATGTTTGTGGGCCATTATCAGTTAAATCTTGGACTGGATGTAAATATCTTCTGACATTCGTTGACGATTACAGTCGTAAGGTTTTTGTTGTTCCATTGAAGCACAAATCAGACGTTTTCGAAGAATTTCGCAAGTTCAAAACCTTTGTTGAAAACCAGACTTCCAGAAAAATAAAGGTTTTGCGGTCCGACAATGGTGCAGAGTATTGCCACAAACTTTTCGAAAAATTCTTCTCACAGTGTGGAATCCAACATCAAAAGACAGCGCCATACACCCCCGAACAAAATGGTGTAGCAGAACGGATCAACAGGAATCTAGTGGAGAGAATACGATGCATGTTAATAGATGCAAATATCTCACAACGTTTCTGGGCTGAAGCAGCAAATACAGCATCACATTTGATAAATAGAATTCCTTGCAGAGAAAATAATTCCCAAACACCTGAGGAACTTTGGTCAGGAGTGAAGCCAGATTTATCAATGCTGCGCGTGTTTGGCTGCAAAGCTATGGTTCATATCCCACATGAAAAAAGAAGAAAACTCGATGCTAAGTCAAAGGAGTGCATGCTGCTAGGATACTCCAAAGAATCAAAGGCTTACCGGTTGTGTGATGAAAACAAAAATATAATCATCAGTCGAAATGTTATATTTTTTGAGTCTGACAACTTCAAGAAATTGTCAAATTACAATATGAATCCAGGTGAGAAAAGTATATGTGAATTTCATATTGTTGAGGCTGATGATCTAACTGAAGTTAATGTGCCAGCTACCGTTAACACATCAGCTGATGATCTAACTGACGTTAATGTTCCAGCCATATCCGAGGGGTCTGATTTTCAGATAACCAATGAAGAGACTGAAAATAATACAGAAATGAAAATCCGAAAGTCCAAGCGTATTGCCAAACTAAACGACGTTGATGATAACGAAAAAGAAGCTGTGTTGCGGCGGTCTGAACGTATTTCCAAGTTAAACCAGGCTGGTTTGATTGCAGACTTAAAGATGTCAGATCCTGAAACTGTGTCAGAGGCTTTGTCATCTTCAGATTCACACCACTGGAAGGAAGCAATGGAAAGCGAATTAAGATCTTTACAAGAAAATAATACGTGGAACCTAGTTCAGCTACCTAAAGGTAAGAATGCTATTCGATCAAAATGGGTGTTTAAGGTTAAACGCAATGAATATGGAGAAATAACTAAATATAAGGCACGTCTGGTATGCAAAGGTTATTCCCAGGAGAAAGGTATTGACTATACCGAAACTTTTTCACCAGTGACACGATATACGTCCATAAGACTGCTAATTGCGTTAGCTGCAAAGTATGACCTAAATATCTGCCAAATGGACGCGGTTACAGCATTTTTAAACGGAGAACTTAAAGAGGATATTTATATGGTTCAGCCAGAAAAGTTTTCTGATGGTACTGGTAGAGTATGTAAGCTTCAAAAATCGCTGTATGGTCTTAAGCAATCTAGTCGCGTTTGGAATGAGAAGCTAAATGAAGTGCTAAAGCAATTTGGTTTGATACGTTCTGATGCAGACCAATGCGTATATTACAAAATTAACAAAGGCTACATGATTTTTGTTGCTATATATGTGGACGATGTTTTGATAATTTCTGATGACAAACAAGTTGAGGGAAGCTTGAAGAAATTACTTTGCGAAAATTTCCAGATGAAGGATTTAGGGGAAGCTTCTACTATTCTTGGTATCCGAATATCTCGTGACAGGTCAGCTGGAACTATCGCTATAGATCAAGCACAATACATCGCTGATATCTTAAATCGATTTGGTATGATGGACTGTAATCCGGTTAGCACCCCACTTGATTCAAATCAAAAAATATCTTCGACAATGTGCCCATCTTCACTTGAAGAGCAGAAAAAGATGTCTAATGTGCCCTATATGGAAGCAGTAGGTTGTTTACTTTATGCGGCGCAAACTACGAGACCTGATATAAGCTACGCCGTAAATCTTTTAAGCAGATACTCTTCGAATCCTGGTCAGGCACATTGGATGGCTATAAAACGTGTTCTTCGATACCTGAAAGGTTCTATTGACAAAAAGCTAGTGTACAAGAAAACAGGAAGTGACATGCAAGGCTTTTGTGATGCTGATTGGGCTGGTGATGAAGATGAAAGAAAGTCTACGTCCGGCTATGTATTCACTATGCAGGGAGCACCGATATCGTGGACGTCTAAACGGCAGTCAACTACTGCACTTTCATCAACAGAGTCCGAACTCCTCGCTGTTGTAATAGCAGTTCAAGAATCAATATGGTTAAAGCGTTTGGAGGCAGAGATACTTCCAAATCACCCAAATCAAATGGTTTTGTATTGCGACAACAAAAGTGCGATACAACGTATTAAAAACAATTCTTATTCACCTAGAACAAAACATATAGAAATTAAAACTCAGTTTATCAGGGAAAAAATTGAAACGGGTTCAATTCTATTAGAATATGTTCCTTCAAATAACAATTTAGCTGATTGCTTAACAAAAGGCTTGGTTAAATTAAAACTTGAACAAAATAATAATCTACTTGGTCTTTATTAAAAAAAAAAAAAAAAAAAATGTTAATCCATATAATTATGTATTGAACAAAAATAATAATGAAGTATTTTAAATGATAAATGTTAAAATAAGTCATTCTGGGGAAGTGTTAAAATAAGTATAGTTTAGCTATTTTGTACTGTATATATTTTAACTTTGTTTTGTTCTGTTGATATCAAACAAATATTCATTTGTTTTTATTGAACTATATTTTATTTTATATGATTAAAATAAAATTCTATTCTGTTCTAAAGCTCAAGCTGTGCGGTTGTTATTTTCTAAATTTCCAGTTCTAGTTACTGCTTTCTTTTAATTTCCCTTTTCATCACTTTTTGTAGGCGGTGATGCAGCATTGAATACATTTGCAATCTTCTCCCATGCTTTGTCCTTGTCACGATTGTCGATAATTCCTTCAATTTTTCCATTTTTTTTAATAATAATTTTTCAAATTTCAAAAAAACGACAGTTTTTTTAAATCAAAAGTTGAGACGGGTACGTTCAGCAGACACAAGGGACTACATTATGTAGTCAAGTGCATTCATTGAACGCAAATTTTACAAAGGAAACTATAGTTACTTTTTGAGATGTCATTAATGCCAAATTTGGAACTTTACCTCCAACCTTCTTGTCTTCTGAACGATTTTTCGGCTAGTGAAGTTTTTACTCAGCCCTATCATGAACTCCATCGTAATCGGAAACTTGTTACGAATCCCGAAAAAAAGCACCACGGAGTAGTGGAGAATCTGATACAAATGGCCATTACTTACTAGCGGAGTATGTATGTTAGTTTTTTTTTTCGGGATTCGGAAATATTCCGATTAGGAATTAATGATAGGGCTGACTATGTACTTTTTTTTCTAAATTGACCTTGCGCACATAATTCAGAGCATATGCAGTTGTTAATACGAAGAAAATGCCTACAAATTAGCTGAAAAATGTGAAAACTTTTAAAAAATCAATTTGTTATTATTTGGAGTTGAAAATATCAGAAAAATTTAATCAATTGCGTATAAGAGATGTAAGGGATCAGACACCCTACTTCGTTTTGGGATTTTTCCGTAAAGGGAAAACTAACCCAGAAATAGGAAAAATATTCAGCTCAAAAATTTCACGTTTTAATACCAAAACTTTTTTACAACGTGATAATAAATTCCGAAATAAATAAAAATTGATTTCATATATTTTTTGTCGTCCACACAGTGGAGCAAGCGCTGAGAGGGCTATCTCAGCAATCAACTTAAATAAAACTAAGTTAAGAAACAAACTCGAAAATCGAACACTGCCGAATTCTGCATACCAAATTGTTGATGCAAGACCACAAATTAAATAAAACTAATGGCGAATTCCTTACAACAAAGAAGTCGAATTTTTCTAAACAGAATCGAATTTTTTCTAAACAAAATCGATTCTTTTCTGTCAAAACAAATCTTGCGTTTTTAGCAAGATTACACACTGATTTGCACACACACTATGAAGACTTGACTTTTCTAATACGTCAAATTGAAAGTCGCGGAATTTTTGGAAGACGAGTTGTTTACTTTTTGGTTGCAATGAATTCTACATAATTTAACAAAATATTCAACAATATATTCAGTCAAAATAGCTATAAAAATAATTTATTTTGCGATGTTCATTATCAAACAAAAATTTGACAAATTTGATTGAAAGACGTGATAAAAACTTTCAGTGCAGGTGAAAACTTTTTAATAACAATTTTCTTTAAAAATATATGTGCAAGTAGAAGTTCAAACAAATAAAATGCACCAACAAATTGCCCCCGTATAAGCTGGCTAACTTCTTTTGTTATTAAAATAGAATTACTATAGTTATTCATTTAATTCTATTGGTAAAACATTTTTCTCCCAACCTTAATAGTTTTGTGAAAAATTTCTTTACGTTTTGCGTCAATTGCAGCTGTCAAGTAACACAAACACAATCACACAAAAAAATCGATTCTTTTACGAAATGCGAATTCCTTTCAATTGACAGAAAAAATTCGATTCTGGTTAGAAAAAATTCCATTTCTTTTTTGAAAGGAATTCGCCATAAGTTAAGAAACAAACTCGAAAATCGAACACTGCCGAATTCTTCATACCAAATTTTTGATGCAAGACCACAAATGTATGGAATTAGAAATAGACAAAGGATGTTTGCGTTTACATACAAAGATGAACTAACTAGTATTTGATTAGATATAGATACCTATTTGTGATACAAATTTACTGAGGCTAGTCCTATAATTATGGATGTGATATAGCGTTCTAAGATATTTTTGTTTTGATTGTTGAATAAAAAAAAAAACATTGTTTAAAAAATTGTTTTTTTTTTTATGAACACCAATGAGCATTAGGAAAATGAAACACAAGATTATAATAAAATAAATTTATTTGTAGCAGCAAACAGAATATACAATGATTCTAAAAATGAGTTAAATTTACAAGATTTCTAAACTTTGGCTTTGAGTTGAAGCGCATTCATCTACTAAGTTATAATTAATAATAAAGACCGTTCAAAATCACTTTTTAGCTTGCAACATTTATATCATTAAAAAAAGGAGTTTTAGCCTTTTGTGAACAGTTGATTTTGCATGGAAAACTATTCTTCTTTCTTGCCAGTTGATTCATTGTACTGCTTATGCCAATCCAAGTTCATTTTCGATACGGATTCACCTCGTTTAGCAGCTTGTTTGCCACTTATTACCATTAATATACATCCTAAAACCGTTAGTCCCATCATAATATTGGCTAAGCGAATTCGAATACGATTGCGGCAACGTTCCATCTCATCAAAACTGGAAATACAAATAAATAAGTTAAGTACGAATTTTAGCTTTTGGTTTACTGTAGAAATTAAAAGTACATAGATTTTTCTTTTTAACAATGATCTTGACTAGTAGAAATAAGACCACCGAATTGTATAGGTCTTTTAACAATATTGAGGTCTCTGCCAAAACACTATAACCCTAATTTCTATTCACGAAGAATAATAATTTAGAAAGTGAGTACTGAAAAAATCCGGTCTCCCAGCAACATGTGGCTGTCGATAATAAAGTATATGCATAATAGTTTTAGATTCTGCTAAATTAACGATCATTTTTTTGCCAGAAAAAATGTGCGCAACAAATTTATTCCTATTATTATCTAATAATAATATGCGTTTGTTATGCATGTTAATAGAAATTCGGTTGGTTCGGAAACTAACAGCTATGAGCGAAGAGTTGAAGGATTGAAAACCCTTTAATGGTGGACTTTATGGTAGTCGTCAGCAGGAGAGTCCAACGACACCATCCGACTACATATTGTTCAATTTGCTTTGTTTAATTTTACACGTTCATAATTTAGATATTACCAAGCAGGCTCTCTTGAGGAAATTCCCAGCAGAGGCGTGATTGCGGAATTTTCAGTTCGATATCTCATTCTAGATTTGTTCAATCATCGAATGCGAAGGGAGCGGATCTTAAATTTTCAGTCAAGTGCTTGTTTTGTTTGTTTGTTTAATTTTATTTAGCAACAAGTGCCTCGAAATGAGATGGGAAATCGAAATGTGTGTAATACCAACAATCAAATACATCGAATTTTGATTTTCCTATTTGTTTACGATTTTTCTATCAGTATCAAGCAGCTTTGTTTGACAAATATCGGCTTTCGGAAGATCTCAGAGAGGTTCTAAAACTCCGGCCAGGTTAAATCTGTAATCATCTCCCGCGGATAACTCGGAACTCTTATACCTTTATGTTTCCCAAAGATTCTTTTCTTATACTAAAATTCAATTGCTGCAGTAAACAATATTTTGTAAAAAAATTTGTTCGTCAATGTCAATAACAACAAAGTTCATTCAAAAAATACAAATCTCTCGTTTAAATGAAAACAGACGCTGCCATTCAATCTATTTTTATCTAACATGCATTCAAATGTTTGTTTTTGTATCCATCATCTGTTTAACGAGAAAATACCAACAAAAAGTATTTCACAACCCAAAAATATGGTGCAAGATAAGCAGAACCAAACTTCAATTTTGTACTCATGGTCATGGTAAGGGCATTGTATCTTACCTGACATGATTAGGAACTTCTGCGAGTGACTTGTATTTGCCAGTCCACACAAGGAACCTCTTTTCCAGCTTATCGGGGGTATGATTTTTTACTTGCTGTGCCCGAGCCGTACTCAATGAAAAGTTCCTCTGAAAAAGAAATCCTCTAGTTCTTGAAAGATTTATTACACTTCTTCCAAACATCTGTAAAAGAAAATCTATATAAAAATGCTCTGCAATATAACTTGTATGAATAACTAATGGCTCACTGCTTGATTGTTTATTTGTAATGCTAATGCT
Source organism: Leucozona laternaria (assembly GCA_932273885.2). NCBI lineage: Eukaryota > Metazoa > Arthropoda > Insecta > Diptera > Syrphidae > Leucozona > Leucozona laternaria. The sequence goes on along the minus strand of OW026367.1, from coordinate 129,601,229 downwards.
AGTAATAATATTAAGAGAAAAAAATTAAAAAAATATAATTATTATACAACTTGTTCGGCGGTATATTTAACTTGTCTTTCTTTTTCTATTTTTCTTTTTATTTTATATGATCTACTTTTCTGACAAACGCCAAAATGAGCACGTAACGTTTGGAGACTTGTCAGCTGGTGTATGGGTGCGTTTGTAAATACGACCAAATGCTTAATAATTAATTTCCATTTTCAATTAAATAATTAACTGCTTGAATACAACTTCATAATAAACGTGTTTTTTTGCAAGTCCATATGGATTTGTCGAAAAAAACGACATCGGGACTTAGGAACTTTTTACTTACAGTACGTAAGTCCCGATAATTATCTGGACTTAGCTAAGTCTATATGGATTTAAGTTGCTGTTGTATTTACGTGTAAAACTATTAGCCCCGATTTCGTTTTTTTCGACAAATTCATATGGACTTGCAAAAAAAAACGGCTAATATGGCTTACTACGTTTTCATTAGAGCAAATGAGGTAATTTCGTTGAAAATTTCCAAATTCGATTCCAAATTACCTCATTTCCCATACAAATTCACATTTTGATCTGAGGTAATTTCAACCAAATTTGCACGAAATTCGGTAGGAAATTACATGAACACTTTATGAACACACCCAAGTGGAATCCATTCAATGTGGAATTCATTGAAAACAACAAAAACAAGTCAGATGGATCTCTGCCACCAAATGCCAGAAGCACAGATTAGCCACATGAAGATGAGAATCCCCGGCAGCCATTTTAATTTGCCTACAAGCTTGAGCTGTCAGATATCAGATAAAAAATGAGAATGTGTGTATAAAAACCTCACACATAGACAGTAGGGATCTTCAGACACCGGTTAAATTGTTGTTGCAATTCACATCTATTTATCGACGCGGGAAGAAATTACAAATACAACAATGTAAACAAATGGGTTTTGGAGGGTGAAACGTACGAAACATTCTCATCTTCATATGGCTAATCTGTGGCCAGAAGTGTCAGTGTGAAATTAAAAAAAAAAAAATAAACAATCTGACAGCACTCCCTGGTTGGAAAACAAAACCAAATGCCGAAGGCACGAAGGCGAGCCAAAAAAGTGGTGTGTTTAATAATAGTGATTAATATGTAATAAAATTAGTTTTTTTGTATCAAACACTTGAAAAAATGTTCACTAAAATGTTTAAACACTAATTAATACGTAATTCGATCGCAAATTTAAGTTTTCAGTTCACAAAAAATAATCAAATGAACGGATTTTTAACACTACCGAGCATGTAAATATTTTCCAACCAGGGACTTTTTTGTTGTTGTTTTTAGCTGTCAAATTAGAAAGAGAAAAGACAAAGACAAATCTTGGAAGACCTCTATCAAAGTCAAAATGAAATGAGGTGTCAAACGAAATTAGCAAATTTGAGATGAAAACACCTTTTCTGTTATTTGCGAAATTACCTCATTTCGGCTCTTATGAAAACGTAGTATACCACAGATTAGCCATGTGAAGATGAGAATGTTTCGTACGTTTCACCCTCCAAAACCCATCTGTTTACATTTTTGTATTTGTAATTTTTTCCCGCATCGATGAATAGATGTGACTGCAACAACAATTTAACCGGGTGTGTGAAGATCCCTACTGTCTATGTGTGAGATTTTTATACACACATTCTCATTTTTTATCTGATAACTGCCAGCACAGATTAGCCACATGAAGATGAGAATCCCCGGCAGCCATTTTAATTTGCCTACAAGCTTGAACTGGCAGTTATCAGATAAAAAATGAGAATGTGTGCATAAAAACCTCACACATAGACAGTAGGGATCTTCACACACCTGGTTAAATTGTTGTTGCAATTCACATCTATTCATCGACGCGGGAAGAAATTACAAATACAACAATGTAAACAAATGGGTTTTGGAGGGTGAAACGTACGAAACATTCTCATCTTCATGTGGCTAATCTGTGACTGCCAGTTCAAGCTTGTTGGCGAATTAAAATGGCTGCCGGGGATTCTCATCTTCATGTGGCTAATCTGTGTAGTATACGATAAACAGAAACAAGGTATGCTCATTAGCTGGATGCATGCTGTATGACGTCACAATCGTCTGGGTTTGTTAGGAGAGCAAAAAGGTAATTCTATTTCATTAGATTGTTTTTAGTTGTTGTTTTATGTTCATAGTTCTTATCACTTTAAAATAATCAGCCCTATCACGAATTCCAACGTAATCGGAATCTTTCCGAATCCCGAAAAAAAGCTATCACAGCATCCGTTCGTAAAGGCAATTTGTATGGGATTTTCCGATGCGATGGATTCTGTGATACTTTTTTTCGGGATTCGCAACTAGTTTTTGATACGATGGAATTCGTGATAGGGGTGAATATGTTTAAATACTAAATTCTAAATTATAGTCTTCATTTTAAAATTGTGACGTCATAAAAATGCCAAGATGGCGACTTGGGTCTTGGGTGTATCTAATGAGCATACCTTGTATCTGTGTATCGTGAATATGGGTAATCTGTACCAAATAGCCTGTTTGGTAACGTGAAATTTTCACCAAGTTTGCCAAACTTGGGTTTTTTCTCCTATGGTTTCTGACAGCAAATTGTGAAAAATTGCGAAAATTTGTGAAAAATTTCACATTACCAAACAGTCCTTGTATGTCAACTCTCTAGCGAGTATACTCGCTTGTGTGGCCTCAGTGGGTCCGACACTGAAGTATTAAAAAGTTTATAAATTAGAAAAGTTGGCTTTCGTCTAGTTTCGTTTCACAAAATGTTGACCGATATGGATAACGCTCAACGGCGTCTTCAAATCTCTGAAAAGAGAATAAAAGATCGAAAAAGAAAAATAAAATGCATGCAGAAAGCTCGTCGTTTTTTTTAAAGTCGTTTTGATCTTCGTAATTGCGCTTGTTAATTATGTTATGTTATGCTTTACTATTATATTCGGGCACCCTTGAATTAGCTGAACATTAATCAATCAAAGCTCCATACACTTTCAATAGCTGAGAAGTCTACAATGTAGACGCTAAACACTTGGAAATCGGAAGCTACAACAAAACTTTTGCCCGTCAAAAAGAAATTAACACGTCGAAGTACCCACACTGACGTGATGTGTGAAATATTTAAACATTCGCTGTTGGCGTTTTTTATCGTCGGGCGTCGCAATTTCGCTGCGAATGTTCCGTGTTGGTTTGGGAGAGCCTATCAGCCCTATATTCTGCTGTACGATTGGATAGAAGCTTTCGATTCACGTGAGTGTTTCACTCTATTGGACTATCATAGAACAATCATTTCCCTCCGGCTGATAGCAAAATTCAGCACAATAGCAGAATAGACATTTAAATTGAGCAGGCGTTTCCAATTCTTTTCCCTAGTATTCAACAATTGACACAAAAACTGAGAAATTTAGCTGAGGAACCGCTTTTAAGTTTGTGGGATTGCCGAAATCACCGAGATCTCTAAAATATTTTTTTATTATTATTAATTTAACTTTATTGATTCATAAATAAATTACATATATAATCAATAATAAAAAGAATTAAGCTCTATCTGTCAGAGCTTTGAGCTTTCTCTCTAAAATATTATCTGACCAATTTCTTCTAATGCGTTTTGAGTACTTCCAAAAAGAAGAAAAAAACGCAGGAATTTTATAAAATAATTACTTTATATAAAATACATTTTTCAAATGCAAGCCAAACCGACTGAACTTTATTTTCAAAAATTGTAACAAACTTACTTCAACTTTACTAGAAGCAACTAAAAGTCAATATTTCTCTTGCAACTAATCACAAGATGTTATAAGGCGCCAGCCTGGAAAAATGCCCTGCAACGCTCGTTAAATGCTTTGTATGATCGATCTTTTACAATGTCTTCTACGTTGAGTTCCGATTGAAGGACTCGCAACTGTTGACAATCACTAATTACAACTCATGTCTAGAATTTCAAAAGTTCTGTACCTACCTTTCTTTGTTCAGATTTGAATTTCTTATCAACTTCGAAATCATCTCGATTTGATTCTCGTGCTTCTTTAAGTTGCTTTACCGATTCAGCTGCTACCATAATGCAACGCTTTATTGCCTCTTCCCGATGCTGATGACCCGCTTGAAGTTTACTGTACAAATTATTGCAGGTTCTCTCCGAGTCTACTTGTCCCTTGAAGGATTCTGTTGGCAATGATGTGTTCAAGACATAGATGATTTTATCATCGAGATCTCTCATTTTCTTTAGTGATTCCTGTGGGTTAAATGCATTTTTTCGAGCCGACAAGAGGTTAGTGGACCATTATTTTTGATGAATATAGATTTTGTTACAATAAATATACCTGAAATTGCAAGAAGTCATTGCAAGAATATGATATTGCCATTGTTGGTTCTTGTTCTTATGCAATAGAAATTAATTTATTTTTGTTTCAAATATTTAAAAAAATATTAGAGTCACTATTTCTTTTCTTATTTTGATTAAATTCTAACCATAAAAAAGTTCCCGATTTGAGCTGTTCCAGTGAAATTCCGGCAGATATTCCATTTTTATAGAATACCGCCATAAGGAACTGTCTACACTTATGTCGTTTTCGAGTGGACGTTCGGAGCTACTCCTTTTTCACTCCTTTTACTCCAAATTTTCCATTTACGATAGGAACGGACCAGTTCCGAAATCCAACCGAAAACGACATTAATGTCGTTTTCGTTTGGATTTCGGAACTGTTCCATTCCTATTGCAAAAGGAAAATTTGGAGTAAAAGGAGTGAAAAAGGAGTAGCTCCGAACGTCCACTCGAAAACGACATAACATTCAGGTGGAATGTATTTCTATTGACGTTTTCCATTGATTTTTTCGGAAGAAAATAATTGGGCAACGAATTATTGTTTGTAACGTGAAATTTCTTGCAAATTTTCACAATTTTCTGTCAGAAACCATAGAAGAAAAAACCCAAGTTTGGGAAACTCGGTGAAAATTTCTCTTTACCAATCAGGCACTGCATAAGGATTAAGGCTATGTAAAATAAGTATGTATTTAATTTAATTCTTTTCAAATTACTTATCTAATTCCTTCTTCAGAAGTTTTAATTTTTTTGTTTACGTGTCAAATTCATTTCATTATACATAATTCATCTAACCCCGATGTTGGAAGAACTATTTTACTCATGCAACGAGATAAATTTCCGCTTTGCAGAAAATATAACTTTCCGCCAGACGATTGCATGAACACCCCGTAGAAATACTTGTGAAATGTCACATTAATCACATCACAAATGTCATTTCTAAATTTATCAAGTTTATCTTTGCGTTTTCCGCATCAAATTGCATGATGAGACAAATTTATGATCTGTGGCAAACAATATTAGCTGTGTTCGCGTACTAGTCCGAAACTACCCATCTTTACCATTTTTGGTCCAATTTTATTTTTTTATATGGACTTTGACAGAACTTCAGACTAAAACTGGCAGGTTTGGAAAGTAAACGAACAGAGGTATTCCCATACAAATTTTGACAGTTCGTTTCTGCGGAGATAACATTATAAGGTTATTCATGCAACGAGATAAATTTCCACTTTGCAGAAAAATATAACTTTCCGCAGGACGTTTGCATGAATACCCCTTAGGAATACTTGTGAAATGTCACACCAAACACACCACAAATTTCATTTATCAGGTTTATCTTTACGCTTTCCCCATCAAATTGATGAGATAAATTTATCAGATCTGCAGAAAAATATTCCCATACAAATTTTGACAGTTCGTTTCTGTGGAGATAAAATTATCTAGTTTCTGAGGTTTATCTGGCTTTTCCGCCTTTGCATGAATACCCTTTATGTTTCGGAGGTTTATTCGGGTTTTCCGCCGTTACATGAATACCCTTAATATCCACTTCCTAAGCCGATATGTTTATCACGAATGACTTAAGTGGAATTGTTCTTGAACTTTTCACGCAAATAATTTTTTGAGCGAATATACACTGCTACAAAAAAAAACACCCAGTTAATTTAATCAATTGGCAAGTTATATTTAAGATGCATATCCCTAATTGTTACACCATAAATATTAGCCAATGCTCCCAAAACTACTTGCGTTGCATCTTTTATTTTATTAAAATCGTGCAATAAATTCATTATTTCTTTTTTCTGATCATCTTCGTTTTCGATCATTTCACTTTCAATCTGTTCCTGCAAATTTTTCAACCTTTCCTGGAGCTCATAAAGTGAGAAACCTTCATTCATTTCCATTTCTGACATTCCACAAATCTGACAGCTGACACTCGCCTCGTCTGCTCTTCCAGTCTCCGCTTTTGAAAGGGAAAGAATTTCCTAGTCTAGCTGCAGGTTCTTATACTCGCGTGTTGTAATTCTCTGTGAAAATTTATAAAATAGTAACAAGGTAACCATTAGGTGTTAAAAAATGAACTATTGGTATTGTAAATTGTTAAAGTAACTACCTGTGAGTAAATAAAAGTGCCAAATTTATATTACAAGTTAGATTTTTTGATGAGCACAATTTAACGATGGGATGTCGCTTTCAAGATGGTTGCTCTGGAGACTGGATCATATGTGTGTGTAGAAAAAGTGACAGTACTCGTGCTGATTTTCTGACTGCATTTTTTTCTCGTGAAAGTACCCGTGTGCCGTGTATTCGTATTCTCATTCAAATAAACAAATTAATATACCTACTTATTTTTGTTCTTGGTTATTATTTAATTCTATCAATTCTGTTCTAGATGTCGACCACCCACAGGCACCGATATAAAAATGTTGGATTGGACTCAAGCGAAATGCGTCGCCGAAGGGAGGAGGAAGGTATCCAGATCCGAAAACAAAAACGTGAACAACAATTGATCAAACGCAGGAATGTCGATGTGCCAGTCAATATGGAAAGTGACAACATTCAGGTAATAATTGATTTGATAGGTAAACCCTTTAGGTGATTTTTGCAGCCACACAATCATGACACAAGGTCATTTTGTTTGAACTGTAAGAAACTTTCTTTCTGCAAGGTCACTTGCTTAGTATTTACAAAGAAAAGTTTAATTATTGCTTATCCTAGGAGGAGGAGATGCAAATGCAACAAAATGCCATCATTAAGAAGGAAATGATCGAACAGCTTTACAGTGATGATGAGAGTCTTCAGCTGATAGCAACCCAGAAATTTAGGAAGCTTTTGTCCAGAGATCCTAATCCACCGATTGAGGAAGTCATTCAGAATGGAATAGTTCCACGTTTTGTAACGTTTTTAAAAAACAACTCAAATGCTTCGTTGCAGGTGAATTTCTAAGCAATAAAATGTACAAATATAACGTACAAACGATATTTATTTTTGTTTTTTAGTTTGAAGCTGCATGGACATTAACAAACATAGCATCGGGCACATCTCAACAAACTAAAATAGTTATTGAGGCTGGGGCTGTACCAATATTTATTGAATTACTTTCTAGTCACCATGACGATGTTCAGGAACAGGCAGTATGGGCACTTGGCAATATTGCAGGTGATTCGTCTTTGTGCCGGGATCACTTGCTCAACTCTGGCATACTTCCACCTTTACTGCAGTAAGTAAAGAGTAAATTATTAATATGCAGGTACTTTATAACACATTGCTTAAACGTGTTAATCAATTATAGAATGTTAAGTAAATTTAAAAAAAACTCCTGAAAACATACCCTATCGTTTAGTCTGTAGCCGAAAATACAGATAGATTAAAAAAAAACTCAATTTAAACTCTATTGTAATTACATAATCATCACATCATAATCATATAAGTGATTATGATTTTGGAGATAAAATCTTTGACCTTGGTTTCTCACAGTTCGTATAGGTCCAAAAACTTCCAATTTTAAAGTGAATAGACTATGAGATTAAAGTTGAACCCGAGTTAACTCAGGATTAACTAAACAGTTGCTTTTGATGTTTTATCCAACCGAGTTATTTTTGTCGTGTCGCATGCATTCTCCACCGAAAAACTGCTTCCTCAGATTAATGTGGTTAATTTACTTCTAGAGTTAGCTAACTCTGGTTTATCTCACCACTGAAAAATAGTGCATAAGTGATTTAAATAAAACTCATCTTATTTACCTTTGAATTTACTTTTAGGGTTTTAAGTAAAGAAGAACGACTCACGATGACTAGGAATGCCGTTTGGACTTTATCAAATTTGTGTCGAGGAAAGAATCCTCCTGCTGATTTCTTAAAAATTGTCAAAGGGTTACCAACACTAGCTCGTCTCCTCAATCACAACGATGCTGATATTCTCAGTGACACTTGTTGGGCCATAAGTTACCTATCCGATGGGCCAAATGACAAAATAAAAGCTGTCATTGATGCAGGTGTCTGTCGTCGTTTAGTTGAACTACTTATGTATGTATGAAAATATATGAAAACAAAATTGAAAAATAATCTTAAACTCATAATTTAAGGCATCCCCAAAACAATGTAGTGACCGCAGCCTTGCGAGCTGTTGGCAATATAGTAACTGGCGATGATCAACAAACGCAAGTGATTTTAAATTGTAACGCATTACCCTGCATAACTGCATTGTTAAGCTCTGAACTCGAAACGATAAAAAAAGAAGCCTGCTGGACAATTTCGAATATTGCTGCCGGCAATCGCCAACAAATTCAGGCTGTTATTGATGCGAATATATTTCCAATTTTAATGAGTATTTTGCAAACGTCGGATTTCAAAACAAAAAAAGAGGCAGCATGGGCCATCACAAATGCTACCAGCAGTGGTACAGCTGAACAAATTAGATATTTGGTAAATTTAACAATTTTTGTGTTCTGTAGCAACTGTTTTACATTTTTATTTGGTTAAATAAGGTTCACGTGGGTTGCATTCCGCCAATGTGTGATTTCCTAACCGTAGTCGACTCGGATATCGTGCAAGTAGCTCTAAACGCTTTAGAGAACATATTGAAGGCAGGTCAGAAGATCACAACCAGACCCAATCCTTACGCAATGATGATCGAAGAGTGTGGAGGTTTGTTTTCGTTCATACATATAAACAATTTAATATATTAACATTAATCTTTTCTTCAGGACTTGATAAAATTGAATACCTTCAATCGCATGAAAATCGAGACATCTATCACAAATCTTTCCATATCATTGAGCAATACTTTGGCAATGAAGAAGAGGATGCCCGCGTAGCGCCATCAGCGGAAAACAATCAATACAATTTTAATCCCGATCAGTCAGCTCCTCATGGCGGTTTCAATTTCTAACCCAAATTACTATAAACAATTATGGGAATTCACAAATATTTGTCATTCACACGTCTATAAACAAAAACAACAACTAAATCTATCAAAAACAAGCAAAAAACGAAGAGCTCTTTCGAGAACGAACGCATAAATAATACTAAAATAACAAATGCCGAAACCAACAAAACAGAGTTTCGCATTTAAATTTTTTTTGTTGCTTTATTTTATCGTGGATTTTATATTTGCCAGCGAATTATCATACATTCGTGTTTGCTTTTTTTTTTTAAATTTTCGCTTGTATAACAATATTTTTTATTATTGATTTTCATATCTTAATTAATTTTTTTTGTTATGTATAATGTACATATTATTAAACATTAAACTATGTACATATATTTTATTTTTATTAATTTTGAGATTTATTTATTTTTTCCTTGTTTCTTTTTTTAATTTTTTTTTTTTTTTTTTGAAAAAGGCTATATTGATTAATTAAATATATGTATACATTTATAACAAAAGCCACATTTCTTTATTTCTGCTCATTAATTACTAATTTTTCATTTTACGGACTGAACGAAAATATTTGCTTTGATTTTGGTTGGGAGGTAAATTGAAAAATGAGTAGTTTATAAGTGAAGTGATTTGAAATGAGCACGGCTTATAAAAAGAAACATAACACAACTGAATAAACAAAAACAAAGGTATGTAATTCCTCAGAAGAAAAAGATGTTTTTTTTATTTGGACGAGCATCCCACTATTCAGCCTTATTGTACTAAACGTTCGCTTGAATATTTGCACTCTGCTATCCTATCCGCGGGAAGGAAATGATTGTTCCATAATGAATACAAAAATAAGTAACTGGTTATAATTTTAATTCGAAAGACAAAAGTTTTAAATAAATAATTTGAGGCAAATTGAATGAAATATTCACGTGATTCGAAAGTTTCGATCGAATCGAATAGCAGAATGGCTGATATGATATGATGGAAATAATGCATAATGGGTGGTTCATTTAAGTTCCACTTATGCTAGCTATGAAATTTAGTTTAAGGGCCCTATTATGACTCGCGAGTCACATTAAAAAATCGGCGAATGTGATTGTTTGGCATTACTGTTTGCGAATCGCCAAGTTGAAGTTCGCCTTTAATGTCAAAATGTTGGCAGTTTTGTCTTCAAATGCAAACTTCGAAGTTCGCTATTCGTAATACCACGGAACTGTTAATTCGCCAAATCGTTCGACATGAGTCGAACGTTCGACTCGCGAGTCATAATAGGGCCCTAAATTCCTAACATGGGAAATTTAAGTGCCACTTATTTCGGTAAGTGTCGACTGTGAAACTGGCCCTAAATATAAGTTTTAAAAAAAGTAGCAAAATGGATATATGTAGGACAGCTGCCCATACATTTGCGAACACATTAAAAAGTAAATTTAAACATTTTTTTCTATCTCCAACTCTATTGGAATTTAAATTCAATATAGAAAACTAATTGCTTTTTAAATATTTGTACGACCTTTTAGAATTAGTACATCATCAAAACTCTTAAATTTACAAAAATGTCAATAACTTTTTTCCTAATTATTTTTTCTTAACCAAATTTTGACCAAATATGTCACATGTGTGTCAAATTTCATAAAAATCCGTTAAGTAGTTCAAATCTCACAGACTTTTTTGAAAATGCAAAAGCCTCAAATTTTAGAAAAATGTCAAAAACTTTTTTTCTAAGCACCAATTTTTAACTAAATTTTGAACAAATATGTAAAAAAAACAATCTACACATGTGCCGTAAAATAGTTCAGATTCAACAGAGTATTTTCCGCTTTCCCATACAAACCAAACGTCCTTAGTTATTTTCTTCAGCAATTTGTTAGATATACAACATTCAATAAAAAGTTTTACTAGTATACAAAAACAAATAAGCATACTATTCATGGAAAAAAGTGATCTGTAGAACAAAATAACATTCTTATATCTCGAAAATTGAAAGAGATAGGGCAATTCTGATTTCACCAAACGAAAAAGCGTGGAAAATATAAGATGGCATTCATAACATATTTTCGGCCAAAATGGTCTGTAGGACGAATAAGAACTCACGTGACGAATTTTTTAAATTTGTTTTTTTTTTAAGATTATTTTTTTCAATGGAGATCCACTGTTTTCTAGTTAAATTTTGTTCAGTGATAGGCCCATTCCTAGCTTATTGGCTAACTTCATTAATCAAAAAGGACGTATTTGGGCTGAAGAAAGAAAAATGGAGATCATATGGAAATTTGGCAGAGAGGAAATTAGTTTTTAATCGCTATTATCTTGAGCAGCAAATATCACAGAGAATACCAACTTCAAATTTCGGAATCTTTCCGAATCCCGAAAAAAAGCTATCACAGAATCCGCAATGGCAATTTGTATAGGATTTTCCGATACTATGGATTCTGTGATACTTTTTTTCGGGATTCGTAACAAGTTTTGGATTACGATGGAATTCGTGATAAGGCTGAAATCTTGAGACGGTTAAAAAGCCAAATCTGTTATTATGGCATCAAAGTAAAGCCTATCAATGACATACATTTTAAATTTGTCAAAAAAAATTGTATCTAGTCCAAACTTCTGCATAACATCATGTTTAATATTGAAATGATCAGTTAAACCTATCAATGATACTTTAAACAATAAAAAATTATTTATGTGGAAAGTTGAAATTATTATTCTTTGAATAAAATAATAATTCAAGTAAGCTTTATATCGGTATCAAAATATTAATTTTTCTATGGAAACAAAACCAACTACTAACAGACCAAATCAGCTCGGGTTGATGGTTTAGTTCTGTTTGGAAGCTATTTCAATTCTGATTACGAATAACTTTTGAGTACTTAATAGAAGAAATTTTAAATAAATATTTTTATTCAATACTATTAACTTTATCATTTGTTATCTAAATGCGGAGCATTAAATGTTTGTCTCCGAATTTCAAATAAAATTAAAGACAGCGCACAACTTGTATTAAGACTCTCAACTCCACCAGCTAGAGGGATATGAAGAAACGCCCCATTGTCTCCTGCACAGTCTACGAAACTATACAAACAAATCAAGAATCAGTTTAAGAACAAAAAAATAAATTCATAACTTACTCATATGCCGTCTCACTAATGCCATGAGTTTCTCCCCCAATGATAATCACATAATGAGGGCTTATTCCATCGACTTCCAAATAGGGTTTGATTAATTGCTTCTTAGGATTTGCAAATCTGTAGTTCTTAACTTTGTCCAAGCTATTCTCAGCAGCGAAAGTTTTGAACTCATCTGGAAGATGATCAAGTATTCTATTCCATTCAATGTCATCTTTAATTTGTATACGGAATTGTGCACCACATCCACCCCTTAGTGCCTTTGTTTCCCAGGGATCACAGCAACCTTTCAGAACGATCACTTGCTGACATGGAATTGCAGCACATGTCCTGATGATGCTGCCCAGGTTGTTGGGTTCACGAATGTTATCGCAGATAACTGTTATTGGTAACATCTCATCATCGAGGGAAAAGTTTAGCATGTCATCCGAAGGACGTTCGAAAATTGCCAGCAGTCCTGGTGGTGTGGTCAATGTTGACCATGTTTTTAAGTCATGCTGGGGCACCTTGTAGATCTCAATGCTGCGCCTCATAGGTCGGATATTATCGCTTATCAATTCCAACTGTTCTTTTTGACTAAATACAATCGTTTGTAATTTTAGCCCACTAGAGAGTGCTTCGACAATCAATCGCCTTCCTTCCATTATGATCTGTCTGTTCTTGGCACGCCGCTTGCTAGACCGTACAGTGGTAAGGAGATTGTTCAATATCGGATCATTTAGCTTGAGTTTTGTAAAACTCAGTCCGATGGTTTTGTCTTCGATAATTGTGGGCTCATAGGTTTTTGAATTGAACTTTGGTTGCTGAATAAGTGGAAGCGGAATATGTGCTTGTTTCTTTTTCTCTCTTGATGATGGGTTGCGTACTCTTTTTGGCACATTTTTCAGGAGTTGTCTTGGAGTTGGAGCACTAGCCGGTTGAAATGATTTTGAAGAATTCTCAAACAGACTTGTCTCTATATCCAGGGCAGTTTCTATTTCTTTACGTGCCTCATCTTCCTGTGATGGAAATGATTTTTGTGTTTGCTTATCTAGATTTGCAACAAAGTTTCTGTTTAAAGTAGATAATAGTGCTGTTTTTCTGTTGAAGTATGTTTTCGTTAGAATATTTCTTATTTGATTCATTTTCAAATAATTTTATGTGCGACAAAATTTTTTAAAATAGCATGGGAATTTCAGGTCAGCCGTTCCACCGTCAAATAAATGTCAATAGTGTAATGTAAACGTAAAGTAAACTGTAGGTCTGTTCAGTTCAGATCTGTTCGTTTACTTCCCTAAAATATCATTTTAATGCTGGCCTTACACGATCGAGTTAAATTGCATTGTGTGATTGGGCTTAACCGAGGAATTTGAATTTTTAGCGACTACAGAAGAATATTCAAAGATTATGCTGGACTTACACTACTGACAAATTGGCAGTATTCTGGCATTTAACGGTCAAAAAAATGACAGAACAATGAAAAAATTCATTCTTTTGGCAGTATAGTGACAGAAAAATGTCAATTTGTCACTTGTGTAAATCCAGCATTAGCATCGTGACAGTATGACTGCTTTTAAACGATGCAATTTCTTTTTGCAATTTTAAAGCAAGTAGGCGAGAGACGTATGTGGTGGTGGGGGTAGACGAAATTGCTGATGTTGAACAAATTGCATAGTTATCGCTCATTCTTCTTTGTACCTTTCCTTATTGTTCGAATGTGTTTTATTTTCATTCGTCGTACACTCAGATAACTTCGCTTAATCAAGTGGAGTAATGAGTGAGTGCAGTGAGATGATACTTCTTCACTTGCACAAAGTAAAGGCTTAACTACATAAGCCCAAACAGTGAAAAAGTACAAAAGTGAAAATTTTCAAACTCATTTTGGAATAGTTTTTCTGACTGGAAAACTTATAAAAATGATGCAGAAAGCTTAAATTTTGGTCTAAAAAAAATTTGTATAGTCTTTTTCACAAAAAAACTGCGCTAGCGGGAAAAAAAATATTTTTACTTTTGTACAAAAGTACTTTTTGGCTTATGTAGTTAAGCCTTAAACGTTTCATTAAAAATCGATGTCGTGTAAAAGTTATTTGCAATTAGAAGGAAACCAAAGGAGAAACGAAGATTAAAAATAGCTGTAGTGTAAAAGCAGTCTATGGACACTCTCATTAATTCCATGTAAATAAATTAAGATAAGTGAAAGTTTCGTTGTCGTTTGGAAGTATTCGCGTTGGTTTGGGAGGGCCTTTTAGCTAGCATTAATTGTTTAAGTCCCCTTTCACACGAAGAAACAAGTTGCTGGAGATTTTTTATCCTTTCCTATTATTTTCTTCTATAATCTCTTGTACCTTTCACACGAAGAAACAAAATCGTAAAAGATTTTCTGCAGTTTCCATATAAAGTCTATTGGTTGAACGCGCACTACTTTAAGGGTGAAAAGGAATGTCAAAAAAATTTCCTCAATTGTTGACCGGGGAGATTTCGTTCACCCCACTTACCCGCGGTCACCACCTGAAATATTTCATAGTCCCCTTTCACACGAGGAAACAAGTTGCTGGAGATTTTTTTGACGTTTTCTTTTAATTTCCTTAAAAATCTCCTGTACCTTTCACACGAAGAAAAAAAATCGTGGAAACTTTCTGTATTTTCCTTTTAAAATAGCTTGGTTAAACACACTCTACTGTGTGTGTGAAGAGGAATGTCAAAAAAATCTCCTCGAATCGTTGACCGGGGAGATTTCATTTTCCCCTCTTACTTCTTGCCCTTCTCACCAACAAACTGATTGTTGCTGGCAACTCAGTTTCCTCGTGTGAAAGGGGACATAGATTACCATCTGTCACTTTTGACAGAAAGAAAGAGCGATAGTATGCCATAAAATATATCTCGTGGAGTCACCATGTTACTTCTGGCCCTTCCTTCCAAGAAACTGAAAGTTGCTGAAAATTCTGTTTGCTTTTGTGAAAGGTGACTGTATTTAAAAAATTTTCAGAGTTTTGGGTTCACTTAGATGATTCACAGAACAATAATGCCAAACTAATTGTGCATCACAAAAAAAGAAAAAAATATTTTAGCGGAAAGATGCCATTTTGATTTTTGTCAATCGAGTCAGATCTGGAAAGCGGACAACACCATCGTATAGAGAGAAAAAGGATTGGAAGAGTGATTTTTTACCATCCATCACTCAAATAAAAAAATAACAACAGTAGTTGAGTCCCTCAATAATAACAGCAATAAAAACATTATTCAACAATCAACGCTAAAACAAGGAATTCAAGTTGAAAATCCGATTGTGAAAAAATGGCAGACTCAGAGAAGATACCTACTGAACAACAACAACCATTGCAAGACGATTCGCAGGTTGACGAATCTGGAAATCAGCCTCAACCAAAGCCGGCTGCGCCACCTAAAGAAGTCATTGGTAAGTCTAGTCTAGTGATAATTTTCTTTCTTAAAAAACTCAACCTCGCTCCAAATAAAAAAAATGGGGTTACGCATTTACCGGCGGGCGGCCACATTTTTTCTTCACGTATTGATTTTCCGAAAATAAAAGGACACCGCCATTTTGTTTCATTTCTAATGTGATTACCGAGGGGGAGGCTGTTGGCTGTTTCTATTCCATTTGACCGGCAAAACAATGAACGAACACCTTGTGGTTTGATTACATTTTCTAATCGAAAGCCCAATGAGATTTTATATTTCGATTCATACTCAAAATTGTACATCTGATACGAAACTTTAATATTTTAGTTCAACATATTAAGCGCCTATGTTAAACTATTTCCTCTGAGTAAATTGTCAGATACCTATAAGCTATTTGTTGAACTTGCAAATGGACCTAAATGATGCACTAAGTTTAAAAAATATGACAAAAATTAATGGATTAATATTTTGTTGGAAGATTCGTACTGCACTAGACCCTGAACTAATTTCTCTCTACTTTTGTGTGTATTTTTCATTATATTTACTAATCCTTGCATTTTACATACGAAACAAACATTTAGTTGCATTTTAAGCAAAAAAAAAATTGTTATGCCTAAAATGACAATTTTCAGTTACCTTTCTTTTGAGGGGCTTGTAGTTTTCATGAACAAAACAATACCAGAGATATGAGTACATATTTATAACAAATTTGTATTATAACTGGGTCTTAATTTCGCAGGCAAAGCTAACACAAAATTTTCATTTTTTTTTTACCTGAAAGCTTAAATAATTTCAATGCAATAAATAGATAATGCTAAATAGTCATAAACCAGACTGATTCTCTCATTTTGAGAAAAAAAAAAAAATATGTAAGACAGACATCATAAAAAATGTCATTTCAAAAACTTCGTTGTTGCAAAGCAAAATAGGTATAGGTATACGAAACGAAAAATTTCGACTTAGGGCTCTATTGGAATAAAATTATATTGCTTCAATTAAATAACTCAAAAGCCTTAATTAATTCATATGGTAAAACAAATTTAAAAAAATCTTATTAAATATGCCCAGTTTATTTATTTGTATTCGTAATGAAGTTTTAACATTTTGAAAATCATTCCATTTTCTTAGTGAGGTTATTTTTTGGCGAGGTACCTATGTACTTTTTACAGAAAAATTCAAAATAAAAAAGTAATATGTACCTAATAAAACAATTTTAAGGAAGATATCATACAATCAATAAAAGTTAAAGCCTTTAACAACAGTGTACGCTCAGAGCTCTTCGTTTTATGCATCAAATTTCATTTCAATCTGCATTGTCATAATAAAAAAAATGTGAATAATGGTATGGAGTTTGCCGCCCAAATCTGCTGGGTAATTTTAATAACAAAACATAAAATCGATGCAGCAAGAACTGAACTGAAGTAGCAGTACACTTCCACAAAGGTGCAGCTTTTTCTATTGGTAAAATTCACATTTTTCAAGTTGATTGGTGAACGAATAAAATATTTGGAATTTTTGTTATTCTTGTTACATTTTTCGCGATGTATATACATTATGTAATTTACTAATATAAACCAGTAAAAAATGTTTATCAAACTACATGATTCTATAATATTTTTTTAGTGATAGAGGTAGAGTAACATTGATTTACTCTCAACACTCCAAAAGCCTTCCATTGGTACTAATTCCATCCTGATCGGAAACGTTTGCGAATCCCGAAAAAAAAAAACTATCACCGAACCCATTCGTAATGACAATATAATGAGATTTTCTACTACGATGTATTCTGTGATATTTTTTTTCGAGATTTATTTTAAAATTTGGGTTTTCTTTGGTTGAAAAAAAAAAGATTCAACGAATAAATTATCGACAATTTTCCGACTACGATGGAATTCGTGATGGGGATTTAGGTAAAAACCCATATTTATAGCCCTAGGTTACAGTTCACGTGCGAAAACAAAAATTAAAATGGGAATGGTTGAGAGTTGTAAGCTACTAGGCCCTGATTCTCCACGAGCTAGGGCGCAAGCACTTTAAATTATTTGTGCATTTCAATTAACTGAAGGACTAGAAATGGAAATCAAATTTTTGCATTCACCTCAATAGTTTTGAAATGCTTGAACTTTTGCATAGCATCTTATTTATCGAATAGAAACTGTAAACTAGCCTTATAGGTAGGTGTATAAAGTTTGTTTTACGTGTTCTTATCTGACTATTCTTTTTTTTTCTCTTTAATAGCCACCAAAGTAAGTGGAACTGTAAAGTGGTTCAATGTCAAGAGTGGCTACGGTTTTATTAACCGCAACGATACTAAAGAAGATGTGTTCGTTCATCAAAGTGCTATCGCTAAGAACAACCCAAAGAAGGCTGTAAGATCTGTAGGCGATGGTGAGCTGGTTGAGTTTGATGTAGTGATTGGAGAGAAGGGAAATGAAGCTGCAAATGTGACTGGTCCATCAGGTGAGCCAGTGCGTGGAAGCCAATTTGCTGCCGATAAGAAGCGTACATACCGTTCGTGGTTGTATCGTAGTCGTCGCAATCCACAGCAGCGCCGAAACACAAACAACGCTGAGACCGGAGACGAAGGAGAGGCCACTGATGGTGGAACACAACAGCAGCAGCAACGTCCACAAAGGAATTATCGTCGCGGTGGAGGCCGTGGTCGTGGTCGTGGCTACAATAACTACTTCAATGGGCCAAGACGTCAACAAAGACGCTCTGTGAATAACCAGAGCGGCGATGGCGGACTCAGTGGTGGAGAGGGTGCAAACGAAAATGTTGAATCCAACGGGCATCGAGGAGATGGTCAGGGCGGCCAACAACGTCGCGGTGGACCACCAAGGCGTTTCTTCAGACGTAAGTTCAACTCTGGTAACCGTGGACCACCAGGAGGTGGACGTCGTCCCCGCAGCGCCGATTGTGGTAATGAAGATTGTATGATTGCTTTAAATTGAAAAAATCAATCAATTATGTAATAATAATCATGCCTCTCCCATTAGACAACCAAGGTGGCCAAGGAGATGCCCCGCGTAATCCTCGCACTCGACGCAACCCCAGGAAGCAAAACAATGGTGGGGGTAATTCAAATGGAGGTGAACAACAACCTCAACAGCAGGTAAATTAGAGTTAAATAAGCGAACCATACCATTTTAAGTGAAAAATATAAATATAAATACATACTGCATTCCATTTCATTACTACGTACATATTTACATATATACAAAGCATTAAGTCTCGAAAAACGTTAAGCTATTTCAGTCGAAATGTGTCCCCCTCATCTCATAGTTGAAAACCTAATTTTCTTCCTATGAGTTATTATCACTAAAAAGATTAGTTTATTAAAGTAGAAAATATTTTACTTGTCTGGTGGCATTTTTTAAATGTTTAAAAATTCTTGAAAGCAATAAACAAGTTTTAAGCTAAAACTCAATTTTAGATTCTAATTCTTGATGAACCGTTGATGGTCGTTCGACAGGAGCAGCTTAACGTCTAATCGTTACTTAACTAAGTAACATTACATTGTATGCACCGAACGTGTGCGAAATATTGTGTTTTTATTTTGTTTTATTTTTAGTTGTGTTTTTAATTTATGATTTTTATTTCTTTTATTTTTTGGTTATGTTCCCCTCAAAATTGTTGTATGCAACAACAAACATCATACATTAAATAAATTAAAAAAAAAACAGCAGGACGCTGGTCAACAAGTGCAAAACACAACAACTGAAAGTTCTGCATAAATTCAAATTTAATACAAATATGCATTACAAGAATTGAAGTTATTTAGACAAAGTAGTACCCAGCATCTTGTGTATTTTTTTCTAAATTAAAGCACCTGATGGACTTTTTATTAATATTTTTTGTTTTATATTTTTTTTTTTTTTAAGAAATCTCTATATATTTATTATTATTTTTTTATTTTTTAAAAATATATTATACAAACATATAAGATTTTTTTTTTACGAAAGAAAAACAATCAAATTCATGTGTAATGCATTATTTGTGTTTTATTTAAGAGAAAAAAAAAAACAAACAAACTAGATAAAACAAAAAAGCATAATTTTTTCCTAAATTCTACTGCATAGTTCCAGCGAAGAAAAAACAGTTTGCCTGAGTTTTACGAAAATAATTTATTATTTTAGATTTTTTGGTGTGAAAAAAGCAACAACTACTAATGAAAAAAAGAGAAAAGTTGTACCTATTGGTGTCATTACTAAAACAACATGTATGTAAACATGATTTTATTAAAATATTATTTCATTTTCTTTGTTTTTATATAATATTCAATAATAATAATATTCTTCTCATATGAAAGAGAATATATATTTTTAAAATCAACCGTTTCCCTTACATTGCATTGTTAAGTCAATATCTAAAAAATAACAACAGAAAAGAGTGCATACTATGTTTTTATCTTTATTATTTTTTTTTTGAAAAAAATCACATTTATTGGTTAAAAGTTTCACCAGATTCCTTAACCAGGTAACTGAATTAAAAATAACATTCAATTTTAAAGGATGTAATTAACACTCAACAATATCCTTTTTATACACTTGATGTAGAAATTAAATTTTAACTTAAGTGCATAATACCATGGAATGGTGAAATAAAACAACAAAAAAAAAAAAAACATGTAAAATACAAAAAATTGGAAAATAAAACAAAAAAATTGTAAAACATGAAAATTCGTTTTTTAATAATTTTGTATTCGTGTAGAAATAAATATCTATTAGGGCTGCAATTATATACATATAAGGCGAGAAGACGGAGAAAAACTTTTTCATTAAAACAATGCAAAACAAGCAATAGGAAAGGAATATGATGCCATTATACAGTTCGTTTAGAAAAGATATATATTACGAAACAAACGGCAAAAAAACGAAAGTCGCGTCATAAATGGTTCCATACAAATATTGCCATAATATCCAATCAACCAATCCGAAAATTACCTTTTTTCCAATCTGTTGCGTAAGTCATTCACCCTTATTCCGTAAGGCGTTTCAGTAAAACGACACGACTAAGTGACAATTGGAGTTTAAGTAAAACGAATACCGTTTTAATGGTTACAAGGGTGAAGAAAAAAGAACCGTTAAGTTTTAAATTTTCTAACACGCCAATTAAAGCTTCTGGAGCCACGTCGTATTACTGTCGTTTTCGTAAAACGCCTTACGGAATAAGGGTGATTAAATACCGTACACCAGAAATAAATGGCGTTGCAATAGGTAATTTGGAATTATTCTTCAGAGTCAGACGCATGGATGGAACGCAAACTGATGTAATAATCATTATAATACAAATACAAATATTTGATTTCACTTTAGCTAACATTTATTCTTTTTGCAGCAGTATCAAGTATTTTTTATTATTCGCCAGCAATTAAATTAATAGCAAGTTCAATATATTTTAATAGGCGCGTTCAGAATGCGATCTCAGAGATTTCGCTCCGTGAAAAAGTGAGCAAGTGAATGCAATATTTTTCCCCCAAGATTTTGACAGCAGAACTGAAAAATTTAGCTGTGAAATATGTTCATGTAACTGAGATGGCTCAGTTTTTCGCGATCTCATTTTCCTGGACATGCATAATATTTGATGAGTTCATAAAGAAAAAGCAAAATTTATGTATACTTTGAGCAATTTTCAAAAGAGTCGTAATCCACAAATTCCAAGATTTAAAAAATAGGATGCTTGAACGAAAATGCCATGCCATATTCAGTTTTTCAAAATTTGACATTTGCAATCGGTGTTGGATCAGAAGGTGACATTTATAAAGCATTCTATATTATATACAACTAATAAATATGAGCGCTTATTATGGAAGATAACTACGATTGAAGTACAGTTCCAATCGGTATTATCGATCACAACTATTTGGCTGTAAAAAGCTAACCATCTGACAACCAAGAGACAACCTGGCTTTTTAGTTGTATCTTGGTATTATGGCAATCAGTTGTTCCCGTCGTCCTAATACTCTAAGAGCTGACAGCATATTTTTGGTTTGACAATATACAGCCCTATTCTGCTATTTATCGGGGGGAATTTTCACTATTCTGCTATTCATTCGAAGTGAATCTGGGTTAAAGTAGGTAAAGTCGGTAATACTCCGCGGTATTCTCTTATTCACGTGAACGTACTCACTCTATACAATTCAGATCCGCATATGAAATGCTGCGGATTTTTTCATTTTTATTGGATTGCCTGGGAAGTGATTATAGTAAAATATAAGTAAAATCTAGTTAAATGCATATTGTCATTTTTCGGGGTAGAACAACAAATAGAGATCAATTCATCCCTCTATTTTCTGCAATGAAATTAAATCCAGTTTTTCAAAAACAAGTGCTCTGTTTGTTGATTCCTCTGCTTGGAAGTGGAAAAAAAGTTTAATAACTGTTTATATTTGTTGTTTTTTTAATTTAAAAAGATTAACCAAAACAATTTACCCAAATTTCCCAAGATATTCACATGAACAGCTGTTAACGTGAATGCCAAATTGGTTTGCGATAATGAAGTTCACCCGACGGATAGCAGAATGGAAAGGTAGAGCGAAAGGGAATCGAATGGGTGAATCGAAAGTACGATTCACGTGAATAGGAGAATAGGGCTGATAACCAAAAATTCAGTACGAGGGTTTGTAGGTGTGTGCGTCGTGATATGGAAAACAAAAGTCTGGCAGGTTTTTTTTTGGCGCGGGTGGTGGGGGTGAGGGTTTGAAAATGGCGATTTTTACAATTGTTTATCAGAAGAATTATCACTTAAATTCTTTTCATTTTTCCTAAGTGTAAAGACTTTTATCTTGACAATCCGATTAATAGAACTCAAGATATAAGTTCTTTAAGCGAACCTTATCAGCTTTTTTTTGGAGATTTTTGTTGTTTATTTTTTGTTATGCATAAAATCAACAAGTCTCCAAAAAAAAGCTGACGAGGTTCGCTTATTCGAGCTTATATCTTGAGTTCTATTAATCGGATCGTCAAGATAAAAGAATTTACACTTAGGAAAAATGACGACGCATACACCTACAAACCCTCATACTCAATTTTTGGTTATATTTCCAAACCAAAAATATGCTGTCAGCTCTTAGACTATAAGTAAAGTGTACAAATGAGACAACTGCTATTTATGTCAGTTGTGTGGTACATTTGTTGATCGAAAGTCTTGTTTTTGGTTAAAATCAGAGAAAAACGCTTTCCTCATGATGAAGGCTTTATCATTCAATCAGAGTTCCGATCAAAGAATCGAAAAACCAACATTCAACATATGACCTTATTATGACCAACCTTTGAAAAATATTGCTTTGTCAATATATTGTCTATAAGATCAAATTTGATGATTGATCTATAATATTAACGGCCATAGCATTTAGGCTGATATAACCTATTCAATTGAAATATAAATGCTGGCGTTATAATTCGGACGTGAGGGCCATCGAAACATGTTTACCGAAATAATTACATCCATATTTGATAATGAACGACATTCAGGAAAAATCATGATTTAATGTTGGTTACATCCCAAATACAAAATTTATTTGATAAAAATATAAAAGGAACAGCAAAAGGATTATAAAATAATGCAATTTAAATGTTTATAACCTTTATGTAGTGCTTTATTTGCTTCTAAGTAAAAAAACTTGGTCAGTTACTCGTGTTATAACTGGTTCTAGTTCATTCGGCTTCATTTTTTCTTGCCAAAGTTGTCTCAATGCATTTTCAGCAGTATCCATGAGTTTTTCTGAAATTAAACCAAAAGTTGATAGTTTGCTTAAAATTATTATGTACATATTTAGCTTAGTAGGTAAGGGATTTTTTTGCAACCGAATTCAGCAGCAGTGTTATGATAGAAAATTTGTGTTAATGGATAGTGTAACCAGCATTAAATAGAAACAAAAGATAATTGGAAACTTCTTAATTATGTGTAAAACGATACTCCCCTAAATGCTATTCGTTCGAACAGGATAAATAAAGCTAAACTTACCATTGCTATTTTTTTGTTCCACAGTCAATGAAAGCAAAATAATTACTTTTTTGACCAAAGGCGATACTGTATCGCAGATTGAGTGTAGGGCTTTTGCTGCTTCACCAGGAATCTGAAAAATTTAATTTATAATTATAAATAGTGTAATTTGCTAGGTTTGAGAAGAAATAATATGGGAGGCGGACAGCTGCCCTCGATTAATTCAATTGTATTTATTCTTATTAAAAAAAACCTACAATA
Organism: Leucozona laternaria; assembly: GCA_932273885.2. NCBI lineage: Eukaryota > Metazoa > Arthropoda > Insecta > Diptera > Syrphidae > Leucozona > Leucozona laternaria. Next base: position 129,577,307 of record OW026367.1, on the reverse strand, counting down.
TGCTGTGTAACTGTGGTTCCATTTTGTAAAACTATAACTAAATCCATTTTTTTATAGAATTTTAAATTGATCTCTTGCAGAGTAGGAGTTTTATGAAAAACTCCAAATTTTTACAACCTGCATGTTCTATTAATGTTTTTTTCCAATGTTTTTTTAAATTTTGAACCGAATTCGGATTGTCAATTTATAACGGGTTTGTTTATACAAATAGGTTTTATGCGGCCCGTAGGGTCAGCCCTACTTCGGGCACCCTTTTAAGCCGTCGCAAAGCGCGTTTAATATTTCATATTTATAATGGCAAATAACTATTATAAATTGGTTTGGGTAGTCTTGTCTTACTTTTATTGGCAAAAGCAGTTTAATTGGCAGTTCTCTTCCAATAATTACCTCGTTTAGATTTGCAATCAAAATAACATTTCCCTCTTTGATTGAGCTCTTGAATTCTGCAATAACATTTCCATAATCTTGTATAGCTTCTTTTGATGTGAAGCTAATTTTTTTTATGATTGGCGAAGAACCTATTGTACACGATAAAATTTTATACAAAGATAAATTAAGGTATAAAATAATTATGTATTAAGTTTCGAGTAAAATTAATTACCAAAGCACTGAGCCGATGTCTGGGCTATATCGTATATAAGTGTTTTGGCAATCTCTTCGCCGTGGTGCACAAATAGAAAGACAGCCGGTTTATCACATTCATTGTTTAATATATTTTCATTTCCGTATTTTAGGTGATCCCACAGAATTTTCTCTTCATTTGGATACCTTTTCTTCAACTCTGAGAAATTGCAGACGACCTTATGCCAATTACAAATTGACAAACCAACAGGAATAATGATTACAAAAAACAGAATTAAAATGTATTTATTCCAACAGCTTAGTGGTCGATCAAAATCTGCTGATAATTCTCTTGTCATGGAATTTCTTTGTTCATGCCGGGTAGGCGATTTACGTTCAATATCATTATGTTCCTGTCCGAAAGACGAACTCAGCAGTAAATCTTTCCCAGAATCATTTCTTGAATTATTTAATAAATTTTGTTTGTTCAATTTCTCTGCTTGGATGGGTTCTTCAGCTTTTCCAGAATCATCAGCATGATTTGATTCATAACCATCAGCAGACAAATCTTTTTGGGAATTATGATGGGTTATATCTTTTGCGTTGTTGGTACTTATAGGAACTTCCCTGCGAATACTTTTTCTGCCTCTTATGTTAGCCGATGCCATTTGTTCTCAGTTAATTGATGTATTTTCAAAACAGAATAAATAGTTTTTATGTTTTATCTAGTTGTTTAAAGTGTACAGCATCCCCAAGCACATCGTCAAAAAGAAAAACAAAACGTTTCGTTGTATTTTGATATTTTTGACAATTGTTTCGTTAAAAAACTGCGGTTATCGGTAAGTCCCATTTCACACGAGGAAACTGGGTTGCCAGCAACATTCAGTTTGTTGGTGAGAAGGGCAAGAAGTAAGAGGGGAAAATGAAATCTCCCCTCTTCACACACCCAGTAGAGTGTGTTCAACCAAGCTATTTTAAAAGGAAACCACAGAAAGTTTCAACGATTTTGTTTCTTCGTGTGAAAGGTACAGGAGATTTTTAAGGAAATTAAAAGAAAATGTCAAACAAATCTCCAGCAACTTGTTTCCTCGTGTGAAAGGGGACTAGTGTTCGAGTTTTGAATGTGTAAAGGCTTGTCACAATAGGACCTGCGTTGGTGCTGTAGGCAGAACTCGTAATTGCCCATCCTGTTCACAGATTAGCCATATGAAGATTAGAATTTTTCGTACGTTTCACCCTCCAAAACCCATTTGTTTACATTGTTGTATTTGTAATTTTTTCCGTCGTCGATGAATAGATGTGAATTGCAACAACAATTTAACCCGGTGTGTGAAGATCCCTACTGTCTATGTGTGAGATTTTTATTCTCACATTGTCATTTTTTATCTGATAACTGCCAGTTCAAGCTTGTAGGCAAATAAAAATGGCTGCCGGGGATTCTCATCTTTATGTGGCTAATCTGTGATCCTGTTCTGTTCACTCGGCGTTCTAGTATTTAGAATAAGGCCTGCCAACTTTAAATTGCTCACCCCAGCAACTTTTAGTTGCTCCGCCTCCCAATCACATTGGGAACTACATATAAGTTGCCTAGTGGGCGTTCTACCATAAAACGTTATGTAATTGAATCAGGAGCAACTAAAAGTAGCTGGGGTTAGCAACTTAAAGTTGCCTAGTGAGCTTCTATTTTTTCATCTTATTTCCTTGGGACTTTGAAAAAATCTCTTTAGTTGCTCTGAGTTGCTCACGAAACTTTGTTGTCAGCAATGAATTTCAACTTTTAGTTGCTAACCTTCGCCTACTATGCAACTTCCAAACAACAACTAAAGGCTGCCCCAAACCAACGCGAAACATTCGCGCGAATATGCGACGACTGAATAATGTTCGAAGATTCGCATCGCGCCAGTGTGGGTGCTCCCATTAATCTCCATGTAAATAAATTAAGACAGGCGGAAGTTTCGTTGTCGCACCGAATGTTTCGCGTTGGTTTGGGACAGCCTTAATCCCCTACGGGTTTAGCTTAGCCCAGACAATTTTCGGGGCTTAGATAAAACCCGGAGAAAAACTACGTTAATGGTGTCTATTACATACTTATTATCGATAGTTTGTATGGAAACCCAAAATATTTTCTGTGATTTTTTCCATGAAGTTGGCGGCAATTAAATTGCATGGCCAGTACTTTTTGTTTTTTAATCTGCTTCCACCATAAAGTTCTTGTGATAGCAAAAAAACAAACAGATCTAATTTACTCTTTTTTGATTTGACGCTGTCAATTTTTTTTTGAAGTCAGAAAAAAAATTATTTTGCTCCATTTTGGACTTAAAATTAAATATTTAATTTAGCTGTATTAAATTTTTGTGAATTATAATTTTACAATTTTGTTATCATGACGGGATTTTCTCTAAAGCTAAAATCAAAAAACGGCCAATACGTTGTGAGTGACCTGAATGCAGGCACAACAATAGGCGATCTAAAAACAAAGATATCGCAAGTTACGCAAATCAACCCCATATTTCTACACATATTGATAGGTTTTCCTCCAAAGCCATTGGATCTATCGCAAAATAGCAATACCATAAGTGCGACTGGCATCTCAAGTGGAGACACACTAATCGTAGAAGAGAAGGTAATACCGAGCATAGAAGATGATGCTGCATTTGCCCGAAGATTGCAGGAAGAAGAAGATCAAGAAATGCTATCAACACCCGAAGTGCAAACTCAAGAACCATCAAATCCATTCGTTGGCATTCTCTTGAAAAAAACCGTACCTGCAGACAATTCATGCCTTTTTACCAGTATTGGCTACGTTTTAAATGGCAAAGTGTCTACAGATTGTGGTGGCTTTATGAGGAAAATTATTGCCACCCAAGTGGCTGAAGATCCAGTATCCTACAATGACGGAGTACTTGGCAAACCAAATGCCGAGTATTGTGAGTGGATTCAGAGGTCGGAGTCCTGGGGCGGTGCTATTGAGGTGGCAATACTTTCAAACTTCTATGGAATCGAGATCGATGTTGTTGATATTCAGAATTCGATTATCAATCGCTTTGGAGAGGACAAGAACTATGGCCTGAGGGTGTTTCTTCTGTTTGATGGCATTCATTACGATCCCCTGTACATGGAATCGTCTTCGGTAAGTTCTTATACTACCTAAATAGAAATACATATAGGAAACAAAGAAAATGACTAATGTATGGATACTTTGTTTAGAAAAATCGATTTTTATTTTAATAATTCCTTCAACAATAGCCTTTTCGATTTTTTCGATTTTATAACGGAACAACAATATACATTTAACAAATACATTCGCAAATATGCACAGACATACTAGATTTTTTAAAACGTTTGCAAGTATTTCTTAAAGTAAACTGTGTGCAATCTTAATCAATAATTATAAAAAAAAACACTGAACTTTATTGATTACACTTGTTTATGTATTTAATTGAAAGTACCGCCGAATACATTTCAATAGACCTTCAGCAGAGACGACTGATGGTAAAAGTATCATCTTCTTCTTACAGCATCATTGGTACAGAGTGCAAGTTATAAACACCACTAACTAAAACAAAGATGTTAGACTGTATGTTATACGAAAGAACAACAGGGCCCGTATTACGAATTACGATTATCGTTCAAAATCCGTCGTTATCGTTATTTTCCGATTAAGATTTACGATAGTCGTTTTTTAAAAACGATACTCGTTTTCGTTTACGACTGCTTTTTGCGGTCGTTTTTATACTTTTGGATCGTGACTTTATGTAGTTTTCACTTTATTTATATGTTGGCTTGGTTCTGCTGTTTTTTTTTTTTATTTTATCGGAATTATTTTCAGACATCCATTCTCGTAAATCATAATCGGTTTATGTCATGACTATCGTTTTCTTGGGTATCGTTTTTTTTGCTTTTCGTTTCGTAATTCGTAATACGAGCCCAGGTAAACAGAAAACGAAAAGTTAACTTTCCTTTGAATCCCATAGTTAGGCAGCTCATACATTAGTATATTGAGCGATATTACAATCATTTTTCAAGAAAACGATGCGTAATCAATTGGATTAAAAGCTCTCTTTGTATGTGCATTCCATAATTCCAAATCATTCCAATGTATTTATAGCAACTCATATTTGACTAAAGAGTTGTTGTTGTTTTGCATATTAGATGTTTACTGTCTCTGCTGACTCGTCTCACGAAAACATGGCAAATGATTCTTTTTCTCATATGTTCGTAATACTTATTTGCTTTATCTTTAATAAACATACTTAACTTCAAAACGACTTCTACAAACTACGACTGAATATTTAGAAGAGACGCTATAACTGGCGCCTAACATAATGTAAAAAGTCTGCAAAAACTAATTTTTATTACTTTTAGGGAGAAGTACCGGCGACAATGTTTCCAATTGAAGAAATTGCCGTCTATCAACAAGCTGAATTGATAGCAAAAGAAGCCAATTCTTCACGGCAATTTACTGATGTGGAAAAGTTTTCTCTGCGTTGCATGCAATGCGATATTATGCTAGTAGGTCAGGTCCAAGCTCAACAACACGCCAAATCTACCGGTCATACAAATTTCGGGGAAATTTGAGTATACACCGTTGCTGTTATCAACCTCATTATATTTATTTTGGTACTTGTTTTAGTTCTTATTTAATTATTTTTAAAAATAGCAAAAAGAAAAAAAAACAATAAAGCAAATTTATAGTTTTGTTTTAGTTATTTCAAAATTGAAGTACTTACAATTACAAATTATTTTATTTTTGTTTTGGTTGCTTCGCATAACAATTATCTTTTATAAAATAAAACTAAAAACAATTTTAAATATCAAGACGCGAATGGCGTTATGAAGCCCATGGTGGTGTCATTGGCGCTGGATTTTGTAAGTAGGACATAACAACTGCACTTACACTAAGCATAAATGATGATAAGACCTAAAAAAAAATAAAAAAATATTATAACAAAGAGTATCTCCATCAATAATAGATATAATTGAAATTAAAAGTTCTAGTAATTTTATTCCTATCGTTTTTTTTTAATGTTATTAAAATAATATGTAAAATAATAATTGAATTGAGCTGAATAATGTTTTTTTTTTTTGAAAAACCACATTTTTGAGTTTTTATTTTTCTCAGTCCTAAAAAAGCCTGATAAACCACTTCCCAATTTCGTTCTCAAAATGCATGAATTTTTATCATTGCCGTAGCTAATGTATTTACTAATTAAAAACATAGGTACATACTTATTTGTTTGGAGTTTAAAGATTTAAAAAAGCAATAACACTCATCGACATTACCTATCAAACCTTTACAGTTTATAAATATAAATGTAGTTACCTTCATAGTGTTTTGTATTTATTTTATATTTTTGTTCATTAATGCATGGCTATATATAGAATTTATTTATTATTTGAAACGCAGTACAATCATTAAGTGATATCTATTTGAAATTTAATGTACATATGTGTTAAAAATTTGATAACTTCAAAATTTTATGATTTACCAAAGCATCTCTATTTACTTTTCCCTAATATTTTCTTTGAGTTTTAATTTTTTCACACAGAAAACATTTTTTTTCATATATAACAGTCAGCCCAATTCTAAATGACAATTCCCCGGGAAATGGGAGTAGGGAAAAGGGCCCTACTCCCGTATTCTAAACAAAAACTTCCCGGGAATTTCTCTCGGGGAATTCGGAATAAGAGTAGGTACTACTACTCCCGAGAGAACACGTCTCCCGGGGAGTTATTTTCCCGGGGAATGTTTAGAATTGGGCTGAGTGTGTTTGTCACCAAGAAAAGCCATAGAACTCAACAAACTTCGCTCTAATGTATTTCATATGCGTAGAGCCATATTTCTATCATGTGATGTGTTGTGTCGAAATCTATGAAATACATTGCAATGAAAGCTACACACTACTCCACAACACACCACACGAGAGTAGTCTGGTTTGGGCTTAAGTTGTGAAACATGATATTGTGTATGTATGTAGGCACAGATGTACATTATGTATGTATATGAATACAAATTTGGGTAACATATTTAAGATATAAAGACAACAGTTGCCATTTTTTTAAAAATATTTTAACAGAAATAATAAAATAAATAGCTTTTCAAAGATACATAATGCACAAACTATGGTGTACTCAAGTAATTTCAATATTACTTCTATTTTTTTGGTTAACAACTGAGCTTAAGCTAGAGATGGTTTAGCATAAACTAGAAGCGCGTTTTTCAGTATTAACAAATTTTTGTTTACATAAAATGTTGCTCTCTTCGATTTACGTATACCCCTATTTTATTTGTATTAATATGAAATACTCGTATTCCTTAAAATGTTGATGCATACAAAAAGAAAAGTTTAAACTTTTCACGGTTGAGAAAATGTACTGTCAACATATAAAACACGTTTCAAGTACTAAGTTGTTCTTACTTTACTGCACCAATATAATTTTTTTGTTTCATCATTAAACACTGTTATTGTAAATAAACTGTGATTTTCAATAGATTGTCGATTTGTGTGTCATAAATATATAAAATAGTTTATTATTGAAATAATCAAATTGTTTTATGATTATTTTTAGGAAAAATAAATACATTAACTTATTGTTCAATAGATCGAAAAAATAGGTCGACAAAAATTAAGCAACTGAATAAAATTAATAAAATAAAATATTTTCCTGAAAGTATGAAGGTAATTTTGATTATTTTTAACACAAAAAATGTTATGGCAATATTAGACGTGTTTTTTTGCAAGCCTGGGGAGATTTGGTTGAAAAAAAACATATCGGGGATTACCCGGAGGCCACACGAGCCAGTACTGGCAAGCAAGTTGCAATACATACACATTTTTTCACTAACACATATAAACCCAAGCAACTTGCTCGTCAACTGGCCTGCCTTTTTCGAAGCCAGTTGAGCAGCCAGTAGAGAAGCAAGTAGGGCGTTCATTTTTTTAACTATAGTCAACAATCATCGTTCCTTTTATTTAAATTTCTGAATTAATTAGATTTTGTGCAAAAAATAAGTTAAAATAAATTTAGTGTGGAATTTGATTGCATTTTAAAAATGTTAAAATTCACTTTCGTACGAAACTTGACATTGCTTGACAGAATATTTGACATTTGCGAATATTTCGTCACAAATTACCAAAAAGCTCTAAAATTGCCCTTTTCAAAAATAAAATTTCAAAATATTCGGATATTTAGAGGTTTTTTAATCCATTGACATCGTAGACATCCCTTAATGGAATTTGAAAGTCTATGGCTCGACAGATAGGGGACAAATTATATTTGATCCTGTCGTGAATATTTCGTTCCAAATGTCAACCGATTGCCCTCAAAATGCATTTTTCCGGAGCAGAAAAAAAATGGAAAAAAATTCTGATTTTTAGAGTTTTTTTTTTACCATTGACATCGTATACAACCTTCAATGGAATTTGAAAGTTTTGTGCTTAACAGACGGATAGCTAACAAAATGTATTTTGACGTCTGTAGTTTTTTTTGGTACATGAATTTTAGTTAGAGTATAATGTTATTCCCTCTAATGTTTCGTTGTCCATAATTTCAATTATTAAAGTTTGTTAACCATTTTTGCATTTTTCTTTAATATTCTTTAAAAATGTATTTTGATTTTTTCAATCCATTTTGTTTGAAAGATCAACCAAAATTGTTTACTATAGTAGAGAAAAAGAACGACCTACTTGCAAGCAACTTGCTTGGCAAGTGGAGTGCCACCTACGTCACAGCCAGTACACAGATACGAATTTGGCAGGCAATGTATGAACCCAACTTGCTTGCCAGTACTTGCTCGTGTGGCCTCAGGGTTAGCGACGCCATTACAGAAACAAAATGGAGTTTCCATACAAACTATCGATAACAAGTATGCAATTCACGCAGGTAACACAGTTAGCGCTTAGCTAAGCTCGAAGGGGATTAGTTGTTGTTGAATTTAGCATGTAAATTGCAGGACAGGGAGTCGTTTTTTTCGATCGATTTCCTCGGGGCTTGCAAAAAAACACGGCTATTATCAGCCACATTATCTTCATAAGAGCAGGGCTGGAAATGAAATAAGAAAATATACGCTTTTCACCATACGTACAGGTCGTTTCAAAAAATTAAAGAATACACAATGAAAATACATAAAAACCATACACATAATTAATACTGAATTGAGTGCAAATACGTCTACCGAAGTCTATTTCAAATAGAGAAAAATTAATTCTTATTTTTTCAGATCTTTATTTTTATCTCATACTGTCGCCGTTTTATTTAAAATGATTTTTTTAATTATATTTAGGGACAGTGTCATTCGCATAAGATACGACAAAATGGCATACTGGGACTACACCACAATTCGTATGCGAGGGGGTCTGTTTCCCCTCGTTGAATCTAAAGGGCAACATTAATTTGTCTATAAAAAAAAGTTGATAAAATGTGACAGGAGGCTCCGGGGATCTTGAAAATTGCGATGTTACAGAAGTCACTAATTTTATTGATGACAATCTTTTAAGTCGTGCAATGTGATTTCGATTAAAATTTGAATGAACTGAGGGATAAAAATACATGTTTACTTTGATTGATATTGATTCCCTTAAGATAAGTTTAATTTATAAAATGCAGGTGGTTGACCGAAAATGTAACATATGGGAGGCTGAGTCCCCTAACTTGTTTAACTTTCTAAAAATGGAAATGATACGATCTCTCAGATAAGCGTCAAGTTACATGTTTCTGGTATGGGTATGTTTTGTATAATTATTAGGATCTCAATTTCAAAATATTTATGTTAATTAGTCAGATTTAGCTTCGAAGCAACAAAGAGTCATTTATTCATTTCATAAAACATTTATAGTATTACTTATGTATTATTACGATTAAATGACGACAGTTTTCTACCTTCTTGTAATGCTCTACTAACTGTGAGGTCGATTAACACCATCCGAAATTTTTGAAAATATATTAGGCGTGTTTTTTTCCTAATCTAGGTATATAGTCTTAGAAAACAGTTACAAAAAAGTATTTTACAAGAAACATCATTAACTGCGTCTGTAATTAACTTGTTGATTTTGATTTCTATCAAGGTTTATGTCCTAAGCCTGTATAAAACATGGACATTTATCAAGGTTTATGTTCTTAACTTGAATAGATATTCTATCTAGTCTAATTAAATGTAAAGAAAATAAGACCTGATACACATCCAGGCAAACGATAAGCTGCATAGTTTAGTTGCTATGGTATTTTATTAGTTGTTTTGCTTATAAACAATAGAGAATACATTCAATATTCGTAGTTGAGCTATTGTTGTTTTATATTATTGAATTTTTTTCTAAGACTATAGCTTAAGAAAATTTTGAAAAAAAACAAGCATATTATGTACTATAATGTATGTATGTATATGTATATGTCCCTGTGGAAATTCAACATTAATCTATGTTTTATAACGAAAACTGAACTCTCAGCCAACCATACAAAGTTGTTCGTATTATGGAAGGGTTAAATTGTATTTGAGTTGAAATGATACCTACCTAAATTTTATTCTAATATGTATTTATTTTTTTTTGTCAAAATGTTGTAACAATAGGCACATTATTTTTTTGTTTCCGATTTGAATATTAAAAATGGATTTACAAAATACATCACTTTAAGTTTTAGACCAACGCACTCAAATAAAACTAAGCATTAAGGAAAGTCTTACCTGTTTAGCATCATCACTAACTCGAGAACTGGCGAAGCTAATGCAGGAGCAATATAAGGCAAACCATGCACACCATTTAAGCTTCATCATTAGGCCACACATAGAGAATATCATTCCTTTAGATAGTTAATTAATGATATTAGATTAGATTAAAAGTCAATTATTGTTGAATAATGGAAACGTTTTCTCTTACCAAGTATGTTCATATAGTCGGGCATTAGATCTTCTCCATTGCCACCTTGAGCTTGGTTTTGAGGTGGTTTGTAGCGGACAATTTTGTCCTTACGACGTGGATCAACAAATGCACTCATTTTGTATTAATTTATTTAATTGCAATTAATAAATGATTTGATTAATAAATAATTTGATTTCTTCACTTTTTTGTTGAAATGATGATTTTCTTTTCCCTGAAGAATAGAAAAGTCAAATGCCACAAGGGTTTTAATCAGGAGAACTGTCAAAAATTTCCAAGTATGTCATTTTGTTCAGTGCCGTCGAAAGAAACAATAAAGTAGTTAGTATTCATACTCCAATCTCATAACGACTGAATAGGCACGTGGTCGTTTTAATGAACTCGTGACCACACGATGAAAAAAAATCCTTAGGCCAGGCGCGCACATGCAACTAAACAGTTTGGTTGCAATTTTGAGCACATAAACCGGCGGACTCTCATATAATCCCGAGTGCTCAAAATCGAAACCAAACTGTTTAGTTGCATGTGCGCGCCTGGCCTAAACTCTGCAATTTTATCTACGTTTCTCGCTCTCTTGCTTTAAAATCACATAGTGAAGTTGTATCGTTTAAAAGATATAAAAATCTTTTTTTTACACGCAAATCAAAATTCAATAAATAGAGGTGTGTTTTTTTCCAATCCCCGAGGAAATTGGACGAACAAATTCAAATTTGTCAGATCATTTTTATGGAATGTTAGGTTATCCCCAACCATTTTGATTTTTCAAATACTCTCGAAAACATCGTAAATCATTTTGATTAAACTTCTACATGTTATATCCAAAACAGTTTGAATAAAAGTGGGAAAAAATCATATAATGAAAGCAGAATTTTGCCGATTTTTTAAGAAAATTGCATAATTTTAGTATTTTTTCCTTATATTTGTTAAAAAGCTCCTCAAATTTTTTCTTCCACAGATAGCATAGGCACTTTTAAGTACAAGAAGTAGGTAAGTAAAGTAATAATGAACAAGAAAACGAAAACAATAGAAATGCATTGTTTTTATTTTAGTTGATGCAATTAATGCATCAAATGCATTAACTGCAAATGAAAGTTTTTTCGCGTCCTTTAGTCCAAACACGTGTTTCGCCCAGATACGACAATTGGGCTCATCAGTTAGATATTGTCGTGCCCTTCTTAGACGCAAGATTTAAGTCTATGGTTATCGACAAAAATATATTTAGCAGCAGTAAATTATATTTTTCTAGGGGAATTTGGTTAAATTCAGTAGTATTGCATTCCAAAATGTTTCTTTTTTTTGTAGCACCTATTTTAAAACTTAGTTTTGACTTAAGAGGTGGTATCGATGTCTGAGTCGATAGCGGATACTAGCCAGATAGATATGGTAATGATGTGATATTTTGAATTGGCCAGTTCAAAAAATGAAGTGTCCTAAATGTTGTTTAGTCAAAAATTCAACAAGCCAACACAAATTTCCTTTCCTGAGTATTTCATACCAAAACAGAAGTTTTGCTGAGCAATCCTTAAATTGCTGAAATCTTTGGGACTTTGTTTTTCTGAGCTGCCCCTTAAAAACCTATGTTTCTCAGCCAATGGTTATATCTGTATACTTATTAAAAACAAATAAATAAAATACTTTTACTAACTATTTGATCATGTTGACGAAAATACTCTTTTCTCTTGACCATTGGTATATTTCATACTTTACTATTTACATTTATTTTTATATAAATTACTATGATTATCATTTAGTCTATATTTGTTTACTTTTCACAGATAATGTGAATTCTATAATGGGCAAAAGAAAATCAAAACATGCCAAAATAAAACCAAAATGAAAGTAACTTCTAATTATTAACTTTTTTTTTATTGTAATTTGAAAACGTTTACTTAATAAAATCACAGTCAGAGAAGTGGGCGAATACAGTTTTTGTTGTAAATTAAAAGTTAATGACATTCTCTCTTTTCTTTAAAGCGGCAATAATAGTAAGGTACACATAATTGGTTGTTAAAAAATGTTCATTAAGAATTCTTAGTAATTATAGCCCCATCAACTCTTGTAAAAGAAATGTTACAAAATTATAATTAAGAAAATCTATCAGAACAAAATTATGTGAGGGTTTGCAGAAAAAATTTAAGCTGTCTATTTTACAATTTTCAAGTGAAGATTATATGTTATATTAATATTAAATAATAAAAAAATATATATAAATATACTTAATACCTGCATATAAACATAATTTGCTATATAATTTTTTTAAACTAATAAAAATAATGAATATTTTTTGCATGATATTGAGTAAATAAATTATAACAGTAATTTTTTCAAGACCCTTTTTTGCTGCATATGGAAATTATATTGGCGGTATAGGTCTTAATTAAATAAAACTGTGTTGGGATCTTCATTATCCATTTGCTTAACGTGCCGAAGGACATCTTTTTTGGTGATAACTCCAAGTAAACGTCTAATATACAAAATAAATAAGTAAATTATAAATTTGAGTTATCAAAACTAACTTACCCATTATGCGTAACAAGGGTTTGGCGTAGTCCAAGCTTTCGGAACATATCCACCACAGTTTCCATTGGAGTTTGATCGGTCACTGTAATAGGTGCCATATCAAGAATTTTCTTAAGTTTCAATGGCGGTGGGCCTAAATTTTGTACCGGCGTTGCAGATGTAAATAATACTACTGAGCCGCTATTGATTCCTTCAATAAGTCTTTTTGCATTTTCTATTGAGGTCAAGTAACAAATTAATGAATATCAATTCAAATTATATCAACAAAAATTTTACCAATTGCCAAATTTAAATCCCTACGCAGAACAAAACCAACTAAATATTGATTTTCCTTCGATACCACAACTGGATACCCGTTGTGTTCGGTTTCTTTAAGGAGTGATTCAATATCATCGACTGTCATCGAGTCCTGTGTTATAACAGATAGCGTTTCGTTTCTCCTATAACAAGATAATAGTTATTTTCAGTGAAAATTAAAAAAAATATTTAATAAACCCACTTTGGTTGCATAACATCAGCTGCTAAAGTTGTGTGAGCAAACTCATCTTTACTATCCAAAAATGGATAACCGTTCAAAGCAATGTGAGCATCGTAAATACCCTAAAATATTGAACATAAATCAAAGAAAAATTCGCCATTAAGAAATTTCTTAGCTAAATACTTGTCTTCCAAGTGCATCTCCAACCCATTTTGATGCCATAGCGGCTGCCATTAGTGGTACAATATAACCTACTCCTCCAGTCAACTCAAACATAATAACCACTAGTGAAACAGTCATTCGAGTTACACCTCCTAGAACAGCCGCTGCTCCTACCATTGCGTACAATCCCGGGGTGATCAGATTATTTCCGGTGGCGCACTCACCCATAAAGAACCAGAGTGTTGGATAGTTATAAGCCAATTGTTCGACACCTTTAAGTAATATTAATAATTTTCATAATATACGCAATGCAATAAAAAAAATAATATTACCTATGCCAACAATTCGTCCCATGATCGCTCCAAGCAATAATGAAGGAATAAACAAACCACAAGGAACCTTCATGCCAAAGGTAAACACCGTCAGCGCTAGTTTAAGGAAAAAAGCCAAGATAAGCAGCCAAATGGCCTTGTATACACCGGGACCAGGTTCTGCGACTTCTATTGCAGCCGCTAATCCACTTGTTATGTTGTGGCGTGTATAGTCGCTATTTGATAATATTTGTTTTTCATTCTTGAACCTTAAAGAAAAAATGTCTATTTAACTCACCATAAGGGAGTGCTATCGTTAGCTCCACATTGACTAAACAGTAAATAAATCAACTCATTCATGTTCATCCTCGTATAGGGATTCGGATAACATATAATACCAGTGACTAAAGTAACCACCAGAACCTCCATCACTGGATACTGACCTAATTTACTGAATTTTCTATACCTACACCACCATAGATTGGCTTTAATAAACACTGTTCCAGTTATTCCCTGTAGGATATCGACAAATGATTAAAACAAATAGCCTAAAGTAATTTATGATCATATTTACCCCCAACACTCCAAGCAATACAAATGGAATTAGTTCAAAGAATATCCAGGGTTTATTGTACTCGACAAAAAACAAAACCGAATGCTCATTGCCAAATGGTGTAATTGAACGCAAAACAAAAGCTGCTATCAGGGCACAAAAGAACGACCGCCAAAGCGTTTTCAATGGGAAATAATATGAAACTTCTTCCAAACTAAAGAGCACTCCTCCGATTGGCGCAACAAAAGCCACCGAAACACCAGCTGCAGAAGCTGCGGAAAGAATTTCACGCTTTTTGGCTTCATTGCGACCATACTTGGGGAAAAGATGAGAGAATATATTGCCAATGCAACTGGCGATATGAACCATTGGACCTTCTTTGCCCAAAGTAAGCCCAGCCGAGACGGATAGCATTAGCCCTACCGACTTAATAAGCAAGGTCCATTTCCCCAGATAACCGCGGATGATGAAGCCCGAAAGGATGGTCTTTATTTCGGGTATACCTGAACCACATGCGTATGGTGCAAACATTCTGACAAGCGATGCACTCAGAGATGCAAACAAAAGTGCCCACATTATGTAAAGCAAGTAGGAAACAATGTAAGATCCTGCTCCGCTTCTGGATCGCCCAAATACTTCAGGCCATGTTTTCCACTGAAAAATTGAAACTATGTATTTGTAGATCAAACACAGGTAAATGTAAATTTTTTGAAAAGTATATTAACCGTCGTGCAATTGCCATCCTCGAAGACACTTTCTTTTGAGGGCCAACAGCACTGCTCTCTGTTGAACCAGAATGCTGTAGGACATATCCCATGCTTCAGATCAGACATCCAACTTGCACCGATATCCACCATACCGGCAACCATACCTGCAGCGATTCCCACAAGTAGAACGCACAACCAACCTGACCAAGCATCGTGAGCTCCCTGTATTCAAAGTAAACACAAAACAAATAATATAAGTTTTCTAGTTTCGTAAAGGAACAGATTGGCATTACTTTTATTAAATCCCAAAGTGAGTCTTGTCGCTTCTTTACTATGTATCTATGACGCATGCGATCTCTAGCAATATCTCGCTGCCAGTCTATTGTGTGAAAATCATCATATTGTCCTATGCCAGGTATATCTTCATGGGGTTCTGTAAGTAATCAAGTAGTTAGCTTGGCTATAATAACGAATAGAAAATGTTTACCTTGGGAACCATAGAATGATATTGCTCCTGAAAACAAATAGTGAAATTCGGTATGACAATGTAGGTTTGAAAATATAATATAAATAGTATGTGGTAAAAATTGAAAATACTAATAGTCATTGTGATCCTTCTTCTAAGACCCAACAAAACAGTTGGACCTGATGACAAGAATACTGAATTTTTTTTTATACCGAAGATAAGATAAGAAAATTGCTGATTTTTAAGTGGAGGGATAATTCAGTTGAGGTCACTAGTAAACAAGTCAATACAAAAATATCCAAAGAAGTAGAAATAATTGTTTTTGCTAAAAATTGAGTGTGATTATGTGAAGCTCCGATAAACGATTCGAGCAGCGATATCGCAGCTCCAACAAAAACACACACTTAAGACTTCTGCACATGAAGCACCTCATCTTAGACGCGTAAAGGATAAGTTATGCAGCGACAAATCCTCTACGCTTAGCCTTCTGTTCACGAAGCGTCTCGTCAGAAATAAAATAATGACAATCTTCAATCAAATTCACAAATTTCCGTAATGTAACCGAACATTTCACTTAAATGTTCAAGAAATTTTTGAAGCTGTACGCCCGGATATTTGTAGCTTGTGTGTTGCGTGTAAAACTTCCAGCGTGTCTATTGAAAAAAACGTGAGTTACCGCAAACAACCGTGATAATGTTATGAATAGTAAAACAATGAATTTTGTTCCTTAACATTCTCAGTTCAGCTTTCGTTGTTTCTTTGAGGGCATATTAAGTTTAACATTCACTATCCGCTTTTTTCGAAAATACTTATTATTTATCGATCATCAACATTAACGATCCAACTTGTAATGCGTACATATAACCTGTTACCTAAGCCAACATAAATCTAATTGCAAATTGAATAACTAAATCGTTTAGTTATTAGCACTCAAGCTTTAACCTACTATTTGAACTAAACATTGAAATAAAAATAAAATCACCACTTTCACAAATAAATTAACAAAATACATATTATAAACGAAGTATTCGTAATAAAAAAACATACTCACCATCTGGATCGTTGTAATCACTTCCAAAAGCACTGTGAGTTGGCACATGAGATCGATCCATTTCTATATTTCTGCTTGCGGCGTTGTTTAAATTCGTATTTGAATTGGGTTCAATTGGGCTTGTGCGTGGTGTGATATCAATCATTTCATCATCATCTGCGGCAGCCGCAGTCAGTGATGTTGTTGTCGTAGCAGACAGAGGATGTTGCTGTTGAATGTCCGTCTCTTTGTTATGACCGTTTGACTGCAAATTTATGTGATGTATTAGCGACAAGCCAAATTGGCGATACTAAATTGTTGTTGATATGAAATAATATTCAAAGAAGTTGGAAATCAGTAAAAAAAATTAATGATTATTGGGTTGTAACTTCGTTCTATATACGAGTACCTGATCCTCGGGTTAATAACATTTAAAGCGTGTTTTTTTTTTTTTTTTTGGGGGAAATTGTACCTGTTAAAATAATAAAGAAAAATAAAGGTGTTTTTGGGTTGGCGTAGTGGTTCAATAAAAGACCCGTCATAATTATTTACAGCATCTAGGGCTGTTTTAAAAAATAAATAATAAAATAATAAAACATCCATAAAATGAACGACTGGGTCGGAGTGCTTGTTTACTTCTTGAATTAATGTAAGTTTTGAGCGCCAAGTTGGGAATAAATCGATGTAACTTTCTTTTATTCCCACTACCAGTGACAAAAACTAGAATCCAATTTGGGCAAATAAATCATCAAGTAAATCAAGAACGTAACTGTTTTTTTTGTTTGTATTTTCAATGTGTAAATATCAATAGGGGGCGCTGAGTAATTTTCTATGCTGGGGTGAACAGTAATTTGGTAACTCATCCGTCGTATTAGTTTCTATTATGTATGTAAATATATTACACTTTTTCTTAGCAAAAAGGAGGAAATCGAATTTTGTGAGATTTGTTTCAATTTTTACAATTTTGAATGTCATTTTTAGAGTTAATAGTAGCAGAAAAATGCAATAAACCTATATTTTCAACACATTGTAATATGGTTAGAGAATTAAGCCAGTTCATCTCAAACTATATTCAGAATTAATTCAAATGCACTTTTGGACAGGATTAGGAGAAGCACGCTCATATGCGCACATTCCAAATTTCACAGCTCATATTCGACTAATGAGCGTCATTAACCACCTACACACCTCGACTGTTTAAATCTTTACTTGCTTTAAAAAAAAAAACAGAAAGTATTTTCCTTCTCCCCTGAATATTATCATTTGAGTATTTCCTGTGGAAACGCATATTTAAGTTATGGTTCTTCATAACGATCATTAAATTCAAAAATATAAATCATACAAAAATTTTTTCAGGCGGAATATTTTAATAAAACATACAAAAGCATTCGGTTCGTCAGATAAAATCACAATAACTCTATAAGTGCCAAATTATGAACTAAAGCTTTGGGATTTATAATTTAACATTTTATTTGTTGAGTTGTGAAGAAAACCGTCACAAGTCAACAAATTCGCATTTGATTCGCTTTGTTAAAAAGCATTTTCCACCTCATATGCTCGCCTCTTCGTTCAGTTTAATGCTTATAATCTTCGGGATTCTACATTACACTTCGCCTTGCAAGCAATAGTGCAGTAAGAAAAAATGCTTTTCCAAATGAGCGGTAACACATAAATTTTGCCTCCGTGGATTCTGAAAGCAAAATGTATGTTAATTATTTTACAAAAGAATTAAAACAAGGCGGTCTTAATTGATCTTAAACAAGCATTTAAAACGTTTTATCAAAATATACTTGAATAAACACATATGGTGTTTTCTCATCTCGGTCTTAATATACTAAAATTATTTAAATGTTTCAGTATCTAGAGACATCGACACCGAGCAATTCATAAAAGGTAATTTTGTAGTCATACTTATTATGAATTAAGTTGAATCGATCGAATTTAAACGGGAGTGGTATGGCAATTATTAACGTCAGAGGCGAATTGTGGCATCGTTTCTCATTTTTCAATCGTGATCTTATGAATTCGATCGGATGAATTTAATCTAATTTCATTTTTGATCGGTGTTTTTTTACGCGGTATTATTTTATTAGCCGGTCTATTGTTGTCGGTCCAGGTTATTATCACGGTAAGCAGCAGGAAAATCTTTGTAATTCTATTTTTTTTTTTAATAACAAAACAATTAGCCTATGCTTAAAGATTCTAATTTCTTGAAGTCCTTGAACTTACGAGGAATCTTGTTTTAAGAGGAGTTTTAGTTTTCTGATTGTCAAAAATATATTATATCGTTGATATTTCTGCTTTCATGTTGCCACTGAGCTTTAATCCTGTGAGGATTATTTCAACAGTTTTTTAGAAGAAAATGCTAAATTGAGAATTCAACCAAAGATTTTACTTTCTTATAGGTACCTATTTAAAATTAAAAAATTAAGTCCATTTTACAGTTCATCCACTACAATCTACAACAGCCCACAGCACTATTATTGTTTCTTGTAGTTTATGAATTGGTAGAGTTCATAAAGATTTTGCCTCTGTTTGTTATTGAGCTTATTTTAAGTGTTAATTTTAGGAATGGGTAAGCGGAATTCTTAGCAATAAAAAGTTGTGGCTATAGCTTTGTTGAACGTTAAGATTATAAACTTAGACATTTCAATTGAAAATTATTCAAAATGGATTTTATTTTGGTCAAAAAAATGAAAGTATAAATGTAATTTTAAACCACTAACACTATAAAGTGAACAAAACTTGCACGAAGTATATTAAAACCAACGTTGGCCAAGCATTAATTTCACGTGACCTTGTATTCTCTGAAAAAAATAAAATTAAAAATGTCTTTAATTTTGCACCCCACTACCTACTTGTTTGATTAAACAAATATAAAAAAGAGATGTAAGAATGATTCAATTATTGGGCATTTTACCTGTACTACCTACCATCTAAGAAGCTAAGTGTAAGCTGAGTAAGTGAAGGTGCAACTTCTATATGGACGAGTGCAACATGATACCGAATATATAAAAGATTGCGATTATTTTTGATGTAAAATGGGGCGTTTTTGTGTGGTATTCATATTTCCGTTTACGTCTTACTAGTTTTGATCTTTTAAAACACATTACTGACTGTTGTATACACAAAAGATTGAGCCAATTGATGCGTATAATATTAAGTAAATAATGCATTCCAGAACCATTACATCTCCGCTAAAATTGTGTACTTACCTTTTTTAAAACAGATTGATATGCAGTGATATAGTTATTTCCCTCAGCAGCGACTGCCCGATTGCCTTTTAGTGGAAACTTTTCCATACTAAAAAAGGTTTATTGATGCATTTGGTATTTTTGCCGAAAATGACGACAGCAAAAGTGTTTACTGTATTTTTCTCTTTTATAAGTTATTTTTTTAGATCATTTTCTTTTCTTTTCCTTGTACTTGCGAAGAAAAAATTTCTATGGGCAAAAATAAAAAAAAAAAAAACAACAAATAGAAGCACACAATGGAAAAATGTTTTTTTTTGTTGAAATTCCCTTTTGGCTTCTGCTTATTTGAATAGAGAAAATATTTGTTATAATTAGAAGTTTACGTACTAAGAATTTAAATAGAATAATTATGCTAAAAAATAAATTATTTGGTAACTTTTTTGCTAGAAAAATTTGTATAGAAAACTAGTGACGTTGACGTGCTAAATGGAAGCAAAGCCAAAGGAATGACAGTTGTGACAGCTGCTGATGACAGCAAAGCTAACTAGAGGCGTAGATGAGTCGAATTTGAAATAATTCATAAAGGGCTTTAGAGAGTACTTTTTAGTACTTTCTAGGACTATTTTGTAACTTCTTCATTAACTTTTTGCATCGCTTAAATTTGAAACAATAGCCGTTTTTTATTATCAGAGATGATCAATAGACGGTGTTCACATTGGACTGACTCCTCCGATTTTTTTTGACGTCTATGTGCTTTTGCTCACTTCCACTTCATGATGAGAAAGAGATGGCCAGCAAAGGCAGGATTTTTTAAATTATTTAAAAATCAGTGGATTTTTTTTGACGTCTTCTTTTGTGACATCTGTTTTCTCTGTCTGTGATTTATCTTTGGCACTTAAATCTTACGTAATCCAATTTTTTCAATTGGAAACATATTTATTAAAGAAGATTTACATTTTGTACGTGAACAAAATTGCAATTAATCTTTCAAACTGCACAGATTTCTGCTTTGTTTTAACGACTGCTAAACGTCAAAGTAAGTCTGATGTGTTCACATTAGTTTGTGTCTGAACAAACCAAGTTGGATTCACGTCAACAAAATCGGATGAGTCAGTCCAAATATATGCGTTACAACAACAGTACGAGATCGTGTCCTCTATGTGCCTGACTACATGGGTCGTTTTACTGAACAGAGCATCGGTGAGACAGGTAGATTTTATGTGCGTAAAAAGAGAAGTTAGATTCCACCAAAACCTCACCGATGTGCCAGTTTCATTCAGCATGAAACGTGTGAGTGAGGTATATATGGATTTTAAGGGTGTGAGATAGGGAAATCACTAGTTCAGTAAAACGAACTTCAGTTAAAAGACCCATGTAATCAGGCACTATCGGGATCACGTTTCATGAACCAAAACTTTAGTTTTTTCTCCTGTTTCTCAGGTTTGCAAATGGTTAGGAATTGTGAAGTGTAGTGTAAAGAAAATAGAAATGAAAAATAAATAAACGTAAGGAAAAAAGAGATAGGTATATACAGGGAGTTCGGTATAAGGTGCACCAAAAAGCTGGAGCGAGTAAGTTGGGTCAAAACAAGAAAAAAATCGTATCGGGTCTATTTCCTTCACCCCCTTCTTAATAACGTACAGTTTTGAACAAAATTAGTTTGAACAAAATTTTTTTTCAAAGTTTTGAGTTTGAAAATTAATTTTTCAAAAACTATTGTCTAGAACAACTCTTTTTTAAAAACACAATTAAAGAAGAGATCTCTGGCTTTACAAAAAGATATATTTTGGCATTTTAGGTGTAACCGTTGTTTTTAAATATTTGTTTTGCTGTTTTAAGTCATTTTTTTTTAGAAAATTACCCCTCCTGCCTAAACGGAGGGAAATATATAGACCCCCCCTCCCATACGATTTTTTTCTTGTATTAAGCCAACCTACCCGCTCTAGCTTTTTGGTGCACCTTATACCGAACATCCCAAAAAAAACTTAACAAACAAAACATCAATCAACAAATGCACTCGTCCCGGCCATTATGCCCGTGACTGTAATTCCGGGCTCAGGGACTCACGCGAGTGATGAGATGGTGGTGGTAGAGATGCTGTTGGCGGAGGAGGGGAGGGAACCCGGAAAAAAGCTACAAATGCAACCAAACACTCAAACAGGGCATTACGCTCGTGCCCCGAGGAGTCGTTGCAACGGAAATCGTCACATTTCCAAACCCTGCACCCAAATGGATAACCTAACATGCTACAAATGCAACAAACTCGGCCACTGGGCCCGAAACTGTCCTGAACAGATGAACGATAGCCGTAGCTCGTCCAACTCCATTTGGACAAGTGCAACAGATCCGGCCGAATTTCCAAGTAACAAAGACGACTTGCTACAGCTGTGGAAAGAGCGGGCATCTGAGGCGTGAATGTGACGAGAAGGGAGGACGCAATTAAGCAGAGCGATGGACTTATGCTGGATTTACACGACTGACAAATTGGCATTTTTTTGTCATTATACTGCCAAAAGAATGAATTTTTCCATTGTTCTGTCATTTTTTTGACAGTTAAATGCCAGAATACTGCCAATTTGTCAGTCGTGTAAATCCAGCATTACGATGTTATTTCGGTGGCTGGCAAGAGCGTTTTACCCCGAGAATTAAAACTTCGCCTTCTCTATAAAATATTGTACTTGTACTACCTTAGACCCCCCCCCCCCCCAAATATTTAAAAA
The DNA here is from genome assembly GCA_932273885.2 of Leucozona laternaria. Lineage (NCBI taxonomy): Eukaryota > Metazoa > Arthropoda > Insecta > Diptera > Syrphidae > Leucozona > Leucozona laternaria. Next base: position 129,554,733 of record OW026367.1, on the reverse strand, counting down.
AAAAATAAAATCTGACTAAAAAAATAAAATATCGATGTAATTGTTTTTTAATTGTAATTTAAAATTACTGGACCTGCTGGTAGAAAAAATATAAAACCAACTTGGGTTTTAATTGTTCCTTCAGCAAACGGCTTAATTAGTTGGTTGTATCCGGTTGGAACTTTGAAAAACTTTCGTGGAAATTCTGACAGTTCATTAAATTTTTTTTCTCATTTATAGTAGATTTTGTAATAGATTCAAAGAAAGTCTGGAGACTAATTAGTGAAAGGGTAAAATTGGTTATCGGCAGCATTTTGTTACAGCTTGGCACTTTGTTTTAAACTTCCGGTTAACACATAGTCGACATTAGCGTTTGATTATTAGTAAGGCCCATAGTTTTATATGCACAGATTATCCAAAACCCATTTGTTTACATTGTTGTATTTGTAATTTCTTCCCGCGTCGATGAATAGATGTGAATTGTAACAACAATTTGACCAGGTGTGTGAAGATCCCTGCTGTCTATGTGTGAGGTTTTTATGCACACATTCTCATTTTTTATCTGATAACTGCCAGTTCAAGCTTGTAGGCAAATTAAAATGGCTGCCGGGGATTCTCATCTTCATGTGGCTAATCTGTGGTTTTTAGTCTCTCCAGAGACAGGTATTGTTATATTTCCTCCTACAAAAAAACGTTTCCGGGGAATAATGCATAAAGCTTAGAGCTGTGTCAATCGTGATTGATTCAGTCTTTGTGACCCGTTCACCAAAAAGAACGATTGATTGCAATCACAGTAAATCGAAACAATCAATCCCAGTATCAATCATTTCAGTTTTCAAATAAACGAGGTGACGCGAAGTATGTTTCGTTCATTACAATCGTTCTCAATCAATTCACGCAAAAAAAGAAAAACACAAAAAAAAAACAGAAGCGCATCAAAAGGTAAAGAAACTTATCTAAATGAATGAAATAAAAAACCACCACAGATACATATAATTATTTGTTCTCAGTTTAATTCCGTTTATTTGTGTTTGTAGCACAGATTAGCCATATGAAGATGAGAATGTTTCGTACGTTTCACCCTCCAAAACCCATTTGTTTACATTGTTGTATTTGTAATTTCTTCCCGCGTCGATGAATAGATGTGAATTGCAACAACAATTTAACCAGGTGTGTGAAGATCCCTACTGTCTATGTGTGAGATTTGTATAAACACATTCTCATTTTTTATCTGATAACTGCCAGTTCAAGCTTGTAGGCAAATTAAAATGGCTGCCGGGGATTCTCATCTTCATGTGGCTAATCTGTGGTTTGTAGTTTCTTGTGTTTCTTTCTCATATGGTTCGGGCAGTGTTCAGTGTCTGTTTTGTACGTTGTACCTATCATTTGATTGAGAATGACTTGAAAGAACGAAACGTATATCGTTCATGTGAACGATTGAAATTTGGATACATTGGTATACGGCACGGTACACAATCACAAAGACCGAATCAATCTGATTGCCAATGTGAACGATGCGTTCTTTGTGCTTTAAAGTGCGTTATCAATAAAGGTACTATTTTTTTAATTTGTAAGGTAGGTTTTTTATCTACATTTGTCTTTGAATCGCAACCAAAAAAAGGAAAGAACGTTTGAAAAGAAGTTCCCATTTTATTGGCAACAAAAATGAAACTTAAACCAAAATGATTGAAAAAATAAACGATTTAAAAGAACGAATCATTGAACTGAACGACAAAAGAACGATTGAATCTTTTAAAATGAACGATTGACACACCTCTAATAAAGCTAGGAACCAACTTTAAAATCAACCCATGCGTTCAGGCTGAAATGAATTGGATGGAAATGAAAGTAGGTGTGCAGGTATATGTTAAATCGCAATTAAATATTGATTACAAAATTTTAAAACTAAAACTAAATTTTCAAATCATACAAAACAAAGTATTGCTAAATTTAAATGTACGCCCAGCAAAGCGGGCGGGTAACAGCTAGTATATTCATATTTAAATAAGTTCCTATATAACAAAATACACGTTTCATACACCTACCACACTTTTTTCCAAGTTTCTTCGTCCAAGTTATGTTCTATTAACCACAAAGGAAAATTTGTGTCTAGAAAAATGTAATAAAAACAAAAATACATATTTGCATTCGGCAAATGAAGTTTTATTATAAACAAGATAAATAAATAAATGAGGCTCCATCATCCTTTTACCTGAAAAAGCACTTGTCACTAGCAGAATAGAACAAGCTGTGATGAAATAATACCACATCCCCCATTGTTAGTTAGTATTTAAAAGAAATTTATCAATTCCAATGAATGTTTTTGTTGGTTGCTTTCGGGACATATTACAGAAAAAGGGACGATTAGAATAGCACATTTTAAATCGTCTGCTTGAGCTGTTGGGAAGTTTTTGATGTGGGAGAACTTTGATACGTCGGCGATATAGCGTAAACAAACGACATGAGCATTACCTGTGACACGTTGCGCGTGTAATATGATGTTATGTGCAGTATATTACTTCCCAAATATGTACACGTTACGCGATATTGTTTTTTTTATTTTTTGGCCTTGCGTCTCAGTTTTGCTAATAGTTAGGGAATGTAAACTATAGAGTAAAGAAAAATATATGCACGACTGGGTCGCACGAACTTGCTCTTATGTGCCTTTGATAAAAATACTTCTGAAAATGTTTTGAACCCAACGCGATGCACACCATCTGATTTCTTATATAAATCTTAATTTTAAAAATCGTAGGAGTGGTTTTAAAAATAATGAATTTTTTGTATATAAAGTTTCGTTAACATTTTTAAGCAAAAAAATTGGTACGCTTATTTTAAGTATTTATTAATGCGGAGTCAAAAATTGAATTCTACAGAAAAATCTTCCACTCGTTTTCGAAATATCGAATTTTCCAAAAAAAAAACATTTTCCTTAACGGTTTTTAAACGTTTGTATTTGAGGTACCGTTATTTTTTGTTATAAGAAAAATTTTTATTTAAAATATTCTAGATAATGATAGCAAAATGTTTTTTACGAAGTGTAGTAAAAATCGACCAAGTCGTTTTTGAAATATAGAGTTTTCAAAAAAAATTCAAACTTTTTTTAAAAATCCAAAAAATATCTTTTTGTGAATTTTGGTACACAAAATTATTAAAAATTTAATAATAATTCCTTATAAAAAATTGATCAAAATCAGTTGAACCATTTTCGAGAAAATCGAAAATAACCATTAATTTTTCTGAATCATTTGTTTTACTAAACGGCAGCTTATAAATATTTAAATTAATTGTTTTTTTTTAGATCTGAGCAGCTGGTTTTGAGAAAAATAAGATTTTCACTTTTGGCCAAAAATTTTGTGTATGACAGGTACCGCGTTATATTTGGTCCTAAAAAAATGTGTTCGGGAATATGTTCAAAAAACGGTAGGTAGGTACCAAGTTTAAAGAAAATCGACCCATCCATTTATGCTGGAAAAAAGGATTGTTTGTCACTAAGATCCGCATTATTCTATTTTCATGAGATGATCTATATGGATCATCAGCGATAATAACATACGGCTAATGTAAAAAATGGGTTTTCCTGGGTGAAACTTACGAAGGATATTGATTGGAATATCTTTATATGGAGTGTTGTTTGTTTACACATGAGCCATATTACAGAGCAAATAATGCTAGAGAGTCGAGTTCCGATCATGACTCTTCCATGGGATCTTATGAGATAATATCCTTTATCCATCTTATTATGAATCCAGCACCCATGTTCTGTAACTCTCGCATCGATAAAATCAGTGGAGAAACGATGGAAAATGGAACAAAACTCATATGATTTGTTTCAATTTTCATCGTTTCTCGACTGATTTTATCGATGCGAGAGTTACAGAACGTAGGCACAGTATACAACAAACATTTTATTTCTTTCCTTCAAACAAAAGCCATGGAATTCAGGCTGAATTAAAAGTCAAACAAATTTTCATTTTTTCACCTAATGTGTCCGATTAACTAAAATTATTATTTTAGTTAATTATAATTAAATTTTATTTATTTCCTCTCTGTTTGTATTTTTTTGTACATAACTTAAAGTAAACTACACGATACAACAGTCGTACTTACCTGGGTTGTACCTTGGTTGTCAGCCCAACCGTTGCATTTTGTATCACCCGCACTATACAAAGCAAACTGTATGCGATGTCGCTGCCTATATGTCGCGTTGTCGGTTGTTTCCAAATACACCATACAGACTGTTACAATCCTTGCGTAAGGTAAGGCGTAAAGGTTACGCCGGAGATCTACGGTGTCAAATACCGCCTATAACAATTATTTTTTAGGGGTCTTGCCACGAAGAATTGACAAATCCCTCAAGAGTAATCTGTTCTCATGATAAAGTGATGCCTTAGTCATTCGAATTCGGAAGAGAATTTTAGTTCCTCATAATTCCCCCCAAACAACAATACGCACACAGGAGTGTGTGGTTGGCAGTGCAAGGTCACTACAGTCCCTAGTTGCCCACGAGCTGTTGCGCCACTAATTTATTTATTTTATTATTTTGTCTTCACGTCACAATTTCAAAACATAATTTTTAAAAAAATCCAAAGAAGCACATTTTCCATTTGAAGAAGAAAATTTCTAAACTACCTATCTACAAACATTGAAAAAAGGTCACTTAATCTGGTTGATTTAATTTAGCTATTCAACCGTTTACGATATTTATCCTGAAATTGACATACTGTCGTAGGTATCGGTTTTAGCATTGTCTCTGGTACTATAAAAGAACTAGAAAAATCCACGATTGTTATCAGTTCACAACTTGCATTCAAACGAGATAAACATATCTTTTATAGAAAAAAAAAATAAGTAAAAATGGTTAAAATGGCTATCATCTTATTGGCTGTAGTTGTTATTTGGTTAGGACTCTCAGTTGCATTGCCTACTCCCGACGAGGAAAGGTTTTTAGATAAAGAAGTAAATTTAATATTTTTTTTTCCATTCCGCCGATTTATCATTTAAAATAATATTTAATACATTCTTCTTATTTTTTAAATATTTTACAGTATACTCGAGAATTAATTAACTGGCTGTCAACTCTTCAAGCTCCAGTTTCTAATAATCCCTGCAAATACTATGGAAACGGAATCTCAGGAATGATGACCAAACGCAACTCTGAGCTAATTAACTCTTTGCTAAGTCTTCCTAAAGGAATGAATGATGCTGGCAAATAAAAGCTCAGCAATTTTAAATTCTAGTTAATTTAAACAAACATAAAATATTTGAATAAAATTTTAATAAATATAGCCCAAATATGAAAAGCTAACTTAATGGTTTTTTTTTGTTTCATAAAGACTCAAGACTTTTAATAACTATTATGTACGCAACTATAGAAGACTCACTTGGTTACAGTATTTCGATCAAAATGGTAATACATTTAATAAATGTAATGTAGACTAAGGTTTACAAATAATATCGGTTAGCTTTTGGAACCAAGAAGACAAGAGCGTTTCTTAGCATACTATTCGGCGTTGGAATCAAATCCGGCAACCGGCGCGTCGTTCCCCGCCATCAGCTCGGGTTTCGGGATATTGCATTGCCGTTAGAAAATAAAAAAAAACTATTGCTTTTGCTGTTTTTAAAGTTGTAAACGAGAGAAAATTTTTCTTGACTTAATTTTCAAAGATCCCTTAAAATATACTAGTCTTTTTAAAAATTCAGTTCAAATCTTTTCAATATCTCTTCACTCGGGTTTCGTTTGCTACTTTTTTGTGAATCAATAAACTCAACAAGTGCAATTAAATTTATTTCAGTAGTTTTTATAAAATTTGTATTATAAAAAACTTGATAATAAAATCAAAACCTGACCTGGCAATAACGTCCAGCTTAATAATTAAGAATTTTAATGTTGTTGGATATACAAAGTTTTGGTCAAGAAATTCTTAGGTGTCGAACTGAACTTAACAAAAATTTCTGACAACACCCTCAGTATCGGGACGAATCGCCAATTTTAGTGAACTAAAGGCTGTAAAAAGCTATTTTGAAAAATAGAAAAATATAGTCATAAAATAGAGTATTATAATAAATATATAAATATTATAATATATTTGATGAAAGTTATATGAAAACTTTATTAAATTAAAATATTAAAAAGTTATTTAAATACAAAATGCATTATGTTGTCCAAAGAAGTTACATATGATAGATTCTTGGACCCAAAATAGAAAACAAAAAAAAAAATATGAAAAAAGTCCCAATGTCAAATTAAATTTAAATAAAGTCATTGTAAACAAATTGTAATAATTAAAAAGTTTTTGAAATCGAAATTTCAAAGCAGATAAACGAATAGTCCTGCTCATAAAACACGATGCTGTACTTAACTTGTTTTTTTTTTCAGTAAAACACTGCTAAAGAAAATCTTAAATTTTCCGTTTCTGTTTCAATTCAAAGGTTTATATTAAAAAGGGCGGGAATTATAAAGTGCTCTTAAGTTTATGAGGCCAATATGTTTTGTTTTAGGCATATACAGTTTATATCGAAAGTTTTCGGTGAAAGCGCTATTACTTATAATTTAGGAATTCTGTATTAAAATCTTGATGCCCTTTTCTTAAAAAATCTTTCTGCAGAAATTGCTTTTATCTCTTCTGAAATTGATAACTTATATATCACTTTTGTCCAATGTAACGTAGGTAATTGTTGCGGAATTAGAAAATATCAGTTTTTATATGAGGCCTAATGCGACATTTGTTTTGGTTTTTACTGTTCTGTTAAAAATTGTTTAAAGTGGACTAAGCAGTTTTACACATCTAGAGGCTAATTGTTTTTGTATTTCCCATACATTTTGCAACTTGAAATAATGACTGCAGTAAGAAAATTAATTTTTCTTCAAATCCACCAAGTCATATTGAAATGATATTTGCTTAATGAAAATGAGTCAAATCTAAATTAAAAAGTTACGATTGTTTTTATTGAAAAATACTAATTTATTTAAATTTATAAAATGCTACTCTACAAAATCCGTTCCATACGCTTGTAAGTCAAGTATTCTTTTGCAAGTTTATCTGCGGTCCGCCTTTACATTCGTTCGGGGTTGGTTGCTTCGCGCAACACGGTTGGTCTTCTGTTGGACATTGGTTTGCCCAGACATACCTACAATAGGTTTGCTGGGATCAGCTGTTGTTATGGTTCTACTTTGTTGGGTTGGTAGCTTTTGTCCTTGGCCAGCTAAAGGAGCAGCAATTGGCGCCGTGGAAGGGACTATCAGAGGTCGGTTTTGAACAATCTGACTGCCGTTATTGGCGGCGCCATTGTTGGAAAGTAATCCTGGACCTGGTATTGTCATCTGAGGATTTAGAACCATTGGCATTTCTGGTCGTTTAGGTTCGCTCATATTGAGTTGTTCATTGAATGTGAGACAGAATTCACCCATTTTAAGAATATCTCCATTCTTTCCTGAATATAGAGTGAGGCAGTGACGCCAAATGGAAGCATATCCTTTAGTTAATTTTACAATATCTCCAGGTTGGATTAGCTTTCCGGGTTCATCCCAAATAGATACATTTATGCAAGCTGTGGGATCACCAACTTTGAAATTACGAACTTCACGATTTTCTTTTGTCACTGTTGCTGTTCCTATTTCGAGTACTATGAAAATAACGTTGATGTTTTTTAAACCAGGTTTTATATCTTTGATTGCAATACATTCATTGTTATACATTTTTAGCCTCAGTTCAATTATAATTTTAGAAAACTTGTATAAAATTGTTTTGAAATATCCTAATTGTTCATAAATTTGATATTTGACGGATGATGACAGGACATACAAAAGTGTCAAAGTATGTACGTTCCGGGTTAAGCTATTTTTTTTATTAAAGTGTTATTTTTAAGGCCTGCCGCCCACTAGGCAACTTTAGGCGCCAGTTAGGCCTGCCGCCCACTAGGCAACTTAGTTGCCGGCAACTTTAAGTTGCTTGGTGTTGCCGGCAACTCCGAGCAACTAAAGTTGCATTTTAGACAGGTCAAATTGAGATAGGTTTAGGTGTAGCACGTTTTTATAGAAAACTAAATAAAAAAAAACACAACCATTAATTCTCAAAAGTTGCTCGGAAGTTGCCTAGTATGCGAGGGCAAGCAACTTTAGTTGCTCGGAGTTGCCGGCAACACCCAGCAACTAAAAGTTGCCGGCAACTAAGTTGCCTAGTGGGCGCCAGTTCTAAAGCTAATTATGTTCCCATAGAAACTTTGACAGTTCGTTTCTGATGTTCTGGGCATCGAAGATCCCTCATGAACAACTCTCTCTTGGGGCACAATTTTGTAAGTTATGAATAGATGCAAACAATAATCTAGTACTACCAACTACTTGTGCTGCTCTCAAGGCGAGTAGATGAGGTTTGTAGGAAAACCAATTTTGTGCTTTCCATTCAAAATGGCTAGCAAAGTACTCATATGACCATGAATAATTCGCCACTTCCAAAGGAACACGGCTAATGATGGCAATTTGTTAACCCGGAACCAGATTTGTCTCGTGTGGTGTATTGTGGAATGATGTGTATCGCTATTAAGCCTGAACCACACGACTCTCGTGTGGTGTGTTATGGAGTATTGTGTCGCTTTCGCTATAATGTATTTAATATGCGGAGAGCCATATTTGTATCGTGTGATGTCTTGTCTCGAAATCTATGAAATACATATTGGAATGACAGCAACACACTACCCCCCAACACACCACACGAAAGTAGTCTGGTTCGGGCTTTACTCTAATAGCCGTGTTCCTTTCGAGGTGGCGAACTACTCATTCATGGCGAGTATATGGGATTTTTAGGCAAATTAATTCGGTGCGTTCCATTGAAAATGCCTAGCAAAGTACTCGCAAGTGCTTCAATTTTGAGTTCAGATTTTTTGTCTGAAAATTCAGATGAAACGTTACCGAACGTAACTAAAAGTCAACTATCTTTTTATGGCAGCTGGCCCATCAGCAGCACCAAAAATTCAGAATTCTGAAAATTCAGATGTTTTTCATCACTTTGGATGCGCCCATTCTCTACTCTTGTATGTACTAGATTAGTACTAGATATCTTATTAGAACGGCTTGTGTTTACACGTTAAATTCAGCTAATCAGCACTATATCTACTTTTCTCGTTCGCACTACTGTAATCAGCTGATTTCCGGCGAGCGAGACCATCCAACGTTGTTTTTTCGTTGGAAGCAGGAGGTAAACAAGAAATTTTCCTTTTGTCATCCAAAAATCAGCAGCGACAGAAAAACTCCAACGAAACGAAAAAAAAATATATTCACCAAAAACCCTGCTCTAGAATTATATACCCCCAATCAAACATTTTCAACTCTCAACGGAAAAAAATGTATTAATTTTATTGATTCGCTTAAGCGAATTAAATTGTAATTCTAAACCCTAATCTTTTCCACAAAACTAATTTCTTCCTTCGATACACACGAGACGGACGACAAAAGACCAAATACAAATACAAAAAAAATAGAAAAAAATTACATAAAATCTATCAATCCAACTTCGAGAAGTATGGATCATCTGAAAAATAAAATCATTGGAGTCCTGCGGGAGGATAATGCGGTGAACAACTTGGCTGGGATTTTACACTGCAAACGTCGCCTAGAATGGACACGCGAATGGTTGCAGAAGAACCACAACCAATTCACTGCTAAAGAAAACATTCTCAAAGAAATCCAATTCCGCAGTAACGAAATCTATCATCTGAATTGCTTCTTTGACATCACGGAAAAGCAGTTTCGATTTTTAGTCAACAAGCTGGGACCACTTATTACAAATTACCAGCCACATCGCAAGAAGAAATTCTTCAGTGCCGAGGAACGACTGGCCATAACGCTCAAATATCTAGCTACAGGTAAGTGATGGGTTGGGTAAAAATGTTTTTGTTAAATTTTTTTTACAAGAAAACAGAGCAGTGCTGTTTCTAATTGGAGGCCATTTTTGGTAAAGGCTGCGATCATTCTGGATGAAAATTGTGTTTCTCTTCGAATTATCTGTGAAAAGTAATTTCATTTGTTTTTTTCTGTAATGATTTACATAATGCACTTTGATCCCGGATCGGGAATACTGATTTATCAATTATTGGTGGGGTGTGTCCTTTTTTTTGTCGTCGCTAGATTTGGATAAGATTTGGTGACCCTCCAGACAATGCTTAACGTGAATCACATCACGCACAAACTGTTTGTTTTTCTTCTTTCGTCAAGAAATCAACAACAACAAACCAGTCCCAACTCGTCAGAGAGATAGATATTAGGCCAAACGTTAATTTGATTTTTATTCTCAGCAGAAAAATAAATAAATAACAAAAAAGGTTTGCATAGAATGTAATTGGAAAAAATCGATTGGGAAAATTCTTTTCCAAGGGATGGTTCTCTGTTTAATTGAGATATGAGGGGGTGACTTTTTTTCTTGTTCGGAAAGGGTATTTCAGATTCATTGCATTGCATTTTAGTGTAGGTATACTACATTATATTTTAAAGCAGTTTTTGCAAGTTATCTCGGTGCTGAGGTTAATTCTAAATGAATCAATGGAAATTGTATCTAATGCATCTTCTTGCTTTTACATTTACTTTCTTTAGTTAAATTTGATTGTTGCTTATTCAAAATTGAAGAATGTATTATTGATAATTAGGTTAGTATTTCGTCAGGTTATTTAATATTACAAGTAAAAAAAAAGTAGATACTCGCATACATACATACATACATACATATTCAGCTAGTAATGTTGGTTTTTAGTTGAGCATTTAGAGGGAAGTAATAGGTTAGGTATTCCTACTAGTTTTCTAGAATATGTATAAACAAATTAATTAATTTTGGTATTATTTCTATCTGGTAACGTGAAATTTCTTGCGAATTTGCACATTAATATTTTTTTTTTTTGAAAATTGAAATTGTTTTATCTGAAAGTAGGTAACTATCTTACAAATAATAGATAACTTGGGAAATGTGTAATTTAAGTACATAATTATTTTTAAATTAAACGCAAATTGCTAAGAAAATCGGACGTTTTGTACACAAAAGTGGTTAACTTTCTTGTAAGTTTTTCCAATTTTGAGAAATTCGTTCTCACTTTTATGTTTTGACAGGTTTTAAACATTTTACTAAAAAAACACACCAAACAGACCTCTTATTTTTGTTTATCTGATTTCAGGGGACATGATTAAATATGTTCATTACTCTGTCACACTGTTATTAAAGAAATTCTTTTTTAAAGTGTGGCAAACACTTTTGTATAGCATGAAATTGTAACAATTTTTAATATATAATAATTTAATATTTCATTTAACAGGCGAGTTCCATTCATGCAGAAACTACTGTTTCCGAGCATCAAAACCTGTGATATTGAAGATGATCGGCGACATCTGTATGAATATTTATGAAACACTGAAGGATCATTTCATTTCCACCCCAAAGACTGAAGAAGAATGGAAAAATATTTCCAACGCGTATTACAAAAAAACTCGAGTTCCAAACTGCATTGGTAGTTTAACAATGAAACACATAACGTTTAACAAACATCCCCTCAAGCAAAGCGACGGCGAGGACACCTTGATATTCACCGGCATCGTAGATAGCAACGACAATTTTGTCTATGCCAATGTCGAACCCAGTCCCAATAATGGCGAACAAGTTTTTGAATCATCCACAATCAAAGGCCTAATAGAACAGGATCAGTTGAATTTGCCAAAACACCCCGACACTGGACCAAATTACTTCTTTGTCGGCCACGGTGCCCTGCCAGTTAAACCATACCTCTTGAATACTCTTAAGTACGTTCCGTACAGCAGTAGTGAAAGTTCCACGTGGTTCAACTATGGTAGCCCCGAATACAAATATTGTTATGCCATGGATCGAGTAGAATACAATTCTGAGAGCGCTCTGCGCATGTTGACAAATATATTCCCGATTCTTTCGGCGCCCTTTCGAATTGACAGCGAAAACGCAAGAAAGATCACCCTTGGCTGCGTTGCTTTGTATAATTTCTTACGAAAGACGGAACGTTCTTTTTTCAAGAGTTCTGAAAAGATCAAATGCGAAGAGGAGTGCATCGTCGATGATGAGGAAGAACTCAAGGAACTGGAAGAAAATAGTCCCAATATATCCGATTCGATGTGCCTAAAAGTACTGCGGAAGCAATCTGGCGATGACGAATCGGCTAACATCGGACGAAAGTGGCTAATCGAATATTTTTCCGATCGAAAGAATCAAATTTTTTAGATACGGAATTATAAACAAATTAATTAAAGAAAATATATTTATACGTTTATATATATATGTATGTATGTGTATTTATATAATATATATATATGAGCATATATTTACGTTTATGTGTACTCGCTATCTTCCACCTTGATAATTGAGTTTGTTGGAAATTACTAGTTGTTTTATTAATTCTTTTTTAAGTTCATATTTATATACATTCATATATTTTCAAAAACTAGCGTTTAAATAGGAGGAATTAATAAAAATGGAATACATTTGAATTTCCAGTATTACAAAAAAAAACTTATCATGTATTTTGAACTAAATACTATATTTATTTATTGTATTTTTTTTTCTTTTTTGTATTTATGCTGCTTGGGTTAGGATATCAAATATAAAAAAAATAAGCAAACGACCATTTTGTAGCAAAGTTTCCCAAAAATAACTCAACAAAATTATTCTCTTCTTAGAAAATACTGAATAAAAATCTGATTTACTTAAGTAAGGAAATCTGTGTATTATGTATTGGAACTTTTTTGCAGAATACACAAAAAGGAAACAAAAAACCGAAATAAAAATGAAAAATTCTATTAAAATCTGTTTTGTCTTGATAACACGTATTTTTTCGTCAAAATCGATTGAGGGTAAAAAAGGCAAACAAAAATGCCTATTACGAATTAAAAAAAAATAAATTATGACCCCTATCATGGTATCCGATCGGAACGGAATTTTCTCCGAAAAACACCTAATAATTTTTTTACTGGCTAATCTTATACCTTTGTAGGTAGCCGAGTGCTAGTAAGTTACAAGTAATAATACAGAAAAGTTTTAATCGTATGACGAAATGAAACATTTCACTTTTACAAAATCAATTTTGTATGAATCGGAGAAAATTCCGTTCCGAACGGATACCATGATAAGGGTGTATACCCCTCACACTCCCACCTAAACGGAACTCCACAGTTTAGTATCTGGCTAGAAGGCCAAGTTTATCGATTAGATTTAGAGCGGTTCTGCCACCCATTCATTGTGACTTGCTTCTTTACATGCAACAATAACTGATCCGCACGATGATTCGTAATAAAAATAAAGTCATAAAATAAGATTAGATTTTATTGGAGTAAAGCTTAAACCTATCTGTGTTTGAAAACAGAACAATATGGTCAATGCTAGAAATATCTGTGGCTACAAGAAGAACACTGATAACACCGTTTTTGAGTCGCATTTTGTCTAATAAAAATACTTTGTTACTTGTTAAACGTTATAGTAAAATTAAATTACATTTATAAATTTTGCTGAGACAAATGCTTCTTAATTTTTAGGCCATAAACAAACAGCTAAAATTTATATTTCAAAGATTTTTGAATTTTCAATTCGAACGTTTTTAAATAATATATTTGACAGCTGATAGGTAACGGTCACCAACAACAACAACAAAGAATTTTGTGAACTCAGCTAAGAGCTACATAGTTTCATATATAAAATTAAATAAATTATTTTTCTGCAACATAATGAAGTTATCTGTTTTTCTTAAAAGTATAATTATTTGGCGATTGTTCTGTTCTTCCACTCAATTAATGTACGAGCATCTATGACATATTGAATGTTAATAACAAAGTGGTTCCCCAGCTGAAGTCACAGATAAGACTACATCAAATCGCAAACAGCAAATAAAATAATATAGATACACCACCAGTTTCAGTCGTCTATTTAATATCAACCGTGTGCAGTGTAGTTGGAAAAATTTATTCAATTTAAAAACGATGACAAAACTAATATTGAGTTTTTGTCTTTGTCTTGCTTGGTCCTTGAGTGCAACTGGACTTAAAATAGTTTCGAGAGCTGAATGGCAAGGTCAAGAACCGGACGGGGATATTGATAATCTAAAGGTTCCAATTAGTAAGGTCATAATAAGTCATACTGCTACGGCGTCATGTAGCGAAAGGGTAAGGACATTAAATTAAAAATTTAAATTATTTATGTTAAATTAATTTTACATTTAGACTGCCTGTGATCATAAGCTTAGAATTATTCAAAAACAGCAAATGTTAGTGTCAAGCTTTAGTGATATTGCATACAATTTTGTTATCGGAAACGACGGCAACGTGTATGAGGGAAGAGGTTGGAACAAAGTTGGAGCACATACTAGAGGTCAAAATATTGAAAGCATTGGCATAGCTTTTATTGGAAGTTTTGATTCCCAACCACCAAGCGAAGAGGCACTTACTGTTGCAAAACAATTAATTGATGAAGGTGTAAACACTGGAAAATTATCAAGCGACTATAAACTTTTCGGTCATAGGCAATTCAGTTCCACAAATAGTCCAGGGGATTCCCTATACGCGATTATCAAGAAATGGCCCCATTGGAGTAGAAGAAATTAATAATTATTATTGCATTACTACACATGAATGTGTCACTGTTGTATAAAATTGTAATATTTTTTTTCTTTAGAAATAAAATATATACATATATTGATCGAGATCTAAAATAAATTGATTCTAGGTATCATTTTTACAAATGTACCTACCATATTTTTACTTGCGAATATAGGTACTATATGGCAAGTTATGAATTCGTACAAAAAATCGAACTCGAGATTTTGATCAAACTTGACATTACGATGATATAGCGAAGACGAAAAAAGTGGGTCTCGCAAAAACGTCCGTCTATCTGTCTGTCTGTTCGACTACAGCCTAAACGGATGGGTCGATTTTCTTTAAACTTGGTACCTAGCGTTTTTTGGACATTTCCCCCACCCATTTTGTTCTCCTTTTTTTTAGGACCAAAACTAACAGTAGCTGTCATACAAAATTTCTTGGCCAAAAAGGTACATCATTTTTTTTAAGAACTCAATAAATTTAAATAGTTATAAGTTGCCGTTTAGTAAAAAAATGGTTCCGAAAAATGGTTATTAATATGGTACCTCCCAAAGAACCATTTTTTTTGATTTTCGCTTTTCTCAAAAACGGTTCAACTGATTGTGATCAATTTTTTATGAAGAATTATTGACACATTCTTAATAATATTGTGTACCAAAATTTTCAGAAAGATATTTTTTGGATTTTTAAAAAAGTTTGAATTTTTTTTTTTAGAAAACTCAATATTTCAAAAACAACTTGGTCGATTTTTTATTAAACTTGTTAAAAATCAGTTTTTTAACTTTATCTAACCTAACCGGTGCCTCCAATACAAATGTTTAAAAACCGTTAAGAAAAAATTTTTATTCTCAAAACCAACTCCTACGATTTTGATAAAAATGTTTGTGTGTGTTGAAATTATTAGGTACTATCTTCCATTTAAAGTGTTTAAATTTTATATTTTACGTTTATTAACAGTAGCTCTCATATGGAACGGTTTCTTTGATTTTCGAGTATCTCAATATTTGGTCAACCGAATAAAACTAGACTTTTTATACAGAAGCTTGTAATAAATATAAATAAAAGTACGTATCAAAATTTTCTAAAAAATGATTTTTGGATTTTTGAAAAAAAATTCGAAATTATTTTTTGAAAATTCGATATTTCGAAAACGGGTAGTATAATTTTTCGTGAAGCTCAATTTTTAACTCAACATTAATAAATACTTAAAATTGGCGTACCAATTTTATTTCTCAAAAATGTTAACGAAATATTATATATAAAAAATTAATTGTTTTTAAAACCACTCCTACTATTTTCAATTTTTTTCTTCTCATAAATTATAAGATTTATATAAGAAATCAGATGGTGTACATCGCGTTGGGTTAAAACAGACTCGAAGTATTTAAATCAATTTCTTTCTAATTTTGTTGATTTAAAACAATTTACCAGTTTAAATAATATATAATTTCCTTTCATGCATAATGCATTAATTAATTAATTAATTAATTAATTTTTGTAAACTCACAAAATACCACCTGCAACTGCATTTTTTTATTTTTAACTTTGAATTTAAAGTGGGCTGAAGAAATTTACAGGATTTTAATAATTTTTATTTCTTTTTTATTAGTGGTGATACCTAGTTACTTTAAAACTTAATAATTCAATATCTTTCCATACAAATGTTAAGAAAATTTCAAAAACAGCTAATCCAAATATTTTAATTTGGCACTCGCGTCGTACTTACTTCATCAGTAGAACTTTTTGTTCATCATCAATCATAGAAATTATACTAGTTAAGAAGAGGTATTTTTAAGACCTTATACTTGAAGATCTGTTACGTACATAATCAAAGAGTGTTTTTTCTGAAAATAGCTTTATTTTAATTTTTGTCTCCTTAAAGTTCCGGGTCAGTAGAAACCAAGCCGCTTTCGTTTCAAGAAAATCGGAATTTTGTTTTGGATTGTGTAGCTAACAATCATTTTGGTTTACGAGTTGAATTCGAAAATAGAAAAATCTGAAATCAGGATCCGAAAAAGAAAATGATTTTTTCATCATACGTGTAATACTTAACGTGTGTTTTGTGTTCCATGTAATACACGTTACTAAACGGTTGCATTATGTACGTTCAATATCAAAAAATCGGACGAATCCGGTAAGTACACCGCAACCGTGAGTAACGACACTCACACGTCACACCTCACTGATTACATTTGTTTGGGGTATTTTTTAAATACTGTTTATGTACCCAAAATATGAAAATTAGAACTGTTTTGAAATTTGAATTTCATTATTTCGTTTTATTACATAAAATGAATGTGCTGGATTTACACGACTGTGGTACGTTCGTTTTCTAAAAACGTAGTATAGGTACACAAAAGTGAGCGAAAAGTAGCAATCCTCAATGGCCGCTTTCGGCAACTATCCGGATAGGTTTGTGTTGTTGTAATCGCATAGAAAAATTCAGCTGATAAACCATTCAGCTGTTGTCAGAAACAAATCCCAAGCTATCCTAAAATTTTCGCGATACTAAACTTTCCGATGGAAATTTGGCTTAAAGTGCCTTTGCAATCAAGAAACAAAGAAGAAAAATACAAACTAAAAATCGCAGCGTTTAAAAGTACTCAAAAAGAAAAGTTGTAGTAAAAAGGAAAAACCTTTCTATTCCATTTTCCATGTTCCACAGTTTAGATACCACAAAACTGCAACATGTAAGCCCATTTGCCTTCTAGTTTGCAAAAGTGGAAACTGAAAAGTCAACCGTGCCCCAAAACTCCAACAGTACTTAGCTTTGAATTAATTTTACTAGTAGAAAAAGGCAAAACTAATCAAATAATTTTACATTTAAGTAATATTCAACCAGTAATAAACGTTTTGAAAGTGCAATTTCTAAGCGGAAGTGGTTTTTCACGGTCTATTTCATATTGGAAAAAAAAGACTACCAATCATTTTTTCTACTCCAGTCATTTTGTGTGAGTGACAAAGGAATACATTTAGTGGTCTCTTTTTTTCTTAAACAAAAAGTAGTGAAAACAAAAAAAAAAAAATAAAATCGCATAAAAAGGTGACAAAAATTGACAGCTCGGTTTTTGAGGTTATGTTTTGTGACCATTATCGCTATCAGTTTCCATTTTTCGTCACCTCAGCCACATAATTTTTTACAAAAATAAAATAACCAAATTAAATGAAATAGGCTTTAATAGAAAAAAAAAATAAAATACACATTTTAAGTGAGCCCGAAATAATAATATACCAAGATTATCCAACAAGAAAAATCGAAGTGAAAGCACCAGCAATATCAAAATGATTATAAATCTTAAAGTGAAGACTCTGGACTCCCAAACACATGAATTCAGCATTGACAATGAGGTAAGTTGCTCAATTTAATTGTTAATCTTCTATTTAATCGATTTTTGCTTTCGAAAATGCATTTTTTTTTCAATTATGAAGGGGTTCGTACGATGAGTTTTTTTTTTTTACACATAAGTTATCAGTGAGTCATGGCAAATTATTTCCAAAAAGAATACAAAGAATTGCTGCTGGAGGAACTCTGACAAAATTACCTTTTTTTCTCAAATCAAATCAGGATTGAAATATAGAAAGAATATTGAATTATATCAGATTTCATCTTAACCATTGTACATACCTAACTATACCCAGGCTTTCGATTCTTATGTTGAGTTTATTTTTGGTTTGGCATCCGAGGATTATAATAGGTATACAATTCTTAAAAATAACGTAAATTTGTCGAATTTAAACTAGTTATTAGTAGGTAGTCGTCTATCGAGTACATCAGTCTTAAAACATAAAACATCACAAGACGAACCAGAAATATGTTTTTCAATTTTATTTAAAAAAATGTATCTTAAGTCCTCTACTGATTACTTGATTCTAAGATGAGATTTGTGCGGTAGTCGTTTTTGGAAAAAGTTCTGACAAAATGGCTCTTAACATCCTTCAGTCCATACAAATTGGGGTTTCGTCTCGGCGACCTCACTTCTGACGAATCTCCATACAAATTACAAATTCCTGGGCTGGTATTTGCGAACCGCGCTTCTCGGATTATACCGCGTTACCACTCGCCATGATTAGTTTCATCTTACACCGCCGAGCTCAGACTAGAAAAGTAGCCCTAAAAAAAAACTCTTTCGATAAACTGGGCGATGATGTTCTGGTTATGCCTATTTTTAATACACACTACACTGAGATTACAAAAACAATTTCTAGGTAACTCAGTGGATCTGTTTTTATTTCAATAAAATTTCATTAGTTGAGTTCCATCCGAAAGCTTTGGAAAAGCTTTCGTATTGTTGTTATAAATGAAACTAAACGGAAAAGTCAATTGAGTTCCTCACCTTAGGACGTACTATCAAGTTTTTAATTTA
This sequence comes from Leucozona laternaria, assembly GCA_932273885.2. NCBI lineage: Eukaryota > Metazoa > Arthropoda > Insecta > Diptera > Syrphidae > Leucozona > Leucozona laternaria. Next base: position 129,535,800 of record OW026367.1, on the reverse strand, counting down.
GCATTCTGACTTTAAAACCTTAAAGCCAACGTTTTTCGTCTAATTTTTAATTTTTACACATACTCAGATAACCATAAGGCAATTTAAGGATAGAATTGCTGAGAAGACAAACATTGCAGCAGAGCAGCAACGAATAATTTATTGCGGAAGAGTTTTGGCTGATGATAAACAAGTCAAGGAATACGGTAAAAAAAGAGATTTGTTTTGTCTTCCTATCCAAATAATTAATACAATATAATTTTTCTTGTCACTAATACAGATGTCGACGGAAAAGTCGTACATGTTGCGGAAAGGCCTCCGCCGTCTACCAGGACTACAACAAACTCTACTAGCGGAATTGGAATCAGGCGGTCAGAAAGTCGGGGAATGCGCAACTCACCCCTTTTCCGAGCGTTGGACGGCATGGTGGTTGGTGCTATGGCAATCCCTATGAATGCCGGAGTTGTAAGCTGTGGCAAAAACTTTTTTGTTCCAAAATAATAATTATACAACATTTTTTTAAAGCAAAATCCGCAAACAACAATCAACCCACTAACATCGTCTTCTTCGTCTTTCTGCATGAACAGAATCACTGTAGCCAGGCATATGCTTAATTGTGCCAATAACATCGCAGCTTATTTGGAGGATCCAGAAAGGGTAACTCATACATTATTTAGCTGAATGTTGATGACTTATCAATACATTGTAGGGACTTAATAACACATCACTTGACATCTTGGCTCAGGGCCGTTGGACAATGGAATCAACTGTCGTTGAAGTTGGTATCACGGACATACAACAAAATCAAACTCAAAATATCGTCGAAGCCTTGCAAGGTGCTGTTTCTGCAGCCTTACGTCAAAATGGCAATGCTAATCTTACAGTTGTACAATTACCAACTGTATTTAATCCAAATGGATCTGAAACATCGGATACTGATGCTCAGTCTTCAAATAGTGGGGCTGGCGAATCAAGTGCATCAGTTGAACCGATGGACGAGACTACATCGGAAAGTAATACAAATGCCGAGGCCGAGGAGAATGCACCTGGACTGGACACAACTGAACCCAGCACGCAGACAGATGAAGGCAGTCCTGCTGCGGCCACATCCACTCCAAACGCCGGACAGAGTCCAAGTCGCCAAAGGACCGGAACTCAAGTGCTGGCTCAAGTTATTCAACAAATGCGAAGCGTGCAAGCGCGTCTAAATCCTTTCATAGATCAGTATTATGAGTTGTTGCAAAACGAACCAACATTTGAAGAAAATGTAAGAATTGTAATTGGACGAATTTCGAATTTTTTGTTTATTTTGAATAAATTACAGGACAATACAGGACGTGAAAACACTCAAAGGCTTTTCGATCGAGTCTCGGAGGCTTTTCACTATCTCTCTCATGCTCAGCATGCTATTTCCGATTTGATGTTAGATGTATCACGACCAGCACCACGTTACTTATGTTGTCGTCCAATTTTAGTTGAACAAAGTGGCTATGTCAGCTCAAATAACTATACGACGTACAATCCATCAGGCAATGGGCCAATCACAATTCAAACTGGATCATCAACTCCAAGGCAACAGACAGCAGCTTCGGCAAGTTCTTCTACACCATCAGCTACAAGTTCTACACCTTCTACTGTTGCTGCTTCGACATCAGCAGCTGCTGGTGATTCATCTGATAATGGCAATAGTGTAAGCGGAGAAGGAGCAACTGCTACCCCACCATCCACTCCTGCTAATGCCCCCAGCGCAGGTGAATCTGCTAACGGATCTTCACCAATGCAAGGGTTATCAGGTTTGTAAAATTTATTTAAGTTATTACAGTTTTTGGTGTAAAGGGAATTTTGATGCAAATTGGAAAAGAAACAAACTGACGTGATCAATTTATTTATTGCCAGTTTATTTTATATTACCTTGTGGTTTTTTATTGTTTTTTTTTTTAGATGAAAATGAAGTTGAGGTCGTACTTAATCTTGCTCCAAGGGCAGTTTTCGTTCGTATGTTTATTATATTTTTGGTCTTATTAAACAGATTTTGTTTGTGAGTTATAATGAAAAACAAGCCGATTAACAATGCAGTGTGCCTAACCTTTAATTACGTGTTTAACGAAGTGAATTGAGTGTTTTGTGTGTGAGTGGGAATTGTTTTGAGTTAAGACAATCAATTTTGATTTGTGACTAGTTTTTCCTTTCCTTTCCTCCAAAAAAATCGAATTTTTGTCGACCTGAAGTCGATTTTTGAAATCTCGATTTTTAGCAAGATTTACACAGATTTTCACACGCACTTGAACACCCATCAAAGAAAAGTGACATTTATCAGCGTTGTTTCAAAAATGTCACTCACACAATTACAAAACAAACTAAAATCACGTTTTCTATTCTTTTTTCCAGCAAAGATTTAAGATCTGACACCCAAATCTGAAATGGTTGAAACGAAAACCACATAAATTAGTAATAATAATTGTAAAAAATTAGTTTTGTGAGATCTCAACGTTTTTCGAATTCTCAGTAATCTGAAAACAAATTCCCCGCATAGTTCTCGTTGTCAATGTTGAATTTGGACTTGCGCGTACTGGTTCCAATACAAATTTTAAAAGCATCTTGAGAATGTCCAAAACACGCTAGTTGCAACGTTTAAAAAATCGACTCTGTTATTTAAGCTTAAGCTTTTAAATCATCCTATCGTCTGGTGGATAACAGGCTTACACTACCTTTTATCTAATACCATCAAATAAAAATTCAAATAGGTCTATAAGGTCCAGTTTTTCAGTGCGGGAATAAAGTTAAATCCGAGTTAACTTATCAAGTTTGGTGAGTTAATTCAAAATTAAATTCACAGATGCTTTTTATGTTTTATCCACCGAGTTTCTTAGTCGTTCCGCATGAATTCTCCACCGAATAACTGCTTCCTCAGATAACTGCGGGTTAATTTACTTCTACAGTTCGCTAACTCTGGTTTAAGTTACCACTGACAAACTGCACCTAAATATGTGAAATCTTTTATTAATTAAATTCAAATACAGAGGTTATAGAACTCACACCAAAATCGAAGATATCTCGATTTTTAACTCTTTACCAAAGGAGAAAAATCCATATCAGACTTTTGATGAATTTTCTAATTTGATAGGAGCTATCAGGAATCCAATACCTATAAAAACGTAAACTTGTTCTCAAAATTAGCTGTCGGCCAAACACGATCGAGCCATTTAGCTCGAAGCCAACTGGTTGGTATTGGTAGACTTTCTGAAAATCCAAACGGCTCGGCCGAGTCTAAGCAGACGTTGCAATTTGGCTCGGTCGTGTATGGCCAGCTTTAGATTTTTAAATTTAAAAAAAAGTGCTTGGACTAAAAGCTTGTGAACTGAAAAGAAATGCGGATTTGTTTTTATTTTTGTTTTTGATTTAGTTAAGAGTTTTCGTTTCTTGCATACGTTCTAAAAAAAAAATTCATAAATAATTTGGTTTCTTTTTCCAGCTAATCACCAACTTCAAGTGGCACGACTAATCCAAGCTGTTGTTAATTCAGCTCCCATTGATGCGGACTTTCATGTTCAAATCAATGCACCCAGCATTCTTTCAATTGGTGTCCCATTGAATACAAGTATGCGCGCCCAAGCAACACAAGCTTCTTCAACAGCTCAAAATAATACTCAAACATCGACACCTTCGGAGTCAACGGAAATTTCTTCACCAGCAACAACATCTGCTACGGCATCAAGTACCGCTACCGCATCAGATTCTAATACGAATTCAGCGGGCTTAAATCAGGCACGTGTTGATACAACCACACACCCAACCACATCAACTCAAACACGCTCAACAGCTCGTCCGCAAGTGCAAGTTGCAAATATTCCATCCGCCTGGAACAGTCGCGTGATACCAGCGAATATGTTGTCTTCATTTGATAGGTAAATATAAGAATGCTTTGTACCGTAATGAGGCTTATTTTCATTACCTATTTTATTTTTAAATAGATTCTTGCCTTGCAACAGTCATCACATTCGCGATACTGAGGCTCGTGAAAACGGCACCAACAACAATAATAACAGCGTGAATCAGCCCTTTGCACCACCACGTGTGCAAACTCGTATTTTACGTCGTGTTCGACGTCCAAATTCGACTTCTTCGCCAGGAAACTTGGACGGCATTGCATCTTCTACCACATCAACACGTTCTCCATCACCATCGGTGCGTAGTAGTAGTAGTAGTAGAGCGCCCGCTACCGCTGCTGCTGGGCAAACAAACTTCACTCGCAATTGCCTGCGGAGCCAACTTAGTTCGTTTATCGCTTCGACAATGTTTGATGGGTCACCAGTATCTGCAGTTGGCATGTCGGCAGCTATCGAAAGAGCTATCCAATATCTAAACGAAATTCTGATCTTTCTGCCTCAGTACGATATGGAAGAATACAATTCGCGGGCTTCGGTTGAGAAATTGGTTCGTGTGAGTGTCCCCCTGATTATAAACCTTATCAACGATTCCTCGATCATAAATAGCTTTGAGTCCCGCTTGCGTTCAGAATTCAGATTGTTGTTCGACCGTTTGTTTGTTATTCTATTCGTTTGTGTTGGGCAAATAAATGCGGAGCTTTATTGGGCACAAATAAAAAATGTCGTTTTGCTTGCAATCCGTAAACGTAAGAGAGAGAATATTTAACTATTTATTTATTTGTAAAAATGAGAATGGGTATTTTAATCATTGGTTCGAACTATTTTAGGCTTTAAAGGTGAAGCATTGACTTTTTTGAGTGTTCAGATAAAAGACCGAAATTCTGACACTGTCACCGCAGCTTTGCTGGAAGATGTTAAAAGGTTTTTAGTTTCCAGAGACTCAAAAACTAAGACAACATCAAATAATGAAGTAACGGTAAGAAGAAATATTTCTTACATATGCAAATCAAATTTAAAATGTTTGCTTTTTTTTCTAAGCCAATGGATACAGATTCTGCTTCTGGGTCTTCTTCATCAAGTAGTCATTTTGAGATGTCTACTCCACCACCTCAGCCAGAAGATGAAGTTCGACCAGTGATTGTTGGCGACCACACTTGGCACAGAAGCTTCCCAGCATCCTGGCTCCCAGTTATAACACGAGATATTGCCCTACATCCACGAGATAATGTATGTTAAGTAGTGCAAATAGCTGTGCCACAATACAGCAAGAGACTTGTTGAATTATGGTACAGAATGCAACTGTTAAAAATAACTCCACTCACTTAAATTCGCAAAGCATTCTTCCTTCAGACATTACCTTTATTATTTATTCTCTCCAAAAGGTCCCTCAGCCACCATTTTCAGATGCATACATTTCGGGAATGTCAGCCAAAAGGCGAAAGCTTATCCAGAGTACGAAACCACCACATGATGTTAAATCATTGCTTGCAGAGAGCGTCCGACGTGCGATCCAAACGACTGGTCTTCAAAATCCATCCTCATCGAATCCTACCCAAAGCGCCGACGAAATTTCCAATGCAATAGCCACAGACTCTTCGGTGCAAGCTTCATTCTGTGAAACTATTCGTTCCGGTGTCAAAGAACGCCTCAAAACCGATACTGATTTTAACGCAGACAAATTTCCACATACATCGAAATACTTTAACAAACATAACTAATCGATTCGCGCACTCAAATCAATCATGCAAACAAAAAAAAATAAAAATATAAACAATTTAGTAGATAAACACAAACTGCTCAACACAAAATGTGTAATTCCGAGCTGCTTGTAGAAGTACGGATAAACTATTTTTGTCGAGTTTTTTTTTTTTTATATTTTGGCTTGTTAAAAAATTGGAACTGTTTAATTTTTCTTCGATATTTTTGCGATTTTAATATTTTATATTTAAATTATTTGTGGATACGTAATTTTCTCTATATCTTAAAAATATCGAAATACAATCTAATAAAATGTATACAATTTAAATAAAGTTAAAATTGGTTTCCAACAAAACCAGAAATTTTTGGAAAGCAGACAAATACAATTTATAGCTTATTGTATTTAAAAAAAAATGTGTATAATTGAATTAATTTGCATTAGTTTTGTTTAGTATAGTTTGTTTTCTTATTTAATTTTGTTTGCGTTTGTTGTAACTTTAGCCCCATTAACAATTTTTTTTAAATATTAATTATTGTTACTTTATAGGATATAATATTTTCTTTGGATGACTGAAAATGAGGTTCTGTTGAACGTGATTAGTGACTACAGTTTAAGAAAAAAAAAGAATACATTAAACATTATTTAACAACAATTTTGTGTAATAATAGTAAACACTTAAAACTTTGACTAAATAAAGTTATAAAAAGTTAGATAAACAACAATAACAAAAAGTTTTCTTTACACAAAAAAACTATAAATATTCATTTAGAAAAAAGGATTTTTTAATTCATTACCCTGCAATTCTGGATTATTTGGCTCAGGACTTTTTCTTGTGCTATGAAAGGAGTCCGGATAAACTAAAACGAAAGTACCCAGATTCAGATGTATCACATTTTCTCTACAATTTTACGAATGATCCTATAAAACTTGAGAAGTTTTCCATGAAGTATAGTAATTAAGGTTTATTTATATGTACATGCATATTTATATATATACATGTATATGTATACATACATTATTGGAGGTTCTTATTTGCTTTTTTTTTCGAAAATTAAGTTCGACGCCGCCTGAATTGGCTCCAAATAAATAAAAAAAAAATGCTCTTATTTTTTCCTATTTTTCATATTTTTTGCTCTTCTAATTATTTTTAGCAGTACTGCATTCCAAAATATTACAATCAAAATATTCTTCAATCACAAAAAAACCGAAAAGTAAATCCATTTTTTTTAGTATCTACGACTTTTATAACTCTTGTAGAAATTTATCGAAAACGACTCCACCAATTTTATGCAAATTTTGTCAACACGTACACACATCTAAATTTTTAAATAATATTGCATTACTGCATTAGAATTAGAATGCAGTATTATTCTACATCAAATTTGCCCTGGCTTCATTTTCACAATGAAAAAATGGCCCGAAAAATCATATATAAATCAACAACAAACAAAAAAATAAATTAATTTTTAGGGTTTGGGTGATTTTTCATATTTTAGGGCCTCTTTTCATGTTTCAGTTTTTAGTGAAATTTTATTGATTATTACGATTATTTAAAAAGATTTGTCAAAATTTAAAACGATTATTTTCTAAATTATCGTACCTACGTGATTCGTACGATTGTTTAATCACGATCTTTAAAATGTGATAACTATCATACACAAAAATCGTTTTAAAAATCTTCTTAAATAATCTTCGATATACACAAAAATCTGAGTTTTCGGCCATTTTTCATAAAATTAAACTGTGGTTAATAAATTTATCGAATTTTCAAAATTTAAACGCTGATTCTGTGACAGTTTCAGTTTTTTTTTTAATTTAAAATTTGTTTTGGGTCTCCGTTTATTTGATTTGGGGCGATATCTCCATTTTGAAATTGCTTTTTGGGTTATTTTTTTATTTTTTTGTTTGAGATTAAAAGGATAAGGGGGGAATAATCCAATTTAACCCTTAGAGGATATATAATATGGAGTGCTCGTTTCTATCCATAATGCATTGTAGTGTCTGGAGCCATGATAGAGGGCATTATTTCACTTTCGGTAAGATAAACTCTTAGCGGATATCGTACCGCTGCTATCAATTGTTAGTCATAATTTGCTTATTTTCTCTCTAATTTAATATTGTTCTAATTTGAAGTAATTCTTGAAATTAATTATTATTTTAAAGATTTCAATATCTTCTTTTTTAGTTTTTTTTCTCCAATGTGCAGAAAACTCAGTGCCTATTTAACTTACTGAAACTTGAACAGTGACCCCTATGAAAGGTTCGCATTCGAATAAAAACAAACCTCCATAATATATATCCTCTAAGAAACCACAAAATGAAAAATGAAAAAGGCCCCAAAACAATAAAAAAATGTAATTAATCCACACAATTATATAACTCCATTATTTGTTGTTGTTGCTTTTTATATACATTTTTGCGGTCATTCTTCATTTTTCATTTGGGCCAAATTTCCTGTTTTAAAATTGATAAAAGAATTCCTAAAATAGATAATGAACTCAATAAAACAATGCGGTCTTATTTACTAAATAAGCATGGATTGATGGAAAAACGTGAACTTGTGATTTTTGGTCTTCTCAACTCTGGGTTACCTCTTAAAGTCATGGGGTCGTCATTGCTTACGTGTCAACGCGTTTAAACAAAGGGTAACAAAAAACCGTTGATACAGAGAACACACATGAAAACATTTTGAAATTTTTGATATGAAGAATTCCTCTAAAATACTTTATTTTGTTCTCCTATATTGAATTCACTATTCTAGTTTCCTGGTTTCTGTGGGATTCGTTTTTGCATCATTTTGAATGTATACCTACCCTTTTTAAGGAAACATACATAAGAAGTAGCGCTGGCGCGGTTGGATTATAAATGGAATGAGATACAGCAATACATTACCGGTGCGGCGGTGTTTTGGCTGATTGTTGTTGTTGAAATTCAATTGCTACTTTTACCTGCGCTAAGCGCGACATTCAAACGTTAAACCTATTTTCTGCACAACTCTTCGATATTAACTTCAGTTGATGTGTTTTTTTTGCAAGCCCCGAGGAAATTGGTCGAAAAAACGACGACGACAAGCACGGAGAAAAACTGTGTTACCGGCTCGAATTGCATATACTTGTTGTCGATAGCTTGTATTGAAACTCCATTTTGTTTCTGTAATCCCCGTTGTCGTTTTTTCAACGACAGCTCGGAAGAAATTTTTCTCCGATCTGTTCGAAATCGGAGAATTTTCTACCGAGCTATCCGTTCCGATAAGCATTCCGCCGCAATGCGATTAGTCAACAATTTTTAACTATGCTATGCGTTGAATTTCTTCAGAAGTTGTCCGATGAAAAATCATTGCGGAATCTGTTCGGAAATGGCAACTATAAAATTGTAAGTTTCGTTCCGCAAGGGATACCTCGAAAGATTGGAATTCACTTTCGTATCGGAAATTCTCCGAACGAATACCTCGATAGGGCTGAATATAGTTAAGGATTAACGTTGATACGCCGCATTTAGGTGAGATAAAAACGTTCGACACGGTTTGGACTTCACGTAATACTGATTTAAGGGCCAGTTTCACAGTCGACACTTACCGGAATAAGTGTCACTTAAGTTTCCCATATTAGGAATTTAAGATACATTTCATAGCATGCGTAGGTGGAACTTAAGTCACCAACATCGGAGACTTAAGTGCCACTTATTTAGGTAACAGTACACTGTGATATTGGGAATTAATCTTTCACATTGCCCACTTAAGTATCACTTTTCTGACTTTGAAACTGGCCCTAAATATTGGAATTAGTCTTTTTTGTATAGGTGACAAAAAAAGACCCACAAACTTATTGAAAATAAAAAAATGCCTTCAAATATTCAAAGATTACCAAACGCTCACCCACGTCGCGTGACGTGTTTAAAGTTTTTTGACGTAGGCAAACAAAATTGCGTATCTATAGGTACCTATATTTTTGCATAGAAAATATTTTATTTAAATCAAACCAGGAATTTATCATGACTAAAAATATAAATTAAAAAATAATAAATAAAATGCACGACTGGGTCGCACGTTCTTGCTCATTTAGTTCAAGTCGCTTGGTATTTTTACGATTTATCGTATAACTATTAAATATAATGGAATATAGCACAATGGATTACGGTGTGTGTGTGCGTGCAGCACACTCTTTACATAGGTAGGTCTAGGAACATTATAATGTAGGTACATAAAAACATCCGGAATGGATTTAACGTATTTTGGACTTTCTTCATTATTGCTTCTAAGTCCTATATCTATGTCTTATCGGTCAAACCAAGGTTTTGCAACAATTTGGGCGTTCACAGAAACAAATACATAACAAAATCGTATAGGAACCGTTTTCGAGATAAAATATTCCTTACAAGTTAAAATATGGCAGTATGCCAGGTATCTTTATTTTATAGGTACCGAGTTTAAATCCGACCCAGCCAATAAGGCTGTAATGGAGCAGACGGATAGAATTCCGAGACCCATTTTTAGGTCTTCCCGCTTTTCCCTATCATCGTATGTCATAAGTTTAATCAAAATCTCGAGTTCGATTTTTTCCCGAGTGTATAACTTATATACATGCATATAAGTACGTACATTCATACATACATAAATACATCCATACATACATATATCTCAAGTAAAAATAATTACTAATTTAAGGCAAATTTTTACATCAGGAATTCCTCTTATTTAACAAGGTATGTATGCAGGTAACTACGTGTGATAAACATTATAATTATTTTTATCTGAAAAGGTCAAGACTACTGTGGCGGCCTGTACCTGTAAGCCACCATCAATAATTTTTCAAGGTGTGGGTGTTATTTATAGCGGAATTTTTATTGTGGACAATAAACAACAAGAAGCCATTCTATAAATAAAAGCCGTTTGTTTGTATCAGAAATAAAAATAATCCAATTATTGTCATCATATTTTAGATTTAAGAATTCCTGAACGCAATATTAATAGAGATGTGTGGTTCTGATGGTTGTGGTGAAATTAATGAAACACATTCCATATAAAATTAGCACATTGACTGGAGGTAAATTTAGTAAAAACATTTGTTTTTTGTCTATTTATGTCTGCACTGATTTATAAATAAAAAACTACCTACATCCTTGGTTGGAGTTTTATGAATTTTAGATTTCGGTCTCTGTACACACAACACATCCTTATGTGTTGCCTTCTTTCACCTAGTCGTATCGTATCTTACGACTACCTGGGTGGGCAATTCATTGATGGTCCGCATTTCCGTTTAATGGGATTTTTTACAAGAAATAAAACATTTCACGGGAAAACAATCGGGTCCTCAGAGCAATTTTGATTATCCCGAATCTCGTTTTCCTATAGGTAATAGCAGTTGCATTGAATATCCGAAACAATCTTAATCCCTCATCGATTGGAAAACCTCTTTCGATTCTACATATTTATGTACCTAGTACTGGTAGGTTTATGTACGGAACTGGTTTGTTTTTGTTGGATTAATTCCTGAAGATGAAATCCAAAACTAACTCGCGGCTGACTAAAAATTGAAAAAAATTCCACTCAATTATTACTATACTCGCGAAATACAGACATCCGGCGCCTTAAATCCAAGCCAATTTGTAAAACGATCCATCGGACACATATTGCGAACTTGCAGTTAATCATCTCAAACGTGCATATCTGAAATCACGCGTCACGGAAGTCATGTTATTTCAACGCACAAATATGCTACCACATTAACACAGCTCGGTCTGCTGCAAATTGGCAACAGTAGCCGTACAGCCATCAGCAACAATATTATCACGATCATAGGGATCAGCAGACACCCAATTACCATCGCATTAGAGTTGTCCGAATTAGGGTTACCAGATTAAAAAGTCAGGCATAGGACATTTTTTGGAAGAAACAAATATTTCACCTCTATTTTTTTTTTCCTCAATTTTTTTAGGATTTAACGATTTTGCAGGATTTTGTTTTTCGTATTATTGTACACCCTTTTTTAAAACAAGGTACATTTTATTACAAAGAGGACAACCATTTTTGAGACTTAAAAAGGGGCCTGTTTCGCAAGAAGAGGAAATTATGGTAACCCTAGCCCGAGAACCCTCTTTGTTTTAAATTAAAAGAAAAACAATAAGAGGATGCCCTGGGTCGAGCAGAGCACGCACCACCAGCAGCTCCTTCTCCATCTCCGCCTTCAGCTTCACCATGATTAATACGCACACAACGCCACACTTCAGCGATCAGTGCAGAGATGGATTATCTTGTTTAGATTTATCTCGGCACATTCCCAATCCCGATGCGACGCCGGCCGGCAGGCACATCATTCGCATTCCGATTCCACCATACAGCCATCCACTCCGCATTTCAGATTTTGCTAAGTGACGTTTCTTCATTTCTGAGCATAAATCATTTGAAATTTTTTACCAAGAGATAACCGTGGTGATCCACGAGCTTAGGAATGGCGATGGTCGATGGCGCCTGGGCGCCATATTCCTTTTTAATTGCTTGCACTCGTATTCATATCCAATTGCCATTTGATGACGTACTTAGAACAGACTAACAGAGGGACGAATAAGACTACGACGACGACGACGACGATGATGTTAGGCTCTGTCATGTGCCACAACCACAAGTTGATATTGCGTCCTTTCTTTAGCTTGATTGTGGTGCTGATGGTGGTGTAGTGGCTGTCCGTCAGTTAGTAGTTTTGTTAGTGCACGAGACATGCCCCAACTCAATGTGAGTAGTTTGTTGTATACAGATTAACTAAAAATAAAACAACAATATCAAGGATGTTTTTTTTTTCTTTGATTTTTTTTTTTGTTAATTAAATAGGAAAATATGCGCATTTTTGAATGGAAATTGCTTCAGACGTCAGAAAACAAATTGTTCTGGAATGCTGTCGTCAGTCGTTTGGATTGGAATTTTTCGGCCATAAAGCAGACGCCACTCAGTAAAGAATTTTAATTTAGTCAATAAGTTAATTACAAAATTCCAGGGCAAATCAAGTCAATCAGTTTACGTAAGGAACAATAATAAGAGTATAAGAGAACAGGCCTTTCAGAGTCGGTAGGTATTGAAACCTATTTGTAAATAGCGTACATCTATTTCTACATGTACTTATAATTAATTATTAACTATATGTATGTATGTACAGTACATGTATATTATTTGCTATAAAAGAACTTTTAAAATGAAATAGGAAAGTGGCACAGTGGTGTCTATTATGGTGTAGCAAGGTGAGTGGCTCCCAGTTTAAGCCGGGACGATTACAAACGAATGACGCCTTGAGTGGAGCTCGACTTCTTTACATTTTCAGTCAAGAATCTACTGTTCCACTTGATGTGCTAAATATGAATACAATTTTAGAACTATGTTCATTAGGGTGTGTCCCATATTTAGTTCAAAATAAATAAAAAAAAAAGTCTCTAAGTTTCAAGTTCCTATCTTAATATTAAGCCGACTGAATTTTCAATTTTGCCATACAAAACTCACGTAGTTTTCATAGCATTTTACTTAAAATCTCGGTTAAATTGTAAAAGTTGATAAAAAATCTTCAAACTTGGCAAATATCTTTTATTTCAGTCCTCACGGGTTAATATTTAGATAGGGGCTTGAAACTTGGAGTCTTTTATTTTAAATTTATTTGAACCCGTATGCGCATAAAAATTCGAAAATTTTCAAAATGTGGGGCACCCTAGTGTATGAACATACATACATAGATATGTTTATATTTTAATCGAATCGCCATATCTGATCTTAACAAAGCAAAATTAGGCAGCGTTTTAGAATTAATAACATTACATTCAGTAGCCAGGATGAAGTTGTGGGAGAAAACATACATCTCAAATAATTAATTATTCTAAAGTGCTAAGATTGATTAATCGACGAGGTGGACAAATCTCCGGTCCAGGATATTATGACCCTATGTTTGGGATATTCGCAAACAAAAGTATGCCATCTAAAAGGTCAGTAATTGGTCAAAAAATGTCAACTAGTTTCAGAAATTGGTCAGGCATAGAAAGTTTTTAATCAATGGTTAACATTTTTCAAGGTCATCGTGATTTTTAGTAGCACCTTATTTGTGGGATATTTGCAAAAAAAGTATACCATCTAAAAGGTCTTAGGCCAATACTAGTTTCAGCAATTGGTTACAAATAGTTTTTCTTTATGACTTTTTAAAGATTTTTTCAAGGTCACAGTAAAGATTTTAAGCACCTCATTTGTGATTAAAAAATATGCCATCAGTAATTGTTCAAATACGGTCAACTAGTTCTAGATATTGATCAGCCATATAAAGGGCGGGTAGATGTTGAAATGGAATAAAACAAACTGTGTTTGAGGTATTTGTATTTGAAATTCCCATGTATGCCATTATGTATGGATTATAAGATATCGTTCAAACCCTTTAAGTTTTTTCAAATATATAGATAACTCAAACAAAATGCAGTAGATTGGACCTTTTCGCAGTAGATTTTTTATTTTAAATAAAAATATTAGTTTATCGATTTTAGCAATTTTAAGAAAGTGTTTGAAAACTAAAATTAAAAAAATCTTACATTAATAACTTAAATTTGTTTCATGAACTCGCAATTCGTAAATTAAAAGTTTTTAAAGAACTCGAAGAGCACGAGTGAATTTAAGGGTGTCCAATAATCATTGCTGGAGATTCATTTAATTACAAAGAAGTTTTCAACTTGACTTATGCGAAGTTCACAACAAATTATTGGCTGCGTTTAAAGATAATGGGGCATATTCATAGTCATTTTTAAACTCCAGTTAATTTTAGACCTGGGCTTATCCTATCTAAATAACATTGAATAAACCCCAGTCTAAGATAAACTGGAGTTTAAAAGTGACTATGAATATGCCCCAATGTACAACGGATCACTTTAAGAATGATTTTATTATACTCTTAGCGTTACGTGCGTTGTAGCAATAGTAGGTATTTAAAAAAAAAATGCGGTAGATTTGATTTTAGGTCTACTGCAATCGCACCAAAGTGGCATCGTTGGTTAAGAGTCACTTCCAAAAATTAAATGAGTTTATTCATCTGTGTCTTTTTGTTGAATTTGATTTAATTTTCGTAAAACACCTTTCGGCGTCGTTCCCATGCAATATTTAATTTATTCCTTCTTTGGTTGGTTTCATGGTTTTAATCAAACTTTACCTGAATATGTACTTTGCGCAAATGGAGAAGTCCGAAAATGGTTTTCGTCAATTTTTGTTAGCTCATCTAAAACATAATATGTAGATATGTACATCCTACCTCGATTGCTCCAAAATACAATTTTAGTAGAAAAGTCATTATCCGTCCTCTTAGCTAAAAAATCGGTAGATACTAAATATTTTTATTTGGAAACACAAAACACTGATTTCGGGGGTCTTTGACCCCCGGTAAAATTGGCAAATGCAATGATATCGATGTGGAGGACTTTTAGGCCAGGCGCGCACATGCAACTTTAACAGTTTGGATTCGATTTTGAGCACAATGGGCTTATATGGGAGTCCGCACCGGTTTATGTGCGCGGACTCTCATATAATCCCATAGTGCTCAAAATGGAAACTAAACTGTTTAGTTGCATGTGCGCGCCTGGCCTTACAGTCTCCGAAGAACTTCATAAAACCTATACATACAAATAAACTTAAATTAATCTTCCTGGGAATTTTTCCGCAGCAAATGGTATACGTATTCATAATCGTTTGCTAAACTCATGTTTTACTTAACAACAAGTTAAAATCAAATGAACCAATTACTAAGCGAATAACATTTTCTGTAACGTTATTCAACTTCAAATATTGAAAGAATAACCCATAGCAATCTAAATTCATCAATGACTATGAATAATGCCCTTATGAATAAAAGGTGAATGAATTTCCATTCTGAATTTTTTAAAATAAGATTTGTTTGCATTATTGGACTTCAAATATTGGAATGAGAAACAGATTAAAATAAAATTCAACTAAACTTGCTTTTAACTTAGCAACAGTTAAAAAATGACTTATGAATACGGCTCAATGGGGTCTTTAATTGCCGGGTTACATTCCGATTCTGATTATACTCATGTTCTTTAATTTTTACCCTCAACATTCCTTTGAATTCTTCGAGTATTTGCAACTCAGTTTTAAAGTATTGTTAATACTTACAAAATACCTTAAGAAAGCTGTTACTGAATTGAAAAACTGTAAGGGTATTAATCTTACGCATATTTACTACACAAAATAAGCTTTATTTTAAAATCTACAAATAAACCTACAACACAAAGGTGTAGGTACACATAATTAAAACAATTAATATTAAACTCCAATCAAAATAAATTTTGTATCCAAAATCAGAAACATAACATGTTACTATTACAAAAAAAATCAAAACAAAACGAAACGGCAAACTAACCTCACACCCTCCAATTAACATCACCAGTTGTATACAGTTGCAGAATTCGGTGTGCGCTGCCCATGGTCCCCAAACAGCTGCTTTCCTTTAACTTGGCCAATCCAAATCTCAAGCTCTCGTAACCCCAAAATTAAAAAAGGGGGAAAGCTCGTTGATCTCTCCAAATAAAACTGCACCACACAATCACTTCACGCGAATTCCTCGGGTCGTAAGCGGGGATGTCATTTCTGATTGGCGACTACGCTACAAGTTGCAAGGGAGAAAACAACAACAACAACAGCAAACGACAAAATCTACGATGCGATGTATGGCTATAGAATGTAGATGAGAGGATCGCATTCACAGCATCACTCTGTATCTGTAGTCTGTACTCTCTCTTGGATTGATCTTGTCGATATGTCTCTTTTTTTGTTGGGTTGGGAATAGGAATGGGAGACGCTGCGCTGCGCTGTGAGCTAGCTGAGAATTATACTCAATGACGCGAACGCGACTCTATCAACTCTAGAGCTCCAGCTCTAGCTGCTTGAAAAATAATAATCACCAGTGGAGAAAAAAACAACCACGACGGACAACCGACGACGACAAGATGATGCTGCTTCTGGTATTGATGAAGATCTTGGTGATTGTTTAGGGTCTCTATTATGGTTCTTCCATTGAAAATCGTTATCGTTTCCATAGTCGTATCCAAACCGTGCTGGTATGCAGACGTGAAATAGCTTTCTCTCTTACGAATACGTTATTCATTTTTTTTTCAAATCGAAAAGATATTTAAATTATAAGATCCTTTATATTTTTGTGTTAAGGACTCGCTCTAAATTTCGGAGATATTCATAACATTTTACAAAAAAATAACTACATATCTCTAGACTCGAGGATTTCCCAACATTAATGAGTTAATTTTAATTATAATTCGCGATCGTTTTGGAAACACCGAACATCTGGTGAGAGTGTCCTTTTTTGTATCACGTTGTCGTCGAATGGCCTGTGTTTTTTCTGAAAGTGATTTTGTGGATTTGTGCTCCGATACACATTTGAATGTTGAACGTGTGTAATTGAAGGGGATTTTCCCCTAAAAATAAATACGTACAATTTTTGATTTTACTATCTCTATATTCTCGAATATAAAAAAATATTAGAAAAACGCAGATATAATAGTATTGAATTTTGAATGTGTGCAAAATATTTTAGTTCATTATTGTTTGTATGTTCTATATTGTGATAGGAATTTGTATTATAAAATAAAAATACAGTGAAACCCTAAATTAACAAATAATAAAATATAATTTATCACTAAAATGGACACGTTCACGGTAATTTGGAACCTTGCCTCGTTGCATTGTGCGGCGCGGCCAGAAATCTCACCATGCACCTGTGACCAAATGCTAACTAATAATCGCATCTCACTATCATGCGAGAAAGTCGATTCTTTCAATCAAATTGTCGATTCATTAGCGGCGGGAAAGTTCTCGTCGAATTTTTCTATAAGTTTGGAAATATCATATTCGCAGCTAGACGATCTGGAGATGCGATCCTTTTCTGAAATGAAGCTAAACTTGTCTAAACTACGAATGACATCCGATCGCTTAAGGTAAATAAATTAATTTTTTCCTGGAGTTGTACCTATGTACATTTTTTAATTTTCGGTTACAAATTATTTTGCAAGCAATGATAGTCACTGCTTTGTTTCTGAAAATAGATTCTTCCGAAGAACGCGGAGAAAGCGTGTATGTTTTGAACAAATACATCTGAAATGTTGGCCTTATCATCAATGTTTTTTTTTTTTTTGTATTTTTCGTTATTTTGAATAAATTATAAAGTCACTGTATGTAGGAACGAAATTCTTTTGAAAGTGTTATGTTTGTATAAATGTAGATTGATTATTGAAAAAGAAACAGATATTATAATTGTTGTGATGGGAAAGAAAATAGCAAACAGCAGAAGCAGCAGCAGCAGCATCAACGGCACGGCCCGGCGCGGCGCCGCGCGGTTGTGAACCTTAAACACGTTCCAAAGTGATACTCTCCGAAATATGATATTATGTGTGACTATATTTTATATTTTAGAACATTATCACCAGAATTTGTAAAAGATAATTCTCGTTCCAAGAAAGTGTAATAAAATACAGATCCTATCACATTAAAAAATCTGCTACGAAATCCATACAAATCTTCGGCGTTTTCTTTTTTTTTTTTATCAAAAACAAAGTTCAAAGACAGAAAAAGAGATTTGACACGCAAACGCGTCACATTTCGATGAAAAAACGACAAACAAAATGTAACGAAGCGCTGGAAATTGAGTCGTTAATACGATATTGATAATTGGGACGACAATCACAACAATTCTTCGTAGTGGAAAAATTTTACATTGTAGGCTCAAAAGGAATTTTTGGTCTTCAGATTTCGGTTCTTATTTCAAATTCAACTGTTTGAACGTGTTTTCTTTCTCTGATATTTTCATTTTTAAAGTGCGTTTTATTGGAAAAAAATAATAATAATAGTATAGATATAATATGGAGTTAATTTATAAAACATAATAACCATCTTTTTAAGAGTTTACGATACGAAGCAATTTAACAGTCTATTAACGGCTAGTTTTAAAAAAACGTGATTCAAATATTTGATCCATGATTCAACAATTTTAACTTACCGATTTCGGGGGATTAATTAAGGTTCGACGATGTTTGAAGTATGTAATTGGCTTTAATCACATATACTTGAAACTAAAACCATTTTTGAATCTCAGTTAATCCGCCGAAATCGATGAGTTTAAATTGCTCATTTACGGAAAAAATATTTGAACCATGTTTGTAATACTGGCCCAAAGTTTAAAGTAAATTAAATGTTCATTTCGCCGACATTTTTTGTTTGTAAATTTTAAACTGACGCACGGCCAAAAAATGTTAGTTTTAAATCGCAATTAGTATGTTGCGTATGTTTTGGAGAAGGTTTAAAAAGCGATAGCTTTAAAAAAAAAAAACACTAGCTAAACAGAACCTTCGTATTCACTTTTTCTTCACTTCGTCTATGCCAAACAATTGGAATTGATAACATAATCATAATCATTTTAAATTTATGCTTGAAAAAGTACCTCCGCAAACTATTTCACAGAGTGTTTAACACATGTCGAACAAAAAAATTGTGTGAGTGCCGGGACTCACGGTTAATATGCGTAAACATCAACGTTTGTCCAAGCGCAGTTTTGAGGATCCATATTTGGATCCGTGTGCGAAGTCGTCCATACGTTGTTGACTACGTGCACGGATCCAAAACGGACTAGTTTGCTTGAAGGAAATCTTCAGAGTTTTGTCGCTGGACGTACTTAATATCCTATACTAAGTAGATTTTCGTAACGTAACGTGCTACATCGTAAAGGATGAGACCTCGTAAAGTCGCTCAGAGGAAATTAAACGTTTTTTATATAATTCTAACGCCGACATAGATGTTAACACATCAAAGAAGTGGGATAAGAATTAATAACAACTGCCAAATGTGAGCTGAAAATGATTTTCATATTTTGCTTCCGCAATTGCATCCAAAGAAATCAGTTTCAACACAACCTCAAATGGGAATGCGTGATGGTTGTAGAACTTATCCTTAAAATTGAACATGAACTATTTTAGGATAAATATTTAATCAAAACACCGGAATTTTGTTTCCACACGATCAAAAATTATTAAATTTTTTTTATTTCTTCATAAGTAACTTACTATTTATATAGCTTATGGATAAATTTAGTTCAATTCATAAGTGAGCCGTTAGCTTGTGAATTCAAGCCAAGCTTAAGCTATAAGAAGGTAATTAAGCTTTCGCAACCCTGGTTTATACTCTGTGAGATAATGTGGAAGGAATTTAAGACCAAAAGTCTTTTAAATACAATCTGAATGGTACAGCAAAAGTTAGAAGAATAGGTGGACAGAGGAATAAACTTCAGAAACCAGATATTTTTATCTCCGCAGAAACGAACTGTCAAATGGGAACATTTTTAGGCGCAGCTGATAAATTTATCTCACGAATTTGATGCGGAAAGCGAGAAGATAAACCTGATAAACTTATGTCAAATTCCTTTTAACAAAGGAATCGATTTTATTCCATTTTTATGCAAACAAAATCCATTCTTTTCTGTCAAAACAAATCTTGCATTTTTAGTAAGATTTTACACCGATTTGCACACATATTGTAAAGATTTCACATTTCTAATACGTAAAATTGAAAGTCGGGCAATTTTGGGAAAACAAATTGTTTATTTTTTTTGTTGCAACGGATTCTACATAAATAAGCAAAATATTTTACAATAACTTAAGTCAATATAACTACAAAAATAATTCATTGCGACTGTCAAGGAACACAAGCAAACAAAAAAAAAAATGGATTCTTGGACTCCTTTCAGTTGACAGAAACAAATCGATCAGGTTTAGAAAAAAATCGATTTCTTTGCTTAAAGCAATTCGAAGTCATTTGAGACATTTAGGTCCAGTTTTTCAGTGCGAGATTAAATTTAAACCCGAGTTAATTCATCAAATTTGGTGAGTTAACTCAGGCTTAACTGACCAGATGCTTTTGATGACTTATCCACCGAGTTTATTTAGTCGATCCGCATAAATTCTCCCCCGAAAAACTGCTTTCTCAGTTCACTGCGGGTTGATTTACTACTCAACTCAGCAGTGAAAAACTAAAAAAACGGCTGGATGTGACAAATGTCATCCCAGAGATACATTTTTCGATCACTTTTTCAAACATTTGTGGCTTTATGTCCTCAAAAAGAGGAATAATGTTGGCTTCATATGAGTCGATCAGGGTTTGTTTAGTGAACGTGGATTATCGATTTTACGTATCTCCAAAAAAAGTCAAGAATCATCAAATTAAAAGATCTTGGAAGCCAATTTATGGTCAATCACTCGAAATTTTTCATTCATTGAATGTTTCATTCGATAAGTTGAATTTTTCGATTGTTCATAGCGCCATCTCCTGGAAACGCATCTCTTACCACATTCATGCCGATTAATCGGGGAACGAAAAATTCATTTTTCATCGCTGAACACAATTTTTTGATATACAACACCTCTTTAAGTTTGGCGCTCAGAATCATGATTTTGAAACCAGATTTCAAAAATTTGGTATCATCACGATGAAACTGCAACGGCTATTGACTAAAAATGACACTGACAGTTTGCAATCTGGCAAAGATATAACTATTCGAAGATATTAAAAAACACGACCCGTTATAGTTTATAACCGTCACAATAAAGTATTTCTTAGTAAACTGAAAAAAAAAAAAAAAAAAAATAAAAAAAAAAAAATAGGTCGTATGAAGAATATGATAATTGCGGATTTTTCTAGTTTTGACATTTCGTCCACTTTTTCTTTCGTGAAATGAAACTGACAATTGATCAAAAAGGAATAAAAAATGAGATCGATAATTCTTTTCCGTGACTTTTCGATTTGACGTCAATTTGATTTGGTGTTAAATGTTGTGTAAGTTTCAATAATTTCTGATAATTTATGAATGTTGGTCCAAAAAATACACGAACTGACTTTTTTTTAAGAAGATCAGCTGATTTTGTTTATTAATTGGGTAAATCATTAATTCTATATCAAGCCCATAAGCAAAATCCAACAACACACCTAAATCACATTTGTTTTTAAGTTGTCCCATCTTATCAACACTGAAATGAGCATTTGAGGTGATAAATTATAACAAATCTTCTTATCTTCCCTAGGAATCAATTACTTTTTTTCGTTTCGTTTCTTTTATTTTATCAATGAAATATTTCCAAAGGTCATCCATATAAATACACACAAACTGAACTATATAGTTGCCTGAAAGGATTCTTATCGTAATCTTTGTTGGCTGTTAAGCGATTACTGATAACAAAGTTCGTTGTTGTTGTCATAATCATAGACAATTCATTCAATTAACAAGATGGAAGTTAGAGTTATAATATACAAAATTGTTTCATATCAATATTCAAATGGCAACAATTCTTGTTAAGTCGCCGGTGGCGGTAGTATATATACTTATGCTTCGTAGAAAGCTATTGATAAACTACAATAGTTCGTATCGTATTGGAATTGAAGATTTTCACAAAAGTTTGAGTGTCAGTGTAGGTACATTAAGGTATCGTCTATATCTTGTGAGTTCGGGTTTTTTGCATTGACGACAAATTCAATTCAAATGAAAATCCCGTGTAAATCGATTCTCAGAAGTAAGAACATCATTGATCGAACAAACGCGCGGTTATCGCTTCTGACTGTTGTGATTGCAGCCGTTTAACGACCACTTTGACATTTTAACGACTGGCGCCAGCAATATTATTTTTATGATGATACATTTTATATTTTCTAGTTATTGAATAAATGTTGTTGTTGTGCGTGAACTGTGACGATGAGTACTTCCCCATTGCCATCCCTAGCCCCTGGTTCTGCCCTGCCATAAGCTATTCTACCGTAAGCTACGCACATACATATAATAATCGGCCCATCATTTCTACGGATAATTTATAATTAGAGATTTGCAATTAAATGCCAAGCTGTGGGGAGGTTTTTTTTTTATAAAATAAAGTAATTACTTTGGCTTTGTGAATTATTGTTAATTGAAATGCAATTAAAGAAATTAAAATTATTCGCATTTGCCTGCGTGAAAATCAAATTACAATTCGTGACGGATTTAAGACATAATCTCTTATAAAATGAAGTCTTTCTTCGATTTAATAAATCTATTATCTATATAAATTAATTTGTGTATATTTGTATAGATTTATGAAACTTTTCTGTTTTTGGTTAAAATTTGTAGGATTTGTAGGCTTCTTTGGAGTTAGCACAAAATAATTGAAGCCCTTTGAAGACTTTGGACAGTGAAGAATTGTTATGGTAGCAGACGCTAATTTTGCGAAAAAAATCTTCCGGACCAATGCATGGAGCACATTTCCCTATCTCTGGGTATGTTACTAAGTATGTACCTAAAGGGTGTTTTTTTTTTTTAGAGGTATAGAACTTTGAAATAAAATAAAATAAAGATGATTTTCTTAAAATTACATGAAATTTACTTTATTCGAAAGATGACCTTCCGGCATTATAATTTAAAAATGATTTCTGGCATATGACCGCCACGGCTGGCTCGGACGTAGTCTAATCTGAAAGTCAAATTTTCGATGACTTTTTCCAACATTTGTGGCCATATATCGGCAATAACGCGGCGACGTAGACTAGCGACTTCACATATCCCCACAGAAAATAGTCAAGTGGCTTTAAATCGCACGATCTTGGAGGCCAATTCACGGGTCCGTAACGTAAAACTATGCTGATACCAAACGTTTTCTTCAATAAATCAATTGTGGCACGAGCTGTGTGACATGTTGTGCCGTCTTGTTGAAACTACTACTACTAACTCATGGTTGTTCAATTGATTAACGAAAAAGTGAGTAATCATTATCTGTAACGTTCTGGTCAGCATCGTTTTTAATGAAGTAAGCACACCAAAAAGTCAGTTTTTGTGGATGTTACGGTGTCTTAACATAAAATTGAGGATTAGCATCACTTCAAATACTGCAGTTTTGTTTATTGACGTATCCATTCAACCAAAAGTGAGCTTCATCGGTAAACAAAATTCGCTTATGAACATTGGGATCAACGGCAATCTTATTTTGGGCTCATTTGGGCACAATTTGGAAGCGTTGTTCAGGCGTCAGTGTATTCATGTTGAAATGCCAAACCAAACTAAAAATAAATCACTTGGCAGCTGACAAAATGGCCACCAATTAAAATAGTGTTGCACCCTTTAGAACTACCATAAATTACGCTACGAGGAAAATCACCATGTAATCCACAAGACGCCAAAAGTGACTATTTGGTACGCATTGTGGTCATGCGTTCTAATTGGGTTTTACTTTTTTGATAACGATGACGACGCCCACCGACGCGACGCACATGAGGCACGATCAGCGAACTGCGAATTAGGAATGGTCGCGGTTTTTAACATTTCATTCACATAAGTGGTCGCTGGCAACTGCTAATTGTCATAAAACATAAACAAGTTAAATGAGTGTTTGAGGTTAAATTCGAACGAATTTTTTATTCATCGGGCATCAGCGGAATGCGTCCTAATGTTGTGCACTACGAATTAACGTTTGACATTTCGCAGAAGATTAGTTGTTATTGCGTAGAATACAAAAAATACAAAATTTTCCGATTTTAACTAATTTTACGCATTTCTTTCTATTTAAATTTATTGATTATTTATTCACTTCACCAAAAAGTTAAAATAAAAATAGTTGATATTTGCTAAAGAAATTGGTTTAAAAGATTTTTTCGTATTCACAGGTCGCAGCTCATGTGCAAGGCACTTAATAGACTATTCACACATGAGAGCGACCAACGACCGACGAATGAACGAATACTTAAATGTGATTTACAACAATTTATAAACTTAAATTCATCACAAATCCTAATCAAAATCCTAGAAATATAATTTACTATAATGTTTAGGTACTAAAATCTAAAAAAAATATCCACACTTCAACGAATAAAAATATCCATGTGAAAGAAATGTCAAAATGGACGAATATTCATTCATTCGTTTGTCGTTGATCGTTGGTCGCTCTCAAGAGGCGTGTGGGTTCGAGTCCGACTCCTCCCGTAGAATTTCATACTTTTGAGCCAACTGTTTCACAAAAAAAATCTTTCCTGTTCCTTCTAGTGCTGTACAATTCAGGCTCCATTTAAAATAACCGAAAATGATACCCAGAACTCTTTTACTCCAGGTTATCTTATGCCCGATTTAATAAAGGACTTCTAAACATTTAAAAGTCCATATAGTGTTAAAATGGGGTTTTTGGGTTTCACCAAGTGCTGTTTAATTTAATATGCTTTTAAACGCCCTTATAAACTAAAAGCTCATTTTTGTCTCTATAAATTTTAAAAGTAGCATTTGTGAAGTGTAATGTCAGATGTCAGCCAACGAGTAATGAAGTTGTAGATGATATTTGATAATATTTTGCAGTCACTTTTTTATTTAGTTTCTTGCTAATACAAATTATGAATGTAGGTCGATACAAAAATATTGCTTGTGTGTAAATAATAACCTTTTGTGATTTTTTTTTTAGAATAATTGCTTAATCATCTTCATCTGAGGATGAAGAGAGATAGTAAGAAGTCCAAGAATATTCCGAGTTCATAGAAATCCGTTCTCCGAATGTTTTTTTTTGTAGCATTTTTTTTCTTCATGTAATGCTTTTTCACATGCATTTTGAATGTGAGAGGGACACAACCTATTTTTATTTATAGGGATGTGAGGCAAATCCAATTTTAACTAAAATTTCCCTTAAATTTCCTTTTTTAAGATTAGTGAAACTGGAAATATTTAAAGGTTTGATAAAATTTAAGAGGGTTTTTAGAGTTTTTTTTATGAAATTGGGCATTAGACTGGGGTTTATTCAATGTTATTCAGATAGGATGCACACAGGTCTAAGATAAACCGGAGTTTAAAAGTGACTATGAATATGCCCCATTGTGTTATTACTGTTCTATAGTTCTAAATATAGTGCTTCTTGTTTTTGTATTGATAGTTCAGAAATTGTACCCAAATATACTCATTCAAACTCAATTTTGACTGAAAGAAATGGTAAATCAAGGATGTTTTCATGTCCAATTGTTGCGCGCGATGGCGGATGGACTCATTCGGGTCTTCTTCGATACTCTGCTCTACAGCAGCAATATCGTCTTCGGTGCGCACTGTACGAAGTCCCTGAGGATGCGCATTATCCACTAGAGTAAACGTGGTGCGAAACCGATCCACCGATCCATGCGAATTTATGCGATTTTGCGATTATGTCGACCGAATATTGGACGCAGCGCGCGATGCGCCGTGCGAACCGAACAGGAGTAAGTCTATTTATTATGAAATGTCAAACCAAACTAAGCATAAATCAAGTAACAAATGTCAAAAAGACCAACTCCGAAAAAAGTATTGCCAGATTGAAAACCACACGTCCAAAAAAGACACCCTTATGAAAAATATTATTGAAAAGCCTTTACTTTTATTATTAATTAATTGGACTTGATTGAGTGTATAATATTATGATGTTAATTGAAGATGTGTATATATATTTGTATGTTTCGAAAAAGATTGTTCACTCTTAAAATTTAATTAATTTGTAAATTATAAATTTTTGAAACAAGTAGGTCTCAACGTGTATAATTGCAAAATTGCTCACCCATAATAATAAAGCAAATCAAGTATATGTCTACATGGTCCTTGGGTAAAAGATCATTATAGTACGCTGTTCTATGTTACAACTATTCCCATACAATGTATTCAAGCAATTATGTCCAGAAGAACAACGTATAACGTATAGGTATTATTTACAAAATACTATTACTTACTTGTTGAGTTGTTGGTCTTTTGTTTATGTAAATGAGGAAGTTACTAATTCGTAAAATTTCCAAATCAAATTCAAACAATTATTATTATTGTATTTTCTTCTGCCTTGCGTCCAATACGAGTGAGTCTACACGACTCTTAACTAAATTCAATTAGTCGCTCATCTTTGACGAAATTGACGGCTCGGCGGCAGCCGGCCGCAGCGTGGAGCTTTTGCGCATTGCTATTCCTGATATCTTCGCTTCGCTATAAAAGAAAATATGCGAACGAGTGTTTATTTCTCCGATATACTGTCACCAAGAGGACACTCAACGAAGACCCTCTATGGACACTTGCAAATATGCATGATATATTTTATTTTTTATATCTTTCCACCATGAGGAGGTTGGCAATTGAAGTGTTATTCGTAATATGGGAATGAAATATGCCGGGAAGTTCAGTAGTTCTACACTTCGACTCTTGAAAACTTGAAGTATGTATGATGAAAATGAAAAGATCGACTAGATCCTATAGAAATATATAAATAAGCAAGGCGTCGCGTCGGTCGGCGGTGGTCGATCGGCCATCTTCGTCTTTATCGTTGAAATTATTTATATGGTATCGAATCGAATCGGGTATGGCGGGTGGGGTAGAGGGTGTGCCTAATAAAATGAAAATATCATCACCATCAACATCATCGTTGTCGTCGGATCAACATTCACTGAACTTGATCAGTTTTAATATAATTGTCACACGACCTATTTGGCCTTTGGCCTTTGATTGATCATAACAATTGATCATCATTTAATTTGCGTCCATAAGAAAATATTTTCTTCGGATATTATTGTTGTAGTAGTAGTTTGTTCTTGTGTGTGATATACCTATGTGTTGGTCTTCTCTTTCTCTGACAAACGAATAAATTGAAACGAAAAATAACGATCTTCCATGCAAAATACGATTGCAATCGAGGTAGCGTTTTTTTTTGTATTGAATTGGAAAAATAAATAAAAAAGTATGCGTAAAAAGTTTTAAGACGACGGAACAGGGAATGAAATGTATACATACGTGTAAGATGAAATCAGAAAATAATGGAATTATAGAATGAAGCCAAAATTTTGGTTTAGGTGAAATAAAGTAGGGCCCAAAGTTAAGTACATACTTATATGTAATCAGACAGAGATTTCTATTCTAATATCTTTTTTTTATCAAAAAGTTGCCTAAATTCATGTTCTCTTCAACGAAAACTCCAACAATCGTACCTTCTGCGCGGGTGCCGACCGCCTCATCCGCCATTTTAATTTGTTTGCGCATTTGTTTTCTTCTTTTTTCCTCTTTTTTTGAACATGACGTTTAATGTTCAGCTTTTTACTCAAACTGCTCAGCTGATTTTTTCTGAGGTCGTAGTTCGGGCTCTGGGGCTCAATTCCGCAAGTGTGAATAGTTTTCCGTGTACACTTTCTATTCACGCTCAAAATATGCGTGAATAAATTTGCCTATCTGTGTACGCTTTATCTGTCAAAAAGATTGCACCTCACTCTTGCGGAATCGCATAATTTAAAGTGTACACTGATTTTTGTGCACACAGAAAAAACTCACGCTTGCGGAATTGGGCCCCTGAACAACCTCTGAAGGAAAAAAGATACACAACTTTGAGGATCTGAAAGCACTGAGCAAAAAAGGCAACATAATATTTTTTGAAAGTTTAGATTCTGTTTGGAATGAAAAATAGACAAACGCCATTTTCTGACAGATTCATCATTTTTTGTGTTGTACTCACGATGGAAAAGAAACAATAAATTATTGGGAACAATTGTGAATTGAACCAGTCATTGTTTTTCATTAAAGATACGTATTTTTACCGACATCTGACAAGAAAATTATGCAAACAAACACTGTCGGTCAAGTAAATGTGTAGAATGATAATAAATAAATCATTTTTAACTCTCAGAAAATGCTTACCTATATCATAGTGCGAAGCAAACAAAATGCTAATAATTCTTCGTTAAGTTATTTATGTAATGTCGTTTTCGAGTAGACGTTCGAAGTAAAGGTAGAACTAGAATAGGCGGGAGCTGTCGGAAGCTTATGTCAAAACCGACCGAAAAGTAGCTTTCCGAAACGTCAATTTTACAAGTAACCCATAATGCACTTAAATGGTTGAAAGAGAAAACAAATTAAATAATTTTTTGTTCAATGTCAATTTTCATAGCAGAGAGGCTTTTAATTATTAACTCTGCGACCACTAAAATTCGATGTGATATAAATTAATTAAAAGAAAACTTAAAATTTTACTTCACTCATTCATAGATCAGAAAAAAAGTCGAAATATAAGCACCAAACGCCAAATTCTTTTTAGTTTGCTTTCCCCATTTTGATTTTTGCATCGAACCACTTACGAATGAGCGGTCGATGAGCGCTCTTCACGTCCGACGGCAAAAGTTAACGAAAACTAGACGAACAGTACCAAATCGCAATTATGGGCACAAGATATGAATTCTTTGTATTCGCTCGGTTTCGTACGACCACTTGCGTGACCTTCCGACTATTCTAGTTCTACCTTAACTCCTTTTATTCCAAATTTTCCATTTGCGATGGGAATGGAACAGTTCCGAAATCCAACCAAAAACGACATTAGTTGAAGTGAACTTAACGAAAATCGGGTATTGACAAGGTTCCAAGTAGACAAAAATGATGATTCGTATGTTGTTTTCGTTTAGATTTCGGAACTATTCCATTCCTATAGAAAATGGGAAATTTGGAGTAAAAAGAGTGAAAAAGGAGTAGCTCCGAACGTCCACTCGAAAACGACATTAAGTAGATGATCTGCATGAATTGACAATTTTTGGTGGACTTAAGACTGCTGAAAACCAAAATTAGTGACTTTCTCTCAAAAGCTGAAACAGAATAAATACATATATAAAACCTAGCTAAGTTTCATTTCAAAAAATTAACTGAAATACGTAATTCATTTATGCTTTGAATGTTTTTTTTCAATCTTACAAGAATTTTTCAAGAAATAAGTAAATCAAAATTATCTACCATTGAAAGCAACAAATTAGCATTTAACTCTTTCAAAAAGTTTCTACAACGCAATCATTCACCTTAAACTAATGTTATAGACGCGAGTATATACATATGTATGTAGTACATACTATGTACGTATGTAGCTTCCCACTTCAAACAAGTCACAAGTAAGCTTGTATACGGTCCACAATTTGCATCGCGTATCCTTGTTCGTTGCATAATTATGAATATATTTTAGAGAAATGTCTTTTTCCACAAAATGCATGTCTATTAAAAGCAGTCTACAAAATATAATTAATCCTGAAAGCGCCGTTAATTGGAACTCTTAATTTGCATTAAAATTAAAAATAGAACCCACTGAAACCACGCAAGAATTCAGCACCATGCTCTAAAAATAGCCCCAACACGACTATTAAATACCTTTTACCTACGAGGCATAGCGCCAGCAATTATGGAAAAATGCGTAACGGAATGTGCTTAAGAGGCAAGAGTATATATGTATGTATGTACGTATAGTGGAAAGGGAAGGAAGTCCATCTATGGCCTGATCTCATTTAGTAGGCTTGATGCCTATAGACAAAAATAACTAGGAAACGACTCTAGGAGCAGGAGGCCGTTAATGAATAATGCATTGCATTATGCAAATTATCATACTAAAGTTTTGCAAAATAACCAGGTGAGTGTCCTATAGGCTCCTAGGCGGACAACCCTTCTGTCAGAGGAGTGAGTAATGTCTTAACATCTCTCATCATCTATGCACATTTTCCAGCATCCATTCCCATTTAACAACGTCATCAACTGCATATATATTAAGGAACTGTGTAAGTTGGAAATAAATTCGACGACATTCATCACCCACAGTATTAATTAAGTGCTTGATACTAAATATATGTAATATCGTCCACAACAAGACAGGCATACAATCATCATTATTTGCTTAATTAAGAGCAACCTGTCACAAATGACAATTCGAATTCGAATGTTTTTCCACATCCATCCACCGATCCGCAACGAGCGCGAAATCAATTAAATATTTCTTTAAATGAATGAATTTGCAAATTCAGTTAAAATTAACCTAACTAGATACATATAGGTATACCTATCTACATATAAATAATTGACGAAGATTATCAGACCCAAAGAGTGATAGAGAGCCATCCTGGTCCCGTCAGCATCTTTCACTCCACGTCCACATGCCATCGCCCATCACAGCGAGTTGTAGAGAATTTTTCGAAACATTCACTTGAATTGCAGTGCAAAAGGCCAACAATCAAATTCCCATCTAGTATATACGTATATATGTGTACAAGAACAACACTCCATTGTGCGTTGTGCTAGCAAGAACGAATGACTGTTCTCCAATATATGATCGTGTCTTCAATAACAGTATATCACTTCCATGTAAATGCATGCGTAAGTAAGTAATAATCTAGAAATGGTGGTGTTGGGAGGAAAACAAAATTAACGATCTTCACCCATTGTTCTTCGAAGAGTGTCTTCATTAAGGGAATCAATTGACTTAGAGAATGAAAGATGTCAAGTACTTGGCGTTGGCGCCCGGCGTCATGCGGTGTGGACTCTTGGGCATTTACACCAACTACTGATGCTATGACAAGCGAAGTGCGTTCGTTATAACTCGGTACTTATTATGATATTAAATCCGATTTAAGTATTAAACTTGTATATGGAAGTAAAAACTAGCAAGAACTTTAAATAATAATCAGTTTGTTTATTTCCGTGGTTGTTGTTTGTGATACTTTTTATGTTTTTTTTTCTTTTCTTATTGGTATGGATTTAAGCAGATTAGTTATCTGTTATAACGAATGGAAAGTTTAGTATTTCCGATTTTCACTCCTTTGCGTAGCTAGTTGATTAGTTTGTTCTTGTTGATTCTCACTTATTGACATACAGTTTTTTTTGTTTATAATATGAACAGTACACACATACATATGTTATTAAAGATGTTTCAGTGGTTGTTAAAGTTTGCTTAATATTTTAAGTGTTTCAACAAAAAAACATTTTTCAGGTTGTTATTTATATTTTTAACTATTTATTTGTAATGATTGTTCAACAAAATTCTGGTATAAATCAAGAGAGGAATCCAGCTCAAAGTAGTTTTACCTGTTTGCAATTTTTATGGTTAGATCTATTTCGGTCGTATACGGTTATTCAGTAGCAATACAAAAAAGTTTATATGCAAATGTAGAAAGAGCTCGAGCTCGAGTTGGATTATGGTCGAATAATTGACCAAGATTTTTTATCACTTGAGTTGAGTATATACTTCATTTTGAAATGAGTTCAGTTTAAACCGTATTGAAATTAATGTAAAGTGAATTGCATTAATATCCATATATATCAGTAAAGAAACAGAGCTTCAAGCTCACTTCAAAACCTTATAATATTAACGGGAGAAATTTATTGGTGACGTTGTTTACAGTGATTTCTCAAAAGCGTTTGATACCATCAGTAAGGCCCAGTTTTTTAGTGGTGAGTTAAGCCAGAGTTAGTTAGCTCTAGAAGGAAATTAAACCACAGTTAACTGAGGAAGCAGTTTTTTTTTTTGGTGGAGAAAACATGCGTAACGACTAAAAAATCCGGGGGATAAAACATGTGTTCAGTTAATTGTGAGTTAACTCACTAAATTTGATGAGTTTACTAGAGTTAACTCGAGTTTAACTTTAATCTAGCACTGAAAACTTGAACTAAATCACGCAATTCTGCCAGGCAAACCTTAAAACTTAGGTATCTACTAATTTAGTAAAATGGTCTGGTTCGTATCTTGCTGGTAGAATATGTACAAATTAATAACCTTTTATCAGATCCTGTGGCAGTTGGTGGTCAGTGTTCCCCGAGGAAGTTATTTAGGAACCGTCCCATATTTTATTTTTATTAATGACATTCCATAACGTGGGCGGAATCAGATGAAGGAATGCAGCGGATGATCAATCGTCTGGAACGCTACTGTGATCTTTGGAATCTGTCTGTAAATCTTGGAAAATTAAAAATGATGATCTTCAGGGATGTAGGTGGTAGATACTTGAGAAAGGAAAGGTGAAGCTACAAAGGTCAGAATTTGGAAAGACTATAAGTACCTTGGTTTTGATCTGTCCTAAGCTTAACTTCAAAAAGCATTTTGAGACAAAATTTAGCTGAGGCAAAGAGCGCTATTTCTTTAGTCTGGGGGCATATGCATATGGAGGGCATAGGTTTGCGGACCATAACCCAAAGATCCAGATATTTCGTGCCATTATTGCTTCCTCCATTATGCTGTATGGTGCTCAAGTGTGGGGGTACTGGCCTTTCAATTTTGTAGAAAAGTTTCTCAGATACTTCCTTAAATGAATTTTTCGGTTGCTGGCCTGTACTCCAAATTACATGGTTCATATGGAAACTACTAATTCACCGTTATTTTTAGATACACTAAAACTGCATTTCGAATATATATTGAAGCTGCTGGAGATGGATGAAGGAAGGTTGCAAATTTTGGTTCTCAAGTCGATAATCAGTTTGAGAGGCAACCTCGTCAAAAAATGGGAAGAAATAAGGGTGGATTGTGGAGAACGAGTTCAGATTCAACCAGACATCAGTCCCGTAATTCTAAGAAGCTTATTTACAAGTTTATTGGATGGTGTCAGTCTTTAGAATTATTTATCTAACTTATTCGTCTCGTATTAAGAGTATTAACAACGATCTTTTTCTTAATGTTTCGAAATGTCAGAGCACATCATTTTGCCCAAAAACCTGCTTAATCTTGTATGATTAGAATATTAATGGAAACTTTTTAGCACGGAAAAAAAAATCTTCGTATTTATACTGTCCTCCGAAATGCCCTTAACAATTTGTTCAAACTTCATCAAAAACAGTTTAAAAAAAATTGTGTTTTGTCAGAGGTTTCGGAAAAAATACGTTTCACATAACGGAAATAGGGTTAAAATTGACGGTGTTTTTATAGTATAATTGTTTTATTATTGTAGTCTTTCCGTTTATATTGTTAATGGTTCTAGTAATTTTTTTTCCATTTTCGTAATTATTAAAGAAATATTTTATTTTAAAGGTTTCGCAAAAAATATAAACGTATTTGTCAGTTTCTTTTAACTATCTGCTTATGAATTTTCCTAAAACTTTGGCATCCTGCTATACTCATACAAGCATTTAACTTGCTCTTTTACCTATACCCAATTATTATTCTATCAAAATCGAATATTACAAAAATGTATTTCCGTTCACATACTTGACAAACAAAAACATATTATTGTTTGTTATGGTATCAAGATTTCGACTGATCTTTTCGGAAGACCTTTCTTATAGCAAAAGTAAACACACGATTAATTCATTTGATATTCAATATCGATGAAAAATTAAGGTGTCACTCATGTCAAATACTTACCCTAGATTTTATAATTTTAAGAATTTATTAATTTAAGCAGACGGTCTTATCATAACAAAACAATAAGCTTATGCTTACGGGTTTTATTTGCTATAAATAAATACTCTGATAAGGTAAATAAACAAGTTCATGTATGACCTTTAAACAGAAAGAGATAAAATAAGTTAATGAATGGAATCCATATGCAGATGATTCACTTTAGCGCAGCTCACCATCTCATAATAGTCCAGTCAAACCGAAATCGTCTGTTTTCTTTATGTCAAATGCATCGATTGATTTGAAAAGCTTTACAATTTGCATTGCCTGATGAAAATATATTTTTATTACCAAAGATATTCGTAAAAATCTATGTGGCATTGTTTGCAAATTTTGCCTTTCGAAAGCATCAGCAAAATGTTCTCACCCTCCAAATGATTAGAAACAACAGAAAAATTACAGTAACAGCATGTAGAAACTTGATCTGCAACAACTTTTTACTGATTGGCAATCACTGATTTGAAAATCACCGGCATTTTACAACTCCATGAGAATAAAAGTAGTAAACCACCAAATATTTTCCGTTAATGACGACTTTTGCCACTATATTTACTATACGCTACTGTAAATCCCCGGTTAACTCAAAATCCTTTGATTGACTGATAAAACTAAAAGATTTAGATACTATGAAGATTGCACACACACACTCTAGGCATCTGCTCTCTATAACGCCAGTGCTGCCGAATACAGATTATATTTTTTGGTACATTCTGATAAATCAAATTAAAAAAAAAGTTTTTAAATTTTCCAAGAGAATATCAATGGATGGCTGGTTAACCCTGCTCACAATTTTTCAGAGTTCCTTTTTTTCCTTTAAGGAACAAATTTCTAGTTCTAGTTCTAGAAGCACTCACGAGTACTTTCCTAGTCGCACTTTCAATGGAACGCACAGAATAACTTTCTCTACAAATTTCATCTACTCGCCATGAAAGCACGATTTGTTGGTTGTACTAGACTATCATTTGGATCTACTGATGAGTACTTTGCCACTTTGGAAGGAATACGGCTAATAGCATTTCAATAACTTTCTATTTAAAAAAACGTTGTATGGCGTATGAGTGTTTTTTTTTTTTTACACGAAAGTAAAAATCAAATTCGTCCACAAAATTTGGGTAGGAAACAATATAGCAACCAATTCTTTTTGCATTGGCTTACAGAATATTTTAATTAACTTTTATAAGTCCTGAACCATTGCAAAAAGTGCAGCATATTAAATAAAAATCATTAAAACATCAACTTAAACACGTTACACGGAACGTATTGCACGTTAGGCCCACGTTTTTAGTTTACCCTATACCGCCACGCCGGCAAAAATGTTTAAACTTCAAACAAATTTGAACTAAAAATGCTAATATTTATATGTAGACCCTCGAAATCACACTGATGGCCAAAACGGGACACACTCAAAGAAAAATGTTGTAAATGTGAGTGTTAACTTTTAACTCATTTTATCACAACTGACAATCTACTACAAAAACGTTGCAGCAAAAACATTGGCCAATGTATATTAAGGATCGGCTATACCAAAAGCTTTTTTTATTGATTTTATTTCTTGGAAAATCTACCTTTGGCGAGGTTTTTTATGTAAATACTTCAACAAACCTACCTGTACCGTTCTTAACTTAATAAAATAACAAACACAAATCCCAAACATTAAAAAGTATATTATTTTTTCCGTTATAGGACAATCCCGGAGATGCCTTTTCGTGGACTTTCGAACTTGGAATACCTGGGTTTAGCTGAAAACGAATTAGAAGAAATACCGAGACATGTGCTACATCACTTACCGAAAACATCGACGTTAGATTTGGGGAAAAACAATATAAAATCAGTTCTGCAAGACGACTTTAAAGGGAATCCTAAAATAACATTTTTGATTTTAGTGAGCAACAGTATAGAAAGGCTAGATAAAGGAACATTTCCCAAGGATATGAAGTCCCTGCATTTGGGTCGAAATCAAATCACAACTTTAAATGGAACTCTATCAGACCTTCCCAACTTAAAGTCGCTCTTCATAAACATGAATAATATCCAATCCCTAGAAAACGAACTGTCAAACAATCACAATCTCAATCTCATACTTGCCCAAAATAACAGCCTTGAGAAACTACCGCAAAGTATGAGGGACATGCCCAATCTCGACTCGCTGTTCTTTCAAAACAATCAGCTGAAATCATTGGATGGCGTTCTGCGCAGTGCCAAAAACCTAAAGGAACTCAAGCTCCACAACAACCAAATACAGTACTTGGCTCAAGATGAATTTTTTGAAGTTGAGTCATTGGAAACTATTGACATGGCATACAACAATATCAAATCACTCAACAGCTCAATGTTGCCCATGAAAGGACTAATTAAGTCGAATTTTTCATTCAACGAAATGGAAGTATTTTCCATGAATGAAATTCGAGGTTTGTTACTTTTAAGGGAATTAGATATTTCGTACAATAAAATCCAAAAGCTCACTGGAGGCCAGGAGAATCAAGTTGATTCACATTCGTTTTTAGTTGAATTGTATTTGGATCATAATCAATTGAGATCGTTAGATTGCGCCCTAAATGGATTGAGGAAATTAAGGAAGTTAATGCTGACTCACAATCAAATCGAACGTATAGCCCAGGAAGATTTTATCGGTTTAGAAAGTTTGGATACCTTGGATTTGTCACACAATCAGCTGCTGACCTTGGAAGATACTTCAACCGTGAGTTCGATATTTTCATATTTAACTTCCGGCTTTCAATTTCTTTCTCCATTTTCTTTTTTTTTAAATAGACGGTCCTTCCATCATTGAAAACACTAAGAGTAGAGTACAACAACCTTACAAAACTAGAAAAGGATTTCCATGGCTTACCAGTTCTTTGTGATGCCAATTTGATGCACAATCAAATAACTTCTGTCTCAGCTGAACTTGTATCGAAAACAAAGTGCTCCAATCATGGTGTTCCTGGTAGACTTGAAATATGGCTTGAGCGTAAGAAAAATTAATTTTAACAAAAAAAATCATTTAATAACAATTCTTTTTTTTTCTCAGATAATCCAATAATGTGCGAGTTTGAACGTATGAATGAGCTCTGTCCTATAATGTCTTCGCAGGAGGCTAGCATTCGTGGCAAGTCGCAGTGCTACGAAAATGATCGTGAAGTTTGCCTCAATGAGACACCAATGCTTATACATCAGGGTACCTATTCTAATAATCTTCCTTTGATTCTTCAATCTGGACAGATATTTGTCGCTGTTCCCGTTCCGTATAACCCTAAGCCAATGAATAAGGTAGATTTGTTGCCTGCCATCATATCGCCGAGTAGTTCACAGTACATCAAAGTTCTACCAGGTGCTCCCCCTATGATGAATACTTTATCCACAATTTCGACAACAACATCGACCACAACTCCACAGACGACAACCTCCACAACAACCACAACAACTACATCGACGACAACTCCAGCTCCAACTCCTGTGGAAATAGAAACCGTGACACAAAAAGATATTCCGCCAGCAGCACAGAAACCGTTACAACATCAGGAAGAGATCTTTCAATCTGTCATTCCATTGCTAATCCCAACAGACTTTAAAACAGATCACCCAACTATCGAGTATGTCCCATTGCCAGACGAAGATTCGGGTCAGTTTTCCGATGGCGAGGATAATTCAGTGCAAGAAGTTTATTCGCCAGTAGTAATTCCTGGCTTAGAGAATTCACAAAGGCGTCTAATGCAAGAAGAACCGCCCGAAACACCATAGGTATGGTAGTATGCGGGCGTGGTATATAAAAGTTTAGTTTTTTTTTTTTTGTGGTGAGGACGACCATAGGAAGAAACGGAAGAAGGAGAGCAAATGTTTAAGTTATTAATACATTTTTAATAATAAGTTGTTTTTAGTTACAGTAATTATAATATTTTTATTACTATTAATTATAATTTCGTTTTTCTATTATATACAGTTTTAATTTACTAAAAATCGGAATTTTTATTATTTAATTTATGTTAAAAAAAATATTAAAAGAAATTATGTAGAAACTGAAGTAGTATAGAAAAAAATAAGAATATTATATAGGACTCAAGGAAATACGAAGTTTTGTTTTACTTTTACTTTTTTTTTTGTATTTTGTCATTAATAAATAAATGTAATATGTGTGTGCATGCAGGCTGGAGATATATTAAAATGTACTTGAGAATGTTAAGCCAATCCAAAATAGAAATGAAATTCTGATGTAATGTATAAGGACAGTTCGATATTATAGTTTTGTAGGAAATAAAAAAAAAGGTTTTTTCCGAAGTGTGTGAGTGTTTTTAAATGTTTTGCGATACGGGCTCTAAAGCTTACTAGCAAAGCGAATTTAAGAATTTTTTTTATCGTAATTTGACTTTATATGATCACAACTTTTATGTTGATTATTATCGGTCCTACTAACTTACTCTCAAAAGAGTTTACTCTGAATAAACTAACTCTTAAAAGAATTGGGAATAAATATCAAAAAATGTTCAACTAAATGCGTAAAGCCAGAACCAGATATGTCTCGTGCGGTGTGTTGTAGAGTCATGTATCGCTATCGCTCTATTGTATTTCATATGCGTAGAGCCATATTTGTTTTGTGTGATGTGTTCTGTCGAAATTTATGAAATACATTGGAAACACATCAACACACCACACGATAGAAGTGTGGTTCCGGCTTAAAGTTTGTTAAGTCCACTTTTGGTGAAAATTCAGATTTTGATGCAATTTTCTTGAAACGCTTTCTGCACTATTCGTTTTAAAAAAGGGTTGTTAAAGAATTCACAATTCTTATACTAAAATATCTCCCAAATACTTCATTGCATTTTTAGCTTCGTTCGTTGAACTTTACCCAGGGTTGACCCAGGTTTTCCCGACAATATCAAGATATTTAAAGCAAGAAAAAAAAGATCTGTGCTTAGATAGTTAAATCTTAAAATATGTTTTAAATATATCTCAAAAATGAATAAAAACAACTTCTCATGCTTCCATTTTCTATTTCTATTTATTAGCATTAAATTAAATAAGCATATTCTTTAAATTTATTTTTCAAAAATAAACAATAACTTGCAGCACGTGAATCGACAACAAAAGAAATGTTTAACAACTCATGTCACTTTGGCAGTTTATTCTGTACCTCAACTCACCACAGCAAAAAACCTAGGTCTACTTCAGGGCGAGTTCAAGGCGAACCAAGGTATCGAAAAACACAGAATTTTTTCACCAAGGGGACTTCAGGTTTTTCAAAAAACACTTTAGGGTGACCCCAGAGTTACTTCAGTACTCAACGAACAAACCCATTGCTTAGCAATATTTCCTCATAGAAGCGTATGGGGTTTTTCATTTGTGAAATAAATCAATTTATTTTTGATTTGGATCTGTCAAAATGCTTATTTTGACCATATTTTCGTACCATTGGGCAAAATAAATAGATTTATTGCATGTTTAAAATCAAATTTGCAGATCTAAAAATTTCGGCAAATTTACCCCTCCCTGTGCTAAAACCAACATAAACTACAGCTGTCAGTTTGCAAAGGTGTTGTTTGATTTGTTTAATTAACTTCGGGTGTGCAAATTTTGTTCAAGAAATAAATACTCATAATAAATTGAAGCAGTTTAAAATGAATCAGTACTTCATCAAGCTCATCTTTGATCTTCAAAAGTGCATCAAGGTATGAAGGTTTTTTTTTTTTTAATATTGACACGGAAACAAAACTACACATATCCAATGACAAAAGCAAATCAATTTGAAATCACGTTCCATTCGACACGAAAGCAATCAATTTTTAAATTGAAATGGAATCTGAATTTACCAATGGAAAACCCCATTTGAACCGCAAAATTTGGTTAATAGACGAATTTTCCTTTACCTACACTGGGAAACCTTACGTTTGGGGAATAGGTGCCCCAGGACTGACCACTACACAGAATAAAAAGAAAGAACATTCTTTCTTCTTGATTTTGACTTTATTAATTGAAAGCCCATTCAATTATTTACTTGATGCATTAGGCAACTATTATGGTTTCGTTAAAAAAAAATTTCGAAGTTGAAATCAAAACTAATACTACGATGATCGAAAAAAGCGTCACCTGTAGTTTGAGTTAGAGCCTAAAAGTGTCGGCTGATTTGCTTCAAATTTGGGATAGAGCATTTTTATTTGATTTTTTTTTTTAATTAAACATTGCTCTTCGCTAAAATTTGATTTATTTTTATAACTTTAAAACACTTGATTCACAAAAATTTCGGTTTTTGGTGGATTTGATGCCGAGCCAACTTACATTGCTCGCGAAAACGACACAAAATGTATGAAAACACATAAATAGCTGTCGAAAGCAAGCGGCGGCAAAAAGGAGATAGTCAAATTGATTATCACCTTACGTGGAGCAAAAGTATTAATTTTGATTTTCAACTATCATCTAGTCGATTCCACCCCTGATCCGATTTTTTTCATCACTGAACAAGGCCTTAGATATTTTATGGTATGTAATAGATTGTAAGACGATCAATGCAAGTAGTAGATTGCCTGGTAAAAACAAAAGAAAGGTTGTTGTATTTGCTAGTGCTTGAGTATTCGAACAAATTATGGTTTTAGAATGTACTTATTATTATTTTTTAACCTTACGTTAACGAAATAACAGTTCTGCGAAAATAATCGAACAATAGCTGTGTTTAAAGAAGAAAAATTAGATCTGAACAGTGCAGAAGTTTGTCAAAAGAACAGGACAGCTTTGTGTTTCATGACATTGAACGTTGCTCATCAGCAATTTCAAATTGAAAACATTGAATTACAATTTGCTTGCAAAGATCTTAAAATTCAATTTTATATCAATTTGGACTCCCTTTTTGTACTTTTATATTTTTTTTTTTTTATTTTAAACCCAAAAATGTGATAAATATACTTTTTTGATAAATATTAGCATTTTTAGTTTGCTAAACACTCAAACAAGCTGAGACTTTGAAATTTCTCATTCGCTTACTATACCTCAAAAGTCAAAAGTAGCTGCAGATGTTGTTTAAGTAAAAAGTAAGCTGTTCTGCACAACACATTGGAACAAAAGTTCACAATAATTTATGTTCTGTATGTTTTATTTGATAAAACAAATTTAAGTTGAAAAGCTAGACTCAAATTGATCTAAGAACCCCACTCTAAAGTTTTAAAATGTTAAAAAACAAACCAACTTTATTAATTTAATTTTTTTATTTACAAACAAAACATTAATGTTTTATACAAAGTTATCACAAATTCGTTGGATAGGACTATTATTTCATTTTTGGCTTCTGGTAAAATCAAATGTACAAAAATTGCCGCCTATAACTTAAAATACAATTTCCCCTTTTTTTACATTATCTATATATGTTTTACAATTATTAACCCTCTCTAATCAGAAGGTATGTACGTAAACATATGATAACATCAAAATTTAAGACTTTACTAGGAATTTTATTTAAAATGTGGAAAAACACTTTCTTTAGATAGGTAACTTAAAAATGAAAAAGAAAAGTTTAGTTTTGTTCCACTAATGTTGTGCCTTGGAATTCCTCTGTTAGCTCCTCGACCTCATCATCTATGTCCGATACTAACTCAACAGCATAGCGCAGTTTCTTATTTCGCAAATAACTATGTGAGTTGTCAAAAACAGCTACATCTAAAATAAAAACAACAAAAAATTAAACAATTTATAAGATTCAATATTTAAATATTTTCAAAGTTTAAACAAACATTTGGAATTTGGTCGGCAGTTGATGAAGCCTATTTCATCCATTTCGTTGGAATATACTGTGGCTAAGGATATTTCATCTGTCTTTTCACCAGTCTTATTGTCAATGCTATAGATTCCAAACTTAATGTCGTAATCAATTGTACGGAACTCCCACGTTAGTAAACGGTCTCTAGAATCTTCGGCTACATCAAATTCTAGTTTTAGTTTTTTGCCTTTGTTGACAGTGGTTTCTATGAATGTCTTGCCATTATCGTTGTCATCAGTTTGTTGGGTGTACAGTTCTTTGGGTATTTTACCACCATAGCAAATCTGAAAATAAAATTACACAATTTTGAAATTTCTTTTTTTGTATTTGAATCTACACTCATCAGTCTCAACTCAACAACTCATCTAGCTTATGAATTAATTTTTTTTTAAATTCATAAGTCACTAACTAGTTTATTAATTAAATATTTTTAATTCATTAGTCATCTACTAGCTTATGACTTAATATTTTTTTAATTCAAAAATTCGCAACCCTGCTCATTATATACACTCAAGTCGCCATCTTGGCATTTTTATGACGTCACAATCATCTTTGAATATTATTTTCTTTTTTAAATGAAGACTTTAATTTAGAATTTAGGATCTAAACTAATTATTTTTAAGTGATAGGAAATGTGAAAATAAAACAACAAATAAAAACAATATAATAAAATGGAATTATCATTTTGCGCTCCAGATGATTGTGACATCATACAGATAATGAGCATACCTTGTTTCTGTTTATCGTGAAGCTTTTCCTAGCGTTTTCTATTGAACTGAATTATGAATTTAGGCTGCAATCTTCTTTAGGTTTGTTCAGCGAGGCTGTTCCGAACAGTTTAGAACAGTTTCGAACAGAAAAGTACAACTTTTTGCTGTTCAATGAGGAATTTTCTGTTCTAAACTGTTCTGGTTTGCTGTTCCGTGAGGCTGTCTTTGGAACAGTTTCGAACAGGATTTTCTGTACTAGCTTTTTAGGTAGAACAACTTAGAATAGATTTCCTGTTCTAACTTGTTCTGACGTTTATCACGAATCTGTGCTGTTCTGTTCACCCAACTTAAGTGAAGTTGACATTTGATGAAATAG
Source organism: Leucozona laternaria (assembly GCA_932273885.2). Taxonomy (NCBI): domain Eukaryota; kingdom Metazoa; phylum Arthropoda; class Insecta; order Diptera; family Syrphidae; genus Leucozona; species Leucozona laternaria. Next base: position 129,493,232 of record OW026367.1, on the reverse strand, counting down.
GAACACACAAAGGAAGCTGAAGCAGATGATTCCTTTCACTTAAGTGCGTTATAGGTGAGTTCTTTTTGACAGTTTGGAAAACTACTTTTCGTTAACTTATGGCGAATTCCTTTCAAAAAAGGAATCGAATTTTTTCTAAACAGAATCGAATTTTTTCTGTCAATTGAAAGGAATTCGTATTTCGTAAAAGAATCGATTTTTTTTTGTGTGATTGTGTTTGTGACTTTATAGCTGCAATTGACGCAAATCGTCAAGAAATTATTCACAAAACTATTAAGGTTGTTTGTTTTTGTTGTGGGCAAAATGTTTTACCAATAGAATAAAATTAATAAATAAAAGATATTAGCCAGCTTATACGGTGCCAATTTGTTGGTGCATTTTATTTGTTTGAACTTCTATTTGCACATATATTTTTAAAGAAAAGTTTTCACTTGCACTGAAAGTTTTTATCACGTCTTTCACTAGCGAAAGCTATTTTTTTTTGTCAAATTTGTGCTTGATAATGAACAACGCACAATAAATTATTTTAATAGCTGTATTGACTGAATATTTTGTTGAATATTTTGTTAAATTATGTAGAATTCGTTGCAACCAAAAAATAAACAACTCATCTTCCAAAAATTCCGCGACTTTCAATTTGACGTATTAGAAATGTCAAGTCTTCATAGTGTGTGTGCAAATCAGTGTGAAATCTTGCTTAAAACGCAAGATTTGTTTTGACAGAAAAGAATCGATTTTGTTTAGAAAAAATTCGATTCTGTTTAGAAAAAATTCGAATTCTTTGTTGAAAGGAATTCGCCATTAGTTTAAACAAATATTAAATTGGCACGAATTATGAACCTCAGTCGCGGCCATATATATACATAAATATAATTTAAGAACGACAACAAACAATCACGTAATTCGGTCACGTCCACTCTATGCAATTTAATATTTCTTATTTAGAACAAATTTAATTGATAATCATTTAATCAATAATGAACTAAGAAAAAATGTTTTCTGTGAATGATTTTATTAAGTAATAAATGCAACAGAAGCAGTACTAAATGTTATTTTGCCAATGTACGTGTGGTTTAGTTGTGGTTCAACATCCAGATTGAATTGGATATTATGAAGCCTTGAAATGTTTTTATTGATTTGATCAATCTAAAAACATTTAAAGAGTTTTAATGCTGATTTTGAAGTACCCCTGTTTGGACGTGTTTGATTTAGGCAATTTTAATCTAGTTCCAGAGAGTGTATTTACTTTGGTTTACTTCAAAACTTAACATTCAACAGATTTAATTTCGAAACAAAAAAAATTCTTGACAAATTTCTATCTTTTTTACGCTAATTCAGATTTTTCTTGAATGTGAATGTGAACGAAATTGTGGAAGATATTAATTTAAGAAAATATCAGAACAAGCATTTAAAGGCGAAATATTATATAAGGCCTGTAGTTGTCATATAAGAATATTACTTACCAGAGACTTGCATTCAGGATCACCGTTTTTATCCACAAAATTACCGCCAAATCTTTTTGGGAATAAGTCCGGATCAACATGAGAGAACATTTGTGACTTCCATTTGTCTGATCCACTTTTATAAATATTAATCTTGCTCATTGTGTATTCGTCTAAAAATTTCTTCACAAAGTTAAAAGCAACCGAAAATAGTTTTGGAGCTTTGGATATAAAGAAAAAAATCATTTCGTTGGATTTGAAAATTAAAAAAAAAATTAATTGTTTCATTTTACCATTAACAATATAACACATTTTAAGTAATTCTGGATAATTTGCTTCGTACTGCTTCATCATTGTCATTATAAGCTCTGCAGCGGGGCGCCAAGCATACTGTTTGAGATTGAAATTAGACATATCGAAGAAAACAACTAATTGCCGAGCTTGAGGGCCGTATTTCTTGCTACTTTCGTATCCGGCCTTCATATATCGGTCCAGAAGGAGGACTGTGTATTTTTGGAATTCAAATTTTGTGACACAATGCAGCATTCCCCACAGATCCATGCCAGAAAAAGCACACACAATTACTATGGAGAGAATCTTAATGTTAACTTGTCAACTTAAAAGAAAAAAATTAAATGGTTATTTACTTGGTGATCCTTCTTTGTCAAAACCAACAAGACCGGATGGTGTGTATTCAATTAGAACTTTAGGACAGTCCCATTTTTCAATGTTGTCTACATTCCACATGGCGCGGGTTTTTAGGCTCTGAAAATGATAAGATGTGGATAAAATAAAGGATAGAGCTTTGATAGCTATTTGTGGATAGGTATACTTACCGTTCGTAACATTTTCTCTGCAGCTTCTGCATTCCACTTTCTGGCTGAAATGACAAAAGAAAAATTTTTAGTGTTAAATGAATCCTTATTTAAAGGAAAATTAAATCAAAATTGAGTGATTTATATTTAGTTACACAAATATTTAACAGGCTTTTAAATTTTTAAAAGACGTATTTTGTATGAAACAAACGTCATTTTAAGATTTAAAAGCCTGTTAACTAGTAAGACTTTATGGGATCAGACATTAGATGAATGAATCGAAATTGTAGAATTGGCATTTAAAATTGACGTTTTACTAAATCCTGTAAAAATTTGTTCACTGCTTAAAACCATGTCTACACCTTTATTTCACTTGTTTGACAGAAACGTTTTTAAGAAATTTTATGCTAACCTCGAAGCCATCGGAGTAGATAGTAGTCATCATGCTCTGGTTGTAGAACATCAGCAACACTTCGCCGAAACTAAAAACGAAAGAAAATAAGTAGTTTTGTTTAATAAGTGGAAATAAACTATTATATTAATTTTTAAACTTTCTCAAATTGTTCACGCAAAATCAGAGCTGTATAGCCAAGGATAACTAAGAAAACTAATGTCAGATATAATCGATATTATATAAGGGTTTTTAAACAAGGTCTTACAGGAAGTACATCTGAATTTGATAAATTTAATAAAAATGGAAAACAGCACTTGCCTTATAAAATTTAATTGAAGTTCAATTACTCCACTAAATTTTTCAACGAAATAAATTACTGAGGGTGATGTGCTTAGTCGTATGTTGTACCCGCGATAAACGATTCGAGCAACGGTGAAATCGAAGCTTGAGTCACAGTTTTAATTCAGTTTGTATGTTGGAACTGTGATGAGAACTGTTTTTCTAAAATAATTAATATTTATTGTTCTTTGGAATTGAACAGAATATGAACTGTGAAATCTGTGGTGGATATCTCAAAAAATAAAATAAACTTCTAATTAACGCTAACAGAAGAGACACCAATCGTACATACATACATAACAGCCAAATTTCATATAGAAAATAACACGATACGTGAGAACGGTGTTATAGATACATATATCCATCCCTTTTTTTTCTTATGTTTGTGTATTCGTCATGTATTTGTTGTCTTTTTTCTTTACACTACAGCTTACACTACCTTACCATTTGCAAAACTGAAATGCCATCTACCCGCCAGAGTAAAAATTCAATTTTTGTTTCATGAAACGTAATCCCGATCGAGAGCAGGATCTCGGGTTGTTGTTGTAAAGCATGATTTTTGGATAATTTCTGATAATAAAACACGACTTAAAACCATCCTTTTTAAGAATCTATTTTTAAATTGTTGACTTTTCTAATCTTTTTTTTGGAAATATTTATCAACACTACAGAATCCGTTGAATTTTGACATTTTTACTATAAGCGAAAAGTCAAATTTAAGTCTGAATACCTCCGCAGCTCATTCATCGGATTCTGTAATTGTAGTGAATATCTCCAAAAAAGATAAGAAAAGTCAACAGTTTAGAAATTAGATGTGATTAAAAATGATGAGAATCAACAAGAACGAACATTTACCTAGAATTCTTTTGAAGCACAAAATTCTTTGAACTGATTGTGTACGGAATTGTAAGTACTTGGGATTTTGTACTGGTTGATTTCGACATTAAACCGAGTAGTGTAATATTTAGCTAATACAGTAACCCAAGTCTGTTGCCGCAGATAGCGAAAAATTACGCTTTTGAATTAATTTTAAACAAAAGTGCCAGCTGTCTATTCGGAGAGCTTTTTTAATTACATTAAGATACCCAAAAGAACTGTGAAAATAATTACGAATTCAACAGGCACATTTAAGCTGACCCTGATTTTCCCTCATCCGTCAAAATTCCGTCTCTAAAAACAAACAGTGTTTTGTGGTATTTACAAGTACGTTCATATGTTTGTGTGTATGCAATTAAAGATTATCATTATTATCGAAGATTGTTTACTCTGTGAATTCCGCTTTTTCTTGTTTGGAAAAATTTTGCTTTCAAAGACGAAAAAGAAACAGAACAATAAACATTAGAAAAAAAAAAAAACAAACGAATATTGTATTAAATCAAAACAAAACTTTAAGGTCAAAGACATTTCCCTCGCTTTTAAATTAAACAAAAAGAAAAAATAACTATTCATTTATAAAACTGATTTGAATTTGAGACCGCACAATTCACAATTTGTATGTTTTTGCGTTGCGCCTGCGCGTGGATTCATTTGCATGCGAAGTAAGACCTTCATTTTTATTTAAGCGTGCCATTGCCAGGGCAAAACAATGAAACCTCACTTTGCCACAAATATATACGGAGTTTAATATGTAGGTAGGAGCTATTTCGATTGCCAAATTTTCCACGTGACAACTTAGATTTCTGACTAAAAATATATGTTTCCGTTCGTTTTTTTTTTGTATAATTGCAATTACAAATAATCGGTAGTTTTTGATGACAACTGCATTAAATCGAATATAATTTTCATTCGATTTCGATTGAAATTCATAAAAAGTGCTTTGGTGTATTATTTCACTTTCGTCTTCAATTACTCGTATACAGGGAAAATTCCATATAATATAGTTTTGAATCGAGGAATTGACTTCATGCATTATCCATAAGATAATAAATATCGATGGCGTGCAAAGTCGTGCTTTGTTGTATTTTTTTTCTCTTAATAATTAAATAGTCGACAGTATTTTTTTTTTGTTAATTTTGTTTTTCTTGAAGAGTTTTTGAATAATTACTTTGGTGTTTGGAAGTTAAACGCTGCAATGGTTTTCTTTTATTGCTGAAATGCTGCACGCTTGAATTCAATTGACGTTACTTCATTATAGAATGATGGATTTCATTGCGAGTGTAATGCGATTGAAGCTTTTGTTGCATGTGGCATGCCGTAGTGTTTGGTATTTCAAATCAATTTTTTTGATTCATACAAAAATAAAGTATATGGCGACTAAAGGCTACAAGATAGGTATACGTACGAGTTTGTTTCTAGAAGTTTTATTTGTCATAAGGTGCTGTAGGTAAGTATAGGAGTTCACCTATTCGTAGACATAGAGCTCCATCAGGTGTTAAAGAGACATCCATGTTCAAGGGACAATCATAAAACATTAAATTAATCTTGAGATGTTATGTTATGCATAACACCCTGTTTATGATATTTTACTAACTGATTATTTTATAGAACAATACAATGCAGCTAAGACAAATGACTCTATTCTTAATCTTAAAAGCTCATTAACCTTTGCATTCTTTCTTTGTTTTTATTTTTATCAAATGAAATGTTTTTTTGTTAGAATTATTTGTTAATCTTGAATGAATGAATAATATTGGGGTAATTGCACTGTGACCTTAAGATCTATTGTGCTCCCATCTCGAGCTAGATATGATCTTGCTCATTCTATAGCTCTTCCTTCAGATTTACACCTTTTAGGAATTTGAGTAAGTATCTGGAGTATACATACTTTCATAAAGGGAAATTCGCTCTCTATTTGCCTAGAATGTGGTCCGCTGTTTCCACATAAGTATTGCAGAATCTGCAGGTGGGGCTGCTTTCTAGACCAAGATTATTAAGGTGTCTTCTGAGTCTGCAGTGGCCACTGTGGAGACCCGTAATTATTTGAAGGTTGTTTCTACAGTTTTAAACGATCTTGGTTATAATTACCAAGTAATATAGTTTTGCCTGCTTAAGCTTGGGGAGTTCCTTCCAATTTTTGGATCTTTTGACCTCCTCCCCTTTTTTGATTTTGTTTTTAATCACATTTTCTCCTATTCCGCAATGGGTGTCAGGGGGTTGTTGGCCTGTTTTTGCAAGGGAGTCTGCCTCCTCATTACCCTGGACCCCGATGTGGTCAGGTATACCTAATGGAGTGAGACATTGTTGTACTTGCCAAGTTCGTTTAGCCTATCCAATCCACACACTCCCACACTAGCTTAGAGCTGAGGGAATAAAAGCCAAGTGCTTTGAGTGCGGATTGGCTATATCTGGCAAAATGGCAATATTTTGGTTGCGGTATTTACTTTCTATAATTCGATCTGAACATTTCGCTATGGCGTTAACTTCCCCCTAGAAAATGCTAGTGAACTGTCCCATCGGTATAGAAAGTTTAGTTCTAGGCCCAAAAATTCCTGCCCAGTCCCTTCAGTCGTTCTCGATCCATCTGTGTACCACATGATGGTATTTGCTTTAAGTGTTGTTTAAGTTGGTGATATTTTTTGTACATGGAAATGGAACCTGCTATGACCTCTGCTGTTCTAGTGCCCAGCATTTCACCAATCCATCTACAAGAAGTACCCATCACCTTTCATCACTTTCTTACAAGAGCTCTGTTAACTGCTTCATGGGAGGTCTTACCAAAAGCTCCCTCTATATATAGGAAGGCAGATAATGCCGTTTTCTTTGCTTCTAAAGTTTTTTGTAAGATATTTGTGAGTTCAAACAGGTCGTTTTCTGTATAGATCTGCCCCCTCCGTAAGCATGTTGGCGTTCATTAAGAGGCCTATTTATTAAAACTTCCGGTCTTAGGAAGTTGTTAACTGTTTTTTCCAACGTTTTCAGTATTAAGCTGATTGGCCTGAAAGACTTTGGATGGGTTGTATCTCTTTTCCCTTTTTAGGTATAAAGATAACATTATACCTCTTCTTCATAGACTTGGTATGTACCCAAGAGCTATGCTACTTTGAATTACATATGCTAATGAGGTACCGCATACGATCTTCTTTGCCCATCTGCAGAAGGGCTGGGAAGATGCCATCTTTACACCTGAAGATTTAAAAGGTTGGAATGTACTTATCACCCACTCTGTCCTTTTACTCGAGCAGATGTTTAAAGCTAACTTCCAGTCTTCTCTGTTTGATTTAAGAGGTATTCTCTCAAACGAGTTTCCTACAAAAGGTAGGCTGCCTGGAACATGTTTGCTATACAACAAACAAAACATCCAGGTCAAATTATAAAAACTGTTTTGATCAATTTTTTTATTCTGGAATAAGTATTTACCACCTTTATAAATATTTTATTACCTTCAACAAGGTTCATAAAAAATAAAAATATAAAAACATGTTCAACAACAGTTGACCTCTTGCCTTATAACAATAATTATCGATTGAAAACAAAAATTGTCTGTACCACCGGTTTATATACTCAGGTTAGTTATATAAATAATATTGATTTGAATTAAGAAAGCTTTATTTGTAACACTAATTATTGATATATAAGTCGATTAGCAGTATAAGACTAAACAAAAGTAAAACCTGTAAATTTTGAATCGTATACAACTACAGGGTGATTCGCTTAAGATGCGACAACGCACGTATTGGTTCGACCAACAGAAGACAATAATCGTTTGGGGCACGATAATCTATTTCTCCTCGTTTAGGCAGACGATATTCAAAAAATCGACTAAAAATCGAAATAACTGTGTTAAACAGACCACGCAGCATCAAGAATATTATACCAAAACTGATTTTTTAAAACCAGATATCTTCCTTAAAAGTAAAATTTTAAAATATGCATTTCTTGCTTTAAGAAAAAGAATATTATTCATTCTTAATTTTTAGTAAATTTAAAATTGTTCATCCTACGTTAACGGGGGGGAATAGCAATAGGCGTCTCTACCTTACGATTTATTTCCTGTTTCAACTCAACCGAACCCGGTCTAGCAAATTGACGCAAAACAAACTGTATAGAAAGTTAAACCTTTGATTTGTCTTATCAAATGGCAAGCATTTAGGTTATGCATATAATAATTTATTATATGGTTATCTGCTCGATCGCGATCAAAACACTTATTATAAATTTTTAGTATCAAGTTCGATTACGGAGCCTTGTGCTACAAATATATATGTCTTATACTGTCTTAAAAGTAAGAATTAAATACGTATTGCATGTTTTTATTTTTTTTTTACGAACTAATAATCGTTAGTACTATATACTCTGACCTTGCGGGTGAAACTTGCTTTACCTACAATTATAATTTAAATAATTATTTTCTGAAAAAAAAATAAAAAAAATACTTGTTAACGAACTAAAATACAAACACATTTTATTGCAACTACAGGGTGAAACGTTCTTGTCTGGTTTAAATCCAAAAGTATATGAAAAATGTCAAGGTTAATTCCAAGATTAGGTAATGATCAATTTTCGTATAAAGCCACAAATAATGGAATTGGCTTTTCACATTTTAAATACCTACCTACATGTGAATATTTCGATAATTGTAATCAGTTTTTTTTATCAAAACGTTAAACCTTTCAAGTTTTAATTATATACCTTCTTATACCTAATTAGCGATTGTTAAGACGCAATTGCATTGTTCATTAACTGAACCCATAAAGCTCTCTTGTGGCTATAAAACACACACGGTGCCTTTTATTTTAATAAAATCTGCACGATATGTTAATTCGAATACATTTGTCCTCCAGTATAATATTATTTTATACTTCAAGTTGGTCATTGAAGTTCGACTTAATTTATAAATTTTGCATAGATTTTTGTTTGGATTTAGCTTTGGCTTTAGTGATAGTTTTAGTGTGACCAGGCACGAAAGAAAAAAAATTAAAAAAAAAACATTTCAGTTAATAAACATACAAAATGAAAAGTCTGTTCTGAACCACACAGAAGATTTTAATGTTCTTCATAAAAATAAAAACAGCAGAAAACAATGACGCAAAATTTTAGACTATTTAGTACGATATTAAAGTATTTTTGGTATGATGCTTGGTTAATAAGAAGATTTTACAAACTTTAAACGAGTTGGCATCGTATCTATCTTTTTTATATTTGATTAAAGACAAAATCACCATACAGCTAGTTTATCTTTTTAGTATCATACTAAAACCATATGTCACTTTGACAGTGACAAATGTGAAAAAGGTATGTTTGCTTACTTTTTTGCATGAAATGTCACGGTTTTAAGTGTTAACGTTTTAGAAAAAAATCTTTTTAGTTGGAAAATTGCTAAGTATAATATCATACGAATACCTTAACATCAGGTTGTTTAAAACTTTCCACCAACATGTCCTTCAGAAACTTTCTTATATGTCATACAGATGGTAACCATAAACATAAAAAGACAACCACAACTTGAGTGTAGGTTGTAATTGAATTTAGAACAAATATACATTTAGGCATGTTTGTTTGCTGCAAAACACGTTTTGCTTATTCAAACAACTTCTTTCGAAGAACAATGAGTTTGTATTGAAATAAATATCTTTCTATAATTTTGTAAGAAAAAAAAAAACAATTATAATTACACAGTTCGGGTGAAAAAAAGGCAGACACGGGTAGTTTATGAAACTTGTAACTTGACATTCGGCAAATTCAATCAATTGAGTGTTAAATATCAAACTTTTCTACAATTTCCACAGGTTTGCCAAATATTGCTATTCATCGGAAAATGAGTGCGATTTTTTTTTTGCGTTGGCGGTGTTGAATAATTAAGCGGTATATTAGATGTTGTTTAGGTTATGTGATATTAAAGTCCAGTTTTTTCAGAACGAGATTAAAGCTTAACACGACTAAACTTATCAAATGTGGTGACTTAGCTCAGGATTAACTGAACAGATGCTTTTGATGTTTTATTCACCGAATTTGTTTAGTCGTTCTGCATGCATTCTCCACCGAAAAACTACTTCCTCAGTTCACCGTCGGTTAATTTAACTCACCATTGAAAAACAGGGCCTAAATTTACCATAGAATTCACCAGAGTTAAAAATAGAATAAAGTCAATTTGCTAGCAGTTTAAAAATCACTTTGCGCTTAGAGATGAGAGAATGTTAATTATCAGAAAAGTGTTTGGATTCAGTTCTCACTGAGAGTTTATTTTTGTGGAACACGACTATTATTCCTGTTTATTTTGTAAGATAAAAACCCTTGTCAGACCTTTTTGACAAGAAAGCTCATATTGAGTGTGTGTTTCGTTATTTATTCCGGATAAGGTTAGATGGAAAAGGCAAAATCCTTATCCAGAATGAATTGAATAAAGAAACAAAACCAGAACAACTCTCCAAATGGAATGAAGAGAGTGCGTTCCAAATATTCTAGAATAAAAAAACAAACGAATGGCTTATGCAGAATATTCTTGTGAATAAAGTAACGCTAAATGCTTATTTTAAATATTCTGAATGATTCGAATGAATAAAGAAACACCCACTCCTTAATGATATTTTCGGGATACCATAATTATCGGAAGACTAAACAGATTGAAAACCGTACAAAATTATCTGTAATTTTTTTCAAAAATTTAAATGAAAAAAAAAGAACTTTAAGAAACGATTTACCATCCATTAATATCTTCTGTAGGTAAACGTACATTTTAAAACATCAAACTCCAAAGAAACAAGAAAAAAATCAATCATCCCAAGTGCGTGTAAAAAGAAGTTTTCACATAATTAGATGAACGTATTGTTGATCAAAACAAGTAAAGATTTCAAACAGGATACACTACCTATTATTACAGGTTGTTATTTTTTAATTCAGGCAGGTTTCTTTTATAAACAACTTTTATTAAGTGCTAACACGTGAGAATTTATTTTACGTCTTTGTCAAACACAATCTGTCAGTAAAGTCAGCTCAATCGCCGAGTGAATTCTACATTTAAATACCGATGCTCTTTTCCAAATGTTTATAAGAAAAGCTAAAAATTAGCTTTATCAGATGAGTTTGGGATAGGAAATTTTTATAACACTAAACAACCCACTTGATTTTAACAAAAACACAAACAAATTAATAACATCCGACTGACACCATCATTTAAATTTGATATCGTCTTCCAAGAAAGACATAAGCATCTCTATTAAGAATACCATTTAAGTTACAATAATCGATATTTTTAAGTACGTACAACTCTCATTGCCAGTAGCAGTACATCAACAACAAAACATGTACATGTACGGTATAATGAGTATGGCATATTCAGGAATGTTGAGATAAAAAGTCTTCCATTCGGTATACTAGTGGCAAAACATTTCATTTGAAATATTTAAACTTATTGTAACTTTAATTTAATTAAGAAAAAAACAAAAAAAAAACAATAATGACAAAAATAACCCAACAGAACTCGTTCTAGGTAGGTACCTAAGTATATGTATGGATGTATATCAATTGGTGGTAGGTATGTATATCTTATTTATCTATGAAGTAACAGACTTTAGACTTTAATTTTTTAAAAGAAGGTACCTATCTATCCAATATCCATGTATATGGAAATAACAATCCAAACAAGTTTTTCAGAATCTAGTCATTCAAGAAACTCAATAGCTGCTGGTTAGTTTATACTTTTCATTAGTGTCACGTTGCAAAATAAATCAGCTAAGTTGTTTTTTTTTTTAATTTTGCTCTTGCATGATTGACCTACAAAATTAGTAGTAAACCAAGATTTAAAAGCTTGCAAGATGTAGCTGCTAAGACAATCTAATTTAACTACTCATCCATTATAAGCTTAAAACAAATGATTTAAATTAAAATTGTAATAAATTTGTCTATCTACACATTGTAATTCAATACAATCTCCCAATTGATGCATTAAAAACAATTTAGATAAAACCCAAATTGCATCTGCTCTATCTTATTCTTACATTCCCCCCACACAAGTGCGCTGTTGATATCGCTGTTGATAAAGTGACACATGAACACTGAAATATCGATTAGTCACCACAATTTGTTTGTTGTAAGCCAATAGTCATTTATTATCATTAATTAATTTCACAAATAAAAAAACAAACAAAAACTATCATCATCATTGAGCATGAGAGCACAGAAGTTATAGCTTACTTACCTTCATCAATGCAAATCTTTGATCATCTTGTAGATCAGGTGTCTTTTTGTGCTGAGACATATCAACGATTCACTTACACGACACCTTTCGTCTTCTTCTGATTCTCTTGACAAAATGTACTTTAAAATAACTTTTTCACTCAAACGATGTTACACGCACTTGTTTCTTGTTTATTTTGGACTTTCTTTTGTATTAAATGAACACACCTTATATTTAATTGACAAGCGATTTTACGCAAACTAACGTAAACAATGCGAAATCGAGTTTAATTGCCGATAGATAATATTAATAAAAATGTTCGATAAGGTGAGACCGCCGCTCAAAAAAATACATTAGACCTTCCAAATTTATACACGATAACTGGTAGATTAGTTTAGTCAACAAACCTTAACTAAACACAGAAGTTCTGCGACTGAAAACTAATAATGAAACTCCTCTTGTGCAGCACCAAGACTCCAATCTCCAATGGGCCAACAACTGAATAAATATAGGAACTTTCGCTTACATAGGAGCAGTGTTGTCGTTTTCCGTTTTAAGAATGGCTTTATAGTAGTAAGCTTTTTTATAGAAAAGCTCTTGAATAATTATTATTTTAACTAGTTAAGTAGTTGTCATGTGGAAAGGAGTATGCATGCGAAAAGGAGAACTGTCAATCGAACTTTAAAACAAGAGATGAGGAGTCTTGAGAAATAGATGGCTGAGAAATACAAAAACAATCAATGGTTATCACTGGAGTGTCAACAAAGAACTTACATACTTGTTCAATGTTTGAGGGAAAGGTAATATTTGTGATTTCCTGTTAAAGCTTAGTCCAAATAGGCTTGGAGTGTGAAAAAATGAACACAGAATGTTGAAAAATGTTAAAACCCTTGGAGAGAGAAAGGGTAAAACGTGTAGTGATTGGGGATACACAAGACTTCATCCTATTGCGGATTCTCTTTATGTTTGTTGAGCCAACATTGAATGCAGCTATGGATACTTTCCATTTAGCTTAAGCTACGTACAAACGATTGGCAGATCTTACAATATCTATTGTCAGATCTTTCCGTACAAAAATGGTCCCAACCGTGTTAACTTACAATTTTTTGTGACAATATTGCCAGAAACGTAATAGTCAGACGACGATCTGACAATGAAATTGTCAGGTATGTGACAATCGTCTGAACGCACAATTTTTATTATTGTCAGAAGTTTAGGACTTTTGATATTGTCGGATGTCGTTGTTTAATACATCTTACAATTGCTGACAATTTCTTCATTGTCATATAATAAATCTAGCTGCGCGGCCGGAAAATCGAATTTGTTCAAAGTTCTTGTATATTTCTGTGCTTTTTTTTATACCTTTGTTATGTACCTACTTATTATAATTGAAAAGGAAGCAGAATTCATTTTAAAATGTTTTGAAGTGGTAAAGGATGCCCTTTCACAGTCACCAAAGCCACCATCTCCAGAAAAAAAAAAGAAGTCGTACCGAAAAAAAGTGGAGAGTGAATGGACCCACATATAAGCAAGAAGATCGTCGAATTGCTTGGAGTCCATTCACGGAAATTGGCGATACAACTCCGGTGATTTCGAATAGAATCCCTCCTCCTGTCGACGAGCCACCCAATCCTTCGCCCAAACACTTCGTCTTTATTATGGCAAATCTTCTTACTCGCTGTCTTTCAACACTTAGGCAAAATTAAAATAGTTGCAAATGCAATATTTTCCATTTTTACTTAATTTTTTAGTTATTTACACTTTTCTTATTTCTGTACTGACCACTACCTACGAATAAAACTTTTAATTTGTGTGAAATGTCTGTCCTGTCAACTGATCTACCAATTTTTCGTAAATAAATATCTTTCAACTATGTGAACTGACACTTTTAACCCTGACAATATTGGCAGGCAATTGTCCGCTAACCATCTGACAATGAAATTGTAAGACTTTTGGACAAAATCTGCCAACCATGTGAACAGACAATTTTTCAGTAAGGTATTTCGCTATTGTCAGCTAATTGTAAGAGAATTGACAAATGTGACTATATTGTAACGATTTAATAATTACCCAACTACTTTGAATTTGAAACAAAAGAAAATCCTCTAAATGTTTGCAGCGCCATCTATCTGAGAAGCTAAGCACAAAACCTTCAACCGTGTACAGCGCCATCTTGTGATTCAGCTGAGTAGCAATTCCAGTGTTCCATCTGTCAGCGACTGGAATGGAAACTACTAGAACGAGATATACTCGAATATTCCAGTGGATACTAGTGACGATTAGAACTATTTAATTCACTATGTAAGAAGATGTTTTCGAGCGAGTAGATACAGTTTAATTTTGAATGTGATAGCGTAAAGTAAGAAGTAAAAGTGTATCCGGAATTTGAAGTGAAATAAAGTTTGTTTATCTTGTAAAGTAAATAAGTGGACATTATTATTTAAAGGAAATATTGTAAAATATGACAATCATCTGTACTTAGCTTTAGTTTAGCAGGCGGTAAGCGTCGCGTGCTTTTATCATAATCGTGAGTAAGCACTTACGAAAAATGGCTTCATCATTTGTTGGCGGGTTTCGCTCGGTGTGTTCAAGTTTCTTTACAATTTTATGGACAGGATTGAACCACGCCCGCGTGATGTGAAGCCAGCAAAAATACAAAATCATAAAATTATCTTCTGTCCTTCTTTTTAAATAAGCCTCAACTATATGCTAGAATGGCAAATCGGGTAGATTGTTTGCTGCGTTTGATCAAAGCGGGACCTTTTATTGCATTCCACTATTGAAAAGTGATGGTTTTTTTCATCTGCGTGTGATATCTTAGGAACTCAATATCGAATATCTTTGAATTTATTTATTTCAAAATATAAGTCGACTCATTAAAGTGTTGAAAGATTTCAAATACATTGTGGAAAACTGGATTTCTAAATAAAAAACTTTCGCAAAGATTATGATAAAAATTTAGTAGCAGGTAATCTAGACCATCAGACTCTTGCGGTACGATGGTAACACTTTTCTTGAATTAATGAAAAAGCTCAGAGATATAAACCATACAAATACTCACTGTTGGTATGAATTGCCTGTCAACAATGAATCGTGGCCGTACCGGTAACGGCGAGTCATCCTCATTACACATTATGCATTGTCTGCAATTTAAAGGGGAAACTGAAATGCAACAGAGCTGTTTTTTTTTTTTAGTTTAATAGGCTTTCAAATGGTTGTCGACATTAAAACAACCATAAAGCAAGCATTTCTATAAAATTTTTTGGAAATTTCGAACACATTAAAACCGAACTTATTTAAATTTATTAATTTTTTGTTAATGTAATATTTTAACCTTGGAAAGTTCATTGCCATTGAAAGTCTGAGTAATGTGCAACAATAAATATAAAAACGAGCAACAAGAACAAAAGCTTGACGAAACAAGTTTTTGAACTCTGTGAATTATTGCATTTGTAGGCATTTTTTGTCCGCTGAAAGAAGGAGGATTTGATGAATAAAAATCATTATTTGGAAATTCGTTAATTTTTTATAACTTATACCTAACCTACATAGATATGTACATACGTACATTTTTTGTAAACAAAAAAATATCTATATTTGTTTTTATAGTGATATTAAAAAAGGGAACATTTGAATAGTCATTTGTTGTAATCTTTGTTTATTTGCGAAACTTATAAGAACCTACATTGTTATTAAGCAAGTTATGCATTCGTAAAAATAAATTTATCGAGATTATTATCATAAATAAGATAAGACGGCAATTACTTGTTTGATGATAAATAGTAATTATGTCAAAACAACAGAGTAAACAATTTTTTTTAATTATGTTTTTCTTTGTGTGTAAGGTGCCAGTTATTGTTATGGCTTTCATGTTTGTAACTTATATTGAGGCGTTTAGGTAGCATAATCGATTTATTATTTCGATGCCAGTATAAAGGCAATGACTTAATTCTTGCTTGCCAAACAAATTTTTCATTTAGGCTGAACCGTTTATTGAATTTCGTTTTTTTAGTAATTGAACTACCTTACCAATGATCAATGGTCATCTTGTGTGGAAGGTTGGGCAAAAATTAATTTTTTTGTTTGCCAATAATTAAAAATAAAATTTCTACCCTTATATAACTATCAAAATAATCATTGATTATGTTATTAAAGAGTCTCAAAATAAAGAATCAAATCTTTTACTAATGAGTTTCAATGAATGCTATAACTGGCGCCTATTGTATTCCTTAATTGCAAAATTGCTTAAATGTTAAAGCGTAGCACCTATTAGTCACATTTTATTATCGCTAATGACCCATCTGTGGTCCCATGAAAATAAACCAATAGGTACGGATCTTGGTGACAACTGTGTTGAAAATAAGGACATTTTCAGATAGATTTGGCATGTTTGACAGGGGGGGGGGGTCAAATCATGGAGAGAAGACAAGTATTTGTCAAAATTCATGGTAAAAATGAAAAATGTATAAGTTGTGTGGTATTGTCCAGAGCCAGGGAAGGGCAAGTGCCCCCCTTTGCCCCTACCTCCAGGCGCCTATGGAGCAAACTATCCTCTCAAAAAGTACTCCAAATTCTCGAGTTCCTCAAGGGAGCTAATTTGATGAGTAACCTCATCCAGCTCCAAAAGGGGGACACTATAGATCTTAAGGTCGCAGTGTAATTATACCCAACAAAATTTTTTTTGAACAAATACACAGAAACTTTAGTAACACGCTAGCTATTCGCTCTCAACTGGCTTGCATTTTTCTTAGCTAGTTGAGAAGCGAGTAGAGCGCCGAGTACAGTGAGGCAAAATACTAATAGGACCTCTCTAGCTAGTATTCGCTCGTTTGCCCTGAGGTTTAGACCCACATTAAGGTTAAAAGCATCCCACATTGGAGCTTATAGTGAAACCGATTTAAATCTCACTTTCATTTTATCATGGCCTGCCCCGCGTTGTCAAATACTATTATTTGTTATTTTCCTAGACTGAAGAAAATTAGACGAAAAAACATAGTCGGGTCACAAAACCACTTGGCAGCAATGTGCTGTGGAATGACAATTTAAAATCAGCTGACACAAAAATTTTAAATTTTAATTCAAATCTACGAATCGTCTTTTTGGATTTGCTGCTTGGTTATTTTCTGTGGCATTTGCATCAAATTAAAAGAAAAATAAGTTTTTTACACCCCTTTGAACCACCTTTTTAAAATTTTGTTTTGAGATTGTATAGCGTTATGCTGATGGATTTATACCACTCAAAAATAGGCAGTTTTTTTTATAGTAAACTGCCAAAAAAAATAATTTGTCCATTCTTCTGACAATAATACTGCCAATTTATCAATCGTGTAAATCCAGCATTATCCTGACCATAGAGTACCTATATTACCTAGAGAACCGACCGGTACCCCTCTTGCCTTAAACACCCGCAAATTTTACTTGAGGTGAGTAAGTGAAAACTCTCTTAGTTTACTCTTTTTTCCTTATCCGTGAATCCGTGTGAATGGTGAATATAAAAACAAATTGGCGCATTAGTTCAAAAAGGTACGTGTCTACGATTTAATTGTGAACAAAGTGGTGGCATTAGCTCAAAAAGGTGCGTGTCTACGAATTGCACACCTAAATCGTAGACACGTACCTTTTTGAGCTAAGAAACTAGAGTGCGCTTCTAATTTTCGGTAGGTGTTTTTGTTTTTTTTTTTAAACATAAATATTAAAAAATATTATTTAATTTATTACCCGGGAGCAACAATGACCGATATTCTTCATAGTTTAGGTTGACAAAGGGTTAAAAAAAGAAATTTGACTACGAAATTAATAAATTTCTCAATTTTTGAATTTAACGGATTTTTTTTTTGAATCCCTGGGCGGTCTTATCCACCTTATTGAGCACTTTGAGCAATTTGAGCGAAGTCCTTTCAATTGAAGCCATGTTGGTTCGATCCCATTTAAAATGCATTGGACAACAACCCCATACAAAACTTAATGGGCATTTTCCTCTCAGTACAGCTTGTAGGGTGGAAGAGAACGACCGCTTAAGTCGGTTCTCTAGGTAATATAGGTACTCTATGATCCTGACCTTGCTGTGGACTTTTACATTTATTCCATCTCCGCAGCCGAATTAAAATTCTACAACACAGAAAAATGTAGAGCAAATATCTAAACCAATTTATTTCATAAAACAGAATCATTTCGTTGAAATTCAAACTTTTCACCAATTTTATTGCAGTCTGTAAATTCACAATTGCCATAGTTAAGTTGTCTTTACTAAGTGAATACACAAACCTATGCAAAGAGAGGATAATAAAGCAGTTCACACTACATTATCAGCTTATTTTGTTTTAAAATTATTTGAATTATTTTGTTAATCAATGATGAAGAAATTTTCGAATAATTAAGATTGAAAATGAAAAAATATGCACGACTGGGTCGCACGAACTTGCTCTTATGCGCGACCACATTGTGGTTCTATAGTCTGAAATAAATTAGCTATAGGAGCATATATTTTATCCATTTGCCAAATCTTAGTTTAGTTTCAGGTGGTATTATGTGAGTATACAAAAATTAACAATATAGCCTAGTGTTGCACATATACAATATGCATATAAGGAAATTATACTATTTAAACTGGTAAATTGCTTAAATCAACAAAATTAGAAAGAAATTGATTAAAATACTTTGAATCCGTTTTAACCCAACGCGATGTACACCATCTGAATTCTTATATAAATCTTTATTTATGAGAAACAAATTTTGAAAATCGTAGGAGCGGTTTTAAAAATAATTAATTTTTTATATATAAAATTTCGTTAACATTTTTGAGAAAAATAATTGGTACGCCAATTTAAAGCATTTATTAATGTTGCGTTAAAAATTGAACTTCACAAAAAAATCTGCTACCAGTTTTCAAAATATCGAATTTTCAAAAAATAATTTTGATTTTTTTTTAAAAAATCCAAAAATCATTTTTTAGAAAATTTTGATACGCACTTTTATTTATATTTGTTACAAGCTTCTGTATAAAAAATCTAATTTTATTCGGTTGATCAAATGTTGAGATAGTCGAAAATCAAAGAAACCGTTCTATGAGAGGTACTGTTAATAAACCTAAAATATAAACTTTAAAAATTTTAAATGATAGATCGTACTAATTTTAACACACAAAAAAACTTTTATGAAAATCGTAGGAGTCGTTTTTGAGAAACAAAATATTTTTCTTAACGGTTTTTTAACATTTGTATGGGAGGCACCGTTATTTTTGGGTATTAGAATAATTTTTGTCAAAAATCTTCTAGATAAAGTTAAAAAACTGCTATTTACCAAGTTTAATAAAAATCGACCAGGTCGTTTTTGAAATATTGAGTTTTCAAAAAATATATTAAAACTTTTTTTAAAAATCTAAAAACTATTTTTTTGAAAATTTTGGTACACAATATTATTTAGAATGTGTCAATACTTCTTCATAAAAAAATTGATCAGAATCAGTTTAACCGTTTTCGAGAAAAGCGAAAATCAAAAAAAATGGTTCTTTGGGAGGTACCATTAATAACCATTTTTTGGAACCATTTTTTTTATTAAACGGCAACTTATAACTATTTAAATTAATTGAGTTCTTAAAAACAAATTCGGTAGCGCTGGATTTGAGAAAAATAAGTTTTTCCTTTTTGGCCAAGAAATTTTGTATGACAGCTACTGTTAATTTTGGTCCTAAAAAAAAAGAGAAAAAAACGGGTGGGGGGAATGTCCAAAAAACGCTAGGTACCAAGTTTAAAGAAAATCGACCCGTCCGTTTAGGCTGTAGTCGAACCGACAGACAGACAGACAGACAGACAGACAGACGGACGTTTTTGCGAGACCCACTTTTTTTGACTTCTCCATCATCGTAATGTAAAGTTTGATCAAAATCTCGAGTTCGATTTTTTGTACGAATCCATAACTTCCCATATAGTACCTATATCGCAAGTAAAAAATACTCATTTCAATTTGATATATGTAATAAAATTAAAACAAAATTCCCCACATCGGTCTTCGTCAAATCAGAACAAACAAAATTGATGGGTTCGTCTCTACGGACAAAATCCACCGAGTACCTAGAGATTGTAAATGTTTATTTTCCTAGGAAGTAGTGAAAATGTTTATCTTTGAGAAAAGATCTAACGGTTTAAACATAGATATATTACGAATAGGTCTATATTGTTCCGGCTATACGTAGAATGTTCTTGTTTTTCTTTCATAATATCAGAATATGAGGTAAGTTGGTTTTATTATTTATTGAATCATTGAAATTTGTTGTGATTGATGAAATCAACAGTAAACGATTTATGAAATATTACCTGTTATTTTTCCTTGTGCCTATGCTTCTGTTTTGTTTTACTTAAGTGAGTTTAGTTGCTTATTTTGTTCGAAGATACATAAATTCTCGTAAAATTAATTGCACAATTGAGTCGGACAGAGTTGCTCGTAGTATTTTATAGAAAGTGTAACATTGGACTACGTCTTTCACAGATTGTGTTTTTTTGATGTGTAAACATCTATGCTGGCGGTAGAGTGAAAAAAAACGTGAACGTTCGTGTGCAACGTTACGTCGTGCAACGTAACGTCGTGCAACGTTACGATGTGCAACGTTACGATCTGCGCATACTAGGATGGGTGCGTTCAGTGAAAAAAAAATCTTAAGATCCCCTTCAAGCAAAAACAAGTCCGTTTTCGATCCGCGCACGTTGATGTTTACACATATTAACCGTGAGTCCCGGCACTCACACAATTTTTATTATTAGCCTTAAAATTCATTAAAAATTAGTCCAATTTACAAAGCGTTGATAAGTTGATTCATTTTTTTTTTTTTTTTTAAGTTTGAGTGAATTTCTATACTTAAAATTCAGTTTTTTAATGTTTATAAAAGAACTTGTTGTTATGAAAAAAAAACTAAAAGTTATATTTTGAAAATCCAGTTTTTTCTCCATCACCCACGCATACTACATCAATTATAGCATTAGAAATACTTTAAAGCCCCTAAGGTATTATTTTCTATCTTAATAAACGGCGCGGCGGCGGAATCTATTTATTTTATGTAAATTAGATGAACCCGTTGAAAAGTTATTTTAAACACATTTAAATGCTAATTAAGTGATAAATACTTTTTTGCAATTATTCACATATATCAGTGAGTCAGAAATAGGGAATGGATGAGGTGTGCCTTGCCTTTGCCAAAATTATATTTGCGGCACCCACATTTTTGAAGATATTCTTATTGTTTAGTTCTATTATGGTTTAAATATATAGCAAAATTGTAAACTGATATTATGGTAATAGCAAGTTGAACTTTATGAAGCAGTTTGTATTTAAAATTAACGTATTTAATCCTACAACTTATATTATAAATGTATGAATATTTGGATATTTTTTTGTTCTTCAAACGCATTTGAACAGCTGGATGGATTATAATGAAATTGGGCATGACTAAATTTGGTAACAAATGGAAGTTTTGGGGGGATCTATTTTTTACAATTGGCAGACGGTAAAATAATAAACTGACAATTTTAAATTCTATTCTGTATTTATCAAAATGGAATTTTTTTAAGTTATTTGAAAAATATTGTAGTGAAAAACCATATAAATTAAAATAACTGTCATATAATTCCATTAAACATACTTTTAACTTAGCAACAGTTTGAAAATTCATAAAAATTGACAAGTATGACAGAGGTGTCAAAAGTATGACAGAGGTGTCAATTTGAAAGTTATAAGTTGACATTTGTCAAATTTTTGACCCTCAACTAATTTGAAAATTTTGTAGAATTGTTGGAAAATATTCCCAAGTTTTGTCATGAACTCTCTGACAAATTTTTACAAACAATTTGTTTTTTTTTTGAGACGAAAGCAAATATAAAATAGGCCAAAAAACGCCAATTTTGTATGGACTTAAGGCTGTTAAAAGCTATTTTGAAAGGAATTGACTCTAGACATGCCAATTATAACAGTTTTGGTTAATAAAAGTACTGTTTATGCAGCCCCGCAGGGCCAGGGCCCTCCGCCGGTGGGCATACTCCAGGCACCCAGAGTTTTTTTTTGTCAAGTTGCGAGAAGCGCGTTAACGTACGCCCACTTTTAATGGCGAAAAACTGTTATAACTGTTAAAAATTGACATGTCTCTAATCTCGTCTATTTTGACAAGATGCCTACGTAAAATTTATCAATTTTGCTGTTAAAATACTGAAGAAGAAAAAAAAAATATGTGAGTGCCATGGATTCACGGTTAATATTTGTAAACATCAACATTTGTGCATCAAGCGCAGTTTTGAGAATCCATATTTGGATCCGTATGCGAAGTCTCTCCAAACGTTGCTTCAAGGGGATCTTCAGATTTTTGTCACTGACTGAACGTACGCATCATCATCATCGTCGGCTCGACAACCGGGGTCCGGTCCTGGCCTCCTTCAACAAGTCTCTCCACCCATCCCGGTCTCGAGCCGCCGCCATCCAGTTGCGCACCCCAAGGCTCCGGGCGTCTTGGTCTACGCCATCTCTCCAGCGCAAGCATGGTCTACCACGCTGTCGTCTACCATGGAATGTACCACAAAGAACTTTCCGAGCAGGTTCCTCTTCGCTCATGCGAGCTAGGTGCCCTGCCCACCGGAGTCTACCGAGCTTAATTTTTGTCACGATATCTGCTTCAAGGTAGATTGCGTACAATTCATGATTGTACCGTCTCCGGAATCGTCCTTCCTCACATATGGGGCCAACAATTCTCCTTAAGACTTTTCTCTCGAACGCGGCTAAGAGGTCGGAGTGCCTTTTGCTAAGCACCCAAGTCTCGGATCCATATGTGAGTACTGGCAGGACCATGGTCCTGTACAGCAGCAGTTTTGAAGTTATGGTGAGATTTCTGGATTTGAAGAGCTTTGACAGACTATAGTAGGCTCTGTTGGATTTGAGAAGCCGCCCGCATATTTCTTCTTCTATATTGTTATCGGCTGCTACTATTGACCCAAGGTATTTAAAGGATTGCACCACTTCAAATTCGTGCTCCGCTACCTTGATTGTTTGACCAACTGTTCCTCTCGCATTCGACGCCACCATGTACTTTGTTTTACCTTCACTAATGTGCAGCCCCAGATTTTGTGCCGCCTGCTCGATCTGGATGAAGGAATCATGTACAGCTTGCTCGGTTCTTCCGATGATGTCGATGTCGTCTGCGTAAGCCAGTATCTGGCTGGACCTGTTGACGATGGTCCCTCTTGTTGCCGTGCCAGAGTCACGGATTGCTTTCTCCAACGCCAGGTTGAAAAGGAGGCAGGCCAAACCATCCCCTTGTCGGAGTCCATTAAAGATGTTGATTGGTTTGGATAGCAATCCGGCTATTTTTACTTGGCTTGTTACGTTGGTCATGGTCAACCTACATAGTCGTGTCAATTTATTTGGGATGCCGAATTCTCTCATGGCTTTGTAAAGTTCTACCCTGGCTATGCTATCGTAGGCGGCCTTAAAGTCTATAAACAGGTGGTATGTTGGGATGTTAAATTCTAGACATTTTTCCATCGCCTGCCTAAGGGTAAAGATCTGATCAGTTGTTGATTTGCCTGGAATGAAAGCACACTGATATTGTCCGATGATGGTTTTAGCGTATGGGGTTATCCGGTCTTGTAGGATAGAGGAGAGTATCTTATAGGCGGTACTCAACAACGTGATACCTCTATAATTGCTTCACGTTGTGACATCTCCCTTCTTATGTATGGGGCAAATTATACCTTTTCGCCAGTCTTCTGGAATTTCTTCATGCTCCCACACGTGCACTAATCTCATGAATTGCTTGACGTAAAGCTGGCCCACCGTGTTGAAATAGTTCGGCTGGTATACCATCGGCTCCCGGGGCTTTGTTTTTCTTTAGCCGGCCTATAGCCTTCTCAACCTCTTCTATGCTTGGTGGCGGCAACATAGGGTACTCTTCTTGAAGTAGTGGAGCCTCCACTTCTGCAGTGAGCTGACCATTTAGCAATTCATTGAAGTACACTTCCCATCGCTCCAGTATGCTTTGAGGATCGGTGATCAGATTTCCCTCTCCGTCCTTGCAGTATGTGCAGCGTGGTGTGTACTGCGTCATGTTTCGGACGGATTGGTAGAACTTCCGCGCCTGGTGCGGACCTCGCTCTCGGCTTTTCTCTATTTCACAGATTATGTTCTTCTCCCAGGCTGATTTTTTCTGTCTGTGAAGCCGTTTTTCAATTCTTCTGAGCTCTTTATATTCGTCTTCGCGTGCCCGCGTTCTATGAGATTGTTGCATTGCTCGGTACGCAACATTCTTACGTTCAGTCGCTAGCTTGCATTCATCATCAAACCAGTCGTTCCGATTTCTACGACTGCTGCCTAAGATGGAGTTGGCAGTACTAATGACAGTATTCTTAAGGCGTGTCCACTTCTCATCTACGCCCAGCATACTGGCTCCAGGACTTACTCTACCCAGTTCTAGGGCGAGTCCTAACGCATTACCAAAGGTGTTACTGGTGTTTTCATTGCGCAGAGCAGCCGTGTTGATTCGAACCTGATCGGCGGATGCAATACGTCTTCGCAAGGCAATTCGCCCTCGGAAAACCATACCAACAAGATAGTGATCCGAGTCGATATTGGCACCTCGGTACGTTCGTACCGTCATCAAGTTCGAGTAGAGGCGACGGTCTATCAACACGTGGTCAATTTGGTTACGAGTGACTCCATCAGGTGATACCCAGGTGGCTTTGTAGATATCTTTACGCGGGAACCTGGTACTCGCAACGACCATGTTTTTCGATGCTGCCAATTCTAAGACTCGAAGTCCATTGTCATTAGTGTTCTCATGCAAACTATGGGTGCCTGCGTAATGCCTGAATACCGGCTCCCGACCTATTTTTGCATTCAAATCCCCAAGGATGACTTTTACGTCATACCTTGGACAGGCATTGAGGGCCCTCTCGACTTGTTCGTAGTAAGTCTCTTTTTCTTCGTCTGAGGACTCCTCCGTAGGTCCGTGAACGTTAATGAGGCTGATGTTCTTAAATTTGCCTCGCACGCGAAGGGTGCATAGCCTTTCGCTTATAGCGTTAAAGCCGATGATGGCAGACTTCATTTTTTCGCCGACTAGGAAGCCTACCCCGAGCACATGGTGTTTTGTATGACAGCTGTAGTATAAGTCATAATCTTTCTTCTGTAGAACACCATTCCCTGTCCATCTTATTTCTTGAAGTGCTGTTATGTCAGCTTTATATTTTGACAGGGCATCGGCTAGCTGCTGAGCAGCTCGAGCTCTATAGAGCGATCGTACGTTCCATAAGAAAATTCGTAAATCGTTATTCCGTTTTCTTTGCGTGGGTTGTCGTCGTGAGATCAGTCCGTTTCCGAGGCTTGTTGTTGGTCTCGTAATTCTTCTAGTTTTACGGAACAGGGAATTAACCTGTTGCCAACCTGTGGAACTAGCCTGATCATATTAGCCAAACCTTTTTAAAGGCTTGTTTCTAGCGGCCGCCGCGAAGAGGCTATGATCACACTTCCACCAGTCCGAAAAGTTACGGCACGTGCATGTTTTCGTATGCTACATGTTATTCCCCCTATTCGGCTGATGGCTGACCGTACGCAATTTCCTATTATATGCTGACTTCCCTAATGTAATGTGCTACACCGTAAAGTGTACTTGGAAATGGAGGTCAGTATTACGTCTAGTTGCCGACGACGGAAAGGCAGTTTTTCAAAAACTTCAAATCAACGTTTTTTCAGAATTTTGTATAATCATGCTATTTAGAACCACGCTTTTTTGAAGAAAAACAAAATTTTATATGTATATGTTCCTATAATAAAAATTGATGCACTCACGATCATTCAATTGATGACATTTTTTTGTGTGGCCTGAACTTTGAGTTTTGTTTGTATGTTTCTGCTCGGTTGCTTGGATTCGTTCAAGATTCAACTGATCTTCGGAGTTCTTTAGCAAGAAGATGAAATTGTCACAACAATTTACGATTGTCAAATTTACAAGCAGCATAAAGTTATGGACGGTGTTCATATTGACATCTCTTTCATTTATCTCGTTCCACCTCACTATGAGAAAGATATAGGCAGGATTTTTAAATTTTTTTGAAAATATCCTGCCTCACTAGACCATCTCTTTCTCATCATGAGGTGGAGTGGATAAAACAAAGAGATGTCAAAATGTGTAGCGCACAGTGGACCAATGTGAAAACTGTCATGTAGGCCATGACAAAATTTTCAAAATCTGACAATAACAAATATGTCATTGAAAAGTTGTCAGTTGTCACTACAAATTCGTCGTTGTATTTAACAGACAATTATGTCACCTGTCAATTATTTATGAACTGTGAATATGTAAGACAAGTGCGACACATTTGTAAATAGAATTGTCTCCTGTCAATTTTTATGAAATATACGACCCGCAGGTGGCCACATGAAACTAAAACTATTATTATATCAACATAATTTTGTATATAAGTATATGTACATGTAGGTACATAGGGATATGTATTGAAAATTACAATATCTTATACGTAAAAACTAAAGGGAGGTTAATGATTCTCATTCTTAATTAGGTCAAAAAACAAAATCTCTCAGTGTCATTGAAAAAAAAAACAAATGCATATATGTAATACTAATAACGAAAAAAGCTTAACTCATTTCACTTTCTTATAAGTACCTTATTATGCTTTTCATTAAACTATAAATCAATCAGATGTCTGAAAACCATATTTATTTACATTCTTACTGACGTCATATTAGATCATTTCGTAAAAGTAGGTAGGCACTTCTTTCAAACCACGCATATGAGATGCAAAAGTTCAAAAACACTTTGATAAATCGACATAATTAATAAATTCACCCCAAATTCACTTAAGAAAAACCAAAACAGTCCAAATCAATGTTTTTATTTGTTTATGTTTAGTCTACAAATACAAATAATCTATCCCCTATAATAGAGCTAGTTCCAATAGACAAACCTCTGGATCTATAAACACTTTAAATGTTGATGGTAAAATTGTATCCAAAAGTTAATTATATCTCACATCAAAACTATGTTTAGAATCGAACAGTTGAGCAAGAAGGCTTCTCATTCGGCGTGTTTATTTAGCCCAGTTTTCAACAACAACAAGGAAAAAAAAAAACACTCCCTTCGACTTATCATCTATTCAATCCGATCACCCACCAAGTGGGCAGTAATTTACCTCAGTAGAGATATGTACGTTCCCATGGAAACGATCCCCATTCTAAATTAAAAGGAAAAACAAATGTATACTCGAATACACATACTTTTCTTAAATCATGACATTAATACTCTTCACATAATTATGTAGCTTAGAAGTTCATGCGAAGATTTTTCATCGTCAATCAAGTTTCCCATCACAATCACAACTTCTAAGGGTGATCGAGTATCAGATCCATTAGACCGCCCTCAAGTTTGGGTCACCGCAACCGCAACCGAAATTATAATTGTTTCTTTTTCATTTCAAGTGCACTCGAGTGCAATTGCAAAAATTTAAATTCAATTTATTTCAGTTTGGTTTGATGGCTTGAGATTTCATCTAAATTGGGATTAACTCGAGATCATTAATCCAGCCTGTCAGTTCGGATCCAGATATTTTGATTTGAGTCTGAGACCCGTATTTTGTTTTTTTTTTAAATTTTTTGTAAGCTGTATTCCTGGAATCTAATGATTCCTAGCATGTGCCTCATTTATTCATCCATGATGGAAATGAAATATGAATATTAATAGGAAGTAAGGCACGGAAAGGGGCGTCACGTTAATGGCTTTTAGAAAACATTAAGAAATTCCCTCCACCATACATATATACGCGAGGAGGCCCCTTTGAGCATCATCGTTATTTGAAGGGTGTACAAAATGAAAAAAAAAGACACAACGAAAAAACGAAACACTCAATTTTATTCCTTGCTACCAATTATCACATATTTTAAAACATATCTTCAACGGTGACATAAATAGGGCACTTAAGAGGATATGACATTCTCAAGAGTGAATTCGTTCAGAGGTTAAGCGACAAAGGTTGAACGAGTGTAATTTAAATTTGTTTAGCAGCCTTCTCCTTCTTCTTCTTTATAGGCAGGATAGGTAGATTGTATATGAGTGAGTTTTTTTTTTATTTTTTTATTTATATTTATTGTTATGAATTTGAATGAAAGTGTTTTGAAAGAAAAACATTATAAGATATTAAAGGTATAGGTACCTACTTCTGGATGAGTATGGCAATTTGAATTAATGAATTCAAAGTGGAAGGAGCAGGATTTAGAGTTTATGTTATATAAGTAGCTAAACGAAGAATAATTTAATTAAATGGTTGAGCATTTGTTGTGTATAGATACATATTTCTTTCTCGTTCTGAAAGTCTTTTCGTATGATGCAATCAATTGGATTGACTAATAATTGGGTTCTTTCCTTCGTTACTTCACCAGGACAGAATCTGTAAATACAATAAAAAAGAACTCTTCAAAAAAAATGTCAACATAGTCTATTGCATACACTGGGAAATAAGTGTTCAATTTTGTTCAATAGTATTGCAGTTTCAAGCTCCAGGATCTTAGCACCTCAAATGTGGGATATTCAAAAAAAAAGTATGTCAGTTAAAAGGTAAGTCATAAGAGTTCAACAAGTTTCAATAATTGGTGATTTGTAGAAAGTTTATAATCAATGGTTAAAGATTTTCAAGACTATTAGAGATTTTTACTACCTGGTGCTCATTTGTGGATGTGGATATTAGCAAAAAAGTAGACCATTTGAATAGATTTCAGAAATTGGTCAGGCATATTTTTTGTTTAAAAATTATTGAAAGGTTTTTTTTTTCAAAATCGTTAGCATCTTAACTGTGGGAAATTCAAAACAAAACGTTTAAAGGTCGTTAAAGAATTTTTTGTAAATGTAAGAAAAAATCAATTTAATGATAAAGGTAATTGGTTTCAGAAATTCATAAAAAATTTTAATGACTGAGGAAGACCTACTTATTTTTGTTAACCCCACAACTGAGGTGCTAAGAATCTATACTGTGACTGATCTTGTCAAACATTATAAAAATTGGTAAACAAATTTATGACTGACCAACTGCCGAAACTAGTTGAACTTTTATACTTTATAGGTGCGGATTTTGGTCCAGAGGCATAATTGGGCCATTTTTCGAAAATGAGCAAGGAGTGGCCTTTACAGTCAATGGCGATCGTTATCGGGCCATGTTGAACGAATTTTTGTTCACAAAAATTGAAGAGGAGGATATTGGCAATATTTGGTTACAACAGGACGGCGCTACGTGCCCCACAGCCGAAGCTACACTCGATGTTTTGCGCCATTTTCAAAAAAAAAAAAAGAAGTTCTTTTAAGCTGATTTTACGAATATCCCACAAATTAGGTGCTAAAAAGCTGTTATAACTTTGAAAAACTATAAAAATTGACTCAAAATTTTCCCTGTATGACTAATTACTGAAACAATTTGACATTTTATAACCAAATCGGATGTTTTTTTTGAATATTCCATAAAATAGGATGCAAGCATCCCGTACGCCTTTGGAAACAAATTTAAAATTAATTAAAGATTGCATATGGCTGACCAATTACAGAAATCAATGGACCTTTTGTGACAAATATGTGAACTTTAAGGTGACACACTTATTTCGAATATCCCATATATGAGGTGCTAGCACCCCTTGGCCTTGAAAAAACTTTAAACATTAATTAAGAATCGCACATGGCTGACCAATTACTAAAACCAACTGTGATTTTGCCACCACTTAGTAACCTTTCATATGGCATACTTTTTTCCGAATATCCCAGATATGGGGTTCTCAGATCCCGGAGCCCAAAAAGGGCTACTGTATATGGCTGACCAATTACAGAAATCAATGGACCTTTTGTGACAAATATGTGAACTTTAAGGTGACACACTTATTTCGAATATCCCATATATGAGGTGCTAGCGCCCCTTGGCCTTCACAAAAACTTCAAACATTAATTAAGAATCGCACATGGCTGACCAATTACTTAAACAAACTGTGATTTTGTCACCACTTAGTAACCTTTCATATGGCATACGTTTTTCCGAATATCCCAGATATCGGGTTCTCAGATCCCGGAGCCCAAAAAGGGCTACTGTATATGGCTGACCAATTACAGAAATCAATGGACCTTTTGTGACAAATATGTGAACTTTAAGGTGACACACACTTATTTCGAATATCCCATATATGAGGTGATAGCACCCCTTGGCCTTCACAAAAACTTCAAACATTAATTAAGAATCGCACATGGCTGACCAATTACTTAAACAAACTGTGATTTTGTCACCACTTAGTAACCTTTCATATGGCATACGTTTTTCCGAATATCCCAGATATCGGGTTCTCAGATCCCGGAGCCCAAAAAGGGCTGCTGTATTCCACAACTTGCGTTTTTAAGCACAATAGAGACGTTTTGGAGACCAATAATGTTTTTTCTGAGAGAATATAAGGCAGGTGCCGTTATTTTTGACCTTATCAGGCTGGAACGCCATTTATACAGAGATATCAGACAGGCAGACATACATACAGGAAACACTTTTTATATTTCCTGTATATCATGGGAAATTCATTATTTGATCATAATCACTTTTACAGTGAAAAATTATTTTTGAAGTAACCTATAGGAAGGGTTGTACGTATATGACTGAGTACATCATATTATGGCACTTCGAATCTTTCATAGACCCTCAATATTTCAATTTATTGCCAAAAAAATAGTTTTTTTTTTTAATGTTTTCAGGTTTCAATGATTTTTTACTCAGCGGTTTTTTTTTCAATTTTAGATATTTTACAGTTTCAAAAAGAAAAATTTCCGTTCTTTTTAAATATAAAAACTTTTATTTTCATACTACAAAATTGTGTGCAGATTTTTTGGATTGAATCTCAAAATTACACATTTTTTCACGTTTTTTAGACTATGAAGACTGTCTTAAGCTTCATTTTGAACTTTGAATTTTTTTTTGGATTTTTAATTTTGATGCTGAATCGAATGAGCTATCATTTAAGAAAATCAACCATAAATTGTGGAATCTATATATTTTTTACCCTTGGAACAAAATATGTAATTTCTAATGTTTTTTATTTGATCTTTAGGACAACTTATTAACTTATAACACTAAACGAATAATTCCATCGTTGATGTTTCCTCTAAAGTAAACACTATCGAAAAGTAAAAATTGAGTTCAATTAATTCTCCATCGAAACAATATATGAACATACAAATAGATTTTGTATATTATAGTACCTACAAAATATACATCCAGTTCCAATCATCATTAAAAGTCCAAATCGATATATAGACACTTCACAAATTCAATAAAATTTATAAATTTAATTCTATTCTTTGGAACACTTGATACGAACACACCTTGCAGTGGTATTTATGAAAATCGACGATATGGCATAATTCCAATCACCATTTGGATTATGCAAAATCCCTATAACTATACACACATTGAATTCTCTTTGAATTTGATGAATTGTAACTGGAAATTCAAGAGCTCCTTCGTTTATAATATGCATTCGAAAAGGACTCAAAGAAGGATTACCTGTATATGAGAGTCATTCAATATGCACATAATATTATTGCCTATAATATATGTTTAGTCTATAGATATACACTCATGACACAAGTGTTTCATTTCGTCCTTATATCATCATCGGCACAGGACTTCGACGATATTGTATCCTTTCATTTTAAAATCTATGTTTGTTTGCTCGAAATGCGTTAAGGTATAAAAGTGTAGGGTGTGTATTGTGAAATGAAGCGATTACTGTAGATACTTTACCTACGTATATATGGATTTAATTATAGCATATATATGGAAATGAAGGCAATGCAAACTTAATTTGTGTCCAGCAACGAACATTCAGGAAGGATTCCTTTTGACAATGATAAGTTTGATGTCTACTTGTCAGGGATGTAGGATAATATTGTCAATTTGAAACTGCCAGTGACATTACAAACTAATTCTCCGATCTCCTTTATTTGGGTCGAAGTCAAAAACAAACAAAAGAATTATTATTGGTATTAGGTACTGATAAAAGATCTTCACATTCTATCGAAAAGTGAATCTTACGAGTATACCTATATAGAATTTGATTAAGCGACAGCCTTATGTACTTTCATACACGAATACCAATGTTTGGAAGGACTTGCACTTACCGCAATCGAGCTAGTATTATTCAGAGATTTCTGTTTGAGAAATGTCAATTCGATAAGACTTTAATAATTTTCAAATTTGTTTTCGGTGATATATTAACCAATACATTGACAGAGGATAAACTTTTTTACAAAATTTCCAAGACAGGAAATGTCCTCCAGGATTTTTGAAAAACTTATTATGCTAAAAAATTACGATAGAAAAAAAAAACTTTTAGAAGGTTTTTAATCAAGTATAGGAAGGTATAGTCGTATAAGTATGTGTACATAAATTAAGATCTGAAGATAAAGGTTGTGTCAGTGCGACTATCAATTAAATTAAAACTAAGTCAGTTAAAATTTTGTAAAAGTATTTGAAGTTATCATTCATTTCGCGGGGTTGAGGGTAAAAGCATTCAAAATGCGACAAGATGAAGTTAGTTGTGCTTTGAAACGAATATTATAGACTTTTCACACCAAATATCAAAAATACATGTTTTCCCATAAATTGTTTTCGTTTTCTTAAACTACAAGTTGAACTCAACAATCACACCTTTCGATACATTCAGCGCTCTATCAAACGTCAAAACGAAAACCGACGGGATGCTGAACACCATTGACTTATTATATATGGACTGCCAGGAGCCAACTTCACGTTGACGCCACTTTAAGCTATGCGTTACAAGCGCCGGGTTCAGTCTTATCGGAAAACACAGATACTACTGTTTGACATTTGTATCGAGGATTTTTTTTCCATCTGATTTCATTTTTCATTGGGTACGTTCATCAGACACAAGGGACTAAATATGTAGTCAAGTGCTTTCATTGAAAGCAAATTTTACAAAGGAAACTAGTTATTTTTTGAGATGTCACTTTACTTCCAACCTTTACCTTCCGTTGATAGTGCAGATAGTATTTATAATAATATTTTTATCTGAAACACACCTCACACAAATGAATTACGAAGTGTATATTATAATTTCTTCAATAGATACATGCATTCTGTGTTTCCGACATCCTTCACGTAAGAGTTTAAGTTTAGATAAATCGTTGATATCTTTGCGCTGAACGTGACTGAGATTTTTCACTTCTTGTCTAGGAGCAAATAAAATTTTATTTCACTTAAATCGATAACCATTACCGCTGTTTGTTGATTTCATTGGTTGCTATTGTTAATTAGTTGTTTTCATACTTTTTTTTAATTAATAACAACAAATTACTAAACAAACATCATCCAGAAGAATTCTGAAACTGAATTGCAAAATAAAAACAAACAATAAATGTCAAACCAGTGCTAAGGGTTATTTAAAAAATAAAATCCCGTAACCAAATCCGAAAATTTCCTATTTTTTACAAACAACTTCTCGCTTAATTTTCAAAGCTGTTAATTTGTACAAATTTTAGTTATGTCGAAGTTCATAAAATAAAATAAAATTAGTAGAAATTGGCAGATTTGAAAAGTAAATGAGTAGAGGTAGTATTTTGCATCGCACTTTTTGCTAAGAATATTGAATATAGTAGGCGTGTTTTTTTGCAAGTCCATATGGATTTGTCGGAAAAAACGACATTGGGACTTAGGAACTTCTTACTTGCAGTACGTAAGTCCCGATAATTATCTGGAATTAGCTAAGTCCATATAGATTTAAGTTGTTGTTGTATTTACGTGTAAAACAATTAGTTCCGATGTTGTTTTTCGACAAATCCATATGGACTTGCAAAAAAGCACGCCTAATATTTTTAAAAACACAGTTTAAGAGCGTTTTTATAGGGAATTCTAATCCTCTACAATTTCGGTTAAGATAGATTTTATTGATAAATTAAAAGGAAGGTTCGTTCCTTTACTCCAAAATCTTTTCTTCGTATATGACTCTAAAACCAAAGGTTTTATAAAATAAATCAAAATCCTATGACAATAGATGGCCTTATCTTCTATGAATGAAATTTCATTCTAAGGCGAAGTATGCAACAGATGGCGCTAAAGATAGTATTTAGGTAGGCCCGAATTTGTCGCTGATTTCTCTTTGAGAACTGGAACCATCATCTCCGCAGGTTTTGTATGGAATTGACAACCAACTAGCAGTCCATATATAATAAGTCAATGCTGAACACAGTAGACGCAATGGGGTGCGCGTCTTAACTAATAAACAAGGCAGTTCGCTAAATTGAATTAAAAAGCCCAGGGCTTCCACGTTATTTTCTCACGACACGAAAAAATATGCTCAAAGGTGGTGAAACTTGTGGAAAATACATAATGATGGTCGTAATGGTATGTTTTTTGCTGATGAAAATTCTTTAACCAATGGGCGAAAGGGAAGAAGGAAACAGAAAATTTAAATGGAATGAGATTATTTATATGGTTGGACGCAGTGCCACACTGATAGTAAACTTTAAAAGCTTTTGTTAATTTTATTAATGCAAGTGAGTGTTTGTCGTGAGGAGCTGGCGGACAAAATTGAACTTTTAAGCAATGAATTTTTGTTATTATAAGACAAAATAAAGTTAAACCTAGGTTTTTTGAATGAAATTTGTTAATGTTTAATTTTTATATGTTAGGACTTGATCTAATTTCTAATTTTTCAATTCTCTATTTGTATTTGTGAGTTTTATGAGCCCGAATATGTATAAAATATAAACGAATTATACGTTTAAATGTAGACCGTTTTTTCCACCTCCTAAAGTGTGAAAGTATATTTTTCTAATATTTTCGTCCTTTAATGGCTCGAATGGCCATTAAAACGAAAATCAATATAGTGTATCATTTTCATATTTTACTGTCTTTAAATTACTTTATCGAATTAATTGTGTGAATCAAATTTTCTTACTCCTAGATTTGCACGTCTTTTCTGAAATTAAATAAATAAATAAATTTAGTGGCGCGACAAATCGTGTAGAACCAGGGCTAGTGACTTTAACTCTCAACCATTCATCTGTGTGTTTTATCGGCAGGAATGGAGAAGACCTACAATTTCTGCCAAAAAGTGAGACATGACATGAGATAGCCGTGACAAAACAATTTTTTTTAGGTGGAAGAGTATAGGAATAGAATTCAGGCCTCCAGCATGACAGTTCTATACGCATTAACCATTATGCCACGGGCTACTCCCTTTTTCATATTGACAATTGTAAATCCAGAGTTCGGATAAACATTCACCGTAATAATTCAGTGCGGGTGCCAAAAAGAAAAGGCTTTTTAGAAATTTTTTGAAAGATGTGTTTAGTTAATTCAACTTTACTCAAACAAAATTCAATGCAGCTTGCAACTGAATGTATTTTTATCATACAAATATCCCAAGATAATGTTTTTTTTTTTTTTAAATTCCTAAAAATTTAACATTGACACAATATTTACAAGAAATGAGTTATGAGCCATTCAACGATAAGTTATCTTCACAGTTGAGCTATGACCCTCTGATCCATCTCTGATCTTGAGTGTGTTCCTGTGATCTTTGAATCAACTTAAAAAAACTTATAACTGTGTCAAAATGAAATGCAAAACAAGAAAATACAAAACCATTTTGTTCAACATATGGCGGCTTTTCCCAACCTCCTAGCTCCTACTACAATTTAACTTTGTTTTATAATGAGATGTACCCAACCCATACATACATAGGTCCCAGTTAGCAATGAACTCGTGATTTTTCTTATAAAGTACTGATCGACCTATTTCTGAGGCTCTTCAGACGATAGAATGAAAATTTTCACTTCATAATTTTTAGCATCTCCGAAAAAAGAAAAATATTATCTACTTTAATTGTTCAACACTTCATAACACTATTCGATATCATGTGATTAGGAAATCGTATTACGCCTGGAAGAATAGAACATTCACCAGATGTAAACACAAGCTAAGCTAAGTAGGTATACCTTTTGCCTTTGATTTCTTTTCTGATTTCAATCGAATGGAAAATAATATAAAATAGAATAGAAAAT
This sequence comes from Leucozona laternaria, assembly GCA_932273885.2. NCBI lineage: Eukaryota > Metazoa > Arthropoda > Insecta > Diptera > Syrphidae > Leucozona > Leucozona laternaria. The sequence continues at coordinate 129,457,108 of OW026367.1, read as the reverse complement.
ATTCCTCCTGCAAAACGTGTTCATTGTTCAATGACGTCTTAGAGATAAATATTTTTGTTGATTGAACCCAAACTATGGGTAGCAAATACAAAGATGCCAAAATCACCTCCTCAGAGAGAGGTTTCATATGATGTTTATAGAAAACATATATAAGAAAACAGTTAACACTTATATTGTTGGCCAAAGGAATCCTTTCTCAAAGAACACACTCGATATTTATTTTTGGGTTAATTGGCTTAACTCTATCTAGGGAGAGCTCTTATAGATACTTTGACAATCCAACTATGTTGCCTTCTCAATGAACTTGAACTATGCCAATATTATTACCCTCTGAAGACCAATTGAAAAGGACACCATCAGGATGAATGAAATTCGATATCTGTCCTTTGTGAAAGCAAATCAAGCCAACAACCCATCTTTTGCTCCTCCGCTCCCCCCCCACACATTCCTAATAATAGTGCTCAACTCACATGGAACATAACTTTATCTTCAACCCATTACACCGAACATTGTTGTGAAGGCTGAAGGGTAGAATAAAGGAACTCTGCTTGGTTTTATTCAATTGTTCGGTGCTTGCAATTGGTTTTCGAAAACAATCTAACATTGGTGTTCCGAGATATATGCCATGCTGAATTGAATCCATTATTGGATCTGTGCTCAATGGAGCGATCGAAATAAGATGTCGGCCCCCACACAACTATAAACATCCGACATCCTCTATCGGCTTCGGTGGCGATAAGAAAAAGTATAAGGAGTAAAATTAAGTCCAACAGACAATGTGACATTTATTGCTGCGTTCGACCAAATTTTCAACTTGCATTTTTATTGCCACTGATGTAAGGCGAGGAGCAAAACGGATGAACAAAATTCATGAAAATATGTAGGGCAATAGCTCTGAACCTAAACTGGCGACGGACTGGTGGAGTGTATTGGCCAGTTGCCAGAAAAAAAAAAATCGCAAAACTTACTTTGTATGGTTTTGTTGCAGATTGTCCTGCCTGCATTCAGAATTTTGTATTTTTATTTTTTTTTTTGCAATTACGTGATACTCCGTCAACAATTTACAAAAGGCCATCTCCATGAATAGAAACTATATATGAAGAATTGCAGGATATACATTACTTAACTTTGTTTTTTTTTTTTCATTCACAATGGCTAGCGAATTCGCGTAGATCCCTAAAACAATTGCTATTCATTTTCGAACTAAATTAAAATTGTACACTTGTATATCCTTTTTCCGTTGAATTTTATGGCGACTGACACATTATTGTATTTGTTTTAGAAAAGGACATCTACATATATGTTAGAGGTGCAAACCACTTTGTACTAGATATAACTTGATATAATTGTAATAAATATGATCGAGGGTATCATTGAGTTATATTAATTTTATGAGAATGTCAATTAATAATATAAAAAGGAGTTTCTGTTCTTCTGGAGTTCATTCCAGTTTGGACTGTGAAGGAAGTTAGCCAATGGAGAATTTGGCACAGAATTTAAGTCCTTTAATATATATGTACATCTACTCACATGGTTTATACATAGTTCCCCCTTTTTAGCTGACTCTGGCAAATGTAAGTATAGTGGGTGTTTGAAATGCATTAGTCCAGTTATTTTCAGCTGCTATTATTTATTTCGCTGGCTACGGTTGATTCAATAGATGATGAAAAATGTTTGATTCTTTTAAAGATAATTTTAGGAAGGGCTTAAATCAATAATGTTCTAGTTTTAAAAAAGATAATAAAAGCTTTAAAAGTCTTACAGCCATATTTGACTTGTTTCAAAACTAGTTCCCTGGCAGAACAATAGTTTTATAGATGTTTGGAGGGGCACAAATCGATTTTGTTCAAAAATATTTTGATACCTAAAACTCGAAAACTTAAAACTAGCTTTGGATAAAACTGTAATTCATAAAACGGTGCAAAACTTTGGACTCCAAACTTCTATGAAACTTTGTCATGAAACGAGTTTTGAAACAAGTTTAAATATCTGTAATGATTTTATTTTACAAAATAGTTACTACATCTTTCCCTTTAACCGCTTATTAAGCTTCTTATTATCATTTGACTAGTTAGACAGTGGCTTAATAAATAGTTCAAAATATAGTTGAAAATATGCTTTTGCTATTTAGTTAAATAAAATATCAGATTAGTCAAGGTTAAGACAACCGATTTCGTTGTCTAAGTTAGATAAGTTTTAAGCAACAATTGGTGTCGGCGAGTATCGGTGGCGTATACGTAATATTTTACAAATGTTTTCAGCCAAGAAGCACAGTATTGCCGTTTATGAGACCGAGCCAACTCTAACGGTTTTGAGAGATTAAAATAAAACCCGAGTTAACTTATAAAATTTGGTGAATTAATTCAGGAGTAATTGAACAGATGATTTAGAGTGAGAGTGATTTGCTACACGAAATAAATTTGGACGATGTTATAAACGACTCCGCTGATATGAAATTCACAAAAAAATATTCCAGACGAGTCTAAGAATCTGTAAATATTTTCATACAAAATGTGCATAAACCAATTATTTTCAGTAACATTTGGTTCTTATGTTTTGAATTCTCGAGCCATGTCTTCTTTTTTGTTTAAATTTTTATTGAATAAACTGGACCAGATAAAAGCAAATAAAACTAAGTCGCCTTTTACTCTAAGGGCCTAGGGCCCAAAAATGTTGAATATGGCGCTGCGGTTGAATGCTTACTTAAAGGTATGTGGGTTCGAGCCTCACTCTAAGCTGCTTATTTTGTTTCTATATTCCCCCAGTTAAAACTATATACCATATTTTTCAGTCCCTTGTGCTAGAAAAAAACTTCCCTACCTTTCTATTCCTTATAACGAGTGCAGTGCAATTCAGTTTGCATTTAAACGGCCTAAGACCTTATATCAGGCATTAATAAAATTATTGGAGCAACATTTTAAACATTTGGAACCGCCTCTAAATCACTTTTAAGCCGGGAGTCGGCTCTAAAAATAGATTTACAGTGTCGACTCTTTCCTAATTTTACTAGAGATAAGGTATCATCATCATCATCATCATCATCATCATCATCATCATCATCATCATCATCATCATCGGCACGACAACCGGGGTCCGGTCCTGGCCTCCTTCAACAAGTCTCTCGACCCATCCCGGTTTCGAGCCGCCGCCATCCAGTTGCGCACCCCAAGGCTCCGGCCGTCTTGGTCTACGCCATCGCTCCAGCGCAAGCATGGTCTACCACGCTGTCGTCTACCATAGAATGTACCACAAAGATCTTTCCGAGCAGGTTCCTCTTCGCTCATGCGAGCTAGGTGCCCTGCCCACCGGAGTCTACCGAGCTTAATTTTTTATCACGATATCTGCTTCAAGGTAGATTGCGTACAATTCATGATTGTATCGTCTCCGGAATCGTCCTTCCTCACATATGGGGCCAACAATTCTATTTAAGACTTTTCTCTCGAACACGGCCAAAAGGTCGGAGTGCACCCAAGTCTCGGATCCATATGTGAGTACTGGCAGGACCATGGTCCTGTACAGCAGCAGTTTTGAAGTTATGGTGAGATTTCTGGATTTGAAGAGCTTTGACATAAGAGCTTTGAGATAAGGTATAGTTAAACACATAAAACATTCGTCCAATTTTAAAAGATATGCAAAAATGTTTTTGAAGACACAGATTTTGAGCTTTTTAGGAAGCCAAGAGCAACATATCCAATGTAGTATTGACATAATTTTCTAGATGGTACAGCCAGTTATAATGGACTCGGGTCATGATTTAATCAATGACAAGGATTTCAGGGATCCTGGGCAAAATCCATTAGTCTTCTTTGTGAGTTAATGTGCACGAATTTTCTATTCTACCCGGCTTTCTAGCAAATGTATACAATGGAAATAACGAAAGCAGCATCTGTAGCACTGGCGAAGCACTTATGACAATAAGAACCATCGTACTTATTCGGAACACAACGTCTTCATAAACTCAAAACTGTGTTGACAATCGAAATAATTAAAATCAACATTTTTCCCGAAAGTTGGAACACTTATTTTATACCGACCGAGTCTTATTGTTTTTTTTTTACATTCTGCAGAGAATGGAGTTTCTGTTGAGTAAACACAAACACGAAATTGAAATTGATGTGTTTTTTTGAGCTTATGTTTGATTTTAGTTCTGTTTGATTGTTATATCTGTTAAAAATAGGCGCGTTTAACTGAAAAACCTTCATTAATTAGTTGGAAGAGTTGTTTTAAGTATTTAAAATTAATTAAAAGTTAGATAAGAGCTCGCAACTAAACGACTATTTTAACTAGAGTCGATGTTTTTCCTTCAACGAGGATTTATTATCAAGAAAAAACTCGGCCTAAGAATTTCAATTTTGATTTTAACAACTTTTGTCCAAAAATTGTACCCAAGGAATTGAGGAGACAAATAGGTCTCCAATCAAGTGAGTTGTTGTAAGGCTTTCGTAGTTAAGCAACTGGTATTCTCATATATTTGGATGAGAGATTTTTTAGGTGTGGTTGCTGCTTTTGTTAACTAGTTGAAGGCTTATTTTGGAATTTTCATTTATTTTAACTTAGCAATGTGACATAAAAACACAATGTTCGAAAATCATAGTGAACTAGTGTAGTCGGGAATTTTATTATAGGCATATGTTCAGGTAAATAAGATCTCGGAGACCTCAGCAACTTCAGTTACATGAACAGGATCCCTCAGAAAAATTTATCAGTTTCGTTGTCAAATTCCTGATCACTTTTTGACGGATTGAATTCTCTGAAATCTCATTTTCTTGAACGCCTCTAAAAACGTTCCTAAAAATATATGTAATTGAACGTTTTCTTGCTCGTTGACAAAGAAATAAGTTTTAATAATTAAAGTCGTTATTGATCTACATAATTGTAAGTATCACTCATAATGAATTCAAAGTTAGTTAAGTTACCGAACAATTTGAGTCAATGTCACGTACATAATTAAACTGTCACTAAGCCGCAAAATACTGTGTGAGGTTTAAAAATTTCCAAAATCCTTTAAAATAATCAGTATCAGGTACTTACGGCCATATTATTCACAATTTGTAAAACTAGAAATTAAACTAGTTTTCGTTAAAACTAGTTTTATTTCGAGTTTTGAACAAATTTAGTAAAACTAGTTTTCACAAGAAATCGGTATTGTTCACTTTGGGATATAAACTAGTTTAAATTTTCAAGGTCATTCCTAGTTTCAGACATAAAACTAGTTTTCTCGTAGTTTGACAACAATCGAAATTAAAATTATTGTTAACGTCATTTTTGTGTGAAGAAAATAAAAAAAATTGTTGTTTGGAAGCCTTTAAATAAGATAAAGGTGTCATCTATTCTCAGCAGTAGGTATTTTACTCCGAAAAAGGACAACGTGAAATTGAAAGTGTTTCGAAAAACCTGTGATGGAAGCGAAATTTGAAGAAATAATTCAGAAGAGTTTGATTCGGCAAGTGCAGCGGGAACGTGTCGTGTCGAGCTGCAAGCAATTACAATACCACAATGAAGGTATTTTTAAAAGCCAAATAAAGTTATTGAACGCTGCATGCAACGTTCTTTCGTTCGTTCAATTATTTAAACGGCAATGGTGAACACTGGCTGTAATCTAAAAGTTGAACAAAATGTGAAGAAAAGTTTCACTCATTTCCTCATCATGGACCAAAGATCAACGCAGAATTGCGTCCGAGTTGGTTTTTTGCTGCTTCAATGCTACATCTCGTGCTAAAAATCAAAATTATAAGTCATCGAAACGCGAATTGTCTTCTTCTTCTGCATCCCTGCATTACGTGCCATTTTAAAAAAATGTCAATTCATTCAAATGACATTCAATAATTGAAATGCTGAATTTTTTATGAATAATACAAAACAACGCCAAAACTAGTTTTAGAGCTCTTAAAATTAGTTATTTCTGGTTTTACGTATTTCGAGTTTTATCCAAAACTAGTTCTGATATTTCAAATTTTTAATGTCAAAACGTTTTTGAATAATACCGATTTATGCAAAACTTGAAACTCGAAACGTCTTTAGAACTAGTTTTGCCGTAAAACTAGTTTTGAAATGAGTCAATAATATAGCTTTATAGTTTGTTATAACTAAAGGGTGTTTTTTTTAGACGTTTGGTTTTCAAGAAGAAATATGCAGCACCCGATGCGTCACGCGAACCGAACCATTGTTTTGATAGTAAATTTGCACGATTTGCAAACGTTCTTCAAGAATAAGTCTATTAATTATAAAATGGTAAACCAAACTGATCATAAATCAAGTGATCAACACCGAAAAAAGTATTGCCAGATTGAAAGCCACACGTCTTAAAAAAAACACCCTTTACTTGAGATAAGTTCTTTCGAATTATTGATTATTGCTAGTACCGGACGTGCAAGAAATCATCATCGATATCTAATTTAATCATAGCGGCTTATCTTCTCAGTCAAAGTTTAAAACTAACTTCGTTATTGTTTAAACAAAAGTTGCTTTGGACATAACCAACTTTGACTCTGGAACACACAGAATTCCAATATCTTTTCCTAACTCTAATTGAAGTTCCATTAAATAAAATGTCATACCCAAAATGATAATAATAGAAATGAACATGACTTTTACTTTAACTTTAACATTAACTTTGACATCCCACACAGGAAAAAACCAGGTATCCTATACACAACAGCAAATTCACAAGCCTCCACGGATAGGGTAAATCTATATACCTACAGAACCTCTGGGAAAAGCTTCGCTGTGGATATCGGGAGGATTACACCGAAAGTTTTTGGGTGGATCCTTTGATTTATATTTTGTGGAAAATCGTGAAACTTTCACAAGAACAAATTTTTGCTGGGTCAGATGCTTGCTTTTTGTTGTTAGAAAACATGACAACCAACGTTGCTATGACACTATGGCACCTCGAGCAAATACCTCCACCCACCAACGCTGCGCCGCCGGCCGGCGTCATCATCCAGCATCCGCCAACCACCATACTAACTAACAATAAGATGGTAAAAGTTTTTGAAAATTTCCAAACACTTTGGATAAGTTTCAAGTTTCCTTGGCACAATAAAACTATTAATGTTATTGAAGTTTTTAAGTGTTTTGACATATGCCGTGGTCGTCCCGTATATCAACTATACGTATACACTGCAAGAGTAGTAGCCCCTGCAACAACACAAACTATACTGTACAAAAGATGATGACTGGTTGAAAGTATTTTTTTTTGTGCAAACTATTTCCATTAACTTCGACCAAAACAAAAGTATCTAGCTAAAGAAAAATCAATTAATTTTGCACCAGTTTCACCATCACTTTGGAGAAAAGTCAACGAACTTTCGCATAGAAACACTCTATTCAAACAAGAGTGATGCGCTCTTCTCATCATCGGCATTGCCCATTCTTGTATTGAAATCCGAGATATAGAAACGAATAAGAAGTGAACAATTTATTTTTCAACCATCAGCTGATAGAAAGCACACAGAGATCTAAGTTTAACATTTCGTTCTGTATTTGAACACTGCTAAAAAGGAGGGTGACACTCTTAAACGAAGGCAATGTCAAATATGTACGTTTCTACTCCGTCGTCGTTGTCGTCGTCTAGACAGGATGTCCCGCAATGTCTGCGTACACTTCCAATCGTTCGTGGTAGAGCGGCACTTGCAAAATTTCATAGAAGATGTGAAAATGCAGTTATTTTTAGAACAAAAGTATCTGTCTGTCCCTCCTTGTGATGCCTTGCCATACCTACAAAAAAGTTTCTTCCAGACTTAATGATGTTTCTGAAATTTCCAGAGTTTCGTCATTTAACGTTTAAACAAAATTCAAAAATAGCTTGAATTGAATTGAAATAGGGGTGGTGGTGCGGTATAGTGATTGTATGTCGACACCGAAATGATTTATTAGCAGCGAAAATAGCAACTTGTTGCATCAAGTTATTAATGTGTCAACTTTGAGTATTGTTCGCCTTGTGATTTCGGCGAACATTAAACAAATAGTTTGATCTATGTGGATGATACCAGTTTCCGGTGGGAAGGCATAGGAAAATTTTGATATGAAATAACAATGAGCTGTCATGTTATAAACTCAATCAAAACTTATGATTAACGACTGTTTGTTTCTGTTTTTATTGCAGAGTTGTGTAAAATTTTGAACTTTTTTGTATAGAACGTCTACTGATGTGGAAAAAAAGCTAAAAAATTTTTCGTAGACAAAATAATAAAAAAAAAACTATAAATGTCTGTTCGCTTACTGTCCGAATTTCCACGCAAATTGTTGTGTATGAACTTTGAAGGATTTTTGACTTAAGCTCAGACAAACTAATTGGCGCAAAATTTTAGACAATTTAGTAAAGTGTTAGATCATTTTTAACATTTTACTAAAGTTAAAATCGCTAGATTGCTGTTTTATCTTTTAAACAAATTACTAAATCCATATGTCACTTTGACATAGAAAAACGTTAAAAAGGTATGTTTGCTTACTTTTCTGCACGAAATGTCAGTGTTTTAGACGCGTTCAGCTTGAGTTACGTAAGAAAATAGGTTTAGTATGATACTAGTTAAAAAGTGTTTAAAACTAAGAACATTTTAGCAAAGAGCTTTAAAGTTAGTAAAGTGTTAACTAGTATCATGCTAAGACCTTAACATGAGCCTGATTAAAATTTTGCGCCATTAATTTAAAAAAAATATGACTATGAGATCTAATGTTTATATTTAAAGTACATTAGTTGCATGAAACTCTTTTTGGTAAATAAAGCTTTTAATAATAATAATAATTGCATTAAACTTGCATAGAAGTAGGTAATATAGTGGCAAGTATTTAAAATAAATAGCTCGATAACAGGAGTGATTACCAAAATTGGGGCTTGTCCGCTCCCCATGGTGGAAGATTTTGCAAAAAGATGGCTTCACAAATACAGGATTTAGTTCGTGCGTATAGAAGATTAAGTCTCAAGAGCATGGCATGCGTTGGGAGTTTTAAAATTGGTCTTCTTCAGCAGCTTGAACCCAAACATTATTTCTCATCGAAAAATCGGGTTTACACTCTTGGAAAAGTATCTAAGTCGTTTCTGGAATGAGGTGAATTCACAAGAAATTCAATTACTCCCTTACAAAAGTAAATTTTGTCACTGTGTGGTCTTTAAACTGGGTGTTTCGTTGGTCTTCATTTAAAAAGAAGATAAGGTTTGACATCATTTATTGGAGGCTAACCAACTAAGGTAATGATCAGTGATTATTCCTTAAAAAAAAATAATCCGGTAATACGTTAGAAGGTGCCTAGAATTCTATCTGACCAAAATTGCATAGCATTGTGATAATGTTATGAATAAATTGATCATATTGAATAAAGATTTTTATATTTAAACTGAAAAAATAAAAACGGGTTGTTTATATTTACCTAGGCATTCTATTGAATAAATATTTTTCTAATTAAACGGAATTGCAGGGGTCATCTAAAAAAGAGAGGGATTTTCTTGCATTTGTTTAGTCATGTACCTAAGAATACTTCCTTGATCACACCAACAAGAATACAAGCTTATGATTTTTAAGAGCAGCTAATAGCACCTTATTCAACTTACAAAGGAACAAAATTCTACCCCTTTAATATATAATAATTCCGATCAACCCGCTTAACCACGAGAAACTCCCGCTTTCATTTCAAAATTTACAAACGCATGTAGAGTTTACTATCACAAACATACACAAAGTCATAGAAAAAAGACGAAAGGGCTACAATGACGACGGTACAAAGGATACGACTAAGTCAATCTGTTGCTTGTCGCTCACTGCGTAGCTGGGGCCTTAATCATATCCTTTGTATTGTCGTCACTGTCAAGTTGTCCTTTCGTCGTCGATTGGGAGTTTTAATATCACAGCGAACAAAAGCTGTCCAGTTATTTCTGGAGAATGGTCGGTCAATAATTTACATATTTTTTGGTGTTCAAAAAGTTTCAACAGATGCGACTATTCGTCCTATGGTGACCAAATTTGAGTGATTCGGGAACTTTGGAGATGTGAGAAGTACGGGCAGACCTCGTCATAGTAGATCGGCCGAAAACATCCAAGTCGTTCATGAAAGTCTTGCAGCTGGACCCAAAATATTGACACGATGACATTCAACAAAGTGGCACGATTTTTAAGAAATATCTGCACCTGTACTGTACCATAACAAAATTCCAGTTGTACCAAAAGCCAAATCTTGGTGCTCCATACTAACGTTTGGAGTACTTCATAGCTGTTTACATTCACATAGGTTGGTCTTATTTGGCACACCCTGTATGTACGTAAATAAAGTTTTTTTTTTTTTTATAAACAAATTAAATTCCTTGCATTTTTATTGAAATAATAGCTGTGTTTTATTGGTAATTTATAGCTAGCGCAATAATCAAGTACCAATAAAACGCTTTGGCTGTGTTAATAAAACTCTTTAGCAACTTTAGGCTGTGTTCGCTACAAATATCATAGTTCACGTCCATTTTGTCTCTACCAAACTACAAATATCATAGATCACATCCATTTTGTGAGTAAAAAACAACACTAAGGTTCAAGTCATGAATACTTTTCAAGAGCGCCATCTTCATCTTCAAAGTTCTAACTATGTATAACCACTTTTATATCCGCTATTTTACTGGCTAATTTATCAACACTCTTTGTTTTTGTTTGCCAAGGGAAATTTTACTGCGCTGGCTATAAAATTACCAATAAAACACGACTAATGTTGTCCCTTTGAGAAAGATTTAAGACGAACGAAGTGATCGCCACTTACAAAATTACTTAAATACTTTCTAAATATACACAAGTCCGTAAAGTATCTTCTAAAAATGCAGTTTTTGATACTGTATTCACTTTTCCTTCGTAAATTATATTTAGTAATTTGTCGTGCTCATAAGGCAATAATTCTGATACTTCTATCATTTCACCTAATTATTATTATTATTCTAATAGAATGGAATCGCTAACTAGGTTTGATTTGTTAATCTCTTTTTCGGGATTATATATTATAAACAAGTTTTACAAAATGTGAGTTGGTTTTCCCTTTGTTCCTTTTGAGCTTAAAATTCCCACAGAAAGGGATTTTTCCCCTGATCCACTAGCACTGTATAGTAATTTGTTGCTCAGGATTTAATAATTTGTAAGTAAAGCAACCTCGCTCTGTCATTCAAAGCTCAATGATTACGTGGCCACAACCCAGTGCTGGGAGGCATTTTTAAGAATAATCCCTTCTGCCAGTCAGAAAATTTCTTTTTTTGTTCCACAAAGCTTTAATGTTTTAAGTGTATTTAGGCAATTGAAGTTTTTTAAGTAAATGTAATTCCTTGCTAAAAATAAATATATTGAATTTTATCCCAGAAGTTTTCGATACCTATTACATTAAAAAGTATTTTTTTTATTTATTTATTCTATGATTGTTGCAAAGGAAATAATTCATTAAATGTTGGGCTAACATATAAATACGTATATGCATATCTGCTACAAATGCGCTCGTTGATACTTTATTCATCTCCGTAAATTATATTTTGCAATCTGTCGGGTCTTAAAAAAAAAAAAAAAAATTATTCTGGTATTTCCTTTACTCAATTTTACTTTTTTCCATAATTCTTAAAAATCGATTAAAATTTTTTCCAAGTAAAATTCTATAAACAAGGAATTCCCACAAAATGAGTTGGGTATCCTTTTCTCTTTTTAGAGGTCGAAATTCACAGTGAAAGGGATTTTTCTCATAATCCCCCAGCACTGCCACAACCTAACAATTGCAGGTATTAACTACTACTGAGATTAGAAAAAAAAAAAAATCGTCAAACCGTTTTTGAATTATCTAATTTTCAAAAAAAATACTACAAACATTTTCTTTTTTTTAAAATCCAAAACATGATTTTTAATAACTTTGATATGTAATTTTATTTAAAATTTCAAGAAACTTCTGTATAAAAAATTTAATTTAAGTCGCAAGTAAAAATGATCCACATTTCATCAAAGCGCCCTTGGAATTCATTTTCAAGCAGAATGAAAACACAAAAACACTTAAAAATTTCCATAATTAATGACTGAAATGCACTACTTGTAGATCATAAAACCCTCAATAAGTGCAGTAGCAGTAGGTAGGTAAGTATATATCTACAATTTATAATTTATTAACAAATAAAAAACGGAGAACGAAATTCAAATAAATTGTTTAAATTAAAAATAAACACCCCCCCCCCACCATATAGAAAGCAGCAGCCTTTACTACATACTCATTTTACATTTTTAGTGCGCTTATGCGCCTGCTGTTGCCGTTGGTATAAAGCATTTTTCTTCTTCATTTTTTTAATCACCCGATTGCTTGGCCAATTTTTATTTTTAAATCTCAAACATTGTTTCACTTAGTTGAATCTGAATCTGTCGGTTCCTCTGATGCTTTTCAGTGCTGGCGATATGGCTATGGCGACTTGCCGCTGATGGTGGCATTAAAATTCCTCAGTTACACATAAAGACAACAAAAAAGAATTTAAAAAAAAATTCTCAAAGCTATCAGTCGACACCGAAATCCCGGCGTGTTTATTGCAATCCGATTATGAAATTCACGTGTGTTTAGTTGGATATTTTACACTGTTTTTACTGCATTAACGGTGCGGCACGGCGGCGGTGGCAGTGAGCTTCTTTGCTACAGCGGGTGGAACAGAAACAGATTGGTAATCCGGTCGGTCGCAAAGGTGACAATTTGTCAGCAAAATAAAGCAGCAGCAAACATCAGATACATCAATTTAGCATATATTGTTGCAGAAAAAATGCATACAGTATTTTGAATTTCTAGAACATATTCTTTTTTCTTTTGTAATCGTACTCGAGGAAAGTTCTTGATATTTTTTAATTATATACATGAGGTTTAGTAGGCATTATTTGTATACATAGTTGCTTAAGTTGTCCGATTTGAAGACGTACAACTTTTAAATGGGATAGAAAGTGCGTTTAGAGAAAAATTCACACTTGATGCAGTTAAAGCCGCTCAACATTCTTTGATAATTTACGCACTTACACCAGGCTGGCGTGAGTGAATAAAGTTGTACAATGTATTCGTTCAAGAGTAGACTGTCTTCCAATACGACTTTCATACCAATCGTTGTCATGAAACAATTGAGAATTACAGTGCGTTCAATGAAATGGGGAATAGAACATGGATCGAGCGCAACTTGAAATTCGTTTCCAATCAGTTTCATGAAACGGATTTTCCTGGATTTAAAAAGACTATCCTTTAACTTCGCTTACTTTTAGCATGTTTGCACAAAATATGAGCTACAAAGTGTACATAAGGGTACATGTACATATATATGCTCAAACGGAAAACAAAATGGCGTTCGCGGTGACCTTCCTTATGTTTAATTATTGTGAAAGACCAATATGAGGATAAAAGTAACTCCCAGAAGCATACAAACCAATCGTACAATTATATTTCTTCTGGCCTTATAAGATGCATTTTTGACTTCATGACCTATTTTTAACATCAAATCATCAAAAATGACCGAAATATAAACTTCTACATTCATCGCTTGTGCAATTTACTTACTCCCAAACATTTTTAGATCATTCAACCGATTTGTTTATACGAGTACCTACTGAAGAGTATAGACTCATCAATGACGTACATAGATGTTTCCTGCTGTTTCAAATTCAGTATGAATGAATGAGTTCTCTGATGACGTGATGAGGTGAATTGAATTTTATTTTAATGATTGGGCTGTTAATAAAATGTTTTTCACAAATAATAATATATGTATAGATATTTAGTGCCACTTTGTTCCGGATTGGTAGATTAGTTTTTATCATGGTACCTATAAATACCACACTGCACGTCATAAGCTAAAATTATCTTAAAAAATGTTTATTTCACATAAGTACATTATTGGGTTCAATTTAATAGTTCAATATCGTTGTTCAGATTTCAGATTTGTATATTGGTAGTATTGCAATTTATTAAGGGAAGATACATTTTTTCTTCATCTTCGCTTTCGCCTTCGTCCTTGGAATCGATGGGCATAACTTTGATGAAAAATATTTCTTCCTTTATAATTACTCCCCGAAGTGGTACTCGTGCCATTCATCGTTAGAAATCACCAAATTTCTCTTGAAAAATCATAGCGAATCAAAGTGCAAAACTGTTCATTTTATTTAAAATTTAAATACCTGGAGAAGCAGGATATACTTGATGTGGAGAGATGTTGAGAATCATGGTTGCCATATGCTCCAAATCATATTCGAATGATGTATATAAATGCCATTATACGTTATAATATGTACGTCGATCATAAATAATAAATAAATAAATAATAAATAAATAAATAATAAAAAATAACCAACATATTGAACTGAAACTTACACAATATATTTGCTGTTAAATGAGAAAGTGCACGTAAACAAAAAGTTTCCAAGTTATTTCGATAGATGGCACTCAAAACAAAACAAAATTGAACAACTGACCATGTGATTAAGGTCCAAATTTCACGTCTTGCATGGAGGGAGATTGTCGGATGAATTTGAAGTCCAAAGAGGGATCAGACAGGGCTGCATACTATCACCTATTTTGTTTTTTATTGGTGATAAAGGATGTACATCTAGATTACGAGGAGGACAGCGACGTATGCTTACTCTCTCATAGGATCATGGATAAATCTCCATCAAATGCAAACAAGGGTGGAGAGAGAGATTCAGCGCAATTAAGGAAGAGATGGAGAGTACTGAAATACATCTCCGGAAACCGTATACGATGGCGAGTAGGGGAAGTTGAGGCACTATACGTTACAGGTCTGAAAACCTAAGTAAGTATCCGATTAAGGTAAAATTTTCACAATATATTTGTTATGAAATATGAAATAAATAGAAAAGGTTTTACAATTTTTCGGTAGGTGGCGCTGAACAGCAAAATATCAAAATTTGCAAAAAAACTCATTAATTAACCATCAGATTGAGCTGAGACTTACAGAATATTTTAATTATGAAGTAAGAAGTTCACATGTACATTCAAAGTTTTATTTTTTTTCCGGTAGATTGCATTGAACCCCAAAATCTTAAAATTAAAACAAAAAATGAATCAGATTGAGCTGAAATTTACGCATTTTGTAATAGATGTCGCTAAATAATAAAATATAAAAATTAGATAAAACTTAAATTGTATACTAACCAGTTGATTGAGCTGAAACTTGCACAATGTATTTATTAAAAAGTGAAACGAAAATGCAAATAAAAACTTTTTTTTATATTTTCCGATAGATGGCGCTGAACATTGACCTACGATTGACCTGCATTTTGAGAAATATATTTCTTACCAAGTGAGAAGTTATTCTCATAAATCAAAAGTTTAAAATTTTGCTCATAGATGGCGCTTATCGCCAAAATATGTTTCATCCATAGACAATGTTGTATGGGCATATTCACGCGTTGGAAAACCAATAGAAAGAACTTTGTTTTTTACAAGCATTAGAATAAATTTTTTGTACTTCAATTAAAATTTATAGAAATCAGAACAACGGTGTTGAGCAAGTTAAAATTAAAAACAAATACTATGTGCCACACATACCTTACTGTGACGAATTTTCTATTTAGAAAATAAATCTAAGAAAACATTTTTTTAAAGTAAAAATCACCAAGTGGCTAGCTTATCTTTTAAGTATCATACTAACTCCATATGTCACTTTGACAATGACAAATGTGATAAAGGTATATTTGATTACTTGTTTTACACAAAATGTCATGGTTAAGGTTTAGTATGATAATAGTTAAAAATTGTTTGAAAATAAGAACGCTTAATACCGTAACATCAGGCTATTTAAAAGTTTACACCTTTAGTATTACATTTTCAAGCACTGTCAGGCTTAGCAAAATACTCTTAACAGTCTTTTGAATATAATCCTGATGGTTATATCATCAGAATATTGTAGAGAATTCCTTTAAATTTGTCGTCCACACCTGATTTAGGATAAGAAATCACGACCGAACGCGTTCTACACACAAAACTCCTCTACTATTGCTTAGAACGCTGTTCCTTTGTTCATATGTATGTACATATATCTCAAAAAGGATATCTCCTTGTTCAATTCGACAGGAAGAAGAATGAAAAAAATTAAAGAATGAACAGAACGCAGCGCCGGAACAGATGTTTCGGCCTTGTGTGAGTGCTGTGCTGTGCAATATATATACATATATAATAAAGGAACTGTGGCGTGCTTTCACGTGCTCCTTTTGCGCCGTCAAACAAATCTATATCCTTATTATTATTATGTGTTCCTTTTGAAGGAGGGATATATGAACCTTCTAAATATAGGAGAAAAAATGATATCCATTATTATTGCAGGTTGATATTTGTCAAAATGTGTTCCATATCAAATTCCAATTTTCTATATCTCAAGATAGTAAGCCTATTTTTGGGTCTGATTAAGGAAGTGTGTTTAGGCTCTCTGAGGAAATTCCTTAACTATTCAAAATGTACTTCTTATGGTGCTACACCTACAAAGCTGTTTGTGCTCCTATTTCCAGAAAGGACAAAAAAATTCGGACAAAATAGTACTCACCCACCCATAGAGCAGTTAAGATGAATGAAAACATTTGATGAGCCTATTGACTAGAATGCTCCGCTAGCAACATACAAACACAATAAACACACGTGTCATTGAATTAATTCTCCAGATATCACCGAGGGATCCTTTTGTTGCTTTGTGTCTTGTAATATTCGGTGCAATGCGCATTTTCACTTGTCCCGCAGGATACGTGTACGTTTGCCAGGACAACGATTTAATTCGGTCGGAAAATGTTCGAATTACATTCACAAAATATCCCACAAAGGATTAAGAATGTGCATTGTTAATGCTCGTCGTAGCTGGGTTTCCCTCAGAAATATGCGTGTCATTGTGATATTATCATCAGCTGTATCCACCGGTTTCTGTTGCGGGCACGTACTTTGGCACTTTTATTCATTTTCCTTCGATATGGGCATCTGCAGAAATTCCTTGTATTCAATACAAAACCCAATGATTGTAACCTTGCTCAGCAGGCAGCAGGTTACCCATACCCAATACCCATCCCATAATCAGTCTTCCGTCCGGATTTGGACTTATGGGCTGATTGTTTGTTATGGGTAAACTGTTCTATCATGTGCGGGATGTACATAGGTATATAGTTAAGTGGATACGGACGTGCGTTGGTTTGAGAGATTTTCATTTTGGAATTCTCAATAATTTTATTTGTTATGTTGATTAATTGCCGAACATTTAACTCTTAGGCAATTCATTTCTTTTGCTAATAATGCCATATCGTGCTGGCAGATTGCTTTTTGCCCGATAAATTATCCCGAAATGATGCTTTGAATAAATATATGTCTGATCCTAGAGAAAGGGATGCTGATTTGGAATAAATTCAATTTGTATTGTTTTTTTTTTTTTTTTTTTATGGTAGGCTTTTCTACATTTTATTACTTATTTTAAAATAAATATAGATACATAGAAGCATCTGCCCGCATGCCATTTGCAGGGCTCAAATTTAAATGGTTTCCAATGCTAATTGGTCTCATGGGAAATGAGGAGCATGAGCATTTCACCTCTGTACCTAATAATGTATATAATAATAATGTGATGGAGCATGACTTCTTGCACTGCTATGCTTGGAGTGAACTGCGCTGACATGTTTACACATGTAGGTGATTATTTAAGGAATTTCTTGATTTACGACCGCCCGTGCGCTGTCATGTTAAAAACCCAGGATGTACTCTTATTGAGACACCGTGTTCTAGTTGACATGGAGAAGTATGCAACTTCTAGTGTATAGGTCCTTACTTTGGGAAATGATCTTTAACTTCCGGCCAAATGGGAATCATGGTGGGTCCTAGTGAAAAATTAGAAACATCTTAGATACTTATGTTTATGGAATTATTTAATTGAAATTACTGTTATATGTAGTGTTGGTAATTTTTCAAAAAAAAAGTTGTACTTAGTTTTTGGTTGAACAAAGCAAAGGGTTTTTCAATAGGCGAGGGTAGATTTTGGCGCCCTGTGGCGGCCATGTTGTTATGGTGACAGCTGTCAAACTAACGTTTATTATTCAGTTATACTGATGCCAAATTACCATGACACTTTAATATCGAAATCTTTTGGGGGCATAGCGATACGTGCGTTGCGTCCATTTAGCGGAGGTGACATGAATTGGCCACCAAGATTGTGAGATTTAATCCCATTAGACTTTTCCTTGTGGGGTTTCCTGTAGTCGAAGGTTTAGGCGAGTTAACCACAATCACCCGATGCCCTTAAGGTGAATATAACACAGGCCATCGCTCAAATTCAGCCTATCTTAGCTATGCGGAAGATTCATTGAAAATTTGACCACTCGGATCCGTGCCACCGTAAGAAGCCGAGCCGGGCAGTCGAATGATGTCATATTCCATACATAATCGTATACATGGGCTTTTTAAATAATTTCATACTTCAATTTTGCTCATACCTCACACACAGCTTGTTTTATTCCCCGCCTTATAGAAAAATCCTTTATTTTATAAAAATGTAGAGACATTTTCTGAACCAAAACTTGGTTTCTTAAATTCAACTGTAGCAACGAATAACTTGGCAGTACTGTATTCTGACAACAATGTATTGCTAGAAAGAGACGGCCATTCACACCGACTGGGTTAGGACGCTTACGGGGGGACATTCAGATTTTGGTGCCTGCAGTGTTAGAAGTGATTCCTTTTTTGAAGATAATATTTATTACAAGTACCCAAATAATAAAGGGTTTTCCAATAAGAGGTGTTATTTTGAATAGCCCGCTATTTCGGTAGCTGTCACTTTTGAAGCTGTCATTTTTTGACATTTGACAAGTAAAAACTACGCCATTAATAAAAATGGAACGATACACGCTTCAATAACGCATTGAAATTATTAAAATTCACTATAAAAATGGTGAAAATTTGGCAGAGACGGTTCGTAAAACTAAAACATTTTTGGGTCGTCGTGAAGCACCTTGTCGGACCGCAATACAGAAATTGGTGGACAAATTCGAGCTGTTGGGACAAGTTAGTGATGTGAAGAATAAAACCCATGCGCGTCGCTCAAGAACAACTCAGAATATTGCTGTTGTAGCCCAAAGTGTTGAAGAAAACCCAGGTTTGTCCATTCCTCGTGGTTCTTTGGAATTAGGCATTCCAAAAACGTCATTACACCGTATTTTCCATAAAGACTTGGGTCTTAAGGCTTATAAAGTTCAGTTAACACAAGAACTCAAGCCGGCTTATCATCAACAACGTCGTGTCTTTGCTGATTGGGTCCTTGAAATGCATGAAAATGATCCGGAATTTCATCGAAAAATCATCTTGACTGATGAGGCCCATTTCCACCTCGGAGGCTACGTCAACAAGCAAAACTGTCGCATCTGGGGCTCGGAAAACCGAAGAGTTATTGTTGAAAAGCCTCTCCATCCTCAACGCGTGACTGTTTGGTGCGGTTTATGGTCCGGCGGGGTCATTGGACCTTACTTTTTCGAAAATGAGGCTAGAGCAACAGTTACGGTCAATGGATTGCGCTATCGAGAGATGATTAATGATTTTTTATGGCCGGAATTGGATGGTATTGATCTGGACAACGTTTACTTTCAACAAGACGGCGCTACGTGCCACACAAGCAATGAAACCATCGATCTTTTACGGGAAAAGTTTCCAGACCGTGTTATCTCTCGAATAGGTGATTACAATTGGCCACCGAGATCTTGTGATTAAACACCTTGCGACTTCTTCCTTTGAGGCCACGTGAAAGATAAGGTCTACGCCAACAGCCCAGCGTCGATACAAGACCTCAAAGATGGAATTCGTGAGCCTATCGAGGACATAGGGCAGCCACTTTGCGATTTGGTTAAAGAAAATTTCATGAAAAGGATATGGTCCTGTAAGCGTGGTCGTGGCGGCCATTTGGCTGATGTTGTGTTCCATTATTAACGGCATACCTTCCTCTTTATAATGAAATAAACATCCGATCATTTATCGCAAAAAATGCCATTTTTCTTTGAATATCAAAATAACACCTCTTATTGGAAAACCCTTTATTTAGAAATTAAAGATCCTCTACGCCGACGACAAAGTCTTACTAGCAGAAAATCCTAAGATGTTGCAGTTAATGATTAACAAACTCGAAAACTACTGCCAAAAGTGGAACTTAAAAGTTAACATCAATAAGTCAAAGGTACTAGTCTTCAAAAATGGTTCTGGTGCCTTGAGTCATGGTGAAAAATGGACCTTTGCAAGTGAAAGACTAGATGTTGTTAAGGTATTTCAATATCTCGGGATGATTTTAACGTTGAACCTTAACATGGAGCCTCACTTAAGTGCGAAACTGAAAAAAGCAAAAGCAGCCATTTGTGTTAATTGGAAAAATGTATTTAACTGTTCCTACATTTCAGCGAACGCCAAATTCAAAGTTTTTGAATCCACAGCACGAGCTTTATATTTTATGGTGCACAATACTGGGGCTTCAAAAGTTATGAAACCGTAGAGCTCTTGCTTCGTTTCTTCATTAAACAAATGTTTAAGCTTCCTTCTTCCTGTCCCAACTACTCTATTTACTTGGAAACTGGATTATCTCCGCTGTTTTTGTCCACTATGAAACTTCACTTCGACTATCTTTTAAAAGTGTTGAAAATGAGCGATGAACGAACGAACTAATCGCATCTGAGTGTGGGAACCCATTAGTGCTGAACGAAAATGAGTTAGAGGACCTAAAAATGCACTTATACGAGCTGCTTCAAAAATTCGATGAAAAAAACAAAGAATAATATTTTTGGAAGAAGCAAAGTCTTCGAGTCAACGCTTGGTGTATCGTAATCTAAACCACAACCTCGAACATATAAATTATTTCAACTCCTCATACAGTATACCAATGATAGGAACTATATTTAAAGCTAGAGTGGAAATGATTCCATTAAACCTCATGCCCCACAGAAATGATCTCCCACAGTTGTGCTCTATGTGCATTGAAACCTACAATATTTTGAATGGTAATAATTTAAGAATACTTTCTGAATTCTGCAAAGAAGCATTAATATATAGAAATAACATAATATCTGAATCGTTTTGATATTAATAAAATGAAAAAAAAAAAACAATAATGTCTTTCAAGATCATATATTTATATAACTTCTTCAGAATTAAATTTGGGGAAATGTAAAATTAGAATATATAAGGAAAATGTAACTTAATTTCCACATCGTTTTAAAATAAGTTGCCAACCTGGCAGACGGCATTTTTCATGTCATGCCTGAATAATATTTAAAAGAAATACAAATTGTACTTATATTCCTTACTGAAAATTAAATAAATATCTAATCTAATCTAATATTTAAAAAGGCCTTCAAGCTTGTTTTTGTTAAACAACTTCACTAAAATTTAAATTAAGGCCCAGTTTTACAGTCAGAGCAAGTAGAACTTAAGTGACCAATATGGAAGATAAGGGAGCAATATCAAATTGCACACTTACACTTAAGTGCCGCTTACGCAGGCTATGAAACTAAACCTAAGCTTCCAATAGAAATATGAAGTACCACCTATTTTGGTAAGTGTTCACTGTGAAATTGGCCGTTAGGGTAACTAAAGTATTTCATAAAAGACCAAAGTTCACCAAAATTCTTAAAATCTTTTAAAAAATACTTACAGATTTTTTAGAAAAAAACGTCAAATAGTTCTGCACCTACATACCTATTTTTATAATTAGTTCTTTTCTAAAAGGTCATTTCAATTATTTTATTAACGAACTTTAAAAGTATAAGAACTAAAGACCTCACAGAAGAAAATTACAGTTAATACAAAAAAGGAATATAACTATTATATTGAGACTTCCAAGCAAAACCATAATTTATTCAACCCTTTTAGGAGGTGTTTTTACTTGAAATTCATTTTGAAGACTCATGAATATAAAATACATTTAGTGTTCGTCCAACAAGATATTCACAACTTTTCTAAATTGTCTTATCTAAAGCCAGTCACACTGAAACAAAACCAAGAACAAACGAATTCACAACTTCAATTAAAATAAATAAAAGAAATAAAATGTATTACACCAAAGCTACACCAAACCTATATCGAAAAGGAAAATATTTTAAGAAGAACACCTGCACTCTTGAGCTTAATTTTCCTTGTATCTTTTATACGAGTATATCTGGGTGTGTAACCATAAACATTTCGAATTCAGTAAATAGGTATAGTGCAGAGTTTTGTGAAATATTTGAAAAACAATTTGAAACTTAGATATATCTATAAAGGTACACATACGAATATTATATACATATATACGAAACTAAATACCAGACAAAAGTTTTATATCAAAAAGTTTGCAGATCAACTTGCATAAGCACTCAACAGCCCTGAAATGCGATTTATATCCTTGCTTGGCCTATAGTCTAGCTTGGTTTATGGTGTGCCCTGCGCCCTGCGTCCTACGACTCACTCATCCACCCTCGCCCGCTTACTTGGGAATTTATTCTTAAAAGCGAAACAACGTATTCGCTTAAATTATTCAATTCATTCAAAATTTACATATGAATGCTCTCTAGTTCAAGAGCTGTTGTGCTCGCCTGCGTTGGATTTCGGATTCGAGTCGAAGTAGCTACTACCGACCCGACTGGAACCAACCTATAGTATAGATCACACATAAATTCTAGACTTTTCTACGCTTGAGATACTCTTTACGTTTTCCAGAGTTTTACGTTTTCGTGGAATGCACGTACTTTTGTGACCGACCTTATATGTAGCCATGGACGGTGTGGACTTGCGATACTATGCCACCATTCTGGACGCGAAAAGATTTCTGTTATTATTCTTCTTGTTTTTTTTATTTCCTTCAGATAGAAATTGAAAACAAAAGTCAAGAAAGGAAACACCAGTGTCTAAGTTGTTAAAAACCAACGAGCCAGAGATGCAGGATTTTCGAATCCCAAATATTGTCCCTTTTTTTGAGGATTGAATTTTTAAAAGCAACACGGACAAGGGTAACATACAGATTTAAGCCTTTTTCTAACGTGGTACGTGGCGCGCTGACTCTTGTGGCGTGTAATTCGCTTTAATCTGTCGTCGAGGTTGGAATACGAAGGGAAAATACGGGATTAGAGGGTTATTTTGGTATGAATTGTGTATAAGAGATGTATCCTTATACAAAAAAGGGTATACAATGAGAGGAAGAAATTATCCCGGCATTATGTGGTGGTAAGTGAACCGTTTTATTACCGGCTTTCGGTGGTAATTTAATTTTTTTTTTTTTTTTGGAGAGGGGAGCCGTGTTGTAATTCGTGGATTACTTCTAACCTATGGTGTATCGGAGAACTTACATTGGTACCTATGGGGTTTCGCAAATCGCAAAGAGGTGTACATTAGGCACTGACGCAGAAAAAGGTTAGGTATATTCTGTAGGGTTCAGAGCACACGGAGATGGGGACATTATGTCGACTTCACTCTGACGGGGGTGCAAGGAGTGATTTATTCAAAAAATATTAATCTAAATGGTGTCCTTTGTTGCTGAAGTAATATTTTAATAACGATTTACTAAACTGACACATTTTCGAGAGAAACCTTTAAAGTTTATGTTGCTTAATTTAAATATATCTATAATTCGTTACGAAGTTAGTAAATGCCACATAGGGATCAAATACAATTTAATAATAATTTAATACAATTTAATAATAATGTGACCAAATTAATAATGCAATTATGAGAAGGGTTAAACTCGTACCCTTAATCAAGTTGTTAATAATTATTTACAAAAAAGAATATATGTAAATAGATAGATTAGAAGAGTAAAATAAGGACTTACTTGTAATTAGGTCTGTTTCTTTACGTCTTGTTTGACAAGCAAGAAAGTGTAGTAGGTAAAATGTTCAGATAGATTCTTGCTGGAGGGTAAATGAAATAAATACAAAAAAAGTCAAAAGCTCTGGCATTTTTGTGCCAGAAAAAGTAAAGAAACACGTTTTGGTTAGATTTGTTATACCACGGGATCCAGCGGGCGAGTAAAGAAACAGACCTATTATAAAATCATTTATTTTACTCTTAAAAAATGTGTTAAAACAAGACTCAAACTTTCAGTTCACTCCGCAAAGCATCCAAATCTACACGCTTTCCATAATGTCAGAGTCTTAGAGTTCGGTGAGTACAGCTTATGTTTCAATCGCGGATATTGTGGACTTTTTGCGGACACTTTAAATGTAGAAGACTTCAAATCAACAATTCTATACTAATAAACGGAACCCTAGACCATTAGAAAAAAACAACTGTCAAATGAATTCTACAAAAGCGGAAGCCATTGGCCGCGTTCAGATGTGTATCCAAAGCGATCTGGATAGCTTTGTGTTGCTGTACTCACTTGTAAAAACACATCTGATTATAAAACAGCTGTTGCCAAAAAAGAAATCTCAAGCTATCCTAAAAATTCTGGGATACTTATGTATCCTACGAGAATTGTCAAGAACAGCTGACTACAGAACTGATTTGAGCAGCAAATTTAACCTATCCAGTCTTGTTCGTTCAGAATTATACATAGATACTCGAGTATCTAATTGGGCGCGTTCAAAGCCTAACTGAATTTTTAGAATTCAGAATTTTTGGAGCTTCTGATTGGTCAGCTGTCATAAAAAGTTCTGAAAATTCAGATGACATCTAACTTTTTATGACAGCTGGCCAATCAGAAGCTCTAAGAACTCAGAATTCTGAAAATTCAGATATGCGTTGAACTCGCACATTGTAAGATAGGCTATCCTAGTGAATCCTGAACGTGGCCATTCATAGGGTCTTTCGTTTTTAGCATTGCTATGGGATGGACTTTCTGAAGTTTGGGAGATTTGATCTGTATGCACTCGCACGTGTAAACGCAGACTCTTCTGTCAAATTGAAAACAGATCTGTTCACGACAATGTTCTGCTGCTGGTTCAGTAAAGTCGTTTTCGAGTGGACGTTCGAAACTACTCCTTTTTCACTTCTTTTACTCCAAATTTTCCGTTTTCAATAAGAATCTAACAGTTCCGAAATCCAAACGAAACGACATAAATCTATCTCAAACAGTTTAAAAGAGATTTTCTGCACTTATTTTCAGTCAAAATAGTCTGTTCGCGTACTAGTCCAAAACTACCTGATAGTTTTAGTCCAATCCTATTCATGTGAGCCAATTTCGGGTAGTTTTGGGCAGAAGAGAGCGCTCGCGAGACAGAAAATGTCTTCCCTTTCTTGTCAATTTTTACCCGAGCATTTTCTTCGGGCAGAAACTTGTAAGTTCTTTGTTCTGTCAAATGCCAATTTGAGTTCAGAGAAGCAACAACAAAATGGCCGTTGTTTACTTTTAATTTAAGTCAAATCTATGTTTATAGAAGTGAAGTTTGCTGTCGTGTTCGTTTGGATACTTGAAGAAACCATTTTGTTAATTGGCGGCTTTATGTATGTGTGGGTAAATTTAGGAAAGTGTTTACATAGGTATTCGATTGGAATTTGAACGGAGTAGAATAGACGACATAATATTAAGTTTCAAAAAAAAAAAAATAGTTTTAAAATTTAAAGAAGAAAATCTATCAATATCGTTTATTTATTGTGTATTGTGCATTTTGTTTTCATAAAAAAAAACATTTAAAATTCAATATTTAATTAAAGAAATTTCGTTTAAATGGATTGAGTGCTTTTTAGTTTAATTTTGTTTAAAAAACGACTTTTTAAAATTGAATTTTTTCCACTTCTGCTTCTGTGTTTGTTATGAAATTCAATAGCTTAATGTAATATTACAACAGAAATTTCAATGCTGTCGCTTTGTTTACTTTTTAATGTATGTGTTTTGAGGCTCTTTTGTTTACTTTTTGTTGACGTTTAATAAGTTTGGGCAGTTTCATTCTTTCAGAGAGAATTTCATCCCACTCTTCAAAATTTGACCTTTTTCATTGGATTGACAGTAACCTAGAACTAAAAACTTTTCCAAATGGCGGCAAAAGCATGTGTTTCGGGTTTGCGAAAAATCTGATTTACGATCTCCCCCATCGAATATAACAAAAAACACGAAGTCATTATAAACTGGTGGGTCAGATTATAAATTCAATGAAACTCACTGGACAATCAATGTAATCATAAAGCATATCCGAAAATACGTTCGCCATCTCTTTTTATCAAAAACCACTTACACATCCTAAAACAAATACGAGCACGTAGGTATAATAATAGACCCTCGAAGTGGTAGCGCACGTACGCCTGCATGGTGTGGTGTTATATGGATGTAATCTGACACCGGAACAAGTTGACGTGGTGCAGGAGGTTAATGCAACAAAATTATCCGCTGAGTTCACTTTATTATTTTTATCCCTCGTGCTATTATGGCATTTTCTTGTTTTTTTGTCTACACTTAACAACTTTATTTACAATTTTGTTGCCTCTGCTGCCTTCCTTCGACCCTTACACACTTAAACACGATGCATTTTCTAGTCCTGCGATACAAACATATTAAAGGATATAACAGAGTTTCTCCTTAAGAAATCAATCAACAAAAAAAAAAACAGTTGCTATAACAAAACCCAAAACATATTGGATGGTGCTCAACTCAAAAACGATTTTGAGAGCATTATTTCAACTAAGGTGCACATCACAAAACCAGTAGGTATAGGTGTAGGTGTAGATAAGTATAGCCTCTCGATATCGACCCACATAAATTCTCTATAAAAGCAACCAATATTCCATCATCACTGTGTCTGCCTGTCTATAACGATAAGGTACAATCAAATCGATAGCATAAAGTCTCATCTTTTATCCTTTCAAAGAAATGAATGCGAATTTGATATCTGATTCCTTTTGATGCTGTTTTGTTTTTTGATAGAAACATCAAATACACTCCTTCTATCTAGATAGATTTTGATTTTAACGATGTGTTTTTGTATATTTGCTATTCAAAACCGAAAAATAGGGGCGCTATGAAAGCCTTATGCGAACTATTGAACAAAATAAAATCGAATTATTTAAGTTTAACTCTCTTATTATTTAAGTTTAACTTTCTTATTTATGATAGCAACCTGCACAAAACAGAACAAATTTAGAACCTATTCAAATCAGAGGTATGAGATATGGAAATAGATCATGGTTTGGAAAGAAATGATTTATTTTTTAACGATAAATCGTATCAATCAAGTTATTTCTTTGGTCTATTAAAGTTCCTTCAAAGGACTATAAGAAAGGTTCTGACAAAAGACCGACGAATAGAGATTCCTACATAAGAAAAATTTGATTTATATTTTTAATACTGTGTATAGCTTAATTTCAGCTTGATGTACATAGTTCTAAGCATATGACTTTATTCAAAAATTATTTATGAAAGTCTTTAAGGGCCGTTTTATCCGTATTCACTTTCCACTATTAACAAATATTTTATTTTAACATAACACGCTGAACATTTTATAAAAATAGATTCGAATTTTTTCCCCTTAATACCAGCATGAATGTCAATTCACCTTCAATATCAAAAGTACTGAAAGCTTCTCCTTAATCGGTTACGTGCAGGTTTTAATATTTTCAGAGTAAATAAATTGAGTTTTTTTTAGACGTGTGGTTTTCAATCTGGCAATACTTTTTTCGGAGTTGGTCTTTTTGACAGCTGTCACTTGATTTATGCTCAGTTTAGTTTGCCATTTTATAACTAATAGATTTACTCCTGAACAACGTTTGCAAATCTATTACCAAAATAATGGTTCGGTTCGCGCGACGCATCGCGTGCTGCGTCCAATATTCGGTCGACATCATCGCATAAATTCGAGCAACCATGAACTGGTTTCGCACCACGTTTACTCTAGTGGATAATGCGCATCCTCAGAGACGCCGTTCAGTGCGCACTGAAGACGCTATTACTGCTTTGATTAAGAGTATCGAAGAAGACGAGAAGAAGAGAGTCCATCCACCTGTCGAAAATTGGGACTCTCGGCTGGAATTTATTTGAGCCAGCCGCGGCGGCCACTTCCCGAAATCATTTTTAAAACATAATGACAAACCCTTATCTTTATAATAAGGCTAAATTCTTGGCCATAAAATTAAATTATATGCGTTTTAATTCTTCTTTAAAACCACACGTCTAAAACAAACACCCTTTACTTAACTAGGTTCACACTCAACATTTTTTGAAAAAGGTTTGTCAAAGTGGAAAAGTGAAAAACAAAAACATGGTCTAGAGATGCCTGCGTGTTAACAAATTGTGGTTGATTTGTCAAATCAATCTGAAATGACCAGATCGGACACAATTTTCGTTCACTTTTGTTTTTATTTTTCACTTTTTCTAAAAATTCTTGAATGTAGCCTAAGTCTATGCAGATGTAACTGCAAATGAGTGTGCTCATGTTTCTTTCTTTAATTCGAAAAATATATTATTTTCATCTTTAACACTTAGTCGAAAAAAAAATAGCGTAGCTAAGAACACAATAAAACTAGTATATGCTCTACAGAATCTATAAAACAAGATGAAACTTCATACTGTAATCTTTCAGCTTAAATCAACCACGTTCTATAATTTCAAAAAGCGTGCCACTCAACAAATCCCTGTTTCCTACTATGTAATAAAAAAACAAAATTTGTGTCTAAAAACAGTTTTCAGTATGGCCATACTTTCCGGAACTTGAGAAGGAGGTTATTATCCTACGTCCTACATTAGTATAGGTACATGAAACAAAAGCCAAGTTTGATAATGATCATCTCATCATGTTGGTAAATAATACCAACCATAGCTACCTACATAATTATATGCCTTCTTATATTAGGTCGTATAATCTCGTTTACCAAATTAAGTGATTGCCATCGACATTTATCGTGTCATCTGCCACTCTGGCACTCACTTTGTACCCTAGAACAATAATAATTGGCCTCGTCTTGAATTACCTTCAATCTTTACAAAACGTATCGTTCTTTTGTTATTACGTACATGCATATGTACGTACGCTTTACCAACGAAGAAAAAGGAATATGACATGCAAAACTATGCGCATATAACCCCGAAAATAAAATATTCATATATAAAAAAAATACTAAAGAAGAAGAAGGAACTCCATTTACAAGGAAATCATTATGCCTTCTATATATACCCTCTTAGGGCCATTATCAACAAAGCCAAAATGCTGAAAGACATTTCGTCAACCCCGAAAGAACAAAATTTCTAATAGGGTGTTTTAAATATAATAACTAATTTTTTTTGAACGTATTAGGTACTTTTATATTTAAACCGTGGTAAGGGCATTTTGAGATTAAACTATATTATAGTTGATTAAAGTACATTTCATCTAATGATTCGAAGTGTGAAGCCCCAAGAATGAACAAATTCCATTTTGAATTTTTGGTTAATTTATTATTTCAACTATGGAAAATAACGCATTTATAAACAAAAACCCAAAAAAAATAAAAAAAGAAAGTTACATTTCAGAAACTAAACAAAAATAATAGAATGTAAAAAACCTATTTATGGCAACACTGGTGCTGTCAATATTCAAATGTCAGATCTTCGTCTGACATAAACTACCATTTCTTCCCATCGAAATGTCTTGAACTGAAATGTATAGGAATGGGAAGTTGTTTACTCGCTCACGAGCGCTTTCTTCTGGGAGAACCTTAAAGGGCCAGTTTTTCAGTGATGAGTTAAACAAAAGTTAGCTAATTCTAGAAGTAAATTATCCCACAGTGAACTGAGGAAGCAGTTTTTCGGTGGAGAATATATGCGGAACGACTAAACACTCGGTGGATGAAACATCAAAAGTATATGTTCAGTTTATCCTGAGTTAACTCACCAAATTTGATGAGTTAACTCGGGTTTAACTTTAATCTTGCACTGAAATATTGGATCTAAAAATTCTTCTCGAACAGAGGAATCCAGTTTTAACTGAAAGTCTTGAAAAAATTTAATTTAAGTTTATTGTTTAGGGAATGTTTTAATGATAAAGAAATTAACTGTGATATCGTACACATTAGGTCTGTTCGCTTACTCTCAATTTCTGTAGTTTTATGGCTATTGGTGTGAATTTAAGTCAATTAAGCCATTTCCATACTCAAAAAAATTGTAGTTTTGCATAGAATGGAGACCCCCCCCCCACCAGAATACAAACATTTCTCCATTATGTGCTTTTCTGAAGTTCAGCAAAATGTCAATATGCTGTTTTTGGCGCAGTTTTGAAATTTTTGAGAGAATTTTATACTCTCTCTTCAAAATTTGATAGTCGATGATTTTGTGTACACAAAATACAGGATCGAACTTATAAGGTGCGTTCACAAGATATTTTGAGTAAAATTGTTACAAGTTCAATTTTCAATTTTCTGTTTTGTTTTTTGGTTGATTAATTATGAAACACCCTGTAAACGATGAACCAACAAACGACGACGTAAAAACACCTTCCCCTAACAATAGAACGTAATTCGAGACGATCATCAAAGACGATGATGCATCAGAATCAGAATCAGCTTCACATCACACTCCAACAAGCTTCCTATATCCAAATGTGTTAAATACGTCCTGATGCTTCTAGTTTTAAGGATATCACAAGAAAGGTGCATGCCATCGCCCAGAAGTTAACCCAGAGATATAGACGAATCTGGGGCTAAACGATAACCATATTCGTATGCTCGCTGGTGCTCGCTCGTGTCATACCAAGGCCGACATCGAGGGAAAAAAAATACCTTTGCACATAGTAGATGACAAAGATACGGAGCGAGTGATTGCATATCCGGCATGTGCAAAAATTTCCACTTTCGTCATCTCCTTATCATCCGCCGCACTATAGTGGCGGAAGGCGGATCGTTGTCGTTTCTTGTTATTTTTTTTGTTTTGTTGTTTGTATATCCTGACAAGGACTAGAGAGGTTCTTGAGGAGACCTTCATTATGTGTGGCGTGTGTTCAGCGGATTTTCTTCCAACTATATGTAAAGGTAGGAATCTGGCAGATACGATCTTTGCAAATCAAGTTGGATTGTTTTTCCTCGAGTTTGATTTTTTACTCTGATTTTTTATTTTTTCGGAAATAAGGGGTGAATTAAAAACAGCTTGCGTGGTCCTTTTTTTTTGTATTGTTGGCTTCTGTGGAACGTGTGTTCTTCCAGAAATATTATTCGTATTTATTGTGCAAACACAACGCGATGGCATAATTATAACTTTGGGGAACGTAAATTTGTAGTTTGTGTCAAGATGTATATTGTACATTTATATCTATGCTTGCCTAATGAGATTGGATGAAAAAAACACAATCATCTAGGCAGGAGAGGGTGTGGCGCATATGGCATATGGTTTTAAATCAATTGACATTTTATTTTCTCGTGAATTGCAAATTATGAAAGGTGCATCTCGAATTTTAAATGAGAGGCTTTTTTTGGGCGTATTTCTGATATTTGAGAAGATGCCATGTGTGATGTTTTAATACAGAATCTGTATAGAGGCAGAGGTCTGTTATTCAGGTCTTTTATCAAAATATGTACGTAGGTGCTTATGTTCAGATGTTCGTCGGTTCATGTCCAAAAATTTTGTTTACTTTTTAATTATAACTTGGACGGCATTTTAGAGTTAAAGAATTCTTTATAAGTATAGTAGCGTTCTTAGCCGTTCGGATTCGGAGAAAAATTGTAGGTCCCCTCTATTCCTTCAAACAATGGTTGAGAGTTGCATGTCACTATATCTAGGCTCTGGCTCTCCACGACCTGTCACGCCACCTTATTTATGTATTCAATAGGAGAAGGGGTAGGAATAGGGGTAGGTTAGGTATACATGAAATTCGAATGTCCCGATAACTGGAAAATGATCAATAATAGATAGATAGTAACTGTGCCATCGCTTGGAAACTGCTAAACAGGAAGAAGTTGATGTTTTCTGATATATAGCTTATGTTTTTAGGTAAATTTACTTGCCTGGGCGCCATTTATAATAATTTTGTAACGTCGCTATGCCTTTGGGATCAAATGTATGAACTTACAGCTCTTTCAGAAGAGGGTCTGATTCAACGAGTAAGTTTTTTACGTTAGGAAACAAATGAATGTTAGTATATGTACCTATCGACGGTTAAGGTGCAGAACATCGTAAATCGTTTTTCAGAAATAAAAAAAAACTTAAATCAATTATTAAAAATTAATAAAATAACAAATAAATTGGTCTGAGCTATCTATTAATCTGAACAATATTGTTACGCTAAAAATGCTTTAAGGTGGCTCTGATTATTCTGATTTTTTCCATCCATGATATTTTTTTAAGTTTTTCGACATACGAGGTCCTGCACTTTAACCGTCGCTATTTTTTAATAAAAGCCAAACAAAAGTGCTGAAAACTAAACACAGGGAAACTATTGGTATCGATAAAGGTTATCACATCACTAAGGCGACTTCAATTGTTTGTCATCAGAATCTTTGTGTTGGGCGCCATTATTTATAGGTAATAATTGTTTTTTTTTTAAATCTCAAACCAAAACAGCTCAATTGATTCAGAAATTAATAATCAAAAGCTAAACTTCAGGCATTTCTATATTAAAAATTATTTTTCCAAATTAAATTTGAGTTTAAGTTCAGTTTTTCTTTTAAATCTTACTTCAGAAAGTCCAAGATTCCTCTTTTCATGAAATTAAATCCAAATGATTATTTCAAATAAATTTCTTGTAAATCCTTAACAAACTTAAAAAAAAAACTGTAAAAATGTTATTTATAGAGATTAAACTCCAAGCTTTTAAAACTTTTTTCCTACAGTAGTAGAATTGTATAGGAATGTATTTGTTTGTGCAAAACAAAAACTGTCCGAAACTCTTTAAACTGAAAGCGAAAAAAAAACAGTTTACGTAGATAAACTTTAAGTTGAAGTTGAATACAAAACTTCAGTACACTTCATGACACCTTTGCGAGTTGCACTTCAGATCGAAACCCCTAATCCATTAATTGGTAAACGAACATTTTCAATTTCCTAAAAACTTTTCCACCCTCTTATTCCCTTCTTTCTCTGATGTACCTTCAATATAAATACCTATAGGAAATAAGAAGGAGAACTGGGTATATACTCTAAATATTTCTTTTCCATAAAAATAAATGAGGATGGGTTGGGAATGGGACAGCAGAAGAAACGGCGAACTATCCTCAAACTTTTACCCACGACGAAAAAGAAACGTCGTCGTCGTTGTTGGAGGTTTCAGTTTGGAAACACTGTGTTTTCCATTAATGGAATGACTATGAAACTTTAGTTCGTGTGTTTGTATGACTCTTTTTTTTTCTTCAGTTTTTGATCAGTTTAGATATTCCACATATAGAAGAGGTGTATACTTGGACTTTCTATATCCAAAATCGATTTCTCAGTGCCAAGAGCTATACTCGAATTTTCAATTTCTTTAAAAAGACAACATAAATGCCGGAGGTAGTTCTGACCGCATC
The DNA here is from genome assembly GCA_932273885.2 of Leucozona laternaria. Lineage (NCBI taxonomy): Eukaryota > Metazoa > Arthropoda > Insecta > Diptera > Syrphidae > Leucozona > Leucozona laternaria. Next base: position 129,423,772 of record OW026367.1, on the reverse strand, counting down.
CTAATACTACTGACGTTGGATTATGTCAACTGATTTATTTACAAACCAACCCTTGTCTCTCACTCTATCTATATTATAATGACCGTCACCGTAAGTTGCATCAACTTGCAACACAACCCCCAAAACCTGGTGACTTTTATCACCACCAGCCAGAGGGCAATTCCTGGGCATACATATAAAATAATGCATTTCGGGGGCTTCCTATTGCTATAGTCGTTCTACCCCGTCCGAGGCTACCGAAAGTAACTGTAGACATGGTAGGTATAACTTTTTTAAGCATTGGATTCATATATGCATGACAGGTATGGGACAGCGCTGTCAATATGAGAAGGTATAGACACAATAGATTCTTTAAGTCTTAATTTGCTGCGAAAACCAAGTTCGTGAAAATTTGCAAGAATTCCATTGAGAACTTCCATCACGAACAACAAGCAAAAAAAGGAGAATTACCTAAATTCTGACAATATTTGTGAAATACATTTATACGTGGACTAGAAATTCTCAATTTTGCTTCAACTTCAGGCATTTTAAAACTCATTCCACAGGCGACTGCACTGGTCTCACTTGCAGGCATTTTTGAAGTTGTCGGATATAAAACGAACAAAAAAAAGCCCATCACTAATAGAGGGATAGTGTAAAATCTCTATATTTGGCTTCAACTTCAGGCATTTTAAAACTCATTCCACAGGCGACAGCACTGGTCTCACTTGTGGGCATTTTTTAATTTGTCGGTTATGAAACGAACAAAAAAATAGCCCATCACTAATAGAGGGAGAGTGTAAAATCTCTATATTTGGCTTCAACTTCAAGCATTTTAAAACTCATTCCACAGGCGACAGCACTGGTCTCACTTGTGGGCATTTTTGAAGTTGTCGGTTATGAAACGACGAAAAAAAAGAAAGAAGAAAATCCCATCACTAATAAAGGGAGGGTGTTAAGGCAGTAAGCACATCACATGACAGTGTCACATTACGAAATGCAAAACATCTAGGCAAACGCAAAAGGAATAATTAGCAGACGCGGAGGGTGTGGTGGCAGGCGGTCGGTGCAATGGAACAACCTTTGCACTCAACCGAAAGGATTAGTGTCGGTCTGACTCTTCCCATCGCCGGCACCGCACCGCACCGGCGGGTTGCTCATAACTCAGGGTTCCCAGATTGGAGCGAAAATTTACGCGGCAGAAACATTATTGTGTTGTGCAACCTCGAATTACCTGTAGACTATGCACCAAAATTGGAAATACGTCCTACACTCAACCTCCCACCCTCATGGTCTTTCATTCAATCTGAATATTGTCGTTCATTTATCAAGGGATGAAGAGATATATGTACAGGTACACATGCATATATCAATTTCACCTTACCCATCGAACGGTCACAGACAGTGGCCCAGACACATTGGTACAAAAGGGTTGCATTACCACTAATCAGACAATCCTCTGGATACCGTGGGAACTCACCCTTTATCAACTTTCTATCTACCTATATACAACCCCTTCAAGAGCTTGTTTTTGTGGAAACATTTTGATTTCTATAGAAAAGGGTTGTTTTTTTTTTTTTAGAGGTATACAATTTTCTGCAGATAAATACGAATCCTAATGACACTCCAGGACAAGCTATACATAGGTAAGTAGGCATTTTCTGGGCTATTCTAATTGAAGTCAACACCAAACGTAATTAGACCAGGTGGTGTGTTGGTTTGGTATAAATAAAGGCATATTCGGCGAGGTCTCTATTTCTTCTCCGATAGTTTGGAATTTGTGTGTTTTTTTGGTGGCACAAATTGTGATTGTCGGTTTCGATCGCATGGCAGCGCAAAGTAGTTGTGCGTATCCAAGAGCCAAGAGCCGAGAGCCGAGACCCGTTTGTCGTTGTGCAATTATCCTTTGTTCTTTTGATTTGGGTCATTAGTGTAGTTGCGTTGTGGGTTTTTCTTTGCTTGTCCATGTCCATTGTCCATCTATAGTATGTGTAGTCGTCCCTGTGCTGCATTGATCATTTCTAGATAATTACTTGTTTTCTGATTTGAAAAACAAAAAATGCTTTTGCTTTCAGGGTATGTATACCAATGCATTTTCACCCTTGCGCTGCCTAAAAATAGATGCATGATGTTATATGACTTTAAGTTATTAAGTAGATAAAATCCAGTTTTTTTTTTATCTTGCCATAAGGCTTTTTAAAAAAAGTGTAGAGGTTTTAATTGTCTCATAATTATCCTAAGTGTTACTTTGCATAAGGATTTTTCCAGTCACGTCTTGTAGATATTTACTGCAGATGAATTCAGTCTTTAACTTTATTACTATTTGTGCAACCTCAGATTTAATTCTGGGTTTTGAAAATGCAGACAATTCGAATGGGACTCGTTAAACTACTAATTAAAATTTAATGGGGCAAAATATTAGATGATTTAGTACCTACGGTGTTATTTTTTGTGCATTTTTAAATGACGGAATTTAAAAATTTTAAACAAGTCAGCATCATATCCTATATTTTTTTGAAATTTAACTAAGTTTAAAATCACCAAACTACTATTTTATCTTTTATTATGTCATTATGACACAAATGTGAAAAAGTATGTTTGCTTGCTGTTACTGGCTTAAGCGTGTTCAATTGGAGTTTATTAAGAAAATAGTTTTAGTATCATACTAGTTCAAAACTGTTTAAAACTAAGAACATTTTAGTAAAGAGCTTTAAAGCTAGAAAATTGTTAAGTAGTTTCATAAGGGTGTTTAAATTTTTGCGCAAATATTTCTAACAATAAGTTGTATCGTTGTGATTAGTTTCTTCAGATTCCTTCTACTCAAAATCATCATCAATATTTTTGCCAAAGTGTGTTCTTCAGAAACTATATACGGTATTTCTTAAAAAATGTATATAAATGCTATGTTTCTGCTAATAAAATATACAGTTTCCAAAAACAGCTACATGTGCCATCTCCTTTTAGTATCTTAACATTATAATAAATTTCTACGACTTTGTTTATAATTTATTTATTCGTTTATTCGTCGATTGTTAATCGCTCTCATGTGATTAGATTAGTACTTAATTCAGTCCTTCAACTGTCAAACAAATTATTTGTCTGAAGAAGTTACGCGACACGAGTTTATTAATTTGTTTAGAACATGAGTAAAACAAAGCTAAATATTAGCATTAATATAAGTGTTGCAGAGTGTTTAGAGATAGTTTGGATGAAAAGTAGCTGAAGAGTACAAAAACAACAGGTGAATCAAGTTTGAAGTAAGGTTGAACTTTAGATCGATCCCCTTGTAAATCTGGCGTCAAGTTAAAATAGATTTGGTTTGACAATAAGTTAAGTGGCTTGCCTACACATAGTCAAATGGAGTTAAAAACTTGAATATCAACTTGAATAAAATCAAAAACTTTTGAATTTCTTCAGCTCAATCATCAACCGGTCATGTCAGATTGATCAAATGAAAAGTCTACACGCGGGTTGATATGATCAACAACCGACAACGAAGTTGAATAGTGTATGGTGTGCTTAAGCTTTTATGATACATGAGTATTTAGTTTGATGCGTCAATATGCTTAAGCTTAAAAAAATCTCTGTTCACGGCATCAAATGCCGCTTTAAAATCTTAGAAACAAAACAAGCAAAGGTTAAGTTTTTCTCCGTGACAAATTAACTTCCACTAAACTTGTAAGGCTAATACACTATCTACCTTGAGCTCTACAGGCAACAGGGAATCATTTGAAAAAATGTATTGAAGTGACCCAATTTCTTAGTTTGCGGTCAAATCGGGTTTGTGTGGCTCCTGCCATCTTGAAAATATTATTTTTTGATTTTACACGTTTTTCTCCATTTTTGCAAGTTTTTATGAACAAAAAATTAAATTCTTTTTAAGAATCCTTTTACAACAAACTTCGTACAAACTAAGGCTAAAAATCAGTCTTATTATTTATCGAATTTGATTTTAAAAATATCTAAAGGGTTTTTCAATAAGAGCGCTACAAAAGTTTTTTTTTTTTTTAAATAAAACAAAAACGGTTTTGGATATCAATGAAATTCTTTATTCCTGTGAAAGTTTCAAGTTGTTGCTCAGCCTAATTCACGAACATACGACGCTTCTGGTGGTCAAGCGGCTTCAGTTCTTGCGTCAATTTAATCTTGAAAGGATGTAGGCCAAGATCTTTTCGCAAAATTCGCCACAACGACGTCACAGAGATGCCCAACGCTTGAGAACAACGTGTGAGAGACACATTTGGGCTTTCTGCAACTGAAGCCTCGGCGGCAGCAATATTCTCGACACTACGGGCACTTCTTTGTCTCACTGGCACGGGAACATTTTGTACTGTGCCTGTGGATTCAAATTTTTCCACTAGACGCTCAATTGTTGATCTGCTAGGACGATTATGACGACCATAAATTGGACGTAGCGCTCTTAACGTTGAGGCCACTGACTCCGAATTTCGGTAGTAAAATTTAATAATTTCGACTCGTTGTTGGCTCGTATATCTTTCCACCATAAAATGGCAAACCTTACTGAAGAGAAATGTCAGAAGAGCGGCAAGAAATATGGCGTCGTTTGATGTCCCTGTTGCTCTACTTTTGTAGCGTCCCTGTTGAAAAACACTTTATGTAATTAGAAAGCCTATCTAAGAACATAGATTTCTCGCGGAGTAGTTAGATAATTAACTTACCCCAAATATCTTTTTCTTTTCCGAAATTGACTTTCTTAAGTAAAGTAGGTACCTAACTAGGTTTGTAATTGTTAAAATCATAAAAAATATCAGTAGATGTCATAACTAAGAATTAAACAATTAGTTAATTCAATTAGTCTCTGGTTACATGTTACATAGGTACTTCTATTGATATAAATATTAATAATAGATTATTTAATTTATTGCTAAAAAGTTTGGTTTTGGATGTTTTAGTTAAAAAACTACCAAACTGAATTGAAACCTACCAATGCTGAAAAAACCTACCAAGTTTGGTAGGATCCTACCAAAACGTCAACCGTGCCTATATACTCTGTTCAATTTGAATGTGCAGTACAGGGAAGATAGGATATTTGCCTTTCACCCATACTTTTATGGAATTCAATAAGCTATCTCCATTTTAAAGCTCTCACAGGGTTGCTGTAGTGAGCATTTAAAATTGCCACAAATCTCACAAAAATATTGCTATCAAAAACTCTAAAAAAGAAATTGCCATATGAATTTCCATCAACCAGGGTTGGTTGCAAATCGAAGCAGATAGGTCATGGTGGGATATACGTGAACTCAAAGAAGATTACACAAACAATTTAAATGTAAGCTAGTGATTTTGTTTCTTATTTCAGTGGCAATTTCTTAAGTTGAGGTGCCATGCAAGCAGCAGCAACCACCAGTCTGCCATAAGGCCTGTACTGCATATTCAAATTGAACAGAGTATAGCTAAGGTATGTACCTACCTACAATTGTACATATTTACCAAACACCAAACCAAAGTAAGATAAGTCTCTAATAACTACCTACCTACCTTGCCCAATGCTCGGCTTCAACCTTAATTCCCCATTTTTGTTTAACTCTCCCTAAAACCCAAATTCTCAGGTATACCTATCAATATGTACCTACTTAGATACAAAACCGAAACCCACTGCACTGATTGGAAGATCACGCCAAACCTTGGTTGAGGCTTGAGGTTTATTTGTATGGTTTTATGATCGTTCGTTACCCGTGCCAGAGGCCAGCCCCTCGACACGACCTCTAAAGAGAGGGCTGCTGGTAATATTCATGGAACGTGGTTTTGTTTGTTTTGTTAACCAAATCGGCTCCTACCGATTTTTTTTTTTTGTAAGTTTATAAAAGAGGGAAAGTTATTTTTATAAATTTAAGAGAAATATTTAAGAGTTGATGATGAATAAATCAAAAAAAAAAATAGTTAATCATAAACTCTTAAGTTGAATCACAAATATTTCTCTTTTTTGGGACAAATTTGTCTCTGATATCTCACTCAACACAGACTCTTTCACATTATTAAAAATTTTCATGTTGTATCATTGCTCTTTTAAACGAATAAAACAATTGTTCTCTTCTACTCAAACCATACGAAACGAAAGCATGAGGTGTTGTATAGGTTTGATACGAATTTGTGATTAAACTACTGTCACTATGACCAGATAAGTAGTGGAGTGGAGGCGGAAATTTGTATATCGGACATGGTTATGTTATATCTATGTAGGTAGGTATATTATATTGTGGAATGCAGTACCGATTACCGAACTTCCGAGAGAGACAACGGTGCAATTTTTAGTTATGCTTGTTAACCTTGTCATAGGTATTTAAAAACAGTCATAATTTCTTATTATTATGATGATGTGAATAAAATCTGATTAGGTATGATTTTTACTTGCGATTACTTTTATTTAATTTACTTTTTATTTAATTTTAATCAATAGGAAACAATATCTGACTCAATGAAAAATAAGAATTTCTGAGATTTTTGCTCTTAGTAAATTAACTAGGTACCTAGGTGCCTTCAGTTACTAATGCAAATGTGCAGATGGAAAATAAGGAACTGTCAACATATTATTTGAAAGAAAACTGCATTTTAATCAATTTTACCGACAAGAAGGTTTTAAATACAAATCCTATGAATTTACCTAAGTACTTAAGAAGATATGTATGTACACCTTAAAAAAATCAATAAAGTAAAAGAATTATAAAGGGAAATTTTGTTTTCAAAAAGGCAGTACCTGCGACCAAATTTCAGATTTTTTTTCGAAAAAAATGTAGGTATATATGTATGTTAAAACTTTTATACAACTAATAGATAGGGAGGTATTCGTTATTTTTGCTAAATTCTGCTTTGTCAAATTTCTTCGTGCTGTGCAAAATTCTGTTTTAAAAATTTAGCTTACTCAAAAAATAACACAATTATTGCAATTTTGTTTTGTTTAGTAAATTAAAGATTATTTAACTAAACATGTCAAATGACGATAAGAAAGCAGAAAGGGAGAGCTTATAGTCATCTTTTTAATCTATTTAAATAATTTTGACATCCTAGGTATGTATAGCCTAATTGCGTCATTAATTTAAATTTTTTTAATTTACATAATTAGTCAATTTGCATTAAATATTAATTTGTGTATTTTTAAAATTATTTAAAAAGATTTCGATTGCTTACATTACATTCAAAATTCCATTATGCCAAAGCTATATAATAGACAAGAGTGTAACGATTTTAATGTATTTGAAGCTTTTGAAAGCTTCAACTAGCTGAAATTAGTTTTACTGGCTGTATAGGTATAAGGTATGTAGGTTCAATGTTGTAGCTGAAGCAAAAAGTTGAAGTTTGCTCAAATTAGTTCAAAGTTCTGCTCTGCTTTGCTCAAATTAGATCAAAGGTCTGTGAAAGTTAAAAAACTAAGGTATGGAGATAGGACCTACAGGTACAAGGCAACAATCCAAGAAATGTAGGTACCTATAGGTCCTATTTTCATATATAATTTTTTTAACTTTGACAGAGCTTTGAGCTACATTTATACGCATGTAGATACACCATTGTGTTTGAGATAATCTACAGATTTATTAGTTCAAGCTACTATAGGAAATGTAGGAAGCTAAGTACCTACAAGACCCATAGGTAGGCAGGTATACCTACCTTTTAAAGTTAGCCACCCACTTGACTGAATAAGAACACTCAGCAGTAGCATTAGAACTAGAAACCTACTTATGTATCTAGATAAGATACATACCTATATACCTAACTTACCTACATTTCAAGGCATTAAATTTTTTCGTTTTGGATTTCAAATTCCAACAGCAAAAATTCAGAAGTCAGATACCTAGGTAACTTTAACTTTGAGTAGGTGGTAGGTACCTACCTAGCCTAGATAGGTACCCATGATATTTAACATTAGGTATGTGCATCTTACAAGTACCTACATATACCTACCTACTACCTACACACTTAATCAATTCAGTTAAATCAACCTACTATTTCGTAGTCACTTAAATAAATCGAATGAAATCATCAAATGAGAGTAAAATTATACAAATTAAAAAATTTCCAACCTCTAGAGAGCTGTAGTGCTGTAGTCGTAGATGTACCTTAAGTGGTGTAGACTGTAGATATTATTTTCTCTTAATTACGATTATAACTAATTTTCTTCGCATACTTTTCCATTCATAATTGTTTTTTTTTTTTTTGTTTTTAATTTAGATCTTCTTTTCCTATCAGTATCAGATGTTTTTCTTTCCTTTCGCAAGCAATTACACGACACCAGAAAGAGTAAAACCTAGTCAAACATGGGAAAACGCAATGTCCCTAAACCACCAATTCCAACCAAAAATCATAAGCATACGCAAATAAAAACAACAAATCCTTAAGGCAAGCTGATAACCCCGATGACTTAATGCTCGAGGCTCGACTCGAGTACCAGTACAATTACCATGACTTGGGTCGAGCTCAAACAACCTGAGTCTGAGTGATAAATAATAATAAAAATATTTAACACGAAAAATAAGAATGACTCATAAATATAATCAATTTTTTGCATTAATTTTTAACTTGAAAAGAGAGTTAATTTGATGTAAAGAGCCAGATCAAACTTTTTTTCTCTATCCAATCAAACTCAAACCTTATTCACCAACACATTTTGATATCCGCCTGCAATGCGCACTCTCTTTAAAATCCAACTGACTCGAACTCGAAGATAAGAAATTTTGCCAATGGCAAAGGCATACATTTTGGTAATAGTATTGGTTCGTTCGAACAAAATTGAAACGCGAAGCAGCCAAGCGAACCCGAAACTGAGCCGAAAAACCCACATCGACGAAAAATGCAGACAAAACGGTGAACGTCGGACGACAAACTAAACTGTCTGCCTCTGCTTCTGCTCTACTGCCAGAGCCAGTGCGAGTGCCAGTGCCAGAGGCAAAAGAATCGCCTGCCGGAGGAGGTGTTTTCTATAAAACTATTTGTTCGATAGCAAGTCTCATTCAGTTGCGAACGGTTCGTTGCAGAGCAAGGATATAAAGTTTTCTAATCGTGTTTTCAATTTCAATAATTCTCGACCAAAACAAGAATATTTCATTAACAAATAATAAAAAAAATATTTTGTGAAGAAAAAATAAATATATTCTCATTCCAATTGCTTAATATTTTGTGGTTTTTTAAACGAAAAAAAAAAAATTCTCAAGTGAAAAATTTTAAGAAAATTTCAAAAAATAAGAAACAAGTGCAAGAAAGTGGAGAAATATAGAAAAAAAATAAGTGACAAAATATTTTTGGATTACACTTCAGTTATCTTACACTGTTGGCCGAAACGTCAAATTCTGTTTATTCATTTTTGAATCATTCGGTGTTTTTTTTTGCGGGGAGTGCAGTATTTTGTTTTGTGTAACAAAATTCGAACGGATTTTCTCTTTCAACTAAATAAATTACTACTATAATAGTTCTTATCGGAAAACGGACCCTCAATGCATTTGCGTGAATGAATTGATTTGCAGTTATAATTTAGCTATATAAGGTGAGTAAGCGAGTTAAGAAATTATATAGTTGGCTTGTGCTTGTCAGTGAGTTGTTCTCTTTCTTCCTTATTTTGTTGTAAAACCCAACAAAAATGGCTTTGCCTTATTTTCCTGGAGAGTTTAGTGAATGTGACTACACTCAGGTATATTTTTATTAATGATAATAATATGCACTAACTAGCAATCGCAATGGCAACGGAAAACGGGAATCGAAGACGGAAAGACAGAAAAGAAACCGACAGACGGCTGGTTGTTCTTGTTCCTTTCTACAATCAATTGGGCAGGTGTTGTTCGTTTTGGTCGAGTTGTATTTTTATTTTTTAATGAAAAAAAAAGAAGGAAAATGTTGGAACTAGTGTGTGTGTGTGTGTGCAATTATGTTGGCACAACAAATTCGGTGTCGCATGGCGACTTTTTACTACTAGCCGGGAGTGCGATGATGTAGAAAACAAGAAAACAAAGGGTGACCTAGTGGGGAACTTTTTGCATTTTTTTTTGTTTCTTTTTTGTTGTGGTTAGGCAAATTTTGTGTTTTTTTTTTTATGATAGTGCGAGTTTTGAGAATTTTTATTGTTGGTGTTTTTTTTTTTTTTTTTTTTTGTAAAGTCCCAATGGGTGGGTCATGAATATAAGAGTTGTTGGATTACCTACCTATTTATGTGACTCAAAACTTAAATATCTTCATTTACATTATGTGTATTTTGGTTGCCGGTAATAGGTGTCTTGGTACCTATAGCATAGTTGGTACTAAGTTATCTATTGGGGTTTTGCTTGGGAAAATTGGCCGTTTAAAAAAAAAAGATTACGTACCTACATAATTTCTGACAAATAAAAGTTTATCTGTTAAAATATGACGAATTCTGTATTTCGTCATGGCTGTTTTTTTATTTAACCGCAACTATTTAGCTTAATGCCTTTAAACAGTCATGATCTTGAATTTGCTTGGGATTATAAAAAACCTTAGTAGGTAGGTATGTATGTAGGTACTGATAATTTGCATATTAATAAATTTAAAAATTCTACTCTGATACTTGATACCTACCTACATGCATACATAAATGTACCTATATCCTATACCTATTTTAAAATAAGTATGTAGTTAGGTAGGTAGGTACATAATGTAAGTTATATACCTACCTCTGTAGGTAATTTTAGCGCTGCAATTTATAACACAAACCAAAAAAGCATGTTCAGGTTATTGATATTTCAACAATCTGAACGTAGGTAATTCCTCACTTTTAGGGTCAGTTGTAGGTACACATGTGGTTCAAATTATGATCAGTGGTTAAGCAATTTTAACTCACCGATTTCGAGAATAAAATGAAGTTCGACGATGGTTCATGATTCAAGTACCTATGTGACTTATATTAATTAGGTAGGAGCTACCTACATCCTTGAATCATAGTTGAAACTTACTTAATCCGGTAAGTTTAAATTGCTGAGCAAAGAATTAAATTTGAACCACGATTGTACTACTAGCCCTTACTAAATTTTATTCGCTTCGCTTAATACCTACCAACAAACTTACGAGTACATAATTAGCCGTTTGCCTTTGGAGGTTGCGAAGTACCTACTTTGCTAGCCATTTTAAATGGAACGCATAAAATAGCTCTTCCTATACAAAGCTCATCTACTCGCGATGAAAGCATGAGTAGATGAAGGTACTAGATTTTAGTTTTCATCTACTCACAAGTACCTACTCGCCACCTTCAAGTACCTTAAGGTATATTGATAAGTTTATAAAAAGAGAAAAGGTTATTTTTGACTTTGTTCTCTTGAAAGCAAAACATCCCTTGCTCTTTTTCGTAAAGTACATATCTGTGCAAGAATGTATGCTCATTACTGCCAATTTGACAATTCTTACAATTCTTATGACAAACGTAAAGGAACACACCTAACATTAACTTAATGGCCGAGTTCAACGCACATCTGAATATTCATAATTCTGAATTTTGAAGCTCTTGATTGGCCAGCTGTCAGAAAAAGTTCTGAAAATTCAGATGACTTTTGACAGCTGGCCAATCAAGAGCATCAAAAATTCAGAATTCTGAATATTCAGATTAGCGTTGAACTCGGCCAATACCTAGTTCTGTTTGGTAAATTCAAAATTCTTACAAATTTTCAAAATTTGCTGTCAAAATTCTGAAGGAAAAAAAAAGTGAAAATTTGTTGCAAAAATTATTTAGAGTGAAAAGCGATAGCAAACTTTCTGCTACAGCAACAACGTTTTGTTGAGCCAGTAAGAAATGTTAATGATTCACAAAAAAATGTAGGTAGTTAGGTATACCTATACCTATGACGTAGTATAACCGACAGACGAAATTCGACGAAAAGCATTTGACTTAATCAATCTGCAATTCCTGTCTTCTTAGTCAACCATCCCGTGTTTATGATTATGATGAAACAATTTCACATAAAATAGGTAGGTACCTAACCTAAATTCTATTGAATTAATTTCAGATTTACTTTCTTTTCCAAGCAACCCAATCATAAAAAAAAAAAACGAAAAAAGTGCAAATGAAAAGCTCAAAGCATTTTATCACAATTCTTCATTCGTTCATGATAATTCTTTCTCATTAAAAAAATATTTGATAAATTTAAATATGTACCTAAAACAGGTGAACCTATGTACAAACATACCTATCATCTTATCCACCTACAAAGATTCTTTTCACAGGTGCAAAAAGGAGATACAGAAATGCATAATAATTTCTATCACACTATTGTGAAATTTAAACTCTTATGTACATGGGTACATAATCTACATACCTACATATTTCTATTTTCCTAAAGGCAATGACAAATTTTCTTTCATTGTCATCATTGAAATTCTTTTATTAAAAAAAAAAAAAAATAATACAAATATTATTTCATCCTTTCGTTTTCGTTGTGAGCATATTTATTTATTCTTCATTTTGCATAAAGTTTAAAAGAAAAGAATTAAAAAAAAAAAAAAAAAATGCAAGAATGTATCTTCTGTCGTCTCTATGCAGTCTTTCATATAATTTCAACAGAAACAACAGATCTGTATACAAATTGCCATTGATTGAGTTAACTGTTAATTTAATAAAGCTATCCCCACGATGACGATGAAGATACTTTACAGACAGCAAGATACATTTAATCATTCAAAATTTTTCTTTACTTTTTTTTTTTATTGTGACTCTTAGACATGGAGTTTACTCGTATACCTATATGATGGTAAAGTGGCTAAAGTTGCCTGCGAGCAACAACGTATTTGCTCATCATGCACACCCCATTAGAAGTCTACTCATGTTACGGATGAATGGATAGTTAGTTATGAATGTATGTACATATCTAAGAATGGGTATATGAGAATATGGCCATGAGGAGGAAGTTAAGCAAAAGGTGGAAAGATACATTTAAGGTAGTCAGGTAGGTAGCACATGCATTACAACAACTCACCACAGACTGGTGCCATTGACCATTGACTAAATAACATAGTATGGTGGACTTTGTGGAGTGAGGGAATTGAAAAACGGAAATTCACACGGAAATAAAAAACGGAACAACCATAAAGAACATTTACAAACCATAAAAAAAACTAATAATAATAAGAACAGTACGCGAAAAATGTGTTCTATCCCGGGTTTTGAGGGCATTGTAGTCGGTCTTGTTGTTGCTATAGTAGGGCTCAAGCAGGTGATCAACATGCGTGTGCTACAAAGAGATAGGTATAAGCAGGAATGAAGACTGAAGACACGGGCTTCAAGGAGAGACCTCCAATGTTGCAATACATACCGCACCGCCCAAGGTGTGTCATTTAAAGCCATCACTGCGCCAGCATAGGTACCTATATGTAGGTATAATATGAAATCATAATAATTATTAGTTGGTAACATAGTAACAGTAAAACAACATTTTTCATTGAAGAATTGTGTAGGGGTTGAGGTTCTCCCAAATCAAACCGAAAAGCGTGGGCACACAGAGATGCCATTTAGGAGAAACGATCTTGTTTTTTTATTTGTCAGTATCGTTTTCTTCCTCCTTCGCTTTTATGGCCTTTTATTCTTTATTCAAACTTTATTTTTTTTTTTGTCAAAAGAATGATGATAATTTAATTGAAATTATATTCAAAAACTGAAGTACCTACACTTTCCATACATAGAAATACGATGGACAGAATGTGAGCGAAGATCGCATCACACACGATATGAGATGTTACAATCTGTTATTTTTAAATTTCTGATGTAATAATAAAAAAAAATCCGCAAAATAAAAGAAAGAAAGAATCTTCTAAATTGGTTCTCATAGAGACGGTTCCGAGTTTTTTTTTTTTTGCAATTCTTTTCTTTTTTTTTTCTGCATTTTTGTTTAATCATTCTCACATACAGAACATAAATTGCATTTCATAACAAGATCTCATTATGTTTGTTGGCGCGATCAAGTGCAGTTTTGATAAGTCTTAGAGATACCGACCGAGCGACGAGGACGACCTCGTCAGATCAAGTGGAACGTTAGAATCATTATCATCAAGGTGAGATACTTTTTTTTTTTTTTTCTATTAAGCTGCAAACTACAAACTACAAACTGTAATGCAAACGGCTTATCTTGAATGATTATCGCGATTAAATTGACATTGGCATCCAATAAAATTCCTAGTAGGTATATGTACCTACCTATACATAAATTGATAATCGATTTACGATTAGTTGTTTGATCTTTGATGGGAATTACTTTTTGTTTAAAGGAATGAGCTGTGGGGAAATGTAGGAAGATCTGCGTAAATTACACCATAATATTCGGTAAAAAAGTTTTAGAGCTGTCGGTCGAGTTATTGTTTGAAAAATAGAAGCAATAACCCACATCGAAATACAATCAAGTTTTTAATGATGACTAGCCATGGTTATACTATTGGCCCTGCCGAGTTATGTACCATTTTGCCTAAAGAAACAAGACAAAAATAAAAAAAGTGGTTTATTTGAAACTTAATCCTGGACCAGTCAGATAATGGTTAATTTGCAATATAGCAGGTGATATTACAATGTTGAAAATGAATAACTAAATGAGAAATTTCTGTTGGGATAAGAAAACTTGCCCAAACAGTTTTTACTAGCCAAAGCCTTCCGAGTATTTGACAAGTTAATTCATTCAATTGTTAATTTAAAGGGTCCGCCAAATAACTTCTTTTTTTTTTTGAAAATGGCGCAAAACATCGAGTGTAGCTTCGGCTGTGTGGCACGTAGCGCCGTCCTGTTGAAACCAAATGTTGCCAATATCCTCCTCTTAAATTTTTGTGAACAAAAATTCGTTCAACATGGCCCGATAACGATCGCCATTGACTGTAACGGCCACTCCTTGCTCATTTTCGAAAAATGGCCCAATTATGCCTCTGGACCGAAATCCGCACCAAACAGTGACTCGTTTTGGGTGTATCGGCTTTGCAATGTATGCGTGTGGGTTTTCTGTGCCCCAAATGCGACAATTTTGCTTGTTTACCACCCGCCAAGATCAAAATGAGCTTCATCTGAAAATATGATTTTTTTTGGCAAAATCGGCATCTTCTCTAAGTCGATCGCAGGCCCACTTAGCGAAGCGTATACACAACCATATTCGTTCAGCGGAAGGATAAAACTAATTATCTGGCAAATCAGACATGAGCTAAGTGTTACCATTTACGAAATAAGCACTAGTTGAAATAAAAAGTTAGATGGCGGACCCTTTATTTCAATGTTTAAAGAAAAAGTAAAGTTATTTTAGATTTTACCTCCTGAAAACTTTCTGATGTTTATTGACTAAACTTGCCAAAAACTTGTCATTTTTCCAGATAGGAAACGATTATCCTAGAAATGTGTTGCCAAAATGAACATGAAAGAATAATAATTATTAAATTAATCTAATGTCCAACTGGATGGCGGCGGCTCGAGACCGGGATGGGTGGAGAGACTTGTTGAAGGAGGCCAGGACCGGACCCCGGTTGTCGAGCCGACGATGATGATGATGAATGTCCATTTTGTTACCTCCCAAAAGCTGTTCTTCAAGTTTTATTTCACTGACATTGCTAATTCATAAGATTGGTATGGATTTTCTCAGATGTTGAGTCATTTCTTTCGCAAAACATCTCAAATGACAGCCAGAATCACACTATGAATTTCCCTCAATTAGAATGACATGAACGTTTCTCTTTACTGTTCCGATTATAAATTAGTCCAGGAAGATGCCATTTAAAAAGAAAATCATATTTAACTCGGCGAAACGCGACGCGACGCGACGCGACGTCCGCTGTCATTTGCTTACCCAAATAATCGAAACTAAGAAAAGAGGCTTAACACCGCATATTCTAACAGCAGCAACAACAATGAACACAACAAAAAAAAAAAGAAGAAAGCGTCAAGTTTTTGATTTGTTCGCTCTAAAATTCGCATTGGATGAATGCGCTCATTTTTCTTTTGCTCAACTCTTAGATACACTTGCAAAAAAAAAAGAAATAACCTTCTCTCTGTGGTGCATTATCTATCACGTACAGTACATAGCAGCAGCGCAAAGAAGCTCATGAAGATTTATACAAAAGAAAATATTTATACAAAAAAAAAAAAAAAAAACTTGTAATTACTGACCCGCAACGAATTGTTGTACCGACATACAAAGTTTCTATCTGAGTTTTGTTTTTTTTTTTTTTCTGGTTGTGTTTCGTCATGATGAGTGTTGTTCTGGTTTTAGGCTTTCATCCAAAGAAAAGCGTGAAGAGTTTCCTCTTCTTTTTGTGCGGCTCCTAAAAGTCTAGAGTTCATAATAAGATGCAATTTAACAAAAAAAAAAAAAAAAAAAACAGCCTTAACTTTGCTCATATTTATGATCACAAAAAGACAAGAAGAAGAGTAAAAATAGTTATGACTTGAAAGCATGTAAATACAACACAATAAAATGTGTAATAGCGAAAGCAAATCCCGTGAGAAAGCATTCCACGCACATTGAAGAAGAAGAAGAAGAAGAAGAAGAAAAATAATAATAATAATTTTATGTGTGAAACAATGATTGTTCTGTCTGGTTTTTTTTTCTTCTCCTTCTTCTATAATTTATATACAAAGTTTATTATTCCTATTTTGTTAATTTTTAATATCTGTCGAGAAATTAAAAGGAAATCATGTAATTCTGTCACGCTATGGATTTTTACAAAATGGCCAAACAAGTTTGACTTTAACTATGGTTGGTTTTTTCTTCAAGTTTATTCACAATGTGAGTGAAAATGAAATTCCCCTATACCCACACCACCTCCACCTCCACTTTTGCAAAACCAAATTACACATCTTTTATTTCGACGATAAAATTGATAAGAAATGTCAAGGAATTTTTTTTTTTTTGTAACAATACGACAGGCTATTATGGGGTATCTCGTATATCTCTGTAAAATCCTTGCTTATTTCACTTCAGATTCCTCTTCAATCAAAATGTACATATCTTATTGTCTCCTTCAGTGGAGTACAAAACGGAATCGAATTGAATTTAGAAAAAAAAATGTATATAAATTCCATTGCCAGCTGTGGCGCCAAGGAAAGTAGGTCTCTTTTTCGTATTCTTCTTTTCTACAGAGTTACATTGTGTAGTACTCGTAGCCTCTGCCACATGTGTTAGCCTTTAATAATTATTTAAGCATCTATACTACGTCAAGCCGTGCTGCCACCCATCCATCGATTATGCTAAGGGGCCTTAGCAAAAATGATTTATGCTAATGTCAGTTGCCATTTTTTTTTTTTTTTGTTTTTTCTTCATTTTTATTACAACAATTCCCGCGACATATTTTATCGTCGTATCTCGTATGTAGGTATGTATTTATATAGTTGTGCTGCTAGACCACCCCACCGCCCTCCCCCGCCCCATAACAAACAAGCTGTCAAAGCTTTTTCTATTGAATCTACCCTTATCGTGGAGCATATACATAGAAGATTCTTCTTCTCTGATCGAATAATAAAGTTTTTTTTTCTTCTTCTTCTTTCTGGTGGTCTCTTTGTCTTCTTTTATATTTTGTTTCTTCTTCATTCTGTAACTTTTTTTGTAACTGAAAATGACATTGGTAACAGATGTCTCGACGGTTAATTTCAATATTAGTCTTCTTCTGATGTCAAAGACATACATACATAAGTATATCGTCATTCCCTCTATTAGGGAATTTAAAAGAGGGTAATGTATTATACAGAAGAAGAAAGAAAAACATAAAATATCACATTTTATTTATTTTTGTTTGATACAATTTATTTTACTGGCTAAAATTTTAAAATAAAATAGAAAAATCAAAAATAGATTAAATAGACTTTTGTAACAATATTTTTGTGTTTATTTTCATTTCATCTGTCTCCGGCCGGCGGCGCGCGCGGTGGCTAAATTGCAGACGATAAAATGCAAAGCTTCAAAATAAGGTGCCTGATGCCGCCTAGAAGTGCCTGCCTAATAACTATATCATGCCTACATTGAGGCACACGATTTTTGTTTATGAGATTTGTTCATCGTTTTTCCTTTTTTTCCTCCACTCTTCGACTCTTTTCAGCTCCTTGATCTTTTCATTTTTAATACCAAAAGATGGTGGTTTGTCGTTCTCCCCCTGCGGTCGTGTAACATAATAACAATAAAAAAAAAAAAAAAAAAAAAACACCACGCGGTAGACATAAAACCAGACAGACAGACAGACAGTCGAGTCGATATAAAAACCAAAAAGATACGGGAATATTTTGTTATATTATTTTTTAAGGGGATAACGTGGAAGAAATGAAAAAAAAGCATTGATAAGTGTCAACTATTTTGGGGGAGAGATCCACAAAAAAAAAATACCAACAACAACGAACAAAACAAAAAACTAAATAAACAACTTGGTGAATTGGAAGGAAATTTATTTATTTCACAACCAAAACCAACGATTGACTTGGAGGGATTTATTAACACCGCCTGCTAAATGGGATGTGACACAAGTCTGTTGGCCGATTTGGGATTTTTCGTGTTGTAGGTATTTGTTTTCAAGGACTGTTGGTGTGGTGAATGGCGCTTATATGGATCGAAGTTCAATGAAATCCATTTAAGTTCATTTGAGTTTGATGTGATATCAAAGCCTGGCTATCTATTTTTAGAAGTGGGTATATCATTGCAGAGGGGAAAAGGATGTAGGTGGGTACATACCTACACAGACTCAACAACAAACCCAATATCTGCATTACCTGTTTTGAAATTTAGGTTCAACTTAAGCTGACAGGGAAAAAGGCCACGCAGAAAAACGAGTTTAGCATTCTGTCAATCGATTAATTAAGTTATAAAATTAAATGTTACTTCACATTTGCGAACTGGTTAGGTTCCCTCATACACTTTCACCGTTTTTCTCATTTTCATTTCCATTAGGTGCGTAGTATATCAACCATACAAATATCACTTTTATAAAAAGATGCTGAATTTCAGCTAAATTTGCTTAATCCTTAAAACCTTACCTTATAAGTAGATATTTTATGGCCGAACCTACAAAGTAAGATGCATTGCATGACTTTTCTCATTTTGACTTCCCATTAACAAACCAACAAAAAAAAAACAACTCCATTTAGCTTATGAAAAATTATTTAGTCGTGGTTAGGTTAGCCTGGAGAGCCAAGTTAAAAAAAATACAAAAATAAAAATCATTTAAAAAAAAAGTGCACCTGTCAAAAATGTATCCTTTTCCTTATGTATGTATGTATACCTACGTACCGTACATATATTATGCAAGTATAAAGCCCTCGATCCCATGTGCATAAAGCACACATCAAAAACTCATTTGCTACCCTTAAATATACACAGGTGTATTATGCCAACACGAATGATGGTTGTACACAAACCACCACCTATAGGTAGGTGTATAGAGGTACGAAGCCCGTCATTTCCATGTTTTAGGGTTAAAACATGGAAATGACGGGCTTATGACGAACCAACAAAAAAAAAAGTGTCCGTCTGTCTGTGTCCGTCCAATAGGTCTTTTTTTTTGTTGTTGTTTTTAAGCCTCAACCTCCCCATCCCTTGGTCAATCTGTTTTCGATTATTTTTTATAATTTCTATTGCTGGATTGCTGCTGCTGTCGTCGACATTAAGGGTGTGTGTCCTTCTGGTAGAGGTATTTAGATGGAAACTTAATCATTATTGCCACCATCATCAAGCCGACATAGATCACCATGGACGACCACTTCTGCCACCAACAAACCTCACTCCATCTCCATCAAGTTTGTTACTTTTTTTTTTTTGTTTTGTTTATAAAGAAAAACTCATTTGTTTATTTGTTTGCTCCTTCTCCTCCTTTGGACTTTTTTTTGTTGTTGTTTTTACTCCTTCGTCGTCGTCGTCGTCGTCGTTGTCGACTAGCTAGCAGGAGTTTAATTGATGATGATGTGTATCTAGATTATAATCTACCTACCTATACCTTGGCCATATGTTTGTGTATCTGACAGATTCTTTTTTTTTATTTAAATTGCAAACTTCACGTTTCCACCCTTAAAAACAGTTTTTTGCACTTTGCCAAGGTGTGTGCTTGCCCGTTTCCTGTTTGGCAAAAAAAGGTAAAAACAAAAATGAAAACCGCACGATGAAGTTTGTTTTTGAAAAAGGGTTGGTAAAAGAGAGTACCTATAGGAAGGGCAATAAAATGGATATTAACAACGAAAATCAAAGAAAACATGCCATCGCGCATAGCCAAAGGTCTAGACATGAAAATAGTTTTCCCAAAAATGGGGAGAACTTTCAGTATAGTTGAGAGTAAGTAAAATGTGTGTGTGTGTGGCTTGTGTGAAAACACATTCATTCCACGAGCTCCCTATTTTTTTTATTTTCAACATACCTATACTTACTATAATGGTAGGTTTATACATAACTACGATATAGTTTGTCTAAAAAGGATATATATGTAGGTACCTACGCTCATTTTGGAAGCTTTTGTAAAGAGAGGAGACTCTATGTCGGGTTGGCAAATGTCCCGAACCCAAACGACACGACAGAAAGAAAGAAAAAGGAGGAAAATTCTGCGGCAATTTTTCTTTTCTTCGTCCTTTTTGAATCTAAGTTCTTTTATTTTTGGCTTTGGAACATTTTGTGAAAATTCTGGGTAAAAATACCCAAGGGTGGGCCAAGTGGGTGAGATGGGTTGGTGTGTGGACGTAGAGAGGTATGGTATAGGAGAATGCGGGTACATAATGAGGCTGCCATTGCCAAACAAGCAGAAATAACCAGCAAAAAAAAAAAAAAAACTAACTTTATTTCATTCATTCTCATGATGAATGGTGGCGTCAAGGCGAAGAAAATTTTGTTGCATTCTATTTTTCTTTTATCCTTTTTTTTTTTTTTTTTTTTTTTTTCTTTTTTCACTGCCAACTCGGATGACATTTTCTCTGTATTCTATGGTAGAGGTAGGTAAAGAGAGAAGGTACCTACCTTGGAGTGTCTGCCATTAAAGTGGCGTATACATTTATTTTGCTCCTTCTTTTCTTCGTTGTCTATTTTTACTTCTGTTGCTGCCAAAACCAAGAATATTTTATACCTAACAACAACAAAAAAAATACAATCGATTTTCTGTTGAAATTAACCTTGGACTGCATTTTCTAATTTTGGAATTTTTCGTTCTTCTCATTGCAGATTCCGTCTGTCTGTTTCTTGGCGTATAAAGCTGTGCGTTCGTGTGTGTTTAGATCTCAAAACAAGCAAACATCGATGTCTAATTACTCGACAGCGACATCCGCGACACTGAATTGTATCTGCTAAATAGGAGTGCTCTGGCGTCTGGAAGAATTTACAAAGAAAAAAAAAAAAATAAAGGAAATCCCAATTCGAATTGACTGACAACAGCATTTTCTGAATTTTGCAAATAATTGATGAAGGCTTAGTCTGCTTTTATTATTCGGGAATCCATGTTGGGGCGAAGCGAAAAATACTTCCTCTCCTTCTACTATTTCCTATCTTAATTTAATTCGATGATATCGAATATATTTGTCAAAGAACTAAATTTGCAGAGTGAGTGAGATTCACCTGCAAAAAAAAATAAACTAACTATACATCACAAAGAAAAGAAAAGAACCTAACTTGACAAATGTTACCAAGTATGGTTCAACAGGAACCCATTCGACCACTAGATCAAGATCAAGATCAAGACGAAGAAGACGAACAACAACAGGAACAGGAAGAAGAACAGCATCATCATCAGCAATATCATCATCAATCTACTGTTATAGATATACCATCAGATGACAGCACCTATGTGGAAAATGCAATCACCTATAGTACGGAAGAGGAGAAAAAATACCTTGCCGACCATGATAGGTGCTGTCCGCCGCCATTATTTGTGATAATGATATCCTTACTCGAGGTAAGTTTTTTTTTTTTTTTTCATATTTATCAATCTGTTTAAATGCCAAAAACCAATTGTTACTCGTGAGTTTTAACTAATTAAGAAGGGGTACCAAAAGGCTGTCACCTAGGACCTGTATATTTAAACTCATTTTAAAGTTTAATTTTTGCCTTAAATTATCTGGGGTTTCTTTTAGAATCACATACAATTAAATCAAATGACGCAGAATTTTCAATAGTCAAATGTATAACTGTCCTTTTTGGACATATGTGCATTTAACATTTTGAAAATAGGGCATAGTTTTGATACCCAAGACCCGACTGATCAAAGAAAATTTATTAAGTGGTTTTTATCCCCCCAAAAACCATTTGTTTGTAAATTTCAATCTCATTCTAATTTCTAATAAATTAAACTGAAGTACCACAGGGCTTCTTAATTGGTCCTATTATATTCAATTTAACATTGATTGCTTAGTTTACTGAATTAATGTGGCACATATCTGTATATGTATAAGTTTGTAATGAAAACGGTCTTTCTCTTGACAAAATATATTCAAGCATATATAAATACTGATGTTAGATTGCTATCTACATACATATAAATATGTGTATTCAACCCTTAAAGTTGAGCCTCTTTTAAAGAGAGACTCGATGTCGTCACAGACAAATAACAATTTCTTATTCTCCAACACACAAGACGCCAAGTCATTCATTACAATAAAAGTTTTATGAAGAAAGGGCAATAAACTATCAATCCATGCAACCTAAACCCTCTATATATCTACTAAACCAGGAAAACCCATTTTACTTGTAGTAACCACCAACAACCCCTAGCCGAAGAATCTGTCTGGCATCGATAAAGTCTCACACTTATGGCTTGGAAAACAAAACCACAGCACAAAAACAATTTGAAAACTTCCAACTTGTTTTCGGAGAGTGAAGGAGTAGGTCTCGGCCGGGGTTGGTTTTATAGTGAGTCAGTGGGTGGCTTTTATAGGGGGGGGGGGGGGGTTTGTAGTATGTGTAGTGTGTATTAGTGTATGTCACAAACAAACCCCCTTTTTTATTTGCTATAGAATGCGTGTTTTATTTTTATGCAACGAAGATGTAGAAAACAAACCTATTAATAGAGGTTGGAAAGCATAAAAGGAGAGAGAGAGAGAGAGAG
Source organism: Leucozona laternaria (assembly GCA_932273885.2). NCBI lineage: Eukaryota > Metazoa > Arthropoda > Insecta > Diptera > Syrphidae > Leucozona > Leucozona laternaria. The sequence continues at coordinate 129,400,834 of OW026367.1, read as the reverse complement.
AAAGACCTCTGGGGACACAATAACCCCCACCACCTCCTCCCTCCCATATTCGCCCACCCTATTGTTTTATTCCCAATCAATTTATATGGGAGTGAGACACAAAATTGCCTTTTTACGGAAAACTGAGGGTTGAATTTTCCGCATTAGATTGATTAAATTTGCTTCGTTTTGGCACCTAAGGGCTTGCCAAAGACAGTCTTGTGTCTTCGTCTTCGTCTTTGTCTTTTTCTCGTCTCAACTCCTCTCCTCTCCTCTCAAAGGAACAATGAAAAGAATTACAAAATGAACACCCAATACAAGTGAGTTATCTACCCACAACTTGCAACTCATCACTGTGTTGTCTGCTTTGGCTCTGGGGCCTCATACATATCCTCTTTCCGATTCCTTTCTCATCTCTGTGCTGCCCTGCTTTGTCCACCGCAAAGGCATTGGGGAGACATCCAGCAGACATTGCGAACACACCCTTGTGTAATGGAAACTCGTCTTGGCATTTTAAAAGATTTATTAAAGCCTCTTTTGCTTTCTCATATGGGATGTGTTTATTTATAAATGTTTAATGTTTTTTTTTTTTTTATTTTTATTGCAGATTGGTGTCTTTCTCTATGACTACATGACAGTAGATTTCCAACCCGAACAAAATATTCCAATATCACAAGATTCGGTGCTTATCTATCGACCGGATCGTCGTCAGGAGATATGGCGTTTCGTATCGTATATGGTGTTGCATGCGAATTGGTTTCATTTGGGCTTCAATGTTGTGGTGCAAATGCTATTCGGGCTGCCACTGGAAACGGTGCATGGTTCGGCACGGATTGCGTGCATCTATTTGGCGGGTGTGTTTGCTGGTTCGTTGGGTACGAGTGTTGTTGAATCGGAGGTGTATCTGGTTGGTGCGAGTGGTGGAGTTTATGCGCTATTGGCAGCTAGTTTGGCGAATTTATTGCTTAACTTTGGCGAAATGAGATATGCTGTGTCCAAGTTGGCATCGGTGCTTATATTTGGTAAGTTGTGATTTTTTTTTTTTAAATTAAATTTAATTCTAAAGCTTATGGTAATTTGAAGAGGAACTATTTAAGGAAAGCCAACATTCAATCATTTAATGTTTTGACATTTTGGTGCTTCAAGCCGGATTTCTACCAATCGGCCAGTAGTATCTAAAGTTGAATGTTTGGTCCCTCAAGCCGGATTCGCACTTGAAAGCCGTTTTTATATAATAAATTTTGCAAATTGTTGCAGTTGAAGTATTTGTTAGCCTACAATGTGGCATCTAAAGCTAGTTCTAAAATTAGTTCCTCTTCTTTTAGTATTTTTATTTTATTCTCAAACTTTTCCTCAATTATTCAGTCAACTAACCATTATTTTTGTGTGTTTTTTTTTTTAATTGCAGTATCATGTGACGTGGGCTATGCACTTTATTCCCAATACGTAAATGAGCCAAATAAAGCACCCGCTGTATCATACATAGCACACATAACAGGAGCATTAGCTGGTCTAACAATAGGTTTATTAGTATTAAAAAATTTCGAACATAAAACCCATGAGAATCTTATGTGGTGGTTAGCGTTAGGTGTTTATACAGCATTTACAATATTCGCGATTGTATTCAATTTAATAAATACAGTGACTGCGCAAATACTCGAAGAAGAGGGTGAAGTAATGAGACAACATTTGCTTCATGATTTGGGTGTTTCGTAAAATAAAAAATCAATACTTATAATTATTATATTAAAAACTTTGTATAATTAAATTATTTTAATGTTTGTTTATTAAGAAATAATTCTATTTTTTTTTTCGTTTTCTTTCTTGAAGTACCATTTTTTTAAGTTTTTCTTATTTTTATAAACCTATTTATTCTGTTTCTCTCTAAGTCTCTCGAGAAAAGATTGATATTCTTTTTTCTTTTCTCAATCTTTAACCAATTAACAAAGAAAAACACTCGCAAAAACTACTATTATTAATGTTTTTTTCCTATATTAAATTAAAAATATAAATATATTTTATTGTTTTTTTTTTATTTTTATTTTATTTAAATATGAATATTGTATGTTATATATATATTTTTTTTTTCATTAAGTTTAAGTGTCTATATCTCAATTAATAATATTAATTTATGAAATTGATCCCAAAACGTGAAACAAACTGTTGTGATATTACCAAAGACTGATTTGTATAAAGAAATATGAAAAATAAAAACGTAAGTTAGTAACAAAAAAAATATAAAAAAACTCAAATCCAAAAATAAAGATAGAAAATATTTGTGTAAATATATACATTAAAATGGAAAAGTGTGTAAAAGAAAAAACAAGTGAAATAGTTTAATTTCCTCCTACTCCTCCTCTCTTCGTCTCTTCTTTTTCGAATGCGCAAAATCACACGAAAACCGCAGTGTGGTGATTTTTCCTGTGTACACTTATAGTTTACTGCAGTTTTAAAGTCACTTACTCTCTTTTTATTTAAATTAAAATATAAAGAAAATGTATCAGCTCGAAGATATATTATGTAGCTGAATAATTGATTTTTCAAAAAATCAAATAACAAAATAGACAAGAAAACTAAAAACTATTGAATCCTTAATTCTTCGCAAGCAAGCTAAATAAAGAAACAAAAAAAAAAAAATAATATAACCTAAAACTAGTCGACAATTCAATATTATTATAATTAAAGCAAAACAAAAAAGAAAAATATAAAATTAGTGAAATAAATATCAAATAAAAAGAAATATCTAATAAGTTTAAGGTTGTTGATAAAATATACAAAAATACATAAAACAAAATGAAAAGATTATTAATTTATATTTAAAAGAAAAAGCCGCCAAATATCCTACTATATTTTTTTTTTTGTTTAAACAAACCTACTGACTCAAACTGACTCTTCAAAAGGCTTAACGAAATTAAAGAGAAACACAAAAGAGTATTATTATTATTATTAACATTATTTATTTGTTATTTTTTTTTTATTATTATTAATATTATATGTATATATTTTGTTTTGTTAATTGAAAAAAAAAGAAAATAATTGTATACATTCAATTGAAGATAGAAAAAAAAAGAATACAACGAATATCTTCCGTTTCATATCTTTTTGTTTGTTTTTTTTTTGTTTTTAAATGTAAAAAAAATATTAATGAAATAGAAAAAAGAATTAAAAAAACCAAAGAAATACAAAAAAATTAAATTTGTATGTAAATGTAAAATTAGATTCAGCAAAAAAAAAAAAATATAAAAATTATAATATGTCCACTCAAAATACCAATATAATTTTTGTTTTGTAAAATCAACGAAATGTATAATCATCAATGTAAAAATTACCCGTTTTTCGTTGCGAAAAAAAAAACAAAACAAAACAACAACAGTCGCTGATGCAAAACTATTATAAAAAAACAAAACAAAGTTATTGTCAAAAAAAAAGAGATGAAAACACTGCCAAAAATAGTATATGTTACAAAAAAATATCAAAATAATAAAAAATCAAAAAAATTCAATAAAAAAAACTAAATTATTAAAAAAAAATTTGAAGTTGCTTTTTTATTCAAGAGGATTTTGGTTGATTTGTTTGTTTACTGGGGAAGTTATGCTGCTGGGCAGAAATGCCATTTATACTTTTCAGGTGGTTGAAGTTGTTCACCTGAGCTCACTTTGGATCAAATACAATTTTAGTGGTAGAAAAAACACTTGAAAAGAACATCTTATAAATGAAATAAGGTAGGTTACAATAAAAACTTAAAGACAAGCTCGCAGGGAATAGTAAGATTGGGGTTGCAATTATAAAAACATGTGCATATTTTTGATAGAAAAATGTAGGTACAAATTTCTCAACAGATTGTCCCTATATTCGTAACACGAGCATGTGTGAGTTAGATTAAAATTTAATCGATTCAATTTGATCCTTAGAATAAACTATGTATGTTGTTTCCACGTATGTACATATATATAAATCCACCTCATACATGTCAAAAATTAAAGTTGGGATCAGATTTAACTCGATTTTAATCCAATTGTCACAACTTTAAAATTTAAGGAAAAACTTCCAAAACGGTTCTTGTAGGAATATGTCACCATAGCTAGGTTACAATGGTTAAAGGAAGTGCTGGGGGATCGTGGAAAAAATCCCTTTCTCTGGTAATTTGGGGTAGGTAAAGGGTAAACCGTCTCATTTTGTAAGAATTTCTTATATATAAAATTTTAGCCGGAAAAAGTGATTATTAAAAAAAATTAAAGTCGTTTCTTTTAGAATTATTTGAAAAAGAGCGAAAAGCTAAAAGAAATATGAATAATTTTTTATAAAATTTCATAAAAAAAATAAAGTATCAACGACTGCATTTGCAGAAGATATGCATGGGTACATCTAGAGAATTATTTCAAGACAATTTAATTACCTACCTATTCACAAGATGAAAAAAAACTGATGTGAACATTTTTATGAAACAATTTTTAAAGAAATGAAAAACGAGATTCCCTCTCAAAGATCACTCAAATGAGAATTCAACTAAAAGAATAAATAATACCAAACACTAATATAAAAAAAAAAGTATTAAATCAGCCTTATTGTGAGTTTCACCCGAAAAATATTTCACTTTAAAATTTTTTGTTCGCCCGGAATTTTTAAAGCTATTGTGAGTTTCGCCCGAACGAAATTTTGTTCGCCTGCAAAAAAGAAGTGAAATGACATTACATTCCGCCCAAAATGAATGTTAGCAATAAGGGTAATTTTTTTATCATGAAATTTGGGGGGAAACTCACAATAGGCGAAAAGTGAAATGTCAAATTTTCCAGGGTGGATTGTTGTTCGGGTGAAACTCACAATACGGCTGAATAACTTTTTAAATTTCTTTGGTTTTTAATGCTAGAAGAAATTCATTCATAATGGGAATTTTTCCCTACTTCGAAAATTTGAAACGCTAATACTTTTCCACTTCACTTCGCCAACTCGAATTTGGGTCATCAAAATCATAGCAAAACTCCACTGGAAAATTAATTCCCGAAATTATTAAAATGCGATGGAATCTTTCGACCATTATTCAGATTCTAAATTTTCGAAGGAAGGAAACATTCCCAGGGAAATTTTTATTCACAATAGCCCCCAATATCAAAGAATATTGGGATAAAGTTGAATCATATTTATTTTTGAGCAAGGAAATTAATTTACTTAAAAAAATCCAATTACGTAAATATTTACTTAATCAGGCTTATTGTGAGTTTCACCCGAAAAAAATATTTCACCTTAAAAGTTTTTATTCGCCCGGAATTTTTAAAGCTATTGCGACTTTCGCCCGAACGAAATATCACTTCGAACTAGAAATGACATTTCGAACTAATAGTTTAGATATGAGCTGTGATCGGATATGAAAATAAATAAAATACCTACGACATAAAAGAAAAATCCCAAATTTTTCCCTATACACTATTGGAATTGAGAGAATTATTTTATTTTTATTTATTTAGTCCATCTCAAACAATTTTTCATGTGTTGGATACATGAACATTTTCAGGATAGCTTTTAAGAGCATCACACATTCTATCAATTTTGAAGGTTTGAGGTTATGTTGAAACTGATTTGCAACTATCTTGTATGTAAAAGAAATTATATAAAAAATGAAAATAAAATAAAATTGCTCATTCGTATTGCAATTCGTATGCAAACTTAAAACTAACATTAGAACGTGTTTCATGGTTTATTTTTGGAATGCAAGATGCACCTCAATTTATATATCGCAGTTTTTTTTGTTCCTGATATAAGAAATTCAATTTATAATTCCGTTTTCCTAGGATAAAGAATTTCCCAGCAAGATATCGCTTGTTATTCTTTCGTCCACCTCAAAAAATAAGTGAATGTTTTACCAATTAATTGTCTTAAAATTCGCCCGAAATTACTATTCACGATAAGGGGAATTTTCGAACATTTTTCGTGTGAAACTTACAATAGGCGAAAATTGAAATGTCAATTTTTCTTGGTGGAATGTTTTTCGGATGAAACTCACTATAGGACTGAATGAAAATATCTTTATTTTTGTATTTTCTGTGGGAAAGAAAGAAAAGACTTGCGTGACAGAAAGGGAATTTTCCGAATGGCTGAAGAAAATTCTATTAAAAAAGCCTCCCAGCACTGTATCAAGGCTATACCGTGGCTAGTCATTGAAGTTGAAAGGTAAGTTATAAAAAAAATTGTCATGTGTCGTAGTTAGATTTTAAAAGATTTAATCATCTTCTCAAAAATCTTTAAAATATTCCCAAACTCGTTAGATTTTCGAGGGTGAGTTTCATAAAAATATATCCTTTATTTCATGCACGTTTAAGCAAACATCTTGCCTAAAGCTTCACCTAAATGGAAATGATAATTAAAGATGCCAATTTTTGCTCCCTGATACGACTACTCGCCTTCTACTACACTCGTCACACAAAATAAGAAAAAGAAACTCTATTTAATCGGAAGGCAAAACCGAACCTTTTGATTGGATATTTCAATCAGTAGCGGCATCACGATCCATGTTCATCTCTTGAGAGAAACTTCTGAAATCGGATACACTCTCCCAAGGGAGTACCATTTATTTAGTGATCAAATGTCCCCAGGGGTCTTGGCATCAACATCGCAAGCGGTCATCAGCCGTAACCGCCGCGCCGTAACATCATTATCAACCAAGCCAACCCACCGACGCGACGGACGCCGCTGACAACGACCACAGCGACAATAATGAAACGAATTCGTTTACGGACAAACAAAAACAAAATAAAAAAACAAAATCAAATCAAAGAACGGATCAACGTAGTTACGTATATGTATAGCAATCTTAACTTAAACGCGCACGGACCACACCGATGAGCTTGATGCGCCTGGAATTTGGCCAATTTTGGCATTCCAGCTGCGATAAAACTGCGACTTGGATAGGCCATTACTCAAATCCTCTCGCTCTCTTTTTCTTGAAAAAAACCGAAAGGATCTGCGTCAATCAGTGTTCAATAAAATGCATTCCGCTGCGCTCCATCTCTGGGGGATATCACAATGAAGTTGTTCGCTTTCAGATTAAGTGGGATTGGAATTGTTGCATTGATGCATAGGGTAGGGAGAGGAACTGCTGATGCTTTACGGTGCTCTTCTGTGTGGCATCCGATCTCAATGGCCAGCGAATGTAACCGCTGACATATTCACTCAAACGTCATTCGATTTGTACGTTTCCATGTTAGGGATTTAATGAAGACCTCTTTGCTGTAGGCATCGCGGGATGTCGTCACTTTTTTATGTGAAGCCTTTCATGGGTTTTATCTTTTATATTCCAATTTCCAACCAATGATTAAGGAGAGGAGAGGAGAGTATAGGTATACGTGAATATGGTATGGTGACCGCCGTGCATGTACCTATAACTTTTGCGAAACAGATTTGTGGGTATTATACCTATATGCGACTTGTGCTATAGGTGCCTACTGTGGGACCTGTGCGACTACAAGTTTTGTACAAAATCTAGCTTTTAACTATTACATTAAAAGAAGGATTTAAGGCTTAACTACATTCAAGACATTTCGCAAAAAGTGAAAAATATAAACATGCGTTAAAGATGAGCTTATGTGCGAAAAGGGTACAAAAATTGTGTTTGATCTGTCATTATAGATTGATTTGACAGATCAAACACAATTTGTTCGCAATCGAGTATCTCTAGAGTAGGTATGTCTTTGATTTTCACTTTTCCACTTCTTGTCAACATATATTTTTTAAAAATTGTACCAAAATTGAAAAATAATAATAAATGCTCAGATTGCTTTTTCATCAATTTTCATTCTATCTTTAGTTTTTGGGAAAAGTGCGCAAATTATTTTGCTCGCAATACTCTTTCCATGGATTTTTATTACTTATGTATTTAGTTACTCTCATTTTTTTTTGAAAATGTCACTAGCTTTTGTTATGAGGTTTCGCAAATATTTTTATTTTATGCTAATCAAATATTATTTCGCATTAAATTATTTCTGAAATGTTTTGCTTTGCGAAATACCCGAATATGTAAGACACTCAAGGTCTCAAGAAACAAACATTCAAAGATAAATATTTGCAATAAAATTTAAAAAAAACTCAAATAATTTAATGCAAAATATCTACTGCGAACTCAAAATAATGCAAAATAAATATTGCGAAGAAACAAATTCGAACAAACAAACAACAATGAAAAATTCGAGCTTTCTGAAACACTTATACAAAAGTGTTGGGAAATATAAAAACCAAGACCATGGTTTTCTTAACGTTAATTTACTTACGAAGTTACAAAAGTTTGTACGCGTGAAAAATAGAACCTTTGGTAACCCTATAAAGCTTTCAGCCGCTGAGAGTCCTTTTCTTCAACACAGACAAAATTATGAATTTCTAAAACGTTCTCCTAATTGAAGGACAACAAAAATATATCCTCAGCGCCTCATGAATAGTAAGTGCTCCCAGTTCGTGGAATATATTTTTGAAAAGCGATTTAATTGAATGTCCATAGGAGTACCTACCTACCTATATATGTATATCGTCTCTTTTCGACTGTGTGCACAATGCGCAGCGATCCAAAGCCTTTTAGGGCGGGTTCAATGACCATCAAGGATCGGAGCAGCTAATTGATGCCTTATTCTAAATGCGAATGTGCGCAGGGGACTTGATATATAGGTAGGTAATTTTTTTTTTCTTTCTGTCCAGAAGGCTTAATCCCTGCTATTGACAACCAAACAAACATATCATAAGGCCACTGCGGGATGATCCCAACCGCCAATCAATGCAGCTTGATGGCTTGCGTGCAGCGGTCTAATCATAAGCCCACATCGATTGAGGCCAATCGACGATCAATGTCTATTTGCGGTGTCTGCCTATAGCTCCTGGTGGTGGCTGCCGTTGCTGTGATGCTCCTGATGCTGGACATTAATGGACCAGTTCGCCCAAACCAAAAGCGATCAAGATGACCATCATATGTGTGTCCTGTATCGTCAATATCCAAAAGCACATCACCTTAAGTAAAAAGATTGGAATTCTGGTGGAAAGACTTACAAAAACTTGAAACGCAAATTTCGTTCAAGTCCGTTTTTTTTGTTCCCTTCTGGCCGACCATCGACCAAGTATCCGAATCATTCAATTCATGGTCAGGAACATCAATTAGAGATTTTGTGATCATTTCGGAAATGCAAAACACTATCGCCAAGGATAGATGCGAATGCCATGGGGATATAGGATCGTCTTACAGATTCTGACGTCGGTTAGTCGGCTGCTGTGTCGGCAACGGCTGCAGAGACCCGCTGCCGATCTTATGCCTGATCGTCCAAGGCATCAATTATCGGTTTTTGTGTGCTGCAAAGAGCAGAGGCCATAATATTTGGATGCCGAAAGCAGACCGTCCGTGCGTCGCGTCGCATCGGTCGGTGGTTGAACCTGAATTAAGGATGTATGCTTGACTTGCCAAAAGAGATGAATTAACATGCGACCAGGTGTGGTTTTGGTACAGGTGCTAGATGCACATACAATCTTCTCTTCTCCTGCTGATGTTATTGTTTTGATGTAAGGTTTTTTTGCTTACCCCAGTGTCTGATTTTTTCTTCCGTTTTTTTTTTCGGATTAAGGTTGTTTTTTTTTGAGAAATTATGTTGCGTGCAAGGAAATATCATGTAATGTAGTCGAAGGATGCGCAAAAAATCGAAGCTCTTCCAGCGCCAACTGTTCGCAAAGCATCACACTTAAAAGTGGATTGATGATTAGACTCGTGCTATTCAAAATGAAATGCAAAAGGTATTATCGCTTTTAGGGAAACACATTATTTATCTTCTATATCACTATATGTGACTTCGACGTATCAATCCTTTTATAAACTCAACATAATATAAATACATATACAAATTCAATTGTAGAGCTTTAAGATTTAGTTTGAAGAATTTGTATGAATGGAAAATCGAGATATTTAACTTTTCTTATGTCTGCCATTGGAACTAGATGCAACGCTTCAATAAACAGGCAGAAGTAGATTGAATGAAATCTTCACCTAAAGAAGCTTTTACTACTACTACTTTTTTGAAAATGTTGGCTACACAAACTTGATTAATATTGGTTAAAGTGCTTCACATTTTATTATTATTTATTTGCGGAAAGCGACTATTTACAAAATAACTCAGAGAAGAGGAAATGTACAAATTTTAAAGTTTTTACCGAGCCTTTCGTTTAAGTGTAAACTTGGAGCCTTAAAGTCGACAGTGCAATATGAACTCTTTGATTCTTTTTTTTTTTAAATGAGCATTTCAAAATTTTGGCTGATTCTTTTCTTGAACTGGAGCTTTAGAGCCTCGTCGTAGACGCCTACTACGTGGTGCAGATTGTGTGTAGTACAACATGGCGTAAAGTCGTAAACTGCACGTTTTCATCAGATCACAGAAGCTGCAAATTATAGGGCGTATACAGATTACCGTGGGCTCGAACCCACACCTCTAAGTTAGCAGTCAAGCACTACATCCACTGCGCCATTTCCACCCGTTAAAACATTTTAATGCATCATATTACTCAATGTAGATAAAAGTCAGTCTTAAATTTCATAAAAAAAATCAAATTCATAAATAACCTTATTAATAACTTATTTCATCCTCGTTTTAAAATAAATTGAAATTTTCTTGAGGTTAAATGATCGTGAAAAAATGTGTCCTTTTTAAAAAAATGTGTCCCCGAGTCCTGTAAACAAAAAAGAGTCCCCAGGGACACTATTGTGTCGCAGTGGTAACACTGCTATTTACTTAACATTTTGGTGAAAATTTTGGAAGAAATGTGTGAAATTGTTCACGCGTCTATGACTAGACGACTCTTGTTCAGAAGGCCTAACTTAATCATGTATGCCTCACAACACTAATTGTTTATGCTGTCGCACTTATCCGGGTTTCACTGTAATGAACCTATGACCCGTATATATTTTTGTATGTATATAAATATTATCTAACCCCTAGGATATTCTATAGGTTTAACAACATTCCTCATTTGCTTAATATAGCTTTTCAACAAGCTTAACTACATACACATTATATATACTTTTTGCAAAAAGTGGAAAATTGAAAAATAAGAACATAAGCTAGGGATATGCCTGTATATAAAAGTATTCGAAAATTGTGTTCGATATGTCATTTCAGATTGACTGATAGATCAAAAACAATTTGTTTGCGCACAGGCATCTCTAGAGCATATTTAGTTTTTCACTTTTCCACTTTTTGTCACTTTTTTGCAAAAAGTGCTGAATGTAGTAGTTAAGCCTTTCTTCTTCTTCTTCTTCTTCTTCTTCTTCTTTTTCTTCTTCTTTTTCTTCTTCTTCTTCTTCATCTTCATCTTCATCTTCTTTTTCTTGTTCTTCTTCTTGTTCTTCTTCTTCTTCTTCTTCTTCTTCTTCTTCTTCTTCTTCTTCTTCTTCATCTTAAAGTGGTGCTACGGTCCGGATTGGACCAGGGACTCAACCAACAATCTTCTTCCAGCCAGCATGCCAATTTGGCTGAGGTCCTCTTCCACTTTCGTGCGCCACCTGATGAGTCGCGGTCTTCCTCTACTGCGCCGTCCCTCAAGGTTGGATTCAAAGACTTTTTGGGCTGGAGCTTTGGTGTCCATTCGCTCTAAATGACCCAGCCATCTAAGTCGTTGTCTTTTTACTTTTTCGGCTAGGTCAGTGGCATTGTACAGCTCGCACAGTTCGTTGTTGTTCCTTCTCCTCCACTCCCCGTGTATGCACACCGAAATTACCCAAAGAATCCCCCGAAGAATCTTCCTTTCAAAACATCTTAAAGTCCTCTCATCCGCCTTCGATAAGGTCCATGCCTCTTCACCACATAGCAGGACCGGGATGATCAGTGTCTTGTACAGGGACACTTTAGTTGTTCGAGAGAGGGCTTTGCTACTCAAATGCCTTCTTAGCCCGAAGAAGAGTTGTTCTTCGTTTGACCTCAGCGCTGGTATACCGTTGTCTGTGTTGATACCGGAGCCTAGGTAGACAAAGTCCCTTACTACCTCAAAGTTATAGCTGTCTATCGTCATGTTCTGTCCAAGACGTTGGTGTTGGGGCTTTTCTTGATGACAGCATATACTTGATCTAGCCCTCGTTGACTGCTAAACCCATTTTCTTCGCTTCCGCATCCATACTCACAAAAGTTAAGCCTTCCTATTTGTTCCTTTTTTGGGTTACCGGATTCAAATCTTGTGTTTGTTTATATTTTATTATATCCCTTGTGTTGGAGAGTATTTGTTTGTCACGTCTGTAGTTATTTATACGTAACTTAAAGACCATACGTTTGCTCTTAAACATTATTACCTTTTTTTTTTTTTAAGGTGATTATGGCAACCTTTTTAAAGATAAATTCAACACACATATCGTGGCGTTTCCCATCCCATTTTTTGTGATGGAATTCACTAAGGAGGCAATCAATTACTTCAAAGCTTCATGCCTCGCTAATTAATTTCACCAGCAGCCCAGACTGACATACACAAAGCCTGCCAGACAATCTAGAGAGACAGACAGGGAGACAGACATACACAAACAGACATACTCACACACGTCACAAATTCCCTTCTTTTCAAACGCAATTACTCGCGTGTTGTATATCAAGTCTCTCCTTGATGATGGTCTATTTTAAATCTTTGAATTTAAGGATTGGCGTTTATACGCATCATGAGATTTTTAACTCAGCATGGAACCCTTTTTATTGGTAAGTAGGTACCTACCTATATATTTATAAGGTACACGTAACGTCCATTGTACAATTGTTGTGATGCGCGGCGATGCCAATATGGATCTTGATCATTTCATCCATAACAAACAACAAATACAAATAAATAATACGAAAATCGAAATAATTCGCGTGGGCCTCCTGCAGTTCCAGGAATCATCATCCTGCATAATGTTACTCAGTGTTAAATACTTTTCCCTCGCTCTAAAGCCCAATCCTAGATCAGATCTTAGTATAGAAGTGGATGAATGCAGCTCCAACCGTGCCCTATTGCCCACAACAAACCCATTAACTATACACGTACTCGTCTATATGAATAGGGATATACGGTTACCTTTAGGACGAAGTTCGCGTATCCCAGCTATCATCGTCCTCATCGTCATCATCATCATCATCATCAGCATCATCAGCTCCAGCTCCAGCAGCACTCGCTGATCGGATCCGTACCTTTTCACATCGCAGGGAATACTTGATGGCGCCAAAAAATTGCCATTAGTAGTGTGTATGGCAGTGGCATACATGATGCATGCCCAGCGCGCAGGCACATGCAACATAGGCAACACCTACTCATTTTCCCAGGATATATGTATGTTCCTTGCTGCCAGAAGACGTCTCTTGAAGAGGTGACCAGAAAGAAGAAGATGATTCCCAAAATAGAGGTAGGAAGGTGAGCACGGATTAATGCGGCCGTAAACAGGAACACACCTCTCATCCCGCCTAGTCAGGGCTGAGTATGTGCCTGAGCTGCCCTTGGCTATATGGTAAAGTGAGATATTCCTTGTTAACATTAGCTCTTCCTTATGCTGTATAGGGTTCTAGTTTTTAGCAACCGCACACTCCGATGGAATTAATATCGACCAAATAAGACTTTTGGAATCTATGTATATAGGTGTGTATATATGGAGGAACAACTGCAGGATTTATACGCTGCACTAAGGTCAAATTGGTCATAAATAATTAGTCGACCTTTTCTATTTCCATTTCAATGTCCGTATCCCGTATTCATGTATATTTTTTGGTGCTAAAATTTATTGTTGTTAAGTTGGTCCTTGTTTTTAGATGCCAACCCTGCTCTTTATTTTATCTCTGTTTTGGCCAAATATTCTCTAGATTCCTATCAGGGTGCGAACATTAAATGAATTAGGCACGCATGGATGCGAAATGGTTTTGGTTATAATGCTTGTTTGAAAAAGGTTGAAGATGAATTGGACGGAAGCGATGCGCAAATTAAGTTTGCTTGCGTTAATTGGTCGACGCTAAGTGCATAATTAGTAGGGGATTTAGTGCCGATTTGTTGGCATTGCGGGAAGTGATTTTTTCTTTAAGAGATTTAGGTATAAAACAAAATGAATGTAGGTACCTGCAAGAGTCGAATAATTTACTTTTCTTGTTTTTTTTTAAATATTATTTTTGAATCTTCTAATCGGAAAGAGATTTGAGATTGTAAGGAGGGGTTTTTCAATGAGATCAATGATGAGTTTTAAAGCGATTTATAATTTGATTCCTTATTTTGATACGATTAGAAAAAAAGGAATTATCTTCTTTTAGTCTTCCTTCTTCCATACCAAATCACATAAAAATGCCTTTTTGAATAAATATAGGGTTTTGTGCTTCTTTTTTTTTTGACTGAAGGGTTTTTTGAAAAAGCATTACTAAAAGTGTGAGTATAATTTTTCAGTTTTTTATATAGGTTAGGTTAGGTTAGGTTAAGGTGGCTGTCGAGCAAGGCTAGACACACTTAGACCATAGTTGGTCCATTGTGATACCACAGGAATCTTGAAACTTTTCTTCCTATTCGTTGAACCACTTAGAGCTCCTTACGAAGCGTGCGAAATCAATTATGTCAACATTTACCAGATCATTAGGATCGTTGAAGTAGTATTCTCCGAGATGGAGTTTACGTCGTTGGGATAGAGCAGGGCAAGTGCAGAGGAGATGAGGAATCGATTCTTCCTCTTCTTCATCCATACAGCTTCTGCAGAAATCATTTGAGAATACTCCAAGCCTCGTTGCGTGCTTGCCTATTAAGCAGTGACCGGTGATGACACCTATGACGGAGCTGATATGCAGTCTGCTTAGAGATATTAAACTCTTCGAGCGCTTCAGGTCCAACCTTGGCCACATCTGTTTTGTCGCTATACAGCAGGTGGAGATGTTGTTCCACCTAAGGTTTGTTTTCTCTATTGCATCCTGCTAAAGCATAAGTTTACATGTAGCAATGGGTATACCTATATCTGACCTATTTGGTGAAATAGGTAGTATTGTTCCACTTCTGGCGTGTTCGTCAGCCCTGCAATTTCCTGGAATGTCCCTATGGCCCGGCACCCAGCAGAGGTGAAAATTAAACTGATGTGCCATCTCAACGAGAGATGATCGACAGTTAAGGGCTGTTATTGAGTTGATAGAGACAGATTCCAGGGATTTTATGGCGGCTTGGCTATCCGAGAAGATGCGGATATCTGTGTTAGATATCACGTTTCTTTTAAGCCAAGATAGTACTTCTTTTATCGCCAAAAGTTCCGCCTGGAACACGCTACAGTGATTGGGAAGGCGAAAGGAGAGATTTAAATTCATCCTGTCTGAGTACACACCTCCACCAACCCCGTCATCAGTTTTTGATCCATCCGTATAGAAGTGGATTGATTCATCTTCCAGAAATGCCCGATCCTCCCAGATAGATCTGGAGGGTATGGTGACCTGGAAGTTTTTATCGAACTGTAACTGGGGGATGGTGTAATCAATGTTACTTGGAATTGTTCCGAAAGAATTCAGAATAATGGAGTGACCAATATCATTATTTGTCCACTGTGAGGAGGCTTTAAGACGAATGGCTGTGCTTGCAGCTGTTTGTTTAGCATATATATCGAGAGGTGCTTAATAGAACATAATATCTAATGCAGCAGAGGGTGTTGTACGAAGTACTCCACCCATGCAACGCGAGGCAGACCGTTGGACCTTGCTTAGTTTTTCGCAGTTCGTCGCTTTATCTAAAGCGGTCCACCATACTGTCACACCGTACGTAAGAATCGGTCTAACAACCGAGGTGTATAGCCAATGAGTAATACTGGGTTTAAGACCCCATTTGTTCCCTACGGCTTTTTTGCATGAAAAGAGTGCAACAGTTGCTTTTTTGACTCTTTCCTGTATATTGGGCTTCCAACTTAACTTCTTATCTAAGATAAGGCCCAAATATTTGGCTTCGTCTGAGAATTTGAGTGGAATTCCTTTGATAGACGGAGGGTCTATGTGAGGGATTTTGTATTTCCTTGAGAAGAGGACAAGATCTGTCTTATGAGGGTTAACACCCAGTCCACAGCGATCTGCCCATCTTATTAACTTGTTTAAAGCGTTTTGTAGGAGCTCTTTTAAGGTGTTGAGATGCTTTCCTGATACAGCAATAGCAACATCGTCTGCATAGGCGATCACTCTGTAGCTCTCCGCTTCCAGGCTTGTCAGCAGCGCATTTACTACCAAGTTCCAAAGAAGGGGAGATAGAACACCGCCTTGCGGCGTACCTCTACTGACGGATCTTCTTGTCGAAAAACGCCCAGTCTTGAATTAATCCTCCTGCTCATCAGCATTTGATTAATCAACTCGACGAGCGGAACATCCACATTCAGACCTGACAGCGCAGATGCGATCGCAGATGTATCGACGTTATTGAAAGCACCTTCAATATCTAGAAAGGCAACCATAGTGTACTCCTTATGGTGGAGGGAGTATTCGATGGTACTAACCAGTGTGTGTAGGGCAGTGTCTACCGATTTCCCTTTGCAATAAGCATGTTGAGCCGTAGACAGGAGCCTCGAGTCAATGCTTGTTCTAAGATGGATATCAATCAGTCGTTCAAAAGTCTTAAGGAGGAATGACGACAGACTGATAGGTCTGAGATCTTTTGGGTTTACATGGGAACATTTGCCAGCTTTGGGAATAAATACAACTTTAACCTCCCTCCAAGACAAGGGAATGTGACGCAGGTTTAAACAGCTATTGAAAAGCTTCTCCAAAATTAGTAGAACGATGTCTATGTTCATTTGGAGTTCGGCTGGTAGTTATTATACCGTCTGGTCCTGCGGATTTGTATGGTTCGAAGCTGTTAATTGCCCATTGTAGTTTGTCCCTTGTGATTAGATCTTGTGGATAAGTAAAGCTATTTGCGGACCTAAGATGGTCAATGTTATTAGCAATTTGAGTGCTACCGGGGAAATGAGTATCTAGTAGCAGATTTAGCGATTCCTCGCAAGAATTGGTCCATGAGCCATCTGCTTTTTTCAAACAGCTGGGCATGGCTGGATTAGTTGAAAGAATTCTTCTTAATCTAGATGCTTCTGAGGTTCCTTCTATTTTATGGCAGAAGGTCCTCCAAGAGGATCTTTTGGATTTTCTTAATTCTTTCTTATATATTTTTAGGGATTCCTTATAGGAGTCCCAGTCTGACACATTTCTTGTGCTTTTTGCTCTATTAAAAAGCTTCCTGCAGTTTTTCCTAATCGGCTCAAGTCCTGAGTTCCACCAATGCGGCTTCCTCTTGCCCCTTACTTGAGTAAGAGGACAGGAGATTGTCATAGATTTGTTCAGGGCCAGAGTGAGTTCATTGACTTTATTGTCTAGTTCACTTATGTTACAGGGTGGGCTCAAAAGTGTAGGTTTAACTAGACTTTCAAGTGTTTTCCTATATTTAAGCCAATCAGTTTTTCTGTAGTTACGAAATTTTAACTGGCTAGGAGGTTCATCTTTCAGACCGAATTGGATATATCTATGATCCGAGAACGAGTGTTCCCTCGATACTTTCCAATCTGTAATCATGTGATGAATAGTATCTGAGACAAGAGTTATATCTAGAACTTCCTGTCGATTTCTAGTAACAAAAGTGGGTTCATTTCCTACGTTACTTACTATAAGGTTGGTACTTAAAATAAAATCGAAAAGAGACTCACCTCTATCGTTGATGTCTGTAGTTTTTTATATACAACTGGGTAAATATTTTTATTTCACTTGAACACCCTGTTTAAAAAAAAGTAATCCGATGACGTAAGGATAGACGAAGAGGAAACATTGCGATGGGCCCATACTTGGGAGACAAATAATGTCTTCGATTGTTTTTATAAGGACGGATTGTAAGTTTCGAGGCCATAACTAAACGATCTCAACATACTTATCAGCAGTTGAAATTTCACATCCCCAAAACAAGATTATGCTTTTTGCAGTGATAATGGAATACTGTGTCTACGTAGTTTCTGTTTGTTATGTCATCTGCAAAAGAGTTTAAAGGTGATTGTTCATTTGACAGTACTTCCACCAGTTAAATACGGAGAGTTTGTCTATAGAGTGTTTTTCCAATTGACAATTATATTTTGGAAATTTTGATAACGCGAATCAGTGATGCCAGACTTTTCCAAGTGATTTACCCACGACTTAGACGAAAAATGCCCTTTTTGTCCACGAATTTGTTGACGAATGCCTACGATGTTGCCCTCAAAAATAAAATAAAAAAATAGAAGAAAAAACACAAAATACAAACAAGTTTGTACTGGTGGTCTTGTTTTTGTTGACTTTAAATTCAATAAATGTTTGGGGTCATTGGCTTGCTGCATAATTTCAATTTGTCGACACAAATAAAGATGTGCCACACGTTTTGCAGAATGCCTATTGAAATCCTTATTTTCAACTGGAATTAACCATCACTCAGCAAATTTTGGATCCTCTTGCCCTTTATTTCACACATTTTATTTAAAAAAATAAGATCATTCAATACTTAAAATAACACTTCATAAATAATAATAATTAACAATATATTATAGTAAATTACTAGTCAGCAGAACTCATAAGCATTTGAGCGTCCGCGAGATAAAAATAAATTGAAACAACGAATAAATATATTTGAAATTTTCACATTTGTCGCTTGAAAAATAAAAAATGAAATCATTCAATGAACAAAAATACCAATGAATTGCTTCAAAGTATGACTTTCAATGGCCGCATTTAAATATAAAACTAATATAAAGGGTGAAAAATTAAAATGCCCTTGTTTTTAACTAAGAGTCGAGAATCGCCCACGATCTGGCATCACTGACGCCAATTATCTGGAAGAATTCTAAGATGAGAGTGCTCTCATTACCGGGACCACTTTATAACTTTCTTGTGTTAGTTAAATATTGGAAGTAGGCAAAATGATTGTAGAAAGTTTTGTTTCGTTTTTTTTTTCAGTTGAAATCATATTTCGATGAAAATGATGTTTTCTTGTACGAATAGAGGCACATATTAACAGTAGCTTAGCTAGATTTTTGTTTGTCAATATTCACAGCTTATAGCTAAACCGATTTCAATTAAGTTTTGTATGGAGATAATTCCAAAAAAATATTTCTTTCTTCAAAATTTCATATATTTATTTGATTTACGTTAGACCATTAACAAGTTGCAGACTGCATCTATATATAGCCTATTCTAAGGGTTTTGATCAACTCTCTCAAGAAATCATCACGTTTAAATTGAACCTGCTGGACTTCATCACGTCTTACCATCAGTACATCAGGTTAATTTCTAAGCTTTTTATTGCCAAATCGGAAGTCCCTCAGGGAAGTCACTTAGGACCACTTCTTTTTATATATTGGGTATCTTCAATTCCACTGCAAGATTTAAGTCTTCTATTGTGTGGGAAATATTCAAGTTTAATTTTAAATCAAAACTTTATTAACACGGTTCCATAAAAAAAACGAACTGACAGCGAATTTGTTTTTCTTTAATTCTGTTTGTTTATTTTATCGAAGGACTATCATTTAAACTTGTCATTTTGCGTCACTTTATGAAAAATCGTAGAATTTCAAAGGAATTATTTTGAAATATATTACAAAATTGCATAGTTTAGTCCGGTGAGAACATAATAAATTAGGCCCAGTCCATCAGATCTGAATTAATTTTAAATTAAACATGGTTTATTGGTTGAATTAGTTGGTTTATATTTCATAAATACCTTATTTATTACAGTCAACTTCGGTTAAATGCAATGGGTTATCTGACCAAAAAAAATTATTACAATGCTTTTTGAGCATTTTTCGCTAAACTCCGCTTACCCAAGTAAACTTCCGGAATGAAAATTTGGATGACGTCGAAAAATCTTTTAAAAAGTATCTAATCGTGGCAAAACATTATCTATATATATATATATATATATATATGAGTAAATTGTTTAAAAGGATATTAAATAAAACTGTTTCATGAAACACAATCATGCTCATTACCATAAATTTGCCGATTATATAACTTTTTTTTCTTCAAAAAGTGGACATTTAAGAAGGCGGAAATTTATTCTTTAGATGCCTTAAGACATATCTCTTATAATACCTGTAAATTTAATTAAATTCAGTAGAGTGGTTCAGACTTTATCAATTTATGACCGCCTCAATAATTCTCCCGTACAACAGACCACTGTACGCTGTTTTCTATTTCTTTTTAAATATTTTTCTCACGAATAATACTATACCAATAAATCATAATATTTCGGAACTGTTATCTGGGGCCAAATTACGGCATCAGTGACTGATCGAGTGAGTGCCATCAGTGATCGAATGAACGAGTAAAACCTATGGGGATGATGGCTCCATAACGTGAGCGGTAATGCCAAACTCACATAATTCAGTCACGTATTACTCGATAACTGATGCGGTAATTCGGCCCCAGGTTTAATTTATCTGAAAGAAGATATTGCCGTTTTGTTTTCAAAATGGTGGCGTGAGATAATAAGGGCGTAAGCAGGATTTCGATCAGGGGTTTCAAAAGAAACAACATGTCAAAATTTCATGGCATTCTGAAAGCTGTTCGACAGGAAAAGGTGGTTTTTAACAAATTTTGAAAATCGAATTTATATTATAAATAACGATGAAGTGAAATAAATCCCCGGGAACTAAGTCTACTAAGGGTCTTTATTCCCACCTTTAGTTAGCAAAAAACACTTTAACTGAAGTGGGCTTAGCACTCATGCTTGGTACAAGCACCTCTACCTGCCACCCCTTGCGTACGCCCTTGGTGTGAGAGACAAAGGTGTCCAAAGTGGCAAAGTGAAAATTCGAAAGTTTGGCTATTATACTGAGTTTATGAGTTATTGATTCATTAAGTCCAAGTTTTTCAGTGCGAGATTAAAGTTAAGCCCAGGTTAACTCATTAAATTTGGTATGTTAACTCTTGATTAATTGAACAAATTCTTTTATTTTTTTTATCCTCCGAGTTTTTAGTGCTTTCTTCATGCATCCCTCCATAAAAGAAACAGCTTTTTGTATTATTGTAAAGGGTTTTCCAATAAGAGGTGTTATTTTGATATTCAAAGAAAAATGGCATTTTTTGATCGGATGTTTATTTTATTATAAAGAGGAAGGTATGCCGTTAATAATGGAACACAATATCAGCCAAATGGCCGCCACGACCACGCTTACAGGACCATATCCTTTTCATGAAATTTTCCATAACCAAATCGCAAAGTGGCTGCCCTATGTCCTCGATAGCCTCACGAATTCCATCTTTGAGGTCTTGAATCGACGCTGGGCTGTTGGCGTAGACCTTATATTTCACGTGGCCCCAAAGGAAGAAGTCGCAAGGTGTTAAATCACAAGATCTCGGTGGCCAATTGTGATCACCTCTTCGAGAGATAACACGGTCCGGAAACTTTTCCCGTAAAAGATCGATGGTTTCATTGCTTGTGTGGCACGTAGCGCCGTCTTGTTGAAAGTAAACGTTGTCCAGATCAATACCATCCAATTCCGGCCATAAAAAATCATTAATCATCTCTCGATAGCGCAATCCATTGACCGTAACTGTTGCTCCAGCCTCATTTTCGAAAAAGTAAGGTCCAATGACCCCGCCGGACCATAAACCGCACCAAACAGTCACGCGTTGAGGATGGAGAGGCTTTTCAACAATAACTCTTGGGTTTTCCGAGCCCCAGATGCGACAGTTTTGCTTGTTGACGTAGCCTCCGAGGTGGAAATGGGCCTCATCAGTCAAGATGATTTTTCGATGAAATTCCGGATCATTTTCATGCATTTCAAGGACCCAATCAGCAAAGACACGACGTTGTTGATGATCAGCCGGCTTGAGTTCTTGTGTTAACTGAACTTTATAAGCCTTAAGACCCAAGTCTTTATGCAAAATACGGTGTAATGACGTTTGTAGAATTCCTAATTCCAAAGAACGACGAGGAATGGACAAACCTGGGTTTTCTTCAACACTTTGGGCTACAACAGCAATATTCTCAATTGTTCTTGAGCGACGTGCACGGGTTTTATTCTTCACATCACTAACTTGTCCCAACAGCTCGAATTTGTCCACCAATTTCTGTATTGCGGTCCGACAAGGTGCTTCACGACGACCCAAAAATGTTTTAGTTTTACGAACCGTCTCTGCCAAATTTTCACCATTTTTATAGTGAATTTTAATAATTTCAATGCGTTGTTGAAGCGTGTATCGTTCAATTTTTATTAATGGCGTAGTTTCTACTTGTCAAATGTCAAAAAATGACAGCTTCAAAAATGTCAGCTACCGAAATAGCGGGCTATTCAAAATAACACCCCTCATTGGAAAACCCTTTATATTGTAAAGAATGAGGCAAAGTCTTTATGCCATATTTTTATCCACACGAACACTAGATGTCCTAAATCACATATTTTCTGCAGTCACTGACGAACTCAAAATGTTGTTCAAACCCAACATTTTGACAATAGAGAAAAAGTGAATCACATATTAATGTCTAAATGTAGGAATGTTAGTCTGTCCCTATAGCTTTAAAATATCTGGAAATATTTTGTTTACAAATAAAAAAAAAACATGACTTAAGGATCCTCTCTTCGTTCTTTCAAAAACGACTATGCGTTGATTTAATTATCTTTCAATAATATACTTTTTTTATCTATACCCTTTCTTAATAACATTAAATCGAAACCAAATACCTATCTACCATCAGACATCAGAGACTCTAACGTGAAACATATTACAATCCAATTAGCACTCATTGGTTTGTTAAATGTTATCCGTGTAAATTCCATTAAATTGCTTCTACTTAATTTCCTTTGTTTCCATTTTCATTTCCATTTCCATTCCGGGACGACGAACTCGCCAATTCAAACACTTTCTTAATGACTTCCATTCCATTCCAAGTACAACAACACTCGTTGAATTTATTATGTCTTGCCAAACTGTCGAAGTCCATCACCTGAACATTATCGTAACAATTAGTCAGTTTCTTAACTATTTATTATAATTTATTAACATTTCTAAAGTTTCTTCCATTCTTTAGCATTAAATGAGAAAAGACTTTATCTTTTATTTGTGTTTGCGTGTGCAATTCAATTTCAGTTATAGTTTCATTAAAAATTATCATTTCAAAGCGATTTATTTGTCCCGAGACCGAGACCGATACCGAGACCGATACCGAGACCGAACGACCGACGGAGACGGTGTTAATTGCAGTTTACATTGCATTGCATCATAATTTTGTGTAAATGTAGTCTACATTCTTATTCTGCAACAGTGCGCTTTTAGAACAAAACACGCAAGGCTTAACATTAGCAATATAGTTATAAGTTCAATAGAAGAGTAGGTATATTGCGCTCAGTGATGCCAATTTAAATGAAAAAAAGTTTTTGATTACTTTTTTTTTTTATAGAAATTAAAGAAAATTAAGAACTTGCTGTAGAATGTCAGGCGAAAATCGTGTCATAATTGTTGAAGTGCAGAAAATGTATATATTTGGCAGCACTTAAGATAAATCAAGATTACAAGTAAAAGCGACCATTTTTTAAATTGATAACGATTTCGAAATAGTTGAGGACTTCCTTCTTCAATCCAATTCCAAGTTCCTAGATAGCTACTACCTCAATTATTCCTCCAATTCGAACATAACTTTTTAAATTTATGATATTCCAAGTAACCCCTCATCTTGCTTTAGAAGAGAATTTGCATTTCATAACATCCTGATCAAAATAATAACTCCCACTAGATTTATGGTATTTGTTATAAATTGTGTAAACGAAAGCGGAATTTCCGTTCCCGATCAAATTAGTTACAACATTTCCTTTGAAATTTGCACACCCAAAGGAACTTGTTTATATAAAACCACATTGTAGCTAGTAGCCAGGGCCGGCCCCAGCCAAACTTGCGCCCTGTGCAAGATTTGTAGAAGGTGCCCTTTTTTTATGTTTGCATACATACCATACGTACACTGATACACATGCATTAGACTTTTCCAGATTATCCAGGAGGTAGACTTTCAATGCGTAGATCTTTAACGATATTTTGAGTTAAATTCTCCTTGAATGCAACAGTGAAAGTGAAGTTAGTTTGTGTGCAAGAAATAACTTAGCACAGTTGTGATGTTTAATTGCAAATTGCAGAACATATCTGTTTTCGCAAGATCAGATTACATTTTCTTGCTCCTGGTAAAGCGCCACCAGAATTTTGCGCCCTGTGCATTTGCACATGTTGCACATATGGTTGGTCCGGCCCTGTAGTAGCATTGCCATAATAGACTGTGTGCACTAGGCCTCCTTCAAGTCTACATGATATTTACAATGAGAGTATACCTACCTCCAATTTCTAAAAGAAAAATAAAAATTTGATCAAAATCTTCCGCAAAGCAATGCGAGTGCATCATCATCGTCCGTCAAGAACGTATGAATCCAGTGATCGTTTTTCATTGAGCAAAGAAGCCCATTCAAGCCCCTCGAAGTATATTATGTACATATGTAGTTCCATATTCTAGTACCGCACACAGGGTTAGAATAGGGCTCTTGTGATAAGTTAATATACTTTGCTTTGGCTGCCACAATGTTTATGCATTTTCTCAAGAAAGCGCGTGAAGTATTGTTGGACATGAAAATTTCAATTCTTTTATGGGAGCGATTCATCTACATCATCAACGGAGGGATCTTGTTTTTCCGACAAAATAAAAAAACACAAACGAAAAAATAAAGACTCCGCTCCAAATAATAATAAACATTATGGTCCACCAGACACAACATTCGCCGCAGACACACGTTGTTGAGCTGCAAATGATGGTGATGGTGAAACGAGAGCAAACGCAAACGCAAACGCAAACGCAAGCGACTAATGTTGTTCTCTGCATCGCATCGTCAGCTTGCGCGTGCGATCGCACGGATCGAAATGATATGCGAGAAGTGATTCTAATTTAAGATGCTATTAAACCGGTAAGGAACATGGTGCATCACATTTTTATAGACTCTTTTATTCGTTCCAAAATGATAGGTTTATTAGGTGCATTTGCGGTATCGAATGGTTTCGAACACGAGAGTTGTTGTTTGGCTGCGCGATTATTATAAGAATCGATCATACAAAAAACATAACAAAAGGAGCGGATAATATTCTGAGACATTTGATTCAAATGTTTTCCCGCTTTATTATTGGTCTTAAGAAAAGTTTAAGTTTATGGATATTTGAGATTGAAGTTCTGCAAAGGACCATCTTAAAAACGAAGATTTGTATTTGTTGAATACAGACAGGATCAATGGATTTTTTTTTGAATTTGTACACGCTCTATAGGGCAAGTATTGGTTTCGTGTACAAAAAAATGTTTGAGTTTGTAATCAAAGCTAACACAACGATAATCGAGAAGTCCAAAAAATGTGTTTCATTATGCCGTCCTTCAGTCTATGCGTCGGTGCGTCCGTCCACTGTAATTTGAGCTTGAGCCTTAGCATCAGGTGAACCGATTTGCTTCAAATTTGGTACAGAGCAGTTTTATTTTGTTCGTTATTCCCTGAAGGAAAAATCCGAAATTTTGTTTTAGCTCATCTAGAAGGGGTAGCTGCCGTACAAATATTTTGTTTTTTTTTCAAATTTCTTCAAAAACGACTCTTACGATTTTGATTAAACTTTATACCTGTATAATAACCAAGTCAATTGTAAGAAAACTGCGTTTCCGGTTTTTCTCAAAAAATTCACATAACGGAACTAGATATTCCGCACGCTTTTGATAAAATAGTTCTATTTTTGGGTTATTTAAGTACATATACATATATCTTTTTGATGGTTCAACCGATTTTATTTCGACCTTAACCTTCATTGTGTTTCTTTTAAATAATTTCCTGAACTCCTGAACGCCATTTGCATTTCACTTTCCTTCCTAGGAAAATTGGTCACAAAAATTTCTAACTTTTATGACAGCTGGCCAATCAGAAGAAGCCAAAAATTCAGAATTAGGAATTAAAAAAAAAAACAGTTTAAATTTTTAGTGGGTATGTTCGACTTTTAAAATCTTACATGATCTGAGTTCAAACCGGTGTGAATCTCTCCGCAGCTCATTCATCGGGATCTGTAATCACTGTAGAGATGAGCAAAAAATCACGACCTGTGATTTTTGACCTGTGAGTCAAAAATCACAATCACTACCTGTGAGCGACTCTTTAATAAACCTGTGAGTGCCCTAAATGTGATTGAAAATCACAACTGTAGTAAAATCACAACAAAAAGAAACGATTCACAAATCACGACAATCGCACAATGAACTTTATGAACTGTGAACAATATCACTACGAGAGAAAAGTCAACAATGAGTTAAATGAATCAGAACGAGAACTGTAATCGTGATTTAGTTATTATTTTAGCAACTGAACGAAATCACAATACAGAAAAACAAAATCTTAGAACTCATGATGAAAATATGAAGAACAGATTAATTCTTTTATTTTTAGTTTAGGATCTAGAAGGTAGAACTGAATTGTGAACTGAAGTCCTAGCCTGGTTGTGATTTTATACACAAGGACAAGGAAAAGTGAAACTAAAATTTTGACATTGCAAATTTTAGGGGTTTCCACTGGAGCTAGAGAGCTGGGCGAGACACTAAGGTAATGTCCACCTCCTCAATCGATTGGCATACTCCGTTTTTCGATCCGCCGTATGTATGTATTGGAAATTTTGGGCATTCGATGTTTTAGACATTCGATATTTTGCTATTCGATAATCTTGGATTCGGGACTTGAGATTTTTAGCATTTTTGTATTCATGGTTATGTCCTACTAGCTAATTTTAATTACTTATTTGTTGTCCTCATTTAATTACCTTATTTGTTGTCCTCATTTAATTACATACTTTATATTTAACTGAGAATTTTTTTTTTGGCCTCAAAGATATTCCAAACTTGAAAATCACAATCACAGATTAAACTTACAGTGACTCAGAAATCACAGTCACAGTTATACCTGTGATTGGAAAATCACAGTTTAGCTCATCTCATTATTACTGATTACTAATCAGGGTGGGAATATTTTTATATTACAAATTTTCAAATTTGCAACTTTAATTTTCTCCGCTTCAGAAAACGTAATTTTCATACTTTCTCCTTTTTTGGAGTTGTTTCAGCCCCAGCTGAGTATATGTAGGTCTACAGCCCAGGGCGGGACAATATAATTATAAAGCTTAAAGTTCTTGCGAAGTTTTTATATGTGCCTAAACAAGTAGACAGGTTGTATCTTAAGGAAAACAGAAAATTTATAAAATCTAATCAGAAATATGGAAGTGGGTTTGTGCGGTTCTGAAAAAAATAAAAAGTTTATTGCGCTCTGGGCCCAAAAACCTATACGCTGCGCCACTGTTCGTTGGTCATTTCTTGAACCTATTGCTGGATTAATAAAAATGAAAATGAGTAAAAATTCTGACCTTTCGAATTACAAATTTTTGCCTGAATTTCTTACTCATTTCATTGGTTCTTGTCACATTTTAAAAAAATAAGATTAATAAAAGTTTTATGTGTGTGTTTGTGCAGATGTATTTACATAAGACCATATCCAGGCATAGATTATTCCGAAGTGTCTTTCAATGAAATCGAATCCTGTATCGCATTTTTAATTTCTCCAAAAATACCCGCAGGTTTCCATTCAAATAACAGTAAATTTATTTACGAAAAGAAATACAAACGTAACCTACCTAAGTAGGAATGATTACCTACATAAATGTAAATGCAATAAAAACAAAAAGGGACTAACACCAAATTCTCAAAAAAAACGAACTCCATCTGCAGCAAGAAAATTCCTTGAATTCAAATCGTGTGATGAATTTCTAATGGAATGTTTCCGACCTCTCTCATCTTCTTGTCTGATCTGATGATGGTATACACATCAGTTACTTAACTTTTTCATGTTATTTGGCCAAAGGACACATCACTACATCAGATGTATATTTTATTTTATTATTTTTATTTGCCAACACAACAACTATATGTACGATGTAGCAACCAATGAAAGCAATGCAGTGGGTTTGTTTGTTTTTGTTATTTAAACAAAACAAAAATAACATGTTCAAAAATCACTAAAGTTTATATTATTAGCAACGACATAATACAAAGGTGCATTGCAGTACCGGAAGAACTATTTACCTATAGGTACAGTTTTAGTGAATTGCGGTAATACTGGTGTTAGAATAGTGTTGTATACTAGGTAGAGGAATCTACGTAAAGTTTTGATGGTTTTGAAAATTAAATTAAATGCTCGGGAAAACGGATATTTGTGGATTTGAAAAACCAGTCAGAGCTTTGTGGTGAGAGAGTTGAAAAACAAACTTTTCTCCATTCAATAATAGACTTTTTCGAAACAAGACATACAGAAAGACTGATTTCTTCGTTCATGAAAGAGGGCTGTTAGAAAAGTTTGGATCCAGGTTTTAGGGCCGCCATAACCCGGATTTTTGAAAAAAGCCATATTACGCGAATCGTGGTTTTACAGGGAAAGTTGGTTAAGGCCAAAATTCTAGACAAGGAAAATATATTTTATCTGTTTTAAACTTCATATTCTGTCGTTTAAAGGACCATGGGCAAACTTATATGGACTCTGTGCCCTTTTTCAGTATTGCTCAACAGGGATGAAACTTATGTCATATGAAAGCTGATGGAGAGTACTTTATTTCATTATATGGCAGCTTAATTGAAATCAATAGCGAAAATGGTGTTTTGCCTCATTTTATAAAAAAAAATATTTAAAATGGAAAAAAAAAATATTTAAAAAAATGGCAACACTTACTAAAAAGCGTGTTACCTTTTTAGAAAGCCAGAAGTCTGCTCTTTTATTTTGTTTTTAAATCAACTAGCTAATAGTTTTCGAAAAATATTACTTTCAAACTCAAAAATGGTAAAAACCAAACAATTGAATACTAATTTTTCCACAATTTTAATTCAGTTTTATTTCGTATTCAATCAAGAATTAATAGACGTAGTGAATACTAAAAGCGAATTTAAACTTAATTTTTAAAATTGATACACTAATTGTGTCGATATGCGTGTTTTTGGAAAGCTACTGTTACAAAGATAATTTTTGACTATGGTATTGTACAAGGTGGCGCCAAATTAATCACCCTATCGGAAGATGTTATAATTTTTGCAAATGGCGTCGTGCGTCATTCTTATTTGACATTTGTGAACTAGGCAGCTGCAGTATTCAAACAGAACAGCGATGGAGCGCTATACTCCGCTCTCAAGCCATCCTCAATTTCAACAACGAAGAGGTCGAAAATCATCATGAGTGATGACGAGACGTATTTCCACTTAAGCGGTTACATGAATAAGCAAAATCTTCGTTTCTGGGGCACTGAAAATCCGCGTGTGATGCATGAAGAGCCATTTCATTCACTCAAAGCCACTGATGTGGGAGGAGTGATTGAGCCGTATTTTTGTTGAAGACGCCATCGGCAAAACGGTCACGTTTACTGGAAAACGCTATACAGGGCCATGATAAACGACTTCTTACTGCCGAAATTGAATGAGCGGGCCTTGGTGAATATGTGGTTTCAATAAAATGGTGCAACCGTGTCCACAGCACGAGCCACAATGGATATTGTAAAGGAAGCGTTTCCTGGTCGGGTAATCTCCCGTTTTGGCGATTTGGCATGGCCAGCAACAGACTTCTTTCTTTGGGGCTACTTAAAGTCGCGGGCATATGCCAGCAAGCTTCAGACAATCGCAACGCTTTATGAGAATATTCGACAGGAATGCGAATGGTTATCACCGGAAATCTTGCGGTAAGTCATGGAAAATACGATAAAATGGGCATAAATGTCTAAGTGTGTAACACTGGCGGCAGCCACTTGAGAGATATAATCTTCTCCACTTAACAGAAAAAATTGTAAACGTCCAAATAAAGATTTCCATCATTCGAAATCATTTTTTTAATCCAGTAAAAAAGTAATTAAAAAACAAAATTGGATGATAAATTTTGTGCCATCTTGTACAAGCCCTTGAATCGATTCAAAAGTTAGCCGCCATTTTCAAAAAAAGTTGCAAAGTATTTTAAGAACCAAAGTTAAGTCGTGAAAAGTTGTTTTAAAACACCTATATCGACACAACTATGAAATCAAAATTTAGAAACATTTTTCAAGCTATCGGTATACGATTAGTTTCGAAAACTATAAATGTAACCAGTTTACAGCACATAAAGGTATAACATTATTACGCAGCCGATTTTCAAGTGCTGTAACTTGGAAATGTGATATTGCATCATCTTCAAAAACTATGTATATCAAAATGTCGGAACTTTATTCTCGAGAATTTTTATTTTGGAAAAAAATTACGTTAGGTTTTTAGGGAACGATAAAAATGTGAAAATTTAAAAAATAAAAATAAAAATTAAAACTCTACAACCTTTAAAATATTTAAATAATACATTTGTTGAATTTTATCAATTTTCGAAGTCAACTTATTTGTGTTTTTACTTTAGTCTTCTATCTGTTTCCAAATCGATTTGCATGTGAGCAGTTTAATCTTTTGTCTGCGTTTAAAAAAAAGGCAAACATTATTATCTTCATCAATCGCCTAAACGCATGACAATAAAAAAGTCTTGCCATGCCACAAGACGTATCACCACCACCACCACCACCATCCCAGCTTCATCTTTAAACAAACTTTTTTTTTTTTTGAATGCGGTGGCGGTTCATCACCATCAAACTTATATCTGCGCACGGCTCATTGTAAGGGTTTTGTTGCTGCTTCAGCTCTGCTCTTCAATCGTAAAGGATCATCATAAAAGATTACAAAATTGAATTTTTGATTTTCTGGCATTCGTTATTGTGTGATGCGCTGCGCTGAAATAACAAAAAAAAAAAATAAAAACGAGACAAAGTTGCGTTCCAATTGTCTCTGTTGAAGATGCGCGACATTGATTTTGTCCAAGCGACCGGCCTCCGGCCGCGACGCGATGGACGACGAACTGAGTTCAAACTTCGGTCGTCGGTGTCGGTCGTTGAGACTTTTAACTGCAAACCAAACCAAACCAAACCAAGGACCCCATCACAAAAGTCTTTGTTGGGGTTTTCAAATGTCTTTAGTCTTTGGCAGAATAACTGCGCCAGTTGTCCATCAGAATTTTAAAACAAGAGATCAATCCATCAAAGTATCTTTCATCGCAGATTCAAGAGGCTTTGTTTGTGTGTGCGTGTGCGTTTTGGTACAGATGCATGCATCCATTCCATATGGATATAACACAACAAACAGCCGAAAGGCGGCTAACGTCGAAAATACTTGCAGAAGTGATCGTGGAGATCTTTAAGACAGCGACGGGTCGGTATAGACAAGCTAACACGCAGAAGCTCGGTATGGAGCTGGTCGATGTCCAGGCGCCGACTTACACCTGTCCTTTTGAATGAACTTTAAGGAATTTCGCCACACGATTGTCCACCTATCGAGTTTTCACCGTCTGCGCCGTGCGTCGGTCAGTCGTCTTCCAGGGTCCGTTGGTTGATGCTGGAGATCAATACCACAATCACCGATCGATATAAAATGTTCAACGACGTGGCACGGAATGGTAATGCCACCGCTATAGCCGATGGTGATTCCGTTGGCATGAGGAGTGTGAGTAGTTTCCCCTCTGCTCCGTCAAACCATCAGACCTTCAAGACTAAAATTATTACATTTCGTTTCGTTTTGTTTTTTTTTATTTTTATTTTTCGTCAAAAAATAATGGAAGAACAAAATGAGAACAATTAAAAATTCTGCTTGCATTTCATTTGACTTCCGATCCGATGCATGTGGACAGGATCCGAATTGTTTTCTTTTCGATTAATTTATTTTTGACTTGTTTTTGGAGTGCGCTCGGTTGTGCTGTGCCTTTGTGTGTCCATATTTGGATTCTCCTCCGATCGCCTCGAACCTCAAAGATTGTCGTCGTCTGTACGGTCTACCATCACAGGGGCACCTTTTCTTTATTATATGGGTATGAATTGGATAATGGTGGTGGCTTCATTATGAGCAGATATAATTCTTTTAGTTTTGATATATTTCGGCTGCGGCGGACGACCAACTACCGACCGACGACGACAATACGAACTAAAGAATGTTTTCTTCGTTATGGGTTTCTATGAATTATGATTTAATATTCAAAACCATTACGCTGGGCATAAATGTTTCCGATAATTTGATTTAGAGAACAAAAGAACAAATAATAAAAAAAAACCTGGATCATTTTTACAATTTGTATTGTTTTTTTTTTATTTTTGTTTAATGGTTTGTGAATGGTGGGCATCAGAGAGTTGGATCATGGGAAGAATTTAATACTCTGGCGACAAGGCAATGGATTTTATTTACAAACATTTTGTTAAGTGATGTTTTGGAGTAAGAAATCTTTCGAAACTTAATACGACGTCAGAAAATATCCGGAAAAATATGGTCACAATTGTTTTAATTTCATTAAGAGCTTGTTCCAATAGTCCAAAGTTATAATAGTTTCACTTCTTTGAGTATTCTTTAGCCTTGAATTTGGAATGGAAAACATCTAGTTTTCTGATCACAGACTGGCGGACTGTGCCACAGATACAAGCTGATTAGCATAAGGTTTTACGAGAAGCTAGAAAGTGTTGGTTGGGTCGAGACAAGAAAAAAATCGTATTTGAGACGGGACTTATCACCTTATCACTTCCGTTTAGCCTGGAGGAACAATATCCTAAAAAAATTGACTTAAAACGGTTACACCTACGATGCCATGCTAAATTTTTCGTAGATAAAGCCAGAAAATCTTTCCTTTTATTTTATTTTGTTTGTGTACCTGCACTTTTTGAAAAATTAATCTTGAAACTAAATTTTTATAAACAAAAATTTCAAACTAATTTTTTTTTAATTTTACGTTATTAAGTAGATACTATTTTTGATTTAAAAAAAGAAGAAATTTATGGCCTTACAAAAAGATATAGCGCGGCATTGGAAGTGTTGCCATTGTTTTTTTAATATTTCTTTCTCTGTCTTAAGTCAATTTTTGAGAAAATTGGCCCGCCAGGATAAACGGAGGCAAATAGACCCCCCTCAAATACGATGTTTTTCTTGTGTCGACCCAACCTACAGGCTCTAGCTTTTTGTCACACCTTATGCCAATCACCCTGTATATCCGGCTTTAAAGGTAGATATCCTCAAAGAGAATCCTTGTCTCTTTACTTATCCATTCAGTTTCGCCAGAAAATTGTATCTCTCCTCCATACCTTCCAAATAAGAACAATATTGCAGTTGAGAGTTTGAAGTCCAGTATGCTCTGGCTACCCACTGTCTGTCGAGCCACCAAACTTATTCATTTAATCAAAAAAAATCGAAGTACCAAAGGGGAACGAGTAAAGTGCGGAGGCAACCATTTTCTTAGTCTTTTTGTTAATTCCGAATTTAAGAAGGTCAGTATTTTAATTGAGACACATAATCTGAAGTACATATTTGTAAGAAATTGGATTTGATATATTCACAGAAGCTTCAATTCAAGTCAAACATTTTCCTTAATATTATATATACAAAAAAAATACTTTTCCATCCTTTAAGTACTCATATAGTCATAGTCCATAGAGTCTTTACCCTTGAGATACCAAACAGAGTTGATTGCATTTTGTTTCCAAACGCAATCTACTTCATTCTTGTTGCAAAGGCATGTAGCTTTAAACATAGCAACAACATTTCTATTCGTTTCGTCAAAAAACCTAAAAAACTGCAAGTTCCCTCCACGTGAGCTCGTACTATACCTATTTGTTCAACTCTTTTCATCATCGTTAGAGATAGTTGTATTTTCAGTCAATTTATATTTACCAGTATAGTTAACAACTCAACTATGCCTTCCAAGTCGTTGAATCTGGGCTTCCAATTAAAATATACAAATCTAATCCTCCCTTGACATCCACATCAAAGAATTAGATACATATATCAATTTTAAAAGCTCCAAAACTGTATGTATATAGCGAAGCGAGAGTCTTTAATTGACATGTCCTTGTAGCTTGTAAAAATATTTCCATTCGAGGTCGTGTGAAACAGATTATGTACCAAGTATTTTTTTTGTTTACATTTCAATTCATTAAAATCAGAGTCAGTCATTTTCAACAAAGCTTTTTTCTCTCTTAGAGTTGAATAAGCAATTCACGTACATCCTTTTGGAATTCCTTTCAATTCAATATTTGACTCTCTGTGTGCATGTCTCTCGATTTTGGCTTTGTTCTTGATACACCGTTTCATTGAAGCTATCAAAGGGCGGAATTTTACTGAATCACACTACAAATCTGCAACCTTCATTGCACACAAAGCATACCGACTAGAGCCCCCCCCCCTCCGTCTGTTCCTTCTATTGCTCTCCAATCCCCTATAGCCTATACCTTTTCATGCAAACGACTTTATCCCCGTGATTTCCGCACTTGTGCCCCTATATCCGTTTGTCAGGTGCACGCCACACCATCGCCGTATAGGACTACAACAGATCTATAGCACATTCTAGGTTAAAAATAGGAAGGTGCTGGTATGTTCCTCGGGACTTATACACGTTTCGTGAAAAATGAAAAACGACAATAAACTGTACATGGCAGCCATGGGGGTTTTCGGCAAAAGCGACAAAAAATCTGAGTTTCCGCAAAAAAATATGAGCTCCATGAGAGAAAAAGTTTAATAATAAAATTTCATTCACTGCTGTTGTCTGGCAACGACGCGAGTTGCCCACAAAAATCGCACCAAACTATGGCACAAAAAAAAATAAATACTTGTGAGAGATCCTGCAAAAGTCATACAGCTAAACCTCATAACCGAAACAGCGACAAAAATGCTTCCATAAAACTGTCCTCTGTCATTGAAGTATTTCCCTCAAGAGTGCGCTGCTGTTGCTGCTTCTGCTGCTGTTTCTCGTATACGTATAGTTGGGTTTGGGTTACGTTACGTTTGTTAGCCCCTGTTATTACTTACTTTTATTACTGTTTTGATACCTCCACTCTCAGTCATGATGCTCGTGTAGACTGTAGAGTGTGCATTAAATGGAAATACAAAGTATGTTCCTACAAAAAAAAAAAACTGTGAAGCGCAAAAGCCAGTGAGCTATTGAAATTATATCAAAAATTGGATCATAGCTGGTTGTGCATTCATTTGGTTGAATGATGGTGGGAAATTTTCAATAAAAAAATGTTGTTACGGGAAGATACAGCACAAAATATGAATGCAATTACGTTTTTTTTTTTTGGAAAACCTTGTAACCAAAACAAAAATTAAGAACTCTTGATCGACCTCCTCCTTCCGTTCTTTGAAATTGCCCAGCGATATCTTTGCCTTTAAATTGAAGTTTACCCTTTTTATGAATTGTTGGTGGTGTAAGTGCGCTTCAGTTATTATATACATTTCTCCGTTAGCCTTGACCGAATTATGGTGGTTCTATTTTTAAGTTGATGAATATTATTTTATGATTTTTGTGCGGATTTATTTAAAAAGAAATTTAATTCTAAGGATTAGGGAGTTAAGCATTCATCTTAAGGTCCTTTTTTCAATGTGAAATCATCCTAGTTTAAAATTTAATAAACTCGTAAATTGTATAACGAAATAGCAATCATTTATACAGTTGAATCCACTTAACTGGAACAGCATTTTGGCAGACATAGTTTATTGTCAGTAAAGCGGAGTTTCCAGTTAATCGAGCTTTGGATAACTGAAAATAGTTTCATTCATGTCAAAATGAAACAAATTTCGCATAGCCTGAAGGCCTACCGATCACTTAATCAGTTTTAATGTTCCCAACAAGTTCATGGTCACATAAAACGTCCCAAAATTAAAGACCGAACTCATGAAATTTCAACTTCAAGGTGTGTGTAAAAAATCGAGTGTAAAAGGATTATTAACTTAAATTTATAATTAATAAAAATATAAATAAATTCAATAAATTAATAGAAATTAAAAGAAATTAGGTGAAAACTGAAACAAAAAATATTTAAGGCAGTAAAGGACATCTTTTTGTAAAGAATTGTATTTCAAAGTTTCGGAAAATCAAACAAGGTAATAATTCCAAACCTGTGTTGTCCCTCGTCTTATTCACTTTAAGTTTCAACGCCACATATATATGTAAGTATATGAAGATAGAAATAAAAATAAAATAAATTTTATTTAATTATTCAAAACGATTTGAGTGTCGGTCATGCAGTGGCAATAAGTTTATGCAACACAAGAAAAAAGTTCACATCTTCTCGGAAAGTTTTGCATTATGTTGTATGAATATCTTATATATTTAATACTCGTATGGCGATGTGTAGATGGATGACAGTATAGATTCTTTCATAGCGTAGGTTATATGTATGCACATTTTTCCTCAGTCGGGAAGGGCGTGTCAAACCTACCACTCATAATGGAATAGTAAAAAAGAGTGAAAAAAATTTATTTTTGAATGTAACTAGTTCTTCTTCGATAATAAGAAAATACAACGTATGCTATGCCAGAACATTCCTCTACCAAAAATATAATCACGTAATCGGGTGTTGTAGAAATGCAAATCCAACCACAACGAAATTTGAAGTAAAAAGTTATTTTTAAGAGTTTGTTCTTTTGCAAACCTAAAGTATATGAGTTGGATATTGATATATGGAATATTTTGTGACTTTTGGATTCTGTGAATTGTACACGGTTAAAATTTTTGGGGTACATTTTAATATTTTTAGGGTTACATATCTGACAACACCATAATTGTATTAAAACTTAGTGTACTGTAAATCTTACAATTATGAAGTTAATAAAAAATATATTAGAACAAAATATAATCATATTACACAAAATAATACGATTGTATTAACTTTTAATCCAAATTGTATTGAAAATATATAGCAACTATTAATACAAAAATATTAAAATTTAATAAAAATGGAATATAGTAACTATATTCCTGTATTACATTTTAATACTTTTCGTGTTTGAATACACCAACAGTGCATTACTTACCTACTAATAAAATGTTATCAGAATAATAATACAAATGTATTATATTAGAATACATTATGTATTAAAAGTTAATATAAGCCGGGCATGATTTTAATATTCCTGTATTAAAAACTAATAAGGAAAGTATTACAAAGTAATACAAAATGTCATATGCTTTAATAAAAAATGTATTCAAATTTTAATAAAAATATATTAATTTTTAATTTCCTTTATTATATATTTTAATACATAATAAATACATTATACTGTAAATACATTATACGTTTCTTCTTCGATTTTGAACCCTTAGCCGTTGAGCAAGAGTAAAAATGGCTCAATTCTTATGTTCCAATCTATAAAACAAAATGTTGACTTAAATATTATCTATTATTCCCAATATACCTTCTATTTTTTGGTCCTCATCATCACAAAATGTTTCTTCGTTTATACCTCTGACTTGAAGGCGTAATTGGTACAAACTTCCAGCAAGATTATTTCACCATCGGGAAATCTTAGTTGATAGTCAAAGATAATCTATAATTAAGTGAATCTCTAATTTAGTCAATAAAACAAATTTATATGTTACCTGATAGTATAATATCCGCTGACGCTATTTCTTCTGTTCCGGCGTCACGTTTTTTTTGTATTTTTAAAAAAACTATACACTTTTGTTTTGTAAATTCTTACTTTTAACACTTATTAAAACAAAGTATACGTCGTTTTCCGATCGTGTCACTTCGAAGAATGAGAAATTCTTCATTCTTGCCAACAAAACAGTTATGTATATATCAACAGGCTTGGGTGTATTAGTATTCAATAAAATTTTATTAAAAGGGACATGTTTGTATTAAAATGTTTTCCAACCGCATTGAAATCTAATACAATGGAATTAAAAATTAATGATGCGTGGTTACAATTCAATTCCCAGAAATTAATTTTTAATACAGCGATGTGTTAGTTTTCGATCCAGCATGATTGTATATGAAAGGGCGTTTTTTAATAATCTTATAATACAATTTGAATTATATTTTAATCGTCTTGCATTAAAACAATTATATATTAGATTTATTCTCTTCAAAAAATTATACAATTTACATTTTCTTAGTTGTAAGTATGACTTAAGTCTTTGATTGGTTTGGCCGAAGGCCGTCTACCAGATTGACATTTGATTTATATTTTATACATTATAAGAAAAAAATTAAAATTTTACATTGTAAATATGTTTCTAACAATTTTCCAAAGCAAAACTTTTAAAAACTTTCCTGAACTATCAGGGTTCTGTATCGCATAGCCTTCATATAATACTCATAAAGAAGGTTCCAATCTCGTTCTCCACTCAAAATGTTGATCGTTTCTTCTAAACTAAGCTTTTCTACGTCAAAGAAGCGTTTACGGAGTTCCTTTAGTATGGGGCAAATTCCTAGAAAATGATACACATCTTCACGTTCTTTGAGATAACATAGATCACACAAAATCGGTAACTCTGGTCGATGAGGAATGTAGTTCAAACTAATGAGTTCACCTCTAACTTTAAATAACAGGCTTATTTTTTTCAGCGGTGTTGTTAGCTATAAATTAGGTGTTTTGGTCTAGGAAGTGGTTTAATTTACTGTACTAAGCTCTGTATATGGACGATACAGCTTCATTTACAAACTTATTATACATAATATTGCCGGCTTTATTAAGCAAATCGTCAAGTTTCACCTTCAGCGAGTCAGGGTTTTCATCGGCTGATATAGAAAAAGTAGTTGAACATTCGCTTGCCAGTTTCTTCCACTCTTTTACACAGGTTCCCTCTGAGTTTATAATTTGTGATAACACTAGCCGTGGAATTCTTTCTTCACCCATCGCCATTACTCTTGCCACGTAATTAAAATGCAATTTAAGCGTGTCCAAAAAGAGCATTTCTATTCCGGTTTCGAGGTACATATATCATATAGTTTGGCGTTGTACTTGGCAGTCTAAACGTACTTTTAATAAAAAAGCGAAGACATTTTTCCACAGCTTCAAAAGAAAGATATCCCCACACTTGCGCTCCATAAAACAGAATTGCGATTGCAGATGCTCGAAAGACTTTATATTTTGCTATGCGTGCAACGTTTTTCTCAAGGATGCAACTTCTCCATACAGTATTAGCTTCCGCTAATTTCATTTGAAGATGCTTAACTAGGTTTAAGTTTGCAGTAATCAAGACTCCTAGGTACTTGTACTCCTTAACTAAATATTTCTATCGGCTCCTCTTCAAACATCCATTTTTCTTCAATATAGAATATCTAGCACCACCACCTCTCAGTATCATCATTTTTGACTTGGAAAGATTAACCGATAGATTCCAAATTTTACAATCCCTGCTTGACGCCCATCGAAGTATCAAACTCGTCTGAAAGAATTTTTCCATCCCAAACTCGCGCAACATTTTTACAAGTATATTTGGTATTAAACCAAACTTGAAATTATATACTTCTGAGTATTAAAAAAAAAACTAGGAATTAAACATAAGTATAAATAGAGTAGAGTCTAATAAATTCAATATTAAATTTTAATTCCAATCAGGATAACGTTTAAAGTAATTTGTTTAAGCTATTACATTTTAATACTAAAAGTTATATATTTTAATCCTTTCGATTACATTTTATTCTTTCCTGTATTACAAATAAAAAGTTAAATAAATAACTATTTAAATGTAATACATAAAACTTACAAGAAATCTTTAATATTTTTGAAATATTAAAAAGTAATTTTTAATGTATTACATAGAGAGCTGTAATACAAGAGCTGTATTAAAAAATAGTCTAAAATTTTTAACCGTGTACATACATACCATGCTGAAGATGCAAGAGGATTTAGATTCATGAAAAATTCAAAGAACAAATTTCATTTGAATATGGACAGGGTATTTAATTCATGTAGGCTTAGGGGTTGACTCTTTTAAGTCCCTTTTTACTTGCTGCGTTTAAAGCATTCCATTGATATCCCATTAAGCCAATTTTTTAAGCAAACTATAAGATCAAACAGAAGATAATCCAAGCAATATTGCTCAGAGAGACATCCCGCTCTATTTATAAATGGCGAACAACGGCGTGATAGAACTTACACATCTGTCAAATTTTGATTCATATTATCTAATAAATGTGAAATAGACTGATAACATGCCAAATTTGTTGTTAATTTATTTATTGGAGACCGTTAAATGCTAACGTTACATAAATTATCTCTAAAAATCTATTTATAATTTAAAGCTCTTAAAAATACAGTCTTGAATTGTATACTTTTCAAATTGTTATTTACAGAACATATGAGAAAATATTAAGGTTTAAAAGATGAATAACTTCATAACACACACATGGACATATCTCAATCATGCAAGCGAACATAATGTTTATTAATAAAGAAACGTATCAACCGGACAAGTTCCCTATCGGTGATGTGCCAGCTAACACGTATTGTAAGGAGCGGATAGGTAGTGCTGTTTTTATAATTTGCGCTGATGGTAACAACTTTCAGACATAACAAGTAAATAATATTCATTTCCTGCCTTTATTACCCTTTTTTAATTTTTAAGGTAAGAACTGGATGAATCAGTCTCAGCATAGAAAAACAAGAACACGAAAAAATTAATTAAGCAAAATGCCAACACTCTTAAAA
Source organism: Leucozona laternaria (assembly GCA_932273885.2). Taxonomy (NCBI): domain Eukaryota; kingdom Metazoa; phylum Arthropoda; class Insecta; order Diptera; family Syrphidae; genus Leucozona; species Leucozona laternaria. Next base: position 129,360,349 of record OW026367.1, on the reverse strand, counting down.
CTTGTTGAAAATTGATTAAAACAGAAATAAATACATTAAAAAAAAAAAAACATTCCCGTCTGCTAAAAATACTGCATCAGGCGATCAAAAAATGCTTAAGTCAACCCATACTACCTACCCACAAAGTGAGACACATTATCTGAGTGAAAAATTATTCTCAACATTTTTTTTTAAATCAGTATCTGTCAGATAAAGACACAATATTTTACCATAAATTTCTCATCACGATGCATCTGTCCGAAAAGATGAAAGAACAAAAATCACCAGAAAAAAAAGCCAAAAATATCAACAAACCAATTAAATTCATATAAATCTCCATTCAATAAATCTCGCCCCACATCAGCTAAGTTAACTATACTATAGATATAGTATACTGCGATTTTCTCGCACCAACCCCACAGCCATCAGACTTGTCTGATGTCTACATTTATACAAATTCAACACTCGGAGCTTTTTTTTTAATTTCATTTTCCACAGACAATTCAAATTAAAAAAAAAATTATATCTCGAGAATGAAAAGGCAATAATTTGTAACTCAGATTAAAAAAATAAATTATTGGTTGTATTTAAATTAAAACAAAAAAAAACAGCGAAGAAAGTCATGTTGCGACTACGTGTCTTCTCGGATGATTTTGGCGTTGACGACGCACGGCGCGGCGCGGTGGTGGCTTTTTCTCCCACGAATAATTTCCACCACCATCATCATCACGGATAGACACTTTGGAGTCCGCTTAGATACGGCACCACCATCGCCGACAACGCCATCGCCTCCGCCACCGCGCGCCAGCGCCGCCACTACATAGCACAACCACCATTCACACAGATGTCGATCATGTTTGAGGTCGAAGCTGGAGGAGATGACATAATCATTTTCAAATTTACCAAAAACAAAACTGAATCCACCAAAACAACACACATTCGTTGTTCATTTTTGGAATCCAGATTCTCTAAAACAAAAGTCTCGCACTGTAACACTCATCTGTAAACTGAAGTCGTGTGGGTTCCTTCATTAATTTAACCAGCTTAAGCGTTGTCACCTGCCCACCCATGGAACCGTATAGGCGAGCAACAATTTAATAATTATCTTCGACCAAAGTTCTTGAGTGGTATGCATATACCCGGTGGAGTGGAGGGTGGGAATGGACGGACACTTCTAGGATTGTGTTGTTGTTGGTTTTCCCAAAATGATATAGAAATTCCAATTTGAATCTCCACAGGTAGTTTGCCTTAACTGCTTTTCTATTTAAATGACCTTTGGGGTGGCATATCTTGGACTTGGAATACCGATATGTAAAAGTTCCATGTGACATCTTAATTTAAAGGCGAGAAAGGTGGGGTGAGACCCACAAAGCAGTTCGATCCAAACCAGCCGCAGCCGGCCATCAGAATGAAGCAAAGTTTCAGGTGTTTGTAGGTGTCTGCGAGAGGAAATATATTTATTGGATTGAAGATTGTTTTCCCATCTTTGGAGTAGGTATAGAGCACCCCATTGAGAGGCCAGCCGAGAATTCCTCCTTATACGACTTGAATTACACTTGGGCGGCAGAGGCGTTGGAGGCGGTTTGCCGGTTGACGATAGATAATGGTTGTTATGGGATGGAATTGGTTGAAATGGAAGTATCTTGACACTAAACCGTTGCTTTCAATATTTTATTGCTGCTCAATCGTATCAAGAGAAGAAGGGAACTTGAGATAAGTTCTGTTCTGTTTTTGACGCCTTAAACGATAAAATGTTAACCAAAAGGAATATTGCGGATTAAATACTATATAATCGACGTGATTTCATATTTAACTTGTCGAGTGGTTTTGACTTGGCAGAGGTGAGATTTGTTAACGATTTTATTTGGCAAGTCAATGCGGTATAATTTTTTTTCATGAACATTTTGTTTTGCTGATGGTTTTTTTGGTAAATAATACTTGGGCCCTATTGCACCAACAACTTATCACTAATCACCAAGCAAATATCATGAATCTTCATACGATTTTCTTGCGTCAGGATGCCATAATTTCTCGGGACATAATGTGCATGGATCGTATGTCCGACTTAAGGCCCATGGACATTATATCCCCAGACATTATGTCATCCCACCGCAAGAAAATCGTATCAAGATTCATGATATTTGCTTGGTGATTAGTGATAAGTTGTTGGTGCAATAGGACCTTGGTATAATGTACGCATTGCGTAGAGCATATGGCTCTGAAGACGCTTGATCTATGTGCGAGCCCCAGCTGGGCAAAAAGTTTTTCAAATTAAAATTGAACTCAATAGACTAAGCACCACCAAAGAGGAGTCTGATGATCGGTCTGGCAGCCCGTGGAATTAGCTATAACTCCAGCCTATAATAACTTGGTGGTAGCTCACTCAAGAGTAATTGCTGTTTCATTCAAAACCTTCAATAACTGTAATGTTTTGCAGCACTTATGTCTATTTGCTGAAACAAAACTTAAATATTTAACTTCAACGTAAGCGTTTATTAGACAGTTTACGCTGATGAAAAGTAGAACATTGGCGTGTAAGTTGAACTTAAATATTTAAGAGCCGTTTGCTGATACGAAACATAAATATCTATGTTCTACCTAAGCGCTTATGTTCTAGTTTTTCCTCAGCGTAAACTATCACATAAGCTCTTATGTTGAACATAAATTCTTCAATTTCGTTTCAGCAAATAAGCCTAAGTTTCGTATGATTTTAAAAACTTCATAAAATTGAAAACAAAAAATTGATTTCTTATTACAAAAAGTTCTTTAATAAATAATATTTAAAATCCAAAATATTAATGCCGCGGTTAAAAAATCGTGACGGAAATTCCATTTTTCTCCATGAAATATGGTGATCCAGCTTATTTCACCTTAAATGTTTTTCGCTTCTTGTGAGAAAGTTAGAAGAAATTTATAAACCCTTCAAGAGTATAGCTACTTAAATGGGTAATGCGTTGACTCTTTGAAGTCACCAAAAAATCGTCAATAGGTATAGTGTCAACATAGTCTATGTGTCAACGCATGAAACGTAATGAACGATTACGCAAATAGCGCCAGGTGATCAATGCTATCCCAAAATGCCTTGGCAAATTATTTATTTTAATCTTTTTGGTATCAACGCGTTGACATTTAAAACCCATTACGATCATTCTACTTGACCGCATCCAAACAATTTGATCGTTGACACGTAATCGACAAGAGCCAAAATTTATCATTTTTCGCTGTGACGATCACAGGACGCCGACATGCGCATAATAAGCCAATGTGTCTTTTTCAATTCAAAAGTAGACTGTTAACTGTCAAACTATAAACTGTCAAATTCTGTTGAAGGAAGGAGGTGATACCCATAAATTAATAAACTTCAAACAAATCAGAAGTAGTTGAGATGGAGAAAATTTTGATCTATCAAATTTGTCGATGTGTCCTAACAGCTTTGACGGTCACATAAAATAAAATTCGTATCAACGCACTCGCCAACGCATTCACAGTGTTTTTGGTTGACGATCGCACGACCTAACAATTTTGGGATAGAATTTGACGTTATTTTGACGTCACAGAGTCGACCGGTTGACCGTCTAATTAAAGCCTCTTACTCTTTGCTATTGATGTGTAAACATCTATGCTGGCGGTAGAGTTAAAAAAACGTGAACATTCGTGTGCAACGTTACGGTGTGCAACGTTACGATCTGTATACTATGATGGGTGCGTTCAGTGAAAAAAATCTTAAGATCCCCTTCAAGCAAAAACAAGTCCGTTTTGGATCCGCGCACGTTGATGTTTACACATATTAACCGTGAGTCCCGGCACTCACACAATTTTTTTTTTAAAACACTTTGGATTCTGCAGAAATTTTAAGGTCTGTTTCATGCCTGCGGTCTGTGACTGTTCTCTATGAGCTGTCGGGAAGTTTAAATGCCAAAAAAATAATGAAATTTTCAATACTAGGTTTTAACTGACTTCTAATAACATTGCAGCAAAATCGGGTTAAAGATAACCAAACTGCTACTGCTAGTCCCAATATTTTCGGAACACGAGCCCAATTAAAACAACTAGAAAACGATCCTCAATCGCAATCAGGAACTTGACTTCCGTTCACGTTCACGGAAGTCGAAAGTTTGAAACGTCAACTATCTAAAACCTGCGTAACTTAAAACCTTCTTCCTTCTATTCCCATCAAGCCAAACAAAAAATAAGTATAGAAGAAATCAAACGTAAATGAAAAATTATTTTCCCATGGGTCTATCTTAGCGCATCGTATGTTGCCTTGAAATAAAAACACATAAAAAAGTCTTCCTTTATTAATGTTTGGATTTTTCATGTTTTGTACTTTTATATTCAAAGTTTTTTTTTCTTCTTATATTTTTTTTTTGAAAATATCATTCGATATGATTTGCTTAGAAACGTCCGATAAATAAATGAAAGCGGGACATTATTAACACTACACCGGCAAACTCTATAATAAATTAATTATATTTTAATTTGAATTCGTTTTGAGGGAAAACTGTGGAGGCGGCGGCGCATGATGGTGCTGCTGCTATATACAATCATTTTGTCAGAGGCGATGAGGAGATCGTTGCCGATCACGATGTATTTCGATCTCGATTGGTTTCCTTTTTTTTTAATTTTGAATGTGAAATAAAAACCACCAGCCATCATTATTTTGATAAATATATGGCGACAATTTATTTAAAATTTTATTCGACAGTTTGTGATTCACTATATGACTATATCCCTGGCTCGATGATCGACAAAAATTATGTACTAAGTGTGTTTGTATTTTATTTGTCATAAAGGTAGGTGGTATATAAGCTCTGTGTTGTTTTTTATCGAATGGGATTTTAGACTTAATATCTAGGTACATTTCCAGAATCTTTGATGCCAAAAGATTTAAAAGAAATATTAGTATCTGATGATGTGATGTGTAGCGGTGCTTTTTAAAGTGTGAAGTTGTTAAAGATAACACCCACCTACTCAAAATGACAGATTAAAAATACTTATTAATTTGTTTATTGAAGTTCCAGCCATAAAATAACAGCGATGGAAACTCCATTATTTGTAAGTTATTTAAATTAAAACAAAATGGGAGCACAACTATAAAATATTCACGACTGGAACTCACGAACTTGCGCTTAAGATTGACAACTGTAATGTTGCCGCAGTTCAGTGTTACCAGATGAAAAAAAAAAATTCCCCCCAGAAAAATTTAGAAACCCCCAGATTACCACATTTTATCAACAAAAAACCCCTAAATTTGATTTTAACTTTTTATTTTTGTTCACAGCTCTTAAATTTGTTTTTAATTTAAAATTTAATTAATTCACACAGCTTCAATAAAAGAACATTTGTAAAAAAGGTACTAAATTAATAAAAGAAAATTTGTTTAGGGTTTTTTTTTTTTTACAATTTTTGAGTAAAGTTCTGATTATTTACTCGACATTCAAACTATCTGCAAATTAAATTCTTCCTAAACTAACTAAACTAAGAGTTTCACATTGTTTTGAAATAATAAATGTATGTGTCAATTAGATGTTCCAGTTTTCCAGACAAAATATTTTTGACTGATGAAAACTGGAAAAAAAATATGCACGACTGGGTCGCACGAACTTGCTCTTATGCGCGATCACATTGTGGTTCTATAGTCTAAAATAAATTAGCTATGGAAATCTATATTTTACCCATTTGCCAAATCTTAGTTAATTTGCAGGTGGTATTATGTGAGTATACAAAAATGAACAATATAGCCTAGTGTTGCACATATGCAATATGCATAGAAGGAAATTATACTATTTAAACTGGTGAATTGTTTTAAATCAACAAAATTAGAAAGAAATTGATTAAAATACTTTGAATTCGTTTTAACCCAACGCGATGTACACTAACACTATCTGATTTCTTATATAAATCTTTATTTATGAGAAAAAAAAATTGAAAATCGTAGGAGCGGTTTTAAAAATAATTAATTTTTTATATATAAAATTTCGTTAACATTTTTGAGAAAAATAATTGGTACGCCAATTTAAAGCATTTATTAATGTTGCGTTAAAAATTGAACTTCAGATAGTCGAAAATCAAAGAAACCTTTCTATGAGAGGTACTGTTAATAAACCTAAAATATAAATTTTAAAAATTTAAAATGGTAGATCGTACTAATTTTAACACACAAAAAACTTTTATGAAAATCGTTTTTGAGAAACAAAATATTTTTCTTAACGGTTTTTTAACATTTGTATGGGAGGCACCGTTATTTTTGTGTATTAGAATATTTTTTGTCAAAAATCTTCTAGATAAAATTAAAAAACTGCTATTTACCAAGTTTAATAAAAATCGACCAAGTCGTTTTTGAAATATGGAGTTTTCAAAAAAAAATATTAAAACTTTTTTTAAAAATCTAAAAAATACTTTTTTTGAAAATTTTGTTACACAATATTATTTAAAATGTGTCAATACTTCTTCATAAAAAAATTGATCAGAATCAGCTTAACCGTTTTCGAGAAAAGCGAAAATCAAAGAAATGGTTCTTTGGGAGGTACCATTAATAACCATTTTTCGGAACCATTTTTTTTATTAAACGGCAACTTATAACTATTTAAATTTATTGAGTTCTTAAAAACAAATTCGGTAGCGCTGGATTTGAGAAAAATAAGTTTTTCCTTTTTGGCCAAGAAATCTTGTATGACAGCTACTGTTAATTTTGGTCCTAAAAAAAAGAGAAAAAAAAACGGGTGGGGGGAATGTCCAAAAAACGCTAGGTACCAAGTTTAAAGAAAATCAACCCATCCGTTTAGGCTGTAGTCAAACCGACAGACAGACAGACGGACGTTTTTGCGAGACCCACTTTTTTTGACTTCTCTATCATCGTAATGTAAAGTTTGATCAAAATCTCAGTTCAATTTTTTGTACGAATCCATAACTTCCCATATAGTACCTATATCGCAAGTAAAAATAATGAATAATATTTAAATTGCCAAGTACATACATTTTCTAATCTTAGAACTTAAATCAGACATTGTGAAACAAGCCCTTAAGTTCAGTTATTCAGTGCGCGATTAAAGTTTAACCCGAGTTAAATCGTCATATTTGGTGGGTTAACTCAGGATTAACTGAACAGATGCTTTTCATGTTTTATGCAACGAGTTTGTTTAGTCATTTCGCATACATTATCCACCGAAAAACTTCTTCCTCAGTTCACTGTAATTTAATTTAGTTCTAGAGTTAGCTAACTCTGGTTTAACTCACCAGAAATTAATATGAAAATAAAAATACAAAGGAAATACAATTTTTTTTGCACTTCTTTAAAAAAGTTCTAATACTTTATCGTCATCTTCGTTTTGGCTGTCGCGTCGGTTTGATACATTTTCTCACTTGTGAAAGTTTTCAGCATTTCTTTTGTTGGTTTAAAATTCTGACAGCCAGAATGTAAGGAATATCTAACTCGTGGAATACTGTCAGCTATTTAAATACCTATACGGTTTCTCAAACTTTCAGCTCTGAATTAATCCCCCCAGATTTCCCCCCAAACATCTCCCCCCCCCCCCCAGATAACCACCCAACGACAAAAAAATCCCCTAAATCTAGGGGGAAACACACATTGAAGAATTAATGGTTCAATTAAGTATTGATATCTTTAACGAGAAAGTATGAAAAAAGTCAAAAGTACTAAAAACTTTAAAACAAAAATTGATTACAAATTTTAAACAACAATATTGTTTGAATTACTTAAAATGACCAGACGATAAAATTATAACAAAATCGGTCCAGGCATTGAAAATATAAACGCGAATAACAACACATTTAATAATTATCCGGCTCGAAGGACCAAAATATTTTCGCTTAATTTGACTTGTTGAATTTTGTGTAGTTCGAAGTTTTAGTCAGAAGTGTTTTATTTCATAATTATTTGGATATTATTATACAAATTTAATGGAACAAAATGAAAAGAAAAACATGACTTGCAAAATTACAATTAAAAATGACTTGCAAATTTTTGACTGACGTTTATATAACATTGAAATTGACATAACATCGACGGCTGACTTATGAATTATGGTGCGTGGACATCTTAAGGAGGAGCTTCGACGTAACAAGACCATAATTTCCTCAAAAAACGTGGAACGTCTTTTTCCGTTAGGAACATATGTGAATTGTTTGCCAAAAACTTAAAATCTAGTTTTTCCACAAATCACTGGTAGGAAGTTGTATCAAAGTCGTTAGAGTCGTTTTCGAGTAAAATTTGAAAAACAACAAAATCGGTTGTATTGCAGCTATACCAATAGAAGAGCTAAATAAAAATTCCAACTCTTCTTCTAGGGATTCATATACTAATGGTCTGTACCAAAATTTTATGCAAATCGTCCAATCAATCGCAAGCTTACTTCGAACGGATACGATGATTGGTTCCAATAGCCTTATAAATGTAGAGGGTGTTTTTTTTAAGGTATAGAACTTTGAAATGGAATAAAACAAAAATATTTTTTTTTTAATTGACATGAAATTTACTTTATTCGAAAGATAATCTTCTGACATTATAATTTCAATTTGATTTCTGGCATATGACCGCTACGGCTGGCTCGGACGTAGTCTAATCTGGAGGTCCAATTTTCCATGACTATTTCCAACATTTGTGGCCGTATATCGGCATTAACGTGGCGAATGATGTCCTCCAAGTGGTCAATCGTTTCGGGCTTATCAGCGTAGACTATAGCGACTTCACATATCCACATACAGTAAATAGTTGAGCGGCGTTAAATCGCACGATCTTAGAGGCCAGCTCACGGGTCCGTAACGTGAAACTATGCTTTTTCCAAACGTTTCCTTCAATAAATCAATTTTAGCACGAGCTGTATGACATGTTGTGCCGTCTTGTTGAAACCACAGCTCCTGCACATCATGATGGTTGTTCAATTGATGAACGAAAAAGTCAGTAATCATGGCTCTATAGCGGCATCATTGGCTCTAACGTTCTGGCCAGCATCGTTTTTATAGAAGTATGGACCAATTATTCCACCAAACCATAAAGCACACCAAACAGTCAGTTTTTGTGGATGTAGCGGTGTCTCAACATACACTTGAGGATTATCATCACTCCAAATACGGCAGTTTTGTTTATTGACATATCCATTCAACCAAAAGTGAGTTTCAGCGCTAAACAAAATTCGCTTATGAAAATTAGGATCAACGGCAATATTGTTTTGGGCACAATTTGGAAGCGTTGTTCAGGCGTCAGTCTGTTCATGTTGGAATGCCAAACCAAACTATAAATAAATCTCTTGACAGCTGACAAAATGGCCGCCAGTTAAAATAGTGTTGCCAACTAAAAGTTCTATACTTATAAAAAAAATGGTCGTTTTGAATTTTTGAAATTGTTATTAAAAATCAAAAACTTCAACTTTTGAAAATTTTGAAACAACAAGACTGAAATTTCTCCTTTTGCGAATCATAGATATAAGAATTACTATCGTGATGGTTTGATTAGAATTACTAGTTTGATTGATTAATGCGCTCAACTTTGTCTATAATACCCACACTCTTTTTCTATCTTAGGCGTAGATTGAAACACGACTGGTCAGTTTGAAAGATCGATGTAAAAAATGGACGACACACATTAGAGGTTTATTATAGCTCTTTTTTCTGTGTGGTCTTTTATAAATCAATCAATATAAATAGTTTACCATTTTCCCTCCCTTTCTATATCAACCATACAAATGTATTGAACATTTATAAAAAAAAATAAGAACTAATCCATCTGCATCGCTGTGGCATATCTTTTCGTCATCTCATCACTGACAATGTATAAGCACCTAATGGGCCCTTTGGAACTATCAACATTCCATCACCTATTCAATTGTAAACATCACGTCGAAATACTCCTTTACTCCCACCGCATATGTTTAAACTATAATCATACTCTCCACTCATCAGACAATTTTGGCCTAGAAAATAATAAAAAAAAACTTTGTAATTTTATTGCCAGGTGCAATGAAAGTTGTACTTCACGCGGGTCTATTTGTAGTGCGACAGCGACCACACTCGCTGCGCCACAAAATCCTCTTCAACTTCAAAACGCCAACGCCAACGCCAACCAACACACAACGAATTCCTCACCTCATTCGTCGATGTTGTTGTTGTTAATATTTGTTTTTTTTTTTTTTTATGATATAGTAGTGTAAAGCTCTACTAAACAGATGACCATAAAGGACGGGCCTTTTATATAAATTAATCTTTTAACAGTTCCCAAAGTCTAGAGAATTTTGTATGTTGAAAAATGTGGTATAGGTATACCAAAATATGCATATGGAAGATGAAGTACAGAATGATACACTTTCATGGATATGGGGGTAAAGTGGCTATGGGCTCTTGGGCTAACAATCTTCTTATACCTTTCAACAGATGTGGGCCGACGAAGTGAATGTTTTTGTGTTTATCAGGAGCAGGTATCTCTGGTAGTTGTAGACGATATGATGTGCCTCCCACATTGGGGAAGATCTTTTCTTTATAGAGTTGGAGATTGGAGTGCATCATGGATGGTTGTCAGGAAAGAAAATTTCGGTAAATAAACACAAACATTATTCTTTGGGATAATCTTAAAGTGAGAAGTTTTTGGTAACTTACTCCGTAGGAAAAATAAATATTCGAATTGAAATATGTACTTTCATTGTGAGACAGAGGTGCAATTGAGAGTTTTAAGAAATCATAACTTCTATTTTGTATGCATTTCTTCAGGCAAAATTAAAAATCGTTACCAAAATTATTCAGCCATTGATATGCCTACCTTATGAAAACATCTTTTAATCAGTTTAATTTGTTTTTACCGTGCCTACATAGATCCACACACTATTAAAATCCACCCCGGATTACCAACGTTTGCATAAATCCGATTACATATTTATAAATGAATAGATACAAACCAGGTGTTTTATGTACCTATATATATCTGCACTGACAGATTTTTGTGTATAGTTATTGAACTTAGACTTTAATTAACAAAACAAAAAAACTCCTTAAAATCCTCTTTTTCCACCTCATTAAACAAAATCTACATACAAATAATTTTTACATTTCAATATCAAATTAAGTCAACATATGGAATCAAATTAACATAAAACTGAATTTTATGATTGATTTACGATCCTATTTTACTATTCATTAAATATTATATTATGTGTGGTGGATATGTTTTGTCTTTGAGTTTTAATTATTCAATATTGTTTATAATAGCTACTGCGTTGATTTTGAACATTTTTGTTTAAAATAAATTTTTAATGCAAAATAAAATTAGTTTTCCATTTTTACTTGCGAATATATGTAGGTACTATATGGCAAGTTATGTATTCGTACAAAAAATCGAACTCGAGATTTTAATCAAACTTGACATTACGATGATAGCGAAGACGAAAAAAGTGGGTCTCGCAAAAACGTCCGTCTGTGTAACGGATGGGTCGATTTCCTTTAAACTTGGTACCTAGCGTTTTTTGGACATTCCCCCCACCCGTTTTTTTCTCTTTTTTTTAGGACCAAAATTAACAGTAGCTGTCATACAAAATTTCTTGGCCAAAAAGGAAAAACTTATTTTTCTCAAATCCAGCGCTACCGAATTAGTTTTAAAGAACTCAATATATTTAAATAGTTATAAGTTTCCGTTTTATAAAAAAAATAGTTCCGAAAAATGGTTATTAATGGTACCTCCCCAAAGAACCATTTTTTTGGTTTTCGCTTTTCTCGAAGACGGTTAAACTGATTCTGATAAATTTTGTATGAATAATTATTGACACATTATTTATAATATTGTGTACCAACATTTTCAAAAAAAAATATTTTTTAGATTTTTAAAAAAAGTTTGAAATTTTTTTTTTGAAAACTCAATATTTCAAAAAACGACTGTGTCGAATTTTATTAAAATTGGTAAATAGCAGTTTTTAAACTTTATCAAGAGGATTTTTGCCAAAAATTATTCTTATACCCAAAAATAACGGTGCCTCTCATACAAATGTTTAAAATCCGTTAAGAAAAATATTTTTTTCTCAAAAACAACTCCTACGATTTTGATAAAAGTTTTTTGTGTGTTAAAATTAGTACGATCTACCATTTAAAATTTTTAAATTTTATATTTTACGTTTATTAACAGTATCTCTCATAGAACGGTTTCATTGATTTTCGACAATCTCAACATCTGATCAACCGAATAAAATAAGGTTTTTTATACAGAAGTTTGAAACGAATATAAATAAAAGTGCGTAGCAAAATTTTCTAAAAATAATTTTTGGATTTTTGAAAAAAGATTCAAAATTATTTTTTGAAAATTCGATATTTCGAAAACGGGTAAAAGATTTTTTTGTAAAGTTCAATTTTTAACTCAAAATTAACAAATACTTAAAAAAACAGCTACTACGATTTTCAAAATTTTTTTCTTATAAATTAAGATTTATATAAGAAATCAAATGTTGTACATCGCGCTGGGTTAAAACAGATTTAAGGTATTTTAATCAATTTCTTTCTAATTTTGTTGATTTAAAACAATTTACCAGTTTAAATAATATAATTTCCTTTTATGCATATTGCATATTTGGAACACTAGACTATATTGTTAATTTTTGTATACTAAGATAATACCACCTGCAACTAAACTTAGTTTTGATAAATGGATAAAATATAGACTCCCACAGCTAATTTATTTCAAACTATAGAACAGTCTTGCATATTTTTTGTTTTTGTTTCTTATTTTTATTGAATATTTGAATTTAGTGTACAATATTTCAATTCCGAAAATTGTACCTACTAAACGAAATATATTGTACTCATTATAAAATAGATATTATTTGATGATAAGTTTTGATGGTTTAGTGTTTAATGCATGGAAGTAAAGGGTTTTCCAATAAGAGGTGTTATTTTGAATAGCCCGCTATTTCGGTAGCTGTCACTTTTGAAGCTGTCATTTTTTGACATTTGACAAGTAGAAACTACGCCATTAATAAAAATGGAACGATACACGCTTCAACAACGCATTGAAATTATTAAAATTCACTATAAAAATGGTGAAAATTTGGCAGAGACGGTTCGTAAAACTTAAACATTTTTGGGTCGTCGTGAAGCACCTATTCGGACCGCAATACAGAAATTGGTGGACAAATTTGAGCTGTTGGGACAAGTTAGTGATTTGAAGAATAAAACCCGTGCACGTCGCTCAAGAACAACTGAGAATATTGCTGTTGTAGCCCAAAGTGTTGAAGAAAACCCAGGTTTGTCCATTCCTCGTCGTTCTTTGGAATTAGGCATTCCACAAACGTCATTACACCGTATTTTGCATAAAGACTTGGGTCTTAAGGCTTATAAAGTTCAGTTAACACAAGAACTCAAGCCGGCTGATCATCAACAACGTCGTGTCTTTGCTGATTGGGTCCTTGAAATGCATGAAAATGATCCGGAATTTCATCGGAAAATCATCTTGACTGATGAGGCCCATTTCCACCTCGGAGGCTACGTCAACAAGCAAAACTGTCGCATCTGGGGCTCGTAAAACCCAAGAGTTATTGTTGAAAAGCCTCTCCATCCTCAACGCGTGACTGTTTGGTGCGGTTTATGGTCCGGCGGGGTCATTGGACCTTACTTTTTCGAAAATGAGGCTGGAGCAACAGTTACGGTCAATGGATTGCGCTATCGAGAGATGATTAATGATTTTTTATGGCCGGAATTGGATGGTATTGGTCTGGACAACGTTTACTTTCAACAAGACGGCGCTTCGTGCCACACAAGCAATGAAACCATCGATCTTTTACGGGAAAAGTTTCCGGACCGTGTTATCTCTCGAAGAGGTGATCACAATTGGCCACCGAGATCTTGTGATTTAACACCTTGCGACTTCTTCCTTTGGAGCCACGTGAAATATAAGGTCTACGCCAACAGCCCAGCGTCGATTCAAGACCTCAAAGATGGAATTCGTGAGGCTATCGAGGACATAGGGCAGCCACTTTGCGATTTGGTTATGGAAAATTTCATGAAAAGGATATGGTCCTGTAAGCGTGGTCGTGGCGGCCATTTGGCTGATGTTGTGTTCCATTATTAACGGCATACCTTCCTCTTTATAATGAAATAAACATCCGATCATTTATCTCAAAAAATGCCATTTTTCTTTGAATATCAAAATAACACCTCTTATTGGAATACTCTTTATAATTAATTGATAGAAGATTAAATACAAAAACTTTTCCAAAAGTTTAGTTAAAATATAACTATTTTTAATAGTGATTAAAATAAAATAAATTTTGTAATATGTAAAATGTTGTTGTACACTCAGAAAAAAACGAGCTTAAATCAAGAAAAATAGTGATAAATACTATTCGTTGACGAAAGTGTGTTAAACTCGGAAATTGTTAAGTCAAGTGGAAAAAGTCTTATTTTAAGCTCGTTTTTAATAAGCTAAAAATTCTTCACGATAATTTTAAGAAATGTGGGTGATTAAATTAAGTCAAAACAAATTCATTTTGAGAATACAAAAGTTAAGTTTTTGAAAATTTTGCTTGTGTTACGAATGCATTGTTATATTTTTGTGTACCGAAACATATAGGTGGTACATATTTTGAAATTATTTGACTTTTCTTGCCCCCCTGAAAGTGGTTGAGGAATGAAAAAAATGTTGTAAATTTTTTCTGAAATCTGCTTACGTTAACTCCTGCCACCGAGTAATTAAAATTTCCATCCAAAAGATGCATGAACGTTTGAGGCCGCAAATTAAAATCTTTCATTACGAAATCTCGCAATTACAATATCCCACTTTTATATTTGCGAGATTTTTGCTAGTTTCAATTTTTCGAGATTTATAAAAAAAGTGAGAGGTGGCATCGCATGATGCTATGGACTTTTATCTTTTGAATAAAGTTCGTAAATTATCTGAACAAAAAAAAAATACTTTGCCTAATTACCTTATCAATTTTTGTATTTAAAATTTAAATATATTGGCGCAAAATTTTTGAGAATTTAGTATCGTGTTATGGAATTTTAGTATGATGCTAAGTTGAAAAGACGATTTTCCAAATTTTAAATGAGTTAGCATCGTACTATTTTTTTCAACGATTTACTAAAGTTAAAATCACCAATTGGCAATTTTATCTTTTTAGTATCATACTAACTCCATCATTATGACAATAAAAAAAATGTGAAAAAAGTTTGTTTGCTTACTTTTTTTGCCCGAACTTTAACTGTTTTAGGTGTGTTCAGCTGGAGTTTATTAAGAAAACAGACTTAGGGCCAGTTTCACAGTCAGAAATGTTACACTTAAGTGAGGAATGTGAAAGATTAATTCCCAATATCACAGAACACTGTTACCTGAATTAGTGGCACTTAAGTCTCCGATGTTGGTGACTTAAGTTCCAATTACGCTGGTTATGAAATTTAGCTTAAATTCCTAATATAGGAAACTTAAGTGCCACTTATTACGGTAAGTGTCGACTGTGAAACTGGCCCTTAGTATGATACTAGTTAAAAATTGTTTGAAACTAAGAATATTTTAGTTAAGAGCTTTAAAGTTAGTAAATTGTTAACTAGTGTACAATATTTCAATTCCGAAAATTGTACCTACTAAACGAAATATATTGTACTCATTATAAAATAGATATTATTTGATGATAAGTTTTGATGGTTTAGTGTTTAATGCATGGAAGTAAAGGGTTTTCCAATAAGAGGTGTTATTTTGAATAGCCCGCTATTTCGGTAGCTGTCACTTTTGAAGCTGTCATTTTTTGACATTTGACAAGTAGAAACTACGCCATTAATAAAAATGGAACGATACACGCTTCAACAACGCATTGAAATTATTAAAATTCACTATAAAAATGGTGAAAATTTGGCAGAGACGGTTCGTAAAACTTAAACATTTTTGGGTCGTCGTGAAGCACCTATTCGGACCGCAATACAGAAATTGGTGGACAAATTTGAGCTGTTGGGACAAGTTAGTGATTTGAAGAATAAAACCCGTGCACGTCGCTCAAGAACAACTGAGAATATTGCTGTTGTAGCCCAAAGTGTTGAAGAAAACCCAGGTTTGTCCATTCCTCGTCGTTCTTTGGAATTAGGCATTCCACAAACGTCATTACACCGTATTTTGCATAAAGACTTGGGTCTTAAGGCTTATAAAGTTCAGTTAACACAAGAACTCAAGCCGGCTGATCATCAACAACGTCGTGTCTTTGCTGATTGGGTCCTTGAAATGCATGAAAATGATCCGGAATTTCATCGGAAAATCATCTTGACTGATGAGGCCCATTTCCACCTCGGAGGCTACGTCAACAAGCAAAACTGTCGCATCTGGGGCTCGTAAAACCCAAGAGTTATTGTTGAAAAGCCTCTCCATCCTCAACGCGTGACTGTTTGGTGCGGTTTATGGTCCGGCGGGGTCATTGGACCTTACTTTTTCGAAAATGAGGCTGGAGCAACAGTTACGGTCAATGGATTGCGCTATCGAGAGATGATTAATGATTTTTTATGGCCGGAATTGGATGGTATTGGTCTGGACAACGTTTACTTTCAACAAGACGGCGCTTCGTGCCACACAAGCAATGAAACCATCGATCTTTTACGGGAAAAGTTTCCGGACCGTGTTATCTCTCGAAGAGGTGATCACAATTGGCCACCGAGATCTTGTGATTTAACACCTTGCGACTTCTTCCTTTGGAGCCACGTGAAATATAAGGTCTACGCCAACAGCCCAGCGTCGATTCAAGACCTCAAAGATGGAATTCGTGAGGCTATCGAGGACATAGGGCAGCCACTTTGCGATTTGGTTATGGAAAATTTCATGAAAAGGATATGGTCCTGTAAGCGTGGTCGTGGCGGCCATTTGGCTGATGTTGTGTTCCATTATTAACGGCATACCTTCCTCTTTATAATGAAATAAACATCCGATCATTTATCTCAAAAAATGCCATTTTTCTTTGAATATCAAAATAACACCTCTTATTGGAATACTCTTTATAATTAATTGATAGAAGATTAAATACAAAAACTTTTCCAAAAGTTTAGTTAAAATATAACTATTTTTAATAGTGATTAAAATAAAATAAATTTTGTAATATGTAAAATGTTGTTGTACACTCAGAAAAAAACGAGCTTAAATCAAGAAAAATAGTGATAAATACTATTCGTTGACGAAAGTGTGTTAAACTCGGAAATTGTTAAGTCAAGTGGAAAAAGTCTTATTTTAAGCTCGTTTTTAATAAGCTAAAAATTCTTCACGATAATTTTAAGAAATTTGGGTGATTAAATTAAGTCAAAACAAATTCATTTTGAGAATACAAAAGTTAAGTTTTTGAAAATTTTGCTTGTGTTACGAATGCATTGTTATATTTTTGTGTACCGAAACATATAGGTGGTACATATTTTGAAATTATTTGACTTTTCTTGCCCCCCTGAAAGTGGTTGAGGAATGAAAAAAATGTTGTAAATTTTTTCTGAAATCTGCTTACGTTAACTCCTGCCACCGAGTAATTAAAATTTCCATCCAAAAGATGCATGAACGTTTGAGGCCGCAAATTAAAATATTTCATTACGAAATCTCGCAATTACAATATCCCACTTTTATATTTGCGAGATTTTTGCTAGTTTCAATTTTTCGAGATTTATAAAAAAAGTGAGAGGTGGCATCGCATGATGCTATGGACTTTTATCTTTTGAATAAAGTTCGTAAATTATCTGAACAAAAAAAAAATACTTTGCCTAATTACCTTATCAATTTTTGTATTTAAAATTTAAATATATTGGCGCAAAATTTTTGAGAATTTAGTATCGTGTTATGGAATTTTAGTATGATGCTAAGTTGAAAAGACGATTTTCCAAATTTTAAATGAGTTAGCATCGTACTATTTTTTTCAACGATTTACTAAAGTTAAAATCACCAATTGGCAATTTTATCTTTTTAGTATCATACTAACTCCATCATTATGACAATAAAAAAAATGTGAAAAAAGTTTGTTTGCTTACTTTTTTTGCCCGAACTTTAACTGTTTTAGGTGTGTTCAGCTGGAGTTTATTAAGAAAACAGACTTAGGGCCAGTTTCACAGTCAGAAATGTTACACTTAAGTGAGGAATGTGAAAGATTAATTCCCAATATCACAGAACACTGTTACCTGAATTAGTGGCACTTAAGTCTCCGATGTTGGTGACTTAAGTTCCAATTACGCTGGTTATGAAATTTAGCTTAAATTCCTAATATAGGAAACTTAAGTGCCACTTATTACGGTAAGTGTCGACTGTGAAACTGGCCCTTAGTATGATACTAGTTAAAAATTGTTTGAAACTAAGAATATTTTAGTTAAGAGCTTTAAAGTTAGTAAATTGTTAACTAGTATCATGCTAATACCTCAACAGCAGGTTGTTTAAAATTTTGCGCCATTGGTTGTAAAATAAATTTTCAATAAAAACTACCTTCAAACTGTAGGGAATATAGTTAGGCACCTATGAAATTTCTTTTTTATTTGAAATTCTATTCTATATTACGTATTTACCTAGTTCAGTGGATCCCAACAATTACCAGAATGTCTCGCTGCCCACTGAGATGATTTTGAAATGGCCACAAATAATATGCCTTATTTTGATGACGATTTTCTGAGCGCGCATTTGATTTTGAACTGTTGGTTCTAATAAATTCAATTCTAGTCAGAGTCGTACGTCACTATTCTAGTGCAGGTGATTTTGTTAAATTTTTTTTATCAACAACATACCCTAAGAAAACCTTGTTTAAATAGATGATGTGGAAAACATAACGATATATTTTATTGCCTTGTTTCGAAGATTGTGATATGCATTCGTTTTCTAACACCAACATTTTCTATAGTCTGATTCTGGACTCAAAACATTTCTGCCAAATCCTTTACTTTTCTATTGCCGGATCTTTGTTAATACAAATGTTCAAAAATATCAACAAGGTACACCTATAGTTGTAATTCAATTTCTGGTGGAGAGAATTTCTCGAACAGTTCATTTTTTTTGTTATCTCCTGCAAAAACATTTAACTTTTGATAACCAACAAATTTCAGTATGTGCTAAAGCAAAGTTACATGATCCGTATCCAGTTCAATGCATATTATACGTGTGTTATTGATTGCACTTTTATTCACGTTATTGACCAATTTAATTGGACGTTTCAAGGATGAATTCAAGAATTCTGTTAGTTACTCGTCGGTGTATAACGCAATAAGCCGTAACAAATTCTGAGTTTTGATTCAAATGGGTTGATGTATACCCAGTTCGACAGCAAATCATCATCAGTACATGTTTGTAAATGGATTTTGGCTGCTTAAAAGGTAGTCGGTGATAACAATAGTGACGTCCTTTGTCTCAAAGTCCCGTAAAAATAACAACTATTCATTGATTGTTTCACAGTTTTTATCAAATAATCTGAGGAAGACCAGTTCAGTGATGGCTGACAAAGTGACAACATAGTGACACATATCAGTGGATTCAACACATTAAAAATCAAAATATAGACATCGTTTAAACTTATCCAGAAGCTGTTATGCAACATCGGCTGACATTTGTAAAATTCATGATATTACAGTATTAATCAAAAGAGGAATATCCAAATTGTTTTTGCAGTGTCGTCACTTAAAACTTTCTCAGCTTCTTTCAGTTAGGCTTTAGGCTCAACGTCTCTCTAATTTTTTGAGTTTTTTTTTCGCTTTCGTAATCAATTTTGAACTCTTATTTTAGTCGATTTAAATTTTGCACCACTTGGTCCTAGCTTCATTTTCTTCAAACCTTTAAGTTTAGATTCGAAAAATCCTTTTGGCTTATCGACATATTTTAGATAAGCGCTTGTCAAATAAAGTTTCAATATAAATGGTTTCATTGCTAAGAAAGGGAACATAATTTAGACTTTGGGGTTTTATGATTTACCATGGGCTTCGATTTCAGTAAAACCATATTTGACTCCCAGTAGTGCGCGGACAACCATAGTTAGTCGGGAACAGCTGACCTATAGCTTGAACAAAAAAAAAATAAAATAAGGTTGAATTCCTATTTTATGTCCGTCATAAGTAAAACACATTTCAATAAAGCATTTAGTACAACTATACAATTTTCAATAATTACTATCGGTTTCCACAATTTTCCAATATTTATCGCAATGTGAATAACTGCAATTACAAACCCTCATAACCTATCGTTTATAAACCCAAACACATACCCCAAGCACCATAGTACATCCCTATACATTATATCCTTGCTCAAGCCCCCAAACAAAACCAACAATAAAAAAAATGTCTACCCTACCGCAGTCAATTCACTGCGCCACTGAGTCTGTAAAATCAACTCACTTATGACTGCCAGTCTATAATAGTAATCAAGTAGTTTTGCTGCAGAGATGGAAAGGAGCAGTTTTCTGGGAAGCACATCATACACACACATATACATACAGATACACCCAAGCCTGTTAAACAAAAAAAGTTATAAACAAATAGTTTTATATCGAATTACACAAGAAACACTGGTGGAGGCAAACAAAAAGCTAAAAAAAAAAAACGATCAATCTGAAAAGGCATACATAACATCGCCGGCAAAACAGTCGAAAGAACACAGAGAGGCTGCAATTAAAAATCGGAGCGTGGATAGATTTTTACGACCATTCGAGGCAAAATATAAATCCATTCTTGGGTAAATATAAACACAAACCGCCATAGGCAACATGGCAGCCAGTGGTCATCATTAATGGCGACCAACAGACGAACGAACCAACGAACTACCACCGCGAACTAACAGAAAC
The DNA here is from genome assembly GCA_932273885.2 of Leucozona laternaria. NCBI lineage: Eukaryota > Metazoa > Arthropoda > Insecta > Diptera > Syrphidae > Leucozona > Leucozona laternaria. The sequence continues at coordinate 129,339,626 of OW026367.1, read as the reverse complement.
TATAGGTACTCATATTATATGCTCATATTATATATACATAAACATAAGAGAAGCACGGTGGACGGAGGCGAATCTTGTCTGGAGCTGAAGCTGAGCTATGGACGAAATTGCGGATAAAACGGAAGAATCATGGTCGTCGTCGTCTACACACATGTTAAGCAATTGGTCTTCGGATTTAATTGCCCGTGCACTTCATCTTCATCTGGGCGAGCGAGGAGCTATAGTCTGTGCTGTGTGCTCACACTTAACAATTCTTCTTAGATTTTATTCAGAGTAGGTATACAGCATGCACATATGAAGCCGTGTTGCCATGGTGACATTTTGATCACCACGGGCCCTTACAGCTTACTCGATGTATCATCATTTGTGGATTTGAAAGGTAAACCAATGTTAGACGTATGTATTCCTAAAGGAAATTTGACGAAACTATACTTTAGGCGTGTTTTTTTTTTTTAAATTAAGGGGAGCATTTGCCGAAAAAAACGCCTTCGCATCGGGGCTAGCAATTTAAATGTCAAAATGCACCAAAAACTAGTCCCCTTTGGGCTTAACTAAGCGCAGATAACTCTTGGAGAAAACTGCGTTACCGGCATAAATTACATACCTACTTGTTATCGATAGTTTAAAGGGAAACTCCATTTTTTCTGTAATGGCGTCACTAATCCTCGATGTCGTTTTTTTTTCAACCAAACGCCGCCGGGCTTGCAAAGAAACACGCCTAGTAAGAACTATTTTTGGGGCTTAGCTCTAATCCCGTAGAAAACTGTGTTACCGGCGGGAATTTCTCCTTTATTATCGAAAGTTTTTATGGAAACTTAAATTTTGTCTATAATATGACATTGCTTATCTCCAATATCATACGCCTGTTATTGTGTTATACTTTGTTTCAATAATTTTTTCTTTTATTCTACAACAATTTACATAAATTTAAATTCAGGCAGCTTCAAACTCAAACTTCTGTTTCGAGTATTTAGGTCTGTTTGGTAACGTGAAATTTTTCAAAATTTTTTGCAATTTTTCACAAATTTTCACAATTTTCTGTCAAAACCTAAAAGAAAAAAAACCTAGTTTTGGGAAACTTGGTGAAAGCTTTAGCTACCAAACAGGCATCATATCTATCTTTATACGAAAATGAAAATATTAGCAACATGGCAACAATGCTTTTGGCAATGTCTCTTAGGTATGCACTTTTATCTAAAAGCATACCTTCTAAAGGAGGTGTTCACAGAGTGACATGTAACGTCAGTTTCTAACTTATCTATAAAGCTTGTGCGCGGGAGTGGAGGGGATGGGATGTTGAGAGTGATGCAAATTTATAGCTACCCCACTACACTATCTTCATTCGACTACTGCGTCAACAGCTATAAGCAGAATCAACACTATATAGCAGGACAATCACGTAATTTCAAAGGAGGTGGTTTGGTCACATTCCACCTGTGTGCAAGGGGAATGCGCTCATGCAGGCTGTCTGTGATGGTCCACCCCTCTAGAGATACCTTGCCCTCGACCAACCAATTTGTTGGCTTTTAGTATGGAAATGAAAGTGAGTGTGTCACATTACAGTAGAGCTGCTATATACATATGTAGCTCCCAAATGAGGCCCAAGTGCAATGGTAGATTTCCAAAATGGGAATAGCAAAGGCAATATCAAAAAACCCACGCGACAGAAAGTTTGCATGGAATTTTATCCCGCATCTTACTAAATACATGTATAGTCGTGTGACCTTGTGGCTCTGTTTGTGTTCAACACACTCCCACTTGGCACATTTAAACACATTGTCGGAATTATTAGACAGAATGTCGCTGTCCCAGAGATGATGAATTTAAGTACTTTAATGAAATTGTAAAATTTGTTTTTCACGGGAAAAGTGAATGTTTATGGTCATTTCAATGAACGATACCGTATTTTGTTTTAAATTTTAAAAGTTTGAAATATTCGTCGATTATTGTTTAACTTGTGGTTGCAATTTATAAGTGGAATAGTGAAATAGAAGTGGCCATGTATTGATTAATAATAAATTGTATTTCATGCTAACCATACATAACCGGAGTGGTGGTCACAACATTTTGTAATAGTGATGGTATTTTTTCTATAATGGAGTTTCTTTGCTAATTCTAGATATCGTTTATTTAAGGCTAATCCAAGATTGGCAAAAAACTAGCTGTTAATCTACTTTCCAAAAATGCCAGTTTCTTCAAATTTTAGTCTAATTTTCTTTTCTTTTTTATGAACTTTGACAGAACTTGGTACTGAAAGCAGGCCCGGCAGAACGGCTTCAGCCCGAGTGGGTAGTTGGTGTAAGATGTAAAAGCTTAAATTCACTAATAAAAAAGTCAGAACATTTTTTCATTTTAAGTTTTGTAAAGGGTCCGCCAAAATACTTTTTTTTTTTGAAAATAGCGCAAAACATCGAGTGTACCTTCGGCTGTATGGTACGTAGCGCCGTCCTGTTGAAACCAAATGTTGCCAATATCCTCCTCTTCAATTTTTGCGAACAAAAATTCGTGCAACATTGCCCGATAACGATCGCCATTGACTGTATCGGCCACTCCTTGCTCATTTTCGAAAAATGTCCCAATTATGCCTCTGGACCAAAATCCGCACCAAACAGTGACTCGTTTTGGGTGTATCGGCTTTTCAATGTATGCGTGCGGGTTTTCTGTTCCCCAAATGCGACAATATTGCTTGTTTACTACCCGCCAAGATCAAAATGAGCTTCATCTGAAAAGATGATTTTTTTGGCAAAATCGGCATCTTCACTAAGTCGATCGCAGGCCCACTTAGCGAAGCGTATACACAACCATATTCGTTCAGCGGAAGGATAAAACTAATTATCTGTCAAATCAGACATGAGCTAAGTGTTACGATTCACGAAATAAGCACTAGTTGAAAAAAAAACGTTAGATGGTGGACCCTTTATAAGAAATATCACTTTATCTTTAAAATGAAAATTAAAAAACATTTTGTATGGGAATGAGATTAAAAATTTCTAAGCTTTTCTGAAAAGTACTGAAATTTCGAGTGGGTTTTACTACCCACACTACCCGCATATTACCTGCCGGGCCTGACTGAAATTGGAAGAAGTTGGGAGTTCTTGGAAGTATAAACGAACTGATGATTATTAAATCTCTTTAGCTGTCTAGTCCTAAGAATTTTCTTATTACTTTAGCAACTTTTCTAAAAGTATACCTACCTACTATATCACTGTCTCAAATAATTGAAGAAAATTACTGAAAATCCTATTCGTATAATAAATGAACCACTTTAAGTAGGGCCAGGTTAATTTCCCCCAAAAATGTTCTTCAAAAACTCATTTGTTTTATAAAAGTCACAAAAAGTTACCAAACATTTATTGCATCTCGTATATTTTATCACGTATAGGGACTTAATGTATACCTACCTACAAAAGAGAAGGACATTCAACTCCTGGAGGCTTAATCTTTATTATACTTAATACAATTCCAGACTTTTTGACATGATTACAACAGTTAAAATTACATTCAAGTTTGATCCGTCAAAAGCAACAGCTTGACAATAAAACAACTTATAAACACTCACAAAATTTATCACAATCTCATTACATCAATCCGTAAAAAGTTTTCTTAATTTACCATCCATGGTTGGCCCTGCACTCCCATTTTCATTCCCATTCTATTCCCATACTTCTATACCATCATCATCATCATGGTGAGTTTATTTTACTTTTTTTTTTTTTTGTTCATCTCTTATTTTTTCCGCGCAAATTTATTTCATGAAACAACTTTCGAGAAACAATTGCATTCAGTTTTAAGTAATCTCCTTCTCCTAACATTAAAAAACAATTTTAAAACTTTTCACATTACAGAAACAACGAAAAAACGACGACGACGACGACGACGACTATGAGACGACAATGAAAAAGGACAAAAGGTCGAAAAAACAAAGAATCCTCACCCAATTAATTATGTAATAAACCCTGTCAGGCGGGGTTGACTGCGACTGCGACTTTGAGAACACACTTTTTTCCGTTTGCCGAAATTGGCCAATAATGAAATTTCGTTACAACTTTTTCCAATAGCAGCAGAGGAGGTAAGATCACACGAAGACCGAAACATATTGCTGTATCATTATTATTATTCCCACAAGCAATGCGCTTCGATTTAATGTATAAAGTTCGACTTTTATACAAAAGTCGTAAATATCATGAAAATAAAAAGGACTCGTGTTCATGGGGGGAGGATGAGCGAGGTCCCTTCCAAAGCCCCCCTCTTAGCGAAGCATAACAATTGAATATCTACTATTTATACACATGCCGATGCCACACATATACATACATACATACATAATCTGCCGCCATATGACGGGTTTGTTTGAAATTGAAAAGGACTAGCCACGTATAATTTGTATTGTATCCTTATGTGGTTTAAAGGAGATGTGCACTATGCTGGAGTGTATATAGTTATTTGTGGAGAAGGAAGTTTCTTTTTTCCAAATATTCGTAGACTTATTGTCAGTAAACCTCGAAATGTAAAAAAGCAAGAATGACGAAGCGGAGAAAGCCCAAAGCTAACCAACAAAAAATGTAAAGATAAGGATACTTTGAATATACCCCACAACACAAGAGAGAAGATCAAGAGAGAGACAGAGAGACAGAAAGGGTTTTTCGTTTAAGCATATCGGTTCAGTGGTTTTTGATGAAGTTGCCTTGCAGCAAATGCAGTTTATCCATCCGTGCGGTTGTTAGAACTTTGATATCATTGCATTTGAATGGATACAACTTTTGGTTACCCTCCATCATGGAAGTATTTGGTATATCCGTAAGCCCTCAAACATAAGAATATAATAGAGAATTCTTTTTGTCAGAGAACAGCTGTATTCGGATTTTAAATATGTCAATTCAATTTCAGATATTGGCATTCTGTTGGTTGTTATAGATTGAAATTGAGGTAAAATATTGTTTGGAATTCAGGATAAGTCGTATTATTTGAAGATATTGATTAACAAAATTAATTTTTATTATTCACAATGTGTTCTAAACCACACAAAAATCATTTAAGCCGTTTCCAAGAAAATTTAAAAAAAAAAAAAAAAAACAAAATATAGGAGCTTCCAGTTCCAGATGAGCAAAAATTCTAATTTTTCTCTCTAGAATTCTCTAAGGAATTATAAAAAAATTTCAAAAGCAAATCTATCCACAACAGAAAATCAAAATTCTGATGATGCAGGAATTAAGTTCCAATTTGATTTTGCTCTGGCGGGTTGGAGGTGGGGGCAAAGAATTTTTTTTAGATGGACAAAAATATAAAGCAAAAAATGTTATAGAGTAATTCGCGTAAGACAAAAGCTAGGTTAGGTTAGGTTAAAGGGGGTGATAATACGACAAGTCGCATCATCGCACTCGGATCTCAAGGGATCCATTGTGGTCCCCAGGGTAGGTGAAGTGAAAGAGGATGGGTGAAAGTAAATTCTTTGAATTGGATTGATTGCTCAACCGTGCCGACCACTTCATGAAGTGCCGTCTCAACGGATTTGCCCTTAAAATACGCATGTTGGGCCCGTGAGAGGACACTTACATCAAGTCTTAGGCGAATGTGCGTATCTATTAGTCTTTCTAAAGTCTTGAGAAGAAAGGAGGAAAGGCTTATAGGCCTGAAGTCTTTCGCTTCAGTATGAGTGGGCTTGCCTGCTTTCTGAATGAAGATAACATTGACTTCTCTCCAACTAGATGGAATGTAGGTAATGTTTAGACATTGCCTAAAAATGTCAACTAGAATTGGAACAATTATGTCTTTCGAACTTTGGAGCATAATCGGAATTATGCCATCAGGTCCTGCAGACTTGTATACTGAGAAAGAGTCGATGGCCCAAGCCACCTTCCTGCTATCTACGATTTGGTTGCCAATATTATTGGTTGTATCAGTGGTGGGCGCTCTGTCTACAGGAGATGAGTCAGTGACACATCCTGGGAAATGAGTGCTCATAAGTAGTTCTAAAGTTTCTGAGCAGATGTTTGTCCAGGTTTTGTCGGGTCTTTTCAAAAAGCCCGGAGGGGTGTTGACCTTTGACATTACTTTCCTGAGCCTAGCTGCATCATTTGTAGACTCAATGTCTGTACAGAATTTCCGCCAGGCTGCTCTTTTCGCATAGGTAGTTCGGTTTTTATACAAGTTTTTACTGATCTTGTAAAGATCCCAGTCGGCAGATTCGTTACTGTATTTTGCTCTATTGAAAAGCCTCCTTGAGTGTTTACTGAGAATAGATAGCTCTTTGGACCACTAAACGGGGTTGGGCTTACCTTTTCCTTTGGAAATGGGGCATGAGCTTTCATAAGCATCATTTATAGAGGTTGTTAGTTTATTGACCTGTTTTTCTATATCTGCGCAGTATAATAAAACTTGATTATCATATTGACCTTAAGATGAGGCCAATCTTGTATTGAAGGCTTCCCAGTTTGTTTTCCTGGGGTTTCTATTGGGTTTTGGATTTTCAACTTCATGCTCTATTTGGAATGTAATCAGTCTATGGTCTGAGAATGTTACATTGCTTGCGACTTTCCAGTTACTGATTATTATCGAATCAGAGTTCGTGGAAAGTGTGACGTCGAGCACTTCTCTTCTGTTCTTGGTAATGAAGGTGGGTTCATTACCTATATTTAGGATCAACATGTTATTTTTAATAATAAATTCAAATAGTGACTCACCTCTAGAATTTGTATCAGTGCTCCCCCACTGTAGATGATGGGCATTTGCATCGCAGCCTGTCAGGAGGTCCCACCCGTTCTTACCTGCTGCTGCCACCAGATCTTCAACTGCCGCTGATGGCGGAAGGCCCGGTTCGTCACCTGGCATGTATATGGAGGCTAGGATTAGGGGCGGAGCCCCTTTTCTTTCGCACTTCACAGCTGTTATATATGGGGAGAAAGGAGGAAAAGATTTATGTGTTTCTTCGCCACTATACATGTCCTATAAATACCTTCTGTAGGCCTTTTGTTGAAATACAAGATATGATCTTTGGACCTGAGTCCGCAGATGAAGAAGACAAAGGCTAGAGCGTGTAGATTGGGTCGAGACATGACAAAAATCTAAATCACGTTCAGACGGTAGGGCCAATTTTCCAAAAAAAAATATTAAAAAACAACGGTAATACTTACAATGGTATGCTATTCTTTTTTGTAAAGCTTGAAATCTCTTCTTTTATTTTCTTTTTAGTGAACAGTTTTTGAAAAATTAATTTTCAATCTCAAAATTTTGAAGAAAACAAATTTAAAAATTTTGTTCAAAATTTTACGTTATTCAGTGGTATTTTTAATATTAAATGCTGTTGTTATTTTTTTTCAGACGCCAAAAACCAGACGATAAAATCTCTTCTAGTTCTTTAGAAAATTCAAAATAACGGAAATAAAATTCCCTTTCCGTAGCTTAAGTTGCTCTAAAGATCCTATTTCCACTATATGTAGGTAGTAAAGTAGATTTAGTTATTTTCAATTTTCTCAAAAAGTACCAGACATTTAAGCATACAGTTTTCTGTTTTTTAAATACAAATTTATAAGAATATTGACTTTTTTGAATTTAAAAAACAAAAATAGTAATTAGTAACGTACATTTTTGAAAAAAAAAAAATAATTTTTGAAATAATTTTTTCATTTTTTTTTTTTGAAAACTGAGTTTGGAAATTAATTTTTCAAAAACTGTGCCCTAAAACAACTTAATTTAAAAAGAAAATAATAGAAAGAAAGAGTTTTCAGTGTTTGACCATGAATTGATAGGAGCATTGAAAAGTAAAAACGGAGGTAGCTCTTAATATAGTGAAATTTTGATAAAAAAAAGATTAAAAATAAAATTAATTTCACAAAAAGTATTTAGTCAAACAAGTTGATAAATGGAAAGTTATAACGGAATATAGTGAGATTCGCTGTTGTTTTTGAATAATTGTCTTTCTTTCCCCTTCCACCATACGATTCCTTTTTTTTTGTTTTTAATAAACCCACATACTTAAGGTTTTTGAAGTATCTTATGCATTCACTATGTATATGCACCTAAACAAAATTTTTTGAAGAGCAAAAAGAAGCAGGACGGTTAGTGGTGTTACTTAAATTATTACACTGCGCGAACTCGCCAAGCGCCTTTCAGGTCGGAAGGTGAACTTAAGTCAATACGTCTGCCTCACTTGACGAGCTGCATTGTGTTATTAAACCTTTGAGCAAGAGGGATTTCCCTGCTCAATAGGTTATACTGAACTAAAGGATGGGTTACACTACGGGTAACATTGGGTACAGGTACAGGAGTTTTTTTTTTTACAGTTTATGATAAAGTATAGTGTCATATTTGAAGCTCTATTCTTTTAAAATGTTTATTTGGAACATTTTCTCAAAATTTCAAACATATTAATAGGAATTTTGTATGGTTCTGGGGGGAGGGCAACTGCCCACTTTGCGCAATAACTAAAATCCGGCACTTGGATGAACGTTGATGTTTACACATATTTAATTTGAGTCCCGGCACTAACACATTTTTTTTTATATGCATAGATCGGCATGGCAGTGGGCGTGGCAGGGGGCGAGACAAATTATTTCTTAGTTTCTGGGGAGAGCTCAGTTACAATATCTTAGGCTTCTAGTAACGTTGCGAAGAAAACTCAAATGTAACAAAAGTGGGCGTAAAATTGGTTGGTTTTTACCAAAGCTACTTTATAATGGGGGGCTATCGCGTACAAAATTTCCCTGGAAATATTTAACCTCCTTCGAAAATTTAGAATGTGAATAATGGTTGAAAGTTTCCATCGGAATTTAATGGTATCGGGAATTAATTTTCCAGTAGAGTTTGGCTATCATTTCGATGAGCCAAATTCGAGATTACGAAGTGTAGTAGGAAAGTATTAGCGTTTCAAATGTTCGAAGTATTGAAACATTCCTATAGGGAAATTTTGCTCATTTCATTTTGACTTCGATCCGGCTTTTTTTTGTTGTTTTCCTTTTCTCTTTCTGTTTTTTTTTAGATATCGAACTTTGAAAATTTCAATGAATTCCACTTTAAACGGATTCCAAATGGGTGTGTTCATAAAGTGTTTACGAATTTTCAACCTAATTTCGAGCAAATTTGATTGAAATTGTGGTTGAATTGTGAATTTGTAAGGGAAATGGGGTAATTTGGAATCTCTAGTGAAAACGTATAGTATTAAGGACAGTGGAGATGTATGAAATAAAAATAGTTATGCCAATTCATCGTTCAAATCGGAAGTTTTGGTGACGTGGTCATTCAAAAATCTCATTGGAAAAACCACTTTCAGTTTTTTTATCGATTTGTCTAAATTCCGTAAAAAATTTATTCGGACAGAGATGCGACAAAAATGGCCATATTGGTTAAGCTGTTCTCAAGTGATATGCTTGCCAAAGTATTTAATATTTAGGTATTATACCTACTATAAATAGTCCTTTTTCACACGAAGAAACTGAGTTTCCAGCAACTTTTAGTTTTCAGTCGAGGAGGGCACGAAGTATAAGGTGTAAGGACGGCCAAAATAGTACAGGAACAAGAATTAAAACGTTTAAATCGAAACACCAATTGATTTTTTACATTAAATTTTATTCGAAATACTTTACGTGACGAACTCTGATAGATCTAAAACACATCTGACCTCGTTGCTATGCACCGACAGTTACTTATGTAAAACCAATATTATATATTAATATGTACATATGGAACAAGCATACTAAGAATGCTTATACAAATCATGTGATAGTTTAGCTGTTATTTTTAATGTTTAATAGATATAGTACATGGTTTCGCTTTACTGTTTTAACTATATAGGTATTTGTATGTGAAACTATATGTGTTTTATTTGAATAATGTGTATTATTATAAATCATGAATCCAGTGTTGTAATACGGAATGCCTACAGTTCGGCCAATCTGACATATAATCGCCTCGATTATAATAATTTAAAAAAACTTTTATTTCAATAAATTACATGTTAAGTATTATTCTTTGAATTCGAATAGAATTTTGAATTGTTGTTTATCAAGATGATGATTACATTTTAAGTTAGCAAAATTAAATATTTTCCATTTTGATTATGCGAACGCACAATATGATACGTTAATACATTTAAAATAACATAGATCTTACTATATATACATACATAATATATTTTCTTTTGTTTTATTTTTTAAATTTGGAAAAAACAATACAAATTAAAATTGTAATATGAACATATTGTTTTTATCTTTAATTTCTTTATTATATTTTTTTTTTATGTTGTTACAATCTAGTTCAAATCTTTATTTAATTCTGAAATGTAAGGTTTCATATTACATGGAGAACAAACTCCTTTATAAGGGATGCGAGAGACTTGAATACCATCAATATCTTTGACTATGTACCTGTCATTATCCAATATTTTCACGATTTCGTAGGGACCCCGAAATTTAGCTAACAACTTCTTGTTTACACCTGGGGTAGTATCTATATTTTTTAACATAATGAAATCACCCATTCGATAAACATGAGGTTGTTTGTGTTTTTTATCATAATATTGTTTATTATAGGATTGATGATTTTGTATGGTTTGGGAAGCTTGTTCTCTAGCCTGTACTAAATCAACTCTAAGATTGTCGTCAGAATTTGTTTCTTGCAAATGCTCAAGTATCTTATCGCAAAGATCACCCCTTTGACCAACACCAAAGAGTAACACACTGGGCGGAAATCCAGTACTTTTGTTCACAGTGTTATTTAACGCAAACTCGACTTTCGGTAAGTTCTCTGCCCAGTTGCAAGTTGATTTTTCTTCGCATTCTTTTGACAACATCGGTATGAGAACTCGATTGAACCTTTCAACTTGTCCGTTTGACTGTGGGGACAAGGTTGCAATTTTGACATGTTGAATATTATAGCTTAACAAAAAATCATCAAATTCGTGGGAGGTGAAGCAAGTTCCACGATCAGATACGATTATAAGTGGTCGACTATATGAAGAAAAATATGATTTCAAGCATCCTACAGCCTCACAGGTTTTTGTAGTGTTGACAGCATACAACTTCACAAATTTTGTGAAACCGTCTACTACTACAAGCAAGTGCTTCTTACCGTTTCGAGTGGATGATAACGGACCACAGTGATCAACATGTATTACTTCAAAAGGGACTTTCCCTTTCGGAATATTGTGCAACGTGCCCTCAACTTTACCGGATTTAGGTGAAAAATATATGCATTTTAGACAATTCGCAATATAATTTTTGATCTTCCGTTTCATTTCTGGAAACCAGTACGTTTTATTTAGATACTCGTAGCATTTATCTACTCCAAGGTGACAAAGAGATTCATGATGTTTTTGGATAACCTGCTGCTCCATTTGAACAGGAACATAGAATCTTATATCACCATCCACTTTTCTATAAACCAGCCCATTAACTAAGTCATAAATACTACTCTCTTTAAGTTCCAGCTCAGGGATTATTTTAGATATAGTAGGATCTTGCTTTTGGGCAGCAGCTAACGCAAACTCAAATGAACCATTTTCTCCTACCATTACATTTGTGCACCTACTTAAGGCGTCCACATGTGACATCCGCTCTGATGATCTATGCTGAATTGAATAGTCATAATCCTGAAGCTCTAATGCCCAACGAGATATTCTTGGATTCAAAAATTGTTTGTTTAAAGTAAGAGCAAGAGACTGACAGTCAGTTACAATCTTGAACTGAATGCCAGTTAAATAAATTCTATACCTCCTCAACGCATAGATAATTGAGAGTGTCTCAAGCTCAAAACTATGATATCTCGATTCTGCATCAGTTGCTCTTTTTGAAAAATATGAGCACGGGTGAAATTTGTCATCTTTTTGACGTTGCATAAGTATAGACCCAAACCCTATACTACTCGCGTCGCAATGTAGTTCGGTTTCATTGTGTGGATTATAAATTGCCAATATAGGTGCTTCTAATAATTTAGATTTGAGAAATTCAAAGCATTTAAGCTGATCGGGCCCAAAAACGAAAACAGTATCCTTCCGCAAAAGATCATATAGTGGTTTTGCTATTAGAGAAAAATTCAAAATAAATTTCCTAAAGTAGGAACAAAGACCAATAAAACTTTGAACATTCTTAATATTCTGCGGCACGGGGAAATCGCTTACTGCACGTAAGTTCTCGGAATTCGGACGTATACCACTAAAACTCACCGTGTATCCTAAGAACGACATTTCTTCGAAAACGAATTTGCATTTGTCCAACCGTAGCTCAAGCCGATGTTGGGAAACTAATTCCAACACTTTATCAAGACTTTTCAAATGTTTTTCTACAGTTTCACTTGCTATTAGCAGATCGTCCATGTATATAAGGACAATGCCTTCATCTATTAATCTTTTAAAAATACCATTGATGAATTTTTGAAAAACCGCAGGCGCGTTTTTGAGGCCAAATGGCATTTTTAAAAATTCATACTGGCCAAAAGGTGTTACAAAAGATGTAAACTTAATACTGTCTTTGGCTACACCGACATGGTAAAATCCACTCCGCAAGTCTAAAATAGTAAAATATTTTTTGTTCTCTAGTCTATCGATTAGATCTTCAATCAAGTTTAGAGGATAATTATTTTTGAGAGTATGCTTATTTAAGACGCGATAGTCTATGCAAAGGCGAAACTCGTTGTTTTTTTTCTTTATGAGTACAATTGGAGAAGAATAGGCTGAATTACTCTCTCGAATAATATTTCGTTGAATCAAATCATCAAGAATTTTTTTAAGTTCGATCTTGTGAGCGTAAGGAAGTCTTCGAGGTGTACTGGAGAAAGGTTCATCTTTGCTTAATTGAATTTCCATTTCGTTTTGAATTTCGTTTGAAAAACTTGGTACCAATTGTAATGGCTTCTTTAAACAAGCCTCCGAAACCATTTTACTGACTGTAAGTTTAATATCATATGGCAAATTTTCGTTTATATTTATATTTTTAACTGAATAATTGTCACAAGAATCATTATCTGAGATATCGATATTTAAAATTTCATCTGTATAATTTCCATTTGAACCGCTATATGTGTCATTACCTATTTGAACTAGCTTGTTAACTACATTTACATCAACCATTTTTCTAGTTTTTGTCAATTCTAAATTGTTAATTTTTAAAAAATCCCTACCTAAAACAACTGGATATTTCATGCTTTTATTACTAACAATAATTAAATTTAGTCTTACGGAATTATCTTCAAAATAAATTTGTGAACTTACACTACCTATTACCTCCAGTGGGCTGTTGTTTATTCCAGTGAATTTGAAATCGGCTGCGTGCAGAGGTGACGACAAGAAAGTTGGCACAAAGCATTGTTGTATAAAACTTATTGGGCTGCCAGAATCCAAAAGTGTGAGTAAAGATGTAGAATAGTTCGATGTTGAATCTTGATTTTGCTTAAAACAGTACCTAATGTGATGTTCAAACTTGTTATTATTAGAAACGCATATAACCTGGCTGCAATCCACCTGATGTTCTACGCCTTGCTGGAGTTCCGGCGCATCATGTCTCGTTGTTTCAAGTGAACAAACACCTGTCTTTGTTTGGCAGTCTGCTGCACGATGTAGATGACTTCCACATTGGAAGCATGGACCCCTTGATCGTCGTGGCTTCGGGCAACTCGTGCTGTAGTGGCCAGTGGCATTACAATTGAAACACCTGATGTTGTTGTTTGGTAAAACCGGTTTTTGTTCTGATGACGATGGACGAGCTCTCGTTTGATATGAAGTATTGCTCAACGATGGCATTAGAGCTTTCATTTTTTCATATTTTTTCATAAAAAACTTGAGCTCTTCTATATCATTCGCTCCATAGAGAATCATCTTGTTCGTTTGAGCATCAGGAATTCCATCAATAATATATTGCAACAAGTCAGCCTCTTCTATGTCTCCAAAAGATGCAATCTCTTGCATGCAAAAAATATACTGTTGGAAAGATTCGTCACGTTTTTTCCTTCGGCTGCGCAGTTGGTTATGTATATCAGCGCGTGTTACTTTTTGGGCGAATTCTTTTAAGAGCGCACACTTAAGTTCTTCCCAATTTTTAATTAAGATTGTTCTTAAAAAGAGCCTCGCTGTACCACTGAGAAGACGCTTACCATAAATGAATCGCATTTTGGAATCCCATTCCATGATTTCGGCACATTCTTCAAACTGATTGAGCCATTTTTCAATAGAAAAGTTGTCGTCGCCACTGAAGTGATGAATGGACTCTTCAATATCCTTGAAATGGAAAAGTGGGACTTTGGTTTTGGGGGATTCTTCTATGGATGTCAGGTCAGCTAGTTGTTTTTTGAGTTTAGCTATTTCTTGTTTCTTAAGAAGCTGCTGTCGTAGATTTTCTATTTCTTGATCCAAATCACACGTGCTTTGATGAATATCATCTTCTGCAGTTAATGTTGAACCAGATGATTCGTCGTCTTCAGCCGAATTGGGCACATATTTCTCCAAGTCGCTCGGTGGCAGGTTCTCCCAGGCTTCTTGGAGGCGAAGTAACAGCGTTGGCTTGGTACCAGTCGTCACTAATTGAAGAATATTAAGCTTTTCTTTAAGCTGCTGTACAGTTGCTTTGTCTAAAAAAAATTTTACTCTTTCTTTGATGGCACTCTCCATCGTAGCACAAATTATTTTATTTTATCCGTATATTGACACTTCAATATAAATTTCAGGTTCTCAAGTCCTTTATCGCACTTCTGATCTGTAAGGACGGCCAAAATAGTACAGGAACAAGAATTAAAACGTTTAAATCGAAACACCAATTGATTTTTTACATTAAATTTTATTCGAAATACTTTACGTGACGAACTCTGATAGATCTAAAACACATCTGACCTCGTTGCTATGCACCGACAGTTACTTATGTAAAACCAATATTATATATTAATATGTACATATGGAACAAGCATACTAAGAATGCTTATACAAATCATGTGATAGTTTAGCTGTTATTTTTAATGTTTAATAGATATAGTACATGGTTTCGCTTTACTGTTTTAACTATATAGGTATTTGTATGTGAAACTATATGTGTTTTATTTGAATAATGTGTATTATTATAAATCATGAATCCAGTGTTGTAATACGGAATGCCTACAAAGGGGACTGAACAAAATCTCCCCGGTCAACGATTGACATTGCTTCTCACACTTAACGTAGTGTTCAACCATGAGCATTTAAATGGGAACTACAGAAAATCTGTTGCGATTTTGTTTCTTCGTGTGAAAAGTATAAGAGATTTTTGAAGAAATTAAAAGAAAACTTCAGAAAATTTCCAGAAACTTCTGTCTTCGTGTCAAAGGGAACAACATACCTTTTGTTGTCCCTAAATGATATTAAAGTTATTTTGTAATCTCGACGTTTTAACTTAGATACAGTTATTCCAGGGTTAACTTTACAAATTTTTTGGGTTAATTCAGATTTAAATCAAGATACAATTTGACTGAACAAAACGTTTTCGATGTCAACTCGAGTTGAACTGATTTTGCACACAAAAATTGGTTGGTGGGTCAATTTTAAGTGCCATTATTTAACTCTGGAAAAAAGGGAATAAGCTCTTATATTTTCTTTTCATTCTACGAACAGGGTTCAGGTATCAGGTGCATTTATGTATACCAAAGGCAGCATAGCGATTACCAAGTGGATATTGTATCCTTTATTGTAAACGAAAAGTTAAAAAAAAGAAAAACTAAAAAAGGAAGTATTATCAGGAAATAGATATGAATAGCAATAGTGGTCGATCGCTCTCATCCTGATGCCACTAGTAGAAGCAAAAAGAGGAGAAGCTTATAAATCGACACTTGGAATTGATTGATAGATTCTATCAATTGGGCGAATGAAATAAATTGAAAAACTCGAGGCTTGAAAGGATGTAAATGGACGAGGATTAGAGTGTATATAGGTACCTACATATACGCAGCGCATTTAGAGCATTCATCTGCATGCATGTTGAATGGCATATCCTTTGGGGAATATTTCCAAGGTTTATACATATTATGCTTGTGATGCGTCATATAGTTCAGTGCTCTATATATATTCAAATAGTACCCTATCCAACCATATTCCAAGAGGATTCAAAAGATTGTGAAAAATGGAATAGTGGTTTTGACACTTAAATGTGCAAAAGGAAATCGATTTCATTGCGAACTCATAAATGGATGAGTAGTTTCGGGCATCTCGAGCATATTTATTATGGCTGCCTTTTAAAAATGATTGAAGTTTTGCTTCATAGCAAAGAAAATATAAATACATACATAAGCATTATTTATGAAAACGAGTTTTTTTTTGTTGATAAAGGACTATAGCAGAATATAAACATGGGGGGGGGGGGGGCATTACGTAATTCGATTATCGCCACACGATATCGTTTTGACGACAGCCTTGCATCACGTAAAAGCAAT
This sequence comes from Leucozona laternaria, assembly GCA_932273885.2. Lineage (NCBI taxonomy): Eukaryota > Metazoa > Arthropoda > Insecta > Diptera > Syrphidae > Leucozona > Leucozona laternaria. The sequence goes on along the minus strand of OW026367.1, from coordinate 129,323,252 downwards.
AATCACTATCGACTGAAAGATATCGTCTTGACGATCGAAAAATTGCCCTCCGTACCTCAAAAATCGTCAAAACGTGATCGTTAAATCGTAAGCATTTGAACGATACCTATATTAAGCTATCGTCTTGTGTCGTCTTGTTTGTTTTTGTAAGCAATTTATACATTTTATCATAAATGAAGCAACGAAATGTTGGGTTTTTCAATAAGGGCGGGTAGATGATTTCTGTTGATCCTATGGGTTTCGATCCCGCAAAGGCGTTGGCTGATTGTCCACAGAATTGGTCGACTCAAATTTGGGCACCAAACTTTGGATAATCGACATGGAAGGACAACCATGTAAACCTTGCGCAACGCACGTATCGTTGCCTTAAAGATTTGTATATTTATTAATGTTTTATCATTTGGACGTGTTGTTCAACCGTGTAACTTGCCATGGTGATTTGGCATCAGTAACTAAATAATAAACAACAGATTTTACAGAAATGTCACCGTCGAAATCTGCCCGCTGCAATTGGAAAACCCTTTTATTTATTATATGTACATAGCTTAAAGGATATAGATGGATAACTGATTTGGTTAGGCGACATCAAGTTTTGGCTGCAATTTTTCTTCACTTTTTCTTAATAAAAATTGACATTTTTTGGGCGTTACTGAACTATAGGTAAAACAAATGCTTAATGCATTTTTTAATATTTCTTTTTATTTATATATATGTATAAGATAAATAACTTACTAATTTTGTTTTTCTCATTGGCATCAAATATAAAAACAAAAAAAATAAATTACAGAATTGTCATTTATAACAATGATTGAAAAGTCAATCCTTCTCAAACTATGTGATTTTAAACGATTATCGTTTTAAAAATTACGGAATAAGTAGAACATTAACTATTTCAGCAAAAGTGTTCATCTGATAGCGTCTGGCAGGAAATATGATTGAAATTCATCATATATGTATGTATGTGTGTACAATAAAAATGACCGTTATAGACTCGAAAACTACTGAACCAATTTTGCTGACATTTGAAAAATGTGTTTCTAAAGGGTCCGCCATCTAACGTTTTTTTTTTCAACTAGTGCTTATTTCGTGAATGGTAACACTTAGCTCATGTCTGATTTGACCGATAATTAGTTTTATCCTTCCGACTTAGAGAAGATGCCGATTTGGCCAAAAAAATCATCATTTCAGATGAAGCTCATTTTGATCTTGGCGGGTAGTAAACAAGCAAAATTGTCGCATTTGGGACACAGAAAACCCGCACGCATACATTGAAAAGCCGATACACCAAAAACGAGTCACTGTTTGGTGCGGATTTTGGTCCAGAGGCATAATTGGGCCATTTTCTTCGAAAATGAGCAAAGAGTGGCCGTTACAGTCAATGGCGATCGTTATCGGGCCATGTTGAACGAATTTTTGTTCACAAAAATTGAAGAGGAGGATATTGGAAACATTTGGTTTTAACAGGACGGTGGTACGTGCCACACAGCCGAAGCTACACTCGATGTTTTGCGCCATTTTTAAAAAAAAGAAGTTATTTGGCGGACCCTTTATTACCAGCGAGATGGTTTGGAAAGTGGTTATGAGTAAAATCCGCTGCACTACCAGCCCACTTTTATCATATTTTATTTTTCTCCTTATAGCGTTAACATTTTGTATTTATGCTTTCTTCAACCTAAAACATGACATGTGTTATTTGTCCCGCCAATTTACACTCCAAATTTTCTAATATAAGAATTGAATTCTTTTATAGCGGGCTTAGTAGGCTGCAAGTTTCCAATAAATCTCTTTTCAGCCAAAACTACGAGATGTATTAGAGCTGTATGAATCGTTAATTTCAAATGATCGAATCTATCAAGAATCGATTACCAAAATTATTCGTTCATTTTAATCAATCGATCATTTTCAATCCACTCAATTCATTATTTTATGCTGTTTCGATTCGATTTTTGATGTGTAAACATCTATGCCGGCGGTAGGGTGAAATAAAAACGTGGAATTTCCAATGTGTGACGTTACGATGTACCACTTTCCCTATAGCGCGTATTCTCGGAAGTGATTTGACATTTTGACATCTGACAAATTAAAAGTGTTCTATTGGACCTGGGCGTGACTTTAGGTATTTTATTCCTCCTAAATCGATTGGCGTACTCTGTTTCTCGATCTCGATAAATGTTCTATTGCACCCAGAACGTCGTCCATGACACAAATGTAATATCCACCTCCTAAATCGATTGGTATACTCCGTTTTTCGTTACGCCGTACTAAAATTCTGGACAGTGAAATTTTCGGGTTTCCACTGGAGCTAGAGGGCTGGCCGTGACTGTTCGTAAAAACAAACGTTGATTTTTACACATATTAACAGTGAGATCCGGCACTAAGACATTTTTTTTATTTCGGTTTCGATGAAATTCAATCTCCGAATTTAATGAATACTGTAGGTACACATTTTGATCGAATCCAATCTGACCCATATTTCTTTTCTCCGATAAAATATATTAATTATTCAATAGAGATTGATATCGAAAATTGAGATTCATTGAAATGATTCAGATTGGGATGGAAAACGAGAATCATCGAAATGATTGAGATCGGGATCGATTGAAATGAAAATTTGTGATTTCAATCATCAATAAGTAATTTTCGATGATCGGATCAAAAAAATCGAAACGTTCCTGATTGACACAGCCCTAAGATTTATATCTCTTTTGGAATCCGCCTACTACCACGCCAGATTTTCTTATATCTGAGATTCCTTCTAGAAAGATCAAATTTTTGAACCGAAATCTTTTCTCATATTTGAGAGGAAATACAAAAACAAAAGACCAAAGTTCAAAAGGTGGCACTGCGAAGTGTGGCAGGGTTCAGCAAACTTCTGAATAAAAACTGTCCAAAAGGTTTCCAACTTGGATTTAACTCAACAAAACTCAAAAAAACTCAATAATGTCAGAAACGTGTCGTTTTTTTTTGTGTTAACGTGGCAGAATAGTACACAGAATAATTTTTTTCAAAATTTAAAGAGCCTTTTCATAAATAAAGTTATTTTTGGAGCTTCCATACATGTGGCAATCCTCTCATTCTTTTACCGCTATCAGTATTGCTTAATGCAACCATTTGCATTTTCACCATCTCATTTTTTTTTTTATGTATTTAATGAAAGAATAAAACACTTATCATGACCTATTTCATCTCCTTTAATTAAGCTTATTACGTTTCGGTTCTCCCTAAGCTGTATTTATTTTGATTTTGATTTTGATTCCAAGTTTAAATTAGTTTCAAACATTTTAAATTTAATATGTCACCTCTCCCATATTACGAGTATAACCAAAAATGTTCTTCAATTTAAATAATAGAGCATTTAAGGTTTGTTTTGCACTTTACATACAAAACTTTTCTAATAAAATATGTAAAACAAAATAATTCAGCCCTTTAAATATGTAACCCCTTTTTTGGTTCTTTAAACTCAAAATGAATATAAAAATGCTTTACAAGCTCTGGGAACCAAAATAAAAGCAAATAGCACCCTTTCCTCAATCTGCACACATATATACGTACAACGTACCTAACATAAAAAAAAAAAAATAATAATATCCTCAAATTGTTTTGCCAAGTTTTATTAAGTTTTGAAACCCTCACACCATATTTTTTTGGAGTAGGTATAGGATGAGACTTATATTACATCCATCAACCGTCACTCTGTAATCCTTACAAAAGCATTGCTATGTAAAAAAAAAAAAAAACACAAAAAAAAGAACTAAAAAAACTTTAAACTTGACAAAGTTTAAACTCATACAAAACAAACAAGGTCAAAGGAACGTGCTAATGGAGAGGGAAGGATTGGAAGCATAGGAAAGACAAATTCACTCCGTGCCCTGTCCTGAAGTAAGGACAAAAAAAAAACAAACAAAATAAGTAGAAAACAACGATGGTATAGTAGTTGTAGATGTTAGACGCAGAAAAAAGGGATAACTGCAAAAGTTTTTACATTTTCAGCCTCAAAGCTTCAACTCAAATGAGGGCGGTAATGAAATGCTTCAGCGTTTTCAGCATCAGCATATCCAATCCACGCTCCCATGCTTAGCTGAGCAAATATCACAAGGGATGTTGCTCCATTAACTACTATATATGCTTTGCAACAAGCGGAAGTGGATTTTTTGGAAAATTTCTGATGTGGCAAATATGGTCGGTGCAGAAAATAGACGAAATAAGGAAATCCACAAAAAGTTAATTTAGAAACAATGAGAAGCATTTCCTTCTTAGAATGTAAGTGTAAGTAATAGGAAGTTGGTGTTTCATTATTTCTGTCGAGATCTAGTCGAGATCTTGTTGAAGAAGAGCAAAGTCATTTGTCGAAGACATATGGTTCTGAAAAACTGCGTATCGTGGGTGTAGAGTGAGAATTGCGAATAGGTATGTTTGGTGACCATTTTAATATAGTTAGAAATAATAGATAAATTTGGTAGCACTACAGCTAGTTGAGAACCAGGGCCTAGTGACTTACATCTCTGAAGTTTTAACCATTCCTGTGTGCGTCTTACCAGCAGGAATGGAGGAGGCCTACAATTTTCTGCCGAATCCGAACGGATATAGTGAGATGCACTTTTGCATGACAAAGGATACATTTAGAGAACTTATCCATTCCTCGCAAATGGCAGCAGGTACCCGTGCAAAGAATAATTCTGTTCTTAGGTGGGACAGGCTGCGGGATTTGATCCCCAGACCTTCGGTGCGCGTGACAGTCCTGCGAAGAAGGGTTTCTATAAGTGGCTGCCTTGGAGGATCCCGGAAGTAATTGAAGTATTGGACGGATCTGAAACGAGCCCTGTAAAAATGGTTTTCCAGGTATGAAGAAAAGTTCTATGCTGAGGGTGTATCGTATGAAAAGAATAAGTCTATGAGTAATTTTCTCAAAGGCCTTACTAAAATCGGTTGACGCAACATCGACTTTCTTTCTGCACTTCTAAAGCTGAGAAGGTAAGCCTAAAGGATACAAATTGAACAAGTGATTTTCGGCCTAAATTTGAGAAAGCTGTGTTGCCTTTGAGGAAATGAGGGTGCATCGAAAAATCAAACAAATTCTTTCAGAGCAAATATACTCATGCCTATTACCGATGTCGTAAGCAACTCAAAAAATACGACGAGCAGAAATTTGCATTCCATTTGTCGTTTTCAATCATTCACTCTCGTTTTAAAGTCGTCTGTAAATGTCAAACGTCGTTGAACGAATCTCTTCTGCATTCTGTAAGAAGAATAAAAACGAAGACTACACAAAAAAACGTCAGTATCTGTCGTTGTAAATTTTGCTAATGACAAGAAAATGGAAGGACACAAAATCATAAGTATCTTTGATAAAATATTGAATTTATAAAATAGTTTGTTGTTAATATATTTATCAACAATTACAATTTTTGTAGTTTATGATAAAAAAAAACAATCAGATACGTTCTGGGCGCTTGTCGAGCTGATCGAAAAAAAAAAATATGCAGATTGTATGTGGTTTTTCGAATTGCTTGAAAAAAATGCATTGAACGTTTGTAGCTGAATAACTCAATAACATAATATGTAGGTCCTCGTGCAAAAAATGGAGGTGGTGGACCAAAGTTTTGCATCGGAAAAGTGCCTCGAATTCCTTTCCCGACTTTATGACAAACCATTGCTGCATAGGAACGTTCATCACCTCACACACAATCCATAACCCATTTTTAATAAATGTTCTGCATTTTTCATCATATTTGTCACTACCACCATACTTATATTGCTTTACTTCTCATTTAAATAATTAATTTTAACACAAATTTTGTGTGTTTAATTGCCATAAATTATGATGATTTCTATTTCAATTGTGGTAAGTTTTGACAGATTTTTAGCCCTTTTTCCTTATTAAAAACCAACTAAACATCTGCCGCGTCGAAAAGGTTACAAAGGTTGTTTTTTTCAAGAAGAAATAAAACGTATAACGTGGCAAGTGCAAGCCACCGCGGCTGGCTCGAATAAATCAAAGCCGAGAGGCCCAATTTTCGACCACTTTTTGCAGCAATTGGGGCCGTATGTCAGCAATAACGTGCCGAATATTCTCTTCCAAGGCGTCAATCGTTTCGGGCTTATCTGCGTAGACAAGCGACTTCACATAGCCCCACAAAAAATAGTCCAGCGGTGTTAAATCACACGATTTTGGAGGCCACGACGCGAGATATTGCGCTCACCAGGTCGTCCACATCAACATCCTTCAATTCAGGCACGAAAAAGTCATTAATCATGGCTCTATAGCGTTCCTCATTGACTGTAACATTATGGCCGGCTTCATTTTTGAAGAAATATGAACCAATGATTCGCTGTCCCTCTGCCCATAGAGCACACCAAACAGTGACTTTTTGAGGATGTACCGGCGTTTCAACAATGGCTTGTGGATTATGATCACTCCAAATACAACAATTTTGCTTATAACGTACCCATTCAACCAAAAATGAGCTTCATCGCTCAAAAAAATTCTCTTGTGAAAATCGCGCGAACCGAACCATTATTTTGGTAACAAAATTGCATGGTTTGAAAACGTTGTTAAGGAATAAGTCTATGTATTAAAAAATAGCAAACCAAATTGAGCATAAATCAAGTGACAGCTATCAAAAAGACCAACTCCAAAAACAAGTATTGCCAGATTGAAAACCACACGTTTAAAAAAATCACGCCTTAGAATGCTATTTGAAAAACTACACAACATAGAAAACGATAGACGATATCGGTAAGAGAAGTGACTGTGTCAACTTAAAGCAAACAAATAAATTAAAATTAAAAGATTTTAGATTATCGTACTAAGTATGGGACGATAGTTTTTCTAACCCTTTTTATCCATTGGGATTATGAAATAATAAAAAAAATTGCGTATTGACAAGGCACTCACTAGTCAACTGATGAGTCCAAGTGAGATCGCCGGGACGAAACTCCAATTTTTATGGACTAAAGGCCGATAAAAGCTATTTTGAATCAATAATTCAACAAGTCCAATTAAATAGTGCTAAGTCTTCTACTTGGCTGATGTATTTCAGTAGTATATAGAAATTGTATTATAAAAACCTTCATATAAAAACAAAGCCTGGCCCTGGGCAAAATTTCCAGCTTAATGATTAAGAATTTTAATCTTGTTGGATATAGTTCACATTGGATTTTTTTCAAAAAGTTCATGTAAGTTGAACTGAACTTAATAAAAATTCCGTATTGACAAGGCACTCACTAGTCAACTGATGAGTCCAAGTGAGATCGCCGGGACGAAACGCCAATTTTTATGGACTAAAGGCCGATAAAAGCTATTTTGGATTATGAAAAAGGTTTTTCTTTTCGTCTACATATTTGTTTCTCTTGAGCCAAAAGAATCTGTGGAAATTAAAATATGTAAACAAGTTTTTTCTGAAGTTCATTATTCAATTTAACTCCTTAAACTTCCGGAACTATTAAATAAAGAATAGTACACCAATCAATTTTAGGGGCGTAGGGGTACCACCCAACTCCTTAAGTTCTTGCAAATTAGTTATACTTTAGGCATCACATAAAGTTTCAATTTTTCTATCTTCTATTAGCTTAAATTTCTAACTTTAGCCTGTATTTATTGTTCTCTGCTAAAATTAACTGCGCTTGTTATTGGCTAAAAGGAAATTAAACAAACCGTTGGCCAAGACCAAATAGCTCCCGAAAGAGGCCAAGCTTGTTCATGTTCAGTTATGTGTGTTTATATTGTTGTACCTACAACTTAGTGATAAAAAAGTCTAAGAATACAATTTACAAGCTCCAAATATCTGCAGATCCCACCCAAGACAAACATAAATGCTGTATATAGAAAATACCGAAGTTAAGGACCATTTTATGGTTAAAATTACTCCACTATTATAGTAAATGACTTTGCTGTAGTTGAATTCTTCGGTTTTCCAATTGATTTAGTTGGTTTAATTAGTGGAGAAACTCAAACTACACACGATTGAGTTGTTTACTCTCAAAGAAATTATACGATACGCCCGCAGGTTTTAACTTCAACTTACTTCTTCTTCGATGGTTGGCCAACGACGCGGCGCGACGAAGCGCATAGGTACCTACTCGTAGAATGAAGAAATGAATGTACCTATACTTATAGAACCGCACTGGGGTGTGAAAAAAAAAATCTCAACAAACAAAGTGAATGGAGAGGAAGAGGAGCCAGACGGAAATGTTATCGAAAATTGCTAATTTAAGCTCTAGAGAGTTGCACTGTTTTGGAAAGAATTACTGTTGTTTATGAAGGCTCTTCGAATGGCCATGGCTCATAGACCATAAATGGAATTTGATTTGAAAATAAAAAAAAAGAAACAAAAACTTTATTAGATTTGTTTCACATGAGAGAACGAAAAATAATTAAATCATTATTACTTTTGTTTTGTTTTAACTAAGAAAGATGAAATATGAATTATTGTTCATTTTATTTTTTTTAGCGGACTTGGTACATTGTTGAAAAAAGCATTTTTCATTTAATTCTTTATTTCTCAACTGCAAACTTATGTCTGTATTTCAAGCTGATATTACTGTACAATCCAACCAACCTTCGGCTTCATCTATTAGATTAGATCTATATTTTGTTTGTTTTGTATAACTGTTAAGTTCTAAGATGGTTTAGGGCAACCATATGAGGAAGTCCAGCAGCTTATTGGTGTACCACGTGATAACAATAACAGGAAATCAACTATATAGGTTCTTAAATTTAAAACTAATAAACCATTGACTCAGACAAGTTTATTATAACACAAATAGCCAGAAGGACTCGGAAACAAATATTGAAGGTTTTAACTTGAATAAGTCTTCGAAAGAAGTTTATAATATTAATGTTTCATTTGTTGTATAGTTCGCTAGGGTTTCACATATAAGAAGCTTAAGTCCATCTTTCGACCATCAGTCATTTGCAGGGTTTCCGCTATCTTGTTGTATTGTATAAGGTCCCAGTTATAGCTTTCATTTCAATGACTAATTTTGAGACGTTTAGAGAGTAAAATCAGTAATTATTTTGATGCAAAAATAAAGCTGATGGCTGACAAAAAAAAAAAAAAGTGACTTCGGTCACAAACTTCGCCATAAAATGACGTTTAATTTTTCAATGATCATTGGTAAGGTAATCATTGAAATAATAAAAGTCAATTGATTGGGCTAAAGTGAAAATTTCTTTTGGCAAAAATTAATAATTAAGTCATCACCTTAATACTGGCATCAAAATATAATAACCGATTTTGATTCCTAAACGACTCAAAATTAGTCATTAAAATTTTCAATGATGAATTTCAATAAAAGCTATAAGTGTGGCACCTGAGCTAAAACCTGGGAAGAATTAAAAGTTGATTTTCTCCGCTCAGCGGTACGTATAGAGAATGCAAATTGTACGCGTACACTATGATTTCGAATACCTTAATAATTTTGGATAAATCCTTGAAATTTCCGATTTTTCAGGGAAAAATTAAATTTGAAATCGAAAATTGATCTCGAAAAATGTGTGTTTTTCAAAAATACTTTACGCAAAGTCAAAAATTCCTCAGGTACGGGTGAAATATTTTTCTGTTACCTTCTCAAAAATTCTGTATTAAACCCGTTTTCGACTTTAAAACGTTCATATCTCGATTCTTCGACTTTTCCGATTTTGATTGTTATATTTATTTGCAGTTTTCTTATATTTCAAAAACCTTTCGTTTACCAAACGAAATATTTAATTATATACCTTCACCATTAAGAAAATGGAGAAAACCGATTTCAGTTTTCAATTAATGATGGCAGAAACCTTGGAAGGGGTCAGGTTCAAAGGCTGCGTAAAAAAAATCGAATTCTTAATAAAATATGATTTAAATTCCAGAAGAAATCTTTACTAAATATACTGGACGACAATCTGTATTTTTTATGAACTTGGTGGAATAAAATGATCTGGGTTTTAATTTTACCCCATTTCACCCTACAAATATTAAAATTTTGAAATAGAATATTCCCTAAGGTCATTTCCTACAAAAAAACCTTTCAAACAAAAGAAGAAATTCTTAAATCGGACAATTTTTTAATGTTTAGCCAATTTCACCCTAAAATAACAACACTAAAAAAATTATCCTTGAAGCCATTTCCAAAGAATAACCTTTTTTGACGCAGGTAGAGTTTTTTTTTTCAATCGGATACGTCTTTTTCATTTTACCCCATTTCACCCTACACAGTGAATATTTCCGATATTTTAACAATTATTTTGATATTTGGGTTGGAAACGAATCAAACAAATCAAACAAATCAGAGTTCATTAAAATCGTTTAAGCTGTTCTTGAGTTATAAATGGTGTAACAAACCGACTTTATTTTATGTATAGGACTTACTTATGCGTTTTTAATGTAAAATCGACTTCGCAGACAATTTTTGACTAAACGGTCACACAAAATAATCCACGCGACCCTTAATTTGGTGTCAACGTGAGGTTCAACGCAGCCGTCAAAGCATTGACAGTATTCTGCGTTGACAATCACAGAACTTGACAACTTTCTGATAGAATATTACGTCATTTTCAAGTCAGAGAACCAACATTTTGATTTCAACACAGGATTAGATGGTTGATAAAGTGATAATAAATTTCCCTTAAAGCTGAATCATGATGGAGAGCTTTGAAGTTGACTGTGTTATTGTTGTTTAGTACATCCTAAAAAAATGTTTGCCTTGACATTTCTTACAAAAAACTGATAGTTTTGGAGCAATTAAAAAAATTTAATTTTGCCCTAGTTCCTGGTTCTTTTTAGGAAATGCTTTAAATAAAAACCAAGCTATCTACAAATGTCAAAGTCCAAAGATTGAAGTTGACTGTTTTATTATGGTCAAAACTTCTAAGGTACAGTTTTTCAGTGGATGAGTTAGCTCCGAGTTAAATCAGAGTTATTTAATCTTGCAAATATCTACATTAATCCCGAGTTAGTTCAAAAGTAAACTTTCAGTGGAACTTAGGAGAAAGCTCCTAGTTGTCAAAAATCTATCGAAATCGAAGTTCGACGGTATAGAAATCTCAATGTTTCTCTATCAAATTCGAGATGAGGCCACTAAAAAAATCAACCTTTCTTCATAGTGTCGTACCTCGATTTGAATAGATTTTTAACACGCATCTTTTAGACTAACCTATTCAGCTAATCCATAAAGTTCACTTATCAAATTTGTTGAGTTAACCCGGGATATAAATCTAAATTAATTGTTTCAGGAGTTAACTCGGGTTTAACCCCGAAACTAGGATAATATCGCACTGAAAAACTGGCCTCAGAGATCTATTCAATTATAAGTGAAAAACATGTATTTGTATAAATTGTAGGTACACACTTCTTCACTCCATAGACTTCTATTGTATTTGTTTGTAATTCCCTAAGCTTTATCTTCAAAAAACTAACGAACATATTTTGCATCAAAAAAACCTATGTATGTATCTTAAACTTGTATATTCAATCCATACTTCCATCATAAGGCCATCACTAATAAAACAAATCCAAAAATACCTTTGCAGCTTTACCGTATCGCAATTTTGCCCAATTTTTCAGTTTTGCATGCATCTTCAGCTATTTTTTGGCAAACAAATACAGTATTGGTCTATTTTCGAGTTTTTGAAAATGAAATCCAATTACTCATTTCCATAGTTCCCAGAAATACGTCAGCCATCGCCAATATGATTGATTAGTCCAAAGGAGCTGTGTGCAGTTCTCTCTTCCTCTCTTTTAACAAAAAAGAAAAACTCATATAGTTCCCTGAAACATCAACGTGTGTTCCTATAAACCATAGGTTCCAAGGTTGCTATGGGGTTTTAAAACATCAAGGCTCAACTTCCATCGATGTATGTATGTATGTACATAAATTGCGAATTCTTCACCATAAAATATTGAAGCAACAATGTACTCGTTCTCCTATAGGTACCTATACTCTATTTGTTTTCTTGGTACAGAAAAACATCCAAACTACCAAACAATCCTTTTCCATTAAAATATCCACACATCAGTTTACATGTGAAGAGTTTTTCAAGGGGGTAAGGCATCGTATTGTGTATAGTTTTTTGGCAAACGAGCATCGTCGTCGTCTGCTTATCGTGGGACCATTTTAGGTGAAATACTGCAACCTCGTTTCAGGTGAATAAGCATCGTACCATAAAATGTTCTATTCAAACAGAAGAACACAAAGATCTGCAGTAGTTATAGTTGGGCGCCATATCTTACTATAGTTCCCACTATTTAAGGGGTTATGCAACACAGTTCCTTGGCATTAACTTTAAGCTATACATACACATGATGGCAGCCTGCATCTATATGAGGTAGCTCTTAGAATCAAGTGTGGATGGGGGTGTGTGGATGATTTGAGCTAGCATTTTCAAGCCCTCCTATCATAGTTCATGGCTATATCCCCCAGCAAGTGTAAGTATGTATAGGAAAAGGTGGTATAGTTATAACAAGCTCCAAAGAAAAAGTTTTTTTTTTCTGTGTTTGTCTTTGGCGCTCAATTTTATCATTTGTAGGTTTTGAAAACCTCTTGAGAAACTTTCGCCTGTAAACAAGCGATTACAGTAATAAAATCAAAAGCTTTAAATTTATTTACCCTCAAGGAATACCTACACTCTTAGAGATGGTATAGCGAAACGTTAAAGGAGAAAATTGCAAGATAAATGGCTGTGAAAGGGTGTAAGAGGTCGATAAGGCTTTCTTTTTCTTAATAACGGTAGTCTTTTGGTGAGGCCAAATTCAATAGAGTAGTAGGTACCAAGGAACTCAATTGAAAACGGCAAATAGACAAGCTAATACATCGGCATCGGTTTAAGAAGATTTATAGACATTTGGGGGCCCAAGGTTTTTCCTTAGCTTTGCTGCCGAGTGCTTTGCCGAGAGAAACAAAGAACAACTCCTAATTACATCAGAAAGAGGGCATAGTGAGCACTTATACATTATACAATATACACACACAATCCCCAAGGAAGGTTAATAAATTATTCATTGCGTCCCATCAGTGTGGTATGGAACAACCAAAAGTATGATAAATTGTTTCCAAAACGAAATATTAATTGAGAAATTCTGAATCTCTCCTAAATGGTGATCCTTCTATATCCGCAAACATTGAGTCCATAAAGGCTTGGTGATGGGGTTTAAGTTTGGGCTTGGATATTGCGGGCATGGGGATGGAGATGGAGATGGCTTATGAAGTTGAAGTCAGTGGTATAAGAGACATGAAAATAATAGGGAAGAAACCTTGCCCAAGGCATTGTGGCATGTTGAAAGGACGGTTTTGGACCCGAACCAACCAGAGTAGCTCTATACCTATATTAAGGTATTCCCATACTCCGTGTTTGTGTTGAGAAAATTAAATTTTATTAAAGTGCTCGAAAGCACATTGTGCATGTTTTTAAGTTTGAATTTGAATTATATGAAATAACATCCACCAGGACCATACAGAGAAGTCCTTCGAATTTCAAATGGAAGCTGTAATTTTTTTGGAGATTTTGTTATTTGTTTTTTGTTGGTCTAAATACCCTTGAGGGCGTTTATTTTAAAAGAGTCTTTGGATTTTTGTAACATTGACATCACATTTAAATATAAAAGGACTTAGAGAAAGATATAGAAAGGATACAACATTTAATTATCTGGATTTCCCGTGTGACACTATACGTATCGCATATGGTGAATCTTAAATGTGTGTCATTTCCTAAAAGCTCTGCTTTGTATATTGAGTTTAGAGCATTATGGTCAAAAACTCGTGTTCACTCAAAAGGACGATAAAACCTAAATTATCTTAGAAGTTTAGTGGGAACCTGGCATTCTTATATACTATACACAACTATAGTTACCTACATGAAGTGTCCTTTTTATCTTCAAAATGAGATAAAATGACATTTCGAAAATACATATCCGAACCTCGATGGTGCTGTTGCAAATGGAAATGAATGGAGTCTATTTTTTTTATTGACACGAATGCACAATGTTTAGGGAAACTATGAGGTAGGGATTTGACGAGATTTGCAAAAAGTATAGAGACGTTCTAACAATTTTCTAAAATGTTTAAAAATAATTCCAGAGCCGTGTGACATGTTCCTGGTGAGAATTTAACAAAAAGCTATTCGTACGCTGTACGAATAGTGAACTTTAAAAGTTAGTACTTACCCACTTTAAACACATAGGTATATCTGAATCTCTATATTTTACTTAAAAGCACCGGAGGCCTAGGATTGACGGACAGGACATAAAGGTTATCGCAAAGACATTGCGATAGTTGAAAAATGTATTTTATTACATTCTGGACTCTTACAATAATGGCACCGGTTACAGCTTCACATAAACACCACCAAATACCACTGCTCCCCATTGTGCCAGGGCTGTCGAACACAGATTAAAGCTGATGATACTTACTTTTTTCTATTTGAAAAAGAATAATATCATTTTCGTTTGGATTTCGGAACTGTTCCATTCCTAACGAAAGTGGGAAATTTGGAGTAAAAGGAGTGAAAAAGGAGTAGCTCCGAAAGTACACTCGAAGACGACATAATAAACATTTAAAATATAAATTTTTAACTACATATTCCTATTTCGTGACCAATTGAAAACCAACTAAAAATTCACTCACATTTTTGCATGATAAACTAAATATATGAATTTCCACCTCAATAAGTTTTTTTTTATTTTCCGCCAAGTGAGAATTCATTGAATAAGCAAAATTCAATTCTTGTTGGTTTAGAAAGAATTTTCTGAGTAGATTCGATTTCGTCACTGTCAAACTTTAAATTCTAGAACTTACCGGTAAAACTCAGAATTTTTCAGCAATATTGGTATACGTCCAAAAAAAATGTAGGTACCTGCTGATGTTTCAAAAAAAACTGTTGACTTTGGCGCCTACCTGGCGACTGAACATACTATTAGTGGAGCAACAGAGTTGCGTGAGCGGGATAAGATACCCAAAGAGACAGGTAACATCTTTGGAACTCGAGAAGCTGGAGGCTGGACACCCAAGGTACTATTACCGTTAACAAAAGTGAAGAATGAATTACGAAAACAAAACATATCGAAAGTTGCTGAAAAATTCTAAGTTTAACCGGTAAATTATAGAGACTTTGTGAATATTGTAATTAAGTGGAGTGTAACAGTGGTATTTATAATCCCATTCTAAAGTATGTCTAACTTAAGACAGCCGCCTAACTCCAAAATCTTATTTATAAACATTTTCTATCGATTGTCTAACTTATGGACACTGCAATTGGTTGTCATGTTTTTAGTTACGAATTTAAAAGTTTATCTTGAAATTAATGAAATTTTCATTGAAAGTACACAAAATTGACAGATTACAGGGATGTCTTTGAATAAATGAGGAAATATTTAGACAGCAACTATTTAGACACTGTCCACTTTCCAAAGTGAGAGTTTTATAGAAAGAAACTTGGGGCCAAAAGTGGCACTTGAATTTTCTATTGTAACCCCAATGGCAGTGCCAACACATTGTTAGCTTCAGCGAGAGTTACCAGCTATATATGTCTTCGGGGAACATATTTCTGTAATGAGTTTTGTTGCATTGCATGTTCAGTTTCTTTCATTTACTTCACATATTCGCATTCTACTTCAACATGCAAAACACTTTTTTACCCACAGTTTCTTGGTGGAAAGTTATTTCAATGGGAGAATACTACATTTATAAGATCTACGAACATGTTTTGCATCTCAGTTCTAGCATAGTCTGCATGAGATCACACGACTTCCTGGTAGCAAAAACACATTTTTTTTTTGACTTAAGTTATTGACAGGCGCTTCTGCTTTTTGGTATTAATTAAACTGCCTGAAACTACTCTGGCAAATTTGTTCGTGAAAGAGCTTTAAGACGTACGACTTTGAAAATTAAATTTCTGGAATGAAGTCTAACATGAACTAGAACGCTGTTGATTAAAAACACAAAAATAAAAATTACACAAGAAAAATTACGTTCTGTTTTGCTGTTATTTGGAGAAGTCTCCACTCTTTTCTTCTCAAAGAATAAACCACCCGGACCAATAATTCTGTACGGAATGACATTTCTTTTATTGTTCGCTTCAGGGTTGCCATGTCTTGAACTAGTTCGATAGCCCAATTCAAAAATGTTTGAATTCCAAAATCGGAGCCGAAAAAGTAGCCTAATACCAATCAAAAATTTTCAATAACTACAATCACAATTTATTTAAAAAAAACAACAAAAAATAAAATAAATTTTTTGTTCATAAAAAAAAAGAAGAGAGACAAGGAATATTATCATATTTAACTGCTTAACCTTTTTCGTGACGTTAAGCCCACTGAAGAGGAGTTGAAAAGTGTCTTATTTATTTGTATGAAAAAAAATATCGCATAATACATTTGGGCTATTTATAGCCCAATTATGATTGTACTGTCATACTGAAATTGTTGTCGGAAATTTTGGAAAAAGATAGCCCAATTTCCGACAAATAGCCCAATCTGGCAAGCCTGGTTCGCCTTTGCTTTTTTATCATCAGTAGCTTAGCGTGGAAAGAGGTCGGGGTCGGTTGTCGGTGGGTGCAGACACCGGGAGAAATTTTGCTAAGAGGCAGAAAATTACTGAAGAAATATTAATTAAAACAATTTTGTCAATTCTTCCTTTTACTACTCTAAATGTAAGAGAGTTAAATACAATATAAAATCAATGAAATGACCCACGAGACTAATATGTAGACAGAGACACAGACGTCACTTTAACTTATGCTAAATAATTGAGTGAAAAACTGAACACCGTGGTATTTTAATCAGCTGGAACCTTATAATTTGCTACTGCTATTCTAATTGGAAAACAAGAAAATCATGAGACGACAAACTTCCAATTGTTGAAAATTCTTACGTCATCGCTTCTTATAATTGCTGCTACGGCATAGTGTGAACTATAAGGCGACGAAATAAATATTATTATCTTGAGAGATGACGTCGAATTTTGTATGTGATGTATTGTGATTTAGATGGGGGTGGTGGTTGGTTAATGTGCGCTGGTGTATGACGTTGATGATATTTCGGCTGGAGCGGGGCGGTCGTTATAGTTAAGTTAGGTTAAGGTACTCAGTTGGGTTGGTTCAAATCTTCTTTGTTACAGCTTCTTTGCTTAAGAAGGCATGTGAGTATGGCTGTTGTGTCCAAATTCTTTCCATATCCACTTGTTAGATTTATCAACTTATGGGTGTACTCCATCATCAGTATAACTGTCACCCAGAATGCTCAAGATGGTAGTTTTGCAAAAAGGCTACAGTTTCGAAATTTTACATCAATTTGGAAAGAAGAACAGCCACACAAAAAATGCTCTCAGCCTTGTAACCGATTTTTCGATTGGTACTGCCAGATCGTCACATAGATAAAGGATGGAAAAATCACCAACTTACGGTAATGGCAACACAACAGTGGAAGGCAATACTTCAGGAACAGAAAGATCGAAAGTTCCTATACATCTCTCATAACAAGTAAGAGTCTTTGAATTCCTCAAATTGGATTGAGATGTTAGGGAACGATTAAAAAATTTCGCATATACATTGCAGAAGATATTACCGCTAATGATTAAAATTCTTCAAATCTATAGGTAGAGTTGGGAAATAATGATTACAATAATAAGTCAATTACAATTACTTGTAATTGAAATCTCCAAACCAAATACCTTTTTAATAACTTTTATATGTAATTAAAGAATTTCAATTACTAATTACGTAGGTAAATGATGTAATTAAAGATTTTCAATTACTAATTACATGTAATTGAAAATCGTCAAAAAGCATTGATGTAATTATTTTTTTTTGTCAATTACATTGTACGTGATATTGCACAAATGGTTTCCTAATATCCCTAGTAAATATGTTAGTGCATCTGAATCGTTGAAGGTCTTTTTTCTTTTGCGGGAATTGTAGCTACTCCTCGACAACAAATAAAATCTCAACGACACTAAATTTGACATATTAGACCTGTTGTAGGTTAACCAACTGTTCTGCTAAAAGAACTGTCAAATTATGTTTTTATAGCAAAAAAATCATTAGCGAGGTTTACTTTTCATTTAGGTATAAAGAAGTTCCAAATGAACATTGGTTTAGTTTATTATAGATAAAATGCCTTTTATTTACCATCATTGTTATTTTTTATTTATTTTAATTAATAAAAACATGAAATGAATTATAATGCAAGAAATCAATTAACTTAAATGTAATTAACACAGTGCTTTCTTTGAAGTACTTGCAAAAACCCATTACTATTTTCAATTACATGTAATTTGTAATTGAATTTTTTCTGTTACAAGTAATGGAAATGTTTGTTTTATTCAATTACTAATTACTTGCGATTGAAATGAAAGTTGAAATAAATTACAAAAAGTAATCATTATTTCCCAACACTGTCTATAGGCGATGCTAGCCAGCGAAATTAAGCTGGTTTCGTAACCGCGTTTTTCTAGAATTTTCGATCTAAAAATTTCAATTTACCCAGCAAAAAATAGTTTCACACTAAATGACACACAAATTATACATTATAGGTACAAAATTGAAAAAAAGGTAAGTAAGAGATTTCTATAATTTTGTAAGCTTTATTAGTCAAAACGCATAAATGCAAATTCTATTAGAAGATCTATCTGCTAAAACTCATCAACAGGGCGTTTGCAGCTTATTGTTTGTTGAAAAAATCTATGAAACACAAATCAATCAAGGTAAGTATCTACTGACTTGTCTGGCTATATAACACCCTTTAGCTCTTTTTCCATTCTTCTACCAACAACATCAGCTGCAACGAGGCCATTGCCTTTTGGCTTATAAAGAATGTTTGTATTAAAATGCCTCACTTTCTGAGTGATGCACACTCTTTAGATTCTCTCTCCAATCTATTGCAACATTCCACCAACCGACCAAACCTACATTAAATAAACCACACCTTCATTGCATAGCAATAGCACCTGTCCCCCAAAGCGAAATGCTCCACTGATCTTTCGCCATCACTACTACTTACCAACCAACAAAAAAAACACGTAAAAGTACGAACACGATCGTGTGCTCCTCGCCTCGTTCGTCCACGTGTGACCACTCTGCGCGAGAAGGAAAAAATAAAATTCAAAAAAAAAAAAATTAACCAACCAAGATTGGAATGCGAGCTCTTTGGAGCTGTGTTTTGTTTTCGGCATCCCCATTGGAATTAGTTGAACTTTATTCAGCTAATGTGCTTCAGTTGTAAGTGCACTGCACACAGCACACATTCACTCCAGCCATACTAAACAGCTCCAGCTTCGTCTCTGATTCTACATCAATCCAAATCGAAGAACGAAACGAACGTTTGGTGGTGACCAGATGCATACTACAGGCATGCAACTTCGGCAGCTCGTAAGCTTCCTAACCTTCATTCTTGGTCGCCTCTCGCCTGCTACTTGCCACTGCCTATTGCACACAATTCTGTCATGACAATGCAATAACTCTTATTTGCAACCCTCGGTGTGGTGTGTTCCGTGGTCACAATGGGAGTTCACACATTCTCGCTACTTTTGCTGCTGCTGCTTCCATCGTGGCTGGTGGCAGAGGGGGACACACACACCTGGTATGGATAGGTGACTACCTAAGTGCATTTAATGCGGAGCTGCTGCCAAAGTGATGCCTGGCAACGAGCATCTCCTCGGGAAAACTCAGCTGAGCCATCAGGAGAACCAGAAGAACATTGAATATTGCAGGTGGGAAGCTATGGCTTGCTGCTAACATGCATCGGCTCCATTGGCATCGCCGGCTCACTACAGCGAATGATCGCATAAAAAAGGTTGCACAACATTCGATTAGAATCCCGCAGGGGAAATTCCTTTTAGCGCGACGACTCCCGGAACTAGGGCAACCGGTGGTGGTGGCTGTTGTGCCTGTGATGCGCTTCTGTGCAAAACGAGAGAAAACGTTTTCAAGTTCATTTACCTTGGGCGCTGGCCTATCATCATTCCGCAATCAGCTCCCAGCTCCCGGCTCCAATGGGATTCCGATGGAATTGCGGCCGTTCGATGGCTTTAAAGAGAGGTATTTTCCAGCCTTTTGCTAGAAAATCGCAGAGTGTTTGACTTGAATGCGTTTCATTGCACTTAGGAGTCTCCTCTCATCCGTCGTCTTTCTATCTTTGGTGTCGGAACCTGGAATGTTCGGTTTGACCTTGGAACCGATTTATGTATGCATTTCCGTATTGATCTGCTTTGCTTAGTGCTTTCTTTTTCTTCCTATAGCATATTTTTATAGGGATTACCTATCCGCCCTTTATAAGTCCTTGTTAACGGGGGAATCAATTATTTGGCAGTGAGCTATGAGGAATATTTATGGAATTTCCTGCTGTGTGAGGATTGCATATTGGCTGTTGCTAACTTCCAAAAAGAATGAAATTATAGTATTTGGTCGTAGGCCAGAGCATCAGTAGTGAAAAAAAAAGAAACGGAATTTTAGAGATATGTGCGATGATGCCAAGAAAATTTGTGCCAGCTACAAATTGGTAGGATAAGCGTCTCTCACATATGCCTCACCCAAGGAGTTAATATCTGCTTTTATGGTCGTTTATCTAAATTTAAAAAGACATTATATGAGCCCCTTTTTTTGCTATTTGGAATTTGGCCATGGCCAGGATTTTTAATGGCGAGTTTCTTGGGCGAGAATTTGCAAGGACTTATAGCTATTCTATAACGGCAATGGAAATTAGATTGAATATATAGTTTAGACACGTATGATGAGCACCGCACCGTTAAAAATTTGCATTTTTTGAATTGGATATAGAGATGTAATTTATAATCTGCCAGCAATTTATGATAAGACTTTGAATTAGAAGTGAAACAGGGCCTTAATTTAACTTTACTGCCAAAAATAAAATAATTTCATGTGGGTAATTCCTTATAATATATAGATATAAAGGGTTACGACTAACCTTGAATGCTAAACACACAGTGAGCGGTATAGAAAAGGATTCGAAAAGGGAAACCTATACAAATTGGTTTTGAACTTTTAAATAATTTACAAAACGAGAGGAAAAATTGACACAGTAGGAGAAGCAGCCCGTGGACTGCGAAGGTACTCAAATGTTGTATACCATCAATCATTTTTCAAGCTCTGTCCTTAGTTTTTTCCAGAGGAGGAAAAGTTCTTACATCGTCGAAGAACTTTTGCAAGTGTGCCTATATATTTTGTTTCTTGCAAACTAAAGAAAAGCTAAGTTTTTTTGTCAAAAAAGAGGCTTTCTGCAAAAACGGCAAACTTGATGGTTAAATTTGAATGGGTATACCTCCATCAATTTTGAATAAAACAATTCATTGAATAAATTGTGTAAAGTTATTTAAGCATGCCTTAAGCTTAATCCCTTCTTTGCTTTGAAAAATGTTATGAGCGATTCAATACAAAAATTCAAATTGTTTGATAATTATTTAATTTTTTACTGGTTTTTGTACATTTTGTCTTTTTAATCAACCATTTAATTTTTTTTCAAAAGTTTAATTATCAAATACGTCTTAGTTTTTGGAGTTTTACCAAACAAAGGTTGACCATTCGGAAACGCAACGATGAACTTAGTATGGCATTTTGGGATTGAAGCGTGCTTATTGCTCAGGTCCCTCACAACCATATAAAATATCGCTTGAACACAATTGTTCCTTACGAAAATGCATAATCCATAATGTCTATAGCATAATTAGAATATAATCTACGTTCCAGGCTTTACACACAAATTCACATCGTGGAAATAGGGTTTTGAGATATTTTAAGCATGTTTTAATAAATAAAAATAATAAAACCAAAATTTCAAATAAAGAAAACATAAAACCTAAGAAATTATTTGCGCAAATTTTTCATTTTAATAATTTCTTGGGGTTTCGATTTTCGAATACCTGAAGGTTTTCTAGATTTTTCATTTTCAAGATTTTGGGTTTTAGGTTTTCGGAATTTTTGGTTTTCTGGATTTTAGGTTTTTAAGATTTTATTTTTCTTGGGATTTTGATTTCCGGATACCTAATGAGTTTTTTGGATTTGTAGTTTTCAAGATTTTGGCTTTTCTGGGCTCAAGGTTTTGGGGATTTTAGGCTTTTGGAATTTTATTTTTCTGGAGATTTCGATTTCCCGACACCTAATGGGTTGTCTGCATTTTTTATTTTCAAGATTTTGGGTTTTCTCAGTTTTAGGTTTTCGGGATTTTTGGTTCCCTGGATTTTATTTTTCTTGGGATTTTGATATCCGGAATAAATAATGACTTTTTTGGATTCTTCGTTTTCAAAATTTTGGGTTTTCGGGGCTTAAGATTTTCGAGTTTTCGGGATTTTAGGCTTTTATTTTTTCTAGGTTTAAGTTTTTCTGGATTTTAGGTTTTCTTGAATTTTGGTTTTCGGGATTTTAAGTTTCTGTTTTTTTTTCTGGATTTGGGTCATCGGGATTTTTGTTTCCAGGATGCTGACCCTTCTTCATCCTTCTTCAATGCTAAGCTACTTTATAGAAATCATATCACCAAGAAGACCAAGTTCGTCCTATCCACAGGTATATGATATAGAATGGTATGATGAAATACATGATATAAGATGTGGTTCTGGCTTTGGTATTTAATTCATAAAATTAAAAAAAAAAATGAATTGAATTGCAAAGACCAATTTTAACTATTATTCTTAGTTGAGTAACTGACATGAATATAAAGGCCTCACAGGAGAAACCACCATTCAGTTGTGTGCTTTTAACACATTTCTTAAAGGAAATTAAGACCCTCTATTCATTTTCTTTTCAGAAACATAAATTCGTAACACAAGCAAAATTCTCAAATCCAAAGCTATCCTTGACTTTAAGACCATCTCCGAATTTACATATATGGAAATCATCCTTGTTTTCACACTCAACTTACATATGCCTACATTGAGTCCTTTTCACACTTTCATAGTCACAAACTGAAAAAAATAAACCTGAGTACTCACAATTTTCAATCCAGATCATATACAAACACTTGATTTCTTATCGGCCGTCTTATACCGTGTGCCGCCAGCCGCGCCGCATCAACAACACATCACCATCATCCATCAAAGGGAAGCGATCTCATCACTCATTTGGTCACACAAACAAACAGCATTCGGACTGGTGGTGTTCCAGGGCCAAGACTATGTTCCGATGCCTTGCGTAGTTCATGATTCCCAGTCCCATTTTTACAGTTTAAGTACAATACAACACACCATCAGAAATACTCGTACGCCACCTTTTTCTTTTTCTTCACCACGACCGGGGACCCACCTGAAGTGTATGAACAACACAACACAAAACAACACATACGAATCTTCTTTTCTTATCCACTTGTCGCACAATATTGTTCTTGATACGGCCCCCATGAGAAAGTAAACACTGGAATTCGCCCAGTGGGAAATTCCTTCGGCTCTGTGTGGCTGGATAAACTATAGACCAACACTATAGAGCAACATCCATCATCGGGGGAAGCGAACACAAGCAAAAAAGGTAAACCTTAGTGGAAGTTTAGTTGTCTGCTGCTGCTGCCTCTATCAATTCCTTCATCCTGTCGTCCCTCTGAATGCTCCTCTGGTGCACCAGCGGCGGCCGCCTCCACCTTTGTTAACCTCGTTTGCGTCATAATGAAAATAAAAGAAAATTTGGAAGAACATCCATGCCCAGGCCAAGCAGGAGCGGATTTGATGATTAATAAAACAGCTAAGGTAAATTGCCTTAAAATCACAGAAGAATCTGAAAATCGCTTCTTTGAATTTTCCCAGTATTCGGCATTTAATTAAACATTTTAGGGAAGAAGGAGGGCGAGTTTAACTTTTGAGGCTTTCGCTATCGGAAAAAAGAACTTGTGGTGCAATTTTTTGTCGCGACTTCCCTTGAATGATCAAAAGCAGTGAAAACCTTGCACGTATTTGTATGAAATAATATTTAAATTTTTGAAATTTCTGTAAATTAGTTAAATATTATGTGCAAAGGGCTTTGGGCCCTCAGATCCATGTATCCAATCGATTAACTCCGGCCCTGTACAAAAATAAGACCCAAACAAAGCAGGAAGAGTTTTTGATTCGAGTGCTATTCGGTCGTAGGTATATAGAAAACGAGCAGGCCAGGTAAACTTAACTTATCCACCACCGCCATCCAACAATTTGGAACGAGATTTAATGGTGCAGCGATGGGATAGTGCCTAGTTGCTGGAATTTATGCACTGTTACATTATTAATACCAGATCCCGGTCGATGTTGGTTCCTCTGGCGCGGTTGCTTTTGCTCCTGACAATGGGGGGATAATTAAGAGCAAACATCCCAGAATCGTTAGGCCAACGCCCCAGAGAGCTGCAGTCTGCAGATGCAGATGCACTTTGCCATCAGCAGGTTGAAATATGGTGCTAGTAGTGTTTTTTTTTTTTTGTTCTTAAAATAATCATCTTTCATGACAATATAATGATGATGCAGCTAGGGCTCGCAGCGGTGCAGTGCCATCAGTTCGGTTGGCTTTTCAGCGCGCAGCAACAAATGTTTCCACGGCTGCACCAGCACAACAAAGTGATTTGTTTGTAAACAAAACCAAGGAACCGCGAATGTGGCGGCTGCATCAGCGGGTAACAAGTTTATTGGTAGTTTGGTTGGGTCGCACCTGTGAGCTGTGATATGCGTCGGAGGTGTTGTTGCTGCTTCAGATGCACTTGTGTTTAAACAGGTAAAACGGGAGGAATTCATAGACGTAGAAGAAGATAACGACGACGACGACTACGGCGACGACGACTACGACGACGAGGATGACGACGTGTTTCTCTAAACAGCCTCTCGATTATTTGCCTTCACTTTTATTGCCGTCCTAATTGATATCAATTGCTGTGTGAACCTGTGCCTGTGATGCGTACGACCTGGGTGATCTCAAGCGTTGGGTGTGAACTAGATAATGTGCTCCTATCTGTAATACCGTGGGATTTAAAATATTAGATTTTCATTAACATATTGGTGGAATCTTTAATCCCTATGGTGATATTAAGTAGAGTAGGTATAGGTAGGTATATCAATTCATAGTTTTAAGAAATTCAAATGAATTCAATGTAACCTTACACGCGGATTTAAGGATACAATTTCAAGGAATTGCTTCCTGTATTGAAAGATATATTTCACCTTGTTGAAGAAGTTAATCTTGGGAAAGGATTAAATAGAAATCTATTTCCGTTAAACTTTTTTCTTTTGAATTGAGTTTTGATATGTGTGTGGATATTTTCGGATAAAATTGTAATCAGAAAATAAGATAGGTACTTTTCGTAAGATTGTCTAATAATCCAAATCGTTTTAAATACAAAGAAGGACATAGTGTAGGCAATTAACTGCATCACTAGTTCCAAAGTTAATGTGCGTTAATTTATCGAATTTTCCCTATCCGTGGTTCTTTAAGGAGAATAGATTCTCAACATTAAACCTTTAATTTTGAAAGCTTCTTAAAATTTTGGTAAACATTAGTCTTGACAGTTAATATTTGGCAGTCGTGAAGTAGACACGTGGCAAAATTATTATTTAAAAATATTCGATAAACCAACGTGTTTTAATCGTTAAAACATTTTATCAAAATCAATCGTCGATTACTGTGACGATGAGAAAGTTACGTGAAATTTTTGGGAGAAACAACGTGCCAACAAAACGCACTATTTATCGTGTAGTGAATGATTTCGAAGAAAGAGGGTCTGTAGGTGATAGGCCCAAGCATGGACCACAACGTACTGCAAGATCGGCTGAAAACATTACTGCTGTTCAAGGAGGTGTTCAAAACAACTGCTCTGCTAGACCTCTTTCCACAACAAGTTATTCCAAGAAATGGTGATGTTGATTGGCCTCCATGGTCGCCTGATTTGACTGCTCCGGAAAAGCAAGGTTTATGCAAACAACGGGAAACGCTTGAGCAACTCAAACTAAATATTCGTGATGAAATTAATGAAATACCGCGTGTAATGTGTTAGAATGTAATGAAAAATGTGCTCAAAAGGGCTCGCATTTGTGAGACTAACAGAGGCGGACATTTACCTGATATTGTATTCCATACATAATTGCCGACATTAAATAAAACATTTATCAATATATATGATCCATTCTCTTTCATTTAATCAAAAATTATAAACCAACAAAGTAGTATACCTTCCCAGCGGACACCCTGTATAATGTTTTTCTTCTGTACGAATAACGCATTGTCTTAAAATAACCAAAAGTGAGGATATTTAAAGTCACTTAAGGGTTTTAGGTTTTCCTAAATTTCCATATATTTCGATTTATTGTGAGTCAAAAAAACATCCAAAATAGAGCATGACATATAGTTCCTAATATTCACCAATCTTTTTTTTGGCGTAAGTTTCTACATTGCGTCTCGAGCATTTTGTTGGTTCCAGCAGGACGGAAAGACCCCTTATACAGCTCACGGGCAACGATGGAAATTGTGAAACACCTACATCTGCAGGGTGGACCAAAAGTCTACTTCCTATATGTAAAAAATGTATAACTCTAAATAAATAAAATTATAGATATTTTTGAGTTATTTTTTTTTCATCGTTAGGGAAAGTCTTGCAACCGATCCTGAAACATCGATACGCCGAAGTTAGTCATATCGCGTAGCACGATTAATCGAATTTTGAGGAAAGATCTGAACCTATATCCTTACAAGATCCAGTTGGTGCAACAGCTCAATCCTGATGACCAAGAAAAACTTCTGGAGTACTGCAGAACTGTCAGCGATAATGACGAATAATTTTTGGAAAATTGTATGATGACTGACGATGCACATTTTCACTTAAGCGGATTTGTGAACAAGCAAAATTACAGATTTTGGGGCACACATCAGAATCCCAAAAAATCTCCATCACTACATCACACTCACTTCATGTTATTGTTTGGTTTGACATAAACTTCCCGTAAGATTTATGCGCCATATTTCTTCTACTTTTTTGTGTGGGTTTATATGAAGGAAAAGGTTTGAATTAACAAACCACAGACTATACAGGAGCTGAAACTCAACATTCGCACCGAAAACGGTCAAATTACTTCAAAAGTCATAGAAAGTGCCAGTAAAACCATCAAAAAAGTCCAAGAGTGCATGCATTCTAATGGTGGCCACTTTACCGATTTGATTTTCCATAAATAATGTAAAAAATGTCTATGAAATTAATTTTTATTTGTGATTTATTTCATTAGTTTTTATCTTTTCATTCAAAAGTTATTTCAGATACAACGTAGGAAAACGACTTTTGCGCCACCCTGTATATGACATTGTGACATTACTTTTGTCCACCTTGTAGTATATAAATATTTTATAGATTTCAATCGAACGTGATATCAAAAGAGAATAAAATAAATAAACATAATAAAATTTGTAAAATAGAATAAGAAGAATAACATGATAAAATAAACTTGTGCCCCCTATTAATAAACGGCGAACAACGCCGTGATAGAACAAACACTTCTGTCAACTTGTCATTTCTATTAATAAATATTGAATGGTCTGTGACATGTGATAACGAGAGGATAACTTTAACTCATATCCAATTTGTCGTTTAAGAGACGGATGACTTCTTAACACATTCATACATCTCATAGAACCGTTTACTACTACAATCATAGTTTTCATAAATAAGTGCGCATGTATGTGACACACGTACATTGAAATGTTGGTATACATTTTGATGAAATGTTGTCGTGCTTTTAGTCATAACGACTGGAAAGATATCATAAAGCGAAAATATGTTTATTGATAAGAAAAGATATATCAAACCGACAAGTTCGATATCCTTGTGCCATCTAACACCTCTGTCAAGGAGTGGCTAGTGTTCTTTTTATTAATAGAGCTGGTAGTGTGTTTAAAACCTTTTGTTGCATCACGGATATACATATATCTTTTATACTGCTTAACTGCCATATACAATTGACATTTAATGTTTATGTCTGATGATATGTAGTAAACCCTTTTTTGTTTTGTTAATTTTGAGTATGTCGTTTGAAATACTTCCCTTACATTAAATCTGTTTTGTTCAAAAGTTAAATTGGCTGTCCGAATGTGTAAGCCCATTCCAAAATAACCACATTTTATCTATTTGAACCTTCCATTTAAGGACTTTAAACATAAATAAAGTGTGATGGGTTGCTGTTGGTTTTGACCCAAGTTCTTAGCCTACAAAAAGAGAAATAAGGTTCAATTTATCTATACATTTCGGCCCCACCACAATCCTAGGTACCTATAGCATTTAACAAAACATAAACTTTTATATGAAATAATGTAACGATTGCCTTGCTGTACATATACACTATACACATAAGATTTGTCAATATCACCGGAATTATTTTTTCCATCAGGACTAATTTGTATGCTGCGGCTGAAAACCGCAAAGATACTTTATCTTTCAACCGCAAACTTGATACATCAATTCAAATTCAAAGTCTCGGTCAGATATTTGCACACTTTTATAGTGCAGCATCATGTCGCATCGCAGCACGTTCCAGCTTTTCTACTAAATTGTCTGAATCCATGATGTGTTAGTGTTAGTGTGTGTGTTTGTATTTGGTTTAAAAATTGGACAAATTCTCTGTGTGACGGGTTGAGTACGAAATGGCTTTCAATTTCTGTGGTTTAGCTAGCAAACCAATATTGGTATATGGGAGAAACTTCATGCAATTGCAAAAATGTCGAATGTATATATCGTGGGTATACAAGCAGAAGGCACTAAGTCAATTTTTTAGGATTTTTACATTTGAATGCAAAGTGATCAAGAATGATGATATCTATGTAATCCAAACACCTCCTAAGTCATTATGGAACGTTAAACATGAATTATTTGAGGTTTAGTTTTGCACTAAGTCAGTTAAATAATTTATAATACTGTTAAAACGCACTAAGTTGACTTAGTGCATTTTGGCTGTCATAGAAAAAACACTTCATTCTATAATAATACAGCAAGAAAGCATTAAAGTGGACTTAGTGCTTTTTACCTGTCATCAAAACTAAGTTTTTTGATTTAAATAGGTGATGAGTTACTGTTACCTAATTGTTTCAATTTGGCAGTTTTGGTCAAGAAAAAAAGTATTTTTTTAGTTTTCCGTAGTAGGTAATAGTGAATAATCTGCACAACCTTACACATCAGATGAAAGCGATGGTAAATAGTTCCAATCTCTTTCTTTATTTATTGTTAAACTATTCTTACCTTGTTTTTATTGTGAACTTATTAAAACACTCGACTTTTTCTTAAATTTATTATTCTAACTTACCATACCGTTTTCTTCAATTTAATTACTTATTATTCTTACCCCATCTAGGCCTTTACTTATTATTTTATTTTCTTACTGTTATTATTATTCTTATTCCTTCTTGCTCTTAAAGTGTTAAACTCATTAAAAAAAATGTTTCTTCAGATTTATTTTTTCAGTTATAATTGACTAATTCACACATTATTGCAATATCAATTCAGCTAAAAAGCACTAAGTCAGCATATTTTTTAGTTCTGCTCCAATATTTTCGAATTGGTTTAGCAAAACCTTAAATTTTAAATTGTAAATTTAAGTCATAATGTCAATAGAGCTTTTTATGTGATAGGATGAAAAATTACCATCTGTATTGAATTTTCAAGAGTAAACAAATATTAAATATCAATTTACTCAAAACTATGTTTTTTGACTTAGTGCCTTCTGCTTGTATACCCACGATATATTGTATGTATAAATGTGATAAAAGTTTGGAATTTTCATTTTTGCATTTTGTTGCATTGGCAATGTATGAGATGTAGATATATTTGTAGTTTTTTTTTTTTTGCATGACAAATCTAATTGCATTGAAATTCAAATAGATCTCCACCAACCCATACACAGGCACACAGAAGTTAAACACCCATTGCGGATGTGGATAGCCAAAATCAGGAGGATATATTCTTGCCAACAAAAAAATTGTCAATGATTCGCTGCAAACCGCAGCGCAGGATGCTTGATGCTGTATCCACCAATGTGTACCATCAAACACGAATGTGCACTTTTAGAGTGAATTCACAAAGAATTTGGAAAGATTTGCGTTATTTTTTTAGTCGGTCATTTCGTCAACAGGGTATATCTAAACTTAAATGTTGAAAGAGGATCCATTTGGTGTGGGTTGTAAGTAAATAACAAATCCACTGCCGTTAGTAAAAATGTTTTGGGTAGGTATATTTTTTTTTTTTGCAATAGCTAATGCTTTGATGTGCGACGCAGTCGTGCATTTTTAATTGAGAAATATCGCTATCGATATCATTTTTGACTACAGAAATATTTTAATTTTGAAAATCGGTATTTTTGGGTGTTTGAATCCGAACATTTCGCTTTCAATTTTGAAATTTTAAAAGATAAAAAAAAACACTTGCTGTTGTCAGAATGTATGAATAAGTTCACACGTATAGACTATTTGATTCGATTGTTTTCCCATCACGGTTTAAAGGAACACCAAAAATTCAGATATACGAAATTTTGATGTAAACGACTTAATAAGTATACCTATACAATTCGGAAAAATGCCATATAAGGAATATCTCCGCCGAAAGAGGGGGTTATTAAAGTATGACTTAAGGTTTAAGACCGCTTAGCTTTTAGCGGGGTTGGGTGTAGCCCATCCCAGAACCACTTGTCCCAAGACAACTCATCGCCGATGACTCATCCCATAACTAAATTGGGCCTAAAACACACAAAACATCCCTTACACTTTCTATGGGATTGGTTTCCAGTTGGGACTTGGGATGAAGGGTCGGGGTTGGGATGAGTGTTGAGCAGTTGTCTTGGGATGAACTGGGATGACACCCTTTTAGCGGTGGTGATCGAAATCATGAGAGTAAAGTAAATTGGTTCTTGTTAGACTTTTTCCACTTTTAACTAAAATTTAAACTTAAGTTAAAAAAAATAGGGTTGTTTAAAATTAAATTTTCTACATATAGTTTAGTCACAAATTTGTTTTCACTGAATTTGGGACTAAAAATATTTTTTTGGGATTCTATAATTGAAGTCACAACAACTTTTTGAATTGAAAACTATTCGTTCTCGGAATAAGTCGGAAAAAAATAGTAAATTTTAAGTCAAAGAAATTTAAGTTATCTTCCAAATTTTTAGCTTTAAATAGTGAATATTTTGTGATTTATATTTTAAAGAGATAATAGCTTTGTTCCGGCTTCAAAACATTGATTGCAAAAAATGTTGTTGAAATAAAAATTATGTATACCTATTTAGAAGAATGAGTTTTGGGTACAGTCGACTTCGCTTAACTGGGAACGTTATTGCAAAAAAGTTGTTTCAGTTTAGAGGAATTCTTGTCGTAGTTGTGAGGACCAGCATGAAAAGGAAACAGCTGTTCATTTCCTCTGTAAATGACCCGCTCTGGCCAGAATGAGGGTACAATCATTTGGAAGGGCTTTTCTTGACGACCTCCACGAAACGGATCTAGGACAAACTTCGGTTTGAACTCCTGCACTGTATCCATTCGACTCCTTTAAGCAGCGTGAAAGCGGACTAAGGTTTTCTAAGGATGTGCCTACCCCTTTTAGACCCGTAAAGAAGTATATCCAAAAAACCTCCTAATAATATCACAACACAGGTCAATACGAGTTATGGTATATCAAAACGGCGCACACCAGGGGTCACTGAGCTAGGTTGCTCTGGGCCGCCATTTCTACTTACCTTAGCGGAGTTCTGTCAAAATAAGACAAATTTCCATTCGCCTTTCTTATTCTTAGAAAAATGGAAGAATGAAAATAAAACATGAAATTACAACTTTAAAAGGTGTGTAAGATTGATGGGTATAGGTAATGTCCAAAAATAGTTTCAATTATGCCGCAGAATTATAGGCACCCGGAGGTAGTGGCAAGGGGGCACTTGCCGCCACCCCCGGCTCTGGACAGTACCACAAAATTAACACATTTTTTACTTTGAATTTTAACAAATACTTGTCTTCTCTCCTGATTTGTATCTGCTAAATTAACTAAATCATGATCTCATGCAATATTCTGTATCAAAATCAATATTTAGAGAAACTAAATTTCGGAGCGAGATTTCAATGAAATTCAGAATTTTGACGTAAGAGAATTTTGTGATTTTAAGATAATAATTCAAAAAAGCCAGCTTACGTTTTTTTGATCATAGAGATTTTGATCACTCAATTTGACGGAGCAGCAGGCAAAACCTCTTAACATTATTCACCTAATTTTAATAATTACACCTAATGAGCAATGCAAATCCAACAAATTTCATCAGTTTCAGACTTTTGACAGCAAAAGCGACAAAATTAGCCGAGGGATTATGTGGATTGGTTCAATCATAAAATGGATTGTCTAATTCGAACACGTCAAAATTTTATTTATTTTTGACATTTATCACGTTTAAGCAGCCATGTTCCAAGCTCAAAGGGTTATACGTGGAATTTGTGATATCGCAAAAAAAAATGGACTTCCTGAATTCCTTTGGAAAATCATATAGAGCCACTCGTCCTTTGAAGAACTATTAACTATTGAATAGGGTTAAATCCAAATCAACCAATAATTCATGTTCATAGCTATACGACTTTCTATACTTTCTATAGCTTTAAGGAGCCTTCGAGCTTCAAATAAAAAAAGTAATTAGATTGATCTGCTTGCCGCAAACCTATATAACGAACAACACTTTCGGTAGAGTTACTTTTGACAAGATAAAATCGAATTTCAATTTTCACTTGAAAGCACACCTCGAACGAGTACCTTTGATGGAAGGCATAGATAAGTTCCTTCGTCAAACATCAACACAAGACGACGACGACTCTAAGGGAGTAGCACTTACATTGCTTTTATATGCCATGTTTGTTGCCTACGCCACTATTAATGTAGGGATGTATGCATCAGAAGGTGATGGACATCAAGATTAATGAAAAGAAAAAGAATCCAAAAGATTAAACACAAAATAAATAAACCCCTTTGAAGTGCAACTGTAACAAAGTCTATCTTACCAGGCAGCCAGCACCATTGCCAGCGGTGCCGGTGGTGATGCACTGGCATTTCATGAATTTTTCAAGTATTTACTACTGGCTTCTTTAGCTGTGTAATCCATTTTAGGCGTTGTCACGTGCGACAGTCCCATTATCCAGTAGCAGTCAGTCAAAGCTAGTGTGCTTCCATCACCTTGCTTGCTGTATAAAATCTTCCCTTTCACCGATAGTCGACTCGCCACCAAGCCAAGCCATACTCTGTGGCAGCAGCACAGCGCATCAGCGGTTGCAGCAGTTTATCAAGCTAACTACTCCCTTTTGAGCGCAAGAGGACAGAGGATCCTTGCCTTATTCGTACATCTCTGGCTGGTTTGAATGGCGCTTTGTAACCAAGCATGTCCATGGGTGGAAAAGTCTTGTAAAACATTGGGAGTTGCTTCTAAACCATAAGAAAATGGGAATCGAGAGAATCGGGCAATATTTTCTGCACGAAGCGTGTATCCCTCCTGATGGTATATCTATACTTAGGTATATATAGAAGGGATATAAGCTTTTATATGGCGCTACGATGTATCTTCACATGGTGTTGCTATGGGTACCTTTACTTACTATGGAGCTGGCCATGGGGCGACACATCACTTCTTCTGACACTTTGAGGCAAAAGGTGAATTTTACCTTAATCGCAATACATTGTTTTTGTTCAATGATGATGCACACCTTTTAATAGAAATGACTTTAGGCATGCCAATTATAACAGTTTCGGTTTATAAAAGAACTGTATATGTGGTAGTAGCCGGTGGCGTAATGGTAAGAGCGTAGGCTTGTCATGCCGGAGGGATGGCCTCGTCCACCTAAAAAAAAAAAATCGGCTAGGTACTGCCTCTTGCGACGAAGTGACAAATCCTCCAAGAGTATCCCTTGTTTTAACAGTCAAACGGTGCATCGATAAAATTAGGAATATGAGCAGGCAAAATCCCTTCTGTTCATGGAAGTGTTAGTGTTAGGGTAGGTCCTGCTTGTGCAGCTCGGTGAGCGCCCTTTGATGGTCAGATATGGAATGCGATCTTAACTCAATCCATCTGCCACACTCACCGAGCTGCACAAGCAGGACCTACCCTAACACTAACACTTCCATGAACAGAAGGGATTTTGCCTGCTCATATTCCTAATTTCATCGATGCACCGTTTGACTGTTAACACTTGTCATAAATGAGTGCCTCTCGGATTTGGCAGGAAATTGTATAGGTCCCATCCATTCCTGCAAACAAACAACACGCACACAGGAATGGTTTAGAGTTGTAAGTCATCACTAGGCCCTGGTTGTAGCGCCACATTATTTATTTTTATGGGGCTCCGCAGGGGCAGGGCACTCCACCAGTGGGCCTACTTCAGGTACCCAGAAAATTTCTCATATTTTTCACGCCCACTTTTAAAGGCGACAAACTGTTATAAATTGGTATTTCTCTCAACTCGTCCATAAAATATTGATTTTATGTTTTTGATGTGAAGTATTGTTCAGGTTTTGCCTACTCCTCCGTCAAATTGACATATCAAATTCTCTGAGATCTCAGAAACGTCAACTAGCTTTTTGTATGTTATACTTGAGGGTGCATACACAAGTATAACAAAGACAAAAGTGTATTATTGTTTTATCTGTAGTTGCAGCTTGGAATAATTCAACCTTAACAAAAAGTGATTGGAAGTTGTAATTTCGGTTGCAGTCTTTCAGTCGCAGTTGAAAAAAAATATTTTTTTTATTCTTAAAATGTATTATTCAGAAAGCGTAGTAAAGTTCACAGGGTAAACGCGACTATCCACTTTTATCTTCCTTTCAATTAATTCCTTTTATCTCCTCTTAATTTAAAAAAAATTATTCCGGTAAACCGCTGTTTGGAAAAAAAATTCGGTTAAGTATAATGTTATGTTCAAATCATAACCATTGCATATTTGAAATCGTTCTTCACTTGAAATTGTTCCAAATTTGACTTTCGTGTCACTGAAAGTAAATTGTTAAATGTAAACGCAGTTCTGACAAAAAAATTCGTTAGTTCTTAAGACTTCTGATGAAATTCATCCGCAATATCAACGGGCAAACAACGACTTAGGCTACTCCACCATCACCATCACTGCGAGGATGGTGTTGCTCGCCCATAAGCCATAAATACTAAAGTCGAAAGTGGCAGGAGTGATGTGTTGCAACCTGCTACTCCGTGACAAGTGCGGTTTTTTGATATTTCCCCAGGCGATTGTTACATAAATGGTTACATTGAATTTTTTGTATCCTCAACTCAGAAGATATACCCAATAAGAAGAAAGGAGTTGATTGGTGGTTTAGGAGGGGGGGGGGGGCGGACTTGGCAGGCGGGAATGAACGAACGTCCTTGTCGATATCCGAGAATGTGAGTATGTGGAACGATGGGAGAGTAGGTAAACCTATTCGTATATATAGAAGTAGGTGCATTAAATGTGATTGTCAAGAAGCTGTACGACGACGACGACGACAACAGTGAACAAACGAACGACATCAACGACAACAATGACGCCTTTTGCTTGGACTCTCTGTTTCAGACAATTTGCTCGTCGCGCAATGCAAACTGTGCAAAATGAAGTGCATTTTCCATGGAGACAGCTGAGAATTGAACGTTTGACATTACCGTGAAATAGCTTTGGAATTTTCACTTTGTGCATGTGTGGTTGATGATGGTACACAAAGGGGGCGACTTGAAGGAAGGGCTGGATGATGGTGATGGTTTTGTTTTATTTGAGAACCATATATCCACTGTCGATTAGAACGCTTGAAAACCAAAGGAAAGGGAGTGAGACAAACAAAATAAAAAGTCTGCCTCAGTTCGAAATAGACTTTGTCCTTTCTCAGTGCCGATGGTAGGTAACTAAAGTTTATGAACAGACAGTGATGGAATTGGATTTCAATTGAGGAAATTGAACGCTTTTAATTTCGAAGTTTAACTTGGAATAAGAGAATAATAATCGCGATGAAGCTCATCTGAATGTTAATACTCCGTAAGAACTTAAATAAAGTCTCCTTTGACGTATACAATTTTACATGATGATCGTTCTTATGCAAATTATATAGATTCATCACTTAACTTACCATATCTTACATAACCACTTACAGTCATATAAATACAAAACACTATCCGCTCCATAACACAGGTATTAGCTGGCAAACAGATAGGGAACTTATCGGCTTGATAGCCCTTTTCTTGTTAATAAACATACTTTTGCTTTATGATGTCTTTCCGGACTGTTTTAATAAAAGCACGGCAACACTTCATTAAAATTAACCAACATTCCAATACGTGTGTTACATACATGCACTATGATGTATCCAACTGTGTTTTAAAAAAGTAATCCTCTCTTAATCGTCAAATGTTGGGAGTTAAAGTTATCCACTCACTATTGAATGTCAGAGACAAATCCACATTTATTAATGTTAATTAAAAGTTGACCTATGTGTAGTTCGTTGTCCGAAGTTTATTTATAGAAGGGTTATTCTTAATTTGACCAAATACCTTCTTACTATTCCAGTTTAGTGTCCCTTAGCATAATGGTTAGTTCCTTTGAAGCTTATTCTTTTTCAAGAGTATATCAAGTCAAATATCAAAGTGCCTCTTACCATTACAGTTTGAATTCAGCAGAAAATTGTAGGTCTCCTCTATTCCTGCCCACAAACAACACGCGCACATCAGGAATAGAGGGTTGAAATTTTGAAATCACTAGGCCCTGGTTGTCCACTAAATTGCCTAGCTGTAGTGGCAGCATTGCCAAAGTTGAAAGGTACAAATTAAAGAAAAGAAAATCAGCTGTAGCCAAAGTTGCGCTGCTAACAAGGTATTTCATATAATTTTAGAAAAAGATCTACCTAAATAACTTACACGATACTTCATTTAATTGGGATAGAGTCCCCGGCCCTGGTCGAAACCAAAGGCGCCAATATTAAGGTGCGAATAGAGTCCCCGGCCCTGGTCGAAACCAAAGATGCAAATACTACGGTGGGATAGAGTCCCCGGCCCTGGTCGAAACCAAAGATGCAAATACTACGGTGGGATAGAGTCCCCGGCCAAAGTCGAAACTGAAGGCTCACAAACACACAATACTTTCACCACACGAAAGCCAAAAACTTCGAAACAACTATCTAGTGCACCACGCACTCATCAGTGTCTTTCTTGGTACTTCTCCTTTCGTACTCGAGAATGATACCCACAACACTGGTAAAGGCAGAAGACGAATCTCAATACAAATTACACCTTCACTTATCATCTCTATGGGCTGGAGTAAGTAACATTTCGTCGTATCAAATGTTCGTATATCTCGCTTATGACGATGAACGGTGACTGCCGGTGGTTATTATTTGAATTTGAAAATCCAATAATATTTCAAGTAACAGTTGGGTCGTTGTTGAGGGCGATGTGTGGTGATAGGTAGAATGATGGTTTATAGATGGAGGAAATATAGGTATGTGACTTCATTACAAATCTACCAGCGCGAATTGAGAAACCCTTTATATGAACAATTGAACCTACATGCACATATTCCAATTAATTCAGTACAAAACAAAATTGAAAAGTTAAAATTAAAATAATTCAATGGCGCCCGCTTCTCCCCTATAGATAAAACAAACTTTGAAAATGAAATTTATGAACAATAGCACGGACTTAATTAAGAACTTAAAGCTGAACAAATAAGTATAAACCTTTTGTTTTTATTGTTTGTATACATTTAAATTCAACTCACACATTTTTTAATTAATTTCCATCCTTAAAAGGATAAATATATGTATGTACATTGTACAATTGAAGGTAAAACAAAAATGCAATTAATTCAAATTCAAGAGCTGTAGGTATGCATTGAAATTTTATTTAACTCTCTCAATTAATTTACTCATCACACATCAAGGATTTTATTTTACCTTTTTTTTTTTTGTTTTATTTAGAACATACATACGTCATCAGGATTCAGTGATCAATCTTTACTATAGGTTCCTGTATTCCTGTATAGATATATCTGGAATCAGTGGATATAAATACTTCTAGCAACTTTTTCAAACCGAGCTTACCAAAAAAATACAAAGATAAACTGACAAATGACCAGTTTCCGAAAACAGTAACACTCACAAAAAAACACATCACACTGTGTTGCACAGGATAAGAAGGACGATAGTCCCTATAGCTAGAAAATATTTCCACTGAGGGCAACAAATCATGTGAAAATAAAGGATTAACGCGGAATGAGTTACACAACTATATATAGTTGGGTTTGCTGGTTTTCCAAGAGAATATTGTGTAATTTTTTAACATTTTTTTGTTTTGTTTTGTTTTTTTTCTTATATTTTATGTGATTTTTGTGTATTTTTATGGGGATATTTCATTTAAACTTAAAAATATTCATCGATTGACGTCCAATTATCTGATTGACATTTTTTTGTCTGCTACCATCCGACGACTATATATAAATGACCTGAGGAGAGGATGTTGTGCTTTTCTGTATTTATTTTATTTTAAACAAATTTTTCCGGTAGCTAAAACAATATGTCGATAGAGTTCAACTTGTATAGAAAAAAACACCATCAGTCGAAGTTTTTTTTTTTGTATAGAATTCGATTCGAAAACTGATTATGTATGGTTTAATCCATCCATTGCCATTTTTAAATTTTTTTGCTCGTAACTACTATATAGAGTTCTATAAGTGGCAGAAAAAGCCACGAACATTGAAATGGCTCTTTGGTATTCAAAGAGAATAAATTTGTCAAAATGCGATTTGAATTTTTTTGTTATAATATGGAAATTCTATCGGGATTTATTAAAAAATAATTGAGATTTGGATTTTAATTGAAAAAATAAATGACCGGAAAATATTTTGCATAGTGGATTAAAATTCAAAGCATTTTTAAATAAATTTCTAACTGCTATGCATGATTTAATTAAACAAAAAATTAACAGCTGTATTATTCACTACAGGTGTAAATAATATTTACATAAGTGAATTTTGAACCTGTCCTATTAATCCGCATTTTTTAAACTTTTCAAATTTAACTTTTGTGCATAGTATTCACTCAAAACATGCATTAAACACGGTGCCATTCAAAATGCATAACAACCGGATGTAAAATTGTTTAAAATTGACTATAAACATCCTGAATGTCAATAATTTAACATTTTCGAGCATATATTTCTTTTTTTTTTTGTTTCTTGTTGTTGTATTTCAATATTCATCGTTCGAAATTAAAAAAAAAATCAAGTTACCCTAGCTTTTTTCGTTTGAACACAATTTTTTTTTTGTGTAAATTGAAAGCAAAACTGTGTATGTTCACGTCACAGATTAGCCACATGAAGATGAGAATCCCCGGCAGCCATTTTAATTTGCCTACAAGCTTGAGCTGTCAGATATCAGATAAAAAATGAGAATGTGTGTATAAAAACCTCACACATAGACAGTAGGGATCTTCAGACACCGGTTAAATTGTTGTTGCAATTCACATCTATTCATCGACGCGGGAAGAAATTACAAATACAACAATGTAAACAAATGGGTTTTGGAGGGTGAAACGTACGAAACATTCTCATCTTCATATGGCTAATCTGTGGTTCACGTGCGTAAAAACTTCAAATGTCACTTTGCTTGGCTAAAATGAGTGAATGCCCCTGAAGGGCAGTTAAAATTAGATCGGATTAAACGTGACAAGGTTAAATAAATAGGGTATATTATCGGGTTTATCGAGTGAATATTATGCGCTTGGGTATACAACTTTTGAGACTTAACTCACCTTTAACCAAGGTATTCATTTAAAACCGGATTAATTGAGTGAATAATATGGCTGTAAGTTATGCAAGCTAAAGGAAATTTTGATTACCTACATAGGTACATATATTTATTATAATACAACAAACACATGAATCTGAAAAAAATATTATAAATATAATGGAAGTGTGAAGAAAAATGACACATCTATAAACACATCTACTTGACAGCAAGAAACGTCACACTGTTTTTGAACCTTTTGTAAATTTAAATAAAGTTTTGTGAATTCTTAACATATATTGGCAGGTGTGAGGTATCTCTGTTAAAATTCATAAGAATTAATAGCCCACCACCTGATAACAACAACGAAAACTCCATAAGTCTGACGTTTCTCCTCAATTGGAAATCGTGCTGTCAAGTAGATGAGTTTGATTTATTTATATTTTTTCGTCACAGTCAAAAATATAATGAGCTTTCAACAAAACATTCAAATTGTTGCTTCCAAATTAAAAATTATCTCTCAAAAATGTTGGGGGGAAAACGTATTTTGACAAAATGATACAAGCTTACAAATCCCGGTTAACTTTTTGATACGGAGAGACAAGAATTTTTCTTAAAATACTTTTGCTGAGATCAAATTCGTGAGATTAGTTTTCCGCCATTAGCTCAGGATTTCGAGATATTCCTATTTAAAAATGAAGAAAAAACTGTTTTTTTCTGCACTATACACACTTTCTTCAAATAATTATTATTATCCTTATTTATTGTTGTTAATTAAATGTACAGATTAATAATTATATAAAAACTAACTACGCATTTAATTGTTGGTTTTTTTTTTCTGAAAAAAAAAAAAAATCGAAAAATTAGTTTGGCTTAGTTTAAATAAAAACTTCGTAGGTAGTGTTAAGTTGAAATTTTGAGTTCAGGTATTAAAAATGAAATTTGAAAATGTAAGCGCGCCATTAATTGTAGCTCTTTTATTCTTAATTAGTTGTAGACAGACAAAAATTCGAAAATATTTTGTTGGCTTAGTTTAAAAAAAAAGGGTAGGTAGTTCTTACTACACTGCACACAACTAATTTACTACAAAAAATCTACAATTTATTGTGTAGGTACTT
This sequence comes from Leucozona laternaria, assembly GCA_932273885.2. Classification (NCBI taxonomy): domain Eukaryota; kingdom Metazoa; phylum Arthropoda; class Insecta; order Diptera; family Syrphidae; genus Leucozona; species Leucozona laternaria. Next base: position 129,282,482 of record OW026367.1, on the reverse strand, counting down.
AATTTTTTAAATTTCTTTAGGGATATTGGTAACTAACAGTCGTGGAATTTCTTTATTAGGAGTTCTTATACATTAAGGCCGGTATTCATCGAACGCTCATAAACGGCTCTTAAGTTTATGAGGCTCATAACTGGAAAATTATTTGTGGTATTCACCAACTACTCAAAAGTATATTTTGGATTCAGATGAGATCCACTCTCTCTCAACCAGACATGCCCATTGCCAAAACTGTGAAATAAATACGGCAATTTTGTTGAACAAATTTTAAATCTTTTCACAAAGCCTAAAATGAATTTACAATTTACAAGCAGCGCCGGTGCCATCGAAAGCGCAGGTAGAGGGGGGGAATTTTCTAGGAGCTTGGAAATTTTAAACATTTTTTGTTTTAATTTGGAAAAGATTTGTCATACGCCCTGGGGCCCAGTTTCTCATCAAGCATTAACATATTCCCGTGATTTTCTAGGGGCCCGGAAATTTGAAAAAAATCTTTCACGCTTACAAAATCAGGCCCTATGTGCAAATTTTATGTCAAGAAAAACTCACGCTTGCAGATTTGGGCCCCTGACTAATGTTTTCGTTCTTTTTATCTTTTTCAAAAAATTCGTATTTTTCTCTATATTTATTGGATTTCTGTTTGCCTGTTTTTTCGGTCCACTGTGCTAAAAAATAATATATTTCATTCTTTCTATTCATTCTAACTAGAACCATGCATGTAGTATTGAAAACAAAGAGTATACATAGAGTCTCGAAATTATTTCCTTACTGGGCCCGGGATTCCTCTCAAGTGCCCTGTTTACTATAGCACTTTATTTTAATGCATTTTTTGCCTTATATTTTTTTCATTTTTTCATTTATTTACTTATGTTCATTTTCTTTATTTCAATGAAATTCCAAAAAAAATCAAGCAATATGATACATAGTTGATATTTGGAGTTCGAAAGTTTTTGGTGAAAGCGCTCGTTACTTAAGAGTGGTCGCGACCATACTCATAACCGCTCATAAAAATTCACTATTATTGCTTGGTAAATATATTTATGAGCCTATGAAGTTATGAGCGTTTTGTGAATACCAGCCTAAGAGCTAATTTGTTATCTATTTCATAACACTCAAATTTCATACGGTAAGGGGAACAGGCATTTCTTCACTAAGTCTTTAACATCAAAACTGTGATTTCTCTATTGGGCCAGATTTATTGCTATAATAGAACGATACGACTTAGAGGTTTTTTTTTCCCAAAATCGAAGTTTTGGCCCGACTGTGTGGCTGTCGTGCTATCCGACTTATCACCAAAGTAATTGAAGAGAAAATTCTTAAGTAGGTTCACATGCGAAGAAAGGAATACCTGTCTCGTCGGCAAATCAACGTCAATTTGATCGTCAAATGATCGTCATTTTTTGACGCAAATATTGCTATCGTGAAATATGCAATCATCTTGCTTGCACAAAAAGGCATTAACGTCAGTCAATTTAAGAGTTTCCCTTTGGATGTGGCGATTTGTAAGTACTTTGCTAGCCATTTTGAATGGAACTTACAAAATTAGTTTTCCTACAAATATCTCATATACTCGCGAAGAGAGCATGAGTAGATATAGGTACTAGATTTTAGCTTTCATCTACTCACAAGTACTTCGCCACCTAGAAAGAAAAATGCCTTTTCTTGCAAACGTATATAATGGGTGATTTTTTAAGAGGTTTAGAACTTTTTTAAAAAAAAAACACAAAAAATTCGAAAAAATGAATGAAATATTTATTTGAATCGATAGTTTGAACCTTGCAATTTAATGTTTAAAGATAATTTCATGCAAATGTTGACCGCGGCTGCGTCTCAGGTAGCCCATCCGCTGAGTCCAATTTTGGCATACTCTTTCACACATATCGGCCGGTATCTCACGAATGAATGCATGGATGTTGGCTTCCAGTGCGTCAATCGAAGCGGGCTTGCCCCTATAGACATTAGCCTTGACATACCCCCACAAAAAATAATCTAATGGTGTCAAATCGCACGATCTAGGCGGCCAATTGACCGGCCCGAAACGTGAAATTAACTGTTCACCAAACTCGCCTCGCAATTGCGCCATTGTTTCGCGTGCTGTGTGGCATGTGGCACCGTCTTGTTGAAACCACATATCATGCAAGTCAAGAACTTCCATTTCGGGCAAAAAAAAGTTTGTTATCATCGCTCGGTAGCGTTCACCATTGACAGTAACGCTGCGATTCGCCCAATATGGCCCAATAATGCCGCCGGCCCATAAACCGCACCAAACAGTGGCTTTTTCGGGATGCATTGGTAGCTGTTGCAATGCTTCTGGCTGATCTTCACTCCAAATGCGGCAATTTTGCTTATTAACGTACCCATTCAACCAAAAATGAGCCTCATCGCTGAACACAAGCAGCGCGCGATGAACATTTCGAACCGAGCACGAATTTTGATAGTAAAATTCAATAATTTGCAAGCGTTGTTCATTTGTAAGACGATCCATGGTTAAATTGCAAACCAAACTGAAGCTGTTTGACAGTGACACAAGGTACTAAACACACGTCAGCTGTCAAAACCAGTGTTGCCAAAACCAAACCAGCCAAAAAATCACCCGTTATATGACGCTTACCAGCACGCTCTGTTGTTAAATGCTGCTCGGGCAACTTTCACCCACTAAACATAATCTATATTCTAATCTCTGGCTTTTCAATATTTTTGTCATCAACTCGATTTTTTTTACAGCAGAGTTACGCCGCAAAAGATGATTTAGAACATATGACTGCGATGTCGAGTATAATGCTTTTGCATAAAAATTTCGTTCTGGGATTTAAAATAGCTGACTTTTCCAGTTTGCTTTTAAGAACATTTGAAATTAGATTTTGACGCAAATGACGGTTTTTGAAAATGGCCCTTAAGTAACAATACTGCTGATTGTGATAGTGGAATTTATTCAAGATTGATATTTTAAGACCTTGTTGATAATAATCTACATTTAATTTAAGCTTATTGTTGTGGAATAAATCAGACATTGTAATTTCTTTTTTTTTTTAAGTAAAACCACCTCCAGGATATTTCAATTTAAATTTAACTTGCTACAGCAGTTAGTTAAAGTATAAATTTTGTTCTGTTTATAAATTCACACACAAAAATAAAACCGCAAAGGAAATTAAGCTTTTAAATAAGTCCGATGATTTTATTTTTGTTCACTTCCCAGTTGTTTTTTCTATTTTTTTTATCCCAGGCATCCTAAAATAGGTACAGCTCTTTGTAAAGATCCAATCGATTTTTTTTTTTTTTATTTAGTTTCTCCACTTCCCTAGCAAACTTTTAACTTAAAACGATTTCTGAATTTGATTTTTTCAGAATATGTACAATTTTTTTTTCTACTTTTTCTTTAAGTTGTCAGAAAAAGTAAATTCCAACTGGGTTTCTCTGAACGAAAAGAAAAAAAATACTATTATCTGGACTTTCAAATTTAAAGCTTGCAGACTTCGATTCTTATTTTTATATTCTTTTGTCTGCAGGGTTTGTATATAGGGTATCTGTTTCCTATACCACCCACTACCACGCCCAGAAATATCCAGGATGTCTCAACGGTTTTCCATCGCACAACTATCCGACAAGAATGTGCATAAATAAAATAAAAAAAAAAAAATAACAAAATAACAACTCTTGGATGAGGGAAAACTTAAAAACATATGGTTGACAACTACCGGTGTTGCGGAGGATGGACTCGAATCGGAATACAGAACACAATAATGTTTCATCAGAAATAACAAAGACAAAAAAAAAAAAAAGACGCGTCCCAGGAAATCTCATAAATTTTCGCTCATTTACAGCTTATTCATTCTTTCAGCGATTCCATTTAAAAGTTGTCATCATTGCAGATTTATAACTTTTCCCGCACTTCCATGGGAAGAGGAGGTGACTGCGTCTCCGGTGTAGTTCCTCTGCATCTACATGTAACATGCAAAATCCTTGTATAGCTACCTACTCAACGGATGTATATTGTTTCGTATATAACTATACAACTCTGTCCACCTTCACCAACTACCAGAGTATACCAGCACCAGAAGACAGGATGAGGATGCAGAAGTACCTGCATTATAAAGGCGAATCTGAAGCTGGGTCATTTGCTGGATACTCTTATGTGGATTAACAAAAATATTAAAAAGGACGACACGGATAAGGTGTATGCTACGTTCAACGTTGACACATCAAAGTATATTTTTATGAATATTCTCAGCATATGATATCGCTAGGTTATAAGTTTTCAGAAAAATATGGCTTCGCTCCTCGTGCGTCAGTGCCTGTGGATGGATTTTGTTTATATTTTCTGTTGACTTTTAATTTTTTGATCCACTTATAGTTTTGACAACTCTTTTTTGTATGAGACTTTTGAAGGATCCAAATATTGGATGTTGATTACAAGTTGTTTTTTTTTTAATCGCAGAATTAATCGGATGTCAATTATGCCAAAAACCATTTTCGCAAAGAGTATAGTTTTGTACTGAGTGCTTCAGCTTGTCGTTTGACGTTACTTGACGAAGGTAATATATTAGTAATTTTGTGAAAGATGTACCTGAATTATTTTTAACCCGATTAAATCGAATCCTAGCCTCTGCTACCTTCAAACGGAAACGGGTGATGCCTATTATGAGGAATTGAATAGGTATCTCTTTTCATGAAAAAGTACCTCCCACCTAAGCCGTTCGGATTTGGCAGAAAATTGTACGTCCCCTATATTCCTACTGATAACACAAACACAGGGATGGTTGAGAGTTGTTCTCCACGAGTTGTCGCGCCACAAAATTTATTCGTGTTTTTTATAAAGAATTTTTGAAAAATCAAAAAAATTATTTTAAATGAAAATCAATCACCACAATAGTAAAGGGTTTTCCAATAAGAGGTGTTATTTTAAGTAGCCCGCTATTTCGGTAGCTGTCACTTTTGAAGCTGTCATTTTTTGACATTTGACAAGTAGAAACTACGCCATTAATAAAAATTGAACAATACACGCTTCAACAACGCATTAAAATTATTAAAATTCACTATAAAAATGGTGAAAATTTGGCAGAGACGGTTCGTAAAACTTAAACATTTTTGGGTCGTCGTGAAGCACCTTGTCGGACCGCAATACAGAAATTGGTGGACAAATTCGAGCTGTTGGGACAAGTTAGTGATGTGAAGAATAAAACCCGTGCACGTCGCTCAAGAACAACTGAGAATATTGCTGTTGTAGCCCAAAGTGTTGAAGAAAACCCAGGTTTTTCCATTCCTCGTCGTTCCTTGGAATTAGGCATTCCACAAACGTCATTACACCGTATTTTGCATAAAGACTTGGGTCTTAAGGCTTATAAAGTTCAGTTAACACAAGAACTCAAGCCGGCTGATCATCAACAACGTCGTGTCTTTGCTGATTGGGTCCTTGAAATGCATGAAAATGATCCGGAATTTCATCGAAAAATCATCTTGACTGATGAGGCCCATTTCCACCTCGGAGGCTAAGTCAACAAGCAAAACTGTCGCATCTGGGGCTCGGAAAACCCAAGAGTTATTGTTGAAACGCCTCTCCATCCTCAACGCGTGACTGTTTGGTGCGGTTTATGGTCCGGCGGGGTCATTGGACCTTACTTTTTCGAAAATGAGGCTGGAGCAACAGTTACGGTCAATGGATTGCGCTATCGAGAGATGATTAATGATTTTTTATGGCTGGAATTGGATGGTATTGATCTGGACAACGTTTACTTTCAACAAGACGGCGCTACGTGCCACACAAGCAATGAAACCATCGATCTTTTACGGGAAAAGTTTCCGGACCGTGTTATCTCTCGAAGAGGTGATTACAATTGGCCACTGAGATCTTGTGATTAAACACCTTGCGACTTCTTCCTTTGGGGCCACGTGAAAGATAAGGTCTACGCCAACAGCCCAGAGTCGATTCAAGACCTCAAAGATGGAATTCGTGAGGCTATCGAGGACATAGGGCAGCCACTTTGCGATTTGGTTATGGAAAATTTCATGAAAAGGATATGGTCCTGTAAGCGTGGTCGTGGCGGCCATTTGGCTGATGTTGTGTTTCATTATTAACGGCATACCTTCCTCTTTATAATGAAATAAACATCCGATCATTTATCTCAAAAAATGCCATTTTTCTTTGAATATCAAAATAACATCTCTTATTGGAAAACCCTTTATATTACTTATACCAAAAATTAAGAACTTGCTAACCGTTCCTTTTGGTGGTTCAGAACCTCTCTTCGTTTGATGAGCTAAAAGTGCAGCTTTGAACATTTGTTTGTGGGCAACTTCACTGCAAAATATAATTCACACCTCTTTGCTTCACAATGTTGCAAGCGATAACAATCAAACACATCACCATTAACACGGAAAATAAGTCACCGTGAATACAATTCACATTAGATCTAATCAAACCGTCAAGCCATGACAACAAAAAAAAACTTTCATTAAGAAATGCTGAAGCATCAGTATTGTTGGTGTGAATAGTGAAGCACAAACCGATGAAGTCTTCTTTGGAAGTGCAATTTGTCAACTCAAACACATCATTTTCATTTCTCACTTTGTTGGTAACAAAATGTGCCAAATAGTGTTGGATTTTCCCTTGGGAGTTAAATTTACCCTAACGGCAGACAAGTTTACTCCAAATATACCTGTGCCTGCGGCTGCGACGAAATAAGACAATCCCATCATGTGTACTTGCAACTGCAACTTGGTTTCCGCATAATTACTGCAACCATTGCATGAAGAGGTGATTTATCTGCAAGTCGGTATACACGGTGATAATAATCAAATTCAATTGTTTTCTCAAAACCAAAAGGCAACGAAATGACGAAAGAATTACTAGAATGCAACACTAGGTACAATAATTTATTTATACATATACATAATATTGCTGAGAATTAAGATGCAGGTATAGGTTGGTGTTAAGTAAGTTTGTATACGTGTACGGTTTTTGTAGTAGGTACAAACAAAGATCTAGTTTTGTACTTTAAACTAAATTAAGTTTTGAAGTCTGAGGCCCTCATTAACTTTTTACAATACAATTTACTCAAGGTATATTAATAAAGCCTTATATAGGTCAAACCAAACATAGATAAACTTAATACCTATATAAAGAGTTGTGGAATGATACGGCTCCGCTTCCCCGTTGTCCATTGCGATTCCTAGCTTCTTGCCTAAAACAGGAGGTGTTTGCCCCGCGGGGTTATGTTCACTTATGATTTATGAAATTAGATTTGGTCGTTTTAGGTTATGTTTTTTGACGCTGCCGGTGGAAGGGAAGGCCGATGCAGATCCTTAGCATTTCCCTTTCGAAAACTTTCTTCTTGATCTTGACTGTCTTGGAGATCATGAACCAAACTAAAAAGCTGTAGGTGGATTAGTGGTGGCCTCGGGAGTCACTTCTAAATCAGGATCATTGTCTGTTACCCTAGTCCGACTCTTCTTTTTTATCAATAGATCCAGACTGGAAAGTCCAGTTGGCTTTTGAGCCCATTCCTTGAGTGCGGCTTGAATCTTATAGCAACTCGGATTGAAGAGTTTCTGATGTTACTATATGTAAATGCATTTAGGAGTTAAAAAGACTAGTTTTCAGCTATTGCTGCTTCAATCGGTTGATGGTTTCATGAAACAAATAAGTTCCGATTTGGAAGTGGTGATTCGGATAACCCATTTCTGAAAGAACACCACGAGTGTGGTGAGCTTCAACTTGCCAAACAACTCTAAATGATGACATCAAATTATCGTTAGTGTGCCAGTTGTCTGTATATGGAAGGTTCTCCCATTTTCAGTTGTTCAGATATTGGATGAATTAAACTTTAGGGGATCCCGGCTCTTATATGGCATTCATTGGTGATTTGCAGTTATTCAGCTGTATAATGAAGTTTCGGGAAGGGAGAAAAATTATTTTAAAGTGATAAAGGTATCTAGTCTTAGAAGAAGGAGTTTATGGATAAAGTTGTGAATTATTTCTCCAAATGATCTGCCGTAAACATTTCCGCTGGCCGTATGAGTTCGTTATTCTTCGAAAACAACGATGACAATGTCATCATTATCAACCGAGAGCGCAACCGATCGATGAGACGGGCATGGATACGACGAGAACTGGTTACCGATATTTTGCGATTTGACCCCGTTTGACTTTTTGCTGTGGGGTTTCCATAAGTTGCAGGTCTGTGCCAATAAGTCGCAAAAGACCGGCGCGGCGCTCTAAAAGTTAACATAACTCTCACCATCGATCAAATTCAGCAGTGTCTGTGCGTCAGGGTCATCGAAAATTGGACTTCTGGGTTACGCACCACCCAGTGGAGCCGCGGTGGACATTTGAAAAAAAGATGTCATATTCCACACATAACGTTACTGAAAGGCTTTCGCACAAATTGTTTTATTCAATTTTAACCTCCATCCCTCCCTATTAGTTAACGGTATACCAAGCTGGTAGCCCCTTTTTCGGAATAACGACGATGTTTGCTATTTATACTTGTGAGGGAATTAGCTGTTCTTGATGCAGTTGTTTAAGGTGTGTGTTACTTGTGAGGAGGGTCAACACTGCTTGTAGCATCCTAGATAACCTAAAAAAAGTTTAAATTAAAGGTGATTCAGATGCGGACACTTCCAACTTATCAACCAAGAATAATTTTTTTTGAGAAGCTATATAGAAAACAAAGTTTTAGAAAAAGTTTAGCAGTGGGAATATGTTTACAAAATATTTTTAACTTGTCACAAATAGAGCTAGGCCAACAAACGACCTCCCATAGTTTTCGAAACACACAAAACTATGCGTAACCCGCAGAATTAACCTTAATGAACAGAATGCCTTCGGTCAACACTTCACAATGGTCTAACTCAAATCTCTGATTGTGCGGCTAATACCCACTGACAAAAAAAATTGAAAACGGCCCAACAACAGTGGCGGTTTTCGTTTAATATACAATTACCATAGAATTTCTGAAAAAAAAATAATAAAGTATTATACCGCACTTGAATGCGCATTTCCATGACGAACCGATAAGAAAAAGGTTGCCAGTTCCCAACAAGTTCATAAGCAAACAGTACCAGACGATGCCGCACCACACTGCCCCGTTCCGTTCCACACATTGTGACTGTGACTGTGATGATGGCCATCATATAAAGCTGGGAAAACCCTCAATACTTTGGGCAAATATTTGTGCATGATTAGGAGTGACACATACCCAAACACAAGTGTCAGACTATTCTCTCATCAATCAAAAAGAACAATATCTCGTAATGGTGGGAAAGTTGCTGAATACCTTCGGAGTTTTGTTGGAGGACTTGACTTGTTGGGACTATGAGGTGGTATAGGCTGTCATGCACTTGTCGTTCTAGCAGCATGCACTGCGATCATGGTAGCCCACCAGCTGTCATGACGTCGCGCCAACGCAACGCTCCTCACAAAAGAGCCATTTGCCACAGGTACCACGCATGTTATGCGTCTTGTGTACATTTGGCGCATTCTTTGGCGTATCAAATTGAGGAGGTTTGCGATAGGTGTTGGTGTTTGGTTGGTTTTTGAGTCTTTCGACGACTTAACGTCTTCTTATCAGCTTCGTCAATATTAACATAAATCGACTGACACCAATTTTATTTGTTATGCGCGATTGTGTGTTCATTGGTGGATGGTGTACGCCGAGTACAGCGTACACTTTGTGTACATATTAACCTTAGTGCGCGAAAGACAATAAACACTACTAATGAAGCTGTTAAGACCCATACGCTAAGGTATGCCTGCACAAATTAGCATTTTCTCGACAAAGTAAGCATGCATATGTACACATAGTGCAGGTGGATTGAGGTTTAGTCAAAAGTACCTATAATAATTTGTTTTATAGATCAATAATAAAATATTATTGATAAATTTAGGGCATAATTTAATTTTCTTGGATGTTAAAAGACTTATCATGCATACCTTCACGGAGCTTTTCTTTCAACTGAAAAAAACTTATTACTGTTTCTTTTTTGTAAAGAAAGTTTACTTGTGGAATTATTTTAAAAGCTTTTTAGAAACTAGATTAAGACGAAGTAACAGATAAGCAACTGAATCGCGTATCTTGCAATGGCAAGATTGTTCGAAATGTGCGGTTTTTTTGGCTAAAATGGCTCTGAACCATAAGGCAATGGCAGCATTAGGGTAGAGTGAGAAAGAAGGCTATACACGGAGCGCCAGAGCTAGACGGGGACCAAGCTAAAGTGCAACGCTTACTCTTTTAAATTGTTGTATAGATTCCTTCCTTTTGGGATATCTTATAGAAACTTAGCATTGAAAGTTGTTTTTTGTGTGATAACACACTTGCATTAAGGCTACAAAGCTTACGCACCATCATATTAATATTGAAGGTTTTGAATGAAACAACAACCACCTGAGTGAGGTACCATCAAGTCATTATAGGCTGGAGTTATAGCTATTTCATCATCAGACTCCTTTTATATGGCTTATAGGGCCCCAATAATGTTGTAAAATATTTTAAAAATTAAATTAATTCATTTAATTACGATTATATCATTATTTGCCAACCATACAAGTTTTTCATACACACTCAACATTACCCAAATAAATTTTAAATATCATTTATGTTTTTTACCAGCATTTAATTATATTTTGTATTAATAATTATCAATTTCTTTGCAAAATATAAAATTAAATCAATTCTAATTACCCATTACTCAGTGTAATTTGTAATTAAAAAAATCAAATTAATTATTTTTTCTTCTCTTTTTATTTTATCCACTATTGATTTCAATTTATACTTAATTAAATTAAATTCAATTACAAAAGTAATCACAAAATTCAATTACAAAAGTAATTAAGTTAAATTATTGTTTAAAATATAAATTACAAAGATAGTAATGGATAATTAAAAATCACATGCAATAATGGGGAATTCATGTTTTTGTAATTACAAACCAAATTTATAATTGGTGGTCTCCAACACGGCAACGAAATGCTTGCGAAAACCACAACGAAAAAATGACAACTGAAAGTGTAATGTAACATCAATAACAAAAAAAAAAACAATCACAAACGCAAACAATGAAAGATATAACAAATACAAACACAAACAAATCTCAAATGTCACTTTTCCGCACACAATTAATGGTCCGGTCAATTAATTGAGTGCGAAAAAAGAGTGGAGACCTCTCCAAATAATATGCAAAAATTAACAATTTCGCTCATCGAACAGTGTACTGCAAAACAAAAAGGATAGGACGATATTTTTCGTGTATGTTTTCGTTGTGTCATTTTTGTATGGGATTTTTCCTTTCGCATCAGCAGCGTACTAGGCTTAACCAGTAGCAACCCAACAAGTTCACAGGTATTTTCTTCGTCATCGATGTTTTTCTCAATTTTCAAACCACTCACATTTTTTTTGCCAAAGAATTCAAAGTTTTTTTGCACATGGTCACTTAAATGTTTCTTGGAGTGCAAATAAAATTATCTATACACATGTATACATACATACTCATGGCTTTCATTAATAGTTGGTTTCGGATTTGATGGGTATTTAACCAAAACCCTTAACACCACTTGCTTTCAAAACCACATCATGGTGGTGTGGTGGCCATCTTGATAAGCTGCATTTAACTCGATGACCATCGCCCTTGGTTAAATGCCATGCCGGCCAGGACCTTACGCAAGCAAACAAATCAAATTCCATTGCGTGGTATCCCTATATTCGGAATGAGTATACAATATGTTGTGTACTTTCATCCGAGAAATTGATTAAAGCAGTCAAACCAATTTCTTATGCGTTTATAGTGGACATAGGGCTTAAGTGTATGCATACCGTTTGGTCAATAGGCTGAAAACCCTTTAGCCTACGCACAGAAATTGTTGTTATTTTCGGGGCCAAAGTTGTTGCAGATTGCAATTATGCTTCTTGACGTGTGTATACGAGGCCTAGAAACCGCACTTCTTGCAAGCCTCCGCAAAGTCTAATTAAATTCACACAATTAAATTCAAGATTCTGTGTTTTCGCAGAATAATTAATCTCTGCCGTTTGTTCGGACTCAAGGACTTTGGACAAGATATTGTATTCTGTATTGCTTCGTGCGTCGTCGTCTTCGTCTTTGGACCAAATAAAATGGTTTTAGGTTTTGACTGTATAAGAGCACATACTCAGAGTGTTTGCGGTTGGATAATCATAAAACTATTATACAAGCACCGAAACAATTTACATTCTAACTTATATGCCAAAGATACGGTTAGGATGCAAATTGAATTCAATCCTTGAATACATGCATTAAACGGTGCATTTAATACAGCGTGAGCTAATCGTATCTACCATACGTACATCGTTCTCGTCCAAGTGATTCCTCTGTTCATAATCCGAAGGACCATTGTGTATAATGGAATTGATCCTATCAGATGGAATTAAATACAAACAAAACAACAACTGATACTTACTCAATTTGCAATATATTTATATGAATTATTTGAACTTACATAATGCTAATCTTTGGATATTTTGAATTTTGAAAGTGTTCTCTGTTATAACAAAGGAAATAAGCTTATCCTCTTCTGTGAGGGGTTATCGTTCGACTGGTTTGACTGTTGGTATCAAAATTGTTATAAATCAAATATGTTTTGAACATCAACAGTCAAAGTGAACTTAAATATTTTGGTTATACGATTAAGGTTATTCGGTAATAGGATTTGAAACATGCATCAACCTATAACATACATTTAAATGTAGAGTTAAGGGATGATTATAGATTAAATGTAATATGTACATATATAGTGGTGGTCCAGTATAACGAAGGATATAATGTCTAGGGTGCATTCGTCATATCGAAAATTCGTTATATCGAATACTTTTTTTCGTACAAGAAAGTAAAACTGTAGGTATGTTGCAAACCTGTAACCATAAAGATACAAAGATATTAACACATTTACCGTCAAGAGTTGCTTTACAAATTTGTTTTCTATATTCGTTTTATGTAGATAGTTGTTTGTAGAGTTTTGTTTTTTTTTTCATTTTTCATTTCCTGAAATTCGTTATTTGTTTCATATAGAATACCTAATGGACTTGAAAAAAGTGTTCTTAATATCGATCATTCGTTATATCAGCATTCGTTATACTGGACCACCACTGTATGTGAAATAATTTAATAGCTTATTCTTGAAAATGTTGTACGATTCGGCGAATTATTTGAGACGAAACTAAATTTATATTGCTTTATCACTTCTTGTTAATTTTTTGTCAAACTTCTTGCCACACTTGTCAAATTTAACATGAAAGACAAAAATATCTAATGAAGCTTATTTTTTATTTTTGGAGATATTCTTTTCGCTAAAGTAACGAGAACTCAAAGAGAACAGATTAATAGTGGAGTTACGATCTTTGCAAAAATTTTATTTAAATGAATTTTGAGTTTTGTTAGACATATGACTGGTGGCGTTGGCAAATTTTCTATAAACTGGCATTCAAAAGTCACATTCAATCGATATATTCTTAATTCATAGTGAAGAAAATCGATTTTTGTGAAAATAGCTCAATCGATTTTGATTAAACTTTCAAATTGTATGAATTTGAACTTTGAACGTTTTTGCTTACCAATTGAATTAGCTTATATCTACGTTTGTGCATCCGTACATTTTTCTTGATTACTTTTGTTGGGAGGATGAAATTATTAGGATACATTTTGTAGACCTTGACATTTTTATATCTCAGTCTAAAACCCATACGCACTTATTTCTGAAAAAGTAATAATACGCCAACATTATACAAATGTCAGTTTTTTTTACGAAAGGGTCATTTTTTTCACAGCTTATCAATTTTAATCAAGGGTTATTCCATCAGTTTATAATAATTGAATGAGTTTTTTCCCTAAATTTTAGTCGCACAGTCCATATGTTTTGAGCAATTATGTGGAGAAATCACTATAATCAGCCAATTTGGTTGTTTTAATTAAGCTGCTTCAATATTATTACGCATTGATTTATTTTGTATACACCACCAAAAATTACAATAGTCAAACAAATACCAAATGATAGCAAATGTAAACAAAAATTTAACTATGGATTATAATGGCCAGTTTCATAAATACAGGTACATACTAAATTCGCTTTTTTCCTAAAGTCTTCAAAATTATATCGGACCGTAAAAATATTTCATTTTCACCAAAGTTTAAATGGGAAATATTAGTTAAAGTTCAGTTTCCCACACATCACATCCCTGGAATACTGAAAATGGGTTTTTTCCAGCGTTGCTCCTTACTACAATTGTAGCGTTTTTGCTACATATTTTCTCTAAAAAATGACACTACGTACAATCGTTAAATATTCGTAAAACACTACAATTCAAAGTTTCAGATATTAAAAATCTGGTATTAAATTTGACATCGACTTTTTGTAAACCAGATATGTATGATTTCAGTTGACTAAGACTTTAGAAGTGAAATTCATCATTCGTCATATTCGTCTATGTATTTCAGATTAAACCCTAGTACGCTGCTGATGCGAAACGAAATTTTTCGATGGTCTCCAACTCAACAGCGAAATGCTTACGAAAACCACAGCGAAAAAATGACAACTGAAAGCATCACCATTTGCAACACAAGCCCAAAAAAATCACAGAAAGCCATGTTGTATTGAAAGAAACAACAAATACAAACATGAACAAACCTCAAATGTCACTTTTCCGCACACAATTAATGTCCCGGGCAATTAATTGAGTGCGAAAAAACAGTGGAGACCTCTCCAAATAATCTGCTACAATTATCAATTTCGCTCATCGAAAAGCGTACTGCAAAACGAAAAGGAGGACGAAATTTTTCATTTATGATTTCGTTGCGTCATTTTTGTATGGGATTTTTCGTTTCGCATCAGCAGCGTACTAGGCTTTATTGCGAACAAAATAAAATTGCCTTAAATGATGAATTTCTGTTGCTAGTTGGTTCTAAAGAACTCTAAGACGAATTTTATCATGAAAACGTTGTGTAATCCTGGCTTAATTTAAAATAAGCAAGTAATTATGAAGAAAAGCCAGCTTTCGAAAATGTATGCAGTTACATGCTAACCCTATGCAGTGTGCCTCATAGCAGTGCAACTGCAGAAAGGAGTTTTTCGAGCTTAAATTCAATAAAGGATAATAATCTGAAAAATCATTAAATATTTCAACATGTGGATGTGGATGCAATAATGAAGTCGAAGGAATTATTATTGGATGTTGAAGTGGTTTTTGAGATTACATACGCTCAAATTTTTTCTTACCATAATGCAACATTATATAGAAATACTAATATGTAAAAATAAAGAATCAATACGAACCTTTTAAAGGTTGTTTAAAAGCTTGTTAAATTTAAAAGCACTTGATGAAAGCAAAATACGTCATTTTAGAAATCGGCCTTTATGAAACCAAGCATAAGTTTGGCAAGTTTACTGAGAGATAAACTTGTTTCTTAATCGAGATGAAAAAAAAGAAACGAATTTTCAATTATGAATTAAGAAGAATCTGCGATAGTCAAATTGCAGATTTAACCCTTTGTGAACAAACTGATGTCCCTATAAGACTATAAAATAGTGACTCTAGCTGTGGCTGATTTCTATCAGTATTGCTGAAGTATATTCCAACTTCAAGCATAACGTAACGTAGCTCAACGTTAATTTTGTGATGCTTAATTAATTAATTTAGGTATTGCGCCCAAACAAAAGACATATTGTCAATAAAAAATAGATATATATGATGCATCAAAAATGCTTAGCAGTAAAAATTTCGTTGCATTGAAACAAAAAGCAACATTTGAAATAATTGCGTCCATTTTGTTTGACGGTCAGGAAGGTGTAGACTTTTGGTAGCTTTGTTTTGGGATTGTCTATGGCTTTGTGAGAGTCAACTTTTTACTGGTTGTCCATTCTTACACCATATTAAGAGCTTTTGTCAACGTCCTTCCCCTCCAACCAACAGCGAAAGGCTTAAGGAGATAACTAAAGGTTACAAAAATTCAAGATGGCGGTATTGCTGAAGCTGCCGAAAGTTTGGAGTTTATCTTTTCGAATTTTATTAACATATCAACTTTAAACGAGTTGTTTTTTTTTTTATTTTTGGCAAGTTCTCAAGGCTGTGGTTCGCAGGCAGAGAATTTTACTAGGAATGTTTTAGGCTCTTAAATATTAATTTAAAAGTCAAGGAGCTTGTGGACACATACAAATAGATCTCGTCCTCCAAGTACGTTACGCTCAAGATGTATAGCCGTCCAAAAAACTCTGCTATTTTGTTTGATTGCGCAAAAACAACAAATATGTAGGTATTTTTTTTTCACCGTGATAGGACTAATTTTCACAGAGATACAACTCTTCAACATACACTAAATATTTTGCTTTCTTCAACCTTTTTTTTGAGTAGATAGTGAATATTTCTACATAAACCACAAATCAAATGACATATTAAGCTTACCTACCTTTCATCAGTAGTACCTAAACGTAGAAGAGTTAAGTACCGTTCATAACTCAATCATATACCCATACAACGGAAAGATATTGATGGCCATAACAAAGGTATCTATATGTTGTTAAACTTTGCCAACCTTTTGAATAAGTTATTGATTAAGTACCTACATGAGCTTGGCCAGATAAAATGTAAGCTGCTTGAAACAAATAATAATGCCATAGCTCTTTTCACTATTTCTAAGCAACTTCAGCAAAACACGGTATTGGCTATTGATTATTATTATTTAAGTAAAAAGGGTCGGTATGAACGTGTCCTTCAAGACAATCGATATCCTTTAATTCCACTTTCTTATTGCCACTTCGAAAAGTTTGTTAATAATTCAAGTCATCCAAACCTAACCATAAAAACTAATGAAACTCTTGAAAATGTAAGCTGTCATGTTTCTTATTTATTATAGGTAGGTAGGTATACCATCTTCTTCCAAAATAAGACCTTACGCTTCATTGGCTCCAACGCAATTCATCCAGTTAATTTCTGATTTACCGAGCAATGAAATCAGTTTATTTTCGTACAAGAAGCATCTTCTTCAAGTTTTATAAATGAAATATACAGAAAATGTAATATCCTCTCCAATCTTAGAGATCTCAATGGCTTCAAGAGATAAACTTATATATAAGTATAGATAGGTATAGGTACCTGTCATAGTCAAGCATAAAGCAATAAAATCTCAAGGTCCCATGAATTTACATAGTTGATTACCGCAACCCCAAACCAAACCAAAAAAAAAAGAAGAAACTATTTATCTAGTTTCGAGGAAATCCCCGTTAAAGTGTAGGTACACAGAGTGTACCTACTCATCCATCCACGTGATTAGTATTCCGTCAACTTCACTTCACCTTGGAAAATTGTTATCCTTTTGCTCAAAGTTCACTTTATGAACAACATTTTCACGTCTTCCCTGAGTAGCTATAGGTACTTAACTTACCACGTACCTCACATCTAACTCTATACATAAAAATAGAAAAAAAAACTAAATTCAAAAAGAAAAAATCAGAAAAAAATTAACCCCAAGGAAAATTGTCGCAAGGTAAGGAAAAGCGAGAGGACGTGCCCCCAATATCAATGCTGTGTCTTCTGTGTGCTGTCCGAGCAAGAGGCAACAACAAAGATTCATTTTGGGTAAATATAAAAATCCAGAGAAAGTGATTATCCAGGAAGAAGGAAGCATTATTAAGACATCAACAATATTGCCCAAGAGCGAATATGGAATAATAAAACGGACAGGGCAACAAAAATGCACCTGATTTTCCCACACAAAGTCATAAAGCCTCCAGCCCTAGAGTCATTATAATCATTATCACCTTCGCCATCCGTGCGTCCGTCAGTCGTTCGGACGTCTATCGTCTTCGTCTTCTACTTCATGGTCGTCTTCTTGATCCTAGTCCCTATGAAAATTCTACGAAATTATTACAGCTATACAATTTACGATGAAAGATTTCTTTGTGACGAAAACAAAAAAAAAGAAGGAGAAATATCAAAAAGAGTGAAAGCAAAGGGAAAAGATATAAATTCAAATGTGTACTTGTACATCCACAAGATATGTATCGGTTATTTATGATTCTCTTAGCGCCACTACTCTGGAACACCTACCGAATTCAAGAACGAATGCAAGGACCATCAGAGCAACGAGCAACCACAAATTCAGGAAGATATAGAGGTAAAGGTACTGATACTGAATGAAATCCTTAAACAAAGGCAAAAATGCAGGAGCAATGTAAAATGTCCTTGTCAACATACACACACAAGCTATTTCGAGTTGCTTTGGTTGCACAACACAAATACCCCACACTTTGCTGTGAGAACTGAGAAATATTACATCTAACCACCTCGGGAGACATTGCATTGTTATCCTTCTCGCATTTTGGTGTTAAGAACAATGGGAAACCTCCTCTTGTGCATTATGATTAAGATGTCTTCATCATAGTCCTCCGTCTATGTCGGTCGGTTGGTATTGGTATCATGGTGATAGTGGTTGGATTGGGTTGGGTATTGGGATTGGGATATTGTTGGTACACAAGCGTTTACAGGAATAGGTGTTAAGGATACGATCATGATCATGATAGAAACAAAAACAACACAAGGACATGCCATAGATTTAGCATTAAATATAACATTGCATCTCGTCTAGCGCATTGAGATGGAACTGATAACAAATGAGGGATCCCTTACTTTCTCCTGCAAATAGAAATATGTATACAAAAATATTTACACAGTTAACATCTCCGTCGCTTGAACTTGTTCAAATTTTTTCTCAACATTTTACCACCGAGAATATTAATATTTACCTGGAAATCAAGACGGATTCGAAATTCTGCGGGGGTCTCAGACGAGATTTATCAAAATAAAAAAAAAACTTGGGAGCACATTTAAAATTATTTTGGTTATTGATGACAGTCGATTTACGTGTCTAACTGTCAATTCTGAACATCAATGCTTCGCTTAAAAATCTAATACTTAAATTTAAAGACATTGGGGCATATTCATAGTCACTTTTAAACTCCAGTTTATGTTAGACTGGTGTTTTTTCAATTTTATTTAGATAGGATAAACCCAGGTCTAAGTTAAACTGGAGTTTAAAAGTGACTATGAATATGCCCCATTGAGAATTAAAAGAATTTTTGTTAAGTGAATAAAAGTGTTTACTCCTGATTTAAAAATTGAAATTGTAAAATCGCTTTTTAAAATGTCTACACTGGCTGAAAACATGCAAACTAAATTCAAATTGATGAATGCTCTATCAAGGTTACATGTTGAACTATTTTTACTATGAGAGGATGGTTGGAAATTTGTTTACATGATACATAAGTGAAACAAAGTTCTGCATATAACTTTTACCACCTTTAAAGTACCTACCTACTCATAACCTGATATTAAAATGTTTAAACGATACGTTTCCATCAGTAGGTTTGACTTCAAAGATAAATAAGTGATTACTCAACCACTCAACATGATGACAAGCTGTGTCCGTGGAAGTTAAAGCCTGACGCAATGAATGTGCATGGGCGTGTAATTCAAGGTGCTTGCAAAGAATTCAACTACGCAATCAATAAAAACCTCCTGTCATATACAGTGACACTTAGGTTGAGTTTTTCAGTGCGAGATTAAAGTTAAGCCGGATTAACTCAACAAATTTGGTGAGTTAACTCAGGATTAACTGAACAGATGCCTTATCCACCGAGTTTGTTTAGTTGTTCTACATGGATTCTCCACCGAAAATCTGCTTCATCAGTAAACTGTGCGTTATAATTTGCTTCTAGAGTTAGTTAATGCAGGTTTAACTCATAACTGATAAACTGGGGCTTTAAGTGATGTCAATTCATGCCTAGAATGACTATTACCAACCAAGCTGATTTTCGAGGATGATACTAAAATTATTATCAAGTAGCAATAAATTGAGTCTGAAACAGAAAAAGCCTTTTCAAAGAACATATCTATAACAGCAACACGTTGCGTTGATCCGGAGCTTAATTTGGTTTTACTGTAAAAAGTAGCAACACCAATAGGTATGCTCCATTGGGCCTCGATTCAAAGTACTTTTTAGTACTTTTTTTTTTTTGTGGAGTACGAATGAAATCCTCTAAGCGAGAAGAAAGCTGACAAAAAAGTGTGGAACGCTTTGTGGGTACCAATTGTTGCTACTTTTTAAACGTAAAAGCAAGAATCGAATAGAGATGCCATGGAACTATGATAAATCACAATCAAAATTTTCAATAAATCATAACCAAAGCAAAAAAAGTCCCCAAATTTTCTCTTTTACATTTAATTGTAATAGAAACATAATTTTTTTAATTTATCTATCATTCAATTATAAAACATTTATATTTTCTGGTGTTAAAAAGCACTGAATTATACAAGAAATTCATGACGTCTGCTAAACGAAAGATAAATGCTATAAAACTTAATTGATTTACTAATAGATTGAAAAAATAATACAACCTAGAACAACTACTAAAACTAAAATAAATATAAAAGTAACACTTGGGCAACCCTCAGTCAACAGCTTTATTTTCATTTGTTTTCATTATTCGAATTTAAACTGACATTTTTTGACAGAGCTCCAACCTGCCTTTTTCTGCCCACGGAAATTTCTTGGGCAAAAATTGTCAACAAAAAAGGGGAAATGTTTTTCTCTCTAGTGAGTGTACTCCTTTGGCCAAAACTACATAATTTTTGAAGTGTGGAACAGGATTTTGCTTAAAATAGGCAACAAATTTTGACAATTGGTAGTTGTGGTCAAGGTCTGGAACAAACTTATTATTTTTTGCATTATTTCGTGGTTTTAAGTTGGCAGCGTTGACATTTGACACCTGTCAAACTCAGTTGTCATTTGAAGTGTCATAATATTAGTTAAATGTTTTTCGCGCATTACGCGATGATTATGGTTGTCATAATCGACCGACTACGCAAGCAATCGGTAAAATTGTGAAGAAATTTGAAGAGAGTGGAAGCGTTACTGATGTCGTAAGGCATCATCGTAATATGGCCCATAGACACAACACTTGTATGCATACCAATCGAGACACCTACACCAAAAATCAAACATTTTTTTCATTTCATTTTTTGTGTTGGTGTCACCATTGGTGTGATGTGTATGGGGAAGTGTCATGACACCGGTGTGCACACAAGTGTTGTTTGTATGGGCTTTATAAGACGCTGTTTAGATTTGGGAAGATTGAGTCCGGTATCACGGCAATTTGTAGGCAAGAGAAGTGTGGGTTGAGGGATCTCGTGAGGCAGGAGGAAAACGTAAAAACCGGACTCATGAGCGTCATTTCTTGTTGTTTCTATGTGCAAAATGTTGAAATTGTTTTTGTTTCAATGTAAATTTTAAATGTAAACACGATGAGACTCACCAGTCCGTACTCAATCTTCCCAATCTAAAAAGGCTCTAATGCACGCTTATTCGAAAATATTTTGGCCGGTGATTGTAGATCACGACTTGGACGATATGTGGTTCCAACAAGACGGGGAAACAACCACACAACACGACCAATTATGGCTTTATTGTGTGAGAAGTTTCCTGCTCGCGTAATTTCACGTTTTGGCAACGTTAATTGGCCACCAAGATCATGCGATTTGACACCGCTAGATTTTTTTCTGTGGGGCTACGCAAAAGACCGTGTTTACGCGAATAATCCCCGAACTGTAGACGCATTAAAAACCAAAATTACTCAAGTTATGACCGAGATACTGCCCGAAATGTGCTAAAAAGTGGTTAAAAATTACCTCAAAAGAATCTAATTCTGCGAATTTCCCGAGGCGGCCATTTCAATGATATTGTTTTTCACAGTTAATGGCAAAGTCCAAACTTTATAATGAAATAAAGTTTTCATCAAAAATGTATCGCTGTGTGTGTTTTACTTTCGAAATCGAAAAATGAATAACCCTTTATATCTTACTCTAGACAGCAGTCCAACTCCAAAACCTTATTTATAAACATTTTCTATCGATTGTATGAGTAAAAGTAAGACACTATTTATCTGTGTCTAGGTTCTGTAACTCTCGCATGGAAGAAATTGGTCGAGAAACGATATAAAATGAAAAAAAAACTCATATGATTTTTTTCAATTTTCATCGTTTCTCGATTGATTTCATCGATGCGAGAGTTACAGAACGTAAGCTCGTTCAATGAACATTTTAAGGCAAGTTTCTAGTTATGAATTGAAAAAATGTTATGTTCATTGAACGTATCCAAAAGCTCACGAAATGCACAGATTTCAGGGATGTCAGTGAATATTATGAGAACATGTTTCGCCAATTGTTGGAATGCATTTATAAATATGGAGATATTCAACTATTTACGAAATGAGTAGCTAAACAACTGTAAATATGTGTTCTAGGGAAATCTTATAAATAAAACTGATAGAATTCAACAGCTCTGAAAAAGTATACTTTTTAGTTTTTGAACTCCAGAAACGCTGAACTTATTTCTCTCACCTTGCTTCAATAATCACTTGAAATCTAGTCGATTAAATAGTTTTTTTTTTTCAAATATCATACTTCCCCAGCAGCATTCAATTTGAAAAAAAATAGGGTTTCTCATACTCCTTTTGCTGGCACCGTTATGATATTTTTCAGACACTCCAAAGAATAGGTATACTACAAAAAAATCCAATTTATGTCCTTTTATCCTAGGGCGCACGTAAAGCAGATATGTGAGTGGTTTTTTTTTTTTTGTTTCTTCGCTAGAATCGAACACGTAGCAGGAATAATATCTCCGAGCAAAGTGTTGTTTGTTGCTTGTAACCGACATGCAGCAGCAGCAGCAGCAATATCAGCGGCATCAGCAGGAGTATAACACCAACATGAAGATGAAAAAGGACATTCCCAGTGACATACTGATTCCGTCGTGTTTTTGTGCAGATAACGAAGGGGAAAGCAATAAAAAACCCGAACAGCATCGGTTTTCGAAATGAAGCTGTTCCGACATCGTTTTCTTGTAAATCCAAAATTTATTATCACACAGCGTCTCCTTTCGTCGTTGTTGTTGTCGTCATAGTCACAAGGAATATGGCGATGGCGGTACATACCTACTGCGGGATCTCGCCGGTCGCTGCTGCAACTTAAGTCAATGAAAATATGTGATTCATTGTGGCGGCTTGAATGATTTTTATTGAGTTTGCAATAAAAATTTGTGTAAAAGTATACCTACTCCATTTCATTGGCAATAAACCAAAAATCCAAAAGTGGAAGCAGAACAATTTAATGTAAATATAAACACTCGCGCCTCGGAAAACGTTGAACATTTTTGTTTGTTGTACATATTTTTTTTTTTATGTGCATCAATTGTGTCAAGGAGTGTGGCGCCGACACTTAAAATTTTCAACAATTATTATACTTTTTTTTCTTCTCGTTTCGCAGTGAAGCAGCCTAAATTCTTCCGAAAATGGAAAATCGTTGTCGAATCGAAATCTGTTATGTGCGGCATTGGTGGCGTGGCATCTGTGGAAGATGGAAGAGCGATTTGTGTGCTTTCGTCGAAGTTGTTTTGTTTATAAAATTAAATCGAATGTTCAAGTTTCGATTGAAATTTCTTGTTTTATTTCTTGCACTTTTTAGCAGTGGCAGTGGGGTTATTTACGAGCTATAAAGTAGAATCGGTTCCGGCAAAAAGAGTTTTTCTGTGATGGTATCAGCAGCAGTTTTTTGTTTATTGCAATTTTCTTGGAGTTTTTTTTGTTTAAATTTCTTTGAATTGATTTCTTGTTATTCTGTCTAAGGAGGGTATATGTATGTTGTTTAAACTGCCTTTGCAAATGACGCGGCAGAGGCAGTATAGGATTGGCTTTAGGTTGCAATACGAGTTGAAAACCGAATAGAATTTTAACTAAGTGCGCTTTTATGATTTAGGGTAAAAGTTTTAGAAGTTTCCAAAGCAGAGACGGATATTTTGCAAAGAAAATAAACTGATTTTATGTTTCTGTGGTGAAGTCCTATGAAGTAAACAAGGAGGTACATAAAGTGAAGATTCTTATATAAACCTAAATATATGTAAATTTTAATATAAATTCATAAAGACATGAAAATAAAATCGCGATTGTTGTGTTGCTAATCTTCTGCAGCACAGTGGCGTCAAGTACGTGTTTAAACTCCGACAACTCCAAGGCTTCATTAGATTTTTTCATAAACTCTTTTTTGAAACTTTGTACAGCGAGTTTTCGTACAACAGTTTTTTAATGATATTAAAAGCACCCACAGTGTGTTATTTCTTGTCAAATGTAATCTGAAATCTCCTCATACAACATCTAGTAGACCATCTAACACAGTTAAACAGTCCAACAATATGATATCTGTTTATATACTTATATTTTTTTAGGATTAGTTCTAAAACCTTACTAGGCATAGGTATATCTAATAAGATGCCTTTAGAATATTTTTTTTGTTTACTAGTAGGCATTTATTTAATTAAGTACACTTCATTTTACATATATGAAATTAAAGGTAATAAAATAAGCTTTTCACTTGAGCTAAAAAAAGTATATGTCATCACTGAATTTTTTGAAATATCGGCGTGGCAAAGACCGCGCAAAAAAATTGGCTTTCCAAACAAATGTTTCAAAATGTATTTAACATTAACTTTGGTACTATTTAAAAGACAAGAAGATACCTTTCATTTGATATCAATATGATTACTTTCTGCGTTAATTATTTCGACCGTTATGGACAATTATTTGGAACGAAATATGCAATCCTTATTTTGCAGGCGTCAACTTCAAGCCCAAATAACTCGATTTTCCAATGAACCATTTTGAAAATATTATACTTATGTATCGGGCTTTACGTCAGCTTTCATTTGATACCAAACTCGTTCGTGTGCAGTCTGGGCCAAAGCTCCATAGTAAAATGGTCATTCCCTTTAAGTAAGATTAAGGTTCTGTGAAAACAAAGCTATATGTAGAATATGGTTTCCAGTACTTTTAGTTTATTCAAATGGATTCAGCCAAGGCTACAATCATCACTAAAAAGAATTAAACATTATAGTGGTAAAAGCTAGTTGAAAAGGCCTTTATGATATGCAAACGACTTACATATAGATCATGGGGCTCCAAACCAAACATCCTCAGGTGGATGTTCAGTGTACACCATGACGGTAAGACCCATCATTACCTATGGTGCCAGTTGCGTGGTATATAAGAACCGAATAAGCAACAACTAGGAAAGCGCTAGAAAAAATCCAAAGGCCTAGAACCAAACTTTCTATACCGATGGGACAGTCGACTAGCATTTCCCAGGCGGAAGTACACGCCATAGCAAAATGTGCAGATCGAAATCTCAAACCAAAACATTGCCATTATGTCAGATAGCCAAAGCCGCACTCAAAACACTTAGCTCGTACGCCATCATCTCTGAGCTAGTGTGGGAGTTTGTGAATATAGGCTAACCGAACTTGATAAGTAGAACAATGTCTTACTCCATTGGGTCCCTGGCCATATAGGGGTACAGGATAACAAGGAGGCAGACTCCCTGGCAAAAATAGGCGCCACAACCCCCTTAGTAGGGCCCAAGCCCTACTGCGGAATAGGAGAAAATGTGATTAAAAACAAAATCGAAAAAGAGCAGGAGGTCAAAAGATCCAAAAATTGGAAGGAACTCCCCAAACTTAGGCAGGCAAAACTATATTACTTGGGAATTATAACCAAGATCGTTTCAAAAACTCCATCAGCTTAAGACTAAAGTAGAAACAACCTTAGAATAATAACGGGTCTCCTCAGCGGCCACTGCAGACTCAGAAGACACCTTAATATTCTTGGTCTAGAAAGGAGCACATGCTAGGCAAATGCGATGCACTCAGGCATCAAAGAAAAAAGTACCTACAAAACCAGGTAGAAGAGAGCGAATATCCCTCTCTGAAAGTAGGTACTCCAGATACTCGAATTCCTTAAAGGTGTAAATCTGGAGGAAAAGCTATAGAATGAGCAAGATCATCTAGCTCTAGATGGGGGCACAAAAGATCTTAATGTTGCAGTACAATTACCCCCAATATTATTATTGATTCATATGAAATCTTTTAAGCTAATACCTACTTTTGGCCTTGAAAATCTCGCAACATGTCTAATTCCCCACTCATTCGATTTTTAACCTTTAAAATCTTTCTATAAGCATATATTCCGTCTTAAACGTTAGCATATAATGTCCTAGTATTACTGTCATTCGAGCAACAATGCCAATCACAAGACAAATGTCAACATCGTCATAATATTCTTCTGTTGAATTTTCAAAATTTACTGACCAATATTATCTTAACGTTTTTCGAAAGAAGGACATATGGCGCAGTGATTCCAATGGCATTGGCATGGCATACTTTACTACATTACCGATTGTTGGCTCCTGATGTGCAGTTCAGGTTATCGTATAAACAAGAATTGGTGGTTGGTTTACTCTGTGGTGCTGTATGGTAAATGCCAATAGATTCCATATCATGGCAAAAATGTAATGTTGTTGTTTGGCCATCATGTACTCGTATATGCGGCTACCTATATCCTATATTCTTGACCATGTTTTAATGTCCAGTGACGCGTGAGCCCACCAAACCCACGGCATAATATTCCAAATTCGATTGAAGTTCCAAGATTAGGAAGCAACTGACGCACATCAACGACTATACGATGTCATGGCCCGGCCATGGAACAACAGTAGCCCTGGCTATAGATAGAGTTGGCACTTGCTGCATCAGTTGCATATGCCTATAGTATAAGAGCAGAAGCAGCTTGTGTCAGCAAGTTGCAATTGCAGGTAGTAAGTATAGGTATATACCTACTCGTCTTAAATGTGCGGTGTTATGTTCCGTTTTGTATTTCGTACAATGTTTATGCAAATTAAATGTGTGGGTCTGTAGGATCAAAACGAAGACTCGACTATATGTAAAGCTGGACATAGTTTGTGCACGTTGAATGGCCTAGCCATCAAGGACAGCACAGAAAAATCATACTACCACTATACCACACCACTGCATTGAAAGTTTTGCAAGTTGTAAATATTACAGAATTCTCACTCGCTATAGCTGCATCAGGAATAGTACACGGCATGAAATTTGATTTCGGTGTGAATTTCGTTTTTTTTTTGTTAAGAACGTTTAAATACATGTGTGCGAGAATTGTAGTTTAGTTTATGAAATGTTTTTAAGACGCGACCTCCATCATACTTTTGTCTTGTCCTATGTCTGTTGTGTAGCAGAATTAATATATTCTTAAGGTCGGACGAACACTTTATGGGAAAAGTTACACAGCATTTCTTTAAATTTGTAGTTTATTTTTGTGTAGAAAATTTTGAAGGGTCCAGTTTCATCAAAAATACCTTGCAGTAACTATTGCAACACTGAACTCCGTTCAACTCTTGAAAAGCCAACGATAAGACTCTGATACAAGGCTAAACCACTAAATTTAAAACATTTTGGAGAAATTTTTCTTTTAACGAAATTTCCCATTTGGAAATTTGGAATCTCGAATTTTAAAAATATCGAAAATACATAATTAATTTTCCTAAATGTATGTCGTTATTAGCACAAACGTATTAATAAATATTTTATTTCAATGCCAGATTATAATTTTGATGATTTTGTGAAGTCATGCATATGTCTTTGAATAACTGCCTGATGCGTGAAATGGTTGTTTTGGTTTCTTAAGAATTATAACCGTTGAAGATTTAAAAACATCAAACCACCAAAGTCCCTTCTTCAGGCGTCATTTAACCTTCATTAAATTGTAACTAAGCTTCTAACTGAAATCAGTTGGTCATAGCAGATGCCTGCTCGGGTCTTAAAGATTGGGATTGCTTTGAGTACCAAAGTTACAAGAATATTTAAGCAAAAAACTATTCTTGTAGTGTGGGGAAATTTTTCTAAATTCTTCATTTTAGTCTCCAACTTACTATTTCACATACATATACCAATTGCCAATCTTGCTGTTGGATCTAAGGAATGTAACAAATTAACACCAACATTTTTGTTTCATTTAACATTAATAAGATTTTATAACCCCTCTATTAATAAACGGCGAAACATGGCGTGATAGAACTTACACATCTGTATTTTATATTAATAGATGTGGAATATTTTGTGACATATGATAGCTAGCGGATAACTTTAACTCGCCAATTTGGCGTTTACATCTCTTAAACGCCAAACACACACATGTATACATCTCATAGGACCGTTCACTACTAAAGGGTATTTTTTTTTGGACGTTTGGTTTTCAATATGGCAATACTTTTTTTGAAGTTGGTCTTTTTGACAGCTGTCACTTGATTTATGCTCATTTTGGTTTGACATTTCCTAATGTCAGACTGACGCCTGAACAACGCTTCCAAATTGTGCCCAAATGGGCCCAAAACAAGATTGCCGTTGATTCCAATTTTCATAAGCGAATTTTGTTTAGCGATGAAACTTAATTTTGGTTGAATGCATATACGTCAATAAACAAAACTGCCGTATTTGGAGTGATAATAATTTTCAATTGTATGTTGAGAAGCCGTTACATCTTGAAAAAGTCACTGTTTGGTGTGCTTTATGGGCAGAGGGACAGCGAATCATTGGGTCATATTTCTTCAAAAATGAAGCCGGCCATAATGTTACAGTCGATGGGGAACGCTATAGAGCCATGAATTATGACTTTTTTGTTCCTGAATTGGAGGATGTTGATGTAGACAACCTTTGGTTCCAATAAGACGTCGCTACATGCAATACAGCGAACGAAATTATCAATTTATTGAAGGAAACTTTTGGTGAGCGTATTATCTCTCGTCGTGGGCCTGTGGCATGGCCTCCAAGATCTCGGGATTTAACACCGCTGGACTATTTTTTGTGGGGTTATGTGAAGCCGCTTGTCCACGCAGATAAGCCCGAGATGATTGACTCCTATTCGGCACTTTATTGCTGGCATACGGCTCCAATTTCTGAGAAAAGTGGTCGAAAATAAGCCTCTCGGCCAGCCGCTGTGGCCACTTGCCCGAAATCATTTTTAAAACATAATGAGAAACTCTAATCTTTATAATAAAGCTTAGTTTTTGGCCATAACATAAGACTAAATGCGTTTTATTTCTTCTTGAAAACCACACGTCTAAAAAACAATACCCTTTGCAATCAAAGTTTTTATAAATCAGTGCATGTCCATAAGTGACACACGTATTTTGCTGAAGTGTTGCCGTGCTTCCAGTTATAAAGATTGGAAAGATATCATAAAACAAAAATATGTTTATTGATAAGAAAAGTAATCAAGCGGACAAGTTCCCTAACAGTGTGCCAGCTAACAAGTGTGTTAAGGAACGGTAAGTGTTTGTTTTTTTTTTATTAATATGCCTGTTAGTCCCTTAGTAAGGCCAGTTATTCCCATGTTATACGAGTAGGCAACCTGGCCAAGTACACAAGGAGTTGCCAGACACATTCAAACTTGGAGAATTTTTCAGAAAAGAGTGTTTACAGCCTCCTAGTTTCGGGGTTAATTCCGAGTAAACTCCTGATACATGTATGACTGACGGGAAATATTTTGTATCCAAGTTTACTCAAAACATTTTGTGAGTTAACTCTAGACTAGCTGAACATATATTTCTAAAAGATCGGTTTTAAAAAATCAATCGACACTAGGGGAAGAAAAAGTGGCACCATCTCAATTTCGATAGAGAAATGTCGTTTTCCATGTGACACATATTTTGATTTCGATAGATTAAGTTCCTCTCACGTTCCGAGTTACATATTTGTATATCTAAAACGACTCCACTATCGTGTTTAGTTTTCAAAATTGTTTAATATCTCAAGAATTCTGTTCATAGTTTTTTTCTTAGTGTACCTATGTACGTCCATCGTGCCTTCTGTTGATTTAAGTTCCTAGATAATGATTGGAATTTATTGAAATAGAAGAGTACTGTCTTCTTATTATTCCGCGTTATTTACTATGGCTTAAGGCAATTTAATCGAAACCATTACAATTGCCTTTCCCATCATGGCCAACCATTTCAAGGAGAGTATATATAAAAAAAAAAAAGAAAAAATATTCTCCCTCTTTACAGTAATATGTATAGTGTCCTTCTGTGTTTTCTTTCTGTATACCTAGTTATGTTAAGATAAGCGACCGCAGGCGATCAAGAAGTCCTGGATTTTGATTGTTCGTTTTTTGTCTTTGTATTCTATAATAACTACTGATGATGTGGACTTTGTTCGTATGATGGCCTTATTATTCGTATTGGCTTTATTCATAAAATTGATTGGCAAATTGAAGGTTGCTTCGGATGCGTGTGACATCGATTCAATGAGAGTGATAACGAGCATGATTTATTTGCAGGCACTCCTCATCTGCGTCTGTTCCTCATCATTATATTTATATGAAATGATGATTTGATTTCATAGCTCGCGTTTATTATATCCGCTGCTGATGGTGTTGGTGGTGGTGCTGGTGAGTGAAGTTTTCAGTGAAGGATAAATAGCTATCTTTCGATTTATCTATCTGTCATAACAGACATTCAATAAAATCCAATTTGCAAAAGGATATACGTTGCAATCGTCCATCGCTTTGTCCGTGCGTCGTCCGTCTGTCTGTCTGATGACGATGAGCATAAAAATAAATCGAAGACACAGTACACATGCAAACAAAACAATGTCCCTTGTCAGCAACAGGCTTCCCAGATCCAATAGAGATTTTCTAGATTTTTCTAGATTTTTCATCTTTTTTTCGTATTTCCCTAAGATACTTAGGAAATGGTCAAAAGATACACTCCGGTATTCTTGATGTGTGTGCATGTGTATACTTTCTGATTGAAGTTTGTTCTTCCAAGAGCTCTATCGTCCTCCCCTCATCAAACTTGTACACTCACTTTTTGAACGATCTGCATTGATTAGCATTAGGACTATAACAGAATGTATGAAGGATATAGAAGTGGAACATGCATCAACAAGGATATACATCAGAACTATAGATGGGTTATCCCTTCCTTAAGAAGAATGAAATATCAAACTTCTATATACGACTCTATACCTACTCGATGAAATGCCAAATCCAATTTATACATTTTTTGCTGTCCTTCGTCCAGTTCTGGAGACTGCTGCTGAGTAAATTGATTTTTTTTCTTCATCTCCTTTATGTGTGCGAAACAATCGAACAGGATATAAAAACAGGGTTGCCTCCTTTGAAGCTCGTATATACGTATAGGACTTCACAATTGATGTAGGTTTTTCAATATATATGTACATGATGCAATGCGATTTGAGATATTCCGACGCAATCCATCTAAGTCGAAACATTTTAAAGCTACTCCAACGAATAAATCACGGCTCAATCCCTTTGGCTAAGAAAAAATCTAAATTGGTTTAGATATTCATGTTACAACTGTTATTGATAGATTTTGGGAGCAATAGACCTTCTTTGAATAAGGATTCAATCTTGAAAAAGTCTTTGAATGTTGATTAAAAATTTGATCCTTAAAATCGAATAATTTGAGCTAAAGTGGGCTAAAATGTCAGCACTAACTAAAAATCAGATCATCCACCCACACCTTAAGACAAACGCACTCCCACTAATAAACATTATAACACGCTGTCTGCCCTCCATTATGGGAGTAACTTAAGGCTATACAATTATTTATTGTTAACTCCTTTCTCTTGGCATAAACGGCCAAAAGTGTTATGCGGAGGATATCTGGCGTTGAAATTTCACATAAACATAGAAAGGCGCTATGTGGTAGCATTAAACATGCAAACATTTAAAGTCTCGATTTTGCGGAAGCCATTTGGCTTGATGCTATTTGCACATGATGAGATGATGATAACTTTCCTAAGCAAACAGAGAAAGGGTGTCATCAGAAAGAGTGTGAGGTAGAGAAATTCCGATGCAATTCTTTATAGCTATAGTCAATAGAATTGAGGATTTCTCGATACATCAGCATATACATTGGCAATGTAGCTTCGAGGGAGACACATAGGTATTTAATCCGCATCACTATTGCCGGCGCCGCGCGCCGCCGCGCCGCCCGCCTCGTCGGTCGTGGCAGCGAAATGCGAATCTATCTTTATTTATGTTGTTTGATATTATACGTCAATGGAGACTGCTCTGATGCGTGTGTAGCAAAACAGATGTGGTTGTCAGTCAAGGGTTGGAGGATTTATGGGGCTTGAATTTGGAAACACCATGATTGCGATGCTTTATTTTTGGTAGGTATAGGTTATCTCGCGTATCTCAACGGATAGATGTTTATTTGAAGCTTATCTGATGTGAAAGACTAACGAAGCGTATTGATTGTGCTAAGCTTTAAGCAAACGAAACAAGCTTTAAGTGTATTCCAAATAAGTAAATTCTTACCTATATACGTATATGGATTATGTTAAAACGTGTACATATTTCTTTTCTGTTGGGATTTTTCAATATGGTTTAAGATCTTCGTCTTAGAAGTCCATGAATATAATAATCCTCGGGAGTTACTTTTGAAAATCAATTCCAATATGGGTTTATAAAAGAAGGTTTTTGAGAGAGACACACCAGAAGCAACAAAATAAGGTAGAGCTCGATGCATAACTGAATACTAGCTACATCGGGAATTTTAAAATCTTAAAATCTATTTTAGGGAGAATTTAATTCTTTTTTAGAAAGCTTCAGAGAAACATTAATTTGAATTTGTAGGATTTAATTTTTGGTATTGTAAAACACTTTTTATTACCACAGGAAAGCTAGTCAAAGAACACTGGTTTTTTTACGAAACATACGACGGCTGATTTCTTTATCTGAAACAGGGCTATTAGAAAAGCTTAAACCCTGGCGAAATTCGTCACTTATGAAATACACGAATTGATCTCTGATGTATATCTCCGAAACCATTGGTCTTAGCCGAAATGTTGTTCAGACCAAAGATTTACTTTTTTCACAATTTTCTTGTCCCCTAAGAAACGTATCTATGTAAATTGTAAAACATAAAAGTTGTAAAGCAATAAAAATTGAGAACATTTTGATATGATTATGCAATATCGCAGTCGAAAATTATGGATCTGGAGAGTTAGCAAAGTATTTGGAATTTTAGAAAACTTATGGGTACCTAAGTAAGGAAACAAATGTGTTTCTGTATACATATGTAGCGACCTTACAATAATTAAACAGCTTTAGGACTTCCATTTATTAAAATGCGATGCGATATATGCACGGAACCGGTAGCTTCTTCTTTATATCTCTCCCTATACTTCACATCCACAGCTTCAACAAGTTTGTAGAGTACGAATTTCCATTCACTGATGTTTTTTTACATCCAAATATCAGCTGTGTAGATACTTCCCTTAGGGTTGTCGTAATCTAAGCCTGTGTTGTCATCTATCTTACTATCCTCCTCTAGTTCGTCGGCTTCAACTGCGATTTCAATAGCGTTATAGTGCAAGGCTACATATATCTAAAGACATCAACACGACTTAACGAACCTTTTGAAAATCCGCAGGAAATGTTCTTTAGTGTCTATGTATAATGCGTGTTTCCTTAGGTCCCCAGATCTTTCATCATCTTCTGTCCTACGTTCAGCAGCGACCGAATCATTGTCAATCATTGCTGAACCTGGTGATTAGTCTTCTGTCGAAACTAATAACAGCGTAGAGGAAAATTAAGTTATCCTTAATTTTTGAATCAGATTTAATAAAAAAATTGGGGAAGGCTCTAGTCCTTCTTTATGGGTTTCAACAAATTTACATTGGAAGTTTGTGGTGTCAATGCGTAGGTATATCAAAACACGAAAATGCACGTCTTCGCCCACAACAATTATAGAAGAGTATGATCCTTTTCCACTTCCATAACCTTCTTGTTTTTTATTTCAAAGAATATATCAACATTTTTAATT
This sequence comes from Leucozona laternaria, assembly GCA_932273885.2. Lineage (NCBI taxonomy): Eukaryota > Metazoa > Arthropoda > Insecta > Diptera > Syrphidae > Leucozona > Leucozona laternaria. The sequence goes on along the minus strand of OW026367.1, from coordinate 129,248,727 downwards.
TAAATGGCCGATCATTTTTGACTGGATAAGGTGGTTCATTTCCAAACTATCCAGGCGCAGTCAACTTTCCAGAAACACCCATATCGACGTGCAATTGGCTTGGCACCGGATTTGTAAAATGCTTTTACCTAATTAAGCAGGCGAATTTCCAGAGCTATAATTATCATATCTCTGATGGGTGTTCGGACTCATGGGTGTTCGTGAGATAACACGTTCTCCAAAGTTGGTTTCCAATAAATTGATTGACACTCGCTGTGTGGCTTGTGGCGCCGTCCTGTTGGAACCACATGTCCTCCAAGTCCATATCATCCAATTGGGGCCAAAAATATTCGGTTATCATTGAACGGTAGCGATTCCCATTCACACTAACGTGCCGGTCTTGATCATCACAGAAGAAGTACGGTCCAATGACGCCGCCGGTCCATAAACCACACCAAACCGTATTTTTTTCGGGATGCAATGATGACTCATGGAGTACGTGTGGATTGCTGCCTGACCACTAACGCATATTTTATTTATTGGCGAAGCCATTCAGCCTCATCGCTGAAGATGATTTTTCGATTTTTAGCACTCTTAACGTTGAGGCCAATTTCGGCAGTAAATTTTAATAATTTCGACTCGTTGTTGGCTCTTATATCTTTTCATCATGAAATGGCAAACCTTGCTGAAGAGAAATTTTAAAAGAACGGCAAGAAATATGGCGTCGTTTGCTGTCCCAGTTTCTCTACTTTTGTAGCGTCCCAGTTGAAAAACCCTTTATATAGTAATATTTATCTTCGACCGGACATGCACCAAACACACAAAGTTTTTATTTTAAAAGAATAAATATATGTTTATAACCCCCCTCCTCCCACACCCCTCATACCAGCAACATCCGTCCATAACAACTATTGAGTCTATTGATGAACAAAAGTACAGAAAAGATTCCTTCATGGGTACTGCCTGAGCATGCTGCCAGTAATTGATAAAACCTCCAAGATTATCTCTCTCACTTAAGCCATTCAAATTTGGCAAAAAATTGCTTAGACAGTTATAAGTCATCACTAGGACTTGGTTCTTCACAGTCTTCTTAGGAAACTTTCTAAGCTACTGACATGAATGCGATGTTTTTTCTACAGTGCCCCTAATGATATATTGAGCTTTAAGCATTTACAGCGACATTTTAACCCCTCTTCGCATACCCATATAATTTTACTGAAGATACATCTTACGTACGTATAGTCTCTCACTTTCTTGTTGATGAATTTTCAGTTAAAAAAACTTTCGTCGACGTGCTATTTTGCAAAGGGATATTATCTAAGTTCTCACTTCCAAATCATGTCTCATTGGTCACTATACAGTATACACCAATCTGTCTACCTGTACCTTAGCTATGTCCAATTAACATTTTATATCAAACGTGGGTTAGCTGCAAAGCACCAATGCAATGAAGTTCGTTGGCATCCAAAAAAGACGTAGGTATTGAAATTGAAAGTGAATTTGGTCCCACGATTCTATTCATCTGTAATTCCTTAAACGTTAACGTACACACTGAAACTGAAAGGAAGTCTGATGGTCATTTGCTGCACCAACTGTTAACAGGACCGCAAATTGATTGTCATCAACAACTTGAAAAGTGATTATAGAGAAAGTGACCCGAAAATCAACCACTGGTAAATGCATATGAATTTTTCACTTTCGTCGTTCTCTGTCAGCGGAACGACGACGAAGCGCGTTGGCGGTGGCTCTGTCATAGTGAGAAATGTGAAACACATGTTCGTCGGTTGTCCAATTTGTTGTCACCGATTTTGAAAGGATAATAAAAATCGAAAATTACTGAGGTTGGCTTATGGCAGCCGCTGCCGAAGCAACAGTGTAGATTGTAGAATTGGGTTCCGCAACAACAGCTGCACGCATCAGGAAACACATCAGAAAATAGATGCCTTTATCCTTGATTGTGGTTTGCGTATAGAGTATAATGTATAAACCTTACAACAAAAAAATTATTCTCTTTGACGTGTGCCATCGTCAGCAGGCGGCATTGAGCAGAACCGTCAGCAACCAGCGCAGCGCCATCGTGTCACAGTCACAGGTTCATACGTCATAAATATCAAATTTTATGGTGGCCCCTTTCCGCCAGTTTCTTATTACACTTTACGAGTCGCATCCACTTGGTGGATTTATGACCATGATGAACTGTCATCGACTTCCAACGCTAGTGTCGGTCAGTCCAGTTCCAGTCGTGAGTCGTCTACGTCTGTGAAATGGCGCACCATCAGGATCAGGATAGTTCCCGATTTACACAAAAAACCGCATTTTAATATCACATTATCTCTTTTTACCCTGTTTGGGTTTTGTTGAAACTCATCCCTTTATCTCATATTCTTATCCCCAAGAGAAAAGGGATAAGAATAAAAATCAAAAGTGCTGATCCCACAAGCAAGGATAAATCATTTTTATGGGTCAATTTATGGCAATAGCACAAGCAACCGTCTTCTTTCTTTGCTTCTTCTTTTTGCCTTTTGCCATGCGTGGTGATGATGGTGGTGTTGGTGGTCTGCTTCTGCTTCCACTTTTGTCCAGTGATGATGAAAAAAAGGGTGAAGCGTTTGTAATTTATCACGAAAGTGCATTTCGGTACATGTGATGTGCGCCACACTCCATACTCCTGGCGAGGATGTCGATTAATCATCCCAAGACAAATTCCCTCTCGTTTCCTTAATTTTCTTTTATTTTATGACTCAAGGGGCGGGCGAATGTATGAGAAACCATCAACGACAGCCATATCCAGCCATCAAAATATCAGCAAGGATAAGATCGATGACAGAGTATTTGGGTTTATGACTGTAGCATTCATAAAAAATTGCTTAATAATGTTTTGACTGCATTAAGAGTTATGGCCGAAAAAAATAAAAATGATACCATTTCGATCAGAAAGGAAGTTAGCTTAGCTGAGTAGAGCCCGATGCTTGAGCAGCAGAGTGAGTTGGAGAAATCAGTTATACATTATAGAAGAATGGATGAGCGAAGACGCGTGAAGCGCCATGTGGCAGTATAAATCATGCTCCACTCCGCAAACAGAAGTGAAAAATTGGTTAAGTTTAGATGACAGTAAAAAATGTCAGAACTATTCAATGCGGGTATTAAAATTGATAGCGTTTTTATGAAGAGATCTTAAAATTTATTTCTTACCAATCTTATCAAAAGTACTTGTATAGTTGGGTTTTCTATCATTAAGATAAGTAGTGGGCGGACACAGCGCATAATACTTCACGAGCTACTTAAAAAAAATTAGTCAATAAAAACAAATATAAAAAGGCAACGTTTCTGAATTTGGGGAAATCGTCAAAGAATTTAGCAGCGTAAATACGTAATTGGAGTGCAGGATTTAATTCTCTATACCACGTAGTGGAACAGTCACAAATATTTTATTTCCACACAAGTGCTGCAACTCACAAGCAATATTATTTCCGGCTCCCACTTTTCTACCAAGTTCCTTCACTTTTTCTTTGAGCAATCATTTCGTTTTGAATGTTTCTTTTTAAATATAAAGTAATGTAGATGAAGAACGATTAACTGCCTGAACACAACGCAACGGAGCTGCAGCCGAAGCTGCAAGAGTTCCCCAACTTTAAGCTTTTGCGTGCAGCATTTTTGACAAAATTCAAAATTCAAAATTGATGGAGGTGAACCAAGGCCATGTCAACTTGAAATCAGTGTTTATATAAGGGTTGAAATGAGCTTCAGCTCTCTTCAATTCTTCATTTTCACAAAATTCACAAAAGATGCAATCAGCTGACCCAACAAATGACATCAAAACATCAAATGTCAGAAAGCTGTACAGCTGCATTGTGGGCACTTAAAAAAAATACGACACTTTTTGACAGCTATTGCAGCTGCAGCTTCAGTTCCAGTTGCAGCATTCTATTGTGTTCAAGCAGTAAGGCCCATTTGCTAGAACGAAACTAAAATAATTAAGTTCTATATAGAAGCTTATGTGACAGTTTACACTGAGGAAAAAGTAGAACATAAGGGTTTAAGTTGAACATAAATATTTAAATATTTAAGGATCTCAGTAGAACTAGGCTTATACATCGCTCAAATTTGTAATAGGCCGCACTTTGCATTTTATTGTTCCTTAAATTCTAAACTACCATCATACAAACAAAATCTGGCATATTCGCCTCGCCAGCGAATCCACCTCATTTACCCCTTTTATTTTATAAATCAATTTATTTTAATTCCTGTTGGTTGGTCTGACAAGATAAGCTCGTAACTATAAACATGTGTTGGTGTAGGTCTGAGTCTGGCATACATATATATGGAGGGCGGAAAATTTTGCAAACAGCGATTTCTTCTTGTTTTAATATGTTTTGGCAATTTTGCCGCTTTCCTCTTTCTCTATCTATAAAAAGTTCTAAAAATGTATTTCTCTCATTATAAAAATGTGAAAAATAAAACTTTTTGAAACAAAAAAAAATCGATCTTCTCTTCTATACTCCGCTCAACGAAAACTGACAGCACAATGAACAGGAAGATAGGGCATTCGTCTCTCAGACTAAAAGTCTTGTTGGATAGACTTGCATTTACCTGTCCGTCCTTAAACCCCTCACGGAGTTTCCGAAGTTTGTATGATAAATCAGCGCTAATCGGAGATTTATCAAAAACTTCGAAAAGTCTCCAAATCCAAATCATCTTTGACAAAAACCTTATATATTTGCTTCCGATGGGGAAAGGTTCATTTGCACTTCGATGTGTCGCAGATTGCTCATTGTATTCTGAGGCCTCATCACGTAAAACAAATACCATCAGACGATATCGTTTTCCGCAATGCTTTCTCTATCATATCGTTAGGGAAAAATAAAAACAGCTATCTTCAAAAGGATCCCTTTTCGATCGTTTTCATTAAACGCCCTTGGAGTTTTGTGGAGAATTACAACAACAACTTATATTGGTCCAGGGTATCGAAAGTGTATACAGACAACCCACAAGCCATGTATACTGACATTAGGAAAAAATAAATTAAATATGTACTTGAATTTGCTTAATGCTTATTGAAAGAATGAGAATCAACAAGAACGAACATTTCTTTGGCTTGATTAATTTTATTCTTAGGTGTTTCAGAAATCGTATTTTCAACTCAGTTATTCAAAATTTTACTTAATTAATTAATCAATAGGTATACCCTAAAGACCGATTACTCTGGTCATGAAAGTCTTCTTTCAGTAAATTAAATGTATCGCGCACTGTGTGGCATGTGGCGGCGGCGTCCTTCTGAAACCTTCACATATGTATCTGTAACATTAATGCTTTCCATGATTAATTGCCAAACCAAACAAACTTCAAAACATCTGAGAACTGTCAAATTGACCGTCACAGAAAACAACAAAAAACACCCTTTACAAGGAACAAGTTTTATCAAAATCCTTTGAGCAGTTTTCAAGATACATACATAAGCTCTTTCTTGGTTTCTTAGTCATAGAACCATTATTTTTTGGAGACACAAAATTTAATTCCCCCTAGCGAATGACCTAACCTAAGTCCAAAGTTCAGTGGATTATAGGGTGTTGGTTGACTTAGAGACAGACATCGAATGACATTATTGCCGGACCTATTTCTTTAGGTTCTCCATCATCGTTAAATCATTTTTGACTAAAATCTCAAGGTCGATTTTTCACACATTCAAAATACATATAACCTATACGTAGATACTAGATAACTAAACAATCGAACGTAAGAACTATCTTGAGTTTGTTAAAGTTTCGGATTTTGTTGCCTTTGTTTTATAACTATTTTCTCTTCTTTTTTTCTTTATTAATTGCCTTTGACTATCTATGCCAATGTATATGAAAAAATCTTCTTCATAACGTTTTGTTTGCAACAAATAAAAAAAAAAAAAAAACAATAAATAATTTTTTCAAGTGCACCGATGCGCTAAAAACGTCACTTTGACTTTTACTAATTACAGGGCCGTGCGATACAATCTTTAATTGCCAGAAATGTCTGCAGGCCAGCATAATAAATTGCAAACAAAAAGAAAAAAAAAAAAAACAAATTAATTCATTTAACCTGACGGCAACAAATTTATTACCTGTCATCCTTCAAACAAAAAAGTCACTGTATTTTTATTGTTTCCACTAGAGGGCAGTCAGTATCTACCTATAAAAAGACCACCCTCACCTGTGCTTCATTAAAACTTTATCAAAAGGACTTCTTCGTCTTCAAGGAAAACAAAAAAAAAAATCAGCAAAAAACAAAAATCCTCAGGTGACATATTGTGAATATATGCTTCGTTGCATCCGATGGATGCATCGTCAGGACTTCTTTCGTTTGCAAGTTTTTTTTTTTTTTCTTTTGTGTTTGCAAATTTTCGTGGGGCAATAAATTTTGCACAATGACCCTTGCTGACGGGGTGGCAAGTGGTAGGTAACATGTGGTCGAATCGGCATCGATCATCTTTACACAAAATTTGCCAATTCGGTCGCCACCACCGCACCGCCACCATCGAATTTGTATGCTGTTTCGTTTTATATTTGGCAGCATGGAAGAGCACATGGATGCACCAGTTGTTAGCTGATGCAACCCTTGCACCAGTTATAGCCCTTGTTGTAAGAAGGTTGTATTTTTTTCTGTTTTGTTCTCTTTCTTGACTCAAATATTTCGGCATATCTCGGCATCGTTATCGCATCATGTGTTACTGTTTGAATGCGGTTTTTTTTTTTGGTAGGATAGAAGCGAAGACGATACGTGCAACTTGATCCCGATCATGAATGCCACGTGCCGTCTGAGTCTGACCGAATTACAAAACGGTTGGGTTCATTTATCTGATGAAATTTCACCGAGAGACGCAGCCCTTTTTCGTTTATTTGGGCCAATTATTATTATGGGCCACACTGCACACTCACACTTGAGAGGCGTCCTACGGCTATGTATAATCTACCTGTGTGGCACAATTTTGTGGTATAGATATACTGATACTGACTGGCATACGGTTTAACGATAGCGGCAGTTGGAGGTTGTTTAACCCATTTTTTTTTTTTGTGTAGAATTAAATTATTTATTTTTTTAGTGCGCAAGTGTCAAGATTGAAGATTAGAGTGCATTTTGAAATATACCCTTGCTGAAGTCAAGAATAGGTGAACTGTTAAAGCCCTTGGCTATTTCGACCACAAATGACATAAATTAATAGCTGCTATTGATAATTAATGGCCTCCTAGATGTTTGTAAGAATTTTAATTTTTGTTCTCTTTCCAATTTTTAATCCTAAAGCTTGCTTTTTCTTTCTCAAAACCAGACATCCTACAGCTCAGGTAGGGGCCACGAGCTTTTGTATTCACAATAGAAATACAATAGGTAGTATACTTTTATGGGAATTAGGTAAGTACTTGAGGTGTTTTCCTGCGCAGCGCTGGAAACGTCAATATCGAACAAATACAGTTACAAATTCAAATGAATGTTTCCTCTTTAGGGCCATAAAATTAACCTTTTTCTTAACATCTATCATGGTGTTTAGCTGGATATAAAAATATAAAAGTATAAATTGGAGCCACCTTCTAAAGTATAAGCAACTCAAGCAACTACTGATTTTCTCTCGTTACAACTAAGTTCTTGTTCCAAATGTTTATGTCTTTTGTCCAACAGTAAATTAACATTTTTATTTAACCAACCGAATAGCCATAACAAGCTACAATACCTCAACCACCACCCAACTCGAAAGCCCCTATGCCATTAAAATCGTTTCTCAGATGAAGTAAACCAACGATCACTCATCAACCAATGAAAATCAACCAGTTGTGTTCCGATCGAACATCGAAGTATATACAAGCATTGATGCAGTTCGTCCAGTTGAAGATTCGCATTGAAATTAATTTATTGCTTAAAATACTCAAACACTCTGTTAATGATACATAACTCGTTTAACAAGATCACCATATGCCTTTTATCTAGTTGTCATACAAAAAAAGAGTGAATTGTCACCCCGTGCGCTGCGCAACGTCTCATGGATCCAACTAAATCAGACAACGGGTGCGGCGACAGACATCACGGAGGCAATATACGCAATAACTGAATGATGATGAAGACACGGAATCTTTCGCGAGACAAGATGCATGAATTGAAAACCAGCCTTCATTGATCTGTGAGCTGAGGCCTGCTCATTCTCATTTTGATCATCATCATCGTCATTGGCACTGGACCCATAGCGAGTCACAACAACAACAACAACAACAACAACTGGTGTGGCTCCTCCAATGCCGATGACTCTCTGTCCAAATCGTTGGTCTCAAACGTTAACGTGATGAATGCTCGGTAGTGATCGAAACGAGCAGCATTTATAGCGCTGCGCAAATAAAAACTCAAATAAACGATAAATGCGACAGGTTGTTCTTTAAGCTCGAAAACGACTCTCCGGTCTTCGGGGTTTGATGATGGTTGGGTTGAGGTTGGGGAATGGCTGGTTATCCAAAAAATTTATATATTTCTGTGTCTGTCTGTCTATCTGCTGATGTTTTGTATGTGAGTGAAAGAAAAGGGGAAACAACAAAACGCCGAAACAGTGGAATACGATGGATTGCACCTGTCCGCATCAAGAGACACGCGTTTCTTGTAGTCCTCGCAGTCCTCGGAGGAATGCTGGGATATGAATTAAAATTCCAAAGAACCTGATTTTATTTTGTGCGCTTTGTATTTTATTCGATTGCCAAACTGCTGCTCTGGCTCATTCTGTGCCGGAAGAAGGGATCTTTCGAAATTCAAACAGTATGATCAAAAAGTGTGAATACAAAATTTTGTATTCTGAAATCGAAAAGCATTTTCATGTTCCGACGCGTGCTTCATGGTTCTATATACCTACAATGAAACAAGTCCCAGAAAGTCTTTCTTCGAACCTTAATCCCTTATTCTATTAAATATTAAACCCGAGTTAACTCATCAAATTTGGTGAGTTAACTCTGGATTAAGTGAACAGATGCTTTTGATGTTTTTTATTAAGTCGTTCCGCATGCATTATCCACTAAACAAATGCTTCCTCAGTTCACTGTGGGTTAGTTTAACTCTAGAGTTAGCTAACTCTGGTTTAACTCATCACTGAAAAACTGGGCCTAAAGGTCTATTTACATTCTTGTTGCTGCAGTAAAATTCAAATGAGATTGTTCCCATTTTTGTTTTCCTATTTATTTGAAGGCGTCCATTAACCCTTTGACTTTTTAAAAATTATGGTTGAAGTAGAGTGATAAGCTGCAATGCTGCAGGTTAAATTTTGAAGATGCAACATTGCTCCTTTAACATAATTTTGTCATACAAAAAAATTTACAAAAACTTTTAGCCCACACTGTTCGGCTTATTGAGAATTCCACAGAAATGTCGATGTCGATTTTAAATCGGGCGCACGCGTACATGCATCTTGATCAATGTGCATCCGAGCCAAATGAATTCCGGGCGGCAATCGAAGCATCGCCGCCGCTGAAATAAAAACCACTTAAAGCCAGCAGCAGCAAAGAAACATTCGAGAATAGGAATGCACCACTTCGCCTGACCAAAATGGCCATGCATGCATCCAATCATTAACTCAGCACAAGTGTCGTTCAGTGGGCATTGGGAGTCGGAGTCGTATACTTGTTTTCTATTGTATGCTCGTGATCTTTAATGCATCACAAGGAGTTCGGACACTGTTAGCGGATACTGATGGAAAGATGAAGCTGTACCGCTTTGGCTTCACCTCCCATCGCCTCATCGCTGGGGAAATAAAATCAATTTCCACAAGCAAAAAAAAAGGAACAAGTTCCATTAAATGAACATGTGCACACGGCACACGTCTCCCATATCAACATTACACGCCACAGTTCCTGCTCCAGCTCCTGATAACTGTGAATTCTAGGAATGTGCACCAAACCAATGATGCAGTGGAAGAATGCTTCTTGTGCAGCTTTCGCATCAGTTATCTGAGTGAGTACCAGAACGAGAAACACCTCGAACAGTGCATGTTAGATAAGAGGATTCACATTCATATACACTCGTACCTATACAGATGCATTGGGGGGTTTTCATTTTCGTTGACAACGTCGGAAATGGGGCTTCGGGTCTAATATGCTGTAACGCGGGCTCATTAACTTCTGAAAGGATATTTCTCTGTGGCTTATACTTAATATGAGCCAGAGAGGAAGAGGAACGTGTGAATGACATGCGAAGCACATATCGTTTCGTAACAACTCTATCTCTATATGCTCCTGTTGCGGGGGATGATGCTCTTAAGCGTTATTAGTTTGGCAGACTGGAAGTTATTCTTCGGTGGTTGACATGATGTTGTGTGTTGAACAGGTAAGGTATAGATACATGGTATAGGTAGCTCCGCTCAGTGTAAATGTTTATGATGATGAAAAACCGCGAGCACTATTATGTATATGTGGATGGCTCTTAGCATAATGAGGACAAAGAATTCAAACGCAAAATATATATTCTTAGAGTTGTAGATAATGTGACTCATACCTACCATCATGCAGGTTGTAAAGGAACTCATATCTCACGTCGCTATGTATCGTGCTAAATTCTATGGATTCAAGAATGGGGATAGGTATATGAAGTTTGATATGCGTTCACAAAGTAGCAGGAAGCTATACGGAGATGGAGACATAACTATGACATCCCGGATAATTTAATTATATTACTCTTGGATGATAAAATATGAGTCTTTTTTTACTCTAGAACTAGAAGGTATCTTTACCATAATTTAACAAAATTCTCGAAACCTGCTGAATCCTTCTTTGTTGTTACATAAAAAATTATACGTTTCACTTATTAATTAAGGTAGAAAAACCACAGCTAAATAAAATCTTCCACACATCCTGATGGCAACAGAAATTTATATATACATTTTATAAGTTCCCACAAATAAATTCAAATTTGTAATAAATCACTCGTACTTGCAGCCGAATTTTCTATAAAAATAAAAGTTAAAAAATTATTAACAACAATTTTGAAAGCTCCAATAAGCAAACACTTATATGGTCCTTTAATTTCTTTTCATTCTTGCAATATTCTCCATGTGCGTAAAGTTAGCATCGCCATTTTCGATTTTCAAAAAAAAAGTTATGCTGTAATATGTGCAACTTGTGCTGCGTTGTGCCGTCAATTTTTTTGCAAAGCTCGCAACTTTGCAAATTTTACGCATGAAAATTTTTTCAAAATCAAATTTTTTTTTAAATTTCAAAGTTGTGATATTTTGTACACAATTCATAAAAATATTTGCAACAACACGAATACAATGTGAAATTTTGCGAAGCCCCATAGCGTGAATTTAGCATCGCCATTTTGGATTAAAAAAAAAAAAATTGTTCTGTAATGTGCTCAACCTATGCTGTTTGTGCTGCGAATATTTTTTAAAAATTAGCAACTTTTCAAATTTTACGAATAAAATTTTTTGGAAAAATTACGATTTTCTAAAAAGTCAAAAATGTGCTATTTTGTGCTTAGTTTGTACAAAACAAAAAATATAAAAACGAAATTCGCATATTTGCAACTTTTACGGGAAAAAATTGATTTGGCGAAGCGTGAAGTTAACACCGCCATTTTGGATTTTCAAAAAAAAAAAAATTGTACTGTAATGTGCTCAACTTTTGCTGCCTTGTGCCGTAAATATTTTTCAACACTCGCATCTTTGCAAATTTTACGGATGAAATTTTTTGCAAACTCAAGATTTTTTAAATTTTAAAATTGCGCTGTATTGTACACAATTTTTCGTTTTAAGAATCGAAAAGATAAAAAAAAATCGCATATTTGCAACTTTTATGGGTGCTTCTAAATTTTTCGAAGCTCCATAGCGTGAAGTTAGCATCGTCATTTTGGATTTTCAAAAAAAAAAATAAAGTTGTGCTTTAATGTGCTCAACGCAAATATTTTTTAAAAAATTCGCAACTTTGCAAATTTTACGGATACATTTTTTTGCAAAATTACGATTTTCTTGAAAAGTAAAGTTGTGTTGTTTTGTGCTTAGTTTGTGCTGTACAAAACCGAAAAGATAAAAAAAGCGAAAAGAATTGCCTTATAAAGAGGACGTTTTATTCGTTAGTAATTGATACTAAGTAAGGTTTTTGCCGTAGTAAATATCCAACTTTTTTATCTTTTCGGCCTTTTGCAGCACACACTAAGCACAAAACAGCACAACTTTGATTTAAAAATAAAACAAGCAATGAAATGACCAAGAACAGAAAGTATGAGAAATTCGAAACAAAAAAATAGTTCCAGATAATGTGACCTTTTAAGGAAATTGTACGCTTTTTAGAGCTGTCCGTAAGGAAGGCTTCCATTGTTTTATGAATAAAAAAATCGCTCACTAACCACGTTTATGTAATCCATCACTGGTTCAATCACTTCTCAAAATATTATTCGGGCTCATTTGCCCACAAGATTGCATCTATTCTCATAAATCAACCAAATGCTGTTGCCGTGGATATTCTTTAAGCATGATGAAATTAGGAAAATTTGCTTATGCAGGACTGTTTCAGATGCGACTGTGAAGTTACCAATACTATTTTCACCTAGACCAACGGGACCACGACAAGAAATTGCAGTTTGTTTGCATTTTCTTTACGAGTGTACCTGCTGCTAACTAGCGTGCCAGTTATTTTCTCAGCAACCACGCAAGCTAGGTTTTTGCAGTAAAGCTCCAAATCTGCAGTTTAAGAAAAAGTTGCTGAGAAAGGGACTACTTTGCAAACTTCACATCTTAACCGACTGGCACGGCGGCCAGTTCGTGGCGGTGCAAGTCTGTCTGACTACTGATACCGCATGATCATGTGTTTTTTTAACCATAGAAGTCTTAGAAAAAAACTTGTCTTGCCACCGGTTTTGTAAATTAAGCTTAACCGTAAGCTTTTTTTTGTCAATAAACGCTATAATAAAGGTATGTACAGTCGGTCGCATTTTGAACTTTTTGAACATAACTAATCTTATGTTTTTTTTTATAACGGAATTCGAGAAAAGGATATTGTAGTAGGTAGCAGTATTGAATTTTATCAATCACTTTTCATGACTATTTTTTTGAAAAGAAATAGGTAGACGCTATTCCTAAACTTTGTGAATTTTGAGCTTTTTGTTCGAACTGAAACTCTTTTGTTTCATCCTTAATCACTCTGATGCCTCAAGCCTCTACATTGATTTAGTCATCCTTATTATAATCTTCCATCTAGTTGTTTGTAGTTCTTTAATTTCTTGGTCGCTATTGAACTCTTAGGCCCATTTGTTCAGTGGTGAGTTAAACCAGAGTTAGCTAACTCTAGAAGTAAATTAACCGACAGTCAACTCAGGAAGCAATTTTTCGATGCATCTGTTCAGTTAATCCTGAGTTAACTCATCAAATTTGATGAGTTAACTTGGGTTTAACTTTAATTTCGCACTGAAAACCTGGACCTTAGAACACCTTAATTTTTAAGAGTTTCCATAACATCTCGGATAGTTCCTTCCAAAAAATATCACTTCAAAATAAATAAAATTCTATAAAAAAGAACAATGTTATTCCCACCGTGTGTCGCGTCGTCGTCGCTGCCCTCTGACATCACCCAACACATCTATCAAAATATAGTAAACAATTTTAACCCAAATTCCATTATACCGAACTGATTGTGTTGGGTGTGAATTTTCCAAACCACCACCGAACCGACCGCCAAGCCCTGCAGTATTATTATAACAGTAAGTAGTTTGTAATAGAAAATTCCCCAAAACTGTTTAAATTTCAAAACGCCCTCAATTATGTGTCAACATGATTTCCAGTTGTTTCTCTATTAATTTATGTACTCCGACGCAGAACAATCGACCTGGTAAGGCCCGCTGCCGCTGCCGCAGCCATCACCGCCCCGCCGCTGCCTCACCGAAAACTATATAGAGAAAGACCAGACCAGGCCTGGATGACGGTGCTCAAACCAAACAATAGCAACGCGTGGGAAAAACAATTAAAACGGCTCTTGCCAACAATTTTATGTTAACTAGAAATTCGAATACAAAATTGTTGGTAAAAACCAACGAGTATATCTGTCAGAGTTTTTATTTTTTGTTTTAGCAATAATCACTTCGGTAATTGTACTTAAAAATGAATTAAAGACATCCAAACATCAGCCCCTTCATCTATACCCATCACCGGACCGTGGAAAGTATTAATTAGAGCAACATCTCTCGTCCAGAGCGCGATAATGCTCTGAAGTGATGCGGGGGATAACAGATAAGAGGAGTTATGGTATGGACGTGTATTTAAAAGTGTGTCATAAAAGTAACAGGCCACAACGAAACGTGCCACACCGATTAACCCATAAATCAAAGAATACAAAATTATTAAGCAACAAAGTTTTTTTTTTTTCAGAAACGTTCTGGGCAAAGAAGAGATCATTTGAATTTGAATACCCTTTATGAGCTTGCGATGATGCGATGGTCCGATGGTGGTCTGGTCCGAGTCCAAGTCGGATGATACAGTGAAAGTATGTCGGAGATTAAACGGCCACCGGAGATAGAAATCTTCAAATAATAGCCGATTGCAAAACAGTTGTTGTGCGGCTACATCAGATCCAAGAACCTCATAACTGCTCAACTGCTGGGGCTACAAAGCCCGTTGCAAAATACCTTCTGGAATTTGGAAATTTTACGGGCTATAGATGACCGACCATATAACTGAGCTGCAATATACGAATCGGAATGAAAAGCAAGTTTATGAAGTACCTAATTACCCAAAGACAATGGCCAGCCATTAACCCAGATAACATTATAAGTGGGGATGGATGGAGGCAATAACAAACCCAGAGACACACAGATACAGAATATTGTTATAATGGTCAAAAGGGGTTATGATGAGTCCGTTTATATCTCGATTGTTCTCTTTTTTAATGGTTCGCAGGGAAGTTTCGCTACTTATATTTAGTTTATGGTTGAATGTGTTTTAGTTTTGTTAATTTAATTAAGCGTGCAGAGTGCGGCCATCATGGCCACAACACTAAAAGGTGGAGACGAAGAGGAGGACACTTAAGATTTTCTCACCATTAAACGGGTAATAAAAGTCGTGAAACCTATGAACTTTGTCAGTTAGAAGATTTTTTTATAGCAAAAGTGCTAAAGGTACAGAAAGTTTATTTTGGTGCACATTTTCCAGATATACCCACGTTACGTAGTGTTTGTTTTTTTTTTCTTTTTGAAGTGCAACTAAATTTTATGCAAGTCACAAAAGTTTATGTGAAGAAAAAATAGTAAAGGCATTTAATGAGCTTTGAATTTTAATGGCAGGTACATTTTTCAGGAATTTAAAGCGCTTTATATAGATAAAGGCACGGCCAGCTGTTTTTAATGATTTTGTATTATCTATGTTATGAGCTGTGTGAGTTGGAACAAAGGAAATCTATGGGGTTAGCTGTGTTATATGCTGAGTTTTGTTTGGTATAGATACTCATTAATTAGCTAATGCTTAGTAACCCAGAAGGAAAAACACGGGTAAAAGAATGAATTCTCAAACTAACATTAATAAATAAATAAATTCAATTAGAAGATTTTTACTAACCAAATTCTCTAAAACTGTGGATTTTTTTGGGAGGCAGAGAAAACTTTAAAAACTAACGCGAAACACTGTAAAATGTTTTTAATATCCATGCAGTTGGCTTTATTTAACAGCTAACTTCATCATCGTCGGCTCAACAACCGGGGTCCGGTCCTGGCCTCCTTCAACAAGTCTCTCCACCCATCCCGGTCTCGAGCCGCCGCCATCCAGTTGCGCACCCCAAGGCTCCGGGCGTCCTGGTCTACGCCATCTCTCCAGCGCAAGCATGGTCTACCACGCTGTCGTCTACCATAGAATGTACCACAAAGAACTTTCCGAGCAGGTTCCTCTTCGCTCATGCGAGCTAGGTGCCCTGCCCACCGGAGTCTACCGAGCTTAATTTTTGTCACGATATCTGCTTCAAGGTAGATTGCGTACAATTCATGATTGTACCGTCTCCGTTCTTCCTCACATATGGGGCCAACAATTCTCCTTAAGACTTTTCTCTCGAACGCGGCTAAGAGGTCGGAGTGCCTTTTGCTAAGCACCCAAGTCTCGGATCCATATGTGAGTACTGGCAGGACCATGGTCCTGTACAGCAGCAGTTTTGAAGTTATGGTGAGATTTCTGGATTTGAAGAGCTTTGACAGACTATAGTAGGCTCTGTTGGATTTGAGAAGCCGCCCGCGTATTTCTTCTTCTATATTGTTATCGGCTGCTGCTATTGACCCAAGGTATTTAAAGGATTGCACCACTTCAAATTCGTGCTCCGCTACCTTGATTGTTTGACCAACTGTTCCTCTCGCATTCGACGCCACCATGTACTTTGTTTTACCTTCAAAGGTAATGACATTAATATTTGGATATGTGTTCAGGCATGTGGCCGATGCGGATAGCACAAACTCTTCGCAGTAAAGCTAGGCACATTTCGGCTTTTGGTTTTTAAGTGTTAAATTTATTCTGGTGATATCGGCAGACAAGCGCCCACAGAAAATAATCTTAAATATTTAAATAATTTATTTTAAAATATAAAACATAAATTCTTATTAAAAAAAGAAAGAAAAAAAAATGGCGTCAAATCTCACGGACGAAGTGGCTAGTTAACAGGTCCATTTCGTGAAATTAATTGTTTGACAAATGCTTGTTCCACCGCCCGGTCCTGCTGAAACCACACATGTCTTCAATTGAAATGCCCGATGAGTTTCTCGAATTGAACCATACGTTTTTTTTCAAAATAAAATTTGAAGAATTTGCAAATGCTGCTCGGTTGTGAGTCTTTTCATGACAAATTATCAAACCAAACTAACGACAACAGGTGGAGAGGCACAGGGTTCGGACTTCAGAAATCACAATTAGAAGTAGATTAAACAAATAAATTGCAGTAAAAGCAACATTTTCGATGTAGAATTATAACTTCATTTTAAATGAATAATATGATTGACTTTCACTACATTTTTTTTCAACAAGACAATGTTATAAAATAAATCTCAAATTTACAGTTGCCTCCGCTTATTTGCAACACAAAAAATGCAGAAAATTTGTTGCAATTAAGCGGAGTTTTCATATAAAAGAACCGAGAACTGTCAAATTGGCTGTCGCAGAAAACAGTTTTGACTCGATTGATCAGAAGCACATTTTTAGAGTCAATAAAATTATAGAGGCGAATTCAGTTTTCCAAAAACACCAATATATCGACGTTATTACTTTTTGCGATGGACTGTATCTGTTTAAGGTTTTAGCCAATATTTGGATTATCTTCAATAATAGGTATATCAAAATCTTGGAAATTTTGTAGGTAGTCTAAAATTTTTATGACGGTAATAATTTATTTAAGAGCTGTCACGATTTTCTCAGGGATACTGCCGCTTTCGAGGAAGTGTCCATGAATCTCCAAGAGTATCTCTTGTCATGAAAAAGTGGTTCTCATCTTATCTGTTCGGATTCAGCAGAAAATTGTAGGTTCCGCCATTCCTGGCGACTAACAACATTCACTCAGTAATAGTTTTGGGTGCTGTAAGTCACTATAGGCTCAGGTTCTCGTATTAAGTTTAAGTCGTAACAACTTTCCCCCTTAAACCAATAACTTTGGAGACAGTTTAATTCGTGTTTTTCAAAATGGTGGAATTCAACAGGTTCGTGTGAGTCCCAGGAAGCTGGACTGGCGCTTTTCTATCTGCAAGTTCTTTCAGATTTGAAAAAAAACGAGCCTACTTTATTTCGTTCCACAAATCGGGTGTTTTTTGACCGACTTTCCTGCACTCTTGATGATATACAAATGATTGCAAATTTCATTAAATCTTTATTCCTAAATCATTTTTGTGCGTTTAATTCAAAATAATAAAGGAGTTATACTTCCACATATCATTATTTTCAAGGACAATTTAAATTGCTTTTTCGTCTAGTCCCAGTTAATGTCTACCCCGTTAAAGGTTGCAAAATTATTAACGCCTCATAACCCAGCGTCACTTTCTTGGCAACCTCAACTAAAACCCACCATACCCCCTCATGTATTAGCTACCACAAGAACTTTTTCTATTTCCAATACTTCTTATCTGCGGCCAAAAGGATTAAATCATCATCCTATTACAAGTCTCTAATATATGTATCCTTTTACAGGGAAAGGGTCACTGTCTGATGGCGAGGCCTTACATCGTCTCTCACTACAAACTGTCATGACCCTCCTCATATATTCCAACCATTGGTTATTACAAGTGCTTATACTTATTTGAAAACTGATATCGTGTTCTTTGAAATATCGACATATAACGTCTGTAGGCTGACCTTGTGCGCATTTGAGGGACGACCGCATTACAAAAACCACAGAAGGAGATAGGGAACTCGTCTCCGTCCTCTTTCGTTCAAGCATAAGTAGTCATAATGAAACCCTACAAGGACACACTCTTGCTTTCCCACCACCACATCAAGACCACTAAACCATGTTTACTTTTCAGTGGCAGATTATACCAACATCCTCTCCCACGATACAACATGCCTTAGAACGCTTAGACGACCTAAGCCATATTCACAATTATTACTTCACATTTCACTCGAACAACAAGACTTCAATCCACTTTACAAGGATTGCCCCCCTTGGGCAAAAAAAGACTCACATATACATATATGCTACTATGCACTTCCGTCTCTACACATGTCCACATTGTTCACTGTCCATTTCCGGCTAGTGCAGCATAAGCATCTATAAGCTTGGCCCTTTGCTTGCATGACAATCGAACCGTGGTGCAACACACGGACGAGGAGAGGTAATGCGATATCCTCTTTAACATGACATTTAATTAGAATTCCTACTTTTTCAGACTAGCTATACACGATACTTGAATAAAAAATAAAAAAAAAAATTCAAGCCTGCGAGTCCTTCCGTCTGTTTCTATGTTCCTATATTCCGACCATAAACTGACTGCACTTGGTTACAACTTGCCTCATTTTTCATTGTGTCCGAAGTCCGAGTGCTTGGTGCTTGGTGCTTCGTGCTTGTGTCCTTCTGTGTGGGAACAAAAGGAATAAACCTATAGAGTTAAGAATTTTCTCATAGATAAATTAGAAAACATCCTGCAATATACATAGGTGGGCTCCCTGTGCTATAGCCCATGCGCCTGCAGTCCTGTGGGATAAGCTTTATATGCATTCATTATGGTAAAAGGATTCAGGTTCTTTGTTAGGTCTTCAAAAATTTATTTTACATAAATGGTCTGTAAGGCTGTAATTCTGGTTCCAAAGTAATCCTGCGTGTTTTATTGTGAAAGATTGAAGAGAGGGCTCTTCGAAAAGACCGGACTGTGATATAGAAGTTGACCTGTTCCAATATTTAATTGGGTGGATTGGGTGGATCATCATTTACCACAGTGCGTATATTATGAACTAGCAAGTTATAGTGGCATATGGGGAGTGAGAGGGTGAGTATTGCGTATGCTTTCGATGCTTTCTATTCTAAATTGAATTTTATTCGAGCAGTCTTTACCACATTTTGAAGGGATTTGCATTTTCCTTTTGTTAAGCTGAGCATCAGACGCACTTGGTGATGCGATGGTACAATTTAAGTTCATATATATTGTAGCTTTGATATCATGATGAAGAATTTACTTCTGTTAATTGTTTTTTTATAAAAAGATTGGTTTTCAGAGTGAGAAAAAGGTATACTGACCAAAACATGTTACCTATAGGCATTTCTTATGGTCTTATGGCATTATAAGGGAACAAGAAATAGTTAAAATAATATGCATTCTGCAAAATCTACAAGTTGAGAGCTATAACAGATATTGGAAAAGCTTGTTGTATCAAAGTATGAATTGACCTATAGAATTATTAACTCACACAATTCCATATTGAACAGGGTGTTCGAACATAATGGATCTTGAAATATGATGATGAGATTCTGTAAAAACATAGAATTAACAACTTTTAAAGATTCTAGTGGAGTAGTGCAGCAGTGGAAGAACGGAACTACGGAACTAAAGTGGTTCACTCAATTCAAAGGGGCGTCTAACTTAGGGAGTAAGCTAAAGATTGAGCTGACTGGAGAAGAAGCCAGTTATGGGTGAAGCGTATAGGTGGCGTAAAGGTGCATATCGGACTGTTTGTGCTCGCTATATTTTCGTCGTGTAGGAGCTGGTTCGCGAACGGTTCGCTGTTGGCGAAAAATTTCGATTTTGTCGTGTTCGTTGGCTTCGATGTTCACCGGTGTAGGGCCATGTTCGCGAGCAAACCTCATTTTTGCTGTGAACGTTGTTAAGTGCATGATGTTTATTCACATAATTTTTATTATTCGAAGACTCAGAACGGAATGAATGTTCGCCAAATGTGTTCGCTGTGTAGGGGATAACGCAAACGAACAAGTTCGGCGAGCATGTTTGTCGTTTAGGGCTTCCTTTTAGTAAGTACAGGCTGTTTTTTTTAGACGTGTGGTTTTCAATCTATTAATACTTTTTTTCCAAGTTGGTCATTTTGACAGTTGTCACTTGATGTATGCTCAGTTTGGTTTGCCATTTCATACTGAATAGTCTTACCCCTGAAAAACGTTTGCAAATCGTGTCCAAATGGGCCCAAAACAAGATTGCCTTGCCCAATTTTCATAAGCGAATTTTGTTAAGCGAGGAAGCTCACTTTTGGTTGAATGGATACGTCAATAAACAAAACTGCGGTATTTGGAGTGATGATAATGCACAAGCCATTGTTGAGACACCGTTACATCCTCAAAAAGTCACTGTTTGGTGTGCTCTATGGGCAGAGGGAATCATTGGTCCATATTTCTTCTAAAATGAAGCCGGCCATAATAATAATGTTACCGTCAATGGGGAACGCTATAGAGCCATTATTAATGACCTGAATTGGAGGATGTTGATGTTGACGTCATTTGGTTCCGACAAGACGGCGCTACATGCCATACAGCCAACGAAACAATCAATTTATTGAAGGAAACTTTTGGTGAGCGCATTATCTCGCGTCGTGAGCCTTTGACGTGGCCTCCAAGATCGTGCGATTTAACAGCGCTGGACTATTTTTTGTGGGATTATGTGATCTCGCTTGTCTACGCAGATAAGCCCGAGACGATTGACACCTTGGAAGAGAATATTCAGCGCGTTATTGCTGACATACAGCCCCTATTGCTGCAAAAAGTGGTCAAAAATTGGGCCTCTCGGCTGGAATTTATTCGAGCCAGCCGCGGCGGCCACTTGCCCGAAATCATTTTTAAAACATAATGGCATACCCTTATCTTAATAAAAAGCTAAATTCTTGGCCATAACATTAAATAATATGCGTTTTATTTCTTTTTGAAAACCACACGTCTAAAAAAAACACCCTTTAGTATATGGAATTGAAAAAAAAACAACAATTTGATAGTTAAAAACTGAGTTTAAATAGCTACCACGCTGCTCCGCAAAAGTTCAGGAATAAAGAATGTAAAGGAATAAAAAATGTTGTAGGTACTTAAATGAAATCAATAATTGCACTGCAAAGAATCGACCCAGTTTATCAAGAACAAAATAAGTATTATTTAAGCTATATACGTATAGGTATCTATATATATGCATGAAGTCTTTGTATGATATATACAAATATGTAATTTGGGTAAATTATCTTTATTTTCCATGCAATAACAATTTCCATGGAATTCATTATATGCCAGTTAACGGTAAATTGATGTATTTCTCAGAAAATTCAACTTTGTCCTTGTTAGTGTGTTCATATATAGTAGGTATATTGTTATTGAAGCTAAATTATAAAAGCTCAGAGCAACAACGACTGTGGAGGGGAAGTCCTTTTTTTTTACTTTTTTTTGTTGCTGTATTTATTAAGTTACATTTAAATCTTTTTATCCATCAACCTATATAATTGCATCCAACAAATGAAGTCAAATACTCAAGCAGGAGAAGGTATTGTCCAGGAAAACGAAAAACAAAACAAAGGTAGATGATACGCATGCATCTTTAAATTAAACTAATGTGATTGAAATTTTTAGAAATTTTAGTCATTGGTACCAATAAGTTTATAAGATCCGATTCAATTTATTAAACATAGCTAAGAGTTTTCTTGTTGATAATCCTTTCCAACGATCTGAATTGAAATTGACTCCAATTCGTCGCAAATCACGATGACAAACATGGCATTTGACTGAACTAATTTAGAAAGACGAATTTTCATAAATTCCATTCGAATAAAAAAGTATGGTGAAACTTTCCCAAAAACGTATGGAAAACGACATACATACCTAAGTCCTTAGTTCCAAAAATTACAATTACCCACACGACTACATACGCATTGCCTATATGTAATGAGTTTTTTTTATGATCAGATAATTTTGTTTCCATTATCCTGGACTATGTCTGGCTTTCAGTTTTAAGTTAACGAAAAATAAAGGATAAATCACTCTCATTTCTCTTCTCTTCTTCCAAGGTCTACAAAAGTACAACGAGTTTATTGTTGTTGTCGTGCGTAAGCGTAACCGCCTCAGCGCCGTCATTTGGGGGTTGATTTAACGAAGTGAATTCGATGATCGGCAATTATTGTTATTGGAAATTGAGACTTGTAGCCGTTTTGAGGGTAATTATTTGACTGCTTTTTTTCTCTGTCAATAAATTTACCCACAAAATGTGGGGAAACAAAAAAAGTATTTATACATACTGTGCTCTTTGGAAATAATAAAGACAGAATTAATTAAGTTAGTCCTTATTATATGAGTTTTTATTTCAGATATCAAAGAGGGAATTCCATTTTGGAACGGAAATGTCATTAAATTGAATTCATATAGCCATATATATATCAACCAATCATTTTATACTCTCAATTTTCATTAATTTTCAACTTTTGCTTAAAAGGCTTTCACTTTTTCCATAAAGCCATATATGTATAGGTATACCGTTACAAAGCTGTTACAAAGGCATGCAATTAATCTGTTATTTTCTTTATATACATTCGTTCGAGCAGGTAAAATTCTCAAAATAAATATTAATTAAAATATTGCAGATAATAACAATGTTTGTAATTTATGTATAAACTTTTAAAAATAAGTTTTTTTTACCTGTATAAAATCCCTATATTATATTCTTTGAAAAAAATCAAAATAAACAAAAATATAGTATAACAGAGATGGTGGTAGTTGAAAAAAAAATAAATAAAGTGGTTTTTAATAAGGTCCTACGGTTCTCATGTTGAGTATCTCAAAAACTCACTACACAAATCCTCCAAGCCTATAGTGACCCAATCTACCTATACGCGCTGGAGTTCTTGTTTTGTAACGATAATAGCCGTGTGTTTATTTGTTGCAAGCCCCGTGGAAATTCGTCGAAAAAAAAAAAAAACGATGTCGGGGCTAAGCAATTTACAACTAGTCCCTATCGGGCTGAGCTTAGCGCAGAGAATTCTCGGAGCTTAACCAGGGATCATAATACGAGTATTATAAAATTGCCGGAGTATGGATTAGAGGCGTTTCGTGGCCATGGGAAAATAAATCAAGCTTTAAATCACAATTTCCAAAGGTTCGTTAAGTTCATGATGTCAATTGGTTAGGTTTATAATTTCAATGTTGCCAAGGTTCAGCTTCGATGTGAGTGACTTGGCGAAGGGACTTTTTTCTTTCTACCAAAGCTCACACTTTTTATAATAATAAAAAAATATTTTAAAATGGGAAGGAAGAATTCATGGACTTTTTAAACTGTTTGGAGCATTGAGATAAATTGCGATGCTTCTTTCAGATAAACCGTTCTAAGGAATCTTCGTTTGAATCATTATACATTATTGTTTACGTTATTGATGTTATGCTATCTTCTCTCGATGAGCACTTTGCGCAATATTAATTTCTCAGCCAAAATTTGGGATTTCTTTGCGATATTTCAATGAAGAAGGAGTTAAAATACTGCGAACAACTATAGAAGCAATATTAATAGCAAAAATTAACAATGAAATTCAAAAGGATATTATAGCTAAAGATCTCTTGAATTAAATTAATATATTTGACCAAAATTCTGCTGCTTTTAATTAACACTTTTGTCAATTTTAAACTATAGTTAGCTTCACTCTTCTTACTTGATTTGTATCCGAATTTATTAACGGCACTAAGATACTGCTAACTTTTCCTGTAAGTATTGGATCAGGTGAAGCTAGCTTCTCGAAACTTAAGCTTATAAAAACCTATCTTCGCTCGACAAAAAGCCAAGGGCGATGAATGCTAAATCGCATTCAAGAAGAAGAAATCGCTACAAGATTTGCAAAAATGAAATCAGGCATAGCAGCATTTTTGTTTCAAAATTTTGTAAACATGTATTTTGTCGAAAGCCTTTGATTTTTAATAAATAAAACCCTATGTAAATGTTAATGTTGTCGTTATCTTATTTTTTTTTTATTTGAGGCGGCAAAATGTAAATTTTTACTTAAGGTGACAGAATTTCCAGGTTCGACACCGCTGCACAAATACATAAACAAGAAGTCCTTGGCCTTTTTATTAATGACAACATAATTTCTAATAAAATTCACAAACTGTGAACATGGGAATAATGAAAAAGTAGACAGATTAAAGTTTAAATAATAACTCGGCATGAATTGAATATACCTACAGGGCTGCCTTCAAAAACACTCATCAACAGCTAAACAAAAAAATAAAATAAAAAGGGTACCAATATAATGACAAGTATCCAGCGGCGCTTTTCAAAATAATAATTTACATACATTTATACTTCCAATTTGCATCTCTTTTCGAAAGTATGAAGGTACGTATTTACCTACCTATACTAGGTACATATACATCTCACAAATCAGAAACGCACAATTCTTTTCAATAATTCGAACCCGACAGTGTCTGATACCATGGCTACTAGGTACATGGTCATTGGGCATGACCTTGCTAGCATTCAATGAAGGTAATTCTAATTAGTAATCCTACAGCAGCCAAATGGCCGTTGTCGTCCTTTTTATCCTTTTACAATACATTTGTATATTAAATTGCCCTGAATTGCTTCTTGTTTTTGATTTGTGGCTTCACGCCTGTAACGTTTTATGAGTATGCTGTTTCATTAAGTGGCGATGGCGCCTAACCTTTAGGCAAACAACTATTGTCTGTACAGATAGACATTATATGTTTCTCAGCTAGTAAAGAAACAACAAAAACTATAACTTCATTTTCATACAAATATTTGAAATTATTCATTATTTTAACAGTAAAAACAATTCAATTATTTTTGAAAATAATGGAAGCAAATCAGTAGAGATGTTGCTTTAAAAATTGGGAGTGACTCTTATACCCATGCCAATTTATACCTAATTGTTTTGTTTAAAAAAGTACTTTTTATGTGGCCGAGAACTGCCAGGATCCTCCTTCGGTGAGCATACTTCGTGCACCCAGAATGTTTGTTCATCATTCATGTCAAATATGGAATAATATTTAACTCAAACAAAAGAAACAGAATTTTGTTAAAAAAAAAATCAAGTTTTTATAACGATTTAAATTTCAACTTCTGATTTATTTCCAACATTTAAGTGATGAATTAACTATTCTAATGGTCCAATCAGTAACTGGCGCCTAATTTAATTTTTAGCGGCTAAAATCTTAGCAAAAGGCAATTTTCAAAAAAAAAATATAACACCCCAATAAATCATCATCGCAAAAGGATACCTCATAGCTACATATATGTGTATGAATATTGAATATGAAATGGTTTCATACTTCTTTGCAACACTCCTCGTGGCTATAATCTACAACAAAACATAAACACAAACACTCCGCAAATTACAAACTGGTTAGTGCTGAAAATGTCAGAGAGGAGAGCCTCGTTGGACGGTGAGTAAAAAAAAAAAATTGTTTTAGTTAAAATGCCAACAAAAAGGACACACAAGCTAAACCAAACCAACACAAAGCTAAAACAGTGGGGAAAATTATATGAAATGTTGACTGAAAAAGATACCTACTTATTTTTGAGATTCTCTTTTGTTAGCACAAACAATTCAAGAAATAGCGGGGGTGGGGGTTCATCACAAAAATTTTTTACAGGTTGCACTTTTATATTTTATTGATCCTCAAAAAGTCTTAAGCATAGGCTTACACACAAATTATGGGAAATCCCCCAGCACTTCCTCCCAATTTTCTTTTATAATTTTTAATTTTATAAGATAAAGATTGGTCTTATTTTCAAGTCTGTTATTATTTTACAATTTAGTTCTTTAAAATTAATTAATTAAAATTGTTGAAACAACAAAAAAATCAAACAGAATATCCATTTATGGTTAAAGATATCTTAACATTATTGAACCATTAACATGCATCTTCATTGTGTGCCTGGTGGATTATACTTTTTAATTTTTTTTCTATTTTCTTTTTGTTACTATGTACATCATTGTATGGAACATTACTAACACATTTGTTTGTTATTTTGTTGTTAGTAAATAAAAGTTCAAATGAACGTTAATTATACTTTATAATATTTGTCACCTTTTCATAATATCTTTCCCACTGTGCGCCAGTCAAAAAGTTAAATTGTGAATTCGTAGAATAGGTATACCTACCCAGATTAAAAATTCGCTTTTCTTCTGATGAGATAACGCCGCACCGCGCCACTGCCGCCATCACCAGTCGGTCAAACAGAAACAAAAATTGGTTGCAAAAAGCAAAAGCCGTGCGACAGTACAATAAAATGAACAAAAATTTTATAAAAATTAAAAAAAAAAGAAAATATAATTTGTGGCGCCACGTCGAATTATCTTTGTCTTGCTCGTTAATGGTGTTGATGTTGTGGCATAACATCTCACAAGAGCGAGTGAATCAAAACACAATTCTGCACACCGAAGTGAGAACGTATAAAAATACTACCTGAGCGGACGAAGACTGAGAGTATCCTTTTGCGATTGAAACAATACAATAAGGAAGAAAAAATAACGTACCTATATAAATACTGTGCTGTTTTGAAGAAAATAACAGAATAATAAAAATAGTAGGTATGTACCATATAATGTGGTGTAAATTACTTTACACTCTTCGTTCGGTGAAAGCAATATCAGGGCGTGATAATATTACTTTAAATTGATAGGACTTTTGGAAACAATTGAGCAAATAGACTCCAAAATTGAATAATTCAAAAACTCCAGCGAACCAGAATTGGAGCAAATTGAAAAAAAAAAAAAAATCAAATCCGACTAAAAATACCTATAAATTTATGTTGAAAACAAGAAAGGCTCGTGAATATAACAAAACCAACAAGTTTCCAAATATTAAGAGATAAGACCGAATTCAGCAGACAAAACACAGAGAAGAGAAACATAATTCGGTCATTCCTGAGAGATTCGCTCAAATGATTCAGATCTTATGAATGGATCTTTCCACTGATTTCTCCCTGATTGTGTTAATTTATTACGAGACATCTAAGCTTTTGGAAACTCTGAATGGAAAATGATTTCGTAAGTCGAATGAGCAGATTTTCAGAAGAGCTAGCGTTTGGTGACATTTTTAAACCCTTTTGTGCTATCAATTTTAGATTAGGGTTTTATGTTATAAAATTGATGTTATGATAAAATATGGTAAGCACGTAATGAAGGAACGAAGTGGAGTGAGCGGGATTGAGTTCATACCTTGTTTTTCTGGAAATAAGAACAAAAATTTGAACTCATCAAATTCGTTCCAAACTGGACTTAATCCAGGAATCTAGCATCTTTATCTTTTTTCCTAAAGCCAGAAACAAAAAATAATAACGGCGATCCACCTTCGCCAGGGTCGATAAGCAATCATAAAGTCAGAGGACTTTTTTTTCGTTAAAAAAGAAACGTATAGGACATGAGATTAATCGCATTTCATTTCCCTAATAAAAGGAACTCGGACATCGTAGGACTAAAAACTAGTCAAAGTCATGTAAAGAGTAAGCTTCTGAGTTCTGAGTGTTCTGTTCATATAGTAAACGTATATAGGTACAGACGTGATGCAACTCCGCCTGCACGGTTCAAGGACTACGATTTCGTATTTCATCTAATTGGATTACAGTTGTATTCGTTTTTTTCTCCAGGGAGAACGGCTTGCACTGCTGTCACATTCTATATAGACAGCAAACGAAATTGGCACTCAGTAGGTGTGTCGTTCAAGTGGCACTACGGCCGGCAGCTCCGATGGTCACTCTCGACATAAATGTTGCTCTATAGACTCTCTATACATGGAGTGGACTGGATGTCCTAGTCCCGCTTTGATGAGGAAGAGGTGCGAGGTGCGCCAGGAAAATGTGATTTTCGATTCGGACGTATGGAGTGTATAGGTACTATACCTAGGTAGGTACTCAACTTTTCAGAGACAGCGCGGGCAGGCTGTAATTGTAAAACCCTGAAGTCCTTTATCGGAAAATACACGATAATTAAATGGTCTTTGTGCGTTCCTGAGCCGGAATGTGTTTATTTAAGGTTACGGTCACTGTGCTACACTCTCCGTAGATTGTGCTGTGGTCAGAGGTCTTCTCTGTCTAATTAATTGGTGTGGTGAGCCTCATGTGTGGATGATGGTGAGTCAGGAATTCAAAGTCATCAAGGGGCATCAAGCTGCACCATCAGAAGGTTCGTTCGTTTCATCGATTTGTATTGGAGAGCGACACAGAAACTACAATCAAATCGCTGTGTTTGCGTGGCATTTCGCAAATTGATTTGATGTAGCTATATGGTGTTCCTGATGGAGCTCGATATGAAGCAGTTGTATGTTGGTCTTTTGTATGCGCTTACATCAGCGGAATTTAAACTTTTAGGAATGCAATCGACTAGATATATTGAAGTACCTACCTAACCTACCATCACTGACACAAAGCGATGTGAAGATTATCGAGAACAGAGAGTCCCTGTGGCAATTATTTGATTCCTCCGCAAACCGTAATTAAGATGCTGATGCTGAGTTGTTTCTTTGTGTGTGGTGCAAATATATACTGTCGAGTAAACATAATCCAGAGGTGAATTGTACTTCCTTTTTTTTCGTTTGCCATATCATGGGTGGTCTCTGTAGGTTAAGGTATATTGATCTGGTGAAATGAATTTATCAAAATGGGGCCGCATATTGACGGAAGCGTTACAAGTGCTCCGACAACGCCAATCAGAATAGAGACGCTTGCTTTGATCAGCAGTTCGTTATACAATAATTCGATACAAATTCCATTGTAGGTAAATGCAGAGGAATGCAAGCCAATTTTTGCCACTGCCACGCTTTCAACACAAATTATGGAACTTTCTAAAATTTTTTCGGGAAGTTTTTTAAATTCTTTAATTTCCTTTGAATTTGGGTTTATAAGATGCGTTGTTATGGTATCTTGGCTCAAAAAATTAGGTACCCATACAGCCTTATCCTTTAACGCACTGAATGGGGATGAGAAAACAGAAATAATTGATGTGTAAACATCTATCCCGGCGGTATAGAGTGGAATAAACACGTGGTCTTTCCTCTGTGCGACGTTACGAGGTCACACTTTACGATGTAGTACGTTACGTTACGAAAATCTACATAGTAGGCTATTGGGTACGTTCAGTGCCGAAAATCTGAAGATCTTCTTCAAGCAAACTATACTCTGTTCAACAAAAATTGTCAGTACAAGGAAGATAGAACGTTTGCCTCTCAGTCTGGTTACATTGGCTTGCATAAACCTGTCCCTCTTTAAAGCTCTCACAGGGTGTCCGTAGTTTAAATTATAAAAAAACACTTCACACTTCAAATCTTCAAATCCCAAAAGTTCCTCAATAAAATCCACAGAAAAAGTTCTTGAAGTTGCTTACAATTGGGAAAGGTAACTTTATTACACACATCGTAGATTACGACGACGAGCGCACGATCGTTGATCAGTATTAGAGCTGTGTAAATCGTTCATTTCAAATGATCGAATCGTTCAAGAATCGATTACCAAAATGATTCAATCATTGTAATCAATCGATCATTCGATCATTTTCATTCCACTCAATTCATTAATTCATACTGTTCCGATTCGATTTTTGATGTGTAAACATCTATATGTCGGTTGTAGAGTGAAATAAATACGTGGACTTTCCTCTGTGCGACGTTACGATGTACAAAGTTACGTAGCGCGTATTCTCGGAAATGAATTGACATTTGGACACCTGTCAAATTAAAAGTGTTCTAAAGGAGCTAGAGAACTGGCGTGACTTCAGGTAATTTCTACCTCCTAAAGTGACGTACTCCTTTTTTCGATCCGCCGTACCAAAAATGTTGGCATATTTTGACACCTGTCAAACGTAGACAATTTTTTTATTTCGGTTTCGATGAAATTCAATCTCCGAAGTTAACGAATACTGTACCGTTTTGATCGACCCCATTTTGACCCATATTTCTTTTCTCCGATAAAATATATTAATAATTCAAAATATATTGATATCGAAAATCGAGAATCATTGAAATAATTGAGATTGGGATCGATTGAAACGAAAATTTGTGATTTCAATCATCAATACTTTTCGATGATCGGATCAAAAAGATCGAATCGTTCCTGATTGACACAGCCCTAATCAGTATCCCATCAGCAGTGTGATAAAACGGTCATGGTGAAGTGTACGACGTGTGTTTTGGATCCGTGCACGTAGTCAACAACGTATGGACGACTTCGCATACGGATTCAAATATGCGGAACCTCAAAAATGGGCTTTGACAAACGTTGGTGTTTAGACGTATTAACCGTGAGTCCCGGCACGAACACCTTTTTTTCTTGAACACTTCTTACTTGAATCAAAAGGCATTTTAAGTATTTGAAATTTACATTTTGAAGTCTGTTCAAGACTCATTGACTTCATTAATCTTTTATAAGATATGCGGGCTCCTTAAAACCCTCTCTTGCCCGCCTACTTATCAATTGGAATTTAAAATCTAATCGAAACGCCCTCGAAAACCAATTGTATCATCCCCCTAGCATTTTCCAATACTTTGTTTTCTTTTATAACCACACCTGTTAAATGTGCAGTTATTATTAAATCAATCAAGACCGCAATTCTATCGTGTATCTAAACTAATTCGTGTTGCGAACACCATCGTTTCTGGTTTGTTGCATTGATAAAAGCCTTTGCGATGTATAAACTTCGTTGCCAAGTGCAATCTAATCAATAACATCCAACCTTTAACGATGTGATAATTATTTGATGATGCCATAGATAGGTTAGATTCATTATATATGTATCTACATACATACGCAACAGCTTCGCTGTGCATGGCATTAACCGCGGCAACAGAAGTCAGTGGCGGTATGCGATGCGATTGGTGTTCGAACCGGCCGGCTTTGCATGTTATATGCATTGACCATCATCAACTTCCACTTCCACCACAAGAGACGGAGTGCCGCCGCCGCCGCCACCGTTGTTGTTGTTGACGATGATGCTGCTGCCTGCTGCTGAGGCTGCAACAAACCAACCATGGGTAACGAAATGACCAAGTCACGATTATGTTTTCCCTAAGTGCCTTCGCCTTGGAAAAAGCCTCTCGACTCCGTTTAACGAGGTATCGTTTCCACGGCCATTTATAATGCTAACGCCATGCCATTGCCATATCCATTTGCAGCAGCATCTTGATGTGGTGAAGGTGATGTGGTGTGGGGGCTGTAATATCAGCGGCACGGTGCAGCTAAGCGCCCGCCCGGTGTTGGCATGATTCTGTAATTGCGACCATGCCAATTAATAGCCTCTGTAGATGCGTTAGCGGATCTTATACAATATTGCTACTTAAAAATAATGTTCTTGGCTATTAGTGATTGAGGAATGACCATGGCGCCATCTAATTAGCTGATTTGCCGTCGATTAAAGGTTGGGTACCTACTACGTTGAACAATTAATTAATAAAATTTTGCATCTTGTTTCGGTGTATTTTTTCTGTTTACTTATTTTAATATCGATAAGTCTTTAAATTGCCATGAAGCGGAATAAAGACTTGAAGCACATTTAAATTGTGAAATTATTTGAGTTGTATAAAGGAAGGAAAAATACTGCTAGGAATTGTGATGCTTTTTCTCGAGGCTGGAGATAAACTCGCTGTAATTCAAGACTTTTTCAAAGAAGGTACAAACTTTGGTTTGGAAAATTGAATATCAAAGCTTATTTCCAAGAGCTAGTTCTAAGCTTATTTCTTAAAGTTATTAGCGAAGCGCACAATGGTTAACAGCTAGCAGCTTGTAAGTTATAAAAAGAATGTGTAAATAAAGGGTTTTTCAATAACGACATATCAATTTTATAAGGGTTTTCCAATAAGAGGTGTTATTTTGATATTCAAAGAAAAATGGCATTTTTTGAGATAAATGATCGGATGTTTATTTCATTATAAAGAGGAAGGTATGCCGTTAATAATGGAACACAACATCAGCCAAATGGCCGCCACGACCACGCTTACAGGACCATATCCTTTTCATGAAATTTTCCATAACCAAATCGCAAAGTGGCTGCCCTATGTCCTCGATAGCCTCACGAATTCCATCTTTGAGGTCTTGAATCGACGCTGGGCTGTTGGCGTAGACCTTATCTTTCACGTGGCCCCAAAGGAAGAAGTCGCAAGGTGTTAAATCACAAGATCTCGGTGGCCAATTGTGATCACCTCTTCGAGAGATAACACGGTCCGGAAACTTCTCCCGTAAAAGATCGATGGTTTCATTGCTTGTGTGGCACGTAGCGCCGTCTTGTTGAAAGTAAACGTTGTCCACATCAATACCATCCAATTCCGGCCATAAAAAATCATTAATCATCTCTCGATAGCGCAATCCATTGACCGTAACTGTTGCTCCAGCCTCATTTTCGAAAAAGTAAGGTCCAATGACCCCGCCGGACCATAAACCACACCAAACAGTCACGCGTTGAGAATGGAGAGGCTTTTCAACAATAACTCTTGGGTTTTCCGAGCCCCAGATGCGACAGTTTTGCTTGTTGACGTAGCCTCCGAGGTGGAAATGGGCCTCATCAGTCAAGATGATTTTTCGATGAAATTCCGGATCATTTTCACGGGTTTTATTCTTCACATCACTAACTTGTCCCAACAGCTCGAATTTGTCCACCAATTTCTGTATTGCGGTCCGACAAGGTGCTTAACGACGACCCAAAAATGTTTTAGTTTTACGAACCGTCTCTGCCAAATTTTCACCATTTTTATAGTGAATTTTATTAATTTCAATGCGTTGTTGAAGCGTGTATCGTTCCATTTTTATTAATGGCGTAGTTTCTACTTGTCAAATGTCAAAAAATGACAGCTTCAAAAGTGACAGCTACCGAAATAGCGGGCTTTTCAAAATAACACCTCTTATTGGAAAACCCTTTATTTACCTAAATAAAACACACCAGAATAATTCAGATATCGAGCTCAAATTTATTCCAGGTGTAATAGATAGGTACAAAAGTTAGATTTAAGAATGGAACTCGGTCTCGTTCATATGACCACCAATATTACGTTTGCAGCGATCCATTCTTTGGAGCAAATTCTTCACCACTCTTTCACACATATCGGCGGCAATTCGATATTGTTCCTGAGTTCCCCTAAAGTTATTGGCTTTTTGGAATAATCCAACGACTTAACGAAACCCCATAAAAAGAAATCCAAAGGTTTGGCTTTAAATCACATAATGGAGCGTGGTAGTCATTCGACCAGACCATTTCTCGAGATTACACGATTACCGAACTTCCTCTTCAATAGATCGATTGTTTCACCAGCTGTGTGGTACGTGACCCTATCTTGTTGAAACCACATAGCTATCACTGATCTCAAATTCAAATCTGGCAAAAAATATTCTTCCAGCATGGTACGACTGCCAACTCCATTGACGTTAACATGGCGATGATTTTCATCGATGACAAAATACGTTCCAATGACACATCCTCCAGGTCACTTTTTGTGGATGCAATGTGGTCTCCACAACCAGATGTGGGTTTTTTGCAGTCCAACAACGCATATATTTTGCTTGTTGACTAAGCCATTTAACCAAAAAGGAGCTCTATCGCTGAAGGAGTGTGTGAAGTTGGCCCCCCTTTTTTGAATTTGTTATTTTTGAAAGTTGTTCCAGGTTATCCCGATTTGTTCTGCATTGTTCAAAAACCGTTTTTTGGGTCTAAAACCCCCATTTATAAATATTATACTTTCAAAAATAACAAATTCAAAAAAAGGGGGCTAACTTCACACACTCTCGCTGAAGATGATTTTTCGATGAATTTCATGATTTTCTTCAAACTTTCCCAGAGCCCAATCGGAGAAGTCTCGGCGCATAAAATGATCTGAAGGCTTTAATTCTTGAGTTAAATTGGTCTTTTAAGGGTGTTCACCAAGATATTTACGAAAAATTCGACACAATCCGGTTTAAAAGATTCCCAATTACTGTGAACAGCGTGGAATTGACTGATGAGTTAGCACATTTTGAACTTTAGCCCGTAGATGTACGGCTGCGACATTTTCAGTACTTCGGTTCATTGACAAAGTAACATTAAATAGTGAATATGATGTTGACTCGAATTTATCCACAATAATAGCACACGCAGCCTGTCTGGTGGAACGAGGATTGAGCCCGAGAAGTGCTCTTAAAGTCCCGACCACCGACTCCGAATTTTGGTAGTGTTTTTTTTAATAATTTCCAAATGTTTATCGTTCGAAAACAAACCATGAACTCCGTAAAGAAGCTAAGAAGAAAATATCCTTATTTTCAAACAATATCGAAAGTAAGGACATTTCCAGATACATTTGGGGTGGTCCAGAGCCAGGGGCCCCCTTGGAGAGAAGACGAGTATTTGTAAAAATGCCTATGCTTGTTAAGACTCCATTTGAACAGTATAAGCAGAGGATATAAAAAAGAACTATGTTCATAGAAGAATCGGCTTCTAGGTCTGTAGGCTCGCCGGTGAATCAAGATTCAATTTCAATACTTATTAACGTAGATACCGCATTTAAATATTTTGTCGTCGAAAATTAGTTTTATCAAATGAGTGTGGGTGAATGGGTGGATGTGTATGTGTACCTCATCGGCACTGAACTTTTAATTTAAATTTATTGATTTATTTCCAAGTAAATCGTCAAACTATAGGTAAATATAAACTTGAACATAAGGTGACGGATTTAAAAACAATCTTAAGTCGGAGGCAGGTATCTGGGGTATCATTTTTCAATTGCAGATGGAGATATTCTTTGCCATACCTATACACAAATAGCCCGTATTTTATATCCCTGATGGAATGTGCCACGGCATCGACATCCAAAAGGGAATGTGTTATGCACCCGAGACCCGACCCTTGGCTCATAGCGGTTTATTGAATTGTTTCCTAAATGCTCCTAGATGCATCTCTGAATCTGAATCTGAATCTAAGCCATTAACTGATTGTTTGCAGTTTTCATTTCAACCCCTACCAAACCCCGTTTATCTATATATGACACACAACATACCTCGATACAGTTACAATTCAAAGGTATGTATCTGCATCTACTATGTGGCTATGGAATAGATTTTACATTTTTGCAAAACAACATCCCTATAGCAAAGCACTGCTCCTGCAAAAGGGTGCTAAATGTGAATCCTTTGTGTTGAAGAAGGATCATTATGCGTGTCGTATAGCTCGTGAATGTGAATGTACGTGTTGACAGAGATCTCAACGCCTCTGGCAAAACACCTAGATACATAGGTGTGCTGTATGCAGTTTTGCACCTGCATGCTGAATGCTACAAGCCAGATGTTTTAAACGGTACCTATGCTGCATAAATAGGAAGTGTGTCTTTTAACCGTTCCTGGTGCTGTTGATGATGATGATGACACGGTTCGCTGCTGATGAAGAAGGATTTGATTGAATTTTTAGTAAACTTAATGAAATGTTTTTCTTTCTTCATCTTTTTTTTTTGTGTTGGTTTGTTGCGAGTATAAAAGGAGAGCACAAACGAGTCATGCGGTCTGGGATTTAGGAGTGTAGAAATAAATCAGTTATTCATATTTTATTCGGGTAGGATTTTAAGGTGTTATAATAGGATTAGGAAGCCCCGTCATCAGGATTCAGTTCGTTTGTATAATGAAAAACGAGGAAGTATATTTTGTAGAAAATTGTGAGGTTTGTATAGGTACCGAGGAATAATTCGTAAATTAAAATTTGTCTACCTATAGGTATTCAATTTATACACATAGCGGTGAAAAATAATCGAAGAGGTATGAATAATAGGCTGTTCTTTTAATTAATTTTTGTTCTTCAGATTTTTAATTTGAGAAAATTAAGAAAACTTGGGAAATTCAAAATGAAACGAACGACAATCCTCGAGTTTCATTTCGAAAATCAATAATTTCGAAGCAGAACAAATCGCCGTTTTGTATTTGTTGTAGGTAGGTATATAGTGAAAATATTGATTTCGTTTAGAACAAATATCGATGTTTTAATATCAAAACTAACATCACGATATTTTTCGCAATCTGCTGATTTTCAATATGTAGTTCAAAACATTTTATAAAAATGTTTAAGCAAAAAACAAATCAAAAACAAAATAATTTTTTTTATAAAATGTACCTATACTTTTGAATTTTTAACATTTTGTCCTTAAATGTATTAATACATTTGTAGCTGTTATCCGCCCGCTTCACTAGGCCCACCTCAATCACCTTGCATTATAAAAATTTATAAGAAATTTTGGTAGATATCAAAAATTAATTTATGTATATACAAAACCAAACTCCAATTTTATTTCGATACGTTCGGTACAATCGACCGCACTTTAAACTTTTTCATATATCAAAATCTTCAAACACTTAAATCTTCTAATTTCATAAAATCTGAAAACTAAACTATCTATGGGAATCAAAGCTAAATGATCTGATTGCTTCTTTTCACGATCAAGGTGGAGTCTCTGGCCATTCTCGAAATGACAGACCGAAAACTATTCGCAATGAAGAAAATATTCAGCAAGTGGAGGAGAGTGTGCTCGAAAATGAAGTTGGTTCAGCAATCACACTTAATGCTGCTCAATTGCTGCACCATATTTTGGGAAATTTCTTGAGACTAGTTGTGAATATTGAATAACAACCTATTGTTTTCAACAAGATGGAGCCACATCGCATACAGCAAGTTAAGCAATGGGTCGTTACGAGACATTTGCGGAGAACGCATTATTTAAAGAAGGACCGATTTCAATTGGCCGCCACGTTTTCCGAATTTAACCGATTTAAATGAAAGAGTATACTTATATGTGCGTCAATATGCCAGAGACCATATAATCTACCTAGAAAAAACAATATTGGGGATGAAATCTGAGCGATGAAATTTTCAGTAGTCATGGAAAAAGCGCAATTTTTCGAAACTGAGAACGGATGCCACCTTTACGAAGTTATTTTCTAAAAAAGACGTTAAAATAAAATTATAAACTATTGAAAACCCTTCGATACTTTTAAGTGACCCCGTTAATAGTTTTCGTATAGTTCTAAAAGAAGTATAAGGTACAATTCATATTATGCTACCGTTTTGACACTCTGAATTTATCTATTATTATTCTAACAATACAAAAAATTGAACTAAAAAAAATTAGGCATACTTTTCTTGTCTTCCTGGACAAATAGATGTCGCTATTAACAAATTATGCGATACTGGTGCCCCAACAACCCTAGTTAACGCCATCAAAAACGTTTATATTGTTAAAAAACGACAGATTGGTGTGCCATTTCAGCGAGTGGGGTAATTGGCCCTTATTTTTTTTAACCAAGGTGAGACAGTCACTGCTCCAGTGTATTGCCGTATGATTGATGAGTTTCTGTTACCGCAATAGCAGCTGTATTCAGGGTGCAATTACTGAATACAATTTCCACAGGACGGTGCCACTCCTGGAAAGGCTAAGGACAGTTTTTCCGAATAAACTGATCGGAAGTACGGAGACATTTCATGGCCGCCTCGGTCGCCAGACCTCACACCTTACGATTTCTTTTTATGGGGATACCTCAAATAAAAGGTTTACAATAGCAATCCTCCGACAACTCAGGCCCTGCAGGAAAATATTCGGTATGAAATTCAAAGCATTACTCCAGCGCTTTGCCGTCGCGTAATCGCAAATGTAAGGGTCCGACTGCAAGAGTGCATTGAAAAAAACGGCCATCATTTGGATGATATCGTTTTAAATAAATAAAATCCGCATTGTTACTCTGCATTTAATTGATATAAAAACGATGTAGTTTTTTCATATTGAATTTTAAAGTTGAAAATATTCCGCTGGACACCCTTTGGAACTGTATTGGGAAGCATTCTAAAATTACGTCTTTGGACTTTTCTGATAAACTTAAAGCAGAAACCCTAAATTAATGAGGATAAATAGGGTCTCAATTTCAACGGCTTTTTAGCGGCTTCAAAAAATCTATTTGTTGTTTCAAAAATAAAAGTAGTTGCAAAGTATATTTACTGACTTAACAAAAAAAAGTAATACCTTTAGGAACATTCCTTGAACCGACCACACAAGGACGTTCCTATGTCTGTTTATCATCTCTTATAATACACATCAGATTCATCATCAGCAAGGATATCTAAGATTTAAACTAAATCCATTTCAACCTGACGTGCAACATGACGACGACGACGAGGGCGACGCAACAGGTACATACGAGTAAATTCAAAAGAATACCTCCTGCTGCACGAATATAAAATGATCGAATCTCGACCTGGACCATACCTGAAACACATAACCATATAACTATAAGTCGTATTCCGTTGCTGGTGTACAATCGTTAAAAAGACGACATGTCCACGCGAACTGTAACAATCGGTTAGGTATATGCTCAACCATTATAGGTACATCTCGCTGGGGCCAGTTATATCAATTAAACAGCCCATCCGAAGAACATGCACTTGGACACACAGGCCTAGAAAAGATTGCCATTTTGTGCGTGGGCTGAGGGCTGAGTTCCATCAGCCAGCCTGGACCTTCGTTTGCATATATTATGCACGTTTCATCTGTATCTGTATATTTAACGTCCGTGAGACATTGTGTCATGTTATCACTGTAGTTTTTTGTTAATAAAATAATAATAGGAGACCATTAAAGATTAAAACATCGATTCATCCAGTCCGGCCCGGAAAGTCTTTCCTTCGCATATTATATATCGATACCTATAGATGTACCGTACCCGTACGACTTTAATCGAATAGAGCTACAGGGAGGGCATTGGATGGAGAGAGAGGATTTCGCAGCAAATGTGATTGCGCGCTCTAGAGAACTCGAAATAATGTTGTAATTGTTTTTCCATGTACACGAGATTGCTGGATGTCATGAATTACCATTGACTTGCAACATGAACGTGGAATGCCATGCTATGCCATCTCAAGGCCGACACACAGTACTACGGAATTATATACGGAACACGACACAAAGTTTCCTTGTGCGGATTACGACAACAACAAATACCTACAACAACTGAAACTGACAAAGCTGATGCTGTATGCCGATGCGATGCAATCAAGTTTTATTTGATTGAATTTTGGGTTTGGGAAAAGTTTTCCAAGCTTACGGGAAGGCATCCAGGCTCTTGTGTAAGGATCTAATGCAATAAGAGCAACAGAAACTATATCGAGTCGTGTCTTTATGGACGAGAACTTCTCCAGTCCTTATGATGGGATGCACAGCATGGAAGGATATGGTATACACTGCAATCAATAATGTAAAGATAGGTATATACATTTGTTTTCTAACTTATTCATTCACAATAGTGAAATTTTAATAATTCAGGAATCGAAGGACCCACGGCCACGGACCCATGGTTCATTTGTCATATGGTCCGTATGTCGTCATCCGAATCGACAGTATACAATACCACCCCCAAAGGAGATGTCATGTAGGTATAGGTAAAGAACATATTGGTTCCGTTCAATCAAGAACGAGTTCAATGGGACTTTCCCATCCGATTGTTTTAATATTTACCTATCTGTAATTAACTTAAGGCAAATGGATATAGTGTATGAGTATGGGTTGGTATGTTGAAGATTTTGATTTTGCGAGAACTGGATCAACGGAAGGTAGAAGGATTAATTGAATACACGACGGAGGATTGCAATTCCTTGATATTTGCATCCGAAACATCATGATTAATTTAACAACACGCCCTTTGATTTATTGTTAGCCAACGACGATTTTAAGTTTTTGTTTCAATAAAATGGATCTAAAAAATATATCTATACATGTTTATTGTTTATAAGGTGGAGTGGTTTTGGACCAGAAAAACAGAAAAAATATTGTTCGTTGTTGTTCAAAAATTCAATGAAATTGACGGAATAAAGAATGGTCAAGTCTAATAAACTGACATTCAAGTATATGAATAGTTCAATAAATAATAATGATAATTGTTCTTTATAGCTAGAGTTAAATAAATAATTGAAACAAGGAGATGAACAAGGAAATATTCATCATCATCGTCGGCTCGACAACC
The DNA here is from genome assembly GCA_932273885.2 of Leucozona laternaria. Lineage (NCBI taxonomy): Eukaryota > Metazoa > Arthropoda > Insecta > Diptera > Syrphidae > Leucozona > Leucozona laternaria. Next base: position 129,208,407 of record OW026367.1, on the reverse strand, counting down.
GGGGTCCGGTCCTGGCCTCCGGAAATATTGTACCAGTTAAATCAAGTGCTGAGAATATGGAGAGACTACTTCTGCTACTACTATACCAGCACGCGCCCCCATGTCATGCCGGCAGGGAAAAACTTCCGTCCATCACCAGACAAAAATTTAATATGGAAATTAAATAATTCCATCTGCAACACCAAGACAGCTTGGCTGCGGTGGCTTACTGCCCGATCTATTTAAAGCAGCTGGGATGCTGGGAGTGTAAAGTATATGCCTATAATGAATAGAATCTCAGTATACCGTCTGCCCGATTAACCAAATGCGCCAACATAGGTATAGAAATGTGTCTGAAAAAAATGTATCGGCTATATATTATGGGGCATATTCATAGTCACTTTTAAACTCCAGTTTATCATAGACCAGGGTTTATTCCGTCTAAATAACATTGAATAAACCCCAGTCTAAGATAAACTGGAGTTTAAAAGTGACTATGAATATGCCCATATGTGTTTGCTTTGTCGCGTTCGTCAACGAACTGCCCAGCTCATATCAGTGTGCGGTTTTAGGCAGGGAGAGTTCCCAATCAGTCACACTCATTTATACACTCTACTAGATCCTGGAGAATATCTAAGAAGTACAATTTGATATCCATTATATTTAAGATTTAAAAACCTCCTACCACAGCAGGTTGTCAAAAATTAAAAGTGTCAGAAATGAAAACTAAAATCTGAACACCACAATATTAGAAACAACAACACACAAATTTTGACATTTGACAAGTGGAAGGTAGTGTTACCTCTGAAAATTTTCATAAAGTGTCAAAAAAGGTTTCCGAGAGGAAAAAAGGTGTCCATTAGTAATTTCAAATAAATCACAAAATTATATTCAAATTTTAATGAACAGAAAAAATTGCATAAATTGCTAGTTTTAAAAAAATTCTTAATATTCATAACATTATTTCTTTGATTTTTGTTCTCTATACTTTTGTATGAGTCTATTATTTGGAACCCGTTCCTCTGCCACGCCTCCAAGTCCAAATCAAGTTGTCTCTTAAAAAAAAATTAAGAAAATTAAGCCGAAAGAATTGAATGGAACGTTCGAATTTTTAAATTATAAGACAGTTTGTTTTTCGTGTCACTATTTTTTCTTACAAATTCGTCTAAGTTGGGATGTCATAAAATCATTTAAGTAGTTTCTTAAGTTTCCTATTTTGAACCACAACTGTTCCATATTTTTTTTTTAATTTTAAAAATATTTTCAAAATCAGCATCATAAGTTTTTAATTCCCAAGCTTTGTACTATTTCTCTGAATTAGAAATTAAATTTTCAAATTCAGAAAACAAAATACATATGTATGTAGCTGAAATTCATTTCCCAATTTTACGGGTCCAAGTAACGTTACAGATAATTTCTTATCACTTATATTAATCCTAGCCGTATAATTTGATCACATATTATTTGATAAAATTCCAAAATATTGGTTTTGATTAAAAGGACTTCATATTCTTTTATTTGGGATTTAAAGAATGAAATTTTTATTTTTTGATTGATTGACAACGGGTTCCGTTCAATTTTTCGAACAAATTGTAAGTTTTTCTCAAAAAGTGTTTAAAGGCTTGCTAGATTTCTAAAAAGTGTCCAAAATCGATTTATTCAGAGGTGTCCTGGTGTCCGAGTGCTGAAAAGGTGTCAAAATGACACTAAATTGTCCCCGAAGGTAACCCTGGTGGAAGGTGCACTGAATCCGTCATTTTCTTTCGGTTTTGGCTAATGCACCCAACTGAATAAAAGTAAAAACGCCAATGATATTACATTTAAAATGTGTCCTGTGATACAGAGCAATGTATTTAAATAGTTTTAGTATTCCAGGATTGTCGGAAGCATACTCACGCACTGTCTTGGGACTTATTAAGATTGTATTGGAACTCATAAGCCAAAACTACTGGCACAATCTTCCACAAAATTTTGCAATTACATACGCTGACAATATTGACAACATTAACAGAAATCAGCAAGCCGCCAGTGCGCCTTAAAAGGGTCTTGCTATCAACAAGAAGGGACAAGCAACATTGAAGAATCGGACAGAACGGTATCATCTGGTAATAACATATCAGTCAAGCAAAGAATGACTCTTGCAAGTCGCTGTTTCTTTTGGCTACAAAGGTAATTGAACATTAATGCCCTACCCGGAAAAACTTAGGAGTCTCTGTATAAGACTTTGATCATCGCAATTTTTTATCAGTGGCCTGAGTAGTAGTATACGATGCGAGTCGGAAATTATACTTCCAAGATTTCTATAGTTAATTGACAGCTGATTTCCAAGGAAATTTAGTTTTGAAGTAAAATCTTTGTGCGAGGTGCAAACAAAATTTGTTTTTATCAACTTTTAAATGCAATCAAAATATTATTTCAATTAAAAATGGATTTTTTAATGTTTTATATATTTATGTCGAACGTGTGAAAGTGGAAGAAGCCTCAAACTTGCAAATTTCAAGAAAATCATTAAGAAGTACGTCTTCTCATATTGCTTGTGAGTGTGTTTGTTACATCTACAATTAAACTCACATTTTTATTTATTGCAAACAAAACCAACCAATCACTTTCGTCCGTCGATAAACCAATCCGCAAATAAAAACCTATCGGAAATTTACGCTGTAACAATGGAAATGTCATTATGTGCGTGAAGTTAGCATCGCCATTTTTGATTTTCAAAAAAAAAAAAGTTGTGCTGCAATGTGCTCAACTTGTGCTGTCATGTGCCGTAATTTAAAAAAAAATCGTACTAAGCGTTTAGATTTTAGAAGCTAATCGTTTTTTTAGCGTGAAGTTAGCATCGCCATTTTCGATTTTCAAAAAAAAAAAAATTGTGCTAAATTATGCGCAACTTGTGCTGCGTTGTGCCGTAAATCTTTTTGCAAACTTCGCAACTTTGCAAATTTTATGCATGAATTTTTTGCCAAAATCAAGATTTTCTTAAATTTAAAAGTTGTGCTGTATTGTGCACAATTTTTCGTTCTAAGGATCAAAAAAAAAAAAAAAAAACCATAGTTGCAGCTTTACGAAACTTTGCGAAGCCCCAAAGCGTGAAGTTAGCATCGCCATTTTGGATTTTCAAAAAAAAAAAAAATTGTGCTGTAATGTGCTCAACTTGTGCTGTTTGTGCTGCGAATATATTTTAAAAATTTCGCAACTTTGCAAATTATACGGATGAAATTTTTTGCAAAATCACGATTTTTAAAAAAATAAAAAATGTGCTGTTTTGTTTTGTGCCGAAGAGATAAAAAAAAAATTCCCATATTTGCAACTTTTATGGGAAAAAATTGATTTGGCGAATCGTGAAGTTAACACCGCTATTTTCAAAAAGAACAAAATTTGTTTTGTAATGTACTCAACTTGTGCTGCCTTGTATCATAAATGTTTTTCAAAAATTCGCAACTTTGCAAAATTTACGGATGAAATTTTTTGCAAAATCAAGATTTCTTTAATTTTCAGTATTGTGATGTATTGTTTAAGGTTTTTCATTTTAAGATTCAGAAAGATAAAAAAAAAAATCACATATTTGCAACTTTTATGGGAGCTACTAGATTTTGCGAAGCCCCAAAGCGTGAAGTTAGCACAGCCATTTTGGATTTTCAAAAAAAAAAAGTTGTGCTGTATTGTGCTCAACTTGTGCTGCCTTGTGCCGTAAATTTTTTTCCAAAATTCGCAACTTTGCAAATTTTACGGATACATTTTTTTTGCAAAATTAAGATTTTCTTAAAAAGCAAAGTTGTGCTGTTTTCTGCTTAGTTTGTGCTATACAAAACCGAAAAGATAAAAAAAAAATTTGCATATTTGTAAGTCTTACGGCAAAAAATTAAATTTGCGAAGCGTGGAGTTAGCATCGCCATTTTGTATTTTCAAAAAAAAAAAAGTTGTGCTGTACTGTGCTCAACTTGTGCTGCCTTGTGCCGTAAATTTTTTTCCAAAATTCGCAACATTGCAAATTTTACGGATACATTTTTTTGCAAAATTACGATTTTCTTAAAAATCAAAGTTGTGCTGTTTTCTGCTTAGCTTGTGCTATACAAAACCGAAAAGATAAAAAAAAAATTTGCATATTTGTAAGATTTACGGCAAAAAATTAAATTTGCGAAGCGTGGAGTAAGCATCGCCATTTTGGATTTTCAAAAAAAAAAAAAAGTTGTGCTGTATTGTGCTCAACTTGTGCTGCCTTGTGCCGTAAATTTTTTTCCAAAATTCCCAACTTTGCAAATTTTACGGATACATTTTTTTGCAAAATTACGATTTTCTTAAAAAGCAAAGTTGTGCTGTTTTCTGCTTAGTTTGTGCTATACAAAACTGAAAAGATAAAAAAAAAATTGCATATTTGTAAGTCTTACGGCAAAAAATTAAATTTGCGAAGCGTGGAGTTAGCATCGCCATTTTGGATTTTCAAAAAAAAAAAGTTGTGCCGTAAATAGTTTTGCAAAATTCGCAAATTTGCAAATTTTACGAATGAAATTTTTAGAAAAATCTTAAATTTCAAAGTTTTGTGCTGCAAATTTTTTTTTTAATTCTAAAAATAGACTATTTTTAAAACAAATACATTTTATGCAATCAAAAAATAAAAAATAATTCGTATTTTTAAAATACTCGCAACGTCCTGTCTTCGTTTTTTCCTAACTGTCAGTTGTTGTTGTTTCTTGTTGCAAATGTGGTTTGTTTACATTTTCCATCTAAAAATTAAAGGGTTTTAGTTACAATTTTCAATAAAGTTTACACTCAGATGTTTTATTATTCAATTGCAAATATTCCTAAATCCGAACCCTGAACTGATCCCACCTTATGGTTCACACCGAAAACACATTCCACATAAATATAAAACATTTAAAGACAACAGTTCTTTATTGCCATTGAGCTTTGCCTACAAGCTGAAAAATCAGCTGATATATAAGATTGCATAAGGTTGTGTTTTTTATAATAATTCTACTTCTACCTCCTTCTTACTCCATTTCACTTGGCTATTCATTCATACGAAATGAATAGCCAAATACGACATACTACAATCTTAATCAATTCGTTTAGATTGGTGGAACGTACGTAGGACCAGCATCTTTAGATGGAGTATTTTTGGTTCACTGCAGATTAGGCATGTGGAAAGCAACGTTCCACTTGTCTGTCAATGGTCGCGTTCGAATTTGTATCCAAAGCGATTTGGATAGCTTTGACTCATGATACAACTAAACAAGATAGCGCATTGCGCATCTTGACATTGAATGACGTCATCGACGCACACAAATTTTGTTTTTTAAGATTAAAACAAATATTTTTCGACTCAAATGTAATAATTAAATATTAAAAATCGTTTCTTAAAATCCATTCACTTGTTATTTGGATTCTAAACAAACATTTGTTTAATTAAAAGTACCAAAATGTCGGGCAATTTTTGCGTCGATGACGTAGTTGCGCAGAACAACATCAAAATAAAAGCAGAAAAGCGCTATCTGTATAGTTGTATCATGGGCTTTGACTGCTTTTACCTGAGAGCAATTTTTAATTTTCGCTTCTCTTTTATTTTCCTTCTAATTGGACTGCTTTTACACTACAGCGATTTTTAATCTTCGTTCCTCTTTTAGTTTCCTTCTAATTGCAAATACCTTTAACACGACAGCGATTTTGAATGAAAGTTAACTTTGTGCAAGTGAAGAAGTATCATCTCTCTGCACTCTTTACTCCACTTGATTAAACGAAGTTATCTCAGTGGACGACGAATGAAAATAAAACACACTCGAACAAGAAGGAAAAGCCTAAAGAAGAATGAACAATATCTCTGCAATTTGTTCAACCTCAGCAATTTTGTCTACCCCGGCCACCACATACGTCCCTCGCCCACGTGCTTAAAAATCGCAAGAAGAAATTGCATCGTTTAAAAGCAGTCTTGGAAACACTTTTAAATGCTGCGATTTTTAATGGATGTTTGACGCTGTTTAGATTGGGAAGATTGAGTCTTGTATCATGGCAGTTTGTAAGCAAGAGAAGTGTGAGGTGGGGGATCTCGTGAGGCACGAAGAAAACATAAAAACTGGACTCATGAGATTTGTTGTTTTTGTTCAATGTGCGAAACTAGAACGTTGGCCGTGAGATTAAGGTAATATCAACCTCCTAAATCGATTGGAGTACTCCGTTTTTCGATCCGCCGTACCAAAAATGTAGGCATATTTTGACACCTGTGAAACTAAGTGTTCTAGTGGACCCAGATCATCGGCTGTGACACTATAAGGTAATATCCACCTCCTAAATCAATTGGCATACTCCGTTTTTCAATCCACTGTACCAAAAATGTAGGCATATTTTGACATCTGTCAAACTAGTGTCCTAGTGTACCCAGAACGTTGCCCATGGCTGTTAGGTAATATCCACCTCCTTGTGTACTCGGATTTTCGATTCGCCGTGTAAATTCTGTGGTGGCTTGTGTAGACAAAATTGCTGAGGTTGAACAAATTGCAGAGATATCGCTCTTTCTTCTTTGTGCCTTATTGTTTGAGTGTGTTTTATTTTCGTTCGTCGTCCACTCAGATAATATCGAGTAAAATATGGAGTAAAGAGTGTATAGAGATGATTCTTCTTCACTTGCACAAAGTTAATTTTCATTGAAAATCCCAAAGAAACGGAGATTAAAAATCGCTCTCGTGTAAAAGCAGTCCAACGTGCTTAAAAATCGCAAGAATCAATTGCACCGTTTAAAAGCAGTTTTAGTGCAATATAACTCATACAATTTCTTAAAAATAATTGTTTTGCCACGTCGTGCAGTTCTTCTGAAGAGTTCCATCGAGTGCGGTTAACCTAACATGCCGCCTCCACTAGGCATCAACGATGTCCAACATCACAACCACAATCCAATCCACAATCTGACTTGTATGTATTATGTCACCACATGACATGGATTTTTCTGCCTCCATTGGATTTTTTAAAGACATGTTCATAATCCAAGCATCGTTCATGCTCAGTGGAGGCGGCATGTAACGCACCGCCTCCACTGGGCATGAACGATGCTCGGATTATGAACATGTCTATAAAAAATCCAATGGAGGCAGAAAAATCCATGTCCGTTCAGCCAACATGTCGACGACAACTACTTTTTGAACACGACATGACCGCTGTTCAAAGCTTGGGCATGAGATTTGACGTCTCATGTACGTGTGAGTTTTTTCTTCGAATGTAGTGGTCCAAGTGAATGGCCGAGTTCAACGCACATCTGAATATTCAGAATTCTGAATTTTCGAAGCTCCTGATTGGCCTGCTGTCATAAAAAGTTCTGAAAATTCAGATGGTTTCTGACGTTCGTGTTGAGATGAAATGAAACGACATGACATGAAATGCCCAGCTTAAACAAAAGGACTGTTTATTGATTGGATTGGTTGGGCATCTGAATGCCCTGTGGAGTCCGGGTGTAATCTGAAATTAAATTAAGATTACATTACCTATAAGTATGTCCCCTTTCACACGAAGAAACAAGTTGCTGGAGATTTTTTTGACGTTTTCTTTTAGTTTCCTTAAAAATCTCCTGTACCTTTCACACGAGGAAACAAAATCGTGGAAACTTTCTGTAGTTTCCTTTTAAAATAGCTTGGTTGAACACACTCTACTGTGTGTGTGAAGAGGAATGTCAAAAAATCTCCTCGAATCGTTGACCGGGGAGATTTCATTTTCCCCTCTTACTTCTTGCCCTTCTCACCCACAAACTGAATGTTGCTGGCAACTCAGTTTCTTCGTGTGAAAGGGGACTATTTTATACAACTTCCGTATGCCTTTCAGAATTTCTTCGCTCTTCATTCAATAAAATATGAATACAAATTTAACTCATTCCATAATTTCTTTTTTTGTTTTAAATTTCAGAAAAATTAGAGACAAAACGCAAAATCAAAAGATTTTGATCTGTTTTATTTAGCCCACATTCAGAACAGAACCAGTAGATTTTATGATTGGTGTAACGGTAGTAAACTTTCTGAGTAAAATGATAAAGTCGTATGAAAACTCTGGTGATAAAAAAGCCGTAAAACTTACAAATATGCAAATTTTTTTTTTATCTTTTCGGTTTTGTATAGCACAAAATAAGCAGAAAACAGCACAACTTTGCTTTTTAAGAAAATCGTAATTTTGCAAAAAAATGTATCCGTAAAATTTGCAAAGTTGGGAATTTTGGAAAAAAAATTACGGCACAAGGCAGCACAAGTTGAGCACAATACAGCACAACTTTTTTTTTTTTGAAAATCCAAAATGGCGATGCTAACTCCACGCTTCGCAAATTTAATTTTTTGCCGTAAAACTTACAAATATGGAAATTTTTTTTTTATCTTTTCGGTTTTGTATAGCACAAACTAAGCAGAAAACAGCACAACTTTGCTTTTTAAGAAAATCGTAATTTTGCAAAAAAATGTATCCGTAAAATTTGCAAAGTTGCGAATTTTGGAAAAAAATTTACGGCACAAGGCAGCACAAGTTGAGCACAGTACAGCACAACTTTTTTTTTTTTGAAAATCCAAAATGGCGATGCTAACTCCACGCTTCGCAAATTTAATTTTTTGCCGTAAAACTTACAAATATGCAAATTTTTTTTTTATCTTTTCGGTTTTGTATAGCACAAACTAAGCAGAAAACAGCACAACTTTGCTTTTTAAGAAAATCGTAATTTTGCAAAAAAAAATGTATCCGTAAAATTTGCAAAGTTGCGAATTTTGGAAAAAAATTTACGGCACAAGGCAGCACAAGTTGAGCACAATACAGCACAACTTTTTTTTTTTGAAAATCCAAAATGGCTGTGCTAACTTCACGCTTTGGGGCTTCGCAAAATCTAGTAGCTCCCATAAAAGTTGCAAATATAATATGTAATTTTTTTTTTATCTTTCTGAATCTTAAAATGAAAAACCTTAAACAATACATCACAATACTGAAAATTAAAGAAATCTTGATTTTGCAAAAAATTTCATCCGTAAATTTTGCAAAGTTGCGAATTTTTGAAAAACATTTATGACACAAGGCAAGCACAAGTTGAGTACATTACAAAACAATTTTTGTTCTTTTTTAAAATAGCGGTGTTAACTTCACGATTCGCCAAATCAATTTTTTCCCATAAAAGTTGCAAATATGGGAGTTTTTTTTTTATCTCTTCGGCTTTAAGCAGCTTGAACTAAGCACAAAACAGCACATTTTTTATTTTTTTAAAAATCGTGATTTTGCAAAAAATTTCATCCGTATAATTTGCAAAGTTGCGAATTTTTTAAAATTTATTCGCAGCACAAACAGCACAAGTTGAGCACATTACAGCACAATTTTTTTTTTTTGAAAATCCAAAATGGCGATGCTAACTTCACGCTATGGGGCTTCGCAAAGTTTCGTATTGCCCATAAAAGCTGCAACTATGGTTTTTTTTTTTTTTTTTTTTTTGATCCTTAGAACGAAAAATTGTGCACAATACAGCACAACTTTTAAATTTAAGAAAATCTTGATTTTGGCAAAAAATTCATGCGTAAAATTTGCAAAGTTGCGAAGTTTGCAAAAAGATTTACGGCACAACGCAGCACAAGTTGCGCATAATACAGCACAATTTTTTTTTTTTTGAAAATCGAAAATGGCGATGCTAACTTCACGCTAAAAAAACGATTAGCTTCCAAAATCTAAACGCTTAGTACGATTTTTTTTTAAATTACGGCACATGACAGCACAAGTTGAGCACATTGCAGCACAACTTTTTTTTTTTGAAAATCAAAAATGGCGATGCTAACTTCACGCACATAATGTCATTTCACATTCGCTTTCGAATTCGAAAATAAGGCGAATGTAAAACGAAAGAGGCGAAAGCGAAAGCAGTAACATCGAACCCCATTTTCGCCAATTAAAACGATTTGCTTCGTATTCCCTAATCAGGCCACTGGTATACACTACAATACTACACACTAGTCAAAGCAATACGAATTCATCTGCTCAAATGAAATGGCTACATGGTAATAGAGATTGAAGAACTCTAAGGGCCAGTTTTTCAGTGCTGAGTTAACTCTGGGTTAAACCAGAGTTAATTAATCCTGTAAATAAATTTAACTTAAACTCATAGTTGTCAAGAATCTATAGAAATGGAGATGGTGCCACTTTGGAAATCCTCTTTCCATAGCGTCGTACCTCGACTTTGATAGATTTTTGACAGCCATCTGTCAAAAACACATATTTTTCAAATTTGTTGAGTCAACTCGGGTTCTTAATTAACTGATGTGGTTTTCCAAACAACCAAAAAAATTGATTTTTATGGGGGTCAACTTGATCTTTTTCAGATTTTACGTTCCTAACAACCAAAAAAATTGATTTTTTTCGTGGTCTGTTTTTTTTCTCGATTGATCTTTCAAATCTCGATTTATTGGCAGATTTACACATACTTTCACACACACTTGCGCACAAATCAAATTGACATTTCTAAACGTCGTCCTCTCCTCATCAGTTTAGATTCGTTTTGGCCTTTCGCTGGCATTGTTTACTTTTGATAAGGAATTTGTTTAATAAAATAAATACAAATAATGAAGTTTAATTAGTGAAATGTTTGTCTTTATTGTCCTCATTACCGTTAACCATTGACTTCTGGAGTTCGGAGTCAATTAGTGATTAAATTGGATAAATGTTTCATATGGAATGAAAGGCATTGTGGAAACATGTGGGTTAGTCCATTGTTTTTTGTGAAAATAAAATTATTTTTATTAAAATTCCATAGTAATCCTTTTGTAGTGACCTTGTTTCATGTTCATTGTCTTCTTCCTCACCATCGACCAATAGCTTCTCCTTTGATTTGGAATTTGGATGGACGGGATTCCTGTGGATATATGGATCCGACCGATGGCCAAATCATGTTATAAAGCAGTGATAGTATACCAACAAAATAAAATTCCTGCTAGGGAACAAAAAATTCCCTAATTTGTATTCTATTTTTTGATTTTAATTTGATTGAACAAAATAATGTACAATATCACATTCATTTAAATGAAGTCAAGAAAAGAATGCGTAAATCTTTTCTTTCTTATATTTTATCATAATTTCAAAATGGCCTCAGGATATTAATAATTTCAAGATTAAAAGTCAGTCCCACTTTTCTTCAATAAAGGCTCCCAAACCGGCGCTAAACCTTCGCGCGAATATGCGACGACTGAAGAATGTTCAAAGATTTGCATAGCGCCAGTGTGGGTTCTCTCATTAATCTCCATTTCAATAAATTAAGACAGGTGAAAGTATTCGCGTAGTTGAAATTAATTATAATTTAAACACAAAAATGTTCTTTTATAATTTGAAAAAAAAAACGTTTTGTAAGAATTTTTTCTTACGCATTTTTTCACCAGTTTCATCATGAAAATAAAGCCAAGTATATAATATTTTTGTATTAAAGAAAAAACTGTTCCCTAGGAAAAAAATACTTGTAGGAATTTTTCCCTCCATATACTATCACTACTTACATCAGTAAACACAGACAAATAACCTACACCTTTACAAAAAAAAGGATCAATCGCGATTCGTTCTAGTTACCACGATTGATCTGGAATCTGACCCCCAAATCTGAAATGGTTGACTGGAAAACCACATGAAAAAATAAAGATGTTTCAGGAGTTAACTTAGGTTCAACGCCGCGTCCGCACTCTTATAATCTAGCACGAAAAAAATGGGCCTTAGAGTCTAACCCGTAGGGACAGCCCAGTAAAGGGGATGTCCCTTGAGTGGGGCGCACAATTGGAAGGGGACTTCGCAAGTTACTTGTGAGCATAACTGGAGGTAGTGTTACCGTAGGGACCAAGCTGACTGAGCCTTGTAAACGAGTAATGTTTGAGGTCAGGAATATCAGTTCAGTAATAATTACCTATATAACGGGTGATTTTTTAGCTGGTTTGGTTTTGGCAACACTGGTTTTGACAGCTGACGTGTGTTTAGTACCTTGTGTCACTGTCAAACAGCTTCAGTTTGGTTTGCAATTTAACCATGGATCGTCTTACAAATGAACAACGCTTGCAAATTATTGAATTTTACTATCAAAATTCGTGCTCGGTTCGAAATGTTCATCGCGCGCTGCTTGTGTTCAGCGATGAGGCTCATTTTTGGTTGAATGGGTACGTAAATAAGCAAAATTGCCGCATTTGGAGTGAACATCAGCCAGAAGCATTGCAACAGCTACCAATGCATCCCGAAAAAGCCACTGTTTGGTGCGGTTTATGGGCCGGCGGCATTATTGGGCCATATTTCTTCAAAGATGATGCGAATCGCAGCGTTACTGTCAATGGTGAACGCTACCGAGCGATGATAACAAACTTTTTTTTGCCCGAAATGGAAGTTCTTGACTTGCATGATATGTGGTTTCAACAAGACGGTGCCACATGCCACACAGCACGCGAAACAATGGCGCAATTGCGAGGCGAGTTTGGTGAACAGTTAATTTCACGTTTCGGGCCGGTCAATTGGCTGCCTAGATCGTGCGATTTGACACCATTAGATTATTTTTTGTGGGGGTATGTCAAGGCTAATGTCTATAGGGACAAGCCCGCTTCGATTGACGCACTGGAAGCCAACATCCATGCATTCATTCGTGAGATACCGGCCGATATGTGTGAAAGAGTATGCCAAAATTGGACTCAGCGGATGGGCTACCTGAGACGCAGCCGCGGTCAACATTTGCATGAAATTATCTTTAAACATTAAATTGCAAGGTTCAAACTATCGATACAAATAAATATTTCATTCATTTTTTTGAATTTTTTGTGTTTTTTTTTTTAAAAAAGTACTAAACCTCTTAAAAAATCACCAAGAAAATCATCAAGAAAATATTTTGTCATTTGAAGAAATTTAGCCAATATTTTTTTTCAATTCAACTCAAACAGCGAAAAAAACCGAAATTTCAAATCAGAGCAAGCCTATCACAATCGATGGACGGTCATTATTAAAAAAAAAGTAAAAAAAGTCCGACTTATTACTTTTTTTTGTCAATAGCTAGGTACATCTTGAATAGTAGACCACCCGAAAAGAGACTGCCGTCTGACATATGTACGAGTAGTGTCCATGTCAGCATCCGACAAAAAAGGACCTCCTACGTGTCAGTTCTTTGATCCGTATTTTTTTTTTTGGCAACAAATTAGCACTTCTTCATCTTAATAATTCCAACCATTTGCTTGCAGTTTTTTTTTCAACTTTGAACTGTTTGTCCTTAAGGATCAAACTTAGAAAAAAGAATTAGCATATTGCGCCTGGAGTTTATATCGAGATCATATTTCGCATTCATCTGGATCACGCACGTTTACACATTTTATTAACTCGTTGGCAGCTTCGTCTCTTCATGGTGTGGGTGTCATCTCGGTTACATTTTAGGACTCAAGTCCCCCGCACGCCGACCCCCGCCAGAGCAATGAAAAAAAGTAGAAACGAACTCCTTGTTGTATATGTATAGCCCCCCCCCCTACAAAAACAAAAACCAGACAGGTAATTCATGGAGGGACCTCTTTTTTGTTAGCATATTGGTAACTCAATAGTTTGATCGCGTGGCCAATATCGATATACCTATTTCACCTTCTGGCAGGGTAATCGTATGGCAGGTGTGATGTGTGCTGTGAGGTCGTCTGAGGCTGTTTTTTTTGTTTGTTTGCTGTTGGATGTATCGCGCGACCATCTGATACACACGACTTCTCTTACCTGGAGGCCCGTTTGTCTGTCGAATGTCGATATTAATATGATTGAGAGGAATTCGAATAGACAAATTAATCAGTCTCCTATTATAGACTGACCACTGCGGGTGCTGATGGAGAGGAGATACATGATCCCTTTCTATTCAAAAGATACTTTTCAATTTGCAATATTTTCTTTCGTTTGTTAGGTAGGTATACCTACATATTTGCTGGACTGTTTAGTTTTCTTTTTTGCATGAGGATGAAGATGAGGCGAGAGTATCTTTTTTTTTTTTTGTTCCTAAAGGATATTTTCATACGGAAGGATATAGCATCTTTTGCGTTGCGTTTCGAACACCTGGTACCTACCTATGTCATTGTTCATTGATTATGTTCGCTTTGTTGTTGTGTTTTTTATTTGTATTCATATGTGTGCATTCGAGTAGGTATAGGTTAGTTGTTCTTGTTGAAAACTTTTTGATCCTTGTTGATTGGTTGGTCTACGCAAATATTTGTTGCAATGGATGATAAGAGAAAGATTTGTTCCTTTTTGATTGGAAATTTATAAACAAACATACGTGCAACCTACCTATAGACCAGGTTTTTTGTTCCCCACAAGTTCATAGGTATAAGTTTGTTTGTATAAACTATATAAAATAGAACAATGTTCGATTCTGAAGAAAAATAAAGAAAAAACGAAGAAAATCGACGGAAAATGTAAATTTTTCATTTTCACATTTCGAGTATAGGTAACCATCATATTATCGCGTCTTTCGTCTTATACCTACCTATCCTCTGGCTTATGATGTGAAATAGATAACCTGTGTAAATATTTGTGCAAATTCCAAAAGAAAAGGTTCTATATCCATCCATCCGCTTGTACCTACCTATAGGAATTCAAATTGAAACAGATATACCGACAATAGTGTGGGCCAATTAATTGGTTTGGTGGTAGAGAGGTTTATGGTCTGGTTATCACACCTGTGGGTACACACAAAAGAGAACTATTTATTGATCCGCAATGGGAATAACAACGTTTATTTCGAAAAACAACTATTTGCAATTATTTTTGACCACAGAATTTTGTGTAGTGAATAGTGATGCGGTCGGCAGCGGCAGCGGCAGCGGCAGCGGCAGCGGCAGCAGCAGTGTGGCGCGGCGGCAACGACAGGAATATTGAAAACGATTTAAAAATTAAGAGTAGAGTAGTTAGGGATGGTATAGTTATCTTTATTCAAAAAATTATTTGACAAATTCTTGGAAAAAAAATGGTGAAGAAAAAATCAAAAGCATCACAGTCCCTATTGAACGTCGCAGTAGCTTGAAGTTGCCAAACCCTTGGCCTACATTGTACCTGGGGGTACAATGAAAGGATGATTTAATTTCTTAACTTTTTAGCTCGCATTAGAAAGCTAGACTTCAAAAATATTGATGAAACCAATCATTCCGTACTTTTTGATGATAAAAAAAGACCAAACCATCAGAGAAGAAGTCATGCCTCGCCAACAAGCTGCAAATGTTTGTTTTTTTAATTATCTAATTTAAGACAATATGTATGCAACCACAGATGGTGTTTGAATTCGATTATGTGTACGCTGATCAATTAAAATACATATTTTCATAAGTAAAATCAAATTCTGCTTGCACCGACAATATTTTCAGTGATTTCGGTACTTGAAGTTCTTTGTAATTTAGCAGACCGATACACAAACAAAAATTTGAATTAGCCAGTTCAGTTCTCTAATATCGGAGTGTATCTACCCCACGTTTGAATGAACGGGAAGGGGAGACACTATAGTTTATAAATTTCAAAACATGAGAGATCCCAACATTTAATTGTAAGTTATAAGACTTTTTATAAGTTATCTAAATTGACATTTTTTAATATTTTTTTTAAATAATGTATACTCAATTTCTTAGTTAAAAATGCCTCTACAGCATCTCTTGGTGCATTTGTTCTGTATAAAATTACTGAGATTGTTGTGGAGGCGGGTTAGAACAGTAACTTTTTAAGATATGTAGGTAGGTACTAGATATTTTTAAAAATTCTGAAATTTTACATAAACTTTTCCATTTTGAAAAGCGTAAATTAATTTGATGGTGAATTTAATCACCATCAATTGAAAAGAGAAATGAAAATTGTTCACACTGTAGCCTAACATTTAACATGCATTCAAAGACCTTATCCTTGAAGATTCGACCTCTAGAAGTCAAGTTTTGATCCAACCATATTGGTTGCTTTGGTAGGTTTTGCATAAAATAACGGAATTATATCTCTGGTGGATGATGATGGGCGGTTAGCAACTGACCAAGCTGGCCAGATTTGATTGAATTATTTAGAATTTTTGATTGATAATATAATGGCCCCTGTGCCTCTCACGGACAGTAAATAATTGTCACTTTATTTACTTACGCGTTAAAGAAGAACTAAATCAAATTATGAGGACATCTTGATGAGAGATGAGGACATCTTGATGAGAGATGAGACATTGTGGTGAATTTTAGGTTTATTTTCTATGTTCAGTACAAATTTTGAAATCGTTTCTAAACGAACTTCTATAAATGAGATTGGGACTTGAAACTTTAAATTCTTGTTGTCATTCAAGTCCCAAATGGCGTTAGACTAAAACGAACGGTCATTTATATGATAATCGCTTCGACAATAGCTGTCTTTTAGTCTTACGCGGTCTGGGTAGTGGATGACATTAAATGTCAAAGTTTAAAGTCTCTTGTTCGTTACAAAGTTAATTTAAAAACGAACGTAACAAATTTACCGAAAATATAAACCTGCATAACGTCTCTCTCGTAATTTCATCAAAGATGTATGATTTGATTGGATTCTTCTTTATAATTTGATAATTCTTTAATTGATCGCAAAATTTGAAACGAAAAGACAAACAAAAAAACTGACAGAGATGAAAGCTAGTTACTCAAAAAAAAATAGTGTTACAAAAAATATTTGTGTGTTTGTCCTGTATGATTTGACGCAGCGCTTATTGGAATGAGTTAAAAATTTCAGAATTTGTTTTTTTTTTATCGGCGCAAAGGTTTAAAAAGTGATTCCCGAGAAATTCTCTGTTTTATTTAACGTCCTTGGAAACTATTGTAATTGTGCTCGTACCTTCCCACTTTTCGTATATTTCAATTTACTCCTTATTTAACATCCATAGAAAGTTGAAATTTAGTAATTAAGCTCTCAAATAGTATTTGGGGTTAGAGTTCCAGTTGGAAAAAATATAATGGGGCATATTCACATCTTAAACCCAAATCTAACTGAATCGGAGTCTTAATTTAAGACTCTGGTTAGACACAGCTGTTATTCATAAGGAATTTGGAAGCTCTTTTTAATAAGAAATAGGTCTTAAGATATTCTACTACAATTTCCCTTTAATATGTCAAAAAAAAAAAACCACTGAACGCAAAAATGCAAGCAGCTGTTTTCTTGTTATTTTGTTATTGTTGTGCAGACTTGAAAACAAATCTGATTTTGTTTGTTGGACAACGCAGCTTGTGGATGGAAAATAGATAAAATTGGTAAGGCGAAGAGCCAATTTAGTTGAAATATGTATTTGCAATTATTCTGCTAACTCTGCATTGAGAAATTTGGAGGATACATATAACAAGATTTTAATATAGATATATTTTTACTTATTCTGGTTAAAGATAGGTTTTTAGCAAACTTAACATTCAATATATCACTTTGATGAATATTTCCATACCAACGCCAATATCTAGCGGAATATCAAAATCTTCATCAAATTTGAAGTCAAGTGACATTTCTATTTTTTTTTGTTCATAAAAAAAAAATGAAATCAAATCACTCGCGTTGAAATATTCTGAATTTATCTTTTTGTTTGTTTATTTTTGACGTTTGGTAGAGTTAAAAACAGCTTAAAAATACCTTCTGTCGTGTTTATTGTTAGACTCCAGGACAGCGTTACCACTTCCGGCAAAGTAGAAGTAGAAGTAGATTTGAAGAAAAAAAGTGAAGTAGATTGAGAAAAATCGAAGTAGATTTCAAAGTTTATACTTTGTTTTATATGTAGGTATGTCTATATTTTAAATTTTTTTTTACTTAAATTAAATTTATATCTAAACAAAAAACCTAAAAACAAAAACTGAAATTCTTTCAGATTTTTAATTTACATATATATTTCAATATATTGTAATTTTTAATAACACTTTTTAAATTAGTTTCAAAAAACTATCTCGGACTTCTTTTTTTTAAAAAAAAAGAACATTAAAATTATTATAATTAAATATAATTTAATTAAACAAAAAAAGTAATATCAAAAAATTAAATTTATATATTTACATTTATAGGTATCTATACGTAATTACATTTCTTCAAAAATCAGCTTTCCGAAATTCTATCTACTCACCCAAAAATTCTTCTTTTTATTTTATTCTCGAAATAAATATTTTTTAAATTAAATTTTGTTTCTTAAGTAACTTTTTTCTAACTTTTTGAACAAAATATGAATTCTTAAATCAAAAAAAGAAAACAAAATAATCTCTGCAAGTTTTAAATAGAGACAATAATAAAGAAAAAATGTTAAATAGCGCGCGCTTTGACAAAATTTTTAAAATTTACTAACAGAACAATGAGTGTCTTTGAAAAGTAAGCAGTCTTAAAAGTAAAAAAATAAAATAAAAAAATGATTCCTTACAAGTGAGAATTTTGTGAAACTTAATTTTGAAAAACAAAATTCTGAAAAGCTGAATTTTGTAAAAACAAAATGTTGACCCCGACTCATGTCATTGTTCAATAACATTTGTATGGACATTCTGGGGTTACCTACTAGAAATAGAGAAAAAGGAAGTAGATTTGGTTTTTTTTTGCAAAATTGAAGTAGGTTGAAACACAGATTTGAAAAATGAAGTAGATTCCAATATTTCGGTGATGGTGCGAAGTAGGAAGTAGATTTTAAACATTTTGGAAAAAAAGAAGCAGATCTACTTCAATTGAAGTAAAGTGGTATCACTGCTCCAGGACCCATGTTCTGTAACTCTCGGATCGATCAAATGAGTCAAGAAAAGATGAGAAATAGAACAAAACTCGTATGATTTGTTTCAATTTTCATCGTTTCTGGACTGATTTTATCCATGCGAGAGTTACAGAACATGAGGCCAAGTCTATGAATAACATAAGCTGCAGTTTATGTCGTTTTCGAGTGGACGTTTGGAGCTACTCCTTTTTCACTCCTTTTACTCCAAATTTCCCATTTTAGATAGGAATGGAACAGTACCGAAATCCAAACGAAAACGACATTAGTTTATAGCAAAGACAAAAACAGAACTTATCCAAGAACTATGAATATGCCCCAGAGTATTCAGAGACACATCTTTTCCAAAGTAAACGGAAGGTATCCGCTTTTTTAGTCCACATACCTAATTGAAAAAAGGAAATATATTGATAAGCACAATTTTAAACAGCACGATGTTAAGGTCTTAGCATGATACTAGTTAACAATATACTAACTTTTAGGCTCTTTTCAGAAATGTTCTTAGTTTCAAACAATTTTTGAGTAGTATCATACTTAACCTATTTTTATACGAAACTCAAGCTGACATTTCGTACAAATAAGTAGGCAAACATATTTTTTTTTACTTTTGTCATTGTCAAAGTGACATGTGGAGTTTGTATGATACTAAAAAGATAAAATAGCCATTTTGGTGATTTTAACTTTAATAAAATTTTAAAATAATAGTACGATGCTAAGTCGTTTAAAATTTGGAAAATCCTCTCTTTACCCTAGCATCATATTAAAAATCCTTTAACATCGTAGTAAATCGTTTAAAATTTTGCACTTAACCTTGTTTATTTATCAAGTAAATAATGTAGCTTACGATGACGACAGTGTTTAATTTTGAAATACTATGAATTAGCAAAAAATTTCCCTTCTATCAGCTGAGAAATTTAAAGAAAATTAATTTCGACTTTATTTGTATCAGAAACATCCTTGCAGTGTTTAAACTACCTTTTCCATAATTTGTATCATAAATCCTTATTAGTTCATTAGTTGTATAATAAATTTCACACAGTTTAGAACAAAAATATATATATCATTTCACCAGGCCCATCTGCAAGTGTTAGATAAAACATCAAAACGCACATTTATGTATCTATTACTTATACCTACTCTCTGTATAGATGAACCATTTTATGCTAAAACACAATACAAAAAACCTTATATTAGTGTCTCGCTCAACATTGTCCATATCCATGAACTCGCATTACATCTTCCTCGATGGACATAGAGCCAAATGAGCATAAACATGAACTATGTGCTTGTGCTGCGGTAAATATTTGTGTTCATTATTCTGGCAAATTGGCATAGTTCCGAGTCCCGGTCACAATTGTGGGGTATATATTGTCCTGTCCAGACTCCAGAGTCCAGAGGACAATGATATCTCCTATACTTTGGTCTATGATTTCGCACTCTGCATCAAGACTCTCCTTGTATATTGGGTATATCTACAGATGCTCCTTGCCGAACAAGGACCTCTGAATTCATTCGTTTGCCTGATTAATTGGAACATTAGCAGGTTCCGTTTGACTGAATATCATACTTATGTTGCTTTAGGTCCTGTCTGCAGATCCTTACCATTACTATGGCCACAGACATCTGTGTAGCAGCAGAAGCAGAAGCAGAACCGGGATGGGTCAACAACAATATCATAGAATTGTTACATCATACCCGTTCATCATTTCATTATACAGCCTTTTAAGCTAATTGCCATGTCATTTTGTCTGAGGCGATCCCAAAAGGACGAACACAACACACATATCTCTTACGAACGAAGAACCTTATACACTTTGCATCGGTGACGACACAACGTTTTAGATAATTTTCCTAGAAAAGAGCGTGTTCGACAGTTATAACTGTGGTTACAACAGCAACCAACGCCCATTTCGCCATTTGAGTTGTGTGGGTTAGGTCTGCTTGAAAAAAATTTGCAAACGTTTAAAATGTTGAAGACAATTAAAGCAAATAAATTTCGGGATTTTCAGAACATGGGAGGACCTTCATGCTCGAAAGTCATATTCATTCCGTTGCGATTTGCGAGGAAAGTCTTGGTCGAGTCTATACTAAAATATTGTGTGTTTTATACTTTAAGGAAAGGATGTAGGTTCCCATGAGTGTGTCCTTTTTTTAAGTAATTATGTACAACTTTATTTTTGCATATCACAGCACAGCGACAACGAGAAAATGGAAGTAGTAGATAGCCCGAGGTATACTATATTTTAAAGTCATGCAATTATTATAGTTTTGTAAACTTTTTGTGAGTAAACTTTTTACAGATTTTATAAAATGTGAAATTGAGTAATGTTTTATTGTTTGGTTTAGCCCACTTTTTGTTTTGAGTGCAAACTAGAGAGAACATTATTTATAAATTTAAATTAATGGCCTTTTCGATTGGTAATCCGGGAGAACCCTATTGGAACGATTCTGAAAACAAAATCAGAACAAATTTCTCTTCTTTTCAGAAGAAGAACTGTCATTCTGACCCCAAGCGAAAAGCCAATAAGTTATTAGATGTCAAATTTGTCTTTCTGTCCTAAGGATATCACCCGTATACAAAGGGAGAAATATGTATGAGTATTTTTTCGTGTCAAGGGTAAAGAAACTTATGAAACTCCGTTTCATAATAATTTCTGACTCTTACGCCGAAACGAATACATTATTATGGTTCGCAAATCGAAAGTGCGCTTGGAGTCAAATTATTTGGTGAATGAATGTAAATTCACTATTAGATTAGATGAGATTTATTTAATTTTCAAAGAAAAGTTTACAATTTGCTTATGATTTACTTAAATCTTTAAAGACATGGCCAGAATGGCCTTCAGCCAGATGATAGCTTATTGCTAGTTACGCTTTTCAAAATCTAAATAAATTTACATACATATATTATTCATTTTTTTTGTTTTTTTAAATCTTCTCTTACAATTTTGTTTCTATACGCTAGAGATACTTTTACGAATTTAAACAATTGATCCCAGTCCCTGCCATTTAACACGGCCTAAAATTCAGCTTGGTCCAAATAATTTTTCCGCCAAAATTCTCGGCGTACTTCTACCAAAATTGGGCATTTTGCGAGGAAATGTACCACGTTCTCTCTTTCTCCGATTTTACATAGTAAACAGATTAGTTCTAGGTCACTTCGATGTGGTATAAAATTTAAAAGTAGTAATTCTCGTCTTGCTCTAAAAATCATCGATATTTTCTCTCCACAGTGTAGGTCCTTGAAATAATTATCCTGGCCAAAGTTGTACTGCAGTGTCGAATATATTTCTCTGTGTAGTGAGCTCTGTGCCTGCGATCTATACAATCTTCTCTGAGTTTAGAATCAAGTTTTTCCAGATGGTTATTCAAGTATGGTCTCCACATTCCCAAGTTTTCTAAAGACAGATTGAATGGCAGTTCACATCTGTCAGCTATATTTTTCCATACCTCGAACCAAGATTTTTTGGATTTTACAATTGAGACTGCAACTTTCCTTGCAATTTTTCCAGCGTGACTGTACATGAGATTTGTTATATAGCTGAAATGAAGTTTTAGGCATGTAAGATAGAGGGGTGGCAGGCCTGTTTCAACGGGAAGCATGTAGTTAGGTGTTGTATCTGGTAAGTGGAATTGACGTTTGAGATAAAATCGCAAGAGCTTTTCTGTCGTTTCAAATTGAAGATTGTGCTGCATAAAGCATAATTGATTCAGATGTTGCAGTGAATACTTTGTACTTGGAGCTGAAGGGAAGGTCCCTGTTTCCCTATATACGTTTCGCCAGACTGTTCCGATCACATTTTTGGATGCCGACAGTTTTTGCTTAAGTGCTTCTCTATGTTAAGATTGCTCGTTATTGTAAAGCCTATAGATATTGATACTCTTTGACCGTCTCGATTTGCTCTGATCCAAAAAACCATCTTTCGGTTGCTGCTAGGCGCCCTGATCCTTTCCGAAACACCATAGTTTTAGATTTGCACAAGGTGACAGTCCAGTTCCAATTAAGACAGTAGTCACGCAATTTGTTGATCATTAATTGGAGTGAGTTAGGAGATTCTGCTAAGATAACCAGGTCGTCGGCATACAATAAGACTTTTATCTGAACTCCATCTAGCGAGTGGTGGACTAAGGTTGCATCCGTGCTTCAACCCAACCGAGGAAAAGAACCAGTTAGAAAGGTTTTTCCCATCCCAAACTGCGTTCTGTGTTTGATTGTAAATGCCTTTAATAATAGTTCCAAATTTGAGTGACACCACTATTAGGGTTGGCGAATTAAATTTTCCCTAACAATTCGTCGCCCGACGAAATATGTGAAATTTTAACTTGTCTCGATCATAACCTTTAACATTGATCAATAAAATTATTGTAAAACAGCAATTTTATAGTCAAGTCATCCAATTTCATTGTAGATGTAGTAAAAAAAAAATCATCCATTACTTCGTACTGCGCTCTGCCAGATTGTTTAATTTGGTGTATCGGTGTGCTATTTCAAAACTTATATTTTTTAGGTCTGTAAATTAATTGCAGATATTAAGGGACTCTTTCACAATGTCTGAGTAGTTTAATCGACAAATAAATACTGGCACTGAGTCATCGCATTGAAATACTGGCTGATTAGACCAATATAAATCCAACTGGGCACTGTATGCATTCCAGATAAATATACATTATTCCAATGAATTTACGAATTTCATTGAACTCAGTTTTGAACGTTGGATTTTTTCGTCTACATAAGCATACATATTTGTGCTTTCAACAATAAAATTGGAGATGTCACTGTCAATAAATAATTCCAACATTTGCAGAAAATTGAAATTGCAGAAAAATGATTCGTTGTTTGAATCTTTTAATACAACATCGACTTCCGGTTCGTCGTATTTTTCACGAGGCTTTTGATAATTTAAATCATCAAATCTACATTCTAGCTAAATTTCGACAGCTATGTAATTCATTTAGAAACATGTTTCCATCTTCCAAAAACCGCTCAAAAACTCACAACATCATTTTTTGGAGGCAAAATTATAACGTTTGTTTGAACTGCTGCATCTGAATTCAAATTTATTTCGTGTTCGTCATCAGAACTCGGATTATTCAATAACTCTTCGAGTTCTCTAGCGCAGATAAAAATATTTTGCGATACATAATGTTGTATTTTTTTAAACACAGAAATAACTTTTAAAACACTACTTGGCCGCAAAACTCACAGCATAGCTTATAAGTAAAAAATAAGTCGAATGCAAAAACCTCATATTTGTGATGGGTTTTTCTAATACAACACTCTTGTATGATTCGTTTTATTTTTATTAGAACTAAAATATGCATCCTTTTGTTGGAATTGATGCCATCAAAAATTATATTTTTCAGGCAGGGAACTCAAATCAATTGCGTCAACATTTGTTTGGAATATAATTTGAACCTTTATTTACATGTAATTGAAATAATTTTGATGACATTTTTTAATACTTCAAAAATGCTACCTCAAAATTTTCAAAATTTCGTGTTTTGTAGCATAACAATTATTACTAAAAATTATAAGCAAAAACACAGAGATCAGTCCATTTCCTAATGGATGTATGAATTGTCCAAATTCTCGAATTTCTATTGTGTGACCATTGTAGAATACCAATTTTTTTTTTTTTACAAAAAGAGAACAATAACTTATCTAGATCATGCAATTTTGTAGAGATAGGGTCAGAAAAGTCAAATTTTTAAAAATTGTCGAAAAATCCAGTTTTGAAAAAAGTCATCTCATGGTCGCATGAGGCAAAAAAAGGTGTCAAAATGCGACTAAAGTCGCACAACGGCAACCGTGGGTCCGGGGATTGAATCCCATCCTATCCCACCTATAAAAACAGAAACAAATTTTAGGGAAACCTATACTGTCTCTTGGCAAAAATTAGACAAAACCTCCAAAAGTATAATTATATCGTGTCATGATAAAGTAGCTTTCCTTCCGGCGCCAATTGGGTACCATTATGGGCGAAAATAATACCATACATATAATGTACATATACGTTCTTTATTATATGCTTATAACCACTTAATAAATTTAGGCCCAGCTTCAAAGTGTAAATAATTTGCACTTGGTCACTTAGACCAATGTGGAAGACTAAGGCCCACTTTCACAGTTCGATATGATGGGAATCTGAAGTGCAAAATATCCTGGTGAGTGTGCACAGTGAAAATGGGCCTTAAACTGCATAAGAACAAGACCTCAACTTTTAAATTGTGTCCCTCATCAGTTGGCAAATCAAATTTTCGATTGTTCATTATTTTCATGTTATTTTGCAAACAGATGGAACAAAGCGCAAATATTCAACTTCATATTTCATCAATTGGTTCGTTAACAGAAGAACAAATATAAAACTTTAAAAGGCAAATAATTCAAATTAACCAAACAAGCTCAGCAAATTTGCTGAATTCACACGAATTTAAAATGATATTTTTTTTCTGCTGATGCTGTTTTCGATTTTCTTCATAATTTTTGAATGGAAAACAACAAGCGTGAATGCAAGGACATTTGGCTCAGGATTTTGGTTTATTTTGGAGAAATTAAATGCATTTCATTCTTTTCATTTTTTGTTGATTTCGTATAATATAAGATTCAATACGCGCTTATAATCGTATCGCAATCAAGAGGTGTGAAATGGTGAGGGTTTTTAATTGAATATTCGTTGAGAGAATTATTGGATTTTGAAGAAATATTATTATGTTATTTCATTAAAAAACTGGGTAACGTGTAAAAAAAAGCAGAAAATGATTTATTTAAATGGTAGTAAAATGTGCTCGTATTTTGAGAATGAGATGATCCTAATTTGAGAACTGATTCTTGGGAATATTCGAAGGAAAACATCGTTTTACAGTATAGGTTTCCCGGTCCATCCCTAATCTTGGGATCATTTTCATGTAATCAAACAGAATTTTGGAATGCAAAACAATTCCTTTTAATCTATACCTCCAGTTACAAACTATAATTTAAAGGAAAAACACTGCAGGTGTGTGCCATTCCTAAAAATTGATTAGGACATTTGTTTGGAATTCCAAAACTCATTTAATCAGCGTTATTTTGCATCACTTATTACACTTTCCTTTCGTATATTTATAAACCTAAATTTTATGATGATGATGATTTATGGATATTTATAAATTGATACCAACACGAAAATCTATACAAATAACTGTAATGGACGAGAACCAAGTTCTCCTCTGCCTAATGTATACAACTAAACTCCCAATCAGTGTACCGTAACTCTATACACAAATAACCTACTTCCCTAACAAATTTGCATCTCGTTATCGTTACTTCCAAGCTCGGAATAATATTTCATCATTTGGCTCAGCCCGGCAATTTTAACTCCTTGTTTTATAGCTGTCGATAATAAAGCACATAAATATTCCCGATTTAACACTCGCTACATCCGCGTAGGGACAATTTCCGGTGCTGAATCACACCAAACTTTGTGCTGGTATTGTTTCGTTTCAATTGTCATCCACCAGCCTCGAGCCACCACCAAATGCCCCACGGGTTAGCTCCAGCACCAAAAAACGAACCGAAAAGGCCCAGTGGCTTCATTGACACTGTTGAATCTTAGATCATGTTTGTTTTATACCCCCCCGCCCCTCCCCCCGTCGCGTTTTGTCAGCGTCGATTCTACATGCCTCCCCCAGGTGGCTCGTTCTATCGAAATAAATTGTCCCTCAGAACTTTGCATAAAAGTAAAATATACATTTTGAAGCTTTAGGCTGTTTTAAAAACGCCTATCTCTGGTTATTCGAATCTGATGGCGTAATAATTATAATATTGTGGCATCCCCTTGATGGCGTTGAAAATTAAATTATTTCGAAATGTATGAACAAAAATTCAAAAAAAAAAAAATTTTAATGGAATTACAAAACCATAAAAGGTAAATTACCGTTGTAATTATCACAGGACATGTACCTACATTTTGCATTAAACACACATAATGTTCGGGAATTGTAAAATCATTTTAAATGCGGAAATGCTTAATGTGCTTTAAACTCGATTAAATGCTGTCGTTGTACCTCGCCCGATCCTGGTTCTGATAGTCATTCTCATTACCATTTGCTCAAATTCGTGGTTGTTGATGGCCATAGTGTTTTATAATGATGTGACATTTTCATATAAAGGCTCTTAACAGTTTAATTCTTTTGTTATGTGTTGACAACTACAGATGTACGAGTGTGTATGTAACTAACCATTTAAGTTTAAAAAAAAAAACACAGCTTTTGGATTTTAAAGTTTCAATTGCTTTAATTCGGAAAAAAACAGAATGCAATCGGTTATATGTGGGATGCCCACTCTTCGACAAAAAATAAATTAAGTTTTTTTTTATTTTTTAATTGCATAATAAACAACGCGGATTAAAATTCCAAAAGGGTGTAAGACTGAATAATATAAAATGCCTACATCAATCTTATTTAATTACAATCGAAAAATTAAGTACGCTTGTAAATAACTTCATCACCATCGCTCTAAGTTTATTTTTTATTGAAGTTTTATTTATTTTAAATGCGTTTATATATGGTTGAAATTTATTGAGTGAAATAACAATACATTTAAATGGATATTTCTCTCTGCAGCAGCAGTTTCCCAAGTTATATTGACCTTAAATCATTTTATTTTTAATTTTGAAAAAAAAATATTTAAGGATTATTAAACATATAATATGTATAGGGCAGATCTGAAGTTAAACAAGCCTAACAGCGAATTTGCAATAGAATTTTATAAAACTGAATTTTGAAAGAGATTCATAATGGAACTAGCTGGCCCGCTCAGCTTCGCACGGGTAGACAAACCTAAGCTTCGCATAAAAATTACAAAGGAAAATATTTAAGCTAATTTTTGTAATCGAATACTACTTTCTGGGTTTTAACATACGTTATGAATGGCTAATTACTTATGTAGAAACATGATCCTCCAAGTCCAACCTTTACAACTTTGTCAACACACAGAGAATTTTGGTAGTAAAAAAACACTTCTTTGTTTTTACCCCATTTCACTCTATAAATTGCTATTTTTTTACATAAAAAATCAGATGCTACTTTTAGTCCATTTCATCCTATAAATGGCAATTCTCTAAGCAAAATCTCTAAGGCTATCCACTAAAAAACAACCATTCAAGCACCGAAAGAATTTCTTAAATTGGATTATTTTTTATATTTTCCCCATTTCACCCTACAAATAGCAAAATTTTAAAAAGAATATCCCTAAAGCTATTTCCTACGAAAAACTTTTTAAACAAAAAAAGAATTTCCTAAATCGGACAGTTTTTTTAATTTTTTTTTTTAAAAGGCACATTTGAGTTCTAATGAATACAAGTTTTAGCCTTTTCAAAAATAAGTGCAAAAATCAGCGTGGCCACTCTGCTTCTCATGTCCTTGTTATATGTTATAAGTTTTGCAAATGGCGTCATACATCAATCATATTTGACATTTGTGAACTAGAAAGCTGCAGCATACAAACAGACAAGCAATGGAGCGCTATACTCCGCTGTCAAGCCATGCGCTCTCAATCTCAACAACGAAGAGGATGATTTTGTGTCGAAAATAGTCATGAGCGACGAGGCGCAATTTCACTTAAGCGCGTTACGTCAATAAGCAAAATCTTCGTTTCTGGGGCACTGAAAATTCGCTTGAGATGCAGGAAGAGCCACTACAGCCAGTACTCAAGGCCACTGTGTGGTGCAGCGTTCACGAGGGAGGAGTGATTGGGCCATATTTCCTTGAGGACGCCATCGGCAATACGGTCACTGATTACTGATACTGGCGAACGCTACAGGGCCATGATAAAAGACTTCTTACTGCCGGAATTGGATAAGCGGGGCTTGGTGAATATGTGATTCCAACAAGATGGTGCAAGGAAGCCTTTTCTGGTCGCGTAATCTCCCGTTTTGGCGATTTGGCATGGCTAGCAAGATCGCCCGATTTAACCCTTCCAGACTTCTAAAAGTCACGGGTTAATGCCAACAAACCTCAGACAATCGCAGCCCTTAAGGAGAATATTTGACGGGAATGCGAACATTTATCACAGTGAATCTTGCAGAAAATGCGATAAAATGGGCACACAAATGTGTATCGACACTGGCGGCAACCACTTGACGGATATCATCTTTTCATTACTTAACAGAAAAAATTGTCAAGGTCCAAATAAAGATTTCCATTAAATCCAAAAGTAATTCAAAAACAAAATTGGATTATTAATTTGGCGCCACCTTGTATATGTTTAGTATACATAAGTATTTATATTTTAATTATTGTGATATGAATTATACGCCAAATAATTTTTTTTTTTTTTGAAAATGGCGCAAAATATCGAGTGTAGCTTCGGCTGTGTGGCACGTAGCGCCGTCCTGTTGAAAACAAATGTTGCCAATATCCTCCTCTTCAATTTTTGTGAACAAAAATTCTTTCAACATGGCCCGATAACGATGGCCATTGACTGTAACGGCCACTCCTTGCTCATTTTCGAAAAATGGCCCAATTATGCCTCTGGACCAAAATCCGCACCAAACAGTGACTCGTTTTGGGTGTATCGGCTTTTGAATGTATGCGTGCGGGTTTTCTGTGCCCCAAATGCGACAATTTTGCTTCTTTACTACCCGCCAAGATCAAAATGAGCTTCATCTGAAAAAGATGATTTTTTTGGCAAAATCGGCATCTTCTCTTAGTCGATCGCAGGCCCACTTAGCGAAGCGTATACACAACCATATTCGTTCAGCGGAAGGATAAAACTAATTATCTGTCAAATCAGACATGAGCTAAGTGTTACCATTCACGAAATAAGCACTAGTTGAAAAAAAAAAACGTTAGATGGCGGACCCTTTATGTATGATTTGGGAAATATACTGAAGAATTTAACACTTTGTTCCTTTGGATTTTTTTTTAAATTTCAATAACACCCTGAAGTAGTTTGGAAAATTGTGTAATTTCTCCCTCGATAACATTTCTTCATAAATATACACTAATACCCAGTTTCATAAAAAAACGCTAAAAACCCTTTTATGTAAAGTCCTCTTAAATTTTATCAAACCTTTAAATATTTAAAGCTTCATCAATCCAAAAACCAAAAAACCCCATTTTTACATTAAATGGACTTTTAAATGTTTAAAAGTCCTTTATGAAATCGGGTATAAGAGAAGCAGCAAACTTCAAGCAATGTTGCTTAGGTATATGCGTGTATAGTAGGTATACATACATCTAATATGTAAGATGTAAAAGTAATGGCAAAGTAAATTGAAATACAGAGCTCGCATATGTTTTTTTCTCAATTTGCTTTCTATTGTAAAGTTTTATCCATGCATATCTCTGTGTTGCAAAATAAGAAAAAAAAAATTAAAAACTTAGGCAAGTTTTCAGAAATGGACAAATTTAGTAGGAAAAAAAAACGTCATAACATACTTTCACCCATTGACACTACATTTTAATGTTATTTACAAAGCGTATCTATCGATAATGATCTTCTTAATAATTTGCTCATAAAAATTTTTGTGTCATACTCAAATTTTGTCACACTAACTTAGTGGGGGCATTTCGATTTAAAGTAATGTTTATGGAGTAGAAAAATGCAAAAAATTACATTTACTTATAAATTCTTCTATACAAACCCTCAAATTTTGTATTAAATACTTTTATGAATTCCAATGCCAATCAACAAGAATCAGTTTGTGTCTATCCTTTGTAAGCAAACACTCAGTAAGAAACTTCAGGTAAAGATTAAACAAATCTCTGGTTAGATTTACAAGGAAAACTTGATCATATAAAGTTGTACAAATATCATTACACTTACCTTACTTACTTATCATTACACATTCAATATTAAATATACGTAAGTATGTATAGCATCACCATATCTGACAACATTACTGTTGATTTAACAACATGCCATGTTATTTCAACACACAATTCTTGTAAATAAGTAAAATTGCATGATCGCAGTATTAATTTAAGCTGTGATGTAGATATCCTTAGCGTTAGCTTAACACTCGTTACTAAATGGTTGCTTTCATTTTAGACAATTTAATAGAAATTAAACAAAAACAAAAACAAAGAAATCCATTTTTGTACCTATAAGACCACCATGGCAACTGTCTGATGAGAAACATCAAAGCTCTACCAAAATTCAATATATACCTACCTTATAACAACCGAGGAACCATAAAGAGTGTGTCCATCTGGTAACTGGTTGCTGAGCAGTGAGCACCCAACCCGAGTTCTTTCGATTTATTTTTGATTCTCAAATCTCGGGTGCAACCTCATTCTAATTGAAAATGTCATCTTTTTCAATTTAAATTTTCAGCCGTCTCGACGACAAATAGCCCATTCATCTTCTGCAGCAACAGCAACAGCAGCAGCGGCCGGAGGCAGCGGTATCAGAGTCGAGTCCTTCAATCCTTCGGCACGAAATGAATATTAGACAAGGATTAAGGGCAAACAACATGACACCTAACACCCGGCGGCGGCGGCACACGACAATTCCATCACCAAAGGCATCAAATTACTTTAAAAGGTCGCTCGGTCGGTTCGGTCGGTCATCGAAAATTGAAAAAAAAAAATACACAATACTGAAAAGAAATCCAACTGAAAAAAAAGATTCCTTTGCACAACACAACGAAGGGAATTTCGATATGCATACA
Source organism: Leucozona laternaria (assembly GCA_932273885.2). Lineage (NCBI taxonomy): Eukaryota > Metazoa > Arthropoda > Insecta > Diptera > Syrphidae > Leucozona > Leucozona laternaria. Next base: position 129,177,108 of record OW026367.1, on the reverse strand, counting down.
TACGTACAGACATCTCAGTCTGGTTCTAAAATGACGATGCGGTGGTGCTATGGAAGACAGATAGCAAAAAATAACAACAACAAAATTGTTCCTTCCGAGTGACCAAATCCTCAACAACAACAACAACAACAGCTGACGCTTTGCAAATGCCATCAGACTTGACTACATTAAGCTCCTGAATTTAAATTTAAAATAGGTTTAGGTAGGTAGATATATATCAAGCAATTCTCACTTTGGACAGGAAACCACAGAGTGTCACTGAATAATCAAAACAGGAACAAAGTTCATTTTATTTGATTTTGAATTTCGTTTCGTTTTGTCTTGTTTTTTTTTTTTTTAATTTGCATAATCTTTAGCGGGGGAATATTGTAATCACAAAAGATTCAATCAAATTTTATAAATAAGTTGATTTATTCTGGAGCTGAAAGAAAAAAACAAAGTGCTTCTGCTTCAAGTCTTAGTTTAAAAGGTACCTACAAGAGGCTTGTTTCCATTTTTTTTACCTTGAAATGGAGGTTTTCAAGGCATAAGCCTTAGCTTACTGTTACCGTGGGAAATAAAAAAATCTATGCAAAACTGTTCGCATGCCAACAATTTTTAGGTGATGCAAAAATATTTGTTCGCATGATTGGTTTACAGTGTCATGCAAAAAAAAATACCCATTGCTGTCACGAAATGTCATAACAAATAATGACATTTTTTTCACTGCCAAGGGGCCGAGGGTTCTTGCCCTAGCTTGCGTCTAAAAATCCAACAACAAGAAACAAGGAATTGTTAGAAGCACGAACCGAAAACAAATATTTTTGTAAACCTTGCTATCGGGTTTTTCAATAAGAGCGCTACAAAAGTTCTTTTTAAATAAAACAAAAACGGTTTTGGATATCAATGAAATTCTTTATTCCTGTGAAAGAACGTTTGATGCCATTATGTATAGAACTCGATTTCTTTTGCATGGCCACAACGGGCACCCTTGCAGAAGTCCAGACGCTGAAATCAATTTTCGACGGGTTTCAAGCATAAATCGGCCGATACTGCTGAAATTTCACGTTCGATATTCGTACGAAGTTCATCAATCGTCGCTGGCTTGTTGGCATAGACCATAGACTTGACGTAGCCCCACAGGAAATAGGCTAACGGCGTCAAATCGCACGACCGAGGCGGCCAAGCGACTGGACCATTTCGTGAGATAACACGTTCTTTAAACTTGGTTTCCAATAAATTGATTGTGACATTCGCTGTGTGGCTTGTGGCGCCGTCCTGTTGGAACCACATGTCCTCCAAGTCCATATTATCCAATTGGGCTAAAACTATTCGGTTATCATTGAACGGTAGCGATTCCCATTCACAGTAATGTGCCGGTCATGATCATCACGGAAGAAGTACGGTCCAATGACGCCGCCGGTCCATAAACCACACCAAACCGTAATTTTTTCGGGATGCAATGATGACTCATGGAGTACGTGTGGATTGCTGCCTGACCAATACCGCATATTTTGTTTATTGACGAAGCCATTCAGCCAGAAATGAGCCTCATCACTGAAGCTGATTTTTCGATGAAAATCCGAATCATTTTCAAGTTGTTGCTCAGCCCAATTCACGAACATACGCCGCTTCTGGTGGTCAAGCGGCTTCAGTTCTTGCGTCAATTTAATCTTGTAAGGATGTAGGCCAAGATCTTTTCGCAAAATTCGCCACAACGACGTCACAGAGATGCCCAACGCTTGAGAAGGACGTGTGAGAGACACATTTGGGCTTTCTGCAACTGAAGCCTCAGCGGCAGCAATATTCTCGATACTACTGGCACGGGAACATTTTGTACTGTGCCTGTGGATTCAAATTTTTCCACTAGACGCTCAATTGTTGATCTGCTTGCTAGGACGCTTATGACGACCATAAATTGGACGTAGCGCTCTTAACGTTGAGGCCACTGACTCCGAATTTCGGTAGTAAATTTTAATAATTTCGACTCGTTGTTGACTCGTATATCTTTCCATCATTAAATGACAAACCTTACTGAAGAGAAATGTCAAAAGAGCGGCAAGAAATATGGCGTCATTTGCTGTCTCTGTTGCTCTACTTTTGTAGCGTCCCTGTTGAAAAACCCTTTATAAAAACGGCAATTATTTTGCATGTAAGAAAATAGTGTGGAGAATATCACACATTTTTTTGAGCGGTCGGTTTACGCAATTTATTCACCTCTGGAGATTATTTTCATGCAATTGTTTGGTTATTGGATTGCAGCCAAAAATAATTGTTTTCCATTTTTACCAATAAATTAATTAATTCATTAATTAAGGGTTAACTATGAATTCTATACGGGTTGCTTATGCCAAGGCAAGCATCTTTCGCTTTTGATTTTATTTAATACTAGTTGGTCCACTCGTCTTCGCATATTAGAACTTTAGGCTAATTTTCATAGCCAGCGTGAGTGGAACTCACCAACATCGGAGACTTCAGTGCTACTTATTCAGGTAAGTTTGCACTGTGATATTGATCCTTAATCTTTCACATTGCCACATTTCTGACTGTGAAACTGGCCCTAGGATTTATATAGATAATGCACTTTTTTTTTGCATAGAAACTGTAAATGATGCTATAATAGTCCCGGTGGAATAGGAGGGTCAGTTAAGTCAGATTTCGATATTAGATGGTTATATTTTTTTGACAATTTAGCTAATAAAATACAAAAAAAATAATTGTAATAGATTTTCATTAAAGTTTTGGTAATCAAAGTGAATTAGCAGTTAATTTTGTGTAAGGGACTGTTTTACAATATCTAAGTTAAGTTCTGATTGGTTATCCGACACATAAATATTGGCACAGGTTCATATATTCCTTGAAGAAAAATTAACAACTATTGTCTTTTCATCCTTCTGAATGTGGATTACTAATTCTAAAATTTTTTTTTGCTGGATTTTGGACATTTGACCCTGTGTCAATATTTATGTGTGGGATAACTTATTACAACTTTACTAAGTCATTATAAAACATGTCATAAATGAATAATTTAACTATCAGCATTTTGATATTATACTCTGTCCAACAAAAATTGGCAGTGTAGGGAAGATAGGACGTTTGCCTCTCATTCTGGCTACAGTGGATTGCATAAATCTGTCCGTCATTAAAGCTTTCAGAAAGTTGTCGTAGTGTACACGATAACACTCATCATTAAAAGCTTTTTCTTAAAAGCTCGAAAATCAAAAGCACCTTAACAGAAACTCAAGGAAAAAAAGCTGAACGAATTACCAAATGGACACGGGTAACTCTGAATGTACATCAAGCAGCAGCCAATTGCCATTGGCCACAGCAATTCAGTCCAGTGCACACTCTAGACATGGGTTACTCAGCTAAATTTGCTGCGCTAATACACTAACTCAAGTGCACTTTACTGTATCAGCGTAACTCACTGACTCACTAACTCTATACCGCAATTTTTTTATTGATTCGTTTGATACACAATAACCCACTAACTCAATTGCGCAGTGCGCAGGTCGTCTGTACATTTTTTGTGAGTTACAGAGAGAGTTTTGTGTTGCTTCAGATCCCAGATAGATAGATAATTTCGCTTTCTGTATATAAATATTATATATGGGTATCTAGTCGGTTGTTTAAAGTCACTCTCTTTGCAACTGAATGGTGGAAAGATGTTATTTGTGAAAAACGTTTGTGAAAAGAGTGGCTGTGTACAAATGACATCGGAAACAAGAATTTTTCTTTGAGAATTGAGACATTTGGGAAAAGGTTGTTACGTATACAATTGAGTAATGGAGTTACAGATAGAGAAATGTGCGTTACTGTGTTAGTGTGTTCCAACAAATAGACATGAATTCTTGTATGGAATGGTGTCTGAAAATATATGTTTTGCTTATACCTACTGTTTGACCAATTGAAGAACATATTGTATTCACAGTGCGAATCGCTTGTTTAAGGTCAATCTTTTTACAACCGTAATGGAAGAAAGATTTTCCTTTGGAAAGGCAGTTGTGAAATGATTAAAATGAGCTCAGCACAACATTTTTTCATTTGCATCATCGCATCGTTCATCTGTTTGTATGGCGTGGCTAGCGCTGCGCTCCCACAGACAAAAAGCGCTATTCAACTATTGAGTTAGAGAGTTGACATATTGCGTTGCGCTTTTGAGTTATTGAGTTGCTGAGTTACACATTGCTGTATCAGCGCAGATAAATCAGCTGCTGTTTCAATTCACTGCGGCAACTCAGCGCTGCGTTACACATGTCTAGCACACTCAGATGTGCCTTGAATAGGACGTTGGTTCTGTGTGAGATGCTATTTTAAATTCACGGGCGGGCAAACACTTTTTGTGGAGGAGTTATTTCAATTCAATACGGTGCAAAAATATGGCACGCTACTGATTTTGAAAAAGCTTTCCCATAAGACGTGTACTGCCTATTTTTGTTGGACAGAGTATAATAAGGATGATTGTGAGTACAGGAACTTGAAATAAAATAAAACTTGAAAAATGCAAAAAATATTGAGTTTTGAAATTCCTGATTATGAACATTTTGCATTCTAGAATTTTTATAATAAAAATATGCATAAGAACTGTATTGATTTTCAAATTTGTTAAGCTTACCCCAAATCAGGTAAGTGCCTTCATGCGACACAATAAATAGGTTTTCATAGTGTGCTGTGCTAAATACAACTCTATATACGTATAAAGTAAATTTCAATTATATATCTCCGTCATGGCAATTTAGTGGTTGATTAAAAATTCAAACTTCTCCGATGCTCATCCCCTAAGTACTTCAATTCAGATTCAAAGCAGCCAGCTCCAGCGCCAGGATTTGTGCCATGAAAACGAGTGTGATGATTTTGTGGTCGAGTTGACATGACTCGTCTAATTGCATGCGATTTTTCATTATATTCCTTCGGAGTGACCGAGAGCAGCTGCATTCTTGTGCAGTTTGATGGATGGGAGAAAAGGTTAGGTATAACCCGGAATGAAAACCAAAGCCGACCAATGACACTATGACAAACACCTACGCCCAATCAAAGGCCAAGTAGCCCGAAATTACTTTAGTAATTTATCAGAGATCGGAAGCTGGCTTAAAATTAATTAATTTACTGGATATCTGTATATAGTCAGCACCACATCGACACATCCTGTCCCTGTGTCCTCGTCCTCGTCCTTCGTTCTCATATTGAAATTCGGAGAGCCAAGAGACGACGATTTATCAATGTCGTTAGTTGAATTTTGTTAAAGTTAGATGAGTGTGTCATTAGCCTGTCACAATACCGTCATCGAGAGAAAAGGGCTTTTAATGCGCTTCGGACGGATGTATAGTCACGTTCATATTTTATGTGTGGGAGTGTTTATTGAATATATGGCCTGTCCTGGTTTACAAATTGAAATGTTTGTCCAAGCTGAGGCATATGTCATATCGATTGGATCCGATGACAGGAAATCAATAATACGTGGCTGTAATTGACTTATTACCTGATCTATGTGGAATATATTCAATCAGATGTATAATGGGGGTGGGAGTTCGCGCAGAAGGTTGAATTGGGACTGTGATTGGGACACAAGGACATTCAGAAAACTATGCACACACACTCTATTTGTCATGTTCATTTTTTTTTTTTGGTTATAATGAATTTTCAGTTTTTGAGATGGGTGGGAAATAAATTCAAATAAAATCCAGCGGAAGCAAAAAAAAAGTTTTGCATTTTGGTTTGTGCAGTTTCGTCCTTGTTGGTAATATAATATATTTTTTTTCTGTTCATTATGCAATTTATTCTCTATTTGAGGCGGAACTGTGAGTACACGGAAAATGAGAATAAAAAAATGCAATTTTGTTCGGCGAGATGAATTATTATGGCATACAGATTATGTATATAGAAGAAATGAGAGGGGGAAGAGTTATAGCGGCGGTGGTTCTGCATTGGCCACAAAAACTCGTCCTGTCGTCGTTGTTGTCATTTTGTCTCGTTGAAAAAGGAAGTCTTGGGCTTAATTGAAAAAGGATTTTCGAAACTAATCAACTGGAATTAGTTGTTACGGTCTGGGTAAGCTAAAGCTCTATGGCCATATTTTGGGCTTATATCGATTGCAGACGTTGCATGAAAACTTCATTTGAATACCGGAACTGCAAATTTGCTAAAATAGTTTTATTCTATGTGTGTGATTTTTGTGTCTGTACTGTTGCCAGGACTTATAGTATGCAGAAGCATTCTGTATCATAAGGTAATTTTAGCTAGTGAAAATATTATTTCAGGAAATATACGTAATTCCATTGGGCAGTTCTTTCCATGGTGGAAATATTTAAATATAGAAGTTCAGAATCAATATAAGAATATTCCGGTGGTAAATAGAATAGGTTTAAAATATTCATTTCCATTTTAAATGATTTTATTTTATTATATTTCATGCATGACATTTTTGTGGTGGAAATTTTAAAACACCATATAAAGGGTGTTTTTTTAGACGTGTGGTTTTCAAGAAGAAATAAAACGGGCAAGTGGCCACCACGGCTGGCTCGAATTAATTCCAGCCGAGAGGCCCAATTTTCGACCACTTTTTGCAGCAATTAGGGCCGTATGCAAGCAATAACGCTCCGAATATTCTCTTCCAAGGCGTCAATCTTCTTAAGCTTATCTGCGTAGACAAGCGATTTCACATATTCCCACAAAAAATAGTCCAGCGGTGTTAAATCGCAAGCTCTTGGAGGCCACGCCACAGGCCCACCAAAAGTTTCCTTCAATGAATTGATTGTTTCGTTGGCTGTATGGCATGTAGCGCCATCTTGTTGGAACCAAAGGTCGTCCACATCAACATCCTCCAATTCAGGCACGAAAAAGTCATTAATCATGGCTCTATAGCGTTCCCCATTGACTGCAACATTATGGCCGGCTTCATTTTTGAAGAAATATGGACCAATGATTCCCTTTGCCCATAGAGCACACCTAACAGTGACTTTTTGAGGATGTAACGGCATCTCAACAATGGCTTCTGGATTATGATCACTCCAAATACAACAATTTTGCTTATTAACCTAGCCATTCAACCAAAAATGAGCTTCATCGCTTAACAAAATTCGCTTATGAAAATTGGGATCAACGGCATTCTTGATTTGGGCCCATTTGGGCACGATTTGCAAACGTTGTTCAGGGGTAAGACTATTCATTATGAAATGGCAAACCAAATTGAGCATATAAATCAAGTGACAACTGTGAAAAAGACCAATTTCAATAAAAGTATTGCCAGATTGAAAACCAAACGTCTAAAAAAAAACACCCTGTATGTACCTAACTCGAACTATGCGATGCTGACTTTTTGTGGACAAGGCCCGTGTTGAGTTCCTTTGAGGATTTTTTTTTCCTTTTTTAAAATGGAAAATGTTCAAACTAAACATAAGAAAACATCCCTGAATTTTATTAATTTCCAAATATTTTTCTTGGAGGATTTTTCAGCCCTTCTTTACAAGAAAATCCCGTGCGGTCATTTCTTCCGGGTTAATTCTAAGAACTGAGATGATTCAAATTTTATCCCAACAATACGAATTGAGCAAAAAACAATGCAACAAATTGAATAAATACAAATGGTGAGGCTAAATTAAAGGTTTTCTTTAAAAATTTAACACAATTTAGCTTCAGCATTTCATTCATTTAAATCTTAAAATAAATTACGCTCCTTTTTCGTTTGTTTAAAAAAAAAAATAAATTTCCTCCAAAACGGGTTAGCAGTTCGTCTAAGGCAGTTGAAACTTAACACGATACTTAAAAACAAACCAGAAAAGATGTTTCCGGAAGTTTAAAAACCACGTCTTCCTATTCAGCGAATATGTTGTTCCTTCAAGAACATAATATCCCATATTATTTCATTGAAATATTCAGGAAACCATAACCATAATCGTGCCAAAATTATGGCTTACACAAAACATACTCGTATTGTACACATTTCACGTAGAATTCCACATTTAACCAACAGAGAAAACCGAATATTTATATAGGTAGGTACTCTCCTTCCAGTCCAACGAATCCTTCAAGGGTCCCCACTAATTGCATTATCCCTAAACGACTCAACACTAAGTGTGTCGAGTGCACCTTGACTTAACATTCGAACAACATCCTGGAGCACTCGTCTGGAAGTAAAATGTTAATATGTCGTCATTAGCCATCAGCCAGCGCAGAGCTCGTCCTGATGGTGATGGCAGAGGCCCGGCCCTAGGTAGATGGATAGGTATAGTGTGAATATCCGTTTTGGAGGATATATTATTTTCAAGAACACACAATATTGCATAACACTGACTTGGGTTCCGTTTTGTTATTTATGTAACTTAATCCTTGGCTCGAAAGAGCACGACCGGTCGCCGTCAACTTTAACGTTTTCTTCGTCCTTTGCTCTCTACATATAGTATAAGACTCTCCTAATTTGTTGTATATGTCAACAAAGTCATGTGTCACCGGTGTCGCACAAGCAGCTAGCACGTGTCGTTCTCGAAATATATATACTAACATTAACATAGGAGGTATATGAAAATTCTATAACCAAGGACGACGCAGGCGAATGCTTCTTAAGAATCCTCGAAAATTCGATTCGGTTGAGCTATAAATTATGGATCCAAGAACCTAGATTCATCTTTGGTATCCGCACTTATCTCGCATTAAGGCGTGTTACTTGAAGTTTTATTACGGTCCACTTGAGATCAGCGAGCGAGCATCAGATGTTTCTTGTAGTTTTTCTTAAGTTTTTTTTAGATACACCTACATAAGTTGGTAAATCCAAGGCAGATGTCCTAAGCCCAATGAATTATTCTAAATTTAAAAAAGGATACGAATTCATAAAAAAAAACAACCACTAAATTAAATAGGCAAATATGCGTTCATTGAATTATAATTTTTATTCAATTATGGTTTTAGTAGAAAAAAATAAGGATTCCTACCAAAAAATCCTTTAATTTAATTTAATATTTTTTTCCCCTCACATATGGATGCTAATTGCGTGTTTTAACTAATTGGTGCATATTTTACTCTGACCTGCTTCCATTCGATATAATTGTTTACAAAAAACGCTTTCAATCTGTTTTTTTGTTTTGTTTTGTGTGAATTAATTCTAGCATAACAATATAAATATTGTGAGTATTATTGTTTGTCTTTGTGGTTATTGTCATAAAATTTGTTATGGTTTAATGAGGACGATGAGTGATGATGAATTTTAATTTTTATATTACCTATATCGGATGAGTGTACAATAAAAAGAATTAAAAAATATATATCTATGAATAGTGTTTGGACTTTGTATAATAATTATGAAATATCGATGTTGCAAAATTTATTAAATGTGCTGCTGTCTAACATATTCACATTTGGACAGTTGTCAATCACTTTTAAATATCAATAATATAGGTACAGTCTAGGGTTGCTTAAACATCGATAGTCAGCGCTTTCGAAAGTATCGATAATTTTAATATAAAACTATCGATACTATCGATAGTATCGATAGTATTTTTATTTTAAAAGCCTTAGCCGTTGGTTTGTAATTTATCCAAACGAATTCGAACCTGTGCATACGTTCTGTAACTCTTGCATTGACAAAATCAGTCGAGAAACGATGAAAATTGAAATTGAAAATTGAGTTTTGTTCCGTTTTTCAAATTTTTCCGGCTGATTTTATGAATGCGAGAGTTACAGAACGTAGGCACTGAATCTGATTTAACTTACCACGTAGAACAAAAACAAGAGATGATACCACTTTCTACAGTGCCTACGTTCTGTAACTCTCGCATCGATAAATTTTGTCGAAAAGCGATGAAAATTGAAACAAATCATATGAGTTTTGTTCCATTTTTCAACGCATTTTAATGTGATTCCCTAGAGGAGAAATTCGAATTTTTGTTATTATTTGCCATACAAATATTTTGGTTTATTCAAATTTTCTCGAAAACAGCTCTAACGATTTCGATTGAACTTCGTACCTCTAATAATCAAGTCTATTGAAAGAAAATTTCATTTCAGTTTTTCTCAAAAAATTCACATAACGGAATTAGGTATTGCACGTTTTTTTGAGAAAATTGTCTTATTTTTGGGTTATTTGTGTATATCTTTGCCACGGTTAAACCAATTTTGCTATAATTTTGCAATCTGATGCTTCACACTATTATAAACAGTAATGCATTTAAAAATTTTCAACAATATTTTTTTTATAAACAAAAAAAAATCAATCAAGAAATAATTTTAATAGTACTTTTGACTCTTTTAATATTTTTTCGGCAATTATTATTGTTAACTTAAAACTAAACATAATATTTCTTAAATCTAAACTTAAACATATAAAGGTAGAAATTTTTAGTATGGGAGAGTTAGAATAATTAAAAAAGGACTAAGAGAAGGATGAGTTAAGAATAGCTTGTTTTAAAGCAGGCTTACTCATGTTGGGTTTGAAGGTATTTATGTTGTTGGCTTTGCGTAGCATTCGAGTCAAAGGTTCGTTGAGGCCATAATCGGTACGGTGGTAGGCAGTGAGGAAGAAAGGAACAGATCTTAACTGACGGGTGTTTGGATTCAGACAGATCTTTTGGAGAAGAGTAGGGCAATCAATGACCTCATTTATTAATTGGTGAACAAAAACGATTTCAGCAGTATCACGGCGTAATTTGAGCGGTTGAAGGTTCAGAAGTTTAAGACGGTCTGCATAAGAAGGCAGGTTATAGGGATCATCCCAGCCCAGACCCCGCAAAGCGAAGCGTAAAAATCTGCGCTGGACGGCTTCGATACGATCTATGTGAACTTGGTGATATGGTGACCGGACTGGTGAGGCATATTCTAGGAGAGGTCTAACAAAAGTCATATAAAGGGATTTGGTTACATATGGACAAGAAAATTCTTATGGCCAGCGTTTTACGAACCCGAGTGTTGAGTTGGCTTTGCTTATATAATGCTGTTGTAGTGGGAGCGAAAATTGAGTTGAGTGTCACAAATGACTCCCAAGTTGCGAATGGAGGTTACAATAAGAACAGTTACTCCATTAATCGAGTATTGTCTTTGGGACAAGTGAGGGCGCTTTCGAGTGAAGGTTATGGTTTGACATTTCTTAATGTTTAGCTCAAGAAAGTTCTTTTGCCACCAAGTAAAAAAGCTATTTAAGTCTGTTTGCAGCGCATAAGTGCGTCGTCAGGGGTAAAAATTTGTTTCGATATTCTCATATCGTCAGCGTTAATTTCTAAATCAGATTGAGGTAAAATCAGCTCAACGTCATTTATAGTCAAAACAAAAATAAGTGGTCCCAAATGGCTTCCCTGGGGTACTCCAGAAAATGCATGAATAGGTTTGGAGATACTAGGTATGACTGAATCCAAGAGGTGAACAAAAGAGGAAAACCAACCTTTTTAAGTTTAAAAAGAATGATATTGTGGGAAATTTTGTCAAATGCCTTACTAAAATCTGTTGCTACAAGCTTTCTACTCATCATTTTAAGTTTAATTTTTTACTCGGGAAAATTTTGCTCTCTATTTTAACACCTTAATCTTGAAGAAATGATCATTAGAACTGAAGTAATAGGCTTCGTTAAGGAAACATATCCAATTACTTTGAAGACTTCAGTTATTTTCAGTTAAGATTGTTGCATTAATAAATGCATCGATGCAAGCATTAGCCCAACGTCTTACGTTTTGACGTTTGGAACTTAACCGACGATAAATTTCAATCAGCAAAATATTGAGACTTGATTTAATTATCTAATAAGCCTAATTTTTTTTTTTTCAAGAAGTGTTGTGTGTAGTGCGTTCACCGCCTTCGACAAATTGTTGTTTTGCTGCGCAAAGGTTGAACAAAAACCCACTCAAATTAGGCCGAGACTAGAGTCATGCTAATATATAACTGTCAAACATTGTATGCGTTTATTGACCGGCTAAAAGTATACTAACCGGCAAACAGTGGTCAGCTTGTTGATTTTCGGCGACAAAAATCATTTCCCACGCCACGAATCTGGTTAGTTAGTGACATAGCTTAAGTTTATATTCAATCTATATAAATATTTACAATAACTTTCCGTTCTGTCGTTTAGATAAATTATTAAGTAAACCATTAAAGTAATCTTAAAGTTAACAAAAATAATAATCTATTCATTATAAAATGGCAAATCAAGCTGAGCATAAATCAAGTGACAACTGTCAAAAAAACCAACTCCGAAAAAAGTATTGCCAGATTGAAAAAAACACACGTTTAAAAAACAAACACCCTTTATTACTTCATGTTGTTAGTTCAAGTTATACGAAATCAATCAGCCAAGCAGAAGACTTAGCTCTATTTAATTGGACTTGTTGAAAGCCCTTAATCCACAAACCACAAAAAATGGAACTTAGCCCAAGCGATCTTACTTATGGACTCATTTCCAAGTAAGTACATAATGGCCTTTGTAAATACGCAATTTTTGTTGAGTGAAAATTAACTTCTATGAATTACCAGGCCCTCACTTGTCAACTGATGAGTTCAAGTAAGATCACTGGGACAAAACGCATATTTCTGTTAACTAAAGGCCGTTAGAAGCCATTTTAAATTGATATGATACAAATTGAATATGATGCAAAACGGTTCATCCCTTAGGCTCTAGCAGACGCACAGGCAGGCGAATGGGCGGAATGACGAAAATCTGTTTTTTGGGACATTTGTCCATAAAACTCCGTCGTTTTTGGTACACGAAACAGGTATCTTGTGAGAAAAATTGTGCAAAGATTTTCTCGCTCTTAAAGCTACTTTAAAGCTCATCCAATTGTTGTTAAATATATTATTTTATTTAAAAATAACATAAAATATAAACATGATAAGGAAATTATGGAACCTCATTTATAACAATAAGGTTCATGTTAATTTTTAACATAATAGTCGACTTGGTATCAGCGCTAGATTACTGACGTAATTTTCCACTCGCAGCTGATCCTACACACCATCACGATCCTGTATATCTATTGCTTCCGGTATCGAATTAGGTGAACTACCTCCACCTCCACACTTGATTCTGCAAAATAACATATCATATCCCCAACAAACGTGTTTTTGGTGTTGTTACCTAGGTATATGCATTTTGAATATGCATGCAGCTTAGAGAGTGACATTAGATATTATAGGAAGAGTGGGTATGGACATTATCTATATTCAGGCTACGACCACACTCGCACTGCCGATGCCGCATTAAAATTCAAACACCCAGGTAACAAACAACATAGATATAGACAGCTTTATTTAGCAGTTAAAAGTAAGGCTATATATACACGAGTACCTAAGCCACACAACATAGAACTTCCTCCAACCCATCGCACTTCACCGAACTTATAGCCAAAGTGAATGAGATCCCCAAAGAAAATCTGATTTTATGAATGAACCACACAGTGAGTCACCAGTACCACCATCATCATCAACAACAACATCCACCACGCCGCCACCGCCACCGCAAATTACTCGCACTCTCTATACGCCAACATGTGCACGCGCTCCGCTCGTTCGTTTGAGTCGTAATCTAATTGAACGATCCCCAAGTCCGCAGCTCCGCAGCAATAAACCAAAACAAACCGCGCCGCACCAGACAAACGTAAAACAGCAAACGAAACAAACGTCAAACAAAATGAACAAAACCTCCGCAAAATGAGTAAAAACAAAAATAAAAAAAAAAACAACTGCAACACACTTCGCGTGATTTACTCAAAACATTTCATTGCAATATATGCAGCATGGGTGCATTAAAAGAGGGTGAGGGAGCTACAGCTACAGCTATCTGGCGACACCGGCTTCCACCGATGAGTTTTTTTTTTATGAATCAAAACCAAACTTTACCCCCGGACCCGGATTCAGCCAACACAACAACCTCTATGTCTTTGGCCCTGGAACTTAATGACAGCGTCTGTGGCAGACGGCTTCAAAGTTATTAATTATGTTTCCTTCGTGCACCCGTGTGTACATAAGGCAGGAATCGCACCGATGCGATGGGAGATCCTACGCGACATATTGCACACGTGATAGCTGACGGGGTTCCGCAGGGGTGTCATTTGGTTTCGTTGGTTTTCATTGTAGGCAGAGGAAGACTCTGTGTGGTGTAGTGAAGTGATGGTGTGCGGTGGTGGTGGGTTTCATTTTAGCCAGTTTCCGGATGGAATAATCGGCTAACTTATACTTCAGGTAAAACGGAAGAAGAAGAAGGCGAATGTGAATGCGAACGCGAATACGCTCGAGACAATCGGATGTGATTTTAATGAGTTTCGGCTTTCGGGCGAGAATGATGTCTGTCAGAGGGTTTAGTTGCAGACTTTTTGTTAATTTTTGCTGTCGGTGTGGCACGTTTCTTGAGGGTTTGGTGATATAAAAGAGCACTGTTTTCTTTTTTTAACTTTCTTCCAGCGATGACTAATAACGATCATTGCCGCCTATGGACTATGAATTTTGATTAAAAATTGGATAAACATAATATACCGGAAACTCTACGAAGTGGACCTTTTATTTATATTAAGTAAGTACTTATGTGTTTCAACAAGGCTAGCCTAAAGCTGGTGTTAACAACGAAGAAGAATTTGAGTGTCTATCCATTTTTGTTAAAGTTTTGTTTTAAGGATGATTTGTCATTTTCAAGGTCAATACACAAAATCGCAGCAGGACTTGTTATCTCCATCACGCCATACACCCGACCCATCTTCATGATTTCTTTTGTTGTGAATTCAATGAATAATTCATATTTTTTCAGAGAATAAATTAAATCAGTGTTTGGTTATTTTTTTGAAATATAATCATTCCATTTGGTCGATGAAAACCACTGCAGGTGGTCCAATCAAAATCGCTTTCGCATACCGAAATGCAATCAAACCTTTAAATTGACATAAAATCCACAGCAGGGAGTTAAGAGTGTATACATATAGTACTGATGTTTTTCGAATGAAAGAGCTACACTTAACTGATGAAGTTCATGATTTGAAACACAAAAATGGCGTAGAAATGAATATTTTGTATAAAAATACAGAGAAACAGAAAGACATTTTTAAATGGCGCCCAACGTAGGAACAATACTTACGTCAATAATGATATACAAAAATTAAAATGGGTGACTATACAAATGATTTTTTAATATTCACGAATACAAGACAGAACCTTTATATATTGGAGGGGGTATAAGGCTGTACACACCTAGCAATACATAGGCATTGACTTCAGTTGCACGAATTATGTTTGTAATTGAGTGACTGTTATGCGTCCCATCAATAGATAAGGACAAAGAGTTTGTCTGTCATAATTACTCAAGAACTCTCAACAATTTTAAAGGAAACAAAATGTTTTTATAAATAATTCTTATTAAAATTGAGCGTAGAAAATGCGAATAGAGTCACGTTATATATTTTTCCAAAATCACAGTAAAATTTACAAGTTTACATTTTCGTCAAATTAACATGGGTAATCTCCTAAATTGTGTGATTCTCAACTCTATAGTTACAATTTACCATTTATTACTCGTGTAATACGACATCACTAGAATCACTAGTGAGCAAAAACAGTGAGTAATCGTAAAAGTGGATGTGAAGTGAACATTGTGAGTTGCTATATGCTATGTCGCTAGGCAAATTCCTACTCACATAATATACTAAAGGAAAAATCACGCATTTTTATACATACATATATACAAACTCAGACGAGACTGCTTGCTACTTTTTGGATATGGTTCTAGTTCTGGATGGCAGAGCATTAAATTGTTATGTGGAAAGTGGAACAATTATTCTGTAGTGCATTGTATTTTTTTGTCGAAAGTCACACAAGTCGAAGGGAGGGTTGCAGGGCGCCATTTGATTTTGTCTCGATTCGAAAAAGCTGACTGTGTGCGATGTGCGCATTAAAATGTCCTATATTGGAATATAAGGGAGCCAAAGCATCAACTCAACTTACCCAATTTGAGATAAAAACATGCATTCAATCCAAATAAGTTTAGCTTTAAATGAGTACTTACTGAAATTGGAAGTGTAAGGGCACTCAGACATGAAGGCATACGCCCTGATGAGAATGAAGGTATGTGTAGTAGGTACTTGAAAATCGACACTTTTTTCTATTGGGATGAGAGAAATTGTCGTAAGAACTTAAGGAGATACGTGAATTTAAATGTACAAAAGGATTCAAGAATAACATTGCTGTTTTGATTGTTAGAAGATATGCACGACTGGATGGCACAATCTTAATCTTATGGTTCAAAACTGTAATCTGGCTAGATATTGAAAATTCAAGGTAGTGGTTCAGTAACTAGACGAAAAGTGGGCAATTAAAGTGCAAGGGTTGGGTGTAGCCCATCCCAGAACCTATGGTCCCAAGACAACTCATCCCTGGACAACTCTTCTCGGTACAACTCATCTCACGGAAATTAATGGAGTATGTACGGAGGGGCATGCTGCCCCCTGCGAACCCCCCTGCTTGGCACACTATAGGATTTGGGGTGGGTGCGAGGTTGGTATATGCAAAGTACTAAATCACAGCAACAAAGCGCTGTTTTTCTTTGTTTCGCACAAAACATCCAAGGGATGAGTTCTTATTTCTAGGATGAGTTGTACAGGGATGAGTTGTCCCGGTATGAGTTGTCCTGGTACCAGTTGGGTCTTGGGGATGAATGGTAGGGGATGAGTTATCTTGGTACCAGTTGTCTTGGGATGGTCTGGGATGACACCGTTCTGAGCTATTATAAAATAAATTTTTCTTCTAGAAAATCAAATAAAAATGCTCTGTACCAAGTTTGAAGCAAATCAGTTTGCCCGTTTATGCTCTACCTCAAATTACAGTGGAAAAGTAACTTAAATATTTAAGTTCAACATAAGGGCTTATGTGACAGTTAGCGCTGAGGAAAAAGTAGAACATTAGCGTTTAAGTTGAGCATAGAAATTTAAGTTTCGAATCAGCAAACGGCTCTTATTATTGATTTTTATACCTATTCAAATCTAAGTTCAATTTTAAATTTGGACGTCTATTCCACTACTATTCCACGGCCACTAAGGAGGAGTTCAAATTTTGCAGGTGTATAAAAAGGTCACTATAAAGAGGAAATATTAAAAAAAAATATAATGTAATAATTTTCAAAATTTATTACTGGCAGCTATTAAAACTTTGACAACGAAAACTTCAACAAAGGCCTATAAATCAATATTGCAGCACATCTTCAATGTATACCTATGCGCAAAATTCCTTAATCGGGATATTTAGCATAACTTTAAGTCACGAAGCTATTAATAAAAAATCCATAAAACAAACCTCTTGAATATAATATGATAAAGAGAGCTCTTGCAGCAAGTTCGGCTATTGAACTATCCATCCACCCAACTGGCTCCTCAATGTCAATCAATTCAGTCATTGGACTATCAAAATAAGAACCACAAAATTGTGGCGCCGCCGTCTCAAGTGTACGTATAATTTGAGCTCTGATGTATGTATAGTTCCCCTCGCCCCATCATTAGGTTTCATATGTCACAACAGATCGTGACCGTAAACACTTTGATTAAGCCCTCTGACGTTCGTCCGGATCTTTACCGAAGCCCTATTCAAAGAAATTGAAGACGAAACAAAAATGATCACCCGCCATCACCACCCTATCGTCCAGCAGAGTCCAGAGCTAGAGCCGTGCGTTGTTTTGGTCTGTTTTGTTGAAGCGCTGATTCGGTCAATCGATGATGACTAAACGCGCTACTTAGTGCTCGGAACACAAATCAAAATCCCGTCTATTTTCCATGTCTTGTGTCGTCAAGCATGTGAATAAAATTTCTTCTTCCCGCACACCGAGCACAAACAAAGAAGAGAACAATCACGTTTCAAGCCGCACCGCACCGGATGTGCCAATTGCGGCCACATACTTTTAGTTTCAGTGGATCCACACTCAACGTTGTCATTACTTTAAGGTTGGGTTTTAGCAGCTAGCTCCTTGGGGCAGTTTTACTACGATAGCCGAGGTTGAACGTTGCAAGCGTGTGCGCGACTAATTTACAAGTTAGCGTGACGTCTTTTGAATAGGTATTTGCCAACGATCTGGTTATGAGAAGTTTATCGGGAGTCGTTGTTAGTGTCTTGACGACTATTTATTCCCATGGTCTGTTCAAGTAGTCACAGAAATGCAAGGGAATAAGCTGCATAATCATGGCGGGAGAGGTTTATTACGTAAGAAGAACAACAACCGAAGATGTCGGTCAGTTTATGATGTGATGCAGGAATTTGTTGAGTTAGGTTAGGTTTGAATGGAACTGAATTTGACACAGCAATTGATGCTTCGACAAGACGATACACCAAGAATTCTAAATATTTGAATAATCATTAGACAACTTTGAGGCGACATCATTCATTTATTAATATCTTACCATTATATTTTTAAAAAGAACATATCTAAAAATATCTAGAGTGTGAAGTTTATGGGAATACAGTAATGCCTTGCTAATCCGAACCACCTTTAATCCGAATATCGCTCTAGACCGCAACTAATTTTTCGCATTATGTAACGGGTGTTTTTTTTTAGACGTGTGGTTTTTAATCTGGCAATACTTTTTTCGGAGTTGGTCTTTTTGACAGCTGTCACTTGATTTATGCTCAGTTTGGTTTGCTATTTTTGAACAACGTTTGCAAATTGTGCCCAAATGGGCCCAAAACAAGATTGCCGTTCATCCCAATTTTCATAAGCGAATTTTTTTTTAGCGATGAAGCTCACTTTTGGTTGAATAGATACCTTCAATAAACAAAACTAATGTATTTGGAATGATGATAATTCACAAGCCATTGTTGAGACGCCGCGCTGTTACATCCTCACCCTTAAAAAAAAGAAGCTGCATAATGTTACAGTCAATGGGGAATGCTATAGAGCCATGATTAATGACTTTTTCGTGCCTGAATTGGAGGATGTTGATGTGGACGACCTTTGGTTCCAACAAGACGGCGCTACATGCCATACAGCCAACGTAGCAATTAATTTATTGAAGGAAACTTTTGGTGAGCTCATTTTATCTCGCGTCGTGGTCCTGTGGCGTGGCCTCCAAGATCGTGCGATTTAACACCGCTGGACTATTTTTTGTGGGAATATGTGATGTCGCTTGTCTACGCAGATAAGCTTAAAACGATTCAGGCCTTGGAAGAGAATATTCGGAGCGTTATTGCTGACATACGGCCCCAATCACTGCAAGAAGTGGTCGAAAATTGGACCTCTCGGCTGGAATTTATTCAAGCCAGCCGTGGCTGCCACTTACCCATGGCCATGACATTAAATTGTATGCGTTTTATTTCTTCTTGAAAACCACACGTCTAAAAAAAACACCCTTTAGTAGGTTGCAAGTTTGTTAATGGTGATATTATTAAAAAATTAATTTGCATTATATGTACGTACGATTCTATCGATATTTGATTAAATGAATAAAATGGAGCATTTGCTCTGAGCAAGTGCTGAACAAGGCTGAGCAGATGTTTTAAAAGTGGTAGTATTCAAGAATTGTGTTCTTGATAGATGGAGCATTCGCTCCGAAATGGGGAAATTTGAGCATATGCTCTGGTTAAGTCATACCAATAGCTGTTGAGTTTCGCTATCTTTTTTTTCAGAACTCAATGTTTTTTGATCATGTTTTCTAAGAAGTATCAAAGGACCGATCAATGGTGATGCACTTTCATGGAGGTTGCTTTCTCACTTATAATGAAGGCAAACTATAAAAAGTTCTTCTAAATTAAGTAAAAGTTAGGAGCACCCACCCAGTTACTATTATTTTTTTTAAAGTGAAGCACCTCTAACCAATTCTTCCAGTTTATTCCCCACTCGTTATTAAAATGGGCGCCTTCGAAGTCCTATAATGACCGAAAATTTTAAATTCTGGAGTGTATAGAAAACAAATACAATTAAGAACAAACAACTCGGATTTGTTCAAGAAAATATCAAAATATATAAGTTATTTTCTTCGTCCTACTCTCAAAATAGAAAAAAAGTACAATGCTTGTTATTCTCTGGAATATTCATTGAAACGTTCTATACAAGTGGACTCGAAGGACTTCATTGCTATGCAATATTACATTTATTGTTGGCCAAACAAAATCTTGTTAAAATTATCCGGTTGGGTGCGGGAAAAGAGGGTATGGGAGAGGTAAGTACACTCAATATTTTCCGTCTTATTTTTATGTTTTCAGCATTCACCTCACAAGATGCCCCTTTATTTTATGCCACAATGAAATATTCATTCTCTCCGTGATTCCAATCATTTTGGAGTGCTGCTTCTGCACAACTGTGAATCTGTGTATGAAAAAAAACAGGGAAGACAATATCAGCCAGCAACAATAAGACCCTTAATAGGTCGTTGTGAAGAGCAACAACCTAACGACACACATTGTTTTCCAGGAGTGTCCTCCCGCATGCCCAACCGCCAAGGGCTGGGGTCCCCCTTCGCCGTCATGTAAGCGATAAGCGATTTCAAATTGACCCATTTTCGTTCCGGCCCTCCCCCACTCGACACAACCGAACACAACCTTTTGTTGTGATGGTGATGGTGTGGCTTCAACAAAAGTATTACAAAAAAGGTGAAACTGAAACAAAGCTTTTATATTCAGCTCATAGAATGTATACTATGGCGATAAGGATGACGACTGGGAAGATTTGGGGAGTAGTTATGCTGCTGCTGTGCTGTTACTGCACCATACTCGAGATACAATGCAAATCATTGTCCGGGTCGTTGTAATTTTCAAATAGCCCGAGGACTAAACATCCCTGACAATGAGAGTTGCGCATTCAGTTCAAGCACATTTTCTTGGGATGGGAATACCCATACCCAAGCCAAAGCCAAAGCCCGTACCCATTTTACCACCAAACTCAACCAGAAGTGAACCCAAGTCAGGTGCTTCTGATGGTACATTTCGTTCGAGATTCTCGTCAAGTAGTGCGTCCGTCCTGCGCTAGCAATAGTTTAGCCCGAAGATACCTCTTTGCCACATTAAATATAGACCAGCACATTGAGTTTCTTCCACTTTTAGAATTTGATATAGTTAAGTTATGTGCGGGATACTCGTAGTGGGAGCAGCTTTGTCAAAAGGCCATCAGAACCATAAAATGGAAACAATATGGACCGTGGAGTTTCAATTTCCCTGGCAAAATCCACTTTCCCAGTTAGAGAGAGAGAGGTATTTCTTCCAATTAATGTGCTTAAATTGCATGCGAATTGCGGATGCATTGCCAGAAGGTAATGGATT
The DNA here is from genome assembly GCA_932273885.2 of Leucozona laternaria. Taxonomy (NCBI): domain Eukaryota; kingdom Metazoa; phylum Arthropoda; class Insecta; order Diptera; family Syrphidae; genus Leucozona; species Leucozona laternaria. Next base: position 129,155,946 of record OW026367.1, on the reverse strand, counting down.
TAAGTCTCGAAAGAAGAACCGAAGATTCCACTCCCGAATTCACAAACCGCATACTGACTGCAAGAGAGTCTGTAACATTTTTCTGTGAAATGGGGTGGCTGGGGAGAGCGTTTTTTTTTTTTTTATTAAATTGTGTAAAGAGGGTTGAACTTTCATTACACACAGTTTTTAAGTCGACTTTCTGTAACTAAAGTTTTTCCCTTTTGCGAGAATTGAAGCCAAAAAAAAACCTCTTCTATACTCTTGAGCTTAAAGTAGACTTTTAAAAAGACTTTTGTAAGTGGTAAGTTTTGCAGTTTGTAACGGCTGCAGTGATAGCAATGATGATGCTGATGATGATGATGATGATGATGGTGATAAGGATGTTAACAACGGAAGTCAACGTTAAAGTTTACTTTGATTAAATTTCAACTACTTACACGAACATTTTTGTTCAATTTCTTGGAACAGTTAAGGGTTTTAACTGGAGAATTCTACAGAAAAATCAATATGTACCTACTTGTTATTTTTTCAAGAGGAGGGGAAGAAATATGAGGACAACAATGTTTGTTGATTGCATACTTAAAAAAAATACAACAAATGCACGACAATTGAACAGTTAAGACAATCTTCAATCCCGTGAAGTGAAGAACATTGTAGACAAAGTACATAAATATCTCTCTTCCATATCACTGGCTCAGAAGTGCAACTTACTAACTATCTATAAGACGCTAGATGGAGACAAAATAAATCTTCGGTGGCTACAATTATCGTACGAGTATAAAGTATCATGCCCTAAATATATATAAGAAATATATCATGCGAGAAAAATATCACGAGATAAATTTATCACGAGAGAAAAATATCACGCGAGAAATAATCATGTAAGAAATATGAGAGAAATGTATCATGGGAGAAAAGGATAATCCCAGAATATTTTATGCGATAAATGTATCATTTGAGAAAGGTATCATGAGAGATATGTATCATGCGAGAAATATATCATGTGAGAAATATCATTCAAGAAACGTATGATGCGAGAAATATATCGTGCAAGAAATATATCATGCGAGAAAAATATCATGTGGGAAAAAATATCATGAGAGAAAAGTTTCATACGAGAAATATATCATGCGAGAAATATAGCATGTGGGAAAAATATCATGAGAGAAAAGTTTCATACGAGAAATGTATCATGCGAGAAATATATCACGAGAGAAAAATATCACGCGAGAAATAATCATGTGAGAAATATAATGGGAGAAAAGTATAATCCCAGAATATTTCATGCGATAAATGTATCATTTGAGAAAGGTATCATGCGAGACATGTATCATGCGAGAAATAAATCATGTGAGAAATATCATTCAAGAAACGTATAATGCGAGAAATATATCGTGAAAGAAATAAATCATGCGAGAAAAATATCATGTGGGAAAAAATATCATGCGAGAAAAGTTTCATACGAGAAATATATCATGCGAGAAATATATCATACGGGAAAGATATCATGAAAGAAAATTATCATGCGAGAAATGTATCATACGATATATGATGCGAGAAATATATCGTTAGAGAAATGTATGATGCGAGAAATATATCATGTAAGAAATATCTTGAGAGAAATTTATTTTATTCGAGAAAATACCAAGCGGGATAAAATGCGAGCCATTGTGCTAAAATGTAACTTCAGCATTTATAAGTTCCACGTAAGCAAAAGCACTTTTGTGACAATCTACGCTGATGAGTGAAAAGTGGCACATAAGCGTTTATAAGTTTATTTTAAATTTTAAAGTTTCGCATCAGCAAATGGGTGTATGAGATGTTGCTTTAAACGATCATCTAATTTCCAATCTAATCGATGTATGTCCTCCATGCGTGTTTTTATGACACATATTTAACCACAATTCGTAAACAATTCAGTTGCTCTAATTCGTAAATAATTCTGTGGTCGTTTCGGGATAATTCTTAATCTAAACCATCATACATGTATCACATTCATATAACAAAAAAAAAGATTTAGAAAGCCAAATGGAATAATTTAATTAGCTTATTATATGAACAAAATTTCGCAATAATCCAATAATAATCAAATTTAATTTTGCGGGTACATAAGTCACTAGGTCGAGGCGGGAGCTGAATGTGTGTGTAGTGTGTTGTGATGCAGTGCGCTCTGTGGTGTCGAGCCAACCGCAAAAACCCATAAACCACTTGATGGGCATTGAACCAATTTAAATTTATCTCAGAGTAAGAAGCTTCTTTCAGGGTGACCATAAATCTTTCGTCAGATGACGGCAGTGTTCCACAAAAGTTCAGAGACGTCTCGACGCGCCGGCTGGCTTCCCAATATATATGTATCTAAGGCAAAAAAAAAAAAAGAATAAAACAAGAAGAATGGCATTTGATTTTTATTTTTGAAGTCATATTTTAAAGCACCATCATCTCCAGGGAGAAAAAAAATAATAAGAAATGATTGGGAATTAGGAACGTTAACGTTCTTCGGGTCTAAAACAATTTGGTGGTCCCCTTGCAGTCCCCGGCCACAAATGGGTTCATTAACAAGACGATTTGTTTTAAATGAATCTCTCTCGGCTTGGGGAGGTATATCTGTCGGAGAGTTCTTTGATTTTTGCATAAAATGTTAATATATCTTCCGAGCATTATGGGCACACCATAGCATATAACATTCCGAGAACATCGGCCCCCAAATATACCATATCCTGGGAAAGTTGCGTGGATGGTGCAGGAGTCGGGCGATGTGAACCTGGTGCTAACACAAAACCAGCTCTATCTGCTTTATGCATCAGCCTGTTTCATAAAAAAAAACAACAAAAAGGATCTCTCTGAAAAGCGTTGCCAGTTGTTTTTTTTTCTTAATGTTTTTTAGAATATCAAAATAAAAGAAACAAACAAACAAAAGAAAAAAAAAAACAAAACAAGCTTCCTAGAATAAATTATAATTTTATTGCAAATTTTACTTTTAATTAAAATTATGGATGCAAAATTTTAATTATTAAGATCTCACTGTTGAAGATTATATTATCAAAAAAACGATATTTCAGTTATTATCTCTGAAAATGCAACTTAAATTATTTCATATTTAAGTCACGTTATAATTTTTTTTTTTTTTCTAAACAAAAAACACACAACTGGCAATGCTGCTTATTCGATGTTGTATCAATTAAACATAATATATATGCATAAATCGCACAAGAGGAATCGTTTAGTTTTTTTGTTTTTGTTTTTTTATTTCTTCTCTGAAACAGAGAACTCCTAAATTAGAATTTCCCATCAGAGTCAGCAAAGAGCACCTTTACCTGTTTGTTGATGTTGGTTGCTTATGCAGATCACAGGATTAACTTTGAAGCGAGATCAGGAATTTTAATTATTTCGCAGAGCGCACCAGACTCTGTGATGGTGGTATTCTGTGGTGTATATGGGCAATGTTATTCATTTGTGATAGGAATTCCATATCGGCGATGATTCCGCTTCGAACTATACACAAGCCCTTGGGCTTGTCATATGGGTTGGTTTGGTTTGGTTTTGAGCTTCGCGCTTTCTGATGCGAAATTGCATCGCCATTCGACTAAACAAAAACCACTATGTATGTATGTCGACGATGGACGACGATGCGATGGCGCACGATGCATTCGCGCCCTTGATTAAGGGGGCGTTACTGAATTTGTAATAGATTTTTGGTTTCGCATTAAGTATTTCTTATTTTTTTTATTTTTTGTGAAGTTTTCTCATTGATAATGGGTTTCAGGGTCAGTGCGTTACTTGATAAATTGTTTCTGTTGAATACAAAAAGAGAAGATTTTGTATTTAAAATAAATTAATTGCAATTCGTAGACTCGAAAATTAAATGTCTGTGGTGGGAATATTACTGATGGGAACTAAATTTTATGTTTTGAGAATTTTTCGAAATGTGAATAAATGTGACTTGTTGGACATTTTGAAAAATTTGTTTTACCTTAAAAGACTTATTTTTATTAGGAAATGTGACGCAGGTACTTTCACGCGCAATATAATCACATAACGTCCTTAATAGAGGGGTGCAAAGGTGAGAAAAAAAAAATGTTTGGTGAACACTGCGGCAAAGGTCACTTTTTTTCTTAAAAAACCACAGAAAGAAGGATGCAGATAATTGAAAAAAAAAATGAAATCATATTTCAACGCAACGGTACGTATCCGCATCCATGTCCGACAAGTTTCTAGAATCGTGTCTTAACTAATAATTTACTTCGTACTTTTTGAGATAATTTTAAATCTCAAGTGTTGATGTCTATTATGGAATCCGCAACATTCTACTCCCGGAGATATTGGGTGATATGAATAAAACGGAGCACGTACTCAGAGCAGGTGCTCCATAAGAATCAGAGAAGGTGTTAAAAAAAAGTACCTGCTCCCGTTTGGTATGAATAAAATTGTTCTCATCAGTTAGATGTTGTCGTACCCTTCTAAGACGCAAGATTTTAGTCGATGAATACCGACACAAATATATTTTGCAACACGGACATGATGCAAATTATATTTTTTCTAGGGGAACTTGGTTAAGCTCTTACACCTATGTAGAAATGATTGTTTGCCCGTGGTCTGGCATGTTTTAAGAAAGAAGAAGAACGAAAACAATCATGTCCGTGTTGCAAAATATATTTGTGTCGGTATTCATCGACTAAAATCTTGCGTCTTAGAAGGGTACGACAACATCTAACTGATGAGCCCAATTGTCGTACCTGGGCGAAACGCATTTTGGACTTAAGGTCACAAAAAAACTTCCAATTGAATTTAATTCATCACAGTCCACTAAAACAAAAACAAAAACAATTTAATTTTTTTCTATTGTTTTCGTTCTTCTTCTTTAATAAAATTGTTCTCCAACCAGTGAACACCTCCTCCTTCACACGGAGTAGGTGCTCTCATACAACGAGTCAAATTCAATTGTTTTTTGTATTTGAAACTCATTTTTCTGATTTATAAAAAAAATCCAACATAAACTTTTATTTCATTGGGTATTGTTTTTGATTGAAAATCAGTTTTTCTTTAAGAATTGAGAGTGTAAGAAATGGAACCTTTTCTGTTTTGACTGGCATTTTATTGTGAAGAATGGGAGTGCTTGACTTATGCAAAACATCGTTCAATCACAACGCTAGCATTTTTACAAATTCGTGAATCATGCAGTGATCCTAGCCACGAAAGGCCGAAAATACTAGTAAATTCATCTCTGGAATTGCATGTTGCTTGATCATTAATGCTGTGGAATCCTTTTCTGTAAGCGTATATACTCGTCCCCATGGACAGCTGGTTTGATGAACATGAATACAACCAAATTGCTGAAGGAAGTTGTATTTTTTTTTTGACATTTGCATAGGGAATTTGATCCAATGGTTTTACTTCTGGATTATCGCCTCACTTTTAAGGGAAACAGTTTTTAGAGACCGTGGACTGGTCTATAATCCAATGTCTTCTCCAACTCCAGTTTGAAAACGTGGATTACCTATGTAGAAAAGGAAAATTCGTATTTTTTGGATGCTTGTTAAGACACCGCCCTTTATTTCTGAACTATTCCAAAGAAAATGATTCGCCAAGATATCCACATTTTCTTTGTTGAATTTAATTTTAATTTTAACTTGATTTATTTCTGCGAATGCTTATAATGGGTGATTTTTAAGCTGGTTTGGTTTTGGCAACACTGGTTTTGACAGCTGACGTGTGCTAAGTACCTTGTGTCACTGTCAAACAGCTTCAGTTTGGTTTGCCATTTAACTATGGATCGTCTTACAAATGAACAACGCTTGCAAATTATTGAATTTTACTATCAAAATTCGTGCTCGGTTCGAAATGTTCATCGCGCGCTGCTTGTGTTCAGCGATGAGGCTCATTTTTGGTTGAATGGGTACGTAAATAAGCAAAATTGCCGCATTTGGAGTGAAGATCAGCCAGAAGCATTGCAACAGCTACCAATGCATCCCGAAAAAGCCACTGTTTGGTGCGGTTTATGGGCCGGCGGCATTATTGGGCCTATTTCTTCAAAGATGATGCGAATCGCAGCGTTACTGTCAATGGTGAACGCTACCGAGCGATGATAACAAACTTTTTTTTGCCCGAAATGGAAGTTCTTGACTTGCATGATATGTGGTTTCAACAAGACGGTGCCACATGCCACACAGCACGCGAAACAATGGCGCAATTGCGAGGCGAGTTTGGTGAACAGTTAATTTCACGTTTCGGGGCGGTCAATTGGCCGCCTAGATCGTGCGATTTGACACCATTAGATTATTTTTTGTGGGGGTATGTTAAGGCTAATGTCTATAGGGACAAGCCCGCTTCGATTGACGCACTGGAAGCCAACATCCATGCATTCATTCGTGAGATACCGGCCGATATGTGTGAAAGAGTATGCCAAAATTGGACTCAGCGGATGGGCTACCTGAGACGCAGCCGCGGTCAACATTTGCATGAAATTATCTTTAAACATTAAATTGCAAGGTTCAAACTATTGATTCAAGTAAATATTTCATTCATTTTTTCGAATTTTTTGTGTTTTTTTTTTAAAAAAGTTCTAAACCTCTTAAAAAATCACCTGTTACAAACTAAGATATTATATTATCTTATAAATTATTGCTAAGCTTAAGATGAAACAGTTATGAGAGTTACAACAAAAGAAAATGAATCTGTAGCTATAGAACGCGAAAATCATTTGAAATTTCTACTCCTCTTCTTTCATACAATTTGACGTTGCGGCTCAAAATTGGCATGAACTCCCCATTTACGGAAAAAAAAATTAAAATGAGCTATTTACTTCAACGTTGAGCCATCAAATGAGCTAACTCACAAATAGGAGCAGATGCTCCTCTCGATGGAGTACGTGCTTTGCTTTATTCATACCTTTTAATAGAGCAGGTGCTTATTTTGAGGAGGTGCTCATCAAACACGTAGATGCTCAATCCTTGGAGCACCTTCTCAAGTGATTTATTCATACCAAATAGAGGACTTGCTGTTAAAAGTTGAGTTTTGAGCAGATGCTCCTTTTTATTCATACCACCCATATTGAAGACGCTTGAGTACTAAAGTTATGTAGAATTTGTTTTTGATCCAAAACAGGTGTGGATATGAAAGGAAAGAATATATTTAGCCGCAACGTATGGCTGTCGTGGTAGTTAGTTTTACTCCCGCCGCCGCCATCGGTTTCTGCAATCGTGTTCATAGACAAGAAAGGGAAATTAAATGTTTGGTATGGATAGAGGCAGTTTTTCATGACAAGTTGCTAGAGATATACCCTTAAAATATTTCCCAACTCCTGGTGTTAGGTGGCAGAAGCTGAAATTTAAAGTAATTGTTTTTTTTTTCAAAGTACGTCATTTGCATTTGCGAATGAAACACAAAAATTGTAGACGATGATTCAACTTTGATGAAACCGGATTAAATGCCAAATTTGTGTGTGATGATAAGTCCAAAGCATATACATAATAAAACCCGCTGATTCACAGAAAAGATGTTATTATCATAGTTTCTTTTTTTCCAACGGCTTTATATTTAAACATTACTTAATCATCATTTTCGTTTAAGTGAAAATTATTTTCCTTAATCGTTGTCAATTGGAAAATTACTCTGATGTTGCCTCAGCAATTGAACGGAAGGTCCGCTTAAGTTGAGTCAACTCACGTAGTCATACATCGGTTGTATTTATATATTTTTTTGTGCAGTACCTATACCTACTATGGTGATGGCCATGGTGATGGTGATGGTGGTGTGGACGAACGTCAAAGTTCGTACTGCCATAAGAATACAAAAAATTGCATTTTTGTATACATTTAAAGTAACGTCACTGTGCGGCCATTTGTATATAATGAGGTATGTGTTGCGCACGAGACACAACTTGCGATTGTCGGTTTGGGTTGACTTTCGTTGAGCTGCTATACCTACATGTTTGCATGACTTTGATAGCAGGAAATCGCACTCTTTATGGAAGCTTATATACTCGTAACGGCGGATATGACAATTCCTTTGCATGATATGACATAGTCAAAGAGGAAGCAATAAACCTATAAAATGAAAATCTGTGAGAAATAAATGAGGAATACCTACGATAGGGAAGGATGTGTTGGAAGCAAAGCTAAAAAGTTTTTAAAAAAATGCCACCAAGTATCCTTGGTGGCGAAACTATTAAAAATTTCAAAACACTTCCTGCCTCTCATTCATCTGCCTGATGTCTAAATGCTATTCGGAAAAGGAAGAAAATGAAGATATATCCTGTCCCAAAACTAATTAGCAACAATTCGAATTCCTCAAAACTACATAAGTGCTGCGCATCACAATTTTATAAGAACAATCATAGCCGCAGTTCCATCCATTAAGCATTGTTTTAAATTGGCCAATAGTTTGGTCTCTTCCCCCATCAACAAACTGGCATGTTCCTTAAAGTTTTATACCCGGTGCGAACTTTTAGGTTTGTCTTTTGGCTAAAATCGGTCACCTGTGAATATAAAGTTTTGCCTTTTGTTATAGAATTTTATTTTTGTGTTCCACCATAAGAATGAAGAGGCTCGTTGTTGAAGCAGGATGACGATGATAGGAATAAGGAATCAGTGACTGCTTAGATTCGTTGTGCGTGTCGCTTTAAATCTCATAATTTAGGAAAAAGTTTCTCGAAGCAAAACCTCTGGATGCTGACGGTCGAAGAAGAAGTCTTCAAACTTCTGATCCGGAGTTCTCTCTTAGACTAATGAAAATGAAATTGTGGTTTCCGTTTTCATTATTCTATGAAATTAACATGACTTTTCGGGTTGAGAGTTATGGAGTCAGAAGTCATAGTCATATTAGACCATATTGCATAATGCAAATATATATATATGAAGGATCGCAGGATATGAAATGTGATAATAGAATATAATACTCGGAGGGGTAAATCTATGGTTTTTGATGATTCTGTTGGAAAAGTTCGTGATAATAGTGAGGGTTTCAAAAATTAAATGTTAAGACAATTGCAATCAAAATGATACCTATACCTACTATTAGGAGAATTTAATTTCATAATAAAACAAAGTGCACAACTGAGTCACACGCTCTTGGTCTATGCAGCTATGTAATTAGAATTGTTTGGATTGAAATATTATAATAATTGAAATATCATAATTGAGAAAAAAGTGTTCTTAGCTCTTAAAATAACGGTTCCTGCCTGCCATATGAAGATATAAAGGGTCCGTCATCTAACGTTTTTTTTTTTTCAACTATTGCTTATTTCGTGAATGGTAACACTTAGCTCATGTCTGATTTGACAGATAAATAGTTTTATCCTTCCGCTGAACGAATATGTTTGTGTATACGCTTCGCTAAGTGGGCCTGCGATCGACTTAGAGAAGATGCCGATTTTGCCAAAAAAATCATCTTTTCAGATGAAGCTCATTTTGATCTTGGCGGGTAGTAAACAAGCAAAATTGTCGCACTTGGGGCACAGAAAACCCGCACGCATACATTGAAAAGCCGATACACCCAAAACGAGTCACTGTTTGGTGCGGATTTTGGTCCAGAGGCATAATCGGGCCATTTTTCGAAAATGAGCAAGGAGTGGCCGTTACAGTCAATGGCGATCGTTATCGGGCCATGTTGAACGAATTTTTGTTCACAAAAATTGAGGAGGAGGATATTGGCAACATTGAGTTTCAACAGGACGGCGCTAGTGCAACACAGCCGAAGACCAGCATTTCTTTAAATCGACATTGTTTTATGCGTCCTTCTTCTTAGCGATTCCGATATCCGTTTTTTAAGTTATGCACACACTAAAGGGGTTTTGACTACCCTTCATATGATTGACCATTTCAATACAATGCGAAAGATAGAAAAATAAGGAAAAATTAAAAAGGAGATACCAATTCACATTGGCTTTGAAAATCTGAATATCAAATTTGGGGGGGGGGGGGGTAGGGGAGAAAAATAGAGCTAGCCATAGTATTGCACATTCGCGTAGTGCGACCAAACAAATAATCTAGTCCGCTAGTTATTTTTGTATTTAGTACTTTTTTTATACGAAGTATCACAATCCAAGTTTACTGCCCAGTTAACTTTTGGATGCAATGGCAACTTCACGCTACTGGGCCACCGCGTTCACGAATCCCCTTAGCAAATCTTGGTCTTTGAACATGTCTTTATTTTCAAGATGGTTGGGCCTTAAATATATAAATAATAATATTACTTTGTCGAAGTTTAAAACCAGCCTGGATGGTAAAGGGTGTTTCTTTTAGACGTGTGGTTTGCAAGAAGAAATAAAACGCATGTTATTTAATTTTATGGCAAAGAATTTAGCTTTATTATAAAGATAAGAGATTTCCATTATGTTTTAAAAATGATTTTGGGCAAAAAGGCTGCTCCGGGTGGCTCGAATAAATTCCAGCCGAGAGGCCCTATTTTCGACAGCTCCAATTGTTGCGTGCGATGGCGGATGGAATCATTCGGGTCTTCTTCGTTACTCTGCTCCACAGCAGCAATAGCGTCTTCGGTGCGCACTGTACGTTGTCTCTGAGGATGCGCATTATCTGCTAGAGTAAACGTGGTGCAAAACCGATCCATGCACGCGATGCGTCGGACGATTAGCAAACGTTGTTCAGAAATAAGTCTATTAATTATGAAATGGAAAACCAAATTGAGCATAAATCAAGTGACAGCTATCAAAAAGACCAACTGCGAAAAAAGTATTGCCAGATTGAAAACCACACGTCTAAAAAAAACACTCGTTATCAGAAGCCTGGATGGATAATTCTTTTCAAGACTTTGTTTACTCTCAGCTTGAAGTTTTGCACCACAATTGATTCTGTTTACCTCTTCTTGTTATAAAATGGTAAACTTTTCAGGTTCTATTTAATACGACCAATTTAATTTTTGAAGCTTCTCATAGCCAAATACCCATAGACTCAAAACAAATTGATACCTTGTCAGTTTTTCATGGTCGTAGCCGTAGTAAATTGTCAGGCGCACCTCAACACCAATAGGAGGTAAATTAAATAAATTAATCAATACAACACTACCTATACCTATACCTACCACCTAGCTGATCATTACCATCTCACGGTCAAGTTTAATTGATTTGCAACAAAAACATATGAAGAATAAAAAAAACCAACGACTATATGAGATGAGATGAAAAGCCAAATCTAATAAGTACAAAGAAAAGAAAAATAAAAAAAAAACATCAACATCAAACAAATAGCGTATTCCCACGATTATTCACGCCCTTTTTTGTGTTAACAGATTACGGGCATTATGACGTAGCTCACAAGGCTTTAATGGCACACAGCATCTTCATGGGCATATGGGCATGGGCAGAGAGTGCGCCTCGCATTAAATTCCTCAAAATCCAATTCCAATCCCTCAATCAATTCAATTCGAACAAAGATTTATGAGATATTGAGCCCTCTGATCTAGTCCCGATCTATTGTTTGATTAACTTGGATTTGGATCCTTTCAATATTGACTAGACTTAGGCTCAGCATGATCGGATTGCACCAACTGTGAGATCCGATTCGTGTTCATCATAATTATAAATAAATCGGCTTCGTTCGATTTGGGAAATCGCTGAGAGTTGCTGCTTTATAAGATGAAATGGAAAATTAGTTTAAAATACAAAAAAAAAATATCGTTGATTGGTTTGTGTTGATTTTGGATTTTATAGTTCGTGGAGGTCTCAATTAATTAAATCGATCGCGAGGGTTTGTTGTTTGTTATGATGGACGTGTATAGTACAATAGCTTATTTCACAGACTGCTCAGAACTCCCACGCCTATAGGTGGCTGATTGATGCACGTTAAGTTTTTGTATTTAATACTAATAATATAAGGAAATTACAGGGTGTTTTTTTTTAGACGTGTGGTTTTCTATCTGGCAATACTTTTTTCGGAGTTGGTATTTTTTACATTTGTCACTTGATTTATGCTCAATTTGGTTTGCCATTTTATAATGAATATACTTACTTCTGAACAACGTTTGCAAATTGTGCCCAAATGGGCCCAAAACAAGATTGCCGTTGATCCCAATTTTCATAAGCGAATTTTGTTTAGCGATGAAGCTCATTTTTGGTTGAATAGATACGTCAATAAACAAAACTGCCATATTTGGAGTGATCATAATTCACAAGCCATTGTTGAGACGCCGTTACATCCTCAAAAAGTCACTGTTTGGTGTGCTCTATGGGCAGAGGGAATCATTGGTCCATATTTCTTCAAAAATGAAGCCGGCAATAATGTTACAGTCAATGGAGAACGCTATAGAGCCATGATTAATGACTTTTTCGTGCCTGATTTGGAGGATGATGATGTGGAAGACCTTTGGTTCCAACAAGAGCGCATTATCTCGCGTCGTGGGCCTGTGGCGTGGCCTCCAAGATCGTGCGATTTAACTCCGCTGGACTATTTTTTGTGGGAATATGTGAAATCGCTTGTCTACGCAGATAAGCCCGAGACAATTGACGCTGTGGAAGAGAATATTCGGCGCGTTATTGCTGACATACGGCCCCAAGTACTGCAAGAAGTGGTCGAAAATTGGACTTCTCGGCTGGAATTTATTCAAGCCAGCCGTGGCTGCCACTTGCCCTAAATCATTTTTAAAACATAATGGCAAACACTTATCTTTATAATAAAGCTACATTTTTGGCCATACTATTAAATTATATGCGTTTTATTTCTTCTTGAAAACCACACGTTTAAAAAAAAACATCCTTTACAAGGTGGCACACAAGTTGAACACTATACCACGAACTATTCCGCAAACCGAATCGAAACAATAATTATTCCGCTCCTAGTATGTATCTAAATAAAGCGGAAAAACTGTTTTGCACCACCGGGTGACAACTTTTGCGCCACCTTGTACGAGAAGCTGTAAATTTCCTTTTTGTAGATTAGATATAATATTTCCCAAACAAGTATGAAGAATTTGAATTTAGTTCTCTGAAGCAATTTTTTTTAATTTTTCAAATTTGCAACAAATAATTTTTCCTTGCCGTTGCCCCTCATGGTATTTTTTGAGTAACTTCTGATTCTTTATTTACTAAAAATGACAATAAAAAAAAAAAATGAAAAGCATGTCGCCGAGCCTTTATATCTTTGTTTACCACTTTCAGGATAAGGCAAACTGCTCTTTATTTCAAATTGTGGTCCCTGTTAATGAAAACGTCACTCAAGAGATGACCACCAGTCTGTGGAATGTGACCCATTTATACAGATATCCCTTGATGGTCTAAAAGAACTACGTTGCCATAAACATTTGTTGCAATTGCCAACCACTTTGTTATGCTTCGTTCTTATCGCCTCTGCTACTTTCATATTCCAAAACAGACCCAATCTCTGAACTACACCGAACACACATCAAGGATACTCTAATCTATATTCTCCTTCTAGGGATGTGCATTTATTTCAAATTCCTTTATAGATGATATTTATATTATTTTTTGTTGTCTCTCTTCTCTCCCAAAACAAAACAACAACAAAAGTAGGGCCTCCTGCCGTTTTTACTGAATGACACTATCATCATTTGAGAAACACTCATCGGACACTTTGGACAAACAATATAGCAGCAGGAATAGCCGACGATAAATAGCAAAGGACGAGTATTGATCCTATTTCTAGCCCTGGGTCGAAACGGAAAACATTTTGATTAGTTTGTTTTCCAAATGATAAACCGTGTCGAAGTGTTTAGAGATAAAAAGAAATGTCCTTTGAGCTGAAACCGGCTTCAGAGGAGATAGGTCTGGGTGGTATTTTAATTGATCCGACTCCGAGTTCGACCAATATTTTCCGTTGCCCACGATAACTGATGAAGAAGAGGAAGATTTTCGTTTTTTTTTTTTTTAATTTTTATTTTTGTGTTCGTCTGATTCGGAGTGTGTTTCCTGATAAGAGTGGAATTTTTGTTGCCACTTTAGTGTGTTGATGGTGGCACTCGGCACCCCTTTGTATTGGAAATTAAATCTCTGTCTTCCTTGGTGTCCGGTCATTCGAATTCAATTTAATTCGAAAGACAGACTGCCGATGAAAACAAAAACTAAAAATAAAAAAATAGCGCCAGTTAATTTGGTGGCCAATTAAGGACCAATTTTGGGCGCTTGGTGATGATATCATGTCATCAGGTGAGAGAGCCCGCACGATTAGAATTCCGAACCCGAATGCCGACAAAAGAATCCTCACTATAGAACACACAAAGCAAGAAAAAAAAAAAAAAAAAAAAAAACACCACCACCTTTGCAAGTCATTTAGAACTCTCTAACGATATAATTAGGCTGCCTACGAAGATAATCACTCTAAGGCGGTATACCGACGTTGTTAAGGGTGTGTGATCGTGATGTTTAAATCGTTGCCAGAACCGGACTACCGGTGGGTGGTCACATAATCGAAACCAATAAATATCCCATGCAACATGTACCCTTCTCTCTCTCCCACTACTATATATGCTTCGACAAAGAGAAGGCATGTAAGTATAAGCCGTACCGCAAAACGAAGGACTGTTTTAAAGGCGTTGGCAACAAGTTTGTTTTATTTCACCTTATATAGCTTGGGTGCGGATCCTGTCCTGCGTGATGATCTGTGAGTCCGTCAAGGAGAATTTGTGTTTTCTTGTGTTGTTATTACATTGCCTAGCTTTGGATTATCTTAGCTCTGGGAAGGTGCCTCGCCTGCAGGGAACAGAAGATTTGCTGCAAAGTATACCTAACCTATACTATATCATTAGGACCAATGTGTTTTTTTTTCTTGGCTAATTGTATGTTAATAATTATGGAGAGCAATTATGATTCTTTTTTTTTTCTTCCTCCCTCGTTAAGGTGTGTGGTTTCCTTTCTTCTATTCCGACGTCCTAACACTCTGCAGAAGGTTGAAAGATTTACACTATTAACCTCTGCATGTAGTAAGACGATGGATAGTACCTATACCAATACTTGTGATTACTTAATAAAAAGGTACATATTATAAGGATCCAATTAATGCGTGTTTGCAAAACGGAAGAGAAAAAAGAAAACAACAAAATAAACAGATGTGATGATTTAAGAAGAATAAGGGATGTCTGTTTAAGAAATGATTAAATTCTTAATGGAATTTTAAAGTCATTTTCAAGAACCACGTTTTTTTTGCTGAGCCTATTCAGTTGATTATTAAATACTTTCAAAGTTCTGGAGTGGATATAGGCTATGCACTTAAAGATATACTTAGACGCATTTGTATCGCAATTTTGTATTAAGAAAGTCTTTTTCGAAGTTCTGAAGAGCTTGCACAAAATTTTTAAAGGTGGTTTGGCTCATAGCGTGTTTTTTTTTTAACCCAGTACCAACTTCAGACAGTTATGCATACATTCTTAAAGTTTATTGTCAGATTGCAAACTGTCAGTGTCATTTTTATTCATCACTCTTTTACATTTTCATCATGATTACAAATACGCTTGACGCCTCAATACCGTTAGCGTATTTGGTTCTAAAATGATGTTTCTGTCCGTCCGAGCAAGGATTGAAGTCGACTGACCATCGATTTTGAAAAATTTTTGGTGAATGGGCTGAAATTGAATCAGCTGTTTTATCGAAATAATGTGTTCAGGGGGCCTATTACGTACTACGAAACGAGCGGTCAGTAAACGATACTGAATTAAACGATACTCAAAACAAAGAACGATTTTGTACAACTAGAATCCTATGAAGAAAATTTTGCCAGACCGGAAAGAAAAATATATTTTCTTCAGCACATCTAACTTAACACCAGTGCTAAGGGACTTTTTTTTACAAAGGTCCCATCAACCAATCCGAAAATTCCTTTTTCTTCACAAGCAATCTATTTTCTGCCCTTTTATTTCGTTAAACTAAAACGATCCTCGTTACATCGGGTTTTTCAATAAGAGCGCTACAAAAGTTTTTTTAAATAAAACAAAAATGGTTTCGGATATCAATGAAATTCTTTATTTCTGTGAAAGTACGTTCGATGCCATTATGTATGGAACTCGATTTCTTTTGCATGGCCACCATGGGCACGCTTGCAGAAGTCCAGACGCTGAACCCAATTTTCGACGGTTTTCAAGCATAAATCGGCCGCAACTGCTGCAATTTCACGTTCGATATTCGTACGAAGTTCATCAATCATCGCTGGCTTGTTGACATAGATCATAGACTTGACGTAGCCCCACAGGAAATAGTCTAACGGCGTCAAATCACACGACCGAGGCGGCCAAGCTACTGGACCATTTCGTGAGATAACACGTTCTCCAAACTTGGTTTCCAATAAATTGATTGTGACAGTCGCTGTGTGGCTTGTGGCGCCGTTCTGTTGGAATCACATGTCCTAAAAGTCCATATCATCCAATTGGGGCCAAAAATATTAGGTTATCATTGAACGGTAGCGATCCCCATTCACAGTAACGTGCCGGTCTTGATCATCACTGAAGAAGTACGGCCCAATGACGCCACCGGCCATAAACCACACCAAACCGTAATTTGTTCAGGATGCAATGATGACTCATGGAGTACGTGTGGATTGCTGCCTGACCAATACCGCACATTTTGTTTATTGACCAAGCCATTCAGCCAGAAATGAACCTCATAGCTGAAGATGATTTTTCGATGAAAATCCGAATCATGTTCAAGTTGCTCAGCCCAATTCACGAACATACGACACTACTGGTGGTCAAGCGGCTTCAGTTCTTGCGTCAATTTAATCTTGTAAGCATGTAGGTCAAGATCTTTTCGCGAAATTCGCCACAACGACGTCACAGAGATGCCCAACGCTTGAGAAAGACGTGTGAGAGACACATTTGGGCTTTCTGCAACTGAAGCCTCAGCGGCAGCAATATTCTCGACACTACGAGCACTTCTTTGTCTCACTGGCACGGGAACATTTTGTACTGTGCCTGTGGATTCGCATTTAACGAGAAGGAAAAAATGTCAACGATGATCGTTTTACAAAATTGGGCCCCAGTAATGGGTTGCCGTTTAAGAACGAAAAATGGATAGTTTGGTGCGGTCTGTCGAGCCATCGAACCATATTGTTCTATAAAATTAAGACTAATTACCGTGTAACGGTATTTTTTCACCATTAGGGAAAATTTAAAATTTTTACAAAAAGAATCTTGAATTTCGATTATTGAAATTCTATGTCGGCTAATAGTTTAGTCCTCCCTCTATCTAGCTTCTAAGCACAAATTTATAAGTAATCTCTTTTTTTAAATTAAACTAAATTTATCACATACGACGATCACTTATAGGTATGGTATACTCTTCTTAGGATGCGCCAGATAAGCACTTCAATAGGATCACCTTATTCAGTTCGTTATGTTTTAGTTAATTCACTTAAACCGATCTACAAATATGCCGAGTCCTTTGTTCTCTCAAAATGCAAATTACTCTCAATCCTCATAATGAATGTAAATTTAGTTCATCAGCTTATGTAAAACTCCTTCCAAGCTGATCCTTATGGTATTTACAATTCATCCATCTAGACGACGAACTTATTTTTCTGTAATTGATGTCCCATGTCACGTCACGCAGCATAACAACAACAACAACAACAACAAAAAGGATCAAGAAAACAAAATCCGCTCTGGATAAATTATAAAATTTAATTTGTTTCATTCCACTCAAATGAATTTCTTCTATGATCCTTTTTATGACCGTCAACTGTATTAAGGTAGGTAATTGTTTTTTTTTTTTTTTTTTGTTGAAGGAAATTCTTTTATCCATTGGGATAATCTTCGTGCGTGACCAAAAATGTTTTCTTCGGTTCAAAAATTAAACTTTAAATACAAGAAAGATGCTGCTCTAATTATCCTTTAGGGTTTATTGAAGATGTGCGACAGCAATGACCGTAACAATGGTATGCCAATTATTTTGATCCGATTTTACCATCATACACAAAAAGCCATACCCATACACTCAAAAAATAATCCTGGTGCCATTTATCAAATTTCCTGTAAGAATCTATCGGAAAACCAGATAAGTAGATTCTCCCAGGTCGGCTGATAGAATTTATCAGTCTCACCTGATAGCCCGTACCAGGCAAAAATATTTCCCCTCCAGATAAAATTTTATAAGATTTCCCGATAAAATATATCAGCAGCATGGTACAATCTACCAGGAAAAAAAATCTCTCTTCTGGTATCTGCTACCAGGAGAATGATAATATTTACCAGGAATATTATTTTTTTTCCTTGTAAAATGTACCCGCATTCTGGTACAATATACCAGGATATGGAATTCTTTTCCTGGTACCTGCTACCAGGATAATGGTAATTTTAACCAGGAATATTATTTTTTTCCTGGTAAAATGTACCCGCATTCTGGTATAATATATCAGGATATGGAATTCTTTTCCTGGTACCTGCTACCAGGTTAATGGTAGTATTAACCAGGAATATTATTTTTTTTCCTGGTAAAATGTACCCGCATTCTGGTACAATATACCAGGATATGGAATACTTTTCCTGGTACCTGCTACCAGGATAATGGTAGTATTAACCAGGAATATTATTTTTTTCCTGGTAAAATGTACCCGCATTCTGGTACAATATACCAGGATATGGAATACTTTTCCTGGTACCTGCTACCAGGATAATGGTAGTATTAACCAGGAATATTATTTTTTTTCCTGGTAAAATGTACCCGCATTCTGGTACAATATACCAGGATATGGAATACTTTTCCTGGTACCTGCTACCAGGATAATGGTAGTATTAACCAGGATTATTATTTTTTTTCCTGGTAAAATGTACCCGCATCCTGGTACAATATACCAGGATATGGAATTCTTTTCCTGGTACCTGCTACCAGGATAATGGTAATATTAACCAGGAATATTATTTTTTTTCCTGGTAAAATGTACCCGCATTCTGGTACAATATACCAGGATATGGAATACTTTTCCTGGTACCTGCTACCAGGATAATGGTAGTATTAACCAGGAATATTATTTTTTTTCCTGGTAAAATGTACCCGCATTCTGGTACAATATACCAGGATATGGAATACTTTTCCTGGTACCTGCTACCAGGATAATGGTAGTATTAACCAGGATTATTATTTTTTTTCCTGGTAAAATGTACCCGCATCCTGGTACAATATACCAGGATATGGAATTCTTTTCCTGGTACCTGCTACCAGGATAATGGTAATATTAACCAGGAATATTATTTTTTTTTCCTGGTAAAATGTACCCGCATTCTGGTACAATATACCAGGATATGGAATACTTTTCCTGGTACCTGCTACCAGGATAATGGTAGTATTAACCAGGAATATTATTTTTTTTCCTGGTAAAATGTACCCGCATTCTGGTACAATATACCAGGATATGGAATACTTTTCCTGGTACCTGCTACCAGGATAATGGTAGTATTAACCAGGAATATTATTTTTTTTCCTGGTAAAATGTACCCGCATTCTGGTACAGTATACCAGGATATGGAATGCTTTTCCTGGTACCTGCCACCAGGAGAATGGTAACATCTACCAGCAATATTATTTTGTTCTGGTAAAATGTATCCGAATTACGATACAATTTACCAGTGCAAAAAATTATTTTGCATTGTTCCTACTAGGAAAATTTTTATGTTAGTTTAATAAATAATTTATTTTCATACTTACCATTTGCAGTCAGACAACCATACAAATATCTAAAAATCAATACGAAAGGAAAAAGCCCATACAACCATGAAGAAAGAAAATCAATTCATCTTATAATAAATAAAAAAAATAGTTTGAATTTGGTAAAAATACTAGTTTTTATTGCAAGAAGTTCGTAAAAACTTAACAGTCACAAAAATAAAATCTTGAGTCTTACTTTTTGTTCAAGCCAAATGAACGAATAATATTGTACTATTATTTTTTAAAGGAATATTGTTAGTTAAATCTAATTATTTTAAAATCTTATTTTGTCCAAATCATTTTATATGACGTCAATTTAACTAATTTATTTTAACAGTTACATTTTATATTATAATTATAATAACATTATCATTATATGTTTCTTATTCTACCTTGATTTAATTGTTGATTGCGATGTTTTTCTCGTTTTCAGCTGATTTTAGGAATTTCAAAACTGCGCGTGCTTTGGAGTTTGTTGCAGTTTTGTCAATTTGATAAAAGTAAATATCAATAAACTCCCAGAAGTTTTCACACGGCTTCGGATATGCAATGTTTAATGTGAAAAATATTTTGAGGCATATATCAACCGCACGGTCGAAGGTGAACAGCTTAAAATGGGTGTTGTCAAAATCAACGTGAATTTCTTCAATTTTGTCCAACGAACCAATTAAAGTTATTAATGGTGGCTGCGATTGCGAATGTTTTGCAGCCAGTGCATTTCGATATTCTTTGTAGTCTTGCTGCTGAGCAAACACTCTTATTGATGCTTCTTGGCTGTCAGTAACTGTAAAGCGTTTGTTGCCTTCACGTCCACTTGGTTGCAGGAGATAGTGCAAGTGTGTGAAGACCATGGCAGCCCTGGTATCTAATAATGAAACAAAAAAATTCTTTTTAATATGAGAGAGGATGATGGATGTTGCAATTTTTAGATTGAAATTAATTAGAAAAGCTAAGCTTAAGATAACAGTTGTAAAAAAGTATAAAAGCTATAAATAAAAAACCTTTGCATATATGTATTTTGATTCATTTTTAATAAATTAGATTAAAATTTTACAAATAAATACGATTACAAACTTTTTGAAACTATGTTCGAGTTGGGGTCCGATACGCACTTCAAGTGGAAGTCCTGTAATTTCATTCTTGTTTCAGTATTTGCAATTCGTTTTGGGAAGACGTATTGGAGCATCAAATAAACAAAGACCGCCATTTTGTTGCCCGCAAGAACACAGTCTTTATTTCCGAACATTCTATTGAAATCGGATTCGATCTACAAAGAAAGATTGATTTGAAAGATTAGCAGCTGTTTTATGTGTTAATCATAAAGATGAATAATAATCAATAAGATGAATAATGTAGTATACAAATCACTAAAATTTATATTTGAGGAGCTGGCGTACAAAAGCGGATATGTTTAACTGGACTTTTCCAGTTATGTTCACCAATTTCTCATTTACAATCCCTGTTTTTGAAATAAAGAAGAAAACTTAAAACTAGAAAACTATTGTTCAACTAATTGATAAAAAGCTACTGTCAAGCTATTGTTTACAAGAAAAGAGAAAAATAAACAATAAATAAGTGTTGAATTAAAAACTACTTTGTTTTTGCTTACGTATTCGTATCCGTTTGGAAAGTTCATAAAATGCCATTTTTCGTAAAACTCATTCCATGAAATTAATTTACTGTTGGCCTTTTGTAAATCTGATTGTCGCACATTGAATGTGCTCGCCCATGCTTTTTCTTTTTCTTGTGCATTCATTGTAAGGAAATCGTGTTTCATTTGCATGCATAGTTTCTCTTCATCAACGGAAATTTCTGCGGTCAACGCATCATCGAATGTTTGCCTTTTTGTAGATTCCGGCATGCATAAGCGATTTATACATCGAAATTTCCCACGTATGTTATGAAACTTGTTTGCGAGTAGTCCTTTTGGATTTTTAGCGCCTTTCTTTTGGTAATAGTAATCGAACTATATGTAAAATGCAGTAAATATAAGCAAAGATTCAGAATTGACAAATATAAATTTCTTACAGGATCTTCATTGAAAGCAATGTGGATTTCTTCGGCGAGTTGTGTCAAGTCTCTTGACGAGAAATATATATTATGTATGCTCGAATAATTCACAATTGTGTTCAAAAGCAGACTACGTACAGATTTATTATCAATATTTGTATTGTTTTTATAATAACTCCTAATCGTTTCTCCTTCGCTGCAGTTCAAAATATCCATCAATTTTTTGCTGACTGATGTATTGGACGGAATGGACGAACTACGACTAGTTGTCGGTGTTGAAGAATTTTGTATTACCGATAAGTCATCTAGAGACTGATTGAACGGAAAATTTGAACCAAGCTCAATTTTCCATTGCTGCCATTTATCGAAGAAAACAATTCTACTGGCAGTGGTAATATTTAATCTTTGCAAGAATCTTTTCATGAAAAATGGTTCCGCTACTTTCAATACGGGCACAAAAAGGCTTTCATCTATAAAACAATTTTTGTTTTAATCTCTTAATAATATGAATGAACTAAATTTACCAACAAAATATTGGTGATACTCGAGCGGAATCTTCCACGAAATCAATAGATTTTTTAGATCTTCTGCTTCATTTTCTTTTCCATTGTTACAATAGGAGTTTATCAATTCTGTAAAGGAAACATTTTCTGCAACTTTGCTGGACTTAGGAGATTGATTTTCAGACTCGATAGATGTAATTGATATATTAGTGTTCAATGGTTTGTCTGTGCTTTCCACCAAGGTATAATCTATAAGTGATTGCAAAACTTCACTACATGGAACAGTTATAATTTGTCCAATTGATAATATCGTTTTCTCTTTCATTTCCGATGGCGAAGTGGACTTCGTTTGAGCAATATTATCACAGATCTCATTAGATTCTTCTGCAACTTTCTCCTCGTTGATGACAACATTTTTATTCTAATACAAATGATAGATATCAATAAATTATTTTTGGCCTAACCATCAGCAAACCGCGAGATATTTTATAAGAATTCATCGGAGGATAAGTATTGTATTGTGGAATTTACATTGCCTATTTCGATTGCAGCATAATGTTTTTGGAATGAAATTATTTTTACCCTTTGGCACAACAAATACGGAATTGCTTCCTCTGAAAACTTGATCACTTCTTTAATTTGAAACAAAAACGCATTTTCTGGTCTACTGTCTAGAAATTGTGTTATGAAATAACCTACTTTGAAACGTTTCCCGTAATAAACGCATTGAGAAAAACTGGTGAAATCTGAATTGATTCCTTGCCGTTCCTTGTAATTATTTATAAAATCAGAGTGGCAAGTATCTTGCATGTGATAATCAGCAAGTGACACTATTTCGGGAGTAATCTCATTTAGTAAAAATTGAGCAAATTTTAACTGATATTTAAATGATAACGTTAATGGGATGTTACGTCGACTGTTAACGACTCGCGCGTATTTTTTAAACTCCTTATGTTTAGCTTCAAACTGGAAACACCAAAAATTCCGAGGCACTCCACACATCCGAATTACCAACGGATAATGGACCATAAAATGATGTTTTGGTTTTAAAGTGTCGTTAAACAATCTCACATAATCAAGATGATGTTGTCGAATAAGTTCAGCAAGGTGCTCAATCACATCATTTGATATATTGAAATCAAGAAGAAATTCAACTATTTCTAGAAAATTCAAAAAGAAAATCCAAACCTCGTCCTTTTCAGGTATTCGATCGGCCACCATTAGAGGAAAATGATAAATAAAAGCCATCATTTCACGCGCGGTTTTCTTTAAATGCATATTTTTTAAATTATCATTCGTAATTGGTGACAATGAAATGTTTCCGATCTCGATTTCCCCATAGTTAAATGAGTTAACTCGATCATTGAAAGCTTGTATATCTGAGAAAAACTTCATCTCTAGAATATATCGAATGATGTGACATATATTATAATGACAAATACCCTCAAATATATCATGCATCACATCAACTGAATAATTATTAGTCACATGAAATGACATAATAGAATTGAAAACTGAGTCCTCATGTATACCAGTTTTTTTGTAATCATTAACTGCCACATCTTCTAAATAATTTTGCTTATTACGTAACATATTTTCAATCTCACAGGGCATTACAGAAGTTTCTTTTTTTGAAAGCCTGCAAAATCGACAAAAAAAGTACTGGAGCATGAAGAAAAACCTAGCATAGCATTCAAGCCCAAATTATCTCCAAGCAATAAACCCAAAACAAAGTGGACCTTTTTAATTCCCTGAGATGTACAAATTTCAATACCAGTTTCTTCTAAGAATTTAATTTTCTCTACGAGTAAGTGAAGGCATTTTTTATTTCCAAACAATTTATAGTCACGAGATTTGAATAATGCAGCTAGATAAATATCAGAACTATTCGGAGTAACGGGAAACGAATAGTAAACAAAAGAAATGGGATCTGTGTGAGAGCCTAAGGGATTATTTATTTCAGCATCATCCATATAAATAAAATACGGTATTATAATTTCATTATGTGAAAGCAATTTAATTTTTTCCTGCCACGCCTTTCTCTTAATGAAGTGGGAAAAATTCGAGGCATCATTCGAAATTCGGTTCATTTCTTCGATAGTTTTAATCAATAAATCATTTTTTTCGAAAGTTTTTTTGAACTGAAATTCGAGTGGTAGAAGTACTCCTGTCGTTGTGTGCTCTTCATGGCAATTAATTCCATTACGATAAACATTTTTCAATTCTTCATGAATCGTGAACTCTGTGGTACCGCAAAAATAATCATTTGCAGTTAGCCATTGTATAAGCTGATGGTCAGTGCTGCATGATTCGAACGGATTTTCCACCGCTGAAATCAAAGCTGAAAAGAGCAGTCGGTCTTCGACTGGTCGATTTGGTTTAGTGCTAAATAATTTTAATAACTTTATAATGGGCTCATGTATGGATTCCTTTATCATTGCTATAATTCTTACAGCATCTTTGCGTGATAAATTATCCATGCTGTACAATTTCATAGCGAAATCAATCCCAATCTTATTAAAATCAATATCAATATCATTATTAATAACAGAATAATCGTTTTCAACACAAGAATGTTGAGTGTCAGAAGAACACGAAGGAAAATTCGAAGCATTAACTGCGGTTGGAGGAGAAAAACATTGCGAAAAAGCAGGCGAAGGAGAACTCTTAACAATTTTGGAGGTAGGCGAAAATAATGTTAATCCATCTTTTATGTGTATTTTGCAGTGACGGGAAAAATTTGTAAAGGTGGATGTGAATGACGTACATTCTTTAAAAGTACACCGGTAAACACCTGTTCCATCCAATTTATGCACCAATTTGAAGTGGGTGGATATATCTTTTAAGGTACAAAAGCTTTGATGACATATAAAACAATCCATTTGTTACGTAGTAAACGCTGTTATGAGATTTAAAACCAAAATTATAATTTTAATAAAAGTAAGGGCAAAGTTAAAATACTAGTCAAAATCTGTTAATGTCAGAATAATTGATTGTTTTAATAACAAGTATTTCAAGTTTAAAAAAAATTATCGTGTTTTGCATAGTATCAACAAAAATATTAAAAATGAATGAAAAAGTTTTACGTACCACTAATATATTCGTTACTTTAAGCTGTTGTATTGACTGGTGAGTTTGATTTTTTCTTGATATCTAGGATTTGTTTTTCTGAAACGAGTTGAATAACAGTTGAGTTAGAATTTTTGATTGAAAGTTTAACCCAACGGAAAGAAAAAAGTTTTGTTAATTTGCAATGGTTAATAATTCAAAATTTGTTTTTACTAACTTATAAAGAGAAAGTGTTACTTACAACTAATATATTTGTTGCTTGAAGCTATTGTCTTTGTTATTGATCTTGGCTGATGATTTGACTTTCTTTTCTGTTGTAAAATAGAAATTAAAGTTTTTTTTTTTTAAATATTTTGGCAACAGAATACGAAAACAAAAACTTAAGCTACTAAGAAAATGTTTCAAAATAATGATTTAATCTAAAATGGAAAGAATATTTTTTTTACGATGGTGAAAGTATTGTTTAAAAATTAAAATTATTTCGCATTTGTCCTAGAATACGTACAACAAAATGTAATCACCAGACATTAAAACAGCAGAAGATTGTATATACCTTTTAAATGTTCGGAACCGGCTCATTAAATTTAATTATTGTTCTTGCGAAATTGTGAACCATTTTTGAGTAATAGGATCTCTTTTACAGCCGCCATTTACGAAAAGATTTTTAATTAAATGTTACCGATGTTTTCATATGAAAATAAAATCATTGTTATAAAATTTGTACTTTTAGAATATCAGAGCAAAAAATATTTTTTTTATTAAAATGGCGGCTGAAGAGACGACGACGACAGAACACAAGCAATACCTTCAGATGTTTTGAACATTACGAATTGCTTTGCAAAACTTTCCCGAAAAGACGGTATAAATATATATTTTATTTCAATATTTGTCTCTAAATGCAGGTCAATACACGCGACCATTAAACAAAACCCCATTAAAAAAATCTCAAGGAATGAATAAACTTCATTACTATGTTTTTTTTTTACGAAAGAGTTCTTAACGAGTTTGATTATTTAAATTATAATAATTATTAATTCAATCAAAAAATTATCAAAAAATATTGTCGCTGCAGCCCCACTAAATAATTATTTTTCGCATGAGAAACTGTTCTTTCCTTTACATGTACTTAGTTATACAAAAATCAACGAAAACAAAAAGTAGAATGCTAGGCAAAATCCGATGATGTTTAAAATATGTGGTAAAAAACGAATTATAATTTTTGACATATGTAAAACCAACAAACATTAAAAGTGGTGCTAGTAGGAAAAACCCAATGATGTACCAAAAATTTGTTTTTGAATTGATAGTTCAATTTTTTGCCTAAAAATTACAAAATATGTCTGACGGATTTTGCCTAGAACCTAAACCAAATCTTAATTGCAAAAATTGAAAATTCATACAATTTTCTATAAATTTTGTTTGTTCTGAACGGTCGAAGAAGTGGGACTTGATTTTACTAGTACCTACTGCAATTTAAAGCTACATTATAAAAGTGATTTTGCTGATATATTTGTAGCTTTAAGCGATATCTCAGCTGGTAAATTTGATTATCTATTAGTCTTGGTTGATGTCATTGATTTTTACTTTTATAAGTAATACAAATTTATTTCCAACTTATGAAGTACAAAAGAAACTAACACAATAAGTTGAACAACTAAAAACGATAGTGTGGAAATAATCTTTTTTGATTAATACTTATTATCTAATTTAAAAATAACAAATTCATTGTGTTTGGCAAAATTAAATTATCATTAAAAAGTGTTACTAACCACTGATAGCTATACCTACTTGTATATTTTAAATGTTGGAAGCTATTGATTCCTAATTTGACTGGCCTTTTTCTGTTCTTGTCTTGTAGTAAATTGCTTATCTGACTTGTTTCTGTTATGACTTGAAAATATAAGTAGGTATACGAAAATCAACGGAAATAAAAAGTAGACTGCTAGCCAAAAGCCGATGATTTACAGAAAATTTGATTTTTGATTGATAGTTGGATTTTTTGTGTTAAAATTACAAAATATTGTTTCTGTCGGATTTTGCCTAGTACCTGCTACAACAAAATTTAATTGCAAAAAACTGAAAATGTATAATTTTTTTTTAAGTAATTTGATCTAAATGGCTAAACTTGAAAAATAGTGAATGATTTCTGAGTAATCAAAACCCAATTCGAATCTGTAAGTCTTTTACTTTAGCCGCTTTATAGTATTTATAGATTCAAATTGAAACTTCAAAAGATTTTTTATGAAATCTTAATATTTTTTTTTTTTTATTTATAAAGGGATGACAACATGCATTACAGGTGTTTATAACATTACTAATAACGTCGCAAAACCTTTTTAAAAGAACCCACATTAATTTTTCGTGTATCTAAGTCTCACATTAAATTGGTCAGAGTTAAAATGCATATTCGATTTCATTTTTTTCTTAAAATGCAAGTTTAATAGACAACACACCTTCATTATGTTCTTTTTTCTTTACGAAAGAGTTCTTAACGAGTTTGATTATTTAAATTAAAATGATTATTATTATTCAAAATAAAACTTATCAAATAATATTGTCGCTGCAGCCCCACTAAATAATTTTTTTCGCATGGAAAAATGTTCTGTTCTTTTTATATTTATGAACTTACTTAGATATACAAAAATCAACGAAACCAAAAAGTAGAATGCTAGGCAAAATCTGATGATGTTTAAAATACTTCATAAAGTTTTGTATTTGCAATAATAAAAGTACAAAAAAGCCGGGTTTGGCCTAGTATGTAACTACTATTTGACATTCATCTTAGCTAATTTGTTTTGAATTTCCATGCTTCTATTTATCTATGTGTGTGTTAAAAAAACCCGATTTATAATTTTGAGAAATGTAAAACCAACGAAAATTAAAAGTTGTGCTAATAGGAAAAACCCGATGATGTACAGAAAATTTGATTTTGGATTGGTAGTTCAAATTTTTGTCTAAAAATTACAAAATATATCTGTCGGATTTTGCCTAATTTAAAAATTGAAAATGCATACAATTTTGTATAAATGTTGTATATTCTGAACGGTCTTATAAGTGACACTTGTTTTTACTAGTGCGTACAGTTTAAAGCTACAAAAGTGATTACACAGGTATTTTTTTAAATTTGAGCGTTATCTCAGCTGGTAAATTTGAATATCTATTAGTCTTGGCTGTTGTCACTTTTTTAATTAAAAAAATCGATTTCGAACTTATGAAGTACAAAAGAAACTAGGACAAAAAGTTGAATTACGAAATCACGATAATGTGGAAATATCCTTTTTTTATTAATATTGATTGTCTTGTTTAAAAAATTAGAAAATGCATTGTGTTTCGAAAAATTTAATTGTCATTCAAAAGTGTTACTAACAACCGATATACTTGTAATTTTTTTATATTTGAAACAAGGCATTCCAATTTCAAATGGCCTATTTCTGATCTTGATTTATTAATTTTATGTGTCTCTGGATTTTTATTCGCTGTTATGAGTTGAAAATATAATTAGGCAGATATACGAAAGTAGAATGCTTGCCAAAACCCGATGATTTATGGAAAATTTTACTTTTGATTGATAGTTGGATTTTTTGTGTTATAATTACAAAATATTGTGTGTGTCAGATTTTGCCAGTACCTACAACAAAATTTAATTGCCAAAAAATTAAAACTGTATAATTTTTTTTTAATTAATTTGATTTTAATGGCTTAACTTGGGAAATAGAGAATGATTTCTGAGTAATCAAAACCAAATTGGAGTCTGTAAGTCTTTTACTTTAGCCGCCATTCAAAAATAAGATTTATTCAATGTCTTAAAAGAATTTATAGATTCAAAATGAAACTTCAAAACCTTTTTTCTCACATGTTAATTAATATTTTTTTATAAAATGTATACTTTTGGAATTACAGAGCAAAGAAATCATTTTTTTATTTAAATGGAGGCTGAAAGGACGACGAACTTGTTTGAAAGAACCCACATTAATTTCAATTGTAAATCCAACATTTTTACTGGTCAGAGTTAAAATAGATATTATTTGATTTCAATTTTTGTCTTTAAATGCAAATTTAATAGATGACATATCTTCATTATCTTCTTTTTTCTTTACGAAAGAGTTCTTAACGAGTTTGACTATTTAAATTATAAAAATTATTAATCAAATTAAAAATTATCAAATAATATTGTCGCTGCAACCTAACTAAATATTTTTTTCGCATGGGAAACTGTTATGTTCTTTGTTATTACTTAGATATATACAAAAGTCAACGAAACCAAAAAGTAGAATGCTTGCCAAATCCGATGATGTTTAAAATACTTCATAAAGTTTTGTATTCGCAATAATAAAAGTACAAAAAGCCGGGTTTGGCCTAGTATGAACAAGAAAATGAAGTTGCTACATGCTAGGTTTTTTTTAATCTGATGCTGTTACACTATTTAAAAGTTGTGCTATTGGAAAAATATACAGAAAATTTGATTTTTGATTGTGTGTTGTTTGAGATTTGTTGGATAAAATTTACCAATTTATGATTAATACTGATTCTCTTGTGTGATAATAACAAAATGCATTGAGTTTCGCTAAATTGTATTATTATCATTCGTATACTGGTTTTTCTAGTACCTACTGTAATTTAAAGCTACAATATAAAAGTTAAACCACTGATATATTTGTTACTTTAAGTGTTATCTCAGCTGGTAATTAATAAATTTTTTATTAGTCTTGTCTAATGTCATTGGTTTTTACTTTTATGAGTTAAAAAATCGTTTTGAAATTATGAAGTATAAAAGAAACGAAGACAAGAAATTGAATTACAATCTTTTTTGATTAATACTGATTGTTTAGTTTCAAAATTCGAAAATGCATTTTGTTTCGCAAAATTAAATTATAAATTTTAAATGTTGGCTTTTTCTGTTGTTGCCTTGTAGTAAATTGTTAATCTGACTTGTCTCTGGATTTATTGTTCGCTGTTATGAGTTGAAAATATAAGTAGGTATGTATACGAAAATCAACTGAAACAAAAAGTAGAATGTAGAATTGTTCACTTTCAATTTCAATTTCAACTTCGAAATTATGAAGTAAACACGAAACACGATAATAAGGAAATAATCTTTTTTTGATTAATACTGATTGTCTAGTTTCAAAATTAAAAATGCATTTTGTTTCCCAAAATTAAATTGTCATTTAAAAGCGTTACTTACCACTGATTAGCTTGTAAATTTTAAAGGTTGGAAGCTTGGGACTCCGATTTTAACTGGCTTTTTTCTGTCCTCGTCTTGTCGTAAACTATTAATTTGATGTGTTTCTGGATTTATTGTTCGCTGTTATGGGTTGAAAATATAATTAGGTATACGAAAATCAACGGAAACAAAAAGTAGAATGCTAGGTAAAACTCGATCATTTACACAAAATTTCATTTTTGATTGATAATTGGATTTTTTTGTGTAAAAATTACAAAATATTGTCTATGTCGGATTTTGCCTAGTACCTACAACAAAGTTTAATGTAATATTTTTGTTAAACTATTGCTGTTGCAACTAAGTTTTTACTTTCGTCTTAGATAGTTTTTTTGAATTTGTATGCGCTAATATGAATTCAGAAATCGAATTAGAATTTTTGGTAAATGCAAAAACAACGAAAGTAAAAAGTTGTGCTAGTAGGCAGAACCTGATGATGTGCAGATAATTAAATTTTGGATTGATAGTTTAAGTTTTTTGTCTAAAAATTACTGCCGGATTTTGCCTGCTACCTACAACAAAGTTTATTTGCAAAAATTAAAAATGTATATAATTTTGTTTAAATTTTGTATACTCTGAACGGTCTATTAATTGGGACAATGCAGTTGTTTTCTTTTACGATTTGTGCCTAATATTTGTTACTTTAAGGTGTTTTCTCAGCTGATAAACTCTATTATGTATTAGTCTTGCCTGATGACTTTGAATTTTTGTTCACTTTTGTGAATTAAAAAGTCAATTTCGAAATTATGAAGTAAACAAGAAACACGATAATGAGGAAATAATCTTTTTTTGATTAATACTGATTGTCTAGTTTCAAAATTAAAAATGCATTTTGTTTCCCAAAATTTAATTTTCATTTAAAAGCTTTACTTACCACTGATTTACTTGTAAATTTTAAAGGTTGGAAGCTTGGGACTCCGATTTTAACCGTCCTTTTCTGTTTGTATCTTGTCGTAAACTGTTGAATTTGATTTGACTCTGGATATATTGTTCGCTGTTATGGGTTGAAAATATCATTAGGTATACGAAAATCAATGGAAACAAAATGACTGTGCACGTACTGTCCAAAACTACGAATTTTTGTTCAAAACCTTCAGTTATTATAGAAAAAAATTCGTACAAATCCGTAGTTTTGGACACTACGCGAAGAGACATAATGGGGGCTATCGTGAATAGGATTTACCTGGGAATGTTTCCCAACTTTGAAAATTTGAAACGCCAATTCTTTTCAACTCCGCTTCGTAAGCTCAAATTTGGCTTATTGAAATGATGGGCAGATCCACCTGCAAAATTTATTTCCGATACCATTATATTCCGATGGATAGTTTCAACCAATATTCACGTTCCAAATTTTCGAAGGAGGGAAACATTCCCAGGGAAATTTTATTCACGGTAGCCCCCAATAAGTAGAATACTAGGCAAAACCCGATTATGTACAGAAAATTTTATTTTTTATTGATATTTTGATTTTTTATGAAAAAATTGCAAAATATTGTATGTCGGATTTTGCCTAGTATCTAAAGTTAAATTTAATTGCAAAAACCTGAAAATGCATAGAATTTGAAAAAAAAGTAATTTGATTTAATTTAATGGCTAGACTTGGGAAATGGTCAGTAATCAAATCCAGATTGCAACTGTAAGTCTTTTATTTTAGCCGCCATTTCAAAAATACGATTTATTCATTGTGTTAAAAGGATTTATGGATTCAAATTGAAACTTCAAAAGCTTTTTTCACATGTTAATTAATCATTTTTATGCTAAGAAAATAAAATGGAGGCTGAAAGGACGACGAGAAGCATTACACGCGTTTTTAACATTACTAATTGCGTGGCAAAACCTTGTCTAAAAGAATCCACTTTTATTTCACTTGTGAAACCAAAATCTAATTGGATTTTTACTGGTCAGAGTTAAAATAGTTATTTTATTTCAATTTTTGTCTTTAAATGAAGGTTTAACAGACGACGCCACTAAACAAAATCCCATCGAACAAAATTTCTCCAAGAAAGAATGAACATTTACATTACGTTCTTTTTTCTTTACGAAAGAGTTCTTAACGAGCTCGATTATTTAGATTATAATAATAATTATTAAAATTAAAACTTACCAAATAATATTGTTGCTGCAGCATCACTAAAAAAAATTTTTGTTCGCATTTAAATCACCGATCGCGACTTTCGACCGCACACTTGAAACTCTTCCATTCGAATGGCGTCATGGCGAGAGACAAGATACAACAAGATATAAAAGAAGGTAATGCGAAAAGAAACGAATCCAGGGCTGTTATATGGATGGAATTGAAAATATATTTGGTCGCGGGTTAACTGAATTGGAAATCGTTTTGATTAAGGTTTAACATGAATGTATTGAAAATAAACTGGGAATAATGATAAATAAGTGTATACATAATAATACATTCTTGCAAGTACACAAATTCTTGCAAATACACAATTATGAATGAAATTGTTTTGGTTTTTGTCTTTTACTTCTGCTTTTTCATACAACGGCAGACATTTTAATGCTGTATATGTAAACCGGATTAAAATTTACATTAAATTTTATTTTTGCTTTAATACTTTTATTTTTGACGTTTATAGATGCGTGTGTCAAAAATAAACTGGGAATCGAATTGAGTGCACTTTGGAGGCAATTTATATTGATAAATAAATAAAGTTATCGACATTTTTGTCCTCTGCTTTTGCTTTTTTATGCAATTAGACTTTTTAATGCTGCGTGTAGACTGAGTTACACTTCGTCTTAAATTTGATTCCTACTTTAAGGCTCTCCCAAACCAACGCGACACATTCGCTGACGACAGTTTTTTGTTGTTTTTAGCATTGTGTACCTGTCGACACGACACAAAACACGACAGATACACAATGCTAAAAACAACAAAAAACTGTCGTCAGCGAATGTTTCGCGTTGGTTTGGGAGAGCCTTTAATATTGATATTGTTGACGTTTTCAGATCATATTTACATTAGTAAATTCTTGTAAATACACAATCATAAATCGAATTATTGACATTTTTGCCGCCTGTTACTTCTGCTGTTTCACACAATGCAGACATTTTAACGCTGTGTGTAAACCAGATTGAAATTTATTTTATATTTTAGTTTTGCTTTAATACTTTTATTTTTGACGTTTTTAGATGCATGTGTCAAAAATAAAATGGGAATTGAATTTAGCGCACGTTGGAAGCGATTTATATTGATAAATAAATGAAGTTAACTACATTTTTGTCTTCTACTTTTGCTTTTTCATGAAATGTTAGACTTTTTAAAGCTGCGTGTAGACTGGGATATTATTCGTCTTAAATTTGATTCTCACTTAAATATTCATATTGTTGACGTTTTCAGATACATATGTCTAAAATAAACTGCGAATTGAACTAAGCGCATTTTTAAGACAATTTACATTAGCAAATTCTTGTAAATACACAATCATAAATCGAATTATTGACATTTTTGCTTTTTACTTCTGCTGTTTCACATAATGGCAGACATTTTAACGCTGTGTGTAAACCGGAATGAAAGTTATTTTATATTTTAGTTTTGCTTTAATACTTTTATTTTTGACGTTTTTAGATGCATGTGTCAAAAATAAAATGGGAATTGAATTTAGCGCACCATTGTAGCGATTTATATTAATAAATAAATGAAGTTAATTACATTTTTGTCTTCTACTTTTGCTTTTTTATGCAATGTTAGACTTTTTAAGGCTGCGTATAGAGTGGGTTATTATTCGTCTTAAATTTGATTATTACTTTAATATTTATATTGTTGACGTTTTCAGATACATATGTCTAAAATAAACTGCGAATTGAACTAAGCGCATTTTTAAGACAATTTACATTAGCAAATTCTTGTAAATACACAATCATAAATCGAATTATTGACATTTTTGCTTTTTACTTCTGCTGTTTCACATAATGGCAGACATTTTAACGCTGTGTGTAAACCGGAATGAAAGTTATTTTATATTTTAGTTTTGCTTTAATACTTTTATTTTTGACGTTTTTAGATGCATGTGTCAAAAATAAAATGGGAATTGAATTTAGCGCACGTTGGAAGCGATTTATATTGACAAATAAATGAAGCTAACTACATTTTTGTCTTCTATTTTTGCTTTTTTATGCAATGTTAGACTTTTTAAGGCTGCGTGTAGACTAAGTTATTATTCGTTTTAAATTTTATTCTTACTTTAATATATATATTGTTGACGTCTATATGTCTAAAATAAACTGTAAATTGAATTAAGCATACTTTGAAGACAATTTACATTGATAAATTCTTACAAGTACACAAATATTTGCAGATACACAATCATAAATTGAATTATTGACATTTTTGTCTTTTCCTTCTGCTATTTTCTGCAGTGGTAGACTTTTTTAAGTTGCGTGTAAACTAGGTTGTTGAAATTTATGTTAAATATAATTTCTACCTCAACATTTTTATTTTTGACTTGTTTGGTTTGATTTTAATAAATGAATTGAAAAATATCTTAAAATGTTGATTATATTAACTACAAAACCAATGTGTATACCTACCAAAAATTAGGCCATTATACTTTTATCCTTCCTTGAACAAATCTATTCCTACTGGGCTTTGAAGGCCTATAAATGGAAATATTTGCTTTTGTTTGGAAGCAAATCTTTACATACATTTAATTTTCTTTTCCAGTAATTTTTAAATACTACTGATTAGCAAACAATAGATAATATTTATCCCTCATTTTTCCTGATGGAGTCGTTTTCAAATAAAAAAACCTTCATAACATCTCTGGATCAATGATCTCATGCTTGTAAAGAGACCGAGAATTATGTTACCACACATTGCATTTGCTTGTCCCGTTATAGGTTGGCGTCTCTGAGGCGCACAGATTTTTTAAAAGGAGAGGGAAAGAGAACGATAGATTGGATTACAATCTGTTTTCTTAGCTCTGTAGCGTCATCTGGATTTCCTGATAATATGTACCGGGAGACTGGTATATTCTACCAGTTCAATTTTATTTTTAAGGAGAGGGATAGAGAAAGGTAGATCGAACTGAAAGTTTTCTTTTTCAGCTTGAAAACAAATTGTTCAAAGAAATAAAACAGGGAGGTAAGGAAAATGAGGAAGTACAGATATGTATTGAAGATTTTTGAGGCTGATGCAGTTTTCAAAATCCAAAAGCTTGTGTGGCAGTTTATGTATGCTCGTTTTTTAAACTAATTTATAGATAAAATGCAAGACAAAAATTATTTTGAAAAATGCAGTCAAATTAGGAGACAATAATTTTTTATTTTAACATTTATATTCTTTTCTCGCTCCACAGAAAAAAATATTGTATATCTTTTTATTATTCGTTTAATTATTTTTATTCTGAAATTAAGAACATAGTAATGTTTTGAATGAAAATTTGATAATGATTTCATGCAACCTACGTTCTTCTATTTGCACTTAAAATTTATTCTTTTAACTTTTTTTTCATTTATAATTTTAGTCTTATTCTATGTTCCTGATACCGGTTACCAGGCTTCAGATAATCTTTCTTTTACCGGAAAATGGTAATATTTATCTTGATTTCTGATGGTATACTTTCTATCAGAAATTCCAGATAGTATTTATCAGAATATCTGGAGATCTTATGAACATACTTATATTCTTGGTTCCTGATACCGGCTACCAGGATTCAGATAATCTTTCGTTTACCAGAAAAATGGTAATATTTATCTTGATTTCTGATAGTATTTTTTCTATCAGAAATTCCAGATAATATTTATCAGAATATCTGGAGATCTTATGAACATACTTATATTCTTGGTTCCTGATACCAGCTACCAGGATTCAGATAATCTTTCGTTTACCAGAAAAATGGTAATATTTATCTTGATTTCTGATAGTATTTTTTCTATCAGAAATTCCAGATAATATTTATCAGAATATCTGGAGATCTTATGAACATACTTATATTCTTGGTTCCTGATACCAGCTACCAGGATTCAGATAATCTTTCGTTTACCAGAAAAATGGTAATATTTATCTTGATTTCTGATAGTATTTTTTCTATCAGAAATTCCAGATAATATTTATCAGAATATCTGGAAATCTGATGAACAATCTTATATTCTTAGTTCCTGATACCGGCTACCAGGATTCAGATAATCTTTCGTTTACCAGAA
The DNA here is from genome assembly GCA_932273885.2 of Leucozona laternaria. Taxonomy (NCBI): domain Eukaryota; kingdom Metazoa; phylum Arthropoda; class Insecta; order Diptera; family Syrphidae; genus Leucozona; species Leucozona laternaria. The sequence goes on along the minus strand of OW026367.1, from coordinate 129,119,411 downwards.
AAATGGTAATATTTATCTTGATTTCTGATAGTATTTTTTCTATCAGAAATTCCAGATAATATTTATCAGAATATCTGGAAATCTGATGAACAATCTTATATTCTTAGTTCCTGATACCGGCTACCAGGCTTCAGATAATCTTTCTTTTACCAGGAAAATGGTAATATTTATCTTGATTTCTGATGGTATTTTTTCTATCAGAAATTCCTGATAATATTTATCAGAATATCTGGAGATCTTATGAACATACTTATATTCTTGGTTCCTGATACCGGTTACCAGGCTGCATAGATAAACTTAACTTTACGAGGAGAACAACTGATAAGTTTAAGAGAAAAATGGTTCTTTTTATCATGATTCTTCATGGCATATTGTCTTTCAAAAATTCCAAACGATATCTATCAGGCTATTAGGAAATCTGATACAAACTGTATACTATTAGTTCCTGATATTGGTTATCAGACTCCAGATAAACTTTACTTTACCAGGAATACTGATAACATGTATCAGAAAAATGATTTTATTTATCATAATTTTTTTTGGCATATTTTCTATCAGGAATTCCTGATTATATTTATTGGACTACCAGGAGATCTGATACTTAGTTTGTTTATCATGTTCCTGATACCGGTTATCAGACTCCAGATAAACTTTACTTTATCAGGAAAACCGATAATATATATCAGGCAAAGGAGATTTAAAACACAATTTATATATCAGGTTCCTGATATTGGTTATCAGACTCCAGATAAACTTTACTTTATCAGGAATTCCTGATTATATTTATCAGACTACCAGGAGATCTGATACTTAGTTTGTTTATCATGTTCCTGATACCGGTTATCAGACTCCAGATAAACTTTACTTTATCAGGAAAACCGATAATATACATCAGGCAAATGGTACTATTTATCTTGATTTCTCCTGATAAAATTTTTATCAGGAAATCTGATAAAAAATTTGTTTTCCTGGTTCTGGTACCGGTTATCTGGATCCAGATAAACTATCTTTTACCATGGAATCTGATAACATTTATCTGGAAAACGATAGTATTTATCAGGTTTTCTCCTGGTATATTCTATCAGTAAATCTGATAAAAAAATTTTCTCGCGGGTTCTGGTACCGGTTATCTGGATCCAGATAAACTATCTTTTACCATGGAATCTGATAACATTTATCTGGAAAACGATAGTATTTATCAGGTTTTCTCCTGGTATATTTTATCAGAAAACCAGTATCTGGATTATTTTTTGAGTGTACATAAACGCTATGAACACGACATTGCCGATAGTTGTTTTATTCTCTGGGATTTGGGCTTGTCCTTAAAACGAAAGTAAGACTGACAAATCAGAAATCAGTTCGTATGGTCGAGAATAAGGATATTTTTAATGTAAACTATTTGGCGCAAAAAAAAACCAACATCGGAGACTTAAGTGCCACTTTTTAAGGTAAGTGTGCACTGTGATATTGCGCTTCAATCTTTCACATTGCCCACTTGAGTGGCACTTTTCTGACTGTGAAACTGGCCCCTATAGTCCATATGATACATTGACAATTTATTACAAATGTCAAACGACTACTTTGCTTAATGGCACTGTTTAAGGCGTGTTGAGCTGGAATTAAAGTAAAGAGCTTTAAAGCTTCCAATATAGTTTAACATCAGGCTGATAAACTAAACATTTATAATAAGAATAACTCTCTACTCGTTTCTTGCAAGTTGCAACATGAGATGGAAAATTTCTAGTTCAGCTTTGCTAAAATTACCATGTATTGAGAGGAAATAAAAACCCTTGTCCTTGGTAGGATGTTTCGTGCGTTTGACTTTTAGGCCGAAAGTCCGTGTTTGAATCCAGGCTATTCCAACTAAAATTTTTGTTCAGTGGTACTATTCTTCTTGAGAAATTCAAAAGAGTATTTCGTGTCAAAATATAGTGTATTTCATCTTAGCCGTTTGTATTCGGGATTCAGGATTGGTTGAGAGTGTAAGCCACTGGACTCTAGCTTTTCAAAAGATTTTATTTTGAAATATTTAATATTTTATATTAAAAGAAAATCCTAACCAAATATCTCGGTTAAATTTAACCAAGTTAATTGATTAAAAATCAGGAGTTGCCTTTGATTTATTCATTCATGTTTATAATATGGTCGAGACTTTATAAAATATAAATAATCCCGCAATTTTTTCAAGGTTTTTGATGTTCTGAAGCTGCTTACAGAATTTCTCAATAAGCTTGGGTTTTCCAGATACCTTAAGAGTAAAAGAAAACAGCTTTATATTGTTTAATTTTAGGTATTTTTTTTTAAACAAATCTTAAAACGGCATTTGAATAAGGCTTGATCTTAAAGACTTACTCATAAATGATAAATAATTGTTACACTACAATACAACATTTAAGTACTTTAATATGGAGATGTGCTTACACTACACTCGTTTAAAAATGTTAAACTAATAAAGCTGGCTTAGGAGCTATATTGTGTGCTCAAGAGGCCAATCTGAATCTTCCTTCTATGCATGCTGTAATCCATTAAATTAGTTTTTAGAGGACCACTTTGTCAAGTCGAATGCTTAAAACTCAACCATGTTCGGTACTGCAGCCCATTAAGTCACTTACTTCCAGCTATTAAGCTTGAACAAAATGGAAGCAACCGAGTTAATTTTAACTGAATTACTCAATTGTTTTTACCCAATTTATGTTAAGTATGGAAATTCTTTTGTACCTATACTTACGAACCTAATTCTGTACTAATTATTATTATTTATCCTTGTTTCCAAAATGTCTTCATCTAGATTCTAGGCATCGTGTTTTCATTTTCTACCTCTGTGCCTGTATTAGTTTTTGGCTTGGTGTTTGGTTTATTTGACTTGCATAGTCTCATACTAATTTCCCCATCATATCACAGACAAAAAATGACTTGAAAAACATTTCCTGTACATGTTCTTCTTCTTCTTGTTTTCCATGTTGGTATATCTTGTTTGGATGCTTATGAAATCCTTGAAAAATACTTATGTGTATATTACATTGTTTCACAAGGAAAACATAAGTGTGTACCTACTTCTGTTAAACATTATGAAGCTTCTGTTCTTTGTTTACAAGTACCTACCTAGCAACCTACATATATACATACGTACATACGAAAATCTTGAAAATGAAGGTAACTCAGAGCCAGACCAGAGCTCTGGAATACCAAGAAGTGTTATGGTTATAGTTAAGGATGAATTCAAATTATTGCGGTTAAAGGAATAGAGAATAATAATTTTGAATTTCTAAGCCACAATCTAAACTAGGTTGAATATTTTATAAATTTTTTTGTTTTTTTTTTTTAGAAAGAAAAGAATTATGTATTCAAGGAGCATTTAGGGTATCATGTTTGTTTTGTATTGTTTTCAAAATTTTCAAAACTTAGAGAAAAATATAATATGCTTATGTTTATGTACTTGATGGCATTTCAAAAAGGTTTTCTTTTATTCATGAGTGGAGAACTTTACGAAATACATATATGCACATAATATGTATCTATGTTTTCGAAAACAAAAAATTAGCTTTAAGAGAAATGCAATACATGAATTGTATAACATGAGTCAGCAGGTGAGGTACTAGTAGAGTAGAGCTGTAAGAGAGCACTTCATACAATCCCAATTAAATATTTTCATTTTATTTTTAAAATATACGGGCGTAAATAATGGAATTATGGTAGACTAAAATTGTTTCTATAGTACATTAAGTTTGTATTTAATACCACAGTTCAAAAATCATGTAGCAGTTACTCGAATCTTAACTGAAGATGGTTTATAATTGTTTATAATTGAGTAAGCATTTTACATTTTCTTGTTCGGAGTAAATGGAGAATCGCAGAAGTTATAATGGTTTTGAAACCTGGGAAACCATCGCATTAAAAGAATTCTTATAGGCCCATTTCGCTCCTCCCTGTGATATCAAAAGTCTTTGAAATTATTAGTCTTCAGCTAATAAAAGAGGAAAAAGGCCTAGTAGCTTAACACGAGTTCGGATTTAGAAGCACTCTACGATTGACCATAAGTGCACATAATCACCGATGTAATTGAAAATGCTCTTGAAGACAAATAAATTTATTCGATGGTCTTTTTAGATGTGTCGCAAGCTTTTGACAAAGGATGGCACGCAGGCCTCAAATTCAAATTAAAACAAATTCATAGGGGTCATGACCCCCCCCCCCCCAGAAGCCTAGAGCAAGAGATAAACAGTCGTGTTTATTGGATTTACTTAGAACACTTTTGGACAACTTTTTTATAAACGCATTTTAACATTTGTCTAAATATATCCTGTTATTGATATACTAATATCCTTTTAGTCTTTCAATTTCGTGGACTTTCATGGATACGTTCAATGAACATTTCATTAATTTCAAGAATAATTTTTCAATTCGTTCCTAGACTTACATTTGGCGTTGCACGTATACTCATTTTAGAACTGGGTTTGGACATCCAATTGCAGTGTCTTAGTTAGACAATCGATGGAAAATATTTATAAATAAGGTTTTGGAGTAGCGCAGTTAGACATACTTAAAATAGGTTTAATAGCTGTAGTCCGAAATATTCCGAAAAAAGTGTAGATGGATGCAAACGCAAAGAATTTTGATTTGTACATCTATGGGAACTTGATGTAATTTTTATCAAAGCCGTGTGGCATAAGAGATCCCTTATCTCTAATCGGGTAGTGTTTTTGAGTTACAACTACTTTTCGGGTATAATAAAAACCTTTTTTTTGTATGAGTCCCACTGGTCTGATATCTTCTTTCTTCTGTACGCTATGTCCACTTAAAAAACATTTTTACCAACCTAAGAAATTTTGATGATTCTAAAAATTAACTGAATTTTACCAAAAAAGTAGTTATTTCATTCAGGCAACTTTAAGATATTATAGTCGTCTCGGTCTCGTTAACTTATTCTCGGCTCGGTATCGTCTTGGTTGGGGCATTTTTTGCATTTTTGAAGATGAAATATCAAACCAGAATTTGAATCTAGAAACTGCTTAGTATGTATAGGTATATTAATTGCAAAAATCAATTTTATAATTAAAAATTGCAATGTTTTAATTTTGTGTCTTTTCTGCCAACATCACCTTTGTCAACGATACTATCGCTATTTAAATGTAAGTCCGATACTTTTCTCATCTCCAGGAATTGCATGCGTTTTATATAATTTTGTTGGTGATTTGTCCTCGGGCAACGTGACCCCCTCCAAACTGAAATCCTAGAACCGCGCCTGGCGTAATATATCTGATTTTTTTTTGCAGAAAATAAAATTGTGATAGGCCCTGCACATCAAGTGATATTGGCATTGTATTTTAAGGTCTTCGCTGATGTTGATAACAACAGGCAACCAAAGTTACTTGCAAGTGAGGTTTACTCCCCTATAATGGTGCAGCATAGGTTTTAAGCATTCTGGTGGTAGTTTCTTCTGAAAAGCTGTTTCAATTCCTTCAATTTAGTGGAACAGAATTTCGGTGAGAAATGGCTGAGAATTGCTTACGTTTAAATCCTGTGTTCAAGTAAAATCCTTACCATTTGTCGCATGAATACCCGTGAATTTTGAATCGATACAATTTAGGGTGCTCTAGTTATCATTTAAAACTATTTCACGTAAGCCAACCCCATTATTAAACTGCTGAGATTTGCCTGTTTTGAAAGGAAATTGACAATCTTTTCCCCTGAGTTCAAAACATGGTTTATGGTTCGGTGGATTTAAGGACGAGAAAAATTGTTTGTGGCTCGGTAATTTCAGAAGCTACTATTTTTTGTATATATGAACAGAAAGTGTCTTCACTTGCAGTAATACTGTTTTAAATACCACACCAAAATACCAGCTGCTATTTCAAAAGTTCGTAAATTACCTCAACCCAAAAACAAGCCCTGCTACAGCTCATTAAATCCATGACTATAGTTTTCATTTTTTTAGTTCATGTTTACATTATCAGGCACCATTTTGATATAACAATAACATCGCCGGGATTATGAGTTCGTAAAACATAGACACACTTGCATTGGAGGCTCTTGGCCCACCACCTTCTCTGTTAAGTCAAGATTGTTCCTTACATTTTATATTACCCCATAACTCTGTAAAATGCTATTTTCACATTCTATAAATAAATCTAAACACCATACTTACAATTAAAAATATTTCCTCGAAATCATAAAATAGCTCGCCATGTAACAGAGTTTCATTCTGTTGGCTATCACACTTTGGTGTGGCAGAAACAAAACCCAAGAAGTTCCTAATTTCGACAATCGGGTCATGGAATTAATTTTCTATGATAGTTTAATTAGTAATGGGAATAGGAAGCAACGGAAGAAGCACAAGTTCCACCCGCTATATCAGTGTTGTGCTGTACACAATTCAGCTGTTCCAAGTAAGAATTAATAATTTCGCGAAGTGAAACTAAGTTTATCAACTTGTTACCATCATTGCTGCGAAGTCCTGGCCTCGTAGTTATTGTGCGGTGGGTCTGATGGTGCTCTGCCTTACATACATAGCTTGTTCTGGCAATAGTCAACATCTTTGATGTTGTGGAGATCCCGGCTGGAATAACAGTGGTTACAGTCTCTCTCTCTCTCCGTTTCTATACTATCTATCTGGGATTATTCTAGTTTTATTAAAAGTTTTTCCTAACTACAACATTTCGTCTTTTGGCTGTCGTATTTCGTATAATATGCTGTTACTGATGGTATAGAACTACTTCCACCCCACTCGAGAAAAATAGGAACAATGCTAGAATTGCATATATTCCAGGACGAATCCTTAAATCCTCGAGGGGATGATGGCGTGAGAGAGGATATGACTTTATGATTCCCACAATGAGCTCACGCCGAACATACAACTGAAATACACACAGCTCGACGAGCAGATTGAATTCGGTTCCATGTCCCTGATGTCGGGCTGGCTGGCTGGCATGGCATGGCATTGTCTTGTTTGCTGTAAAAGTTGTAGTTACTACCGCGGGGGCTTGCCCCGCAAAACTAATATTTTTTCTGTAGAGAAGAGTACATCTGTTTGTGTGCTGTGATGGTTGTGGGCATACGAGAATGCTGTGTTCAGTTCAACCAGCAACCAGCAGTAAGCGGAGGCGGTCGCTGGAGTTATCGTCTCAATTCTCGGTCTCATAGCATTGTTGTCGTTGTCGTCGTCGCGCTTTCTTAATCATGGAACTACACTATTTTAATTGAGTTATAAATCCAAATGAAATTTTAATCAATTTTAATGCCGTCGACCTAGTAAGATATGCGGAATATAACAACGTGCGGTTGGGAACGCCATCCAGCCTTCTATATATTTCAACTGCTTCTTGCAGTTTTTGTTTTATTCTCCAAGTTAAAAGCGAGGGGTTAGGCTTAATGTTCCTATACTAAAAAGTAATAAAACAGGGCCGGATTAATCATATTATAAGGACTGGGCACGGCATATTAATTTAACCTTGAAATTGGTACCAATGCTTTTTGAAAATTTTCCAGAGGGGTTTGGATAATTTTTTGTTCTACAACTATTTTAGCTATATTATAATTTTTCTTGGCAAGAACCGGGTTCTACGTGAGAAATGATAATGAGAATAATAGAAAATCCAAAATACTAACCAACCCACAACCAATTGTCTAGGTACACGACACATTTAACTGCAGGGAAATTTAATAAAAAATTTAAAGAAATGTTGGGCGCCATTTTCGTTACGAAATTTTATTCACTATAGCCCCCAACAAGGAATTTCCTGAACTCCTGAACGAACTAAATCTGCTCCTGGTGAACATTTTTAACCAAGTTTAAAATTGTGCGAATGAGCATCAGCTTAGTGTCTCTGCTGCTGAACCTTCATTTTATTCCTCATTTAAAGAATATATAGTTTCATTCCTCATGAGACTCTCAGCATGTTATACTAAGTCAGAAATAGAATATGAGCAACATAGGAAAAGAGGAAAGTGGTACCCATAGTATAAGCAGTACAAACTTCCGCACACACCGCAGAAACCGTCAAGATGCCAAAGCGAAAAAGCCAAAGAATTATGAATTTCCCTGGGAAGGTTTAATTGTTTACTTCTTAATGGAGCATCAGATTAAGTGGTGATTAACTGCTGTGTTAATGAGTCGGCCTCAGAGCATCTGAATTGTATAAGTGAACAGCCTCAGATTCAGATTCAGATTTGTGCTCGTTACTTTATTTACTATTTCTTGACAGTGGCATGAACAATTAAGAAGTTTCCCAGATGTATTAAGCTTTTACTATATGCTCTGCTTAACCATTATCCCCCTTTTCCCCCTCAACTATGATGGTTATAAGATTCAACTGAATGAAACTTAAGTTCGGACGGAGAACACGATGATTTAGGGGGAACTCGAAAAAGATATTTGGAACGAAGTTGCGGGGGGTCAAGCATTAATTGGGTCCCCTATTTGAGGGTTTATTGCGTGAGTGTCATCCAAAAAGGGGATTTTGCCAATCATATATTACCTTTTTAGTGTCCAAAATAAATAAATTGCTTCTTATCGTGGAGATCATGTTTGTTAATTTATTGCTGGACCAGACATAAAATACATTTTATGGCAGGACATTACGTTCTTTTCTACCGTGAAATTTTCCGTCAGAAAATAAATATAGTATGTAGGTTAGGTATGGCATAGAAAAGTGTATAGGGAGAGTTTCTTTGTAGATATATGTTCATAGTTTTATGAGAAACTAAGCTTCCTTTGTAATTTACACAAGAAGCCCACTGTGCATTGGATAGCTTTATTGGATATGTTTCTTTGGTAGGTAAAATATGTTATGTAGGCGATTTTCTGTCCTTTTACTATATTAAAACGATAGTTAAAGGTATTTCAGCTTCAGAGAAACTTCATCAGTGCTGCCCACGAATGTCGACAGACACATCAAAAAGTTAATCGTATTGTTTTATTTCAAGGCTGGCAGTTTTCGAATTTGTTTCGTAGATATACTGTCAAACTACGAATTAAGACGACAAATGAAATGGGTTTATCCTTAACGTCCATATTATTCAGATTTAAATTAATTTAATTCTTAACATTAAATCCAATCTTTTATATAATTAACTCGGTAAATCCACATTTAAATATACAATTTTTAAATCGTATGCATGGATAAATCCAATTGAGTTTAAACTGCTCTCCGGAGATCAGTTTTCGTCCTTAAATCCAGATTATTTCGAACAAGGACATAGATTTAATAAGTCTGGATTTAAAGTCTACTTAAATCCAAAGTGAATAATATGGCGGTAAATTTTGACACTTCGGATCAGTATGTCAGTGCTGACTTAACTCCGAGTTAAACGGGAGTTAGCCAATCCTGCAAATAAATTGAACCCAACGCAGGAACAGTTTTCAGTGTAGGATTTACTTTCACTTCCAGTTGTCAAAATTCTATTGAAATCAAAGTGCGACACTTTGGAAGTGCACTTTCGCTATCGATACAGAGAGGCATAAGCTATACATATGACAAGCGCGATTTCTCTAGTATTTATTTTGATGTGACGTAATTGTCAGAAATAACGTTTCAGTTAATCCAGAGATTACATACAAATTCGTTGAGTTAACTCGCGATCTAAATTTACTGAAATACAAGTTTCAGGAGTTAAAGTCGGGTTAAACTCCAAACCATACATACATGTTCTTGCACTGAGAAATGGGGCCTCAGGAGAGGATCGGATGGTTTCATTTTCCTACATTCGATTGAGGAAGTTAATCATGCTGATTATAGAACTATGCTACAATGATCTCTTTTATTTTCATGAGAAATCCTTAAAATAAAGGTAGAGAGATTTGATGGTTTGAGAAAAATGATGGTAAAATAGTTCGGAAATCGTTAATGAAGTTCATTTGACCTATTCAATTATTGAAAATAATGTTAATCCAGTGTTAACCTCAATAGTAACATATTGCGCGTTCCATAATCATGACGGTTTAAATTATTTAATCACCTTCTAATTGATAATTAGTTTTTTTGTTTCTCATTTTCTAACCTTGAAATTTTTGCCTCTTTTCTGTTTTCATTTTCCCATGAACTTAAAACAATCAAAAAGAACAAATTACTATATGCCTACTTATTAGAGTATCAAGAGTCATTAAAACTCCCTAAAATGACTTAAGCTTATTTAAAATAATCATTAGCTCATCTTGAATTCGCAAACTGAAGAATATATATCTTATACATGCTTAAATAAAATTAAGCTTAAAAGAAACTCTTCACGTAATCCGCCTGTCAGCGGGCTGGTAGGTATAAATTTTAAATCTCTTTCTCGTGGATATATAAAATTTATAAAGTAAAAAAAAAAAACAATCTTTTAATCTTCCAAAAGGAAGGCATTAAGGCAAATACACAGAGCTAGCTGCGGTGTTACCAAAACGCAACTGCGTTCAAAATGACACATTAAATGGCCAAGTTAAAAAAAATAATAAAAAAAATACCAAAGCAAAACAAAACTAAACGAAATGCTTAACGACACAACAACTTCAACAAAATATATAAAAGAACAAATCCCAAGAACAAGATCTAAAAAAGAATTTTCTCATCTCATGTGAGATGTGAGACTGCGGCTCCTCCTAAAGTGACGACGACGACAACGACCACAGCCGATGGAACTATATATACCTAGGTAAGGTACAAGGGTCCACCACCGCACTACCTAACAGAGAAATGCATTCCCAAACCACACACAAACTGTCGAGACGCTTTAGCGCCCACGCTCTTGAATTCCCCAAAACAATCCCAAGTAGGCACATCATCATCTTCATCATCGACCGTGCCAAGGAGCATGTGAACCGGCCAAAGAAATGCCCATCACAACAGAACAAAAAAATGTTATTCAACGCACAGTCTCGACTTAGTGGAAAACATTTATTCCAACTCCACAACAAGATGAAGAATAATTGAAGAACCAAGGAGCATCATCATCATCATCAACAGTATCGTCATTGCCAAGATCGCGGTCCTGAGATTAAAAGCCATCACAGTAAGCGTGCGCGCACTGGTCACCCACAGGGCCACCACTCACAAGTGCTTATATCATATCGCAAACATCACGAGCTTCGATCGTATTATCGGGCTATGCTCGCAGGGTTCCTTACAGACATCAGGTATCAGTGTTCTCACTTTATGCATATATATTACAGTATAGCTGAGGTCCAATTTAGATTGGTCTAAACCGAGATTAACTGAAATCAATCACTTATCTTTTTCAAGTCTCAAGATTAAACAGACACATTCGTTTCGTTAATTTAAAATATAAACTTTAAATCAATCTTTTGAAAATCTCATTTACAAATATTGGGCTGAATGCATTCATTTGAAAATAATTGATAAGCCTTTTTCATTGTTTAAGAGAAAGAAAAAACCAAAATTTCTGCTTCAAACAAAATTGAAACACTATTTTTTACACATACTGTCTAAGTAAATCTACTACTTCTTGTAAATAGTTGTGGCCGCTGGAAAATTTTGATGGAAACACTGTACAATACTACGTTTTCATCAACCACTAAACCCAGATTAAATTAGATTTCCCTTAAATCTTCTTTAAATCTCGAGGATTTATCATAATACAAATACTATGCTTATTTGTAATCTTAGTTTAGATTACCTTACTAAATCTGTGTCCACCACAAAATTTAACAAGTTGGTTATTTTTAACGGTACCTTCATGCAAAGGTATTTTTATTTTTATGAAGTGGAAGTGAGACAGATACTTTTATTTGTTATCAAAGGAAGCAATGAATGCGTTTAGTGCAATAGTAACCATATTCGATTTGTAAAACTATTGGCACCATGAAAATTTAACAAAATTATATAATAAATCTTTCAAATTTTAAGAAGATTAAAAGTAAATCTAATTTAAGCCCAGTCTAAACTAAAGAAAATCTATTACGATTTTGTTTCCTCTTATATACATATATGCAAGACATTTTAGAAGCAACTTGTTTCTTCGTGTGAAAAGGGACAAAGTGTCCATTTGGTTTTAATATATACTATGTTTCCACTAAAGGTTTATCTCAATTTGGATTAAATTAATATAACCACACAAAAAGATTAAAAAATAGATTAACTTTGACTTTTCCCATGAAGTTTAAGTGAGACAAAAAGTTTCACATCTGTCAATAAATAAACAAAAAAGGTTGGATTTTCCAATGAATGCGTTCACCGAGACATATAAAATAATTTGTAAAACTATTGGCCCTCTGAAGATTTAACAAGATTTATTTGAAATCTACTAGATTTACGAAATAAATTTGTATATTTAGTAAATCTTCGAGATTTGAAGAAGATTATGGACAAAATCTTATTAAATCTCGGTTTAGTTGTCGGTGGAAACGTAGTTTAAAGTTACAACTGAATATTAAAACAATTCGTTTGAAGTGGGAACCCTGTTAGAGGGTGTATTTTACCCCCCATCATCTTCGGGATCCCTGTGCGCAAAAGAACAAAGGTAGGTACTCGAATTTAGCAGTAAAAATAGTTTTTCTGCCATCCCATCCAAAACGTGGTTTTTATTGTTGCACAAAAGAACTTAAACAAATAAAAAAAAAAAAAATAAATAAATAAATTTTTGTTGTTGGCCTGGCGTCTATGCAGACGCGAACGCGAACGCGACCCACAATCTGGTCTGGACGACGAACAGAATTCTGTGTTCACACCTAAATTCGTTGTGGGTTTTTTGGAATTTTGTATTTTTTTCTTCGAACTCTTTTTTCAGCTGTGGGATCTCTGTTATTATTGCATTTTTTTTTATTCTTATTGCGAGTACGCCGCCGCCGACCGCTTCCATCTCCAGTGTTTTGTGCATAAAAAAGATGGAATCCCGTAGATACAGATTACAGATACACTGATGCCAATGTCCCGTCGCATCGGTCGTCGCTGATATACATATATCGTTCTTTTATTATTTGTTTATGTTTGGGCTTTTTTTTGTTTAAATCTGTTTTTCTTTGGAGCTTCACCATCATCGTCATCATTGATGTACACTCTGTACTTTGTTGTGGTTGTCCCTTGCAACAGTGTATAAACAAAGCACCTAGTATATATCTGCGGTGGACTTTGGAGTCGTGTGGGCTTTGCTATGGGCATGATGACAAAACGCATTCTCTTCTCATGGGATCAGTGTTTTGTGTTCGTGACTTCTTAAAGGTGTGAAGGTGTTTTCAAAGCCTCATAGATGTTTGAAAAAGGTAGATTATAGGAATTCTACTGTGTGCTAGGTATACCTACCTCAAAATCTAAACCAATATGAAGAGCATTCCTTAGCTGTTGAAGTTTGACTATTACAAATAGATTCCATGATTTTGCGAATTCTGATTTCCTTAACGAAAAAAAAATTAAAATTTTGGGCAATTTTTAAAGGGCTTTATGCCAAAAGAGGCAGTTCAAAATCTGATGATGCAAACAACTTCTAAAAATTGTAACCTCATCCAAACTTCATTTTCTCCTAGTTTCAGGGAACTAGATATACCAGAACTACAACAGCCTTCAAACAAATACTTTGGAACTCTCAAAGTTGTCAGGTTAAATTTCAAAGTCGATGGTTTTGCTCACAAATGGATTGTATCTCATATCTATGGAAGTTTCAAGGGATTATTAGCTTTCAATCCACTATGTGTTCAAAATTGTTGTGTAGAAATGACCAATTCCAGCACTATTCGATCACTGATCTAGGATGCTGCTGGACTGACCAATAAAGTTTCTTATTTCAGGAATGCAAAAGTGAAATCAGTTGTGGAATAAGAACTTTTGTAACAGTAGTTATAAAGATACATATAAGGACCGAAAACAACGAACGGTTATGTAATGTCTTTATAAAAGGTGGGAAAAGAAGTAATGTCATAACATAATGTACCATAACTTTTGCAAATGGCGTCAACTTAGAGGTATTGGTTCGAGTCGCACTCTAGGCAGAATTCTTTTCTATATTCCCCCAGCTATACAACTAGACGCCACCCGTGGGATTCCATGCGACAATCAATACCTTATTTCTCAGTCCACTGGGCCAACAAAAATTCTTTCCTATCCTTCTTACTAGTTCCGTGCAATTCAAGTTGCATTTAAAAGACCTTAGAACTTACATGCATATAGGTATGTAGTTAAAATTATTATTATTATAATTTCTACAGATAGATGTTAACTGAGTTTTTTAGATTCCTATAAATACGAACCTTTATAGTAGCCAATGGTACGTAGTAGGTACGTATAGGACTGTCAATCCGAAGGTCTGGTGATCCAATCGTGTCAGCCTCTGCGAACTGCGAACTAAAAACAGAAATGTTTCTTTTCCACGAGTAGGTACTGCCTCAGACATAGTTGGGAGTTGTATAATTCACTATAGCCCTGGTTGTCTACGAGCCAGGGTTGCCAGTTTAGGGGTTTTCCCCCTAGATTTAGGGGCTTTTTTTGTCGTTGGGGGGTAATCGGGGGTTACAAGATGTTTGGGGGGAAATTTGGGGGGATTCATTTAGAGATAAAAGGTTGATGAATCGTATGGGTATTGAAACAGCTGACAGTATTCTACGAGTTAGATATTCTTCACATTCTGGATGTCAGAATTTTACACCAACATCAACACAAGAAATGCTTTCACAATTGAGAAGATGTATCAAACCGACCGACGGGTGACTCGAGAGCCAAAACGAAGATGACTTTAGGTCGGTTTCTTTACGTTACGAGAAAAAGTTTGGGCTCGAGCTTTTGATGTTGTTGTTGTAATTTTTGACCAAAAACTTGAATAAAGGAAACGCATTTGGGATGTTTCTGATTGGCATTTACCATTTTGGGCTCTTTCAAAGGAACCATCAGGAGATGTATTTATCGTAATATTTGTTGCCATTGCTTCATTTAATTAATTTATTTATTTTTGTTTTAATTTATTTATTTTTCAATGACCGTCTTATTTAGAATTAATCAAATTTAAAATTAAAAACAAAATTAAGAGGTAAGAATAAAAATAAAAATTGAAAACAAATTTAGGGGTTTTTGTTGATAAAATGTGGTAATCTGGGGGGTTTCTAAATTTTTCTGGGGGGAGATTTTTTTTCATCTGGCAACACTGCTACGAGCTGTCACGTCACCAAATTTATAATTTTTTTAAACTTTCAGAAGATTAAATAGGATAAAATTTTGTCTTAATCTAATGAATAAGTTGGTACAATCTTACGTTTAACTGATTATTATTAAAAATTAGACTTAGTGAATATTTTTTAAACCAAAAAAGACATAAAGCGATTCGTTCTGTTTATATAAGTAAGTACCTATGTACCTACTTTTCAAGAAAAATTGCAAATGTACATACAGATATCTCAATTTAATTCTCTTAGCCCTTTCTTCCAACTTTTTTAATAAATCGAAAAAAAATAACTTCCGGTCCTTATCCATTTAATTAAGCAAGTTCTAAAAGTTACTCTCTTTAACGAAAAAATCAAAGAAAATACTGCCTAGCCATGCCGAAACGATTTCCTTAATCCGCTTATGAAAATGCTTCCACATTGCGTACCAAAACCCCATTAATAATCCAACAAACCAAATGCTAGCACTTCTTCCAGTTCAAAATATGTAATAAGCAACACCACACCAACAATATGCTTATCAGATCACAAAGTAAAGTCATCCCATTCTCTCTCTCTCTCTCTCTTTTATACAATTAGCTCCTTTCAAAGAAATTTAAATCCTTGGCCGCAGCCACAACACAAATTTCTGTCGTATCTACACCTTTTTTGGCCGTCGCGTCGTCGTCGGTCGGTCGGTTGGTATGTCGTCGTCATCGTCATCGGTCTTTATCGCGCGAAAGAACCAACCCAACCTTAACCGATAAAGTCTCATTAATTTATCATTTCACCTTTTCTCCGCGTGGTGTGAGAGATAAAAAGCAGCCGAAACACGCCAAGGAGTAGCATTAGGGAACGACAACGAATAGGGAACACACGAACGAAGCCTCTGGGTGGGCACCCCAATCGTCCAAACATAACTAAAGCCAAAGGCTCAACAGACCACCACCTGATTGTCGATTAATTTATTCACCCGAATGAGAGAATGTCTGCTTATTTAGGCTCGTTAAATCCTTCGCCTGAGATGTCATCTCATTAACGCGCGTCGTTCCACATTCCCACAATACAAATCTCGGTCCCGCCACCGCCACCACGACCACCACAATATTTAAACAAAAATAAAAAGAAAAAGACATCTCATTCGTAAGATGGTCCGGGCCCGGGTCGGGGTTTTGTTTTTTCTTTTTGGGGTAAAGGAAGAAGGATCACATAACGAAGAAATATCACCCAAAATGACACAAACACATATCGAAAGGCGCCCCCTGCCTCGCAATCTTTCCCACCGTCATCGTCATCGTCATCGTCATCGTCACCATCGCAGCGATATGAAGACATTACATTCTTGGATTGGACCACATAGCTCAGCTGAAGAGAATGCGGATGGCCGGCGGCATGCACCGCTCGAATGAAAAGAGATAAGATCGATGAAGGTCGCCCAAATAACTTGTTCAGCTTGTCCATGTCCATTTAATTGCCCTGTCACTGGCCATAAACTGTTTATCACATTTTGTCTTTTATATAAATCGATTCAGTCGTTCAGTGCGACCACGACGAACAGAAAATGTATCTGCAATAATTCATTGCCTTAATAGCGAGCGGATTCTGAATTGGTATTCTGATTTCTGATGTTCTGAAAGTTTTGCTCCACACACTTTATTCGCCCTCGCCCTCGCCCCCGCCATCGGCCGTATCCCAGTGAGATCCAGAAAACAAACAAAGTCCCAATGCGACGAAAGTAAATCGATGAGTATCTATCTAGATAAAAGCAAGGCGAGAAAATCCGACATTAAGCCCCAAAGACACCGAAGAAAAACCCGACGAGTCGCAGAAACTGCATCAAGAATAGTCTACCACACCGCATCAGGATCGAGACAAATGCCTTGTCATCCCGCATTTCGGTTTGAGCCGCAAACACAATATTTTCTCTGTGTAGGTTCTGAGATATTTGAGGGGTTATAGCGCCAAGTTAGAATAAACGTTGTTTGTTTGGTCACAAAACTATAAATTCTTCAACTAATAATTAAGTTTTTTTTAAAACTTTGGTAATGCAAACAGCCAGCGTTGCCACTCAATGAATAAACATGGATAATGAAGGTAAGGTTAACGTACCTAAGTCAGAATTGTGCAGTTCAATTTAAATTAGCTATCTTAGGTCTGGTTTTTCAGAACAAGATTAAAGTTAGACCCGGGATTAACTTGTCTTATTTGTTTAGTTAACTCCGGATTAACTAAAGAAATGCTTTTGATTACTTATCCTTCTAGTTTTGATGGTGCTTTCGCATGCATCCTCTACTGAAAACTGCTTTCTGTGCTATAGCCTGTAATTAAATGCCCAGAATTAGCTAAATCTGTTTTAATTGATAAAAATTGTGCCTTAAATTATGTTCAAACTACGATTAGATTTAATTATTCTTCTTCTTAATTCCAAGAAGATCTGATGAATTTGCAGTAAAGTGGCAACGCCGAATATGACTAAAGTTACCTTTTAAGTATGAGTTGTTTTGTATTGTTAACATTCATGAAATGTCATTTGGATAGGTGTTTGACGTCTATCTGATGGGCGCGCTAAATTTCTGTATTTTCAATTTTTGGATCAACACATCTTAATCATTATATGGATATGTTAAAGCGCCTACACTTGTTATTTTTTTTTTCTTTCTTTTTTTTTAATTATATTTTTTAAGCTATATGAACCATTACTCTTGGAGCTATTTATCTTGCTATAACGATTACACGGGCTAGTGATGCCCAAACACGGGACCCGGGTGGCAGAGCATGAATGAAAATTAATTTTTGGTCACTGAACCCATAAATGAGATTTGTTATTCAAATTTTTGGTTTGGCGGCAGCAACCAACAACATAGTGGATAATGTAGAGGGTGACCGACGCCGACGTAGTTGCGGGGAGAATTTAGAGACTTTCCATGAATGGTTTTTCGGTGGGTTGTGACTTTGTTTTGTGGATTCGGATTTAGACTTGGGCATAGAACGTTTGATCAACACCTACATGCGTGGGTATACCTACATATATTCGATGATGGTGCAAGTTCAATGCGGGAACTGCCATATGATGCGGGAACAGCGATGTGGTCACCTGTGAAATCAGTTTTGTTTGTTTTTTTATTTATCAGATGAATAGTTTCAGAAGTTTGGTGTCAAAATTCTAATTCAGAGTTTTAATGGAAATATTAGCGGCGACAAAAAGAGACATAAGCTGTCAGGTCAAGTGATTGAAATTGATTTGGATTATATACCTAGGTTTTGAGGTGCTTATTAATCGAAATCGTGGGTTTCTGGGACGGTTATATCTACATTTGGCATGTTTTACTTATGTATTTAAATCAAAGGAATTTTTGTTGTTATATAAAAGGAGCTGAGATGAAATGTATTGTAATTTTTACTTTTTTGTTATTTAAAAAAGTGAATTCCAAACTTGAGCAAAGGTATTAAGTGCAGGGACATTTGTTTCGGGGATATAATTTCTAAACTTATGTCTCACCCTATAAGGACAAATGAACAGAGGCGTGTAGGCTGCATTTAGATTTTAAAATGAATCTTTTTTAACCTAATTTACATAAAACCAAACACTTAAACGTGAAGATGAAAGTTAACAGTCACTTGCAAAATGTTGAAAACAGTTTTCCACATATTCTGTCTATTGTACCTATTGTATAAAACCCAACTACAAAAATGTGCCTTGGCTTAAGCAACCAGTAAAGTATTCAATTACATAAGTCTCTGTTCAGATAATCAGAAGAAGTAGGAGTGGAAATAAATTTAATTGCATGTAGTGTAAACAGACCACGCAAAAAAGTTTGATATTCACCACACTTTTTCTTTGCATGCCTTACAACTGCTGTTCAATTGTCTTGCACCAGCAAGAACAAAAATCTACGAAAATACTCACATAATTGACTAGAATAGAACTCTTGTCCAACCAACTGAACCCAATGACGGATCCTGCGAATTCTTGCATAGAATTTTGTTGGTATTTTGTGTCTCACTGAAGGATAAATCTTTGTTAGTGGGAATGTAAGTTCCAACACTTTTTTTGTACATAGACCTTAGGTTTGTCCATGGAGTTTTTGTTTTTCATTTCATCCTTGCAAAGGTTTTTTTTAAAATATATTTTATAGCCTTTTCATACCAAACCCAAAACACTGTTTTCGCGAAAATATGGGTTTTGGCGTAAGGCCAACATCGAAAACACAAGTTTTCCCATACATTTTTGTAAACTAAAAGTTTTATATAAAATCTGTCCAGTTGGAATTCAGAGTTGAACTAAACAAACACACCTTTCGATACATTCAGCGCTCAATCAAACGTCAAAACAAAAGCTGACGTGATGCTGTCACGGGAAATTACATTTTGATTTTCCTCAACACAGCGCGCGATGGGACGCGCGTCCTTACTTATAAACGTGTCAGTTCAATTACGAATCAAATTAAACAGCCAGGGTGTCCACCAAAAACACTCTATATAAAGAGTTTGCCTACAATCTCATATAGGGGAAATTCAGGAGAAACACGCACAAATATGCAGTAAGCGTACATCCACCACGCTTTATTTGCACACACCATTCACCACCAAAATGTCGGTTATTTACGAGTTTCAATGGGTATGTTCAAAAAGTATAATAAAAGGAGCAACGAGCTATCAAGTGCTAACCCAACCTTATAAGGATAAGTTTTTGGAAACAAATTGAACGTGAAAATTTATAATCAATTTAAGTACATTCAATTGTCTTTTGTCATTATTTGTTTTGTTTCTACGATTGTTTGGTATTGTATTTCGCTCTCCAATTATTGAAACAGACTGTGAACATGACAAAAAAAAAAAAAACGAATGAGAAATCAGCGAATCAACGCAACTGTTGTAAGACTTTAGGCGTGCTTTTTTGCAGGAAGTGACTAGACATGCCAATTATAACAGATTTTGTTTATAAAATTACTGTTTATGCGGCCCCGCAGGGCCAGGTTCCTCCGCCGGTGGGCATAATTCAAGCACCTAAAGTTTTTTTTTAACAGCGAACTACTCACAGGATGAATTTTCAAAGAAAAATTTAAAGAAGTTTCATCACGCGAAATTCGTAGTGTAATAGCAGACTTAGCACCATTAAATTGGTGTTTTTTTCAACACATCCCGATATCCCACCTAACATCCGCCATTTTCATGGTGAAAAGCTGGTGAGTTGAAATTTTTTTAAAGATGGCTGCGTTATTTGCACATACAAAATGGTTGTTCTGGCAAAACAGAACAATAGAGGTCTTCCAAGATTTGTCTTTGTCTTTTCTCTTTCTAATTTGACATCTAAAAACAACAACAAAAAAAAGTCCCTGGTTGGAAAATATTTACATGCGCTTGGCAGTGTTAAAAATCCGGTCATTTGATTATTTATTGTATTTGGAACTGAAAACTTAAATTTGCGATCAAATTACCTATTTATTAGTGTTTAAACATTTTAGTGAACATTTTTTCAAGTATTTGATAAAAAAAAACTAATTGTATTACATATTAATCACTATTATTAAACACCCGACTTTTGTGGCTCGTCTTCGTGCCTTCGGCATTTGGTTTTGTTTTCCAACCAGGGAGTGCTGTCAGATTGTTTTTTTTTTTTTTTTTAATTTCACACTGACACTTCTGACATTTGGTGGCAGAGATCCATCCCACCCCGTTAAATTGTTGTTGCAATTCACATCTATTCATGGACACAAAACGAAATTACAAAAACAACAATATAAACAAATGGGTTTTGGAGGGTGATACCTACGAAAGATTGGCATCTTCATATAGAGTGTTTTTGGTATCCACGTTCAGTTATTTGCTTAAGACAGGAACAAATGTGGTCAAAGATGGTGAAACTTGAGAGAGATACACATCTGCGGAAGGCGCGACAAATTTTCATCCGATTCTCGTAATCTCTTGCTTACGCATTCGTTTGATTGCTAGAAATTAATGATGTCTTGTTTGTTACATTTTGTAATTATATTTAATAAAATTATGTTACATTTTTGATATTATAAAAAATTGCTTCAACAAGGTGAATTTTCTCCGATTGTATATGATTTAATTTCTTTTCATATTATGGATTTAGCGTCACGACTCGACGCTGCACTAGCTGAAATTCAATCAGTCCAACCACACTTAAGCGAGTTTGTTTAGTTTATTTTATTTTATTTTATTTTATTTTATTTTATTTTATTTTATTTTATTTTATTTTATTTTATTTGATTTTATTTTATTGGATTTTATTTTATTTTATTTTACTTTAAGTTTTGATGCTTTTCAAAGTATCGCGGCCCCTGTCGCGTCCATTGTGTTCAAGCAGAATTGAAATGTCAAACGAAAACGGGTAATTGTTCAGTGTGAACGCCTTATGAGTTTTCGTAAACTTTTGCCGAAAACCCCGTTTTGGGTTTGGTGTGAAAGGCTATTATATCGTTTCACAAAATCATCATTCGCATATTCGCTTCTGATCTATCAAAAAAACCCGACCTAAAGCACACGTCAAACTCTTTAAACACTCCTTTTAATAAGTATGTTATCTCTTATATGCATAAGTATGTAGGTACCTATGTGAACAAAAAGGGTGTACCTAAGTTTGGAAACATTGAAGTCACAGATTCATTGGGAATGGTCAAGAACTCCACAGAGCCCACCACTTTCCAGCGTACAATCAATGAATGAAACCGTCATAAAAATGATTCACTCCGTCAATCGAAAAGTAAAGATATGTTTTATATAAAATTAAAAGTATCTATCGTCTTAAAATACAAAATTAAAAGCTTAAAATGATGAAATGATGAAATACAATATTTATAATTGGTGACACTTCTCGTGACGTCTTTGGCTCTATCTGTACTCATATAATATACCTTACCTACAAGTATGATGTATCATGTATGACTGCAACTGCTTCTAAATAAAATATTTCAGTAAGAGATTTTTGTTTGTTAAAATCCGAGAGTATAGATTATTTTGAGTTAAAATCTCGTAGCTCGTACAGAAAATGCTTTTCTTAAAAAGAGCTTCTTATTATTAAGAGATTAATTCGTGGTAAAAAAAAATGAGAATCTTAAAAGTTTTGAAAATTTTAAACTATGTGAGAGAGAAATACACACAAAAATGCTAAAAAATCTCTTTTTTTCACCAAGAGTATCTCTTTAATATAACTGATCGAGATAAGCTTAATCAAACTTGTTTGAACTGCGATCAGCTGGGAACAACATATGGATTAGCGCAAAAAAAAAAAATCGATTGCTTCAAACTCGTGGCTAACTCAAATGCAACTTCGACTTCCCCTCTCTATGCCTATAAAATATCAGATTAGAACCGGTAATTGAAACCTGTTGTCAAAATAAGTTGATTACCAGCACAGCAGCACCTCCGCAAAGCCAAAGCCAAAGCCAACCTCAGACGGAGCTGAGACTCAATAGGAAACCAAAGAGCAAAGCAAAAAGTAATTCCGGATCGAACGTGGGAAACTCCGCCATCATGCTGCTGCTGAGGCCTTAATCCGCAATCCGGGTATGAGAATTCAACCTCTATAGTCTATAAGCCCAGCGGCAATAGTCTGCGTGGGTGCTGAGTCACCCTGCAAGATTGTTGTTCAGCTGTGGAATTCATTACTTTCTTGAGTTCGATTTGATTTACCTATACTATTTAAACGTGTACCACGTGTTGGGTTTGACAGCAAGTGTCAGTGGGCCAGCTGTTGTTGGTGCTCTGCTAATGTATAGTTTCCAATTTAGCTCTGGAACTCGATTTCAATAAGTGGGGGAATCGAATCAATGAATGAGCTGCTGCTGCGGTCGATGATTGAGGCTGTGCGGTGGTGGACGAAGAGGCTAACGACTACGCCGACGACGACGACGACGACGGTGACCCTCATTTGTTGGTGGAATATTATGATATGTACGAAGCATGATTAAACCTGACTGATCATGAATGCCAGGCCACAAATGATCTTATACATTGCGGGACTTAATAACTTAATTTCATTGAGATGCGCAATCGTGTTAATTTGATTTTTTTTTCTTCTTCTTTTTCATAGTGAATGAGTAGAGCTATACGATGTAGGTATCAGATAAGATTTTAGGGAGGAATGACGACTTTTGAAAGATGACTTTTATTATTAAGATAATGCAAAGATTATGAAATAGTATATGATTGAGTTATAAAAATTGGCATTGACTGCGAGTTGCGTGTGTTGTTGGAAGCATAATCAGTAGATACAATTGTAATGATTTATTAGATGATTCAGAGTAAATTCAGGGGTTGGATCAGTTTGGTTTGATATTAATTTGAAAGTTGATCTTGATACACACATTAATAACCTAAACACAATTATGTACAAGTTCACTATCACTATAGTAATTGATTGTTCTCTTTAATGAAGCGGTCTGGATTGTGAAGGTTTGAACAAAGTTTTCAGATGATGAATTGGCGATCGCCAAATGCGTAATACCTAATAATTACATATCTAAGTCGTTAAGTTGATGGTTTGTTC
The DNA here is from genome assembly GCA_932273885.2 of Leucozona laternaria. Lineage (NCBI taxonomy): Eukaryota > Metazoa > Arthropoda > Insecta > Diptera > Syrphidae > Leucozona > Leucozona laternaria. The sequence continues at coordinate 129,095,844 of OW026367.1, read as the reverse complement.
ATGCGTTATGTATCGGGTTTTTCAATAAGAGCACTACAAAAGTTTTCTTAAATAAAAATATAAATCAATGAAATTCTTTATTACTGTAAAAGTACGTTTGATGCTATTTTATATGGAACTCAATTTCTTTTGCATGGCCACCACGGGCACGCTTGCAGAAGTCCAGACGCTGAACCCAATTTTCGACGGTTTTCAAGCATAAATCGGCCGATACTGCTGCAATTTCACGTTCGATATTCGTACGAAGTTCATCAATCGTCGCTGGCTTGTTGGCATAGACCATAGACTTGACGTAGCCCCACAGGAAATAGTCTAACGGCGTCAAATCGCACGACCGAGCGACTGGACCATTTCGTGAGATAACACGTTCTCCAAACTTGGTTTCCAATAAATTGATTGTGACATTCGCTGTGTGGCTTGTGGCGCCGTCCTGTTGGAACCACATGTCCTAAAAATGCGTATCATCCAATTGGAGCTAAAAATATTCGGTTATCATTGAACGGTAGCGATCCCCATTCACAGTAACGTGCTAGGACGTGATCTGCTAGGACGATTATGACGACCATAAATTGGACGTAGCGCTCTTAACGTTGAGGCCACTGACTCCGAATTTCGGTAGTAAATTTTAATAATTTCGACTCGTTGTTGGCTCGTATACCTTTCCATCATGAAATGGCAAAACTGAATAGAAATGTCAAGAGAGCGGCAAAAATATGCCGTCGTTTGCTGTTCCTATTGCTCTACTTTTGTAGCGTCCCTCTTGAAAAACCCTTTATAAGTAGGTTATCTTATAATGGGTGATTTTTTAAGAGGTTTAGAACTTTTTTAAAAAAAAAAACACAAAAAATTCGAAAAAATGAATGAAATATTTATTTGAATCGATAGTTTGAACCTTGCAATTTAATGTTTAAAGATAATTTCATGCAAATGTCGACCGCGGCTGCGTCTCAGCCCATCCGCTGAGTCCAATTTTGGCATACTCTTTCACACATATCGGCCGGTATCTCACGAATGAATGCATGGATGTTGGCTTCCAGTGCGTCAATCGAAGCGGGCTTGTCCCTATAGACATTAGCCTTGACATACCCCCACAAAAAATAATCTAATGGTGTCAAATCGCACGATCTAGGCGGCCAATTGACCGGCCCGAAACGTGAAATTAACTGTTCACCAAACTCGCCTCGCAATTGCGCCATTGTTTCGCGTGCTGTGTGGCATGTGGCACCGTCTTGTTGAAACCACATATCATGCAAGTCAAGAACTTCCATTTCGGGCAAAAAAAAGTTTGTTATCATCGCTCGGTAGCGATTCGCATCATCTTTGAAGAAATATGGCCCAATAATGCCGCCGGCCCATAAACCGCACCAAACAGTGGCTTTTTCGGGATGCATTGGTAGCTGTTGCAATGCTTCTGGCTGATCTTCGATCCAAATGCGGCAATTTTGCTTATTTACGTACCCATTCAACCAAAAATTAGCCTCATCGCTGAACACAAGCAGCGCGCGATGAACATTTCGAACGGAGCACGAATTTTGATAGTAAAATTCAATAATTTGCAAGCGTTGTTCATTTGTAAGACGATCCATGGTTAAATTGCAAACCAAACTGAAGCTGTTTGACAGTGACACAAGGTACTAAACACACGTCAGCTGTCAAAACCAGTGTTGCCAAAACCAAACCAGCCAAAAAATCACCCGTTATATGCGAAAAACGCAAGTATCTACTACTTACTAGCAGTAAAAAAGTCAGTAGGTACATTAATTTATAGAAGAAGGTGTATAATTTATAGTATTTACTTCTTTTCGTATGCATAGAAATAAAATTATACTTGCTGCTGGCAAGTTGTGAAGGGATCAAACCAGCGACCACTTAACAAAACAATTAAAATTCACAAATCTCATTCGATACTTGTTAACTATATTTCACATCGCTAAAATTGCATAGCGTTGCCTTTGACATCGATGTGATATGATAAAAAAAAAACATATAAAGGTACTCGTATAGCTGAAGCGACGAGCTACAGGGTGGCGCACCAATAACAAATCCGAATAACTTTTTTTTAATAGATGTATTTCATTTATTTTTTTTTATTGGATTTTCTATCCTAAATTTTATTTCAAATAAATAATTCTTTTTAAAGATAATAGACCGCATATGACCTCCACGCTCACCCACGCATATGCGGCACCTGATCAGAAGGGCCTGAAGGGTTGAAGTTGGGATCGCCTCAATTAGGTACTGTCGTAATGGACTGCTTCAATTCAGTCAAATTCTTGGGTTTCATTTTGTACACCTGCTGCTTGACATAACCACATACAAAAAAGTCGGGTGCAGTCAGGTCAGGTGACCTTGGGGCCAGCGAAAAGTGGATTTCCTGGAAATTAATTTGTTTGGGAATTTTTGACGTCTGCTAAGCCCAATTTGCCACGATAAGTTTCGAGTCGAAACGCTTGGATTTGCCTGTATTGCCGATGCTACAGCCGCGATTGTATCCTGAACCTGAACATTGGGATCTCGACGGTACGGTCTTCGTGCGATGCTTCCAGATTCGGAAAACATGTTCACCAGCCTCATAATGGTCCATCTACTCGGTGGAGTACCGCCAAACTACTCCCACGTAAATTCCCTTTGGACGGAAATGGTGGACTGCAAAGCATGGTACCGTTGCACTATCAAAATTCTTTTTTCAGTATCCCAAGCATAAAAATAAGCTGATTACTCACACAGAAAAAAAGTTATTACGTTTTATTTTTGTAGCAAGATTCGTGAGCCACCCTGTAAATAAATAAAAGAATCACATTACTCTGATGAAACACTCGGCGAACATTACTGAATTAGGGGTACAATCAGTGGTCATTCAATTATGACAACAAATATTTCGATTCAACGGCATAGCCAAATGAGCCAAGAATACTTCCGTTCGCCCTAACTGAAACATTATTATAATAATAATGTAAATGTATACAGGGTTTAAGAAGCGAGTTAGGTTTGTAAATGATAACATTTTCAGTTTGTATAGAACTATAAAATGGAATGAAACACAGATAAATTGTATTGATTTCCGGAAAATTGACTTTATTTCAAAGATAATTCTTTGCTATTTTTATTTGAATATGATTTTGAATCGTCTCTGGCTTGTCGGTGTAGACTAGCGACTTCACGTACCCCCACAGAAAATATTCTAGCAATGTTAAATCGCACGATCATGGAGGCCAACTCACAGGTCAAAAACGCGAAATGATGCGCTCATCAAACATTTCCTTCAACAAATCAATTGTGACACGCACTGTGTGACACATTGTCTTGTTGAAACCCATAGCTCCCCTATTTCAAGGCGATTCAATTCAGGAACGAAAAAGTCATTGATCACGGCTCTATAACGGTTTCCATTGACTGTAACCGTCTGGCCGGCATCGTTTTTAAAGAAGTAAGGACCATTGATTCCACCAGCCCATAAAGCACACAAACTGTCAGTTTTTCTGGATGTAACAGCGTCTCAACAATGGCTTGAGGCTTATCGACACTCCGAATGCAGCAGTTTTGCTTATTGACGTAGCCAATCAATACAAAATGAGCTTTATCACTTCACAAAATTTTCTTGTGAAAATCGGGATCAACAGCAATCTCGCTTCGAGCCCATTCACCAAATGTACACAACCGTGCCCGTGGTCGTCAGTCGATTCATGATGAAATGGCACAACAAACTAAAGATAAATCACATGGCAGATGATAAAATGTCTGATCACGCTAACAGTGCTGCCAACTTCATGTTCTATACCTCTGCAAAAAACACCCTTCATAAATAAGACATGTTTTTGAAATAAAGACTCATTTTATATTTTGGAATCGATACAACATCATTTCGTTTTACTTGGCTTTCCGAGCCGCGGACCATATCGACTTCAAAACCGAAACCTCAAACGAATCATATGAGTATCGTTCCGTTTTTCAACGTTTCTCAACCAATTTTAACGATGCGCGAGTTACAGGACGAGGTTACAGGTTTCAAAAATGTTGAAATAAATATAGGTCAGGATCAGGGCATTTGTTTCCAGTTTTTCGGTGTGAGAATAAAATTAAACCCGAGTTAACTCATCAAAATTTTAACTCAGGATTAACTGAACAGTTGTTTTTGATGTTTTATTCACCGAGTTTGTTTAGTCGTTCCGCATGCATTATCGCTCCACTGAAAAACTACTTTTTCACTCAGTTCACTGTGGGTTATTTTACTTCTAGAGTTAACTAACTATGGTTTAACTCTCCATTGAAAAACTGGGCCTTAGTATAGATGTTTAGAAGCCTTAGACCGATGTTCTATAACTCTCGCATGGTTAAAAGCAGTCGAGAAACGATGAAATTGAAACAAATCATATGAGTTTTGTTCAATTTTTTATCGTTTCTCGACTGATTTTATCCATGCGAGAGTTACGAACATGGGTCTTGGACTATAGGTACCTACTGGTTGAAATAATCAAGCCACACTTTCAATTCCGTTTATATCTGCCATCATCTGTCAAATTTTCCATTCACATTTTAAATAATTTTCCAGATAGATGGGGCCTATACAAAAACACTAATAAATTCGGTAACTCTTTGGTTTTAATAAAATCTCCAAAAATAATCGCTCACATATTTCAAATATTTCGTGTGATGGCTCATTCCATGAAGCCATACCATTTTGCTTAGATACCAAACTACACCACACAGTAGGAGATATGATTAGACCGTCTGGGTCGAAACACAGCTTCTCTATACAACAGGTGAACAGCAGCAGCACCATATTAAATGTGCCCAACCATGCTTGGACTGATAAAAGTAAACAAAACCGACAGAAAACAAGTAAAAACCGTCTGGTCTACGATAGTTCAAGTTTCAAGATGTGATATGGACGTGGAGCTTAAGTGAAGGTGAGAACTGAGAAGTGGCAAAAACAACCAAAAAATCCCGTGAAAATTGTCGTCATCAAGGAGTGCCGCTCGCTATTAGTTTATACAATCCAGAGGCCCAACATTACTGACACATGAGTAATCAACGGCAAAAACCTTGCCATACCAACAGCGGTGGCGCGGCGGCCAGCGGCAGTGTTTCAAGCGAGGGGGTGGATGTCATTTACGTGTCTACCTTCTACCATATTGATGGCGAACCGATTTCGTGCATAAGGCACGCAAACGCACTCTTTAGGTGGGCCAGCTCACCTCGCAGTCGATGGCTGTCGTGGGAACCAGGTCCGCGAACAATTTTGCGCATTCTGTCATGTCTTCGATTTCGGTTTCGGTTTCAATGGCACTAATCCACCAATATATTGTTTATGTAGATATGTAGGTGCTTGCTTGCTTGCTTTGCTTTGGTGCGGGAGCTGTCATTTTATTTATTTTTTTTTTTAACAAGGTTGGTACACTTTGATCGCATTTTTTTTGTTGCATTAAATATTCAGAACAAGCGACTTAATGGCAGTTCATTGGAAATGTGTGAAAGTGATTTAGTTCGCAAATATTTCGATAGGTGTCATTTAATTCGAACGCGAATTCTTTTGATCTTTAGAATTTAGATGTCAGACATATTGGCATATTTATGGGGATGACCGAAGTTTCCTTTACGAACACACGATCATTTGGTTTGTTCCACAAATATGCCAAGATCTGCTATTTTTTTTTTTTTTCGATAGTTGAAAAAAGTGATTTCCTTGCGAGTTTTATTCTTTAAAAAGCAGAGAAGCCCATCAGTCAGAATGAGCGACTTATAAAGAGTAAGTGATACAGTTTTCGATAGGCCGCCATCTTTAATTTAAGGCAAATTAGATTATGTTTAATAACAAATTCATTTTTGACTGAAAATTCGCATAGAAAAACAAGTAGACCTTGAACTGAAAGTTCTGATATTCTGAAAGTTCTCAAATTTTACACCTGTCGTAGCGTGGAAAAGAGTTTGGGTTTTATAATTCACAAACACAAACTCTTAATTTTCAATTTAAATCAAAAAAAACTAGCAAACGTAGACAACATTTTTTTAAAGTTTTATATAACTAGTTGGCCCGTCCACCTTCGCACGGGTAGACAAACCTAAGCTTCACATACAAATTTAAAAAAATATGCACGACTTGATAGCACGAACCTGCTCTAGTGGTTAAATAAACTGTGTGTTACCCAACATTGAAGATGCATGATGTATATATTTAACGAGATAATATTAAAAGAGTCAAATGTACTACAAAATTTATTTTTTATTTGATTTTTTTTTATTTGTAAAAATTTTTTTTTAAATTTTTAAATGCATTATTGTTTAAACTATCGAGAAGCATCAGACATCATCAGTTATAACAAAATTGGTCCAACCATGGCGAAGATATACGCGAATAACCCAAAAATAAGACCATTTTCTCAAAAAACGTGGTATAACTAATTCCGTTATGTAAATGTTTTGAGAAAACCTGAAATGCAATTTTCTTATAATTGACTTGGTTATTGCAGGTACGAAGTTTAATCAAAATAGTAAGAGTCGTTTTTAAGAAAATTTGAAGAAGCCAAAATATTTGTATGGCAGCTACCCGTTCTAGATGAGCTATAAAACAAAAATTGGAATTTACCTTCTAGGGAATTATGTACATAAAAATGCTCTGTACTAAATTTCATGCAAATCGGTCTACCCGTTTAGGCTCTAGCCAAATTACAGTGGATGCACTGACGCCGACAAACGGCATGACGAAACCCACTTTTTCGGACTTCTCGATTATCGTAGTGTTAGTTTTGATTATAACTTCGGATTTTTTTTTTTACACGAAACCAATACTTGCCCTATAGAGCAAGTAAAAAAGAATTAAATAAATATTGAAGGTACTTTTTGTAATAGACGTTGTCCTGTCTTAGCTATGAAGATTCAATTCGAACTGAAATAAATTATAAAATAAAAATTATTTCAAAAAAAAATATTGTTTATTGCAATGCTTTTCTTGCGCGTTAATAAATAATGTTGATGGTTTTCCGACATGATTTTCAAAATTGATGCCACAAACACTTATAACGACTGCCCTTACGATGCAAGCCGCACTGGAATTTGTAATCGTTTAAAGTCGAATGGTATGTCGTTCGGAATCATTGGGATGCGAAGAATCAAAACGTTTTCGCCTTTGTATTTCCCTTTCTAAATTGTGGCTTTGTTAACGTTTGTCATTAATTTCTTCACCGCAAGTCGGGTGTCATTACAAAGACTTGGCTGGTTTATGTTCCGCAACATAATGATCATACCGATCGGACTTTTAATTGCAGACTAAGGTGGTAATCCGGTCAATTCCAGTGAATTTAAAAATTCCATTGGATAATTGACAACATCATCTTGGTTGGTAACGGAATCAACCGATTTATACCTTTGTCACCAATTCGTACCTAAGTCAGGTCGTTTTCTCCTTGGCATTTTAAATCAATAAAGTTCTCGCGCACTGACAAACTGATTATAGATTTTAATAATTGTCTTGAAATTTATTTTTTATATTCTTTTTTCGACAACCAACTGACACTTTTACCATTTTACACTTTTTTTATTTCTGAAACAGAACTGTTTCGTATTCCAACAAAACAGAACAAAAATCAGTTCAGCCATTTTCGAGTTTTTTTAGCGAGACAAACAAACAGCAATTGATTTTTAAATTTTACATTCGGGCAAGTTGCTTAAACATTTGAAACCCAGTTCAGTAATTTTAATTTACCGATTTCCGAAGATTAACTGAGGTTCAACTACGGTTTAAGGTTTAAGTAAGTTTACGATTAGAAACAGTTTATTCACCGGATCCGGCGTTGACATGCCATTATTGTATCTATTGTATCCATAGTTTTTCTGATATTATCACTTTATTTATTATTATTATCTGAGGATAGAAATTATGTCCTGCATCGAAGGTGATTATCCTTAATCCTCTTTTGAATAGATTGTTATTGAAAGTCTAACTCCCATATGGTTTTTTTTTTAAATTGAATTACATATCTAATTTTCCCTAATGATTTCCCTTATTAGTCAACAGTAACATCAAGTAATAAAATTTAAATACTAAATTAACCAAATTAACTGATCATTCATAAAAATGTCCTTCGTTGGTGTATTTTTTTTTTTCATTTATTTCGTCTCTGCGGTTCCTCATTTAATCTGACAACTAAATGGCCAGATAAAAACATCAATTTCAAACCAATTCCCTGTGAATGTAATTCTGTAATTTTTTTTTTTTTTGCTGTCCAACTTCCTGGGGAGAGTTGTTTACCCAAAGATTTGTCACAAATAATTTGTCCCTGGCCAACCTACTGTGTGTGTGTGTTGCCAGCATCTGACCAAATCAAGAAAAGAAAAATCCTCTTACCTTTGTTGCTTTTTGTTGTTATACAACACACACCTTGATTTATTGCCACACAATATCACAAGGAGATTCGGAATTGAAAAGAAGGACTCTCCAGGAGCAGAAATCTCCTTTTCCACTTAAAGATATGTACCATAGTACCTTCATATATAACCAATCCAATGCACCACTCGACAGAGTTCAAAGGATAACTTGGGTCCTGCCGCAAGGATTCTATTAAATGAAAGTGCTTACATAGACACGGCTAAGGCAGTCGTCGTCGTCTTCGTCTTCGTCGTCGTAGTCGCAAGCCTCAAAGTCAATCGACCATATGTGCGGCTTGGTTTAGTTGTGTCGTGGTTGCTGTGTGACCCTGCAGATGGATCACTCCATTTAGTTGGCTTTATTGATGGTGTCCTCCTTATAAAGACTCCTATATATATTGGCACAATAGCTGGGTTAGAAAAATTGGAACAATAAAATGGACTTATTTATATTTACAGAAGATATAGTTCGACCGTCCGCTTTGACACTTGTGTGAAGAAGAAAAATGTTTTTTGTTCGGGTATTTATATGTAGGTATATAATATTGCAAGTCAAGTAAGTATTTGTGACAATATACGAATGTCCTTAGTCTTATTTTAGTCTTTGAGAAAAATTTATTATAGTTATACCTACAGTGAATTCGTATTTTGTTTCGTAAACATCGGGATTCGCAAAGAATATACGATATAGCAAAGCTATATTATGGTTAGCAACATTTAAAAGCTCTAGAAGAAAAAACAAAAAAATGTGGGAGGGGGCTATATTCGCTCTATGAAGTATGGGAAATTAGAAAAAAAAATCAGCTCACAATGGAGCAATAAATGGCAAATATAACAATATAATAATGCTCCTGTAAAATTGTTTCACTATATTTTTGAGTTTGAAACACAGTAGACGCTCGATAAAGTGAATCTCGATAGAGTGAACTTTCCAATATAGTGAACACACAAAAAAATCTCGATATAGTGAACACACATTTTTTTCAGAACTCATCAAGAATATTCCATTTGCAATTTGTGTACTGTTTTGTCGACTGAGTTTTAAGAAATTTTACCGTTTACTTAAACATGTACATTGTACATCCAGTCACAAAAGTAGGCTTTTTGGATCAAATTCTACTTTGGAAAACCATTTTAGCTTCTTCCTCCAAATAGTGAACAATCTCGATATAGTGAACATGCCTGGTTTTAATTACTTCACTATATCGAGCGTCTACTGTATATCCATTCTGAGATTGAGAGGTGGCCCTGACCCCCGAGCAATCTAAGATTAAGTGGGTATAGATTAACTTTTATTTGATAACTGCAACCATCTATAAATGATTGTAATAAACAAATAAATCTGTGGACCACTTTAGAGGTAGTATCGCTTCGGTATCCCGACTAGAGATCATGCCTATATTACCATTTATTACAAAAAGGGTTTAGATAAAAGATAGACGTTCTGGAGCAGGTATATAGTGCTCAAGACAGACCTTGCCAGAAACTGAAGGTAAGAACATATGAAAATCAGCGGACGCTCCCAACGTACCATATCAGAGACATTCACAGCGATTGAAAAACAGACGAAACTTGTTCGTCTTGAAGTTAACGAGAACAAGAGCAATTACTAAAAAAAAACGTTCCCATCTGTCATACCTAGATCAAAACAACACTGTTGAAAGCCGAAATTTCTATGTAGTTCAGGAGTTCATCTACCGCAGAGTAAAGAGTAACTCCGTGGAATGACCCCTCAGTATAGAGAGCCATCGAAGAAACAGTAAATGAAACCGATGCAACTTCGGGATGTCAAAATTAATGGGGTCAAAACTATCTTTACTCGACAGACAAACTGCACGTTCCACAAAACTCTTATACAAACTGCCAGTCCTGATGATGATTTTTTGCACTCCGCGCGCCGCGCCGTGAGTCTTTATCGATATGCAGAAAGCCAGAAAGCCAGAAAGCATTAGCTGATGACACTTCTCTTTCAAAAAAAATTCCTCGACAGATATTTGGAGGGAAAATATATATGGAGGCGAAGATTTAACCAGAAACTAGTAATTAGATGTGACTGTATATTCCAAAGAACATGTTGACTACATTGGCGCAAATGTATGAAAATGCAACAGCAAAGTTGGTCTTCGAATCCCAGCACCCATATAGTAGGTTCGAGGCAACAAGGATGACCGAAATTTCAGTTTAAGGATTATTCATTAAACCAATTTGATTTTAAAACGGAATGAGAGAATGAATATCTGGCTTTAAAAAAGTACAGCATGACATTGCCAGTGTGACCGTTTTAATGATTTTGGTTTTTCTATTTCAAGTATAAATTTTAGATAAAAATGTTTCTCACACCTAAACTGGGCGAGATAACCCCCTTTCCCATCCTATATTTTTCTTGTCTCGACTGAACCTATAGATGCGCTGGGATTTTCTCGTATCTTTTGCAAAACACACAAAACAGTTCATGATTAAATTTAAATTTTAAATTTTTAAACCGATTTAACCTCCAGCAACAATATCAATCTAAAATAAATTTAAATTTAAAGTTTGCGATATTTAAATTCACTTAAGAATTTTAAATAATTTCAAACTTGTTACAAACATAAAAACTTTTCAAATTTCAAAAAGTTAAACAGAATGATAAACTAGATTTGGTTATAAAAAAAAAATGGATCTACTTCTGAAATAACGATGTGAACAAAAAAAAAAAGAAGCTTATTACGGAACCCTCGCACATTTTTAATTACTTTCTATCCTTATTCTCTGTAAAGAAGATATGAAATAGAAATATCAATTTTCCTTAAAACGTCCTGATGACGAAATCCTTTGATGCAATGATTGAAAGAAGGTTAGATATATGTATGTAGTATAGATAGAGATTCTAGACAACATCGACAGAAAACAGGAAGACACACAATTTGAATTATTCTTCCCTTAAAGAAGGTACCTTTCTCTGCTACTTTTATAGGGAGGAATAATTAATTGTTTTCTTTTTCTTCTGCATTTTCCCTTGATCGGCTTTTGAGCAAAGAAGATGATAGAAATATAAATCCCCAAATTGAAAAGTCGATACTTTCTTATAAAATGTAAATGTAATAGAATATTACAAGAAAATGACATATAAAATGGGGAAAGAAAAAAGGATACAAATACAAAATAATTCTTCTTTGAAAGCAAAAGACATTGTGACAAAAAAAAAAAAGAAAACAATTTCCGATTAATTTGAATCAAGTGGAACAAAAATCGATAACTTTTAGCATTTTTGTTCGGCGTTGAAGTATGAATATAGAAGAAAATGCTTTTTTAAAAGATGAAAATTGTATAAATTTGTGTTGGAAATGAAGAATTTGTTGCGGAAGTTGGTATTTCAAGTCATCAAGTCGCAGTTTTTAACTCCCTTTAGAGCCTACGGAAATGGGGAAGTCTTTGATGTTGGTAAACAGTGGTTCCGTTTAGGGCCAAAAGTATACAAATAATTATTTAAATACTTAACAGAAATAATATTAGAAATATGTACAGGGTGTTTTTTTTTAGACGTGTGGTTTTCAATCTGGCAAAACTTTTTTCGGAGTTGATCTTTTTGACAGCTGTCACTTGATTTATGCTCAATTTGGTTTGCCATTTCATAATGAACAACGTATGCAAATTGAGCCCAAATGGGCCAAAAACAAGATTGCCGTTGATCCCAATTTTCATAATCGAATTTTGTTTAGCGATGAAGCTCATTTTTGGTTTAATGGGTGCGTTAATAAGCAAAATTGTAGTATTTGTAGTGATCATAGTCCACAAGCTATTGTTGAGACGCTGTTACATCCTCAAAAAGTCACTGTTTGGTTTGCTCTATGGGCAGAGGGAATTATTGGTCCATATTTCTTTTAAAATAAAGCCGGCTATAATGTTACAGTCAATGGGGAACGCTATAGAGCCATGATTAATGACTTTTTCGTGCCTGAATTGGAGGATGTTGATGTGGACGACCTTTGGTTTGAACAAGATGACGCTACATGCCATACAGCCAACGAAACAATCAATTTGTTGAAGGAAACTTTTGGTGAGCGCATTATCTCGCGTCTTGGGCCTCTGCGGCGTGGCCTCTAAGATTGTGCGATTTAACACCGCTGGACTATTTATTGTGGGGTTATGTGAAGTCGCTTGTCTACGCAGATAATCCCGAGACTATTGACGCCTTGGAAGAGAATATTCGGTACGTTATTGCTGTCATACGACCCCAATTGCTGCAAAAAGTGGTCGAAAGTTGGGTTTCTTGGCTGGAATTTATTCGACCCAGCCGCGGCAGCCTGTTGCCCGAAATCATTTTTAAAACATAATGGCAAACTCTTATCTTTATAAGAAAGCTAAATTCTTGGCCATAACATTGAATTATATGCGTTTTAGTTCGTCTTGAAAACCAAACGTCTAAAAAAAAAAAAACCCTTTTATAGTTCAACCAATTGTTTTCAACAGTTTATTCAGCTCTGTATCCACGGAACTGGAACTGGTTGATAAATAAGACCACAAAAGATACAGTAATTTCCACAAAACATCAAATAAATGTATACCTCTTTATAATTTAAGTCTAATTTCCATTCTATTCCTTAGCGAAGTATTTTCATTGAAAATGAAACAAAATTCTATTTAATTCCTTCAAAGAGCCTTTTTGAGAAATTAGAAACTATTCATGGATATACTTGAACAAAGTTGTTGTAATTCTAATCAAAATTTTAACTGCTTTTTGCAAAACTATAACTCATTGATAATAATCCGATTAGATTTTATTCCTTTGCAAACGTATTTTCAATAAATTTTCAGTCTCCACAATATCTCACTCATCAGAATCCTCATAAGACTACATATTTTATATATTTATAGTCATCATATTTCTCTTTCTCATTCCTCTCTCACGGCCTCTTCCATAAAATACGTTCGAAATCCCAAGCACAAATTTAACATTACAACACCCACATAAAAGAACAGATTTGCAATTTGACTCTAAGAATGTTCTAAAATATCCTTTCGATTTCTATAATCCAAAAATTCCCCATAAAACAATAATTTCAGTACAAAAACTTCTCACATTTGGTCAACATCGTTCCAAAAAATATCCTTGCAAGATATTGCGATATTGATGGGAGTGTTTCTGAGTATTTTGGCTTGCAACTTCGTTACCATAGAACGATGACCAAAAACCCAACCCATGCATAACCAAAAATTCGAAAAGGATATTGATATACAAAAACAACAATGACAGAGCCTCCTTTGTTTGTTTGGAATGCACATTTTTGTGCTCCGGTCCATAGCTAGAGCCAGAGCCAGAGCCAGAGCTAAAGGCTTTTCGGGAGATTTTATCTTTTATTTGTCAAAAGTAAAAAGAATTAAATACTACTGAGGAAGGAATTTGTATAGATGCAAAAAAACAAAAAATGTGAAACGAAGTAAATCCCTGGCAGAAGGATATCACACAGGAAACTTATTGAAAATTGCGGCAGCCACAAAAATAAAGAGAAGAGGAACTTTTCCCAAATCCTTTATTATGCTCATCCCTTTCCTACAAATATCTGACCATAGGTATTATGAACTCGATCTTTACCTGGGCTATACCTATATTTTTGAAAAGAGTTACCCATTACGAGGAAAAGGATACAATTTAAGGATCAACCACAGAATAGGCGGCTACGTTTATTACTTACTTTGTATGACCTTTCTACTCCTTGTATTTGGATTTTATTGTTTAGTATATTAATGGGCTCTTAAACAGAGGATTATTGCTATTTAGGGATTATTATCCTTATTGTTTTCCCTTCGAAGATTTACTAATATTTGCCAGTCCAGCCTTCCGGGGGTTAATCCGATAAAGGATTATGTGATTCTTTTTTTTGTCTTTGTATAGTTTTGTGGTGTTGCAATGACCATTGGGCACATTTGAACGGTAGCTATATGGGATTCTTTGGAATGACCTTTACTTTCCTTTTTTTGTGGAGTTTTCAGCATAAATCAAAAGAGTAAAAGGTATTAAAAATAAGATCTCATAGTTTTGTTCTTTGGAATGCTATCAAGATTGTTAAGAATGCTTAAGTTTTTTGTTTTTCATGATTCGCCCCATAAGCGTAGAAATGTTGCCATAAGATTTATTTAATTTCGAACGTAAGACCAGGTGTTGGCTGCTGAATTTGAACGGCTTAGGCGAGAGGAACTTCCTCGTAATAGGCAGTAGCCGTCATAGTAACACATTTTTTTTTAGTTTGAAGAGGCTGGGAATCAAACTCAGACCTCTGGAATGACAGTTCCAAACACTAACCAGTATGCCACCACTACAACTATAATTTCATTTATAGAAGTTTAAATATAACTTAAAAGACTTATTTACTATCTTTTGAACAAATAGATATAATTAGAGGAAATTGCTAGAATGAAATTCGGCTCCGCGATCTAAGCACCCCGTATGTATACAGGGCGATTTGCATAAGGTGTGACACTCAGCTAGAGCGTCTAGGTTGAGACATGTAAAAAATCGTATTGTATCTCTTCTTTTATTTCTTTTTAAGTAAAGTTGTTTTAGTGATAAGTTTTTGAAAAATTAAATTCCATACTCAACATTTTGAACAAAAAAAATTTTAAAATAATTTCAAACTAATTTTTTTTTTGAATTTTACGTAGTTTAGTACTGGTTTTGTTTTCAAAATTCAATTATCTTATAAATTTTTAGTTAAACACAGAAAACCGGATGGTTAACTGTCTTGTACTTTTTGAGAAAATTGAAAATAACAGAATATACTTAAGAACATACTTAGTGGAAACAGAATCTTTAGAGCAACTTAAGCTTAGGATTGGGGGGAAATGTATGTTCAATTTTCTGAAGAACTAGAAGAGATTTCAGCATCTGGCTTTTGCTCCTTGACTAAAAATTAATAAGAGCATTGAATATTAAAAAACAAAAATATAACTTAAATACATACATTTTGAACAAAATTAGTTTAAAATAAAAATTTTCTTTTCAAAATTTTGAGTTTGAAAATTAATTTTTCAAAAATTGTTCTTTATTTCGAAATAAAATAAAAGCACAGATTTCCGGCATTACAAAAAAGTATAGCATGGCATTGCAAGTGTTACCGTTGTTTTTAATATTTGTTTTGTGTTTTAAGTAATTTTTTTAGATAATTTCCAGTCCTGGCTAAACGGAAGGGAATAGAACCCCCTCCTATGCGATTTTTTTCTTGTCTCGACCCAACCTACACGCTCGTGCTTTGGGTCACACCTTTTCCAACTCACCCTGTATTGTTCAGTGAAATGGCACATTGAGGTTTGTAGTAAATCGAAGGTAATTATATTTTAACTGTAAGAAGGGGCATCACCCGACTTTAGTAAGGCCTTTGATAAAATTTCCTACACTAATGCTTCTTAAACTATCCACCTTCGACTTTGAACCTATATTCTTGAAATGGATTTCCTCTTATACCTATAGATAACCTTTATTACAATGTTCGTTTTAGATCAGTTCTCTCCAGCTCCTTAGTATACCTACCTCCGGGGTCCCCCAAGGCAGCCATTTAGATCCATTTCTTTTCATTACGATATTGAGATGGTTATTAAACATTCCCATACCTCACTCTATTCGCCGACGATGCTAAGTTTTTCAAGACTATTTCTTCGACACATGATTCTAATCTTTTTCAACAATACCTCGACACTTTCTCAGTCTAGTGCAGGGTTGTGCTGCAGTTGCAGTAGATCTAATGCACTTTAAATCAAATCTACTGCACTTTTGGTTTTACAAAAAAAAAAATCCTTCAATAAATAGTCCATAAACTAATTTTCAATTCTGTCATTGAATGCAGTCTTTCTCATTCTTTATGAAAGCCACCCTTCAATGTATGTTTACAGCTTACAGCTTTCGGCTATTGTCTTTGTTTTGATGACAATTGACAGCTGTCACAGCAAATCTGTGAAAATAACGTTTTTATTTATTTGCGTTTGTTTTGATTGTGAGAAAAGGGTAAAGGATAGATACATTTTTAATTAAATCCGGACGCAGAAGGTAAACAAAAGTTTTAAGTGGTTGAAAATTGATACAAATATAAGTTTATTTGTAATTATTTAGTTGTTATTCACAAAAAAAACCGGCTGAAGAAGAGGAAAATCAATGTGTTCATATCACGTTGCTGATCCCAGCAGAAGTTTGTAAGTTTATATTTCTTTGTACATACTTTTAACATTAGATATAACAGGCAGGCAAATTTTCTTGGTTAGGTTTTTAAAAGTAAGCGTTTTTTTAATAAATACCTAACCAATCAAATTTTTTTTCTTGATAAATAAAAATCCAATGCAAAAACATTGATTCTAAGTAAATTTTTTTTTGCAAAAATTTTTCAAAAGGTGGCAACCCTGGTCTGGTTTGGTCTTAAAAATGACTTGAAGCTAAATATTGCCAAATGTCATTCAATCGCTTTTTCACGTAAGTGCATCAAATATTGTCCCTATCTTTTTCATAATAAATCCATTTCCAGCGTGGAGTCGATTTGCGACCATATGGTATCTTATGTGACCGAGAGCTTAAATTTCTTACACATATCGACGATATAATTCTTAAAGCAAACTCAGCACTTGGCTTTGGGAAACGTGGCCGTTGGTCCAAAGAACTTTCCGATCTCTAAGTGAAGCTATCCCTCTACATAACCATTGTAAGCCCACTCCTCGAATACGCCTGTCATGTGTGGTCCCCTTATCAACATACACACGTCTTAAAAATTGAGGGTATTCAACGCAATTCCCTGGTCTGTCCTGGAATGATCCTTTGATCCTATCCTACCTTCCTATCAAGACCGTCTTCAACTCATTAATTTTAATTTGCTGGAAAAACGAAGAGAAATAACTGACATCCTCTTTATTCGTCGACTTCTTCCTGGTTCCAGACTGTACTTAGCTTGAAGGTTTTTTGTTTTTAAATAAATAAATATCTTAAAAACTATATAGCGGTTACACTGTTGCTTACACCTTCACAAAATTTCCGGTTTTTATAAATAAACCAACATTTGAAATCCATTCTAATTTTCGTTCTTTAAATTTTCCTCCCTGAAAATGTTATCTTGTTTCAGGAGTCCTCTTTTATTAAACATCTGTCCTTAGTAGCGATTGGTAAGTTTATTATTATGAAAAGATTGGCTAAAATTTCAGTGCCCAGGCAATATAAATATATAGTGCCAATCAGATCATCTCACCATATCGTCCTTGCACACACAAAGAATCATGTTATCCTCGATGTCATAATTTGACACGTTGTCTGATAGATGAGGTTTGATACACACTTCTTTATGTAGATTTCCTAAAATGATAACTGGTCTATTCATCTATATCCAAGAACGTGCCACATGAAACCGTTCCCAACCATCATTGTCGATGTGGATTCAAATTTCAATAAAGCACTAACATTCTCCTGGTGTTGGTTCGCTGTTGGGTAGTGAAAAGCGGATTAGGGCAGATGCTTTTTCTTTTTGCTGTCCTGCACGATTCCATATATGTAGGTATTGGTAGGTATGTATTTTTCTAACATCAAAAAATCGAAAATCCAATACTCACGGTCAATCGTCTTGACTTGATGGATAGGATAGACAAATTGGTTGAGAGCCTATATACGAACCTATGCTATGCCAATGCCACGTGCTTTGCCTGATGGTCCTTTTCGGACTGGGTTTTCAATTTTACGTAACTAATTGGTGGAAAATTAGTGATGCGGTCCTTTGTGTGTGGTGATCGATGGAAATCGTGAATCTTAGCGACCGGTTTACCTACCATGTCGCTGGACGTTGTCGAATGTCGACATCCATCAGATACACGAGCGTCATGATTGAGTGGTCGTCGGCGAGTGCAGATGGCGAATGGGCCATTTGGAGAGGAAAACTTTCCACCTGTGGTCTCGGCGCTCGCACTCTCGGTCTCGATCCTGATGACGAGGAAGTTCCACTAAAATATTTTTTGATTGTGTTTTTTGTTTGTTCTGAAATATTGGATGAGTGAGTTGGGGGGTATTGCCCGTTGCTGTTGCTGACAATCTAAACTCAATTGTAATGGGTTTTGTTGAATTGAGCTTGCATTCTACAGTGGGCAGATGTATTTTCCGAGACTTAATTTTCCGGTTGAGAACGCGCCTCGTCGATTTCGTCGTCGGTCGGTTTAACCTAACGATTCGTCAATGCCGTTCTTTTGATTATGCCACTGAATGCAACATTCAGCCAACACTCTGTATAGCGAGGAAATTAAATTGCCTTCCCTTTGTTTCATCATCCAGTCGCGCAATGTGAAAATATTAGGTTTATGAGAATTTAATTGGACAGGTGGATGGTTGAACAATAATTCGAAGAGGAAGCACGAGTCAAATGAAGTTAAGTCAATAGAAATTTATAATTGTTGGTTACGATTGCATGAAGGCGACAGGTGATTTAAACAAAAAAAAAATTACATATTTGAGTGTGTGGGTCTATTGTAAGTCATTACTAGATTAATATCAATAAAACAAACAATAAGCAAATTGCAAGAAAAAGACTTTTTAGTAGGTATAAGGTAATGCCTTGACAGTATAGCCAGAATTCGGGCAACATTCGTTCGCACTAATACCTAGGCGATTTACTGTAAAAAGGAAGACATTTAAGGAGTAAATAAAAAGCTACATGAATATCAAGAATTTTAAATAACAATTATTTTTTATGTTTTATGCTAAGTTCTTACTTAAAGCCCGAACCACACTACTCTCGTGTGGAGTGTTGTGGAGTAGTGTGTCGCTGTCATTCCAATGTATTTCATAGATTTCGACACAGCACATCACACGATACAAATATGGCTCCACGCATTTGAAACACATTAGAGCGATAGCAAAACACTACTCCCCAACACACCACACGAGAGTAGTGTGGTTCGGGCTTAAGGTAAAGAACATTTTAAAAAATATCAAACTTAAGCTAACAAATAAACAATTTTAAGATTCAAAACGAATATTTTCCTTCGAAGAGTAGGCTTTTTACTCTTTTAAATCAAAACTTCGAAAATAACAAGTTTGATGGAATAAAGTTATTTAAATTGAGGCCATAAGAAGCAGAATGGCAACTGGCTTTGGACTAATTTTTAAAAAGTTTAAAGTTAATATTCATTTTAAACAAAAATATGCCCGTTTTGAAGCAGTTATATCTATTTATAAAAGAAGTATGTAACGGTCCTAATGCTAGTACCGGTACTAGTCCTAAAATTAATACTCAAATCGGTATCAACTCATTTCTTCACACAAGTTCTAGGTCGTAGTCCTGTCAATTTGGTACCGAGTATCAATTAGGACTTGGTACTAGCTGACTCCTCAAAATCACCTAGTACCTGGTTATTATACCAGTTGTTAGTACTCAAATCGGTACCAAATGATTTCTTCACATAAGTACTAAGCCCTAGTTCTGTCAAGTTTGTACCGAGTACTATTTAGGACTCGGTATAAGCTAGCACTTTAAAATCGGCAGTCTAGTGGCGCTAATACCTGAATCAGAGTAATTTTTTTCATTTTCTTCAATGAATTCGTTGCATGGACGAGTGTTAATGCAGTCGTAAAAGTACATATTGCCACTGTTTATGGACATTATATCGAGAAACAACGTCATATCTAGAACTATAAAAAGTGTTGTAGACAGTTTCGACAAGCTATTAAAGAGGCCTTCCGCACATATTCAGATATGCGTTGTTTGTTTTTGCACACATAACCTATCCTGAAAGCTCTGGATAGTTCCCCGAACGCAACCAATGCATTGCATGAACCGAACATGAAATGCACATATGTAATAAAGGGCATTTCTTCAAGCCTGTCACACACATATGTATGTACCTACAAATAAAAATGCCAAAATCTCCACCCAAAAAACAAACACATAATGCTCTACTCAAATCAATTGCTTCATCTGGAAGCTGAATCAAAACAGAGCACCATTGATAACTCCTGTAAATATCAGCAGGACTTTATTGGCATTCTTCATCTTCCAACTCTCTATAGGTTTGTAACAATGACGGCCATTTTTCTATTAACTGGCGTAAATTGAAGACCGGAAAATTGTTGATCACAGTGACAAATGTCAATAGTTGATACTTGAAGAGACAGGTATCGTGGAATGCATATTATGTCCCCTTTTTTTAAAATTGACATAATTCATTCGAAAATAGAATTAAATAAAAATCAATCAGTCAAAATAAATGTCAAAATAATATTTGAAATGCCAAAATATTTTCAAAATCAGAATTAGACCAGTTTTATACGTATTAAGTCCTAGTACCGCTTGGTGAATTTAGATCCGGTACTAGTGATGTGAAGAAATGCTCAGGAACTTACTTTTCGTTAGGACCGACTACCAAAGCTAGTACATGGTCCAGCTAGACTGGGTACTAGGCTGGCTTAGTAATTACTTCTGTGAAGAAATTGGGCGTAACTGTCTTAAAATAAGCTGATTTTTGTTGTATTAAATACAAGTTTTCGACTCTTACAAAATAGGTGCCAAAAGTATAGGTACTCTAACCGCAGAGAAGCTAATCGGCGAAAACGTTCGCTTTCTTTTTGTCGCTATTTGCCCATTCGTTTTGATCTTTCTAAATCAGAGGTTGCTTTTATAGCTCTCCAAAGTGAGTAGTTTGATTCTCTTCCTGCTGTCAAGTTTTCAAGGTAATTTCCAACATCACAGTTGTTCTTGAAATCTAATATGATCTTTTTTAGCAAATGACACAAGCAAGTTAAATTTGCTTTGTAATGGGGAGCACGAGTTTACTGCCATTCTACCGCGCTCTAGCGCCCTTCGCTTTTCTTTTAATAACTCTTTTATTTCCGTGGGATATTTTACGTGTTTAAAGCGTGGCATTTCTCTGTTAGAAGGGGTTTTGTTCCATGTCACATTTTGTACGACAAATTGAATGACTTATCATTTTTTCGGAAGTTATACTTTCAAAGATTTTAAGGTCTTTAGGTTTTTTTTTTAAATTTGCATTTTTTTAGATTATGTACAAGTGATGCAAAAAAAAAACAAATAGGTACCTGATGTAACATTGAGGCTCCCTTCAAATTAAGGAAGTTTAAAAGAAAGTGCAATCTCCCTGGTCAACACATTGTAACTTACTTATTCTTATACAAATAAAAATAAATTAATAAAAGAGTAAAAAAAACTTTTATTTTCAATCAAATATGGGATCAAAAACCAATTCGCTTGGAATAATTTGATTTCCATTTCTTTTATATTATTCAATTATCTTATTTGCTCTTTATTTATATGCACATAAATATAAAATTGATTAATATATTTCATTTCGTTATTAATATTATTCGCACGTAAACTTTTTGCTAAAAGAAAGTCTATTTGAAAACACACCGGCATTCCACAAACAATTAACACAAATTGCGCGATTGCCCTCTTTTTAATAATAATAATATTTTTTCACTCTCAAATTACGTGGAAAATTCAAGAATTAGCTAAAAGAAAAATATTCATAAAATGCATTTTTCCATCACATCACTTACCAACACGACCAGACGCTGAGTCTCAGATTCGGGGAGCTTTTTAAGACCTACATAAATGTATATACCAACAACCATGGGAAACTGTGCATTGTTGCGATGATGTTTAAAATTACTTTCTCTTCATGGATTTTTCATTGTACAAAAGAATAATATGTATCTATCTACATTATTTGTATCTACACCATAGTACGTATAGTTCTATAGTAGCAACGAATGCAAAGGGTGTTCTTTTTAGAGGCGGAGAACTTTAAATTGAAATATCTATGAAGTAGCTTTATTTGATAGGTATTTTATGGCATTAATGCTTGAATATGATTTCGCGTACAGCATCACGGGATCCAAATACCACACATTCTTGGCTTCGCGTCGAATGTAAGCTTCCAATTACTCAATTGTTTTTCGTTTATCGTCGGTCGAAGACACGTGACATGAAATGTCACCAGGGGAAATAATCGCATGGCGTCAAATCGCAAATCGGTCCATTTGGTGAAATTTTTTCTTTCACAAAATTAATTGTATCACGCTCTGTGTGGCATGTGGCGCCATCCTGCTGAAACCATTTATCTGCAACATTAATGCCTTAAAATTGAAGCCCGAAACAGTTAGTTTTCATGTCTCCTACCGCTCGTACTTTCAAAGCAAAATGTATATAATTGTTTTAATTCCAAAAATTTTTTTTTTGAAAATTTGTAGGTAAATACAATATTCTGAAAGATCTCCTGTAAAACAATTTTCATCGAAATCAATTAAGTCGTTAATGAGAAAGTCGGAAAAAACGGTTCTATGGCAGGTACCATTAAAGTTTTTGCAAATTTTTGTCTACCAAAATGGAAAAATAGTACACACACATTTTTTTTATCAATATCGTTGAATCCGTTTCTAAGATAATTAACTTCTTTCATAACGATATTTTGACAGGTACCGTTATTTTTCTATTTAAAAAAAAAAATATGAACGACTTTTTCTTGTGGTTAAATACTGTATGTAACCTAACATTGAAGATGCATGATGTATGTATTTAACGAGTAAATATTGAAAGAGTCCCAAAAGCACTAAAAAATTGATTTTTCGTTTAATTTTTTTTTTGTTTATAAAATAATGTTTTCAAAAATTTATAACTGCATTATTGTTTTAACTATTGAGAAGCATCAGATTGCAAATTTATAACAAAATCGAATTAACCATGCCGAAGATATACGCGAATAACCCAAAAATTAGACCATTTTCTCAAAAAACGTTGAATACCTAATTCCGTAATGTGAATTTTTTGAGAAAAATCTGAAATGCAGTTTTCTTACAATTGACTTGGTTATTACAGGTACGAAGTTTAATTAAAATCATTGCAGGCGTTTTTGAGAAAATTTGAAGAAACCAAAGGGTTTTGTATGGCAGCTACCCGTTCTAGATGAGCTAAGACAAAAATTCGAATTTCCCTCTAGGGAATCACATAAAAATGCTTTGTACCAAATTTCAAGCAAATCGGTCAACCCGTTTAGGCTCTAGCTCAAATTACAGTGGACGCACCGACGCACGCACAGACGCACAGACCTACGGAACGCATGACGAAACCCACTTTTTCGGACTTCTCGATTATCGTAGTGTTAGTTTTGATTATAACTTCGAATATTTTTTTTTACACGAAACCAATACTTGCCCTATAGAGCAAGTAAAAAATTGTGTGAGTGCCGGGACTCACGGTTAATACGTGTAAACATCAACGCATTTTTCAGGATTCATATGCGAAGTCGTCCATACGTTGTTGACTACGTGCATCACAGATCTATCACGGAAACGGACTATAGTTTGCTTGAAGGGGATATTCAGATTATTGTTACTGAACGTACCCAACATCCTACTATGCAGATTTTCGTAACGTAACGTGCTACATCGTAAAGTGTGCCCTCGTAACGTCACACAGAGGAAAGTCCACGTTTTCATTTAACTCTACCACCGGTATAGAATTTTGCACAACAAAAATTTTAATTTCCTCTAGGGAATCACCTATAAATCTTAAGTGCAGTTCGAAGAAAACCTCGCTTCACAGACTAAATGTCCCTATATCGGAATTTTCTGGAATGCCAGGTCGTGAAGAACCAGGTTCAAGTTAATTTTTACTTTCATCCATTCCTCTGTGGGTTTTATATCCAGCAGAAATGCAGAGGACCTACAATTTTCTACTAAATCCGAACGGCTAAGGTGAGAGGCATTTTCGAGATAACCAGATACTTACTCTTACAGTATTTGTCAACTCCTCGAAAGATATAATACTTAGCCTTGAAAAAAAAAACATCTCTGGTGGCGGGCGTTACAGCCCTACGTACTAAACATTACGAAGCGGGCTTTTACCAAAAAAACATTATTTGTTTATTAAAATTAAAAAAAAAAATAAGTAACAGTACGACTGGGTCGCATTTGCGATTTCGAACAAATTTTGTACGACAATACAATTCCCTTATCCAATCCTTTTAAAATGTAGATGTACAATATTATGTTTATGTCAGCTTCGAAAATAAATGAACAACCCTTTCATTTTAATCTTTATTAGTGGTTTAAATAAAGCTTCATTCAACCGCATTTGCCGCAACTTTTCATCAAGAATTTCCAATTAAATGCTCAACATTTCTAACTAAGTAATTATTGCAAAACTAAAAACAATTAAATTAAATTACCCTTATCGGTGTCCCCAAAAATTGCAAGCATATACAATAGGTCCTTCGGTATAGACTGTATAGATATGTACGTTCGTTCACGTAAATTTCATGACTTTTTAGTACCACGTCGTAATCGTTACATTTAATGTCCTTTTACAATGTTTCTATTTCGAGGTTCTAATTCCTGGTTTCAGAATAGAAATTGGAAACGTGCAATGAACATCCATTGTATTTGCACTTTTAATAAGTTTATTTTTTTTATTTCTCTACACCCCCATCGCACCTGCCCACATCAGAACATCACGTTAAACTTTTTAAACCAGGAAAATGAAGATCGCAACCAGGTGAATAATAAAAAGAAGAAAAAAAAAAAAAAAAAAACAATATTACGAGTATTACTCAACGATTTCCAAGGCTGATATCAGCTGACAATTTAATTACAAAATGGCGTGTCAATGAGACATAACTGGGACACTTTGCTGCTGCCATCCAGCACGCCGTGGTATGATCGTATACTCTATATGCCTACAACTACATACAACCTACAACCTGAAAGGGTATTAAAGAAATAAAATAATAAAAATTGAGATATAACCGTAATGGGGTTATATTGTAAATATACTACAGGGAAAATAGTACCTATAATTTGTTTTCGTGCAACGATACAATTGTTTCGTAAGCCTAGTATATATTGCCCATCGCAGGCAAGGACCCTTCTCCGATGAGTTGTGACCTTTTCGGTCGATGAATTTGTTTGAAAACGATAAATCTACTTAGGGATTTCATAGTCCTTTGGGGAAAAATAAACTATAAACAATGAAAAGGAGACACGTTGTTGTTGTTGTTTTTGTTGATATCCGAAAAGCTATACCTTCGTTGGTGAAAGTAGAACAAAGATAAAGTTTTAGATCTCATTTCTTGCCGACGAATAAAATTGTAAAACAAAGATGGAGAAAGCATGTAGTTAAATAGAACAGGGGGTGTTATAGACTGTAGACGATTACACTCTAAACCGCCTAGAGAAATTAATGTGATGCAATAAATAATCAAGCAAATGTACCTTCTACACAACTCTCGTAAAATTAGAAATTAAAACGTTTCAATTTCATTTACAGGCCATTTCTGAACATGCAACCACAAAGAAATAGCCGAGACACATAGTATGGAAAAGGTGCTGAACTGCTGACATGTTTAAACATTTTACGCCAGCAGTTTGCTATGAAAAAATACTTAATATTTTCACTCGAATTGTGTAGTTTTCCGTGTAGGATGGAAAAATAACTGCGTTTCATTAACTTTAACAGTGTCCATACATTAAATTTCTGAGCATGTGATCACAAGTGACATCTAAGGTTATGTTTTACATTTGACATTAAAGCCCAGGAAAATAAGACTTTCACTTCGAAAAATATCCCTACAAAACTAAATTATGTTGAAGAGCTTTATTGAGAAAATTACTCAAAATTTTTATCGGGGTTTTTAATAAAAAAGAGGTCAGATCTGTAATTGAAGTCTATGAAATTCTACACAAAAAAGATTATAACAATTTTCATTTTAGGAGCAGCAGATTTTGAGAAAAAAGTAGGCAAACCTGCCCAGTACCTTACATAAAAGTACAATAAAACGAAAAATACTGATATTTTAACATTCACTCACGTTATTCTCAAAATTGTTTGCTATTACCACATTGTTACATTTTTGTTTGGTAGAATTTTATAAGCCACAACGTCTGCCACTTCACCCCACAAAATGGAAAGCACTGGATCAAGTTAAAGGTAGTTTATAGGATGCAGTTTTCCACAGAACTTCAGCTTTGTGCCCAGTTTTTCACAGTCAAAGTCCATTTTTACGATGGGTAAAATAAATAGAGAATGGATGGCAATAATTGAATTTTGATCATGGTTTTTCAACGTGGATTAGCCTACTTTAGAATTACAAAAAAAACTAAATCTGAGCACTTGTGGAGTGGCGGATTAAGGTATTCTGCCGCCCTAGGCCCGGTTGAGTACGCCGCCCCCCTTTTTTTTTTAAAAATTCTTTTAATTGCCTTTATTCTTAATCGTTCTTGCAGAGCAGGCAGGTGCAGGTATATTTTGGAAACACTAATCAATAACAACCTTTGTAGGTGTGTATACGTATAATGTTGTATTTCCGAATATCTATTTTATAGACATACATAGCTGCGTGGGTCCGATTCCTATGGTGGGCATGTATAGAAAGTTTTTCATAATAAAATTGGATTAAAGCTCAGCAACACTAATACGGAGAAGACTGATGATAGGCGGCTTGGCACCCCTTGAAACAGCTGTATCTCTAGCCAAATAAACAAATTATAAATTAATTCATAAACAATTGGTGGTAGCACCTTTAAGTTGTTGTTGTTGTTCAAAAATGCATACATAGCTACATTATGTATATTTTTTAAATCTAAAATTTCAAATCTGCTAAATAATCTTAAAAAAATTGTGGGTGTCAAGTTTAATAAAAAAAACATCAAATAGTTTTTGAATTAATTAATTCTCAACAAAAAAAAATTCAATTTAAATAAAAAAAAAAATTAAAATTTTGGTATACAATTTATTTTCAATTTTTTTAACATTCCCATAAAAAAATGATCAAAATCAGTTAATATGTTTTTGAGAAAATTGGAAATAAAAAAAATCATCTATGGGAGATAAGTTAGCATTTTTCGTATATTTTTTTAGAAAATGGTAAACAATTGTAAAAATTACTGATTTTTTTTTTTAGTTGTTGGTATGTTTTTTTAAAAATATGAGATTTTTATTATTTGCTAAAAAAAATATTACGGCAGATACCGTTATTTTAGGTTAACAAAAAATGAAAAAAGCATGTGGGGGAATGCCCAAAAAAACGCAAAACGTTTAAAGAAAATCGACCCACTCGTTTAGGCTGCAACATAAAGGACAGACATACGGACAGAATTGCGAGACCCATTTTTTTTCGACTTTGCTATAATCGTTATGTCAAGTTTGATCAAAATCATAACTTGCCATAATGCACCTATATATCACAAGTAAAAATATTCCTACATGGAATGGGTTTTTTCTTACATGTTCTTGTTCATATTGCTTAGAGATGGAAGTTGCAAAAAAAAAAAAAATATATGTAACACTAGAAAAAATATATTCAAGTACAAACCTATTGCGATTTTTGTTAAAAAAACACAAAACAAACCTTTTTTTAAAATTTCGATATGAAAACCTATGAAAATAATATGTTTTTTATTATTAAATCTAATATAAAAAAAAAAACGCTCAAAAAAATAATTTTTTTTTGAAAGTTCAAAATTAATTCATTTATTCGCCACTTTGAGAATAAATTATTTTTCAGTACCCCCA
Organism: Leucozona laternaria; assembly: GCA_932273885.2. Lineage (NCBI taxonomy): Eukaryota > Metazoa > Arthropoda > Insecta > Diptera > Syrphidae > Leucozona > Leucozona laternaria. Next base: position 129,067,966 of record OW026367.1, on the reverse strand, counting down.
AAGAAAGAGAGAAAATATAAAATATCATTTTGCCATTTTTTCAATAAAATTGAACTTTCTCATCAAATTATCCATCCATAGTCCTCCTAAACTACTTTTTCACTACAAAATATTCTCAGTTCTGTTGCCGCCCCCATGTGGCCCACTAGCGCCCACAGACATCATCGCTCACTTTGAGAATCAATTATTTTTCTGCGCCCCAAAGATTTTGCCGCCCTAGGCCCGGGCCTCACGGGCCTAAGCCTAAATCCAGCACTGCACTTGTGTGCACATTAGAACACAAAATTACTGATATTGTTACTTTTGCGTATTTCTTGAACTCTGGAACTGGTAGTTTTTCATAAAAACTTAAGTCTAAATTTTAGGTAATTTTAAGGAAATGATTTAGACATAAAATTAAGCTCTCCCCCAAAATTCAGGTTTGTCAATTTTTTTCTTTCAAAGCTTGACTTTTTGTCTATTTATAAAGGAAGTTACTCTAGACATGCCAATTATAACAGTTTTAGTTTATAAAAGTACTGTTTTTGCGGCCCCGCAGGGCAAGGGCCCTTCGCCGGTGGGCATACTTCAGGCACCCAGAGTTTTTTTTTTCAAGTCGCGAGCAGCGCGCTAACGCACGTCCACTTTTAATGGCGAAAAACTGTTATAACTGTTATAAATTGGCATGTCTCTAGTCGCGTCCATTTATAAAAGGTGTTTTTTTTAGAGATATATAACTTAATTTGGCATCACTGTTTTCTTTGACAGCCATTCAGTCATATGCCATGGGATTTATCTTTAGTTTGGTTTCATCATGAATCGACTGACGCCTGAAGAAAGGACTGCAAAGGAGATTGCTGTTGATCCCGATTTTCACAAGAAAATTGTGTTTAGCAATGAAGCTCGTTTTTGATTGAATGGCTACGTCAATAAGCAAAACTGCCGCATATGGAGTGTAAATAATCCTCAAGGCATTGTTGCTACGCCGCGCCGGCGAGGCCGCGTCGGCGCCGTAACATCCAGAAAAACTGACTCAAAGGAACGTTTGGTGAGTGTATAATTTCGCGTTTTGGTTCAGTGTGTTGGCCTCCAAGATCGTGCAATTTAACACCGCTAGACTATTTTCTGTCGGGGTATGTGAAATCGGTAGCCTACAACGATAAATCAGAGACGATTGACGACTTGGAAAACAACATTCGCCGAATTATAGCTAATATACGACCCCAAATGCTGCAAAGAGTGATCGAAAATTGGACCTCAAGATTGGACTAAATCCGTCCCAGCCGCGGTGGCTATATGCAAGAAATTATATTAAAATATTAATGGTACAAAATTATCTTTCAAATAAAGGCAATTTTATGGCAATCAATCTGTGTTTTATTCCATTTTATATTTCTATACACCTAAAAAACACCCTTTATGTTAGTCTTATATTTTAAACAATTAAATTTCTTTAACAGTACAAAGATTATATTTAAAAACTTAAGAAATCAATATGTTTAGCAATTTTTTCATATTCAATTTAATTGTTAAAAAAGGACCCAACCTATCAGTGGGTAATGGTTATGTTGACAATGCATTTTAGTAAAAAAAAAAGAAAGAGCTCCATTTTACGCTTAAAACTTAGTAGGAAAAGTTCGAAGAAGATTGCGAAGTGATCTTTACATGACCTTAAAAATTCTGTTGGAGTTAGAAGCAAATATCAAAGGCTTTATAAAAGTAAAAAACGCACTAAATAACACAACATTCAACATAAAGGTATTGAGAATCAAAAAGGAGTGAAAAAACATTCCACCCGTAAGCAAAAAGTATGTTTAACGGTACAATTATACGTAGCTTGTAAAAGATGGAAATATTCAACTCAGAACCATTCAAGTCACACCTCCAATAGATCAAATGATATCAACGTCGAAGGCCTGACTTCAGAAGAGAGTACGAACTACTCTCTCTGGAAAGCTATAAAAGCTATATTTTACAAGTAAAGGCCATCTAACGTTTTTTTTTCAACTAGTGCGTATTTCGTGAATGGTAACACTTAGCTCATGTCTGATTTGACAGATAACTAGTTTTATCCTTCCGCTGAACGAATATGGTTGTGTATACGCTTCGCTAAGTGGGTCTGCGATCGACTTAGAGAAGATGGTGGGCTGACTTAGAGAAGATGCCGATTTTGCCAAAAAAAATCATCTTTTCAGATGAAGCTCATTTTGATCTTGGCGGGTAGCAAACAAGAAAAATTGTCGCATTTGGGGCACAGAAAACCCGCACGCATACATTGAAAAGCCGATACACCCAAAACGACTCACTGTTTGGTGCGGATTTTGGTCCAGAGGCATAATTGGGCCATTTTTCTTCGAAAATGAGCAAGGAGTGGCCGTTACAGTCAATGGCGATCATTATCGGGCCATGTTGAACGAATTTTTGTTCACAAAAATTAAAGACGAGGATATTGGCAACATTTAGTTTCAACAGGAGGGCGCGCGCTATGTGCCACACAGCCGAAGCTACACTCGATGTTTTGCGCCATTTTCAAAAAAAAAGAAGTTATTTGGCGGACCCTTTAAAACTGTCTGATTTTTTAAGTTATAAAATTCCATTAATCCTTGACTTGCTTTCCTGTTTTGAATCGGGTACCTTTCGAATTTAGCATTTCGCACCTCACTCATTTTGAATAGAACATCGTCTTTTTTATACGCGAGCCCAATTACATGCTATTAATATTGCAGGTCCTATACTTTTGTAGAGTATAAGATGTTTCTTTTGTGCAAATTTAAAAATAAAAGGGATTTATAATTTTGTATTCTTCTAATAGTTAAGTCGTTTCATTTTAAAGTCCAAGACATCAACAAAAATGTGCTGCCTCTTAAATTTTCATTGATGTTTCCACAGCCACCAATAATAATAATAATTATAATAGAATGAAAGGATTAATGATACAAATTTTTCAATTCAACTTTCTTACTTGCTAACAACGCACAATTAGACTGAAATCTGATACAAAATGTTTATGAAACTGCTGATGATGACGAACAAAAGAAGAAGAACATAAAAGTATCTCAAACCAATTTAGAAATTAAATAGATTCTCGGTTCATTAAAGCAAACAAGAAATCATTATTATTTATTTGTAATGGGAAGGTTAATGTCTTATTCCTTTGTTCGTATAATAAGGTCCTTGAATTTCTTCAATAGCAATAGCAATTTACTTAATGTCCTTAACGAGCAGTTTTGGCCATTGTTGTGTTCGATTACGGAGGAAAATGTTTTAAGAAATCGTTATACATATTTGATTTCGTTTTGATGTTTTTTTTTTATATTTTAAAGCTTTTTAAAAAAAAAACTTTATTGTTAAGGAATGGTTGAAGTGAAGTACAGGGATGTTTTAAGAAATGACATCACAAAAGCTTAAGTGCCCGTGTCAGTATATATCTATGGAACTAACTTCAGAGTTCAGAGTATATAGTAAAAATTAGCAGCTTTGAACTTATATAAGCAGATTTTGCGTGTAGAAAAAAAATAGATCTTTTGAAGAAATTAGATCATACTAAATTCCTGGATTATTAAGTAGGTATATACTGACAAAAATGTCAGGACGAAACATGGTCATTTGCATTTTTATTAGAGCTTTTTCTCCAGCGGTTGGTATCGAATTGTTTAAGTATCCACCAACAAGGACATTCTATCGATACACATCCTGATTCATGTTACCACAATGGTTGAGAAAACCATATAGCGTTGATTTATCAGTCAATATAGACAAAATTGTCCCATAGATGCAATGATTGCTTGGTTACAAATATCAAGACGGTTTTATTAATTTATTGTTAGATTTTATCTGCAACCATTTAATAGCTCTTGATCTTTCAAGGCCATCAATTTCCATTCATTTTTGAGCTTGAGTTGGATTTTAAAACAATTCACACGAAGTAGGTGCTCTCATACTCCGAGTCAAATTCAACTATTTTTTTGTATTTGCAACTCATTTCTATGATTTATAAAAAAAACCTGGATCACCTATGTAGCGAAGGAAAATTTGAATTTTTATAATGCTTGTTAAGGCACTAACCCCTGTCTCTCAACTATTCCCAACAAAATGATTCTCCTAGATCTCCACATTTTCTTAGTTGAATCTATAAAGAATGAGATATTCATTTAAAAATCCTTTTCGTTTATAAAATTTGACCTTGTGGTTTAAAATTGGCATGAACTGCACCATTCATATGAAAAAAAAAAAAATATAAAGAGTTATTTACTTCAACGTTGAGCAATCAAATGAGCTAACTCACAAATAGGAGTATGTGCTCCTCTCGATGCAGTACGTTATTTGCTTTATTTATGCTTTATAATGGAGCAGGTGCTTATTTTAAGTAGACACTCATGAAACTCGTAGATGGTCAATCCTTGAGCACCTTCTCAAATTTGTATTCATACCAAATGCAGCACCTGCTCTTAAAAGTTGAGTTTTGAGCAGGTGCTCCTTTTTATTCATACGACCCATTTTTTTTCATAATTTGGAGTTTTTGCGATATTGCTCTGCTTAAAATATTTAATATTAAATCTTAATAAACTTAGAACAAGCGTACTTTTAGATCTCATTACTTTTTACGACTTACTTGTTGCATACAGGTTTTCTGTATATACCTACAGAATAACTTGGCTTTATTTTGGTATCCTACAACATTTATATTTTTGGCGTGATTTCACTCCATTTTGCAACGCCCTTTGAACGAAAACCACAAATTTTCGATTTTTTCCTCCGTATGCACCGGAAGACCTACCGTTTTGCGAAACAACAATATTTTGTGCTGCCGAATAGTGCTTCATAGTTTTGATGATCTGTCAGTCAGAACCAAACGATTGTATCGATTTTTGAATTCGTATATCTCATTATACTCTGTCCAACAAAAATTGGCAGTGCAGGCAAGATAGGACGTTTGCCTCTCATTCTGGCTACGGCGGATTGTATAAATCTGTCCTTCATTAAAGCTTTCACAGGGTTGTCGTAGTGTACACGATAACACTCATCATTAAAAGCTTTTTTTTAAAAGCTCGAAAAGTAAAAACACCATAACAGAAACTCAAGGAAAAAAAGCTGAACGAATTACAAAATGGACACGGGTAACTCTGAATGCACATCAAGCAGCAGCCAATCGCCATTGGCCACAGCAATTCAGTGGCACACTCAGATGTGCCTTGAATAGGACGTTGGGTCTGTTTCAGATGCTATTGGAATTTCACGGGTGGGCAAACGCTTTTTGTGGAGGAGATATTTCAATTTAATATGGTGGCAAAATATGGCACGCTACTGGTTTTGAAAAAGCTTTCCCATAAGACGTGTACTGCCTATTTTTGTTGGACAGAGTATAGTAAAGAAGTTGCAATTTGGTAAGGCACCTCATGTGCTCAAACAGCTCAGGAAATATTGTGAATTTTCTGACTTTATTAGTGCCTGAGATTGTTTTTGCAAAAAGGGATATTGGCGAAAAGTTGGCTAGGCACTACCTAGCCTTCTGACACACAGAGATCAGCTTCCTTCTTTAGGGTTTTTCACAAAAACGGCGGGTAGATGTTGAAATGGAACATTGTGCCGTTCGCTGTGTGGCACGTAGCGCTGTTCTGTTGGAACCACATGTCGTTCACATCTATATTATCCATTGGAGCCAGCAAAAATTGGTTATCATCGATCGGTAGCGCTATCCGTTGATGGTGATGGCAATGACATCGTCATTTTCGAAGAACTACGGACTCTCACCAGTCAGTGACGATGCTTTAGTTTGATCTTGCGTTTCATTGAGACAAGAGCATTAGCTGATTGTTCACTGAATCGGTCGACTAAAATTTGGATAATCAACTTGGAAGAACAACCCATCGTTGCCCCAAAAGGATTTGATATTAAAGTTTTATCATTTATTTATTATCAAGCGTGAAACTTGCCAAAGTGATTTGGCATTGGCATCATATCACTATAACTGAATAATAAACAACAAATTTGACATGGCCGCCAAAATCTACCCGCGCCAATTGGCGAGCCCTATATTTCTACAATTCTGGATAGAAAATCATAAAATTCGAAAATACGAATAGCTTTTTTTTGAAGTTGGCATCACTTTATTTGATGACTGCTGCAATTTAAATCTCTTACATCAAGTTTATTTATCCCAATTTATAATTAAGAAAAAAAATAATACTAAATAGACTTTGAGTCTACAAAAGTGCGTACTGAGTGTTATGAATGCAAATATTTATATTTTTTTTTTTTTCAAAATATCAAAACTGAAACAAAATACTTAACACCGAAAATAATAAAATAAAATTACGATGTCTTCGCGAATTAAAACAATAAATTGTCAATTTTTTTCATTTCTTGTTTTATTATACAAAAAACACAAAAATTGCTCCTTTTATATTTTTTTTATCATTTTGTCATTAAAATCATATTAGGCCAGGAAGAAGAAGAAGACGAAGAAAAATGTTTCAGAAAATTTACATAAGTAAAGTACCTCCATTTTTGTTACTTCCGCTTGACGACTCGTGTCTGCTTAAATTGAATGTGGCTTCACTTTGACACACAACATAAATGTCATTTTTATGTTTATTTTATAAAATTGGGGTTCGTTTTTACGATTCTCATATCAAATTCATTGGTGGTCGTAAATGTTTTTTAATTCAATTCAAACTCGTTAAATGAAAGTTAACAAAAAGATAAGGGTCCTTAAAAAAAAAAAAAGAAACTCCTTAAGTTTAAATTCATGGGTTTTTGCGGGTGAATGGAAAATTTTCTTATTTTCAAAAACTTTTGTCAAAGTTTTTAAGCAACTCCATAGTTTAAGTGTTGATGTTCAATCATAAGACATGTTTTGTAAGTGATTATCACATCCATAAATAAGACTCAACCCTAAGCTAAAAACAAACTCTTCTCCTGTAATCTCTGTGTGTCAATTACATCGGCTTATAACCTCAATGTATCAACGTGAGAAATAATTTCGGTGTCAAAAACAAATCCCGTGAACGATAGCCTTTTGTCATATCAAACTATGTGCGTTTATTCAAAGGTGGAATAATTCCCTGCCCAGAGTATAATTGGATTTCTAATGTATATAGGTTACACAGTAGTTACGAAGTGATAAGTGTTATGTTGGGGCATAATGTCAAAAAGAATTGAGATTTGGACGTATGTATACCTATAACGATCTTGAAGACTTTCTACAATAATACCAAAGGGCATAGAAAACACTCTTGATTCGTGTCGTTGCATTCATAAGTCAGTGATTGTTAATTACCTTCCCAATGGGTAAAAGCCGATAGATATATGGGAAGTCTTGAAAGAATTTCTCCTTTTTATAATCTGATGGTCAGATCTTGGTGAGATTATCAGTCGAGGGAGCGAAGACGCAAGCCTTTGATGGAATTGTTAGGCTTTCGAGAATGTTTCTTTTAAGAACTGTGGGAATGTTGCGACTTTAGAGCACAGAGCAATGAGTTCTGGCTTCGGATGCAAAATTTAACTTTTTCTATTTGACAATCATCTTTTTTCAACTTTTTAAAATTGTTTCTCAAACCCATCGAGCTGATATCTAAAACAGATTTTTTCATATTTTTTATGTATGTGCCTAATGGAAACCTGAGCCGAAACTGTACAATATTCAGAACACCTACAAACTTCGAATCCAAAAAGTCTACAAATTGCATGCAAATAGTGCATTTGATTTCAAGGTGCTATCGTAGTTTAGTTGAATAAATTCATATTGTAGCACTAAATTGGGTCACAATTCCTGCCTCATTTGATTTTTGAATTTATTTTGTGGCGAGTGCGGCGCTTTGTTCTTTATACCTGAAATTGGCATCTTCAAAATTGCATTTTGGTCGTCAAAAATCGAAAAGGTTGAGTTAGAAAAATAAAATTCGACTTTTTGAAACCTATACATAATAGTATCTTAGATTCGCTGTTTTAATTTCTTACAAGAAGGTCGAAAATAAAAAGTCTACAAATTACATGCAGTTATTGCATCCGATTCAAAGTTGAAATCGTAAAGCACTTGAACTAATATTGCGGCACTAAAGTAGCACCTAATTAGGTCCTAATTCCAGCATACTTAGATTTTCGAATTTTTTCTGTGGCGGAGCTGTCTTGACGTCAAGATAGCGCCGCCACAAGTTCCACAAGATCCAACGAGGTTCCACAGGCCTATTTGGATATGAAGGAGTGGGAGTAGAAAGTTGATTTGCACTTTTTTGAAGAGGTCTGGGCTAGCCCTTGAATTCGGTATCATTCTTTCCGCTGTGCATTCATTTTTGGGCGATTTACAGGATTGTTGGCAAAACTGTTGAGATGCATTTGGAGGTAAAATCGTAAAGCACTTAAACATATATTATGGCACTAAATTAGCACCTAATTAGGTCCTAATTCCTTCATACTTAGACATTAAATATCCATAAAAAAAAACAACAGCATACAGGATACAATTTTATGTTTAGCAGCTTCTTTTTTGATGTAAAATTAAATCTCCATAATGGACTGCTTAGCAGCCGAAGTCATGAATTCATTTTATTATATTTTGAATCAAAATCTAAGATCTTCGAACCGAAAAGTCGATTTTACCTAAATCTTCAAGTTTCATATTTTGTAATACATATTAAAATGAGCTTAAAACCCTCTGTCATGCTAGAAGAGGCTTTTCCAATTTTCTCCGTGTTTTAATCAAAGAATAATTTTGTTAAAAAAATATTACAGCTGGGATTAAAAGCCCTAAGAAGTTATCTTCATTGCCTTTTGCTTTTCGATTGGCTTAGAAACAGAACAAAAAAAAAAGAAAGTTCGTTAGATACGCTCCTTTTCCCATTTTCATCATGATATTAATTGAATTTCCTTGATAAAGCCTAAGGTATTCTTATCGTTACGCAAATTAATCTTGATAAGTTCATTAAAAAAAAAAAAAAAAAAAACTAAGTCACAAAGCTCCCCACCAATAAAGCGTGCGATAGTGAAGTTGGTATAAAAAAAATTCCTTTTGCCATTCTTCGGTAATCTCTTAACTCAAAGGCAATAGGCGAACAATGGCAGAAGATCGAATTACCTGCTTAAAAGGATAAAAGTCTTCACAGATTTTTCGTAAAAAAAAAAAATTAAAACAAGTTAAATGGACCAAGAGGTTATACTTTTCACAGAAACAGTGTGGGTAAATCCAACTTGATATAAGAAGGTTCCTATGATTCGAGCTGACCGAACGATCCTATCATCCTTGCAATGTAGACTTGACTTGAAGTTTATGTACAGCAGGAACAAAGGTGCCAATGGTTCAGCTGCGTCTTCTGGTGCCCACGTTCCTATTTTTTTTTAGTCCTTGGGGAGACATTGACAAAGTTGTGAAGGGATTATAAAATCGGAAAAAGGAATCCAAAAAGTAACCGTCCTGAGCTTCTAATCCCAGCACGGATTGAACGGAAGCAATAACAACAAACATTATAGGTAAACTCTATGACCGACCGATGGCATGCCTTCTTCAACCGTCCAACCCGTTACCTTCGTCGCCGTCACGTTGATACAAAATCCGCATGACCCAATGAACTCTGTGTACCTTGTGAGTTTTTTTAGCAAAAAAAAAAATACATACATACCTAGATATACACGAAGGTACTCCTGCAGTTCGCTGTTAACAAAAAACACACAAAACTTGTAAAGAAAAAGCCTTGTAGTCATGGTGATCTAATTGCACAACAGACTAAAAGGTACCTGTCTGAATTTCAACCCTAAAATACCCCCAACTTAGCTAGAACTCTCCCAGCGAGAAGCGAGCGAGACATAGGTTCATTTGTAAAGAACACAACACAAATGGCTTTGGCTTTGGCTTAGAGAAAAGCTCACGTTGCCTCACCTGGCGATAAAATTTAATTCTCAGTTTTTGCAAATGAGCGTGTGTAAACGGAGGGTTGGTTACTGGTTATACTACATCAGGAAGAGCCTTCAACTTCAAACCCCACAACCCCATCTTACTGTGCGCCCTTTTCACACTTTCCGTGCCAGAAGGAATAAAAATATGCTGAACATTCCAGTGGATTTTTTTTTAGTGGGTAAGGTACTCTTGGAGTTCAACAAAAAAAAATTAAAACAAAAAACTGAACAAATTTTTCACGTCTGCAGGTGAGTGAGTGAGTATTCAAAACAGATGAGGGTGGCAGTGGCAGAGTTGTAGCCGTGTAGTAGACGTATAAGAGGTTACTTTGCATAACAAATCCTTAATTATTATTGCCGGTGTGTAAGAACTCGGAATCACGCGATTTTTTATTTTGTAGAATAGATGATCATTGCCTTCGTTATATTATACAAAAGTTGGAAACTTAAATGCCCCACTGAGTTGCACGCACTTGCTTAACACTTCACCTACCAAAACCTGACAAGTTATGAAATTTTAAACTGTCAGCAGCCCTTACCTTTGGAGGAGTAGCTATGGCAGTATATGAAACTGTCATTTTTTTGTGACATTTTACTGACAAAACGTGTTAGTCCGCTGACACCATTTTTTGCAAATTATGAAGAAAAATTATGACTTCAAAGAAGGGTATCAGTTTATTATACACCATTTTGCCCATTTTGGCCATTTCTGATTTTTGTTAATTCTGCACTAGGGGACTATTGAAAAGGCGTAAAGTTACTTGTTTTTTTTTTTCAATCTGCTCCAGAATTGTTGAGAAAAATGTTTGAACAAAATTCTCAAGTTCGATTTTTTTTTGTCGATTCCATAAATTTCCCTTATAATTGGTAGACCATATTACAAGTTAAAACAAATGAAGAGTCCTTAATGGAGTAGGTAGGTGTATATGCAATGTATTGGTACAATTGTGCCTGATTTGTTGAAATTAATTTTGGGTTGAATTTAGTTTGTTTTTTTCTTTTTTTTCTTTAATTATATACGATACGTTTGCAATCGAAATGATTTCCATTCTGCTTTTGACAGTTGAAAAAAAAAACAAAGATTGGTTTTATTGCTTCCGGGTGAAGTATACATAGTAGTACATACCTACCAGATGGGATTTGTTTTTAAGTTCTGAAAAGCCTCACCTTACCTACTCACAAAAGAGAAGTAAGTGGTTTTAAAGGGTAGGGGGCTATACCACTTTACGTATTAAATTGGCTTTGTTTGAAAAAGAAGAAGCAGAGGCGATGAACTCGTTAGCTGTTTTTTCATGTACACAGAGTGATTCGCATAAGATGCGACAAACTAGACCGTGTAATGTAAGTCAAGACATCAAGAACAAAATTTGAGTGGTAGGGGGTTGTGGTTCTGAAAATAACTGAACGTCGTGATCTTCAGAGCAACTAAAAACAACGGATTGAAGTCAAATCAAATGAAACTTATTCCAGTTATTTTCAATTTTAACAAAAACTAAAAGATATTAAAGCACCTGATTTTAAGGCGTTAGGCAATAACGCCCAAAGAAAAAACGCTTAAACCTATTAGGAAACATCTCCCAAATTTATTTGATCGCCCAAAAAAACAAAAAAATTGGAAATATCGCCCAATTGATTTCAATGTAAATTGTTGTTGTAAAATTTGGGCGTTATTTCCTCAATTTTGGGCGATATTTCCAAAGTGAAATTTCAATGAAACTTGAGGCGCATAAACAGTGAGTTATGTATGGGGGCATGCTGCTCCCCTGCAGCCCCCCTGCTTAGGCAGACTATAGGATTTGGGGTAGATTTGGTAACATTTTGAAAAACAAAATAGTTTCAACATTTTTTTTTTGAGTTTTTATACTATTTTTAACTAAACCAATCAACCAAACTATCGAAAAAATAGAAAATTAAGAATGAAGATATAATTATCGTGTAACTGTTGTCGTTGTAATTTCATAATTTTTGTAAGTCAGTTTTTATAGAAAATTTCATGCCTTAACGAGGGGTCTTTACCCACCCTACAAGGTTTACCTTTTTGTCGCACCTTATTCGAATCTCATCTTGTACAGCAGCCCTTTATAAAATCAACCAAGTTGATTGTTTTTGGTATACTATTAACTTCTCCACTCGGTGCTTGCTGAGAAGTAAGCACCGAGTGTCAAATCACATGATCTTGGCGGCTAATTGACATCGCCACCACGTGATATAATACGGCCATTGAATTTGTCGCGCAAAAGAGCCATTGTTTCGTTAGCTGTTTGGCAAGTGCGGCACCGTCCTGTTGAAACCACATATCGTCCACATCCATATCTTCCAATTCGGGCCATAAAAAGTTCATTATAATCTCACGATAGCGAACACCATTCACAGTAACTGCCTGACCAGCCTCATTTTGGAAAAAAAAAATACGGCCCGATGGAGCCGCCAGCCCATAAACCGCACCAAACAGTCACTCTTTGTGGGTGCATTGGTTTTTCGACAATCACTCTTGGATTATCATTCGCCCAAATGCGGCAATTTTGCTTTTTGACGAATCCACTGAGGTGAAAATGTGCCTCTTCACTGAAGATGATTTTCTTCGAAAGTTGATCATCCACTGTTGCCATTTTCATAATAAGCCTGAATAACTTTAACGCGTTGGTCGATTGTGTATCTTTCCATGGTTCAAATTGAGTTAGTTTGAAATGTCAAATGAAATGCAGAAAAAAACTTGACGTTTAGCTGTGGTTCACATTCAACATCGGCCCTTAAAATTTAACCACCCTTACCCTTTATTTATGATGAGGCAAAAATCTAGCGCGGGCTGTTTTGTTCAAGTGGGAGGCACATTTTAATTTTTTTTATAAAGTTTTCCACTTAGGAAAAATGGAAAAAAAAAAAACATTTATATAATAAAGGAAAATTTTCCAATTTTATGTGCCGGTTACGTGAAATAGCAACCTATGAAATAAGATCCCATCCAAAATGTAGCCCCTTTTTATGAAAAAATGTAAATATTCTTAAATCCATAGAATCTTGCTTTACTTTATCTTACTTTATTTTATTTTAAAAACAATTTTTAAAAAAGAATATTTTTTAAATTCAAAATTTTGAAAATAAAATTGAAAATATAATCCGACTGATGTTTTTGGAAATTTTAAAGTGCAGTTTTTCCACGCGAGATTAAAGTTAAACGAGTTAACTCATCAAATTTGGGTTAATTTACTTCCAGAGTTAACTTACTCTGCTTTAAATCGACACTAAAAAACTAGGTCTTAGGCAATGGTTAGCGCCTAGGACTGTCATGCCGTAGTGTCTCGGTTCGTTTTTCTAGCCTTGTCCACCTAAATAAATAAAAATCGGCTACTGCCTCTTGTAAGAAGTAAAAAATCTTGCCTCTTAGCTTGATCGTTTCGATTCGGTATTTAATTGCAGGTTCCTTTCATTCCTGTAAGCATGCACACAGAAATGGTTATGACATGTTAGTCACTAGGCACTGGCTCTCCACAAGCGTTTGCACAACCAAATTTACTTTTTATAAATAGTTTTTATTGATGTGTAAACATCTATGCTGGCGAAAGAGTGAAAAAAAAGTGAACTTTCGTGTGCAACGTTACGTCGTGCACTTTACGCTGTAGCACACTACGTTACGAAATCTGATTTGCCCCTACCAAAACAAATTGATTTTAACGCGACCGACAATTACATTATACTTTATCGCGACCGCTCATGTATATTGTTTTTGCCAACGACGAAAGCAAATTGTTTTTAGCGCGACCGACGATTTTATCATTTTAACACTTATATTTTTATATTTTTTTCTTTAATTTTTAATTATTCCCCGAACAAAATGGACGCGACACTAGTAATTAAAAAGAAAACAAAATCAAAACAAAAATAATAATAGTCAGCTGTAGGGATTGACAATTGACTGTAGGTATGGTAGGTCAATGGCTGTAGGTATGGTAGGATATCGGGTGCGTTCAGTGATACAAATCTGAACTTAAATTCTACGTTTGCATTATACTGCTTTTAAACGATGCAATTTCTTCTTGCAATTTTTAGGCAACGTAGGGGAGGGACGTAGGTGGCTGGGATATACAAAATAGCTGAGGTTGAACAAATTGCAGAGTTATCGGCTACTTTTGTACTTGCACAAAGTTAACATTCATTAAAATCACAGCGTCCAATTCCATAGGCGATTGATTGTGTCAATCGATTGAAACTGCGATTTTAGTGATTTCCACTGACAACAACTGCAACTAAATATTCTAAAAACTCAAGATATATAATTCGCCGGCTATCTCATAGTGACATTCATTTGAGGTTCGTTCAGTATAAAATTAAGATTGAAGTTTTTGTAAGTTTTACTCGATGGAAAGATGGAGATTCATAAGGGTTGCTAGTTCGTTGACAGTTCTAACTGGATATTTTAATTCGGCCCCTGTCAGTCAAACCATTAAGTTCCTTTGGAATTTGGGTACGGTGTCATTTAATTGAAACCACGATTTTAGTGCTCTCCGCGGACAGTTGTTGTTTGTCGATGCTCAGAGAGTGATTACCATAAACAATAATCATGTGTAATGTGAAGTCATCTTAAAGTTAAGAGTGAACTACGAAGCAGGACCTTTCAGTACCGAACCTTCACCGTTCGTTGGACACTTCACCACCGGCCTTTTATTGCTTGAAAATTTCGTTACAGCGGTTCCCCCACTGGGTATTTCGCTGCCGTTCTTTCGACACTAAGCTTTTTAAGCACTGCCTACAGATAGGTAATGTAGTGTTAATTATTCCATATGTTTCTTTTGATGACGTTCAGTAACAAAAATTAGGCACTTGGACAAACGTTGATGTTTACACATATTTAACCGTGAGTCCCGGCACTCACATATTTTTTTCAATGAGCTTATCAATTATTCGTATTTTTCGTCGAAAGTTAAGAACCAGATGGATGTGTCTTTTAAGTTTTGATAAAATTAAAAATTACTTCAATTTTGTTTTTAAAAAAAAATTGTAAAATACTGTATTTTGTTGTTCTTTAAGGTGTTAACCAGAAATACCCAGCAATTGCCCCTATTTTGACCACTTAAAAAAAATGTTTATATTTTGATTTCTATTGGTCGTGATGAATATCTGCTGCATAATACTAATAATAAATACTTTTCAGAAATCAATACAATACGTTTTAGCATATTTTTTAGAATCAAAATTTGTATTGTAGGCATTTCAAAGCTCCTCAGAGTATACTGAAAGACACTTTCGCAAAATATCATCCCTTTAAAAAATTTAAAATATCACCCAAGTATAATGGGGTACACTTTTTTTAAGGGTGTATTAAAAAATTGCACAAGACTACTTACAAAAAGACTCACTGACTTTCTCTATAGGTTTTAAGTTCATCCCCATGGGAATTTGTTTTTTTACAATATCGGTATTCTATGGCACAAACAAGTAGAATTCCCTTCATTCTTATCGAGTAGAGATACTTTAACTAAAGCAAATCCTTCCTACGTTCTTCAACTATTTCCCTATAGAGATCCACTAGATGAGCAACATTTTGTATACATATATATACTTAAGTATATAGGTACTATATATAGTATATGGGTATGTATGTACTATAAGTATAGCTATCACAATCCGTTATCGCGCTTTCCATTAGATACTTGTTGTCGTGTCGTGATGTTGTCTTGAAAACCCTTTTATCTCAATTGACAATGAGATGCGAGTGAGCACTTTGTGCTCTTGTCACCAGAGTATCACCAAAGCATGAAGTCAAATGTGTATACCTACCTTTGTATGCAAAGAAAAAAAAAAACAGGACACACAATGTTGTTCGGTTTTTGTAGACTTTGGTTGGTGGTGGTGTGTTAAAGGATCTGCTGCAGCACTGCACTATTCTTCATTTCTGGTATTTAGTTGCACGTTTCGCACGTCAACAATGTGTTCAAATACTCAATTTAATTAAAATTATATGAAAAATGGAAAAAAAACAAACTTTAACACCAGAACGAAATCAGTTTCGCATGCACGAACCAGCACCAGAAGCTAGAGATAGAAACTAACAAACTGAAATACGTGTGGGGTGTTTGAAATGACGGGAAAAATGTGACGTTAAAACAAGGGGGAAAAAAGGACTTTTTAAAAGCTATAATTTAAGGATCGGCGGGAGGTTTTCAGTCGTTTGGTAGGTTTAGCTTGAATTTTTCCGCGTTTTCTTCTTGCTCTCTGCATACACAATTGAAAATTTCCATGGAGTAATTAAAATTTTAATTAGAATTGAGACCATCCTGCACCGTATTTATGGAAGGACACTAACAATTTTTTTGTCTTGACATAGATTCCAGGACTAAATCAACATCCACCTGTTCTATGATGGTCCACGTGTTGTGATGTGACCCATTCTGTGCTGCAAGCTTGTATAGAAATACAATAAATATTTGATTTTTATGACAGGAACTTTGCAGGAAATGGACTAAGCAGAAGGTTCTCTATTTGGACAGCTGTCTATCTCAACACATCTACATATTAAGCAAAGAAAAACTATTTTAGAAAATACCACAATTCAACATGACACCATCATACATATAAGTAGCTAGCAGCACACTTGTTCTATCCAGAACTAAGAGGACTGAGGACAGGAATCAACTCAAAGGTGGTATGAAAATAATAATTTGGAATGTTTATTGTTACTGCTATCCCGCAGGACATTCGATATAGAAATAACAAAAACCTCTTCACATAAGATTTTTTTCTACTCTCTTGCCGCACTGCACCATCCGTGCGGCGGCGGCGGTCGGTGACCGACAACACCAGTTGGCCAGAGATAGAATTTCTAATTTCACTTTTTTATCAGTCATCCGGCAGGCATCGTGCAGCTCGCATTTTTCATTTAAAAGTGAAAAAGGCAAAGGTGAAGATCCTTTTTCGTTGTTATCCTGTTCTTTCTGTAGAAGTAGAGAGTTCGTGATGTTGATGGCTCCCCTTCTGTTGCGTTATGTTATTTTCTATTGTCCTTACAATTGTTGCGGTTGTTTTTTGAATAAGGTTCATCAAGATGATGATGAAGCAGGATTGCGTCTATTGTGTCCTTTTTGCATTTTGGGTTTCGGTTTCGATATTGAGATGAGCCATATGGTGGCTCGTGCCAGCCACACGTCTCTGGTCGGTTGCTCAAACTCAATTAATTGGATATGATGAAATTAATTCAACTGGATTTACTTTACACAGAGAGTGTATCCTTGCTACCTGTGAGATGGCTGATGTGATGGGCTGTTGGTCATGGTGCAGGCAGACTCCCAAACTGTATATAGAGGTGCAAACAATGGTTCAAGGACCCATATGAATTCAGAAGCCGGGATTGCGTCATTTGGCTGATTAGACTATTAGATGAGCCAGAACAGACAACAGAGTATATAGATGGACTGTGAGTGCAAAGGTGATTTTTTTTATTCAACAGCATGAGGCGACTGTGTGTAACAGTGAAACGTGCCAAATAGGGCGGAGCAGATTAATTCATTCCATTACTCAGATCCGTTAAGGAGATCTTGTTGTTTTGGCCGCTATACACAACATATGCGCGCACGGTTTCTTGAGATAAAAGATGAGGATTTTTCGTATTTTGAGTTTAAGTGGATCCTCCTTATCCGCTATACAATTTCCGTTTCGATTGATTTTGAGTCAGAGAGTGATCCTTTGCAAATGTGATGCCATTGAAAATTGCGTGTCTTAAGCGATAGCTGTTTGATGTTTCTTGACAGATGGTTGATCAAAAAGGAGGATAACTTTGTTTTGATCTCATTATTGTTTCAAAAGTGCAGTTAAGAGGTGGACTTAATAAATAATAAGACTTAGTCATGCACCGGCTGTGTATTTTTTTTAATAAATAGGTAGCAGATAAATATACCTTTGAGTTATTTTTTGAGGTCCTTTAAGGCAAAGGTTAATCCTTGTATTTATAAATTTTATAAAGTAAATTTATTTAAGCTTATAATTTCCAAATTCAAAATTCGATTCTGCAAGGTAGTAAGAAAATTTACTATTACAGCAAGTTGAACTATAGGTCTGGAGCATTGTTAGTTCCAGCTGGACAAAGCAAACAATTGAGATTTCAAAACACCAATTTATGACATTCATTTTGCGCCACCTCGTGCGAGAGGTAGAGTTGGTCAAACAATCAGAATTTTGAAGCATTAATTTAACATCTTATGGTAGAAGATGGAGTGCCGAATTGATAAGACCAGGACGCCCGAAGTCTTGGGTGACGCAACTGGGTGACATCATACTCCGATCGGGATAGGTAGAGATAATCTTCTTTAGTGTTTTGCACAGCGCTCCAGCTATTTCAAGCTCTTTCCTTGTTAACCATTCTACACCATATTTATTCAAGGCGGTATGTTCTTCTTCCTGAATATCTCTTCCTTCTTCTAGCATAGTTATAAAGGGTGTTTTTTTAAGACGCGTGTTTTTCAATCTGGCAATACTTTTTTCAAAGTTGGTCTTTTTGACAGCTGTCACTTGATTTTATTTGAGCCAGCTGCGATGGCCACTTGTTCGAAATCATTTTTAAAACAAAATGGCAGACCCTTATCTTTATAATAAAGCTAAATTCTTGGCCATAACATTAAATTATATGTGTTTTATTTCTTCTTGAAAACCACACGTCTAAAAAAACACCCTTTATTTCAAGTTATTTCTGCTCTTTTCTCATGCGGAGCTCTCAGTTTGAGATTTGGTTTGCTCCAAGTACCTTCTAAATGCCTCAAACCGTTCCGCCTACTAACTAACTACTACTAACTTAAGGTGACACTACAGTCCAGCTCCAGTGCTTTGGGACCGGGCAACAAGCTTCTTCGGCTAGCTTGGTATCATATTAGCTGTCCCATGTCTTACATGCCCTTTGCGTTTACTGCCCTTGTGAGATTCTTTCACTTCAAAGACGTCCATCGGGGTAGACCTAATTATTTTTTGGACCTCTCTAGTTCGTTGGACGTATGATCTTTCAAAAATAGAGTTTCTATGAAATTTTTATATTTCCCAGTATTGCCATCACCAACTTCATAAATACCAAGTATATGAACCCGAAATTCCTTTTAAAATTATTTTTTTAAATAATTCTTGTGTCTCTATAAAAAGCTTACATCTAAGACCCATAACCATAATTGTTTTGCTAAGTAAATACTCAAAGATAGTACATTTTAAGGAACATATACAATCAACTAGGAAAAATTCCCATCGAACCTTAGTATTTTTCACCAACTAGAATTCACACAAAGATCAAATTATACACAAAAGTGCTTATTTCAGTTCTGATTTTAATTCCATTTCTCAAATCGAAATACTTATTAATTATAATAGCAGCCACGCCCCTCACATGAATCCTGATGGCCCTCTCAGACTCGCTGACTAATATTGTGTTTTCTTTCCAACTCTGACTCTGATATGCAACAACGAGAGTAAAAATTAAAATTATGCCCGGGGGCTATGAATTTTTGATCAATTTTCCAGCCAACAAGGGTACACCGATTCCGCCATCAGTCGCGGAGGAATCCTATACCATAACGCATATCCGAGCGCGGTATACAAAGTCGTCACTGCCATGCCGCGCGAAGAGAGCTCCTACATAATTGTTTATAAGTTTTACTCCTGGCAAAAACAATCGCAACAATATGCTCCTTCTGCCACTACCGCGGTCGAAGGTATAAATGTATAGCTTCGTAATTTAACCAGTACAGCTCTTGCTGGATGCAGCGCATAAATATCCTTGTTCCAAGAGAATTACTCTAATTTAAGGCGAATGGCTGTGTTCGTTTTGTATTATGTTATATGTACGCTTTAAATTTTAATCGATTTGCGTACACCGAAGAGTCGGGTTGGTCGGAGTAGCTGCGCTGTTTTTTTTTTTCCTGGTTATCCCAGAGTCCTGCGAGCTGCGAGATCGCCTTTTTAACTCCTCAACGCGCAACCACAAACAGAGCGCAGCTCAGAAAACTAATTAAAATCGGACACACGAGGCGGGCGTGATCTGCATTCCATTCCGTCGCGGTAGTCGCGTCGTTGTATATCGTATTCGTCCTCGTAGTCGAAGTCGAAGTCGAAGTCATAGTCGTCGGCCAAACAACGACCGACAGCCGTCTGATACCGGTGGTAAAATTAATAAGCAGTATGGGGCCTAAAATCGCCGGCCGCCGCGCCGATTCAACAAATCTATAACGCTCATCGTCGTTGTTGGCATTTTGAGCCGCAGGACAGGCAACAAGATTGCTGACGAGGTCTTCTATCCTTTGGCATTTGGCTCGCAACGGACCTTAACAAAAAAAAGCCATCAGGTTACCATATCTTTCTTTCTCGTATGAACGATGGTGGACAGTAAACGGCGAACTGTGCGTTTGGGCCATATGTTCTCTGAGATTGGTTAATTTAAGACAATTATGGCGGTAGCGTTGCACTGCGGCCAAAGGTTTCTGGCGAGGCCATCAAAATCACCTCTGGGCAGTTTAGGAAGCTGGATCTGCGCTCTGAAGATTTCTTTGTTTTTTATTCCTTGGTAAAAAAGACTGAAACAAAAAACCACAACAACAAAAAAGAAAATTAATAACAAACCATATTCTGGCGAAAAGATGCCAAAAATTTGTTCCCTCCACTGCCTCGCCGCTCCGTGCCGGCCAACCGCACATTGCTCGACTGCGCCACCCTGTAATTAATCGAATCTCCAAGAGAACCATAAAATTTGTGCAAAAGACAAGATATTCGCTTTTTTTTCTTTCTTGTCTTGATGCTGGAGCTTCTTTTTGTGTTGTTTTTTTTTTTTGGCATGGCGGCAAAGCTTGTTATTATCCCCTGGTTTTGGGGTGGTATAACTAATTAAAATGAGTGTTGATGTTTGCGTCGAGGTGGACGCGACTAATTAGTCTCTGCATTTTCTCACATAGTCGAGCGCCTCCACGGATCCACTGCCGGCCGTCGACACACGGAAGGCAAAGGTGGAACCGAGTGGGTGGTTTCAACAATGGGAGGAAGTGTATAGCGATCTCTTATAGTAATCATGGGGCGGATGAAACTAGTCGAAGGGAGTGAGCGTTTAGGATGGAACTTCAAAAGAACAGTTCGTATAGCTAGGGTTTTTTTATATAATTAATTCTTGTCTCATGAGCGAAAAGAAAACAATAATTATTGTTCTGCGAGATGTTTTAAGGGACGACTTAATCTTGAAGCTTATGAGTGTTTTTTTTTGTTTGCACATTGGGAGAATTGAAAATGTCATTAGTTGTGTGGTATGTGACAGATTCTCGTTGGATAAAATCTAATTTCTTACACATATGTTGAATATTACACAATATTAACCTTCATGAACACTTTTCTGATACAAACAAAATGACAAATTATTAATTTTTTCTATACTTAGAAAATTGTGTTGGTCAATTCTTTTTATATAGGTAAACTTATCTTTAGAGAAAGTCTGAAAAACGTCAAATGTACCTATACCAACAAAATTAATTTATCCTTTCAATTTTTTGTAAAACAAAAATGTTATGGAATTTTTGAATATGAATAATATTATTTGAATTTACATAGTTCCAGATAACAAAATTAATCATCCCAGTCACGTGACGAGATATAGGGTAAAACCGCAAAAAATGTTATAAACCCAATTTTCATTATGTGAATTTTTTGGCAAAAACCTGAAACGCAGTTTTATTTAAGAA
This sequence comes from Leucozona laternaria, assembly GCA_932273885.2. Lineage (NCBI taxonomy): Eukaryota > Metazoa > Arthropoda > Insecta > Diptera > Syrphidae > Leucozona > Leucozona laternaria. Next base: position 129,046,412 of record OW026367.1, on the reverse strand, counting down.
GGTAAGAAAATTTAATCAAAATCGTTAGAGCCGTTCTTGAAAAAATTTCTTAATGTTTATGATGTTCAGTTCATTTTGTCACCCGCAATGCAGTTGTTTTATTAAAAATGTGATTACCTTAGGTTTCAGTCAAACTCTCCGCGAGTTATTCGCTTAAGACTTTGTCAAAAAGTAATTCATATGAAGATGAGAATGTTCCATTTGTTTATATTGTTGTTTTTGCAATTTCATCCCGTGTCGATGAAAAGATGAGAATTGCAAAAACAATTTAACCAGGTGTGTGAAGATCCCTTCTGTCTATGTGTGAGGGTTTTATACACACATTCTCAGTTTTTATCTGCAATCTGTCAGTTTAAGCTTATAGGCAAATTAAAATGGCTGCCGGGGATTCTCATTCTTCATGTGGGTAATCTGTGACTGTGTCCATATACTTGCTAGTTGTTTGCTCTCGAGAGTGGCACATATGATAGCTATTCTCTCAGTGTTGTTACTCTCAAATTAACATTTAACACCACATTCACGATGAAATATAAATCTTGTCTATGGCTCAACCGAGATCGATTTTATTGAAATCTCCTCAATCAGCTGGTCGATTACCATTTTGTGAATTTGTTTGAATTTCAATCCAAAAATCGTTTCCATATACTAAAAGAATGGAAGTCACTCATACAAGCACTAAAATATTCCGTAAATCAAAATCTCGAATTTTCATAAATCTCGGAAAACGAAATTTCGAAAATTTATAATCTCGCTTTTCATAACCTACCATTTTTAGAAATCTCCTATTAAAAACTTGCATCCAAAAATCTCGCAAATATCAACCGCAATCTTGCAAATTAAAATTTTACAAATAAAAATCTCGTATAGCGTTGTTCAAGAAAACTGTGGACATGAGTGCCTTTCTGACGACTGAACATACCCTAAGCAGTGAGCAACGTAGTTGCCTGAGCGGGACTGTTGAGGACTCCATTAAGACTAAAAACTGTTGACATATCCTTAGGTCCAGTTTTTAAATGCAAGATTAAAGTTAAACCCGAGTTAACTCATTAAATCTGGTGAGTTAACTCAGGATTAACGCAACAGATGCTTTATATGTTTTATCCACCGAGTTTGTTTACTCATTCCGCATTAATTCTCCACCGAAAAACTGATCCTCAGTTAGCTGTGGGTTAATTTACTTCTAGAGTTTGCTAACTGCGGTTTAACTCACCACTGAAAAACTGGACCTTAGGTGGCTAAAAGTGGAATAAGGTCCAAAATGTTGCTTTGAACTTTATTGTATCCGATTTATTTGTATGGCACCACATTGTGAAACCTATATGTACTTGAAAAGACTGTGAATAGCGGGATTTTGTGCTTGCGAGATTTTGTAATGCGAGATTTCGAATGCGAGCCAACCCATTCACACAAGGTTATACGTGGATTACTGGGAATTTGTTTGAATTTTCGTTCACCTTTTTTTCGTATTTTAGAAATGTTTGAGGATTTATGTGTTTATGTGTGCGTGTGCCAAACTTTCCAAACCTTATTTAAAAAAATTGTTTAGTACTTTTAGTATTAATAAACTAATTCCATTATTATTATGTCTTGAATGATTAGTTAAGTACACTATCCCTTTAGGTTCAAGTTTTAACAAAAAAAAAGGCCTTACTGAATTTTGAGTTTTAAATACATAAGTATTTCAAAACGCTCATAAATATGCAACTGTTTTACGAAATCGTAAGTAGGTAGTGACTTAATTATTAATATGTGCCGAAAAAAATTTTCATTTTGGACCAGCCGTCCACATAAAATGACTTTTATTATTTCAATGAATGAACTACCTTATCAATGATCATTGAAAAATTAAACGTCATTTTATGGCGAAGTGTGTACCCCATTCAATTTTTTTTTTTAACAAAAATTATAATTTAAGTCATCAGCTTTATTTTTGCATCAAAATAATTAATGATTTCACTTTCTAAAGGTACCAAAATTAGTCATTAAAGTTTTCAATGATGAGTTTCAATGATAGCTATAACTGGGGCCTAAAACAGGCATCATTGCTAATAATGTTAAAATAAGATTTCTCTCTAAGTTCCGTTTATCGAAATATATAAATATACAAATTATGAAAAAATCACATATACTTACTATGATGTATTTGAATATTAAACTCCTGACAATGAACTTGATTGATCATCCAATTAAAGCTTCTTATATTTTCAACTGTCAATCAATAACTTCCGAATTTTCTTTTGTGTTGACTGTAATTCACAAGGGACTTTGTATTCCCATCACTAAATTGAGCTCTTTTTCCTTAAGTACGCACAATATTTCTTCCTATCAATCATCATGTTGTAGCTGATAGCTGAAGTACATACATATATCAGCTGAAATGCTGGGCTTTGTATTGTGTTGCTTATTCCTAGCTATGTTGCTGCTATGGTAATCTTATACTTTATTCTGCATCCTTATAGAGAACTACATCCATCAGTTCTACCTTTCTCTAACACATGATGTAATTAACAAAATGCCTCATATAATAGGGTTTTTAATTAAAAGAATCAAGCTTACTTAAAATTTCAAATTGCGACAAAAGATTAAAGAGAATTGAACCTGACTAGGCATTTCTTTAGCTGATAAAGCATAAAAACTGCACTCGGCAATAATCCCTTTGTACCCATTTAAGGACAAACTGGAGATATATAGCGTAGTATATTTAAGAAACCTCTTCTTATAATAGGGACACTCTTTTCTAGGTCCTATAGAAAGTAATAATACGGTGTGATAGTGGGGCCGCCATTAGACCTCCAAACAGGACACGTATATATACTCGTATAGGATGAACTAATTGCCCTCCACCCTGGTAATATTTTTCGATGTAGTATCCTTTCGAATCGCGTGTATACTTCTTCACAGTATATACATATGTATGTACGTATCTACCATACTTTGCCGTCGTTTTGCGGCCATTCTACATAATTGCACAGCAGAACTCATCCCGTAATAAATGCGCTTCGGCGGCCTTAGTGGCAGTTAATATAACCAAACGACTATAACAAGCTGGGCTATATCCGTTTTCATAGACAGAGAGATAGGAAAAGGAGGACTTTCTTTATTTTTGGCTTATGCAAGTGGGTGAATATTTGAACTAAGGGCCAAAACAGGACAGGTCAGGATTCTATTTTCTAATGAGCTCTTGAGAATTTGAATGTTCCATAGAAGAGAGAAAGAGCCAAAATGGTGAAAAATGATATGAGGAATGCAATGGCCTGTCTTTGGAGGGCACTTGCATGCAACTATGGCAGTACTTCTTATCGATTCTATCAAATAGCAGAAGCATTCAAGTAAAAAAAAAAAATAGGATTTTGAGTTAAAGTGGATATATACATGTAGATACAGCGAAATGGACTGGATTATTGGACGGATACTTGTCGATCTTTTCCTTTTTTGTGAGATTTCTAATGTGCATTAAAGAAATAACGTGAAGTGGATATATACCTATACTAATACTAAGACGCTGTAGAAATAAGACGTCTATATTTTCAGAGGCACTACTTTTAAGTGGCAATAAGATAGATATTTTTATTATAACCTTCATTAGATGGTCGGCTTTAAGATCTTTTCAGCTTCAACAACGGAAATATTCAGCCCTATCAGAGATTCCATCGTAACAAATCTCCGAACGGACTTCTAGGCTATACGAATCACGAAAAATTGTCTTCACAGAATCCGAATGGAATCGAAAAAAGCATTGCCTCATTCATCGTACTCACTCTCAATTTCGAAATCATCAGCTGTCAAATCATTGAGAAAAAAAAAAAAAAAACAGTGATGGTATACATCAAATAAAAAAAAAAAATACCTGCGCCATTTGGAAAAATCACAATTTTTTCCTTCCACCAAAGAAATTAACACACTTTAAGAAGATAATTTGTGAATATTTTTGTGAATTTAATTTTCTTAGGTTAGGGGTTGGTTTAAGCGATCAGGAAAAAATTTCTTTTGGATAATTTAATGTGCTAACTAACAATTTGAAAAATAAAAACCTATGAGAAATCACTTGAAATAATTTTTTCGCAAACAAATATTTTAAATTAAGAAAATATTTTTTCTTAAAAAAGAATTTAGTAATTTTCTTGATAAAAATTCTGTACGGAATCAGAATTTTCATTAGGAATATAAATAAATTATTCCAAGGCAAGGATATTTTTTCATGATCGGTATAGCCAGCGAATTAACCGAAAGTTTTTCATTTGGGCATTTCTTCACAAATTTACGATGGTTTTATTTTTGAATTAACAAAGTTAAAAATAATATTAATTTCCACAGAAAAACAAAAGTTATACCCCTATTACGACTATAAATTATCAATTGATAGTTGATGATAACTATTGACATTTGGTAAATTAAAACTCAATTTATTAAAAAAACTGAACAACTTTTGGGGATAATCATTAATTTTCTTGCAATTCACATCGCCCTGCACCATTCTCAATGATCAAAACATTTATCAGTTGGGTTGTTAAATATCGATTTTCAATATTTATCAACTATCAATTGATAATATTGATAACCGTCATAAGGGTGTAAGATTGTCAATAAACTAATAAAAACATATCGCTATATACCTATTAGTATTTTTTCAAACATTGCCATTTGCAAAAATTCCCCACGAGTTAGAAATTTGACTCTGGTACGGCAACAAGAGGGACCATCGTCAACAGGTCTAGCCAGATACTGGCTTGCGCAGACGACATCGACATCATCGGAAGAACCGAGCAAGCTGTACATGATTCCTTCTTCCAGATCGAGCAGGCGGCACAAAATCTGGGGCTGCACATTAGTGAAGGTAAAACAAAGTACATGGTGGCGTCGAATGCGAGAGGAACAGTTGGTCAAACAATCAAGGTAGCGGAGCACGAATTTGAAGTGGTGCAATCCTTTAAATACCTTGGGTCAATAGTAGCAGCCGATAACAATCTGTCTGTAGTCTGTCAAAGCTCTTCAAATCCAGAAATCTCACCATAACTTCAAAACTGCTGCTGTACAGGACCATGGTCCTGCCAGTACACACATATCTATCCGAGACTTGGGTGCTTAGCAAAACGCACTCCGACCTCTTAGCCGCGTTCGAGAGAAAAGTCTTAAGAAGAATTGTTGGCCCCATATGTGAGGAAGGACGATTCCGGAGACGGTACAATCATGAATTGTACGCAATCTACCTTGAAGAAGATATCGTGACAAAAATTAAGCTCGGTAGACTCCGGTGGGCAGGGCACCTAGCTCGCATGAGCGAAGAGGAACCTGCTCGGAAAGTTCTTTGTGGTACATTCTATGGTAGACGACAGCGTGGTAGACCATGCTTGCGCTGGAGAGATGGCGTAGACCAGGACGCCCGGAGCCTTGGGGTGCGCAACTGGATGGTGGCGGCTCGAGACCGGGATGGGTGGAGAGACTTTTTGAAGGAGGCCAGGACCGGACCCAGGTTGTCGAGCCGACGATGATGATGATGACTGTAGCAACGGATCCTCTAGTATAATTTATCCAAATAGCTTAACATTTACAGAGACATTAAAAAAAAAAATATGCACGACTGGGTCGCACGAACTTGCTCTTATGCGCGACCACATTGTGGTTCTATAGTCTGAAATAAATTAGCTATAGGAGCATATATTTTATACATTTGCCAAATCTTAGTTTAGTTTCAGGTGGTATTATGTGAGTATACAAAAATTAACAATATAGCCTAGTGTTGCACATATGCAATATGCATATAAGGAAATTATACTATTTAAACTGGTAAATTGCTTAAATCAACAAAATTAGAAAGAAATTGATTAAAATACTTTGAATCCGTTTTAACCCAACGCGATGTACACCATCTGAATTCTTATATAAATCTTTATTTATGAGAAAAAAATTTTGAAAATCGTAGGAGCGGTTTTAAAAATAATTAATTTTTTATACACAAAATTTTGTTAACATTTTTGAGAAAAATAATTGGTACGCCAATTTAAAGCATTTATTAATGTTGCGTTAAAAATTGAACTTCACAAAAAAATCTGCTACCAGTTTTCAAAATATCGAATTTTCAAAAAATAATTTAGATTTTTTTCTAAAAAATCCAAAAATCATTTTTTAGAAAATTTTGATACGCACTTTTATTTATATTTGTTACAAGCTTCTGTATAAAAAATCTAATTTTATTCGGTTGATCAAATGTTGAGATAGTCGAAAATCAAAGAAACCGTTCTATGAGAGGTACTGTTAATAAACCTAAAATATAAACTTTAAAAATTTTAAATGATAGATCGTACTAATTTTAACACACAAAAAAACTTTTATGAAAATCGTAGGAGTCGTTTTTGAGAAACAAAATATTTTTCTTAACGGTTTTTTAACATTTGTATGGGAGGCACCGTTATTTTTGGGTATTAGAATAATTTTTGTCAAAAATCTTCTAGATAAAGTTAAAAAACTGCTATTTACCAAGTTTAATAAAAATCGACCAGGTCGTTTTTGAAATATTGAGTTTTCAAAAAAAAATATTAAAACTTTTTTTAAAAATCTAAAAACTATTTTTTTGAAAATTTTGGTACACAATATTATTTAAAATGTGTCAATACTTCTTCATAAAAAAATTGATCAGAATCAGTTTAACCGTTTTCGAGAAAAGCGAAAATCAAAAAAATGGTTCTTTGGGAGGTACCATTAATAACCATTTTTCGGAACCATTTTTTTTATTAAACGGCAACTTATAACTATTTAAATTTATTGAGTTCTTAAAAACAAATTCGGTAGCGCTGGATTTGAGAAAAATAAGTTTTTCCTTTTTGGCCAAGAAATTTTGTATGACTGCTACTGTTAATTTTGGTCCTAAAAAAAAAGAGAAAAAAACGGGTGGGGGGAATGTCCAAAAAACGCTAGGTACCAAGTTTAAAGAAAATCGACCCATCCGTTTAGGCTGTAGTCGAACCGACAGACAGACAGACAGACAGACAGACAGACGGACGTTTTTGCGAGACCCACTTTTTTTGACTTCTCCATCATCGTAATGTAAAGTTTGATCAAAATCTCGAGTTCGATTTTTTGTACGAATCCATAACTTCCCATATAGTACCTATATCGCAAGTAAAAAGATGTGAAAGTGAAACCATTTTTTTGGTATTTTTTTTTAATTTTTAAATTTCAGCTTCTCCAAACAATGCATATACCCATATTTAAATTGAATAAAACAACTTTCCAGCCTTTATAACTAAAACCCTAATTTGACTACAAATACATACCTCATCATCAAGTCAGTAAATTAGAAATTCTTGTTCAATTTATTTTATAAAAGTGTCAAAATGCTCATAAATTATTTCGCTAACATTTTCCAAAACACATAACAAAATACCAAAAGTAAAACTATGAATCATATTATAAGCTTATCGGTTTTTCTAAACCTATGCACACACAAGGCACAAACATTCCAGGTTGCTACCTATACTATATACGCGCGAAAATCATAAAATGCGAAACAATAAATTATTTATTAAACCAAGACACATCCTCAATTATCGATAATCTCTGCCAATATTGAGTGTGCAAACTCATAAATTAATCCACATTGTGCGTCAGAGTGTTTGAAGAGGTTACGATATGCCGTGCGCCACCGTCCAAACTGACCGATACTACCAATACCAACAAATCCTGCCATTGGACGGCATATTTATGCCTGAAATAATGCACTTTTTCCTTGTTACGTTCGGACGAAAGAATGAATATATTCCATTTCACAGAGCTACTATCATAAATTTTTCGGCCGAAAATTTCACAAAACACAGCACGGGTTGAGCTGATTTATAAACATCCAAACAAACCGCCTTCTGATCAACCACACCCATATAGGCTCATATTGTGGCTTAAAAATTTATTTGCCCATTGAACATTAATTACAAACCGCCTTTCAATAAACATATAAAACCTCGGTAATGTCACAGGACCTCGCGCTCGATAATCACAACAAACGGCAGCTTTATTATGGGAACCCTTCAGTTTATGAGGCTGGCCGTCACTCTCGGCCATATTTCCCTTATTTGAATGCTGCTGTGTAATTAAAATTTTACAATTAATGCCCAGAATGTAATGCCTGGGTCTGGATATACGGTATACCTACTATATGGGCAAAAGACATTGCATGACCGGGGAACCACCCAACAAAACCACCGTTCACCGGGCGGTCGGCCGGCGTTGCTTTATTGGAATCATAGGTCAATGCATGTGCTGTGTTGTGTATGTGATGTGCATAATGGCCATCAAGGATATATCTACATACAATAAAATTGTGAGTCGATAGCTTTGCAAATATACCGATATATTCCATATCCTCGAATGAGATGATGCTGAAGAATAATTCAGGGAGGGGAGGTCCTTAGATCAGTGAAATTTTATTTACTCTGCATACATCACATTTTATTATTTCAATTTTCAAACTCGCAATCCTTGAAGAATAATATTGCAGGCAGGATAGAAGTAGAAGCAGCAGGCAGAACTTAAAGGATGCGGGTTCGCATCATCGTGGATGGCAAGGGAACCTAAAGTCGAAAGTTTCTTTGATTCGAAAGTTTTCATTTTTATTACCCGGTTCTTATGGGAAAAGAAAATCCAACGAGTTACAACTATTTCCGCAAATATAGAAGGGGTTTTTAAGTTGCAGTGTTGCCATATTTAATTTTTTTTTTTTAAATAAAACTAAATTATTTTCTTGGGTGAATAAAATGTTTTAAACTTTTTGAATTAAAAACTGTTCATGTCGAACAAAAATACAGTAGCTTGAAAAAACTTGTTGTAAATAGATTTTCTCGAAGTTAAATTTTAGTAATTATTTTCAACTGTGCCCACCAATAGCATCAAAGTAAGATGTCAGAAAATCCCTCCGAAAAAAATGAAAACATTTGAATTAAGCTTCAAAGCTAACTTTATGAAAATTTAAATTAAATATAATTCCTGTTATATTAAGAACCAAGTCCAGGTCCAGCACGAGTTAACTCCGAGTTAAATCAGAGTTGGTTAATCCTGCAAATACTTTAATCGCAAGTTAATTCAAAAGTAGTTTTTCAGTGGAGAATTTAATTTAACTCCTAGTTGTCTGAGGTCTATCGAAATCGAAGTGCGACAGTAGGTATAAATATCAATGTTTCGCTATCGAATTCGAGATGGCGGCACTATAAAAATCACCCTTTCCATAGTGTCCTACCTCGATTTGAATAGATTTTTGACCAGCATCTTTCAGAAATACCTGTTTGGTTAATCCAGATTTAACTCAACAAATTTATTGAGTTAACTCGGGATCTAAATTGACTGAAAAACATATTTCAGGAGTTAACTCGGGTTAATCCCCAAAACTAATCTCGCACTGAAAAACTGGGCCTAAACGTATTTTTATTAATAAAAAGAATTAAATTTAAAATTTGTGGGTTAGATTTCATAAATATAGTGCACAAAATGGCCATATTAATTATAAAAAATTGGTGGTGTGACAACTATAGCTATACCAACTCTTAACAATTATTGTGTTCGTGCGGTTATTTAAGTAGAATTCATTTCGCCAATGATGACTTCGCAATTTCTTGTCTTGCGAATTCAATCACTTCGCACTTAATTGTTGGGCAATTTTCTTTTAGCATATTTGTTTGCTATCGTTTTGCAAGATCATTATTTTGCACATTTTATGTCGAAAATTTTTGGAACGCATTTCATTATTTCGCATTTATTTTTTGATAATTATTATTTCGCATTCTATTACTTCGCCTTTTATTGTTTCGCATTTAATTATTTTTCATAGCATTTTTTTAGCATTGTGTATATTTTAGTAACTATGTATTTATTTTCAGAATTGCGAATAAGATTTAGGAAACGATTTTCGTCCAAATGGCCTGTAACCCTGTTATTCAACAAGAAATGAGGGACCTACAATTTTCTATCGAATGAGAACTGCTAAGATGAGAGACAATCCAAAGCACTAACCATTACACCACTAGGCACCTCTAAACAATGACCGTAAATATTTGTTAAATCACTATTTTTCGGAATAACTGTACAGATTTTGTTAAAATTTTTAGATCGCATATACTCCCAATCAGCCGCAGTATAATGTTGCATATATCCAAACACTTTTCATTTTTTTTTTTCTTGTTTAAATAAATTAATTTTGAGTAAGTTCTACTTTTTTTTTTAATTATCTATAAGTACCTACTAATAACTTTGTAGCAAAATTAATCAATCAAAAACTTTCAATATTAAATCTAAAGGCATAAGCCCTAACATCATTGAAACAAAAAGGCAAATACTTTCGATCCAGCCGTGCATTTTATCTGTTGTAAGATAAAAATAGACTGTCAGAGCTCTTAAACAGAAGGGGAAAATAGCCCCCCTTGACTAATTATGTGTGCTTACTGCTTATGGACCATGTAAACGGCAAGAAGTTGTCTATTGTAGGAATAATGTTATCTATGCCCTTAAAAGAAAAAAGTCAATTTGTTCTCAAACACGCCTCATTTATTTTTGTCAAATACTGTGCATGTCAATCGATACCTTATTTTTGGATTTTCAAAAGCACTTCTCAACCCATCAAGTAAGTGTCTTTTCTATTTTGTTTTTCAGTAAGGCCTCAATGAATTTTGAATCAAATTAAATAATTTCAATTTCTTTTAATTTTTATCAAAATGCATAACTTTCTTAATTTTAATAAAATTCCACATAAATCTTCCTGCAAATAATACGAGTATATCAAACAAATGGCACTGCTGGCGCTCTACTGTTCTAAAGATGGGGTTAACTTAAAGGGTGGCAATATACTCGAGATGGGGTTCGAGGAAGAAAGTTGAGTGTTCTATCCAGATGGCGCTTATTCTTGCTCGTTTACTCACTGATGGTTATATATATGTGTGTATTTGCTCACCATTATCAGTTCAGTATATGTACGTATACTAAGAGGAGTAGAGGTGGATTATGCCTTCACTCTCTGAAGTGGTATTTATTGTGTTGAGGACTCTTAAATTGTCAAGGATCAAATGGGAGATGAGCTCATGGGATGTGCTCATGTTTTCATTTTTCAAGGATTACGTGAGTGAGGCCTTCGATTCATAGGGTTTACAATAAAAAAAAAAAAAACAAAAAAAAAAGACAAAATGAAGTTTGGAAAAGTATAAGTCTGCAGGACCAAAACCATCATGGCTCATTCAATGGTGCTTGCGTTACTTTTTTTGTTTTATTTTTTTTTTCGTGGTCATTTGGGGGAACTATATAAGTTGGCCAATATAAATTAAATACTTTCAAGTGACACTTCGATCCAGAAGAGGGTTTTAAAAGTATTGAAGCTATGGTATATAGCTTTTGGGATAGTATGTACTTATACCTACGCTAAATGGTTAAAACAGAGTTTTTTATGAAACGAATTTTTGGTTTTGTGGAGTGTTGTTAAAAAAAAAATTATTTCAATGGAGCAATAGAGAACAGATGATAATCATTCACAGATTCTTGTATGTAGTTAAGGGTGAAGGACAAGTGCTTTACAGAGCAGATCCTATACTTCGAGAGGTTTATGTTTAAAGAAAAGAAATTTTTTCGTGGAACTTATCAAAAGTATTTACGGTATTAAAAGCTTAATCATACAGTCACACAGAATTAAATATATTTTGAATATAATCCCAAAATATGAAATCAAATCAAAGATACCACAATATTTAGAATGGCTAATGCATCAGTAGGGAAATTTCTGAATCTGTCAGCTGTCACCCATGATTTTGTGAAAACTGTCAGATGGAAATTTGCAAATCCAAAATAAAAGGCACTTTTTGTCTGTTATAAACTTTGTTCTAAATTTTTAAATCTATTTCACAATTTTAATTACAATAAACTGAAAACATATCTCCTAAAATTTAAGTTTTCAGTTCGATTCGCACAACACAATTACAGCCATATTATTGACTTTATTCAAAACTAGTTCCATTGCTGAACTAGTTTTATAGATGTTTGGAAGTGGTCAAACCAGTATTATTCGAAAATATTTCGACACCTAAAACTCGAAAAATTAAAAATAGCTTTGCATAAAACTCTAAATTCATAAAGCCGTGCAGAACTTGGGACTCCAAACTTCTATAAAATTAGTTTTGCTATGAAACTAGTTTTGAAACAAGTCAAAACGCCATAAGGTTCTGTCTGAGAAAAAATGACAAAAAATCTGCTTTCAAACCCTCCTAGCAGGTGCCGGGCGTTGTCAAGATGGTGATCAGCTATATGGTCATGGTCGAGTTCCTGAGGTGCTCCTGTATTTCTCAATTGTTTAACCAAGGATACGAAGTCCTTAATTTTCATCGATTTTCTCAATCCGTGCCGAAGAAGTGGGAGGCTGGGGGTAAACCAGTCACCAACTAGCTTATTTGTGCACATTGCCAGAGTCCGTCATATTTTCTGTTTTACCCTGGTATATCGACTCTGCTGGGGTTGACCTTCGCTTTCCGTTTTACTCGTGGGACCTTATTGAAATTTACACACTATGAACGTCAGTTTCCACAAAGTACTGATTTTGACATTTGTGAATAAATGAGAGCTACTTGGGGAAGAGCTCTATTCGAAGACCCGCATGATGCGCGCAATCATTTCTTGTTTTCAAATATCAGTTTTTTTGAAAGATTCGTCCGACAAGAATTTTGTCTTTATTTTTGTAGTTTTTAAGCCTCCAATTTAAGGTCCAATTTTTCTGAACAGAGGCTTATCCTGTTCACGACAACACGTGGATTTTCGTCGGAAAAAAATGTTTCTTAAGTTAACTGCGTAGATAATATTACTCCAGAGTTAGCAAACTCTGGTTTAACTCACCACTGAAAACCCGGGCCTAAGTTGCAGTAACGTCATTGAATTGTTCAGGAAGTTCAATTTTTGATGACTTTGTCGCATAAATTTAGCTAAATTAGTTGGCTGACGGATGGTTCTTTATATTGAGGGTGTAGACTGTAGAGGGCATCAATTATTTGCAGTTTATTATCATAGACCTGCGATTTTAAATAGCCCCAAAGGAAGTAGCCTAAAGTCTGTAGATTTTGCTTTAACAACATAGTCACTAAAACCTAACGCATTTGAAATACCCTTTATACCTGATGTTCGTCTATTCCTGGGCAAAAATTTAATATGCATTTGTGTCCAATAAAGTGGAGTAGAATGTATTAAAAACAGTACAATTGTATCGACGGTGTTAAGCTACCAGATTTAGTATCACTGAATTCTCCAATTTGATTAACCTAATCCGATGAAGGTCTTATGATGATGATAATTCGAATTGGCAAACAATAATTTGATCAAAATTATTCGATTTGCTTAAGCCAAACAACCTCCAGGCGAGATATTGAATTGTATACCTACGTTCTATATTCAGGGTTATTTTCATTGGGCCTGCAATTCAACACAGAGAATAGGTACACTACATTCAACTATGGCAATTTATAGAGGGGTGCGCAAGCAAGTCCAGGATATACATACTATCATCATTTTCCTATAGCTATGTAGCATATATGAAGGAGGCAAATGCACCAGCATACCCATGACGTTGACCGATAATTTTCAATTTGTTATTCGATATCTTTTACCCATGTCCAGCGCAGCACAATTGTTCGCATAAATCCATAGAACGTTTTTCGTAATTAATCCGATTTTGATGAAGTTCTAAAATGAAAAGTGCAGAATACCTACACACCCCATTCCTTTAGTATATTGAATACTCTATATGTACAGATACACAAAATTTAGCCATAAACACCAGTGTATTTTTAGGTGCAAGATACGAGAGTAGATCCATTTTTAGGGCCTGGCTAAAAAGTCAATAAATGCAAATGGGGTTATTTGTTATATTTAATCCGGATGTGAGTACTATATATAGTACAGTGTGGAGTGGTATTAAGATTAGAAAATTGAACTCGGAATGGCGATGATTCTCATGTTCGTAGAGGATTTAAACTTTGAGGATTTATTGAGTTGAAGTGGCTATGAGTATCTGTATTTATATTTAGTAGAAACATAGTTCATAGTTTTTGAAGATTTTTTCCCTGAACTTTTGTCGAATAAGCAAATTATCGTATATTAGTTTGAGAACAATTTTGATTTAAAATCCTGTAGTTATATAGTAATGGTTCTGTTAGAGAAACCAACCTTGCATTTCAAAATGATGAAAAATGTGCTTCTATAGACTAAACGTAGATATCGATATCAGGATATCGTAAGTGGTTTTCGCAACTTTTTAAAACAGTATGTCGTTGGTATGTAAGATTTAAGTTGAACTTATCCAAAGCAAGACCTTATATTTATTTGGTATTTTAAAGCTTTAAATAATACTTGTAAACATATAGGACTAAATAATTAAATGCACTTCAAACCCTATCGGTCTTTCAAATTTCATCACTCTATACAGAAAATTCGAAAGTTTTCTACATATTTATAAATCGGGCTAGGATTTTCATGCAAATGCATATTCTTTTTGAGAAACTTTAGAAACACAGGAATAAAATACAAACACGAATCAATCAATTTGCTTTAAAATGGCATTTAATCGTTAGTGCATATTTTTGCATATTTTATTATATTTAAATGCATATTTTACTTTTAATTGCATATTTTCAATAATAAATGCATATTTGTGCATATTTTCGAAAAACAAAATAATCCTGAAGTAAAAAATGCACACGTGCCTTTAAATTTATACTTTAATCAGTTTCTGTGGACAACTTCCACGACAGCTTTCGTTCATATTCCAGTATTCCATTTTACACATGCATACGAGTTAGTCGGCATTTACATTGAAAGATTTTTCCAATGCCGATTTTTTGTTGTTGTTGTAATCGTGTGAGAGAGAATGGAAAAATCTTGTGGAACATGTTGGCTGTCCCTCGAAATCTCACACGATTACAACAACAAAGAAAAGTCGGCATTGGAAAAATCGGGCAATGTAAATGCGGACTTAGTTTTAGTTGTGTATATATATGACAGCAATTGTTTTTGTTCACATTTGTATTCACATAGTAGCTTTGGACGTTGAACTTTACCCAGGGTTAACCCAGGTTTTCTTGACAACCCCAAGAATTGTCAAAAAAACCTGGGTTTTTCGGTTCTCAAAAAACGCTCAAGGGCTGTTGACATTTAAAGCAAGAAAAAGAGTTCTGTGCTTAGAGAATTAAAACTTAAAATTTGTTTCAAATATGTCTTCAAAATGAATAAAAACAACTTTTACCGTTTCAATTTTGTATTACTATTTATTAGCATTAAATTAAATTTTTATATTCTTTCAATTTGTCTTCCAAAAATATCCAATAACTTTCAGCACGTGAATCCACAACAAAACATATGCATAACAACTTATGTCACTTTGGCAGTTTTTGCTTTACCTCAACTCGCCACAGCAAAATACCTAGTTCTACTTCAGGGCGGGTTCAGGGCGACCCCAGGTCTCAAAAAACACAGAATTTGTTCACCAGGGTGACTTCAGGTTTTTCAAAAAACGCTTTGGGGCGACCCCAGGGTGACTTCAGGGCTCAACGAACAAACCTATTATGTCTGTTTGGTAACTAGAAACGTCGTACGACGTAGCACAACTTGCTGTCAAATCCTATACAAATTTTTGACAAGTTAGTAGCCAAAAGTAGCAAGAAGTTGCAAGTTAACAAACAGACATATTATACACTCTCCCAAATCGTAATGTTTTTCAGTTTTGGTTTCCAATTTGTTTCTGTGTGAGTAACTTGGAAGAGGTAATTTTGTGGTCTATCTATGTTTTGAGTTTTCTTTGTTCTATTCTAGTTCTAGTTTCTGGACTTATTCATGTCGATGATCTTTTTTTAATTTTTGTATTGTTTTTTTTTAGATAAAAGTTTGTATTAAATTTAGGATTTGCTTTAAAGTGAAATTGTAAGTAATTCAATTATTTAATCAAGCGATTAATTTGAGATCTGTAGTTAATTCAGAAACAATGCCGAAAGCGAAGCCGTCTGTAAATGCAAATCTGAAAAAATATGTTTCGGACAACTCGCACACTTTAACAACCGATGAAACAATTAATTTTTGTAAAATTGTGTAACAAAGGTGTCTCCTCCGAGAAAAAATTTCAAATTGACCAACACCTGAAATCTATTAAACATACGGCACTGGGAAAACAATCTAGCAAAACTCTTTTCGTTTAGAGCAAAAACCAATTTTAATATGGATTTATGTGAGGCATTTGTTGCAGCTGATATTCCGCTTAGCAAGCACAATAATCCCACTTTATTTTTTTATTTTTCCATACAAATGGTTCGCAAGGGATATGGTTTTAAATGCATATTTTAGGTGCATATTTTACATTTTTAAGAGCATATTTTAAGCGCATATTTTGCATTTTTAATTGCATGAAAATCCTAGCCCTATTTATTAACAATTCTGAGAAAGTGGGTGGATGTCAAGCCTCCTGAATGGAAAATAAAGGATGTTTATTTTAGACGTGTGGTTTTCAATCTGGCAATACTTTTTTCGGAGTTGGTCTTTTTGACAGTTATCACTTGATTTATGATCAATTTATGGTTACTCCTGAACAACGTTTGCAAATTGTGCAAATTTATTACCAAAATAATGGTAATAAATTCCAGCAACCATGGATCGGTTTCGCCCCACGTTTACTCTAGTGATTAATGCGCAACCTCAGAGACGCCTTACAGTGCGCGCTCAAGACGCTATTACTGCTGTGGAGCAGAGTATCGAAGAAGACCCGAATGAGTCCATCCACCATCGCGCGCAACAATTGGAGCTGTCGAAAATTGGGCCTCTCGGCTGGAGTTTATTCGAGCCAGCCACGGCGGCCACTTGCCGGAAATCATTTTTAAAACATAATGGCAAACTTTTATCTTTATAATAAAGCTAAATTCTTGGCCATATAGCATTAAATTATATGCGTTTTATTTCTTCTTGAAAAACACACGTCTAAAAAAAACACCCGTTTCACATTTTCAAATTTTATCCTTGCCTACATTAAAAGACCTAGTATTTCGCCAAATTTCAAGGTTCTGTCATAAATTGAATACAAGTTCAGTACAAATGGGGGGATTCTACGCCTTCTAAATGTGAAACTTTTGAAGAACGATCTCAAGTTAGTTTTTATCAAGTCGATTGTTTAGAATATTTTTCATCTTAAATTATTTAAGTGAGAAAAATGTGGAAGAATCTCTAGAAATTCCAATTTAATTTTAATTCCTGTGATTCACTTATCACTTATCATTTACTCAAATTTTGAATCCAAACTCCTTTCGACAATAAACTATTTCTGTAATTCATTCTTTCCAAACTTACTCAGATTATAACGACTATTTAATAAGAGTTTATACGGTATACGGATATTAAATGAGTTTCTGTATTTAAAATAAAATTTCGCAGTACAAAACGGAAGTAGACGGACGTAATTACTATTCCTTAACTTCTCTTATTAACTTTCTCATCAGGCACACGTAACTGTAAACCGTTCCTCGTCATAAAATTTATTCATTTTTTTGACTAAAGAGGTCCTTGCAAACGTGCCAGCTATAGCATATAGCAATGGAAAACATCAAGAAGCAACCAACCACTCCCTATGTAGAAACTATACTCTGCTTTATCTTCTTAATGGGAAGCGCTATATAGCCACTTCCTTTGTTAGATTATGCAGCCTCCTGCCTGGCAATATCGGCTTCAGCTTGGACAGTCAGTGTGCCATATCTATTTCACGTGCGGTCAGCCAGTCGTTTCATTCATTTGATAAAGAATTCAGAAGTGAATTCATTTAAAAAACTTACTTGCTTACCGCATCTTCTCTATTGTCAGAGTGTGCATCCCCAATCCCCCTCAAACCGCAGGGAAATGGAAAATTTCCTACTGCGGGTAGACGATGCGCAAGGATTTTGAATTTTCAACTATACTTACTACAATATTCTGCAACTTGGTTGCACTGTCCATGGGCAGAGGCAGAGGGAGATAGAGGTTCACAATCAACCCAGACACCGCACAGTCAGAAGTATAAATTAATTAAATTTTAATGAAACACACGACAAAAACCTCAGTACACCACCGACACTGTTAGTTGGAATGATTTTAGATTAGACAGGGTGACGCTGCGGTGCTGGAGATTATAGTTTTTGTACTTGTGTATATCTGTGTGTGTGTGTGTGTGTAAAAAAGATTAAAAGGGTTTACTCCTGATCAGATAAACATTATGTCTAGGCACCCGCACCAATACCAACGAGAAGGTAATTCACACTCGGACTGTTGAATTTGACATCACGTCGTCGTTGTCCTTATCCTCACTCGTCTCGTCGTTCGTGTCCCGGCTTTGGTTCTAGGATACTGATGCTGTAAGGACGAACAACTTAACCAACAGACATTCCTTGGACCGAGTCCTTCATAAGTAGATTACTCTTTATCCGCGTATTATTATGGAAATCGGAAGTTAAGGCAAATAGGATACCCACAGCTTCAAAGTACTCACTGATGAGCTTCTGTGTACGGTCGGTCGGTGTGCCGGCTATACGTGAGGGCCAGCTCTTTGTATAGAGAAAATCTTTTGTGAAGATTATTGAGGGATAATAACTTTTTCCAGTTTTAATGTTCTTTTAATGAAATTAAAAAGGTTTTTTTTATTTTTAATAAGATTGGGTATGTATTTATATGTAAGCTGTCCGCATAGAAGAGGTATCATTTTAAACCTATTGAGAGCTTACCAAGTTGTGGTGATGTTTTTTTTGAAAAAAGACGCTTCTGAACCGAACCAATGAGAATTATAAGAATCGCGTTGATAGTTATACAGGGTGTCCGCCGGGAAGGTATATACTACTTTGTTTTGCCGCCATTTTGGTAAACATTAGTCTTGACAGTTCATATTTGGCAGTCGTGAAGTAGACACGTGGCAAATTTATTATGGAAAAATATTCGATAAGCCAACGTGTTTTAATCGTTAAAAAATTTTATCAAAATCAATCATCGATTACTGTGACGATGTGAAAGTTACGTGAAATTTTTGGGAGAAACAACAAAGCGCACTATTTATCGTGTAGTGAATGATTTCGAAGAAAGATGGTCCGTAGGTGATAGCCCCAAGCATGAACCACAACGTACTACAAGATCGGCTGAAAACATTACTACTGCTCAAGGAAGTATTCAAAATAATACATCAACCTCAATTCGACGCCTGGCCGTGCTCAGGAACTTGGTCTTCAAAGAACAACTTTGGCCACAATTTTGCACAAGGATTTGCATTTGTTTCCATTTGAGATTCAGTTGATACAAGAGCTTCTTCCACAAGACCATTTACGCCGCCGTATACATATGCCAATAGGATGTTACAGCTAGTTGTATGAAGTCTTAAGATTGCTCCATTTTATCAGCCTTCTTGTCCTTATGATTATTTTGTGTTTGGTTTGAATCTTCTTCCTCGTTTCCCTTCACGCTCAGATGTGCTGGACCAGTTTGTTGAATCTGCACTATTCTTTCGTTGTTCTTCAATGCCTTTGGTGGCGGTGGGGCTTTGACTGTAAGGACACCATCTGTCGAAACCGTGGAGATGACGTCTTTGGCATCATAACCCTTTGGCAGCTGGTATTTACGTACAAACTGACGACTTATGAAACCATGATCATCCTCACGCTCTTCGTGTTTGCCTTCCACTACAACGTTGTTGCCAACAGTTTTGACTGTTAATTCGTTTGGCTTGAAGTGGCTCACATCCATGCATACTTGGAATCCGTCCTTCCCAACTTGCCACCCTTTCTCCGAATCGTATGGAGGGACCTCTGGTATGGTGAAAATCGCGGAATCGAACTTAATTGCAACGAAGCCATTCTTGGGCGATAAATATCGCACGGATACATTCCAAATCCGAAGCCCTAGCCCATGATTTTCATGAAAAAATCATAACGAGTAACGAGGCACATTTTCATTTGAATGGATATGTGAATGAACAGAATAGTCGGTTCTGGGCAATAGAAAACCCTCAAATTATTCATCAGTCACCTTTGCATCCATTAAAAGTTACAGTCTGGTGTGCAATTTGGTCAGGAGGAATCGTCGGACCTTACTTCTTTGAAAATGAAAACGGCGTAACGGTAACTGTGAATGAGGAGCGATATCGTGATATGATTGAAAACTTTTTAACGCCACAACTGCATGATTTGGGCTTGATTAACATGTGGTATCAACAAGACGTTGCCACATCCCATACAGCTAGGATTACAATGGAATTACTGCGAGACCTCTTTCCATAACAAGTTATTTTATTATGGTGAAGTTGATTGGCCTCCACGGTCGCCTGATTTGACTGCTCCGGAAAAGCAAGGTTTATCCAAACAAACCAGAAACGCTTGAGCAACTCAAACAAAATAGTCGCTATGAAATTAATGGAATACCGCGTGAAATGTGTGAGAATGTAATGAAAAATGTGCTCAAAAGGGCTCGCATTTGTGAGACTAACAGAGGCGGACATTTACCTAATATTGTATTCCATACATAATTGACGACATTAAATAAAACATTTATCAAAATAAGATCCATTCTCTTTCATTTAATCAAAAATTATAAACAAACAAAGTAGTATACCTTCCCGGCGGACACCCTGTATTTAAAATCAACACTATAGAGCTTATGGTGACAGTTTACTGGTGTAAGTTGAACTAACAAATTTAAGTTTCGTATCAGCAAATGAATTTAAATGCTGGAGTCGAAATCAACTTAGCAACTCATAATTAAAGTTTTTATTTAATGTCTTAGAAAACTTTCAAAAACTTTCAAAAAACTTTAAATCCAACTCCTATAATCAAACGCATGAAAATAGAATGCGTATTAGAACCTACATTGTGCGTAGCATAATTTTATTGTTTTCTTAAAGCATTTAAAGCATACTATATAACCCATAAGGACCACAAATCACAATCATCATCAGGAGAACAAGTTCTTTGAGAGGCTTTCACCTGTAAAGCTCTAGCCAATTTCTATATATGAACATTATGTTGCAACGAAACGGAATAAAAAACAAACTAAAAGAGAACTCTTTACCTAGATTGCGAGTGAATAGCCTTTAAGGACTTCTTCAACATGCCAAGTGCCGTGTGTTTTCAACAAACATACATGAATACCTATACCTATACAACCAAAGGGAGAGAGAGAGAGAAAAAGTAGCAATTACAAGAAGAACAAGTACCTTACGTACATTTTTTTCTAAGCTCGGAGAGTTCAGCGCAAATCACTGATGCACGAGGTCATTAAGGGCTCACCGCACACCACCTGTGTGCGTGCGTCTGTTTATGTTCTTCTTCTTCTTCAATCTCCATCCATCTGGCTGGAAGAGCACGTGTGACTGATTTCCGAGTGGATGTGGATGATGGTGTGTGAGCTATGTGCCGCGCTATACGCTGGCTGGTCGTGATCGTTTTAATAGTCCATCTTCAAGAGCGATATGAATGTGTCGTCACACTTTATGAATCGAAACAAACGTTCAGCTAGTGCTGCAATTAACTGATAATCAAAGAACACTTGCTATAAACATCACCATCAGCTAAATTATGGTAGGGAAGTAACTCTATACGTTTTCTCATCATCACTGCCATTTAATGTCAGTGTTGTTATACGTAGGTAAAGGAAATTTATTTTAAGTGAAATAAAAAATGAATCACTATATGAAACTTGACTTTAAATAAGGAGGTACGGGAAAGATAGAGTTTTTTATGGAATGAAATAAAAGATGGCTGATTTTTCACATTGGCATTCCATTCCTAATAAAAATTCCCAAACTTTTATTTAAGAAGTTTCAAATACTTGCGGCTTACTCACTCTCTAGAGCCATAATCTTGGACTGCGATATTGCATCTTCTTCATATCAAACTGTTTGAAATTTTGTGGTCTAAGATTTTTATTTTGTGAAAACAATTTTCGTAAGTTTCTTAGAAAACGGGCAAAAGGCGAAAAAAGAAGTAAAAACATTAAACGATATAACCTAGAAATATTCCCGCCCAGAAAAAAAGGTAGATATGCACAAATTGAATATAATTTTATTTCCTACAACTCGGGTCTCGACAATGTTTCAGCTAAGACCAATAGTTTCGGAGTTATATGCAGATTGATTTGCGTTTTCAAAATGGCGGATATCTGCAAAGGTATAGGGTCCCGATAAACTGGATTAATCCTTTTCTAATAGCCTTCAGTTGTCCTATATTTCGTTTCAAAAAACCATTGTTTTCTGACTAACTTTCCTGTACTAATATTCGTAATAGAGAATTTAAAACAGATTATACTTCTGAGCGTGACGTCTAGAGAACTTAGTACTCATTTTTTTGAAACTTTTTCTTTCAACTGAGAATGATTTTTTTTGGATTATTTACTCGAATTTCGAATAATTTCTGCCGCAGTCAATTATATTAACATAAGGAAACAGGGAGCCATTTGACTTCAGAATTTTAAATTGGGCAATTGTCAAAGCTTCAATTAAATTTCCCAATTAAAGTTACCGTCAGATATAAGTTGAATGTTTATTTGACCGATTTTAGAAACATGTTTTAAGTTGGTCTTTGGCATCACTTCTAACGACAATTCATAACATTTATGAATGAAAGTTGATTTAAAAAAAAAAAACAAAAATGTATATAACAACCCTGGTTATCATCTAACGCAATGCAATCGTAGACATACCAACTAGCAACATCAACAACATTATGGACGTTAATTAGGAAGCTTTGCATTCACTTCCGTGTACCTAGATATACATACATATATGAACCACGACCACGATGACGATGACGATGCCGACGGACGCGCCACTGCTCCAGATGCAATTTTCCAGTCGAGCGTCTTGTAATGATGGCAGCAGCAGCAGCAGCGGCGGCGGGCGCTGCATATGATGCATTTAACCACTTGTGTGCAACGTAATGTGAATCTGAAAACAAGTTTAGAACTTCAACTTAGTCTTAACATGGCGAGCATCAACTGTATGCCAATATAGCAGGGGGATAATATCATATCCCAGATGTACCTATACACAACATTTACGGCACAACGAACTAGCTATATAGAAGCGATGGTTTAATTAGCATGGGCACGAGCGGCTCTTCAACAGAGTTAACATCATACATAAGTAATTATGGCACGTTAAGGATAGAATTTTATTAATTCTTAGGTTAAGGGCTAATTTTTTGCAAAATATTTATCCCGCATTACAACTATTGCGGTGTGAGTTCGACCATTATTCATACACCAAACATTCAGAGCCTAACCACCGCGATGCAGAGCTAGGGTTGGGTCAGCGTGTGATGAGTGATCTGTCATTGTGTATAACCACACGCAAAAGGATCCTAATGGATCTATTAATTTCACAAAATAGGTTCTCGCTCGTAAGTCACACGTTCGCCCGCCCGTAGGCTTGTAAACGGATTACATTGATTAATGATAGAGTTATATAGCTGGGTATAGGTATGTATTGTATATGCGCATAAGTTGTGCCTCCTTATATATATATTCCCAAACAGGAGGCATTATTAGAAGAAAAAAGGTAAAGGAATGTGGCTGATGCCGGAGCTATGATGTGTTTGCACAAATAACCCAGTCATTTGTTGCTGCGGTATACTCTCGCCACATCAGTGAGAGAATGTATAGCTGAAATAGCCAAAGGCTCTTAGTTTATTTAAGATACGACTATTATGGATTGGAATTCATAAATAAGGAAGGCGAAGGAGAATCCTTGAATGGAATTTTTTTTTCTTGTTTTTATATCCTTTGCCTTAAACACCCAAGACTCATAATTGTTGCTAAGCGATAGCTATAGTAGATTTCTTAATGATAATATTTTGGAGTAGGTATACGAAGAGACGGAAACGGAACTTGCTTTAGGGTTGACGCATAAACAATTTCTAATGCAATTCAGAAACTTCTGTAATAAATTGAGATCAAAGTAAAAAGTCAGATATTGCATAAGCTGAGAGCTAAAATTAACCTTATTTAAAATTTGGTGGCGCTATAGCTCGTGTAGAACCAGCGGGCCTAGTGACTTTCAACTTTTAACCAACTTTTAACCACTGCACGTGTTATTGGCAGGAGTTGAGGCGACCTACATATTTCTGCAGAATCCGAACGGGAACGACTATAAGGTGAGACGCACTTAATCTTGGATATCTTTCAGGATTTGTCACTTCTTAGCATAACCACACTTTTGTTTTTAGGTAGAAAAGGCTAATGGGAATCGAAGCCGTGGGCTTGAAGGAACCATCCAGATGCTTAGCTCACCATGAACTTCTTTGGTAACGAAACATTTTTTCATTTTTCACCTTACCTTGTTAAATGTTATAAGTTGAATTTATTTGCTCATTTATTTAAACAGTTATAACAATTCTCAAAACTAACTAAAAACCAAGGACATTTATCATACACAAATTATTGATGTATATGGCATGAAATTCTAAGGACTTTATAAGGCCTCTGCGTGATGCCCATAATATTCTGCCATGCAAAATAAATTCTAACTTGGTTAATTGCCATTTATATAGCTACCTATTTTACCTTCCTTCTGAAAATACAAGTATAATTTGTTGTTGGAGAAGTGACTTTGACATAAAATAGTTTTTGAAGGATTTAATCAGTTAATCGATATACGCCCTCGACTTAACTATAGGTTTGGCCCAAATGTAAATCGCGTGTGTTAGCTTAACTAAGCATGACATGAATATTCCCACTATACTTATATATACATAAATATAGGTATAAGTTAAATGAATCCTTTTTTCATATCGTTTCTTCCTTTTTTCCAACAGAAGCTTTGACATTCCACAACACAATCCTAAAGAGTATTGAAATAACAAATCATCCGTTGAGGAAGGTCCTGCCTGACTGCACCTTTCTGCATATAGGTAAGTCTTTATGTGTATGTTGAATGACCCCGTTTATTGTAGTATTCCACATAAATAGTGCGAGTATGTTCCTGCATATAGAGCTATAGAGGGAAATTAAGTGCTATAATTAGCACAGATGTCATTGTTCCCGTTCGTTGTCCTTTTGTTCGCAGTACATCAGTTCATCATCGGCTCACCATCACCATCCCATTGTGCTGTCATATCTCGCATCCGTCGAAAGGATATACATAGATGGAACTTCCATGAGTTATGAATATTGCAGTCCTCTCCCTCTCTCGATATAGCAAGAGTTTCATTTTGAACGAGTTCAGCCAGCATCATCAGATGGAAATCAATGTACACTGCACAACGAGAGGTGTTACTTTTATAGTATCCTCTTGCATTGCACGACACACACGCATGAGGAACCGAAGCCGACGAGTCTTTTGCCAGGACAATATAAACTGGCTGGAGCTATTTATCATGCCTCCACACGCCTCCCTCATTCAATGAGACATATGACAGCTGTGAAAATATCCGTACACCACCGTTATTCTAATTTTCTGACGCACAACGCCTGGAGATTTTCGAACTCTAACGGCACACACTTCTGTCAGGACATGTATAGATCATACTTTT
Source organism: Leucozona laternaria (assembly GCA_932273885.2). Classification (NCBI taxonomy): domain Eukaryota; kingdom Metazoa; phylum Arthropoda; class Insecta; order Diptera; family Syrphidae; genus Leucozona; species Leucozona laternaria. The sequence goes on along the minus strand of OW026367.1, from coordinate 129,020,901 downwards.
TTCTATTTTACTGATTCATCCCGTTGAAATTCTGTCGCGTGCTGAAGATTTATAACATTTTTCAGGAATACAAAGAGACATATAGGGAGCCTACATAACATAATATATAGTTTTTCCTACAATAACTTAACACAACAGTAGCTGGCGAAGACAGAGATCCTCTAGCCAGGATTACTTTTCACATCACTGACTGAATGACAGTTGAAATTTGGTTTTGCGAAAGTGTACTCTGGTACTGGTCGCTCTATATATGTTTCCAAAGTGAGATTCTCTCGTTGCCTTCATTGATGATAAATGAGGTGGCAGTGATGCATTCCTGTCTATTAAAAATAAAGTTGCTGGACAACAACAACGTTGCATACATCAACATCAAGGACCTGTGAAGCATCCTATAGGCTTTTATTTATCTAATCCAAAAGACAGGTTTTTGCTCTGCCCACCAATAGAGTGTGTATAGGACAGTTCAGTAATGAATACAAATGTTTTGCTGCACCTGAATGTGGTTTTCGTTTAGATTTCCAATCTCTAACCTCCTCTCTCTGGGTCTGGGAGAAGAATGTTATTTTGTTTTGTTGCTGTCATTTGTATATTGCTTTTGATTTCAGGATAAAAGCCACAAGGATAAAAATTCTCTGACTTTCTTTACATTCTTTTTATTATGTTTTTTTTTTTCTTTTTTTCCTGAATGGTTCATGTTCCGTTCATTTGCAGTTGTGGGTAAGGCCCACGTAATGGTCTGTTAGGGTATTTTTATGTGTGTTTCCATTTCACATAATAAAAATTGCATTATTTCCAATTTCAATTTTTATTGCAGCATGCAATGAATTATACAACAAACACAGGGCAAAGGTGTCAAGAATAGGAGGCGCACACAAGACTCAAGACTCAAGTGATAGGAAGAGGTTTTCGAAAATGGTTTAATTTAAAGAGTGTTATTTGAGTTGATTGCATATGTTAGATATGTTCAGATTGTACATATGTGTCATCTGTGTCTATTCTCTCATATAAATTAATCGATTATATCAAGAAAAGGACGTTGAAAAATTCAAATTCTGTGAGATGAGGTGGTATTTATTAATATAATTGACAATTGCTAAACAATTATTAAATGATACACAACTTTTCTTTTGCGGGGAATAGTAAATTCGTTCGAATTTAACCTCAAAAAACTCATTTTACTTGTGACAATTCGCAGTTGTGGGCAACCACTCAAGTGAATAAAATATTAATATTTTTGACAATTCACAATTCCTTGTTCGCTGGTCGTGTCTCATGTCACATTTAAGAATGAAAGTATCATCAAGTTCGCAACTCAACTCTTTTGTCTAACGAATGTTTAAATCATCAGGGGGCCTGCTATAAAGAAATATTTTAAGAAATCTAACTTTTAATACAGAAAATGGGACTTGACTATGGACCCTCTTGCTTAAGAAGACGCGATGCTAATTCTAGCAACCGACGACTAGCCATTGCTAATCTTTCAATGAAAATGCTTTGAAATGGTTCAAATGATCTTATATAGGGTCGATCTTCCAATAGGGACTTTCAAACTTTGACAATTGATAGCAGTCATATTGTTGAAGTTACATCTGTCAAATCGGCTGTCATTTATTTAAATAGACGGATATAGCGTTCAACAACACGTGAAAATGATAAAATTGTTTTATAAAATGGGTGTTCTGTTCGGGAAACATTCCACGCCCTTCGACCATTTACGGTCTTCTTCAGCGATGAGGCTCATTTCTGGATGAATGAGTACGGCAACAAACAAAATTGTCAAATTTTTGACGATACCAATCCAAATGAGATCCTGAATTGGATGATATGAACACCAAAGATATGTGGTTTCAAAAGGATGGCGCTACGTGCCAAACAGCTACCGCCACATTGGAAATTCTATAGAAGCGATTCGAGGGCTTGGGGGTAACATGGCCACCGAGATCGTGCGATTTGACCCCGTTGGACTTTTTCTTGTAGGGTGTTCTGAAGTCGCAGGTCCATGCGAATAAGCCACAAACCACAGCGGCCCGCAAAGCCAACATAACAGATGCCATCGGTCAAATTCAGCCTGGTTTATATGCGCTAGAGTCATGGAAAATATAACGTTTCTGATGCGCGCCACCCAGAGAGGCAGCGGTGGATATTTTAATGACGTGATATTTCAAACATAATGGCTTGGTAGGCCTTTCAAACGAATACAAAATTTCAATGATATCTCACACACACTCTGTTTTATCTAAATTTAAAGATAGGAGGCACTTTATGAAAGACCCTGTAAATATTTGTTTTCACAACTAATTGTGAGGCCAACATAATCCTTATATAATTGTTGATAACAGAACGGAAGTGATATAAGTCTGCAACTCAGCTAAACGCATTCATAAATCTAACAGCTGACTTAAGTAATTACGATCTTTTTGAGAGATTACATTAATGATGTTCGATCGCGCCAAAAAGAACCACCTTATTCTGTTTTTATGTTTCCAATATTAAAGCTTTCAATAGTTTTTATTTTACAAAATAATGATTGCAATTTGCCCAAACTCAGTTTACAATTCAATTTCAACTTTTAACTTAACTAAAACTTTCATATCTAATTTTTCATTTTAAATAAATATGTATATACATATATTCCTTTATGTTGAACTTCAAACATCTCCTCAAAAATCCATACAAATTCTTCTAAAGGCATTCACCCTTAACCACAAGGACACATCCATTGGATGGGTTGGCTCTAAATATTTTCGTATGTCTTCTTCGATTTCTTTATCTGCACCAACTGTGCCGCATCCAATTAAATTTTTTTGCCCTTTGAACATTTTTATACCAAAACCAGAAAAAAAAACCGAGACTGTCATAACGGCGCTTGAGCATTAGAATTATACTGACAGACAGAATATTCTATTGTTAGCCACCAGCTCATCGAAAATTATATCAAAATGGTTTGGATACTTCAGATGGTCATCTCGCTTAACAAGGAGAACCAGAACGACGACATCCCGTTTCACGTCCTGCGCTTGGTTGTCCGTTTCTTCTTGTTATTTTTGGTTGGTTGATCATCTATGTCTCCTCAATTGACTCCATTCCCATTGCTGTGGCGTGTTGGCTAATACTCTGCTGCTGCTTCTACTGATGCTGCATCATCACCAATACCACATTTCGATTTCATGTTGTGCAGATTCTCCTCCCTCTGTGATGTTATTTTATCTCTCGGATATTTTATTTATTTGTTTTTTTTTTTTTTATTTTTTTCAATCGAATTTATCAAAAAAGATTTGCCGAAACCGGCAGATACGAAATCGAAAAATTCACAATTTGAGATGTATCCGGAACATGGTGTTGAAATGAAAAAAAGTTTAATTTTTATTTTCGATATTGATGTATCTCTCTATCTCTATCTATCTATATTCAGGCATTTCAGACCACTATTATATGGTCTCGTTCAAAGGTACAAATTAAGAACTTCAGATACAATGTCGTGCAATTTAACAGGTGGTACCAGGGTCAATCACTTTTGTGGTCAACATTTTTCATTTCAAGTGAAGAGGTTGATTTTTTTTGTTTTTATTTTATTTGGCATTGATACGTGAATGCTTTCAGTTTATTTATATGTATGTGTATTGGTATGATATGTATGGCAATACTTGAAGCAAATACATATTTTTCAATTGAAATAAATTCATCAATTCCAGGAGATTTAATGGATATAACAAGTAATTTCCGATTTAATTTAGAAAAGGAAATTGATATTGAATAATTTGTGTAAACATATTAGCTGTCAAATTTGATGATGATATTTGTTTGGTATTTATGCTGAAGAACTTCTGTTTTAGAATAAAAAAGTTTTTTTTTTATTCTCTTAAATATTTCTGTATATAATGAAACAACTCAAATGTTTTTTAATAGTCCATCTTCAACGAAGACCCAAAATTATAAAATAAATGCAAAAAAGCATTTAATCTGGGTTTTTTTGTTTTAAGTAGTAAATATATAGGGGTGACCCCAATGAGAGGGTATAGAAAGGTCAAAAACACTGAAAATCCATGATATTGCCCTACGAATTTAATGTTTATTTATCAAAATAAAAAATGAATTATATTAGGTACTTATTTTTAAGACATTAATTACTATATTGGTTTATATTTAAGTTAATTTTATCCAATTCATTTCATTGTAATTTATTGAGCTTGAAGCTCGTTGGTGAAATAAATAAATAAATTTACCCATAATTTACAAACAAAATTAGTAAAAATTGATTGATGGTCTTTCTACTGTAGGGTTAGTGGTTAAAATTTAATTAATTTATTTTATTTTATTTATTTATTTATGAAAAACACTGTTTCGTTAAAGATAAGATGAACGGATTTTCATTAGGGTGTCCTTTATTTTCCAAACTCATTGATTTTGATTACACACCCTTCGATTTAGGGTGTGTAATGCCCTAAAAAACAATAATTGACCAAACAACAATTTTGTCCCATGTCATTAACCTGTAGGTACCTCTATAAGGTCAAACTTCTCCCATACATATTTGTATAGAATTTTTGCACTTCTTACATCTTATTTTTTTTTTCTCGCGAAAAAACAAAAGGTATTCTTAATTTTGTTATAACATCATCACTCTAAAAGATTACGCTAAAAAAATATATTATTTATTTTTCAAAATAAACAAAAAAAAAATTGAGGATTTTTAAGTTCGAAATTTTAAGTGATTAATTATTATCAAAGATTTTCCATAGAAAATGATTTATTTTTAAAAATCGAAATATCTTATATAGCATTTTTAAATATACATTTTTAAATTTTATCTTTTAAAGGGATAGTCAAAGTCATCAAACAAAATTAGAAAATCTCCTTAAGTTCGAGAGAAAAAAAATTAAACGTTAAAGTGCAAAAATCGCATACAAATTTGTATGGGAAAAGTTTGGCACAGATTATTGAATTAAAATCAATAATTATTTTACGACATAGACTTTTGATTCAAGGGGTACCTATCTCATGAAAATAAAATGAGTTTGGGAAATAATGGCCACCCTGTACTAATGTTATGTATGTTCAAAAGCCAAAAGAATTTATTTGTGTATTTTTAAAAATGTTCGTCCTGTGCACTTATGCCCCTACGCCCAATATAAAAGTAAGAACAAGGAAAATATCCCATAAAGATGGGTGTCAAATATGAAAGAGACAATCTGCTATGAAATGAAAATTCTTTGGCAATAAAGTTGCACGTTTATGCGCTGCTCTCGAACAAGGTTATAATAATCTGGTGTTGTATTTAAGAGTATTTTTTAATACAGAAATTCTGAAACTTTAGCAACAAAACTATTAATCCGGCGTTTTTAAATTTTAAAATAAATAAATAAATTGTGGCTATATCCTAACTTTACTGAAAATCAACCAATCGAACAAGCAGGTTTCAGAGAGGGATACTCAACGACAGACCACCTTCAGACGACTAATCAATTAATTCAAAAATTCAATGAATACAAAAGCCACTGTACCTTCTATTAATTGATTTCACCAACTTTGATACAATTGAGCCTTTGATACAATTGAGCATAAAAGTATATGGAAAGCTCTGAAAAACCAAAATATCCACCCGATTATAGGAAGAGAGTTCCGTATCAACAGGGGAGTACGCCAAGGTGATCCGATGCCACCACCTCTTTTTTCAGCCATCCTGGAAGACATTGTACGAAAATTGGATTGGAAACATATCAATGGAATAAAAATATATGGACAAATCCTAAACAACTTACGATTCGCAGATGACATCGTTCTCATTTTAGACACCTCTGACAACATTCAGACAATGTTAAATCTACTTGCTTCAGCGAGTAAGAAACATGGACTCCAGATTAATCTGACCAAAACAAATACTAGAGAACAACAAAATAGAATACGTCGTGAATATCTTTATACCTTAGCCAGCTAAAATCATTCAATGAGCAAGAAGAACAGAAGGTAAACAGACGTGTAACAAATAGCTGGAAACAATACTGGAATGTCAAACAATTACTTGACAGCAACTTGATCAACAACGAACAACACCAGAAAATACATATTTGACTCGACGATATTACCGGCCATGACATATGGACTACAAACCCTTGGACTTAAATCACATTTACTTGACAAATTGAGGATTTGCCAAACGAAGATGGAACGGAAACTGCTTAATATTAGAATGATACAAAGAATACCCAACGAAGAAATAATCGGCTCGACAACCGGGGTCCGGTCCTGGCCTCCTTCAACAAGTCTCTCCACCCATCCCGGTGTCGAGCCGCCGCCATCCAGTTGCGCACCCCAAGGCTCCGGGCATTCTGGTCTACGCCACACAGTGGTTCGGTTTGTATGGGAGAGCGGAAAAAAGTCTGTTTTATCTGAACGGTTCAACGGATTTAAATGAAATTTGGCAAACATGTTTAGATTAGTCTTATACATGTTTGGTCAAAATTTGGTTGAAAAAAAATAATTAGAAACAAAGTTATTGACATTTTTCTAAAATTTGAGGGTTTTGATGTTTCTATGGGAGAGCGGAAAAAAAATCTGTAACATCTGAACTGCTTAACGGATTAAGATGAAATTTGATTCGCAATTAAAAATTAGTCTTATACACATTTGGTCAAAATTTGGTTGAAAAAAAATAATTAGAAACAAAGTTATTGACATTTTTCTAAAATTTGAGGGTTTTGATGTTTCTATGGGAGAACGGAAAAAAGTCTGTAAAATCTGAACTATTAACCGAATTTTAATTAAATTTGACACACATGTTAAGATTAGTCTTATACATGCTTGGTCAAAATTTGCTCAAGAAAAAATTATTAGAAAAAAAGTTTTTGACATTTTTATAAAATTTGAGGGATTTGATGTTATATTTAAATAATTTTTTTTTTAGTAAAATCTTAACTTTTTATTTTGAACAAAATATTATTATTAACTATGTATATTTTAATGTATTGAATTCACTTTATATGTTTGTTATTATATTTCACTTCACTTTCACTTATTGGTTGATCAAAGAGTAAAAATTTTTCTTACACACCTTGCACAAATGCTCAATAACTCAATACTGACTTTTTTTTTTAATCCTTTATATATATAGATTTAAGTAAGAGATTTTATTTTAATAAGCCATTACTAATCCTTACAGGTAATAAAAAATTACGCAATACACAACAAAAACAAAGCAATAAAACTTAAAAAAAAAACACCTTTTTAATTTTTACCTGCCCTACTTTTAGCGAAAAATAAAAAAAAAATAAAGGATTATCCCTAATCTTTTTCTATCATATAATTCAAAATATCATAAAACTATATCATTTTTCGTGTGTTGTTTTCAAGAAAATTGAGTTGAAAGTTGAAAAATTTTCCAAGGAGGAATAAATGGTTTCGCAAAAATCGAAATTCTCAGACCTGGGTCAATGTATTAATTTTGTTTAATTTTTAAAATAAAGTTTGACATTTTTTCTTAAAAAATGGGCTTAATCAGTTCATTCTGACAATTAATACCGAAGAAATCAAACTTTTTGGTAAACACCACCGTCAAGACGGAGTTTTTTGAAATCCGATTTAGTGAAACATTTTTGAGCATAACTTCCACATCTGCACGTATCTGCAGCTGATTTTTTCTGTGCTTTAACATGAGTGTATGGAGCATATGGTGGCATACTTACTTTCTTGGTATCTTTTGGAGCTGTTTTTTTAAATCAAAAAGTTTAAAAAAAAAGCATTTTTTCTTAGTACTTAAGCTTCAGGCTACTTATAGAAGGTATCTTTTATAAATAATCAATATTTTTTTTTATTTTTAGATAATCGAAAATAGACCAATTAAATTATTTAAGAAGCTAGAGAATTTATCTACAGGAACTTCGGAAAAAAACATCTCAAAATTTGTTGAAAATACGGTTCGCGATTTGAGTAAAATTATTTTTCAACTTTGAGGGCTTGTAAATCAGAACATACAATATATATGTTAAAAAATACTTTTAAATCATACGCTCGGGTTATCTAAGAGTACTTAAACATAAAGTTTAAAACGATATACATGACTTTTTCAAAAGACTTTTTTCCGCTCTCGCACCACTGTGCGCCATCTCTCCAGCGCAAGCATGGTCTACCACGCTGTCGTCTACCATAGAATGTACCACAAAGAACTTTCCGAGCAGGTTCCTCTTCGCTCATGCGAGCTAGGTGCCCTGCCCACCGGAGTCTACCGAGCTTAATTTTTGTCACGATATCTGCTTCAAGGTAGATTGCGTACAATTCATGATTGTACCGTCTCCGGAATCGTCCTTCCTCACAAATAGGGCCAACAATTCTCCTTAAGACTTTTCTCTCGAACGCGGCTAAGAGGTCGGAGTGCCTTTTGCTAAGCACCCAAGTCTCGGATCCATATGCGAGTACTGGCAGGACCATGGTCCTGTACAGCAGCAGTTTTGAAGTTATGGTGAGATTTCTGGATTTGAAGAGTTTTGACAGACTATATTGTTATCGGCTGCTACTATTGACCCAAGGTATTTAAAGGATTGCACCACTTCAAATTCGTGCTCCGCTACCTTGATTGTTTGACCAACTGTTCCTCTCGCATTCGACGCCACCATGTACTTTGTTTTACCTTCACTAATGTGCAGCCCCAGATTTTGTGCCGCCTGCTCGATCTGGATGAAGGAATCATGTACAGCTTGCTCGGTTCTTCCGATGATGTCGATGTCGTCTGCGTAAGCCAGTATCTGGGTGGACCTGTTGACGATGATCCCTCTTGTTGAACAAACATTACCGACGCAGTAAAAAGAGCGAAACAATTAAAATGGAGTTGGGCAGGAAATATATCGAGGATACAAGATCAACGCTGGACAAAAATATCAACAAAATGGATTCCAGATAGTACGAGACCTCTCGGACGGCCAAGGAAAAGATGGGAAGACGACCTAAATCAATTCAACTCCAACTGTTACAATGACGCAAAACAAAGGAATTTATGGACATCATTGGGGGACGCTTATGCCCTTTAATAAAAACAAATAACTATTACAGAAATAACTTTTTATATATGTAAATACATTTTTATTTTGTATATATGTATTTATATTTAATTAATGTTTTAAACTTCAATTTAATATGGCAATAAAGAGCTTATAATAAAATGTCCTGACTTCCACCAAGAACTCTTGCCGAAGTCTCGCTCTTACAAGATCCTGTAGAACACAACACCGTAACTGATGTCACAGGACTGTAAATTACTTATAGACATAAACATACTAACAAAAAAAACGTACCTACAGCAGAAAAATTTCTATTGATAAACATGCTCTCATTTAAACAAAAAAAAATCCTTATTGCATGTTGTCTGTTAAATTTTAAAGTCAAATACGAACTTTTGCAAAAGTAAATTCAAAGTTGTTAAACTTTATATACGTATACTGTGTTTACTGATTAATCTTCGCGTTTAAATAATTCTGGCGCATAATTACAGAACGCTTACTGCGTTTTGTATTGCATATTAAATAAGTTTGAAGTTTTTCTCTGTGCACATACTTTGTGTGTACGAGTTCGAGTAGGTATATCCCTTTGCCGGTTCGTCTGTAGTTGTCGTCGTCTTCGTTATCGTTGGCATCGCTTTTTTTTTAATAAACTGCTACTGTCTAAAGGAAATTCAATTCAAAACTTTCACATACAAGCAATTATTTAGTAATTAGTGTTCTGTTCACAGTTTGCAGTTATAATAAACACCATCATACCCGCCGAGAGTTTGAATCCGATGGGAATTATAAGAACTACAACTATACAACCCCCAAGACCGAGTCTATAGTCTATAGGGAGAAAGTAGCTGCAAAGCTTCCTTCCCAAAGGGCTTTTTTTTTGTTGTTGTATGTCTAAAGTGGAAACAAGTTATTAGAAATTAACTGGAAGATAGAATTGCTTCTTGTTTTTTTTTTTTTTTTTCAATTTCACTTATTAAAATTGCATATTCATTACAATTCTTTTTTACTCCATCTTCTGCATCAGCAAAGAACAACTTTATAATCGAATAATGCTCAGGAAATTTCTTGATTGTGAGAAGTCCTGATGAAAGTCCTTATTTATAGCTTCTAACCAGCAAACAATATTAAATGATTCATGAACATTCATAAAAGGGCTTACCAAACTTTATGTTTGTTGTTTTCGTGATTTAAATTCAAAAGGATTACAGAGTTGAGAAAATGTATTTGGAAAATGAATTATTTTGTGGCAAGGAAGATTATAAACTTATTTGAAAATAAGTACAAAATAACTATGTAAATATTTGCCTATATGGGATTACAAATTAAATGAGCTATAAGCAATACTTATGAAGAAATAAGGTTTTCAAATTATTTGCTTCTTAAAACTAAAATATCCACTAAGGCTAAGTTTTATAGTGGTGAGTTAAACCAGAGTTAGCTACTTCTAGAAGTACATCAAGTCACACAGTAAACTGGGAAGCTGTTTTTCAGTGGAGAATGCATGCGGAGACTAAACAATCTCGGTGGGTAAAACATCAAAAAATCCTGCGTTAACACACCAAATTTGATTAGTTCACTCGCGTTTAACTTTAATCTCACACTGAAAAAGTGGACCAAAGTATCTTTAGTTAGTAAGTTAATGGTACTAAATTGCATACTGAAATTACATTATCATTTGCAAATGATTGTTCATTTAAGCATGGCAAAGCCGTCTGCCGAGAAGTGACAACAAGCTTAAACAATTTTTTTTGTTTTAAGTCAAAAAATGTAAAAATAGCTGAGTTTATATATAAATGTCAAATTTGCATTGGTTTATATTTATATTCAAAAATGTTCATTTATTATTCTTTGCCTGCAGTTTAGCAATATGCCACTAAGGTACCCCAGTGTTGACTATCATTTAATATATGTTAACTGTCTTCGACTAGTAGTACATTAGTGCCAAAGTGATTTCGCCTGATCTCTTTCACGATGGGACAGGATCTAAGGAAGTGCAATACGTTCTTATCATCTCCTGTATTGCACAAGCTGCAACGGTCTGGGAGGTCTTCACGATGCGGCATCGATTAGGATCGATATTTGCTTAGTATACTGAGGTTTGAGTTCATGTATAGTCGACATCGTGATGGTTTAGGCTTCGATACAGTGTTCGCGAACTTGAGTTTTCAGCTTGGCTGATATTTTCCCTGCGAATCGCTTGTTCCACCTCCAATAAAAAATGTTGGTTGAGTCTCTGCCAGTCAGGGAAATTGTTTTCCTCCAAATCAAAACTGATGTTGTATGTTGTATCTATTAGATATGTTTTCCCAATCCTTGTAAAAGAGTGTTTTCGACCGTAATGTCCTTTTTGCAAGAATTTTGGTAAGTCGCGTATCATCTTCTGCATTTAACACATTTTTTGAATATAGTTCATGCTGAGTTTGAGAGTGAATATATATAGTGGTAATATGACGGTCTCGATTTGTAGTACGTAGTTGGGTGTGGAAGCTAGAATAACATTTTTAAAAAGAAACTGCCCAAACCTGAGCTCCGTAACACATTATCGATCGCATAACAGCTTGAAACACCTTAATTTTTGCAGGAATTGTAGCCTTTTAATTGGAAAGGAGGCTTTTCTACGAGCAATTTATAGCTTTTTTTTGCTCCGGAAAGTTTGCTGACAAAGTAGGTACTTTTTCATGGAAAGATCATGGCTTAGTGATTTCCTGAATACTAAAACTTTTGATTTGTTTGTGTTTATTTGCAGGTTGTTAAGTTGGCAGTATATTTCTAGCATATTTATCATAAGCTATAGTGAGCTTGGTGATTCAGTTAAGTTCACAATGTCTTCTGCAAAGAGCAGAATTTTAATTGGTACTCCTTCTACTACGATTCCAGCTGGTAGATACTCAGAGATATCATCTAGAAATAACGAGAATAATAAGGGGCTGAGAAGGCAACCCTGTCTTACTCCAGCTGATATTTCAAACGAATCTGAAAATGATATGGATATCATTGATTCATTATTTTCGTAAAGGCTTTCTAAGCTTCTTAAGAACTTCGGCGAGATTTCGATTTGCTATAATTTGTAGAACAGGCAATTTCGATTTACTTTATCAAATGCAGCTCGGAAGTCCACAAAAAAAGCGTACAATTTTTTGCTCTTATTTAAGTAGCCCTCAGCAATGTTTGTAAGATTGAAAATTTAGTCCAGTGTGGAATATCCCTCTCTAAATCCTGCTTGGATTTTTATTTTTAAACGCTTGATCGGACATAAAGATTTTATTCTTCTTGTTAACCGAGACCCACACAAGACGGTTGGTATATTCTCTCAAAAATGAGTTAATTTTAAATCAATCCAAAATACAATGTTAACTTGTTGACTAAGTTCCAATGGATCTGCTGTATGTATATGTTAAAATCTAATTATTCATGGTTTCAGTTTTCTCCAAAAACCATTTAAATAAAATAAAAATACAATGAAGACTCAATCAAGCGGAGCCCCTGGTACCCTAATTTTTGTCCAGTTATGGGTGGGTTTCTGAACTGACCCTATCCCTTAGTTTCCCTTCGAAGTCTCCGTAAAGTCCAAAACATGATTTGCGTTTATGATCTACTACGTGGAGTCTAATCGAGCTTACCTTTTTAGATAAAACTATTATCGGCCAAAATCGCTTCATATAAATTACAGAAAAAAAAAAAACTCCATTACTGGTGAAAAATGTTTTTATTTTGCAACAATTAAGTAAAAAATACTTATTTATTCAATTTTTACATTTTATAAATTTCATATAAACAGTGCTATGTCGTAAGATTTCTGGCAGTGACAAAGTTGTTAGTTAAATTCATTTTTTTTTATATATTATTTAAAAGACTATCAGCATTTTATTTATAAGATTAGGTATTGTTTAATTTAACTTACATGTATATATTTAAACAGCACTTCATTTAAGTTTGTATTTATATACTTTAATATAATTAATATTTGTTTATTTATAATTTTTTTAGTTTTTAATATTTCAATAAAATTTTGTTTGTACTTTGACGTTCATTCAAGAGATATTATTGATTTTAATAAATTTTTTTTTAAGTCAAAAATTAGTATAAATAATATATAATTTAGTATTTACATGAAAAATGTTTCATTTTGATTGCACTGTTAAAAAATAAAATAAAAATCAGTCTTTGAGAAAAAAAATTTTATGTGAAGAGTTTATCTATTTGCGAAATAAAATTTGACAAAAATAAATATGTTTTTGTAATTTAAGTTTTAAACAAAAAAAAGCGAGTATTGAGTAGTATATGTATTATAAATTATTTACAAAATATTTGTTTTTTTTTTGTTTTGTATTAGAAAGAATTTGGACTGATGACACTGTTGGAATAATGTTATTTTGAAACTTCAAAAAAAAGGCTTAACTTTGTTTAAAATTATCGCTTATGGGTTTTTAGACGATGACCAAAATGTATGAGTAAAAAAGTTTATTGTTATTGGACGAATATGTTGGAAGTTTCCTTTTTTAGTAGGATTTTAGGATTTTAAACTAAGGATCAAAATCTTAGCGTAAGGCCAAAAAGTTCTAAAGATGACCCAATAAGCCTCTTTTTATTTTAATGAAGCGAGCAAATGGACAGCAATGCCAAAATGGTCTTCCAATCCCAGTCCCCATGGTTTGAGGCGACAAGGAAGGTCGAATCTCCTCCGGTTTAAGGACCAAGGCGTTGCGGATATCAGAGCGCTTGGTCTGGATGACATGCTCAGGATCGTAGAAGATGAAAAACCACCATGTCTCAGATAGAAACACTTCACGGATCAGGATCCCATTAAGTAAAGTAAGTATACAAAATAAATACTTTCAAAGTATAGATCTCCAACAGTGATTAAGGACGGTTATAGTATGTACAAGAATTCCACTAGGACAGTAGAAACTATGTATAAATATTGAGGTAGCTTATATACTATTATTTATAATTAACAAATAAATTTACAAAAAAAAATAAAATAAATCAATTAACAAAAGTCAACGAATAACAAATAAAGATCTCAAAAAAAATCAAAAAAATTTCCTTTTTCATAAATTAAATAGAACAAAAGGACATTCGGTATCCTTGATTTAATTTAACGACATCCCGCACATCATGCGCGAACCAAACCCTCATATGCCAAACTCATAATAGAGTGGCTCCCTGGGTAGAATCTGTTCGACTTTCAACCGCTGCATAGCCACCGTGTTCATGATGTTAAAAATTACCGCGAATATCGTACACGCCGCATACGCCCCCAAAGCTATCCACCACAGCAGCTGTTCATGCAGCTTTTGTTCGAAATTTTTCAGCACCAAAAAACCAATAGTCAAGCCAGCAAGAGCTCCGGTTAAATGGGCAACATAAGACACTGATGGACTGAACGATGATTCCACAGCATATCGGGCATAAATTGCGAAGCCAACATCACAGGATGCTATAAAAAGGATAACAACACAATGAAATAATGATGATGACGATGAGTGGGCGAATAAACAAAATTAAATTGCATTTGGGGAGGGCATCAGCTTCAGCGCACGGCAAAATACGAGTGCAATATGGCCAGAGGAGTCACCTACTTACCAAAGATGAAAATCGCTGCCAAACGAAGGATGCCGTACTGCATGCTGTGGTAGTTCAACATGACGTTGGCAAGATGGGCCGCCAACAATGCGTATACCCCACCACTTGCTCCGACCAGATACACTTCGGGGTCAAAGATACTGGTGCCTGTTGATGGAAAGCCGTATTATAAGTTTGGGTATGCTTTTGGCAGCACCGTTTATTGTGTTAAATGTTAAATCTTACCTAACGACCCGGCTAAAACACCGGCAAAGTATATGCAGGCAATGCGGCCGGACCCATGCACCATTTCCAATGGTAGACCGAAAATTAGCTGGATGCACAGATTAAAGCCAAGGTGGAACCATCCCGCATGCAGGACCATGTAGAAAATAAAGCGCCATATTTCGTGGCGTTTATCTGGACTGTAAATGAACATCGAATCGATGGGTATTGGACCGGCAGGTTCCGCTGGTCCGGACGTCATTGTGTGGTAGGCAAAAAAGCCCAACTGAAAATTATATAGAAAATGCCATTGGAATTTTAGGACTGCCATGCCATCGGGATAAACAAAAATATAAAGGACATAATAACCTATACTGAATTAATAAATTCAAATAAATGAAAGGATTATACCGTTTCCCAGATGCTTTTAACACGTTCGGCACTAAGTGTCACGTACAAATATTATTAGTATAATACAACTTCTGTTTATACTTTACAGGTAGGTTCATAGACTCACATCTATAGTCGTATCGTATCCTGATATCATGTATGAAACTAATTTAAGCAACGTAGATATAGCTTGCCGAGGTGTTATTAGTTGGTGACACGTACTTCTGCTAAGGATTTTGCCATGGGGCTTTGGGTAAGTACAATGCCTAGTACTCAGGTGAGTTTATTTTTTTTTTCATTTTTATTTTCCAAACCTTTATATAACTTACAATCCTAATGGGAAAACGTGTATAAGCCAAATTTGAAAAGGACATTGAATACAGGCATGAAAGAGTTATGTTATCGCAATATGGACCTCCAGGAGAACATTATTTCGCTACACAAATATTTTTTTCATTTAAGTTATTTACAAAAAAAAATGTCGGAAAAGAACAACTTCAATACAGAAGCACCATAAAGTCTTTAACTTTACAATTATATTTTTTTTTTTCAAATCTATGAAAAAAGTTCGATTTGAAATCCAGAAAAAATGTAAGAAACCCATTTTAAAAATCGAAAATTAAGACTCTTTGCCTATGTCAGAACTATGTATCGCAAAATTCTAAAATTTCAATTTTACGGAATTTTTAAATATCGATTTTTTGTAAATAACTTCATTTTATAAAGACCTAGAGATGAAGATCTATCGATAGCTCCTTCCATTGATTGTTATCGATAATTCATTGTATGCTGTCGATATATTTCGCTTTATCATTTACAAATAATACAATTTATTACATTTTGTTTTTTTTTCAGATTCTTATGGCCGAATTCATAATGACCTTTTAACTATTTAACAGGCTTTTACTAATTTAAATGACACTTGTTCCATACAAAATGCATCATTTAAAAATTTAAAAGCCTGTTGAATACTTGTGAAACCGAGTATTAATTTTATAGAATAGGTTTTCATGTTTTCCATATATTTATTCTGTATTCTTATAGCAGTATTGTGTACAGTTTTCAAAAATATCACAATCATGATATTGATGAATTATTATTTTTAAAGATTAGTTTTTGTTCGGCTACAGTGTTTCCAAAGGGGAATATTTTAAACGAAACTAGCTGGCCCGCCCCAGCTTCGCACGGGCGGACAAACCTAAGCTTGGCATAAGAATTACAAAAGAAAACATTAATAAATATTTAAGCTAATTTTAGTAATCGAATACTAATTTTTGGGTTATAACCTACATCACGTTATGAATGGCTAAATATGTAAAAACATGATCCTCTGAGTCCAACCTTTATTACCTTCCCAACACAAGAACGAATTTTTGTAATCAAAATTCACTTTATTGTTTTGGTCCCATTTCACTCCATAAATATCAAATTTTTTTTAAATAACCTTTTTAACACAAACAAATTTTCATTTTTACCCCATTTTACCCTACAAGTATCAATTTTCTAAAAAAAAATCCATAACGCCATCCACTAAAAAACAAGTTTTCAAAAGCCAAAAGAATTTCTTAAATCGGATAATATTTTTATATTTAACCCGTTTCACCTAACAAATTATAATATTTGAGAAAGAATATCCCCAAAGCTATTTCTTAAGAAAAACCGTTCAAACAAAAAACGAATTTCTACACCGCCACCTGTTGAGAATTTTCGGACTTTTCTTTTTTTATAAACTTTCACGGAGCAATTGCGAACAAACCCACAGAAGAAAGTATCCAATTTGGTCCAGTTGTTTTCAAGTTTTAAGCATTCGAACACGCCAAGATCCATTTTTATATAATAGATCATTAAAATATACTAAAATCATAACGTAAAACTATCGATTGTTTTCGGTAGTGAAAATTATCGATTATAATCGATAGTCAAAATTTTCTATTTTTGTAATTTTATATGGTGAAAACAATAAAACTCTGTGAAAATGTTTGAATTTTGTTTCGAGTCAAAATTAATCTTTTTAATAAAGCAGATCGTTTTGAAAGCCCTTGACCTTTGATGAGGCCTTTTTTTGATTAAAGCAGTAGCTTTCTCAACTTTTTTAGCACTGTTCGGAAGGTTTTTTTGGGTAAATACTTTTGGTGACTGAAAAACTTCTTCTTTGCTATTTGTTAAGCTATACTTAATGTTTTTCGGTAAGCCAAAAAAATTAAATTAACTTAAAAGTTTTACATACTTTGTTTATTTCCATACGGGCTAATAAATTTATCTAAAACAGATAAAAGTTTTTCCAAATAGCTTTTATCGGCCTTTAGTCCATAAAAATTGGGGTTTCGTCCCGGCGATCTCACTTGGACTCATCAGTTGACTAGTGAGTGCCTTGTCAATACGCAATTTTTATTAAGTTCAGTTCAACTTACATGAACTTTTTGACAAAAATCCAATTTGAACTATATCCAACAAGATTAAAATTCTTAATCATTAAGCTGGAAATTTTGCCCAGGGCCAAGTTTTTGAATTATAAGAAATTCCTGAAGCAGGAATACAATTTTAAATGATTTTATTTATTTTATTCTGATTTATGTCATTCACGTCACAATAGTCAATTCTATGATTCTTTATAAGGGTAAAATTAAGTAATTGTGACGAGAATATGACTTAAACTGAAGGAACAGACAATTTTTATCAAAGATAATAGAAGATATCACTAAAAGTGACGCTGATGATATGTGACGAAAATGACAATTTAGGCAGAACACAAATTTACAAAAAAAAACACCGCCAAAAATTAACTAGAGTTTAATTCGAGTTACATAAGTGACGCTGATGACATGTGACGAGAATGACAATTTTAACTGATCACAGAATATTAAAATAAGTGACAAAATCTAAACACAATTTTTTATTTTATATAGCTAAGTGCACACTTTTATAGATTCTTTAAAAAATAATTTTGATCTGTTCTCTTCCTTATTTACGTTAAAAAAAAAGTCGTGACGATAATGACCTGCAATAAACAGATTATGGAGATGGACTATAAGTAAGATTTAAATTTTGTCCGCAACTGACTGAATTTTATATCTTGTACCCTTCTTGCGTGAAAGCCTTTCAGTTAGTATATGCACTTAATAAAGCGAATTTAAAAATTATGTTGAAACAGAAAGAATTTAAGTGACGGGTATGACGAGAAACCTACGACAAGGTTTTCTTAATTTTAAAATATCTAATGTACATAAAAATAATATTTAGCATTTATTGGACATTCTACTAGGTACCAACACACACAACTTATAAATGGTTCATAAGCTGTTTTGACATTATTAAGTTTATGTTTAAAGACATTGGCGCAAATTTTTAAACAGTCTTCCTTTAAGGAATTAAACCGACTCTAGTAAACGCAGTCGTTTAGTTACGAGCCCTTGTCTAACCTTTTCTTAATTTTAAACACTTTAAACAGCTCTTCTTACTAATGAAGTGTTTTAAGCGCATTTGTAGGGTTTTTAGCGCATTTGTAAGTTTTTTTTTTATGATTTGTCGTAGAGCATTCGACTGCAAATCGAGAGGTCCCTGGTTCAAATCCGGGTGCCCCCTTTGAAAATTAATTTTTTTGTAATTTTTTTCTTTTTTTAACTCTCCTTTAGCTTTTCACCTTTTCAGCTTAGATGACGGGCGATTTTGTGAGCAGAAAATGATTTGCCGCGATATGGTAGTCCAACACTATGTACCACATTTTTTTTTGTTTTTGTTGGGGCGGTCGACCGAATATAAGTTTGTATTGTATATTGTTTGGTGTAGTAGTCTATTGAATCGGGGGGGTGGAGATGGTGTTGTTTTGTCGTGGTAATGGTTACTGGGTGCATGCACCAAAAATTAAAGCTAAGACAGTTTTACTTCAAACATTTTTCTGTAAATTTTTCTTATGAAATTACAAACGTTGATTGGATAAAGTATACTTTAAAAAAGATAGAGAAGCATTTTGCTGCTTTTAAAGTTAGACGAGTTCTTTAGCGGTAAAGTATACTTTATATTATTTAAAATTATCAAAGCGTCGACTCTCATTCTAAAACTCAGACCAATGTGTAATGCTAAAAGACTTATTTTCATCCACACTCTTTGACTTCCACCTTTCAAAACATTTTTTTTTTTTAAAGAGGTGGCCTCCAGCACTTTCAGGCTCTATGTGGCAATGAAAAACCCTCGCAATTTTCCTCCTTAACACTGCCAATAGACTAAAGGCGAACTAACACTGGGACAGAATAAAACAAAAAAAAGATTTGAAAATCAATTTTCACTTTTATTCTGTGAACGTTCGAAAGATCATCACTGCACATCCAATGACAGTGACAAGACAACCTTCCAAGTGTTTGCGGGAAGACCTGTGATGGGAAACGATGTGTAATTAAAAAAACGTCGTCATGTCCGTTCAGCTCAACTCGGGCTCATATAAAACTTACCTACTGTACCTACTGCTATATCTCCCCCATGGTTTCCTCTTTCATCCGCTGGTGTCGCGGTTGTTTGTACGTGTTGCGGATGTTTTTCCTGTTATTGAACATGGCGCTACCACACATCCGCAATGTACACACATCACAATAAAACGTGTGTTCCGGCCAACCAACGTCCCCACCGCCACCTCCAAGGGTGAGACTTATACTCCATTTATGGAGCACATCGCTGGACAATTTGTAGTGGACCAACGTCGCCGTCGTCGTCGTCGCAGTCGTAGTCGTTGGAACTGGAATCGTTGTCGCCTGGGGAATTATTCATGTCAGAGTATCTCTGGTAGAATACGTTTTGTGGGCGGCTGATTAGAGCTTCACGCTCAGAAAGGTAGTTGTCACGTCCATGTTGTTGTTATATGTATTACCTTTTTTTTTTTATTTCTCTCCAGATTGTCGGTTGTCAACTCTACATATGTCATTTTGAATACTTAATTTATTGTGCTTAAAAGGTGTGTTCCTCTATATTTTTTTCTTTAGTGGTGCTCTGGCGCGGCCTTGGGAATATGCGCGGAGAGAGAATAAAACTAGGACGTGTAGGCATTAGAAAATTTCATCGCGTGTTTATATAATAATTATAACCATAATTGAAAGTCATGATGTGATGAAGTTGAGCTGTTTAATTATAACAGGAAGACATGTCATAGCTTTCAATATACGGACAAAATGTCTCACAAAAAGGCTGTAGTTTATGAATTGATATACATCTTATCGTTCCAAGGTCGTCGTGACTATTTTCAATTTGAAAAGTGAACTTAGTACGAGAAATAATTACTGCTTTAGCATTTTTGCTTTCATTCCATTCTACATTATTATAAAATTGGTGTTATATCTTAACCCAGCACTAACTTCAGACAGTTAGAGGTATATTTGTCAAACCAACTGTCAGATTGCAAACAGTGTCATTTTAATTCAATAGTATTTGCATTTAAGACCATGATGACATACACGCTTCAACAACAGCTTTGTTCTTTTGGAATTTCCAAAAAAAACCATCCGCAGTAGCTTGGTTATTGTATTTCACACAATGGTACAGTCGAACAGCTGTTAGAATAATTAAAAAAAATTAAAGAAACTTTGCTTCAAATAAAAAGCAAAATGAAAAAATTGTGTGAGTGCATACGGGACTCACGGTTAATATGTGTAAACATCAACGTTTTTCCAAGCGTAGTTTTGAGGATCCATATATGGCACGGATCTAAAACGCACCAGTTTTCTTAAAGAGGATCTTCAGATTTTTTTCACTGAACGTAAACCCAATATCCTACTATGCAGATTTTCATAACGTAACGTGCTACATCGTAAAGTGTGACCTCGTAACGTCGCACAGAGGAAAGTGCACGTTTTTGAAACGAGAAATGGTATTATGGAGTTGACCAAATTGAAACTGCGAGGGAATACCAATACTTGGGTTACACTGTGACGAGCAACTTAAACGTAGAAAAACACCTAGTAAAAAAACTTTCTTCGTCCAAAAATGCGATTGGGACGGTGGGGAAAAATGTATATGGAAACAAGGACCTAGCATTTAGTGCAAAATACAAAGTTTTTCTCGCAACGTCCGAATCAATAATGCTGTATGCTGCGGAATCATGGGGCTGGAATCAGTATGAAACCACCGAAAAACTTTTGAGGTTCTTTCTAAAGAGGCAATTTCGACTACCAGAAACAACACCTAATTACATGCTTCCATCGAAACCGGTCTATCACCATTATATCTCTCATCTCTTAAACTGCACTTCAACTACATCACCAAGCTAATGTATAGCCACGTCGACAAAGTGGCAAGAAAGATTGCAGTACCGATAATAAGGTCACAAAGCTCATGGTTTCAGGAATGGAAAAACCTAGCAGAGCCTTGTGAACTCTCTTTCAATCTAACTTAAGATAATCTTGCAGAATGGAGGCCATATCTACACAATCTACTGGAAAAGCTTCACTCCAAATCAAGAGAGAAAAGTATAGAGCTATAGCTACTAGTTCACTACATAGGGAATTCTACCCTCAACTTCATCACGATTCAAGAGAATCCAACTACTTTCAGGGCAAGAGGTGAACTATTACCTCTAAATTTCATTCCACAACGCAATGACCTATCACTAAACTGCTCCTTATGCAACTGCAATGATAGGGAAAACGTACTACATTTCATCGCAAGTTGTCCGATTCTAGCAGAAATTCGGCGACAAATATGGCAGAAAAGTTATTTGGAACAAGCGGAACTCATTGAAATTTTAAATGGAACAGATTGGCAAAAATTATCTAAGTATTTAAAAATAGCACATAATCATAGAAGACAGATAATAAGAGAAGATTTTTAAGTGGAAATTGTATATAAAGCACCATTAAACTACTAAAAATCGAAATTTTATTAATTTAGGCTATCATCTGACTGACGGCCCTTCCGGTCATGCCTCAAAAGATTTAAGTTCAAACTCAAATGTTTTTGTAAATATAACTTTTATGAATAAATCTAAATCTAATCTAATCTAAAAAATCGTCTACTTTTATTGTCAGTGCTTCTACAGAAGATGTTGTGAGAACAACTTTCCCAAAAAAGACACGACTAAAATTACCAAATTTTAGAAATTTGGTTGCAAAATTATGATTTTATGCGCCAAACTCTCAAGCTGTCTATCGACGGGGCTTATTTTTTGAGATCGCATTTCAAATTTGTATAAAATTACTTCTTTTATGAATATACAAAAATCAAGAAAAAAATCCTCCATCTTCAAGCAATGTCTGGCAGCATTTAAAATGTTCTATCACGAAAGGTTAAGACTGGGGTAGTATTATTTCTCTGAATAAGACCAACAAATTAAAAGCTAAGCAGTGTTGTTTGTAGATTGAAGAAGAAGCTAAGTACGAACAAAATATTTATGCCAATTTATATATATAGGAAACGAAATTGTAGCTCTTCCCTTTATAAACTTTCCTCATTGAGTTTATTTTGTTTGTCCATAATAACGCCTTTCAAAATTTACGACCCGAAGTTGGGGGTGTTTTTTTTTCATCCAGCCTCTTTAAAATATACATCAGAGGCTGTAAAGTGTTCATGTATATAATAATACTACCATAGACCTAAATATTTTACTGCACGTAAGTCCGGGGCAGGTGGCATTGGATCTTATGTAAATTCCCCATGAATTATTTTAAATGGATTGTGCAAATTTGCATCAGCCCCGACGACGACGACGACGCTCAGTCACTCGGTCTGTCCTGGTGTGTGTAAGCCGGATAGTCACCATCAGCAGTCAGCACACACCATTGACGCCAACTGGAAGCTGTATTTATGAATGGTCGGCACTCGGCAGGGGCCACTGCCGCCAACGTTCTATGCAATTGGCCATGCCCATGACGCTCTCAACTGGCCACATAGTCTCGTTTACCTCATGTGCAAACAAAAACGCAGTCAACGACGATGACGACGAACTGACGCCGACGACGATCACACCGACACGGGGTACACTGGTACAGCAATGAATGAATGTAATTCCCAGCATATTCAGCAACTGCACTATGGACCAAAATGTAAACAGATATAGGCGCCAATTTTGTTTTCATTTCGCCAATTTGTTTGTTTCACTACCGGTAAAAATCTCGCAGAAGTAGTCTTCTTTTTTTTTTGCTTTTTATTGAATCAATTGATCTGCAGATCAATGACCCATACAGTCGTTTGGTATTGAGCGGGCACGTATTATCTCTAGAAAAACATTGGGGTTGGTAGTAAAATAAATAAAGCCGAGCTAAAATAAATGGTAAGAATGAATATTACATACAAGTGTACATAGATATGGAATAAAGAGTTGCATTGGAAGAATTACTGAACTCAAAAATAAGTCAATAATTGTACAAAGAATATCCTTTTTGATTTTTAAAACGGAAATTAAGCTTGATTCAGAAAACAGTTTATGCCCGGAAAAGAAATAAAATGCACGGCTAGATCGAACGAACTTGCTCTTGAGGTTCAAGTTGCATGAAATTTCACAGATTATCTATATAATAAACTTGCTTAAAGGAAATATGATCTTTGGAGTAACTTAAACAACGGATTGAAGTCAAATTAAGGAGAACATATTTCTGTTCTCATTAATTTTCCCAAACACTATAAGTATTAAATTAATTATTTTTAAATTAATAAATTTTAATTAAAATTTTGAAAAAAGCAGTTTAAACACAATGGGGCATATTCATAGTCACTTTTAAACTCCAGTTTATCTTAGACCTGGGCTTATCCTCTCTAAATAACATTGGATAAACCCAAGTCTAAGATAAACTGGCGTTTAAAAGTGACTATGAATATGCCCCAATGGCGCAAAATTGTATCCCTTTAGTATGGTGTTAAAGCATTTTTAGTATGATACTAAGTTAAAAAGACGATTTTCCAAAATTTTAAATGAGTTACCATTGTACTACCTTTTTAATATTTTACTAAAGTTAAAATTACCAAATAGCAATTTAATCTTTTTAATATCATACTAATTCCAAGTGTCATTTTGACAATACAAAATGTGAAAAAGGTATGTTTACTTACTTTTTTGCAAAAATTGTCACTGTTTTAGGTGTGTTGAGCAGGAGTTTATTATGAAAACAGGCTTAGTATGATGCTAGTTAAAGTGATGTAGTGAAGTGTGTGAAGTATAATGCTTTAAAGTTAGTTAATTGTTAACAAGTATCATGCTTACATCTTAACTTGTTTTTAATGATTTTTTTTGTACTATAAGTCGATTTCTTAGAAAACTGCTGCTTGAACTCTTTCAAGTTTTTTTACATTATTTGCATTCTTGAAGTCTTTTGAATACAGTTAGAGGAAATAAAAAAGAATTCAGTGCAGTCAAAAGATTGTAATACATTCAATCCAATCAAAAGACTCTACAAATTCACAGAATTTAAAAGACTTCACAGAATTTTAACAATCTTTAAGTATTGAATTTTTTTAACTTTTAGTTATCGTTTTACTTCCATTCCATGCCAAACTCGTAGTCACTTTCCTCGTCACTATAAGTCATGATCTTTTCCACGAGTGTGGACCATAAATCTATGTAAGTCGGCCACAGGCAATAATTTTACAATAAAAAGAATAAATAAAGATAGAATCGATGTAGTATTTCTTAAAAGACCTTCTCGTGGTAGGTATACTGTTTTGGAAAAAAATTCAGCTTTATTGGAAAAAGTCGTCCGGGGTTTTTTGTCCAAAATATCTACCAAAGTCTAACAAACTTGTCCCTAGAAAGCTATAGCTTCTTAAGTGAAATAAGGAACATAAAACACAATTTCCTTAACATAATTTCAATATTTTCATCGATTGAAAAGGTCGAAGGCCGTCAAGAACGAGGCACGTTTTCGATGACATTTCTATCGAATATGATAAGGCTGGAAGCATACGTATTGTCTAGCATTAACAACGTTAACAACACATAATTTGAGGAAAACTCTTTTTTAATACAATCAATATACACTCAGTTTCACTTCATTACGCGCATGAAATGTTGGAATATTTTTAAATTCACTCGATGATGAGAAAAAAATCTTTTGCAGAATAAAAGGCAGTTAAAGTATAATTATCTTGCAAATGTTGTAAAAAAGTTGAGGTTTAATGTTTTATTTTGCCAAAAGTCTTGCTTATAAATTTACCATATTTTACTTGATTATGCATTCAAAGGTAGTTCCATCTTACTTTTGTGTGTTTTTCGCTTAATACGAGGTAAAATGGTTTTTACCCCAGTTTCGGATCTGATTTTTCATTTTTAGAGCCTGGATTTGGAAGTACCTAACACCCGGCATTTCTGAGGTAATTTAGTCTTCAATGCGATTTTTTTCACAATAAAGTGAAACCTTTTGTAATGGGTGATTTTTTAAGAGGTTTAGAACTTTTTTTTAAAAAAAAACACAAAAAATTCGAAAAAATGAATGAAATATTTATTTGAATCGATAGTTTGAACCTTGCAATTTAATGTTTAAAGATAATTTCATGCAAATTTTGACCGCGGCTGTGTCTCAGGTAGCCCATCCGCTGAGTCCAATTTTGGCATACTCTTTCACACATATCGGCCGGTATCTCACGAATGAATGCATGGATGTTGGCTTCCAGTGCATCAATCGAAGCGGGCTTGTCCCTATAGACATTAGCCTTGACATACCCCCACAAAAAATAATCTAATGGTGTCAAATCGCACGATCTAGGCGGCCAATTGACCGGCCCGAAACGTGAAATTAACTGTTCACCAAACTCGCCTCGCAATTGCGCCATTGTTTCGCGTGCTGTGTGGCATGTGGCACCGTCTTGTTGAAACCACATATCATGCAAGTCAAGAACTTCCATTTCGGGCAAAAAAAGTTTGTTATCATCGCTCGGTAGCGTTCACCATTGACAGTAACGCTGCGATTCGCATCATCTTTGAAGAAATAGGCCCAATAATGCCACCGGCCCATAAACCGCACCAAACAGTGGCTTTTTCGGGATGCATTGGTAGCTGTTGCAATGCTTCTGGCTGATCTTCACTCCAAATGCGGCAATTTTGCTTATTTACGTACCCATTCAACCAAAAATGAGCCTCATCGCTGAACACAAGCAGCGCGCGATGAACATTTCGAACCGAGCACGAATTTTGATAGTAAAATTCAATAATTTGCAAGCGTTGTTCATTTGTAAGACGATCCATGGTTAAATTGCAAACCAAACTGAAGCTGTTTGACAGTGACACAAGGTACTAAACACACGTCAGCTGTCAAAACCAGTGTTGCCAAAACCAAACCAGCTAAAATCACCCGTTAGTACCTAAAGTTTATGAACCTTTTGGAAAATCAAATCATAAAACATAAATTTGTTTACTAAATCCGAACACTCTTTTACACAAGATGTTTATTACATATCTTTTTTTCATCCATTGAAGGATTTTTCACAGATCAGCGAATGGTTTTAAAAAGTACATGTAGGATGACTACCTTTTAACATCGTATATCGTTATATCATCCTAAATTTTAACCAAACATTTAAGCATTTACACTATTTCAAATTCAATGTCATTTCATTAACCTACATATTAAAAATCTTATGTAAAAACCTAAGCGGTATTAAAATGCAACCTGAGGTTATTAAAAGTCATTCGGTAAATGAAGTGTGCAAAGTAAAGTCAAGTTAAGCAAAGTAAAGCAAAGTCAAAGTCAAATCAAAGTCAAGATAAAGTTCTTTATATTTTCCCTTATTAATTATTAATTATTATAACTTATTCTTTTAAATTAAAATTAAACTCTTATGTTATATTCTTTAAATTCAGCGAATTAAAACTTAAATTAAACTTAAAAACAACTGAGTTTTCTACTTAATCCTTTTTTCTCCCCCCACATACATATTAACAAATTAAAAACAAAAATGGCCTGTCCATAATTAAATGAAATGGGGTGTGACTGGATTATTAAGTGCAATAATGATATAAATACATTTTGGTGACGCGACAGCTCATGAAAAGGCAGGGCCTATAGTGACTTACAACTCTTAAACATTTCTGTGTGCGTGTGATTTGTTTGCATACATCAAGGGGACAATTTTCTGCCGACTTTTAATTTTTAGGCAGACGAGAGGCTTGGAATTGGACCCAGACATCTAGCATAACTGTCATACTCACTTCCCATCATACCACCGACGGATACGAATAATGATTGTATGCTTATAAAGGGTTTTCCAATAAGAGGTGTTATTTTGAATAGCCCGCTATTTCGGTAGCTGTCACTTTTGAAGCTGTCATTTTTTGACATTTGACAAGTAGAAACTACGCCAAATTCACTATAAAAATGGTGAAAATTTGGCAGAGACGGTTCGTAAAACTAAAACATTTTTGGGTCGTCGTGAAGCACCTTGTCGGACCGCAATACAGAAATTGATGGACAAATTCGAGCTGTTGGGACAAGTTAGTGATGTGAAGAATGAAACCCGTGCACGTCGCTCAAGAACAACTGAGAATATTGCTGTTGTAGCCCAAAGTGTTGAAGAAAACCCAGGTTTGTCCATTCCTCGTCGTTCTTTGGAATCAGGCATTCCACAAACGTCATTACACCGTATTTTGCATAAAGACTTGGGTCTTAAGGCTTATAAAGTTCAGTTAACACAAGAACTCAAGCCGGCTGATCATCAACAACGTCGTGTCTTTGCTGATTGGGTCCTTGAAATGCATGAAAATGATCCGGAATTTCATCGAAAAATCATCTTGACTGATGAGGCCCATTTCCACCTCGAGGCTACGTCAACAAGCAAAACTGTCGCATCTGGGGCTCGAAAAACCCAAGAGTTATTGTTGAAAAGCCTCTCCATCCTCAACGCGTGACTGTTTGGTGCGGTTTATGGTCCGGCGGGGTCATTGGACCTTACTTTTTCGAAAATGAGGCTGGAGCAACAGTTACGGTCAATGGATTGCGCTATCGAGAGATGATTAATGATTTTTTATGGCCGGAATTGGATGGTATTGATCTGGACAAAGTTTACTTTCAACAAGACGGCGCTACGTGCCACACAAGCAATGAAACCATCGATCTTTTACGGGAAAAGTTTCGTGACCGTGTTATCTCTCGAAGAAGTGATCACAATTGGCCACCGAGATCTTGTGATTAAACACCTTGCGACTTCTTCCTTTAGGGCCACGTGAAAGATAAGGTCTACGCCAACAGCCCAGCGTCGATTCAAGACCTCAAAGATGGAATTCGTGAGGCTATCGAGGACATAGGGCAGCCACTTTGCGATTTGGTTATGGAAAATTTCATGAAAAGGATATGGTCCTGTAAGCGTGGTCGTGGCGGCCATTTGGCTGATGTTGTGTTCCATTATTAACGGCATACCTTCCTTTTTATAATGAAATAAACATCCGATCATTTATCTCAAAAAATGCCATTTTTCTTTGAATATCAAAATAACACCTCTTATTGGAAAACCCTTTAGATATTGTTTGTACTTAACATAACAGAAGATAAATGAACAAGAAAGAATATCTCAACAATTTTGTATTAATTAAATTTGCGTCAATTATTATAAATAAGTAGGTACATATTTAGTTTATGTTTTTAGTTTCTGCTCGTTATTTCGTAGTTAAATTTGAAAATTCCTCAAC
This sequence comes from Leucozona laternaria, assembly GCA_932273885.2. NCBI lineage: Eukaryota > Metazoa > Arthropoda > Insecta > Diptera > Syrphidae > Leucozona > Leucozona laternaria. The sequence continues at coordinate 128,992,146 of OW026367.1, read as the reverse complement.
TTCGCATAACAAACAAAACCAAATAAATCTCTCTTTCATGTTCTACACAGTTATTTTCATGAATTTATGAAAGCAATTATTTTTGCTTCTATATACATACATATAACTGAAACTCTTCTTGTCTTCATAATAATTTACATATTTATTCCCATACTGTTCAATATTTATATACATATGTATGAACGAGATGTTCTTTGAACCGGGAGCAAAATATTTTACATTCTTAAAAGCATCAACCACACTTAAACCTCAATTTGAATTTAAAATAATTATTTTTTCAAGAAATATTTCTTCAGGGCTTCTTTCTCAAGTCGAAATAATATTTGAAATTACAAATGAACAAAAGAACCACTTTTCCATAGTTTCTATATACCAAAACTATTACAGATATAACAGAACCCTCCACAACTCCTCGTTCAATGCTCGATGTCATTATGTTTACGCTATTTCTCATGCAAATTTAACACTGAATCCTTTGAGGTCTCCTCCAACTCATCATTATTGACAGAAAATTTTCATGTTCAATTTCACTTCATCGCTCAAAGGACAAGGAATATTTTTCGGTATAGAAAGCAAATAGCAAAATAAAAAAAAAAAAAAAACTCATCTACTTATACCATCAATTACCTAAAAGCATCCTCAACAAGGCAAAAACATCCTTTCACCGAATAGTATCATGGCAGCGTTCCATCAAATAACCCAGGGATTTGAACCCTGTCGTATAGAGCGAGAAAAGTAATTTTGTCGGAACCCATTATCATTCTCATCAACAAGGACATATTAAAAAAAAAAAAAAAAGTTTAAAATAAAAACTTTTTCTATGAACACGGTTTTCCCTGTTTTATTTTGTTTCATCATAGAATATACCTACCTACAGTTTTGTCATGATTTTTAATCGGGTCAGCAAACTCAAATAAAAGTCTTTCGCTCGAGTACAATAGAGCGAGAGTCCTTTAATCAATAGCTCTATACCCAACAAAGTCACAAAATGGTAGAAAACGCTGGCGTAGGAGTTCGGTTAGGTCGTGTGTATGGAAGGACATTAACATCACCTTCATCGAATTAACTATATATAGTTGGCACTTTGTTATTATTTTAAACGGAGCGTATACACACAATAAAGTAATTACTGTTTCAATTTTTTGAGGTGTGCAACATTTTGCGGTTAAATAGCAAGGCAAACAAATTTTAATTAATTACCATCAGTTGAAATGAAACGTGCTTTTTGGGTTAATAAGGCTAATTATAATAGGTATATGTATGTATTCCGGTGAAAAGTTATTAAAATTGATTTTTTTTTATCAACTCAATAACTATATCTTACCTCAATAAATGTCATTAGAACTATAAACAGAGGTGGTGGACAGCAGGAATACTTATCGGCATAGAATTTTCGATCACGTTCGTCGGGCAATACTTCCATAGCAATGACATGAACCATTTTTTGGAAAAATGGCGGCTCTTCTAGTATCAGATGAAAATCATTTTCCGAACAAATCTCACGATCACGTTGATGGACAGCACATTTAAAGCTACGACTGCGTTTACCACTCATCTGTCAAAGAGAAAAGAAAAATTTTAATTATTTTTATGAATATATTTAATGGAACAAAATTTTAAACAGACTGAGAACGACAGCGAAATGTTTACGGAAACCACAGCGATAAAATGGTGCAGGGATTTTATTCCACGGGATTCTGCTGCATATGAGAATTTATTCAGCTTTTAGTGGGATTCTGTTCGACTTTTAAAAGTGGAGTTAATGCCCGCCCACCTAGGTAGAGAATTTATTACCACTTAAATTTCTTGGAATATTTTCCAATCTAAAATTCGAGGGATTATAGATTCCTAAAAACAGAAAATAGGGCAACCCAAGGTACTGTTGTTCGTGAAACCTATGTTGACATAGGTGACTGTGCCTGGTGACTGAATATACCCTAAGCGGTGCAACGGACTTCCGTGACCGAAAAAGGGAGTTAACATCCTTGAAACCCACCCATCCAAGGAACTTTTGTCGAAGAAAACTGTTTTTGAGCATATTGGTAAAATATATTTAAAAACTCGCGAAAAAGAAGAAGTTAATTTTTACACTTGGTGGGAAACAACCTCACTTTTTAAAGTGAAGTTCTTTCTCACTAAAACCTATAATAGATTCTCTCTCAGGGTATGGGAATGAACTCCAGTTTGAAGAGTGAAGTAGATTTTCTCAACAAAAGTGAAATAAATTACAATGTGGGGCAGATTCCCCTGGAATAAGTTCCCTGCACCCAAAAAAGTAACCATTGATGTTACTAATTTCAAAAAAAAACGCAAGAAATCAAGGAAAATCATGCTTTTTTTGAAATAAACGAATAAAACGAAAATGTCACTTTTCCGCGGAGACTTCTTCATACAATCTGCTACATTTATCAATTTCCCTTGTCAAACACCGTACTGCGAAACGAAAAGCAGAACGAAATTTTTCGTTTATGAGTTGATTGTGTCACTTTTGTATGGGATTTTTCGTTTCACATCAGTAGCATACTAGAATTTAGCATGAATAATTTTCAAACTAAAGCTTTTTACCAACATTTTCTTTTTTTAACTTTTTATAATGTAACATATTTTCTTAATAAGCTCCAGCTGAACACAACTAAGGCTAAACAAATACTGGAGCTTCGAGCAGAGATGCGAGAGTCGAGGAGATTGTCCATGAAAAATGGATTTGATCAAAGAATATGTACTACATACTGAAACTGTGAAAGTCGACTATAACTAGGAGCAAATTATTTGAATTCAGTTTCCAGCACTTACATTTTTTCACACGCCATATCCGTAATCCAGATCCGGAAAAAATGTATGGTTGTTCCCATATGGTTATTACCATATAAGTGTGAATGTGTGTTAGAGAAAATAAAACATAAGCGCCCATATGTTCTGCATTTCGGACTTAATCGAATTGAAGTCAATTTTCAATTTCACATGAAATGAAAATTTCGAAAATTTCGCAATTACTTCGAACTGTCAAAATTGAAGGTGAATCCATTTTTAATAATTTTTTTATGAAGTGAAATTACACAGTAGATGAAAATGGGGAAAAAAGGAGTTGCAACTCTAGAGAAAAAAAATTTGAAGTACAATTTTGCGAGGGAAATCTGACATAATAGATTTGCTTGATACATAGCGTTTATTCTTTTTTGTTGAAATTCTTTAAGGTGGTTTCGGATTGAGCAAATATGCGTTCTTATATGTTTGAAGGGAAATCGAACCAACCAATCATGGAAATAACTGCAACTGCGCCAATTCCAAAATACTCACACAGCATTAACAAAGTGAATTGAATACGTTCAGAAAACGGAATTAACCGAAATACAGAACATGGGCAAAGGTCTTGAAAAAACTTGATGAACTGATGCGACCTTAATCCAATCAGTCCAAAGGAACGTCTCTGTGTTAAAATGGCAGCTTTTTTCTTGAGTTCTCAAGGAAACCCCACCTACAAATTTCAATAATTATAAGATTTTATCGGCCAAATTTTATCCGAACCGCAATCAGTTGATATTTTAGTTATTTTCTGATAAAATATCCCTTTAAATTCTATGTTCAAGAAACTTTGATTCGATAAAAGCGGATAACACAAATTTTCGTGAACGCGCTGCTCTGCTCTGCTCGCAGCTCCATTATGTGTTCAGTCTAAAACAGTGACTTCCTAGCTATGTGAGTAATTTTTTCATGGTTCAATCTTGTAGCACTGTTTCATGTATGGAAGTTAAGTTAAAGACATCCTACTTGACCTTTACCATAAAATTTTACAATCATGCAAGTACTAAAACTTATTTGCCATGCTCTCAATACGATACGCAGTTAAACATTAGTAGCTATTTCCCCAAAAAAATCCTCCAAAACACTATAACAATAATAAAAATATTATACTAATCCATTTCACCGGAACATAACCTCTTATTCACTCGCAGGCACGTTAATGACTTTCCGGCCTTCTTAAATTAACTAACTAATCATCGCATCATTGTTCATTTCCCCTGTGGATAATTAAATAATAACAACTGTCATATTCACTTGAGAGATTGTACGAGTATGACTATCATTTAAATAGAATGACATAATACACATATAGGATGTTAATTGCGAAGCAACCAAACCGACTAATGAAGGCTCCAAATATGGTATATTATATCTGCCTACGGTAACTATCTATTTAATTAAGTTTGCCACACTACATACATCATTATTGTGCAAAAGATGATGACGCTATGTGCTTGAGCTTATTAACTATCACTATACATTGCATTCCATAATAAATGCATTGCGTATTAGTTCAAATAAGCTATCGTACGAAAATAAGATTCATTTTTTTTGTCTGAAGAGAAGCAATCGTGAAAGTTTATTATTAAGAAGCTATTCTTCGACCGACAGTAAATAGGTACTGGTTTGCATTTTGATGCTTCGTCTTGACATTATAGTAGAATATTTCAGGGTGAGATGAACTATTCTACAAAAAAAAATATCCACGAATGAAAGATTCATCAATAATGTGATGAGATAAAATGTTGTAAAAACGTAAAAAGTTATAACAAAATTGATTTTTTGTTTTGTTTTTATTAAAATAAATACAGGGGGGTCATTCCGTAATTCGATTATCGCAACACGATATAGTTTTGACGACAGCTTTGAATCACGTAAAAGCAATAATCACTATCGACTGAAAGATATCGTCTTGACGATCGAAAATTTGCGTTACTGACAAAAATAAATTACAGAATTGTCATTTATGACAATGATTGAAAAGTCAACCCTTCTCAAACTGTGATTTATAATAAACAATTGACGAGACGATAATGATTATGTTACGTGAAGCAAATTGATGACGATATCGTGCACGATTATCGTTTAGACGATTATCATTTAAAAATTACGGAATGACCCCCAGAGTGTTTTTTTTAGACGTGTGGTTTCCAATCTTTCAATACTCTTTTCGGAGTTGGTCTTTTTGACAACTGCTACTTGATTTATGTTCAGTTTGCTTTGCCATTTTGATTTTTATCATTTAAAAATTACGGAATGACCCCCAGAGTGGAGTGTTTTTTTTAGACGTGTGGTTTCCAATCTTTCAATACTATTTTCGGAGTTGGTCTTTTTGACAACTGCTACTTGATTTATGTTCAGTTTGCTTTGCCAAATTGAATATTTGCCAAAATGAAAACGAACGACCACAAAGCGCCTCGCACGTTCGGTGAATGGGCCCAAAACGAGATGGCCACCGATCCCGATTTTCATAAGCAAATTTTGTTTAGCGATGAGGCTCATTTTTGGTTGAATGGGTACGTTAATAAGCAAAATTATCGTATTTGGAGTGATCATAATCCACAAGCCATTGTTGAGACGCCGCGCCGCCGCCACCTTTACATCCTGAAAAAGTCACTGATTGGTGTGCTCTATGGGCAGAGGGAATCATTGGTCCATATTTCTTCAAAAATGATGCCGGCCATATTGTTACAGTCAATGGAGAACGCTATAGAGCCATGATTAATGACTTTTTCGTGCCTGAATTGGAGGATGTTGATGTGGACGACCTTTGGTTCCAACAAGACGGCGCTACATGCCATACAGCCAACGAAACTTGGGCCTCTAGGCTGGAATTAATTCGAGCCAGCCGCGGCGGCCACTTGCCCGAAATCATTTTTAAAACATAATGGAAAACCCTTATCTTTATAATAAAGCTACATTCTTAGCCATAATAGTAAATTATATGCATTTTATTTCTTCTTGAAAAACACACGTCTAAAAAAAACACCCTTTATTTTTCAAAATTTTTTAATGCAATATCATTTAAATCATTTAAAATCACCAGATTGCAAAATTATAACAACGTCGGTTCCACCATAGAATAACCGCAAAATAAGACCATTTTGACAAAAAATGTGGAATGCCTATTTTCGCAATGTACCTATATTTGTTTTGCGACCTCTTTATTGGTAATATATTGTTGTTTTCAGGGCTTTTTAATTTTTTTAACGTTTCACCCATGATTATGGACATCATCAGATAGACCTAAGCCCCATAAAAACAACAACATAAAGGGTCCGGCATCTAACGTTTTTTTTTCAACTAGTGCTTATTTCGTGAATGGTAACACTTAGCTCATGTCTGATTTGACAGATAATTAGTTGTATCCTTCCGCTGAACGAATATGGTTGTGTATACGCTTCGCTAAGTGGGCCTGCGATCGACTTAGAGAAGATCCCGATTTTGCCAAAAAAATCATCTTTTCAGATGAAGCTCATTTTGATCTTGGCGGGTCGCATTTGGGGCACAGAAAACCCGCACGCATACATTGAAAAGCCGATACACCCAAAACGAGTCACTGTTTGGTGCGGATTTCGGTCCAGAGGAATAATTGGGCCATTTTTCGAAAATGAACAAGGAGTGGCAGTTACAGTCAATGGCGATCGTTATCGGGCCATGTTGAACGAATTTTTGTTCACAAAAATTGAAGAGGAGGATATTGGCAACATTTGATTTCAACAGGACGGCGCGCGCGGGCTACGTGCCACACAGCCGAAGCTACACTCGATGTCTTGCGCCATTTTCAAAAAAAAAGAAGTTATTTGGCGGACCTTTTATTATTCAATATTATTTACATTTATGTGCATACATGTACCAAATTTGAAGCAAATTATTGTACCCGTTTAGGCTCTTACTCGATCTAAAGTGGACTTGAAGATGCAACGAAAATATGTATTTGGAGTAATCATGTTTCTCCCGAACAACAAAGAATGGTCTTATAGACAATGGAAACTTAACTTAAGTAACAAACAAATCAAAGGTATTTTCTATATCAAACAAATTATACTTTGCTTGGCAATAATACGAGTTATTGGTCACCTTCAAAAGCATTCATGTCCTCATTTAAGCCTATTTGCCGAAATGAAACGTAAATCTTTAAGTTCAAGATAAGCGCTTATTATTTAAATACTTTTTCCCCACCGTGAACAGTCAATTTTCGGTCAAAAACTTCTTCAACAACTTCTTGCTGCTTAAAATGTAATTAATTTATTTGTTTTTAGTTATTTAGATTGATTTTAGCACCGACTCTCTGAGGAAAATTTCTGTTAATAATATTATTCATCTGTCAACTCCTATAAACCAATAAACATCCAAACAAAATAAAGCATCAGTTAAAGTTTTCTATTCAAAACTTTAAAGCTCGAATTCTTCAATTTAGCGAAATTCGAGTTCAAAATTGCCTTGTAATATTATTACAAATGCAAAATTTATACACATCTTGGAAGGAGTCACGTTCATTGTTTTAAAAAGTTTTCTAAAAACATTGTACCTTACATACGAAGAACGTTCTATCCACCTCTCTACAATATTGCCACATCGCATCATCGGTAAGACGACGAGACGGGAAGAAAAAACTTCCCAAATTACTTCATAATTTTCAATTTCACTTATCCGACTTGGTCCTGGGGGCGATATCTCCAAGTCCCCCATTATGTAAAAACCATTACCTACTCCCCAATGCTTACACACTGCATCATAAAAAGCACACTATAAATACAAACATGTAGGTGGAATATGGTAAAACTTCTTACATCTACGAATATGTATGAACAACTACATGTATCTCGATTCTCGACACCAAAAATCATCAGTCATTTGGGGCAGAAAACTTACTCTGAAGAAAGTCGAAAATGAAAATGGAAATTTCCGAAATTTTACCAAAAGCCCGCACTTTACAGAAACACGCAAGAAGGTAAGTTTGTGTATAGAATAGAAGGTAGGCAAAAAAGGTGTTACTGATGCATAAGCATGGTATTTCCATTAGTTTTCAGCAGCTTCCCCATCCTACTTAGTTTCCTCTGGAAGCCATTATTTTGACTAATGGCGGGAGACGTGCGAGGATACATTTTTCCCAAGGACTTCCTTCCTGCCTTCCTTCCTGTCAACTATTTAGTTCTCACCACCAACCAATGTTCGTTGTGGTGGCGCAAGCACTACAAAGTGGTGTCGGCTTTGACTTCCACTTAATAACCGCTGTACTTGCGGTTAATTCAGAGTCAGAACTTATAATATAAAGGTACTTTTCTTACCTTACTATACCATAGACATAGAAATACATGTAGGTACATTAGAGGCTCTTCGCATATTCATGAGCATAAATTCTGAACATTTGCCGCATATTAGTGTTAGAGGGTTGAATATGTTTTGTCAACATATTTGTAATTCATCTTGGTTCTTCGCATTACCTGTTTCTTTAAGAGTACGATATTATGGTAACTAAGTTGTGAAAAATTTAATATGAAATACGTACGTATGTTGGACTTCCAAATATTGTTTGATAGCTCGAAAGCGAAGTTTCGAGTTTGTATTACCAAACTACAAATTTCTACCATTTTCGGGAATATATCATAGAGCAAAAATATGTTTATTAATAAGAAAAGTTATCCAGCAGACAAGTTTCCTATCCGTGTGCCAGCTAACACGTGTATTAAGGAGCAAATAGTGTTTTTTTGTTATTAATAGGGCTGATAATGCTCAGAACAACATTTTTCTTTAACTAAACAATCACTGAAAATAACGTATTGTATGTGATTTTCATAGACTAAGTCAGTCTTCACGACCCATCTATGAGTTCAAAACAAACTGTTCCCTGTGATTCTTTTTATTTGTTTGTTAATTAAGTCGGCATTTTTTAACAGAAGAACATTGCAAAAAGGCCTGATTGCATATATAGAGGCCTCTAAACGTTTTAACCCTACGCAATTTAATATGAGAACTGTGAAGGAGAACGAATCTTTGACTTCTTTTCATTTCAAATTATTCAAACCATTGTTTTCAAATTCAGGAATTTTCCCACAAAGAATACAAAGCATGCTGCCAAACACTAAAAGCCCATTCATAGAGTTTTCGTACATATATCGTATATCTTCCAAAGAAGCATGAGGAAATACTATGCGACTGAGATTAATTGAAACAATTTAATTCTACAGAAAATGTATAAATACATTCATACATAAGCATATAAGTACATATAGGTATTCATTTGGATTATACATAATGTTTGAAAGATGAAACAAGCCAGATATAAAGAAGATGTTAACGTGTTGTTCGAACTTTAAAGTTTTGCTTAATTGCTCAAACAGGCGCTAAAATACGCATACTGAAATAGCAAACGCATTTCACAGTTAAATAGCAATTAGGATGGAGCAAATAGTTTTGAAGTGCATTCTCAATATACATACATTACATATGCATGTGACAAAAAGTCTGCCATCATCGTGCGATTTCATCATCAAAGTTTATGACTTGATTGCTTTTATTAACTTTCTTCAGTTTACCATACATTAGAGTGTGCCGTTGTCGTCTTAAAAGCCAACACAAAGTTTTGACATAAATGAATTGAAAAGATGCGGGTAATGGAGTCTCTGGATAATTTTATATCTATATAACTGTGGTACTGGAGCGTATTTCTTGCAGCTAAGTGTAAATATTAAAACGACAGATGTGAGTATAGTAATGTGCTCAACTTGAAGTTTCAGTGAGGAATTCAAAAAATTCGAACTGGTGTTTACAGATAGCTTTGAGACTTTTGTTTGCACAAATTAAAAAAAAGTTCTTGTCTCAAACAGGGTTCTAGTAGCATCATTAATTTCAGATCGCTTTAAATTCAATACGAGACATAAAAAAAATGTTTTAAGGTTAAATAACCTGTAAATACCTATACGTATGTACAGGGTGTTTTTTTAATCTGGCAATACTTTTTTCGGAGTTGGTTTTTTTGACACCTGTCACTTGATTTATGCTCAATTTGGTTTTCCATTTTATAATTAATAGACTTACTCCTGAACAACGTTTGCAAATCGTGCTCAAATGGGCTGAAAACAAGATTGCCGTTGATCCCAATTTTCATAAGCAAATTTTGTTTAGCGATGAAGCTCATTTTTGGTTGAATGAGTATGTTAATAAGCAAAATTGTCGTATTTGGAGTGATCATAATCCACAAGCCATTGTTGAGACGCCGCTACATCCTCGAAAAGTCACTGTTTGGTGTGCTCTATGGGCAGAGGGAATCATTGGTCCATATTTCTTCTAAAATGATGCCGGCCATATTGTTACAGTCAAAGGAGAACGCTATATAGAGCCATGATTAATTACTTTTTTGTGCCTGAATTGGAGGATGTTGATGTGGACGACCTTTGGTTCTAACAAGACACCGCTACATGCCATACAGCCAACGAAACAATCAATTTATTGAAGGAAACTTTTGTTGAGAGCATTATCTCGCGTCATGGGCCTGTGGCGTGTCCTCCAAGATCGTGCAATTTAACACCGCTGGACTATTTTTTGTGCGGTTATGTGAAGTCGCTTGTCTATGCAGATAAGCCCGACACGATTGACGCCTTGGAAGAGAATATTCGGCGCGTTATTGCTGACATACGGCCCCAATTGCTGCAAAAAGTGGTCGAAAATTGGGTCTCTCGGCTGGAATTTATTCGAGCCAGCCACGGCGGCCACTTGCCCGAAATCATTTTAAAACATAATGGCAAACCCTTATCTGTATAATAGGGTTAAATTTTTGGTCATAACGTTAAACTATATGCGTTTTATTTCTTTTTGAAAACCACACGTCTAAAAAAAACACCCTTTAGGTCCCTTTTTAGCGAGTTCATCAGCTTTACATTTTCCTGGAATGTTCCTATGGACCGGCACCCAGCAAAGGTGATTATTGAACTGTTTCGCCATCTTAACAAGAGATGATCGACAGTTTAGGGCTGTTCTAGAGTTTGTAGAGACTGAGGCCAGAGATTTATTAGCAGCTTGGCTATCTGAGAATGTACGGATATCAGTTGTTGATATCACTTTTTCTTTAAGCCAAGATAAAACTTCTTTAATCGCTAAAAGTTCTGCCTGGAAAACGCTACAGTGATTAGGAAGACGAAATGAGAGGCCTAAGTTTATTCTGCCTAAGTACACACCTCCACAAACCCAGTCATTGGTTTTTGTTCCATCAGTATAAAAATGAACCGATTCGTCTAACAAGAATGTTTCATCCTTCCAAATAGATAGATCTGGTATGGTAACTCCTTTTTAAAGATCACCAGTCTATAACATCAAGTTGAGCGTTGTCTCAAAGAAATCATAAAAATTTGAGTTCAACTTTTAGGGAAGCTTAATGAAATTTACCTAAAAAGTAAAATGCAACTTAAATGAGTATGTATGATTTGTTTGAGAACCAGAGCAATAGCTTCTTTATGTTTGACGTGTTGTTATGTAGGTCAGAGACACTAGAGCCAAATATCAAATAAAATTCCAGTGCTCCCTCTTTTCTTGAATAATTTAATTGGTTTTAATTGATCTTGAAACCTTTTATGCCTTTATGAAAAAAATTCCCTCTCTTGCTGTTATTTATAACGTGAGCATTTACCCTGGTAGTTATGCAAGCATTAAATATTATACTTAAAAAGGACCGGAAGTTTTTACCGTGGGTAATGCCTCAAAGTTGTGTATATTTCAAATGCATAAAGAACACTTATACCTCTACATGTAACTAAGAAGTACAATTTTCTTCAATGCAATAGGTACCTACTACATTTTTTTGCATTTTTTACTGCAAGTCAATGAGATAAATATGTTAAGACATGTGAAAAACAAGAAGAATTTTAATTTTTTTTTTCAGGTGATATTTTCAACAACTCGTGGGGGGGGGGAAAGCTTGTGATGCAGCAATAGTTGAGTTACAACAACAACCATCATCACCTATTCGCTGCAACGAGTGTTCTTTACTTTGACACGCTTCTTCCGTCCAAGCTTTTGAGGCACACTGTGGACTGCGCTCTGTGCAGTGTGCACTCAACTTTATACAAAAAGAAGAAAATATAAAAATAAAAATTATTTATTCCTTTTTGTACACAAAAAGAGCTCTATTTTTTGTGTTTTGAATTTATTTTTTTTTTTTTCATTCTTGCCTAAGAGTTAACTAACAAAATTACAAACAGAAAACTTAAATGAAACGAAAAGAAACCAGAGGAGGCTGATTCTGGTGCTAGTGCTACTACTGCAGCACTCTGGATGTGAAGATTGTTTCTGAGTTGTTTTTTTCTTTTAATATTTTTTGTGCTTTGACTGAGAATTGAATAGCACTGCGGCAGAGAAAAGCTGTTTTTTCATCAGGTACCATTCATTCAATCTTGTTGGTTTTTTTGTTTTATAATTCTGAATTGATTGTGACATTTAACTGCGGCAAGGCTTTTAAGTTTAAATTTTTATTTACCATATTTAAAAGAGCCTTATTGTTAGGAAGAAAAAAATAAAAGACGTCTAGACGATACCATTGAACAAATTATTGAACCGAACATTTAGCTGTAAATTACGAGTAAAGTATACCTATAATAACCATAGCCGAACTTTATAACGATTTTCAATTTCTTAGTAGAATTGAGTTGAATGGAAATTTATAGAAAATCATCGATGCGACATGAAGGTTTAAATACTTTACAAAATATTCCCTTTCTTCCAAACCTTTGGATAAATCTGAGAATATGTACTAGCTTTCAACATTTATTCCACGTGTTCGTGACAAAACTTTAGCGGGGGGGAGAGGTTCAGGGCAGAAACTCGATGGTCTAAAAAGAACAAAAGCATCGTAGTCTTCAAAGAGCATTTTGGCAGCATCGTCAATGGACTAAAAGAGATTGCAAATGAAGGAAATTTTTTAACAAAAACAACTGCTTTTAAGTTGCATTGTGCTAACGGGTGATTTTTTAGCTGGTTTGGTTTTGACAGCTGACGTGTGTTTAGTACCTTGTGTCACTGTCAAACAGCTTCAGTTTGGTTTGCAATTTAACGATGGATCGTCTTACAAATGAACAACGCTTGCAAATTATTGAATTTTACTATCAGAATTCGTGCTCGGTTCGAAATGTTCATCGCGCGCTGCTTGTGTTCAGCGATGAGGCTCATTTTTGGTTGAATGGGTACGTAAATAAGCAAAATTGCCGCATTTGGAGTGAAGATCAGCCAGAAGCATTGCAACAGCTACCAATGCATCCCGAAAAAGCCACTGTTTGGTGCGGTTTATGGGCCGGCGGCATTATTGGGCCTATTTCTTCAAAGATGATGCGAATCGCAGCGTTACTGTCAATGGTGAACGCTACCGAGCGATGATAACAAACTTTTTTTTGCCCGAAATGGAAGTTCTTGATTTGCATGATATGTGGTTTCAACAAGACGGTGCCACATGCCACACAGCACGCGAAACAATGGCGCAATTGCGAGGCGAGTTTGGTGAACAGTTAATTTCACGTTTCGGGCCGGTCAATTGGCCGCCTAGATCGTGCGATTTGACACCATTAGATTATTTTTTGTGGGGGTATGTCAAGGCTAATGTCTATAGGGACAAGCCCGCTTCGATTGACGCACTGGAAGCTAACATCCATGCATTCATTCGTGAGATACCGGCCGATATATGTGAAAGAGTATGCCAAAATTGGACTCAGCGGATGGGCTACCTGAGACGCAGCCGCGGTCAACATTTGCATGAAATTATCTTTAAACATTAAATTGCAAGGTTCAAACTATCGATTCAAATAAATATTTCATTCATTTTTTCGAATTTTTTGTGTTTTTTTTTTTTTTAAAGTTCTAAACCTCTTAAAAAATCACCCATTATTACACAAACAATATTCATTACATGCTTTGTCTTAACAGCAATATATTCAGCTTACTTTGAACCAGTTTGAACAGAAACAGTCCCAAGTGGTCAGCCAGAACACTTGGAAAATATTCATGCTATTATTAGTAAGGAAAAGATCTCTTGGTCTATCAATAGCTTTTCACCATACAAGTCACCAGGTGTAGACTGTATAATCCCTGTCATGCTACAGAAATTACAAGATATAGTTATACCCTGGTTAGAAGCCTTCTTCATTAACTGTTTCCGGTTTGGCCATGTCCCAAAAACGTGGAGACAGGTCAAAGTGGTCTTCATCCCGAAGGTGGGTAAAAGGGGACATGAAGCCCCTAAAGACTTTAGACCCATCAGCCTCACCTCCTTCGTTCTGAAAACACTAGAACGGTTAATTGACATATACATTAGAGGCATTTTAGATAGAAATCCTCTTTCCAAATCACAACACGCCTACTTCAAGGGAAGATCCACTGAAACGGCACTTCACGAGGTAGTACGTACCATCGAAAAAACAATTCAATACAAAGAGTATACCCTAGCAACCTTCCTTGACGTGGAGGGAGCTTTTAATAACGTATCAGCTACTTCGATTCAAAAATCTCTTGCCAAGTTTGACGTTGATGTTCACGTCACAAAATGGATTTTATCCATGCTTAGATCAAGAATCATCCAGGCTACGTTGGGTAGCAATCGCATAATCAAACTAGCAGATAGGGGAACACCTCAGGGAGGAGTTCTATCCCCCCTATTATGGCTACTTGTCATGGACACAATTCTGTGTGAACTGGATAATTGCGGGGTTAAAGTGGTGGCGTATGCGGATGACCTGGTGGTTATGACATCAGGGGCGTTTCCTACGGTGATAAGCAGCATCATGGAAACTGCTTTAAGAAGAATCAGCTTCTGGGCTACTAGCTGCGGACTTAGTGTCAATCAAAATAAGACAGAAATGATGCTCTTCACCACTAGGACTAAAATACCTCCCTTTACCCTGCCCAAACTAAACGGTCACACTCTCTCTCTATCAACAAAAGCTAAATACCTAGGAGTCATCCTGGACCCTAAGCTAAACTGGAAAATCAATATCGAAGAGCGTGTAAAGAAAGCAAGTATAGCTTTCTATGCTTGTAGTAAAACATTCGGAAAAAAATGGGGTCTGCAGCCTAAGATGATATTATGGACATACACTGCTGTGGTTCGTCCAATCTTAACATACGGATCGATCGTATGGTGGCCAGCCCTAAGCAAAAAATACAACATAGAAAAATTGAAAAAGATTCAAAGAACAGCTAGCATAGGTTCCACAGGTGCAATTAGATCTTGCCCAACCGATGCACTAAGCGTCATTCTTAATCTTCTTCCTTTAGATCTCTTCATCAAGTACATGGTATCTTGCAGTGCAACCAGGCTTAAAGAAATAAACTGCTGGTCGGAAAAACCCTATGGTCACACAAAAATTCTGGAACTGTTGCCAAGAGACCTGCGTTCAGTCCATACTGACTATCAAACCCCTTCTCTCAACTTCGGAAAAAGCATCAATGTGCTTATTCCTACCAGAGACGAGTGGAATAATGATTCGGTGATAAGTGAGTATGACACCACAATCTTCACCGACGGTTCAAAGATGAATGTTGGAGTTGGGGCGGGTGTTTTCTCGGAGGCATTGAAAATAAATAACTCTTATCGCCTACCTAACACCTCCAGCGTATTTCAGGCCGAGGTACTAGCTATTAAAGAAGCCTGCAGGGTACTCAAACAAAAAATAATTTCTAACCAAAATATCCACAATGTGGCCATCTGTATAGACAGCCAGGCTGCAATCAAAGCAATTGATAGCTGCCTGGTAACCTCAAAGTTGGTAAATCAATGCAGAGGTGAGCTCGCAGGCTTTGGCGAAAGCACTAAAATCTCACTCATATGGGTCCCAGGCCATAGTGACATCCAAGGCAATGAGCACGCAGATGAGCTTGCCAGGCAGGGATCAGCCCTTCCCATCTCTCAGGCAGAAGAAGTCGACCTTCCACTGGGATTCGTGAAGGGCAAAATATATGACCATTTCCTATCTGAATCAATAAAAAGGTGGCAAGGTCTGTCAAACTGTAAGATATCTAGGAAGATATGGCCTACCTATGACAAAAGCAGATCAATTGAATTAATAAAGCGAAATAGAACAGATACGGCCAGGATCGTTGCAGTCATCACTGGCCATTGGCCAATAGGAGAACACGCGGCTAAGCTACGGATACCTTTTAATAGTTTCTGCCGAAGCTGCAAGAATCCCCTAGAGAGAGAAACCATCGAACATTTTCTCTGTGACTGCCCAGCCCTGGCCAGATCTCGCTTCCTGGCATTTGGAAGCCCTTTTCTTGATAACCTAACCGTGCTGTCGAACAAAAGGATAAATGACTTTATCTCTTTTCTAAATAGCACCAGATGGATCTAATAGATCAAACAATAACTTCACCACAGCACTTGCATTGGAAGTGGGAGGACTGGCGATGGTCTAACGGGATTCGGTGAATCGGTAGTCGTGGACTGTATCGCTATCGACTCCGGTTCGGGCCCGATGGACCATTGCTGGGCTAATAAGTTAGGTAAACAAAATAAATACAAAAATCATATACAAATATCGTCACTAACTCCCCGCACTACCTCTTAATACATAACTGGGGAAGGACTTAAAAGTCTGCCAAAACCTAACCAGGTTTACCTTGACTTTGAAAAAGCCCAACCACAAGTAAATCTAGTGATAGGTTATACGGACGGCTCTCAATCCAACTACCTAGCACACAGTGTGAGCTTAACATTCCCCTGAGGTCAAGAGTACAGACCAAAACCTAGTCCCTATATCAATCAACAAACTCGGCTTTAACTTTTCGGACAATCACCACCTCTATAACTGGTGCAAACCTTAAAGCACTGATATATACCTAGTAGGTATTACCTTGCTTAGTATAGGCAAAGCCACGAGTGGATCTGGTGAAGGGCTATATGGTTGGATCGCAACCCCACCGGAACCACCTAGCACACAGTCGTGAGCTTGGTGCTCTTGTAGGGCTGCGTGATAAAACAATAACCTAGTCCCCCAAGTAATTTTGTCTAGTTTAATAAAAGAAAAAAAAAAAAACAACCCCTATATCAAGAAACAAATCAGGTCAAACGAGTTATGGTATCAAAACGGCGCACAACAGCGCTAATTGGGTTCTACGGGAACAGGTGTTCTCAGAACCGCCATTTTACCTACCTACCTTGAACCAGTTATGAATATTTTGTAATCAAAAAAGTTAGACCGAAACATATTCACAAAATTATAAATCTCGCAAAAAATAATCGAACCAGAACAGAAATTGATGTAAAACTTCAAAGGTCAAAAAACAGTGAACCGTAAAAAAAATCGCTCAAATCACCCTTCATCAACTGCAGTCTAATTTTTGAAAGAAATCGCTCTTGATACTCCATTTAGATTTCTTGATTGTAGCATTTGAACGTAGATTCTTAGATTAAAACCTACCAGCATATATTCTCTATTTGTTTTGCATCCAACAAATTTGTTGGAAATGAACATAAATGAATTCAAAGAAAAATCAAAAAATTGTTTGCTAGTTCTACGCTCTACAAAGTTTTATTAGAGAAGCTGAATTGTGGTACAATCTTTGGAAAAGGAAAAGAATTTCCGCTGAAGATCTTCAAAAACTTGAATTATCCGATGTTCTACAAGAAGCAGAAGTTTTTTCCCAACAACAAAAATTCCCTACTTCATATTGCTCTAGCGTTAGCTTGTGCCCCCAGTTCGATTGAAAGGACCTTAAGTACCTTAAGAAGAGTCAAAATAAATCTAAAAACCATAGGTGGCAGATATGTAAGTAATTGAATGCTTGAATTTATAGGATAATGTATGCTGAGTGCTCACAGGAAAACGGTCATGGAAAATGAGAAGGAAATAATAAAAGAAGTATTGGAAAGATTCGCTGGACATCCACGCCGGCCGTTTGGCGTGAATTTAGATGGAACATTTATGCAAATTCGTTAAAAAAAGAACTGAATATTAATTTTTGAAATAATACACAATCTGTTTTCAATAAAACTGCATTCATCTAAACTTAACTGAAGCCTGAGATTAAAACTATCAAAGGGAATGCCCATTTTTCTATGGAGCGTTGGCCAAGAGTGTACATGAACGACTTTGGTGTGAAAAAAAGGTGAAGTTGAGCTTGTTATATGAATTAAATATTTTTAAAATTTTTAATGATATTTTAAAGGCAAGAAAACTACATTTCATTTGATAATATCATTTTTCTTCGTCAATTATTGCTCACGTTATGAACAATTATTTGGAAAAACACTTCAAAATTCAAAATTCAAATTTTTCAACTTTCCCATGAATGATTGTCAAAATATTTCATTCATATAACAAGCTTAACATCACCTTTAATTTGATAACAAACTCGTGCGTGTACACTCTTGGTCAGAAATGGCAATGCGCTTATATTAGAAGTACATATATTTTTAAAATATAAAGTAAAAGAGAATCACCTTTTTTTAAAATCTAAATATCACATACGGAATTTCCTCAACTAATTTATTTTTTTTTATCTGAAAATTGTTGTTTTAAGTTTTATAGTAACAAAATAAATAATATAAAAAGTTACTTAAATTATTCCTGATTGAATTTGACCCCCTCCCCCCCTGCTAAAAATCTTGCGTACGCCCTTAGTTCGTGTGTTTTTATTCACATGACATCATTCTATTTAAAAATATTTTTTTATTAAATCTTTTTTGATTTCAATTCTTCTTTAAAAGGAATTTATTTTTCCAATTAATTATCTACTGTTAGGTAAGATTTTCGTTGAAAAATCCTTAAATCTCATCAACATTATTGAAACTGTGACCAAAAAAGTAGAATTTGTCTGCAATGAAGAGAACACATTTTTCTTTATTTTTTTGTTGTCTTCATTAAAATATCATTAATTAGCTTTTGGAGTTTCTGTGTTTAAAACTTCAGACAGAGTTTTGCATGGAATCCAACATTTATAACATTAATTAAAATAATATCCTGATGTCCAAGTCGTTGCCATTACTGACAAAAGTGCCAGAGTTTCAGGACTTCTTTGATGACACTCATTTAGCGAGTTCTTATTATCAATCTGAAGAGTGGCATTAACAACGAAACGTGTCACGATAGCTACGCGAAAGACAAATAATTTGGCATTCAAAAGCATTTCGATTAATTTGTGAAAAATTAACAAAAAAAAAAAAAACGTCAAGAGGAAAGTTTTTTTTCATATAATTTGTTTAATATACTAGTACCTAGAAGTGAATTCGTTTTGAAAGGAACAAGGACATCGAATGCAAGTAATTGGCTTTTTGCCTGCGGATTTAGTTTTTATTGATTTTATTATTTGTCTGCATTTTATTGTATTGTGAACTTTCTGAACAGAGAAATTGGTAAGCAAATTATTTTAATAAAATGGTTGTCATTTTTTTTGTTGTGTTTATTTAATTTACCGATCGATAGTTTTATCTTTTTTTTTTTTGCATTTTAAGTGGGCAGCAAAATGAATTAAAATTTAAATTTTAATCTCATTTCACTGGGGATGCATATATTATGATGCAAAAAAAAAAAAAATAACCATAACCATTTGGGATAAAAAAAAAAGCAAATATACACAGGTAAACGAATCATTCGAAAACTGTTCGTGCAAACGTCTATAAAAAAAGACTTTTTTATTATGACAACTTGCAACTGAGTCCCTTTATGAATTTCATTTAAGTCTCATGTATGCAACATTCCCTGATTGCCAGGAACGACAAAAAAAAAACAAAAAAAAAACAAATAGAAATGAAAACTCAATGACGAATGATAAAAACGTGGCTCTATTTGTGTTTATCTGCGTATGAATTTAATTCAGTCATGGGTTTAATACAATAAGCTCAGTTTAACTAATTAATTTAATTGTAGATGTATTTGTTTCTTGATGGATGAGCTTACAACGAATCTGATTTTTGAACAAAATCAAGGCCATCATTTCGTATCTTTTATTCATGCAGATTGGCGATTGTGGAATCCCCAACATGTTAGTCGTGGGGAGTCGTTTTAAAAATTTTTTTTGGTGCAGAAAAATGAAAAAATCCTTTAATTCAAAGATTCTGTAATCGTGAATATGGCAACAGTGAGTCTGGCGTGATCATATATATAAGCGTCTTTAAAAATCAATGTGAAACATAAATTAGTTATTTTCATATTCATTGTTGAAAATAGTCTTCATTTGTACAAAATTAAATTTATTCATCAATACAAAAAATAAATTTTTCCCCAAGCTTTTTGTTGCTTGACAGAAACATTTATTTGCCTTGTTTACATTTTCCATCTAAAAAAATAACTTGAATTACAACCTTCCTAGGATTTCAGGTGCCAGTCAATAATCCTCTTAAAAGTACAATCAAAAAATAACTGATAAAAAAATTATTTCTATTCTAAATGAATAATATAAAAAAAAGGTTACGTATACGCCCCAGTGAATTAACTTAAAGTTATTGCATTCGCAAAATAATGACGCCTTTTTCGAGGACAAAAAATCACCCGCGTGGATGGTGAATTCCAGCATTTCGCTTGTTATTTGATGCAGCTATGTGAAGAAGAAGGACGTGTATGCCACCCTTTCCCGGGCTAAAAAAATGGCATCGATAAATCCAAAGTGACAATCAATTTATTAAAAGTCGTCGTTTTCCGGTTCGGTGCTGAATAGGTTGATAGGATCTACTTTGGACCTTGCCATTTTATCTGTCAATTTCTTTTGAAATTTGCTTGCAAATTGAAATCCACCATCCCTTTTCTCGCCCGATCCATATCTTTGGTTGAGAAAAACAATTTCTTATAAGCGTAGTATGTCCTTGCCCAACAAAAAATGTTTTTTCTATAAAGGTTTAGGGATGGATATAAAAATGAGAAATAATTAAATTGAGGAGTTGAATTTTACAACTCTCTATACTAATCTAAAGATGTAGTCACCTGCATTTAATTTCCATTTTATAAAGCTTTTGTCCCTGCTGTTGGGCACAGAAAAGTACACAACTTAAACATTCTACACTCCTGATGTTGGTGGCTGGCAAAAGACATTGATGATAGCGGTAACAAGGTTCCTCTTGAAGAAGTAATTAATTAAAACCAATATAATTCTGAAGCCGAGTGCATCCTTATTCCTTAGTCCTTTTTTTTTTTGTAGAAGGTAATTAAAAATACGAAGACAAGAAAACATCTAGAAAAGGATTGAGGATGCCAAGAAAATTAAGACGACAAATTGTAGCTCTGTATGTGATGGAAACACTGATACAAAATTCGTGTCGATTTAAGATAACTGTGCGGGCATTGATTTATTAGAGGAAGCATGGTTTTGATAAAAATAAAATAATAAAACATTTTTGTTTACTTCGTCGTTCTACTAAATTATTATTTAATTCATTCATGTCAATCATTCTGTTTTGGCTCGGTAGCTCAATTATTCAAAAAAAAAAAAAAAAAAAAAACATAGCAATGCTACACATACGAGCTCGTTTAGTCCGAAATATTGTACTAGAGTCTTGTATTTTTCAGCGAAAAGTTTTTTGGAAAAACAATGACGAAATTGTGTTCTTAACTTAAAAATTAAATTTGTTGCGCTATGGAGGTTTTCTTACAGACTGACGATAATATCGTCAAAGCAATTTCGCAAAGAAAAAGAACCTATCCACTAGAACAACACAAGGCTTAAGGTCAATTATTGGGATCAACAGAGCTGTTATGTGGTTTTGAATCTAAGTGAAAAATAAAATTGGAATTTTGAGCGACAAGGAGGTTTATTTTTTTTTGGAGCAAAAGTAACGGACTTATCTAAATCAAACTACGAAGAAATTAATTATCTGTGTAACTTTTTGGTGTGAGATCCATTGGTGTTTCACATCGATTTTTAAATTTGCTTAGGGGCTTTTTTTTTAATTTATTAAGAATATTGTATACAATAATAAGAAATGTAAACCTTTTTTTAAATAAAATTTTATTTAACTTTTTTCAACAATAAGAAAGCAACGAGAATTTTTTCCGTGTACCTTGGAATTGTTTTGTATGAAAAAGAAATGCTTAGATAACGGCAGAAGCACCTGCTTTTAATGGGTCACAGCTGTGTGAACGATTTCCTGAAATGGGTTTTTAAGTTCATTCCAGTGCGATAAAAACACCATCACAGTCTGGCAATTGCTATAAGAGATCTGTTAAATTTGTTTTTGTTTTCTTATGACGAGACTTTTACAATTTTTAATTAAAATTATGTTTTTTTATAGATTAGAAATTTAATTATGAATTTTAAGCATATTCAACGATACAGAAATTCAAATTTAAACGTCTCTTTTATCACAAAAACATCACAACACTTATTGCTTTTTATTATATAAATTAATTGATGGTGCGACGGCCATTATAGCTCGTGGAGCTCGAGGGCCTAGCGAACAACTCTCAATTACTAAGTGGAAAGTAAAAGCCATTTTATAATAGATAGAAATATATAAATAATTTATAAATTTTGGTTAGTTGACAATTTTTGATAAAACTGAATTTTATATTATTTTCTAAGAAAATTGACTTACAAAATAAAACAAAAATTTAAATAACGGTTATACTCACAATGCCATGATCTACCAGAACAGCCAGAAATCACTTTTTTTATTTTATTTGGAAATAATGCTGTTTTAGAGAATAGTTTTTGAAAAATCAATTTTCAAACTCAAAATTTTGAAGAAAAAAAATTTAAACAACAAATTTTTTTCCAAATTTTACGTAACTAAGTACTAAATTTGTTTTCAAAATTCAATGCTCTTATTAGTTTTTAGACAAAAAGAGAAAATCGGATGCTTAAATGTATTGTAGTTGTTGATAAAATTCAAAATTACTGAATGTGCTTTACTACCTACGTAGTGGAAATAGGAGAGTAACGGATTGGAGTCAAATTAAGGGAATTTTATTTCTGTTATTTTCAATTTTCTAAAGAACTAGAAGACGTTTAAGCATCTGGTTTTTGATGTTTGAATACAAATTAATAAGAGCATTGAATATTAAAAACGAAAACACTAGGTACTTAATAACGTAAAATTTTGAACAAAATAAGTTTGAACAACAAACAATTTTATTTAAAAAGGAAATAAGAGATAAGATTTTTGGCTTTACAAAAAAGTATACCATGGCATTGTGAGTCTAACCATTTTTAGTGGTTTTTTAAGACAATTTTTTTAGAGAATAACCCCTCCTGGCCAAACGGAGAAAATAGATGTTTTTTTTCTTGTCTCCACCCAACCCATACGCTCTAACTTTTTTTTACCGCCTTATGCGAACCACGTTGTATATAATTTGAAAACATTTTTAAAACAAAAAAATGAAATGCCAATTTCAAGTATTTATTAATATAGAATCATTGATTTAATTTCGAAAATTTATAAAATAATTTTTTTTAAATCCACAAAATATTTGTTTAAAAAATTTGATATAGAATATTATTTAAACTTATGAGAAAATTTAATTTAAATTTGTTAAGCAGATAATGATAAAGTAAAAACAAATTGTTTCGAGAGACGTAGTTACTGGTTTAATGTAAAATGTTGTTTCTGTGAAATAGTAAATTGTAAACTAACACAAGCGCACAGAAAAGTTAAAATTTATATCGTAGGAGTCGTTTTTGAGAAATACAATTTTCCTTAACAGTTTTTTTTAGACATTTGCATGTAGGTACCGCTATTTTTGGCAATACAAGTATTTTTGAAATCTTTTAGATAATGTCAAAAATTATCACTATTTTTCGGAAAATTAACTGAACGAACTGGTTTAGAAAAAAAATAAAATTTTCCTTAACAACTAAAAAATGATTGTATTTGGCAGGTGCTTGCTGTTATTTTTGGTCCTAAAAAATAAAAAAAAATGAAAAAAAAAGCTGTCGGGGTGGGAAGGGCCAAAGCTGCTAAGCTCCAAGTTTAAGGAAAATCCACCAATCCGCTTAGCCTGTAGCTGAACAAACAAAAAGGTTGAAAGAAATGCTAAACCTACTTTTTCCGTCTTCCTTATCATCAGAATGTCAAGTTTGATCAAAATCTCGAATTAAAATTTTTACGAATCCATAACTTGCCAAATAAATAATGCCGTTTTATTTTTTTAAAAACAGTTTCCTTTCCTTAATGTTTTGTAGCTATACCAAATTTTTGGATTCAGCCAATCGAATATTTTCTTTTAGCTATCTTTTCGTTTAATATAATATATGTCAATACTTTATTATAAAAGAATATTAGGTATGTATATTTGTTGTATATTTATAAACATCTATTGCAAAATCAATTTTAGTTTTATGGTCACTATTTACAGAAAACAAGTAGCAACCAAACCTGCCAAATATATGAATAGTTTTACTGTTATAGAAAAAATTCTTTAATCCAATATTGCTACGAAAATATTATTGTTCATCAAACTGAAAAGTTCAAATCATCTCAATTAAATTCAAATCATTATATATTTGTTAGCTAATTTAAAAGCTAAAAACAACTACAAAATCCAAACTCATTAATCTCTTATCATCATAAACTCTGCTACGCATTTAATTGCCTGTAATTACCTAAATTATATATCCTTCCTCTTCTATTCCTACCCAATTCTTTTGTTCATAATTCTATTATTCAAAATTAATCTATGAAATGGTGCAGCCAATTAAGAAGAAATCCGCTTATCATAAAATAAACATTTCAAAATGCTCTCAATATCGTTCTATTGTACTTCTACATACTTGATGCCTGTGCCTACGTTCTATCAATCTCTCTTTTTGTTTCGTTTTGATAATAATTAGCATTTAGTTGGTTCATATAATTTAATGAACCATCAATTAGTAGATAAACCAATGATTCATAATGAAAACAATGATTGTAATAGTTTTACATAATAAGAAATGATTTATTTTGTATTTTCAATTTAATTTAATTTTTATTTAATTTTCTTTGGTGTAAAAAAAAAACAATTATGTATCAATATGATTATTTTAATATTTATAAATATGTTAGTTGGTGCAATATATAATTTTTCCTCCTACAGCCCATGGCGTTATTGTTGGTACTTAGGACTGTCACGCCAAAGGTTTGGAGATTGAATCTCAGCATATGACACAGAAATGTTCTTACCACGAGTACTACATTTTCTATCTTATGTTATAAAAAAAAGTGCCTTTTACCATCAAATCAGTAGAAAATTGTAGGTCCCATACATTCTTGTCAAAAACACTTACACAAGAATGGATGAGAATTGTAAATTACTTTGCTCTGGTCTTCCACAAAATTGTCGGATCACCAAATTTTTTTTTAACTAAACCTCATCGTTAAGAAAAACGCCTATTTTAATGTTTCAGTAAGTCCGAGTCCTACACATTGGATTTAAGTTAATTAAATCAAAATTCAAATTTTTATTTTAGTTCATCTAGAATGGGTAGCTAACATATACCGGCTTTGATTTTGAACGAAATGGCTCTAAAAATTGTGATTAAAATTCGTATTTGTAATTTTCAAAATGATTATGGCAAAACTGTTTTTCAGTATATTGAATAATTTTATATTTAATAAAAAAAATGAACAATTCTTTCAGTACTTATGACTTTATGACTAATTTAATATTGAATCTCTTTTTCGTTGGATTAGAAATTTACCTTTCCAACCGCAAGTCGTATTGGATGAATTCTAAACACAAATTCTGGTCTGCCCCAGGGCTCCGTTTTGTCTCCGACTCTCTTTCTCATTTTCATTAATGATTTTTTGTCTGAAACTTCTAATCCATTAAATTATATATCTGACGACAGTTTCATTGAATTCTGATCTTGATAGTATTGTCCTTCAAAAACTCAAGGATGTCTCCTGTCATTGAAGCGCAACCCACCCTAAATGCCACTATCCATGAGCGATAAACGTTGCCAAAAACGATGATAAAGCTACGATTAGACGGTCAACGCGTTGACTCTCTGACGTCAGAATGACATTTATAGTACAGACGACTTAGAAACTTTTGGACAGTATTTAACATCATTCTGACGTCAGAGAGTCAACGCGTTGGCCGTCTAATGCTAGCTTAAGTGTTTAGGTTTTCTTCTCTTTTTCTCTCCTTCTGATCTGGCTGTAATTTACAAAGCCTTTATCCGTCCCAAGCCTTTGTACAACTCCCACATGTGGGGCAGGTGCTCCTTTGATTCACTAGAATCTCTTGGACAGAATTAAAAATAGAGCTTTTAAAAAAATATGTGATAGAAATATAAATCTAGAACACCGCCGAAGTATTTCATGATGTCTTTCTTTATTTTATCGCTATTTTAACAAATAGTGTTCTAGCGAAATAGCCAGTTGCATTCCTCCCCTAAAAACAATTCCACTGTAATACTTGCGCTTCTAGGAATGCCCATCAGCTTACCCTTGAGCCCAATTTTGGACGTGCAGTCAAGTACAGAGATTCTTTCTTTAGCCGCACTACTCGAATGTGCAATACTTTACCTAGCTCTATTTTTCCCTCCCATTGTAATTTATTCAGAAATTAAAAAGCAATTTGCATCGGTATGTCCTATTAAACCCTTTCCTATTTTCCTAATGCTCACAATGTATTTATAAGGGTATTCATAAACATAACCCCTTGAGTGCGTGCATATTCGAAAAAAAAAAAACAGTATCCATGACGTCTTCAATTCTATAGCCTTAGACCATGAAACCAAGATTTTGCGAACCAGCCGTGAATTGTATTTGAACAAGATCATTACCTATGTTTTATGTAAATATCTTCGTATCATTTATATAAAATTTCTATACCCAAAATCGTTACTGCCGTTGTCGAAAAAAGCCCATAAGGCGTTCTATTGACCTCATATCAGTTAAAATTAAGCCTTGTCGACTAAACTTCTTTAATTAATAAAGTTATTTGAGTTTTATTTACTCGTTAAACTAATTTTAATATTTATTATAGTATACATTGTGAATCATCCCACATATCATATTTACCTTAATTAAGAGACTGGAAATTAAATACAATTCCTTTTGAAAAGTCAAGTAAGAGACTGGAAATTAAATACAATTCCTTTTGAAAAGTCACTTCTCAAGTACTTATATTTTTTTTTTTATATTATTCGCGAGTCATTAAACAAGCTCAATTTGCATAAGCACACACAAGTCCCAGCTATACGATTCCAACAATTAACCTACTAATTTCTCTTTTTAATGGTTCCTATTTAAAACTACATAAAATCTATTAAGTAATTTGTTAACACATTAAAATTCATTTTTATTTTTTGTGTCTGTGAACAACTTTCAGGAGTTAAAAAAGTTAACGAACCATGTTTGAAAAAAAAAAAACAATTAATTTCCAGAAATATGTATAGGTATTAGAACAGTTAAATATTCAGTACCTATGTACATATACATGCGTATACTTACAAAAGCAAAGCCTTGAAAGTTAAAAGCATAATTTAGTGAGCTTTTAATGTTTTATCTGAGAAATGTGTGGAGTTATTGAAATTTATTCTTCATTAACAATGGATATGATTATTAATTAAATTTTTATCTTGGAAATAGTTGGCGCTTACAAGACAATGGTCGATCAAAATAGAAACACAAAAAAAAAACTATACAGACTCTTAAAGTTACCCCAGCGATTATAATCGGACGTTATGTCGTAAACGGACATCAATCTTGTGGTCAGGCTTTATTGTCCGTGATGGTCGTGGGCTAAGAGTTGAAGTGGAAAAATTTCATATTTCATTCATAATTAAATATTTCTGCTGACTGGAATACGAATTAAAAAAAAAAAAGTTCTCTGCATTCTGGTTTCAGAATAATTATTTTATTAGAGAAAGTGGGTGGAGGGTAATATCAAGGGCTTTGTTCAATGTTCACTGCACTGCACTTTTCTTTTTCTTTCTTTGCTAACGAGTTCTAAATAAATAAGAACTTCTAAGTTCTAATACTTTTTAAAAGGAGCAACGATTAAGTGAATAATGTACAGCAAAGGGAGAGCAGAAAAAAGAAATGATAGCTTCAAGCTAAAATTAATAGGTCGGAGTCTTGGCAGAGTATAGAGTTTTTGTTAAGGTACAAGTTGATTTGTTTCTTTGCGTTTAGGATGTATTTGCCAAAGCCAAGTACCAATCAGTCAGCAGTACATAATTTGTTTTAGTTGCAGATGGGAAAATCGAGAGAGAAATGTGTGTAGTGTGTGAAGAGTATGTAGCATCAGGTGCATTTGCAATTTGTTTGTTTAAAATTTAATTGCTATCGACTTTGTTTGTTAGCTATGTTTACTTAATTTTGTTTAAAAGAGAAAAATTGAGCATATAATACATTTGTGCTATTTATTTGTTCATTGGAATTTAATTCAACACAAACTAAGACTTTTGAATTCTTGAAATTGGAGGCTTTCTAAGAAAACAAGTCTGTTTTAAAGTATTCATCCACAATGACTCAAAGAGACTTGTATTTATTTAAAGAGAACTACTTAAGGGTAAGAACAATTCTCAATTTGTTTGCTTCTTACAGCCTCAACGACTGGAGAGATTTACTCGAAATTTTTAACTTAAATATGAACATAAATTTTTAGTAATTCTCTAGAGGAGAAATTGAACTTTTTTCAAGCTCCAAAAATAACGCTATCTGCATATAAAGCGTTTTTCAACAAGGACGCTACAAAAGTAGAGCAACAGGGACAGCAAACGACGCCATATTTCTTGCCGTTCTTTTGACATTTCTCTTCAGTAAGGTTTGCCATTTCATGATGGAAAGATATACGAGCCCACAACGAGTCGAAATTACTAAAATTTACTACCGAAATTCGGAGTCAGTGGCCTCAACGTTAAGAGCGCTACGTCCAATTTATGGTCGTCATAATCGTTCTAGCAGATCAACAATTGAGCGTCTAGTGGAAAAATTTGAATCCACAGGCACAGTACAAAATGTGCCCGTGCCAGTGAGACAAAGAAGTGCCCGTAGTGTCGAGAATATGGCTGCCGCTGAGGCTTCAGTTGCAGAAAGCGCAAATGTGTCTCTCTCACGTCGTTCTCAAGCGTTGGGCATCTCTGTGACGTCGTTGTGGCGAATTTTGCGAAAAGATCTTGGCCTACATCCTTACAAGATTAAATTGACGCAAGAACTGAAGCCGCTTGACCACCAGAAGCGTCGTATGTTCGTGAATTGGGCTGAGCAACAACTTGAAAATGATTCGGATTTTCATCGAAAAATCATCTTCAGCGATGAGGCTCATTTCTGGCTGAATGGCTTCGTTAATAAACAAAATATGCGGTATTGGTCAGGCAGCAATGCACACGTACTCCATTAGTCATCATTGCATTCCGAAAAAATTACGGTTCGGTGTGGTTTATGGACCGGCGGCGGCGTCATTGGGCCGTACTTCTTCCGTGATGATCAAGACCGGCACGTTACTGTGAATGGGGATCGCTACCGTTCAATGATAACCGAATATTTTTGGCCCCAATTGGATGATATGGACTTGGAGGACATGTGGTTCCAACAGGACGGCGCCACAAGCCACACAACGAATGTCACAATCAATTTATTGGAAACCAAGTTTGGAGAACGTGTTATCTCACGAAATGGTCCAGTCGCTTGGCCGCCTCGGTCGTGCGTAAAATCGCCGTTAGACTATTTCCTGTGGGGCTACGTCAAGTCTATGGTCTATGCCAACAAGCCAGCGACGATTGATGAACTTCGTACGAATATCGAACGTGAAATTTCAGCAGTATCGGCTGATTTATGCTTGAAAACCGTCGAAAATTTGGTTCAGCGTCTGGACTTCTGCAAGCGTGTCCATGGCGGCCATGCAAAAGAAATTGAGTTCCATACATAATGGCATCGAACGTTCTTTCACAGAAATAAAGAATTTCATTGATATCCAAAACCGTTTTTGTTTTATTTAAAAAAACTTTTGTAGCGCTCTTATTAAAAAACCCGATATTTATGAAAAAAGTTATTTATCACGGAAATGGCACGTACTATTGTGAAAATATTCTGAATTTAGGTAAAAATAATTAGCCAAACAACTGATATTAACGGCACCTTTCTTAGCACCTTCTTTTCTGATTTTCGACTTTCTCGCGTTAACGGCTTGACCGATTTCGATCATTTTATACAGAAAGTCGTTTTAAATTCAAATTGCATACAATCTTTTTTTTTTTCTGATAAATCGAATTAAATTGAAATTATGTTTTTAAGTGAATTAATATATAAATACTTAGAAATGACATTCCAATTTTTGTTATCAATAATTCAGATGACGTTTTCGTTTTAAGATTAAAGCATTTTTAGGAGTTGCAAGAGATGCAGGGCATGTCAATGTCAATGGAAAACAATTGGAACATTTATTGTGACTTAAATTGAAAGATACAAAAAATATGCATTCCTCATAATACAAAAGCTTCTTAACGCTTAAGCTTTTTTATATTGTTTTTAATTAGCAAATTTAGCAAACATACAAGTAAGATTGATTATTTCTGTACCTTTCTTTTTCAAATAACATGTCTCCTCCATGAACAAAGGAAGACCGGGCAGAGGTTTGTGCAGGTGGTAGTTAAATGAATATGCATGTTTGGTAACTTAAATTTTCACCAAGTTTGCCGAAACTAGGTTTTTTTCTCATGAGTTTTGACAGATTTGACGTTAAACCTTATGTTGACTTGGATCAAGTGAAATACATTTTAACTTAATATTTGCAAATGTTGTTAATTTGAAAAAAAAAAAAATTGAAAAAACAAACATGTGTTGCATACCATTTGGGAAAGAACATTAAATAGAACAACAAGTTGTTGGCCACCTATATTCTCATAATTTTTTTTTAATTTAAAGAGAAGGTGCAACTCTGTTGAAAATAAATATTTTATCATTTTTGAATTGAAAAATTATTTTAAAAAAATGTAATTATAAAAATGCACCAACAAGTATTAAATTTGACTGCTTATCTATTAGTAGCGTTATTCTAGAATATTAAAAAATGAAAAAAAAAATCAGAATCATTCACTCGTGGTCCTAATGTTCATGTATTTGAGCAAAGTAATAATTGTAACACTTTTTGAAAACCATCATAACTTAGAGGCCATATGGGCAGTATTTTTTTTTATATTTTTGCGGAAAGGTCTTAAGGCCTGCTCTACCCGTTTGAAAGATTATACATTATTTATGGAACACGCTGTATTTAAAATTAAAAGCCAAATGACAAGCAAGAACAAGCTCCTTCGATGCAGTCCTGCATTTTATTTATTGTCGATTTGCAAGTCAAAAATCTTTCATTCTTTACATTTCCTTACCATCAAGCCCTAAATTGTATTTCATAAATAAAAGGATGCCAATGCTTTCCATGACTTTTTGTTGACCTTTTTTTTAGCCACATTTTTCGTATGTATATATAATTTTGTGTTTCCATATCTTTTATTTTTAATATTCAATATGTACCTATCATATATTTTTATTTAATTTTAATCTTCAACTAAACATCACTGTCCAAACTCACACTATAAACCATATTCTTAAAAACAAGTATTTTTTCTTCCTAATCTTTGTTATCAATACAATTTGTTTCTTTTTTTTTTCAACCTACTTATGTTTTCAAAACCTCCATCTCTAGTATATCTGAGAACAAAGAATACATATAGATATATAATTCCATAAAAGTACCTACCTAGAGGTAGTGCATTAGGTATTATTTAACAACAACAAAAAAAAAACTTTTCATAAAATTACTTTTTTCATTACGTTGCCATTTAAAAGTCATTTCCATGTTTTCCCATTCAAATAATAACATAGAAACTAGGTCGTAGGATATAGTGCTAAAAGTACCTACATCCTGCCAAAATCCTCAATATAGCAGCCGCACAATGTTAATAACAACGAAAGCCATCACTTCCTATACCTATGTTCATATAGTATATTTGGCAAGCCACCAACTTTCGGCATACCACCTGTTTAATATAGACAGCCACCTTGATCTTAACTAATAAAAGTGCTTCTATACCACGCTCGCCATCGCCGCGCCGCCATGATTACAAATAATATGAACATCCCCTTATTTGCCAGGCCAGCCGGACAAGAAGTCCTTACTGATGGTTTCATCAGTTTATTATTCATAATGACCCGAATAGAGGGACCCTAAATGTATAGTAGGCCTAAGGATGTTGCGGTCGGTAATCGCTTGGCCCATCGCCACCTCCACCACTCCCATCATTAACCCTCTCCACTTATACAAAGCCTCAACTCCCAGTAGACAGAGCTATCAACTTAATCAAACTAATTTAAGCTCTCCCCATATAGTAGTGTAGAAAACATGTTCACATAGCATTCCCGAACGTTCTGAGCCTATACTGTGTCCTATTATAATATCCAGAATCCTTCGTTTCTATGTCAACTTGTACCATCTTCTAATGAGATTTCCCTAAGCATCCATAAAGGAGGGAGCAGCACATAAGGACATGCAGATATGCGGATGCTGTAGAGCCGACAAGTTGAAGAAAATAAAATGAAGCTGAACGACAAGCAAACAAAATGGCAAAAACACATCTTTTGCATTTTAATGTTGTTGGCAATCCGTTTATGGGGGCTTTAGCCTGCTAGCTCGGCCTGGCTCATTCTGTCCCGTCCCGGCCCGGACGGGCAGACGTCCTGGAAGTGAAAATAATTATACGAGAGAGAGAGAGAGGTTGTTGATTCCTTGGATAAAGTTGCCTATGTAAACGGAAGCTGTTATTCTGTCAATTATGTGCAAATAGAATGTACTACTTTCTCAAAAATGTTTGTACTATGTATAATGTGTGTGTTGCTGTTGGTGGACTATTTTTTTGTTAATTCCTAAGGGAGTTATTATAATTTTCTTGTTCGTTACAAGGGGATTGAAGATGAATTCAACTGCATTATAAAGGAGACTCCCGTATAATGTGGTTTTACACAGAATGAGCAAGACATATAATTCTGATGTCTTCTATAGGTACTCGTTAGATCGGATAATTTGATGGATGTTTTCCTACATCAGAAGCTTTCTTTTAATTAAAAGAAGCGACGATGGGGGATTTTCAGAATTTAAATGTGTATAGATCTGCTTGAAGGAAAATTTTCAATTAGTGAATAAGATGAATAGAAGGAAGCAGTCGTAATTGTTCATCATAAGTATTGGATAACACAGGTTATTTTACATCTATAAGTCAATGAATATTTGGGTTATGAGGCGATGAACATACCAAAATCTACAACTTCGATGCATAGCTAAGTAAAAACCCCTTTTTTAGTTTTATTCTAAAAATATTTATGAATTATAACAGTTCACATCTTCGAATGTAATATTTTCGCCTAGAAATACGTTTTGTTAATAGACTATTTATAAAAAATTCGATGAATAATTAATTTGTTCTAAAGCATACCTAAAACCTGACCCCAACACTTTTAATAACGTCTTAACCTCATAACATCAACCCATCTTTAAGCTTTTGCTTGAGACTGTTAAATTTATTTTAAATAAAACCTTGACATAAAGTCGAACTATAAGAAAAGGTATGGGTTTTAATTATCTTAATAATTGTTTTATGTCATAATAGGTTGTTGGTGAATAATATTCTTCAAATCTTTCACGTTGGGTTTGTAAAGAAGCCCTTGTATAAAGGAATATTGATTTTTATTTTTGCTTTAAAAATAATTTACAAAAAAAGGGGTTTCTGCCATTCAAGGATGTTTTTATTTTTAAGTTTCATATCCAAGGTTTAATCGATTTCAAAGAATGTTAACATTGAAGTTAAATGGGGCCAAGGTTAAGATAGCTTTAAAATAAGCGCATATATAATCTGCCATTAGGTAGGTACATATTTCTTTATTTTTAAATCGTTTTTCAAAATTAATAAAATAAGTGGAATAAGTTTTGCATATATACATATAGGATAAAGGAATCAGAAGCTCTATTCAAATCATGTTATCGATGTTATCGAGGGGGTATGGGTGTTTGGAGATAACTTTATGAATTTGTTTTCGAGACACATATATTTAGGTAGGAAAAGCCAAGTGGGAAAAAAGGGAAACAATTGGAAATGGTGAGAAATTCGTTTTTATTTTTTGCATATGCATATCTCCATAATTAGGTATGTGTAGTAGCTTCAAAATATTAAATTAAATGCTCAATTTTTTTTATCTATTCCTTCTATAAAAATTCTTATTCACTGGTTCATCTCAAGATTTTGCTTAGAAACTACACAAAACTGTCGCACGCTCGTAGATTATCGCAGTGCTTTTAATAAAGTTGTATAAACTAGGGTCTACGCTTTAAGAAACCACAATAAGACTGGAAAACTTAAAAAAAAAACATTTATGAGGATGGGTTTACAAAACATTTTTAAGGCTTCTCTTCTACGATATAAATTCATAAATTAGGATGCATCAATAAAACTCGTTACTAGTTGATGGGTACATTTAAAATCACTATTAACCATTGCATTTATTGAAAAAAAAAACTCACATCACACAAGACCTTTCAAGGCAGTAGTTGTAATGCTCTTTGTTCTAACTTATGTATTTCTTAAAATACAAGTTGGTATAGCTGCGAAAAACGTGGGTAACATAAACATACTTATGGCGAATTCCTTACAACAGAGAAATCGATTTTTTTTCTAAACAGAATCGAATTTTTTCTAAACAAAATCGATTCTTTTCTGTCAAAACAAATCTTGCATTTTAAGGAAGATTTCACTCTGATTTGCACACACACTATGAAGACTTGACATTTCTAATACGTCAAATTGAAAGTCGCGGAATTTTTGGAAGACGAGTTGTTTATTTTTTGGTTGCAACGAATTCAATATAACAAAAATTTCAACAACAAAATATTCAACAATATATTCAGTCAATACAGCTATAAAAATAATTTATTGTGCATTGTTCATTATCAAACACAAATTTGACAAAAAAAATAGCTTTCGCGAGTGAAAGACGTGTTAAAAACTTTCAGTGCAAGTGAAAACTTTTCAATAACAATTTGCTTTTAAAAAATATGTGCAAATAGAAGTTCAAACTAATAAAATGCACCAACAAATTGGCACCGTATAAACTGGCTAATATCTTATATTTATTAATTTAATTCTATTGGTAAAACATTTTTCTCACAACAAAAACAAACAACCTTAATAGTTTTGTGAATAATTTCTTGACGTTTTGCGTCATTTGCTGCTATTTAGCTACACAAACACAATCACACCAAAAAAAATCGATTCTTTTGCGAAATACGAATTCCTTTCAATTGACAGAAAAAATTCGATTCTGTTTAGAAAAAATTCGATTTCTTTTTTGAAAGGAATTCGCCATTAATCAATTTTGATTTTGACCATCGCTACGAAAAAAACCAGGGTAGGCATTGTTGACATTAAATTTTCATCCCCTTAAAAATTAAGATAAAAATTAAAAATTTAACAAAAAAGGTCTTTGAAACTAAGTACATGTATATATAACGGTATATTGGGATAATTTGACACACGCAAAATTTCGAATAAGTTTTTATCTAAGAAAAAATCATCGATTTAACAGGGGAAACAAAAGGTTCTTGGAAGTTATCCTAGAACAAATTAACCCGCAATCTGTCTCGCAAAAATAGCAATTTTTACAATTTGTTTCTAAAAGCATTATCAAGTAAATTCATTTTTTTTAAATAAGATATGATGCTCTGCCATTTTCCCTAAGTGTTAGAACTTTTATCTTGACGATCCGTTTAATAGAATTCAAGATGTAAGCTGTTGAAGTGAACCTTATTGAATTTTTTTTGAGACTTTTGTTGTTGATTTTTTGACATGCATAACATTTCCAAAAAAAGCGGATAAGGTTCACTTAAAAAACTTATATATCTTGAGTTCTATTACTCGGATTGTCAAGATATAAGATAAAAGTCTTTACACTTAGGGAAAATGACAGAGCATTACCTATTTCTTATTTTAAGTGATATATTTTTTGAAAAAAAAAATTAATAAAAATCGCTATTTTCAACTGAGCGTTGTAATTAAATATGTGCATTCGTCCTCAGTCTACTGTTTATATTTTGTTTCAAATGAAAATGTCTGTAAGAGACAGCACTATTGAAAACCAAGCAAAAATGCTAAACTATAGTTTTTTCCACAATCTGTGAGTTATCATTTTCCTGAGCGCGTCTAGAAACTATTGTGAACAAATTAGACTCAATCTGACGTTCAGCTGTCATTAAAACAAAACATAAATATGTCGAAGGATTAATTCGAATTTTTTTTATTATAAAATTAAAATTTAATATGTTTTTAAATGATAAAAGTTGGATTGTGGTAGTACCTATGTATTTATGTAAGTGACATAGAAAAAGTACAGACAGATGTCACACAACCCACACAAAAATCTACTAGTTTTGAAAAAAAAAAAAATTAAAAATATTTCTCACCATAATTATGAAGTGCGAGTTGGGTATGGGTATTCAGTCCAATGTGAACACCGTCCAAGTACCTATCTACATTGCATATATCTATAATGTAGGTGTATATGCATATGTATGAGGTATGTAATATATTTGCAAAATAAAATAAATATTCATTTGGGCTATTTAATTTTTAATTTGGAAAATCATATAATATTTAGGCAGGTGCCTATAAACCCAGAAAAAGTGTCTGGCTTGTTTTCCGTAATTTTTAAACAAGATAAGTTAATACCTATATGAAGTTAGCCACCTTAAGAAATGACGTAGGTACTGATATAATATTTTTTTGGTTTGTTGTGAAAATAATATAATTAGATAAACAATAACACAAACTTACCCAATGCAATAAGCTTAGTTTCCCAAGCGTATCCAGTGGCAAATCATAGATTTACTTACTTAAATATGAATAAATCATTTTAAAGCAAAACAAAAACGCACAACGCGTTTAATTGAGAAAAGAACAAACAAACTTACATTTAGTAAATGTAAAAAATTGTTAGCCAACCCGAAAAGTATTCAATTACAATGCTAAAAGAGTGTTGAGAATTTGACATGTCGCAAACATAGCTGTCAGCTGTCACATCAAATCATTGGAGGGGAAAACGTTTTAAAACTGACCAAGGACGGCTCAAGTTAAAGTAGGGGCCTTTAAAATTTAAAGAAATTGGGCCCTTTATATGTTATAAGATGTTCAAAGTTCACTTACAAACAAATAAATTCCGGGTTAATTTTCCAAATGTCAGTTAAAGCCAAAATATTTTTCCTCAAAGGTACAGGTACACATATTTATAAGTACCTAATATAAATTGATTTATCTCCTAACATTCAGGAACAATGTTTTGTTTTAAATATAAATCAAAGACACCAGGCACACAGATATGTCTATTTGTCTATGAATTTATTATTATGGAGCCTCAAGAGCAGGCAAAGAAGGCAATTACGTAATGTTGAAACGAATGTAGGAAGGTACTGCGTTTGTATGCCTACTGTTAAAGTTGACAGCTGCTACTAACGGTAAATTGTTCTAAAGGAAAATTTAAAATAAATCCCGTTTTTTTGCCTAACTTTCGTCTTCGAATAAACACAAATGGAAACACTTTT
The DNA here is from genome assembly GCA_932273885.2 of Leucozona laternaria. Lineage (NCBI taxonomy): Eukaryota > Metazoa > Arthropoda > Insecta > Diptera > Syrphidae > Leucozona > Leucozona laternaria. The sequence continues at coordinate 128,954,872 of OW026367.1, read as the reverse complement.
CAGTAGATTAGAGCAATAATAAATTCTTGTCATAACCTACCTTTAGGTAGGCTTGTTTGGCAACAGCACATGCCAATTTTTTTATTTAAATATGATCATCCATACATAAAATAACCAGATGTTATTTCTTATCATTACTTTTACTTCAATATTTTTTTTCCAAGATGAGCTAAATTTCTGAAACCCTTCAACATCAAACACCAAAGACCAAACCAAGTGCAACAAAAAAAAAGAAGAACAACTGTCAATCTGCCAAGCAAAAGGTACCTACATAGCTATGTAGTATGTATATAAATTCTTAAAATTCCTCCACTCTCTGTTTATTATTGTTTACACAAACAAACAAAATAAACTCATTTCAGAAAAAGCATTTTATTTATAAAATAAAGAGATAGAAATGAAGAGCATTTTATAATAATGAAGTAAACAAGAAGCAATTTAGTTTTTAAGAGAGACCGATTCAAAAGAGAAATCAATTTATTTCAATAATTTAAAACCAAAGAGTATAATTGTCCCAAAGTGTCCCAAATACTTAAGAGCGAGAAGAATTCTCCTTAGTTTTCTCTTCATTCATCGATTTGGATTTTTGAATAAAAAGAAACAAATTTTCAAAATTATCTGCTTCTCTTGAAAAACAAATCTTTAAAGAGATTAGTAGAGAAAGAGAAGTTATAAAAACTTGTTTTTTTTTTTATTATAAATTTATGAACAGGATGATGCCCTTCATTGATTTAGAAGATAGGTTTATGTCCTTGTTTTTATACCTGTCCTTTAACAGTTCTGAGTTTCTGACCTTTTTTATGGATTTGTTTACATAATTTCGGTTTGAAGGCGGAGTTTATGAGTCAAACAAGAACTGCTACTTTTATGTTTGAAAATAATAACGAACTAGTTTTTACGACCATTGTTTGTTGCCCATATAATAAACCTAAACATATAGTTGGAACATTATGATTATGATTAATTTTATTTAATGAGTAAGTAGGTAGGTAGAAATATTTATACCTACTCAAGAGGAAAGAGGTATTATAAAATACCTACTAACATTTTATTGCCATTCTGAAATGTTATTAAAGTTATGATGGTATGATAGGTAGTTATAGTTATAGATAGTCATCATAGTAGGTATGGTAGTAAGTATCCTTTTTGTCCATAGGTTCATTTAAAGTTTATGACGTGATAAGTCATAAGGTTAGCAAAAAATGAAATATCTAAGTAGGTTCCTACCTTCCTTAAATTTAAGTCACACAATTTTCATTTATCTATGTACATGTAAGCAGTTGTCACCTAGCCCTTTTTAGTGCCTACTTAGGTTTCAGATGTTTTGCGTATGATGCGACAAACGGATAACCAAGAAAGAAAAATTGTATGGGAGGGTGGTCTTTTTCCACCCGGTTATGCTAGAGCGGCAATTTTCTAAAACATATTGACAATTTTAAAAAATTAGGTAGGATGTAGGTATTAAAAATTTACGATGGATTTTGACATTTGGTTTAAGGCACAAAGGCCTAGTTTCAAATTTAGAGAAAACGACGCTTAAGTGGCCAATATGAGTTATAAGAGTGCAATATCACAGACTGTGATTCACAGTCCAGACTTACCTGATTAAGTGGCACTTAAGTTATATAATGTTCGCCACTTAGATGCCACTTACTCAGGCGATCTATAAAACTGAACCTAAAATAGGGGCCAATATGGGAAACTTAAGTACCTTCTAGGTATTCCGGTTAGTGTACACTGAGAAACTTGCCCTAAGGCCTGTTTGCTGAAACAAAATTTAGGTAAACAATAAGTAGGTACAAAAGTTTATCATAAGAGCTTTTATAGAAAAAGTAGAAAATAAATATTTAAGTTTCCTATCAGCAAATGGCTCTAACTTACGTAAATACTTACTAAAGTATTGTTTTAGATCTAGAATAATTTTGGAAAGAAAGTATCTAAAGGGTCCGCCATATCTAACGTTTTTTTTCAACTAGTGCTTATTTCGTGAATGCTAACAATTAGCTCATGTCTGATTTGACAGATAATAATTAGTTTTATCCTTCCGCTAAACGAATATGGTTGTGTATATGCTTCGCTAAGTGGGCCTGCGATCGACTTAGAGAAGATGCCGATTTTGCCAAAAAAATCATCTTTTCAGATGAAGCTCATTTTGATCTTGGCGGGTAGTAAACAAGCAAAATTGTCGCACTTGGGGCACAAAAAACCCGCACCCATACATTGAAAAGCCGATACACCCAAAACGAGTCACTGTTTGGTGCGAATTTTGGTCGAGAGGCATAATTGGGCCATTTTTCGAAATTGAGCAAGGAGTGGCCGTTACAGTCAATGGCGATCGTTATTGGGCCATGTTGAACGAATTTTTGCTCACAAAAATTGAAGAGGAGGATATTGGCATCATTTGGTTTCAACAGGACGGCGCTACGTGCCACACAGCCGAAGCTGTTACTAAAAGATAAAATTGGCATTTGGTGATTTCAACCTTAATAAAATGTTAAAAAGATACGGTAGGTAGTAGGTACGATGCTCACTTGCTAAAAAATGGGAAAATCCTCTTTAAAATCTGCTTTAACATCGAGCTATACCGTCTAAAATTTTGCCCCAATGTCTTTTTTTGAGAGATAGATAAAAGTTCGAGATATATGAAGAATTTTAAGTCCGACATTTCAATGAAACCTAATACCTACAGCGTTTGGACGGACCACTAAACCAAGATTTGATAAGATTTGTCCATAATCTTCTTCAAATCTCGAAGATTTACCATACAAATTTATTTCGTAAATTTAGTATACATTTCAAATAAATCTTTTTAATTTTTCATAGGGCTAATAGTTTTACAAATCAAACAAACCTTTTTCTGTCGCGCTGAACTCATTCATTGGAAAATTCAACCTTCACTGCTTCTTTTGGCAAACATGAAACTTTCTGTCTCATTTCAACTTGATACGAAAAGATGAAACAGCATTTGCATTTTGAAAGGTAGTTACTGTCAAATGTAATCTATTTTTAAATCTTTTTGTGTTGTGGAAACAGTAAATAGATTTATTTAATATAAAATTGAGATAAACCTTCGGTGGAAACATAGCATGAGATTAGGTAATATAAGTGTCCAGCTTGTCAATTTAATTATGTCTAGGCATCGGTGGTTCAGTGGTAGAATGCTCGCCTGCCACGCGGGCGGCCCGGGTTCGATTCCCGGCCGATGCAAGTCAATTTTTTTTTTGTAGAGTCCTATCAGGTGATATTTTTTTTGTATTTAACATTTGAAGGACTATTCATTTATATGTGTCAAAACTATAAAAAAAAACTAGTTTTTTGGAAACTTTGCCGCCCTTTTTTTTCACTGGCCAAACTGAATTGTAAGGGGACAGATTTTATGCTTTATGCTGGATTTACACGACTGACTAATTGGCAGTATTCTGGCAACAACTGTCAAAAAACTGCCAGAACAACGGTAAAATTCATCCTTTTGGCAGCATACTGACAGAAAACTGCCAATTCGTCAGTCGTGTAAACCCAGCATTAAATCCAAAGTTCAGCCTGTAACGATTAACGTACTTTGTGTGATGTATCATGTACCTACGCTCCACTTTTTGAACAGTTGAAATGTGTCACGCATCTTAAAAAAACTTGATTGTTTTTTGTGAGAAAGAACAGCTGAAGCTTATTATATATTATAGTGGGTAACAAACCCCTTAATTATTACGCTCTGTCACCACCTAAAATATGTCTCAAAAAAATTTAATCAAGATCTCAAACTTTTGTTCTGTCTCGCATATTTTGTGAGGTTCACTTATTTTAAACAACACGCCAACCATTAGAGTTCCAACTGATTTAAAGAACTAGAACTATTTACAAGTATTGTTTGCTTAATGCTCCTCTGTGCATAGCAATTTACCACCTTATCTTTGTGCTACATTTCAGACAGATGATGGTTCCGCTTGGGGACTTTAAAAAGATTTGGAAAATGTTTGTATTATGCACACCTGCACACACTTGCAGTGAATTTTATGGCTTGTGCCACCTTTGCAACATCTTCAAATAAAAAAAAAAAAAAACAAACAAAATAAAAAATACCTACGTACCACAAAAACAAGTCATCCACCGTCATGGTCTTTAGGAAAAAATTATTATAGTAAATTGCCCTTGAATTAAAGTAAGACAATGATAAAGCTTGAATAAAAGCTACCGGGCTTTGGTGGGTGCCTTTTGTTTGAGTTTAAGTTAGATTTTTCGTGCGTCGTCTAATGACAAATAATAACATTGTGACAGAAACAATGGTGTACACCCTCTTATATATAAAAGAGGTGAATAACCAAAATTATGTGTTTTTTTAAGAGTAGAAGAAGAAGTTGCGAAATGTTAATGTTAATGGATAATGGTGATGAGATTCAAGTGAACAATGACAATGACAACGAAGATGATGATGATGATGCTACTTATAGCACCTGGAACTTTCGCAATTTAATTAATTTAATTTGCTTTTATATAAAAGAGTGATCTTATATTGTAAGTTTTTTTTTTTTTTTAATGAGATAAATTAATGGATGGTCATTACTTATTTAAGATATCTCTCTCTATTATGTGCGAGGGTTGATAAAGTTTTAATGCTTTAGGATTAGAATACTTTTAAATAAACTCTTATTTATGTATAATTTACTTAATTAGATTAATTGACTACGCAATAATTTACACGACAAATGTGATTAAAAAGTGTTTTCTTTTGGATAATGTTACATCATGGGGCAAAATGGCCTCACTAGAATGTTTTTTTTCATACGGGAACAAATGTAAATTATTTTGTTTACATTAAATAAAAATCTTATTCTAATCTTAATATAATAATAAATATTTAGATTAATTTTTCAATATCGATTTATTCAAAATTAAGATAACGATGCTTGCTATAATACGCACAGTAACATTCGATACATACCAAAATAATCGTCAATTTATTTCTTTTTGAATTAAAGAAAATCCAAATCAAGACTTATTATTGGATTAGCTCAAACACCGTAAGAATAATGTTACTTTCTCCGCATAACAATAGATTAGAAATTCTACCAAAAATATTATAAAAAACAAATAGCTTACTTCCATTAACGGCTTCATTCGTAGAGGTTTTTTTTGTTTGTGATAGTTGAAACCTTAAAAACCTTACATAAATGACCATCAGTTAAACATAAACTTTATAAATGGTATACCGAACGATTGGCGTTTATACGTATTTATCTAATGATTGTTTTAGTGAGGTTGTTGGAATATTTTTCGCATCGTTAAGAAATTATATTTCTTTAAATTTTAACCTTAGTATTAAACTTTATCTAAATATCGGTATATAACCTTTTTCATATAATAAAAGGCTATACACTACACATACGTGATACTAAATATGTCAAAACTTTATTTGCCCTCGAACTTTGAAAACTTACAAATAAGATATTCTTCAAGGATATTCTTTATATACTTTTAATCCTGTCTAAAATTTTCAAAATTGAATTGGAAATTCAATGGTGGAGACTTTCATCGAATAGAAATTTTTGCTTCCTTTCTATCTTATATATTAAAAAGGATTTAACTCTCTGATGTTTAGTTTGCCTAGAAGGTCGTCATAAACCTGCGTTCGATATCCTTTATCCTTATCTCCAACTATCTCAAATCGTTCTCTATGGTAAGTTTAAAATTTAAGTTTCTTCTTGATGTCAAGGGAAAAACTTTAATACCCAAAGCAAAAAGAAACAAATTTCAATCTGGGTTTCTTGTGCGCACCATTATAATCAAGAGATATTTTTCGATAAAAGAAAGTAGGTACCTTTAGTACAAAATATCCCGAAGGATGAACACCGACTGCCAAACACCGACAAAGAAAAATTAGGACACTCGAGTGCGAAAGCAGAAAAATAAAAATAACAAAAAAAAAAACGTGAAAATCATTAAAGATTCCCATCGTAGAGTCGAACCCATAAAATCCACCCGGACAAAAAAAAAAACAAAACTCAATTCTTTCGTCCTTCGCCCGCTTTAACAATGCCAGCAGGACGAAAACGTCGGTGTTTGTGTATAGAAACGAACGGAGCTAGTGGCCGACGGCAGCAATAAGATACGGCGGAATAAATGGTTGCCAAATTGACCATCGGATGCAGGATATCCTGGAGGATTTCGTTGCAAATCGAATCAAGGAAATAAAATCGTGGGTAGAAATTTAAAATTTGGTTGAATTAAAATTGCAACTGGACTCGTTTAAATCGGTTTTCGTACCTACGTATATGTATCTACCTATACCTACCGATGTGTGCTACTATACAGTACTTGGTCTTTATGTGGGATTGGTAACTTCCGTTGTACGACCAATGTCCTTCTCAGCAAACGAACGAGAGGATTCTTTTTCTCTGCAATGGCTGGCTGGACGGTATACTGTAAAACGATAAGTATGTTGTGCATTGTAAACTAGCGGTTTATTGTAGGACAAGTCGGAGAATCACTCGATTTACAGAATCACATTCATCGGTATTGCCTCTGAGCCAGCAAAGTATGAACATATCTATTTCCATTTTTCTGATAGTCCTCTCTACCTCTTCTTCTCCTCCTCACAATCCATTTTTCGATAAATTATCCAAAGAACGATTTTCGTAAATTAAATGAAGGACATTTTAATTTTAAAGTGGGGTTTTTTGTTTTCTGACAACTACGAGTACCTTCCTTAATCGCTTATTTATTCTCATTAAAATCTGAAGTGATATAACGGTACACGATACGACACTGGGGTGGCATAGTGGCATTTGCCGAAATATAGAGAGGGTCGTTGAACTGATTTTTCAATCCTTGTTGACTTTCATCGGAATGGACTATTGTTTCTGTCGAACAATGGACCAAGAACGACGACGACGACGATGTCTTTGTCTTGAGAATCGTTTGGAAACATCGATTGATGGGAACGATTTCTACTATTTTCGAAAATTAATAGACGAATCATAGGGGAGTGGATAAATATTGGCGACTTCTATTGCTTGCTTTGCTTTTTGCCGCATGCAGAAGAATGGTTGAATGATTTTCATAATGAATAGCTATACAGAGTGTGTATATAGGTATAGTAAGGTATAGGATTCGGAATCTTTTGTTCTATGGACTTCTTAATGGTTTTGGAGTTGATGAAAGTATATACAATCAGCTACACAATGAAGGAACTTAAATAATAATGTTGAAATAGAAAAAAAAAAGCTTCAATTCAACTACGCAAATAGTTTTTTTTTTTTGTTTAAGAATATTAAATTTCGAACAGATGTATTTTTTGTTTGTAAATTTAAATAGTTCCGTTTTTTTTTGTGTTAAGGGACAGGAAGTAGTATTTTAGGAAGTAAAAAAACCCATGTAAGTTTTCCACTTTTGTTTAAAATGCCAACAAGATTTAATTTTGTTCTTGTGTTAAGATAATTTCGTATGAGGAAACATTAATGAATTGATTTAGTTTGACATCAAAATCATACGTACCCCAAATACTTACTGCGTATACGCCCTTGACCTGATCCTTCCCTATTTAAAAAATATGCACGACTGGATCACACGAACTTGCTGTTATTGTTAACAATATTGTAGATGCATGTTAAGGGTTAAATTTTTTTTTTTTTTAAATAATATGAAGTGAAAAAATGATAGAAAAGGAAAAAGTAATACAAGAGCGGCCCGACCATTAGAAAGATATTTACATATATGTGATTAACCCGGAAGTGAGACCATTGTCTCAAAAAATCGTAGAATTTCAATTTTCGTTACGTGAATTTTTTGCCAAAAATCTGAATAGCAAATTTCTTATAATCATTATGGCCAATACAGATACGAAGTTTAATCAAAATCGTTAGAGCAGTTTTTTAGAAAATTTGAAAAAAATCAATATTTTTGTATAAGTGAGCTAAAACAGAAATTGGAATTTGGCCTCTAGGTAATGAAATCAAATATTTTGTAAAAAATTGGAAAGAAATCGGCCCAACTGTTTAGGCTCTGGCTCAAACAGTGGACGTACAGACTGACCGACGCATAGTATGACGAACACCATTTATTTGGACTTCTCGATCATCGTAGTCCTAATTATACTTGCCCTATATTTTTGTTACGAAATTTTTTTATTGCTTACAAAAAAAATGATTTGATAAATAATTTCTTAATTAATTTAATAATTCGGATTTATTTCTATATAAACTAACAATTATGTACAAAGTATATACCATCCACTGTGAGCAAAAGATAAAATTTCAAAAACGTTTTTTAATCTCTACCTGAATAAAGTCCATAATTTGATGTCATAGGGTCGTGATTTTGGTAATTACCTCTAAATTGTGCATCATCACTTCTTCCGATTGTGAGAATTAAATTTTCCTATTACCCAAAATCCAACACAAAAGGTGATGATTACGGAAATACAATTTTGGCTCAGCCAGCAAAACAATGCCGACAATAACGACGACGACTACGCGGTATATTATACACATACACAATAACTGACGATGCTGCTGATATCCTCATTATAGCATAGGACATGAATGATGGCGGCCGACGTGACGCGACGCGACGGTCATTTGTGCACACACCCAGATGTTATACGTACAAATTTTTTGGTGATGGGCATCATATAGCCAAAAGCAAATAAGCTGCTCTGTCTTCACTGCAAGGACTATACAGTATACACCCCCGTGAAATTTTTGTGTCGGTAAATCTAATGCTAACGCCAGATAGATGATGATAACACGAAACGAAGCAGAAAACCAAAAGCAGCGCAAAACCAACAACGCAACGTCAATAAAATAAAAGCCCCTCACGGATACAAAATCCTTAAATCAAACTCGCAATTGAATACACACACACACACCAAAACACACCCACACAAAATACAAAAACGGACTCGCTGAACTCTGTGATTAGGTGGCAATTATATGTTCATTAGGCAAACGAAGCTACGAAAGAAATCCTTTCTAAATTCGAATGATGATGATATGTGTGTTTTTGTTGTTCTGCTTTGGGGGTATTGTATACGTACTAGGTATACATAGATATGTATTTTTGTGGTACCCTCTGGGTTACATATATGTATACGAAATATTTTTCTAGGGATTCGGCAGATCCTTGTGATGTTGCCAAAAGCGGTTCCGATTCATCTCAATTGTCTGATGGCGAGTGATTAGCAATTGGTAAACATAATAAAAAACAACAGAGCAATTTTCTGATGATGTGTTCGTGATGTGATGACGTTAGAAACGACTTCTTTTGACTGTTCAAAATTTACAGGGTGCCCTAAAGGATTAATAAGATAAAACTGTAGGTTTAAACTCTAAACATATATAGATTATGATATTTTTTTAGAAATTTTACGTAAAGCCGTTAAGCTTATATCTTTGGTTAGCTTTGGTTGGCTTGTCAAGATATAGGACTTTAGGCTTTATCAACGTGACAATGCCTCATTTTGATTGTTTTAGTATCTGAATTAAAGTGGTGATACCACAACTTAAAAAATCTGAAACCGCTGTTTTTTATACGCAGTATTACCACAGCGCGAGATAATAACTTGCCACACTTATTTTCCAAAATCACCTGGATTATACCTATAAGCCCGCGTAATTACATTTTAGTTTTACATCATTTCCCAAGACGAACTTCTTAACCTAAGCTGTTTTCTAATTACAAATAAAAATATATAATGTAAATATATTCCATTTTTGTTTCTAAAAAAAAATCAGTTTAATAATCAGTTCAGTCGGTAACACCCTTTGTCAATTTTTGGCGCACATTTTATACCAGGGGACACAAACATATATCTTCTCCTCTGCTTAGGAGCCATGTTTTTCGAGGCTAATAATAATAATTGGTAAATTAGTAGAGCCTTGTATTTGTTTGGCTTAGTGCCTGCCATCATTAGTTTCGAGTTAAATTTGGGAGAATTAAGTTTTTGGATGTGGGTTATATGATCCGCACCTCTTTGTCCTCTAGTTAATTCCAAGGGTAGGGAGACAGGAATTTTGTGCAGCAAAATGCCGCAATAACAAATTGCCTCATGGGAATTTTTCGGGACGGTCTTATATTGCATTTTCCTCGCTGCTCGAGTTCAGGGTGTAATGGGAACGTTTGTCACTTGTATTGCACAAATAAATCGTCCCGTCACCTCGTTACTAACACTGAGCGATACACACATTTTATCCAGCTACAAAGGAGAGGGTGAAGGGGTGGTGCTACCTAAATACACTAATATATATGTGCAAATACATATAGATGCAAAAAATGGGTATATCGCAGTTCCGTTTGGCATTATTTGAGTGCGGAAATAGTTTACAACTTTTCTGCATTTGAGTTTGTAAATTGCAGTTTGCTGAGTGTTTGGTTAGAGGGTTGTATATAAATACACATTCCATATGGATATGCGATGCATTAAACGTATGTATACATGTAGGTATATGACACTTTGCGGGGTGTGAATATTTAATTTTATTCTCACCCCAAAAGTGTATTTGTTCTCCGAGATGCATACAATATGTAACCCAAAAAGCTATGAGCCGAAGCGAGATCATATATATACGAGGTAAACATACATCTGCATTGCTGCATGCAACATTCAAACCAGCAAAGCCGAAATCCATGAATAGCAAAGTGAGTCAATTTGTTTCGAAAAGGTGGTTCTTTGTTTAAACACCTTCCCGGTTTCAAGAGAAGTTTCTAGGATGCGATTCAATTATTGAAATCCTTATAAGAAGGTGCACAGTTTGACGTGCTGGATATTACAAAAAAAATTATATTGAAGGTTTGTGGTTTCATGTATAAAATTTCAAACGAAATACATTTTTCAAAAGTTTTAATGACATTTCTGTTTCCAATTTGAAATATGAAGTTTTGGTAAGAACTAGTTAAATACAATTTTGAAATATTCTACGAAAAAAAAAATAAACATACATAGTTTGAGTTAAGAATGAAATCATATAAGGTTATAGGTTAGGTTGACGAGGCTGTTATAGCGAAACTTTGACACATTTAGACCATGAGTTCGTTCAACATAAAAAAACATACAAACGCATTGGTTTTGACAGTAACATGAATTTGTTTTAATTTTTTTTCAGCTTTTTTTAAGTAAATTCGTGTATTTATTACAAAATTTTTGGTTTTAAGCAATAAATATGGATTTTTTTGTTAAATACCTATCATTTATCTTTTTTCGTCCTGCAATCATTACACCAAATAATTTGCTAATCCGAATAATTTGGTAACCCGAATACCCCCTAGGAATAATTGTTTTGGATTAAAAGACATTACGTAGGTACATTTATCTTTTTTTTAACAGAAAGGTGACGGTATCTTCAGAAAATAAAATATTCGTGTTATGTTATCCTGATTTTTTCTTTTAAAGAATTGACTGTTTGCATTTAAAGCATACAAACGCTGAGCTAAAACAAGAGATTATCGCTGCACATACATTTCAGTTGATTCCAAGTCAACCCACCAAATTGTCTTGGTTGACAACTTCAAGTTAACTCCAGATTTAAATTGAAGAAACTGAAAGAATGATAAAAGATTTAACTGGAGTTAAAACCGGGAACATGGAATGATTTCGCAAAGCTGTCTTTAAAATTAAGCAGAGTTCAATTTTTCAGTACATGATTCAAGGAAATTTCTAACATTCATCTTCATAATTTACTAGAAAGCAGCCGGTGAATGTTGCATTGCTCTATTCTATTATTTGTTTAAAGTTCGGATGCCAGCTCTTTTGTTTCACATATTTCGAATTATAATTCTTAAACTTAATGCGCAGCTGATACAAAACTAAAAATCTTATAGAAAGATAACACAAAGAAATGATTATGAAAAATTCCGTTCTAATTTTTTTTTTAAATGCCATCAGTTTTAGGACGAAATTGATAATATTTCTATAAGGTTAATAGGTAAAGTTTCCATGATATTTTTTTGCACTGATTTTTTTTTAAATTTGTTTTGCAATCGGTGGATTATTTTCCTGTGTTTTTGCTTCAACTGCTTACATAATCTGCTTCTTTACTTGTGCCTCATGGAAGTATACGAAAGCGAAAAAATATGTGATGGAAAACGAGCTGCCCTACAAGAACTTACTCCAATCTGTTTGACGTTTCTCTTTTTCCTTAAATGACTATATTACTTCCTTTCTTTTCGCTGCTTACAGAGAACTTGGAAAAATTGTAGAATGGTAATTTTTCGCAAGGGAGGTGAAAGGTATGATTCACAGCATTATTATATGGTTGTGTATACTTGACAATCATTTTTAAGAAGTCAGAAGAAATAGAGTAAAGCCTCGCGATATTCACATATCGTAACAGCGGACTTTAAATTTAACACTGAAAAATCAGCAAGCTAAGATATTTAATATATATATTCGAATTGTAGGATTATACTATTTCGTGGCAACGGTTTTCATATGCTTTCACCAAGAAAAATTGAGCAAATGATATGACAGAACAACCCCGAAATAAAAACAAAGACGGGATTCTCAAAATGGCCTCGTTTTGCTGACAATAACACATTGTTTTACTTCCATATATACTTCTCATCAAGTTCGTACATAGAAGACATTATTAAAATACAAAAACACGGTTGATTCTCCAAATCAATTAGATTTAAAACTGAAAATTATAAAAAACAAGACCTTGTCTCATTTTACAAACTCTGATGATCCCTCTTTTCTAACTCCACCAGGCATCCCAAGCTTCGGCAAAATTTTGTATTCTTTCCTGGTATTCAATTAAAATCAAAATAATGACTGAACACCGATAATACTGTCAGTCGGTAATGTTATTTTCGCTGCACAGAGGCATCAAACAACACAATATTCATCCCGCTAAATGTTTTCTGTTCACTCTCCACCACCAACCAACACACACGATCACTTTGGCTCGTGTGGACTTAATCACAGGTGTCTTGGAAGCCATCTCGCTTTTCAAAGTTGATGCGGGTTTCGTGTGAAATCAATGAGCGCGCTTTTACCGCCTGATAGCATGGCGTTACTTATTAAGTTGGCCAATTATGTGCAATTCTTTGCTTGATGTCTAACTCTTCTCCAATGTAAGAAAAAAAATACCATCTTCAGGTGGATATACACATAATTCTTCGTGCTTGTTTTTTTTTTTGTATTATTTAAGTTAATATCAAACTCGAATCATTGACCGTTCTGGTATTGATCATAGTTCCAATTAGTTACAATAGAGTGACTTCGCGTTCTTCAAGCAGCATCAAGATTTTTGCATAGTAAGCAAGTAAGTTATTTTTAATTGTTTCATAAGTCCGATAACGGATTTAATCATTCTACAAAAAAAAAAAATGGAAAATGAGGAAAATTGCGAGCACACGCGAACTTAGATTGCATCACATATTTATAATTGATTTATGCAAATAACCTTTGAAACTCTAATAATAGGTTGAGAAACTACAAACCACTTGGTATTTTGTTTTGCAGGGTAAGAACACTCTTGAAGTATTAGCGAAGCTTATGAATATTGGTCATTTGCATTTAAGGTATGTTAAGTGAGTTGTTTATAAAAAAGGATATACATCCCACTCAGTAGAAGGAAGTATACGAAAAGCAAAGTTTTAATTTTTTTTAAATTAATTGAATACAAAAATTTAATAAAGCTTATAGATATCAAAATATTATGTTACACTGTTTTAATACCTCGGGAAAAATAATTTAGAAGACAGTCCACCAAGAAAAGCCATTTTCATTGCTATCCTATATTTTTTCATCGGTATTTCATGCAAGTTTTCCAAAGTATTTATATAAATATATCACAATATATATTTCTTGTTTTTTTTTCTCAAAAATGAATTTAGGAAAAGAGCACCCTAAAACTATCTTAAGAAAAAAAACCACAGATAAATATTCCAAACTAAAACTATAAGTGAACATGGACATTCTCGCACCAAACCAAAGTCACAGCAACTAATTAAGAAAGGAGTCACTTTTAATTACTGTCATCATCACCATAAAACTCAGCACAGAAAATCGTGCTCTGGCTATCTGATAAACAAAAAAAAATCCCTAATAACCGAAAATGTGTTTTCTCGCCACAACTCAAGATGTTCTGCTGATTGCAAAACCCTCTAGGGATTCACAAGTTTTTCGTCGTCGTCCACTCATGTCATTATTAAAGCAACTCCAACGTTTTGCTCTCATTTGGAAATATTTTGCTGAGGGTGGAAATTCCCGGTAGAGTTTTGGTTGAAATTTATATTGAAATGATACCAAATATAATTTTTTTTTCTCGTCCTTTTTTTTAATCGGGTTAATTTTTTTATTACTGGATCCTTTGCGGGTATTAAATAAAAATTAAGTTTATTCCGCTGGGACGGAGAGAGAGAGAGAGAAAAAGAGTTTGGTGCTATAGTATTCCTGGGTGGAACATTACTTTTTGGATTAAAAAACGGAAAAATACGCTTTTCTCCTATGTACTATAAATAAGCTTTAATGGGAAACAATTGCAAAAGCAAGCTTATAAAAAATTGCAGAAATATTTTGTCTGTACGGAGTGAAGTTTTTTTTGTTTTATTGCAATGGTAATGAAAGTGGCAACAGATACAAAATTGTTGATGTAATAAAGTTTATACTACTTGATTTATGTTGTGTCAAATTCATCCAAATTTAAGGGTTTATTTATAAAAAATATAAAATTTTTAAACAAGAGTCTGTACTTGATTTTCTTTTATTTATAAGTGTTAGGTACAGTTAAACTCCGAAATATGATAATTCTAGATTCAACCGGTAAGACTGTTAAGATTGTTCAGCAGGAAAACATACAAATGGTGTTGTTTTTGAAATTCATTCCACACTTGAACGACTTAATCGCATGACCTTTTGCTCTTTTGATAAACAACTATGTATAATGTATTTACACATTGAAAATATATGTTAATACTTCAATAATTTAATGTTCAATAAGTAAAAGGTACTAACAAAATTAATTATTTATTCGGTTTAAAAAATTGTTTGTAAATTTTACAATTACTATAGACACTACTTGTACGAAGTTTAATCAAAATGGTAAGCAGCGTTTTTAACAAAATTTGAATAAACCAAAATGGTTGTATGGCATCTATCCACTCTAGATGAGGTTAACCAAAAAAATTGAATTTCCCTAATAGGGAAGCATACAAAAATGATCCGTACAAATTTAAAGCAATTTGAAGGTTAGGCTCTTGATAAAATTACAGTGGACACACGACGTAAGCTCGCATATAGACGCACAAACTTGCCGACGCACGGTATTATGAAATCCACTTTTTAGGAGCTCTCCACCATAGCAGTATTAATTTTGATAACAGAAAGCATTATAAAAAGTAGTTAACATACTTTTCAATATCTTCAAACATATTTTCCCTATTGAAGTTCTTAGGCTAAGTAGATATTGGCCGAGTTCAACGCACATCTGAATATTCAGAATTCTGAATTTTTGAAGCTCTTGATTGGCCAGCTGTCAGAAAAAGTTCTGAAAATTCAGATGACTTCTGACAGCTGGCTAATCAAGAGCTTCAAAAATTCAGAATTCTAAATATTCAGATGTGCATTGAACTCGGCCATTCTTTGATCTAGAAAATCCATCAAAATCTAAGTTTATTGATTTGTTGAAAATTGCCAAAAAGTAAACATTAAACAAACAAAACAACACAAAAAAAAAACGATTCCACTCTTCAAATATACCATTATCATCTTCATCATGGATAAACAAAAAAAAAACAGATCGTCTCAAATTACGAGCAAAGTTAACATCACAAACGAGAGAGTGTATGGTGCGGATTTAAATTCAAAAGAAATCGCGGGCGCGTGTCATTCTGTTTCCTGTTCCTTGAATTTTGTACAAAGTGCACACAAGAAGAGAAACATCTGCATGCACATCAGCACATATCCTAGACTGCGAGATGAAGATGAAGGTAAATTCTTTATTTTATTTTTTTTCTTCTTTTGTATGAAAACATCTTCAGTAAGGTTACGTCGTGAAAGATTTGCCCGCAGTAGCAGCAGCGGGAGTGTAGAGCTGTGCTCTTTGCGAGGATTGCAATTGATTCCTGCCAGAAGCGTCAATGTACATTATGTAGGAATCGTTGTTGTCGCGTCGTAGAGGTCCAAACGGAAGTTCCTTCGACAGAAAGGAAGAGAGCAAAAACGAAGAATTATTTAGTGATTTGATTCCTTTGAGAGTTGTAAACAGATGTGTTTTGTAGTGCGTAAGGTGGGGCACAAGCACAATCCAATGAAAAAATGCTGCAGATTTCAAAGTGAAAAGGACTCAGATTTATATTTGCTTTGCGGTATTATTTTACATTTTTGGATAAGAACCACCTGAAGGGACCTTTTCTATTCTACATGTTTTTTTTGTTGATTTGGTTAAGTTGACTGAAGTGTGCCTGGATTTAGTTTTGGAATTCAAAAAAAGGATCCCCGAAACAGATGTTTTATTTCGCGGATAAGTTCAATAGACGCGCTTACATTAATTATTTGCTTTGTATTGAGACATGTGACGTGTGCGATGTGTGCGACTTTGATTTGGACTTTAAAGTGGCATGGCGTGATTTGTTTGATATTTGTTCTGATTATTTTGTTATGTTTGCTTTACTGACATTTTTTTAAATAAGGGGGTACGACGAAAAATAATAAAGCTAGGATTTAGAATGTTGTTCTTAAAATAGGATAAATAAATCATGATTTAACTACAGGGAATTACATTGACTATTGTATAGTGACTCTCGTACTATTGACTGGACAAAAATATCCATGGCAGCTATGAAGCAACACATTAAAGGTGAATTAACATGCATCTTTAAAGTGTTGCATATGTTAATGTATATTTAATGTTCTTTAATGTGTTGCCTCATTGATCAGAATGTTATGAATTATTTAACAAGAAAATGTTTAAAATGTCAAACGTGGACCTTTGTTTGATTTTGTTTTGTAAAATAATTTTATTTTGAATCTTTTAAATGTAATATTGTTTAAATCAATGAGAAGTACCAAAATGCAGATCGCGAATAATCCCAAAATAAGGTCTCCGGGATCTTAGTCCTATACATATGTAAAATATTCGCAATGAAAGGATGCCACCTGAACGATCAGCAGTTGGTCAAAAAGTCGACTAGATTCAGAAATTGGTCAGTTATAGGTTTTTTTTGCGAATTTTTAAAGTTTTTGAAAAGTCGTGCGGATTGCAACCTTGAAAAATATTAAAAAATTCATTAAAATTCATTAAAAGAATGGCTGACTAATTACTGAAAATAATAAACCTTTTATGATGTTACTTAAACCTTCCAAGTGGAATACTTATTTTGCGAATATCCCACTAAAAATTTATTTAAAAAACATCTATGGCTCACCGATTTCTGAAACTAGTTGACCTTTTTTGACCAATTAATGACCTTTTTTAGGGCATACTTTTTTGCAAATAAACAACATACATATACATACGTATGGGGTGCTAAGACCGCGGAACCCTTATTTCTACGTTATTCGTGTATATATTTTGAAATGGCTTAACTGATTTTGTTATTATTTTGCCATCAGATACTTCTAAAAGTTCAAACAAAATTGCATTTTAAAATTCTGAAATTCATTTTTTTACAAAAACTAATCGAACAAAACACCCATTATTTTCTAGTACTTTTGAAATGTTTAACATTTTGTTGAGGAAGACGTCAACAAACTTTACAAAAGTATAATCAGGACCCATATGTTCTGTAACTCCCGCATCCATAAAATATGTAGGTCGAGAAACTTTAAAAATGAAACAAAACTTATAATATTTGTTTCAATTTTCATCGTTTCTCGAATTATTTAATCGATGCAAGAGTTACAGAATATGTGGGTCCTAGTTATATAACTGAAATTGTGTGATAGAACGCAAATTGTTAGATCAAGAAAAATGTAGCTCACAGCTTACAGCTTAATTTAAAATTTATTAAAAATCATCGAAGCCGTTTTGGTCGTTGGAACTATTAGAACAGGCAGACAGGCGGAATCGCGGAATTAACTTGCCATTTTGATGTTAAGTTTCATTTAAATATTTCTCTTTGATTTATTAAAACTTTGTCCGTTGCAAGTAAAAGTCGATAAAAATTGCTCTATACAAACAAAAATGGATCTAGTCTATAATCCTTAAGAAGCTAATGTATATACTATCCTTCTATAGTTTTCTATTCTTATTTTATATCGTGGCAACGATTAACTATATAAGTTTAAAAAAAAAAAAAAAAAAAAAGCTTCTGTACCTGTTACTATAGCACCTGCTTAAGCTAATTTTTCAATATTGTCCTCGATGTAGACAAATACAATTCTTGAAGTTTTAAAACTACCATAAATCAGAATAACTTTTCAAATATCAGCAACCAACTTTGATGAATATTAAGAAAACAAAAAATAGCTGCACTCTGTGAACATAACAACAGTTTCCCCATTAATCTTCATACTGAATTTTGAAACTGATGCACATATCCACACAACACGGAAAAATAAAATAAATCGACGACGACGACGGACAAACGGATGAAAAAAAAAACACACACAAAAATACTCCAATCAAATCATCGATGTATCGTAAAAATTTCCTTCCGTAAGATACTTCCGGTGTGCGGTGCATTTGATACGCCCGCCATTGTTCTAGGGAAAATATTGACCATCGATCATTAGATCCGCTTGTGTGGTGGCCTTTCACATGCACTCGTTCGGTCACATTTCTAGCTAAGCTGTACATAGCTATGGCAGCAAGGCCACCCTAATCGATTTTACCCGCTTGTGTGTGCAATATTTTTCCAGATTTTTTTTTCATTTTCATTTTGTGAATGACATAAAAGAAAAAATCCGACACAAAAATATCCTTCCACCAACGTTCGCAACCATTACTTTAAACACACACAGACATCAGAGAGAAAGAGAGATAGATACAGAGAAGTTTCTAAATTGGCGGAAAATTACAAACATAACATTGAGCATGGTCAGCACAGGAACAACAAATCTAAACGTTTCAACTGTGCACTGTATTGACCCATTTTGATATGAAATATTTATTACAAACACAAAAGATATCGACGAAAATAAAGGATCTCTTTTGCCCTTGCTGATAATGACATTTTGCCAACTCCTCGACAGGGGTCCACTATAACGACGACGACGATGACTACGACGATGACTACGACGCACGATGATGCCGATGAGGTTTGTCGTGTCAGGGATGCTTTTAAGTATTTTTACCTTCCTAATAATGAAAAGAGTCAGCATTGTGTTGGTTTGGGTGAGGCTTCTTCAGGTAAGATGTTAAAAAGGATAAATGTCTCGGGACTATCTTGTGCGACAAATTGAAACGACAACATTTAGAACACTATTACACAATTGAAAAGTCGGTGTGAGCGATGACATTTTACTCAATACACATCTCGCTTTTCTGTCACTTTGTCGGGTGTGTTCAAAGGATATCTATTTTCCCTGATGCTGGGGGACCACCATCGGAACGGATTCATTATTATCATGCATTATCTAGGGTATAGAAAATTATACAAAGTGGTTGCAGAGACAAAACCACTCTTCCTGGTATATACTCTTGTTTATAAATAGATTCTACGAGATACACTCTTCAGAGATTCGAACACGCAAAGGACATCCCGTTTTTTTCTTGTTTAATGTCTGTTTGCATATAGTATCAAAGCAACATTTACCATAGGTTTTATGATTGCAAACTTATACTATGCATAAATTTGCATTAACTCTTGATGAAAAGAATATACGTGAGCGATACGATGCGACGACGATGATGCAAGTTTACCTCAGTTTTTTTTTATATATATTTTTACTGATACTAGAAAAGTTTTCATTGAAGTCGGATATATGGTATAGAAGAATAACGATTCTTTCCAAGGATAATGCTTCACCTGAGGCAGTTTTTGCACAGCAAGGATTGGAGAGAATGCATGATAGGTTGTTGTGTTGTTAAAGAAGGGTAAAAGAAAAATAAACTTTGAACTTTTTCCATATATAGAAAAGTGAATGCAAATTGGATGGGGGTCCTTGAGAGAGACGAACGAGTGGAAGGTGACATTTTCATATTGTAACAGATTTATTTTTACTTTGTTGTTGTTTATTTTTTGTTGCTTTCTTTTCAACCTTAATACAGTCAAAGAAATGTTTTCGAGTTAAAAGCAAGATTTGAAGTCGACAGGTATGAGTTTTTTTAAGCAGGAAAATGCAAATCGCTTCGATTAAACTATAACCTATAAAAGCGTGATCAAAATATCTATGAGTTTTCAAGTAATTAAATTAACTTTTAGATATCCTCTTGAGGCATTTTAAAATTCTTTGAATTTTATAAGAAAGGTTCTACCGCAAACATTTCATATACCTATAAGGTACACCGATAAAAGTCTTCGCACTATGCAAATGGTACAATGAACATGTTGAACTATATTGGGTCTAACATATACGGGATATATTGTATACTTTTTCGTGGAATATATGACTGCTCATATATTTATATTTCATTTTTGAAAAATTTAAAGCAATAGCTTGTGGCATAATGGTTAGTGCGTAGGACTTTCACTTCAAAGGTCTGCAAATCGAATTCCCAGCATTTGCCACCCTATACCACATAGGACTACAAACAACACATGAATGGTTGAGGGCTTTAAGACATTAAGACATGGTTTTCCACGATCATTCACGCCACCAATTTTCTTTATTTGAAAAAGGCCTATTAGATGATAAGATTAAGTACAATTTTTCAGGACACCATGACCTCGTGTTTGCTTCTAAAAATTTGCTGTGCTGGCTATTCACTTTTTAAAAAAATGACCATGATATATTCATAGTTTACATAATGTTATACAAAGATCAAAAAGTATCTATAGCTCTCGAGACTTGTTATACATAGATTTAATTATAAAGCTGGATTGTTGTTTTTTTTCATAAAATAAAGAAAACGTTCGATTATGATTTGGTAAAAAAGGTAAAATGTTTAAAAGATTTTTCCTATTTTGTTTGATACTTACAAAAGCATACTTTTTTTCTAACAAAACATATACTGTCTTCCCAAAGGACCTCTTTCTTGCCTTGATAACCTGTGCTGGAATTATGCCGAAATGAAGTACGAATTTCGATGTTTTATGTCAAAGATGTACTTTATAAAATGAGATTTTATATCAAAAATTTTTGATTTTTGAACATAGTTGATAGTTGTTTATATGGTGAGCTTACATTAACGTGTATTTACCTTCATATTGTCAATCTCCATCTTTTTACTTTAAACCTCTATGTACGTGCGTTTTAAAAACCTCATTTTTTACCCAACGTTGATTGTAATCGGTCTAACAAAAAAAAAAAAACATTCGCGTGAATTAATTTAACCATCACATCGATATTATCTCAAAACACATAACATATCAAGTGCAATGTAATTGTGAAAGCAATTATAAACCAAACAAAGAAACAACGATGGCAACTGTGATGGGGAGCACAAAAAAAAATATACTTAACGACACTCTTTACACAAATACAGTCCAAGTATTCCAATTCCTACTATGACAACCAACTGAAAAAACACCATATGGCAACCAATATGGTCAACAAAAGGCGCCCATCATTGCTTGGTCTGGCCTGGCCTGGCAAAGTGGCCAACGAACGTCCACACTGCATACCACGACTGTCTTGGCCATATAAGGACACTATCAGCAGCCGCTATGCCGCCCAATCCCTGCGATGCATGATAATACTTCTTTGTGTGTTGCTGCATCATCAGCTACTACTGTTGACTGTGTTTTTGTTTACTCCTCCTGCCAGAAGGTTCACTCTTGGCGGCGGCACAGGTTTCTTAGTGACATCTTTCCCCTATATGCCGCTACCGCATGCATAATATGCAATTGAATGATTACTGAATTTGTAACAAAAGATCGCACGTGACAAATCCATAAATGGAAGGTTGCTGTCGTCCCAGATCGCTGATCCTTCATAAGCGATACGAGAGTTTGCCAGTTGTCCGACATTGCAGCGCGCGGTCGATGGAACGCGCGCCTCCTTGCTATTTATGCACAGCACGAAAAACCTATCCATCGATCAGATCTCCGATCGACGATCACCATCGATCCTCGTACATCTGTTCGGCATTAATGATTTTTACAAATACAAGCCTTGCCAATGATTGACCATCAAAAAAGTGTAAGCAGTTAGCAATGGAGGGAGGCGGTAGTAGGAGAGGCAGCGAATTAAAAACTTATCGCAGTTGGAAAAACTTGCCAAAGTACCCTTGGAATCCGGCTGCTGCGAACATCATTGCCATTGAGTGTTGACCATCATCCATAGCCATAGGCCATCCACAGGAGGACAGCAGTTTCCCCGAAGTTATGCGCTAAACAACGGCCCCAGTGCCGGACAGATAATTAAATTCCCGCATTTTTAAGAACGTCACCAGTATGAATATCTCGTGTGTCCTTTCATAAATAATAAATATACGCACTGATCGCAAAGCGAGTGTCGGCACTCGCCAAACCTCGCCATAGCTCTCAGCTTCTACCAACTGCGCCAACATGATGTTCCAACATACGCCCGCCATTAGAGGCATCAGAGAGGTCTGCTGCTTGCTGACGCTGGCTGGTATACGAAACTGGTTAATTGAATAAACTTTACGTCACATTCTGAGGAGCGCAATTCTTCTCTTGTTTTTATACTTCTTATGGTCCGGTACGGGACAGAAGTTTGTTCTTGTGCGCATGATGATGATCTCAATGATAACAAAACCAGATCATGTCTCGCACTTACAACCGTGCTTTCATTCCGTGCCACCTGACCAAAGATTCCTGCGCCTGATGCGCGCATAAACGATCGAGTCCATAAAAGGAATGTGGGCGCTGCTGCTGCGGCTGCCCCAGGTACTCCTCATGCTGGTGCATGGTGCATCCATCTATTCATCAGCTAACAACTATCCTGATTTCTGCTGAACACACACTGCACCAGTCGCACAATAATTCACTCATTAATTAAAGGTTTTTCATTCATGAAATGCCAGTGAATTGTTGCTAATGTGCCTTGCGCGTGCGCAATATCTCGTCAAATGTCATCGAATGGCACGTCTGTCGCTCGTGGATATTGACGAGTTTGGCTTTTTTGCTTCTTTGTTTTAAGTTTATTATAAATATTTACAGACGGACGTGCCAGGATCAACAAGGAAGAATTAAAGGGGTTTTTGTTTAAAAAAAAATAAAAAAAAATATTCATTCACCTTCAGGGAGTCTGATTGTTCAACCATCTATGGTCAAGACTTGTTTTGCAAGTGATGTTTATATGTGGATGCAGTATTATTGCATTTATCAACAAAACAAAAAAATTATGAACAAAGTTAATGAGGAATAACTCTGAATTCAGCTTATAATTTTGTAAAACTCCTTAGTCCCGGCTTAGTAACCGTTTAGTAACCACTTAGAAACCGTTTATTAACTTCTTAATAATAGTTTAGTGACATGAAAAACAATTCACAGCAAAACCTCAGATTTTAAATATTTTTAAGTTCTTACATCAGCTCTTTTGTTTTGATATGAAAAACCTTTTATCACACCTTATCTTTTGTTCGATTATTTACAAGGGTGTACGCAGAGGATTTCGAGCAGAGTAGGAATGAAAGAAACATTCAGCTAAATTGAGTATTCAATTTTTTTGTAATTAAAGTTGGTCAAAATAATTCCCGTAGTAAATGACTAATATTGTTTTTGTGATTATTTTGTAATTATTATTTTTTAAATTATGCTCCTAATAACGTTTATTTCTGTTTATTTTATTTTGTGGATGAATCTGAATTAAAAAAAAAAACATTTAAACAAAGCTCCCCGTAAACTAAATAATTGATATAATTCGATGCTGCCAAAAAAAATTTCAATCAAATCAAATCGTTCACCTACCTTGCCTTCTGTAGGCCAATCGGTCGTTTACTCCCATTGCAGGTGACATTCTTTCAATTTAATGCTTAATCGGATATGTTTTACACGCTGACCGCGATCGACTTTTTAGATTGTGCACTTGCCATCAATTTTAATGCACCCGATACGCACTTGATGTTCACTAATGAAGATTTAATTGATTTGGTTAACCCATCAATTATCCAGAGGTTGACTAGGGTGGCCGCTCCGCGTATACGAATACACACATATCGGACTCACACAACTGACAACCTGACTGACCACCATAGAAGGGTTATCTCGATTGCAGAATTTATATTTCGATTGAATTGATTAATTGAACAGGTGTTCGATGGCGATGTCTCAATGGACACTGGAAAGATAATGCCGCATCGTCCGTATAAATCCACAAGAACAGAACATAAAAGACCAGCACAGGACAGGACGCGATTTACATTTTTAATGTAGTTTCGGATGCGCATATCCTGCCTCTAGATGGGAAGAAATCCAATTTGCAGGACCACAAATGACCAAAACGCAAAGGACAAATAATCAAAGAATAGAAGAGAAAAATCAACATTGCTTGCAATTGGGCACATAATTCCCCATTGTGTCGTGTGTGTGTGTGTGTGTGTCCATTTATGAAAAGAGCCCCTATAAGTTTGTTAAAAGATCAACCAAAAATGTCCTCAATTTGACCATTTGCAGGACACATTGAATTGGTTTCAAAGAGAAAATATAATCCGTAGGCAACCATAACAAAAATGCCATCTCTGATGATGAGAAAGACATTTTGCGGATACTTTTCCTCTCCAGCTTTGTCTTTGTCCAAATTGAATCTGTATCTTTTATAACTCTCAGCACCCCTTATTTGGTTTTGTCTTTGTTGCTATGGTTGTTGCATTCAAAGGATAGTTTTTGGCCATCAGCATATAGGTATAAGTTAACCTGCGTTTAGAAGAGTGGGTCACATATGTATATGCTCTTATTGCTGTATGTCATTAGTTTCCTTCTACTCAAAAATATGTACTTATTATATCTATCTGAATGTCATGATAAGTACATAAAGGAAATTCTTTCTTTATTTTGATAGCATATTTTCCTGTACAGGACATGAAATAAAGGATATCCTCATATAAAATATAACTTGTACCTTTATACACTCACATCTTGTCTACTTATTTTGTCTTTGTTGGATATGTAGATGCATTGTGCACATTGAGCTAATACTGATTGTGTCTAGTGCACAAAATGCAATTATCTCGGTAATGCGCTTTGCGGATTTCCGAAAGGACGACCATGAGCATACAGTTTTTTTCGTTGTTTTCTATCGGTTTAATTTTTTTTTTATTCCAAAATTTGATCTAGTAAAAAATTGTAATCAGCAATAGTAAAAAAAAAAACAACATAATTGAATATTTGCTTTATTTCATTAAATAATCTGAATTGATTAGTTTTGCGAATTTGATGAACACATTTTCCATTTTATTTATTTCACTGTCCTCCCATGTGGAAAATTGATTTATTAAAAGCTGCCGGAAAAACTGCCCTGAATTAGTAAAGGATTTGAATTTATTTGTGAATCGACCGAGAGCTTAAACTAAAAAGGAGCTTACATTTTTGCAACCCTGATTTCAGCTAAGGATTTCTCCTAGACGAAGAGCCAACATCAAGTTTCGGAACCAAATTCATGAACACGTGTGTAGGTATAGGAATTACAGTTTTGATATCAAATTTAAAAGTTTGGCGGTGTTTTTGTCAGAAGCTGATATATCTCGGTGTGTCAGAGTGGTAGAGAAAACTCAAGAGATGAGTGTGTACATCAAGAGGTGGTGTATAAAAGGGGGCAGGCATGACCCTACTAATTTTACCACGTCCACTTGTGTTAAAGTGTTTATTTCTTTCTAGGTGGAGAATAGAAAACCATTATGGTGGACTTAGTTCCCGGGGATTTATTTCACTTTCTATGGATCGTTTACTGAAAAAAGCATCTATACTTTTTGACTGATATCATTTCTTTTGAATATTTGTGGTTATTGGAAATAATATGCACCATCAATCTGGATTACTTCCAAGATTTTTTGATCGACCAACATCTTGTTTAAAACAAATAAAATTAAGTGTAAGTTTGCCCCTCGGCCCATTACCCCTGATAAAAATCATACGTACACCCTTGGTGTACATGACACATATGTATATGACCTCAAGTACAGCCAGTAAAACAGTTTTTTGCAAATTTTTAACTCTACCGAAACTCGCCCTAAAGAATTTTGTCTACTACACTTGACTATTCTCAAATTCTATAAGGAATCTAGCTGGCCCGCCCGCCTTCGCATAAAAATTACAAAAGAAAATATAGATATGTAAATATTTAACCTACTTTTTGTAATAATTGAATACTACTTTCTGAGTTTTAACCCACTTCACGTTATGAATAGTGAAATTCGTAAAAATTTGATCATATAAGTAAAACTTTTATTACTTTCCCAACACAGAAAGAGTTTTTGTAATCAAAAATCCCTTTTTTGTGTTTATCCCATTTCAATCTAGGTATAAATATCAAATTTCTAAAAATAACATTTCCAACATAAAAAGAATTTTTAAAATTGGATGTCCAATATGTCCAATAAATATCAATTTAAAAAAAAAAATTCTAACATCCATCCAACATAACTTTAGATTTTTACCCCATTTAACCCTATAAGTAACAAATTTTTGAAAAAACAACCCTAAAGCCATCCACAAAAGAATTTATAAAATCGGACATTTTTTATTTGTACCCCATTTTACCTTACAAATTACAAAAAGAATATTCCTAAAGCCATTTCCTTAGAAAGACCTCTCAAACAAAAAAGAGTTTCTTAAATCGGACACTTTTATTTTTACGCCATTTCCTGAGAAAATCTTCGTAAAAAAAAAGAATTTCTTAAATGTAACAATTTTTTTCTTATTTTAACCCCATTTCACCCTACAAATATTAACATTTTGAAGAATAATATCCCAAAAGTCATTTTCAAAGAATAACCTTTAAAAAAAAAAAGAATTTCTTAAATCGGACAATTTTTTTTACTGAAAAACAAAATGTGCACATACAGCGCCACCTGCTGAGCACTTTCCAACTTTTTTTTCTAAACCTTCGCGTAGCAATTGTGAACAAACCTGCATCCGAACACACCTCGATCCATTCTTATGTATGTAGATGTTAGGTTTTTTTATTTTTATTTAAAAGATAAGTTGACCCACAAAGAAATATACAAAAATACATGTGTAGTAATTTGGGATAAGATTGCTCAGCGGACAAGAGTCATCAGTGCGGTTTTCTCTGTTGTTAGTAACAGAGAAAACTTCAAATGTACAAATCTATGTATTATCGATCTTTAACAAACCACAAGATTTAAAGACATAAAAGCTTTTCTTTAATTGCAGTTTCACGTAATATGTACAAAATTTACTTTGTTTCATTCATATTAGAAAACTTATATCAATCAATACAACTTCCTCGTCTGCATAATGTATGAATATGAATTATTGTAGAACACTATTTTCAATTTTCATATCTATCTATAATATATGATATCCTTGCGTGTGGAAACCTTTATAGATACAATCAAAATGTAATCTCACAAATTGCAGCATTGTTTACTGACTAAAATGAACGCAATCGATTCATGCATTGCCACGATTGCATGGAAAACTCTCTCCTCTGTTTTTTTTTTTATTTTCTTCCACTCAAAAACCATTTCATGGATTAGTATAGTTATACATGTGGGTGAGCAATATATTTTTTTTTTTTTTTTAAGTTAAATACAAAAATCACAGTAGCAGGTGCCTGATATTATACTTTCAGAAATTGTTCTAGCAGCGAATAAGAGACAGAAGAACAAAGACAACTACTAGCTCCATACTATACACATAGACGGCACTAGGGGAAACATTATAAAATAAATAGAAATGAAACCACAATACGAAAAAAAAATTCCAAACTCAAATCAATTAACGAAATTGTTTGCTACCGAACGTTTCTTCCGCCAGAATAAATAAATTCAAAAACAACAACTGGCTGTGTTGGTGAATTTTATATATATGTTTGTGCACAAATGGCCGTTATTATCCTTTTCTGTGGAAGTAGGTGTATAAACACTAAAAGCGTTGTTTTTTTTTTGCTTGCAGCAAAGTCGTTAGAAAAGTGTGTGGCACAACACAGCCATGAATTTCAAAATTTAATTTGATGATTTGATTTTCAATTTATTTGCTTGTCGAAAATTTGCACAAATTTAACGGAAATTTATAAATCATTTATCTATTCCAGATTCGTTTTCATGTAGGTACTAAGTTATTTTTGAAATGCTATATTCACAAATAACCTTGTGCATCAAAACCATCTCCTGCAACCCCCTCTGCCCTATCGGGTATCATCGGCTTTTATGATGATGATGAGCAATGAATTATTTTATATTCATAGAATTGTTGTTGCTGTGTTAATTTTACACCAGAATAGAAAGTGGTGAACCGACAAAACGAAAATATTGTCTAAATGTAAATATGCAAATGAATTTATATCGTCGCATAGAGGTTAACCTGCATAAAAAAATAAGTGATATAATAAATTCCTTGAATGGGAAAATATGCTTATTTAATTTGTATACCTAATGGGTCAGATTTTGTACAGATTTAACATTTATTTTAATAATTATTTTAGCTAGTCACTAATAGAATCCGAAAACTTCCAACATCCCGGTTGAGTTAACTTTCATTCAAATTTAAAATTTTACGTGCAATTGGTTCTATGATACTTAAGTACAGAATGATTTCTGTCACCTACAGTTTTAAATTTTGACACTTTTGAATAGAAGCTAAGACTAAGATATAAAAATCGAACTGCCTCTTTTTAATGAAAAGCTGTAAAGGAATGTTAAAAGATTCCAAATGCATACATACTATCAATGCGGGAGAGTGACAAATGCTCCAAGAGAAAAAATCTCGTCATAAATAAGTGATTCTCAATTAAGCCGTTCGGATTCGACAGAAAATTGTAGGTTTTCTCCATTCCTGCCGAACACACGTTCACAGGAATGATTGATTTAAATTATGAAAGATTTTTCCGGCAACACAATGTATAGATACAAGGTACATATTTAAAGGGTGATTTTTAGAGGTATAGAACTTTAAGTTGGCAACACTATTATAACTGGCGGCCATTTTGTTAGCTGTCAGGAGATTTATTTTTAGTTTGGTTTGGCATTGCAAGAATTGAAGCCACAGGATCACTTAGCTAGGCGTAGATTTGGTGAATAGGCCCAACAAAAAAAATTGCCGTTGATCCCAATTTCCATAAGCGAATTTTGTTTAGCGATGAAGCTCACTTTTGGTCGAATGGATACGTCAATAAACAAAACTGCAGTATTTGAGCGATGATAATCCTCAAGTGTATGTTGAGACACCGTTACATCCACAAAAACTGACTGTTTGGTGTGCTTTATGGTTCGGTGGAATTATTGGTCCGTACTTCTTTACTTGATTTATTGAAGGAAACTTTTGGTAACCACATAGTTTCACGTGACGGACCCGTGAATTGATCTCCAAGATCATGTGACTTATCGCCGCTTGACTATTTTCTGTGGGGATATGTGAAGTCGCTAGTCTACGCCGATAAGCCCGAAACGATTGACCACTTGGAGGACAACATTCGCCGCGTTATTGCCGATATACGGTCACAAATGTTGGAAGAAATCATCGAAAATTGGATCTCAAGATTAGACTACGTCCGAGCCATCAGCCGTGGCGGTCATATACCAGAAATCATATTTCAATTATAATGCCAGTAGATTATCTTTCGAATAAAGTAAATTTCATGTCAATTTAAAAAAAATTATCTTTTTTTTATTCCATTTCAAAGTTCTATACCTCTAAAAGAAAAGTATGT
Organism: Leucozona laternaria; assembly: GCA_932273885.2. Taxonomy (NCBI): domain Eukaryota; kingdom Metazoa; phylum Arthropoda; class Insecta; order Diptera; family Syrphidae; genus Leucozona; species Leucozona laternaria. The sequence continues at coordinate 128,925,042 of OW026367.1, read as the reverse complement.
ATTATTGTATACATCAATATAGGTTCTAGAATTGGTGCCGTGAAATAAGGCCAAATGAAGGTAATTTTTTGCTTTGAAAAATTAAAATAAGGTCAGATGTGGAAGCAAAATAAGGAACGGCATATTTCGAACTAAAGGAATTTAATTTTTGTGTTTTGGAAGGAAGTGTTTCGGTCCGGTTTTTTGCTTGACTTAGCTCAACGACCTACTGCATTTCTTTAGAATCAACATCAGATGCTAACATTAGAGTTGAAAATACAATCTTTCAAATTAGCGAAATAAGCAATATCCGCTCAATATGGAACTACTAGGAACTATTATGAACAAGAAGAAGTTGCGCAAAATTTTAAACAACCCGGTGTTTAAGAATAAACATGATACTATACTTAACAATTTTTTAACTTTAAAGCTCTTTACTAAAATGTTCTTAGGTTTAATCAATTTTTAACTAGTGTCATACTTAACCTATTTTCTTAATAAACTCTGACTGAACACGCCTAAAACAGTTACAGTTCGTGCAAAAATATAAGCAAACATACCTTTTCACATTTGTTATTGTCAAAGTTACATAATGGAGTTAGTATGATACTAAAAAGATAAAAAAGGCATTTAGTGATTTTAATTTTAATAAAATGTTAAAAAGATAGTACCTAACTACAATGCTAAATCGTTTAAATGTTTTAACACCGAATTAAATAGTCTAAAATTTTGGGCCGCTTCGCATTCGGGGCCCAATATGAAGATTTTTCACCTGTGCACACAAAAATACTATCAATGGTAATTAAAGTCAATAAGGTCAATTTTTATTACAACAATTATAAAACTATAAGAAAGGACAACAATATAAATCTCTATCCAAAAATATACCTAACAAAGAAATTAAACTCAAATCATTTCCAGCAAACCAAACCAAAGAAAACAGGTATATGTATCTCTATCTACTTTGAACCAAACCGAAAAAAAAATATGAAAATTTGCCCCAAAACATCTCAGTTTCATTGTTGCAAAAGACAAAACCAACAAAATTTATCCAAACCCAAAATCCAGTGCCACTGGATAGACTGGATAATGGAGGAGAGTTTGTTAAAGTTATTAAGTGTCTGCCGCATGTGATTTGCTTAAAATCCTCGACGTTGTTGTTTGCTAAATAAAAATAACAATCACCGTGTAAACACCGGGTAAACATCTCATTTAGCCCCTACTAAACATTTGAGCTGTTTTCTCAGGTAAATTGTACCCAAGTCCTCTATGGATGATGGTTTAGGTATATGATGTTTACGCTTTGGATTCTCCTCATGTCATCAGCTGGCTTCTCGTCTTTCAGTTCTTTCGACGATGAAGTGAAGACGACGACGACGGTGACGACGACGGCGACGATGAAGGAAAAAATGATGCGCCTGCCTTCTCTTATTTTGCAAGAAAAATATAGGCAATAAGGCGCGTGCTGCTTAAACAAACAAAAGTGAAAGCACCCCCTTAAGCACCTGGTAAAACATAGACTAAACATAAACAAAAGAAGGCTCGAGTGAAAATCGTGGAAATTATTGTCTCTACTCGAGGACGAAACACCTGTCTTGTCTTTGTGTTGTGCCCTGTATGTCGCTGCTAGATAGAAAAATTCATGTGTGCGTAGGTACATATATGAACTATCTATAGAACTATGCTGATGATTTCCGTTTTCCTGTTTCATTCGCTCTAATCAATGAGTTCATCTTTTAATCGAAATTTCTGCATTACAAAGCTGGTTATTACCACTACGTGTTTATCGTCTATATCCTTGTTTATTTATTGGTCTCATTTTTGATTCCTTTGTGAAGAATGAATAATAAACTCGGACGTGTAGGAACTCTATAAAAAATGCTAATGCTAATATAGTTGGATATTTACACGAAAATAAGCAATTATAATATTCGATAACATGAACAACTTTAGCGTGCTAAGGTGATTGTTTCCAAGTTTTCATTGCCTGGCGATTGCGATTGGTTATTTTGGACAAATTAGGGTATGATGAAAAAAAAAACAAAAACTAACAGAGTGTGGAAATAGTGTGTGAAATACTAATACACTTCGTTATATTGTTAATCGATAACATTAATGATATGCAACCTAATTTGCTAGCTATAAGTAATTAGCTACACATAAATGAAACATTTTAGATATTTGCTTTGAATTAAACTCTACAAATTATTAAATATTTGAAAACACGTCCCAAGATAATCTTCTGGTTAACCTAAATAAAAAACTAAATCCTGCTTTAGTTTAAAATAATATGAAAATATATTTTCCAGAGCTAGTTTGAATTAAGTTTAAGAAAATATTTTGCAACATAACAACACATTACCTCAGTTCGTTTACTTCCCAAAACTGCCAATTTCTACCAATCTAAGTCCAAAGTTCTGGCAAAGTTCATATATAAAAAAAAAACAAAATTGGACTTAAAATTGGAGCAATTGGAAGTTTTGGGAAGTAAACGAACAGGAGCTAATGTTGAGACTATTCCTCCACAGAAACAAGTCTTTAATTGTCCGAAGGTTTTTGATACAAAATGTGGCATTTTAATTTTGTACTTGCGATAAACATATACCTACCTTTGTTTTATATGTATCTATTTACATATGTGGTATTTGCGGATATCTACTATATGGCAAGTATCTACTCAATTTAAAAAAATCGAACTAGAGATTTTGATCAAAATTTACATTAAGATGATAAAAGTGGCATAAGACGAAAAAAGTGGGTCTCGCAATTCTGTTCGGCTGTCTAATTGTAATTTCGTTCCAACTTTCTTAAAATTTTAGTACCAAGGTTTTTTTGGCCATTTCTTGAGGACCCAGCGGTACCCACCTTTCAATCTTTCATACAAATTTTTTTCGCCAAATAGGAAAATCTTATCTTTCATAAAATCGGTTCAACGGATTTAAATAAAAACAGTAACATAATTTTAAAGGTATAGACTGCCATTTAGTGAAAAAGTGGTTAGGTAAAAAAAAGGCACCTCTCAAAGAAAGAATTTTTTGATTTGTGCTTCTCTGGAAAAGTATTCTACTGATTTTGATCAATTTTTTAATGAAGAATTATTGATAAATTTTAAACAATTTTGTGAACCACAATTTTTAAAACGATATTATTTTAATTTTTAAAAAAGTTTCAACATTTTTCTTTTGAAAACTCAATATTTCAAAAATGATCAATGCGGTAAATTTTTTTTGATAAGAAAGAACTTCTGAGTGTCACAATTAGTATGATCAATTTGACATTATTAAATTTTATATTGTGCCATATTATTAACAGTATTTCTCATCATCCGATTAATTAATTTAATTTAAATTTCGTATACTGAAGCTTCCAATCTGTTAATTAAGATTTATTTAAGAAACCATTATGGTGTACAACGCGTTGGTGTTAAAACAGTTTCAGAAGTTGTTTATAGAATTTATTTCTAATTATGTTGAATTGAAATAATTTTCCAGTTTAAATATGTTCCTACCTAATATAATTTCCATGCCTACATAATGTAATGTCCAACACGGTGCTATATTTCTCAATTTCATATACATAGGTACTCGAATATTACACCCTTCAACGAAAATATGTTTCTGACAGATGAAATAAAATATAGGCCCCCAAAATGAATTTATTTCCTTTAAAATCAGATGAATAGGTTTACAATATTCAGATTTCAGACTTATGGCCCAAAGTCGTACATTTTATTTTGTACAGACAACAACTTTTTTATACCTACATATACAACATTTTGAAATAAATACAAAATTATTATGCCGATTATGGAATTCGCAATAATGGATTCGCGGTGATTTGCAGTGCTGTGTTCTCTTTCCTTTACATGGCAAATAAGTAAAGAGGAACGAGTGCACTGCAATGCGAATCCAGAATTGCGAATTCCATAATCGGCATGAATATTTCAATTTTTTGTTGCCAAAATTAATTTTCGAAAATAATTTTATTAGTCAGAAATTCAAAAAATTCTTTATTAAAAAAATATTTAGACATAAAGACTTATATTTCTTGTTCAACTTTTCTTTCATAAGTATGAAATTTAATTTAATTTTATTTTTAAATGTTTAAATAGTTTAATTTTTTTCTAAAAAGCTTCAACTTTAGAGCTTAAGTGACAGTTTACGCTGAGGAAAAAGTAGATGATAAGTATTTAAGATGGATATAAATATTTAAGTTTCGTATCTGCAAAGGTCTTTAAAAGAGTTTAAAAAAGGAGTTAAAGTACTAATTCCCTAATATTCCCAAGATCCAGTATATAAATAAGTAACATCTTAATTAAAATCTCAATTATAAATATGTACGTATAAAAAGCAAATAAAATTAGTTCAGCAAAAGAAGAATACAACAATATAATCAAACGAATAAAAAACAACGTGCTCTGAACCTGAGTTATCAGATTAACAAGAACAAAAAAAATAACCTCAACATTACTTCCCACGAAATCCCGGGCTATACGTTAATGAGCCTGTGAATTTCCAATTTCATCAGGTACATTTGCGCTTGTATAAGTAATACATTTCCATGAGTTTCCCAATAGCTACATATAATAAATGATTTCTTTAAGAAGGCGAATAAAAGACGTGAAGAAAATCCTTTCGTCTGGATTTTCTGTGTCTTTTGAAGAATTGTTTCTGAAAAATCCTGGATTGTTAACAAAATTCCTACTAGGTGGCAGGCGATTTCGTTTTTTTGTTTTCTTCACGTACCCAGGACAGCATGTCGATGAGAAAAGACTGAAAATGTTTAAATTGTTTGTCATTTTCGACAAACAAACGAGGCTACCATAACCATCAACGCGGCACAATGTCCACTAAAAACGATGTATTGTGGGAAAATACATCACTAGATCCATCAAAACAGGTAAATTGTCGTTAAAAATGGACACACATGTTTGTTATTAAGGCGTGCAACACGAAATTCGTTGACTTTAATAACGCACAAGAGCTCTCACACCTGTAGAATTTGTGTAACCTTAAAATGGATTGTTCGGATGGTGCGTATACCTATTGTAAACGGAAGGAAATTCCAATATAATCGCAAACATATGGATGTGATATGTTGTCGTTGGAAATTGGAAACCCCAAAAACCTATTGGTATTTCCAGATTATTTTGAAGAATAAATTGCCATTTAAAATAAAGGCCCTGGTCTGGTAAAAAGAAAGAACAATTTTATTATTCCTGATAAGAAAGATGTCTTTCAATGAGAGAGATAAATTGAAGAGGACAGCAGTGTCATCAACATATAAGAGGATAGTAGGTATAGTACCTAATCGTTCCCAAAAGAGTCCTTAACAAAATCAATTCCTTTTGGTTTCATATAATATTACAGGTATTTGAGGCCATGAGTATAGCCTTATCTGATTTTTGCACTTATTTCTAAAAAGACAAAAACTAAAATGATAACATAACAAATATCTGTTCATTTTGAAACTGCAACAGTTTTTGTCATACTTAATATTAGTTTTCGACATTTTAAAATTTTAATAAGGTTAAAAGTCTGTTAGGCTACTATAGCCCTGATGGCCTCAAGCCGCTATGATAAGTTTATTTAAGATAGAGCAGTGTCAAGACTAGTCGTAGAAAATTCTTTTTGCATTCACTTACCACATTTACAAAGTCCTGAAAAGTGACATAACCAGGTCCATTAGGTACTTTTACTTTAATGGCTCTCTCGTACAAAAGCTCACGTTTGTTCATAGGCACTTGTGATAAAAATTCGTGTGATTTAAGTGCTGTTACGAAATCATCAACGGGAATTTCACCAAAGCCTTCTGGGTCGAACTAAAATTAAAAAAAAAATATTATTTTAATTAAGTAAATAACAGTTGATCAGTCTTTTTGAATGTGTCCTCAATTTTTGATGTGTAAACATCTATGCTGGCGGTAGAGTGAAAAAAAAACGTGAACGTTCGTGTGCAACGTTACGTCGTGCAACGTTACGGTGTGCAACGTTACGATCTACATACTAGGATGGGTTTCAGTGAAAAAATCTTAAGATCCCCTTCAAGCAAAAACAAGTCCGTTTTGGATCCGTTTACACATATTAACCGTGAGTCCCGGCACTCACACAATTTTTTTCATTTCCAGTCGATTCACACCGCATGGGAAAAAATCGGTCGGCATTTAGAATCACACAGCAAGGCTTACGCAACTTCGTACGACTGTCGTAAAGTTAATGACGTCACAAATGAACTGTCAAATTTTGATGCAAAAATAAAGCTAATGGCTTATTAATTATTCTTTTAGTGAAAAAATCTATTCCGAACTTTAATTTATCAATGATCTTTGATAAGGTAGTTCAGTAATTGAAATAATAAAAGTAATTTTGCAAGAATAAATAATTAAGTCAGCAGCATCAAAATAATCACCGGATTTGATTTTTAAGTGCCTCAAAACTTTAAATTAAAATGTATAATTCTTAAATAATATGTCTTATTCCCTAAAAAAATAAATCCCAACTTTTATTTTTAATATTTCGTCAAACAATAATTAAAGATCGTTAAGTCCTTTAATTCAGCCCTGGCAATTTTTATGAGATTTTCCGATACGATGGATTCTGTGATGCTTTTTTTCGGGATTCGTAAGAAGTTTCCGATTGCGATGGAATTCATGATATGGCTGATTGTCCCTCTACCTATGGAATACGTTAATCATCTTTGATTAGTGTCATTTTTTTGTATCTAACTTATTAAACCAATTTAGTACAAGCATCGGTGGTTCAGTGGTAGAATGCTCGCCTGCCACGCGGGCGGCCCGGGTTCGATTCCCGGCCGATGCAAATTATTTTTTTTTTATTTTCATAAAATTTTATGAATATTTTTAATAAGTATAATCATTCGAAAAACTTACCATATCGAAAAGAAGTTTCCATTTCTAAAATTTAAGAAGAAAATAAAATGTTAGTCAAAAACACCAGGGTTTCTGTTTTAATTCACTTACGTCTCGTAAAAGTTCCCTCCGTAATTCGGCCTCATCAAATTCCGAATTAAGATCCGTGTGGTCTGTATCGTAAACTCCATCGTTTCCGCACTAATATCAATAGAAAAAACAATTGATGATGCAATATTTTAGGTTTTATTTTTAAAAGTTTAATAAACCTGTGAAAGTGTTCCAATAGAAACAAACGATCCGGCTATCGTTGAAATATGTTCCGCTTCAACTGGCAGTGTTTCTTGTTGGCTGGTACTAGTATTTTGATTTGGATTATCGGTTCCGCGCGAACTACATCGATCAAATCCTGGCCACATTCTTATCGCCGGGCTATCTTTTCAGTGTTTTTATTTTTTCCATTCAAATTGCTTACAGTGTCAAATGCAACAACAAAAAGTCAGTTCAAAGAAAAATGTGTCGTTAACTGCTATCAGGCATTTTATGCACAAATTAAATTTTTCTGAATACTAAAAGTAGACATCAGCTTTCTAATTATCCTAGAAATATGCAAGAAAAATTTGTTATTAATAAAAATATAATATTAGTTGCCTAAAATGGACTGTGTGCTTGGAGTTGCGCGTCTAGCCGATGTTTTAATCGGAAATAATGGAGTTCGAACCCCAGCTGGGCCTCGGATATTTATTCTACATTCCCTTATTCATTTAAAGAAAATTTCTCCTCTCAATGGAGTATTTCCAATTTGAAAAGGGATAGAACAAAATATCCCCGTTTAATCGTAGGCAAGGGTTATCAATACTCGTTATCTACTTCATGCACGGGTAATATTTTAATTTTATTATTGAATAGTTAGAATACAACATATTATTATCTGATGTTAGAATTTATATGAAACCATTTTTTCTATCTGAAACATTTTTTCAATTCATCTTTTTGTTAAGTAAAATTCAGGCACATTATTAAATTCCCATCATCGTAAGTCTTGACTTTTGGCTTGGTGTCGTGAAAGTTACTCCAAGCGTAGATCAGTATATTTTTTGTGTAATTGTTTTCTCCAAAAAATTTTAATTGAAAAAAAGCTGTTCAAAAACTATTACCTGTGTATTCGAAAATTGAAATAACTAGACTCAAAAACAATAAACAAAAATTGATTTCTGGCTTTAAAAAGTTGTAGAAAATTGTATTGTATTTCCGTTGTTTGCTTCAAAAAATACATTTTCAACTTCACTAAACTGTATTTAAAAATGATAAAAAAGTTTGGACACAAAATTTTATAGTATCTACTCTGTCTACTAGAAGACATAAAATAAAATGCAAGGGCTTGCGGTTCTTGTGGTTTAAATGGCTTAGAATTTTTATAATATAAATTAGAGAAAATGGTTAGGAAGCATGTGATGAAACTCGTCCTTTAAACTCCATAAACCAAGTCCTCATACAAAAAATTTGTCCTCAAAACAAAGAACGCCGGGCCGCATTCTGAATTCTTAAAATATTGTTTTACTTACATATGTATATGTACATATGTACATTACATATAGGTACCTAAATAGACATACATATTGTACATAAATTATTAAATATTTTTAAAACAAATTTGGTATGCTAATTTTAAGGATGTTTTAGTCATATAAACCTGAAAATTTAATTTCCAAACAATTCACTAACCCGTCTTGACGACATCGATTTTTCAAAAAAACATTTTTTTGAAAATTTGTATATACATATTTAATTTTATTTTGACTTAAAATCCATCCTGTGTAAAAATTTTGATCGAAATCAGTTAAGCTGGTAACGAGAAATTCGATTATGAAAAAAAACGTTTCCATGCCAGGTACCATTTATTTTTAGAGCTAACACAAAATTAAATTTATCCCCCTAGGGAATCACCGACAAATCTTAAGTTAGATGCTTGAAGAAGCTTTAGTGGACAGATTCGTACAGACATACAGAGTAGATTTTTGTCGTATTATTTTCTCTAATAAATTCATATTTTATACAGTGCCGAGCAAAATAATAGCAGTGTAATCTGTTAAAAAATATAATTTGTCATATCTTTACAATGCAGCCACTTTTTCTAACTTCTACTGTAGTGTGGTGCTCATGGACATTAAGTTAACCATTTGAAGTCATAGTTTAACGGCTTACTCTTAATGCTTTGATTAAATGTCACTTTGTCTGGTGTCTTTCCGTATTTTAAGCGAGCAAAATAATAGCAGTGTTATCGTCAAGTTCAATTTAAAGTATTGTGTTTCCTTCAATTATGATTTGGATGTTATAAAAAGTAAGCCCTATTCTTTTACTTTATATTTCAACCGAATTTGTTTAAAAAATTCATAATTTGGTCTTATGAAGTAAACACTGGACACCGCAAAGGCGCCAACTCATTAAAAACCTAATTACGGACGGCAACACCTATGAGGAAGTTCAGGGACTTATTGGGTATTCGGCGAAAATAGCCAGAAATGACATAATATTTGAGGGAAAGTGGAAACACGGTAGCGTAAAAAAGCTCTTACGATATCTTACATAAATCGTGTTGTTCGGTTTTCAAGAATGCATCCTACTGCTGCAGCCACACAGATTGTGGGTGAACTTGATTTACCATGCGGTATCCATATTGTAAGAAGACGATTGAGGGATCACAACTTGAATGCTCGCAATCCAAGAAAAGCCCCACTTCTGAAGAAAATGCCCATAGCCAAAGAAATAAAGTTTGCGCCAGATCATTTGGGATGGGTTCGTGAAAAATGGAGGAATATTCTTTGGACTGACGAGATTGAAGTTGTACTTTATGGTGGTAAAGGATCTCGGCAGTATGTAAGACGATCACCAAATACCGAATATGACCCTAGATACACCACCAAAACGATAAAACACGGAGGATTTCGTATCATTATATGGGGATACTCTCATACTATGGAGTTGGTCCAATATATTGGATCAAAAGTATAATTAATCAACACTCGTGTGTAGAAATTTTGCAGGACATCATGCAACCATATGCAGACTTCAAAATGCCGTTTAAATGCGTCTTTTAGCAGAATAATGACCCAAAGCGCACTAGCAGAACAGCTTAACAATAGTTTCAGGACTAGAAGATTGAGGTCTAGGAGTGGCCTGCTCAGTTTCCGTACCTCAATCGCTTTGAAAATCTTTGGGCGGACATAAAAAAAGAAGTCTCGAATGCCAAACCAAAAAACCAGCAGGGTTGGAGATAAATATCACTGCAAAGATGTGAGGGGGTTTTCGACTCAATGGTCGTCAAATGGCGTCGTTGCGAAACTGTGTTAAAAAATAATGGTCATGCTACTAAATACTAACTAAAATTACAATAAATTGAACTTTTTGAACCCTTATTTGGACTTAATTATACACAATGAGATAAGCACTCTGCTATTATTTTGCTCCCTTTGTTTTCGAACATATTTTGTTTCTGTATAGTTACTACTTTATTGATCAATAAATTATCATTCAATTTATAAAAAAAAAACCTACAAAGTTTTACCAACAATGATTTCTAAAATCAAACTTCCTTTGATTTTTCATTTTTGTCTAAACTTATTTTTCGTTGCACTGCTATTTTTTTCTTCGCAGCTGTATGTACTGTACAAGTTTACATGTACTGTTCCTATAACATCATCGGAGAATAATTTTTAGTTTGAATAATGTTATTTTGGCGCTCGAAAAAAATAGGTAGGTATGATGGAACATTTAAAAACATTATGGAACGCCTTTAACAATATCCAGAAAACACTTAATACAAATACTTTACTAAGTACCTATCTATAAATGTATGCATATTTTACAGTTTCCAGATGTAATTATTGTTACCAAACTATAAAACTTATGAAATCTTCAAGGAACTCAATTTGAAACTATTGAAGCAATAAAATACTTTCCAACTGCGATTTAAAGAAATCGATTTCTCCCCGAAAATAAAACACCAACACTGAAGGGCGAAAGTTGTCTTTCAAATCTCTAAACATCTTCTTATTCTTAACCCAATTCTGTTTTCTGTTTACTCACCGTTAGATACAACAATACCTACAGTTTGAGATAAATATAATGATGACGTTATCATTGACATCAAAAATTTAGCCAAACCAAAAAGTAAACATACCAGCCACACTATTTTTCTTACTCTCTGTCTCTCTCTCTTTCGATTTTCTATTCAAGGATTGCAGTTTTGCAGTCACATGGCATTCTGGCCTGGCATAAGGTTATTGATCTCACAGACATGACTAAAGGCAACAGCGGAGCCTTACAAATATTAGTTCTACCTCTATTCTGTGTCTACCGACAAGTTACGAAGTCATTATGTGACATCGATGTAAATTTTCAAAACACACTCCCACAGTACTCAACTGACAGAAGCCATTGCCAAAGTCCTTTGGGGTTAGGGGCAAACAAAATGATTTACACTGTTTTGTAGGTGGCAATGGGCAGAGGCGCACTCTTCCTAACCACTTGCCTTCTTGTATAATATTTTAATAAAGCACACAAGGGATACAACGCAAAACAAAAAATAGAAGAATATTTTACACTATCCTGCAGTCGCGAGGACTTCAGAAATTCCATTTGGCGCAGAATCCTTGCAATCCAGTCTCTTAAGTGGGGGATGATGAATATAATTCCCTGTATCGTTTTGTTCCGTCGAGTAGCAACATAAAAATGAATTACAAAAATTAAATTACTAATTATATGTTGTTTGTTGCTCGAGTTCGTGGGGAGTTCCGAAGAACAGCCCAATGGATCGATAAATCACTTTACTTGGCCACCCCTTTTTTGTTTGGGGCCACACTGATACTATACCACCTCACCAACAGAATGCGGTTTTTGACCAAAACAAAATTTGAAAATCGTTGCGGACTCTGCGGCTCCGCGAGCACTCAGTTGGAATTATTTAAAACAAAAAACAAAAACTATTTGTTATTTGAAAATTTACCAAGAGTTGCACAATTTGTGGTGTTTCACTGTACTGAATTCACGAATATGTTTATTCTCCATTCACCGGTTAGAAGAACTATATCGAAAATACGCGTATGGAACAACCCCAAACGAATTCGCGGCAAAATGACAACTACTGCCCTTGCAGGGATGCCTCTGCTATTCCACGTATGCGAAGGGTTGAATGGACACTAACCGAGGGGTGGCAGTAGCAGAGCGGTGAATGGAACAAGGATGATGCTTCTCTATGTTAATACTACTGTTGGATTTTGTCTATGCTGTAGTGGGTGGAAGGTGGTGGTAAACATGCGCAGAACTTGTCGGTAGTGATGGCAACTGCATAGCAATCAGTGTTTTGCCTCCCAAGAGATTTTCGTCTATGAAAATGCGAGCAAGGCCCCCACCCGCTCACCTAGTTCGAATTTTTTGACGGTTCCGATGCATAAGTACACGTTGTCCGCAATACGAACATATAATATAGTGAGTTGCTATACATGCGGCATTTTCTTGTGACAAAAATAAGCTGTACACGATTCAGGGTTAATGTTAATAATTTTATTTCTAATTTTTTGGGCATAAAAATTCGCCGTGCTAAACAGGTTCGCCTTTAAAAAGTGGCATATTTTGTGCTTAACAGAGAAGATATGAAGTATTGTCATTTTTAAATCAATTACATACATATGTATATCGATAGGTAAAGGCAAGTTTTGGTCTCGACCCTCTTAAAATAGTAAATTTGATATATTATCAATTGGAATGATATGTTTTGCAGTTTCTTTTTAGATGATAAGTTCTCAAATGCAAATTTATCGACAAAAAAAACACTGTATCGTTTAACACCTTATTGTTTAAAATTGAAAAACATCATTTATCAAATCCATTAAAAAATCAAAATGTTTTTGAAAATCCGAATAATTTTTAGTTATTTTCGATCGTAGAAGAGGATAAGTATTCAAATTTAAATATTTCTGATATTTTTTTTTCAAATAAATAAATAAACAATAAACTATGGCTGAAATTAAGAAGAAAGAAAGAGGATCTAAATCACAAACAAAGAAGCAGCAGGTTTCGGATAATGATTCCGAATATAGCAGCTATGACGAAAAAGAATCTGTCGATGAGTCTCCAGTGAGAACGCGGCCGCAATCAAAGACTAAAGTTAAGACTGAGGTAAATTGAAATAATTTTTTTGTTTCATTATATGATCATTAAATTAATTCATTTTAATTTAAACAGCAAACTGATGATATAGAACCTCAAGATGCAACCAGACGGGGACGACGAGGAAAAAGCACTAGAAGTCGTCGAGGCCGAAGCCGAAGTCGAAGTCGGAGTCAATCTCGTCGCGGAGGAAGACGATCTTCTAGATCTAGACGACGCTAAATGTTTTCGTTAAAAAAAAAAAAAAAAAATTATTGTTAATGAAAATTCTTTGTGTAAAATTTTCCAATAATGAAATTATAAACGTGTAATTTTCTTAAAATGTTGGTTTTTTTAATTTGTTTAATTTTTTTCAGCTGCGATTTCTTTAACTTCAAATGGGGTTTTGTATATCTATAATTTTGTTTAGTTCATCAAAATTTAATATGAAAGAAAATTTTGTAAATAAGGTCGAAAATTCTTAATTTATTTCGGGGACAGTTTTTCGCCATTAAAAGTAGGTGTGTAATGCGACTTGAAAAAAACTCGGGGTACCCGAAGTACGTATGCCAACCGGCAGAAGGCCTGGTTATTTGGGGCCGCATAAGCAATACTTTTATAAACAAAACTGTTATAAATTAGAATGTCTAGTCACTTCCTTATTTTAAATTTTGGTCGCCTGTAACTGAACCAAATTTAATCCGAGGAACACAAACAGGATCTTGTTACGGTTGTCGTTTTACTAAAACGGCCGGCCGGCGTTGCGATAAAACAACTATGGTTATTATAATAGCGGGAAGGCTGAAGAGCCGTGAAAATTCTTAATTTTTAGTTTTATTTTATTATACAAAAATTGTACCTTTTAGAGCCATTTCGTTTCAGAAAACGACTACCGTAATGAGAGTGCATAGCTTTCAAAAAATATGCAGTAGATGTTAATAATTGGATAAACCGTTAATAAGATTTCTGCCAGTATCTGACAGAAACCATGTTTTGAGCATATCTCGAAAACACTTCTTAATTTTAAAAAAAAATTGATGTTATTGTCGTTTTCAGTTGCCAAATTGTAGCCTTGATTTTTTTATTTTTGTAAACAAAGTGTAATCAATACAACTGTGAGGAGCATTAAAAGTGACACCATTGAGGTCGATATACGATGTTTTATAACTTCAATTTGATAAGATAAAAGTTTCAATCATTGACAATGATGACGACCGTTTTGAATTGATCATTATCAATGAATAGTTGATTTAAGATACAAAATTTAGTATCAATGTTTATCAATGAATAATTTGTTGGAATCTAAGGGCCAGTTTCACAGTCAGAAAAGTGGCACTTAAGTGGGCAATCTGAAATATTAAGGCGCAATATCTCAGTACACACTTACCCGAATAAGTGGCACTAAGGGCCAGTTTCACAGTCAGAAAAGTGACACTTAAGTGGGGAATTTGAAAGATTAATTCCCATTATCACCGTTCACTGTTACCTGAATAAGTGGCACTTAAGTCTCCGATGTTGGTGACTTAAGTTCCACTTACGCTAGCTATGAAATTTAGCTTAAATTCCTAATATGGGAAACATAAGTCCCACTTCTTTCGGTAAGTGCCGACTGTGAAACTGGCGCTAAGTCTCCGGTGTTGGTGACTTAAGTTCCACTTACGCTGGCTATGAAACTAAGCCTAACGTCCTTATATGGGAAACTTGAGTGCCATTTATTCCGGTGCTAGGTGTCGACTGTGAAGCTGGCCCCAAGAAGCATACGATGTGTTTTTGACCATGAAGACTTTCTCTGATTTTCATTTACATATATTCTTCAGACATTTTTGAACATTGTAAAACAAATATGAAAGCTTTGAATATTGTTAATTTAACATATTTTTTTAATAATTTGGTCTTATCTACTTGGACTAATAATTTTCCATACAAATTCTTTGAAGTTTTTTAGTTTTTTTAATATTTTTTTTTTCAAAACTTGTAATTGATAATGAATATTTCCCTTGGGACTAAATAAATAAAAATTAAATTTTAAATTGATACGAGTACATATATTAAACATAAACTCTATGAAATTATTTTTACATAAATTTCTTATGTTAAATTTTAAATATCCCAATGGAATATTTTGTTAATGTTTTGTTGTTTTTTTTTTTTTTTTTTATAAAATCAAAGTAAAATACGTGGCTTTAAGACTATCGGTAAAGTTAATATTAAATAAAAGAAAAAAAAAAAACAAACATATAATAATAATATAATAAAAGTTAAAATAGATTTTCTTTATTTTCTTTTCTGGGTGGGCCAATAACTGGAGAGTTTTTGCGGGAAGATGACTTACTTCGGTTATTCGTTGGAACTTTCAAACTTGTCAAGCTCGAACCATCGCGCATTTTGTGGTTCGAATCTTTCATGTTTTTGTCATCTGCAGAACTATTCATTTCGATTGGTGTGGAATTTAGAATAACATCAGGATCAGATAGGATATTTGCTATTTCAGAATCCTTTAAAGAGAAACAATACATGTATTAAATAGGAATGTTCGGTTTTGTTTATTGAGGAATTTAAATCGAAAACGTTTTTACCTCATTTATTGTCATATCCAGATCAGAACAATCAGTTTCTTGTCGAAAGCGTTTTACAATTTGAATGTGGGGCGATGTAGATGCCAAAACTCTTGGATATGAAAAGTCTCTCTTGGATGGTGTTTGTCCTAAAAGAAAAACATAATATGCATTAATAGGTAACAATGTTTAGAGAAGATTCAAATTTGTTTACCACTTGGAGCGTATGGCTTTGTTTCGCTATTTCGGAATGTATTTACATCTTCAATGCAATTTTTTACTTGTTCATGGTAAATACAAGCATAATCTCTAACATTCTTTTGTAAGGAGTTCATCAAGGCGATATTTTGCATATCTTGCTTTTTCAATCGGCTATTTTCATCTTTCATTAGTTGTCTGACTACCTGGCATTCGTTGGATAGCTTTCCAGCTGATTCTTCACGTATTCCCTCGAATTGAGTGCGATGAGTGGTAAGTGTAGCAGAAACATCCTCACAGTACTTTTCTGTCGATTGTTGGACATCTTCTAAACGATCTATAATTTCTTTATTTATCGCAGATTGTTCGCTGTCGACAGAATGGGTCATTGCAATGCACTTATCCAAATGTATTGAAGCATCTTCTTTGAAATTATGACACAATGTTTGTATATGACCGAGTGTTTGATGTCGTTTCTTACAGAATTCATCTGCACTTGATAGTTCCTCATCTATCGACTGTCGAATTTGTTGTTTTCCTGATTCAAGATTTTGCGTCACACTTGAGATAGCTTCTGTAAGACTTTCGTCTTCCTGGTCAATCTGTTGCATTTTTTTTAGGCATTCGGCAAGCAGATCTTGACGGCGAGTGTTTAGGACTTTTTTCGCTGCCATATTTTCATTCAACTTTTCGATTTGAGTTTCAAATGATATTTTGGATTTATCTGCAATAACTTCAAGACGTTGTTTCAAATCATCTGTATGTTGCGATATGGATTTATGACTTTCAACAATTAGGTGTGTTATATTTGCGTTTGTCTTGTCAACACACGAACGTTGTTGAACGAAGAGTTCTTGTACTTCGGTGAGACGCTGTTGCAAATTCGCCTTCAACTCATTTTCTTTTGCACGGACTACCGCAAGACCATTGCTTACGTATGTTTTGTAATCAGTGTTTCCCGAGGATAGCAAGATTAAATGTTTCGTGAGGCAATCGGTAAAAGACTCGAAAGACTCGACGTAAATGTTGGAAATGGATTCGACTTTACCCATTGCATTTGTGAGAAATGTGTTTTGTAATTTCTTACTGGTTGAAAATTCCTCATTAATCAGATCTAGGTGGGATGTGTGATCTTTTTGCAATGTTGTCAAATTTTGACCCATAAGATCAAATGAGTTTTTCATTCGGGAAGTGAACTTCTCGCATGCACTTTGAATTTTATGATCAACATCCCTGCGGCGTTCAATTGTGTTCTATAAAATTAAAACTAAGTTATTAATATAACGAAAAGAAAGCGAATAACAGACAAACAATAAATTAGAGAACTATTTAAAAGTTTAGTTTGCTTATTTATTGGATTCTGAGCTTTGAACTCCAGAACGGTGGTTTGTTATTGCTCGGAACTTTTTACTAGTGAATAAATGAGATTTTGGTCAATATCTTATTGGAATTATTGTAGGCTAAAAACTATTCCGGTGCAGATTAACAACATCTTATCTGTTTTCTGCCTGACCAACTAATAATTTGTACTTCTAGGCTTTATGAATTGTTAATTAATTAAATCAATTTAAATTCTTACTTACATGAAGCTTAAACGTATCGTTTGTTGCAATATCAGCTACTTCTAACAACTTTGATGCCTGATCCAGTAGCTGTTCTTCAGTTTTAACATGACGGTCCAGAATAACTTTTTTTTCTTTGTACCTCCGCATGGTATTTGAAAGAGCCTGCAAATAAAATTGAATTCGAATTAGAAATAAATTTTCTAAATTAGAGAAAAAAATAACCTTCTTAGTAATTTGCAGTTCCCCTTGTGTCTTGGAAAGGTCCTTCTCCTTCTTCAGCAGCTCCTCAGCCTTTTCCACGAGATTTAAACTGACTTCGTTGAAGATCTTCTCTTTGCTTGTGAGCTCATCCTTCAAAGCCTTCAACAACATCATTTTCTCATTCAACTCTCGATTCTGTGAATCCAACTTGTATGCCATATCGTTGTAAGTCTCCGTCGCAAGGTAAATGCCATTCTTGTCCCGAGCCGCCATCAGATCTCTCTTCAACTTATCAATTTCTTCGGTGTACTCTTTAAGTACTGTTTTCTTGGTTAGTTTCTGATTGACTTCAGGACGATTTTGAATGTTCTTGGCTCGATGAGCATATTCCAGCGTGCTCAGAGTCTCTTCTAGGTCTTTATGCCCTGGCGATATGGTTGCAATAATCGAGGTTTTGGTGCGTCCACCGAGGGACTCCTGCAGCAAGCGTGTCAATTTGGATTCACGATACGGGATGTGAGGCGTGCGTTCGACCAATGCCGTTATGACCCGTCCCAGTGTTAAAAGCGATTGATTGATA
Source organism: Leucozona laternaria (assembly GCA_932273885.2). Lineage (NCBI taxonomy): Eukaryota > Metazoa > Arthropoda > Insecta > Diptera > Syrphidae > Leucozona > Leucozona laternaria. Next base: position 128,906,949 of record OW026367.1, on the reverse strand, counting down.
TTCACTGTTTCTCTAGTTCGGATGCCTTTTTCGTTGCCAGCTTTCGAGACGTTCTCGCTGCCCGCCAAATCGACCAGATTCAGTTTTCCAGTTTTGAGCATTTCCTCGCCATCGATGCCACTCTCCTTGATGTGAACCAGGATCGAGAACACCGTGTGGGACCGGGATGATTGAGCGTTCATCAGAGTCTGAGCGGTTCGTCGACGTTCTTTGCCCTTCTCAAGCAACTTGTAGACGTCGTCTTTACTGTGAACTGGGATCTCTTCTAGGCCCTGGATGATAACCGAACCCTTTTTGGTGCTGTCGTCGAATATACGAATCTTGGTCGAATCCTCCGAAGACAAGAGATCACAGAGTTCTTCGTTGTACAATTCCAGATATGAGATCCGCATGGAGAACTCGAGTTCCATCATTCGAAGCTCATCGAAGAGATGACTCAGAGCTCGAGGAATTATGCCAATCTCAGAAATCTAAAAAAAAAATAAAATAGAGCATGCAAGAAGTGGAATTTCTCAACTTACATCATCCCAAGAAGATTTCAGTGCAGCACACTCTGTTCCCACCATTGTGTGGGTTTTTCCGGTGCCAGTTTGTCCATAGGCAAACACTGTACAATTATAGCCCGAGAGTACTTCTTCGATAAGTGGGCCTACAACTGTCTCATATACCTCATGTTGCTTTGAGTCTGGCCCAAAAGTCCGATCGAATGTAAATTTTTTGGTGAGTTTAGAGTCGACGATGTGGCGAGTGATAATTTCCTTTGGCGGATGGACTTCGATGACCTCAGATGATCTTATTCCATGTTCCCGAGCGTTCATAGGTCTGAAAAATATTCACTTTATAAATAACAAGCCAAGGGTTAAGGCTGCCCCAAACCAACGCGAAACATTCGCGCGAATATGCGACGACTGAATAATATTCGAAGATTCACATCGCGCCAGTGTGGGTGCTCCCATTAATCTCCATGTAAATAAATTAAGACAGGCGGAAGTTTCGTTGTCGCGCCGAATGTTTCGCGTTGGTTTGGGAGAGCCTTTAATCGCAATAAATTGAAAAACTGTACCTGACGCGCACATAAACTTGAATATTTTGGTTTGGTTTGCATATTCTTGTGGAATTTGCTCCAGCATTAGAAAAACTATTCATTGTAGTCATTTTAAATGAATCCACTTCTTACTTTTAATATAATAACTGGGAAACTTTATTGAATTTTCTTTAATCTTTTATTTTAGTTCGGGATTCAGATGTTTGTTCATTTATTGGAATTGGAATAATTTTATTGAAATGTCCACACAAATCCGTTATAAGAAAATTGGAGTTTAATATGACCATTAAGTGATGCTTGCGACATCTGGTGAAGAGCATTTAAAAGAAGACAAGTGATGCCATTTATGATGTTTTCGAGTGGATGTTTTCCATTTTCCATACGAATGAAACAGTTCCAAAATACAACAGAAAAAGAAATTCATTAAGGCTTAAAGGCTCTCCCAAACCAACGCGAAATATTCGGCGCGACAACGAAACTTCCGCCTGTCTTAATTTATTTACATGGAGATTAATGGGAGCACCCACACTGGCGCGATGCGAATCTTCGAACATTATTCAGTCGTCGCATATTCGCGCGAATGTTTCGCGTTGGTTTGGGGGAGCCTTAAAGGCTGTCCCAAACCAACGCGAAACATTCGCGCGAATATACGACGACTGAATAATGTTCGAAGATTCGCATCGCGCCAGTGTGGGTGCTCCCATTAATCTCCATGTAAATAAATTAAGACAGGCGGAAGTTTCGTTGTCGCGCCGAATGTTTCGCGTTGGTTTGGGTCAGCCTTAACTACATAAGCCAAAAAGTACTTTTGTACAAAAGTAAAAATATTTTTTTTCCCGCTAGCGCAGTTGTTTTGTGAAAAAGAATATACAATTTTTTTTTTAGACCAAAATTTAAGCTTTCTGCATCATTTTTATAAGTTTTCCAGTCAGAAAAATTATTCCAAATGAGTTTGAAAATTTTCACTTTTGTACTTTTTCACTTTTTGGGCTTATGTAGTTAAGCCTTTATGAATTTATTTTCAAAAGGACTCATTTATTTAAAAAAAATAACACAGTTTTTCATTCAGAAGGACACATAATTAATTTCGCTGCTGTAATAATGGACACAATCGCAAGCAACAGATGAAGGAGAAAACCAATGCAATTGGGATGTAAGGCGGTTCTCTTCCCTTTGAACTTTTGGTGAAAGGAAAATATGGACTGCAACGATTTTCTCTATTGCACTCAAAGACAAAAGTTGAACTATTTGGTTTAATGTGCACGCACTTATGTACATATACAGCCGAATTTATAAATGCATCATAGCGAGTGCATAGAACTATTCACTCCTTATAATTCAACTAAACGCAAAAATGTTATTCATAAAACTTATGCAACGTTGAAAAGAGGCATTAGAAGCTAAACGCGTTTGGAGGTTGAATAGTGCATACATAAGGATGTTTAAGTATCGAAATGTCACTTTGACTCATACACAGACGAGAATAAAATACAATGTTATAAGGGTGGCACTTATTTTGGGAATGCTTATATATCTTTTTTGTCCCCTCCTGAAAGTGATCAAGCTTTATTTTGAAGCTACTTTGTACAAACCAAAATGTTGTTAAATTTTTTTGAAATCGGCTAAGGGCGACGTATCCCACCGAGAAGTTAAGACTTTTCATTAAAAATGCAAGCAGTTTTCCGACTTTTACTTAAAATGTCTGTGAAAGTATAAAATTTGATGGAAATTCTTTATTTATAATAAACATGTGCTTAGATGTATGCCGAAATTAAAGTTTATTGACTATTTTCAGTGGGACACACAGAATAAATAAAAAAAACACTACCAAAATAAGTGCCACCCTAATAGATGTTGCTTTATTCTTCTCAATTTGATCGCACTGTCAGTGAATGAAACAATTATTTCAATAAAAACCATGAATTTTTTGTTCTAAAATATTAAACTATATTTTCTAACACGGCACAAAAGAAACAGTAATAAGAATAGGTACATTATGCAATATTAAATGAAATTTAAACTAATCCAATCGGTGCAGCAGAATTCGATTATTGACTTTTCACTTTCAGAGCTTAGTTTTGTTAATCAATTGTGGCAGTAAAACGTAATAGATTTTCCCTTCTTGGTAATTTATTTGACACAAGCGCATTATAACTATAATGTGTAGGGAAATATTTTATGAATTAGGATTTATGCAACGTTGAATAGTGGCTTCATAAATGCTTATGCACTATATAACTATTCAGCCGTTTAGAGGTGTTTAGCGAATTCTAATAAATTAGGCTGATAAAATATAATGCCTGTTTGGCAAAGTGAAATTTTGACCAAGTTTCCCAAACTTGGGTTTTTTCTCCTTTGGTTTCTGACACCCAATTGTGAAAATTTGTGAAAAATTTCACGTTACAAAACAGATAATAATTCGGTGTGACACAAACTGAAGAACTGATTTGGGGTGATCGTTCAATTTGTGTTAAACAAAACACAAACTTGTTAGTTGCTCGAATCGACGACTGAATAGTTTTTGCATGTGCGCGCACTCTCATTCAATTCCATAGTACTCAGTTCTCACTCTGTTATGAAACTGAAAGTTGCATGTGCGCGCCTGGCCTTATTGTTCGAATATGTTTTATTTTCATTCGTCGTCCACTCAGATAACTTCGCTTAATAAAGTTGAGTAAAGAGTGCAAAGAGATAATACTTTTTCACCTGCACAAATTTGACTTTTATAAAAATTAAGGCTTAACTACATAAGCCAAACAAGTGAAAAAGTACAGAATTTTCAAACTCATTTTGGAATAGTTTTTCTCACTGGAAAACTTATAAAAATGACGCAGAAAGATTAGATTTTGGTTTAAAAAAATGTGTATATTCTTTTTCATAAAACAACTGCGCTTGGGAAAAAAGTATTTTTACTTTTGTATTTTTGTACTTTTTGGCTTATGTAGTTAAGCCTTTAGAAGGAAACCAAAAGAGAAACGAAGATTAAAAATCTCTGTCGTGTAAAAGCAGCCATAGCCAACTTAGTTGCCCAGTGGGCGCTCTCCTATATAAACCAAGCCAATGTAATTGAATCGGGAGCAACTAAGCAACTTAAGCTAGCCATACACGAACGAGCCCAAAATCTCCGTACCAAATGGCTTGAATGTGTATGTCCCCTTTCACACGAGGAAACTGAGTTGCCAGCAACATTCATTTTGTTGGTGAGAAGGGCAAGAAGTAAGAGGGGAAAATGAAATCTCCCCGGTCAACGATTCGAGGAGATTTTTTTGACATTCCTCTTCACACACCCAGTAGAGTGTGTTCAACGAAGGTATTTTAAAAGGAAACTACAGAAAGTTGCCACGATTTTGTTTCTTCGTGTGAAAGGAACAGGAGATTATTAAGGAAATTAAAAGAAAACGTCAAAAAAATCTCCAGAAACTTGTATCCTCGTGTGAAAGGGGACTATGGCTAGCTTTAAAGTTGCCTAGTGCGCGCCAGGTCTAATACCTGTATTGTGCATTGCTGCCAACATGACAAACAAATTATCGATTGTGTCAACTCGAACTCAACTGTCAAAATTTTACTTCGTCGTATTTTGTTTTATGAAAATAATTAATAAATAAATAAATTGTTTTCACAAAAAATGTCCGACGAATACGAGTGTGTTTCACGAAATAAACTTAAGCTCAAAATCGACGATGGCTCCTCTAAGAAGAAGAAAAAAAAAAGTAAAGAAAAGAAAAAACTGCAACAATCTGTAGCAGCAGCTACAGCAGCAGCAGCTTATGTCGAAGAAACAACAAAGAAACTACCAGAGAGAAAATTAACAAAAGCTGAACAATCATTTAAACAAATGCAAGAAAAAATGGTAAAATAAATAGGTACCGTAAGACTTTTTGTCCTTAGTTTCATAATTTGTTTTTAATTATTTGACAGCAAACCAAAAGGATCACCGAAAAGGCGTCGTTAACTCACAAACAACGGGTCGAGAAATTCAACGAACACTTGGACTCACTCACAGAACATTTCGACATTCCCAAGGTTTCTTGGACCAAGTAAAAATGGAAGCAGTTGCACGAATATCTTCTTCCAAGGAGTTGGGATTCGAAAGTTGGTCTTGAAGTTGTTCGCTTTGTTAGCAGAAATAAGGACAGACAAATGAAAAAAAAAATTGTCACTTTTGTAGCTTTTAATTTACAAATCTTTAATGATCTTGAGTAGCTTAGTTTATATAAATCAACCTTTTCCGCTATCTATCGGGGGAACCGTTGATCCATAATAAAATAAAACGCGTATAAATGGAAAACTTAAACAAAAATGTACTTGAGATCAATAAAAAAAGTATATTGATTAAAACATTCATTACGAGTCTGAAATCACTATCGATTCAATTCTGCCTTTTGGTTTCTATATTTCAAGAAAAAAACCAACGCACTTCGATTTCCGTTTTGAGTTCAGAGACACTTTACTACAAGTTGGAAGAAGACAGGCTATACGTTCACTTTGGCCAGAGCTCTATTAAAAATTCAACTAGAGGAAGTTTGGACTATGAGTCTGAAGATAAATGGCGAATATAAATCATTTATTTGTGATAAGTTTCATTTTCACCAGCGATGAACAACTATACGCTATCCAACAAAAATTGGCAGTGTAGGCAAGATAGGAAGTTTGCCTCTCATTCTGGCTACAGTGGATTGCATAAATCTGTCCGTCATTAAAGCTTTCACAGGGTTGTCGTAGTGTACACGATAAGGCCAGGCGCGCACATGCAACTAAACAGTTTGGTTGCGATTTTGAGCACTATGGGAATATATGAGAGTCCGCCGGTTTATGTGGGCGGACTCTCATATAATCCCATAGTGCTCAAAATCGCAACCAAACTGTTTAGTTGCATGTGCGCGCCTGGCCTAACACTCATTATTAAAAGCTTTTTCTGAAAGCTCGAAAATCAAAAGCACCTTAACATGCCGCCTCCACTGGGCATCAACGATGTCCAACATCACAACCACAATCCAATCCACAATCTGACTTGTATGGATAATGTCACCACAAGACATTGATTTTTGTGCCTCCATTGGTTTTTTTCTAGACATGTTCATAAGCCGAGCATCGTTCATGCCCAGTGGAGGCGGCATGTAACAGAAACTCAAGGGAAAAAAGCTGAACGAATTACCAAATGTACACGGGTAACTCTGAATGAATGTACATCAAGCAGCAGCCAGTGCACACCCACACTCAGATGTGCCTTGAATAGGACGTTGGGCCTGTGTCAGATGCTATTGGAAATTCACGGGCGGGCAAACACTTTTTGTGGAGGAGGTATTTCAATTTAATATGGTGGAAAAATATGGCGCGCTACTGATTTTGAAAAAGCTCTCGCATAAGACGTGTACTGCCTATTTTTGTTGGATAGAGTATAGGTACAATAATTCATGCTCTACAATTACTGCTTTGATTGCATAAAGGAAAGATTTATCAACAATTTCTTAGTTGAGGTAGCGCTGTAGTCTTGGGTTGAACTGGGTCTCAATCAACAAGCGTATTCATCTTCAGTCAGTCACTTTAAGTTGGTTGAGGTCCCCTTTCACGTACATGTACCGCGTGACTCAGTCTTTTTATAGACCTCGAATGCGCTGAACTTCGTGGTTGAATTTTGAATATTTTACGGCCATAGCCCTATGTACTTCACCTCTAAATGACCCAATCATTTAAATACTCATGGCTAGTCCTACAAAGCTGTTGAAATAAAATAATTTTGCCACCCTAAAAATTAGAAAAAAAAAAATCCATCATCCGCCTTTGTCAAAAAATAAGAGCCAAAAACATATTTTTATATAAAACTTTTATTATCCCCAAGTGGACATACAAAAGACCGATAGGAATCACCTATCCTCCCGCAACGAGTAGCTTAATCTTCTTCTTCTTCAGCTGGTGCGGCACCTCCTTGGTTCTTCTTCATGTTCTTCCTCTTCACGCGTCCTGGGCGGCCACCACCGAAGGGCGATTTCAGAGAGAAGTCAATGTGTTTCTGTGAGTCCAGACGCACAACGAATGATGGGATGTTGACGACTTGCTTGCGGACACTAAAAAAAATATAAAAGAACACAAATTTAACAAAAGCTCAATTTAAATGGAATAAAAGGTGCTAAATTAATGAAAAAAAAAAACAACAAGTTCAGTAACTTACGGTCGATTTGCTATTGAGTGCAAATACCAAAAGACGTTGAGAGCCGGTGCAGTGGTTCTTCCCACTGTTCGACTCCCAAGTGGTCTTACTGAACAAACCATTAAATTTATCTATCTGGAGCACTTGCGGTGTCCAGTGTCAGAACTGGGATATTTACCGGATATGTCTTTGACGGATCAAAACACGAGCGTGATGGATGGACTTGGCTAATCCCAACTTGAAGACCTGGGTCTGGAGACGACGTTCCAAGAAATCTTCGATTTTCAAACCCAACACGTAATCGAGCTTCATGCGTGATTCATCGAGCACACCGATACGCACCAAACGACGAAGGAGAGCGTTACCTGCAAGAAAGCAATGTACAATGTTAATTTGTAACAAAAACGGACATCGCGAATCTTTGTGATGTATTTTCAGATTTTTAGTTTCGACAGTTTTATTTTCAGACAAGAAGTGTCAGATTATTTTATTATACATGTTAATCATCATATTAATCAAGGATTTAATTCCGTTTTACGAGAACCTTACCTTGGAACAATCTCTTCTCGTCCTTCTCATCCAAAGTAAGGAGCTCACGAGCAGCCTTACGGATTTTAGCAAGAGCGTACTTGACTCTCCAGACCTCACGCTTGTTGCGGAGACCATACTCGCCGATGATCTTTAATTCCTGATCCAAACGCGCCTTTTCATAGGGGCGACGTGGAGTCACATATGTCTTCGAAAAGACGGATGGGATTCGTCCGTTTACCATGTTGAAACTGCAAAATGAGGTTGGAAAATTTTCACAAGGTTAGACAAATAATCCGCATTTATTTCACAAATCACTAGCAATTTATTAAAATATTTGATGGATTATGAAATCTAATATTTTAATGTAGCTATTTTAATTAACATTTAATTAAAAACACAAATATTTTAATAAATAATTAGAAATATTAAAGAAATACGTACACCCGGTTCAACTGTTTTAAGATGAAAGAAAGAAAATTTCAATTTGGTTCTTCGTCAACGAAAACGTCAAATTTAAAATCTACTACATTTGAGGTGTGTTCGTTGATAGTTTTAAAAATGGTACATTTCACATCAGTCGCAGCGTTCACAAAAGTTTTTAATACTGGATTTACACGACTGACAAATTGGCAATATTCTGGAATTTAACTGTCAAAAAAATGACAGAACAATGGAAAAATTCATTCTTTTGGCAGTATAGTGATAGAAAAATGCCAATTTGTCAGTCGTGTAAATGCAGCATAAGGTACTGATTTTAAAAGGAAAGTACTGGATATTAACACAAATAATCCTAAGGTCGTACCCTTGCTCACTGGGCAAATTTTGTAGCCGGCAATTTTATTTGTCAAAAATAGGATGCGAAAATGGCGTTTCTGTTTGCCATTATGGCATTAACCTACCGCTTTCAATTATTCACCGGATAGCCAGAACATTATATACCTATTACCGAAAAAAAAACAAATTGTTAAACAAAGTTAAATACTAAAACATAAACGTCAAATTCCCAAAGGTCGGAAGTTTCTTAGTGCGTAAATAAGAATCGTAACCGATAGAAAACAAAAATAGGGACAGCAAATATCAACAGCTGTGTTAATTTAGAAGAGGCAAACAACTTATGAGTACTTTACTATTTATTTGAGAAAACCTTATTATTATGCATTGACGGCCATAGATATTATAGTTTTCATGGACCCGGTGGTAGGCTTCGCTCAGCGTTTCGCTCGATTCATTTATTTTATTTTGAGCTAATTGACCAAGCTCTGAAGTAACCATAGCAGTGTTTTATTGGTAATTTTATTGCCAGCGCAGTAAAATTTCCCTTGGCAAACAAAAACAAAGAGTGTCGATAAATTAGCCAGTAAAAGAGTGGATATAAAAGTGGTTATAATTACATAGTTAGAACTTTGAAGATGAAGATGGCGCTCTTGAAAAGTATTCATGAATTGAACCTTAATGTTGTTTTTTACTCACAAAATGGATGTGATCTATTATAATTGTAGTTTGGTGGAGACAAAATGGATGCGAACTATGATATTTGTAGCGAACACAGCCTAAAGTTGCTAAAGCGTTTTTTTAACACAGCCAAAGCGTTTTATTGGTACTTGATTATTGCGCTAGCTATAAATTACCAATAAAACACAGCTTATGATGGACAAAAGAAACACACTTTTTATACTCTGATATGTCTGAGCTAAAAAAAAATATGGATTTTTTTTGACAGTTCCGTGATCTGCTCTGAGTTACAAAAGAAAAACGCCAATTGTGAAGAAATTTTGACATTACGAAGTGACATTTGTATTCCACACAATTTAAAATCATTAGATAATGAATGTTTTGGAGTGAGTAATAAATAAATAGGACATTTAAAATACGGATTTAAAGATTGCATTTAAAATTCACTTAAATCCAGAGTGATTAATGTGGCGGTTAGAGTGGATTTGGCCTTATTTCACTTTATCAATCCGATGTAAGGCAACATTTTCCTAAGAATTTGTCATTATTTCTGTTATTTAAAACAAATTTTAGCAAAATCTATCAATTTTTTTTTGATTTCGATTGCCTACTTCTCTGGGTGTCCAAAAAGCTATTCTGCAAAATAAATAGGTATCAGTATCATCTCTTTCAATTTACAACCAGCGCACATGCTTTTCTTTCTGCAAAATGACTTCCCGCTCCCATAGCAAAAAAAAAAAAAATAGAGAAAAATCAAACATAACAATCGTCAGTCTGCAAACCGAGCACGTTGTTTGCCCCCCCACGCTATTGGCTCCAATATTTTCCCTCACACACGCATGTGTCATTCTATCAATGGTATGGGTTGCCACACTTCTCTATTAAAAGCTACCAAAACATACTTTATTGAATCAAACAAAAAAATAATTATCAAAAGCTTTCATTACAGCTATATTATTGACTTTTCAAAACTAGTTTTATGACAGAACTAGTTTTAAAGATGTTTGGAAATGGACAAATCGGTTTTATTCAAAAATATTTTGACACCTAAAACTCGAAAACTTAAAACTAGCTTTGAATAAAACTCTAAATTCATAAAACCGTGCAAAATTTAAGACTGCCAACTTCTATAAAACTAGTTTTGCTATTGAACTAATTTTGAAACAAGTCAATAATATGGCTGTTAGAGAAAAGTTTTTTGAAAATTAATATTTCGTTTATACTAAAGCAAAACCCGATATTTAAAAAAAAAAAATATTTTACCACGTTGTTCCTCGATTTATGTGAAGAATTTAGAATTGAGAACAAATTTTCTTGTTAGATTTTCACATTCGAATGAGTCAATTGAGTTTATCTTTGAAATAGTTAAATGTAAAAAATGCTGGGAGGTGATAATCGTTTCATAAAAAAATCTAATCATATTTTTCCCTGAATTCAAACATTTTCTTTAATCTTTAAATTATAAATAATAGGTACCTAAAATTTTTAATTTAAACAATGTTAACGTACTAAACAATACTAGATAATAAATCGTATTAAACTTTTTATCAAACTAATTGTTATAAATACAAAGGGTATACAACTTACCTACTGGCAGTAATTTGTTAATCTAATGTTATGAAATCTACTAAGGCAACTCTGGTCTTACCCATCTGTTGGATATGCCTGTGCAGAAAGCTGTTGGGGGTTGGGGCGTACGACGGTACCGATACCGACCAGACAAATTACAGTGAGAGACTCTTTATGAGCGAGGTACAGTACGAAAAACAGTGCTTAGCATAAGCAATGAAAGAACCTCTCAAAACAAGAAAAAAATTCAAACGCACACCCAAGCAAAACCAAATGCCAGACTGACTTGACTATGCATGAGTGTGGTGGCTGTTTTGATGTTCGGTATTGTATCGGTGTGATATTTTGAATTTCTTGTTTCGTTCGTTGGTTCTACTGAACTGACAGTTGTTGTTCGGCGGTTACACAAGCAAGAGCGCCCTCTTTCGTCCTCGTGCGAACTCCTCTATGTGTGACTAAAAGTTACGCGTCCGATTAGCGTGCCATCTCCTCCAACTCGGATCTGGATACATCTAGCATCCTACACCCACAAAGTTCATTCGTCATCATCCTCGTTGTCTTCGTCTCGTCGTCGTGGTGTCATCATCATCATCGTTTCGTGGTGGTCGTCTACTGATTTATTTTAAGCCTCAAAAAGTGTGCGATTGGTGTTTCATTAGCAATAATTATATTCAAAGCGGCCGATAGTGAAAGGATTTAAAAATTTGGCGCGTTAATATACTTGCCGCCCCCTATATATCCCAAACAAAATGTGGTGCTTGTGACTTATTCCATTGTCTTTATAATTCCAATCGAATCGAAAAAAAAACTACGAAAACTACAAAAAAAAAAAACCTGTTCAAAAGGTAAATTTGAGGGACATCACTTTTTCTATTTAAAAATTCTGTTAACGCATTTTTGTTGTACATTTATGTGTATTTTTCTGTTTATAAATAACAATATAAAATTTTGTGAATATTATGTCTTGCGAAATGCACGATACGGAAAGCATGCGGGATGCATGCAGGGAGCCAGAGGCTCCCTCCTTGTTGTCTATTTTTACTTAAACTTGTTTTTATAATTTTTGTTGAATCTTATGCCATTATGTGTGTGCGATTGCGGTGGCTGCTGCTGCTGCCGAGCTGATGCTGCAATTTATAAAAATGAAACGAACCGAAGATGAACGCCGCTCCACGCCGCACACGAAGGAACCAAAAACAAAGAATCTACATACCGACTACCTACACGTTATATTGACTTAATTCTTTAACAAAAGTATATCTTCTCCCGCGATGTTTTTTTTTCTGTCGCGTCTAGTTGGTCGGTTTTTTTTTGGTATAGAACCCAATTATACTCATATACCGGATTAAGATTTCGGGGTAGGAAAAATTTCTAGCCCGTTTTGAGTGATTTTTGAGAACTTCTAAGCGATTTAAACAGTATGGTCTGGGGGAGAAGGTGCATTGCACCCCAGCATAGATAAAAGATTATTAAAGACGATCGTTATAGTTCAAGTTGATTACATTTCTGGCCTGCAATGCCTGTCCCATTTATAATAGCTATCTCATAAGATAATAGTATTATGTAAATGGCGCCCAACGGAGGTTCTTCTTCGATGTTATTTCAAGTTATCAATTTGGGAACATTGCGAACGATAAGCGTGTCATTAAATGTCCGATAGAGATAAGTGTTAAAAATACACTTTGTTCTTGGCAATGAATAATTTTAAAGTTAGCTTGCGGGTTACTTTTCTGTTAAAATTTAATTTGGGTTTTGAAAAAAATGTATTTTACAGTTTTTTGTTCAAATTTTGTTTTCCCTTCATATTTTTGAATGTGGAGCAGATAAGTTCCAAAAAAAAGTAAACTTCTGTCCCACTTTGCATGAAAACTAAATTCAATCAACTAAGTCAGAATTAAGTCCCTTTTAGTCGACTTATGTATGTCACTGCACCTGATGCAGCGATTAAAAAATAGAATTTTTTGTTCGTCGTGTCGGTGGGTTATGTTATGAAATTTTGACAAATTATTTCTGTTAAAAATTGTTACTAATTGCGAATGATACTTTAAGACTTTTAGCCAATCAATGTTACAAAAATAGAATAAAATGAAAAAGTCAGCAGAGCAGGTTTTGGAATGAGTTTACTAACCCCTGATCGAAATTTTTAAAATGTATCTTCCAGTTAAAAATTTGAATTTAAAATATAAGCCGTTACTAAACTACCCATAACGTTATAGCACCCTGTTCTGGACCATCTGAAACGCCACATGCATACAAAGTTAATTTATTTTCCCATTATTTCTATCTATCCATTCTTTATTTTTTGTTTGGTTCTACCTGTTACATATGTAGGTATATTGTTTTGTATATTGATAGGAATAAGTTTTTGCGAGAAATTCTAAAAATAGTGGCCGCCACATGGATATTATGTACCTAATTTTTTCCTCGTGTTCTGGTCTTCTTAGCCAACAAAAACGAAATGTCCGCAAAACGTGTATATAGAGCTCTCTTGCCTTGCCTTGTCTTCATCGTTCCTGATCTTCAAGTTTTTTTTTCGGGTAACAAAATTTACCATTTTTGCTTTAATTCCAGCCATTGCAGAATATGTTGTGTAGTCCCTCTCGCTGAGTAAAATGTGATCAAAAGTCCGAATTTATCCAGCCAGCCGGAGTTATAATGCCATGGACACAGCACCTTAGCTTGTCTTTGCTTTGTTTGTACTATATACAAAAAAGATTTATTTCTCTTTGTTGTGGTTGTGGATAATTTCATTTTCATTGCAAATTCTTTATTCACCTTTAAAGATTCTTACCGCACCAACCCCCAAGCGCTGGGCTTGGCAATTTTTTTTTTAGTTTTTATCTGAGAGTTGTTATTGCAGGCAGGTATGAAGGCTTTTACTGGAAACTTACAAATCTCTGATAGCAATCAACGACATTGCATAAGAACAAACATAAGCGGCTGCTTTGTTCAGGGTCTGCCTTTTAAATGCATCCAGCTTCAATTTTATTAAGCTTTTCAGCTGCACCAGCAATTACTTAGACACGACGCGAAGTTGAAACTTGAAACACACTAAGTATCTGTTAAGTATTTCTGTAGCTAGCTAAGTATATGTATATGTATATACCTCGACTAAACGAGCCTGTGTCGGAAACTAGTTTTTTCTGCCAAGCCCAATGTGCGCGAACACAAGTTCAGACACATGCATGGAATTATGCAGGCAGACGCGTTGATAGCTTAAAAGATTGCCTTTGTATGGGTGTTGAGTTCCTTTTTTTTCGCCCCACACACCTTGGGTGATCGTGTGGAGCAATACAAGGAACCAAAGAGTGAACAGACACAAACGAGTCTATTCCACAACACCGGCTTTGTGCAAACATTCGATGGGTCTAGGGTTTTCGAATAACCAACAGGGCCGTATTTATAATTAAAAAAAAATAAGGGGATCTTAGTTCTTTAGAATTCAGTTGTTCAAAACTAAAAAGCCTTTAACACACATTAAATGTTGGGCGCCACTTTCGACATTAAGTACCTAGTTAAATATAGGACAGACAAACTAAATAATGTGCTCTCAATTTCAATTTATATTTCCATTTCAGTTATTGGACACCATTCTCAAAAAAGATGTCACATGCACAAGTAGATAAATACGAGTAGTTAATTTTATGTGATGTGATGATGGAGTAAGCCAGTAATAGTTTAATATGTAATTTTGTAAAATTAGTAGCCAAAAACATTGAGATATGTGCGTACATATGGTTGTTTAAGGCTTATGTATGTTTGTATATTGTATTCCGTTTTAATTTTAATCCAAGTCGAAACCTAATAAATATTTCACTTTAAATTGTTGGGCGCCATTTTCATATGACATACCTGCATTGTTTTGTTGGTAATTTGGTATATGTTCCTATAAGACCATCCAAGAATATTTATTTCTGCTTATTATATAATTTTTTGTTTGAATATTTAGGTGTGATTTGAATAATTTATATATACGTTGGCCGCCATTTAAATATTTAATATTATTTGTTTCTTGTGTTCGAGGTGATGTATAGATCAATTTACGACTTGAAATGTAATATTAAGATACGGCCATGGCCATGGATGTTTGCGCGCACACAAACGAAGCCTTCACTTACGCACTCTACTGCAAAGGTGCAGTGTGCAGCTGCACTGAAGTTTGTGTTTATTTTCTTCATTTATTTGTTTCGTAGGTAAGAAGGTAGTCGCACTCGTTCTTGTACCTTCTTTTTGTTCTCCACCTGACTGACAGAAGGTTAAGGACCTTAACAATTACACGGAATAAGTTGGTGCTTAGGTATACCTAGTTAGTTAGAAAAAAAACAGACAGAGATCGTAGTTGTTTTTGTTTCTGGTCAGGCCATTTTAATAGAACTATTTTTGCACTATAATAAAGGTTAGTGGACTTTTAAACTTGTGATAGTAACAATAAAGAACTGAGGAAGTACGTTTAAAAAAAAGTGGAAAAACAATGAATCAAAAGAAGGTTAATGCACTAGAAGGCTTTAATTGGATAAAGGTGTGGTAGCTTTGCAAATTTCGTGTTAGACTCCTATAGTAATTAAATTATTCAAAAACACAAAGAAGGTTATCCAAAAAGAAGAACATTTAAAGGGATTGATGAATGGAATGTACGGAATATTTTTTCTTTTTTGAAAGCAAAACTACTGTTCGTCTATTTTGTTTTTATTATCAGAGTAGAAGATAATGACATTTAAAAGGCATCTTTCACTTGGAATTCGAAATGATTTTTTTTTTCTGAAGAAATTGAGAGTCGATACAGATATGTATGTACGTTTATATATGTTTATATAGGTATTATGCAGCATTGAAATTGATAGTGGCACCATGTGATGAGAATTTATTGAACACAACGAGTAAAAGCAAAAATCAGGTTAGCTAGAGCCACTTGTAAGGATGCAAAAATGAAAGTGGTTTTGCATAAGTTGACTTGTGGATCTTACATAAGATAAATTGTATAGGTAAATGCGTAGGTATACAATTGAAAATAATACAATTTTCAAAGAAATAATTCTGACATTTAAGGTATTTGGTTTTTTTCGAATAAGTCGGGTTTCCCTTTGTTAAGGCAGAAAATCGCAAGAAAAGGGATTTTTCGTATGATCCCCCAGCACTGGTCTGAGATTCATATACCTACCTATCTGTTCTTTATTTTCTTAAAATTAAATGCACGACTGAATTGCACGAACTTGCTTTAAAACTACTACTAGCTATACATTGAAAATGTAGGTATGTATATTAATGGTCCAATAAAGCTAATATTATGTCTTTAACAAGAAAACGTTAAAAAGTCAAAAGAACTAAAACAATGCTTTTTTTTAGTGTTTTACATATTATAATACAATTATTAACAATTAACTATGTATTTAGAAGCATAGGATTGCAAATCTATAACATAATTGCTCCAGCTATTAAATCTATCCCAATTTTTCCCCTAAATCATCAAAACTATATTTCTGTTATGCTTTTTTTTTTGGCGAAAATCAGTAGGTATCTATTCTTTTGCTTTGTACATTTAGAGCCGATTTTTCAATCATCAGTTAAAGAGTCAGTTAACTGTCAGAGGAATAAAGTTATTAGACTCTTAAACGGTCAGATAACAGCATTGAATTTTTCAATCAAAATTAAACACTCTGTTAATTATTCTATAGAATAATAGCAGATGATTTCAAATTCAAAAAAAAGTATTCAAATCAAAACGTCACTTTTACTCGTATTTCGTGTTTGTTTTATTGTTTTATACCAAATTGAATTATATTTTTAAAAAAGTGCATTTTTAAACATATGTTATGGGAAAATATAAGAAATATTAAAAAAAATAGTTATGTGGGTTTTGTCATGCCGTCCGTCGGTCTGTGTGCCCATTGTAATTTGAGCTAGAGCTTAAACGGATGGACCGATTTGCTTCAAATTTGGTACAGCGCGTTTTTGTGATTCCCTAGAGTTGAAATTAAATATATGTACCTACATGACGCATCTTCAATATGTGGTTACACACATGTGGTTAACCCCAAGAGCAAGTTCGTGAGATCAAGTCGTGCATTTTTCTTAACCTGAATCTTCTTCGAAAATCCACGTACATATTCCCATTCCGAAAATTAATTAGGTCTATTTCAAATGACCTTCTTTTTCTTGATTGATGATTCGAATAGACCATTTACATTTTCTTCTTCATAATAACATCGTCGATAACTTCAATAATTCAAAACAATACGAATAAGTTTTTTTGACATTTAATTTATTTATTCCTAAGAATTACTCCTTATCCCGCTCTCAAATGAGCAGATAACTTTATTCCACTGGTATAAGATTTATTCCTAGGAATTAGTTTTATCTGATTGTTGAAAAACTGATTTTCGGTCTATCTGAAGAATAAGGACTAACTGATGGCTTAACTGCCTATTGAAAAATTGGCCATAAATGAACAAAAGTTTAATCAGAACCATTAGAGTCGTTTTCTAGAAAATTAAAAAAAAACAACAAAAAGGAAATTTCAAGCAAAACCATTCGTCTTTTATAGGGATGTAGCTCGATATTCTACACTTAGACAAAAGATGGATGAATAGACGCACTACGCACAGACCGGCTTTCTTTAAACTTCTCCGCCATCGTAATATTAGTTTTGATTAAAACTTTGAAACCGCAAATTTTTTTGACACAAAACCAATACTTGGCCATATTCATCTTATATTTAGAAAGCAAAAAATAAACAAGATGAAAAACAGCCAAAATTTAATAAGATAAACACTTGAGTAACTCAAAAACGAGGTTAATAAATTCACATAAGCCTAAAACAGGTCAAGGTTATCCTCGAAGTGTTTAAAACATATTCAAAGCATGAACATATATAATAATGTTTGTTATGTCTTCTCAAAAAAGAAATGAAGGTAGGTATTGAAACTTTTAAGCACACATACCTACAGACGAGGAATTTCAACAAAAGCTAAACCTTCCTTGAAAATTTGTTTTTTTTTATTAACACACAGGTTATCTCAGTTAACCGTTCTTGTGAATATCACCTAATAGCCTGATTTTTTTTTAAACAAGATATCATGAATTAATCCTCTTCCCGGTAACCTTCGGTATTTTGGTCTTTTTTAGATTTTATAGTTGAAAGTTCTAATAAAGACTCACCCCAATCATCAACCAAAAAAAAAACGTGTGTTTTTGTCAGGTATATAGGTAGTGAAAAGAATATAAAAAGATAAAACCTTAAACCGGAAAATAACACACAGATGAAATGCTCCTCCATGCCTGCGGCAGTTTATTTTTTTTTCGGATGTATATCCACAATCTGGATTATTTGCGCCTCTCCTTCATGCATAGCCTCCAGTCGAAACTGTCCGGTCCAGCTTATGTTCACCTCTCTTTTTTAGTTTACCTGTCAGAACCAGGTGTTTTCTTCCAAAAATCTGTATACCTACCTACAACCTATATCTTCCCATATACACATTATATCTAAACAAAATATTTGACTTTTGTCCCGAAAGAAGGCAAATAATGTTCTCCCCTTTACATAAAGCGAAGCCAAAGAGTGATTCCGGCTTTGGTTCTTTGTGTCAACATGGTGTTCTTTTATTTTTTTTCTTGTGGATATGTATTTTTGTTTTGTGAATAAAATTATCATCTGTATCTGGAAATTTTTCTTGGTATCCAGATGGGATGTCACTCAACCAGTTTCAAAAGTTAAGATAAGAAAAACGTTCTGGTAATTTTTTTCTTGTTGATTTGTTGGTCTTTAGATTTTTTTTTTGTTTCATCAAAACAAAAAAAGGTTCACCTTTGTTGACAACGAGGTGGAGAATCATCTGCTCTGAAGCTTCTTTGGACACTTTGAAGTTATTTAATACCTACTGCGAGGGCAGATTTCTTTGAAAATTCTCAAAAAGTTTTATTCCTCTTGATTTGTATATCAAAGTGATTTTTGATTTTAAAATAAATGCGAGAAACTTAAATGCGATTAATAAATTCTCTTTTTTTTCAGAATCGTTTTTCGAAACATCCGCCCATTATTCAAACAGAAGAGCGAAAACATAATTAATCAAAATAATATAAGAAAAATAGGTATAGTAACCCGGAAACCAGACAGGCAGAACGTGTTGTTCATGTATCGAAAAAGTTTCTGCTGTTGCAATTAAATCCTAAATTCGTGCTCGGTAAAATTTGTGTATTAAAAAAAAAAAAAAATTTAATTAAAGCTCTAAAACTATACTTTCCTATTTATACATTTTCAATTACAATTTCCTACATAAAATTTGAAATAATTCTGAACTTCTGTTGCATACATTAAACACCGGTGCTCTAGTGAAGATTCATATATAGCCTAGCATATCAATAAAAAGGATTGTAGAATCAAATAAAGTTCAATATAGAAAAATAATTTATAACCACACAAAAGTTTGCATGAGTGCCCGAAGTAAAACTGGTGTTTTATTGTATATTAAAAAATCTGTACGCAAGCGCAGTGCCAAAAAAATGAAATCAATTTCATGATACTATAAGTGGTCTGAATCAGTGATATTAAATTATTTAAGGATGCCTTCGACACCATACGATTTGGTACAAGATGACCAGGATCTTAGGATACCGTTGCATGCCGAGCAGGCCTTCTTAAATGGAATAACATTTCAAGCTAAGGTAAGTTTTTTTTTTGAATTAAATTTCCCTAAGTGTTTTTTTTTATTGAAAATCTTCTTAATTTTCAAAAAAAAATTAATCAAAATAATGAAAAAAATTAACCTATAAAGGGTGTTTTTTTTAGACGTGTGGTTTTCAATCTGGCAATACTTTTTTCGGAGTTGGTTTTTTTGACAGCTGTCATGCTAAATTTGGTTAACCATTTCATAATAAATAGACCTAATCCTCAACAACGTTTGCAAATCGTGCAAATTTATTGCCAAAATAATGGTTCGGTTCGCGCGATTTTCACAAGAAAGTTATGTTCAGCGATGAAGCTCATTTTTAGTTGAATGGGTACGTTAATAAGCAAAATTGTCGTATTTGAAGTGATCATAATCCACAAGCCATTGTTGAGACGCCGGCCGTTACATCCTCAAAAAGTCACTGTTTGGTGTGCTCTATGGGTAGAGGGAATCATTTTGGTCCATATTTCTTCAAAAATGAAGCCGGCCATAATGTTACAGTCAATGGGGAACGCTATAGAGCCATGATTAATGACTTTTTCGTGCCTGAATTGGAGGATGTTGATGTGGACGACCTTTGGTTCCAACAAGACGGCACTACTTGCCATACAGTAACAATCAATTTATTGAAAGAAACTTTTGCTGAGCGCATTATCGCGCTTCGTGAGCCTGTGGCGAGGCCTCCAAGATCGTGCGATTTAACACCGCTGGACTATTTTTTGTGGGGCTATGTGAAGTCGCTTGTCTACGCAGATAAGCCCGAGACGATTGACACCTTGGACGAGAACATTCGGCACGTTATTGCTGACATACGGCCCCAATTGCTGCAAAAAGTTGTCAAAAATTGGGCCTCCCGGCTGGAATTTATTCGAGCCAGCCGCGGCGGCCACTTGCCCAAAATAATTTTTAAAACATAATGGCAAATCCTTATCATTATATTAAACCTAAATTCTTGGCCATAACATCAAATAATATGCGTTTTATTTCTTCTTGAAAACCACACGGCTAAAAAAGAACACCCTTTACTACCTATAACTAATGGCCAATGGGTATATATCATACGTAAGGTTATGAAACGAATGTTGGCCAAGAATAAAAATAAGAGTCTTAAAATTCCTCAAGAAATGAATGCCCAACCGTGATACAGTTTTCCATTCGAACTTCCTTACATACAGAGACATACCTACTATCATAACAACATGGTTTTTATTCTAACTGACATTTTATTTATACATATATAATCCACTACTAAGCCCCAAATCAACTTACAGTTCACTGAACCGTTCTTAATAACACCCAGACACAAAGTGTTTCCATTTAATATTTCCAAAACTTTTTGTCTCTGCATCAACTACGAAATAAAAAATTCAAAAAAATGAATGTTAAACAAAATAGATATAAATTCAAAACTCACACGATAAATTGAAACGTTTGTGCGCGTAAACCATGAAAGATAAAAGCAAATGCCCACATTTCCCTTTCGTATATTTTCATCATATATTTGCTTATTATGAAGTTTTCAGGACAAGCGAACAAAGAAAAATTTATTAATGAACCCGCAATGCGTAAACAGAGCGCAATAATAAATTTTCATTTTTGCAAAATACTCCATCGGCTTCAGTTTGTACGTAATTTGGGTAGGTACTTAAATGGGTATCTGGATTCTCCACAACCTGCATCGTATAACCTACTCCATATTGGGTAATTTTTCAGAATATTAAAGGAAACCCAACGAGGCAAGCCATACCTACTAACCAAACCATCGACGAAATCTATTTTAAGTTGTGAAAGAAAGGATCCCACTGATTCAATGCAGCAATAACAGCCATATATCTAGCACTATACAGCAGTAGAGTCCTTATTTTTGTATATTAAGGATTCATGTGAAAAAATAAGGAACCCAAAAGGAATGAAACGTGCCCATGGAAATAAAAACGGAGCTGAATTTATGACACTATTTACAGTTCTCATCTGTGAAATATAGAATTTTTCGGATCAGACGAAGATAGTATGTCTTCATTCAGGCGTGGTAACATTGCGGAATAATAGATTCACACACAGACTCCCTGATGTAGCTAGAAGAAGAATGTGTGTTTTTTTTTGTTGTCCATGGGGTTTGTGGGGGAGGATTCAAATACACATATACAGGGTTTATCCTTATCTCCATATGTCTTTTTAGCTTAAAGGTTCTGATTTTATTTGTGTGATATCGATATCCCTTTGAGCATTGCGTAGGTTGGGTTTTTGATTAAAACTTCCTTCATAGGGCTCCAGTAGGAATTACATTATTAGAATGGATTCAGCAAATCACATTCATTTAATAAACCTAATTGACTGTAGGAAGAATTATTTTCAAAGACGCTTGATTGTGTTGCTAATTGGACACCGATACAATTTGATGCTTGCCTTTTTCTTGGCACAGAAGGACAAGTTCCTTAATTAATTAGACTCTAATGAACCGTTGGGGCTTTTTTTTAACGATGCACGAAGCACTGACACAAAAGGTTGTTTAGCTAACTTGTAAACGTAGTACTAAGATTCAGGCTATACCTAATAAGAGAAATGAGAATCCCTTCAATTTATGACGTGCGCGGGTTCGAAATGTGTGGCACCAGTTGATTGAAATGCCAATCATACAACAGAGATAAGCTTAACTCTCCCACACGCAGTAGCTTGATGTTCCTTTTACTAAGCAGATAAATTGATTGAGCTATTTTGATAAAAATAATTTCATCGATAATGAGTATTTTAAAATATTGGCTGCAGTAGACAAGAATTTTCGACAGGTAATTATCTGGGATGTCTTGACGACTGTAGATGTGATAAATTTAGTTGGAAACTTTGCTGCCTTCTATGGTTTTTGGCACTAGCTTCAAAAATTTAAACCTAAGACAAGAAATTCTTAAAGAATTTTCAGTTCATCTTTTGGTCTGTTTTAATAAAACATGAAAAAATGTTTTATTTAGACATTGAGTTTTACAATAAAATACCTTCAGTCAGTAATACAATTTCTTGGGATCATTAATATTAGTACGACTTGCTTCGAAATGATTAATGAAACTTTAAAAACACGTATGTTTTCTCATAGCTTAAAGGGCTTAGATTTGACTTGCTGAATTTTAACCAAAAACATTTTCGACTGGACCTAACCTATTTCGAATCAATAATTCAAGAACTTCAATTAAACATTGCCAAGTCACTGACTTGGATGATTTATATCGGCAAGAATATGTGTTATAAAAAACCTTCATGTGGAGTCGATACTGACAGGACTTTACAATTGCTCCTAGCTGCTCCTTCTGTATCCCCGTTTGTTGGGAGGAAAAAATGATTTTACGCTGACCCAAATCAGCTCAAATGAGATTATTTTCACTAAGTCAAAAGAAACTTAGAATTTTTCCATGTTCTTGCAATTCTTCATAGAAATGGCGGTTTCAAAAAGTAAAGCTGTTTTTGTTGTCGGTTTGGCTTAAAGACACTAATAAGAAAAAGTCAGCTTTATACTATACCTACTACTCTTCTCTTAATTGCATTAAAAAAAAACATCTTTAACAACAATAAGATACATTTTCTATTTTGATTAAAGATACAACAAAAAAAAAACCATTTACATTTACTCAAAAGAATATTGTTTTAACAAAAAAAAAAAAAAAATAGAAACATTCCAAAAGTAATCACCGTTCGTCTAGGTATGTAAATTGTAATGAAATTCCAAAGAAATCTATGAATCTTCAATGCACGAATAAAAAACTCTCAATGAATACCAAAAGACAGAATAAACGTTTGCACCTTGGAGATTTCAATAAAATTCTTCAAACGTATCTCTATCGATTGTGTTTTACAGCGCGATTAATTCACATTACGAATGAAGTGAATTGAAATTCAAATTCTACATATTTTTACTTCGTTTGGGAAGGTGCCGCTATGGTGGCTATATTTCTAGATGGAGTGGTACATTATACCTACCTACTCCTTGTTGAAATGAAGCTGCAGAAGAATGTCGCTGAGTAATATTCATTTGTTTAGCAAACAAAGACCTGACTATAGGGATCAGAAACACGAATGTACTGTACATTATAGACTAGTCATTCAGTCATGCATAACCAAACAAAAGCTGGTGTAGAGTATTTCTACACCATGTGCATAGAGCACTTAGGAGCAGCTGACGTTACGCCATCTATAGTGTGTTACAAGAAACAACTTTACTCAAACGAACAATTTGATGAGAGAGATACTCGTGTATAGCCACGAGAATGTCGATGAGGAGAAGACAAAGGGAAATGTATGTATGTAATACAAAAAAAAAAAAAACAAATAAAATAAAATAAAATATCAAACCAAACAGATACATGAACTTGGCCCCACGCGGGCAAATAAAAGAAATACCTTCTCCTCTAATCGTTCGTTAAAAAATGTTTAAAAACAATGGCAATTTAAAATTGAAATAAATGCACGTAAATCATGATCAACATTTTTTTTCTACGTCATTCAAACACTTGGTAACATTGTCAACTACCATTAATCAAACGGAAGGAGATTTGTCATTCGAATGAGGGTGACTTAATCATCGGTAATGATGCTCGATATCAATAAGGTGCACAAGAGGTAACACCTTGATAGCAAGTTAGATAATATAATAAAAATATGCAATGTGTAAGTCAAATAAATAATCCTAAACGTGACTTCGCAAAAAAGATGAAGCACTTCCGTTTGATATAAGCAGTTAAGAGTGAGTCACTGTGCCACTAATTTAGGTTAAAGCTTTACTTGGAGTATACAACAAAGATCTGTTAAAGCGTGAATCAGTGCCGGTTTTCATATTGAATTCCTTGTACCAGTGACATAAGATTGTGCAAATAAAAAACACTGACTAATGATGTGACGAGTCTCATTAGGCTATAGAGGGAGATTTAATTATAGCGAAATAGAAACGATATTTTTAAGAAAAAAACCTGTATGACCTGTCGACCCAGTGGCTTAGAATTGCCAGAGATTACTTTAAATAAAAAAAATCAAATAAGAAAACATGAAGCTTTAGAGTACTTTAATCATATAAACGTCATGTGAATATTTTAAATGCTCGACTGAGTTGCACGTACTTGCTATAACAGCTGAAGCTCTTAATCATTTTTAAGTAGGTAGATACAACAAAACAATACCTATATTCGAAAAGACATGATAAATACGATTTTTAAATAACCGACGTTTCGAGAAAAAAATTAAGTAAGCCATCTGATTGAGTCAAAATGTGAATTTATGGAGAAATACAACTTTGTAGGCGGGGGTTATGGGGAATAGATTAAACAAATCTAAAGCAAACCTGTATTAATACTGGCTCATATAAAATACGTAGGTATCGGAACTCTTACCATTTACTAACACCTCTTAAATACAAATTATTAGGCAGAGAAATAAAAACGGACAACAAAAAATAATTGCGATCGCAATTTGTTTAGTTTTTGCCTCATAACCTTATAACCGTTAAGGCTTAACTACATTTAAGACTTTTTGCAAAAGTGGAAAAGTGCAAAACCAAAAAAAATGCTAGAGATGTCTGTTGCGAAAAAGCGTTCGAAATTTGTGTGTGATCTGTCATTTCAGATCGATTTAATAGATCAAGCACAATTTTTTCGCTCACAGGCATCTCTAGAGCATGTTGTTGTTTTTCACTTTCCCGGTTTTCGCTAAAAGTATACATTTTAGGGCTCTACCTCTGAAAATGCAAAAATGGAAGAAAATTAATTTTCCTACCAGAAAGACAGTAGCGTACGCAGGATATTTTAGGGGTGGAGGGGGGTTGGGGCTCACTGTCAATTTTGGTATAGAAGTTTTTTTTAACGTATCACTAAAACTTGGAAAAAAAACCTTTCTTACCACATCTCCAGGAATTAAATCGATTTCTTTGTGAATATTCAACAAAGCTAATTCGTTAAGCCTGGTTTCCGTTGTGGTGGCCCGAATCCAAGTTTTTAATTGTCTCAAAGTGGAAAACAAACAATCTGGCTATGCAAACGTAACTTGCAGCACACAAAGAACTTCAATTACCTTGCTAAAAATGGTGTACAAGTCCGGATTGCTAAACGGAAATGAAACTAAAATAGTTTCTGGTATAGTTATTTCGGTTTCATCCTTTCAACATTTGTTTCCATATCTTAATATTGAAATAAAATAATCTTTTGAAAAATATTCTTATATGACAAAATTCGACTTATATCGACTCTATTTTTTAACAACGGTAGCAGGAATATATATTATTCATATTTAAATATATATTTATGGAATTTCCTTTTTTCTTTAAGTGATCTTATAGCTATGTTATGTTTTATATTACAATTTAAAGTAGCGCAAGCAGTAGCAAATGCAATAAAAAAAAAAAATAAAATAAAGTAAGATTTTTAAAAAGAAATTCTGGGCGAATTCATAATGTTTCGCTAAACTCATGTTTTACTTAATCCCAATTTTATTTCTGTTTTTATAAAAATAAAAGTTTATTAACTTATTCGACTTTTAAAATAGTGCATTTACATAAATGAAATTAAATTACAATTCAAGGTTTTGGTTTAAACTTAGCAATAGTTTAAAATGACGATGAATACGGCCCATTCGCTTTATACAAAGAGTATGAGAAGATTGTTTTGAATTGTTGAAGTTTATTGTGTTTATGAGTGCAGTGCATTCAGGTGGCGGGATTTTATTTGGTCTTATCGTTTTTTTTTTTTCAAATGTAAAAATGAAATGCGTAAAATAGTTTTGGGACCTTTGCCGATTGCAAATGAACTTTATTTTGAGTTTCTTTAATACTGAGATTCGTTTGATATGTCAAAAAAATCGAGCCCCCCCCCCCCCACTAGGTACGCCACTGCAGAAAGATGCTCATTAAATTTTGTGTACGATAAGTCGCTAAAACGCTTTTCAAAACTGCGTCTTCACAACAATGATTACGATATTTTTTTGAAAAATCAGAGACTGCCAACCCAACTATACTAAACAAATCTGTTTTTTGTCTCTATCGACTGGCCTAAAATGACACATTCGCATACAAAACATATATTTTCAAATATCATTAAAGGTTGGTAGATAAAACGGCCCTTATCTCGATTTTATAGGAAAAAGTAAAATGTAAACTTTACACGGGTCCCGGCCCGTCTGGACAAAAATTGTTTCGCGCGAAATAATGCAATGCGATATTATAATTAGAGAATAATAATATAATGCTACATAATGAAATTCGAGGCAAAAACTGCGGTGTGAAGTTCGCGAAATTTTAATTTTGCGAAACAATAGTAGATATAATAGCGAAATAAAAATTTTCCAAACAATTAAATGCAAAATAACTAAATTGCAAAACAAGAAATTGCGAAATGAACATTATACGAAATGAAAAGCAGCTAACAAAAATCCGCCACATGACCCTTGCCCATTTCAAAGAAAACAAATTACCTATTTAATATTTTTCTTAAAATTAAAACCAATCGGCATTACCTTTTTCAAACTATCCTTTTTTTCTACAGCTTATTAAGTTGGCATTTCTTCAACCAAAAAAATTGATAAAGTTATAAACTTTCCGCACATTTGTATTTTCTAGAATCATAATTTGTTTTTACAAAATCCCCCCCTGTGCGAACATATAAATCAATCAATTGAATTCTTTGGTTTATGCACTGTTGTTGATAAGCAAATTTCCGTTTCCGGTTTTTCATCAAAAACTCACATGAGTACGAGTATTTTCTAATAATTTATTCATCATTCCTGTCGAAAATTCAATAGAAAAATTGTTGTGTTAAAAAGTTTCAAGTTAAATAATATTTTTTCTTTTTATTAAATTTGTTACGTTTTTGCCGGCATTTCGGCATTCGTATATGTTTTTTCAGAATGTTTTGCTATTTGTTTACCCTCCAATTCGTGATCACATAACTTACTATAGGTTAAGCGATTGGAGGTGTTGATTTTACGCAAACAGTATTTGTTTTGATTTGAACAAACTTTTTTCGTTGTTGTTGCTAAAAGTTTATTATATGATTTTTCCTCTATGTGATTGTTATTTGTTTTCTTTTGCTTTTTTTTTCGTTGTTTTAAATAATATATAAATCAATTGGCATGTAATATTGAAGTGTGAAATCATTTATACTATATTTGTTTATAAAAGATGAATTTTAAAATTTTTTTATAGCAATATTTTGTCTTAGTAATTTTTTAAACAAAATTTTAAAAGACATTATATAGATCTATTTTTAAACAAATAATGGATGGTCATTAAAATTAATTGTATGTACATACATTTATGCATATGCATGTATTGAAATCTTTAAGCTTGATGGTGGAAAGTATAAGTACCTATACGTGAAATGGCTGCAAAAAAAAAAAAAAAAACAAAAATTTGTCTGTACTCTTGACTTTACTTTGCAAAGATTCTATGTATAAAACATTATACGGACTTCTATTTATAAAACTTCCGGCTCTTGACTACTTGTCCATTAATGCTTGTGTATTCAATCAAACGAACACAGCATTTCTTCTTTTTCAGTCATAATGATTGGTAAACATAAAAAGTTTTAAAGGCAATATTTATTTGAACACTGCTGATATTTGAGAAACATAATTTTAAGTTGTTTTTCCATTTTTGTTTAGCAATAAATACAAATTAATTGAAGCTGTAATGACTTTAAGACGAAATAAATTGCTCTAATTCATCCAACTCCGAACACTATTTTTGCCCTCAGGGGTTTGTCTGCCTAAGATAAATCATTTATTACATAATTATACGAAAGAGAGTATTTAATTCACTTGCTACTCGTTTATTCTTATAGTGGATGATCAGTGTTGCCACTGTCGTTTTTCGCTGTTTTTTTGTGGTGAATCTCACTAAGTGCATCGTAGTTTAAAAATATCTTTCTCATTAAGGGCAGTTATTATTTTACTAGTAGGTATGTAAGTTGAAATTTAAAAATATAGAATTTTAGCTAGTTTGTAGAACTTTCTAGGCTCAATATTACTCTTAAATAAAGAGTTATTAAATCTGTTTTTTTTTGTCTTCTGTTTCTGTCTCAAAAAGATGCAAGATATGTTTCACTAAATTGTCTTTGAAAAGAATGTTGATTCAAGACTTTTACATTACAAAAGTTTAATATAAGTTATTTGAAAAAATATTGTTAATCATTTTTCAAACATAAATTATTATTTAGATATGTATTGTGTTATAGAGTGGCAACACTAGACTTACAACTCACTCGCATTACAAATTACTCCAGATCAAACCTCATTGTCTTGTCTACGACAATGATTTATTATGTTCTGCTCATCAAAACGTGGTTGAAATAAAACGGTTGCCATAAACAAACATATCACATCAAGGGTTTTATAAAACATACGGCATGGCATTCCGTCTCTTCTGCCCGCATTCATTAATTTCCGGTGAGTAATTGCTTGACCGATTTCATAACAAGTTTAAGGTTCAACCACCGATTTTGTTGTGCCCACAATAAACACACACAAATTAAGTTCTGTTCAAGTTCTTATATATAAAAACAAAACAAGGAACCTCCCTATACCCATTCTTATTTATATGCAAAAATAACTCAGGTGAAAATTTTCCACTTTATCGGGTAATCGATGAGAATGCTTCAATATTTTGTGGGTAAGGTTCTTTGTCACATAAATAATGGTGGTATTTCCGGAAAGGAACCTCAACTCTCTTCAAAAATGACGACGCATTCAAGAGTAGGTTTATATCTACGAGTATGTATAAAAGAAGGTATTTCGTTCGAGTGTCTGATGGTCTGGTCTCTGGAGCTATATAGATGGATGAAAAATTGAAAAAACGATTTTGCTGTGGCATCAGTTTATTATAGAATTTAATACACATTAAAACGTTGGGTTATTGTCAAATTGAGTTCAGTAGGACGGTCGTCTTCTTGACACTTTGATATTTAATTAGTTGATACTCGCATTTCTATACTGCAAGTTTATTTGCTTAGTCAAAACATACGAAATGAACAATAGCAAAATATGAAAACGTGATATTTAATTAGCACGCGTTTTGGTGACATGTCGCACTGTAATAAAAAGAAATTAAATTTTCTGCACATAAACTGGATATGGGCAGTAAAATTATGTTTTTTTTTTGGGAACTTAAATTAAAAAGGTCGCGCAATATGTGTGATTTTCTCTTGGATATATATGTAGTTTTTATCAACTATATGATGTTCACTAAAGAAAAAAGAAACTTCATTATTGCAAATTTCTAATCAGGAAGACGAGATATTATAAAAAGAAATTCAAATAAGATTTGTCCGCTTTCAGTTTTTTTTAATGTTCATTGCACGAAATCTTTTAAAATTTTGCATGTGATAATTTGCGAATTTTGGAATAGAGTTTTGTTTGTACTTTGGAGGTTATAGATTCATAAGAACGTATCTTAGGAAGCTTAAATCTTTTTCAATATTTTTTTTAAACGAGAATTTATTTTTTGTAGCTACATAGATTTTTTCAATTTCAAAATGTCTAGATTATTATTGAAAACTCGAAAAATCTAAGAAACCAGGGGTGACATTCTGTATGGGAAAAGCGATCAAACGTTTTCGTTTGTGCGAAATATTTGCTTCAAATCTTTATGCAAGTTTTTCGCACAAATGAAAAAGTTTGATCGCTTTTTAGATACAGAATGTCACCCCTGGTTTCTTAGATTGTTCGGGTTTTTGATAATAATCTATAGACATTTTGAAATTGAAAAAATCTATGTAGCTACAAAAGATAAATTCTCGTTTTAATAATATAGAATAAATATAGAATGTCACCCCAGATTATTATGTATGAACACTAGCTGGCCCGCCAGCAGGCCTGTAGCCAGGATTTTGTTTCGGAGGGGCTTGCTTCCAAGTATTACGAACAATTCTTTGAACAAAAAAAAAAAAAATATAAAACTATAACATATTCCAATTCATAGATTTTTATTAGTTTTTAAATAAATGCAGATATGTTAAGTATAATACATATTATTAAAATTATTTTTTTATTTACTTTTTTTTGAGGAGAAAAAATTGTATTTTTTTTTTATATGGGAATAATCAGATATCATAGCAAATGCGTTAAGTCTTGCAGTGCTCATATGCCTTCGAGACACTGTTTTAATCATTTTCATCGTTGGAAAAGTTCTTTCAAGACGCTGTTGTCACTGAAAGTGTGCTCAAAACCGTTTTGCAGTATGTTTTGCTCTCTGGTGATGATAATATGATATTTTGGAAAGTTATTTTGCAAATGATGGCTTGCACAGTGTACATAACAAGCGTTTGGATACTGTTTTCTAATTCTGCTTTGTACTCCACTTAAGTGACCTGCCGTAATTGCGGATCCGTCATTGCCTTGGCCAATACATAATTGCTCAAATATATCAAGATGTAGTTCTTCACATCGCTGCAGTAATGGTTTTGGTCAAGTTTCTAGAAGTTTGGTCGTCAACGAGAACAAAACCTACAAAACTTCCCGAAGCAATTAAACAATGTTAAACAATAAACAGTCGACATATCGAAGGCATATGGAAAGTTGTTCAGTGCCAGAAACATCCATTGTTTCGTCAGCGAGGACGTTGAAACCACTTGAATGTATAGCCCGTTTATTGTATATTTCGGTTGTGACAATATCTCCTTCAGGATTTCATTTTGTAAGCTGGTAATGACGTGATTCTTTAAATTCTGAACTGCAGGAGAGCCCTTATTTTTCCATCTTTTTTTGTGGGCTGAGTAAGAGATATATAGCTCCACTGCACATGTACAAAATAAAATAGTCTGAATAATAGGTCTTATTACAGCTCTATTTTCAGCTATTGCCTTTGCATTGGGTAGCAGCATTTTTTGTTTTCCAGCAGCAACGTTTTCCAGTCACCCATATCATTATTTCTATTCATTTGGGGTTTTTATTGTTCTGAGATCATATAATTTTTGTTATTTTTATTTTGCAATATTTTGGCTTCTTCTTATTAATATAAACGAAGATAATAATTGAAGTCCTTAACTGATCTTTTTATTTTCATAAATTTGAATTTATATTAAAAAACTTTAGTCTTATCTAAATTTGTTTAGATACAAATCATTTCGGGAGGGGCTTCAGCTCCTCAAGCTCCCCCCTGGCTACGTGCCTGTCCCCCAGGCTTCGTACGGGTAGACAAACCTAAGCTTCGCATAGCAATTACAAAAGTAAATATAAATAAATATTTAAACTACTTTTTGTAATCGAATATGTACCTACTACTTTCTGCGTTTTAAACCACTTCACGTTATGAATGGCTGAATTCTAAGAAATATGATCATCTAAGTCCAACCTTTACTACTTTCCCAACACAGAAAGAATTTTTGCAGTCAAAAACCACTTTGTATGTTTATCTCTATAAATATCAAATTTTTAAAAATAACCTTTCAAACACAAACAGAATTTTAAAATTCGGATATTCTTTTATTCCTTTTCTCCACTTCACCCTATAAATATCAATTTTTTGAAAAAAAAATTCCTAAATCCATCCCAAAAAAAAACCTTTCACACACAAAAAGAGTTTTAGAAATGGAATACAATTTTTCGTTTTTGCCCCATTTCACCCTATGAGTACCTGTCAAATTTTTGAAAAAATAACCTTATAGCCATATCTATCTTAAAACGACCTTTCAAACACCAGATCTCAAATCGGGCAATTTTGTTTATTTTTACCCCATTTCACTCTAGAAAAAAAAAAATTTGACAAATATTATATAGCTATACGAATCCAACAGGAAATCTGCAAATGAATACTTTATCGGATGTTTTTATTAAAAACTTTAATTTTTGGCTATGCGGCATCCACCGTGGTTTTTCATTAGTTGAGTAGTGATTAAAATGGACCGTTGGAGCCTCATAAGGTGTTTTAGAATCAAAACTAACTTTTAATCTTGTATTTGTATATAGGTAGTATAATGTATATGTACAATGTACACTATACATTATCAGCCGAATTTATAAATGCATCATAGCGAGTGCATAGAACTATTCACTCCTTATAATTCAACTAAACGCAAAAATGTTATTCATAAAACTTATGCAACGTTGAAAAGAGGCATTAGAAGCTAAACGCGTTTGGAGGTTGAATAGTTCATACATAAGGATGTTTAAGTATCGAAATGTCACTTTGACTCATACACAGACGAGAATAAAATACAATGTTATAAGGGTGGCACTTATTTTGGGAATGCTTATATATCTTTTTTGTCCCCTCCTGAAAGTGATCAAGCTTTATTATGAAGCTACTTTGTACAAACCAAAATGTTGTTAAATTTTTTTGAAATCGGCTAAGGGCGACGTATCCCACCGAGAAGTTAAAACTTTTCATTAAAAATGCACGCAGTTTTCCGACTTTTACTTAAAATATCGGTGAAAGTATAAAATTTGATGGAAATTCTTTATTTATAATATACATATGTGCTTAGATGTATGCCAAAATTGAGCTTTATTGAATATTTTCAGTGGGACACACCGAATAAATAAAAAAAACATTGCAAAAATAATTGCCACCCTAATAGATGTTCCTATATTCTTCTCAATTTGATCGCACTGTCAGTAAATGAAACAATTATTTCCATAAAAACCATGAATTTTTTGTTCTAAAATATTAAACTATATTTTCTAACACGGCACAAAAGAAACAGTAACAAGAATAGGTACATTACGCAATATTAAATGAAATTTAAACTAATCCAATCGGCGCAGGAGAATTCGTTTATTGACTTTTCACTTAGAGCTTAGTTTTGTTAATCAATTGTGGCAGTAAAACGTAATAGATTTTCCCTTCTTGGTACTTTATTTGACACAAGCGCATTATAACTATTTATAATGTGTAGGGAAATATTTTATGAATTAGGATTTATGCAACGTTGAATAGTGGCTTCATAAATGCTTATGCACTATATAACTATTCAGCCGTTTAGAGGTGTTTAGCGAATTCTAATAAATTAGGCTGTATGAATATAAATAAGTTATTCGGTTTCCGGATCAGTATCTTTTAACAAAGTTTCATATGCATACCTCCATATTTCTGCATAAATTCATTTTTATAGAAATGGATTGAATGTAGCCGAGCATTATATTTTACGGCGACCCAAATAAATGCTTACCCGTAGGTCTTCAAATAAATAATAAGCATAAAATACATATAATCTATTAAATGAATAATGCTAAGGACCCTTAATTGGTGATACAAAATCAGAAAAGGACGTCAAGATAACATGATTTACATATTATAAACATAACCTTTTAAGAAATATATGTGGGTTTCCAACGCACAAATCATATCCCCGATTTTTGTTTTAAAATATGATGGCATCACATGTTGCGATATTATCTGAATTTGGTAAAACCCATTGTTTGAATTAATTTTCCAACCCTCATATAAAAAAATGGATTCATTTAAATTTTTCGTTTGAACTAAACCCTTCAAACAACATTATAGGAGTATACATTTGTACATACATTATATAGAGAAGAAAAGAATTGAACTTTGTTTTCGAAAAGTTTGGACCCTTTTCAAAAACATTGGAACACTTACACTGTCAAGTTTTCATCCATTTATGATGAAATGCAGGATACACAACACTCAAATATTTATATATACATATAATTGTTTTTTTTTTTTTTTTTTCATAGAAACATTTGTTGTGGATTGGTTCATTGCTACATAAGACAAAAAATAAAATGTTGAAAAAGCAAACAAAACAAATTATTGGAAGTTTTGAAGAGAATTTGCCTATGTCTAAAGTTCAACTCAACATTTGTGATGAATGAAGTTCATTTTCCTTTGCCTCACATGTACATAGACATATATTTATTTGTGTGTGTTTTTTTTTTGAGAGAGAACACCTCGTGCACCATTCTATTTATAAATTCACACAGCACTGAGGAAAATTGTTTGGAAAACACAAACATTTTCTTTAATTGAGGTTACTTTACCTAAATACATGCAACATGCTAGACGTGTGGTATGTTTGTCGAAGAAAAAGAGAAATGAATTATTAATTATCTTGTAGATGAAAAGCAAAAAAAAAAAAAAAATAAAAAAGTTCAAATTAACAAAAAAAAAAAAAAAAAAAAAACAAATGAGGAAAATTGCAAAGAACAAAAATACACTTGTCCTAGATGCGATTGTTTAATTAATGAGACATTTGCATGGCCTGTAGGTATGAAAAAAAACACACAAATTTATATTTCGTAAATTATGTCAATTTGTTGTAAGGCTCAGACAAAAATATTACATTTGAACAACATAATTGTAATTCAACATTAATATTTATTTTAAAATCTACATAAAATAGGATTCTTAAAAAAAAAACACAGCATATAGCTCAATTTATTTAAAAACCAATCCAAATAATTGGTCTGTAATTTGGTTGTGCGTATGAAACGTATTTAAGTTGCCATTTTGATTTTAAATTTATTCAATTT
Organism: Leucozona laternaria; assembly: GCA_932273885.2. Lineage (NCBI taxonomy): Eukaryota > Metazoa > Arthropoda > Insecta > Diptera > Syrphidae > Leucozona > Leucozona laternaria. The sequence continues at coordinate 128,872,088 of OW026367.1, read as the reverse complement.
AATGAGCAGATTTATTTTTGGACTAAGATTCTGCCTTGTATCAAATTGAAAAAAAAAAAGAATTGAAAAGTCTGTCGGGCTAATGATATGTTGGCATCATAAAAATGCCAACAAGTGGTCTAATTGTCTTAAGTAGTAGGTACTCGTCGAACTTATAATAGCAATAGAGTTTTTATATTTAGCAATGTTAATTAGTCTTGAAAGATTAAATTCTTCTTCAATTTCATTGGGATTGGGAAATATTTTTAACAGAAGATAAACATTTTTAAATTATTGAAAATTATTTTTATTTTTGAAAATTAGTTTAAACAACAACATACATACCACACTAATTCCATACTAAGCATTTTGTGATTGATACAGAGTTTATGCTTCGAGTGATTGTAGAATTAGAAAATAAAATGTTTTTTTTTTTTTTACACAATTTTACTTTTATTTGGCATTGATTTTATGTAAAAAGAAATTCTTTGTTTTATAATCAAATCTATGTACATTGTACATGTACATACATATATAATATAATTATAACACTTCAATTGAAAAACAGCCTACGACTCAAACAAGAACAAAATTTCTCAAGCCTCAATTCAAAATTGTCAAATCTTTCTGTCTAGGAGTGAAAAATTAAATAATAAAGAGCCTTAGATCATGAGCTTTAGTTTTTCTTTTCATTATTCCTCTTTGTGAAAGAAACACAGAAACAAAATTTAAATAGTTAAAAAGGCTACCGTCGCGTCGGTCGGGTCGAAAAAGGATTATACATATATTCGCAAAAGAACAATAGTGCTTTCCATTTTGCAGCCTTTCCTTCCATTTTTTCTAGCTAACGGCAATATTCCCTTTAATTCTGTTTTCAAAGCATTGTATTTTTCACCACCCTCATTCCATCATTCATTAAAAGAAACGAAACCAAGATTCTTTATTGTTTTGGTTGAGATAGGAAAAATTGCAAGAATAAAAATAATCGCAGCACGTCAAGAAATAGGAAGAGATTGGAAGAAGAACAAACAAAAATAGAATTGTATGAGTGTGTCTTTTCTTGATTAGAGATTGAAGATTAAAGTTTAAAAACTTTAATTCTAGGCCAAACTTTGTCTGTCTGTTAGTAGGTATCCAAAATTGTGTCAAGCGAAGACACAAATATATTTATAAAGATAGGACAGCATTATATTTAAGTCATACAAAAAGGGAGCCTGCGGCGAAAAAAAGAACAGGAAATGTTCGCGGCTTTTCGCCTCCTTTTATTCTTACTCTTTAAACTATGCGTAAAAGTTTGTATGAGTTTGTGTGGGTTAATTTGAATTTCTACTTGAAACTTTCTGATTTACTAGAAAATGAAGTGTTTTGCAGCCGTTTTGTTTTATTATTCATTCTACCGCATGCATAAAATGCTGTGATAAGAACACCTCCTTCAATGCTTCTTTAATATTTTTTCCCGTCTTGCAGGAAAATATTAAAAGCTCTAAGTAAAAAAAAAAGAAAAGCATATACAATTCTCACTCTATTGAGATATGTACATACATTTATGTATGTATGTGTAATACAAATTTTCCGACTGGTTTATAGCGAAAGAATTGCTTGTGATGACTATAAAAGAAAATAAACTTTTTTAATGGCAAGCGTCGAAAGGGTGGGAAATATTTAGCATGATACAAGTTTAAGGCACATACAATTAGGAAAATTTAAAGTGATCAAATGAGAGTTTTGTTTCTCATTTAAAGGTTATTTTTGCTCGGGTTATAAAGGGTGTTTATTTTTAGACGTGTGGTTTTGAATCTGGCAATACTTTTTTCGAAGTTGGTATTTTTGACAGCTGCTGTCACTTGATTTATGTTCAATTTGGTTTGCCGTTTCATCATTAATAGACTTACTTCTGACCAACGTTTGCAAATCGTGCAAATTTATTTCCAAAATAATGGGTCGGTTCGCGCTACGCATCACGCTCTGCGTCCATTATTTGGTCGACATAATCCCAAAATCGCATAAATTCGAGCAACCATGGATGAGATTCGCACCACGATTACTCTAGTAGATATTGCGCATGCTCAGAGATGCCGTACAGTGCGCACCGAAAAAGACCCGAATGAATCCATCCGCCATCGCGCGCAACAATTGGAGCTGTCGAAAATTTAGCCTCTCGGCTGGAATTTATTCGAGCCAGCCGCGGCGGCCACTTGCCCGAAATAATTTTTAAAACATAATGGCAAACCATTATCTTTATAATAAAGCTAAATTCTTGGCCATAACATTAAATTATATGCGTTTTATTTCTTCTTGAAAACCACACGTCTAAAAAAACACCCTTTACTTCACATGTATGTATGAATGTTTGTGTATCTGTCTGTACCTCAAACTACAGCCTGAACCACTGAAACGATTTTCCTAAAATTTTGAATTTAAAGTTTAGTCATTAGCTCCAAAAATAATGGTGACTTGTCATACAACCGCTATGAAAGAGGTCATTTACCTCGGAAAAGGCTCTTAAGATTTTGATAAAAATTCCTACTAATAGAAAATGTTCCGCATTTTGGTAAACAAAAGATTTGAATTTCGACTTTCATATGTTAATGGCTAAGCCGATTTTAATCAGACTTTTTTTGCAGGGGGTCCCTTAAAGTTAAAATACAATTGCATACATACAAATTTTCAAAAAAAAAATACTTTTTGGGTACCTTTTAAAAAAAACATTCTAAGTTTTGTTTTGAAAAATCACTTTAAGGTTATTAAGAGGCGTTTTCTAATACGAAACATACATTTATGTTCTACTTAAATGCTTATGTTCTACTTTTTCCTCAGTAAAAACTGTCACATAAGCTCTTATGACGAACATAAATTCTTAAGTTTTCTTTCAGAAAATGGGCCTAAGTGCTTAAAAGTTTGAATACTAAATATACATTTAAAACTTTTCAGAAATATAACTACAGAACAAAAGGTACAAATGACGTAAGTTGATAGTAGTAATGGCGGTTACAAATTGAACTAAGCAAATTAATATTGTTTCTTATTTTTCTTTCTTTAAGTCCACAATGAAAAAGACCCCTTCATAGTGGTAACAAATATCAAAAAATGTATTCTTATAATAAGTAGGTATATGGTTAAATATTTAATTGTGAGTCTCCCATTCTAGCTGTGTTAACTTGGCCCCAAAATGTGTCAATGATTTTAAATTTTGATGGCATTGCATGAGCCAAGTGAACTTTTGTGTATGTTTGGATTTAACATTTCATCATTGACTCGTAACAGTTTTCATTAATTTATTTTAAATGTTTTCTTAAAGCTGTGACTAACGAGTTTGGATTGTTTTATATATATCAAACTGTCTTTAAATCCAAAGAAATTATCAGATAAAGTTTTAACAGCAACCTCGTTGTAATGTTGAGTAAAATTCACTGTCGTCTCTTGCCGTCAAGACCAGGAAATAGCATTTCCCTTCATTTATCATCATCATTATCTATAGCGCACGATTCTCTTAGAAACAAAAGGACAATTTAGCCCAACTCCCCCGATACCACTTAGGAGCATCGACTTCCTGTGAATCGCAGCTCATAATCTGAAGCTGACAATTCAGCCAACACAGAGAGGATAACGATTTAGCTATCTTCGTTGTCATTGTCCTTTTTGCTCCAGATATTCAATGACTAATGCATTAAAAATGTCCAATCACCACTCTATATTCTATATGTAGGTACCTATAGAAAATGTCTAACTTCTACACTTGAATATCAGAATACAAACAAAATCATTCATTTCATCTGGCATCTTGATGATTAAGAAGTTCACAGTTCACATTTCTAAAACCGACAACCAAACGAAGTGTGTTAACACATTTTCTCTTTGCGGAAGACATATTCTCATAAGAAACTCGAGTAAGAAGCAACTATACCTCATCACACTCGAATGTTTTTTATATACATAAGCTAACCAGAACTAGAACAATGCCAATTTCGAATCTCCAATGCTGTCAGTTCAAATGAGTGTTACTTCAACTTTGGATCCTTTTGCAAGGATTGCCTTTACATCAACCCCTTAGGTATTGCAGAAAAGGCAGTCTGTTGAAACAAACTAACAAAACTCGACACCAATTTGAACATAAAGTGGTAAAAGGCTACAAAAGCCATTGTCTCTTTGAACATTTTATTCCCACATGAGAAAGCGAGTTTGAGTTAGCAGGATGCGGAACGAGGATGACTCGCCTGTCCTTCCATCTCAGGCAATGTTATAAGAATGGAGCATAGCCTTTTGCACTCTCACTCCAATAAAAGAGAAAAACAAGACAAAGTTATTGCTATTGGCCTAGACATAAGAATTTTCCTAAAGCTTTTAAGTAATTAATGACGACATTGCCGAGAGTGTTATTTTACAACACAGATGACCTAGGCGCAGAAATATTTTGTCATTTAACTTTAAATTAAAGACCAGTTGACACTTATACGATAACTATCTTAACTTGTTAAAAAAATATATAGGACAGTCTAAAAGAGGACTATAACAAAAAAAATGTGTTGCCAGTGCTGTCGAAAATACAAAGATAAATATTAGTAATAAAAGTAGATAAATACGAAAATTAGAAGAACATAGTTATGCATTTACATAATAATTTCCACCAACTATACAAATAACGATTTGAAACGATTTGTAATGTCTCAATTATATACCTACGTCTAAAAATATGGCATTTTAAAGGATAAAGGGATATGGATAAAAGGCCTCTAATTGTCAATATGAAGAGGTCATTTAGGCCTATTTGCTGAAACGAACCTTAAACACAAGAGCTTATTTGACATTTTGCGTGGAGGAAAAAGTAGAAAAAAAACATTTGCAGGGTTTAAAAACGATAAAAAAGCTATCTATTTTTATGTAACCCACCCCAGTACAGTATTTATAACATTTAAAAAAATGTAAGCTCTACTTATAAATAATTTTTCGAAATTATTCCATTTAGACCAGTTCGGTAAAAAAAATCATCACTTCTTATGTTCAAAATTAAACTTTAAACAAAACCTCAGGGTGACCTTATATTTATTTTTTGTTTATTAGCTTGTATTTTTTGTTGCTGGCATTCTACAAGAACCAAAGGTACTGTTACTACACCTTCAATAGATTTTGGAGAGCATTTTTGAAAGTTCGAGATCCCGCCAAAAAATAGCAAGCTTTTCGTAAAATTAATCAATTAAGAATGATCAAAGCCAGTACAAAATTCTTTCTTAGGACTTTAGAATTAAGGTCTTTTAAACCTAAAGCGTGACTTGTGTTATTTGTCCCACCCACTACCACACCCACTACCACACCCACTACCACGCCCACTACCACACACACTACCACGCCCACTACCACGCCCACTTTTCTTGTAGTAGAATTTTATTCTTATACCAGGTCACCGACGAATTAGTCCGCAAAAAAATGACAACTTTTGCGCCACCTTGTATACCGTCCTTAGGAGGCTTAAATATAAAAATTTATAATAAATCTCTCTTGAACCACAACCATGTAATGTGTATCTTTTTTGGAAACCCACCCACCATGCTCACTTTTCCTCACAATTCCTTCTTACTTTACATTCCTAGAAAATTAAAATCTCTTAAATATATGTGCAAAGTTATGTATAATTTTTTTTTTTAAATCCACCTACTGCCTTACCCACTTTTCTTATATTTCTTAATTTTGTATTTGTAGTTTGATAAATATTTAGTACCTATAAGTGGTGCGCGTGGTAAATAAATAAAACCCCACCATAAGGCACTTAGCTGTTAAAAATCCTATATGTCTTTCTCCCTTTGATTCAATTTCTATCTCCCATCAGATTGTCTTTTGTTGTTTAATCCAATTTGACTTCAAAATATATGTATGTATGTAATAATACATACTAGGTGCGTGTTTAATGATTCTGTTATGAGAAAAGATCAGAAAAGTACAGGATTGTGTGTTTAATGAGTAAAAAGCTTGCCCTAAACTAATCTACATTTTGTCACTTTGTGTTCCATGAAGTTTTCGAGCACAGTTTAGTACAACATTTTCTGCACCTATTTTTGAGGTACAGCAAGTGAATGAGAAATGTCAAAGCGTCAGCTGATTTGCTTAAAGTTTATTAAAGAAGTACATTTTTTATTCAATTTTCTTAATAGAAATAATGAATAAAATATAAAACAAAAGGAAGAAAGTGCGAATAAATATTAAATTCATTTTGAAAATCATCGCATTAAAATTATAATCAAAACATTTTTGAATTTCAAATTTCACAGCTGATAAGCAAAGGTCAACCATAAATACAACCAGAAGCTGTACTTTTCTGTTTTATCTTGTTCTGACAGTTTTCACTAACTTGTGCTGTTCTTCATTAAACAAAGCTACTATCTACCTGAATTGGGTAGTTTATATTTTTTAAGAACTATAATAATTTTAACTCTGTAAAAATTCAGTAGGTACTCGAATACAATTTAGTATTTGACAGCAAAACTGAGAAGTTTTGAACAGTAATCTCTCCGAGAGTAAAGACACATGAACTGTCAAAAAAAAACCATTCTTCGACAGCTAACACTAAGCTTTTTAAAAAGCATAAAATCTCATCATTAACAAAACATTTAACTTAGATACTTTGAAGCTCATATACATCGTGTTATCTTAATTCAACTCAAACATGCAATTTAACATGGACAACTTCAACCTAAAATTACATTTACTTAAACATTTTCATTAAGTGGTTGTGCTTTATCTTTTTATTCAAAGCAGATACATATAAATATTTTAAGCTGATAAGATAAACGGCAAACATCATAAAATGATTGGTGGTTCGGCATCTGAACGAAGTATACTTCTTTTGATGCAATGAGTCAATTTATTACCATCCACTCCCCGAATGATGGAAGATCATATTAAAATGGTCTACAAGGACGACGACGTCTATGACGACTTCGACAACGGCAGCAGAAGCAGAAGCATCTAACGGACAAAAACGAGCATAGAGTAGAAAATTAAATAATAGCCAACTAGATGCAAGCATCACAGTCACAGCAGTTTTCCACTGCACTATCTACCAGCCACCGTCAGCATTGCTCGCTCATTCCAAAAGAAGTTACCCTGATGATGGGTTTCGAAATAAAATGTCTGTGTAGGTACTTTTTCTCCACTATTTTCAATTTGATTTCTGATACTTGGGCTTGAGAATCTATCTACAACCAGCTATAGCATAGTTCCCGGTTCCATCAGCAAAAGTCAGACAAACTACAGACAACCAGACAAGATGACAATAATGGATGCGAGGTATATTTTTGATGAAGTTTTCCCTCTTAGCTTCCTCTTTTGTGTTTAAAGGCAAAACTAAGATAATTGCATTTTCAAACCAAGTGTCCAACAATAATGTTTCATCTTCTTTCCTATATTTATGTATACACATTCATCTATGGTGAACTTCTTCGTTCTTTGGGGATGTAGGTATAGGTACATGCTACGCGTGTAATATGGAAAATGCTCTTTAGAAAGGCAACCTTTCTCCATGACGATGACGTTGTGCCTTCATTTCGCATCATCTCCATAGTGAAGTTGATTGAAATGCGTCTTTAAAAGACCATTAATCTTAATTGAAATAGCTTCTGTCTTATTGCTATTAGAATGGAATTTTGCTGACCAATTATATTGAAGTTAAGGTATCCGTTATGAGAGGATAACGTTTTCTTTTTCGTTTGTGCGGGTGCTGTATTTGGAAATGGAAAATATTTTATGCCGCGTTTCATTATAGGTAGGTATGTTCAAAAATGATTGTGGGAATGGTTTTCAAAATATAATAAAACAAAAATGTGTTTTTACCAGTTTTCGAGGGTTTTAAAACAGTTCTCGTAAAATTGATACAAAAAAAAAATGATACGGAAACAGTTTTGGGGATCCTTTCAGATCTAATAAGTTACAGCCAACGTCAACAAAGTTGCTGTGTATGAAGGTAAAAAGCCAAGCCAACATTGTTGGTCTTATAGTTTATCTAATGCATAATTAATTAGATCCTATAAGCCTTTAAATGCTTTACAATTTGCATTTCAAGCATAGTTTATCGAATCTCGACCAATTCAGGTGTTGATATTTATCCTATGAATTTTTATGTTTTTCAATACACAAGACAGAAAGAGTTTTTGGCTTAATTTATTTTTTTTAATTGCGGTAGCAGTTTCAATGGAATGCTGCAAATTGCCATGCCATCCGATCCGCAAATGTAGATACGTTCTTTTAGATGTATATGCAAACAAACGAGTTACAGCAAGAAATAAAAAAATAACACACAAGAAGTCTTACAATTTAAATTAAAAAGAGCCCGAAAAATTCAATTTTAATAAGCCATTTTAAATTCTTAAATTTTCAAATCTTTTTTGAATATCACTTAGTACGTCCGTCAGTTCTTCAAATAGTGCCAAACTTTCTTAAGGACATTCAGCATCAAAAAAAGTCATATCTAATCTTTATGTCTCGTTTGTTTTTTCTGATTGGTGGTATATACAGGGTGTTTTGCAAAAGATGCGACAAAAGGATAGGGCTTTTACATCAAATTTATGCGATTTTGCTATTATGTCGACCGAATATTGGACGCAGCGCGAAATGCGTCGCGCTAACCGAACTATTATTTTGGTAATAAATTTGCACGATTTCCAAACTTTGTTCAGGAGTAAATTTAATAATAATGAAATGGCAAACCAAACTGAGCATAAATCAAGTGACAGCTGTCAAAAAGACCAACTCCAAAAAAAAGTATTGCCAGATTGAAAACCACACTTCTAAAAAAAACATACTTTAAAAGATCGACTTAAAAAGAAGTCATTTAAAATCAACAGCATACTAACAATGTCATGTTTTACCTATTTTTAAGCCATCCATTCCATAATTTTGTTTTTAAATTAAATTGATTTAGTGAATAGTTTTTGAAAAATTAATTTTTAAGCTCCAAATTTTGGAGAAATAATACAAAAAACTTTTTTCAAACCATTTTTTTTTTTTCAAAATTGTATGACATTAAAGCCCAATTTTTCAGTGGTGAGTCGAACCAGAGTTAGCTTAGTCTAAAAGTACATTCAACCACAGTTAACTGAGAACGCAGTTTTATGGTGGAGAATGCCTGCAGAAGAACTAAACATACTCGGTGTAGTTAACACACCAAATTTGATGAGTTAACTCGGGTTAAATTTCAATCTCGCACTGAAAAACTGGACCTAAGTAGTATTTTGGTTTTATATACCTATTCAATGCTCTAATTAATTTTAAACATTTCCAGTTTTTGGTAAAATTGAAGATAAATTAAATATACTTTACTACAAGGCTCATTTTCTGAAACTAAACTAAACTTAAATATTTAAGTTCAACATAAGAGGTTGTGTGACAGTTTTCGCTGAGGAAAAAGTATAACATAAGCGGTTATTTTGAATTTAAATACATAAGTTTTGTTTCAGTAAATGGACATTAGGTACTTAGTGGAAATATGTAGTATCTTTAGAGCAAGTTAAACAAAACGTATTGAAGTGAATTTAAGGAAATTTTATTTATGTTGAAATGTCAAAAATAAAAAAGCTTTATAATTTTTATTTTTCACGACAAATTCACGACGATTCATCTACCATTCCTTCAAATTTTGAAGTGTTAATGCTTACATGACGGATATTTCAGAATTTGAAAATAAGTTTTGGGGTAATCAGTCTAAAGATACGACTTTGAATATAAATTATACATTTACTAGAATACTCAAAATATATTTTTCCTTTATCTCTTGAGTTTAAGGACACTTTCGTGTTATATACCTAAATCAAAATTTCAAATGGATTCCCAAAATAACTTCTTACCGTCTAGACATATTCTTCCACATCCCCTTTTGACAAATGGCGGGAACTTTGCATATTTTATTCCTGTCTATAAAAACAATTCAAAACATAAACAAATTTTAAAGCTTTAAAGTCTTTTTATGCATGCTATGTGTGTAGCGATACAAATAAAAGTGTACAAAAAAAAATCCTTTAATTTATCTACCATTCTTAATCCAATAAAGACTCCAACAATCTCGGTATACACGGAGACACATTGTGACAATAAAATAACGAACGACATTAAACAAACTCATAACACAATCCTACCTAAATACCCATTGAATCACATCCTAACTTAATTCTATTAACAAAGATTTATCAACAAAATAAAATTGAAATCCCCATCTGTCAACAGGAAGCAACAACATTCCAAGAAATAATTTCAAAAACTCCTTCGAGACCAATTCAAGCATCCTAAAATAAAAAAAAATACAATTTTTGTATCTTAAACAGTAGGTACATTCCCTTAAAGTAATTCACCAAACCATAAACGACATCTGCAGAAAATATCCATCTCTCAACCCACACCTAACCGGAGGCTATATAAGCCTCTTTATTTCTTTAATGTTTGGATACAAGTCTCAATAGAGTCATTTTGAGGCTGAGATATTTCACCAAATTAAGAAAACTTTATTTTGCCACGTCGCGTCGGTCGGCGACGTCGGTCAGCCGGAATCAGACCATTCGTTCGTCCTTTTAGTAAAAGGAGTCATTTTATGATTATTCGGTGCAAATCAGGAACTTAATGTAAGACTTTAACTCCACACACACACGCAGACGAAAACTTGCAGTAGAAATAGAAACTCATAAGCTGAGTAATCTCTTTAGAAGGTCTCAATTGGGATGTAGGAGAAAATATAGTGATAATTGCAGAGGAAACTATACAATGAACCGTATCCATATATGAGCAGTGTTAAAACTTTTGCCAGGAAATCCTTTTGACTTGGGGATTGTTTTTGATTTTGTTTGTGTTTTGTTTCAATGGCATTTTGTCAGCCATAGCACTGATGCAAATTTTGCTCTAATGAGTGTATTCCAATCCTTATTCCTTTTTGTCCTTGTAACACGGGTATCCTGGAATAGCAATATGTGTAGCAAATAATTAATTGAGGCATAACAACGGATTAAGCTTTTCGTATACGCAAAACACACGGATATTATTGTAATGCGAATAACGATGGTTAACGTATGGTGGATTTCGCCACCAGGAGCTGTTGTCATGGGGATATTTCAAAAAAAAATCCTCTGCACTCAATTTGATCCAAATTCTTCTATCCCATTTTGTTTTAACTCGATTTATAGGTGAAACACACATAAATACAGACCAGAGAATGGTTTCACGGAAACATCTCTCCATCATTATAAAGGGTATGTTTTTAGACGTTTGGAATTCAAAAAGAAATAACACGCATATAATTTAATGTTATGGCCAAGAATTTAGCTTTATTATAAAGACAACGGTTTGCCATTATGTTTTAAAAATGATTTCGGGCAAGTGGCCGCCGCAGCTGGCTCGAATAAATTCTAGCTAAGAGGCCCAATTTTCGACCACTTTTTGCAGCAATTAGGGCCGTATGTCAGCAATAACGCGCCGAATATTCTCTTCCAAGGCGTCAATCGTCTTGAACTTATCTGCGTAGACAAGCGGCTTCACATAATCCCACAAAAAACAGTCCAGCGGTGTTAAATCGCATGATCTTGGAGGCCACGCCACAGGCCAACGACGCGAGATAATGCGCTCACCAAAAGTTCCTTCAATAAATTGATTGTTTCGTTGGCTGTATGGCATGTAGCGCCGTCTTGTTGCAACCAAAGGTCGTCCCCAATAACATCCTCCAAATCGGGCACGAAAAAGTCATTAATCATGGCTCTATAGCGTTCCCCATTGACTGTAACATTATGGCCGGCTTCATTTTTGAAGAAATATGGACCAAAATGATTCCCTCTGCCCAAAGAGCACATCAAACAGTGACTTTTTGAGGATGTAACGGCCGGTGCGGCGTCTCAACAATGGCTTGTGGATTATGATCACTTCAAATACGACAATTTTGCTTATTAACGTACCCATTGAACCAAAAATGACCTTCATCGAATATTGCACGCAGCGCGCGATGCGTCACGCAATGAATAATGAATCATTATTTTGGTAATAAATTTGCATGATTTGCAAACGTTTTTCAAGAGTAAGTTTATTCACTACAAAATGGCAAACCAAACTGAGGATAAATCAAGTGACAGATGTCAAAAAGACCAACTCCGAAAAAAGAGTTGCCAGATTGAAAACCACACGTCTTAAAAAACACCCTTTACATAATAATAAAGTTTGATTAAGATCTCGATTTGTTGCCAAGAAATGAATATATAGATACTTTTAATTAAAATAAGTTATAATTCGTATAATAATAATTCAAACGAATTCTCCGCCAGTGAATTTTTGAAGTTTTTGTTTTCGGAAAAATTTTGGCCTTTATTTCCCTCTTTCCAAATCGGATACAGAGTCCTAAAGTATGCAACAGTTATTAAAAATCATCCATTCAACAACAACAAAAACACTGAATGATTTGGTGGATACGTTATTATAATAAAAGGGCATCTAATATTTACTCTTCTCTACTTATCAATCGACAAAATAGTTAATTAGATGAAGAATCAATGATGAAAATTTCAAGTATAGGTGCTTATAAAAAAACTTCGAGGTGCGAACTTAAAAAAACCTTGAATAAATCACTTAATTCAACAAGGCTGAATAAATTCTGGTTCTCGGTGAAATTACGTTCCTTGAACATCCTCTCGAGTATACGAGTAGTAATTACACTTTTTGGGCGAAACCCCATGTACAAGGACTAATCTTGGCGCAATGCAAAATTTTAAACGTATGTGTATGAAAAGGAAATCACTTTGAGCCAGGTAAACCCATTGCCATTCCCCGTCACACACACATACACACTTGCATAACTTACTTGCTCTGCCTAATGATGCGAAGTTATAGATGGTGGGTGTTTTTCGTCATCAAATTTTCCAGGATACACCTTAATGAGCTAAAATTCATTACCATGTCGTATATAGAACACAGCTTCTGTAAATGTTTTCATTCAATTTATATAAGCAACAGCTGCAGAGAAGATTTTACGAAGAGTTTATATCTTTTCATATAATATTTTCCTTTTAATTAGGGTTGCCTAGTTTGGCTTTTCTTGTTTGGTTTTCATATAAAAATAATATACATACATATTATAAGAGTCAGTAACTATGGTAAATAAATGGGTTCTAAAAAAGGTTATGATAAACTTGAAAGCAATTTGTTTGACATTTTGAGAATCTTGAAATTGGCGGAAAATATAAGCTCTACCGCATAACAACCCTAATTGCCTCTGTTTATCCTTCAAAAAGTTCTTCTTAACCCTTTTATGTTGTGTCGCTATACTGAAGCTATAATTTATCTCCAAAGTGAATTGTTCTCGAATCCTTTTGTTTGAAGTTGAAATTTAAATGAAATAATAAATAATAGTTTCTCATCCTAAATGTCAACAGTTTTTATATTTGAAGGTTTAGGCCTTTACAAATAGACAAAAAAAAATGAAATCTAAAAAAAAGAAATACGCCAACTTTTCATATTGACGATGATTAATTGACACTGAATTTATTTGATAGTATAGTTTATTTTGTTTTTATTTCACAAACAAAAACTCACAGAAAGGATATCCTTCATTCATTCTTTGAATGGACGACAACGGACGACAGACGACGACGACGATAACGACAGACAGATGGAAAAAATTTAAATGAAGAGATAAAAATGTAACGATTTTTCCATCCGAACTTCGCCCTCGTTCAGGCAAAAAAAAAGAAGAAAAGTTTAATCGGTTTTAATTGAAATTAATTGGAATTTCAATGAAATATGCTTTAGCTTGAGAGACAAACCTACGGATTTTCTGCGGATTCGGAAAGGATCGAAATTACCAAACAAGGTTTTTTTGTTGTTGTTGATTTTAATTAAATGTAAGTGGGGATAGCGGCCAGTTTAATAACGCATTTGGATATTAATGCCGAATAAATATTTGTGTAAAGTTATTTGGTTTATCTTTGTAGATGAACCTACCTCCATATTTGTGGTTTAATCGTAATTTTTAATCAGTATAATGTAAATTTTATTTACTTTTTATGGACTACAAATTTTAAAATTTTATATACAAATTTTAAATGAGTACTATACGTATCCATGTCCCTATTTAAGAAGATATTATTTAATTAAAAACCAATTGACTTTATGATTGTATTTTTATTTATTTATTTGCAGGTAAAATTGATGTTTTAAATTCGTATTTGAGTAAGTATGTCTATATATATGCAAAAAATTAACCACACCACCGTTGTTAAATCATAATAAAAGGCAACTGTTTATTGTTATGAATTGTTCTTGACAGTCTTATGCTGAACTTTCGCGATTAAGAAAATGTGCCAGATTTTCTGTAAAAAAAAGGATACAAATATTGAATAAATGGAACTTTACATGAAGAGAAGTTGTTAAGTTAATGCTCTGTCAGTTTACTGTCAATTTGCAGACATACCCCAGATTTTGATTAAGCAAACAATTTTGAAGATTAGAAAGGAAATTTTCAGGATTAACGTAGATGAAATAATTTTGTAAGACCATTTATGTCTTGAAGAATGATTCTAGAAATCCTCGTCTTAAAAGCAAAATGTCGTATGTATGTATAGGTAAAGAAAAATATTTATTAATAAAGAAAACTGTGTAAAATTTAAAACAGTTTGATACTGAGATATTATCATGATACTAAAGGGTGTTTTTTTTTGACGTGTGGTTTTCAATCTGGCAACACTTTTTTCGAAGTTGGTCTTTTTGACAGCTGTCGCTCAGTTTGGTTTGCCATTTTATAATTAATAGACTTACTCCTGAACAACGTTTGCAAATGGTGCAAATTTATTACCAAAATAATGATTCGGTTTGCGTGACGCATCGCGCGCTGCATCCAATATTCGGTCGACATAGTCGGAAAATCGCATAAATTCGAGCAACCATGGATCAGTTTCGCACCACGTTTACTCTAGTGGATAATAAGCATCCTCAGAGACGCCGTACAGTTCTCACCGAAGACCCTATTGCTGTTTGTTGTTAGAAGACCCGAATGAGTCCATCCGCCAACGCCCGCAACAACTGGAGTTATCGAAAATTGGGCCTGGAATTTATTCGAGCCAGCGGCGGCGGCCACTTGTCCGAAATCATTTTAAAAACATAATGGAAAACCCTTATCTTAATAATAAAGCTAAATTCATGGCCATAACATTAAATTAAATGCGGTTTATTTCTTCTTGAAAACCACAAGTAAAAAAAACACCCTTTACTTAGCAATTTTATAACTTTAAGGAATTTTATTAAACTGTTCTTTCTGAACATATTTTCTTAATTCGTAATAAGCTCCAGCTGCACTATAGTGATGTGTTAACCGAGTCAAACCGAGTTCAGCACTAACCGAGTTGAGCCGGTTCGGATTTTAAAAGGAAGAAATGCATCTATAAATTCTAATTTATTTAAACAAATAATCCAGATTTAAAATTCCTGTCCAAAATAGTTTTCTAAATTAACACGCATCTGTTTAAAAATTAATATGACAAATATTTTTATAATTTTGAAGAATTGGCTCAAAAAATCAAGGTTTTATTAATTTTCATAAAAAAATTCCTCATAACAAGCGAACTTGCGAAAAATGAACTTTCGGGTAAAAAATATCAAACTCGAGATTTTGATCAAACTTTACATTACCGCATTATGATGGGAAACACGAAAAACGTGGGTTTCGGAGTACCTACTGTCTGATGTCTATCTTTTTGCTTGTCTGTTGGGGTATATCCTATGGCTAGGCTGGATCTATTTTCTTTAAACTTAGAAAGTAGCATTTTTTGGATATTCTCTCACACATTTTCAATTTTTCTTTTTGAAAATTGAACGTCCAAAAATATATCGACTGTGGTCTACCGTTCACTTAATTGTGTTAAACAAAGAAAAAATTGTGGGAGTGCCAGGCGCCAGGACGTACGGTTAAGATGTGTAAATATCAAGGTCCCTGCGATTGACGGATTTTTGTTTCTGAACGTAATAAAAAATGCAGACGATGATGTTGACAGTTCGAAGTTTTAATCAAGTTCAAGTTTTAAAACAATTATTTGGATATTTTTACAAATTTAATGGAACAAAATGAAAAGCAAAACTTGCAAAATGACAATTAAAAATGACTAATATTGACATTGACATAACATTGACAGCTGACTTCAGAATTAGGGTGCGTGGACATCTTAAAGACGAGCTTAGACGTAACAGCATTCGTTACCTGTTATGTGTGGCAGGTAACGTATTACCCGTAGCGTGCTCCACGTAAGGCCTACTTTTTTAGTTTACCGCCGAAATAGGTGTTGTACTTTCAAAACATGAATTATCTGTTGTAATTGCTGTTGTAATTCTCCGCAAAATGATCGAATTTGGTAGCATTCCTCATAAAACAAAATGTGACAGCTTTTTCAGTTGGGTTTTCTTCAGAGATATTTCGGGCTTTGCAAACTACGGAATTAGGAAACCCTGTGAAAAAGACCGAGAAGCAAACGTCCCAATGAAGTAACAATTTTTAAAATTAATTTTCATAAATACAGGTTTGTTGGAAAAATCATGGCGTATACCTACTTTGCGTTGTCTTTAAAATAATTTCAGAAGTTGTTTAATCAATTCTAAGAGCGAATGTAATAGATACGTTTTAAAAGTTTTACTTCTTATTTAACATAAAAGTATTTTTAAATTTTTCTTAGGACATAGTTTTAATTTTTCTCTATCATTTGCAATTCTATATTGTTCAACCATTATTTGACCTTCAAGAGTAATAGAAGTCAGACCTACTTTACCTTATCTTATGTATAGCTTTGTTTCTTTTTCATCTTTACTTAATGAATGGACAACCATTGTAAATATCTTCAGGTGCTTACTTCTGTTTATGGGTTTTCTAAGAACCATCAAAAAAAAATCTTGTCTGCAAAAAAGCAAACCTTTTAGCAAAAACCCATAAATTAATCTCGGCATCGTAAACTTTGAAAGAACTTTTGTCTGATTCTTGACTTCAATTAATTTGATTAGCAAAAGAACAGCTAACTATTCATTAACTTAAACACAAACATATACATACACCTGGTAGGTAGGTAACCTATGGCAAACTTTGGCAAATCAATCTCGAAACTCGTCTTTTTTCCTTAATTATATCTCTACCCTCACTAAAAATGTACCTATACCTAAAGAATTGCGCTCATATAGGTAGCTGTTTAGGAGATTGCTTTTTACAACCGCAAAATCATTGAGTGTTATAGCTTCAACCATTTCTGTTATACCTATAGCTTGGACATTAAAGATCTCTAAAATGTATTCAAGTCTAAACATTTTAATGACGTGCGCCCTGTAACCGCATTCTGCAAATACAACTGGCAGTGGCAACCAAGAGCAAAAGGGTGTCTGCCATGCCATTTAATTGGCATCGATGTAGAGTCACAGTCGGTAGTGAAGTATAGTCACATCACAGCACATATATTTATACTTTGAATGTTTTTTTTTTTATGTGTGTCCAGGCAATAAAATCCTAGGCATGACGTGAAACTCTTCGAAATAATAAACACGAATCAGCACGTCCCCGGCATCGAGAGAGACATGATGGTGTTGCACGGGTCACGAAGGCGGCATAATTCTAGGATTCCATTTCCGCCGCAAGCATTATATTCCGTCTCTAACGACCACTTATATGAATGTGTTGCTTTGTCATGGCAGTTGGATCGGATACACACGCTAGTATACGAGTATACGCATATGTTGGCAAACTACGTCAGACGGACGACGCGACGGGGAAATGTTTGAGAAAACGCGAATTGATTGTCGTGTTTGGTGTTCGCCCCTTGGGAACACACGACGATCGCCGCGCGCCGGATGGACGTTTTCTTATAGAATTTGCAACATAACAACTAGCAGCCTTTAGGGAGAGACTAAGCAAAGTATATAGGTACGTTCGGGAAACCGAAATTGTCCAAGCATAGACTAGGTATTCATGCTCCATTGATTCGTTAAAAAAAAGATCTCTCACCTGCTATTGTAGAAAATAATAAGTTCCTTTCTATGCATAAGCGGACATTGTTTTGTTTTCAGATAGAATCGGGCCATGGCAGCACTAAATCAGATAGCAGTTGGCAGGGCAGGATTCTTACATTCATAGGCCTCTTAGTCACAGGAGAGTTTTTAAACTGGTTTTAAATTAATTTGTATTTTTTTGAATAAGAAAATGTGGCTCAAAAAAAAAACAGAACAATTTTCAGTCGGGCGCCACTTAAGCTCAAATGTAAAGAAATTACATTGTGGAAGCAGGTTGTGATCGATTTGGACCTTTTGTTTAGAGTACAAAGTAAATTTGATTGTAATCGAGACATTCCACAAACATTAAACACATTAAATTGTGATATGTTACCAAAGAAGAACCATAAGATCACGTTCTATTATTTGAGTGCTACGAATTTGCCTTATAGACGAAAGGTCAATGACACCATTCATTTGAAATATAAACGTTATCTTGATGTTGTTTTTAATAATGTGACTATTTAATGATCTTAGATCCTAAATCGGGCGCCACTTAAACTCAAACCAAATGTGACCCTGGTCTAAGTCGTTCCGAAACAATGGACACATCAATTTGTCCCGTTCATAAAACATTACTATGCATTTTATGGAAATTATATAGAGGAAGCAAGAAAGATTCTAACCATCCGTAATGGTGTTACCAATATGAGACATCAACGTTGTGACACATTGGCACAAGATGACATTTCACCAAATGATTATTGCCAATGTTGAGTTAATACATAGGCAACTGCCACCATTTATTTGAATTAGGCTTCCCAATTAAATGGCTAAAACGTATATCTAAAGGCTCGTTGTTCGTTGTTCGTAGAGTGCAGATGCATATCTAAATGGAAATTTCTCGCGCATGACTCAGTGTGATAGTTTTGGCCACCTGGGATCTGTACTGGGAATGGGATATGCAATTTGCGAATGGCAGTTGAATAACATACATAAATAAATATATCTATAAACGAACAGTAGGTATCTACACATAATGTTCGCTATCTGTTGTTTCTGGATATGGGAACATTTTTATTTATGTTCACGGTAATTATAAATTACCTCGCAGTTGGTTCTCGATTTCCTTGTTCTGCAACAACGAACATATAAAGGAGCCAATTGGGAGCGTGAATGCACTTTGAGAATGCCGCATTTTGATGTGCAGTGCAACTGGATGAGTCAAATGATCCGAGTTGTGCTTTTTTTGTTGTTGTTGTTGTTTTGTTTTGAAAAACTTCATTGAGGTTTATAGACCAAGCGTTCTAACAATGAGAATAGCTAGTTATTTTGTGTTTGGTTAGTAAAATTAATTGACGTTTGATTTGTTCGTAAAGAACAGTGAAATGCGATTGAATTTTTTGTTTTCAATGTTAAGCTCCTATATAAGATAGCAAGTTGTGAAACAGAGATATTAGAGATGAGTTTATTCGAAGGATTTAAATTAAATCTTTATTCATTGCCAATTGATGTTTTGCTACCGGAATTGAATGATGAAGTGTATAAATAAACTAACGTGTAAAATAATTTATTGTCAGCTGGGAATTATATCACACATTAGTTACATATTGCACCTGTTTAGATAATATAATATTTGAATTCAGTGATATAGATATGCAATATTATTTAAACTTTTTAGAAGCATCTTTATAGGAACAATCTGTTAAGTAGATAGTGAAAAAGTTAAACAAAAAATGGGAGGAGCTCTTTATTGACACTTATGGTAAAATTAAATTGCTATATACGTACTAATAGGTATTTTATACTAATATCAGCATACAAGCAAATTTTTATGAAATTTCTGGGAAATGTTCTGGATTGGGGGAAATAAGATTTGTCTTGTTGATTTTTTGAGAGTTGTATAATATATACCATATTATACCATATTATGGTAGGTATAGGTTTTAAGATCAACTTATACAAAAAATAAATGCTACATCAATCGTGCGCCAGTGGTGGGTCCAGAAGGGAGCGTCATAGGGTTCAAGACCCCCCCCCACCCAGACGCCCAAAGCAAAAATTAAACAGTCGTATTTATTAAATTTCTTTACAAAACTTTTGAACAACCAGTCAATAGTTGGACATTTCCTTATTTATAAACGCATTGTAACAGTTGTCTAAATATATCCTGTTATTGATATATCTACTAATAGCCCTTTAATCTTTCAATTTCGTGGACTTTCGTGTATACGTTCAATGAACATTTCATTATTTCCAAGAATAATTTTTCAATTCGTTCCTAGACTTACATTTGGCGTTGCACGTATACTTACTTTAGAACTGGTTTGGACATACAACAGTAGTGTCTTAGTTCGAAAATCGATGAAAAATATTTGTAAATAAGGTTTTGGAGTTGGGCAGCTAGGTTTACTAAAACTAGGTTTACTAGCTACAAAACTAGGTTTTCTAGCTGTAGTCCGAAATATTCAGAAAAAAGTGCAGATGGATGCAAACGCAAAGTATTTTAATTTGTACATCTATGGGGACTTGATGTAATTTTTATCAAAGTCTGCAACTTTGCTCGCTGGTCTACCTGGGTTTGATCTAACGAAGTTTATTTTAATCAAAATCTTGTTTAATTTACAACTTTATTCTTTTAAGTAGATTTTAATATTATCTACTGTTATCTCTGGATTAGGAACGGGTCTTGTACGTTCTCCCAATTCTCGTGTGACAGTTTAATAAGATACCCCTTATCTCCAGTGGGGTAGTTTTTTTGAGTCACAACGGCTTTTCGGGTATAAAAAGAACCAGTCCCACTGGTCTGATATCTTCTTTCTTCTGTAAGCTATTTCCTCTTAAACTATGTACCTTCATAAATAATATTTTTACTAACCTAAAAAATTTTAATGAAACTAAAAATGAACTGAATTTTACCAAAAAAAGTAGTTATTTCATTCAGGTGACTTTGAGATTTCATAGTCGTCTCGGACTCGTTATCTTATTCTTGTCTTGGACTTGGGGCATTTTTTGTTATTTTATAAATGAAATATCGAACCAGAGCTTGAATCTAGAAACTGCTTAGTATGTATATTCATTAAAAAAATCAGTTTTAATTTTGTACCTTTCCTGCCAACATCACCTAGGTCAACGATACTATCGATATCTAAATGTAAGTCCGATAATTTTCTCATCTCCAGGAATTGCATGCATTTTATATCATTTTGTTGGTGATTTGTTCTCCGGCAACGTGACCTCCTCCAAACTGAAATCCTAGATCTGCACCTGTCGTGAGCTATCGAGGAGGTGTATCCCATCCGTTTAAGCATTGTCTGACTGACAGACAGAAGGAATTCCGATACCAACTTGTGTCGTCTTCTTTATGTACATATATCATCGTAATATCTATCAAGTTTGATCAAACTCTCGTGTTACATTTTTTTTTACCAATCAATAAGTTACCATATAGTCGGTATTTCCCTATACGATAGCAAGTAAAAAATCTTTAAGATACATACATATTTCAGTAAGACTAACAAATTAACGGATCATATTGTAAGATCATCAATTTTTGTTCCAAAAACCGACAAATCATTTGGATCTATCAGCGTCTCCATTTGTCTTTAGCTAATTCATATGTACCTGCCTAGTTTGAGATCAGAAACTTATTAACTTGTTATTTTCTCTGCCTTAATGAAGTAAGATGAACGTTTTCAATTCACAACTTAAAAAAAGTTTATTTTTAAGATGTTTTGAGTAATGTACATATACTTCGTACGCTAAGAGCATACATCATTCTTTAAATGGATTTTTTTTTCGTCAAAAATCAACAGATTTATTTGTGAAACTAATCAAGAAAAATTGAAAGCAGTTGCACGAAACCAAAGGATAAATATATCTAAACATGGAGATAGCTATACTTAGATATAAAAATAAGTTGTTTTGACGTTGTACAAATGAAAATACTAACTTGGATAAGTAACTATAGAATACTTATTTAACTACAGAAAGAGCAACATTAGAAAAAAAAAAAAACAAATTAAAGTCATAAATGTCATGTTTTTTCTGATTATTTTTAAATAGTTTTATTCTCTTTCGGTCCAGTAAAAAAATGTACATTTCAAGCATTTGCCCAATAACTCGTAGTTGGAAAGACCTTTGATTACCTTTAAAAATGCGTTTTAATTAAATTTTCCCGCTCCAAAGAAACATTCCTTCGCAATATTGTGCAGCACTGCTGCAGCGACAATTTATCCAGGGATTTTTTTTAAATTTTCAATTTATCCCTTTGAACATTATTGGAAATCTTCTTTCCGACACAGCCCAAACGACATAAAACAGTAGTTACTGCTGTCACTGTCACATAGCTTTGGTGTAAGTGGCCCTAAGTGAATTATTAATCATTAGAAAAATAAAATTTTAAATATTTATTGCTTATTTGAACAGTGATGATATGCACAAGGACGGCAACGCCACTATGTATGCATTCCTATAGGAAACAAATCAAAATATTTATGTAAATTTTGTGTCCACAAGTTTTGTCCTTGTAAATTGTGAAATTGATACTTACCAATGATACTATAGTAATAATGATAATATAATCGGTTTACTTATTTACTTAACGGCCTCTCGACCCGTGAAGGGTCCCAGCCTGAGACATAGCAGCGTTTCATCCACCTCGATATCGGGCACGTTGCTTCCAGTCATCCAGACCCAAGCGCTCTAGCATCCCCTATAGCCTGGTCTTTAAACCGTAGGTTTTGTCTTCCTTGCCGTGTCGGAGCTGGGGGCTGAGATTCGAAGATTCTCTTGGCTGGAGCATTATTGTCCATTCGCTCGATGTATGTCCGAGCCAATAAAGGTCGTGTTTTCGCTTTTTAGACCATACATCCACATTTTGGTAAAGCTCATATAGAGTTCGTGGTTGAATCTTTTCCTCCATTCGCACACCAGGACCAAATATCCGTCGAAGAGTTTTCCTTTCGAAAGAATCAAGTATCAGCTCTCTCTTTCTGCTAATCGTCCGGCGTTTTAATGTTTTGTCCAAGGCGGTGGAGAGATGCGTATTTGTTTGTTGATAGCAGATACTTGGTCTTGACCTCATTTACTTCAAGACCAACAAGTTTTGCTTGCTCTTCAATCGCCTTGCCGTGAAGGACTCTATAACGGGACATTGGGAGCTGCCAATGTAGTTGAATAGATCTGTTGAAAATAATGCCTTCCGTGTTAACACCATCTCTACACACTATCTGCTCCAAAACGAGATTGAAGAAGTCGCATGATAGCGCATCTCCTTGTCGAAACTATGTACATTTTAGGAAGAGTTCTGAAGAGCTACTTCCCAATATTGTACATTGCACCACGTGTTTTATAATGTCACGCGACACAGTTGGATCAGTTTTCTCAGGATCCCGAGTTCGGACATCGCCACATAGAGCTTCTGACTATGGATCCTATCACAAGCGGCTTTGAAGTCGATGAAGAGATGTTGGATCTCGACTTGAAACTCGTTGGTCTTTTCCAAAATTTGTCTAAGTGTGAAGATTTGGTCTACATAGTCGATCTGCCGGGGAGGAACCCACACTGGTATATTTGCAGATCAAAGTGTTGCAAAACGGCTTAAGACGCAGACACAGGACGTTGGATATAATAATCTTATATGCGTTAATTGGATATCATCATTAAAAAAAACTGAAGTTTTTGTAATTTTTTAATAATTAAATAATTGAATTGAAGTACCAAAAGGCTATAAAACTATTTTGTAATAGTTTTGTATTGTTAATGTGGTTTTTACTTTATCTTCAAAATGCAAAAGCTAAATTAATAAAACCTCACATCTTTTCACATTATCTAAAGTCATAATTTTATAACGAACAATCAAATTTAATATTTTATTAAAAATAAAAAAATGGCAAGAGGTTGACAAATTATACATTTTACGACATAATTATTTAAAATAATTACATTCGCTTAGTGACACAATTATAAATGATATTTACCGCAAAAATCCCAAAATAAAAAAAAAAAAAAAACAAATACACAATTCATGATTTCTTAGAATCCCATTAAATAAATCCAAAAAAATATCAACAAATAAATTGGATGTTGTTTTTTTTACAGGGTCAGGGCCGGCTTAAAAGAGTTATTTCCAAAGGTGCCAACATTAATGCGGGCGACAAAATTTCGAAAATTTGAATTTATTTTTTTAAGTGATTATTAACAAAATTTATTTATTGTCCAATTGAAAAACTTTTTTTTTCGTCTAAACGATTTAATTTTAAACCTCTGAAAGTCCTCTGGCTTTATAGGGGAGCTGTAAGCGTCACTTTGAAGTCGCTTTTCTGCATTATCGTAAGACTTGTTTTGCACACAAAATCGCCCTGTTTTAATTACTTATTTTATTATTAAAAATATTCTCGTCAGAAAATACTCAATTCTGGAGAGTACCACTTTGCAAGGCTTTTAGTGGTTGTAATGTTTGTGCCGGTGTTATCATTAGGACCATCTAGAAATGTTTTTAAAATCTTCTCATCAAGCCATGGATGTTTAAATCATTCTTCAAAGTAGTAGACAATTGACAAATGATTTAACTTTGATCTTGGAATTAAAAAAAAAACCTTTTAGAATCAAAAAAAGAAAGAATATACATTTAGCTTGGGCGCCATTTCATCCAAAGCCTCTCCTGTTTAAGATGATGATGTTATTCAACATGCTTCTGTCAATGTTTAAAATAAAATCCACACCACACAGCATAAATGGCAATTATAGATATTTATTTGCTGTATATAAACGTCACATTAAGCGGGTAAATACAAATATTCAAAATACCTACTCATCTTCTTGCCTAGAATTTCACTTTTGATGTCATATTTCACAATTCACATCAACATATGGAATGATGACATATGGCTTGGGCTAAAGGCTTTAGCACGCTTGGATAGAAATCGCTGACTGCTGGGATTCTCATTCTTGTTCGTAACAAATTCTTTTAAAAAAATATTTACTTTTTGTCTTACAAAAAAAAAAATACTTAAATATACTCTACACTCATCCTCACCCATAATAAAAAAAAGAAGGAAATTTGTATCTTGTGAAAAAATTACACTGACATAATTTAAGTAAGTAGGTATTTAAAATATGTCTGTTTCTTAAATTCAAAATAAAAAAGAAATATTTGGAAAAACATAGACATTGAGGAATGTCATTCAACATAAATTATAATACAACTAAATGAACAGATTCTTTAATAATAATAAATAATGAATTGTTATTAATAAATAAGGAAAAATGTTGAAAAAAATTGAATTATATGTTTACTAAATAAATTAAATTTTATTTACTGATTTGAATAGATTCGTTAATCAAAATTTTGAGAATTATTATTTTAGACACAAAGTGGATTTTTTTTTGTAAATAAAATAAATATGTGTAGGGATATTATGTAGGTGTATGTAGGTAAAGTTATTTTATTTTAACAACATATTTTAATTTATTTATTTTTGTTTTGAATAGGAAAGCTTGGTATTATTTTTGTATTAATTATTTTCTAATAGAAAAATGATTTAAGTAAAAAAAAAACATTTCATAGTTTTAAATAAACTGTCTTCATTTATCTTGATGATTGTTTTTTTTCGATTAGATTTTTTCTTGTCTTTTAATAACTTAAAGATTAATAATTGTAAAGAAAATCTCATTTATGAGATCACGGCGATATGCAATAACGCTCAAATCGATTTAGAAACATCGCTCAAATTTTTTTTTTATCGCCTAAAAAAACCAAAACATTAAGAATATCGCCCAAATGAATTCAATGTAAATTGTTGCTGTAAAATTTGGGCGTTATTTCCTCAATTTCGAGCGATTTTTTCAATTTTTTTTTTAATTTGGACATTCTTTCCTAAATTTTTGGGCGATATTTCCAAAGTGAAATTTCAATGAAACTTGCGGCGCATAAACAGTGAGGTATGTTGTGAGGTATTGATTTGGGTGTTTTTTTTCCCAGCATTTGGGCGTTATTTCTTTCCTCAGGATTTGTTTTTGTGATATTTCCAATTTTGGGCGTTATTTCCCATTACACTTTTAAAATTTCTATTTTGGTGTTTTTTCCCAAATCGAGAAAAAAGAAAAGAACAACAATTGTTCAGAATTTTTTTTGGGTGATATTTCCTTATCGATTTGGGCGTTATTGCCTAACGCCATGAGATCATAACTCTAATTTTTGGCACTCGAGAAATTCACCTTATGGCCGCCATCTTGGATTTTAGTTTTCATTAAATTTCTCAGTTTCTGTTAAACTTACAAAAAAGTTTGAGGAATTTTCTCGGGTGATGCTTGCCGAAAAAAGAGTTTTGAACTTTGGCATTCTTGACCAATTCTAAACATTTAGATTAATAAATTTTAAAGAAATCTGCTGCTCACAAATTAATCAAATTCAATGAATTAAATAAAATGCGCCTAGAACTATTTTAACTCTGACTTTGCTCACCAGTAACTTTTTCAATATTAACAATAGGAATAATGTAAAAATTGTCCTTAATACAAATAAATTACAATTTCAATTTCTCATATTTTTCGCTGAGGAAAAAGTGGAACATAAGAGTTGTAAGAGGGAGAAATCGATATTTGATATAAACTAAAAATGGCGGCCATAAGGTACATTTCATGAATGCGAAAAATCAGGGTAAAAGTCTTCTATCGCAATTCTCCTTCATTTGAATAGTGGAGTGGTACAAACTTTTGGGTCAGATTATAAATGCAATGGGCTACTTGTATGTAGAATTTATATCAAAAAATCTGATCTACATTATTGGATTTGATCAAATTTACAGACAAGAGTCTCTGTTTGTTTGATCTTAGAAATAACATTATATTTTATCTTGGAATTGAAGCCAAGGTTAGGAGTAGTGTTCTTCTCAAATTCATTTGTTACTTTCGAATCGCTTTCAACCTCTCAATCTTTCCCAAACAGCCATAACAAAATCGAAACTCGTCATGCTTTTAAAATGCGAAATAAATGAATCGCTAATAAATCAGTTAAATCCTGTATAAATTCCTGTAAAAATTATGTCATGTAACAATGTTCCAAATTCCAAAAATTTACCAATAAAATTTAAATTTATCTCGATTTGAATGGACATTTAGTTCCGCACTTGACCTCTTTTTATGTATGTAGTTATTAAATTAATTAAATTCCACATTCAAAGCAATTTTATCAATATTATTAAATGGACATTATTATCGGAAAACCTTCCCTTAAACCTCACACCAATTAACTCGTGAATTAACTACAACAACTGTCTGTGTAAACAAACCACATTGTGTTGTATAACTGTTTCGATCAGGTGTCGATGGCACTTCCGATTGATTTTATATGTGCACACATATACCTATAATAGCTGTCAATGATTTTAAATTACTTTATTGTTTGGAAAATTTCAATTAACTCCTCTCAATGCCTTAATACCCCATCTAATTACATTGGAAAATGTACTGCAAAAGAGCGACAACATAAATAACTATACGTATACGCACTCATCATGTGGCTCTTTACAACACCAACACCAACACATTGCTCACTCTCCCTTCTCCCTCTGAAGTCTGAAAGTTGCATTCATACAATTTAATTGAAAACACATTGAACCGAAAAATTGTGTTTTCCGTGTGCGACAAGAGATTAACAATGATTTTCGTAATGCACCTTCACCTTCCTTCTTTGTGTGGTGTTATTCTTATATGGCATATAAGTGCAAAATTAAGGCAAAGTATGGATTGGTAAAAAAATGGTAAAAAAATTGGTAAAAAATTGCTAAAATTATAGAATTCAAAAAGAGTAAGAAGGTACTTAATACATTTGGACACATCCCATCCAAGCAGTGATTAGGTCTTAATTTTAATCTACATACATTTATAAAGGGTGTTTTTTTAGGTGCGTGGTTTTCAAGAAGAAATAAAAGAAAATGATTTAATATAATGGCCAAGAATTTAGCTTAATTATATAGATAAGGGTTTGCCATTATGTTTGGTTTGAAAAATTATTTCGGGCAAGTGGCCGCCGCGGCTGGCTCGAATAAATTCCAGCCGAGAGGACCAATTTTCGACAACTTTCTTCAGCAATTGGGGCCGTATATCAGCAATAACGCGGCGAATATTCTCTTCCAAGACGTCAATCGTCTTGGGCTTATCTGCGTAGACAAGCGACTTCACATAACAGGTCCACGACGCGAGATAATGAGCTTACCAAAAGTTTCCTTCAACAAATTGATTGTTTCGTTGGCTGTATGGCATGTAGCGCCGTCTTGTTGGAACCAAAGGTCGTCCACACCAACATCCTTCAATTCAGGCACGAAAAAGTCATTAATCATGGCACGCGATGGCGCGGAGGATGGACTCAATCGGGTCTTCTTCGATACTCTGCTCCACAGCAGCAATATCGTCTTCGGTGCGCACTGTACGGCATCTCTGAGAATGCGCATTATCCACTAGAGTAAACATGGTGCGAAACCGATCCATGGTTGCTCGAATTACCGACCCAGCTGGGCGCTGAATTACCGACTCTGTCGACCGAATATTGGACGCAACGCGTGATGCGTCGCGCGAACCGAACCATTATTTTGGTAATAATTTGGACGATTTGTTCAGGAGTAAGTCTGTTTATTATGAAATGGCAAACCAAACTGAGCAGTAATCAAGTGACAGCTGTCAAAAAGACCAACTCCGAAAAAAGTATTGCCAGATTGAAAACTAGACGTCTAAAAAAAACACCGTTTATAATAATGAACAAAAACACTTTAAATAATTTTGATCATCATTATATCATTAATACGTATACCAAGAACAAGAACCAAAAAATTGTTAAAACCATTTTTGAAGAATAAACCGTGCGGGTGATATATTTTGTTCGGTTGACATTAATGCTGGTCTTATAAGTCATCCCAGGTCAACCTAATGACGAATGGCAAAACTTCTAACAATTTAAATGTCTAGCATAAGTGCAGCATAATTGTATCATCCACGCGAACCAGACCCATCAGTAAAATTATTTATAGTTCTGCTCGTCTCTAGAATCTAGAATCTGTTCACTGGAAATGGATTCGATGCTCCAGGGAGTTTTCTTTGTTTGGAATATTAAAATATGTTAAAGTGATAAATGATTCAAGTCTGCAGTAAATTCTGATTCTTTGAAACCGCATTTGTTTAAATTTGTGGGTGTGAAAGGAACAAAAGGGATATTTACCATGCTTATGAAATAATAGATTCTTGTATTCGTCAACATCACTTAAGAAACTTAAATTTTTAAAATTAAATTTTGTTTATCTTCAAGCTTTTAAAATTAATATTTTTTCTCTTTTGATAAAGCTTAATGGTTACGTTTGTTCTTTTTTCTTTGAACGAATCATTCTCATCAATTTCTCAATTTTCACTCCATTGAAAAGTATCTATAAGAGCAATATCGTGTGACCCAGTCGGGCTTTTTAGTTCAGCAATCCTTTCCTTTGATTTTATTTTTATTCGGAGTATTTTTCCGATTTGTAATCCTGACATTCATGTGTATGTTTTCAATTAGACGTACATAGATAAGAGGAAATCTTAGAATGGAAAAGAAGAAGAAATTATCAAGTTTATATGTTTGTAAATTTGCATTCTTGAGTAACACTATGAGTGTTGCATTTGAATATAAATGTATTGTACATTATCTTTGTTTATATTCAAGTATCAAACAGATAACGAAGAGTTTAAGTTGATTTAAATATTTTGTTTTGCTTGGTAACATAAGCACAATGCATATGCTAAAGATCAGGGCCGCTATAGCTAATTCTGGAGTTCCCCAGGGGAGCCACTTGGGTCCAATTCTTATACAAGATTATGAAGGTAGACTAATCACCTCTTGGGAAAGCTATGAAGGCTTTCATTTTGTCTATTACTACCACACAAATGAATGAACGAACTCTTCATTTTGAATTAATTTGGACTCAAACTGATTTTTCTTACAAATCACATTGGAGCAAAAATAACAAAGAGATGCATAAAGCTGATCTAAAGAGTAAAATTCTTTACCGCAAAGAAAAGATCACTTGAGTGAAATATATAGAACAATATTTTATTCCTTATAAGCCCTGTCAAAATAGACAACAAATTGTGTAAATTTCGAAAAAAAATCCCATGAAGATGAATATTGGTCTCAGCGCAGACTTTTCCTTCATAATAGGGAATCACCGAACCAAAGTTTTCGTCGACGTAAGCTTAGAAAGTGATTCCAGAGCAACTGGTCAAAAATACCGTTTTTTTCTAATAACTTTTAAACGGTTAATCCTATTGAACGAGCCTTAAGAAGACATTGTAATTTCAAAATCTCTCAAATATTGAAAATATCGGTTTTATACAATAGTAATCGGTACGACGGTACCTATTACTTTCTATTCAAAGTATATTTCACGTTAAGTTTGTAATTACAAAAAAAAACTGAATATGTATATTCATACCTACGTTTTCGCATACAGCTCTTAAACCGTTACTTTAATCGAAAGGTTTATTCACAAAAAGTTTGCAGATTATTTTACTCCTACAAAATACGTCTACTATTTTATCAACGAGAAGTCATTTAAGAGTAGATAATCATTATTTTTGACATTGAAATATTCTTTTCATCGGAATATCTTGTAACTTGTTGTTCGTCTGATAAAAAGTGTCGAAACATTCTAGAATATAATTTTAAAAGCTACTAACTGAGAAGAAGCTCTTTTTTTGACATTTTCGGCATTTAAGAGAAAGAAGTAAAAAACTGGTATTTTTTAAATAAAGGACCGCTCTTAGAAAAATAAATTTAATGTTTCGGTATAAAGGGTGCCACAATCTACTAACTTCACTCTAAAAATTCTTCGCAAAGAGTTACACCAACTTTTGAGAGTTATATATGTGGAAACCCAGTATTTTGGATAATTGGTATTTTTGGAAATTGCAATTTCTCTTAAACGCTCGATCGAAGCCTTGGAATTACAAATTTCCTCTAGAATATTTTTCGATAGCATTCGATAGCACTTATCGTATAAAAGTTATAAAGCAAAAAATCCAACATTTTTGACACTTGACCTTGAACTTGTTATGCTTATGTCGAATCGGCGTGAACTTCATTTCCTTGAATCTTTATGAATTATGTTGAAAGGTCTGTTAAAATCTTGCATCTACATATACATATATATGGGAATTTTTGTCGATTTTCATTTTTTATGACTACAGGCGCACTTCATACCAAATTTATCCCTGATAAAACTCTAGCCTCTGCTGAATTAAACAAGTTTTTTTTTGTTTTTGACACAAGTTTCACTTTTTTGCATGTGCTTGGCTGGGTGTTGGATTAAGAGTTCTGCAAAAGTATACGAATATTAGTTGCATTAATCAGAGACGCGTGGTAGATTCAGGTTTTTTTTTTTTTTTTTTTTTGCAAAGGATACACCAATATTGTGGGCAAATGTATAGCTAGTAACAGACATTTTATTCCTACATAATTTTGTATTTTCTGATCGAAAATAATGTTCATGTCTACATGGCATGCCATATTAATGACAATGAGTAATGGTTTTTTGTTTGGAATGCAATAATATACAACTCTCTGACACTCGATGAGCTAATTACGTGGACAGGAAACGTATATGTATATGATGTAATTAGCAAAACTGAAGCCAAGATACTTAGTAGACAGTCAAGCGTATTTATGATTCAGTGCTTGGATGAAGCTGCTGATCCAATAGAATCTTAATTATATATCAATTGCAATTATTCTATTTGAATGCAGAATAATTGCGTTTTTGTTGATTGAAAAAAGTGGACAATAATTACTGGACAATCACACAAAGAGAAAGATAGATAAGACATGTTTAAAAAAAATATGAGGCTCGTTTACGTCTACAGCATTTTTTTTAATTAATTTCAACATCAAAATGGTTTTTGGGGCAAAACTTTTTTATGTAAACATTTAATTTCTTATTTATTGCAAATAAGAATTCGTATGGCCTTTTCGATTGGTAATCCGGGAGAACGATTTGATACGTGTGAACCCTTCTGGAATGATTCTGAAAACAAAATCAGAAGCAAATTTCTCTTCTTTTCAGAAGAAGAGCTGTCATTCTGACTCCAATCGAAAAGGCCATTATTAGTATGTATTTCTTCTTCATAACTTAAATTAAATAATTAATTTTGATTCAATCGTCTCATGGCCTTTAGTTTGTTGTGTTGATTTTATGAGAATTAATACTTGCGTTGAAACTCGTGCAGATATTTCTGTAATCAAGGTCAGTATAGTAAAGAATGAATTAATTGTTGATCATTAACTTGGTGAACATGTTGAAAGTAGAAGTTACGTAAGATCTTAAGTTATAAATCTATAGAGATTAACTAGCCTCAGGCAAGATTTTTAATGGTTTGGCAGATTGTTTGTAAAAACAGCTATTTTTGTACAGTGAAACTGGCCCTTATTAGTTAATATTTCAAAGATTTTGTTTTACATGCAAATTATTTTTGCAAGTGTATATACGCATACAAAAAAACAAAGTTTATATGATTATGTGTTACTGTTTTAACCCACCAAATCCTTAGACCAGGAATTACCTCAGGAATATAGCAAATATTGAAAAATTAATTTATTCTATACTAGCTGGCCCGCCCGGCTTCGCACTGGTAGACAAACTTAAGCTTCACATAAAAATTACAAAAGAAAATATAAATAAATAATTAAAATACTTTTTGTAATCGAATACTTCTTTCTGGGTTTAAACTCATTTCACGTTATGTATGACTAAATTCTTAAAAATATGTTCTAAGTCCAACCTTTTTTACTTTCCCAACACAGAAAGAATTTCTGTAGTTTTTGTTTTTACTCCACATCATGCATCCTATATCAATTTTCCTAAAGCTATCCCCTACAAAAAACCTTTGATATAAACATACTTTTATAGCCCATTTCACCCTACAAAGAAGAAAATTTGAAGAAGAATATTCCACTTTCTAAGAGAGCATTTTCAAACAATAAAATTATTTCCGAAATCGGACAATTGTTTTTTACCCCATTTCACCCTACAAATAACAAAATTTCCCAATAAAAACTTCGTAAATAAAAAAAGAATTTCTTCAATCTGACATTTTTTATTTTTACCTCATTTCACTCTACAAATAGCAAAATTTTGATAAAGAATATCCCTAAAGTCATTTCCTAAAAACAACATTTCAAAGAAAAAAAAAAAGAATTTCTTAAACCGGATGATTTTTTTTTACTTTTATTCCGAAAAAAAAAATAGAATAACCTTTTAAATGTAGGTAGAGTTTTTTTTTTTAAATAGAATACGTCTTTTTCATTTTACCCCATTTCACCCTACAAATAACAAAACTTTGAAAAAACGATTAGCCTTAGTTTATTGTGATTATCCATGGAATCTTTTCACCAAGTTTCCTGAAAATTGGTTTGGTATTTTAGACGGTAAAGTGGAACAAACAGACAGATTTGGATTTCACTCAAAAATCCAAATGTTTTTACTGTCATAATAAATTCAATGGGATTCGTAGATAAAAGACTACAAACGAATTTATGAGTCCTAGCGATTTACGATAGTAAAAGGAGTTTGTAGTTATTTCACTTCGGTTAGAGAAAAAAATTTAAACAATTTTTTTCGAAATTCTTTTCGCCTTTCTAAGAATGCTCAAATGATTGAAAAATTTTATTGTTCTTGCACATACAGTTTTTGTTTCTATACAAAAAATGAAACCCTACAATGCTTATTCATGTGTACTTAAGCAACATAAAAGCATCAGTTTAAACGAATAAAAGACTTCCACTTTGAATATTCAAAAAAGGATGCTTTGCATTGTGCATTTCTTGTAATTCCTTTTTTGTTATTTAATCTCTCGTACTATAGATCTTTCTCATAAATGTTGAGGTGATTGGAGTTTTTCTTTTTTTTCCATTTTTACTTTCAACAAAGTCCATTAACATATTCAAAATTGAAGCTAAACTTATGTATCTTCCTCTTACACTCGTAATCCTTAGAAAGAAAACTTCACTGAATAGATAGATATAAATCTCTTTTCATATTTCCTTCGAATCGCAAGTGAATAAAAAATGAAATGATATTAATATCCTTGGTCCGTTCAATGTTTTTCATATAAAATTAAGTTTTAACACTTCTGCTGTAGTTGGCCTTCAGAAACAAAACATTCCCTCATCACCAGAGAGATGCATCACCCCGCACATGACGCGCGTCGACGCAAACTTGCAATTATTATCAAAAAGGATAAAACTACAATTTTCACTTTTGAATTATTTTCTGATTCAAGGAATACAAAAAAAATATGTTATATCTTGGTTATTGCCATGCGAAGGCCAAAAGAACTACAGCTCCTCACAACACCTCTTGGATATCTCCTCTGTGATGCTCTAGGGAAAACTTAATTTTTCAGCTACTATCAATATCACGTTCCGGGAGAACTGCAATGCTGCTACTTGCTGCAGGCGGCAGTCACGTCCAAAAGGATTTCATCGATTTTGGCCACTGGCATTATGCATCCTCACTTGGATCCTTTGGCTGATGATGGTGATGGTGATGGTGATGATGATGATACTCACCGATTCGTTTTCATTTCTATTTTAATTTAATAAAAACGAACGTGATACGTGAGATAATTTACAATTGATATTGAAAGAGTGGCAAAGGGGTTTGTTCTTCAGCTCAAATCTTTCAATGACTTAACATTTTTCAGAATCATGGGATGAGAATGTCTAAATCGAAGAAATTGAAGAAATTTCCTCAAACAATCCAAAGAATTTATAAAAAAAAAAAAATATTTGAATTTTAGATAATCGCAATTCATTTATTGATTTATTGAGCCAATACTTTTAGGTATAGAACGGATAATATTTCTTAGAGACAGAGATATACTTATATATAATTTGTGTCACATCTGAAGATTGTGGACTATTTTCAGTGTATTGTTCTCAAAGAAAAAAAATATTTAACTTCTTTTTGTTCTGTTGCATGGCCAAATTTGAAGCCCTAGGGGAGTAAACTGTTGTCTTGGCAAAAAAAAGTTCTGGGAAAATATTGAAATTTCATGAATTTCTTAAAGGACTTCCCAACAATAGCTATGTCTACTTGATAAAAAATAAAAATACTCTCAAAAGAAGTTCATTCTTCATTGTTCGCATTTAAAATAATGATTTTTTTTGGATTTCATAAAAAATTCTGTTAGAACGTAATAAAATCATTTAGAAATTCAGAATTTTTTCTATGGGCCTCCATAATTTATCCTGACCAACAAAAACATATAACTTGACATCATTCTTTTATTCACAAATAAATTGTTAAATTCTTCTTCCACTCTGCTTTGTTGGTTTAATTTGTTATTTTTATTCTTTATTTTTTTTCCATATTCAAAAATAAACTATATAAAAATTGAGGCCTTGGTCCCATGTAATTGCTCTTAAAGCCTAGTACTCACATCTTTTTGAAATGAAAAACTGAATCGATTTAAAATACACGTGAATGATGATTATGAAACCATAATAATTTCTCCACGTGTATTTTCGATACTCGGTTTGTAATTTTTAGTACTCACTTTGAATGAAAAAAGAAAATGAGTGATTGATAAGTAAATTATTGTGACAGAACCTTGAAAAAATGCCAATGAAGATTGTTTTGATACCGTGGTTTGTTGTTTTTAGTCTGTTGGTAGCAATGAATTCCAAAAAGGAGACGATGGTTTCATCCCAGACTAACTTTTAAGGTATATCTTTTTATATATCAGAACTTTTTTTTTCAAATTAATTGACAAATGTCACACTTTTCCACATCTCTTTAGATTTTCCTATAGTGGTTGTACGTTACGAAATGAAAATTATAGAGTGAAATTGATTACGAACCGGTTCATATTCCGCTTTCGAATTTGGGTACTCAATTCTCGTTGGGAATTTCATCGTTGTGAACGTTGTGTTTTATATGGAAATTTCATTTCCACTCGAACTGAGTACTAGGCTTAAAGCTGAAGCTTTAAAAATGGTTTGGCATTGAAGATTTCAACGTGTTAGTTACCTGATTGCCTTTTAAATTGAGTGCGCTGTGTCTCAATGTGAGAAATGTCACCAAAAGAAAGAGACAACAACGTTAAAAAAATTGAGTGGGGCAATAAAACTGGGCTGACAATTTTAAATGAGACTTTTCAAGGTGAAAGAGATGAAGAATTAACGATTGTGAGGGTGACTCTTATCCTCGAAACATTTGATAAAATCAATAATAGCCTACTTTTACCTAAATTGAGGTCGTAATCAAATTTAACCAACCGGACATTAGACATATGATCTAAATAATATTGGGGTAATTACACTGCGACCTTTATATCTTTATCTTTAGTTCAATTGTTTCCCCATAGAGAGCAAGATGATCTTGCTCATTCTTTAGCTCTTCCTCCAGATTAACACCTTTAAGGAATTTCAGTATCTGGAATATTTTGAGAGAGGGAAATTCGCTCTCTTCTACATGGTATTGTCCCACAGGTGCTTTTTTCTTTGATGGATGAGTGCATCGCATTTGCCAAGAATGTGGTCCGGTGTTTCCTCATAAGTATTGCAGAATGTGAAGGTAGGGCTGCTTTCTAGACCAAGAATATTAAGGTGTCTTCTGAGTGTGCAGTGACCGCTGACTAGACCCGTAATTTTTCTATGGTTTTTTCTAAGTCGTTGTAGTAACAACACTTATGACTCAAGAACCGCTGCACCGATTTTAATGATCATTGATTTGTTGGATTTATCTCCGCGCCAAATAACTTTAAAAAATATCGGAAAAATTTACTTTGTAGGGTGAAATGGGGTAAAATGAAAAAGACGTATCCGATTAAAAAAACTCAACTTACGTTTGAAAGGTTATTTTTAGGAAATGGCTTAGAGGAATTTTTATTTTTAAATTGGAATTTGTAGGGTGAAATGGGGTTAAAATAAAAAAAATTCTCTGATTTAGGAAATTCTTTTTTTATTTGAAAGTTTTTTTTTAGGAAATGGCTTTAGAGATATTCCTTTTCAAATGTTTTATCTATATCTTCAAAAGTCAGTATGTAGTATTCAATTACATAAAGTAGCTGAACTACTTATGTATGTATCTATATATTTTCATTTGTAATTTGTATGCGAAGCTTAGGTTTGTCTACCCGTCTGAAGCCGGGCGGGTCAGCTAGATGGTTATAATTCCCGACTTATAGTTTTGCCTACCTAAGCTTGGGGAGTTCCTTCCAATTTTTGGATCTTTTAACCTTCTCCCTCTTTTTGATTTTGTTTTTAATGACATTTTCTCCTATTCCGGAATATAGCTCAGACCCCACTAAAGGAGTTGTTGCGCCTGTTTTTGCTGGGAAGTATGACATTAAAACTTCTCCAAAAACTAGCTCGGCTGTGTTCTTGTGAAGTTTGGTCAAAATTGGTTAAGCAGTTTGCAACCAACAGTATTTTGAGTGTGACAATACATGTATATGAATGCCTATTTGTTGCATGCAGCAACGCATGTTTGATCCCCACTATCATTTATAGACTCTACAACTACTCAAACGACTTCAATAATTTTCAGAATGGTTGTATTAAAATTCGCCCATTGAGACGTAGAAGCTAAAATTTATTACAATTTTCCAAATAACTAGTGCACTGTAAAATGGGTTTGCTTTTGAAAGAACTCCATTTAAATTTTTATCAACAAAGATTGTTTACGGTAAATTTAGCTTTGTTTTAATTAATAATAAGATTTAGTTTTGAAAAAAGTGAAGAATTCAGCATAGTTTTACTTCTAAAAATTGAAACAAAGCCAAATTTTGAAAATGTTTACTTTGGCTGTATTTCCCTTTAAGCTTTTTGCTTTATTTTATTGTGTCAAAGAAAAATAATGCTGCTTTTCAGATTTCTTTAAGAAAACGAAAAAGTGGGTGTTATTTCACACACATCACCTTTCGAATTCTCCTTTTAATAAAGGGTCCGCCAAATAACTTTCTTTTTTTTTTTTGAAAATGGCGCAAAACATCGAGTGTAGCTTCGGCTGTGTGGCACGTAGCGCCGTCCTGTTGAAATCAAATGTTGCCAATATCCGCCTCTTCAATTTTTGTGAACGAAAATTCGTTCAACATGGCCCGATAACGATCGCCATTGACTGTAACGGCCACTCCTTGCTCATTTTCGAAAAATGGCCCAATTATGCCTCTGGACCAAAATCCGCACCAAACAGTGACCCGTTTTGGGTGTATCGGCCTTTTCAATGTATGCGTGCGGGTTTTCTGTGCCCCAAATGCGACAATTTTGCTTCTTTACTACCCGCCAAGATCAAAATGAGCTTCATCTGAAAAGATGATTTTTTTTGGCAAAATCGGAATTTTCTCTAAGTCGATCGCAGGCCCACGTAGCGAAGCGTATACACAACCATATTCGTTCAGCGGAAAGATAAAACTAATTATCTGTCAAATCAGACATGAGCTAAGTATTACCATTCACGAAATAAGCACTAGTTGACAAAAAAAAAACGTTAGATGGCGGACCCTTTAGCTAAATTATCTTATAGTTACGGTTCGCAGCGCCACCTTTTGATGATCACCCAAACTACTTTCTAGACATCTGCAATAAAATGTCCAACATAACCCAATTATTTCAGCTGAATCGATTGAGTAATATTCGAGTCTACTAGTGACACATCATAGGCTAACATTGATTTTTATATCGTTTAAACATTTAATCTTAAGCCCATGTAGAATTGATGTTATGATTCCTTCAATTGGTATTGTGATAAATTCTTATGGCCTTCTTTCTCATAGCAGGACTAACCTATTCAAATTGAATAGACAAATTCAAAAAATTCCTTTGTTCTATTAAGAATGCAAATATAAATGAGATTCAGACGACGGCGACGGTTTTTTTTTTTACTTCTCCAGACTCTCTATAAACTAGAATTGAAATTCTTCTGCCTTGCAAAGGTATATATGTACATATGTACATATATCAAACTTTTACAAGTGTCTATTCGGCAGAATAGTAGTAGATATAGCGCAGAGGAGTATTATTCTGAATTTAATATACTGTCAATGGAAACGAACCTGCAGAAACAGACATAGAAATTGAAGAAGGTCAAGGCTCCATCGGCATCGGCATCGTCGTCGGCGTCAGTCGTTGGATGGAACATTGCTATGCATCTGTCAGTTATGTGGTTAGCAATAAGGTTTACATTCAAGGAGCAGCAATTTATTGCCACACAGTCCTTTTAACGTTCAGTTTTTCACAATAAATAAACAGTGACAACTCCTGGTGGTGTATCTATACCTTTACTTGAGCTATGGTGTATACTCCCACCAGATCCCAGGCAATCGCGAATACTTGCAGTTTTTTCCCCACTCAGTACCCACTCCTGCAGCATTTCAAGAATTTTATGCACTTCTTATACAGCAGAGCGACATAGTAAGATACCCAACGCAAGGATCCTTAGAATGTTTTACTGCAAGAATTCACGTGAACACAGAACAGAAGGGAAGACCGCAGTAGATGAAGATGAACACAAACACAGTAGGTATACCGAAGGACAGAATAAAAAAATGTCTTCCTTGGGACATGACGAGATTCCTGATGCTGATGCTTCAGCCCCAGAATTACACCAATAATACTTGTCATATATGCTGAAATGGCATCCCTTGCATTGCTGATGCCTGTGTGCACATTACTTAGGAATTTTCACATCGTCCTTCTATGACCATAATTATGGTAAACATTTTCTCAAAGTAGTTCTATTGTATGATTGTTGGTGTTGTTCTCTCCAATTTGTGTATGGGGCTGCCATAACCCATAATAGAAGATGGAGCGAGGCAGCACAAAATCTATTGATATTTTCTACACGTTCGCACCTTTGATATTCCATCCTTCCACCACCAGAGATTCCGCAGAGATCTTAGCATATAAATCTGTCAGGAATATAATCCGATGTGAGCCGGGTTTATTTTTCGTCTTCTAGTATTTTCGCTTCGTTAGCTATTCAACATTAATAGTCAACCGCTCTAACTATACGTGTATTTGAAAGGGCATTTCATTTTTCATTTCAATTTAACTCCTTGCTTGAAAAATAAAAAATAATATTTGCTGTTCGTGACATTTTGAGAGGCAACAATAACAAAAGTTTGGATCTAAAATATACCAACACAAGACACACAAAAAATAACAGAGGCTTTGATGTGCATCATTCAATGAGGCAGAATGATGGCAATTGTGAAAAATTGTCTGAAGTTAATCGCTTGAATATGTCGTGGGTGAAACTGAACTGAACTGAGCTGAACTGGACCTGCTGATGGCGAGGACAGTCTTCTTGAAATAATAACAATGATAGATAGGTGCTGTCGTCGTCGTCGTGTTGTGCTGTGCATGATAGTTGCATTTGAAAAACACGAAGAAAAAAGAAAACAAATGATTTACTAAGAAGCTTGTGTGACAAAAGCGACAACAGTCTTGATGTTTTTGTTCACTTTTAAGTCAACAATGCGTTGGACGTTTAATAAATGTGTTTTTCTTTTGCATTAAATTAGATTGTTGACTTTTGAAAGGATGTTGCTTAAAGAGCTCGAGGAACAAGTCAATGGTATAAATAAGGCTTTTCTTGACATGAAAGTTCCTTTGAAAACATTATGTGATGAGATAAAAGGAATTTTTGATATTTGTTTGAATTTCTTAACTTGACATAGAGAAGGCCTTTTAAATAATTAAATGTTAAGCAAAAAGGATTCAAAAAAGTGTGTATGATATTTCTTTCAAGTTTTTATATGTAGGTACATATGTATATGTACGTACAAACATACATTTATTTTTATTGAATCATCCAATTTACAATTCTAAGGCCCAGTTTTTCAGTGGTGAGTTAAGCCAGAGTTAGCTAACTCTAGAAGTAAATTATCCCACAGTGAACTTAGGAAGCAGTTTTTTGGTGGAGAATGCACGCGGAACGACTGAACAAACTCGGCGGATAAAACATCAAAAGCATCTGTTCAGTTTGGTGAGTTAACTCACCAAATTTCATGAGTTATATCGGTTTTAACTTTAATCTCGCACTGAAAAATCGGACCTAAGAGCTTGTTTCTCAATGTCTGATTAAAGTTCTAACCAATCAACTTGGGACGTTTGAAAATATCTGAACAGAGCCCTATTGCAATATGAATTTTGAAACGATTTTCTTGCGGTGCGATGACATAATGTCTGCGGATATAATGTCCATGGGCCTTAAGTCGGACATACGATCCATGCACATTATCTCCGGAGAAATTATGTCATCCCACCGCCAGAAAATTGTATCAAGATTCATGATATTTGCTAAGTGATTAGTGATAAGTTGGTGCAATAGGGCCAGCATCTAAATTTTAATTAAAGTTCTAAGTATCTTTAATGGCCAGATGAAGTGTCGATTACGTACCAAATTTACTTGGCAATTGAAATTTTAATTATTTTGTTAAAGTTTTCATAAGTCAAAACTATTTTATACAAAACTTATTTATACAGAAATTTATTATTTCGATCGTTGTGAAATGTAAAGTTTTTTCTTGGGAGAATTTAATTAAAAATTAATAAAAAAGTAATTCTGAAAAATTACACTATTGCAAAAGTCCTAATTTTCTTTGAAATAAAACAAACAACATTTTAACCGATGCTATACTTTAATGTTGAGGCTTCACAGAGGGTCCCACCTCTACCCTACATAATAGTGTCCAATGTGCCAATTGTTTTTTTAAACTTCGATTTTTGGAGGTACCTACCGCTTAGTACAGAGATTCTTTCTCTAGCCGTACTATATGAATGTGAAATTCTTTATCCAACTCTGTTTTTCCTTCCCATATCAGCATCCATAGACATTTTATACAAATGCACATCGTTATCTTTTATTCAATTCTTCATCTGCTTCCTAAAAGAAGACATATCCCCTTCAGTGCTCGTAAATTATAAAACAAAAATGTAAGTGTAGGGTTCTTAACTTCGGATTTTTTTAGCGTTCGAAATAATGTAGAAACAATAAAAGCTTCAACGATATTCATTCATATTGAGATCTTACCGCCAATTTATAGTAAGTGACAGAGTTGAACAGGAAACACATTGTTTTATCATTTACTCAGTAACGCACAAGATTTAGAACACTTTAACTGAAAGCTGACAACAGGTTAGCGTTAGATTAATTTTTAAGCTCAAGAAAAAAAATAAATAATTAAGGCGATATTACACTGATATATATATTATGTATGTATGTCCCCTTATGATATATAAAATATGACACAGCACACAGTATTTCTTGTATGATAAAGTAGTATCAAGCTCCATGTAGGTATTTTTTGTCAAATTAATTTGACTATCACACTTACATATATGACACTTTTGAAGCATATAAAGGGTTTTCCAATAAGAGGTGTTATTTTGATATTCAAAGAAAAATGGCATTTTTTGAGATAAATGATCGGATGTTTATTTCATTATAAAGAAGAAGGTATGCCGTTAATAATGGAACACAGCATGAGCCAAATGGCTGCCACGACCACGCTTACAGGACCATATCCTTTTCATGAAATTTTCCATAACCAAATCGCAACGTGGCTGCCCTATGTCCTCGATAGCCTCACGAATTCCATCTTTGAGGTCTTGAATTGACGCTGGGCTGTTGACGTAGACTTTATCTTTCACGTGGCCCCAAAGGAAGAAGTCGCAAGGTGTTAAATCACAAGATCTCGGTGGCCAATTGTGATCACCTCTTCGAGAGATAACACGGTCCGGAAACTTTTCCCGTAAAAGATCGATGGTTTCATTGCTTGTGTGGCACGTAGCGCCGTCTTGTTGAAAATAAACGTTGTCCAGATCAATACCATCCAATTCCGGCCATAAAAAATCATTAATCATCTCTCGATAGCGCAATCCATTGACCGTAACTGTTGCTCCAGCCTCATTTTCGAAAAAGTAAGGTCCAATGACCCCGCCGGACCATAAACCGCACCAAACAGTCACGCGTTGAGGATGGAGAGGCTTTTCAACAATAACTCTTGGGTTTTCCGAGCCCCAGATGCGACAGTTTTGCTTGTTGACGTAGCCTCCGAGGTGGAAATGGGCCTCATCAGTCAAGATGATTTTTCGATGAAATTCCGGATCATTTTCATGCATTTCAAGGACCCAATCAGCAAAGACACGACGTTGTTGATGATCAGCCGGCTTGAGTTCTTGTGTTAACTGAACTTTATAAGCCTTAAGACCCAAGTTTTTATGCAAAATACGGTGTTATGACGTTTGTGGAATGCCTAATTCCAAAGAACGACGAGGAATGGACAAACCTGGGTTTTCTTCAACACTTTGGGCTACAACAGCAATATTCTCAGTTGTTCTTAAGCGACCTGCACGGGTTTTATTCTTCACATCACTAACTTGTCCCAACAGCTCGAATTTGTCCACCAATTTCTGTATTGCGGTCCGACAAGGTGCTTCACGACGACCCAAAAATGTTTTAGTTTTACGAACCGTCTCTGCCAAATTTTCACCATTTTTATAGTGAATTTTAATAATTTCAGTGCGTTGTTGAAGCGTGTATCGTTCCATTTTTATTAATGGCGTAGTTTCTACTTGTCAAATGTCAAAAAATGACAGCTTCAAAAGTGACAGCTACCGAAATAGCGTGCTATTCAAAATAACACCTCTTATTGGAAAACCCTTTATATTTGGCAAACTTGCTATATTTATATGATACTGCCTTAAGTTTCGATAAAATGGTGGCTACGGCTCCATATTTCTAAAAAATTGTTTTTATTTACGCATTATTGTCATAAAATTTTCATATTTAATCAAAAAAATACATTTTTAAAATTTTTATTTCTTAAAAAAATACTTTCTTTCTTACAATAGGTGCGTTTTATTGGTCATTTATAGGTAGCGCAGCATTCCTAGTGCCAATACAAAAAACGCTATATCCATTTTTATGTATACTCTTTACTTTTGTGACTGTGTTCGCAACATATTATTGTTTCTTTGTTTCCACAGTACATAACTTTATGTCATGATTATCAACAATTTGTGAAATTTTTCGGGGCTTTGATGTTTCAGCAATCCTATGTTGAAGTTTATTGCTTGCCAGATATGGAACGAACTATATTTTGACGTATATAGAATATTTAATCCAAAATGTGAACGAGATACTTTACAATCAGTTATATCTCGAGTAAAATAATTTTCGGATTTGCATTCGGACATGTCCATATCGTGTGAAGACGAGCTTCAGTATTTTTCAATAACAAATATCTTAGAACACATCCCTAGTTAAGTGAAAAACAATCTATATTACCGGCATTTAAGGTTCAATTCTTTAATATTTTTGAACTGCCCAACACTCTTTGTCCACTTTTATATTCACTAATTTGCTGGTTAATTTATCGGCACTATTGGTTTTTGTTATTGTTTACTGAGGAAAATTTTACTGCGCTAGCTATAAAATTACCAATAAAACAAACTTCAAATATTTTGATTTCTATATAA
This sequence comes from Leucozona laternaria, assembly GCA_932273885.2. NCBI lineage: Eukaryota > Metazoa > Arthropoda > Insecta > Diptera > Syrphidae > Leucozona > Leucozona laternaria. The sequence goes on along the minus strand of OW026367.1, from coordinate 128,827,639 downwards.
AATGTCCTTGCCGAAAGTAAAAAGAAATATAATCCTATAATTCGTTGTATTTTCTTTCTTTCCAGGTTAGTCGATGTACAAAACATCTCTTTATTTTGTTGGTATTGGTATACTTTGCCGTAATTTTTTTTCTGATGATATAATATAAAAAAATGACACGAACAAAATGCAAAATATTCCGAAAATATATAAAATTCCGATATGCAAGCAAATTCCTTCTACATTATAATATTTTGTCTATTCCATTTCCAAAATATTTATTTAGACTCTCGCAATTAATAAATAACTTAAATTGTATTTATTTGCCCCCAATTTAGGAACATTCAAAAAATTTGTACAAACATTCTAATATTCGAATAATTTTGCCACATTAACATATTAGCAACGAACGAACAATTCCCGCAGATCAATTAAAAACTATTGCCACGAAAATATTTGCAATAGCGCACCTAAACAACCAACACAACAACATCGCAATCCCATTCTCTCATACTCATTCCTAATCCACAAAAACAAATTCCAAAGCATCAACTAATTTCCAATAATTACAATTTCCATAAAACTTGTTATTTTCCCAGAACATCAATGCAAAGTGCCAAACGTTAGACAAAATTGCATGTTATTTCACTGCCCCACGCCCGAAACGCTGCCTTATCCATACCACCTGCAAACCGATCCCGACGTCGACGACGATGCTGGCCGTCGCGTCGAACTAATTTATTACAACCCCCATTCAACCCCGAACTGTAAGAGCCACAACAACTAGACGATATGAAGACGACGACAACTACGACTATACGTTAGGGTATTAGAGACCCGAAATTGTGCTCCGAACGTGGCCCTTGCCTTCACCCCTGCTGATCACACCTCACACGATTGCTAAACCAATTTTATCTATGATGCCTGAGTGCCCAGGTCGATGGTTTTTGTTTGTTGGGACATTTGAGTCTAGAACAGGGCTGTCGTTAAAAAATATTTCAGATGAGAGTTCTTTCAGAGGGAAAATGGTGCAAATACCTCCTTATTTTCCTCTGAAGGAATCGAGAGTAGACATTTCTTAAATTAACTGAATTTTGACGGACTCAATGAAAAATTCGTGGACCCAATAAGTTTTAAGAAATTTTCTTCTTTTTTTGCCATCGCCGTTGAGCAGGAGTTCTTGAGTTTTTTGAAGTTTTTTTTTTGAGAAAAGGAATTAAACTGTTTGTTTTTGGATTAAACCATCATCGCTTTTAAAAACCAAAAGCTTTTTCTTATAAGAAGAAGAAATTATGGTGCTTTAGTCAACGAAAGAGGAGTACGAATTCTCCCTTTAGTAAGTACTCACTCATATCGACAGCCCTGTACGTTTGAATATTTTTTGCTCATCCTATTTTGTGTTTTTATTTTTTTTTTAAATAGGCTTGGTTGGGGGTGAAATATTTCTAACAGATTATGTAAAAACATTCCCTTTCATTGATTTTTATAGAAACTGGGATTAATGTTTCATCTCGTTTCTGCTAATTGAGTTTTATTAAAAAGAAATATTTATTTATTTATAATCGAAATGAGAAAAATCAAAATATGTATTTGTTTTTTTTTTTTTTTTGTAATATTGTAATAAATGATGAAATATGTATAGTTTAGTTAAATCTTCTCATATATGGATGTGTAAGGCATAAGAAGATATATCCATTGTGAGGGTGGCAATAAATTTTCACACGCAAGAATCAACCATAAAATACTTTGAATTTCAGATGTGAGATACACTTTATCACCAAACATTGTCAGTGTCGCCAAGCCTTATTAATTGCAGACTTCAAGGCAAGAAGATGTATCCAAACACAAACGTAACAAGCCCGGAGATGGGGCGGGAAAATTTGATTCACACCTCAGATTATGAAATCACCTTAGGAGTAACAACGTGCGAGATATTGATAAGTTTGCATTAGGAAAATGATAAATACAGATTTGATAGAAGGTAAAACTTTATGTATACAGTAATTTTGTTGAAATTTAAGGTTTTTAAAACTTTTAAATATTAATCACATAGTATATGCTATGTGGTTGGTGAGCAAATGAGCTTTTAATTTGAATATAAGTTTTTAAATTTTCTGTCGATAGAAAGTTTTATAAAGCTTTTGAAGGTTGTATAATTAATTAACCTTTTACAACTAAGGTTAATCATACTAAAATGCGTCATAGCCAATAGCGAAATTGGAAAATAATTTTTTAAAACAGGGTATAAGATCCACAATTTATTGATAGATTAAAACTTTGTTAAGCAACAAGCGACGTTGTGACTTGGGAGTTGTAAATGTAGTTAAAAAAAAAGAAGAAATATAACAATTTAACAAGAACAAACTTTGTTTTTTTTTATATAATAGCTGACCCACCCCGACTTCGCACGGTGGCAACCTAAATTTAAACTCAAAAATATCCCACCTTTTACCATTAAATTGCTGTAAGAAATTACATTTTGATAGTTATGGAAACTGCTAGACAGCGTTGCCATAAAATATTTTTTGAAATCGGGAGATAACCACATCAGAAATCGATGTTAATCGGGGAATTAGTTAAAAAAAACAATTTGAAATCTAAAATATATAGTTCGCTGTTTTTTAAAGAAAAGAGAGGAAAAATAGACTTCCGCTGTAAGTCAAAACTGCCATTGAAATATCAAAGGGGCATTGCAGGTTTACACAGGTTTTTTTTTAAAAAAAACCTGTTGCTTTGACGAAAAAAAGGGTTGTCTAGAATCGCATAAGCTAAAATTTGTATGTTCACACTTAAAAAAAAATAATAATACGAATATCTACATACATACATACATAGTTATAAAGATATTAAGGTATACATAAGACGGAATTTCACCCATTTTCACTTCCTCCTAAAAACTACATCCCTGGTTATAATTGAAGGTAATATTTAGATTTTTAGGAAATACTTAAAACATAAAGCTCTCAAAAAAACCCTCTAAAGTAGAGATGAGCAAAAAATCACGACCTGTGAATTTCGACCTGTGAGTCAAAAATCACAATCACTCCCTGTGAGCGACTCTTTTTAAACAACAAAAAGAAACGATTCACAAATCACGACAATCGCACAAAGAACTTTATGAACTGTGAACAAAATCACGACGAGAGAAAAGTCAACAATGAGTAAAATGAATCAGAACGAGAACTGTAGTCGTGATTTAGTTATTATTTTAGCAACTGAACGAAAACACAATACAGAAAAACAAAATCTCTGGACTCATGATGAAAATATGAAGAACAGATTATTTCTTTTATTTTTAGTTAAGGAACTGAGGTCCTAGCCTGGTTGTGAATTTGAACACAAGGACAAGGAAAAGTGAAAATAAAATTTTGACCTTGCAAATTTTCGGGTTTCCACTGGAGCTAGAGAGCTGGGCGAGACACTTAGGTAATTTCCACCTCCTAAATCGATTAGCGTACTCCGTTTTTCGATCCGCCGCAATAAAATTTTGATAGTGCAAATTTTCGGATTTCCACTGGAGCTAGAGAGCAGGGCGAGACAAGGTTATTTCCACCTCCTAAGTCGATTGGCGTACTCCGTTTTTCGATCCGCCGTGATAAAATTTTGACATTGCAAATTTTCGAATTTCCACAAGGAAAAGTGAATCTAAAATTTTGACATTGCAAATTATCGGGTTTACACTGGAGCTAGAGAGCTGGGCGAGACACCAAGGTAATTTCCACCTCCTAAATCGATTGGCGTACTCCGTTTTTCGATCCGCCGTAATAAAATTTTGACAATGCAAATTTTCGGATTTCCACTGGAGCTAGAGAGCTGGGCGAGACATTAAGGTAATTTCCACCTCCTAAATCGATTGGCGTACTCCGTTTTTCGATCCGCCGTGATAAAATGTTGACAGTGCAAATTTTCGGGTTTCCACTGGAGCTAGAGAGTTGGTCGAGACAAGGTAATTTACACCTCCTCAATCGATTGGCATACTCCGTTTTTCGATCCGCCGTATGTATGTATTGCAAATTTTGGGCATTCGATATTTTAGACATTCGAGATTTTGCTATTCGATAATTTTGAATTCGGGACTTGAGATTTTTGGCATATTTGTATTCATGGTTATGTCCTAAGAGCTAATTTTAATTACTTATTTGTTGTCCTCATTTAATTACATACTTTATATTTTACTGAGAATTTTTTTTTTGGCCTCAAAGATATTCCAATTTTGAAAATCACAATCACAGGTTAAACTTACAGTGATTCAGAAATCACAGTCACAGTTATACCTGTGATTAGAAAATCACAGTTTAGCTCATCTCTACTCTAAAGTTTTATCTTCAAGTTCATTTATAATTTTTGTTTTGTTAAAGTCTATCCGAAAAAAAGTTCTCTCAACACTGGCAGAAGAATATCAAAGCAATTCATTGAGCCACTAATCGAAATGCTTTAATTTTATTGGCCTTTTGATTGAGCAAACAATTTTCGAAATATTTAAATTTAATAAGAATATTTAACTCTTTCTGAATATCAGCGGGACGAAAATATAGAAAATATATTAAGAAACCTGTACTTTGTATGATTAAAAATCGGGAGAAAATGTCATATTAACATCAAAAATCGGGTAAACGGAAATAGCTCTGAAAGTCGGGAGAAATACTATAAATCGGTGTTTCTGGCAACACTGCTCCTAGACTGCACATAAATTAAACATCTCTATTCATGCTTATTTTTGCGAAAACCCAATGTGAACTGAAAGGAAGACAAATAAAATCAGTAGGGGTATTCATGCAATGTCGTATTTGCCTAGTAAACCTCGTAAACTGCATAAGTTTATCACCTCGTAAATCAAATGTCAAAATTTGTATGGAAAATTATATACGCAGGGCTGATAAGTTTGCGCGATGATTTTGCCTCGTAAACCACGTAAACTGCAAAAGTTTATCACTTCGTAAATCAAATGTCAAAATTTGTATGGAAAATTATATACGCGAGCAACGTAATAAGGATATACACAGATTGCTTTATAGGTGCGTTCATGCAAAGTGAAGCATACATTTACGCAAATACGAAGTTAGTAAATATATCTCATTGCATGAATACCCCTAGTGTCACGGCCACTTCGGGTAAGCCGGCGTGAAACATGACTGAAAACTCAAAGAAATTGTATTAAAATGGGATCAATTCTACTTTTTTGTGCAGTAAATAATTTAAAAATACAACTGTATTCGTAAATAATAGGTCTTTTCAACTGGCGGCTATGTTCTCACAATTTGATATAATCGACTCTCACACCTGATTAGTGATTACTTCTTAAGTGCCTGATTACATGGGTCTTTTTACTGAAGGTCGTTTTACTGAACTCGTGATTACACGGTGAAGAGAAATACTTTTATTTCAATCTACCCTTCCCTATCTCACACCCTTAAGATCCATATATATCTCACTTACACGTTTATATTTAATATTAAATGAAACTGGCGCATTGGTGAAATTTGGGTGGAATCTACCTTCTCTTTTTTACGCTCATAAAATCTACCTGTCTCACCGATGCACTCTTCAGTAAAACGACCCATGTAATCAGGCACTATACTTCAAAGTCCGATTTGCTTGTGATGACAGATTCGTAAATAGAACTATAGTAATAGACTTTTCTAACGTCATTAAGGCCTGTACAGCATGTTCAGAATTGGGATGCGTTCGTAAATGTTGTATAACCAAAATATACCTATAACAGATGGGTGAGGCGGGAATGACAGTGATCTTACAAGATTCAAGAGGATTGTAATTATGTATTTTGTACTGTACTGAAATGAGGACTGTTGTACTTCCGTATATTTTAAAATCAATTGTATCAAAAAATGTGCAATTCTAAGTCGTTTTGCAACACTGTTGCCGTAGGTAGTCTAATAGTCACTATAGGTTGCTTAGAAGTCGTTCATATGTGTTGTTACATTTTTGGAGGATGTTAGCACATTTAACTTTATTCTTTCGGGAACGCAAAGTGTGAAGCTTCGTTACAAACATTGCAAGTATACGTTGTTATAATGTGCAAGTTTATAAAGTAGTTACATACAAATGATTCAAAGGAATTTCGGACTAGGCTCTTTTTATGGCTTCAAGTACATCTCTCCCCTTTTGTTGCATTATCTTCCTCCTTAGCAGACATTTCTTGAAAGCCATTCCTACACATGTTACGTGAAGTTCAGGTCCGGCAAATATGGTGAATATGACAATAAGCCCACATTTTGAACAAAAATCCACTACTGGGCAGGGGCACCAATGATTTAAACAAAAATGAGAAGAAGCTCCTTATATTATATGGATTTATAGGGGTTTGCAATGGATTTTTAGATTTAAAAAGTCAGCTCCACTGTCCTGTTGGAGCTTACAGCTTCTAAATGCCATCACACCGCTGATTTTGCTGTTTAGCCTTTGGAAATCCCATTGTTTCTCTATAGTTTTACCCATCACTTCCACCCAAGTTATTTTTTTTCATTGCAAAAGCTGACGACGTTATCTCACTTCTTATCCCACCTGATGTTTTTTATTGCAGACTCCCACGTTCTGCATTCAGTGGTGGCTTCATATTAGTTTTCGGTGTTGAATATGGGTGACTTTCTGTTTTAAGACCAGTTTCAGCTTTGATTTTTAGTAAGGAGAACTTATATCCCTATTGACTCTTCCTTTGTAGTTTTTTGTGCATGGTGTTCAAGGCCCTTAAAGGTAGCTATGACCAATTCTACTGGTATTTTTTCACATTTTTAAAATAAAACTTCATAAATATTTGTAAGGTTGTGTACCCTGAAGTATTTCAATAAAACAAATTTACTCTCAATTTAAGACATGTTTGCGATATTCATGAACCCATGACTCACTGATGAAATCTTAATACCATCCTTATTTTTTTAAAAATTATGCCACATCATGAACTTCTTTGGTGGATTTTGGTTTCTAACTCATCATTTGATACCCCAGATCATTGTGTTGAAATAATTTTATCCCGGAAAGTGTGGGCATTAATTTTCTATGGAACGTGACAAGGGGCCCTTTTATAAAAATATAAAAAATAAAAAAAAAAACAAAATATGATGACTTAGACATTTTATGCTACCCTTCTACTTCGACTTCCTTACAATTTGCGAAAGAAAAACATGCGAAAAATAGAACACCAGACAACTTAAGATATAATTAATTGACCTAAGAGAATAGCTTACATTGTTGTAAAGATAAAGAGACAAAAAAGCTCTCTAAGGGGTTGTCAAAGTTAACTACTGTGCAAGCAGAGCGCAGGAAACTGAACAATGTATACCACTTGATTCCCTTCGGATGTCTCCGTCTATGTTTGGCTAGTGTAAAGCACGAAAAGTTTTTAAAAGATTTTCATTTTTTTGGTTTTTGGTTTTTCTTTTTTTTTTTTTGGTGATGAGATATGGTTAGTTTAGGGGGTGTGTGGGAAATTAGATTTATGACAAAACGGATTTTGTGGCTATAGCTATATATAAGCTCGCCGTCACAGCCGCCAAATGATGCTATGGGAACCCGCAATTATTTATTTTAATGGCAAACATAAGTTGCGCTCTGGAAATCTATTAGCGTATTAGTATACATGTGGGTAATGCTTGTTGGAAAACCACATTATGTGGGAAACTGTATATAGAGCTTGCTTTAGCAAATCCATTCATTTTGATTTTAATTTGTTTTTGTTAATTAGGATCTTCTCTTTCAGATGCGTATACTTAATTAAACTGGTTAGTACACGCAGTATGCATACAAATCTTTATTAATTATTTAAGTCTCAACCCAATGTGAGATTGTACGCTTATTTAGCGTTTGCCTTGAAGTCTCAGAGAATTGCTGATATATGATAGTAAAATGTGCCATGCCAATTGGGATTTGCGTGCTTCTCAATTGAATAAAACATCATTGGTAACCCGTGGGGTAATGCTTAGTGCATAAGATTGTCTCACCGAACCAGACCTTCAACCCAATCTCATCAGATATGTTTTTTTTTCACGAGTAAACTGTCTTGCATGGAATTGACGAGAAAACTGTCACTTGCTAGGAACTGACGATTTTTCAAGAGTATCTTTTGCCATGAAAAACTGCCTCTCACCTTAGCCATTTGGATTCAGCAGAAAATTGTAGGTCTCTTCCATTCATGCCGGCAACAAGCATACATCAGAAATAGTTGAGAGTTGTAAGTCACTGGTTTTACACGGTCTTCTGCACCACCAAATGTATGCAGATGCTCACCCAAATACATTTTGAAAAAAAACATCCAAATAATATTTATTTATTATTTTAAACCCCAAATCCGAAGCATGTTGCTGGGTATATTAGTCCAAATCCCAGATTTATTTCTAAAATCTAATTTCCTATCCATATATTGGTATTAACTTAATCCATCCCCTTTAAAATTACCTTTCAATTTATTACTGGATAGCAAAATAACAAGCTCAATATTTTGTCTGAGGTATATCATAACACAAACAAGCCCCAAAGCCAGGACTAATGCCTAATATCTGTTAGCTATGTATATTATTTTCAAAAAAACAAACTCTACTGAACTGCATTTGCTATCAAATTGCCTTCGATGATGGGAACACGTGCAAAGTATGATTTTCATCAACATCGTGTATGTGTGTGTGTGTGAATGCCTTGTGGTGGTCGTATACCTTAATCCATCTTCTATCATCATTGGCGACATTTAGGGAGCGAACACACCGATATCGAATGAGGTACCAGGTAGGTACATTCGAAACTCAATTTGCGGAGCTGATTATGTGATCAGAAGTTTGCTTTGCGAGAAAGCTTTTTATGGATTCTATAGTATAGATTGAGAGATGTTGGCGTGAATTTTAATGAAGAAGAAAAAAAAGAGAGCATATATAGATAACAGCGCGGCGAACGCCTACACAAATCCAATTCTATCTAGGATGAATATTTGTAAATAAAAGTGTTGCCAATTGAGTTTTTTTTTCGAGTTTTGATTATAAGCTGGGGTTTGAAATATTTTCTGATGAAACTCCAGTTAGAAATGATTTAATTCGAAGATATTTTTATATACTAATTGCCTTCCAAAATTCTTCTTAGAAGATTTGAAAAATTCTATTTCTTAAACTAAGTTTTCAGAAATTTAGTTTAAAAATGATAACAAAAATTTAATTTACATTACACTAATTAATATAATTTCAAAATATAGAAACCTAATTGGACTTTTTCAAAACACGCATAATTTTAAATAAAAGTATCAGAATTTGTTAAAGAATAACCAACAGCATGTAGTGAAAAAGACTTGTGCAGGCAAAATGTATTTAAACATTAAACAACGCAAAAACCACTCTGACCAATATTTTCTTTTCTCTATATCCCCAGCTTCAAACAGGAACCTAACATTATTTTCAATAAACTGTGCCAACAAAAATTCTTTTTATCCTTATAACTAGAGCTTGGCAACCCAGATTTAATTTAAAAGAACATTAATTCTACTGGTAAAGTAACTGGTGCAAATTTTAGAGGATTTAGAACTATTTAAAAGCATTTTTTTATGATTCTAGTTTTTGACAGTTTATTTGAGTTAAAATTACCAACTGACTATTTTATCTTTTTTATAGTATCATACTAACACCATTTATGTCACTTTGACAGTTACAAATATAAACAGGGTTTGCTTATTTTTTTAGCATGAACTATTTTACTCACTGTATTAGGCGAGAAATTTGGTTCAGAATGATACTAGTTCTAGGGCTAGTTTTTCAGATTAGCCTTATTTCGGAGTTAAAGCGGAGTTAACTCCTGAAACATGTTTTTCAGTCAATTTAGACCCTGAATTAACTGAACAGATTGGAGGAGTTAACTCTAGATTAGCTTAATAGGTATTTCTGAAAGATATGTGTGTCGAAAATCTATTCAAATCGAAGTACGCGACTTTATTGAAATTGTGATAGTGAATTATTGTTTTCTATACTGTCGCTCTTCGATTTCGGTAGATTTTTAACAACTAGGAGTTAAATTTAATTCTCCAGTGAAAAACTACTTTTGAGTTAACTCGGGGTTAAAGTATTTTGAGGATTAACTAACTCTGATTTAACTCGGAGTTAGCTTATGCACTGAAAAACTGGACCCTAAAATAATAAACACTAAGAAAATTAAAGGTAATAGCTTTAGGTCCAGTTTTTTAGTGTGAGATTAAAGTTAAAACCGAGTTAACTCACTTAATTTGGTGAGTTAACTCAGGATTAACTGAACAGATTCTTTTGATGTTTTATCCATTGAGTTTGTTTATTCATTCCGCATGAATTCTCCACCGAAAAATGTTGGTTAATTTACTTCTCGAGTAGTTAGCAAACTCTGGTTTAACGCACCACTGAAAAACTGGACCTTAAAGTTAGAATATTGTTAAGTATAAGATTTTGTTTTTAAATTTTACTTATACTGCAAGCAGCAGCAACACTGACCATTACAGCTGAGATAGAACATGTCATATAATCTGTCGAAAATGCTGACAGTGTATATGGATGGCGCTGCCACAACAAACGAGTTGAATATAGTAGTCTCGGGTAGCGATGTGTGGATGATGATGAAGACGATGATGCTGCTGTATTTGATATTCAAATGCAGCAGAAATGTGATTACTGTAACATACTGCCATATGCAGTGGTTAACCGTAGTGTGGAGCTGAGAGTGCAGTGCCGTGACTTTATACTATACGTACACCGGAAAGTGTTCACATGCGTTAAACGAATCGGAACAGTTCACCAGATTTAGATTCAGGTAACCAGCCGGCAGGCATTATCTCGTGCAGTGCACTCAGTTGATCCATTCGTTGCTGGATGTGTCATGTGTGTAGTGTATGTCTGTGTCATTGTTATAAAACACAGCGACGGACGTAAAAAAAAATTATGATGTGATGACTTGATATGGTTATCGCTGTCATACATCCCAACCCATGGTGGTGGCGAACTATACTGGCATTAGTGGATAGCGCATGGTGTTTCAGTTAATTGTATACAGCTACAGCCTCGTACCCTTGCCATCCGTGGATTCAACTTTAACGGTTGGCTGGGTGATGATGATTATGATATTAGTTGCAAATGGTAGCGCACATACCCCTATTTATGGTGTCTATTGACTTGCGTCCAAATATTTTGTGGTTGATTGTGCAATAATGTAATTACATGAATATGTAAAGCTAGTTTGCGGTACTCAATTAGGTGGAAATGTCGTGGGCGTAGCGCCACCGCATGTTATGATTACGCGCGAAATGCATAGTAAATTTTGGATACTTTTAACATTTATATACAATTTATGACACATTAGTTGTATTTTTTTTTTTTTTAAAGTTAAGATTTCTATCAAACTTATCTTGATAAAAAAGTATCTAGAGAAAAATTCTTGGAAGCTTGGCGCAAAAATTTTCATGCGTTTAGTGCTAATTTCACTGTAAGAGCTTTTTCCTCAACAACCGTGCAAGCTTTGAACTTGAAGAAAACTTCAAAAAAAGTTCTGACGTGGTTCCATTTTTCTTGGTAAAAATCGGTAAGCTAACTTCACAGACGTTTTAAATCAGTTCCAAATATTAAAAATAAAACCAGGGGCCAAATTACGGCATCAGTGACTGATCGAGTGAGTGCCATCAGTGATCGAATGAACGAGTAAAACCTATGCGGAGGATGTCTCCATAACGTGAGCGGTAATGCCAAAGACGCATAATTCAGTCACGTATTACTCGATAACTGATGCGGTAATTCGGCCCCAGATATTCTCAAATTATTTATCCCTATGCCTTGCTGACGCCAATAATTCACAGTTATTCAGGGGAATGACGAATGAGGAAATGAGGATGTTACTAAAAATTTAAACGCACTAAGACGGAATTTTTTGAAATTCCAATTAAAAGTAGGGTTAATATGATTTAACTGATTAGTGGGCGAAAAACTATATTCTAAACGGCAAGTGCTAGAGTATTGAATTTTTTGTAACCCATAGATATTTTAAATACAAAAAAAAAGTGGAAGTTGACAATTCTAAAAAATCTAAAAATCAAGAAATAACCATCTGAAAATCTAAAAATTAAAAAAAAAATAGATAGTTGAGAAATAATTCACCATTAATCAAGGTTATAATTTATTTAAATAAATTGTACACTGTTAGAAGGTTAATGAAAAAATAACTTATTTATAACTTTTTAGGCGGTGGTTTTTAATGTCTGCAAATCATAAATAATACTCAGTGAACAAAATTCAATTTTCCTTTCATTTTTTATGTTTTAATGATAACTGAAATTTTACAGAATTTTCTGCGATATTTTTCTGGAAATAGTCCATACATCTGACATGGGGTACGGTCCATTTGGACCCCACTACTGAAATACTAACAAAAATCATATTCTTTTCTAATAATTATGTACGTATTTTATTTTGAACTCACACTATACCTTAACTGTGAGAAGGAATATCAAAAAAAATCTCCCCAATTGTTGACCGGGAAGATTTTGTTCACCTCACTTACGTGCGTCGCACAGTGGTTCGGTTTGTATGGGAGAGCGGAAAAAAGTCTGTTTTATCTGAACGGTTCAACGGATTTAAATGAAATTTGGCAAACGTGTTAAGATTAGCCTTGTACATATTTGATCAAAATTTGGTTGAAAAAAAACAATTAGAAACAAAGTTATTGACATTTTTCTAAAATTTGAGGGTTTTGATGTTTGTATGGGAGAGCGGAAAACAAATCTGTAACATCTGAACTGTTTAATGGATTAAGATGAAATTTGATTCGCATTTTAAAATTAGTCTTTTACACATTTTTTCAAAATTTGGCTAAGAAAAAATCATTAGTAAAAAAGTTATTGACATTTTTTCTAAAATTTGAGTGTTTTGATGTTTGTATGGGAGAGCGGAAAAAAGTCTGTAAAATCTGAACTATTTTCCGAATTTTAATGAAATTTGACACACATGTCAAGATTAGTCTTATACATGCTTGGTCAAAATTTGGTCAAGAAAAAATTATTAGAAAAAAAGTTATTGACATTTTTATAAAATTTGAGGGTTTTGATGTTATATTTAAATAAAAGTTTTTTTTAGTAAAATCTTAATTTTTTATTTTGAATAAAATATTATTATTAACTATGTATATTATCAAATTAAATAAATAAATAGATAAATACACAAAAAATAAATAAAAAACAATTATGAAGTAGTAATTTTATAATGCTAAAATGAGGTTTTTAGCGTCTGCGCTGATTGGAAGTATTTTCTTTTTTGCCTGTGGCCTTAAACCTGTATTATTGGATCTGAGGATATGAGTATATGATGCATCACATCTTCATTCGTCGCAATTCGGCTGCATTTTCTCGAATGAAACCTGCGGTAGGCTTTATAATCCTTATTTCGGCATTCTTGGGCTTCCTCGGAGAGGAAGGAATGCACAGCTTTTGATTATTTCTTCTCTATGGATCAAAACCTTATGTACGGTTGCTGGCATATTGTATTATTTATATTTCTCCACAAACAGTTCAGCAGTTTCCCACGTGTAAGCTGCATATTTTTTTAAGTCTAATCTTTCATTCGACGTTATTACTTCAAGGATAACAGTAAACTGCCAAATTAGAGATTCACTAACTCCAGTGATTTCTGAAGTCATGGTTGGATTTGCAAAAAATCTTCTGGAGGTGTTGCCGTCATTACTTGTCCCCGTACCTTGTTTCACAAGATCGACAATGATGCCCAGCTTTTCACGAAACTCCTGCTGAATTTTCTTCTTCTGAGCATACACAACAAAAACAAAGCAATAAAACTTAAAAAAAAACACTTTTTTTATTTTACCTGCCCTACTTTTAGCGAAAGATAAAAAAAAAATAAAGGATTATCCCTAATCCTTTTCTTTATTTTGTATTAAGCTCTGTCATATAATTCAAAATATCATAAAACTATATTATTTTTCGTGTGTTTGTTTCAAGAAAATTGAGTTGAAAGTTGAAAAATTTTCCAGGCAGAAATAAATGGTTTCGCAAAAATCAAAATTCTCAGACCTGGGACAATGTATTAATTTTGTTTTATTTTAAAAATAAAGTTTGACATTTTTTCTTAAGATAATGGGCTTAACCAGTTCATTCTGACAATTAATACCGAAGTAATCAAACTTTTTGGTAAACACCACCGTCAAGACGGAGTTTTTTGAAATCCGATTAAGTGAAACATTTTTGAGCATAACTTCCACATCTGCACGTATCTGCAGCTGATTTTTTCTGTGCTTTAACATGAATGTATGGAGCATATGGTGGCATACTTACTTTCTTGGTATCTTTTGGAGCTGTTTTTTTAAATCAAAAAGTTTTTAAAAAAATCATTTTTTCTTAGTACTAAAGCTTCAGGCTACTTATAGAAGGTATCTTTTATAAATAATCAATATTTTTTTTTATTTTTAGATAATCGAAAATAGACCAATTAAATTATTTAAGAAGCTAGAGAATTTATCTACAGGAACTTGGGAAAAAAACATCTCAAAATTTGTTGAAAATACGGTTCGCGATTTGAGTAAAATTATTTTTCAACTTTGAGGGCTTGTAAATCAGAACATACAATATATATGTTAAAAAATACTTTTAAATCATACGCTCGGGTTATCTAAGAGTACTTAAACATAAAGTTTAAAACGATAGACATGACTTTTTCAAAAGACTTTTTTCCGCTCTCGCACCACTGTGCGTCGTGCCCTTCTTTCCAACAAACTGAAAGTTGCTGGAAACCCAGTTTCCTCGTGCGAAAGGGGACATACGTTTTTTGTGTGACGAAGGCAACAATATCTACCACTACAATCGCAGGTGTTTCTTCTCTTGGGCAAAAGTGACATCTACCCCTTTTATAAGGAAGCTTCTCGGGGATTCAAAGCAGTTTTTCCTACTGTGTTTTGTGATGCAGGTTGTGAACGTTCATTCAGTTCCGACTCCATCAGATCTTCTGCCAGTTCAATAAACTTATCATTTCCTATCAAATTTTTGCTACTTCTAAATGGATTGAATTGTCGAAAATAATTACGGTTGCCAGGCCTGCTACGTCTAGGAAGTTGTAAAATACAACCACCGGCCAGTATTTTGTTTGAAGTGTGCAAGAATATAAATAATCGCTATCAAAGGCAGATCTGCGAGTGCTTAGAGACTTTTTCCAATTTTCATCGATTTCAAAAAATTTTTTGGTGACCTGATATATGACTTTTCTAGTTAAATTTCAGCTTCACTGTTTTAAAAAATGTTTGCAAATCATTTATACATTAGTTATAGTTATTATAGATAGGTCCAAATGGACCCCATGTCCGTTTGTACCGACTTTTTCCGTGTTGTAAAGGAGGGTTAAGAACTTTCTGAGAAAAAAATGTGCCCATATTTGGTATGTCAAATCGATTTGGAAATACCGACCAAATATTTTCAAGGTAAATTGTATTAGTAAAATTTGGGAGTTATTTCCTCAATTTTGGGTAATATTTCGCGGGGCATAAACAGTGAGGTATGTATGGGGGGATATGTTACCCCCCTGCAACCCCCTCCTTGGGCACACTATAGGATTTCGGGTAAAGGCGAGGCGGGGTATATGCAAAGTCTCTTTTGCATTTAAAGAATCTGGATTTAAAGAAAATTTGCATACTAAGAATAATTAAAAATCAATATTTTGTGAAAACAATAAGTTGTTAGTGCTCGTCACTTATGTTAAAAGTACCTAATTTTTCTTTAATTCGCAAGTATAAAAAATGACAATTATTTTGATATATCATACGTACATAGGTGAACAGTGTATATAGTAATTAAAAAATCACACACAAATCAATACAAATCGAAAAATGAGGGCAGTTGTCTGAATTGCAGTTGGCATCCAAACTGATAGTCTATATATTCTACTACCAATTTGTTTTTATATTTCTACATATTCTTATGTTACTCCCTTTTTGGATCGAAGCCAATATAGTAATTCCTACATTATAACCTTCTAGGTAACATTCATTGTACATACTCATCTTATATCTGATATTCCTTAATATCATATTTTCAGATTGCATTCAGAAGCTTAAATAATTTTCAGCTTTCATTGAAGTTGGTATTACTATCAGCTTTGAGATCTTCCCCAATCTTCCAAAAGGCTTCTGGCCATCGTAAAGTTCTGGCATTAAAATCGAATTTGTAGAAAGTTGTTTATTGTTTATTGTTTGCATATACCGAGATACGCCCCAAACTTATCCTCAAAGGCAATTTATAGTTTATATTGTTTACCTTCGGGGTGCAAAATAATTTGATAGCCATATAAAAGCTGAGCCATTCCCATATCCACATAGATTTAATCCCCCGAGTGTGTTCCAAGCTGATATACTGACAAAATAATGGCACTCTCTATATATAATGTCGTCCCACCTTGATTGAGTTGTGTTCACATATCGCACAGACTTGGCAAGGTGTCAATGTTATCTCTTTTGTCAAACTGTAAAATGACTTGAAGTACTGTGCAAACAGACAAACAAACAAACTCTCTCATATCTCGTCCGTTGTTGTCTTCTTCGACTTCTATGGGCAATAACGTTAAAGTGGAAAGGAACTAAAATGGAATTGAATTCAATGGCAACAATATTCCGGAACGGATATGGAAGTGTTCCATTTTTGGCTCCTTCTTTGAGTGATGGCTATCAAAAGAAGAAAAAAGGTGCTTCTGTAGAAACAGGGGTGTATTTTAGTTGTTTGAGGGATTTAAGGCAGCAAATGTATGGTGCTTCTTAAAGAATGGAGAAAGGCTTAGCCAGTTTGATGAATTTAAAGGAATAGATACACAAATTCCCATGCAATTGATTCTAATGTTAGCCCAAAAGCTTTTGAAGGTCATTTTGTGTTTTTTTTTTTAAGTTTGACATATAAACTATGGCCCTCACATTTTCGAGTTCTGAAGGCTGACGTCTGGGCTCGTTTTCAGCCTCGTCCACCTTTATATACCTATATTAAAAAAAAAACTTCTAAATAAAAATTTAAAAGGAACCTTTAGGCTCTTTTTGTGTCAACTCCAGCCCTGACTTTCAGCAAGAGTATCATACTTGATGGTCGGCTTAATTGTTTCATCAAAACACTATTCTAGGAGTCAAAGAAAAATGCTGTAGTGTCACCTTGATGGCACCCATATGGCCATACCTTCAACGCGCCGCGCGCCACCGCACTGCTGTTGACAGAGAGGCGTGTTGAGCTCAACGCAACTGTGAAAGGAGAAAAGTGGAAATGATGTACTATCATCTTGGTACGGATTTTTTGTATTTTTATTTCGAATTTTATTTTATTTTTTTTTTTTGCTATTTTCATTGACAGCGGCATTATTTTTCCATTTCCCTTCTAGTTGCTGCAATGAGTGTGTATGCTCTCTTATATGTGGGTTATTTATGTTGACTTAGAAATCGTTTTCTTTTATGGGAAAAAAACACTTTTGCGATGATTATATGGTTAAGGGCGCGAAGTTAGACCATGGTGTGTATGTTATGTTTGTGTTTCGGTGTTTGGCACGTATGTGATATGTGACGCTATGAACTCAATGCTGGATAATAAAGCTAACTTCAACGCGGGTCGTTATGAAGGAAATTCAATAAACTGTTTGATATTTGAAATGTATGCCCAAAGGAGGGTATAGACGAGGAAGATGTAGGTGGATGTGACTACACAAAGGGGGTGGTGGCAGTGTTATAAATAAAAAAGTAAAAAAAATGGAGTGAAAGCATATACCTACATAGGTTCACATTGAAAGAATTTTTTTTGTATATGAGTATACATTTTTTTGCTTAGTGTTGATGATGTGTCATGTATAATGCCGATGATGGCGCGAATTACAATTTATGTACTCTCGTACTCGTACTCGTAAAAGGAATAGGTATACGATGACGATTGCCATTTTTGTATACCTACATATACGACGACGGGGACTCCTTTATATGATACCAAAAACCTGTCGTGGGAAAGTGTTCGTTTTCACTTTTTCCTCGCCTATAAGGATGTTTAGGTTTGAAAGCTATAGAAGTGATATTCACATCAAAAATGGTATTGGCATTTAAAATTCACATGAATTCGATATGAGCACTTGAAGAGGATGCTTATGAGAGAATGAAAGGCTTATCTTCTTTTATTAATGATGTTTCTGTTGATAAGAACTTGTATATAGTAGGTAAATACCTCTAAAGCTAATGAAACTGAATTCAAGTGAATAATCCATTTTGATATTCAATTTTGAAATATTCTAAGGGTAGCGTATTGTAAAAATTAAATTGTGAGTGAATTTTCATGGAATTTGTTTCTTTTTTTTTTTGTTCAATCCGACATTGTTGTCGTGAATAATAAATATAAGATTGTGATCACTTAGATAACTTCTGTAATATAGGAACAGGAACAGGAAAAGATTAAATTATCAATTTCAATCCTAAAAGCGTATCAAAGGGTTGTGCTTAGGTCATTTGCGATTACATCGACTTTTTTTCGCAGACCTTAGAGGTCATATTCAAATACTGGGTACATACATTGCCAAAGGAAAATTCTGCTAAAGTTGTGGAAGTTGATCTAACACGTAATCAGCTGAACACAATTCAACAAGCTGGTTCATAAATGAATGAAGGCTTCATATATGCGATTAATCTGAAACCGTTGTGCAGAAAAAATGCTTGCAGGAGTGCGCATTAAAAATAATGGGTGATTTTTTAAGAGGTTTAGAACTTTTTAAAAAAAAAAAACACAAAAAATTCGAAAAAATGAATGAAATATTTATTTGAATCGATAGTTTGAACCTTGCAATTTAATGTTTAAAGATAATTTCATGCAAATGTTGACCGCGGCTGCGTCTCAGGTAGCCCATCCGCTGAGTCCAATTTTGGCATACTCTTTCACACATATCGGCCGGTATCTCACGAATGAATGCATGGATGTTGGCTTCCAGTGCGTCAATCGAAGCGGGCTTGTCCCTATAGACATTAGCCTTGACATACCCCCACAAAAAATAATCTAATGGTGTCAAATCGCACGATCTAGGCGGCCAATTGACCGGCCCGAAACGTGAAATTAACTGTTCACCAAACTCGCCTCGCAATTGCGCCATTGTTTCGCGTGCTGTGTGGCATGTGGCACCGTCTTGTTGAAACCACATATCATGCAAGTCAAGAACTTCCATTTCGGGCAAAAAAAAGTTTGTTATCATCGCTCGGTAGCGTTCACCATTGACAGTAACTCTGCGATTCGCATCATCTTTGAAGATATAGGCCCAATAATGCCGCCGGCCCATAAACCGCACCAAACAGTGGCTTTTTCGGGATGCATTGGTAGCTGTTGCAATGCTTCTGGCTGGTCTTCACTCCAAATGCGGCAATTTTGCTTATTTACGTACCCATTCAACCAAAAATGAGCCTCATCGCTGAACACAATTTTTCGATAAAAAAGCGGATCCTCGGCCAGCTTTCCAAGAGCTTATTCACCAAAAATTCGGCGTTGTGGTAGGTCGGCTGGCTTTAGTTCTTGCACCAGCTGTATCTTAAAAGGCTTTACGCCCAAATCCTTCCGCAAAATTTTCCACGTAGTGCTGTAACAAAGGCCTAACTGCTGGGAACGGCGCCGAATCGACATTTCGCGGTCTTCTGTCACACTAGCTGATACGGGCACAATATTTTCTTCACTACGCACAGTACGTAAACGTGTTGGTGGTTTAATGTCCAACAAAGTAAATTTGGTGCGAAATTTGGTCACAATCTTCCGAATAGACTGCTCAGAAGGTCGAGAATGCCGATCATAAAATGGAAGCAGCGCGCGATGAACATTTCTAACCGAGCACGAATTTTGATAGTAAAATTCAATAATTTGCAAGCGTTGTTCATTTGTAAGACGATCCATGGTTAAATTGCAAACCAAACTGAAGCTGTTTGACAGTGACACAAGGTACTAAACACACGTCAGCTGTCAAAACCAGTGTTGCCAAAACCAAACCAGCTAAAAAATCACCCGATATTAATTTTTTTTTGATATTTTATGAAAGGTGTTTAGAGTCCTCACACTGACTAGCTTAGTATTGCTATTTAAGCACAGGCTAAAAAATAAAATTGACTATGAACTGTCTATTGTGGTGACTGAAGTATTACTCATATAAAGGGTGTTTTTTTAGAGGTATAGAACTTTAAGTTGGCAACACTATTTTCACTCGTGGCACTTTTGTCAGCTGCTCAGTGATTTATTTTTAGTTTGGTTTGGCATTTCAACATGAATAGACTGACGCCTGAACAACGCGTCCAAATTGTGCCAACAACAAGATTGCCGTTGATCCCGATGTTCATAAGCGAATTTTGTTTAGCGATGAAGCTCACTTTTGGTTGAATGGATACGTCAATAAACAAAACTAACGTATTTGGAGTGATGATAATCCTCAAATGTATGCTGAGACACCGTTACATCCACAAAAACTGACTGTTTGGTGTGCTTTATGGTTTGGTGGAATAACTGGTCCGTACTTCTTTAAAAACGATGCTGACCAGAACGTTACAGTCAATGGTGACCGCTATAGAGATATGATTACTGACTTTTTCGTTAATCAATTGAACAACCATGATGTGCAGGAGCTGTGGTTTCAACAAGACGGCGCAACATGTCACACAGCTCGTGCCACAATTGATTTAGTTAGGGGAACGTTTGGTAACCGCAAAGTTTCACGTTACGGACCCGTGAACTGGCCTCCAAGATCGTGCGATTTAACGCCGCTTGACCATTATCTGTGGGGATATGTGAAGTCGCTAGTCTATGCGCCAATAAGCCCGAAACGACTGACCACTTTTAAGACAACATTCGCCGCGTTATTGCCGATATACGGCCACAAATCTTGGAAAGAGTCATCAAAAATTGGACATCCAGATAAGACTTCGTCCGAGCCAGCCGTGGCGGTTCCCATAACATTATTTCGCATTTTATTACTTCGCAAAATTTCTTACCCTTTTTATAGATTTGCATTTTATTATTTTGCATTTGATGTTTCAGGAAGATGTTAAATCTTGAAAAACAACAAATTACAACCTAATAATATGCGATATAAGGAAGCGTGAGAGAAGTTTTGCGAAATGATCGGTTTGCGGGTTAAAAATTTGCGAAACAACTATTGCAATTGCAAGTCGATTAAAATTTATTTTTATACTACTTGCTGAATAAGACGCCCATAATGTTTCAAAGTACATTTTTTGAATGATGGTAGCTCTGATATATACATTATATTTAAACCTTAACGTCGTTATTGTTTTCTTTGAATTAGTGTTTATAAGGTTTTGATTAATAAATTAATTTTTTTTTTGAAGATTACTAATGGGTTTCCGTAAAAGAACTACAAATGTACAGGGTGTTTTTTTAAGGCGTGTGGTTTTCAATCTGGCAATACTTTTTTTGGAGTTGGTCTTTTTGACAGCTGTTACTTGATTTATACTCAGTTTGGTTTGCCATTTTATAATGAATAGACTGATGCCTGAACAACGCTTCCAAATTGTGCCCAAATGGGCCCAAAACAAGATTACCGTTGATCCCAATTTTTTCTCATTGTTGAGACGCCGCCGTTACATCCTCAAAAAGTCACTGTTTTGGTGTGTGAAGCCGGCCATAATGTTACAGTCAATGGGAAACGCTCTAGAGCCATAATTAATGACTTTTTCGTGCCTGAATTGGAAGATATTGATGTGGACAACGAAACAATCAATTTATTGAAGGAAACTTTTGGTAAGCGCACTATCTCGCTTCGTGGACCTGTGGCGCCGCGTGGCGTGGTGTGTGAAGCCGGCCATAATGTTACAGTCAATGGGAAATGCTCTAGAGCCATAATTAATGACTTTTTCGTGCCTGAATTGGAAGATATTGATGTGGACAACGAAACAATCAATTTATTGAAGGAAACTTTTGGTAAGCGCACTATCTCGCTTCGTGGACCTGTGGCGCCGCGTGGCGTGGTGTGTGAAGCCGGCCATAATGTTACAGTCAATGGGAAATGCTCTAGAGCCATAATTAATGACTTTTTCGTGCCTGAATTGGAAGATATTGATGTGGACAACGAAACAATCAATTTATTGAAGGAAACTTTTGGTAAGCGCACTATCTCGCGTCGTCGACCTGTGGCGTGGCCTCCAAGATCGTGCGATTTAACACGGCTGGACTATTTTTTGTGGGGTTATGTGAAGTCGCTTGTCTACGCAGATAAGCCCGAGACGATTGACGTCTTGGAAGAGAATAATCGGCGCGTTATTGCTGACATATGGCCCCAATTGCTGCAGAAAGTGGTCGAAAATTGGGCTTCTCGGCTGGAATTTATTCGAGCCAGCCGCGGCGACCACTTGCCCGAAATCATTTTTAAAACATAATGGCAAACTCTTATCTTTATAATTAAGCTAAATTCTTGGCCATAACATTAAATTATATGCGTTTTATTTCTTCTTAATAACCACACGTCTATAAAAACACCCTTTATATCGAGGAACATTCATTTTTAATTCGAGTAAAATTCTTTAAATAAAACTTCTTTTGTATATCCCATCGCATCCATGTTTGTTTCTTTAATTTCTAAATTCAACCCACGTAAAATCTCTACTTTTGTATTTTCTTTAAAACATTTTTTTCTCTACCTCATGATTGATTACTGATTGATAATGCCCTATTTAATGCATTTTTTAAAAAAAGTCTTTAAGTAATTTATTGATTGGACAAGTCTTTGTTTTAAGTTGATATTAATTTAGAACAAATAATGATAAAGTCAAAGAAAAGATTTTTTTTTTCGCTCTCTTAATGGAATTTAGGTTTCAAAAGAAAATGGAAACGTCACACATAAGATACCACTCATTTATCAAGTTTAAGATGAAATTTAATTCGATTTATATGCACATGCACATAATTAATGAAAGAAAATACGAAAGACGTTTTCGTGTGTCAATTTAAAAAAAAAAAAATTGGTGCTAGCACCATCCTCAACAGCGATGTCAGTTTTTTTTTTTTAAATTCAATATTTTGAATTGGTGTATCTAATAATGCACTCAAAGATTAACAAAAAGTTCAAAGGAAAACATAATTTATCTCCCTGTCAAAGGTAAGTTGCTATCGGTTTTACTGTATAATTTTTCTAAACATCCTCAAAACGTTTCGAAATTGAAAAAAAAAAATATTGTTTTTAGCCTGCATACCACAAATAAATATATCAATTATTAAAAAAAAGGTCACAGTTACTTTTATCTTAAAAGGAGATTAAAAAGAGAGGAAAGTCTTTTTCTTTGTAATTTATTTTAAAGGTCCATGAAAATAGAATTCTTAATATTGTTCTAAGAGATCAAAATTTGAACTCCTGTTGTGAATTGACAAAGCTTTTAACAGAACCTCCTTTACAATACACTTTTTCTAACATTATACTACATTTTAGATATAAATCATCATATCATCAATTTGACAAATAGAAAACGTGACGATGTTGTCCATTTCTATTCAAACAACACGCTTTTGAATTTGTATCAGGTCTATTTTATTATATCTTTTCCTTTCGATATATATATAGCCTACTCTTTAAAATTTTCCTTTGAAACTTGATTGCTGCTTCTTAGGTAAGCCTTAGATGAGACAGTCATAGCTTTAGAAAAAGAATATTCCTTGGAAACGAATCTAAATGGAAAACAATTAATTTAAAAATCATGTCACGTTTTCGAGAACCCATTTCAAAGACTACCTTCGAATTTGCTTATTTTTTTGTTATATGGCTCCATACCTTACACGAAATTCACTGTGGTTACTTAAAAAAAAAAAAACATGCAGAAAAAAACACAATTGAGATGCGTTCAAGCATAGAAAATTAACGTTACAAAATGAGCAAAATGGATAATATGTGTTTTTTCCAAAAAAGACAACAACATGTAATAAAAAAAAGAAGCACAGGATATTAACTTAAGACCAAAAAAAAAAAAAAAAAAAAACAAATAAAATAGTTATTTACACGAGCTACACTGATGATTTCTATCTTTGTTGATTTCAATGATCTCTCAGGTCAATTACCAACTCGTTTGGGAATAAATTGAATCAAAATGAATAGAATTAGGTTTATCTTTCATTACATTTTCTGGGAAAATAAAAAAAAAAATTATATCCAAATCCGGTCGTAAGGAATTAATATGATTTGTCATTATAAGATGCGTAATAAAATAATTTATTGAGAAAAAATATAAAAGATAACCAAAATTATTCCCACAATAATGTCACTTTATGATAAAATTGACAGAAAGATTGACGACAATAATAATAATTTCGTTTCACATTGAGTGACATGAGGTATTGTTTGAGATGGAATTACTTTCAGATTCCTTTGTTTACATCAGAAATATAAGGAGAAATTATATTGTATATCATCCACTAAAGAAATTCTCAAGAATGATTTTATAATCCTGTCAAGTGTCCTTTGTATAGACGAAGAAGCCCCAAGAAAAAAAAGTTTGAAGTGGGCCACTGTTGTGCTTCGATTGATATGATTTGTCATTGAATTTTTATCACTTGGATTTATGTTATGGTTTGTACTTAGAATCTGAAGTTTATTTGAAGAAGTACCCACTTAAAGGGATAACGAAAAAAAAAAACGATTTTTAGGTCTTAAAGTGTTTGGATTTTCAGAATTTGTTTTGATAGGAGAATCCTTTAAAATGTTAGGAACATCTATGTTTGTGAAAAGAATTATTGGAATCCTGTCAATATTTATGATGAAACTTTTGCAGAAATTAGGGTTTTTTACTGTTGGTTTAATAAAAAAAAACTTCATAATGTTCCAAGAAATTCAAAACTATCCTGAATGTTTCTAAAAGAACTTCAACGGAAAATCATTTTGCTGAATGAAAATACTCACCAGCATAATAAACTTCATCATATATAAATCTTCCCCCAAAATGAGAGTTTCGCCCCCCTCGCCCTCCCTATATTTTCCTATTTTAGATTGAGATACATGAAATATTTATGTCAAACACTTGTAAATGATTAATGAGGCCGCAGTCATAAATTTGTGATCTCTCTTCGTTTGCTCTTTGAATTCCATTTCAATCTGTTTTCGGTTTGATTTATTTTCTCGAACGTTGACATGGGTTCCATTTTTGATATTATTTGTTATCACTTTGTGTTGTGCCCATGAGTGAACAAATAAATATTTATATACATATATTCTTTTCCACTGAATGTATTTAATTCATTTGTGATAAGTATTTAAGTGTATACATTATGGTTGGTTTGATAAATGTTTCAGAGATAGAAATGAATTTAAGTGCTGTGATTTTCGTTCCGCTGTTGTAGTTTTGGGGAATTTTCCCAGGCTTTTTTCTGTTTGATTTAATTGTAAATCGGTTTTGATAATTATTGAGGTATTAATGATTTCTTAAATGCA
Organism: Leucozona laternaria; assembly: GCA_932273885.2. Taxonomy (NCBI): domain Eukaryota; kingdom Metazoa; phylum Arthropoda; class Insecta; order Diptera; family Syrphidae; genus Leucozona; species Leucozona laternaria. Next base: position 128,802,269 of record OW026367.1, on the reverse strand, counting down.
TGATAAGTATGATTATATGTGGGTAGTTTTAGTTAATTGTATTTTTTTATATATCTAAATCATTATTATCAAAGTGGACACTGGGGCGTATACGTACTTTTTTTTTTTTAATAATTTATAAATTTTTAAGGTGGCATAAATACAAAAAAAAACTTACTGCTGTTTCTTAATGGATGAAAATTCAATGCAAATTTGAAATGTATTTGCTTTTGAGTGATTTGCTTAAAGATGCATTCGATTGGTTCAAAACAATCACCAGTTTGTGAAACGAGTATTAATTAAGTTAATTTAGTTGTATATTGATAGATGACAATAATAGTGTTAGGGTGTCATGTTTCACTTCAAGTGTTTGCTACCACTTTATGTATATGTAGTATAATTTGAATAATTCTGATATAGAAATTTGAGTAGCTGTCAGAACCTTCACGCAGTTGATATGCTCACTGATTATTATGATGTGTTTGTTGTGTGAGTGAACAATTACAAAATAATAATAAATGAGAATAAAAATACCAAGTCTACATATATGAATTCTTAGGGTGAGTTAAAAAATTGGTAAATAATGGTGTTTAAAAGGTTATTTTAAGTTTTTAATTTAATTTTGTTTTTTGATGTGTGCTCAGAGATTTTATTTAATTTTCAAATGAAATGTTTAAAAAATTTATGAAGAAATTCAGGGGAAGCCACTTCAAGAAAAAATTTCTTTCCCTAATGAAGTGAGCACATATTAGTAAATCTATTAAATTATTGGTATCATACCTCCTTACGTGTATTCTAGTAACGGTTGTTTTTCTTATAGGTGGAGAACTTTTAACTGGCAACACTATTTTCTATGACAGCCTTGACAGTTGTCGGTGGTTTTGAAGTAGTTTGGTTTCGCAGTTCATGATGACTAGACTCACGCCGGAATCACGTTTTCAAATTGTTTTAAATTGGAAGCACTGTTTTCTGTGATAGCCAATTTGAGAGTTCCTGGTCGTTTTGATATTACAGTTTGTTTTGGAAATTCATCCTGACTTTATTACGCTGGAGCAATGTTTGCAAATTTTTCAATTTGCTTTTTAAAACATGGTTCAGTTCGGGAAATAATTGGCAAAAGCTTAACCGTTAGAACCGAAAAGGATTCTAGAGATAGGCTCCCGAACGATACCCACTTTCCCAGATTACCTCTGTTCGTTTACTTTCTAAACCTGCCAGTTTTAGTCCGAAGTTCTGTCAAAGTCCATATAAAAAAAATTAAATTGGACTAAAAATGGTAAAAATGGGTAGTTTCGGACTAGCACGCTAACACACCTATTATGTTCTCATCTTAATATTAATCTGTTGTATACTTCGGACGTTTTTCGCCTGAATAAAGGCCACGTATAGCTCTAACCACGAGATGAAACAGGATGAGATTTTTGTAAATCTCGCCTTAGTCCCAATGATGATGCATTTTGTTGTTTTGTGAAAGTTTGAATCTTAATAAATAAATTAGTTGGCGTTGCAGGAGAGACAGGGTTTTTGTGACTTAAAACCGTCAATCATTCCAGTGTGCGCTTTGTGATTGTTCATAGGCATGGAAGGGACCTACAATTTTCTGCTGAATCAAGAAGCTGCTAAATATTTACATTAAAAAATTAATAATTTTTCTATTTTTAATCTATTCTAGACCATCGGGTGTCCAAAAATAAATTTTATTTAAATGTAATTTTCTAGAAGAGAAAGTCAAATTTTTAACTGTTTCCCATTTGAATATTATGGATATCTACCTCAATTAGGCTCCAGTATATATAGATAATTTTTCTTCAATTTTATTTATTACTCAAGTGTGCTCGTATATACTCCTCTGGCTGCTAAGGTTAAAAAATACAAGTGTTTCTTACAACCCTACTTATTGAACATAAAGAACTTTTCCTCTTAGCGCAAAGTCACAGTTATGCACAGTTATTCTTTGATAATTTAAAAAAATATCTCACGGACCTCTTGCAAAAGAAAAACTTCTTTAAATCACCATTATCTACTTTGCCTTCAAATCGACATAACCTCTATCATCATCACAAGTCATATACACACAGCCACGACCACAATCCATTGAAAATCTATGATTATACGTATACCTACTATGAATCCATCCGATTTGCCCGTTTCTCCTTTCCAGGCTATTATCCCAGCAATGCGGCTTCAGATTGGAATTTCAATCACAGATAGTGAAGAAGGATTTGCCACACCACATCAATTTTTGTATTCTGTGCTCTCTCTGTGTACTTTGCACTCCATGGAGGCAAATAAAAAAGGAAATTAAGTCAGGTATCAGGCACACTTAATGTCCATAGAGAATTCAAGACCTCTAGGCAATCTGGATGCAAAGAGAGTACATTTTTATACCCCAATCTTTACTAACAAAGGAAAATTGAAGAAAATGAAAATTATGTGGAAGAGTTGACCATGCAAAATTCAAATAATATAAATTACATGAATTATCACTTGGTAAACCACAGGCTTTCATATGGGTCACAGGTAATCAGAGAAAATGCCATGTCCAGATATCCTCCATTCCTCCATAAATTTTTCGTTACAAAGCAATCTTTCTTTGTTCTTTTTGTTTGTGCGTGTTCTGTGAATTGATATGAAAACTTTGGTTTCCTAAACTTATTTCTCATTCGGAAGTTGCATTTTGAGTTATGAGCTAATATCGCTCTTCAAACTTTACCACAAGCGCACCACCACTAACTTTTTGAAAACCAATAGACGACGACGGAGAGGCCTGGGAAGAATATTTCAAATTAATAGCCAACAAAACCCATGACGGAAATTTAATCAAAAGTTTGCTTCTATTCTTCCACACTAGTGGACATCATGAAAGGCCACACAAACATCCATTAACAACATATATACAAAACGACTACTCGTACATATACCTAAATATGGACAAAAGTCCTTTTCCATACAAAAGCTCCCTAACCTCTTTTTTTGATCGAATAGGCCAAATGGCAATCCATAGAAGTTAGTCCTTTATAAAAAGTATATCACCAGAATGGGGTCAAACTTAAGCCAGATTTTAGAGTGTACACTATCTGCCATACGCAGCATGACTTGGTCACAAAATAAGGCGCTTATATTCTCTATATATAGTACTTTCCGATTATAAATGACGCATGGTGTTGTATTTTTTTGTATTGCTTCACGCAGTGAAAAAAAGAGGGTTTGAATTTCCTTGAATTTCATACACCATATAAAGAATATTTGATTCAGGAAATATTTTGATACAAAAGCAAACAAAATTTTTTGAGAGTACTTTTCTTACATAGAAAAAAATACATAATAATTTTGGCTCTAGGCCAATTTATGCAGACTATACACAGCAGTCCTTAGATTATTTTGTTTTTGTAAGAGACGAAGAATTTTGAATGCAGATACAGAAAAAAAAATCAAGAGGACAGAGGAAATATCCTTGAGGGAGATTCAAAAGTTGTCGGAAAAGAAATCGGCTTAATGTGAATTTAAAATTACCTTGACAGCTCAAGTTCTTATTACAGTAATGTTATATTTATATACATATATGAACATATGATTGAAAATGAATTTGCGAAAGAAATATTTATGTTTATGGAAGTGATAGCGGAAGTGTGGGTGTAGGATGTGTATTACTACAAGTCGTTTTATTTAAACTGATGCAGTGCAATAACACCGGCGGAAATATATCCGGTGGGTTTTAATTCCTTGTATTTGTGGATGTCAATTCTGAGAAAAAATGAAATTAAAACACACATTTAAAAACGAATTCAACTTCCATGACTCCAATTCGGTAAATCCTTTAGACTTTCTGAACCGTTTTCTCTGTTAACACCCTGTTAATATTCCGAGCGCAGGGTATAACATTTAATGAATTGTAATTGAATCAAACAAGTTTTCTAACAAAATTAAAAAGTACCTACTGAAATGTAAAAATATGCAACATAGCTGTACTATTCAGATTTAAATAAAAGAAGTAAGCCTTTTATGGTGGAAAAAAGTATGTAAAAACCCACTTTTATTACTAACGTTTCCTTGGCCACAGACCGATCGAGACTGACTACTACAGGGCAAATTACATAACAATTCTTTTTTACAAGAAGAGTTTATTTTTAGGCGTAGCTAAGGGCGTATAGTTAAGGAGAATAGGTAAAAAAGACATGAATGGCAGTGTTGCCATTTCGCTAATTGTTGAGATAGACTAACTTTCTCACTAGTAGTGTAGCTGCTCTCCACGCTTCACAGCGCCATCTTTTAAACAGTTTTCAATCTTTAAAATTCCAACTTTAAAAAAAAAGTATGTACATGTAAAGGGTGTTTTTTTAGACGTGTAATTTTCAGGAAGAAATAAAACGCATATAATTTAATGTAATGGCCAAGAACTTCGCTTTATTATAAAGTTAAGGGTTGGCCATTATGTTTTAAAAATGATTTCGGGCAAGCAGCCACCTCGGCTGGCTCGATAAATTCCAGCCGAGAGGCCCAATTTTTGACAGCACCAATTGTTGCGCACGATAGCGGATGGACTCATTCGGGTCTTCTTCGATACTCTGCTCCACAGCAGCAATAGCGTCTTCGGTGCGCACTGTACGGCGTCTCTGAGGATGCGCATTATTCATCACTAGGTGCGAAACCGATCCATGGTTGCTCGGATTTATACGATTTTGCGATTATGTCGACCGAATATTGGACGCAGTGCGTGATGCGTCGCGCGAACCGAACCATTATTTTGGTAATAAATTTGGACGATTTTCAAACGTTGTTCAGGAGTAAGTCTATTAATTATGAAATGGCAAACCAAATTGAGCATAAATCAAGTAACAGCTGTCAAAAAGACCAACTCCAAAAAAAGTATCGCCAGATTGAAAACCACACGTCTTAAAAAAACACCCTTTATAAGGTGGACTTTAAAAAATTTGCAAATATCATGCTTCAAGTTCAAGAAATTTAAATAACATAATTGCAAATTTCTATGTACTTAAAGTAAGGTTTTAAATATAAGAAATGTGGGCGTGGTAGTAGGCGGATTTCAAATAAAGATACATAACTCATGTCATGGCCTTCACTCCGGATAGATTTATTAAAAATTTACAGACTTCTAAGGACGTTATAAGGATATATTTCTAATAAAAGAAAAGTGGTCGTGGTATGGACTTGATAGTGGGTAGAGAAAATAACACATGTGATGGTTAAAAATAGAGAGACGAGAAGAAAATTTAGCACTCTCCGGATGTTCAATTAGGTGAAAAAACGAAGATACAAGCGGGTGTGGCAGTTTGCGGATTTTATTCAAGCACTTTTGTTAAATATCTCGCTGCTAATAGGAACAAACTTTAAAAATTTCATTGAAATTGGTTTAGTAGTTTTCAAAGTCCAGAATCCTCATACAGACAAACATTAATTTAGCTGAACCCTGCCACGCTTCGCAGTGCCACCTATTGAGCACTTATGTACATACAAATTTCAAATTAAAAAATTAAAATTAAAGGACAATACTCAAATATAAAAAGCTGTATTGGCAGTATCACACATATCATGCCTTAAGTTTCCGAGATTTAAATTAAAAAAATTTAACTTTAACACACATTATAACAAGGTGCCAAGTTTGAATTTAATACTTTGAGCATTCAGTCTTAAGGCAGACATAATTTGCTTGAATTTTAGATTTCTCATAAATAGAAATCATGAGGTTATAATTTCTCATCTTTGAAAAAAAATTATTTCGCTTGAACAATTTTTTAACTTTGATTAAATCGAAAGGAGTGTTGCTTCACAAACTTTTTACCAGACGAAGGATGCCAGGTAAATTGCACCGAATATATTAATCACTACGTCATGTTTGGCTCATCAATCTTCCCATCGTCACTTTATTTTTCCTGAATCACTCTCCTCCCCCAAGAAAGAACGAAAAAAAAAGCCAAACAAATGAACAAGAAACATATATGAACATTTAAGTTTCTCAAGAACAACTTACAAAAAAAAACAATCATTAATTTTATGAAAATTCCACCCCAAACTCAAACTCAAGAAGTATTCGTTCTGATCCATGTTCTTATTACGATTCACTCGGATGAACAACATTTAGGAAAAAAGGCCCACCAAGTGAGAAACTCAATAGCATGGAGCATGGTTTTCTATATCTTTACAGGATTACTCAGCATGCATGGAGTGATGTGAATGTGATACACATACCCATCATAGAATAAGGATCAAAAACAGTAAAAGTGACAATATAAAATGAGAGAGAGGAAGAGCACTAAAAATTCAGTCCCAGCCATTTTACGAAATATCCTGCCTGATAAGCATCTTTCTAGCCTTTCATTCATATAACACTCACACTACATCACAATGCCTTCTATGGTATATCCACTTAAAATGGACGGCGGGAAAAATTACTTTAAGATGAATTCTTATCATTCATCTTATCATTGAATATCGAAATATCGTCAACACAGCCTCTTTTAGGGTTTCTATTTCTATTTCTTTTTTTTTTTGTTATTTCTTTTGTTGCGGCCTTTTGGAAAATTGTCTGTCCTTTTATTTGAAAAATCCTTGACAGTGTATATAGACTAGCAAATTTTTGTCATGTTGTCGTATTAGGCAAATCCCTAATCGGACACGTTCGATGGTTAGGACTACGTGATGATTTTGGCCACAGTTTTCAACAAAATCGGTACGGTCGGTGGAAAGGTTAAGTATTGAAGGCGAGGGTTTATAGAAGTTTGCTTTGCTTTGCTTTGCCAATAGAAGGAACGAGGAAATTGATTTTGAATAAAAGCTAATGGCATCGATTGGTCAAATTATTTTGGCTTCAAGTATGATGCCTTGACGATGACATTGTTATTTGAGTCATCTGAACTTTTGTTATTTAAGTTTTATTTAGCCCCAGAGGTGATAATGATGAAAGACTTTAGTTTAGGGCCATATAGAGGTAAATAAAAAGCAATTTATCATTCGAATAACATAAGAAAGGTTGATATAGAAAAAGGTCAGTACAGGATAAAGTTTAAGAAAGTCCCAAGAGAATCCTTAGTCATGTTTGTCATTTAAGTTTATAGAAACTACACAAGTGTTTTTTTGTAAAGAAGCAGGTCCTTATTTTAATCAAAATTAAACTGGTTTCCTAAGGACATTTGTGTATACTTATTCAAATTTTTGTGGAGGGTTATTTTTTGAAATTTCATGTGTTTACAGATTTTAGTTCAAAGAAAATCAAATGTGTTTCATGACTTGAATACATTACATATCAGAGTATTTTGCATAAGAAGGCTATAGCGTCTTGGTTGGATCGAAACAAGAGAAAATCATAGGGTCTACATAAATATATACAATAATTTTAACTACATGCTCGAAAGACCTAAGGTCTTCTTTTTTTTAATGCAACTTCAATTGTACGGCACTAGTTAGAAGGAATAGACGGAGAGGAAAGAATTTTTGCTGGCACAGTGGACTGAGAAATATAGTATTTACGCCCTCTTAGCGTGGAAAGACGGTGTAAAAAAAATTATTTAAAATAATAAATATTAAAAATAAAGAAAACACAAGAATCTATTATGACACTTTTTGAAAATTAATTTTCAAACGCAAAACTCAAAATTTGTTGTAATTTAGTTCTTTTTGTGCTTTAGAAATGCTTAGGTATTTCAATTTCTATTCAAACACTCACAAAACAGAAAATAATGAGAATATTGAATATAAAAAAGCAAAACAGTGTTCCTAATAAAGTGTCTACTTTTTTCAAAACTTTCAATGTAAAAATTATTTTTTTAAATTATTTTCATCTAAGCAATTTGATTTAAAAAGAAAATTAAAGAACAAATTCCTGGCAATCTAGGTAGGTGCATATAGCATAGTATTATATTAACTATATAGCCTTTTGTCACATCTAATGCAAAAAACCCTGTAATTTACCTAATTTTCTAAGATCAATTTCCAGTATTATTTTCCATTTTGAAGTTACCGCCATAGGAAAATGTGCAGAACGTAAACTCGAAAGAAATTACAGGAAACTAAATATTGCCATCATGTCAGACGGAAAAGCTGCTCTCAAAGCACTTAACTCATACACCATCACCATATGAGGAGGTTAAATGAACTAGGCAAAAGCAACAATGTCACACTCTATTGGGTACCGGTACACGCAGGTATCCATGAATACGAGAAGGCAGACTCACTAGCCAAAATAGGAGCAACAAATGCCCTAACAGGGCCTGAGCCTTATTGCGGAATAGGAGAAAATTTGATCAAAAATAAGATCAAAGCCGAAGAGGAGGCCAAAAGATCCAAAATCTGGAAAGAACTGCCTACCCTGAGACAAGCCAAATCACTACACTTGGAAACTATAACCAAGAACGTTACAAATCCTGCATCAGCCTGAGCAGGAATAACCTAACAACAATAACTGCTCTCCTCACTGAACACTGCAAACTCTAACAGACACCTTTGGGTTCTTGGCTTAGTGAGTAGTCCAACCTGTAGATTCTGCAACATGGAAGAGGAAACACAGGACCATATATTAGGCAAATGTAATGCACTAGTGCATCAAAGACACAGATACCTGGGCCATCACCAGATAGAAGAGAGGGAATTACCCTCATTGAAAATACTCCAAATACTTAAATTCCTCAGAGGAATAAACTTGGAGGAAGAATTAAAGAGTGAGCAATCTCATTCAGCTCTAGATGGGGGTACAATAGATCCATAGGTCGCAGTACAACAAAAATTTAATAATGAATTTTATCTATAATGAAAAAACAATATGAAACGGAAAAATGACCCTAAACTTATTAAAACAAAAGCCCCAAAATAAGAAAAATATAATCAAAACCTCAAACCATAAGTTAAAAATGGCCTCAAAAATGTATACGTATACAAAGCAAAAACAACAAAAAATTATTTATTTTTGGGGTTTGGAGTGAATTTTCTAATTTCAGGGAAATTTTTCAGCTTCATTATATAAACTAAATCTAACTCGAATTTGAATGTATAGAAAAATAGACCGATTTTTTAGTACGTTTATTAAATCATTGTCGCAGATTTAACTTTTAAATCTGATCAACTTTTGGGACCAAACAATTATTTATTTCTTCAAATTTTCAAAATGATCAAATAATAGTGCTTTTTTGGAGGCGGGTTGAAATTCTGCTTTTCAAAATTCTGGAAATAAATATTTCTTAATATTAAATTCTGCTTATTATGTTTTAAAGTAAAATTTTTTTACTTAAGCAAAAAACATAATTTTTTATATTTTTCTGAATAAAATATGAATTCTTAAATTCAAAAAAGAAAACAAAACCAATTCTTACGGCCGTAATATTCACGCCGTTTAATATCGGTTTAAATTCAGTAATCGGTTTAAATTTTTTAAACCGACTAATCGGTAATATTCACTCACTTAAACCGACGTTAATCAACATTTTAAACCGAATGATCGGTTTAACTACTATAAACCGACTCCAACGAGGCATCTTCGTGTCGTTTAGGTACAGTTTAAATGGCTTTAGCTAATATTCAAAATTTTATTGGTTTATTCAGTCAGTGCAAAATATTCAGTCTAGCAGTAAGTAAGCGGAGCGTCACTGTCGGTCGTTGAAAGCTGCACCGTTCCAAAAAACAGCATGACTGTTTGAACGAAACCAAACATTTTGTATTAGTGTTTTGAAAAACAGCACCGCCACGCCACGCCACCGGTCTCCAAAACAGTAGCCATCAGATAGTGATTGGCAAGTTTTTTAGGTCTCTTTTTATGTTGTAGCATCGTTCTCACAATTCGAAATCCGATCGTTGCTGAGAGAGGGAAAGAAAATAAAATAGAGAGAAAAGACAAACACAAGAATATACGTCTTACTGGTCACTGCCAGGAGTGCACGTCTGGTGTTGCATTGAAAATTCGGGCGATTTTCTCCCCTCAGCGTATGCGATCGTACGGTGTTAGTATTGACTGGCCAACACAAGATCACACAAAAGATCAGTTTTAAATTGAAAAAATCGTTTGGCCTAAGTTTAATTCTCTTTTTATTCTTTTGGTGGCACTTTCTGTCCTTTTTTTTTTTTAGATTTTTTGTTAATTTTGCTTCAACACTAAAACACCACAAAGACTTCAATAAACTTGAAAAGATTAATAAATAAATCAGCAAACATGTGCCCGAAAGCCATAGTCATACTTTCGATGCTATCCGACGTTCGGTTTAAATCACAAATTTAAACCGTAGTAAACCGAATGTCATTTTTTGCTTAAACGGGGTGAATATTACCAATTTAAGCGAGATTTTGTCGTTTAAATTCTATCGGTTTACTTCGGTTAAATGTAGTCGGACTTTTTAACCGAGTTTTAAAGGGCGTGAATATTCCGGTGGTAAGAGTCAAATTCTGAAGTGCGCGTCCTGTTTTAAATAAAGAAACAATAGAGATAAATAGGTTTGAAAATTTTAAAAAGCGAGCATTTTAACAAAATTTTAAAAATTTATTAGCGCGCTATTGAAAATCTTCAAAACTTTTTTGTATTGCAGAATCTTATAAAAAAGAATTTTGATAAACAGAATTCTGAAAACCAGAATTTCGCAAAGCAGAATTATGAAAGCAGAATTTTGATCCAGTCAGAATTTTGACCCCGACCAACTTTTTTAATTTAAAATATGTTTAGCGGTTATTTTTATTAGATCTGGGGCGATATTTTCATTTGAAATTAGGGCGATTTTCCATTTAAAAATATGGCCCCATATTTTGAGCAGTTTTGAAGAGAATTAAAAAAATCCGCTATCCAAACTTAAACGCAAAAATTCTTTTTTTTTCTAATTTAAATAATTGTGGTATACCTATAGTTAAATCGAAAATCATTATTATTGCGCAGTTATTTACAGCAACATTTTCAATTTCTAATAATTAGCCATGAAATAAAAATAATAAAATTTTAAGCAAAATAGTTACGCAAAACCGAAAAAAAACTTTATTTAAGGAACAATTTGTCTTTATTCAAGAATATTATCAAAAAACAACAACTGCCTTTACAGTGTTCATTTTACAACCCATAAATTAATTATCTACCCTCAAAGAGCATAAAGCCTATAAAGATTCAACGTATATTGTATAGCAACAGACTTTGGCATTAAATTAACACTGACATTTTACAAAATAGCCATAGCCGCCTTCTGACTACTATCTGAGATTCACTCTGCAGATATCATTAACTCGAAATTGGTCCCTTGTTAAAAGGTTAACACGCTTAAATGTCTCGAATTGGGCGATAACCATTTTGAACAGATTTCAAAACATTGTCGTTGTACTAAAGCGAAATACCAAATTTCTATGTAAATTATATTATCGTTGGGGTAATCTTTGCTCTGCACCAAAGAAAAAAAATAATGTCGTTTACATTAAATACAAATTATGCTCACCAACAAGGAGCCTAGGAACCTATTTTAGGAGACAAAGGATATTTTCTATACATATGGGAGTAATGGAATCCCTGAGGAGCTTGATGTTCATGACAGTTGTACATTGGATGTTGGAGTTTCAAAAAAAAAAAAAAACAATTGGTAGTTTATTTAACTGTGAACAACTTTCCATTTAATTATTGTATATGTATACAATTATCAACGTATGACCGAAAGCATGAAGCTTTGCAGAAAATGCGGACGAAATGGTGACCACTTAAATTAATTAGACATCCAGTGTGGCTGTAGCAATTTCTGAGTAAATTGTTGAAATTGGCTCACAACTTGATCAGCGGGTGAAAATAATTATGACAGTGAAACTACTGCAATTGGAATGCAATCAAGCTAAGACGTTTGTATGTTTCCATTGTAACATCATGGTAAACATGGCTGGAGAGGCTGAGGGCGAATTTTACACAGAAACTTGACTGCCATCGTTTTTTTTTTGTTTTTAATGGAGTTGGGTCGAGACGATGTAGCTTTACTATTTTCTCAAAAATTCCTTTACAGCAAGACAAATAAAATTTGTGAAGCAGAATAAAGTATGTGCCTACTTACAATGGTTGTGCCAGAGCAAAAAGAACCGGCAAAGGCAGTTCTCGAGTGATTGGTCTAGGTCAGAAGGCAGACATCATCAAAAATCGTTTCTGTTTAATTATATAATTCTCAAGGCAATAATTACCTACTAAATGAACTCCTTAGTGGAATGAATGGATGTTGTTGCCGTGCGGCGCGGTGCGGTGCGAAAAAAATTTCTCTGGTAGGAATGATTTTAAGTGCTATTATTTTTTCTTTTATTTTCATTTAAGAAAGGTTAAACATTTCTATAATTATGTAGGTACCTATTAGATTTTTGTTAAGGTTTATTGGCAGTTTGTATTTTACATAAATATACTATACATACAAATCAAATTTATAACATTCTGATTGAGCGAAAAGTGAGAGAAGTTATACTTTGTTATGTAAAGCTTTATTTTTTTGTTGTTGTTATTAAATAAGGACTGTGTTTTTAGACGTGTGGTTTTCAATCTAGCAACACTTTTTTCGGAGTTGGTCTTTTTGACAGCTGTCACTTGCTGTGCAAATTTATTACCAAAATAATGGTTCGGTTCGCGCGATGCATCGCGCGCTGCGCCCAATATTCTGTCGACATAATCGCAAAATCGCATATATTCGAGCAACAATTAATCGATTTCGCACCACGTTTACTCTATTGGATAATGCGCATCCTCAGAGACGCCATACAGTGTGCACCGAAGACGCTATTTCTGCTGAGGAGCAGGGTATTGAAGAAGACCCGAAGGAGTCCATCCGCCATCGCACGCAACAATTTGAGCTGTGGAAAAATAGCTCCTCTTGGCTGGAATTTATTTGATAATAACATAATGGCAAACCCTTATATCTTTATAATAAATCTAAATTCTTGGCCATAATATAAAATTATATGCGTTTTATTTCTTCTAGAAAACCACATGTCTTAAAGAAACACCCTTTATAGCAAATTTCAAAAAAGACTTATTTCAAAACTATTTTTAACTATCATTACTTATTTTTCGTTGTGACTTAAGTTAATATGCCCGTCGTTGGCGTTAGGCTGCAGGTATGCTCTTTTATTCTCATGTTTGCAATTAATTCGCAAATAAGAAACATTCGCGGAAACATTGAGTTAATACAGCCAAACCACAATAAAAAGAATGACTGCATATTAATAATAAGCGAATTCAAGTGAGTATTTATGCAGGAAGATATAAAGGGTCCGCCAAATAACTTCTTTTTTTTTTTGAAAATGGCGCAAAACATCGAGTGCAGCTTCGGCTGTGTGGCACGTAGCGCCCTCCTGTTGAAACCAAATGTTGCCAATATCCTCCTCTTCAATTTTTGTGAACAAAAATTCGTTCAACATGGCCCGATAACGATCGCCATTGACTGTAACGGCCACTCCTTGCTCATTTTCGAAAAATGGCCCAATTATGCCTCTGGACCAAAATCCGCACCAAACAGTGACTCGTTTTGGGTGTATCGGCTTTTCAATGTATGCGTGCGGGTTTTCTGTGCCCCAAATGCGACAATTTTGCTTGTTTACTACCCGCCAAGATCAAAATGAGTTTCATCTGAAAAGATGATTTTTTTGGCAAAATCGGCATCTTCTCTAAGTCGATCGCAGGCCCACTTAGCGAAGCGTATACACAACCATATTCGTTCAGCGGAAGGATAAAACTAATTATCTGTCAAATCAGACATGAGCTTAGTGTTACCATTCACGAAATACGCACTAGTTGAAAAAAAAAAACGTTAGATGGCGGACCCTTTGTAATGCGTAGTACGTAATACAGTGTTACTTAATTTTTTCCTCTAATTTTGAAATAATATATTCTGAACAACACACACAAAATCTTGTTCGCAATAGAGCGAAATTTCCAACTCCTTTCTTTCTTCAATCAGTCGCAGTATTATTGGTTCAAAATAAATTCGTCCATATAGTAAAAAATAAAAAATAACCCTCATTTTGAATACCAAAATTAATTATAAAAAAGGTATCTAAAATTTCTAATATTTTAATTTTTCGTTGTATATTTACAGGTAAATGTGACCCCAATTTAAAATTCAGTGAGTATACAAATATTATTAAGCAACAGATGCCACATTGCATAAATGAGCAAATCAGGCCTTCTTAATTTATTCGACTTCTTAATTTTCTACAAATATACAAAAATATTCATAAGAAAAATTAAACAAAGGATCATCCCTGAATAAGCATAAAAAGGACGTTTTTTGTTTGCAGTGAAATATCTTATGTTATTAAATCAAGACAAAAAATTCTCTTGATGTAAAATCTTTTAGCTAACAATACTCGTTTTTATATTATTTTAATATATTTTAAAGGGTGAATTCAAAACCAAGTGATGATTTAATTTTGTTTTTAATTAGAGAATTGAGTTCTTGAATAAGAGATGGCATTTTTCCTAAGTCAAAACATAGGAAAATAGCAATATTCAATTCAATTAAAAATACAATTATTTATATAATATGTACAAATATACAATCAAACTCTTTTAAGTCAAATGACAAAAACATCTCAATTAAGTTTCATTTAATATGGTTTCTTACTTAAGTTGAATAAATAATTCAGTCATGTGGATTTTGGGTTACTGAAACAAAATTTTAGTTAAGCGGATCTCGGATAGTTAAAATATAATCTGTTAAATATTGGACTTTTTCTAAATAATTTGTTTGTCTTTGATAGGAATATGTTAGAAAATACATGGGGATACGTTAAGTTGTTTAGATAAGCGTGTTTTTTCAGTTAGAGAGGTTTCAGTTAAGCGGGTTTTACTGTACATGTGTTATTATTTTATGAATATTATACTGAGATTGAAACTAAAATAATGATTTGGTAAAGTAATTCCCAAAATAAATAATTAATGCCTCTGGATAACAGTTATTTCTACTTGCCATATATACAAATATGTACATAAACCTACATACTGTATTATGTAATTTAATATGTACCTAAGTAAAAAACACGAACTCGATATTTTGAATTAAATTAATATAGTATAATGATACAAGATGAAAAAAGCTGCATCGTAAACGGCTTGGTCGATTTTCATTAAACATAGTACCTGTTGCGTTTTTTGGATATCCCCCTACATTTTTTTTAAGCTTTTTCTTTGAGACAAAAATAACAATATCTTCATGGCAAACTAAATGTTTTTACAGTTAAGAAATATATATTTTATTTTTTCTACGACTTTTATAAATAAAATAAGTTTATTTATAGGTATTAGTATCGCCTGTGGTCTTAGACCATCTGTAATTAACTTGTTTTTGTTAAAAACCTTCTCCAGAAATTTCCTATTTACTCCACTTTTTTTACAAATCTGCTCCGAAGTCGACAGATTCACATAATCTCTTCTGATGGCACTTCTAATTAATATTAGCTTTGAAATGGTATATTTTTTATTGTCGGGTGTTCGGTTTAAGTTTATTAAAAAGGGAGTACAAAAAATTGTTAACGTAATAATATATAGATACATAAGGTCGTTACTTATGATACCACCCAAAAAACCGTTCTTATAACCTTTGATTTAGAGATGAGCAAAAAATCACGACCTGTGAGCGACTCTTCAATAAACCTGTGAGTGAACTAAATGTGATTGAAAATCACAACTGTAGTAAAATCACAACAAAAAGAAACGATTCACAAATCACGACAATTGGACAATGAACTTTATGAACTGTGAACAAAATCACGACGAGAGAAAAGTCAACACTGAGTAAAATGAATCAGAACGAGAACTGTAGTCGTGATTTAGTTATTATTTTAGCAACTGAACGAAATCACAATACAGAAAAACAAAATCTCAGGGCTCATGATGAAAATATGAAGAACAGATTAATTCTTTTATTTTTAGTTTAGGATCTAGAAGGTAGAACTGAATTGTGAACTGAGGTCCTGGCTTCGTTGTGATTTTGTACACAAGGACAAGGAAAAGTGAAACTAAAATTTTGACATTGCAAATTTTCGGGTTTCCATTGGAGCTAGAGAGTTGGGCGAGACAAGGTAATTTCCACCTCCTAAGTCGATTGGCGTACATACGTTTGTATGTATTGGAAATTTTGGGCATTCGAAATTTTAGACATTCGAGATTTTGCTATATGATAATTTTGAATTCGAGACTTGAGATTTTTTAGCATTTTTGTATTCCATGGTTATGTCCTACGAGGTACTTTTAATTACACGTATGTGTTGTCCTCATTTAATTACTTTTTTGGCCTCCAAAGATATTATAAACTTGCCAATCACAATCACAGGTTAAACTCACAGTGATTCAGAAATCACAGTCACAGTTATACCTGTGATTGGAAAATCACAGTTTAGCTCATCTCTACTTTGATTACTGAAGAACGTTTATATATTAGCCGTGTTCCATTGGAGGTGGTGAACTGCTCATGAGTAGTTGAAAACTATAATCTAGTACTTTCATCTACTCGTATAGTTACGCACCTTAAACCCCCCCAGAGGGCATCCGGTTAAACTAAGAGATTTTTCATGTGGATGACATTTTATTTCAATTTGAAGAAACCACGTTAATTATTCGGATTGGTTGATTAATATGGTAGGGCGACTTTTTCCATGAAAAGAAAACCCGCGTCAAGGATTACTTAGAAGTTGTAAATAAAATCACTGATTTTAATGTGTTACTAAGAAGGATTCTGGATTAGGAATTGCTTTGTTTTCTATTGGTAGTCAAGAAGCCTTCTGGTCTCGATTCTGAAATGAAATCCAGGATCATTTGTTTTCTTTAAGAAAAGCTCTCATTTCTGAACGAACAGTGGAAAACGCCATTAATCTAAGCCAGTCTATGCATTATTTTATTTATTTATATATTTATTTTTTTTAATTCTTAGAAAATTACCATATTTACGTTTACGTGTTATCCACCAACAAAAAAAAAACAAAATCAACCATGTAGTATAAAGTAGGTGAGACATGAAAGTCTTTACTTACAAAAAGACATTTTACAAACACTTTCTTTTCAGATTCCACAGATTATAAATTATTGAAAATCACTTAAAATTGTAGTAGATTGCTACTAGGAAGGTGAATTTTGTTTTTTCCATTGAAAATTTCCAGCAAAGTACTCATAAGTACTTCGCCACCATTTTCAAAAAAAAAATATTTTTCAAATGGCTCAATATTTCGAAAACGAATACACAAGTTTTTTTCTTGGGAGCAAAAAGTACCTTCTACAAAAATTTTAAAGACCAGTTCATGAAATTCTTACCTCTCCTAGAAACGGCAACAACAATATTTGTTTATTAACATGCTTATTAAGAACCGGTTCTGTTTTTAGTAAAGAACAATTTTTGCTAAAAACTATCAATACATTTTACTGAAGGAATTGAAAATCATATGGCACTCATTTTATCAAGGTCAAAATAATTTCAATGGTGTTTAAATTTAGTTTAAAAAAACGAATTTTATACTTTTTAATTAATAAGAAGAAAATGTACAATGTAAGGCATTTATTTTTATAAATTATTTAAATTTATTTAATTTGATTTTATTTAGTTTTATGTTAATTTAATTTTCTTTTATTTAATTTAATAATTACATTTTATATCAAATTAATTTTGATTTTTATTTTATTTTATTTTATTTTATTTTATTTTATTTTATTTTATTTTATTTTATTTTATTTTATTTTATTTTATTTTATTTTATTTAACTGAGTAATTTTATTTAAATTAATGAATGTGAGAAAACAAATTAAAAATTTTGTTATCCCTTATAATGCTAGTATCTAAATGATATATTAGATACAAATTGTAAACTGAGTCTCGTCACCTTAGTTTTTAAGCAAAATGTCTTTCTTTTCCCGAAATGTCAACTAATTTTCTGGCTTATGTATCAAACACACATTACAGGTATCCAACCAAAAAAACTTAGCATCGATTGTTATAAAAAAAAAATACGAAATTAATACCTTTTAAAATGTTTCCTTCTGCGAAGACATATTATAAACATTGAAAGCCAAATTACTTTTATGAGACTTCGCATTTTGTATGGATAAATAAATTGACTTATCTATTCTTCGACTCGTATAAGTTGAAGTGAATGAATACATCTTCACCAAACTCGATTACCTTTTATCTTCTTTCAAATTGGTACTTAAGCACTTCAATAGCCTTTAAATCTTTTAACCTTATTTTTTCTTATATATAAGAAGTATAAAATAAATCGTGGGAGTCGTATAATAGTAGGTAGATACCTAAGTACGAAACACCTCACAAGCCATAAAGTGCTTTTAAAAAGTCTCCCCTAAGTTTGTTTTTTATGACACTGACACTGACACCAACCTCAACAAGCAATCTCACAACCTATTAAAATGTACACCTATTTTTTTTTTTTAAGTAAATCGTTACAAATGATCCACCATTATTTAAGTTAACTACATAGCGCCACCGTTTGATCTCAATGACAAACCATTTGAAAATGATTTAAATTAATGTGAGAGGTGAGACCCCTCTTAAAAAAATGTGGTTTTTACACCATGCCTTTTGCCATGCCCTTTTTCTGTTTTCTGCTTATAGTCTTTGAGAAAAAAAAAAGCGCTTTAAGTTTCTGGGCCCTAAAGTTAATAACCTTTCCAGCCAGCCTTTTTTCTCGGTAAAAAAAAGTTCGTTAGACTCAATAAAATTCAACATAATTTATTGCAATCTCTTCAAATCCACATCTGGCAGTGAACTCTTTTTTAACCTCACTCACAGCCGAGCCGTGCCTCCTCTTTGGGGGGCATCACCCAAAGCCGGCATTATGTAGCTAAATATACAAATTAAAACGCACGCACTATCGAAAGTTAATATGTGTAAACCACACCCGTTAATGTACAAAATCCTCTCTCTCAACCAAATCGAGCTCAACTCACCACATTATAACTAAACGAGTTGCAATAAAAAAACAAAAATTATTTCGAGCTTATGACCAAACCGATAATAATCGGCTCTGCACCAATTTCAGAGGCTTCCACACAAAATAATGACCAGTGACCACATACCTCAGTCATCGAATTCCACAAACACAAAATGCGTATAATAGAGCTGCCGATGCCATTCTGACCGTATTCCAATTACACGTGATTAACAAACATTTTGTTTGAATTCCAGGGAAAATATAAATGGCTCCAAAGGTGCATGTTTTTGGCCAATTATACGTATATTGGTGTTTTGCTAGCTCCAACAAATGCCTTCCGTGTGCTAACGGCACCAAACGATGCGATGGTAAGCTCGTGTCTCTCTAG
Source organism: Leucozona laternaria (assembly GCA_932273885.2). Classification (NCBI taxonomy): domain Eukaryota; kingdom Metazoa; phylum Arthropoda; class Insecta; order Diptera; family Syrphidae; genus Leucozona; species Leucozona laternaria. The sequence continues at coordinate 128,783,038 of OW026367.1, read as the reverse complement.
AACCGGCAAACGTGTCTGGCCTACGCAAATAGACGGTTTTATAAAATTTTGTGTGAAAATATTACGTTATCATATTCAAACGCACTATACGTAAGCCTATGGGGGCTCAATGCGGTGAGTTCATTGACCGTGGCATTGAAGTTATGTCGGAGTTGGTGATGGTTACAACCATTGTAGCCATCAGCAACACTATGCGTAAAGCGTAAACAGGCCCTTGTTTCCTCTTTTTCCGGAATCAATGAGACAAAGACTACATTTTATGTCTGGTTTTCCAAGAATATGCGCGGTATTAGGCCGGAGACCGGACATACGGATCACATAACTTCAGTTAAAGCTCATGAATATTGGAATGGAAGCTTAAGTGATGCCAACTTTAAATTGATAAGTAATAAAATAAGATTTTTTAACAGTTTTTGGAAGTAATATTAAGTTTTTCGTAAGTATATACATTTTTTGGCCCAAAAAAAAATAAAAAATGGTGTCTGAGAAATGTCAAATTAGAAGTTTAGTTGTGAATTTTTAAGAAAATTGACTAAGCCGTTTAGGCAGTTGCTGTACAGACAGACTTAATCAGGGGACCTTTTTACTGCCTTTCCTATCATCATAATGGTTAGTTTGATAGAAATGTTGAGTTCCGATTTTTATGAGGAAACATTTCTTACTTAGAAAACTAAGCTGGGTGAGAGCTGGCCGTTCTAATTCCTTATGACATCTGTAAATGTCAAAAAATGTGTTTGCTTTGTTTTTAACACAAGCTGTCAATATTATAGAGGTGTTCATCTGCAGTTTATTAAACAAAAAAATAAGTTCAACATACACGATGCTAGTTAAAAAGTGTTTAAAATAAAGAGAATAATAATAGAAAATTGTAAATTAGTGTCATGCTAATATCGTAACATTAGGTTGTTTAACATTTTAAGCCAAAGAAACTAGGTATAAGACTCTCTGATTAAGTAATCCATATAAATAAATATATTTTTTTAAGCGATAAAATCGTTTTTAATAAAAAAGTACTAAATGTGAATATTTTAAATTGGCATCACCGACGATGTAGATATAGATACATATCGGGCGTTGATCTTTAAATTTTGAAAAATGACGATGCTTTCGATTTCGTCGCGTCGTCGGTGTGTTTGTTGTTGATTATTCCCACGAATGTTAAACCAAAGCAACACTTCAATTGGTTTTAGATTTCTCTTATTTTTTTGTTGTTGTTGAACTTGAACATGAACATGAACGCTTATACTGATCGATGCGTAACATTATTCCGCGTACATGAAAGGCAAATAAATGGCTTATTGTGGATTTGGCGCGCTGCTGACAAGAATAAAATATTTTTATATTATTATGTGGAAAAAAGTTGTCAATCAACAACCAAGAAGGTTACCGAGATGATATTTTTGGTAATACAAAAAATCAGCATATGTTTTTTTTTTTTTATTTTAGTGTTAATTATTATAAAAGCAGATTTCAGCGAGAAGGCGTTAAAAGTTTAGAAAAGGCAAACAACGAAGTCATGTAGAATCTATCCAATTCTATAAATTGTTGTCTTAATGGAATTAGTTTGGGTGGTGAATGGATTAGAAGATTTAAATACAATCCCGATGTCAACTAACAACACTCAAACAGGAATGGTTGAGAGTTGTAATTTACCTGTTTCCAAGGCCGTAACCAGGGAGGGGGGGGGGGGGGGGATAACACAGGGGTGTTTGTGGAGTGCATTTCAAATCAATTTTTTTCGATAATTTTCTGATTTTAGTATAAAGAGTAGATATATCTATGTTTCTTCATAATTTTTAATGATTATAGTAAGGTACCTACCAGAGACTGTTTTAAGGAAAAATCTGAATTGCCACAAATTAAAAAAAGTCATTATTCTAAGGTATGAAACGGAAAATGTTCGTGTTTATTTAAAAACTTCATTTTCATTCCAAGAATATATATACATAACACATTTTTTTTTAGATCTTTGGAATAGATCGAACTTTATTTCGATGTCGCACTCGTACTCATCTTCATCGGCCTCACAATTACTGAACATTCACTTGAAATGCGGTTGTTTTTGTTGCACTTGTCTCAGTATCCTTTGAAACATTTCTTGATGAATAATACCGGATTCCAATATTCCAGATTCGGTGAATGGAAAATGATAATATATAAATACTTGTTCTCAGTATCGATGCACAAAATTGGTCTTATGTTTGTTTTCAAGACATTATTAGCACTCTTTGCATCTTTCAGCATCCGCAGAATAAGGCGTGCAAGCCAGCACACGTGCTAATATTGTTGTCAACTCTTTAAAATGATATTGAATAATTTTTTTGAGAAGCGATTTGGCCATGATTTTGTTCTGTCAAAAATCACTATATTGGAGATAAAGCGCTGCCAAATCTACAACTGCTACAGTTAATCTATGCAATTTTGCAACAACTGAGGGGTCATCGTAATATATATGTACAATAATACATATTTACATATATTTATGCATAAACCTACATGCCCGAATGTTTAAAACAAAATTGTGTATGATATGGTTGAAATTCGGCTAATGGGCTATTCTAGTTTTGATTACTAATTGGTGAATTTTTTTTCCCAAAAATTATATCCCCCCCCCGAAAAAATTGTCTGGCTACGGCTTTGCCTGGTTCTCTACAATGCTGTCGTACCACCAGTTTTTTTTTTTAAATAGTCTGCTTAACTGCCAAATAGACGATATAAACAGTGAGTGATGTACGAATATTGAAAGACACTACAAGACACTTTGTTATAATCGTAAAAAAATTGAAATTATCTGAAAAATGAAACTGAATAATCTTCCATCCATCAACTCTATAGAAGATTTGAAAGTCAACATCTTGTCAAGGAGACATTTCCTCATTCAATTCTCTGTAGCTTAAGCTTTTGGCTATTTCTAACAAAAAATATGAAAGTTCATTGAATTGTTAGACAGAGTCATGATGCACACACGAACAGAACATACATCATCTTGTGGTTTTAACTGAAATCCCACAATCATGACCTGTCACTCTTGTATCTGTTACAGATTTAAACGCTTTTTGGAAACCTCAAAATGGACAAAGGCAAAACCAATTCTAAAACCCGAAATGATGTTAAATAAATCAAACTGTGACTGTATTTTTCCTCGCTCATAGATAAAGACCGGAGGAAATGTCAAAATCAAAAGAGAAAAAAAAAACAACCAAATCAGGGCGGCAAGTGACAGAAGTGCATTCATTCTAAAATGCATCTCGCATCTACCACTTTAGGTATGTATGTACAAAGTTGTCAATTGTCATTCGTTTGATTACTCGTGCATAACCCCACTTCCCTTGTGGACACAAAAATAACACACAAACATCAGAGAGAGAGAGAGTAGTTATGATTGTGCTGTCCATCTCAATGGGGCCATTTAAACGTCAGATTTTAATGTCTGGTTAAATGAGTGAAATGTTTTCGTTTGACATTTTGATGATGGACTTTTAGGAACAACACCGAAACCCGAAAGCCGAAAGCCATGTTAATTATTATATCTTTTTTGTGTACCTAAAGCGCCCCATGTGCGCTGTGCATAATAATCATAAATAATTGGTCACTTATAGAACCATGATGTGTATCTTCCTACTCTTTTTTTTGTTGGTTTAAATATGAGATAGACACACATTATGTGGTTGGAGAGAAATGCAAATGTTATGTTCCGTCATCGAGCTCTATGCTCATGAATAAAATTAACGTCAAGCCCATTTTATTTACAACACTCTTGGGTTTAACTGTAAACGCATTTTTATGTCACTTCCAAATGGATGGGCAAAAATCTAAAAAGTATCTGTTTACAATGTGTGCAAGATGCATTTTATAGGTGAAGTTTCCAGTGGTTGGTAATGGATATAAAGGGTTAACGGGAAATAACCTTTTTGTTTTAATGGGTATGAGGTTTTTTGAACCCACGCAATGCACTTAAGTATATATGTATGTATGTATGTAGTTCCGACAAAAATAGGTTCCTATAGTGTGGTGAGATGTAATTCATCAATGAATTGAATTTTTGAAAATGAATGAGAATGAAGAATGTTGTTGATATTCTGATGAATTTGAGGCGTTTGTTAAGATTTATGTCAATTTTATAACCCTTTTGGTTAAACATAAAAAAAGCGTTTGTAAGAGAGATTGCCTTAATTTGACCTAATTACTGTTTATTGCTCAATAAAATCAAGTTTGTTCTTTCGGGTTGTTCCAGGGGAAAAAAAAACTTCAACTGTAAGCTATAAACTTGCTTGTCTTGTATTACACTCAAGTTGATGTTGTTTCATTCAGATTTATAATAGTTAGATATCATACTAAACCTATTTTTTTAATAAACTCCAGCTGAACACGCCTAGTGACCGTTCGAGCAAAAAGTAAGCAAACATACCAACCTTTTTGACATTTGTTATTGTCAAAGTGACATATTATGTGCCTGATTACATGGGTTGTTTTACTGAAGAGCGCATCGGTGAGACAAGTAGATCTTATGTGCGTAAAAAAGAGAAGGCAGATTACATCCAAATTTCACCGATGCGCCAGTTTCATTTAATATTTTCGGATTCAACATGAAACGTGCGTGAGTGAGATATATGTATATGGATTTTATGGGTGTGAGATAGGGAAGGGTAGTTTGAAATGAAAGGATTTTTCTTCCCCGTGTAATCACGAGTTCAGTAAAACGATCTTCAGTAAAAAGAGCCATGTAATCAGGCACTATAATAATGATATATAGAATTAGTATGACGATGGACGAGACTAGAGAAAGGCAAATTTATAACAGTTATAAAATTTTGTCACCATTACGAGTTGGGTTGATTAACGCGCTTTACACAACTTGAAAAAAAAAACAGTGGGTGCTTTAAGTATTCCCTACGGCGAAAAAAACTTTTAACAACAAATGTACCTATTTAATCACTGTCACAGATTTAACCCTTTAAATTTTATTTAATAAATACACAAAATTTGCTCGACTTTTTGGGTGATTTTTTTTGGGCGATTACAGAATAATCTTTTCGAACCAATAATTTAAAATTTAAAAGAAACATTCTGTGACTTATCGCGCAACTTTTCTGTACCATACATAATTCACAGAATGAGATCCCTTTAAATCTTACCAAAACTTTGATAAAAAAGTGAACACAAAAATCCAAATTTTCAGCCATTTTTTTAGATGAAATTTCATCGCAAACTGAAAAAAGCCCTAAATATGAAAACTCATTCCAAAATCTAAATATAAATCTATTTTTGCTTTTGTTGCTTTATATTAAAATTTTTGTGGCCATTTTTCATTGGGGCCAACTTCATGCGTATGTGTATGCTTTTGAATTCTGTCCACGCCTTCTCCTTTAGTATGTCATTCTATTATTGAAGCAAAAGATTAAACTCTCATTCTTCTTATTTAGTGATTTTATAGTTTTGTTCAATAAAAGCAAGTTATTGTCATTAAAACATAGATTTTAACTTTTTTTTTTAAATTTTCATATCCTTATTTAGTGCATATTTTTATGAGAGTCAACTCAGCGAAGCCTTATTCACCGATCGAAAAGAGGTTAGGTCAATAATTTGCCGAAAATAAGTTGTGATAATTTCAAATTTGTTGTTCCATGTTTTCTATGTTAATTTTTATTGTTGCTTCTTTGCTAAGTTGATATCAACATAGGACAGCACTTTGAATGGTTTACTACTTAATAATTTGCCGTTCGTTAGTTTTATAATTAGTTGTGACAATCTGAATTTTTTCATTCTATGTTTTCTATGTTTTTTAATTATTGATATCAAGTTAGCGAAGATGTCCTTTATACTTCTTCTATATTGAATGTTTAATTACTTCGATACAATTTTAATTTTACTGTGCGATGTTTTCTGCTTTTGTTTTTTTTTTTTTGTTGTCATATTGAAATTGTCACAACTAATAAATAACAAACGACCAACAAATTACTGAGTAGTAAATCATTCAATGTAAGAAGTTTGTGCCTCTTTTTTTAGTGGGTGCTTCGCAAAGTTGATATCAACTTAGCAAAAAAATAAACATAGAAAACATTGAACGATAAATTTTAAATTATAACAACATTTTACCGTCTAATTAACGGTAAATTATCAACCACTCATTACATTTTTAGTATATAGGTATATGTAGATTCTATAAAATCAACATATTTTAAGGACCCAGTTATAGCTTTCATTGAAAAACATCATTGAAAATTTTGATTGTTTAATTTGAGGGGTTAAGAGAACTAATTCAGTAAATATTTTGATGCCAATATGTAGTTGGTGACTTAATTATTTATTCCTGTCAAAAATAAAAATTCAATGAAAGCTTTAACTGGCCCCCAAGAGCGTAGTACATAGATATCTACATTCAAAACATTTTTTTCACAATACAACCAAATGAGTGCAACTCTTAGTGATACTAAATTTTTGAATAATTCTATTATGCTTCTTTTACAACAAAAAGAAGCACAAAAACTTCGCAACTTGTTTTCATAAATTCCTTTTAAAATCTATCGTTCCTGGATGGCAAAGTTAACTCTCAGACATAACTTCACCACACCATTAATATCGAAATAAATCAACAGGCTTTGAAAAGTTTTCCAAGTAATTTGTTTCTTTATCTTCTTCATTTATTTAACTTCTTCCAATTCTAACTTTCTGTTTCACTTTCAAAATTCTTTCAATAAGCTGAAACAAAAATGGTAATATTTTAACTGAAGATATAATCGTACTCGTATAGCAAAAAAAAAAAAAAAAAAAAAAAAAAAAAAACATGAATTACTTATTTAAAATTCAACAAACAAAAAACTTAAGTCCTTCTTCTATATAAACCGAATATTTTACCAAAACCAAACCGAAAAATACTTTGAAACATTTGAATTGAAACTTTCTCAAGATAAATCCAGGAAAATTCTCTGTGGTCCTAGGGTCATGTTTTAGTTATTCTAGTTATTCCTTTACTCTGTTCTGATGATGCTCTATGAATAGTTTGAGCAATTCGAACCGAAAATAACCCTTCTTAATTTTGTTTCATTACCTATCTTCGAAGACCTTTAAAAGAAAGTTTTTAAGACTTGCCAAATGATTTCATAAATATTCATTTAATACTTTCGGCTGTTATTACTTGTAAGCAGATAGTTACGCTAATTAATAGCAGTTAAGTGAAGTGGAGGATAATTAGAGGAAAAACAAAAATGAAGAAGAAGGCGTTTTGTAGTTTTATTTTCCTAATGAATGATTTGGTTAGTTGCATGAAAAAAAACTCTTCTTCAACCAAACAAAAAAAAAAGGAAAAAAAAGTTAAATGCACTTTTTTGTTAAGAAAATTTAATTCATGTTAAAAATTAGGTACTAGGTTTGACTTCCATTCACATTTTTCGAAAGATACAAAAAACATAAAAAAATAACGTCGGTACCTACTTAAAAAAAATATTTCCTTAAGAAGTTGAACTTTTCTGTCTGACTGAAGCTTATAAATTAAAAACTTTTTTGTTTGGAAAGAATTCAATGCTCTTTTAGAAAAGTCATCAAAAGGCATCAGCAGATTTGCTTAAGTAGATAGACAAAGAGATTTTTTGATGAAGTTCTTAGTATACGAACAAGCATACAAAAAATTAAACTTAAAGGATTGTAGAACTTTATGGTATAGGAACCCACAAGAAAAAGAATTCTTTTGAATAAAAAAATCATTTATTTATTGGGATGCATATAGGACTAGAAATTTAAGAACATAATATTGACATAACAAGCATAGACCCCCAGTTCCTGTATTCATTTTTCACATGTAGCGAAGTTGTGGGTTGTTGGTCAATAATTTGTTTGCCATCTAAACAAAAAATAGACAAGTGATATTTCGGACGTGTTTACGACCTTTTTTGGAGAGTTTATATAAAGTTGTAAGGAACAAACAAATCAAAGATAAATTAAGATAAGGACGAAATAGGACAAGTTATGTTGAAACAGAAATAAAAACTGTGTAGTGTATGGTTTTCTCATGTTCTGAGTGTGAAGATGTATTGTATTCGCTGACCACATGGCAAGTCAAGTTCAGACTCTTTTCGAACAGCTCAAAGATGTAGTAATTCTTCAAAATCAGAAAACCGCACAAGAAGATGATAAGAGTTGACCTTGCCCTCGAATAGCTCGTGCACAAATTCCACTGTGACGTGAACTGTGTGGCACATAGCGCCGTCCTATTGAAGCCACATGTCATTGGTGTCTATGTCATCTAATTCAGGCCAAAAGAAATTGGTAATCATCGAACTTTGGCGCTCGCCGCTGACGGTGATGGCCTGGCCAACTTCCTTCTCAAATAAATATGGACCAATGAAGCCGCCAGCCCAAAATCCACACCAAACAGTGAATTTTTCGGGATGCATTGGACGCTCTTGGATCTCGTGTGGATTGGTATCGTTCCAAATTCAACAATTTTGTTTGTTGACGTACCCTTATTCATCCAGAAATGGGCCTCATCGCGACGATCGTAAGTGAGCGAAGCGCACGGAACGTTGTCCGAACAGAAGACCCATTCCGCTCCGTCGATGGTGATTTGACAGCCAATTTGACAGATGTAGCTTCAACAATATACCCGCTTCAATGGTCAAAGTTCGGAAGTCCCTATTGGAAGACCCTTTATATAAAAAAAAATAATAGAGCTATGATTGCATCGAGCTTAAAAAATTCAACAATCAAGATGATTTAACATGGAGGCAAAATAATAACTTATTATAAAGTGTTTTTTTTAGAGGTATAGAACTTTGAAATGGAATAAAAGAAAGATGATTTTTTTAAATTGACATGAAATTTACTTTATTCGAAAGATAATCTTCTGGCATTATTATTTAAATATGATTTGTGGTATATGACCGCCACGGCTGGTTCGGACCTAGTCTAATCTTGAGGTCCAATTTTCGATGGCTTTTTCCAACATTTGTGGCCGTATATCGGCAATAACGCGGCGAATGTTGTCCTCCAAGTGGTCAATCGTTTCGGGCTTATCGGCGTAGACTAGCGACTTAACATTTCTCCAAAAAAAATAGTCAAGCGGCTTTAAATCGCACGATCTTGGTGGCCAATTCACTGGTCCGTAAGTGAGACTATGCGGTTACCAAACGTTTCCTTCAATAAATCAATTGTGGCACCAGCTGTGTGACATGTTGCGCCGTCTTGTTGAAACCACAGTTCCTGCACATCATGGTTGTTCAATTGATGAACGAAAAAGTCAGTAATCATGGCTCTATAGCGGTCAGCATTGACTGTTTTTAAAGAAATACGGACCAATTATTCCATCAAACCATAAAGCACACCAAACAAGCAGTTTTTGTGGATGTAACGGTGTCTCAGCATACATTTGAGGATTATAATCACTCCAAATGTGGCAGTTTTGTTTATTGACGTATCCATTCAACCAAAAGTGATGGACGATTATGTTGACCGTAAGATGGACGTAGTGCACGATACGTATTTCGAACAGAACCATGATTTGCAAAATAAATTTGTACAATTTGGAAGCGTTGTTCAGGCATCGCAGTATATTTTTGTTGAAATGCCAAACCAAACTAAAAATAAATCACTTGACAGCTGACAAAATGGCCGCCAGTTAAAAAAGTGTTGCCAACTTAAAGTTCTACACAAAAAACACACTTTATAAATGTCAGAAAACTGGTCATAATATTCTACTTAAATATGATGGAAAATAGCACAAACTGCTTAAACTATAATGTTAAAATACTTATTGATTACCTCTGATTAAGTTATTTCATCTATTCAAGAAGTTAAAAAAAAACTTCCTTAAACAATGCCACATTTGTTGGTTCTAAATATATCTAAATCATACTCAACTAGCTCCACCTTTCAGTCTAATGCGATTAAATTGTAAATTAAATTTTATTCACCTGTGGCAAACATTTTTCAATTTCATTAAATCTATACAAAATAAATGGAGACAACAATAAAAAATATTCCCAAATTTTATTCTCCACCTCAAATTGGTTTCTATTTTTTTGTAAACATAACAAAAACCATCATCTTTTCAAGGATAGGTAAGTGAAGTGTCATAGTTGGAATATCAATTTCACATATGACTTCCTTGATATTGAATTTCAATCAATTTAAATAGATTGAATTGAATCCCCAAACCATTGGGGAAACAATCAACAAGTAAAATTCAATCGATTCAATATTCAATGCACAAATAAGTTATCTCTATCTCTGTCTTTTTTTATGTCTTCTATCAATAAGTATTGAATTTAAGATATCTTTGAATTCATAGACGCATTCCTTTGGTAGATTAAAATAAAGTCTCGTTTTGCATTCTCCAAAGTCTTCATTAAAAATAACTTAAATTGTGCGCAAATCGAGTTAACGAAATTTAATTTAATCGAAAGACCCATTGAAAGATAATAATTTGAAATTTCATAAAACCTATCACATTTATGATCTCCTTTATCAAAACGTTCACCCTTGAGACCTACGAATTGAATTTCAAGCTCTATTTTATTCTACCCCCAGCCAGACATCCTTGGATATTTATTTCAACCTCCACGACAACTTTTATGAAATGAGATCTACATATACACTTTAAGTCAATGTGTGTTTGTTTGTCCATTTATGTAGGTATCCATCAGTAATGAGATTTATTTTTGGACCAGTTTTCGCCAAAAATCGACACACACATATTTCGTGTTTCGTGTCCTCGCAGACAATCAAAACGATTTATGAAAATTTTAATGAATATGAAAATGAAAAAGGACGAATTATTGAATTTTGGACAGTGTGTTTTCCGAGTATTCGTGGCTCCCAACATGGACGGATGGGAGATAAATAAAATTACTCGAAAAACATTGCACAGATATTTATTTAAATTGGTGGACAGTACCTACAGGAGAGTGGACAATCACATGGCTCTATGAGGAGGTATGTGTGCATGTGCATATCCTTCCAACATTAAATGATTGTGAAAATGAGAAATATTCTGCAGGCTCTGTAGGCGTAAACCTGTGCAAGCAGATTAAAATAAATTCGCAGGTGGATATTGTCACGTAATAAGAATTACATACAATGTTACAAATAGCTTTGGCTGAAATTGTATCTACCAATTGGTTTACTCTTTTTTTATAAATATTTTAATTTAGTTTGCCATTTTGTTTGGATATAGGAAAACAATGGAAATGTAGTTTTTAAGCCTCTCCAATTAAGTATATCGAAATCTATTTCAGATTTTTGGATTTAAATGAATTTATACATTCGTATCATTTTTTGATTAAAAAAAAAAATAAAAATGATTTAGTTCTCATTGCTGCACTATGTATCTACTTGTATATTGTACATGTCATGAACACATACATATATTTATGTACATTCATTATGTTATTGTACTACTGTAGGTATCAAAATGGTGCTTTTTGCGCTAATTGGGTCAGCGAGCTAGTCGGATCGTTGGCAGCAATTTCTACCTATTGTAGGGCAGTTATATAGGTTGAAGTGGATTTTTGAAATAAATCTGATATAGGGTATAAATAGGCAAGAGAAACCTAGCACAGAAACAAACTGAAAAAAATGAATAATATTTTAAAATTGCAAATGAGAAGAACGTTAGTATTGCTCTTATGTTCGATCACACTATTATGGTTATAAAGTCTAAACTTAAACTTTCTTATCTGATTTTAAAATAAATTAGTTATGGTAGCTTTATATTTTATGCAATTTGCCAAAAACATAGTTTGAGCGTTATCAGTCATAAATTACAAACATATCAAATTATTCTAATTAAAGAAGGGACGAATAGGAAACATTGATCCGTAATTTACGCACCCAGTATTGAATTTTTTTTTTTTTATCGGTGGGCTGTGAATTCTTAGATATTTCGATTTATAGGGCCTCCTTATTTGGGAATCAAATGGAAGTTGCCCAAGTCGTCACACTACTGCGACAAGGAATGAGCCAACGTGCTGTATCCCGTCAGCTCCATCTAAGCCAGTCCAGTATATCAAAGATCGATAGAAGGTTCAGGGAATTTGTAGAATTTTTGCGAAGGCCAGGATTTGGGCATAGCCGGTGCACCACTGAAAGAGATGACAATTTTGATGACTTCTCTCTGAAATAGTCATTTAACTAGAGTTAGCGTTCAACAACAGCTCAGCTGTTACCAGGAATAGCCACCAGCCACTAGTGATGGACAACTAGGAGACGGCTAAAAACTTACCCCGAAACGTTCCAGAGGACCGGAACTAACCTCAAACCATCAACTAGCTCGACTACGGTTTTCTCACGCGCACTTGGATTTGGAAGTTGGTCAATGGAGGCGAGTTATGTTCTAAGATGGGTGTAGAATGTGTTTGCATGGAAGCGATCGTAGAGTCAGAGTATACAAACAACCTGGCGAGTAATTTGCACAATGGTCTTTTGCCGAAACCGTGGCTTACGAGAGAGGATCTTGCATGATATGGGCAGGCATTTCAAATTAAAGTGAGCTGGTTTTTGTGCCTGGTGGTGGCCGAGGAGGAAGTTTAACTTCATATCGGTACATCTCCGATTTTCTCGTCGTTCCTTATACTGGATTTATTGGCAAAAATTTCATACTAATGCACGATAATACTTGATGTCACACTGAGCGACAAACGATCGAGTTCCTTAGGGATGTTGGTATTGCCACGGTGGACTGGCCGGTGCTAAGTCTAGACTTAAACCCAATTGAGCAAGGATAACAACCAGAAATCCATCTCCTAAAACAATAAATGAACTGAAAGCAAAAGTGGTAGACGAATGGGAAGGAATAGCATAAGAGACAGTGAAAAAAACTCATCAGATCAATGAGAAATCGTTTTAACACTATAATAAGAGCAAGGGGAGGCAATACAAAAAAAATTAAATAATAAAATACACATGATTTTGTTTTAAATGTTTAATTTTTCAACTGATCCCTGTTTCAATTTCAATTTGTTTTTCTATACATTCTTAATTTATGATGATTATCTCTTAAAATCCTGAAGTGTTTGTTAAGTGTTTTTTTTAAAGCTTATTGTTTAAGTTTTTTAACGATGATGCCATTACCATTCATTCATGTCAATTACATCCACAGCAATTATTGTCTTAACATAAGCCACAGGGCAATTTCTCGCGAGTGTAGTACATTGATGTTGTTCGTATGCGTGCATGGAACTTAATCATAAAATTTACAAACGATTGTAGAGTTTACAATCAGTATTGCTGACGTATAAAAATACAGAATTCATTAAAAACTTATAGTACTACCGCCAATCTAACTTCTATTAGTTAATATACAAAAAAGCGCACCTTACTTCACCCTGCATTTTGTGGAATTCTTCCCCCTTAACGCAGGTATAACGTATGAATGTTCATATTTAATTTCATTTTTGTGTTAAATTTGTGTTAATTTCATTTGTGTGTTAAACTACAAACTGAGCTTAATTTTAATTTAAAGGTATCAATAACTTATTTAAAATTTTCTATATTTAATAATCGATAATAACCTGTAACTTAGAATTATTCTCTTCGTTTCTTGAAAAAAATGTTTTCATATTTTTTTTGTTCGTACACAAATACATACAATGAAAACAAAATTCATATGTACATGTATGAATGCTTGAACATCTCTCATGAAATGTCTTCAAAACGTTCTCAAAGTAGATTAATGTAATTTTAGTTATCCACTTTTGAATTCTTATGGCCTTTTGAATATCATACCGCACTTACAGCCTCAAAATATAAAAAAATCTTTTGTTGCACGCTTGAACATAAGTCAAAATACAAATACCAACAAAAAAACGTAATCTCTGCTTCGGTCTAAATCTTATCTATCTATCAGGATGCGTGTATCCATGAAATTGCTTGATATGCGAACATCAGGAAGTATACAATATAGAAAAATCATTCGAATAAAAAAGCATCAAAGTTCACTATGCGTGTTGGACGTACTTGCCCTTAACGTTTGTATATAAGTATACAAATTAAAGTTAAAAAATTGTTAATTTAATTTGTTGTAAAGGGTTTTCCAATAAGAGGTGTTATTTTGAATAGCCCGCTATTTCAGTAGCTGTCACTTTTGAAGCTGTCATTTTTTGACATTTGACAAGTAGAAACTACGCCATTAATAAAAATGGAACGATATACGCTTCAACAACGCATTGAAATTATTAAAGTTCACTATAAAAATGGTGAAAATTTGGCAGAGACGGTTCGTAAAACTAAAACATTTTTGGGTCGTCGTGAAGCACCTTGTCAGACCGCAATACAGAAATTGGTGGACAAATTCGAGCTGTTGGGACAAGTTAGTGATGTGAAGACTAAAACCCGTGCACGTCGCTCAAGAACAACTGAGAATATTGCTGTGTTGAAGAAAACCCAGGTTTGTCCATTCCTCGTCGTTCTTTGGAATTAGGCATTCCACAAACGTCATTACACCGTATTTTGCATAAAGACTTGGGTCTTAAGGCTTATAAAGTTCAGTTAACACAAGAACTCAAGCCGGCTGATCATCAACAACGTCGTGTCTTTGCTGATTGGGTCCTTGAAATGCATGAAAATGATCCGGAATTTCATCGAAAAATCATCTTGACTGATGAGGCCCATTTCCACCTCGGAGGCTACGTCAACAAGCAAAACTGTCGCATCTGGGGCTCGGAAAACCCAAGAGTTATTGTTGAAAAGCCTCTCCATCCTCAACGCGTGACTGTTTGGTGCGGTTTATGGTCCGGCGGGGTCATTGGACCTTACTTTTTCGAAAATGAGGCTGGAGCAACAGTTACGGTCAATGGATTGCGCTATCGAGAGATGATTAATGATTTTTTATGGCCGGAATTGGATGGTATTGATCTGGACAACGTTTACTTTCAACAAGACGGCGCTACGTGCCACACAAGCAATGAAACCATCGATCTTTTACGGGAAAAGTTTCCGGACCGTGTTATCTCTCGAAGAGGTGATCACAATTGGCCACCGAGATCTTGTGATTTAACACCTTGCGACTTCTTCCTTTGGGGCCACGTGAAAGATAAGGTCTACGCCAACAGCCCAGCGTCGATTCAAGACCTCAAAGATGGAATTCGTGAGGCTATCGAGGACATAGGGCAGTCACTTTGCGATTTGGTTATGGAATATTTCATGAAAAGGATATGGTCCTGTAAGCGTGGTCGTGGCGGCCATTTGGCTGATGTTGTGATCCATTATTAACGGCATACCTTCTTCTTTATAATGAAATAAACATCCGATCATTTATCTCAAAAAATGCCATTTTTCTTTGAATATCAAAATAACACCTCTTATTGGGAAACCCTTTAGTATCTGACACACGGCTCTTTAATTCACTGTCGTAGGTTTGAAATTTTTAAAATAGTGAAAAACAGGTCAAAGGAAAATGTAAATGTGTTTAAAAATGGAGTTGAAATGAAATAAATTCACAATACAATAGTAAATATCTATAATATCTGAAAATGCAAAGTGTATCACACAGGGCTGAATCCCGTCGACGTTATTATTTCTGTAATCGAAATAGAAGAATACAATTGACACTCATCTCCACCTAGCCTATACAGGCGATCATCCATTGTCATTTTCGTAAAATAAATTAATCTCACAGTATCATGTGTCTTCATCTTCACTTAACGCCAAAAAGTGCAGAGAGAGAGTTGGAAAAAAGTCGGAGTATAAGCTAAAATTTTTCAAACAAAACACACAAACAAATTTGATGGACTCAATTCAGAGTTCGAATAATTCCTCGATGTTAATTTTTTATTTTTTTCAAATTCTTAACATACCCTTATGGCACCTACAATCATCCCAAAAAAATAAAATAAAAATAGAAATCTCTTCACGTCTTATTTTGCCAGATGTCCATTTTCCCAAGACGATGTATTTTGGTTGAAAGGAAAAAACAATTCCATTTCGGAAGTTTTAAACCATCATCGGTTATAACAGAACCATCCATAGAAAGCACCTTCATTGAAATAAAAAAAAAAAAACAAAAAGCACACACACACAAATACATACATACATTATATCCTTAAAGGACCGAAATATGGATCAATTTTTTTATTTCTAAGTTCATCGTAAGCTGAGAGATCTTTTAAATTGGATACAATTTGTCGGGTATGTGCGGCGCCTTATACAGCCAAAAAGAACAAAGTAGTTTATATGTTTTGAGAATGTTAAGACAAATTATCGGAACGTTCGTTTAAATTGTTTTGTTTTCTTTACGAAAAAAAAGGGATAAGGCATTTTATAAAATCACAACAAGGATAGAAAAAGTATTTTGGTGCTAAGAAAAAAGAAAACATAAAATTTAATTAAAAATGTTTGTTTGTGTTATGAAAATAAAAACACATCCTTGCTTAACCCTTTGCTGTGTAACAACATATTCCCCCACATACACACCTCACACCATCACAGAGCTTATGATAAAGTATATGTTAAATCCGAAATCGTGTTTTGTTAAAAATTTAATTAACATTCAACCGTGATGTTGTGTTGTTGCCATTATTGTTTTTCTTGCAAGATTAGCTGTTGCAAATTTTCTGATTTAAATAAAACCAACAAGGATTAATGCTAAATATACCCTAACTGTTTGTTGAATCATCTGCGTATTAGTTAGATTTATTTAGAATTGTGTATATACCTAATACCATTAGAAACCTTCATCATTTTACTTACACTTTATGCAAGAACCTTTGTGTCTTTCTAAAGTCTTTTTTTTTTTATTTTTGTTGCCCTCCAAAAAAAGGTCCTGTTGCTTACTAATAAGACCAATGCATTTGCATAGATATTATATGGAAGTTTCAACTTTTTAGGATTATTTGTTTTTTTTTTTTTATTCTTGACTCCTTAATTTTTCCGACAGAATTTTATCAACAATCGGCGGCAATGAAAGATCCACAACCACTACAAACAGAAGGCAGACAGACAGACAAATGGAGAAGAAAAAAAAGCTCAAGTCAAAGAAGAAAAAAAAAAAACCAATACATTTTTCCGGAAGCTATGAAAACATTTTCACAAATTTATGTACGTTCTTTGGCTAAAATTTTATCATCTCCATCGTTCGTCTGGTTTTTTTATTTGATTTGAGAAATACATTTTCTGGGTCTGGTGTTGTGCGGCTGAGTGACAACATTATTTGGTTTTTATCTGAAAACACGGCATGGGAATTTCTATTTTTTTTTCGTTTGTATATATTGAATGAAATATACGAGGAGATACTTTTGTATTAACGAAATTCACTTAGAGAGATTTGACAAATAAAAAAATATTTGGATTAAATAAGGAGACTTTTTTTTTTGGGTAATAAATTTTTCTGGAGTATAGATACCATCATACCATATGTAGATTACATTTATTTTGTATTTTATGAAAATTTTTTTGCGTATCTAACATTAAAATATACACACATTCATACACACATGTACCTACTTCTGAATATTACAATTTTTCAAGTACATACCTACTTTGTTGTTTGTTGTGTTCAATTTGTTGAGCAAGTTAAAATGCCTGTCTACATCAATATTACCCTAAATAAGAATTTCTTATGTTCTCCTTTCCTTTTTGATTACAAAGTGAGATTAAAATCGGTGTTTTAAGGCTTTAGAAACCTTAAAAAAAATGCAAACCAATATTTAAAAAAAAATGAAATGCCCGACTGGTGTTGCTTTTTCAGTTCAAGTTGCATAGGATTTGTCTGGGGAATTTCAAATAAGTGTTCTTAACTTTACTTTTAAAAAATATGCACAACTGTGTTGCATGAACTTGCTCTGATGTGCTATCACACTCTGGTTCTAAATTCTGAAATAAATTAGCTATGATGGGAGTCTATATTTTATCCAAACTTAGTTAAGTTGCAGGCAGTATTATGTTCGTATACAAAAATTAATAAAATAGCCCCCTGTTGCACATATGCAATATGCATGCAAGGAAATCTTCTACACATATTATTATGTATATTATAATGATGCATTACACCCTCTTCTACACCGCCGCCGTTTATTAAATTGCATACAAAGCAATCCCGAAGCACCGTTAACAACGACTCTAGAAAGAGCCAATCATAAGAATAAGAAAATATTAATAATACTTTTTGTTTCCGAAATTATAATTCACACTCGGTTCAAACCGAAATATATGTATATAAGAGACCGTGGATGAGCAACATAAAATCGCGCTCAGCCACAATAGAAATCAGTACCAATCCCGAGTACTTGGTGAGTCTCCATTTTGAAGGACTTAGGTTCCAGAAGCGACAGTGGAAGCCCAGGTTTTAAGTAGTTAGAGTGACGTCTGCTATCTCAGACTGTAATTTAGTGACGTCTGCTATCTCAGATTGTAATTTAGTGACGTCTGCTATCTCAGATTGTAATTTAGTGACGTCTGCTATCTCAGACTGTAATTTAGTGACGTCTGCTATCTCAGATTGTAATTTAGGATATATTGCTAAACATTTGAATTGTATAAATCTAGAAATTGTATAGAAATTGTAAGAACCAGCGATTGGTGAATAAAAAACAACCTCAAATACACTAAAGTTTGTCGCTTCTTTGGTAAAACCCTGGACCCGACGAGTATACCTCAGCCTATGACAAAAAGCATCTCACAATATGAAAATGGATCGTGGTGGGTGCGGATGCTTAAAACTTGAAAACGACTTGACCAATTTGGATACTTCCTTGTGCAGGTTTTGCATTTGCTCCGCGAAGGTTTAGGAAAAAGAAAAGTCGGAAAATTCTCAACAGGTGGCGCTGTAGGCGCACATTTCGTTGTTCAGTTCAATTCAATTACCGTCCAATAGGTGGAAATGGCTTTTGGGATATTCTTTTTCAACTTTTGTTATTTATAGGGTGAAATGGGGTCAAAATAAAATATTTGTAAGATTTAAGAAATTTTTTTTTGTTTGAAAGATTTTTCTTAGGAAATGGTTTAAGGGATATTCTTTTTCAAAATTAGGTAGGTAGTTTGTAGGGTGAAATAGGGTAAAAATTAAAAAAAAAATCCGATTTAAGAAATTCTTTTGGTGTTTGAAAGGTTGTTTTTTCGTGGATGGACTTAGGGATTTTTTTCATAAAATTGGTATTTATAGGTTGAAATGGGATAAACACGAAAAGTGGCATCCGATTTCGAAAATTCTTTTTGTGTTTAAAAGGTTATTTAAAAAAAAATGCTATTTATAGAGTGAAATGGGATAAAAACGTTGGTGATAGGTTGGACTTAGAGGATCATGTTTTTAGATAAAAAGCCATTCATAACGTGAAGTAGGTAAGTTTAAACCCAAAAAGTAGTAATCGATTACAAAAATTAGCTTATATACTTATTTATATTTTCTTTTGTAATTTTTATGCGAAGCTAAGGTTTGTCTATCAGTGCGAAGCCGGGCGGGGCAGCTAAGTAGTTATATTATATAAACTGAACAATTGTGTTAAATGAACAAAATTAGAAGGAAATTGATCAAAATACTTCTGAAACTGTTTTCAACCAAACGCTACACCATCTGAATTCTTATATAAATCTTAATTTATGAGAAAACAATTTTAAAAATCGTTGAAGCGGTTTTAAAAATAATTAATTTTGTATATATAAAATTTCGTTAACATTTTTAAGAAAAAAAATTGGTACCCTAATTTTAAGTATTTATTAATGTGGAGTAAAAAATTGAATTTTACAAAAAAAATTTTATTTCGTTTTCGAAATATCGAATTTTTTAAAAAAAATTTTAAATATTTTTTAGAAATCCGAAAAAATGTTTTTTGAAAGTAATATCTTATTACAAGTTTCTGTATGAAAAATTTAGTTATAATCGGTAACTCGGATAATAAGATAGTAGAAAATCAAAAAAACCGTTCTATGATAGGTAATTTTATAGATAAGTTTATAATAGATCAATGTAAAATTTGATAATTTTAAATGCTAACTTTGATACACAAAACAAATTTTATCAAAATCGTAAGAGTCATTTTTGAAACATTGAGTTAAAAAAAAGAAATTTCAAAGTTTTTTTTAAAAAATTCAAAAAACATTTGTTTTGAAAATGTTGGTACACAATATTATACAAAAATTTATCGAACTCAGTTGAACAGTTTTCAAGGAAAGCGAATATAAAAAAATGGTTTTTTGGGAGGTGCCATTAATAAGCATTTTTTATTGGTTTTGTGTAAAAAAAAATTTCGAGTTTGTAATCAAAACTAACACTACGATAATCGAGCCCGAAAAAGTGGGTTTCGTCATGCCGTCCTTCGGTCTGTGCGTCTGTGCGTCTGTACGTCTGTACGTCTGTACGTCTGTGCGTCGGTGCTTCCACTTTAATTTGAGCTAGAGCCTAAACAGGTAAACCGATTTGCATGAAATTCGGTACATAGCATTTTTAAGTGATTCACTAAAGGGAAAATTCGAAGTTTTGTTTTAGCTCATCTAGAACGGGTAGCTGCTATACAAACTTTTTGGTTTTATCAAATTTTCTCGAAAATGGCTCTAACGATTTTGATTAAATTTCGTACCCTTAATAACTAAATCAATTATAAGAAAACTGCGTTTCAGGTTTCTGTCAAAAAATTCACATAACGGAATTAAGTATTCCACGTTTTTTGAGAAAATGGTCTTATTTTTGGGTTATTCGCGTATATATTTGCCATGGTTTAACCGATTTTGTTATAATTTTGCAGTTTGATGCTTCTCAATAGTTTAAATAATAATGCATTTAAAAATGTTTGAAAAAAACATTTTTTATAAACAAAAAAAAAAAAAACAAAAATCAATTTTTTAGTAGTGTTGACTCTTTTAATATTTTCTGGGTAAATACATACATCATGTATCTTCAAGATAAAGGTCGGTCGATCCAGTCGTGCATATTTTCTTACTAAACGGCAGCTTATAAGTAATGAAATTTATTGAATTTTTTTGTTAAAAAAAATCTGTGGAGCCAATTTTGAGCAAAATATGATTTTCCCTTTTTGACCGAAAAATTGTGTGTGACAGGTACTGTTATTTTTGGTCCTATAAAACAAATGAAAAAAATATGTGGGAGAAATGTCCAAAAAATACTGGCAACCCAGTTTAAAGTAATTCGACCCATCCGAACACACAGAGGGACGTTTTGCGAGACCCACTTGGTTTGTCTTCCCTATCATCGTAATGTCAAGTTAGATCAAAATCTCGAGTTCAATGTTTTGTACGAATCCATAACTTGCCATATAGTGCATACCTACATATAAATTGGAAGTACAAATCTCTTATTATACTATATCGTCATGGTTCAATGAAAACTCCATAAGCCCACTTTTTTGTTTTGTTTTAATGTTCTGGTATTTAATTATTAAAGGGCGTTTAACTAACGCTGTGAGTCTATTGGATGAATATTTTAGACCAGTGCAATGGCAATTTATTGCTTGGGTGGGCATTTGAATGATAGGCAATTTCAGATGTCGAATATTGCCAGTTTATAGAAATGGCAACCAAAGGCAAAGAATGTTCTTGTGCTATTTAAATTCACTTTTTTTGATAATACTTAATTTGAATTCACTTGATTTTTACACGAGTTTTACTATTTTCACCTTTTTTTTTGTTAAATGAAGGAAGAGTTATTAAAAATCTTATTGAGATAAGTAAAAGGTCAAAATGTATTGCCTATAGGTGATAGCCTAACCTAACGGCAATATTCCATTGCCATTATTGTCAAAGCGCTTAAGTCGAAAAGAAAGATGAACAAAAATTAATTTGTCTGTTTAATTGTAAATGGCATTAGATAAAAAGAAACATTATGATTAAACTGAATGGAAAAACACATTAGTAAATTAAAATTAAGTAGGATGGAGTTCACTTAAAAGTTTCGGTTATATGCAACAAGAAATTTATCACGTTTTTTTTTTCAGGGCTCTTTTACACAAATTAGTTCGGATAACTGCACACCGCTTTTTTGAAAATTCCCTTTAACTGAAACATTTTTCTCTCCCCCAAATAATTATTTTATTAAGCTTTAGTGAAACACTGAACGCATCCCTAAATTTTTGAAGTTTGAACACATTTACAAAATGACATTTTAAGTTTAATTCCATTTTCATCGTTCCAATCCTTTCAACTGTCACAATTATTAAAAGTTGTTTTTTTTTTTTTTTTTGGTGTTCGAGGTTATATACCTAAGTTTTATCTTTTTTATCTTTGGAAATATTTCTTATCACATCGTTTAAAGGAGAAATAAAATTGCAGTTATAGGAAGTTTGGTTAAGTGCAACAAAGTTGCATATTTCGTTTTTATGAAAACTCTGCTTAATTGCAACAAATTTTCTGCATTTTTTGTACTGCAAATAAGCAGAGTCGACTGTACATACGAAAGCATCAATCTTATATCGTTTTGCATAGGTTTCGCCCAGGGATTACCACATTTTGAAATCCAAAAGAACACTGCGGATTATACTTTTACTCAATTTTAAAGTTTTATCTTTGAATTCGTATTCGTCAATCGTCAAATAGTAATTATTTGCTGCGACACACAAAAAGTAAAATATAAAATAATAGTTAAAAGTTGAAGCCTCAATTGAACAAATAATATTCTTTCTTTAATTTTTTTGTAATTTGTTTATTAAATTCTATTAAATTGTTTTGTTTTTGAACTCAATATTAATTGAAGTAGAAAGCAAAAAAAAAAACTTTAAGTTACACTGAAGTTTGTTTTGATGTTTCAAGATGAATTTATTAATGCTTCTGATTGTGAGTGTATTCTGACTTGAAATCGATAAGCGAAACTCTCTTGAAATGATTTCGGAGGACTTCTTTTTGTTTTCGGGTGCTTCTAGACGTCCAATGGAAAAAAACATTAGGTTCCAATCCAACTTCTAAGAACAATACCAACAAATTTCAACTCAATTGATGCTCGAATAAAAGCCGAAATTGTATGCAGAGTAGGAACCATTAGACCTCGGCTTTTATCGGCAATTATTCGCTGTGAATAAGCAAAACGGGCATTGTGTTACGCTATTCATAACATTTTCAGGCAAGTTTAGAATTAATTTCGCAAGTGGATGATATTTCCTGGTACGATGATGAATTAAATTTCCTTTTTTGATTATTTCATCTGTGTGTTCTTTTTCAAACCACCTGAACTTTTAACTTTTAACTGCCATAAATAGAGTCAGGTTTTTGTCTGCTTCAATTTTATTAAAAAAAAAAAAAAAAACAAAAACAAAAAAGAAAAGAAAAGAAAACATCTTCTATGAAAAGAAAAACATTGCATGCCTGGACGAAACTCAATGTTTTGCAACCATGCAACTAACTTAATTTAACAACTCTGCACCTCATTGCAAACTTTATGATGACATGCCCTTCACTTGTATGCTTTCCGTTTCCACCACTTAAATGTGCCACCTGTAGCTGACTGCAGTTATTCCCACGAGACCATGTCTGCTAATGCACCCTACAACTTTATAGTAAGTCCTGTACCTACATAATATAAGTATATAAACTTGCATAGGTTATACTGTTCTCCTCCTTGCCTTGTAGTCGTGTCCTTCTTTCTAATCATCGAAACTATTTTTGCTAGTGTATACCCTTGTAAGCTCTTCTGTTGCACGTTATATTTATATACATCCATACATGTATGAGAGAATTGTAATCTGATTTCTTCTTATTTTCTCTTTTCAGGTGAGTACACTGTGGACCAAGTTGGATCCTTATAAGGACATAAATGCGTTTACAAAGTATGTTGTATAATGTGTGGGTGTACGATTTCCCACTTGCTTGTAGATTCTTGTGCGGTACACGTATAGTTGTACTGGAACTGGGCGAATGTTATTACCTATAGCTGTATATTGGTCAAAGCCACGAAATAGAAACAGTAATCCGTATACCCTATAGTTCATATCTGGTAAGTTTATTTTTTTTTTTTAAGTCATAGTTGGAGGAGGAAATAGGAAACGAAGAAAAAATAACTTTACAGTGAGTGGTGAGTTATTGTTATGAGGTTTCCGTTTCGTTGTAAAGTTGTTTTCTGTTCTGTTTTTTTTTTTTTGAATTTTTTTTATGAGTGCACTGATTACGGTCAGTCACTAGGGGTAACGTATTCAAGCAATGTTGCACGGTTGTTGGGTTGCAAAGTGGCTTTTCAAAATATAACAAAGTTATGAAGTCCTTATCGCTGCGAAATTACTCTTTGAATGTTGTTGTGAAGAGAGAAAAAGTTAGTTAGAAAGATATATTCTTTGTTATTTTTTATTCTTCTTCTTTTGTAAATAATTATTGTAGCAATGAAATCAAGGGAAATTCAGTCGTAAAAAACCACATCTGAGAAGTTTTTTTTTATGTGTAAATATCTATGCCGGTGGTGGTAGAGTTAAATAAGAAAGTCGAATTTCCTCTTTGTGACGTCATGTGGTCACACTTTACGATTTAGCACGCTACGTTGTAAAAATCTACATAGTAGGATATTGGGTACGTTCAGTGACTAAAATCTGAAGTCCGTTTTGGATCCGTGCACGTAGTCAACAACGTATGGACAACTTCGCATACGGATCCAAATATGCATTCTCAAAAATGCGCTTGGACAAACGTGCGTCGATGTTTACGCATATTTACCGTGAGTACTCACATATTTTTTTTTTCAAATGTATTTTATTTGTTCTGTTAAATAAAAACACACTGTTAAAAGTTTGTGAGTTTGCAATTTATAAAGGCTTTTTCAACAAGGACGCTACAAAAGTTGAGCAACAGGGACAGCAAACGACGCCATATTTCTTGCCGCTATTTTGACATTTCTCTTCAGTAAGGTTTGCCATTTTATGATGGAAAAATATATACGAGCCAACAACGAGTCGAAATTATTAAAATTTTCTACCGAAATTCGGAGTCAGTGGCCTCAACGTTAAGAGCGCTACGTCCAATTTGTGGTCGTCATAATCGTCTTAGCAAATCAACAATTGAGCGTCTAGTGGAAAAATTTGAATCCACAGGCATAGTACGAAATGTTCTCTTGCCAGTGAGACAAAGAAGTGCCCGTAGTGTCGAGAATATTGCTACCGCTGAGGCTTCAGTTGCAGAAAGCCCAAATGTGTCTCTCACACGTCGTTCTCAAGCGTTGGGCATCTCTGTGACGCCGTTGTGGCGAATTTTGCGAAAAGATCTTGGCCTTCATCCTTACAAGATTAAATTGACGCAAGAACTGAAGCCATTTGACCACCAGAAGCGTCGTATGTTAGTGAATTGGGCTGAGCAACAACTTGAAAATGATTCGGATTTTCATCGAAAAATCATCTTCAGCGATGAGGCTCATTTCTGTCTGAATGGCTTCGTCAATAAACAAAATATGCGGTATTGGTCAGGCAGCAATCCACACGTACTCCATGAGTCATCATTGCATCCCGAAAAAAACTGCGGTTTGGTGTGGTTTATCGGCCGGCAGCGTCATTTGGCCGTACTTCTTCCGTGATGATCAAGACCGGCACGTTACTGTGAATGGGGATCGCTACCGTTCAATGATAACCGAATATTTTTGGCCCCAATTGGATGATATGGACTCGGAGGACATGTGGTTCCAACAGGACGGCGCCACAAGCCACACAGCGAATGTCACAATCAATTTATTGGAAACCAAGTTTGGAGAACGTGTTATCTCACGAAATGGTCCAGTCGCTTGGTCGCCTCGGTCGTGCGATTTGACGCCCTTAGACTATTTCCTGTGGGGCTCTACGTCAAGTCTATGGTCTATGCCAACAGGCCAGCGACGATTGATGAACTTCGTACGAATATCGAACGTGAAATTGCAGCAGTATCGGCCGATTTATTCTTGAAAACCGTCGAAAATTTGGTCCAGCGTCTGGACTTCTACAGAAATAAAGAATTTCATTGATATCCAAAACCGTTTTTGTTTTATTTAAAAAATACTTTTGTAGCGCTCTTATTGAAAAACCCCATACTTATGTTAATTAAAAATGGCTTTTAATGGCATTCAGTTCATAAAAATTGACGTTTCGTCCCGGCGATAGCATTTAGACTCATCAGTTGTTTAGTGGGGGCCTTATCAGCATGCAATTTTTACTGCACTTTTAATATAGACATTGCGTATTAACAAGGCCTTCACTATAGTCAACTAATGAGTTCAAATAAGATCGCGAAACACGAAATGAAACGCCAATTTGTATGGCCTAAAGGTCGTTAAAGGCTGTCTTAAATCAATAATTTAACAAGTCCAATTAAATAGTGCTTATTCGTCTACTTGGCTGATGTCCTTCAGTGTAGCTTATCCAATTTGTATTATGAAAAACCTTCAAATATACATAATGTTGTTTGAGTAGTGAACCAAATAAAAAAATCCAAGTTCACCATAGAATTTTGAGTTTCCTTTATCATACCATGATGATGAACTTTTTGAACAAACCACTTTATATCGAAGAGGGGATTTTAAAGATTTATTAACTCAGAACTTTGATAAAGGATGTAGTTATTTTTTTGTGAATTATTGCTCCAAAAAAGATTTAGGTATTTTAATTTAAATCTTTTTCCCATAATTTTCCTATAAAATGTTGTATAGTAAAAAAGTTGATTCCATTTATTTTTATGTTTCAAAATGCCAAACGATTCTGTTTTATTTTACAAAAGATCTAAAAATTCCTAAATAAAATTTTATAAAAAAAGAAGAGAATGAAAATAAATCAAACATAAGCACATATCGCACAATAGAGGAGATAGGAGTCCACTTTTCCAATTTATTCTATTTCCCCCTAACGAAATAGTAAATTATTTTAAACTTCATTACTTTTTCATCATGTTGCCAATAAAAAACCGGCGAAAAAGCATTCAATCAAAAGAAAAGCACAGTACCTACCTACCCAACGTGTTTGGTCTTCTTCATTTCTTCGAGTGGTTATTGCTTTGCTTTTCAAATCTCTTTTTTTTCGATAGCCGGGTTTTATTGTGTTTACACTCATCAGCCATTCAGCATTTTTTTTTTGTTTCTTCAGCGCACTATATCAAAGGAAAGTCGTAAAAGATTTTCGCCAGCATCAGCAGCAGCGTTGCTAAAGCTGTTTTTCACGTATAAGCAGCGTGTCTGTCGTGCAATCACGCGTCACTTAAGAATATCTCGAAATCGGTGTATGTTGTGTTTTTAGGCGCTTGGCCAAGTGCCGGCAAACGCGATGATGATGACGTGTTGCAAGGAATTCCCAAAAGACTCTGTCGAGGGATATTATTATAATCTGATCGTCGATTCCGTTGTTGGGGTAGAAAGATTTACAGCGGTCATTGTTTGCCGCCTGTGCTGTACGGGAACGGCCACGGGAAGTAAACTTAATCTTGGCAAATTAAGTTTTGACGTCATGTTGTGCGCCTCCTGACACTTTCAAAACACAAAAGCCAAATAATATAATAATAAGGAAGCGTATAGCGATTCTATTTAAATCGACAACGACCCCTTTTCAGAGTTTATACCTTGCTTTTATTCTATAACGTCCAATAAAATTATTTTCGTATGCAAAATAAAAGAAAAAAAAACGATAGTTTGTGGGTTGTTTACATTATGAACAGTTTATTATTCATCGGTTGGAGCTCTATGTGTAGTAAAATAGGACATTTCTAGATAAACGACATACATATGGGCAATTAAAACTATTAATCATTTTTGTTTTTAGCATTTTTATGGCCTTTGAGAAGCATATGGAAATTAATGCTGAAAATTTGTAAGTTAATACTAACACAAAAATTAATACCTACCTGCAATCGATATAACTGTATTTATAAAATGTACCACTCGGTCGTACGAATTTGCATAAAATAAATTAGAAAAAATGAAAATCATTTTTTTAAATTGTTAAAACAGCTAGTCAAAAACGTTTTGAGCTCAAAATTTAGAAAATGTAAGAAAATGTGGAATATTACATGTTTCAAAGGCCCGACTTGGCTTCTTACGATCTACGGATCCGAATGGTCCAATTTTTAACGACTATATTCCGCATAGATCCGGCTGAATTTGAGAGATGGCCTATGTTATGCTCACCTTAAGGGCATCGGTCAACTGTGGTTTATTCGCATATAGACCTGCGACTTCGATACCCCACCAGAAAAAGTCTATAGCGGAGTCAAATCGCATGATCTCGGTGGCCAAATCACGTCACCTCTGCGATAGATAATCTTACGCTCAAATCGTCCATGCAGAATGCCAATCGTTGCGTATTGAACTATATGTGGTCTAGGTCCATGTGGTTCAATTTTGGCCGTAAGAAATTGGTTATCATCGTTCTTTAGCGCAGTGACGTTTTCGTTTTCGAAAAAGTACGGACCACTGAAGCCGCCGGCCCAAAATCCACACCAAAACGTAACTTTTTGATGGCTGATTTACAATGCCGCGTTGGGCGTCGCTTTGAAAGATTCTTCTGTCAACGCGAAAGTTCAGACATAGAAATTTATGTATTGTGTTTAGAATGACGCGTTGGACAATAATGTTACGATTTGGCATCTATTAGCAGGTACACAAACCAACGTAACATAAGCGACCTCAACGCAAAAGTTGAAAAAATCTACTTCTGCGTGCGTTTTGACAATTCCACTACAGTAATTTTAATTTTGAATTTGTTTTCAAGAGGTAAGAAAATAATTAGATTTTGAAATATTTTAAAATAAATTTGAAGTTATAGAATAAAAATAGTTTCATAGGATTTCTCTTGAAGAGAAATTGATTATTTTAGTGAAGGAGCATGAGTATAAGGGTTGACGACACATCCTTGTTGTTTTAAAAATATGTTCCAGGTCTTTTGCTTTCATTTTATCAAAATTTAAGGCAAATAATCCTCCTTCATCCCTTGTAAGATTGAGCTCCGGAACTAACGCCGTTTTTGTTTTTCTTCTTAAACCTCTTCATAGGCTGAAACAGCAGCAAAGACTGCTTTAGCAACTATTTCTACTGTCGACAATTGATTATTGTTGTTCATTTTAAATTTAAAGACCTTCGCAAAATATTTTCAGTTGGTTTGCAGAATGACATTACAATTGTTTTTAATCAGCTGATTCTCTTAAAGTCATCTGTCATGTCGACGCGTCCGTAATGCTTGTAAACGTATACGAACGAATAACTAACGCGAACGCGTCATTGGAAATCAGCCATGAGAATCTTTTGTCACCTGCTGAACCTCGTGTGGTGTGGGTTGGTTTCGTCCCACATACGGCAATTTTGCTTGTTAACATTGCCATTCATCCAAAAATTCGCTAAAGATGATTTTTCGGCCAAATTTGGGCTCTTCGTCCAAACGTTCCGAAGCCCACCAGTCAGCGAAAAAACGGCGCGCGTTGTTTATGGTTATGAAATTCCAGCTCCTGGCTCATTTGAATCTTGTACGGGTGTAGCTCCAAGTTTCGATGCAAAATTTGTCAGGTTGAAGTCTGCAAAGGGCCGAGTTCTTTTGCACGGCGAGGAATAAACTGCCTCGGGCTCTGCTGTACACTTTCACGGACCGCGGCGATGCTCTCAGACGATCTTGCGTTCCTTTGACGTAGGAATGTTACCTGATTGACAACGGAACCGGTCGTCTCAAATTTGGCCACCAAACGTTGAAGAGTCCATTGTGAAGGGCGTCTACCGTAAAATGGGCCACTCAACGTTTGCACTAACGAACACTCATTTTGATAATAAAGATTTATTTATCACGGCGGCCACAGGCTTCCAAAATCTACCCGTGACAATTGAAAAATTCTTATTAAATTTCATGATATTTATATATAACAATAATACGAGTTGCGAGAGGATGATTATTTTTTGATATATGTTGCTCAAACAAAAATTGAAAATAAGCCAAGAATCGAAAAAATGTATTCGAGTTAGAGGGAACTTTTAT
The DNA here is from genome assembly GCA_932273885.2 of Leucozona laternaria. Classification (NCBI taxonomy): domain Eukaryota; kingdom Metazoa; phylum Arthropoda; class Insecta; order Diptera; family Syrphidae; genus Leucozona; species Leucozona laternaria. The sequence goes on along the minus strand of OW026367.1, from coordinate 128,753,228 downwards.
TTAGAGGATGGTTTTTTTTTTATGAAAAATTGAGGGGAACGCCAAAATATGGAGAAAAAAATCAAGTTAGAGGGAAATTGGACTTTGAGGGAGTTTGACTTAGAGGGAGTCGACTGTAAATACGTATATCAATAATTTTTCATATGTTTAAACCATAACTACAAAAATATTATCTTGGAAGAAATGCTCCAACGATTCTTGCCAATTTTGTCTTCCATAAATTGATATTTATTAAAGAAATCAGAAGGAATATCTTTATTCGCACTACTACGCCTAATAGTGTAACTGACCAGAATTGTTTAACTCTATAAATAAAAATATCTAGTTAATACAAAAAGAATTTCTTATGGAAGGAACTAAAAAAACTCGGAGGATAAAACGACAAAAGAATTTATTCAAATAATTCACACTTAACTCTCCAATTTCGGTGGATTAACTCGGGATTAATTTTAATCTCGCTCTGAAAAACTGAGCCTTAGAAGTTAATTTAGCAATTTAAAGAACGAATTTTATGCTTTTTTACATTTCTCTAGTTAAGTTAAGTTTAAGTTTCTGTGAAATATAAATAATTTTAATTGAAATACTTGACTGAAATACTTGGCCCTAAACTTTCAAAGTTATTATAATTATTGTGATGTTTCCATTGTTAAAATCTCAATAATCAAAATTACTAAACTGGCAAACAAAAATCAATAAAGTAAAAAAGGGATCGCCAAGTTGCTGTTCATAATTAAAATTTTTTTTGTTTTGTTTTATAAAAAAGTTGAAATGGTCCGAAAATTTACTTTTTTCTACGCTTCAATTTTATTATATACCCGAACTTAGCTTATCCACGCGAAAATAGTCCTTTTTTTATGGCATATCCTTCTAGGTAGTCAATTTCAGTAGAATGACCTTTGTAAATACCATAACAGCAGAACATTAAACTTTCTCAGGTTTAAGCTTCAAGAATGCCGTGAAATACCATTTATGTTAGGTAAAAACAACACAACCCCCAAGATAGCTCATTCGAGTGAATAAACACCTTATGAACAAAAAAAAAGCAGACCTCGCGCAGTCAATGAAAAACAAAAGAAAAGCTGAAATATTAGCGTTAAGGTTATTTCCCTATTTTGATGGGTGGAGAAATGGTGAAGACATTAAAAAATAATATATACCTACTCTTTTGTGTTGACTTATTTTTCAGAGTCAAACGTCAAGGTCATTCAAGGGTCTTTATTATTCCTTTTGGATCCTGAAATAATAGCGTGAAATCGTTTTTTTTTTCTGAATGAACAAGATAACTTCTGAGAAGTCGATGGTTGTTTATTGGAAACAAAACAATATTATTTAAAGGTGAAGTTAGCAAAGAAGATGTAATTATTAGCCTTAAATTAAGGAATGTACATATTTACAGAGTACGACTTTAGATTGGGAATGATGATAAAAGCGAAAAATCTAATTTATTTTTTCACTTAATATTGACAATCTATCAATAGTTCTTTATAGCATTCTATGTTTGTTCCCCCGGCGTTGAATCAAAGAATTTTAAATGTAATTTTGCAGGCAAGTCGCAACCATCCGTTATTTGTGATGTATGATTTGTTATCGAACCATTTTGCATTATATAATGTCAAATGCCTTTCAGGTGTACAGAAAAGTACAGAAAAACCATAATTCGAAATGGTCCAAAAAAGTAAATGCTCAAATTCAAAGCCTTTTCAATAATACTGATACATATACAAATTACAGAAAAGGAAGTTTTATTCCCTAGACAATCGCAGTAAAAATCTTATACGCAGAATGCGCAACAATATGTAATAAACAGAACGATTCTGTGTTGTTACCGAAAAAGTAATGGTTTTGTTCAGACACCCACACCTGTATCTGCAAACAAATGACGATCTCTATTCATTAAAGTGGATCTTCAAATATCATTTTTAAGTGTCACATTGAAGGGAAGGCCTTGTAAAAAATGGTCACAAATAACACAAGTCCACATTCATGTAAAGGGTGTTTTTTTTTAGACGTTTGGTTTTCAATCTGGCAATACTTTTTTCGGAGTTGGTCTTTTTGACAGCTGCTGTCACTTGATTTATGCTCAGTTTGGTTTGCGATTTTATAATGAATAGACTTACTCCTGAACAACATTTGAATATCGTGCAAATTTACACTTCCAAAACGAGCCATCTCGATCTCCCGATTTTCACAAGAAAATTTTGTTCAGCGATGAAGCTCATTTTTGGTTGAATGGGTACGTTAATAAGCAAAATTGTCGTATTTGGAGTGATCATAATCCACAAGCCATTGTTGAGACGCCATTACATCCTCAAAAAGTCACTGTTTGGTGTGCTCTATGGGCAGAGGGAATCATTGGTCCATATTTCTTCAAAAATTAAGCCGGACATAATATCACAGTCAATGGGGAACGCTATAGAGCCATGATTAATGACTTCTTCGTGCCTGAATTGGAGGATGTTGATGTGGACGACCTTTGGTTCCAGCAAGATGGTGCTACATGCTACACAGCCATAACGAAACAATCAATTTATTGAAGGAAACTTTTGGTGAGCGGAGCGCATTATCTCGGGTCGTGGGCCTGTGGCGTGGCCTCCAAGATCCTGCGATTTAACACCGCTGGACTATTTTTTGTGGGGTTATGTGAAGTCACTTGTCTACGCAGTACGCAGATAAGCCCGAGACGATTGACGCCTTGGAAGAGAATATTCGGCCCCAAATGCTGCAAAAAGTTGTCGAAAATTGGGCCTCTCGGTTGGAATTTATTCTAACCAGCCGCCTTGGCCACTTGCTCGAAATCATTTTTTAAACAATGGCAAAGCCTTATATTTATTTATAATAAAGCTAAATTCTTGGCCATAGCATTCAATAATATGCGTTTTATTTCTTCTTGAAAACCACACGTCTAAAAAAACACCCGTTATCTTTCAATGCCTTCATCAAAAGGTTTGATGCCTTCACCAGCGCTAAATTGAACAGTGATGGATTTCATAAATGTGCCGGAATTTCCAGAAAATCAGAAATCAACCCGATTGCCTGGGAAAAAGGCCAGATAATCAAAATTTATTAACGAAAATGCAAATTATACACCGGAAAAAAAAATCGAAAAACTTTTTACTGTATAGGTTACGAAGATATATGCCAGAAAAATCGCCCAAACTACGAAAATTTCAAGTCACCCAATATAAAAATTGCACTTTTGTCAGGTAATGTGGAAATGAAGCAACATTGTGGTGTACCTACTTGCCTCGTACTTGGTAGTGAAAGTCAGGTTTTTTTCATTTTTCTGTTGAAACCAGAAAACTTGTACAGGGTTATTCCTCCAATTTTTTTTTTAAAGGAATCGATCGAAACTTCGCCCTTAAAATTAATGAAATATTGCCAGAAATTTTCCACCTTTTTTTCAAAAATAACGAAAACTTATACAAATTATGAGGACACTTTAAATGAAGTAACTTAACCTTAATCTTAAAATATCAATTTGTTACCCGGAGAGTCCATTATTCACCATCACCTACTTATCCTATACAAGAAGAAAATTTCAAGAATTCCTGAGCACACCAAAATCCAAATAAAAACAATAAGTTGTCCTCAAGGTTCTAACTAAATCTTTGCATTTAATTTGTCTTAAAACACGAAGGAAGCCTTATCCATCCTAAAACCACAATCTGCATCAAATATACTGCACAATTTAATAATCCTAAGTCCTGTCACACTTCAACTTAATTCTATTACGTGTTATGTTTTCAACCTGACTAAGGTGGGTATATCTTTGGTCGGAGATAAACGCATTTGCAAAATTTACTATACAACAATAGAAGCCACACAAACACACACACATAAGCCAAATCCTTGTGAAATTAATTGAATTCGAGCACAACACATTTAAACTAACATACCACATCATCATCCCTATATAGAAATTCATCTCTGCCTTGAACAGACACATCCAAGCCGCCGAGTATAAGTCGAGATAAGCCCTCGCACAAAATATGTATTTGATGTTAATCCATATATTTAAGCTTCCGCAACTGGAACAGATCCCCCACGATGAAGAACAGGTAGAAAATGGTATAGAGGGAGGCAACTCGGAGACTGGGACTCGAACACAAATACACCTATACCAGATTCACATAAACGAATCAAGTCACTTAATTTTCTAAGTAAAAAGAGATTAATTTCGTTCCATTAGTCCCAGAGAGTATAGATAGATACATCTCCCAAGGATATAAGTTCGATTTCATCGACCTCATCATTATCAGCAAGGTTACTATGTATTTTTTTCTTCTTCTTCTTTTTTTTTCGTTATTCATCCCCTCAATTTGTTTTCAATACTTGAATGATGTTTTTTTTTTTTTTTATTTTTACTTCGCACCGTCGTGGATTTTGGTTATGTGCTCGGCGGGTCCATAACATTTTATGATTCCTTAAATTGTCAAATGAAATTACGTTTTTTCCATCATTTTCCAATTTATTTAATTTTCCATTACGACAGAAAGCATCAAAAGCGATGACAGGACTCTATCGGAGGAAATGAGGAGTGTATATAGGAGGGAAAAAGTGGCCTCATTCCCTGGTGCTCTACTTTTCACAATTTAATGATTCTTTTATTTTGCAATTTAGTCAACAACAAAAGAATTGTATTGGTCAAAATTAATTTACTTTTCAATGAGTTCTTCTCTTGTGGAAGAAAAACGATAAAATCGGATAATTAAAAGCAAAAAAAGTAAATACATAAAAAAAATCAGTTTGTTTTATATTTTTAATTCTTTCCACTAATATTCAATAATTTATTTCGTAAACATTCTACGATTTCAGCACATAGGCAAAAGAGATTTCCCAGAGAAAGGGTCAATTTTGGTTTGGTCTTTCAATAAAGCAATTAACTTAGCTAAAGAATGATTGAGCCTGAACTTTGATATACATACATACATACATATTTTATTTTACTCCAGAAAATTAAAAAAAAAAACTTCTAAAGTTTTTTTCAACAGGGACGCTACAAAAGTAGAGCAACAGGGACAGCAAACAACGCCATATTTCTTGCTGCTCTTTTGACATTTCTCTTCAGTAAGGTTTGCCATTTCATGATAGCTATACGAGCCGACAACGAGTCGAAATTATTAAAATTTATTACCGAAATTCGGAGTCAGTGGCCTCAACGTTAAGAGCGCTACGTCTAGTGGACAAATTTGAATCCACAGGCACAGTACAAAATGTTCTCGTGCCAGTGAGACAAAGAAGTGCCCGTAGTGTCGAGAATATTGCTGCCGCTGAGGCTTCAGTTGCAGAAAGCCCAAATGTGTCTCTCACACGTCGTTCTCAAGCGTTGGGCATCTCTGTGACGCCGTTGTGGCGAATTTTGCGAAAAGATCTTGGCCTTCATCCTTACAAGATTAAATTGACGCAAGAACTGAAGCCGCTTGACCACCATAAGCGTCGTATGTTAGTGAATTGGGCTGAGCAACAACTCGAAAATGATTCGGATTTTCATCGAAAAATCATCTTCAGCGATGAGGCTCATTTCTGGCTGAATGGCTTCGTCAATAAACAACATATGCGGTATTGGTCAGGCAGCAATCCACACGTACTCCATGAGTCATCATTGAATCCCGAACAAATTACGGTTTGGTGTGGTTTGTGGGCCGGCGGCGTCATTGGGCCGTACTTCTTCCGTGATGATCAAGACCGGCACGTTAATGTGAATGGGGATCGCTACCGTTCAATGATAACCTAATATTTTAGGCCCCAATTGGATGATATGGACTTGGAGGACATGTGGTTCCAACAGGACGGCGCCACAAGCCACACAGCGAATGTCACAATCAATTTATTGGAAACCAAGTTTGGAGAACGTGTTATCTCACGAAATGGTCCAGTCGCTTGGTCGCCTCGGTCGTGCGATTTGACGCCCTTAGACTATTTCCTGTGGAGCTACGTCAAGTCTATGGTCTATGCCAACAAGCCAGCGACGATTGATGAACTTCGTACGAATATCGAACGTGAAATTGCAGCAGTATCGGCCGATTTATGCTTGAAAACCGTCGAAAATAGGGTTCAGCGTCTAGACTTCTACAAGCGTGCCCGTGGTGGCCATGCAAAAGAAATCGAGTTCCATAAAAAATGGAATCGAACTTACTTTCACAGGAATAAACAATTCATTGATATCCAAAACCGTTTTTGGTTTAATTCAAAAAAAACTTTTGTAGGGTTCTTATTGAAAAACCCGATAATAGTAATCTTTCTCATTAAGCTATGTATTTGATTTTAATTTGTGGAATTCAAAGAAAACAATAATGAAAATAACAAAAACGTTACAATGAGTTACCTAATTTTTCGTCAAAGTCATAAAAAGCTGTATAAAGCTTATGCAGAACTCAACGCCATCATGATAATAGATATTTTTGTAGATATTTATACATACTTTCAAAGAAAACACGTCTTATATAATATTTTGAATAAAAACTGGTTTATTTTACGATAGCGCCACTAGAATGTAAGAACTAGGTAGGATAAATCAAATTGAAAAAGGAGTTCAAGCTTTATCTAGATCTATATATCTATATCTATACATATACATATATAAAAACGGATCGTGGTGTTTTCGGATGCTTTAGACTTGAAAACACGTCACCAAATTGGATAATTCCTTCTGCGGGTTTGTTCGTAATTGCTACGTGAAGGTTTAGGGAAAAAGAAAAGTCGAAAAATTCTCAATAGGTGGCGTTTTCCATACAAACTACAAAAGAAAATATAAATAAATATTTAAGCTAATTTGATCCTCTAAGTCCAGCCTTTATTACTTTCCCAACACAGAGCGAACTTTTGTAATCAAAATCCACTTTATTGTTTTTATCCCATTTCACTCTATAAATAACAATTTTTTTAAATAACCTTTTAAACACAAACAAATTTTGAAATTAGATGCAACTTTCATTGTTACCCCATTTCACCCTATAAATGCCAATCCATCTACTAAAAAATAACCTTTCAAAAGCCAAAAGAATTTCTTAATCGGATAGTTTTTTTTTATTTATAATCCGTTTCACTCTACAATTTACAATATTTGAAAAACATCCCCAAAGCTATTTCCTTAGAAAAACCTTTTTGAAAAAAAAAGAATTTCTCAAATCCGATTTTTTTTTTACCCGATTTCACCCTACAAATATTAATATTTTGAAAAAAATATCCCTTAAGCAAAAAAAGAATTTCTTAAATCAGTTTTTTTTTATGTTTACCCCATTTCAGAATATCCCTTAAGCCAAACCGGACAACTTATATATTTAGCCTATTTTACCCTACAAATAGCAGAATTTAAAAAAGAATATCCTTAAGGCCATTTCCTAAGATAAACCTTTTAAACAAAAAAGAAATTCCTAAATCGGACATTTTTTTTATTTTTACCCCATTTCACCCTGCAAATAAAAAAAGTTGAACTATTTTTTATTTTTGCCCCTTTTACTTTACAAATTAACAAAATTTAAAAAAGAATATCCTTAAAGCCATTTCCTAAGAAAAACTTTTCAAACAAAAAACGAATTTCTTAAATAATTGAATTGAACATTTAAATGAAATATTTCCCTACAGCGCCACCTGTTGAGAATTTTCGGACTCTCATTTTTTTCTTAAACCTTTGCGGAGCAATTGCGAACAAACCCGCAGAAGGAATTATCCAATTTGGATTAGTCGTTTTCAAGTTTAAAGCATTCCAACACAACACAATCCATTTTTATATATAAATATAGATATTTATGAACTAGCTGGCCCATTCCGCCTCTGCACGAATACACAAAAAGTCTCAATTGCGTACTAAATTTACAAAAGAAAATATATCAATAAATATAACCGTATGATGTGTTAGTCAAAAAATGTGAATAACTGAAAAGTGCAATCTGTTTTATTTTATTTTATTTTGTATATAATTTTTAATAACAGGAATAGTTTGTGTTAAAGTAATCGTAACTTCAAAACTTCAACTTTCTAAGGAGGTATAATTTAAAAATATACTAAACAGCTGGTGGCGTAATGGTTAGTGCATTACATTTTCATGCTAGGTTCAATTCCTGCCTCTTGCAAGGAAGTGAAAAACCCTCCAAGAGTATGTCTTGTCATGAACATAAGTGCCTCTCACCTTAGCTGTTCAGATTCGTCAGAAAATTGTAGGTCCCCTCCATTCCTGCAAACAAATAACATGCAAACAGAAATGATTGAGCATTGTAATCTCTAGGGTCTTGTTCTCCATGAGCTGTTGCGCACCAATTTTATTAAATTTTAAGAAGGTTTAATTAGAAGAAAACTCAAATTCGAAAAAAAACTGGCCGTGGCAGAAGGCGGATTTTCAAGCTTTAGGCTACAGACATCTATATAACATATTATGTATTTTTAATAGAGTCGATGAATATATGGAAAATTCAGCCATAAGTGGGTTTTGGCTCCAGTAGGCTAATGTCCAAAACAATTTTCCCACACGAAATGCCCAAGGTAAAAAAATACTTAATTAGTAGTAGATTTCTTCACTTTTCGCTTATTAAACCTTCCTCAAACCAACATTTCATGAAAATTAGATGAGTGATTTCCCAAGACAAAAAACATTTACTTTTAGTATGAATACACATATGGGCGTGGAAGTGGGCGGGACAAATTATTCATGTTATTCCTTTGGTTCTTAAAAGGAAAATTACAAAATTTTAGATTTCTTGTGAGGTTGTGCAGAAATCTAATATGTAAGAAAAGTGGGCGTGGCAAAAAGCGGATTTACGACAAAAAAATAAAAATATTTAGCTTTAGACTCAAGAGAGCTTGATTACAAAAATTCAGCATTCTAATGTGATTAAATAAGGAGAAAACTCAAATCTAAGAAAAGTGGGCGTGGCAAAGAGGGTCGATTTCTGAAAAATTACAAATATTATGCCTTAGGTCTCTTGAACCTTTATTACAAAAATTCATCTTTATAAGATTGTTAAACGTCAAATATAATAGAAGTGGGTGTGCCAGTGGGCGGTTTCTACTTAAACTACTTTTAAGACCGTGCAATTGCATCAGCAAAAAATTAATATGCAAATCTATCGTCCAAATCGTGAGTTATGGTGGTGAATTCATACAAAAATCCTATATCAAAAGCCACTTTAAGTTTTTTCCTGAATTTTTCAATTTTTCAATTTTTCCAGTTTTTCTTTCCATAACAAGAAACTTTTTGGTACCATCACAAACGAAGGAAACCAATAGATATTTGTTTTGGTAACTTCGCAATATTGTTACGATCGACAATTTTTGGTATGAGCATTTTTAGTCTAAAGTTAAGAATGATGAAGTTATTTAATAAAACCTTATTTCCCTAAAATTCAAGAAGTCATGGCGGCCAAATCCCCTCCTCATTTTTTAGAATTTAAAATGCTTATACGTTCTGGTTGGGCTAATACGACTTCCGAACAGAATTTTGATGAATATAGTAAGGGAGCCTTTTGAAATGTAAAATAAAACCTTATTGTCAAATTAATTAAAAGCTTTGGCTGCCAAAGCATCTTAAACTTCCTTTTAACTCATTTTTGAACCAAATCCAAACAAAAACAGCCCCAGCATTTATGTCGAAGTATATGAATTGATACAGATGACTCATCAACCAGAAGATTCTTGCAACATAAGTTTGGCCAATCTATTCTTGGAAGTTGACATCGTTAGTTTATTCTTGGCACTTGACGTCATAGAGAGAAAAAACAGATTTTGGCATTTTGCCTTTTGCAATGTTGTGTGTTCCCTCGTACCTATAGCATATACCTCATCATTGGACTTCGTGTTCCTATATTCATTCCGTGACAGGAGAGAATGAAAATCGCATTGTTCCTTTCCCCTATTAGTTCTTTGAGAATAATCACAAGAGCAGCGCCCTCGTCAGCATTAATGAATAACCACTTTTTTGGCTGAATTCATTCTGAAGCCAAAAACGCAACCCTCACAGGATTATAAACCTCCATCTGTCACACAAAGGTTAAGCGTTTCTTTTTTTTTAATTTTTGCCTGACATTTGGGTGGTGGTGATGAATATGAATGGCTTCATTGCTCTGCGCCAAATTTGTGTTTTAAATAAATCAAATTTATTTTTATATCACCGCATTCTGTATGAGTGCTCCTTTGGTTGTTAAATTGGGTGTGTACAACGATTTGGAAGCGCTTTTGGGTTTATCTGGGTTGGAAAGGTCCGCTCGAAGGAGTCTCGCACGGCATATACACATTATTCCTCCGGGAGTATTCTTTTGATTTAGCATCCACTTTCCGCATATGAGCTTTCCATTCGGAATGCGTTCTTTCAGATAAAATATTTATGCGTTTAAATTCTATGCTGTTTGGTTCTGGAGATGGCGGTGGCGGCTTGGTGGACGGCGAGGAGCAGCAGTGGCATGGCGGTCGGTATAGTTGGGTATTATTTTAAAATCTACATTTACGTACAGGAAGCGGGTGATATACTATACATATTTGTTTTTTGTCGTCAGTATACGAAGAATTAATTATGGAAAGGAACATCAGGGCGGTGAAATAAATTACAGCGGGTACAACTTTGCAAGAACCCAACAGACCAATTCCGAAGGACATTAAGTGTAGGATCAGCTTAGCTGCTCTACTCAGTAGGTATAGGTACCTACCCTCGAGGCTATGGTTGACTAAGTTTGTCGTTTTGACCGGAGGCGCTGGTGGTGTTTATGGTGAGTAAATTACTTTGAGACTATAGAGCTATGTGCTTAAGCTTCCAGTAGAACTTGAGTTAATTTTTAATGCACATTTCTCTTTGGTGATAATTCCGCTTTTATATTTTTAACGTTTGTAAATTTTATAGTAGATGGGGGTATAAATACACACATACAGCTCCGTTACAAAAAGGAAGAGAATTTTTCATTTGGATGAATGAACCACACAAGAGGAAAATATTTATTCTGCTGATATAAATATAGGTCGACAAAAAATGTCTTCCGCAAAAGTTGCATTAAAAAAAAAACAATTCCTGCAGTTGTGAGGGGAAAAACGTACATGCAGTATGTACGTACCTATATGAATGTCAGCCTGATAAAAATTCTTTAAATGCATTGGTTAAATTTGCGTCGCCTTAAGATTTATGATTACATGTGTAGGGTTTTGAATTAAGTTTTTTTTTTTAAATGATTAAGTAAGTAAGCAAGATAAGTAGGAAGATATGGCCTACCTATGACAAAAACAGATCAAATTATTTAATAAAGCGAAATAGAACAAATACGGCCAGGATCAATCATTACATGTGGCTAAGCTTCACATACCTTTTAATAGTTTCTGCCGTAGCTGCAAGAAACCTCTAGAGAAAGAAAGCATCGAAAACTTTCTCTGTAACTGCCCAGCCCTGGCCAGGTCTCGCGTCCTGGCATTTGGAAGCCCTTTTCTCGATAACCTAAACGTGCTGTCGAACAAAAAAATAAACGATTTTATCTCTTTCCTAAACAGTACCACATGGATCTAAAAGATCAAACAATATCTTCTCCTCAACTCTTGCATTCGAAGTGTAAGGACTAGCAGTGGTCTATACCTCTACCGGGGTTCTGTGGATCGGAAGTCATGGACTGTATTGCTATTTACTCCGGCTTCGGACCGTTTCTCGATATAGACTATTGCTGGTCTCTTAAGCTTAGGTAATAACCTAATAACAATATAAATATAAAATTCTTATACAAAAATCGACAATAACCGCACTTAATCCATAACTGGTGAAGGGCTTAAAGCTTTGCCAAAACCTATAGGTAGGTTTGCCTTGACTTTGAAAAAGCCCAAACACAAGTAGATCTAGGAATATGATATACGGCCGGCTCTCAACCCCAATGGAACTACCTGGCACACAGTGTGAGCTAAACATTCCCTTGAGGTCGATGGCACAGACCAAAACCAAGTCCCTATCAATCAACAAACTCGTAATTAACTTTTCGGACAATCACCTGCCTACTCTGTAACTGGCGCAAGCCTTAAAACACTGCCATATATACCTAGTAGGTATTACCTATTGCTTGGAACAGGCTCAGCCACGAGTAGATCTGGTGAAGGCTGTAGGGTTTGATCTCAACTCTACCGGAACCATAACCTAGTCCCCTAAGTAATTCTGTTAAGACTGCCAACACTACCCCTATATCAACAAACAAATCAGGTCAAACGAGTTATGGTATCAAAGCGGCGCATAACGGCTTTTCGGGAACAGATCAATTTTCTCTGAACTTGATACCTATAGTGTTTTTTGTACAATTACACCACCACCTAACCCCCTCCCCACCCGAAAGTTGTTCTTAATTTGCTAGTATAAAAAAGAACGGTAGGTACATGTAAACTAAATTCTTTACAGGGATGATATATGTAACAGCTAGTAAATTTTTTATATTCTAAGTTGATGAACAACCTTGATTCTGGTTTGTATTTATTTTTTTTTATACATTTTAGCCTTTTTCTGATTTTCTTAAAAGTTTGCTTATTTTTTTTTTTTAAATTTAAGTAAACTGAAAAAAAAAAAATATTCTAGCAACATTCTTTGAGCATCTATTAGGTTTGCTAACGTGTGAAGGTGCAGCATGGGAGAAAATTATCTATGGTGGATATTTTTGAAGTTTTTAGCTAATTTTTAGATTTTTGTGGTTAGCTAGCTCCATCTTTCGGAAAACTTGAAAACTTTTGATTTAGATACATGAATTTCTCTTTCAAAATCTTAAATTTTTTTTTGAAAAGTCAATTTATTTCGAAGACGCGTCTTCGACAATTTCTTTGGAATTTGGTTGTTAAGCGCTTCTTCAACACAATCTAGAAGTTTTAAGAAAAAAATTGACCATTCAACTGAAATCAAAAAGCAATAGCATTTCTATTAAGAACGACTCCTTAAAAAAAAAAAAATTGTATGTGCCTAATTTAGAGTGATATACGAGTAGATTAGTATACATTTTTGCAGCATTATACACTTTACCATAAATTCGTTTTCTTCATTTTCCACTTTTTCTCTAATTAGCTTAACCGACTTGAATACACAAATTTATACCTACAAATGTTTCTAAGAAGTATAATTAAAATTGTAAATCAATTTTTTTATAAAATCATGTTTTGGATTTAAAAAAAATCAACATAATTTTTTAAAAAGTTTAAAGTCTAAGAATGATATTTTTTTTTTTTGCAAATTTAGTTTTTAACTGCAGATTAATTATTGCTTGTATCGAGTGTACCAATTTCTTTTTCGAAGGCATTTCAAATTTCGTTCAAATACCGTTATAGCCATTTTTAAAAATAGACACACACTAAACAGAGAGCTTTGACTGTTTCTCTAGAGGCAATTTTATCATTAAAAAAAAATGTTAAAAAAATACGCAATAGGTGCACAGCTATTAAATATTAATAATATTGAAGTTTGTATCATCAAAAATAATATGTCTGCCTGTAAACAAAAAGTATGTTTATACGAGGTAAATTTGAAAAACATCAAAATGAATCATTCATATAAGCCAGTCCCCCAAGAGTAGGAGCTGCCGCATTATCATACATACATCCAACAGGTTCATAAATAAAAACTTGATAGCAATTGATGCTTCTGTTGTATTTTCATTTGCTCTCCATAGTATTTATAAAGGGTGTTTTGTTTAAGATGCGATACAAATTTAGATAGGAATGAGTGAAACCTGTCAGAAACAGATAGCAATGAATATATTTTTAACATTGTGTCTAATTATTTCTAAAAGAAACAATGCCTGCTAAATGTAAAGGTAGGATGTAGCTAACCTGTATTTTTTTGTTCTGTATATATGTTTCTGTTGTTGTAATATTAAGAAAACTTGTGAGCTTATGTCCAACTTCAAAAAGTTTTTAGTAAATATTTTTCATTATTGTCTAAGATCTATGCAACTAACATTCAGTTTTTTAGTGCGAGATTAAAATTTAATCTGAGTTTAAACTGAATTAACTCAATAGATGATTCTTATGTTTTATTTTTCGAGGTTGTTGGATGCCTCTGCATAAATCCTCCTCTCAAAAACTACTTCTGGAGTTATATATGATGGATCTATTTGGTTAAACTCAACACAGAAAAATGCGGCCTTAGACAAGAGAATCGATTGTTTAAAGCTCGACTAAAGTATCATTTGATTTAATTAAGCAAAGCATATGAGTTAACTCAATAGATGATTCTTATGTTTTATTTTTCGAGGTTGTTGGATGCCTCTGCATAAATCCTCCTCTCAAAAACTACTTCTGGAGTTATATATGATGGATCTATTTGGTTAAACTCAACACAGAAAAATGCGGCCTTAGACAAGAGAATCGATTGTTTAAAGCTCGACTAAAGTATCATTTGATTTAATTGAGCAAAGCATATGAGTTAATGAGAACCAAAACTCGCAATATGTAAATAGGCAGAACCATTCATAACCACATTTTACTGTAAAATATTTTCTAAGCGGAGTTATCAACAAATAGTTGTATACACGGATATACGGCAAGCAGTTTTGAATATATATGCCTTGGAACCCAAGTGAATTTTAATAAAACTTATTGTATAGTGTATTTAATGCTTTATATTTAAATATTTACCTAGCTAATAATTTCAGCCACTTAGTTCCAGTTTTTTAGTCTAGGATTAAAATTAAAAACGAGTTAACTGAGTTAACTCATCAAATTTGGTGAGTTAACTCAGGATTAAGTGAATAGATACTTTTGATCTTTTATCAACCAAGTTTGTTAAGTCATTCCGCATGCATTCTCCGCCGAACAACGGCTTCCTCCCAGTTAACTTTGGTATAATTTTCTTCTAGAGTTAGCTAACTCTGGTTTAACTCACCACTGAAATACTGTGCCTTAATAATTCTGATTTGTAATTTAATTAAGAATTTAAGTGACCTCAACTTCAAAATGCGTTTTGCCCAGGTATGAAAGTGGGCTCACCAGTTAGATGCTGATGCTGTACCCTTAATTAAATTATATTCAATAATTATACTCCACTTAAGTAGAAGTAATTCCTTTTATTTTCTTCATCTTCGTTAAACCTATTTAAAAGGAGACTTTCACTTGGAAAAAATTCCGGCAAAGCTGAATTTTGGTGGAGAGCTATAATTCTATGTGTTAAGTATTTCCTAAAATGTACCCTTGATTTTGAACAGCGCTTTTGGTTTTATGAGGTCAAGGCGGCTAAATGTATATACATATTATGAAGTTTTTTGAAATTGCTTTAAAACTATCAGTGGCAAAAATTGAAGCTTATGAAATTCTACACAAAATGGATTGTGAGTATTTTTTTTTATAAGAGCGATAAATTTTTGAGTAAAATGCCCGTAGCGATGCTGAAAAAAGTACATTAAAACAAACAACTGATATTTTAACGTTTGTGCGTGTTTTTTAAACTTATTGGCGCAAAATTATAGTCAGATAAAGTACACTTCAAAATTATTTGAGCAGATACTAAAGTCGATATTAGTTTTTTTTGCAATTATAGACGAAATAAAACCCACTTTATCGTTAGCCGCTCGTGATAAATTTAATACCGACACAAGTACCTTTTATCTTTTTAATATGGGCTTTAATTGAGCCAAAGTATCTGTCAATTGCGTGAAAAATGTCTTCAAGTAACTTTTTTTCAATATTTTAACATTTTTGAGGATTATAATCTTTACCGAAAACCCAAAATATATAAAAACCGGGCGAATACTTTTGAAGAACTGGATGAAGACGAATTTTATTGCAGATATAGATTTGATTAGATCACTGTCCAGTTTCTGATCGAAACCATTCCATGGAAGCACCTTTTTTCTTATCATTTCGGTGTCATTGCCCCGGTCCTCCTTAACAGCCAAGTGCTATGGTACTAATTGTCTGATCATTTCTCGCTCATCCTCACTCCAATTTGGTTCCCTATCTCGCTTAACCTTTATGCATAACGAGACAAATTGCAGATATTAATTATTATTTTTTTATAAGTTTATTTCCGATATTTTTTTTGTATCTTGTTGTTTGCTCCTGTTGGTTTAATTCGGTCTACTGTGAAATTTTGTTCGTTTATTTTGAAACAAAATACACCTCAAACTGTATTTGATTTCCCACACTGTTTAGTTTTGGGTTTGTTCCAGGAAAATTAATTGTGGATAGGAGTTAAAGGTAATACTAGTTGTAAGTAGGTTATAAAATGTTTATAATTGATGCAAAACTAGTAGCTGCTTTTAAAATTAAAATGGGTTTTAGTTAGTATGTAGGTACTTAACCTACTGTCTGACTATAATTTTGCGCCATTGCTTTTACGAGTGTTAAAATCTTTTTTTGTAAAGAATCTTAAAGGGTACAAGTTTTGTACATTTCTAAAAAAAAACTGATAACTCCTGTAATATTGACAAAAAACTGAATGTTCTTACTTTCACCCTACGAATTTAAAAGTAAAGTGGTTTAAATTTAAAGTCCTTTTAAGGATGATCTTTTGACGTCAAAACAAAGCTCTCCACCAAAATTCAGCCCTGTCGGAGTTTTTTTCGAATTTGAAAAATTCAATTCATATTATACATACCTATAGCTCTTTAGCGCTCAGAAAAACATACCCTTTAAGTAGAACAAAACGTAGCTACAAAGTGCAAACATACATCAATATCGTTCACCTAGCCGCAACCCCAAGTAAAAACAAATGAAACTCGAATGTGGTCCGAAATAAACAGATGTGTCGGTTTATTTTTGAATTTTATTTGAGCTACTTCTTCTTTTTTTTTTTAAGAGAAAAAAGTATTAATAAAAATGTAAGACCCTATACATAGATACCTATGCACTCAAGAGTTAGTTGTTAATCGAATAATTTGATGCGATGAAGCATCAACCCAAGCCCACCCTCAATTATTATGATTTCAATGAGGCGTGTATAGTGTAGTGCATTGCATGACAGAAGACAGTTTCACTCTCAATATGCTCTGTCACCTCATTACGAATATTAAAGTAAAATCTAAATTTAAATTGATTTCATTAAATATTTAAGTACTATGGACACTTTGAGTTCTGTGCAACAGATGGAGCTATTTTTAAACACCAAATG
The DNA here is from genome assembly GCA_932273885.2 of Leucozona laternaria. Lineage (NCBI taxonomy): Eukaryota > Metazoa > Arthropoda > Insecta > Diptera > Syrphidae > Leucozona > Leucozona laternaria. Next base: position 128,736,196 of record OW026367.1, on the reverse strand, counting down.
GCTTAGACTTATTTATAAAAATTGTATTCATTTATTTTTTTTTTTTATTTTTTATTTGTTTAAACGTTTGGGGCTTGAAATCTTTTCGTTTTCTATTGGCTATAATGGATTTGTTGCAGATGTAGTGCATTCGAATTTGAGAAAAAAAGGGCATAACAGATCTTGGCACGATGAACTATTACATCTTGGATTTGTTAATATAGATCCAATTGACGTCATAGAAATTCTAAGGTGGACTTTCACTTTTTTTTTTGTTAGAAAAAACTTTTTTCAATTAAAAAAAAAAAATATCTAAATTTAGAATTATGATGATGATGGGTAGTGGGATGGTGAGATATATGTACATAGTTGCATTGCGTATGGCTACTAAATGCAGAGGCTCCTCAAGACGCTGTATAAATGTATTTGAAAGAAAAAAGTGCGGATTTGTGCTGATTTGAAATTAACATTGAACGCTTACAACCAGGAAGAAAGAAATTCCAGGGAGTAGGTACTTCTATCGATATTCAAACAAAAATGCAAGAATGTTGCTTATTAATGCAAGTTGTTGTTGCGGACAAACAACACCACAGGATCCGATATGGAAGAACAGAAGAAACTTGAAAAAAACTTCTAATAAGGTTTTCATGCCGAAATAATAGTGGAAATACGGTAGCTGATACACCAGATGGAACTGATGGTATGCAAGAATAGGGTGGATACAAAGCAGCAAAGCCAACAATCTTATGATAGTTCAATTCAAATGGGAATATCATGACCTAATGGCGGAACTTATTCGAATTAAGGTATATCAACTCGGACTAAATAATACCATGGATAGATATAACATCCAGGTAGTCAAGAACTTGGTCTACCAGGGTTCTAAAGGGTGTTCTTTTTAGAGGTACAGAACTTTAAGTTGGCAACACTATTTTAACTGCGGGCCATTTTGTCAGCTGTCAAGTGATTTATTTTTAGTATGGTTTGGCATTGCAAGAATTGAAGCCACAGGATCACCTAGCAAGGCGCAGATTCGTTGAATGGGCCCAAAACAAGATTGCCGTTGATCCCAATTTTCATAAACGAATTTAGTTTAGCGATGAAGATCACTTTTGGTTGAATGGATACGTCAATAAACAAAACTGCCATATTTGGAGTGATGATAATACTCAAGTGTATGTTGAGACACCGTTACATCCAAAAAAACTGACTGTTTGGTGTGCTTTATGGTTTGGTGGAATAATTGGTCCGTACTTCTCTAAAAACGATGCTGGCCAGAACGTTACAGTCAATGGTGACCGCTATGGAGCCATGATTACTGACGCTTTCGTTCATCAATTGAACAACAATGATGTGCAGGAGCTGTGGTTTCAACAAGACGGCGCAACATGTCACACAGCTCGTGCCACAATTGATTTATTTAAGGAAACGTTTGGTAACCGCATAGTTTCACCTTACGGACCCGTGAATTTGCCTCCAAGATCGTGTGATTTAACGCTGCTTGACTATTTCTTATTGCGATATGTGAAATCGCTAGTCTACGCCGATAAACCCGACTTGGAGGACCGCGCCGCGTTATTACCGATATGCGACCACAAATGTTGGAAAAGTCATCGAAAATTGGACCTCCAGATTAGACTACGTCCAAGCCAGCCGTGACGGTTATACGCCAGAAATCAAATTTAAATTATAATGCCAGAAGATTATCTTTCAAATAAAGTAAATTTCATGTCAATTTAAAAAAATAAACTTTGTTTTATTCCATTTCAAAGTTCTATACCTCTAAAAAACACCCTTCACTATCATCTCACAAACTGACTATAAGAATAATTCTTCCCAAACTTGCTGTTTCATGGGGCTTAGAAGGCACTTAAAAAGCACAGCCTTCTTTCCATCATGTAGAAGCATGGAGCTTGTCAAGATGGGATGAAAACTAGCTTTGTTGCTTTGAAAGAAGATCAAGTTTGTGTCGATATCAATTTTTCAAAATGCTGAAAAAAGCATATGAGCAGTGACAGCGACGCACCAGCTTGACGAGTTTTCGAATCCACCCCTGATGAAGACCATCATTTCAATTTTGAACCCAACGCGTGATAGTCTGTGAGATATATCTTGATAACTATAGACCATTAGATTGAAGATTAAGGTTTATTTTCCTTGTTAAAATGGTTTTAAGACTTTGTTCGACTGTTACTTTCTGACTGTTACCCAATATTTCATAAAGTTATTGATAATAAAATCAAAACTAATAGTCAACAACTGTTCACTTCTAAATTCATTCACTAAAAAATCACGTATTTTATGAATAAAGACTATATTAATTTAAATACTAATTTTTGGCATGGAACTATATTTTTTAGACTGATGGAACCGACCGAGCAGCAGACATCATCACATCAGATGGTTTTGCTTTCGGGCCTCTTTATCGATCACAAAACAAAAACGAATAAAATAAAAATAATAAAAATGGTATTTAACAGGAGAATAAAAATCTTGTAATAAACATACATTTAAGTGTTAATAATTTTATTTTTAGCCCCGAAGATCTTTATTACAGACAACAACAAAACAAAAAAAAAACAGCAAAAACAAACTGGCAAGCTGGCTATAGCTCTCTGGCTCGTGTCGTCGACATCATCTTGCACTTGCATTGAATGAGTACTTTCGGTGCCTCTGATGGTTTTCTACAACAATTTGTCTGTTTCTTTCAATTAAATTTTACCTACATATATATTAACCGAAATAAAACAAAATAAAAAAATACACTTAAACATCAGACACCAAATGGTCAAGTTGTTTATATATAAATATTTCGGGTTCTAAAAGGAGGTTGATCTACTTATTTGACATGTTGACAGAACCAATGCACATGGTAATTGCAGAAATGTCACATACTCACACTTTGTTGTCGTTTGTTATAAAATTAATGTATAGGTCTGTATCTAATCTACGCAATTTTTATCCTTGAGATAGATATTCGCGAGAACCATAGAGTGTTTTTTTTTTTTTTTTTTGAGAAAGTTCCTTTTCTTTTGCCAAATGGCTTGGCATGCTATATATTCAAGGATCTTGAAACAATGATGGGTTTTCTTAATTCTTTCACTACAAGGGACATGATCAAAAATTCAAAACTCGCTAGACAAACTGCAGGTGAAAAATATTAAATACGAAATCGGAGTGTATTTATTAAAACACTTTATGATAAGTGCTGACCTCTGATATACAGACGACAAATCCTTTGTTTTTTACTTGGTATATAGGGCAAGTATTGGTTTCGTGTAGAGAAAAAGATTGAGGTTGTAATCAAAACTAACACTACGATAATCTAGAAGTCCAAAAAAGTGGGCCTCGTCATACCGTCCGTCGGTCTGTGCGTCCACTGTAATTTGAGCTAGAGCCTAAACGGGTGGCCCAATTTGCTTCAAATTTGGTACTGATCATTTTAATATGATTTCCTAGAGGTAAAATTCCAACTTTTGTTTTAGCTCATCTAGAACGGGTAGCTGCCATACAAATATTTTGTTTTTTTTTTTCTAATTTTCTCGAAAACGACTCTAACGATTTTGATTAAATTTCGTACCTATTCAAATCAATTATAAGAAAACTGCGTTTCAGGTTTTTTTCAAAAAAATCGCATAACGGAATTAGTTACTAACCGTAATTTGAGAAAATGGGCTTATTTTTGGGTTATTCATGTATATCTTTGCTATGGTTAGACCAAGTGGACAAGTTGATTGCGTATTTACCAATTTTAGTAAAGCCTTTGACAAGTTGTGCCATACCTAATACATTAATTTTAAAGCTGAGCAATCAAGGTTTTAATATCAACTTCTTAAATTGGATCTCATCGTATTTAAAAAATAGGCTTTATAGTGTTGTATTTTTTAATGAGTGTTCGAATCATTTTGTTGTCAATTCTGGCGTCTCTCAGGGCTGGCATTTAGGTCCAATTTTATTTGTCTTATTTATAAATGATTTGGTTCCAGTCATAAAAAATTCATCTTTCCTTATTTATGCTGATGACATTAAGCTTTTCAAAAGTATAAAATCTACTTCTGACTGCCTACTTTTGCAAGAAGACTTATTAGAATTTAGGGGGTGGTGCAATAAAAATCGTCTTGTTTTAAATGTTGAAAAAGTTAAATGTGTAAAACCATGAGTTTTACACGTAAAAAAGTTCCGTTTGGTTTTAATTATACGTTTGATTCATATGTCCTTTAAGTAAAGTCTCCGTGTTTTCTAACTTAAGAGTTATTCTTGATCCTAAGTTAACTTTTAATGATCATTTAGACTACATAGTTAAAAAATCTAAAAGGGTCCTAGGATTCATAAAGAGATTCAGTCGCGATTTCCGTGATCCTTATGTTCTTAAGCTTCTCTTTGTTTCATCAGTTAGACCAATACTTGAATAAAGTTGTGTAGTGTGGACACCTCACTACTCCATTCATATAAAAAGACTTGAAGCACTTCAAAGAAGGTTTTTGCGTTTCTGCCTTCGCTTTCTTCCATGGTCACAAGAAAATACACTTCCCCCTTATTCTCAAAGGCTCGCTTTAATAAACCTTAATTCACTCACTAATCATAGGAAGTATTTGCAATTCTGTTTTATGGTTGGAATTACTAATGGGTCAATATCATCTCCATCGGTTCTAGGTCGGTTAAAATGCAATTTTAGTCGTACAAGTATATAAGACTACAGCAACAATTGTGCCATATATAAAGTAGATCAAACTATGATGAAAATAGCCCCCCTCAATCAATTGATAACAATATTTAATAAGTTTTACTTTTGTATAGAGTCTGTAAATTATAACCTAAAATCCATTAAATTCAAAAATATGTTTTTTAATACCTTCGAATAACTAATTAAGATTATAAGTATATTGTTCACGTTAGTATTTAACGAATTGAAATAAATAAATAAATAGATTTTGTTATTATTTTGCAATGCAACAAAAAATCAATTTTCAGTGCTTTTGACATCATACATCTTCAATGTGGGTATTTAACCACAAGAGCAGGTTTGTGCGATCAAGTCATGCATATTTTTATACCAGATGACCTTATAAATAAATTAAGCTTCAAACTTTTTAAAAATATTATTATTTTCTTTTATTACTGCACTACCCATAAAACCATTTTTTTCATTTTCGCTTTTCTCAAAAATATTTCAACCTTTGATCAAATTTTGTTTGCATTCAAGCTTTTAAAAGAATAACTTAAAAATTATTAATTAAAGTTTTGAAAAAAAAACTATTTTAAGAATTTAAAATATATCAATTTTTTTTTTTTTGAAAACTTAATACCTACATATTTCAAAAACTTCTTTGTCGATTTTTATTAAACCTTACACCAAGCTATTTTTAACATTATCTAGACGATTTTCAACAAAAACTATTCTTAAAATCAAATATAACGGTACTTAATGAGCACAAATGTTTAAAAACCTTTCAGGAATATCTTATTTTGCTCGAAAGCAGTTCCTACGATTTTATAGGTGGAATAGGTAAACTTTTTACTATGCAAGTGGGTTGTGGGCAGTTTGATGTTAAAATACATTGAAAACTATTGCAAAACTTCGGCACTTATTCTAAATCAATTAAATTGCAAAAAAATCGAAACTTCAAAAACAAAATTCCTTAATTTCCTAAATTCAAACTCAATCCCAAAAAAATTTAATACCAATCTTTAATACAAACTTCCACTTGAAAAGGAAAAAGAATATTCGTCCACTTCAGCTCCTTGAAATCGAATTGCTTTGCTCTGAGTGTTTACAGGCTTCTGACGTTGTTGTCAATAGTAGTGGTTAGCAAAGTCTATATAACAATCAAGCTTCACAAAAGGGAAGTTTTTTTTTCGCCCACGCATTTCTATGTGTTGCAGTTCTTCAATGGCTGAAGAACTTAGAATCCTCTATAACAAAACAGAAAGGGTTGATGGATGATGTGGCACCAAAAAAGGATTCACTCCAATTTGGAATCCTTTTTTTTCACGGAAACAGTGTGGAATTGTTGTGTGTTGATTGGCGGTGCATTGTTGTTTTTGAATCAATGCGGGATCTCCCAAATCCACTTTGTTTGATTGCATGCAAATATAGTTTTGATGTGTGAGTGCGTGTGTGTAGCTGAAGATTTATTATTGATCCATGTTATCTGTTTTTTATTTTTCCTTGCAGTATATCGGCTCAGAAGAGGTAACGCGGCCAAACACCCGAGCTGAGATTGTCCAGGCCATGCGCCGCATACGGGTAAGTCCAATTATAAATATTTTTTTTTATTTTTTATTCTGTGTCCTGAAGCTGTGCAATGCCTAGATAAATAATGTCATTAAAATAGGCAGCAGGAGAGGAGGCAGCATAATATTTTATTTTTTTTAATTTATGCGAATTAGCAATTTAAACAGAGTTTTTATTTTTAATAAGCTCTTATTTAATTGCCTTGCTCCACTGGTGTTTTTTTTGCCTGCATAAACAACTATAGCAATGGGAAATGTGGTTAAAAGCGGAGGATGTCAGTTTTTGCCTCCGCTTTTGGTAAAAAAAGAGATTTATAGGAGAGTAAGTTAGAAAATATATCGTAGTTAAAAAAAAGGGATTTTTAGAATTATTGGTCGGACGGAAAAGAATTTAATCAGTAAGTCAGGATTGGGTTTGGGTGGTTCTGCTCGTTCTTCTGCTGTTGGTGGTGGTCGGAGTTAAACGAAGTTATGTATATTTCATATTCTGTCCAAAATTATGTTGATGAATTTATGTGGTGTAATTATTCATTTTGGCAGGAGTCCGAAAGGTACCTACCTACCAACATTCACTTTTCTCATCATGAATATTAAATAGAAAAAAAACAACGCACATAATTACGTGGATACGATTGTTATCTCACTCTCGGGCCGTGAGACAGTCGAATGAATTTGAACTGATGATGCGTTAAGGTTGATGTGGTTAAACTCATCCTTGATGGTAGGTACCTAGGTACACGTTGTTTTGTCCTGTTGGTCCTGCACCAGTGTGATGGAATTGATTGGCTTAATTAACGTTGATGATGAAATGCTGGGTAAATAATGTTGTTTTCATTGCAATAATAATCAGTCATTTGGAAAATGCCCAGGATGCTTCATTTCACTATAGGCGATGTATAGGAAGTGTTGTTGTTTTGTTTCGGAGTAAATGAGTTTCATTTAAAAGCCAATGGGTAGCTATATGCCTATGGTGGATGGTGAATGATGATGGCAACTCATGATAACTTCAGAACCAGATGGTTGATTTCATTAAATTAAATGACAGTAGCATTTATGTTGTGCAAAACAATTTGGCCTGTGTGTCTTGTATAATTAGTTTTCTTTTGTTTGCTTTTTTCAAATGAAAGTTTATTTTAGCTTTCGTAGGTTTCCTCTGGAAAATCATGAAATTGTGTTTAAATACCTGCCTTTGTTTTGAGTATTTTGCGCCATAAATTATATAGTTAGGTAGGCTATCATTACTAATTCACTGAATGATAAGTCTGTGAAGGGTTTTCCAAAAGAAAGATACTTAGATAGATGTTAAGATTGAATAAAACAAGTTGTGTGTGATATAAAGGGTGTTTTTTTTAGAGGTATAGAACTTTGAAATGGAATAAAACAAAGGTGATTTTTTTTAAATTGACATGAAATTTACTTAATCGAAATTATAATTTAAATATGGTTTCCAGCATATGGTCTCCATGGCTGCCTCGGACGTAGTCTAATCTTGAGATCCAATTTTCGATGACTTCTTCCAACATTTGTGGCCGTATATCGGCAATAACGCGCCGAATGTTGTCCTCCAAGTGGTCAATCGTTTCGGGCTTATCGGCGTAGACTAGCGACTTTACATATCTCCACAGAAAATAGTCAAGCGGCGTTAAATCGCACGATCTTGGAGGCCAATTCACGGGTCCTTAACATGAAAATTTGCGGTTACCAAACGTTCCCCAAAATAAATCAATTGTGGCACGAGCTGTGTGACATGTTGCGCCGTCTTGTTGAAACCGCAGCTTCTGCACATCATGGCTGTTCAATTGATAACCGAAAGAGTCAGTAATCATGGCTCCATAGCGGTCACCATTGACTGTAACATTCTGGCCAGCATCGTTTTTAAAGAAGTACGGACCAATTATTCCACCACACCATAAAGCACACCAAACATTCAGTTTTTGTTGATGTAACGGTGTCTCAACATACACTTGAGGATTATCATCACTCCAAATAGGGCAGTTTTGTTTATTGACGTATCAATTCAACCAAAAGTGATCTTCATCGCTAAACTAAATTCGCATATGAAAATTCGGATCAACGGCAATCTTGTTTTGGGCCCATTCACCGAATCTGCGCCTTGCTAGGTGATCCTGTGGCTTTAATTATTGCAATGCCAAACCAAACTAAAAATAAATCACTTGACAGCTGAAAAAATGACCGCCAGTTAAAATAGTGTTGCCAACTTAAAGTTATATACCTTTAAAAAAAAACACAATATATATTTAACCGATCGTTTGATTGACTTAGCTGGGAGGGGCTCATCCTAGAGGTCCAATTTTTGTTAACGCTGTGGCATAGATCAGCCTTAATTTGAGTGATGGCACTGGTTCTGTTGATTTTGAAGGTACGGGTCGGATGCGGTTTGTATAAGCATAGAATAAGGACTTAGGAAGACCCCAGAAGAATAGATCAAACGGCGTGAAATCGTACGATCTTCTCTGATGCGTGATGAGATAACCATGCTCTCAAATTCCTCCTGTAAAATGCGCATTGGGGCATCAGCCGAATGGCACGTAGGGCTGCCTTGTTGGAATCACATGTCGTTCGCATCCACATACCATCAAATTTTGGCCAAAGGAAATTGGTCTCCGTTGGTAATGATGACAATGCCACCGTCGTTTTCGAAGAACTATACTTACTTTAATGGACAGCGTTGATATTTTCGACAAGTCTGGAGTTTCATTGACTTTTTTTTTTATTGACTGACTATTCTTTTAACTATTCGACTTGGTTTTGACCAGCAAACGTTGAAAATTCGACTGGGAAGGATGAATATTTTAACCGTAAAATGAGAGCAAAAAGTCTGCATCGTTGCCACAAGAGATTTTGGAAATAAAGTTTTACCATTTGCAGCACGTGTAACTCGACGCTGTTACTTTTCCATGGTGATTTGTCTTTAGTGCTTGCAAAATAAAAAAAAAAACATGGCCACTTTTGAACTGTCAAAATCTACCCGTCTCCATTGGAGAACTGACCTCTATATTAAGACAAAATATCATGTTAGTTTTGAAAGATTTTATTTAATAGTAAAAACCAGACTGTACCTACCAAAAAGATTTACCTACCTACCTTTCCCCTTTTCTCATTTACTCCGTCACTAGTCGATTTATTCGAAAATCGAGTATGTTCAAATGTGCGATGCATTATTTATTCTTCTTAGAATTCATAACTAGCCGCATCTGATTTCAACTCCACATCACTGTTCATTTTATGGGATAACTAGCTATATGATAAGCCAAAAGCAATAAATGATACTTGAATTCTGTTTTCATTGTTTTTGAGTACAGACAAATTCAAAGTAGGTACCAACTTGTCAGTCAAGGATGTACTATAAATCATGAACAAATACTTGTTATCCTGTTTTTCACAATACTTCCTCAACTGAGCGTGACAAATGTGGGATTTTCACTTGACTGCCATTACTGGGTGCATCACGTACAATATTACTCTGACACAACCAACCATCACTGACTTTAGTTTGTCTAGTATTCACTGAAACACACTCAGCTATAGTGTGTTTACGCTGTATACGGGCATAGAAAGGATATTTTATCCTTTTGAAAATTCTCATTAAAGTTTTATATGCTCGCATGACATTTGCATACAAAGCGATTTGGTTTTTGTTTATGGAGAATATATAGATATATTCATATATGTATGTACGTAAATTTACTGTACATTGACTATGAAATGTCCCGATGCCCACAACCACACCCTATACTATACGAAGTCTACGAACCAACTGTTTATGTAGCATCGGATATGGATATGGATGAAGCTCATGCATACAGGGTGGATATAATATTCCAGACGTATAAGTAATTGGTATACATGAAAAGCAATAGTAACAGTAATAGGATAGGAGTTATCCTTGAATAAAGATTTAGAGTTGAAAAGGAAGAGGAAATATTTTCGAAAGAATTTTTTTTTTTATTTTTCTATTCCATTAAACGAAACTGAATTCTTGGTGAATGGTTTCCTAGAGAGTAATCTGAAGTAAACAAGCAAACATGGGTTCGGGTTATAGGTTAAAGCTTTAACATATCTAATTTGAACATTTATTGATTCGATTTTTAAAACGTGATAAGAGATTTCAAAAGTTTTCACTATTGACAGAAATAATTCAAATACGTAAAGGAAATGTGGTGTGGATGGATAATTTTATGATTTCAAACCTTATTTTGGATCTATAATTTTATTATTTACAAAAAGGTTCCTATATTTTCTATTACTTACGCCCAATTTCTTCACAGAAGTACTAATCCAGCCTAGTACCCAGTCTAGCTAGACCAACTACTAGCTCTGGTACTCGGTCCTAATGAAAAGTAAGTACCTGAGCATTTCTTCACATCACTAGTACCATATCTAAGTTCACCAAGCGGTACTAGGACTTAATACGTCTAAAACTGGTTTAATTCTAATTTTGACAATATTTTGGCATTTCAAATATTATTTTGATATTTGTTTTGACTGAACGATTTTTATTTTATTCTATTTTCGAATGAATTATGTCAATTTTCACAAAAAGGGGACATAATATCCATTCCACGATACCAATTTACCAATTTACGCAGTTTGCAGCAAAACGGTGGTCGTCATTGCAACAAACCTATAGAGAGTGGGAAGATGAAGAATGCACATAAAGTCCTACCGATATTTACAGGAGTGATCAGTGCTGCTCTGTTTTGAATCACCATCCAGATGAAGCATTTGATTTGAGTAGAGCATTGTATGTTATTTTTCGCGTGGAGTTTTGGACATTTTTCTATGGTGTTATGTGTGTGACAGGCTTGGAGAAATGCCCTTTATTGTGTGCATTTCATGTGCGGTCCATGCAATGCACTGGTCGCGTTTGGGGAAATATCCAGAGCTATCAGGATAGGTTTTGTGTTTGTTTTAATCCCTTATGAAAACAGTAAATGCAAAAACAACAGCCTTTTTAATAGCTTTTCGAAACTGTCCACAACACTATTAATCATTTTAGATATGACGTTGTTTATCGATATAATGTCCATAAACAGTGGCAATATGTATTTTTACGACTGCATTAACACACGTCCATCCAACGGATTCATTAAAGAAAATGATAAAAATTACTCTAAATCAGGAATAAGCGCAACTAGACTGCCGATTTGAAAGTCCTAGCTAATACCGAGTTCTAAATAGTACTCCGCACCAACTTGACAGAACTAGGGCTTAGTACTTTTGTGAAGAAATCATTTGGTACCGATTTGAGTACTAACAACTGGTATAATAACCAGGTACTAGTTGATTTTGAGGAGCCAGCTAGTAACGAGTCCTAACTGATACTCGGTACCAAATTGACAGGACTACGACCTAGAACTTGTGTGAAAAAATGAGTTGATACCGATTTGAGTACTTATTTTAGGACTAGTACCGGTACTAGCATTAGGACTCTGTGAAGAAATTGGCCGTTAATGTTGTATTACAAATTTTGTCAAGAGCAAATAAAGGAATCCTTTACTTCGTCTGTGCTTGGCGACTTTATTGCCTTGAACCATGAGAACAACCCACCTGGAAAAAACTACATATTTTTCCCAAGTTTAGCCGAGGCCCTAGAAAGTTAACAGTAGGACGGGGTTAACATGTCAGATATCAAATATGTACTTGTGTAAGCTCCTTGCTAGAAAAAACTTGTTGGGATTGTGATCAAAACTCAACTTTTCGGAGCAAGTGCTCGATTTGGTATGAATAAAATACTTGAGAAGGTGCTCAACGATTGAGAATCAACATGTTTGATGAGCACTTCCACAAGGTAAGTAGATACGAGGAACCTATACTACAATGTTTGGTATGAATAAACCCAAGCAAGTGCTCAATCGGGATAAGTAAGCCCAGTTGGTACTTGGTGGCTCAAGGTTGAAGCAAATAGAGTTTTATACTTTGTTTCTAAAACTCTTGGTTCATGCCAACTAGCTGAATTAAAAAAAGACGAAGATTATAAAGGGTGTTTTTTTTTAGAGGTGGTGTGGTTTTCAATCTGGCAACACTTTTTTCGAAGTTGGTCTTTTTGACAGCTGTCACTTGATTTATGCTCAGTTTGGTTTGCCATTTCATAATTAATACGCTTACTCCTGAACAACGTTTGCAAATCGTTCAAATTTATTACCAAAATAATTTCGGTTCGGTTCGAGAGACGCATCGCGTGCTGCGTGCAATATTCGGTCGGCATAATCGCCTAGCAGAGACGGTAATTCGAGCAACCATGGATCAGTTCCGCACCACGTTTACTCTAGTGGATAATGCGCATCCTCAGAGACGCCCGTACACTGCGCACTGAAGACGCTATTTCTGCTGTGGAGCAGAGTATCGAAGAAGACCCGAATGAGTCCATCCGCCATCTCGGGCAACAATTGGAGCTGTCGAAAATTGGGCCTCTCGGCTGGAATTTATTCGAACCAGCCGCGACGGCAACTTGCCCGAAATCATTTTTAAAACATAATGGCAAAAACATATCTTCATAATAAAGCTAAATTCTTGCGCATAACATTAAATTATATGCATTTTATTTCTTCTTGAAAACCACACGTTTAAAAAAAATACCATTTAAATGTGTATTTCGAAGTGAATGGTTTTTTATATTTGGGATATGCATTCACTCTTAAAATTTGCTGTAGGCTCTTGTAATATTAATTTTAATTTTTACTATGTGTCTTCTAATAATTGGCGCATTTTGTCAATTTATATGTAATTTTAAAAAAATAATTCACAACAGGTATGATGTAGGTGTTCTTAAATTTAATTCATACAAAACGTGAGCAGGTGCTTTTTTTTCTGAGCACCTCCTCAGCTTATTGAACACATGCTCTGAGTACGTGCTTCGTTTTATTCATATTAACCAATATCCAAGTGAGTTTTTTAAGGGCCTCATTAAAATTAGATTGTTGTACTGGAGGAAAGTGTGTGTCATGCTTTTATTCATTTTATTTCATCAGAAAACAATTTAATTCAATATGAATCTATTGGGGCACTATAACTTTTACAGTTGCTGAGGGAACAATTGAACATTTTCGAAAAACAAATTTGTCATGCGATCCAACAACCCCCAAAAGTCGTTCTTTTCTTAAACATGATGCTTTCGTTTTTTGTCTGTTAAATACAGAAATTAAAAAAAGAAATTCCTTCGAGAAAAAACTCCTCCATTCTTAGTAAAATATACAATACGATCTTAATAAATCAAAAAAAAAAAAAAAAAAAAACCACAACAGCAAAACAAGTGCTCAACCAAAAACCAAGATAACACTTCTTTCCATAACAGCAAAAGTTTTAACTGCCGCTATCATGTTAGAAAATTTACCCCAAACCCACTCTCTCTCCACATTTTCAAAAACCCTTCTCCGCAGCACATCAGAGTAGGTATAATGTTAGCCGTAATGTATTCCAAAAACAAAAACCCTTAATGGGATGAGTTCGTACTGTAAATTAGAATCTACTCTCGTTTGAACTTTTTGAGTTAAAAAGCTTGGTTAAGTAATTTATTCAAACTTATTCGCAAAATAATCCCCGTGTTGTAATATATGTTCGCATTAGACTTTCATCACATATTCTTGTACCTATATGTCTGATGGCCTGGGTACCCGGTACGAATACCTATAGGAACAAAAAAAACCCTTACACACGCAAAATCATGTGTAGAGGTATAGAGTGCCATTTGCGAATAACACTTTTTTTTGCCGCCCTCAATTACCATATAGCGCCCCTATAAAAGTCATTCAAGCGAACGATCTTTTTAGCTTAATCTGTGAAAACAGAAGAAAAAGTTTTGAAAACATTTTTTGTTCGTAATTCCTATTCCAGGGGACCAGCAACAAATTTTATTACTGAAAAACTTCTAATGGATATGAGGTAGGTTGGTATTTTTCGTCCTGTTTTTTTTTTTGTTCCGTTTATTTATCTGGGAGATAGAAGTAAGCCATTCAATTCTGAAATTACTCGAAAAAGTTTCAGCAATAAATTAAGTTCTTTTTGATATAAAATTCATAGATACGAAGCTACTCACAGAAAAGTACATACATAAGAGCATGATAATAACTTTATTGGGGTAAAAAACAAAACGGAAGGTATAGGCTGGATGGTTGGCTTGGCCTGCTTTAAAATAAATATCCTAAGTGGTATGGAATTACCGTGATAACAGACACCTAAAATGGCCCTTTCAATAATAATACTATACCTAATACCTATAGGTACAACTGAAAAGGTCTTTAGCTTTCTCTTTTCAACAATACAACTTTCAACCCGAGGATTTAACCCTGTGTTCTGAAAGCAAAGAATAGAATTCAAGTGATTATGCAAATTATTGTAAATGGCGCCCAACAGAAACAACCTCACAATAAGCTATAATTGACAATGCGCCTTCTTTTTGGTATTTCTATTGGAAAATTTCATCGAAGTTTAGTTTTTTTGTTCAGGTTAATGGGGAATGGGGTTCTTCTAAAGGATATTTTTTTTTTTATTGTTTTTGTAAATGAAATTCCGAGTTCTATCTTTCATCTTTGATTACGAGGCGTCGGCGGCAGCGGCGTTTACGGAAAGGTGTTGGTCGGAGGTACCATAAATTACTTTAATATGGGGGAATTTATGATTTTCAATAATATTAACGATGAATTTAAACATTTTATCAATTATTAATTGAGTATAATAATTTTTCTATTCAATGATTTTAATTATGTTTTTTTTTCTGATTTTCAGTATGACTACAAAGTACGAAATGAAAAGAAGAAAAAAGTCACAATAACCGTTTCGGTGGAAGGAGTAAAAGTATTATTAAAAAAGAGAAGAAGAAAAGTAAGTTTTTTTTTTTTTTACAGAGTTAAATAAAGTTAATTGTATATTCTTCTAATTTTTGTTTTTTTTTTTTTTTTTTAGAAAAAACAATGGAATGGCGAACCAGAAGAATTTCTATATCATCCCATTTACAGGATATTTTATGTTTCACATGACAGTAGCGATCTCAAGATATTTAGTTATATTGCCCGAGATTCTAGCACCGATAAATTTAAGTGTGCAGTATTTAAGAGCAACAAAAAGGTGAGTTATTTGATTTTAAATTAAGTTTAAGTTAGTTAAGGTTTTATTGTTTCAAAAAATTATATTTTTGGATTTTTTTTCTCAATATTATTATCGTCTTATTAAATTAGTGAAATGTTATATAGGTATAATAAATATATTATATTATTTGTATTTGATTTCAAACTTTAAAGAACTTTTTTCCTGCAGTCATCAAATTTTAAATATTTTTCAGAAAAAAAGGGTAAACAATTAAATTTTCAAAAAGTGGTGATGGGGTTGGTTAAAAGCTTTCTCTTTTGGTGGCAAAAGATTCATAATTTTGAATATTTGTCCAAATAAAAACTAGCCAAACTAAAATAAAAAGATCTTCAGTTCAGTACTTGCAGGAGAGTTTATTTCAAAATAACTGCTTCTGTACAAACCATAACCACACTATACCAAAGAAATGTCTACTGAAAAAAATACCAAACCATTGACTAACCTATATGAGTTGTTGTTGTAATAGTTCGAAAAATTCAATACATTCACAATGACTAGGCTGCCACACAGCCGAGGGCAGAATGATCAAGAATTAAGTAACCAATACTTGTCACTTACCATTAAGAAATTTCCTGGGGTTGGGGCTGTTTGCGTAATTTTTTCATAAAGCTTTGGGATTTGGAGCTTTTGAGAAATCTCAGATTTGAAGTAATTTATGATTCAAACTACGGAAAACCTGTAGGAGCTTTATAAATGGACATCAGGTTTAAACAAGCCAGTGCTGAAAAGAGTATAGCAAGAAAATTTTTCTAAAACTTAGAAATGAGGTTTGAAAGTTGGAAATGGAAATTTATGAAGATTTTGATTACGATCCTATGGAAGATGACGAAGAACGAATAACAAAAATTGTATTTGAATACTTTCAATTTTGTTAATAATTAGAAACATCATTTGCAGTACACTAAGATGAGACGGACAAGTGAACACGTACAGTAAGTACAGTATCTTTGTATCGATATGAGGATCATTAAATTCTTTCGAAAATCTCTTGATTAATCCAAGGCGGCTCCTTGCCTTACTTAATATAATGTCAATGTGAGGATTAAATGATAGTTTGGTGTCAAATAAAACTCCCAAGTCATCAAATGTATCTATTCGATCAACCAAACTATCATCTATGAAATAAGAAGACAAAAGTGGCTCCTTCCACCTTCAGTATGAAATGACTTTGCATGTTTTCGTATAAAGTTCCATTCTATTTAAAGTAGACCATTCGAAGACTCTGTCAGTATCATGTTGCAAAAACAAGTATCCGTTTGGATTTATGAAGCCATAAAAAAGCTTGAAGTCATCAGGGAAAATTAAATTTTTTGAATGTAGAATATTAATAGCAATGTCATTAATTAGCAGTATAAATAGTAGTGGCCCAATATAACTGCCTTGAGGAACCCCGAATGAAATATTTATTTATTTAGACAAACAGTTGTTACATTTTACATATTGCACCCGATATTTTAAATACGATTGGATCCAAGCAAGTATATCCATTCTGGAAACCCACATCTTTCCAATTTCAATAAAAGAATAGAGTGGCTCACCCTAAGGCTTTGCTTAAATCTGCGTAAAATACATCAGTTTGAAGTTCATTTTGCTTTTGGTTAGTGAACTTGAGAAGATTCGTTGCCGTAGACTTTTTGAGACAGCATCAATGTTGTTCAGGTACAATTAGTGATTGGCAAAAGAATTGAATGTGTTTGCAGACCATATTTTCAAAAAGCTTTGGTATATATGAAAGTTTCGCTATTCCTCGATAATTCTCAGCCCTGTTTTTATTTCCACACTTATGAAGTGGTGTAATGAATGAAGATTTCGACAAATCAGAAAAAACTCCAGATGACAGTGAACAGTTAAATATGTAGGTTATTGCAGAACAAATAAGAGACTTACAAGTTTAAGAAAAGCTTCTTACAAATATGAACCTCGAAAACCTCAATAAGTGGTTTGGGCCTTTTATGAATGAAAATTTAACTGAGTTGAGTTGCCTCTGCAAACAAATTGATCTTGTATTTAATCGTCTCAACGAAAGCTGAGCTTTAAGCACAAAAATTTTAACACAAAAGTTTGTTCATAATATCGAAAACACATATATTATGTATATGTTCAGATAAGTTGAAAAGATACTATAATAACATCAAGCCATTTATTTTAAGTCAAAATTTTGAAGAGAGACCTCAGTTAAGTTAAGTCATCTAAATAAGGGTCCACCAAATAACTTTTCTTTTTTTTTTGAAAATGGCGCAAAACATCGAGTGTAGCTTCGGCTGTGTGGCACGTAGCGCCGTCCTGTTGAAACCAAATGTTGCCAATATCCTCCTCTTCAATTTTTGTGAACAAAAATTCATTCAACATGGCCCGATAACGATCGCCATTGACTGTAACGGCCACTCCTTGCTCATTTTCGAAAAATGGCCCAGTTATGCCTCTGGACCAAAAACCGCACCAAACAGTATAGTGACTCGTTTTGGGTGTATCGGCTTTTCAATGTATGCGTGCGGGTTTCTGTGCCCCAAATGCGACAATTTTGCTTGTTTACTACCCGCCAAGATCAAAATGAGCTTCATCTGAAAAAATGATTTTTTTGGCAAAATCGGCATCTTCTCTAAGTCGATCGGAGGCCCACTTAGCCAAGCATATACACAACCATATTCGTTCAGCGGAAGGATAAAACCAATTATCTGTCAAATCAGACATGAGCTAAGTGTTACCATTCACGAAATAAGCACTAGTTGAAAAAAAACGTTAGATGGCGGACCCTTTATAATAGAAAATTTGGATCTTATATCTATAAAGAGCCACGAACCTAGTCTTAGGTATTTGTTTTTTTATGTCAATGAATTAATACAAATTATTTTTATTGCATGTCTTTGAGTTAAGACAAAAATTGACTCTCAAACTCATTACGTTTCCCCAGTAATTCGGCTTCCAATGTTTAATTTGTTTAAGTTTTAAAGAAATTAATATCGTGTTTTTCAATAAGAGCAAAAAACAAAAACGGTTTTGGATATCAATGAAATTTTTGTGAAAGTACGTTCGATGTCATTATGTATGGAACTCGATTTCTTTTGCATGGCCACCACGGGCACGCTTGCAGAAGTCCAGACGCTGAACCCGATTTTCGACGGTTTTCAAGCATAAATCGGCTGCAATTTCACGTTCGATATTCGTACGAAGTTCATCAATCGTCGCTGGCTTGTTGGCATAGACCATAGACTTGACGTAGCCCCACAGGAAATAGTCTAACGGCGTCAAATCGCACGACCGGGGCGGCCAAGCGACTGGACCATTTCGTGAGATAATACGTTCTCCAATCTTGGTTTCCAATAAATTGATTGTGACATTCGCTGTGTGGCTTTTGGCGCCGGCCGTCCTGTTGGAACCACATGTTCTCCAAGTCAATATCATCTAATTGGGGCCAAAAATATTGGGTTATCATTGAACGGTAGCGATCCCCATTCACAGTTACGTGCCGGTCTTTATCATCACGGAAGAAGTACGACCAAATAACGCCGCCGGCCCATAAACCACACCAAACCGTATTTTTTTCGGGATGCAATGATGACTCATGGAGTACGTGTGGATTGCTGCCTGACCAATACCGCATATTTTGTTTATTGACGAAGCCATTCAACCAGAAATGAGCCTCATCCCTGAAGATTATTTTTCGATTTTTAGCGCTCTTAACGTTGGGACCACTGACTCCGAATTTCGGTGGTAAATTTCAATAATTTCGACTCGTTGTTGGCTGGTATTTCTTTCCATCACCAAATGGCAAACCTTACTGAAGAGAAATGTCAAAAGAGCGGCAAGAAATATGGCGTCATTTGCTGTCCCTGTTGCTCTACTTTTGTAGCGTCCCTGTTGAAAAACCCTTTATAATGACAAAAAACGAACAAAATTAGAAACTAAGCAAATCATTACTTAAGATAAATTGAAAACCTCGAGAAGATCCCATTTAGGAATATGTACCTTCAAAAATCAAGTTTAAACATTTCTCGAAGCTTCCAAAAATTCTCATATTGATTCTTGTATTCCTTGTTCATTAAGAAGAAATACCACATTGAATTTTTTTCTTCGGTTCATTTCTCCCAGCAGATTGAAATCGACCCGCTCATGATTTATTTATACCCTATAACACTTGAAAAGAACACCAAAAGCATAAATCTTTTATTCGGTGTTTATGCGGACACAAGAGCGAACTGAATAAATTCTATTTTCTTACCACAGAATTATTAAGTAAAACACGCACTTTTTCGGAACAAGCAAATACAAAAAAAAAAATGAAAACAAAAAAGAAAATTACAAGCCTCGGCCCCGAAGTACGAATATCAACAAATTATTCTATTTGTAATGAATTTATTAAAAGGTTCGGGCCAAAGAAAGGTACATCACCATAGAGCAAAACAACTAAACTCTGCTCTTCCCGTCACGCGACACCCACCGTGCGTCGGTCGCCAGCGCCCCTTCTCGACATTGTTCAATTCAGAATATTATATTTTTGTTTTTCCGGAAGACTGGAGTCTATTTAGCTCATTGAATTAAATAGAGGGAGATTCAGGTGGAAACAAATGGTTACCAATAGAGTGTATCCGTAACGCTTTGCATAATTTATAATATTCTGAATATCCTTACGCAGAGTAGTGTGTTGTTATAGTATATTGTAATGTGTAGGTTTCATTATGCGATTGGAGATGGGTCTCTAATAGCTTTAATTAATTACCATGCTTTTGGTTTATGTGTGGAAGCAATGAGCAGGGTAAATGTGTTCAATTCATTAAGATCCTTAAAAGATTATATCAAAGGTGAACATGAAATTAATATTACATAAAACATTGATATAAAATTAGTGCAGGTATTTAAATACATAAACTGGATGCTTTCATGGAAATTAATATTGCTCATGAAGTTTTCATGGATTTAAGGAAGGCAGAAATGTCTATCTTAAAACGTTTTCCTGTTCGTTGAGATAATATTCAGAAGTTATGCGGGAAGAATGTATGAAGATTAACATTAAGATCTCAGAACTATAAACTGATCAAATGTGTCTTAAAGACGCCTTGCTTTTTTTTCAAACCGAGACGAAATATTCAAAATTTTAAAATTTGGTCAAAGTCGCTCACAAGGTGTCACTAAGGTTATGTATTAGTCGGCTATGCTGTCTCATCTATTTATCTCATTGTATTTAAGGTTGAGAGTGCCTGTATGTTCCTTAGAGCTTTTCATTGAATCTTCTCCTCCACATCGTCTTTCCGATCTTGAGAAGGTCCGTTAGCTTCTTCACTATGCGCAGTAGTACCGAAACGATTAAGTTTTATTTCTGTTCCTTTGACAGTAGCTTTTACTGATTCCTGTCTTCTTAATCCAACATAAAAAGCAGTTGGCATCTCAAATCGCAGTGGTAATTAGATTTTTGGTTATTTTTCTCTCATTTTCTATAAATCGCGTTGCTTCTTTTCTACAATATCATTTACTAATTTTAAGTGACATTGTGAGGAATATGTACATATTTCTCGCTC
Organism: Leucozona laternaria; assembly: GCA_932273885.2. Classification (NCBI taxonomy): domain Eukaryota; kingdom Metazoa; phylum Arthropoda; class Insecta; order Diptera; family Syrphidae; genus Leucozona; species Leucozona laternaria. Next base: position 128,715,365 of record OW026367.1, on the reverse strand, counting down.
TTAACTCAAACCCAATATACCTACTGATTGATTTCTCTTCCCCATTTCACATAAGTACAAGGACAAAGCGTCTTATTTGTTGCAACACAGTAGTTTTTCTTTTTTTTTTGAAATTGAAATATTTTTGAAAAAAAATTAGATCGGTATTCAAAAATCTAAAATTGTGTATAAAATCAGCTGTACCTCTGCACGGAAGAAAGAAAAAGACAAAACATCAATTTTTGAAAAAGAAAGTGTTACACAACTATTCCACCCATTAACCCCAAGTGTGTTTGGATCATTCAGGCACAAATTGGGCCAGTACGATGCGCCTATAGTTTCAAATTTGTATCTGTGTGTGTGTATCGTCAAACTTTCGTTCAAGAAAGATGTTATAAGAATAAGGAAACCTTCAAAACATTTATTTCTCAAGACTTCATCTATTCGGTTTGGCATATAGTCTACAAACTTCTGGCACTTTTCTTGAGGAATTGAATACCACATTTATCGGACAAATCTCCAGAGATCAGCTTTCTTGGAAGGTTTATGCTTACTAACCTTAATGTTCAGCACATTCAAAAGGTTCTCAATATCTCAATAGAATTAAGGTGGTTCGATTGGGAAGGGCACTCCATAATGTCCAAATTGTTTCGCTGAAAGTAGAGCTTTATTGACTTTGCCATATGCTTGGGGTTGTTGTCTTACTGAAAACGCCATTTAAGGGGCATATTTCCGTCAGCCAACGGCAGGATAGTATTTTGCAGTATGTCCACAAACAAAAAAAAGCATTATATGCTATCTATAATAAATTTTGGATCAACGCGCCATGCTTCACTGTTGGTTTTGTCTACTGCGGATTGTAGGCCTCGCACTTTGGTACAGGGTTCCCAGGTTCCCAAAACATTTTTCCCCTTTATTTTGCACCAATATGTTTTATTTTCCCCTAATTTTCAAAAAAAAATCCCTTTTTTCCCCTATGTAAACTACGTATAAATTTGTTAAGAAAAAATTTTAAATTATATTTTTTTTTTAATATATTTTATAACATCCATGTAAATGTATGTATACTTATGTAAAATACCTATATCAAATACATAACATAACAGATTGAAAGTCAACAAAAAAAAACCGATGAAAAAGAATTTTAAGAGCCTGTTTCATAATGCGACGACGAAACGAGACGTCAGCGTGACGAGAAACGCTGCTAACTTTTTCTCGTTTTAAAATTATTCCCAAATTCACAATTCGGCGAGTTTATTGACAACGAATTTTTTGACGTATAATAATAATAAAAATAATAATATAATAATAATAATATGTTTGTTTTACTGTGAATCGAAACAGTAGAGAATCTTTTTTTGTTAAAGTAAATATTTAAATCTTTCGTTTGTTTTCCCATTTTTGGTATTTACAGAATTGAATGAGATAACTCAAATTCATACGCTCCGGTATTCTAGAATAGCAATTGATTTCATTCTGTCAATTAGTTTTGAAAATGAAAATTGTGTTCTAGTCGCTTCGCGTCTTTTGTTCAATTTTTCGAACTCACGGCATGAAGACGAGAAACCATTTATTATGTAAACTCTGGTATACTTTAATTGGTTGAAATTGGTTTGACAAATACAACGAGTTCTCGTCACGCTCACGTCTCGTTTCCTTGTCTCATTGTCAAGCTTCCACGAATTCCTATAAATGTGAAAAGAATAAAAGCATTCAGATACTCAAAAATCAAAAGTGACGTGTTGCATCAGCGTATTTTTTAACATGATTTTACACTTTTATTTTTTAAAAGGCTGTTTACCTGGGAACCCTGCTTTGGGAGATGAACATAAACTGTTTTCCATCCTTCCTTTCATCTGGTGAATTTTGGCAAAACATATCCGCTTCTGGGTGTGTATTTGTTTTTTTGTTAATGGTGCCTTCCTTGAAGATCGTGCGTGAAGGTCATCATCCTGTAAGATACGATGAATCATTCTAGCATCCCTATTTCTCGCTGCAGATCTTTTGAGTACATAAAAGGATTCGTTTTATTTTTTCTTATCAACGTAGCTTTGTCTGTTGCAGTTATTTTAGAAGGACGCCCTTTGGTACCTTCATTTATTTTGGAGTTTATAGCATTCCACATCATTCTTGCAGCCCTTCCAATGACCCCTTCTGTTCAGTGACAAAATAAAATCAGCTGATATTTTGACACATATACACTTGAAGAGACATTTTTGTTGACTAGCTTTCCAGTCACTTTCCAATAAAAGTTGCCTTGATTTGAAGTCGATTTTTTGACAGCTGGATGGCCTTACCTTCAAGGCCTTTATGTCTTCTGAACGTACCTAATGTTATGACATTTGGAGTTGATGTGTCATTTCTTGGTTTCGTCTCTCTTTTTCTTACATACAAATTTTCTTTTATGTGTTCGTTGTTTATATACAACAAAATCTTGTTTATAAAGGGTATTTTTTTTAAATGTGTGGATTTCAAGAAATAAAATGCAGAAAATTTAATGCTATGGCCAAGAATTAAGCTTTATTATAAAGATAAAGGTTTGCCATTATGTTTTAAAAATGATTTCGGGCAAGTGGCCATAAATTCCAGCCAAGAGGAGCTATTTTTCCACAGCTCAAATTGTTGCATGCGATGGCGGATGGACTCATTCGGGTCTTCTTCGATACTCTGCTCCACAGCAGCAATATCGTCTTCAGTGCGCAGTGTACGGCCGGCGTCTCTGAGGATGCTCATTATCCACTAGACTAAACATGGTGTAAAACCGATCCATGGTTGCTCGAATTTAAGGCTCTCCCAAACCAACGCGAATATTTCTGAACGACGTTGAAACTTTCGCCTGTCTTAATTTATTTACATGGAGATTAATGGGAGCACCCACACTGGCGCGATGCGAATCTTCGAACATTATTCAGTAGTCGTATATTCGCGCCAGTGTTTCGCGTTGGTTTGGGAGAGCCTTTATACGATTTCGCGATTATGTCGACCGAATATTGGTCGCAGCCAACCCTTATTTTGGTAATAAATTTGCACGATTTGTAAACGTTGTTCAGGAGTAAGTCTTTTCATTATAAAATGGCAAACCAAACTGAGCATAAATCAAGTGACAGCTGTCAAAAAGACCAACTTCGAAAAAAGAATTGCCAGATTGAAAACCATACGTCTGTCACACACCCTGTATAAGATATACATATCTTGGATTTTTAGAATTTCTTATATCCTTGTTATACTGTAGTAAAAAAACATCTGCTTTTATAAAAATGCTCGCACCCAGCAACAAAAGTATTTTTGGACCACTGATGGACTTGTAAAGATGAAAGTCTTAGCTTTCCATTGGTCACCCATCAATATTTCATACTAGCAATCCCGCAGCCCTTGAAATTCGAGAACCAATATTATAATTATTCTGATGGAAGATTCTAGAAATTTTAACATACAGTTTCAATAAATTTTGTTATTTGAATTATTCTACATTCTCTCCAAATATTTTTCCACTCAGCGTTTGAAAATTGGTCAATGTCAATGCCGTGAATTTACGCTTGTTAAACAAATATTCTCTGGCTCGTATATTATAAAATTTTATCGACTTAAAGTATTCGTGGATAAATAATTCAATAGATTTATATATTCTGCTTTTCTATGCGACCAAAACCTTTTTGGTTTCAGTTAAAAAGAAGCTCATCTTTGAAAATGTAATCTTCTTCAGTCTATACGTAGTCTATTTTATAAAACATTACGGATAAACTATTTGTTTACTTTCAAAGATTTCTGTTTTTGAAGGTTTGGTTAAAACAAAAACAACTTGGAATGTTCTATCGCTATTTTGGTTAATTGAAGGGAAGCTGTCCCGGTCTTAAAAAGTATAAAAAGTATACCCCATCTCGATATTTCTTTCATTAACTGTACAAATTATTGTTCAGCCGACCATAAAATCACTAATTTATCAGCAGATTAACGACCGTATATTCAGAAACCGAAATTGCGAAGAAGGTCTACGCCATTAGGTAGTAAGTTACACTACGATGAAAGTTCAAAATTTCAATTTTGTTTCCATTTGGTGAATTTACTTTTTGTGTGTATTTGGATATACATATGTACATAAATTCGTGTCCGACTTTTCCCCTAAGGCATCGAAACAATGATAACATTTTATTCAATTCATTTTATGGCTTAATGCCTTTCCAATTTGCGTTTGCTTATTTCTATACCACAATCTATATGGTCCATGTCGAATAAAAAATTAATGCTTTCTATTGTCGATGCATTAAGACATGTTTCATCCTCGCCTCCTTGCTCCTGTGTCTGTGAACATTTTACTTGCAATAAAACGTATCATTTTATCCTTTCGACGATTTTATTTTTGTATGTACCTACATACATATATCTCTTTTGTTTTATAGCTGAATAACATTGAGAAAGGTAGCATGAAGCTATTCTCATAAATTTGACCCGAATTTTTATTTTCTTATTCCTCAAAACCCTCCTAAAAGTTACCGCTTAAGGAAAAAAACATGAGAAATGAAAACAATTTGTCCAGTGGTTGGCGCCGCTACTGCTGCTGGTGGTGAAAACTGGAAATGGAAAGGATAATACCATCGAGCAAAAGTAAATATCCACAAGGCAGTTAAAGTGCCATGAATTTAATATGCCACAGACATCCGCAAGGAGCTTTTGTGTGTTTATTTCTCATAATGGTTGTTAATGTGGGAATGGAGATGTTCTTCTCATCAAAACGAACAATATCGAAGTTTTAACGTTAAATCGTTGAGATGGAAAATTCAAATTTGATTTTTCAATTTCAATTCAAATACTCTTACATACCAACCCCAATATCTATATGTATTTGTATATATTGACCTTTTCTTTTGCTTCCGGTTATATCTGCTTGTTTATGATGTTTATTTTTGTTATCGATGTGAATTGAATTTCAAGAACACAAAGTGGTTGAAAGTGTCATTTGGAGCCCTTAACTTTGACGAAAATAAATCGCAAAACTTTATAAATACATAATTATGTATCTTTACTTTGTGAAATTTAAAAATCAAGTTTTTACAGAAATTGAATAAATAAGTAAATAGAAAAAAAATTAAACAATATTTTAAAAATCTTAAAAAGAAGAAGAAGTGTGTGTGGGATATTTAAATTTTGTTGGCCTTTTTCCAGGCGACCGCCAATACCTGTCGCTCAGATTTAATGCACTCGATTTTGAATTTTACTGCTCTGGGGACTGGGACTGGGACTGGGCTGGGACTGGGATGGAAGCGGTAGTAATGTTGTAATGACTTTGTTTGTGTATCCATGGCAATATATCATTAGCTATTTTTGGACAAATGAATGGGTATAGAAAAATACAAGGTGCATATTTTTGAAAATAGTGTTTCAATTATTTGTTAGAATTTATATTTTGAATGCTCTTCTTAAGGCTTGATCACATAGTGAGCAGCAAGCGACAGAGCAACTGAGTGGCAGAGTGACTGGAGTGGCAGAGTGACTGAGCGGCAGAGTGATTGAGCGGCGGAGTTACTAAGCCACTGAGCGACAAGTTCAAGCGACAACTTGGCAAAGTTCTAATTAGTTACTCGACACATAAATTTCGGCATAGGGTCATTAGTCCAGTTGAAATAAAATCACAGTTGTCTCGGAACCAGCTGAATAGGTTAAAAATGAAAAAAAAATATTTTTTGAATTGTGAACTTATGACCCTGTATATCTATGCATATTTACGTGTCGAGTAACTAATGAGAAATTTACTAAGAACTTAGTTATAAAACATTTATGAACATGCATACTACCAATTTTTATAAATTCTTTCAAATAAACGGCTCACAGTGGCCCGTTAAGGCAAAAGTGCTTGCGAAATTCATTTTTCGGGTGGGTTTATAATGCAAAACTTTTACTTTTTTTGAATTAACAAATGTTTGGAGCTCTAGTAATCGAAAAAATTATTTCTTTTGTATGAATGGTTTGACTTGTAGAGCGAGTCAAAGTTGACAAATTGTTATGGTTAGAAAAAAAGCAATTGATTTTAATTTTTTTTTTTTATTCTGAGTGTAAAAACAAGGAAAAAGGTGTAAATAAAACTTTTTTTTTGTTATTTTTACTTGATATATGTGTTAATTACTATAATCAGAAATGATAAAAAAAAATGATAATTTTTTTAAACTGCTAAATTTAATGTTTTTTTAAACACCCATTTTCTGATTTTTTTTTGTCAGGTGCAGAAAAAAAATCATGGAAAATATTTTTTCTCTGTTTTGCAGGTATGAGTGTTGGTTTGAAATAAAATCGTTTTGAAATTTAGAAGGAAAAACCTACCTAAGTTTTTTAAAACGGTTTTATAGCTTATTTCTTGTGACCCCTAATAAAACTTTTAAGTATGAATGTTTTTGATTTCGGGTATGATAAATTATTGTCAGGTAGTTTGATGGATAAGAGTTTTTAACTGGATTAGAATTTATTTTAAAGATTTAAACCTTATAGGTAAGCAGATTACCTTATTAGGATTTCATAAAATTGAATATTTTTAGTGTAGGTATTTAGTTTTATAAGAAAGTAGGTGTATAAAAAGATGAAACATTGGGATAAAATTATCATTGAAAACTTGAAGAGTAGCAGTTGTATAAGGAAAAATTATTTAAAAAGGATATAATATACAATATTTTGTTTGAACTTTTTGTCAAAGATGAGAGTCTTGAAGAGTTCTTTTTTGCCGAAATAAGTGAATACCAACTATCCGGTGAAAATTTACCGGAAAATAAAGCAAAATTAAAAAGCTTTTATTACAACATTAATATAAAATATTTCATACACAAAAATGAGGAATGGCTTTCTTCATCTCTCCATATCAAAACCGGACAAATGAGCTTGGACTTGATGTGGATAAACCAAAGCAAGGATTTGGAAATAGCAATTATGGAAACACTTCAAGGAGATTTTTGAAATATCTGAGGCAACCGCTCGAATAACTGGAGTCAATAAAGAAGTTATAACCAGGATCAAAATAATATTCAATATTTTGAATAGCAGGGAAGTAGTGAATACAGTTAAATTTGGAGAAGACACCAAAAAAACCGCAGAGTTATTGAAACAAAAGTACCCTGAAAATCAACTCACACCTACTCTTCATAAAATTTTGGTTCATAGTCAAAATATCATCGAATACCAATCACTACCACTAAGCCCAGGAGTCTGACTACAAGAAGTACAGATATCAAAATACGTGCAAAGTTTCAAGAATTCGGCTGAATGAAGACCTATTTAACATTCTAGCAATCTCATCCGATTAACTTATTTCTTCCTTAAGGCATGTAAGAAACCAAAAAGATCTGAAAGCACAATACTCACCGGAAATTATAAGTTTATTACGCATTACCCCGGACTTAGGTGATAGTTTCCAAGAAATTTAATGTTTGTATGTAAATTTTTGTTTCTTTTATTTTTGAATTCTAATCTATCAATAAAATACTTTATAAATTTACTCTCTCATAAAAAAAAAAAATAAAAATATCAATTAATATAAAAAAATAAAAACTGATTTTCTTCCCCACTCTTTCACTCAAATTGGTTTGTTTTCTTCTTTCCCCACTGTTTCACTTAAATAACACTCAAATTACTTCATAAATTGACTTTCGACCTTTTTAAAATTAAATAAAAATTATGTGGTTAACCTTAACAAAAACTTCTTATCTCAGCAGCAGATTCTGAAACACCCTGTAAATATTTGTTCTTAAAATTCACAAACTTTAAAGCCTTGGAAATTTCCTTCAAAACCAAAAAAAAAAATTTGGCGATATCTTTATTCGTTTAAGAGATATGATTTTTGCAACCAAAAAAGTCAATACGGGCCACTGTGCGGCGCGCCATTTGTTGGTTTCTTTTGGATATAAAAGGACCACTGTTAAATAATTTTTAATGATTGATGCTTTATTCAAAGAAGTTAACTTTTCAATTAATTATGGAGTATTTTCAAACTAAAATGACTGCCTAATCTAGCTTAGAAGTAGGCCAACCCGCCAACCCACCAACCCGCCAACCCACCTTTTCAATATATTTTCGATGGTTTTGGCACCTTTTTTTACGAATAGCTTGATCAATGTTGTTCTTAATTGCTTGAATCGTCTGTGAATTGTTCGCATGATATCGATATATTTTTATCGTCTTGAGAGAGAACTGTGTCAGTAATGAAAAATCTTGAAAACTTCCCTTTCCATATTAGATATGTATTGTTTATGTTTACGTAGAGTAGAAAACAGCCATATTATTGACTTTTTTAAAATCTAGTTTCATAGCAAGATTCCCAAATTTTGCACGGTTTTCTGAATTTAGAATTTTATCGAAGCTATAGTTTTAAGTTTTCGAGTCTTAGGCTCTGAGGTGTCAAAATATTTTTGAATAATACCGATTTGTCCACCTCCAAAAACGCTTTCGTAAAAAATAGAACCTATTAGTTGTTTTTTAGATTTTCGATGAAAACCATGAACTTGAATATTTTTAGATTGGTCTACACCTTATCCCCTATTAATATATTAAACAAACAAAACTTTATCTTGACCTAAAAAATGTTTTGGAACATCCTGTGTTCCAAATTTTGCTGTAACAAAAAAAAAAAAAAAACAAACTACCGCACCCCATAGTGTACAATGTAGACGGTGGTTTACCTCTTGCAGTTTTAAAATTTATTATATATAATGTGTGTCAGTGTGTGTGTTTTCTTTTTGGATAACGACCAAAATTAATTATAAAATCATGCCAGATCCGTATAGTTTCATTTGTCTTTTGTCATTTGTTTATAATGGTTCACACTAATACTTGTGTTTTGGGGTTAAAATTGGATAGTATTAGAAGAACACGAAAAAAACGTATTGTGTATGCGAAAGAGTTCGCATAAATTATTCACAATTTTCAGTCGGCACCGTAATGTTGATGAAATTTTGCCTGGATAGATATTGTAGATAATAAAAAAAGCGGTGGCGGCCGGCCGGCGCGGCGGTGTGGTGGCTGTAATATAGCATACAGCAACGGTTCTCTCTCTATATAAATTGTCATTTTAAATTCAGTTCAATAATCTGTTTATTGAGACATTTTGTTTATTAGATGGCAGATGGGATGAATGTTGAAATGGTTATAATGTTGTGGTTCTATGTATGTAGGTTATAGCCACGCGCTTGTGGCATGCAACATTATAATCTTGAATATAAATAGATAGAGATTAGAGACTTCCTTTTCTGAGAGTGAATCTAAGCACTAAACACTTAAGATACGAGGGCCCGTTTGCTCATACGAAACTTATATAGGTATTTAAGTTTTAATCAAAGTCTTTGACTTACTTTTACCTCTGCGGTAACTGTCACATAAGCCCGCCTTAGCTTGAACTTAAATATTTAAGTTTCGTTTCACCAAATGAGCTTAAAAAACGTAAAAATCTCTTAATTTTAGTTCGTTCTTATATCAAGAGAGTTATACACAGTATAACACGGATATAAGAAACTTTGAAAATAAAAAAAAAAATTGCTTAGGTATTCGAGTTTTTCTTATTATTCTTATTTTAGAAAAACTCCTTGCATAAAATGACAAATGGAGACGAAACAAAGCAATAACACATAAAATGCAAGTGTCAAAATATTGACAGAGTATTCGGGAGCTTTTCAAACAGTTGTAGTTATTCCTGGAAGCTGTCATTTATTTATTTAAATCGAGCTAATTAATCTAGCGTACAAGTTTGTAACTTAGAGTGGTGGAAAGGAAATATATTTATGGATAATAACAAGATTTGACAAAATTCAATTACCAAATGTTTGATGGGTACATTTCTTAAATACGTACACTTTTAGCAAAGTTAATATTTGTGCACAAATAGAGAGTATCTTATAGCCGGGTTTTTCTTATATGCTATATTTTCTTATGTAGATGTTTATATTTAATTTTAAAGAAAATTGTCAAAAAGACACGGTGTTTTGGATTGCGTTTTTTGTTAATGAGTGTTTCTAATATCCGTTAAATAATGTACAAACAAATATAAGAAGTAAGATTATTTCGATAAAAAAAATATAAAATAGAAATGATTGTCTTTTAGAAATAAAAAAATTATCTCAATTGGAAAACAAAAGGTGAGGGTGTTCTTATTTTATGAATTTATGGATATTCTTTGTTTATGTTTTTAAAGCGGCAAATGGAGGGATGGAAGGATTCCAAATTTTGCTCTTCATATATAGTGTTTTTTGAATTTTAATGTGTTTCGCAATAGTTTAGTTCAAGGCTTTTAAGGGCATTTTTCTTGTAATCTCATTTGTATCGTGTTATTTCATAAACATAACATCAAAAAAAAAAGTATTGACCATCAGTTACCTGAGCGAAAATCTAGATTTCCCCTAAAAAAATATGTGAGTGCCGGTTAAATATGTGTAAACATCAACGTTTGTCCAAGTGCCTGATTTTTGTTACTGAACGTCATCAAAAGAAACATATTGAATAATTAACACTCCATTACCTATCTGTAGACAGTGCTTAAGAAGCTTAGTGTTGAAAGAACGGCAGCGAAATACCCAGTGGGGGAACCGCTGTAACGAAATTTCCAAGCACTAAAAGGCTGGTGGTGAAGTGTCCAACGAACGGTGAAGGTTCGGTACTGAAAGGTCCTGCTTCGTAGTTCACTCTCAACTTTAAGATGACTTCACATTACACATGGTTATTGTTTATGGTAATCACTCTCTGAGCATCGACAAACAACAACTGTCAGCGGAGAGCACTAAAACCGTGGTTTCAATTAAATGACACCGTACCCAAATTCCAAAGGAACTTAATGGTTTGACTGACAGGGGCCGAATTGAAATATCCAGTTAGAACTGTCAACGAACTAGCAACCCTTATGAATCTCCATCTTTCCATCGAGTAAAACTTACAAAAACTTCAATCTTAATTTTATACTGAACGAACCTCAAATGAATGTCACTATCAGATAGCCGGCGAATTATATATCTTGAGTTTTTAGAATATTTAGTTGCAGTTGTTGTCAGTGGAAATCACTAAAATCGCAGTTTCAATCGATTGACACCATCAATCGCCTATGGAATCGGACGCTGTGATTTTTAATGAATGTTAACTTTGTGCAAGTACAAAAGTAGCCGATAACTCTGCAATTTGTTCAACCTCAGCTATTTTGTATATCCCAGCCTCCTACGTCCCTCGCCTACGTGCCTAAAAATTGCAAGAAGAAATTGCATCGTTTAAAAACAGTATAATGTAAACGTAGAATTTAAGTTCAGATTTGTATCACCGAACGCACCCGATATCCTACCATACCTACAGCCATTGACCTACCATACCTACAGTCAAATGTCAATCCCTACAGCTGACTATTATTATTTTTGTTTTGATTTTGTTTTCTTTTTAATTACTAGTGTCGCGTCCATTTTGATCGGGAATAATTAAAAATTAAAGAAAAAAATATAAAAATATAAGTGTTAAAATGATAAAATCGTCGGTCGCGCCTAAAACAATTTGCTTTCGTCGTTGGTAAAAACAATATAAATGAGTGGTCGCGATAAAGTATAATCTAATTGTCGGTCGCGTTAAAATCAATTTGTTTTGGTCGGGGCAAATCAGATTTCGTAACGTAATGTGCTACAACGTAAAGTGCACGACGTAACGTTGCACACGAACGTTCACGTTTTTTTTCACTCTACCGCCAGCATAGATGTTTACACATCAAAAATTGTAATATTTTATTTAAAAGTAGGATAGAATTTTCTTATATTGAACTGTAACTTAAATATGTTTCACATTGATTATTTCATGTTGTAGATGTGATTTGGCGCCGGTGACGCTAGAATTGTTAAAAAATTAAATAAAATCACTCAAAGTCTTCAATTCAAGTCAACAAGTCCCATGAGTCCCACTCGGTACGCCAGTGCTCTTTTTAAGTCCATTCTTATATCCCTAAACGCTCAAACAGTGTTTAAAGTTCAATCAAGTCCCAAATTTTTTTGTTCGCAAACTTTTAACTAAAGCGAACAATTTTTGTTAACAAATTTAAGAAATTGTTTGATTTTTTTGTCGAAAAAATAATTTTTTTGTTGGAGTTTAAGGTCTTATGTGTCCCAAATTTTAATAATATAATTAAAAACTTATTAGCAGCCAATTTCGCCAAATTTTGTAAGATCTTAAAACCCAAAACAGCACAAAAATGAGAAAACACAAATTATTCTGTAGTTGTATTTGAATTCTTAAAAAAATAGTTTTCTCCACTTTCAGTGTATTTTCTTTTACACACTTCTCATAAAAATTACAAAAGAAAATATTATTTTTTAACTTTTTGTAATCGAATACTACTTTCTGCGTCTAAGCCTACTTCACGTTATGAAAAGCTAAATATTTAAAAATATGATCCTCTAAATCCAACTTTTATTGCTTTCCCAACACAGAAAGAATTTTTGTATTCGAATAATTTGTATTCCATTTTGTATCCCATTTCACTCTATAAATACCTTATTTTTTAAATAACCTTTCAAATACAAACACAATTTTTGAAATGGGATACCAATTTTCGTTTTTCCCTCTTTTACCCCATAAATACCAAATTTTTGAAGAAACAAATATTCCTAAAGCCATCCACTCAAAATAAGCTTTCAAACACAAAAAGGATTTCCTAAATCGGATATTTTTTTATTTTTACCCCATTTCACCCCCTGTTCTGCTATTGGGGGCGGAGACGAATCGAACAAATTAAAGAACATTAAAATAGGTTCAGCCGTTCTTGAGTTATAAGTGTTGTAACAAAAACGACTTTGTTTTATAAATATATTAAGATTAAGTTTAAAGACATTTTAAAGAGTGTGCTCTTCCAAATCCAATATTCAAGTCTATAAAAACTGATAAAGAACTTTATTTCTTTCCCTTCCTTAAACTGTGGTTTGCACAAGTGAGTTCGAAGTGCTTGGGTTAGAAGCAATAACCAAGTTGAAGTAAAGGTTCTGATAAAAATGAAAATAAATGATCATGACAGTGGCGTTTTTTTTCTTCAAAAGTGTGTAGCCAGATCAGTAAAAATTTGCTGACTGACTTTACACTTATGAAGAAACAGGGTGTTTTTTTTATAAGTCTCAATTTAAGAGGAGCGTAAAATTGCCAAATTTAAAAATCAAATAGCCCAAATGGGAATAAAGTGCAAGTTGCAATAATTTAAAGGAGCCAAAGAAAAGTTAAGGTAGCCCCTGTGGCCATAAATTTGGCCGTTGTGATGGCAACAACGATATAAGAACAAATGGATATTTCGAACCTTGAACCAGGGTTCCTTTGGTAGGTAACACGTGATAATTACGTCGTTTTATCAAAGCTAATTTTTTGATGTATTGAAGGGGTTCGTATTTCTAAATTGTTTTGGTACTTGTCAGACACCTACAGTGGGGCCTTACACCAGCCAGGCTCTGTTAAAATATTATAGTTATACATTTTTAAAACAAAAAAAACACGATACAAGGTTAAACAAAAATATAGAAATATGAAACCCATGATTTCGAGCAAAGAAATGAGTCACAAGGGACATGCAGGTACATTATTTACGATCCTAAAAAAAGTCTCTCTCTATAACAGTAACAGATAGCTTACACACGTATAGTGTCACAATGAAAAGTTGCTATTTTTTTATGGGGCTTAATCGCTTAACACGATGCTTTTAGGATCCCAGTGAAAGAACGTTTTTTTTTTTATTGCGAGATTAATGCCTTAAAGTCTATTATAGTATTTTTTATATTTAACTTAAGAAAGTTTCACTTGGACCTGATAGCTGTATTTTTAAGGTTTCAAATGATTTAATTTCAAAGGTTTTATAAAGAAAATAGGGATTTCTTAGAAAACAACTGAGAAAACAGAAAACGCTCCTTTGATCAGTCTCATTTCTTGAGAATTGATGCAATACATTCTTAAAAGATAAACTCGAAGTTGACTCTGTTCAAGGAAGGTAATTTTAAGTTAAGTCCCAAATGGGCAAAAGTTTTTCAAATCAAAATTGAACTTAATATGAATAGACTAAGCACCACTAAAAGGACTCTGATGATCACCCTGATGGCAACTGTGAAATGGCTATATAACTCCAGCCTATTATGACTTGGTGGTAGCTCACTCAAGTGGATGTTGTTTCATTCAAAACCTTCAATTTTAAGTAAAACGACAGTAACTTTTCTGGGAATTCAACTTTTCATATTCTGAAACAAACTGTTTAAGTTTGATACGTTAACTAGGCAGGGTATACCATATCAAGGATAGATCAACGCATTAAAACCCGTATTAGCTGTAATTTTCTTTATTTGAGAAAATGAATTTTATATTGCGTATGAAAATAATAAATTCCCATCAAGATCTTGATTTTCAGAATGAAAGTCAGACTTTGCTTTCATCTTATAAAAGTGCTTTTTAAAGCATCAAAAACGCAAGCATAAACACGGAAATTCATACTCCCCTATTTCAAATGTAGGTGCATACATCCTTGAAGAATAGAATCTAGTAATAGCATCTCTCTCAGTCATAAATTTGGCTTTCAACAATATGCATCAATAAAGTACTGGGGTATAAAATACAAACTATATTTAATTAAACAAAAAAAAAATGTTTTTCAAAATAACTTTCGAAAATCATACGTTTTCACATACCTACAATAGCAAAAAAGTACAGGTGAACATTGCATCCCCCATAAACCTCTTTCTCTTTTGTCTTTTCACCTATGGCAAGATTCTTCCCCCGCCATTCCCTTCCTCTATTTTTTTTTTGTTTAATCTCATCGACAGTTTTCTTCTTTCGAAAATCATTTTTAGTCTAAAAATATAATTTTCGGAATATACTATGTGAATACATCCCAAACGGAGCGCAGAGATACAAAAACAGAGAGCAAAAGTGAGTATTTCCACGTTCTAAACAGATGACTGAGTTCTCCAAGCACCCGTATCCACCACAGGCCGCAGTTTTTGATTTTCTTCGATTTTCCGATTTTCAACTCCTAGCCATCCGTCGAAACAATTAAACGTTCGTATATTTCCACCTCCGATTTTGAAAATGTTAGTGCGTATGGTACCAGCGAACAGAAACGGTCATTCTCGACAAAAATATTGTCCTTAGCCCCGGCGGTGGTGGCGGTGTTTCGAAAGAACAATCATTTTGTTTCTATGCTGTACAAATGTTCAAAAATATGGTCCCCGGTGTGTGACAGTGAAATTTATCGAAAGATTTATTTGTGTTGTTTTATTCCAAAATGCGCAGCATGGAAATTTAGCAAAAAAAGTGAATTTATAATTATTAAATAAAAAAAGATATAAAAATTATACACAAGTTGTGCACCTTTCCACCTATACGACAAAAGAAAAAGTAATTTATTGTGACAGTTTGATTTTTTGATCGTTAAACTTGACTCCTCGACCCTGGTAGCTTCCAAATGGCTTATAATTTAAAAAAAATTGCGACACCTTTAAGCTCCTTGATTCCAATAATTTTGCAAAAAATAGATTTTTCCAAAAAAACCACTCACGTGACTTTGCGAAAAAAAACCCACTGATCGAGTCCATTGTCTGACTAAAATGTTTATTTCTGTTTGAGCAGTCACATTTAATTTTTTAAATATATGTTTTATTTTTTAACGAACGAGGAACCGTAAAAAAAAATGATTCCACCGTCCATCAACGGAAAACAGTCCATATTCTGACTTCTACTGACTTTAGGGCGAGTAATAATCAACATTTTACAATCATAAATTCATTATTGAGTCTTTGAGAGAATTTATTTTTGTGCTTTTGGGCTGATTGAATCTGAGGAATTTCTTAATTAGGTGGTCTTTCGTTATTTTTTTTTAGTATATTTCAACTTCATTGTATTTTAAAAAATACAATTTTCGTGAGAAATTCAATTACTTGAGATTTTTTTTAAAAGCAACAATAACACGTTATTTTCAAGTGGATACCTAATTAAAAATGTATTTTTGGAGACACAACAAGTCTTTTCCCGATATTTCCATTATTTTTTTTTTTTTTTTTGTCGGGTGGTTATAATATTGAAAATGTTTCCTCGAATTA
Source organism: Leucozona laternaria (assembly GCA_932273885.2). Lineage (NCBI taxonomy): Eukaryota > Metazoa > Arthropoda > Insecta > Diptera > Syrphidae > Leucozona > Leucozona laternaria. The sequence continues at coordinate 128,699,337 of OW026367.1, read as the reverse complement.
ATAGTTTTTTTTTCAAATTTAGCTTTTAAAATATTTTAAACGAATTTTGACGTCGAGATTTGAGGGCGACAGGTATTTATGAGAAAAGAATTGCGAAAAAGAAATTTTGTGACACATTTGTGATTTAGTGAGTTGATGAATTTATGTTTAGGTATATGGAAAAAAAAATGTGAAAATAAAAGTTTGTTTATGTTTATGATGCAAAGGATTTTGGGAAATAAATTTTTCATCATAACAACGGAAAAAATCTAACACGATTGAAATTGAAAAGTAAATAAACTGCGTCTATAGATAGAGGATATTTGCTTGGTTTGTTGAAAAATGTCGATGAAATTGCATCTAGGAGCAATGATAAACAAGCAAAGGATCGAAAGTGCTGTAGTATTGAATTGATTTTTTGACACATAGTTTACAGAGGCCCTTATTGGTCATAGTTATCAATTATCTTGTATTCTTTGTTGCTTTAAGATACTTTTGATAAATCAATGTTAACATAATTTAATTGTATTTTTTTATTCTTATTCGTTAGAATTTTAAATTTTAGTAATGTTTATTTGTTGTTGGGGTCCGTTTGATTTTGAAACTTCTGCCAAAACGGGAGATTATACGCGACCAGGAAACGCTTCCTTCACAATATCCATTGTGACTCATGCTGTGTGTGCGATTGCACCATCTTATGGAAACCACATGTTCACCAAGCCCCACTCATCCAATTGCGGCAGTAAGAAGTCGTTTTTCATGGCCCTGTAGCGTTCGCCAGTAACAGTGACTGTATTGCCGATGGCCTCATCCGGTCCAATCATACTACTCACCACCACCATACAGTGGCTTTGAGTGGATGTAATGACTCTTAGTGCATCACACGCAGATTTAAGTTGCCCCAAAAACGAAGAATTTGCTTATCAACGTAACCGCTAAAGTGCGCCTTGTCGCTAATAATGATTTGCGGCACAAAATCGAACTTTTCGTTGTTGAGATTGAGGATGGTTTAACAGCGGAGTATAGCGCTCCATTGCTTGTCTGTTTGTATACTGCAGGTGTTTCTGTCTAGTTCACAAATGCCAAATATGCAAAAATTATATAATCTTCCTGTAGGGTGATTAATTTTGAGCCACCTTGTATATCTCAAACGACAGAGAATTTACAGTCCTAATCATACAAAAAGCAAGTTGAATATCGCCTTTATACGATTTATAATATTTAGTCTGTCTATCAAAGTGATAAACAAAAAATTAGTGCCTTTAAGTTCTACTGAAGTCCTTATGCGAAACTTTTTCATCTGTGTATAATCTGTCACAAAAGCGCTTGTATAGAAATAAAATTCGTTTCGCTTTGGAAAATAGGCCTTTAGCGGTTAATGTCGGAAATTGGTGCTCTTTGCAGTTATAAGATCAATAAATTTTCGTAACATTTAAGTATGGAATTTAGCCATAATACTCCCAGAAGCACCATTTTCTATTCTATTAGCCCTGGAATGTATTTAGATTTGGAATACCACCAGGTTACCTTTTGTGGCGCGACACGTCGTGGAGAGCCAAAGCCTAGTGACTTACAACTCTCAACCAGCCCTGTGTGTGGGACCTACAATTTTCTTCCAAAAGCCAACAGCTAATGTCAGAGGCGCTTATTTATGACAAGAGATACCCTTCGAGGATTTGTCACTTCCTCGTAGGAGGCAGTAGGCTTTTTTTATTTGGGTGGACGAGGCTGGAAACCAAACTCAGACCTCCGGCATGATAGTCCTACTACTACTTGTGGATCTTAATTTTTTATAATTTAAAAAAAATAGTAGTACAAAGTTCTTTTAGTTTTTTCTCCTTTTTGGTCAAGAAACATCGATAAGTCTCGTGCCAATCAAGCGCAAGTGTCTATGGTACAATTACATGCATAAACACCTCAAGTTTGAGGTTTGTTCTGTCTTGAACGTGACATGACATATAGTAAAATTAAAGGAAGTTACTCTAGAAAAGACAATTATAACAGTTTATGCGGCCCCGGAGGGCCCTTCGGCGGTGGGCACCCAGCGTTTTTTTTTTCAAGTAGCGTGAAGTGCGTTAATGCACGCCTACTTTTAATGGCGAAAAACTGTTATAACTGTTATAAATTGACATGTCTCTAGTCTCGTCCTTGTAACTGGTTGCATTTAATTTCATTTTTAAATAAGTAGATATTGATTTAAGTGGAGTGGAGTTTGAATCTTTGCACATCAGGGTCTGCCAAAATCATCCTTCTATCATGGCAAAGCTTCTTCAACATAATTTATATTTTAATTAACGAGATGATTAATCGTGTCAACACATCAGGGGTGGCTGCTTTCCCGCATTGCCACCGGTATTCTGTGTTTGTTATCAACTTTTCAAACATTATTAATCATTATTCTTGATGAAGGAATGCCCCCCTATATAAGCTTCAACATCTTGTTGGCATCGAAAAGCATTGAACTACTTAACCTGACCCCGTTAGTTTATTTTCATTTAAAACTTTCCACTCACAACTATATTCATAAGCACAGCACCCACTGTGCTAAGTTTATTTAAGTTTCTCACCTAAAAAACTTTAAAATAATTCTCACTTCCTCAGATGCACCAGCAAAAAATAAAATAAATTTTAACCGAAACGAAGGTGTTTCCTTGTCGCAGTGTTTTCATCACCTCTCTTTCATCAAAAATATAATTTCTGTATTTTTTTTTTTTTTGTACCAGATTTAATTTAATTTTGTATGTTTAAATAAATTTACATATTATTTTTTTTTTGTTTGGAGACAACTTGTCGCCACGGATTCGAATGATACAACCTGACCAACCTCACACGCGCACGAATCAACATAAAGTTGTGCAAGCATATAGAATCTATTTTCGTTGTTTTCTTTCTCAGAAAATTTTGAAATCAGCTGACAGGTTTATGTTGTATAGGGAGTGCTGTCAACATTTACTTAAACAAACAACAACAAAAACTTACCACAATGTTATGCGGGAGAATACTTTTTAGCATGTATCAAAAGGTACGTAATCCTTTTGCTTGTCAATAAAGGAATAAAGGAGTGTGCTTCCATCTTCCCCTCTTAAAAATCCTAATCGAAGTGTTCAGCGCACACTCCCATAATTCAATCAAAAGGGCGTGGAATTTAAAAGTGTTTCTAGATTTTCGAAGTAAATATTTTCCTAATGTCTTTATTGAAATTTAAAATCCTTGAGACGATAGAGGTTTTGATTTTAACAAATTTTAATCTACCAGTCAAAGTACATTGCCTCTAAGACTATACAAGTGGAAAATTCAACGGGCATTAAATGTTTAAACATGTTTTTCCATCAGGTAGCAAATTTTCCTTTAGTAAAATAAATACTTTTTATTTACTTTCACGCTAACAATTTCAAGGCGTGTGGGGGTCTGATGGAGCTAAGCTGAATGTATAGCAACACCCGACAACAGTCGCTTCTCTGCAAAACAAACAAAAATTGTTAAATTCCCATGCACTTGGTCTTAAATAATCTTTTTTCCAGTATTATGCCAGGGTTGTTTACTTTTTTAATCGAGGTGGCATTAATTGTGAACTCTATTGCCACCACCGCCGCGCCGGCCGCCGCCCGCCGCTGCTGCCACCGCGCTCTGGGTTAAATAAATCAACCCCCTCACACTTTGTTCATTCCTGGGGAATGCTTTTGCAGAATATTTGTAGATACTCTCAAGGTGCAAAGATAAATGTTTAGAGGGTGTTTTAAATCCAAAATCAAACGAAAGTAGTTAAGGAGGAGTCATCAGAATTGTAAGAAAAGTGCCAGTAGTAGAATAATAATGTAGATTTAAAATATTATCGGAGTTTTCGTGTAAAAAGTCGTGGCTGCTCAATATATAGCAAAAGAGAGTGTCATCAAATTAAGAAATGTGTAATCGGCTTTTTTACCCACAATATTCCAAACTGAACCATTCACATGTATAATATTGTGCAACGGGGATCCTTCATTGCCAAATAATCTGAGCGAAAAATCTTGTGTTCCAAAGGAATATCAGTGTGATCCGGGTTTGCAACCGAAAAAATAGTTTTTTGAGAAATTTCTCCGTACCGTTTTTTGAAAGACCCCTTTTTGGTTACTTACATAGGTATATCAATAGTTTGATGCCGATATCTCTTTACATGGATTATGAGGTACAGGGAGTCCACCATTTTGCCCTGAAAGTGCAGCTAGATTATATCCCATCTAGGGTCCTAGGGTTATCACAATCTATGAGGAAAACAAATTCACAGCTCAGGGCTTATTAGGTCAGACTCACTGCATAGCCCCTACAGTTTGTTGTTGAATCTTCGTCCATGCAGATTGGACAAAAAATCAATCTTCCTCTCAAAAACAACTTAAAGGGTTTTCATGCACTTTTATGATCATAGAGTAGATACCTATAACACCTCAAATTTCATATGAAATAAACTCACTTAATTTTACTAATTTTTACTTTCTGTGAATACGCGTGCAAGGATACAAAGCAGCAGAAATAAGGGGAAGGAAATATATTGCATATATCATTTAATGAATTGAGCACACTGAGCAAAACCCAGAACAATGCATCCAAAAGTGGTTTGGTCCCATTTAAAATGTGTGGGACAACTACCCCATATAAAATTTAAGGGGCATAATCTCTGAGTACAGCTTGTAGGGTGGAAGAGAACGCCCACCTTAAGTCGGTTCTTAAGATTATATAGGCACTCTATGTCTATATGATAAGGTCCATGTGCATTTGTTACGACCAGGATGGTAAGCGTCTTATAAAGGATCATTTTAGTTGCTCGAAAGAAGGCTTTGCTGCTCGAATGTCTGATTAGCCTCAAGAAGAAGCTTTAGGCAAGAGTTAATCTTCAATTAATCTCGGCCTTGAGTATCGTTATCGTTACCTGACAAAGACCCTAACTACCTCAAAGTTATAGCCAGCTGTCTATGGTTACGTTCTGTCCAAGATGCAGTGTGTCAAAGTTGAGTGTTCTTTCTTGATCACAATTTAAACTTATGGTCTTGCCATCATGACCGTTAAACCCATGTTTTTGGCTTCCATCTTTATATTCACAAAAGGACCGCTACTTAAATCACAAATTTTTATGAATAAAGCTCTGGTGAAATAGGCTCCTGCATTTCTTCCTTCGCTGTATCTTAATGTCTATCGGTTTACCCTGTACAAGTCAACTATACAGAAAACCCTTCTTTAGCCGCACTACATGAATTTGAAGTGTATTAGTCGACTTAACTGTCTCCTCCCATTGTAATAAACAGACATTCAAAAACTAATCGGTATGTCCTTTTAAACCTATTTAAACCTGTCCTATTTTTCTAAACGCTATAGCACTTAGTTAAGACATGTTACAAGATTATACCATTATGCTCGTGCAGAAAAAATAAAAAATATTTTTCTAAAAAATAAAATAAAATGTATCATTAGTTATTTTTACTTTCAAAGAAATGTCTTTTTCCGTCCAAAGAGCTATAAAGTTATTTTTATCCTTTTCGAAATAACCTTCACACTTTTCACCCAGTAACATCTGCTCATAAAAACCGCAACACCCTGTTTTCTCTGCTAACTATAGTTATGCAATATTATTACTCTCAATCACACTAATGGAGCTTAAAGGTGTCACATTAAAAAATGACCTCTGTGCGCGCGAAAGCTTTGCTAATGATTCATTGTCCTGGTGTTTCAATATAGGTTAATAACCATCAAGCATACACGAAGAGTGTGTGTAACTTAAAAAACTATTAATTAGAAAAAGAAAGAAAATCATATTTATTTTCCTACCCCAAATATAAAAAGAAAAAAAAAACCAAGTGTGACCTTGTTTATTGTTTTGACAAGGAGTGTGAACATTCGAAGTGGAGGCCTTAGCTGTGTTATATAAACAATTCATCGACATAAATCGAAACGGCCTTGAGGCCGTCGAAGTGCAAATCGGCACATTAAGTGTGTGTATAAAATTGGAAAAATAAAATTTTCAAAATTGCCATGATGAAACACGAGAGTGTAATGACTTCAACAACGATTCCCATTGAAATGCCTGCAACCAAACGCCATAACCACGACATGATACGATGTATAAACGACGTGTGGCACAGTAAAAAGGTCAATACATCCAGTGTTGCTGTCAGCACACCAAAGAGTCCAATCGTAAAGGCTTTTGACTTTTTGCCATGGTCCCGCAGCAGGAAACAACAGCATTTAGCCGCGGAAAAGACCGACGAGAAAAAGGACCCCAACAATACCCACTATCAAAAGAACATATTCCGCAACGGGGGCGGAATAATTCGAGACATTCTAACAGACAGGCTTAACAAGGACCGTGCCAGAGATAGCAGCCTTGGCCGGTTGGATATGAAGCGCGTCCAAAAGAAATCAAAACAACTCTCGAGAAATAAAAGTCTTGACATTAATGAACTGATTGACACTGTTGAGAATGAGCTGGCGGCAGAGAAAAAACATCAGGACGTCCGCAATCGATTCATGGACGATACATTTATTGAGAACATTATCCGTGCCAAATCTGATGACGATGGGAGGGCGATGGTGGTGGGGCCGGAAAAACACAGCAATGGCAAGCACATTCTGTTCAACGACGAGAACGTCGTGTATCTGATTAAAGATGAAGTTCGTTCCAGCAAGCGCCCCGGGAGGAGTACTTCGAAGAAAGATGACAGTCATAGAAGCTCGAGCAAGTCAAGGGGGAGCAGTAGCAGTAGCCCGCGGCCGTCGAGCATGGTGGAAGAGGGCGGAAGTGTTTTGAAGGCACGTCTGAGGTTCAAGAAACTGTCACCGGAAGTGAACAGCACTACAATGGTGTCATCAGTATCGAGCAAGAGAATGATAACAACAACTGTGGGTGGAGGAAATGGCATCCCTCCAGCGTCGCCTTCTTCATTGTCAACGTCGTCCTCGTCGTCAACATCAACAGCTGTAGCAGCAGATAGCAGCAGTGCTGTTGGTGGTGGCAAGAGGGGAATCCTTCATAGACAGAACACAAGTCCAAATGTCGTTGTGTCACTTACCACCCCCATCAACCCAGAGTACGGATCACAAATCCGGCGAAGAAAGTCCTTCACCGAAATAAACTTTGAAAACAATGGAAACAGCAGTTCCAGCAGCTTAGGTGTTGGCAGTGGGCTGGATGGAGGGGGAGGGGGAGGGGGAGGAACTGTGACTGATGACAGACCCAAATCCGATAAGCCACGAAAAAAGCTCTCGTTTCGAGAACCAGTGGTTGCGCCTCGATGTTCTGAACGTAAAATAAGCGCACCACAACAACAACAACACCAGCAGCAGCAGCAGCAATTCAAAAATCCTGAGGATACATCGAGTAAGGTTTTTGACAACAAATACGCCGCCGCCGCTGTCAACAGCAGTGTCGGTGGCGGATTATCGAATGTTAGTGGCAATGGCAATGGCTTTGGTGATGTTGATTCAGAGGTAAATTTTGTTAAAGATGGAAATTATGGAAAATTTATCGTTTGAGTTATCTTTTTTATGAACTTAACTTAGTTATAGTCTTAAGAAAAGTTTCGTACTCTCTCTATTAAGCCTGACGATGATGTTTTTTTTTTTTTTTGTTTCTTTTCAGTCACAAGCTATGCGTATTGTTAGGACAGTAGGACAAGCATTCGAAGTATGTCACAAATTTAACCTTCATAAGAATTCCTTAGATAATAACGAAGAAAGATCAGACGCATCGTCTGATTTACTCGATGTCGAACATACATCGGAGCAATTAAGTGATGAGGATTTATCCAAAAAAGGTAAGTTTAAAGATAATATATACTTATGTATCTTACAACATCCTCCCGTTTTTTGAAATATCCAATCTATATGCAATACCTATTACTTATACTTATAAGAATGAAGCTTCTGTTATACAAAATTTAAGAGATGTCGAAAGAGAGAGAACATATCGAATGTTTATAAAGGCTTAAAGTAAAATTTATTAATGTTAACTGTATGGTAGGTACTGTTATAATGATAGTTTTTTGTTTAAATTCTCCTATTAAATAGGCGTATTTTTTTCCAATACCTCAGGGAATTGATTGAAAAAAAAAACGACATTTGGGATTAGCAACACAGAAAAAAATTGAAGTTTCCATACAAACTATCGATAACAAGTATGCAATTCGCGCCGGTAACATAGTTTTTCTTCCCGCTTAAGTTAATTCCCGAAAGTTATCTATAGACTTACCTTAGCCCGATAAGTTTGTACCTTATGCGATAAGTTTGTATAGTTGCATTAAATATAAAGGGTGTTTTTCTTAGACGTGTGGTTTTCAATCTGGCAATACTTTTTTCGGAATTGGTCCTTTTGACAGCTATCACTTGATTTATGCTTAGTTTGGTTTGCCATTTCATAATGAAGAGACTTATTTCTGAACAACGTTTGCAAATCGTGCAAATTTATTACCAAAATAATGGTTCGGTTCGCGCGATGCATTACGCGCTGCGTCCAATATTCGATCGACATAATCGCAAAATCGCATAAATTCGAGCAACCATGGATCAGTTTCGCACCACGTTTACTCTAGTGGATAAAGCGCATCCTCAGAGACTCTGGACAGTGCGCACCGAAGACGCTTAAGCTGCTGCGGAGTAGAGTATCGAAGAAGACCCGAATGAAGTTGGGCCTCTCGGCTGGAATTTATTCGAGCCAGCGGCGGCAACCACTTGCCCGAATTCATTTTTAAAACATAATGACAAAACCTTATCTTTATAATAAAGCTAAATTCTTGGCCATAGCATTAAATTATATGCGTTTTATTTCTTCTTGAAAACCACAGGTCTAAAAAAAAAACCTAATGTTAAAAACTGCTTGTTACCAAATTTGATATAAATCAACCAAGTCGTTTTTGAAAAACATATTAATTTCTTACAAAATTTTTGTCAACAGTTATTAATTCTTTCAAGAAGCTTCTGCATGAAAAATTTGATCAAAATCGGTTAAACTGTTTTTGAGAAATGCGATCCACAATGTAATGTATTTATTAAATTTATCTGCATTTTGCTTATAAAAACCCGTAAAGCCGTTTTTGATAAGATAATCTTTTACATTTTGTATGGAAGGTATCGTTAAAAAAAAATTAAAAAAAAAACAGTGTGAGGGGAATGTCCAAAAAGCGCTAGGTACCAAGTTTGAAGAAAATCGACACATCGGCTCAGACAGACAGACATACTTTTTTACTTAAATATTTTATGACCTTTTAAACAAGAAGGATTGAATTAATTAAATTTTTTCAACTTCAAATGGCAAATAATATATCCGAAAGCCCTGACCGTAAACTAGTTATTGAAACTTTCTTTCTTGTTGGCCATTCCAAAAATCTAAAAACCAATTAAATTGGTAATAAAGTTTTGTTTTTAAGTTTTTAAAAATATATAAACAAATTTTAATTTTCTTCAATGGTTTTTTGTTTTTGTGTTTCCGAAAAATCGTCAAACATTTTGTGTACACTTTGTATAAGGTTTTTACGAGGCAAACTTGAAGCGCCTTTTTGTCTTTTATACAGTTCTAAGAACATTCATAAACATTGATTTTTATAACAATAATTAAAAATTTTAGAAAATGTTATGGCCTCGTTTTTCGTATATAATATACCCGCCCGGAAAATGAAATAAAATTTTCAAAAAAAAAAAAATAACAAAATTGCATTTTGGGAAACGCCTCCAAGTGCTAGCCAGGATTTTCCATCTATTCAATGATGATTTTTAATTTTTTGTATTTTTTTTTTTTTTTCTTAAATAAATAATTAAATCAAGAAAAATATATATATAAAATGTATTATAATCTATATGAAACTCGAATGTGTAGGTGTTTGAAAAAGACAACGAACAATTCTATAGTGAAATCATTAATTACCCCAATCGTATACCATTCGCTTATACACTTCGTTTATAATTAATAAAGTGTGTTTTATTTGTTTATTTTTTATATATACAATTTTATTTCATTACTCTTCTGCCAGATAAATATCTATATGTATATATAAACCTACTACAAGAAAAAAAAATCACGTAAAATGGCTGGCTACTCGTGCAGCGTGTCGTTCGATGGCCCACAGGAGATTTATTTCTGTCTTGATTATAAAATAATGTCGTCGATTATAATAGGTGGCCAGGCCAGGTGACGTCAACAGCCACCTTGCTCTCAAAAAAAAATTGTTTTATTTAATCGCATTGCCTTAACTTATGTACTTCTTACATTTACTTTTACAAATCGAGAATCACGCAAACAAAAAAATAAAAATATTATAAAAAATCACACCAATGATGCTACTTTAACAATATGGGGGGTCATTCTGCTCTTCTTTTTTTTTTTTCTGTGTTGAAAATTTTGCTAAAATGTTTGATATATAGTACCTATGTATTTTGATATTTATTTATAAAGTTTTTTGTTTATTAAGGAACAATTCTATTTCGATTTTGACGTACAATCCGGCGCGTGGGGAATAAAAAAAAAAATATGAATTAAGTGCGAATTCGTAGCAGCAACATTAATGTACATCTATACATCTTAACAGGTTGAATCGATGAAATGGTACACAGTTAATACGTAAAGTATTTAAACTACTTAGGTATTACGTTTTACAATTATTTTCAAAGGTCAAAAGTAAAAGTTGGAAATTTTGTTTATCTAATCAAAGAATATTTATAAGATGTTTTTGACGTAGTGAAGTTAAGGATAAATTCGAAATGGCCAATTTAACGTCATAACCTCGTCATAATCAATGCACGTTTCTTTGTTTATAAACATGAAAACCTTGGTAGGAATTAAGAGATTTTATTATGGTTTTTATGATTTTGGAATAAAACGTAGAATTTCCACAATCGTGTGTTACCATAGGGACTTTGTCAAATACAGCTTAACAAGCTATACATAGCTTGCGACCAAAGATTTTTCAGTATACAAATTGTACGAGTTGAAATTTCGATAATATTTTTTTTTTATAATTTCCACACATTTGGCAAGCGTGAAACGATGCATGTTGAAATGACAAAACTTACTGAACATTTTGACAGCTGGATGTCATTGGTAACTTTGACAGCTGCTGAAACATAACATCATTGCTATCTGATGGTTAGGCTATATACTTATGTATAGTGCCTTATCACTTAGTACAGTATGTATTAGAAGTTAGTATCACTTAGTACAGTATGTATTAGAAGTTAGTATCTATCACGCTTAGTGAGTAATTAAGTTAAAAATACTTTTATTTTATTTTATTTTTTACAAAAACCAAGAGATAAAAAAGCCAATGCCAGTGACACACAAGCTATTTACAAGTTCAAATGAAGCAAAATTTTGATTTCGTGAGAAAGAGTGTGTGCATAAGATCACTTTTGGTGAGTGTACAGCTTAATTAATACTCTTTACTGACTTTTTGATTGTAGTAGATTGTAGTTTAGATTTGCTTATAAACAGGTGTGTTTTTAAGCGCAAGTACATATATATATATCCGCTTAAGAATTAATGTACACTTAAAATACAAGAACAATTCCACTTAGCTAGTTGGCGATAAAAATCTTCGCTTAAGAACTAAGCGGTCATAAAAACAGAATAATATGACTACTATAACTTTAAAACATGGGGTAAGTGATAGTGGTTTTTAGTACACTTTTATTTTAAGCGGAGAAGTGCGTACAAAAAACACACCTAACTGCTAATAGGATTCGTAAAAAAAACCATGTCGATATTTTAATCAAACCTGACATATTGATGATGGATAAGACGAACAAATTGGGTACGGCTATTCCGCCTGTATGTATATGTCTAACAGTATCTCGACCTATAGCTTAAACCACTGAAGCGATTTTATGGAAATTTTGAACTTAAGGTTTTTTAGTGATTCCCTAGCGGGGAGATTGAAACTTGTTTAGCTCTAAAAATATCGTTACCTGACCATTAAATGGTTTTTAAGAAAATTATTTATCTAGAAAATGGCTCTAAAAACTTTGAAAAAGTTCTGTGCACTGTATAGTATCTATGCATTTTGGTAAAAACAAATTTATCGACTTTCTCGTTAATGGCTTAACCTTAACTTTTAATACAAGATTTTTTTTTAAAATTGAAAAAATATTCCTCCAAAAAAAAAATACAAATAATAATTTTTAGATGTAATTAAATATAAAAATTGTTGGATTTAAAAAAAAATTGAAAACGTGTTAGTGGATTTTTTTAAATTACATTTTTAATAGTTCTTTTGTTTTTATAATTTGCGCGCACTAAAAGGATTTGACACCCCTTAAAATGTGTTAACACAGTGCGAGCGTTAGGAAAATAAGGAAGGATTTAATAGGAGATAACGATGCACATAATTGGTTTTGAAGGCAAACCTCTATACTTGACGATACGAGTTAGTTAAAAAAAACTACAAGCCATTATAATCCAAATTTCAAAGTGACAGCTGACAGATCACTTGACATTTGAAACCACGCAGTTGGTTGGGTCAACCCCGATTCCAAGCCACTTGAATCACGATTCAGTCATGCATTTTATTTCATACTTGGAAGAGAGTTTAACATATTAAGAGCTTAAGTCTAAGTATACGGGAAGCCATGTGCGGCCAAATCCGCCATTTAGTAATGATTTTTTTTTGCTGGAAATTTGTCAGATCCAAAATTTTAGGTTGTTAAATAATTTTTAGTGAAATTATTTTCTGAGCCGGCAATATTTTTAAAAATAAGTAATTTCCAATTTTTTTTTCTCATTTTTGTCGTTTCCTAAGAAGCTAGTGTAAATTTGTAGCAATTTAAAAATTGTATAAGTAGAGAACAAAATATCCAACATTATGATATATGTTTGAAGATGATGCGATATCATAGAGTCCAAAGTAACAGCTTTTGAAAGTCGGCCACGTAGTTGTTGTATTATACAAATATAAATCCACCGATACACCATTCTGTTCTCTATGGGTATTTTTGGGAAGCTTACGGCCTCTGTCTCTGTCTCAGTCTTCAACAATGTTGGAAATTTTGTGTTCTACAATTTTATGATGGGAAAAAGGTATTGTGTAAGCTTCTTAGGGCGCGAATAAAAAAGCAACATAATTTCGAAAATAAATACATAAAAATATAATAGGATTTTATTGCCTTGGGTTTAAAAGGATTCGAATTAAAACCTAAAATTTTGAAGTTACAAAACAACCCGCGTTTTCCAATTTAGCAGGTTCCCTGAAATCTAGATTAATTTTTTTCTATAGCAGCCTTCCTATATTTTTTTTTCTCCAAAAATCGGGTGTTTTATGATTAACTTTTCCTGTGGATTCCATTTCCACATTCCATTCCCTATTTTTTTATACTTTAATTTAGTTTTAAAATTTTTTTTTTTTTCTCTTTTTCGTTTCTTCTATTTTTAGAGCAAATCGGAGTCACGCCTGACATAAGCCCGCCACAAAGACCTAATCATCTAGAATTAACGTCCCAAATGAGCAGTGCCAATCAAAAATCACCTTGTGTACTCGTAAGTATATCTCGATTCTCCACGCCGTATATCTATGTATGTATTATTTTTTGTTTTTGAACTATTTTATTTTTAAACATTGACACTTCTTTTTGCGGTTCCTGCTCTTATTTCAAATAATCTATCTCTCGACCAGTGAATTACGCCGTTCCAAAATAGACTGACATTTTGTTTTTCCGCTAGCCCAAAGCCAAGTGACCAGAATTTTCGTCCACCGCACCACCACACCACCGACACCAACCGATCCATAACTCGGTTGTGGAAATATGTATTATTGAAATTCATGTACACTGTGTACAGTGAGGCAGTATATTTCATAGTAATTGACTGCAATACAGCGACATTTAATGTATATTTTACCTCCTGACTGCCAGAGTAATGTCTTAATGAATTTCAAATTGGCTGGCTCCCATCCTGATGCAGCTATGAAAACAGTTCTAAAAATATAAAGATGATTCGACAGTGGACACAGTACACTGATAATATAAATCCATTATGATTTTTGTTTCTTACTTTTTTTTTTGAAAAGTACCTACAAATATTTTTAAAATTTTAAAACAAATTTTGCCTTTGACTATGACCATTCCTGCATTTCCATTTTCCCATCACCAGCAAAAGAAAAACCTTTAGTGCAACAAATTTGCCAGAAAGTGCCTACACCCCCAAAACATCCGTGTTGCATTGCCATTATAAACAATGCGCCAAATTATATTTTAACAATAATATTTTTAAAATTTACAATAGCACGTAAAATGTCTGGATGCTCTTATTTCAAAAAAAAAAATAAAATAATTTTTTTTCACGTTCGTCAGTTCGTGCCTTAGTGTAAACAAACAACAAAATAAAACGCATCAATGAGAAGTTGATTGGACGGACACCATCTTTGATGTTTGGCTGTTAATCACCACAACCGATATTTTCCATTGTATTCAAATTTTAAATTTTGTTGCCAGAAATAGTTTCTTTTTCAAAAAAAAAAAAAAAAAAAAAATCTGAAAAAGAAAACAAATCCATCTGGTGAACATAAATATCTCGTATTTCAAACTAAACAGCTATATTTTGAAAATTAAATTTAAAAAAAATATTTATAACAATATTTTTATGGATACTTAAACATTTTAATTTAAACTTCTGAAACACGAAAAAAATTTGAAAAAAAATTAAGGAACAATTTACAAAATGTTCTTCACTCAGATTTATGGCGCTTGAGATTCAAATTAATTTTTTTTTCTGTCGATTTGTTTATTAGTGGCTTCTAATTTTTTTATAATTAAAAATATAAAATAAAAACAAAAATCATGCATATGTGTATGTATTTTATAGAAAAGATATGTATTTTTTGAATTGTTGTGAAACTAGATGATTGATGAAAATGTTAAGACATAAAGCGAAGCATTGTTGAAATTATTGTTGCAATTGAGTGGAAACATTGCATTTTGAAGATGTGTTTATGACGTCAGTTGTTGTTTGATAGTAAACAATGCCTGGAAATAAATGGAATAACTATATGTAAATACAATTGATTTTTCTTAGAAACGTTTTGAAAGCTATAAATATTTGTGTTTCTTTCAAAAAGTAGAATGAATTTTAGTTTTTATGTTTGTTTCGTGGAATTTTCTTTGTTGCCAAATTTTTGCAATTTTCATGAAAAACCAAGTCCAAAATATAAATAAAGAATTTTTACAAAGAATTTTTTTAAAAAATGCGACTAGAGGCATTCCAATTTATAACAGTCATAACAGTTTTTCGCCATATTAAAAGTGGGCGTGCGTTAACGCGCTTCGCGCGGCTTAAAAAAAACTCTGGATGCCTGAAGTATGCCCACATGCGGAGGGCGCTGGCCCTGCGGGTCGGAAACAGTACTTTTATGAACCAAAACTGTTATAATTGGCATGTCTATAGTCACTTTGCACGGCACTAGTTTGAAGGAATAAAATGCTTGGCTCTTCTAATCTTATAAAAACCATCCATGTGAGCTATATGACCACCTCATTAAAAGCATTCATTGTTCTTACTTAATGAGAACAAATATCCTTGGTGGACTTAGTTCCCGGGGATTAAACTACCTTCACTTCTTGACTTACTGTCGCAATGTCGTTTCTTTTGAAATATGGTGTAATTGAAAATTGTGTTCTCTAAATATAATAATTATCGGGTTTTTCAATAAGAGCGGTTTCGGATATCCAAAAAATTCTTTATTTCTGTGAAAGTACGTTTGATGCCATTATGTATGGAACTCGATTTCTTTTGCATGGCCACCACGGGCACGCTTGCAGAAGTCCAGACGCTGAACCCAATTTTCGACAGTTTTCAAGCATAAATCGGCCGATACTGCTGCAATTTCACGTTCGGTATTCGTACGATGTTCATCAATCGTCGCTGGCTTCTTGGCATAGACCATAGACTTGACGTAGCCCCACAGGAAATAATCTAACGGCGTCAAATCGCACGACCGAGGCGGCCAAGCGGCTCGACCTTTTCTTCTTCTCCAAACTTGGTTTCCAATAAATTGATTGTGACATTCGCTGTGTGGCTTGTGGCGCGCGCCGTCTTGTTGGAACCACATGTCCTCCAAGTCCATATCATCCAATTGGGGCCAAAAATATTCGGTTATCATTGAACGGTAGCGATCCTAATTCACAGTAACGTGCCGGTCTTGATCATCACGGAAGAAGTACGGCCCAATGACGCCGCCGGCCCATAAACCACACAAAACCGTAATTTTTCCGGGATACAATGATGACTCATGGAGTACGTGTGCATTGCTGCCTGACCAATACCGCATATTTTGTTTATTGACGAAGCCATTCAGCCAGAAATGAGCCTCATCGCTGAAGATGACGTAGCGCTCTTAACGTTGAGGCCACTGACTCCGAATTTCGGTAGTAAATTTTAATAATTTCGATTCGTTGTTGGCTCGTATATCTTTCCATCATGAAATGGCAAACCTTACTGAAGAGAAATGTCAAAAGAGCGGCAAGAAATATGGCGTCGTTTGTCCCTGTTGCTCTACTTTTGTAGCGTCCCTGTTGAAAAACCCTTTATTATTTAAATCGCCATTCATCTGGGTTAGTTCCAAGATTTTTGGATGGACCGATATCTTGTTAAAAAAAAAATTAAATGTGAGTGAACCACCCCGCTCAAAATCTTGCGTACGCCCTTGAGCCATCATATAATTTCGAAAAGTTTAAAAATAAATTTAGGGTTTATATTAATTGCATCCTTAGTTAAAGCTTATGATTTAAAGTCTCTATTTTTTTTTTGGTGTATTAGATAACAAAGCTTGACATGAGGTCATAAGTCGAAACTCCACCCCGAAAACCAGCTTCAGACATGCTTATTCTATCAAATTTATTTCGATAAATTTTTAATAAAAATCTCTTGATTAGCCTAATTGATGCATCACAAAGGAGTGAATTAGCAACCATATTCGATCGTTCTGAAATTTCGCAAGAGAAATAAGAGTATAGACACATTCACATGACATAATATCCTCTTGAATTTGTTCAAGGTTGCTCTTTCGCTTGGCGCCTCCTTAGCTCTGGCGCCTCGAGTGACTTCTTGAGGATTTCGCATGGCGTGTCATTAGAAGTATTCATTTCACCAAGAAAGCTGCAATAGTTTAGTGATAATTTTAACCCTATATTTGACATGAATATCGTGGTAGAGCAAAAGGAATAGCCATGCATGTTTTAAATGGACCTTAAGGGCTACACTGTAGGGTCTTGGTTGGGAGGGTTGGCAATCACTGATGAGATAACACCTGCAGTGCCCTTGAAGTGGTGATCGTCTATCTGACATCACTTTTAGTTTACTTTTCTCAGACCTGATAAGTGTTTTGTTGCAGGTGATGTTGAGAGGGGGCAAGATCCCTCCCATTACGACAAGCTAGTGCTGCGCCCCCGGAACTTAGCACTCAATTCCCTCGTTTCCCAAAAACTTCCTATCCTATTTGTTTGCCTATTCCTTTTCCTATGCTACTTCATTACCGACATTCCTCCGCTCCTTTTGCCTCCCACCAAATGGCCAATTTTTGATGGACAGGTCCAGGGATTAACTAAAGTATTTTAAAGGACTCCAATATTAATTTTAATTCATAAAATCTTAAATTATATGTTTACAATAATATATTCTTCTTTGATAACTACCAGCCGTTCGGCTCGGTTTTTTGTTGAATAGCGGCTTTACAAGTTCTTTCTGTAGCTTACGTCTTCAATCTGGGCTCTTTTGGGTTGTCTATCACGGCTGAGGTTTTAAACAATGGGCTTTTGACCGGTTTATCGACTTTTTTCAACCTGCTAATCAAATGCTTTAAAACGGCTGTTAACTGGCTTGAACCGGATTTTTACCGGTTTTTACCGGCTTTTAACCGGTTTTAACTGGCTTTCAGTCCCAAATACTGTTCATGAAATTTGGTGGATACTGTCACCTCTAAACTACTTCTCATTTCATTATAATGGGTGATTTTTTAAGAGGTTTAGAACTTTAAAAAAAAAAAAAACACAAAAAATTCGAAAAAATGAATGAAATATTTATTTGAATCGATAGTTTAAACCTTGCAATTTAATGTTTAAAGATAATTTTATGCAAATGTTGACCGCGGCTGCGTCTCAGGTAGCCCATCCGCTGAGTCCAATTTTGGCATACTCTTTCACACATATCGGCCGGTATCTCACGAATGAATTCATGGATGTTGGCTTCCAGTGCGTCAATCGAAGCGGGCTTGTCCCTATAGACATTAGCCTTGACATACCCCCACAAAAAATAATCTAATGGTGTCAAATCGCACGATCTAGGCGGCCAATTGACCGGCCCGAAACGTGAAATTAACTGTTCACCAAACTCGCCTCGCAATTGCGCCGTTGTTTCGCGTGCTGTGTGGCATGTGGCACCGTCTTGTTGAAACCACAATTTCGGGCAAAAAAAAGTTTGTTATCATCGCTCGGTAGCGTTCACCATTGACAGTAACGCTGCGATTCGCATCATCTTTGAAGAAATAGGCCCAATAATGCCGCCGGCCCATAAACCGCACCAAACAGTGGCTTTTTCGGGATGCATTGGTAGCTGTTGCAATGCTTCTGGCTGATCTTCACTCCAAATGCGGCAATTTTGCTTATTTACGTACCCATTCAACCAAAAATGAGCCTCATCGCTGAACACAAGCAGCGCGCGATGAACATTTTGAACCGAGCACGAATTTTGATACTAAAATTCAATAATTTGCAAGCGTTGTTCATTTGTAAGACGATCCATGGTTAAATTGCAAACCAAACTGAAGCTGTTTGACAGTGACACAAGGTACTAAACACACGTCAGCTGTCAAAACCAGTGTTGCCAAAACCAAACCAGCTAAAAAATCACCCTTTAGTATTTGAACTCATATTAGGTTTCTTAGAATCATTTTAAAAGTATGTATATGATTGGTTTTTAATCAAAATTTAATTTTGCTTCAAAAAAAGTTAAATCAGGAACCGAATCGACAAAAAACAGTCCTCTTGTCCCTTAATTACTTTTACTTCGAAAAGAATAATAAAAAACTTTGAGCTTTCTATCATAACTAATTCACTTGAGTTACTCGTAAGCTCAAGCACCTAGGTATATAACTATTAAAAACAAACTTTCACTCATTCAATTTGATAGCTATTAATGCCAACTTAACCAATTTCTTATTGTTTTCGATTTTATTTAATCAAATTCTGAAATTTATTGGCCAGCACAATTATTATTCAATTATTATTTATTTCAACTTGATTGTATTCGATTTCATATTTTGCTATTCAATTTATTTTAACTTGTTAATTTATTTATTTATTTTTTTTTTGTTTTGTTTTAACAGACTGATGAGGAGAAATCGCCATCATCGCCTATATCGCCCAGCAGGGAAATCAACAAACTCAAGGATCAATTAGAACAACAAGCAATGCAAACTCGACAAGCCCTGGCACAATTGATGGTCGTCCGAGAACAGTTGATATCCGAAACGAATGCAAGAATCGAAGCTCAGGTATGTTAACTACCAGTAAAGGTGGGGTATTATGATGTGTTTGGGAGGAGGGGTGTTTTGGTAGTCTTGAACTATCCCAATGCACTGATAAGTGCCTGCCAGGCAAATCAAAATTTAATTCAATTTTATCATTTACATTGCAGGCTCGTACCCAACAATTGCTGCAGCAAAATAGAGAATTACTAGAGCACCTGGCATCATTGGGGGCGTATACGGATCCACAAGCTACCACCGGACTTACATCGGCCAATATAGCTCTGGCACCCCAGGTAAGCAAAATAAATTGCAAGCATGTTGAGTTTTTTTTTCTTTTTTTTTTGTTGCAGTCTACTTTAATTTGTTGATGTTTTTGTCCTTCGATGTTGTTGTTTTGTTTATTGTTTTGCTACTTGTTGTAGCGGAGAGTGTTGTTTTTTTTGATACAGGGTGTTTCCAAAAGAAAAACAGGAATAAATAAAAATGACAGATATTATGGGGTATTTTTCTAATTTAAAGTAATTCAAAAAATAATCAGCCAAATTATCAATTATTAAAATTATTTAGTCCTAATTTAAAATTTTTGTTTTTCCATGGAGATTAGTCAATATTGAAAGTTTCTAAAATGCCTTGATTTATAGACTATTCTAGTTAGGGAACAATTTCTCGAAATAATTATTTCCTTCTATTCCAAAATAAAACTTGTAAATGGCTCCAAAATTTGACATAGGATATGTCATCTGTGAAAAAAAAAAACAAAGACAAATAAATAAGGAATTTTAAACGTTGCATTATCTGTCGTTACGTTGGCGCCAGAATTTAAAAATAAGTATCCAGTGCTGCCAGGTTTAAAATTGAATATTTTTTGTATTGAACATTTGAACTGTAAGGTTCATTTCTGGCCAAAAACGGGTCATTTTTTGATACGAGACATACCGAAATGTCGGTACTTATGCACTGGAAAAGAGTAGAATTCACCATTAAAGTTTCCAGAAATACAATAGCAAACGACAGATGGTCTGCAATTGACACTTGTCGGGTCTCCAGGAAAAAAATGGCCGAATCACGATAAGAAAAAACAGAATACTTACTCAAGCTAAGCAAGTCTCAACTGTCCCTCTTGGTATATGAATCCTAACAGGTCACAACTCGAAGGGAACCCACATGAGTAAAATGGGCACATCTGACTTATGTAGAGGGTGTTAAGATGAAGACGCGGAGAAGGTCTTCTATCATTTATTTTGTGAATGCTCCAGTCTAGCAAGAACTAGAAAAGCAGCCCTCGGCGAGTATTTGATCGACGAACTAGGCGACGCCACTAAAAAACATCTTGAAATTCTTTGAGAATTCCAGTTGGTCCAGGGAGGCACCCAATACCTTAGCGTCCACTCACTCTCCTATAACTCCTTCCTCTGCCCATTCCTAATACCCACCATGCGGGGGCACAATAGATCCATTGAGATCCGAGTGAGGTGATTCTTAAGGTTCATTTCCATCACTTCTTTAATTTTCTTAGCTTTTGATTTCCATGAAAAGCGTAATTTTATTTGAAAATTCTGTTTATATCTTGTGGGACACCCTGTTTATTTTTTATTTTTCTTAGCTTGCGTGCAATTGCAGCCGAATATGGCCTGAAATTTTATAACTAAATTCATTCGTGTTTGTCTTGATTTCGTTTTTATAGCCCAGTGAATCCACTTGTGTTTTGATTTTTATTAAGTTTGTTAAGTGCTTGCATGTTTAAAGTGCTTTGTTGTTAAACAACTTTAAGTGCTTACTTTTTTTTTATGAGTTCGCTTGAACGTTGTTTTGGTTTGTTTATATCCTGATATAACAGTTGCAATCTTCATAAAAAATTTTCAACTTTATTCCAGTCACAGCTACAGATGCTCTTTCAAGAGCCCGCTGATTTATCTGTAGCGTTAAGAAAAGCAGTTCTTGCCTCGTCGAATAACAATAACTTGGCAACCATTAATCAGCAAATAAATAGTTTGGGATCAATTAACCAGCAGCTGTCATCGCTGAGCCACCAGCTGAGTGGACTCAATCAGCAGAGCCAAAATCTGCAGAATTTTCAAAACATCAGTGCCACTTTGCAGCAACAACAGCAGCAGCAACAGCAACAGCAGCAACAACAGCAGCAGCAACAACAACATCAACAACAATTGACGCCACCACATCAGCAACAGCAACTTCATCAGTCTTCCTTACACCTGAGTAGTCCTCCAGTGTCACAGCCATCTGGCAGTCCCATACCACCAATGAATGCACTTCAGAGTCTTAGCAACCAGTTTTCAAACATATCGGCTCAGGGCAACCAAGATATGCTCTCGAAAGAGCTATTTCAAATGAACCAAGAACTTCTGAATCGCCTGCAGACCCTAAATCTTGGCCCTGGTAGCAACAATAACAATCCGGGAAACCTGAATGGGGCAGGAGCCATAGGCAGCAGTAATTCGCCGCACAATTCGTTCTTCTATGTCAACCCTATGTCCTGCACTCCGAACAACAACAGCCCCTTTAATTTTTTAAGCACTCCTAGTTCCCTGGGGAATCTAACTCCATCTCCAATGGGAACTATGAACCGAAATTCCTACTCCAATAGCCCGATCAATGACGATCTTGGCATAAGCATAGACAAGAACCTAAATAGACTGGAAGAGAATCACAACTTTCTTAAATCGGCAGGGGCTTCCAATGGCAACTTGACTGGGGCGAGTTGTAGCGGGAATGGCAACCCTGAGAGCAGTCGATCATCAGCCGAGGCCTCAACCTCTTCATCGCCGAACAGAATAACGAACGAACAACGGTTTAATACAGTGATGCTAAAAGTCACCGACGAGTCGGGAAATGTCACCAATCAACGGAAACTCTCAGCGACTCCAAGTTTCATCACCCGAAGCACAAGTGAAAAAGTACCAAATCGGAGCCAAATGATGAGTCAAGTTCAGAGGACGGCTTGGGCGCGCCACACTACCAAATAGAACGTTGATTAAATTTAATTAATAAGTATTATTATAAACAAAATAGCGATTGAAATTCTCAAGGGGTTGGTGCGTTGAAAATTCACTGAATTCTCCGACAGTATTAACAAAACAAAATTGTATTTCTATATCGAACGGTTCTTAAACACTCGACAAAGTGACATATAAGAAACTCCCCTTTTAACAACCACTTTTTAACTGAATTCAGCGTGCCATGATTACGTATATACATATGTAGGTTATTAAGAACAAATTGTACCTACCTTTAATTGCACATCATATCTTTTAGGTTTAAGTTATAATTTTAAGGTTATTTGCCGACTGCATTGAAATGAATTAAGCCAAATTTAAAACTAAAAAATAAGCGCTCACAAATATATAAATCAAAATTTAAAGATTTTTTTATTTAAAATATTAAATTTGTACATAAAACGAATATATAGAAAATAAAAACAAATGAACGCGTCTTATTGTTTACCTGGAATAATATCGAAATATTTTTTTTTATTTAAGTTCAATTATATTTTTTAAGTTATAAATAAAATTTTATTTAAGAAGTCACGTTTAGCGCCCAAAAATTGTAATTATTCTCAAACAATATTTAACAAGTGACTTTTAGAGTTATAAGTAAAATATATTCATAAAGCTAAGAGAATTAAATCAAAATATTTGTTATATTTTATGTTGAATATTAAAAATTTAAATGATAAATTAATTTTAAATGTGTAATGTGTTTTAATGCTTATCTTATTTGTGCTTCCAAGGCAGCGTACGGCATCAACCAAAGAGACATTTTTATCAAATCCCGAAAATAATAAGCAAATAAGAGGAACAAAATTGAAAAACCGGTCATTTTCGAAAAAGTTTGCTCATGTTTCGGGTTAAAAAAAAAATCAGATTTATTGCAGATGCGTGCATTAAAAAAATTTAGATGACACTTTCAAAGGAAAAAGATACAAAATATCCATTTCGATTATAGAGTTAGAGAAATCACTGAAGATAAAACAAAAGTTTTAGGAAAATCACACGTGTATAATTTTATTATTTAAAAATGTACTTATACACAACGAATTTTCATTTAAAATTATTATTTTTTTTTAAACAAAAACTCATTTATTGCTCCTTGATCCAGAAGATCGTCTTCCTCTGCGACGAGATTGACTACGACTTCGGCGTGGGCGACTTTTTACGATTCTTCCTCGCCCGTCGTTGCCGTCTTGTTGCATCTTGCGCTGGAGGTGCTATGTCATCAGCTTGCTGTTTAAATGAAAAATTTTGTATTACAAAAAATAATATTTAACCTCAATCTTGGTTTTGGTCTTTGATGGCTTCCGAGTTATCTCTCGACGCTCTCGTCGTAAGAACTAGTATACTCGGAATCATTATCTGAAACATGGCTCCAAGAATACTTAAAACTGAAACAGGGGCTACATGAAATTTGGCAAAAAAAAAATAATGAAAAATGGCCCCAAAAATGTAGGTATAAGAAAAGCAAGGCGTTAGGTAATAACACCCAAAGAAATAACTCCCAAATCGATTTGGAAATATCGCCTAAATTTTCTGTATTGGCCCAAAAAAAACATACAAATTGGAAATATCGCCCACATGATTTGAATGTAAATTGTTGTTGTACAATGTTGGCGTTATTTCCACAATTTTGGGCGATATTTCCAAACTTTTTTTTATTTTGGGTGTTCTTTCCTAAGTTGTGGGTGATATATATTTCCAAAGTGAAATTTCAATGAAACTTGCGGCGCATAAACAGTGAGGTATGTATGGAACCCCCAAGCTTAGGCACACTATAGGATTTGGGGAAGGTGCAAGGCGGGGTGTATGCAAAGTCACTTAGCTCATGTCTGATTTGACAGATAATTAGTTTTATCCTTCCGCTGAACGAATATGGTTGTGTATACGCTTCGCTAAGTGGGCCAGCGATCGACTTAGAGAAGATGCCGATTTTGCCAAAAAATCATCTTTTCAGATGAAACTCATTTTGATCTTGGCGGGTAATAAACAGGCAAAATTGTCGCATTTGGGGCACAGAAAACCCGCACGCATACATTGAAAAGCCGATACACCCAAAACGAGTCACTGTTTGGTGCGGATTTTGGTCCAGAGGCATAATTGGGCCATTTTTCGAAAATGAGCAAGGAGTGGCCGTTACAGTCAATGGCGATTGTTATCGGGCCATGTTGCACGAATTTTTGTTCACAAAGATTAAGAGGAGGATATTGGCAACATTTGGTTTCAACAGGACGGCACTACGTGCCACACAGCCGAAGCTACACTCGATGTTTTGCGCCATTTTCAAAAAAAAAAGTTATTTGGCGGACCCTTTATTATCAAGATTTTGATTGGGTGTGTGTTTTTCTCAGCATTTAGGTGTTATTTCCTTTTTCTGGACGCCAAAAAGCAACAACTACAAAAATAGATAAAATTTTGTGAATTGTGGTGATTTTTTGTGTTTTTCGGGTAATTTTTCTTTTTCAATTTTGAGGTTAAATTTAATTATGAAAAATGGCCCCATACTTTTAATCTTAAACAATCGCTGAAAAATCACCCCAACAATTAGGTTATTTTTCATAATTAAAATTACCCCAATTTATTAATAAATGGAGAAAATAACCTAAATCAAATGAAAAAATAGCCCCAAGGCTTATTTCAAATTAAAAAAAGTCTCAAACCAAACATGACAAATGGCACGATCTTTTCGTACGATTATTTAATCAGATTTTTCAAAATATAAAAGGATCATTCTAATTCTTGTACGATTGATACTGATTAAATAATCGTACCTACACACAAATCGTACACAAAAATCGCGCGATTTTTTGTTTGATGTTTTAATCAGATTTTTCAAAATTAATAAGGACCATTCTGCGATTTTTAATTAATAATGGTAGAAAAATGCTCCTTTTTTTAATTGTGAAAAATCAGATTGAATAATAATGAAACAAAAAAATCGAGTGATTTTTGTGTACGATTACTAAATCAAATTCGTACAAAAAATTAGAATGGCTCTTTTTGAATTTTGAAAAAAATCTGATTGAATAATAACCCCGAACTGAAAAATGGAAAAAGGGGCTAAAATATGAAAAATCACCCCAAACGTAAAAACTAATCAATTTGTGTTGTTGTTGCTTGTCATTTTTTGAGGCCAATTTTCATTTTAAATTTTTGTTTTGATTTAATAATTTATTTTGGGGTTTTTTTCATTAATTTTGGGGCCAATTTTCATATTTCTTTGGGGGCCAAATTTCATGTAGCATGCAAAAGGTATACACAAATCTTATTAATACTTTTTGTATGATAGTTTTTTTGCACAACTGTCAGTTATGTTTTAAGCATAATTTAAATAAAAACGCCCTATATTACAAAGTTAACTCGCAACAAACATTATTTGGGTAACGTTCTAACAAAATTGAAAAGGTAACCAAAGGGCGAAAATCCATCACACAAATTTTGAGTTTGATTATTAAAATTTGTCTAAAAAAGGATATGAATAAATTAAAGACTTATTATGTATTAAGTATACAAATTAAAATCTCTTCAGGATAAATCTTCATCATATTTATGAGTCCTTGTCTTTAAGTTGTATCTGTATCTTTTACTTTCACTTTCATTAAAATTAAGTTAACTTGGTACTCAGCAGCGTTAATTGCTCACAAAACATTTCGCTTATATCAAACAATTTTAATTAATTTTTTTGTTTTATTTATTCCTACACAGCTCTCGTCGACAGCCAAAGTAGCACGTTGGTTCCAACAACTCCCTTGGCATACAGCATCATTATCTCGGCCAGAGAGTGGATTCGTTTCGGGTGACTCACGCTCTGAGAAATACCAAGAAGATCATAATAGTGCCAAAGAACCCGAATATGATTTATGCGATGAATTCCTTCTGGTCGAAGGAAGCAGTAGCATTTGGACGAAAATGAGCGCAAAAAAACGTCGGAAACTACTGGGAATGCGGTTGGGCAAAGTTACAACATTTTAGTTGTAAATAGATACATCGAATTTACAAGCACATTATCTACTGACCATTTACATTGCACTTAAATACACTCCAGGAAACAGACAGGGATTCTTTCCTTCAGTATTAAATGGAAAATCCATGTCGAATAATTCAACAAATCATATGCATCATTAGAGTACGAATGGAAATTTATCATACCAGACAAGATGAAAAGGATATAAGATTTGATCTTTAACTTTTTGCCTCTTTGAAGTTGAATCTAAGCGAAGGGAGGTTTGGATTTGTTATAATATGAACCTTTCTTCAACTTCCAATATTTTTTTTAAAAGTTTTTCAACTTTGTTTATACTATATTGTGTGTGTGACCCCTCCCCCTTTGCTAAAGGAAGAAAATAAAGTGTTTGCTAAAAGGACACACACAATATGCAACGGAACGAGAAAGGAATCTGTTAAAAGATTTGCTATTAAATGTGTCATATTTTATTCATCATTTTTATCCCCCCTTTTTTCCATGGAGAAAAAAGCCGACTTATAAACAGGAGTCTTATAGAGTAGGGAAACAAAAATCAGAAACAAAAAAAAACAAATACATAGACACATACATAAATGTTTATCGAAGTTAGTAGTGCTTATTTTTCTATACGAACTTTAAGGAAAAATGTCTCAAATTTAGATTATTAAATTAGAATATTTATTTAATAGGTACACAATTTTCCATCCAGGTTCGAATGTAAACAAAAATTTTGTATGGAACCTTCTTTTATATTTTTTTCTAAAGAAGAAATAAGAAATAGATTAAATAAATGCTATAAACGTTTAAATAAATTTAATAGTTTACAAAATACATATTCTTAATTTTATTTTAATTTAAATAATAATTTCAAAGAAATGAAAAAATAGTTTTTAGCTTAATTTAAATTTCATTTAAATCATTCATTCCATATTGCTAATTATACTGAGACTGAATCATTTTGAATTCGAAAGAGAGAGGAAAAAAAAAAATAAATGTAATTAGAATAATTTAATTATAGTTAATGTAATTATTTAACAATATATATAAATTAAACGAACGTTTTTTACAAAAAGTCATGATTTTTATTTTTAATTAATTAATTTTAGAAAATCTTTTAGCATGGCCAATAAGGACGAATTGCCAACGTAAAAGCTGTAAGACCTTTAAAATAAGAATTAATATGTAAAATCTTAATAGATTAATAGATAACTTTACAACAGGTTTTCTGCCTATTTTAGTATTGTGACACTTTAAATGTTGATTGAGGCAGTGTTCTATTCTGGATTGTAGGGGCCATTTAAAGTAAGTATAGTTAGTTAGTTATCAAAACTTTATTTTATTTCATAACATTTTTTAAAAACTTAATTGTTACAGTATGGTTTTCCTGAGTTGGCCAAAGGTCGTCTTCCAGATTGACAATTTCTTAATTTGTATCATATTATTTTCGTTATTTTGAAAAGTCTCCATCAATAATCTGTTGTCCTTGTCCGTAACGTAGAGCAGTTGAAGTAACGGGTGATTTTTTAGCTGGTTTGGTTTTGGCAACACTGGTTTTGACAGCTGACGTGTGTTTAGTACCTTGTGTCACTGTCAAACAGCTTCAGTTTGGTTTGCAATTTAACCATGGATCGTCTTACAAATGAACAACGCTTGCAAATTATTGAATTTTACTATCAAAATTCGTGCTCGGTTCGAAATGTTCATCGCGCGCTGCTTGTGTTCAGCGATGAGGCTCATTTTTGGTTGAATGGGTACGTAAATAAGCAAAACTGCCGCATTTGGAGTGAAGATCAGCCAGAAGCATTGCAACAGCTACCAATGCATCCCGAAAAAGCCACTGTTTGGTGCGGTTTATGGGCCGGCGGCATTATTGGGCCATATTTCTTCAAAGATGATGCGAATCGCAGCGTTACTGTCAATGGTGAACGCTACCGAGCGATGAT
This sequence comes from Leucozona laternaria, assembly GCA_932273885.2. NCBI lineage: Eukaryota > Metazoa > Arthropoda > Insecta > Diptera > Syrphidae > Leucozona > Leucozona laternaria. The sequence goes on along the minus strand of OW026367.1, from coordinate 128,670,980 downwards.
AACAAACTTTTTTTTGCCCGAAATGGAAGTTCTTGACTTGCATGATATGTGGTTTCAACAAGACGGTGCCACATGCCACACAGCACGCGAAACAATGGCGCAATTGCGAGGCGAGTTTGGTGAACAGTTAATTTCACGTTTCGGGCCGGTCAATTGGCCGCCTAGATCGTGCGATTTGACACCATTAGATTATTTTTTGTGGGGGTATGTCAAGGCTAATGTCTATAGGGACAAGCCCGCTTCGATTGACGCACTGGGAGCAAACATCCATGCATTCATTCGTGAGATACCGGCCGATATGTGTGAAAGAGTATGCCAAAATTGGACTCAGCGGATGGGCTACCTGAGACGCAGCCGCGGTCAACATTTGCATGAAATTATCTTTAAACATTAAATTGCAAGGTTCAAACTATCGATTCAAATAAATATTTCATTCATTTTTTCGAATTTTTTGTGTTTTTTTTTAAAAAAAAGTTCTAAGCCTCTTAAAAAATCACCCGTTATATATGTCCCATTATGCCATATAATATATGACACCATATTTGTTGTATGTCAAAATAATATTAGGCTCCTGGTATTTTTTGTCATATACATTTACACACTTATATGACACTTTTGAGGCATATTTATTTGGCAAACATTTATGATGATGTAATACTGCCCTAAGACACCTTCACTCTTGGACAGCTAGTCATTGTCTTAATAGTTGCACATTTTCTCCCTATTTATAAACGCATTCCAATAGTTTTCTAAATATGTCCTCATATTTTCAATGACACCCCTGTATTCTCTCAATTTTGAATGAATTAATCAGCCTTATTGTGAGTTTCACCCGATCAACATTCCACCCGGAAAATTTGACATGTCACTTTTCGCCTATTGTTTCCCGCGAAATTTCATGATCGAAAAATTCCGCTTATTGTGAACATTCATTTCGTTCGGAATTTAATGTCATTTTCACTTCTTTTTTGAAGGCGAACGAAATTTCGTTCGGGCGAAACTCACAATAGATAGCTATTAAAATTCCGGGCGAACAAAAAATTTTAAGGTGAAATATTTTTCGGGCAAAATAATATAAAATATGTATGTTTATTAAATCTCGTTCGTTTCAACTTCAAGAGAGTTGCTTAAGTCAATCCTATCAATATAAAAAAAAACTGATTTCTCATCTCGGGCTTCATGGAAGTTGTGTGAAGTTGGTGTCGTTAAATGCAATTTATATTTTTATGAGGTCGGCCATGCTTTGAATTACATAAAGAAAATATTTGATAAAATTCATAGAAGTCAGTTTTGAGAGATACGATTTTCCAAAGGGCGTACTAATAGTCAGCCTTATTGTAAGTTTCACCAGACAATTATTTCACCTTAAATTTTTTTGTTCGTCCGGAATTTTAGAAGCTAGGTATTGTGAGTTTCGCCCGAACGAAGTTTCGCTCGCCTACAAAAAAGAATTGGAAATGACATTAAATTCCGCCAAGAATGAATGTTCACAATATGGGGAATTTTTCGATCATGAAATTTTGGGTGAAAGTCACAATAGGCGAAATGTGAAATATCAAATTTTCCGGGTAGAATGTTATTCGGGTGAAACTCACAATAAGGACGAATAGGATTGAGTTACCCAGCCACAGGCACGACTTATCCATATTGTGATGAGTTTTGCAGACATTTTTGAAAAATGAAAATGTCTGGGAATGCTTCAATAGGCTTTTACGAAGTCTGGTTTGAAATTTTTTTTAAAATCCTTTTAAAATCAAAAAATAAAGTTTTCCTTGACGGTTTTTAAACAATTTTATGATTTCCCTTAGTTTTTGCACTAGTGCCTAGTTTTTCAGTGGTGAGTTAAACCAGAGTTAGCTAACTCAATAGAAGTAAATTATCCCACATTTAACTGAGAATGCAGTTTTTCAATGGAGAATGCATGCGGGGAACGACTCAACAAAATCGGTGGATAAATATACATCAAAAGCATCTGTTCAGCTAATTCTGAGTTAACTCACTCACGGGTTTAACTTTAATCTCACACTGAAAAACTGCACCTAAATGTGTTAAACACTAGGTACAAAATTTTAAGAAAATCCACCTATTCATTTAAGTTGCAGGCAAACAGACTGACAGACGGACAGAGGAACCCAGTTTTTCGTCTTCTCTAGCATCGTAATATCAAGTTTGGTCAAAATCTCCATAATTCATAATTTGCCATCGCAAATAAAATCTGTATACATAAATATTTCAGCTTCACCTCAGCAGAAGCTTCAGGTTTAGAAGAATAATTGCTTTAACCATAGATACATCATATAAAGATGACAATCTCGGCTGTCATCCGAGTTTGCCTACAAGCTAATTCAGGGGAAATTCAGGAGAAACACGAACACATATGCAGTTGGCATCCATTCACCATGATTTATTTGCACACATATGCACTTGGCGTCCATTCACCACCAAAATGCCGGTTATTTTAAAAATGCCACGAGTATGTTCGAAAAGTATAGTAAATTGAGCTACGAGTTATAAAGTGCTAACCCGACCTTATATGGATAATTTTGAGGAAACAAGTTTTGAAAGTGAACATTTATAATCGATTTAAGTATATTCGATTGTCTTTTGTTTTTTACTCTCAATTTACTGTAACAAACAGTGAATATGATTAAAAAAAAACAATAGGCGTGTTTTTTGAGAAAGTAAATAGTGATATCAGCAAATTTTTACACGCAAACAAATACAAATCGAAAAATGAATATAACTTAGGTCTGTTATAAGAGTGAACATAAGAGTGGATATAAATTGTTGAAATGTTGAGATGTTTAGGTGGCGCTTAGATCGGTTGCTGAAAAATATTCACTACCGAAGGTTGGTAGCCATATATTTTTTGACTTATGTGGATGTGCTCTAAAATGCATCCCGGGTGAAAAAAAGTCGGTTGCATATACTTTTTTTCAGACATGCATATTATGTTAAGGCATTTCATTTCGAAATAAAAATTCAATTTTATACGAAACTTGACATTGCTTGACAGATAGGAGACAAACTTTATTTTGACGAATATTTCTTTACGAAAGTCACGAAAGCTCTAAAATTGCCCTTTTCAAGAAATTAAATCTCAAATTTTTGGATTTTTTGACATCGAAGACATGAAATTTGACAGTCTATTACTCGACTGAAAGGCAACAAACTGTATTTCAACGTCTGTAGAATATTTTTCGCTTCAAAAAACACCAGATAGTTCTACAATTGCATATTCCAGAAACAAAAAATCCGGAGCAGAAAATAAAATGCAAAAATTTTCGAATTTTTCAAAGGTTTTTTAATCCATCGTCATCGTAGCCATCCCTCAATGGAATTTGACATTTTTTGGTGGGAGGAAATTTGTCGAAAAAAAAAACGTCGGGGCTAATAAATTACATGTTTAATGCAATGACAAAAACTCTGTTATTGGCTTGAATTAAAAAAAACTCTGTTATTGGCTTGAATTACATACTTGTAATCAATAGTTTTTATGGAAAGTCCATTTTTTTCTGTGATGGCGTCGCTAATATCAAATTTCATTTTTTTCAACGAATCACTCCGGGCTTTTATGAGCATTATGTTATATATGCTATTGTATTCCTTGTTTATTTAACAAGTCGCTTCATTTATTTCCGTTGTTTGTAGAGCCCACATGTATACCTGTATGGTTGTTAATATACATATATAGAGAGCATTGAAGATTTCAATAACCAATCAAACTAATGCGAAATAGCGCACGACTTACAAGATGAATTTTCAAAAAAATTTTAAAGAAGTTTCATCACGCCAAAGTAGTAGTGTAACAGCGGACTTAGCATCTTTAAATTTGTGTTTTTATCAACACAACCCGATACCCCACCTAACATCCCCCATTTTCATGGTGAAAAGCTGGTGAGTTGAAATTTTTTTAAAGATGGCTGCGTTGTTTGCACATAAAAAATGGCCGATCTAGCAAAACAGAACAAACCCACCCCATTAAATTGTTGTTGCAATTCACATATATTCATCGACACAAAATTAAATTACAAATACAACAATGTAAACAAATGGGTTTTGGAGGGTGAAACGTACGAAAGATTGTCATCTTTATATGGTGTATCTATGGCTTTAACAAACCGACATAATAATGTATGGGAGTCCAGAAAAAAAAATTGAAAAAATGTCCGGTCCAATTCGAAAACGTCATATGCAAAAGTTTTTTGTTCGAAAATATAAAATCTTCTACGAAAAAAATCACTTCATGATGGTCCATACGCACCACTGATGTCCAAAAAACTTTATAGAGGATTTGTCATGGATTTTAGAACAGCAATATTCTGTGGAATTATTGTTCTAAAAAAACAAGTCCGTACGATACATTAACGATTTAATACTTCTTACTTAAAAAGAACATCTGATTTTTCATCTGACAAATTTATCGCATTACATGTCAAGTAATTTAAATACCTCCTGTTTGTATTCCTGGAAGTAGACATAATGCCTACAAAATTCAATTAGTAAAAATGTTTAATGAATTTTTACTCCGGTAACTTCGGAACAACAACAACTGGAAATGACTCCGTCATTTTAGGAGAGAAAACATAATTAAAACACAAATTAAACTCAGTGACTTTACATACATACATATGTATTCTTTTTTGGTTCATTGTCCTGTGTCCTGGTTTTAATCACTCCCACCCAAATAGCCGTTAAGAGCCAAAAGTAATGCTCTTAATAACACTTTCTCAGATGTCAATAAAATAAAAAAAAAAAATTGACGTGCAAACGGATTTTTCAAGGACATTCCCACGAAGCATTTTACAAGTCAATGTGAATAATTACGATTGTTTTGTCGAATGGCATGGCAACATTAGAAAGTAAATAACTTGAAGACATCAGTGCTGATGACTGTGTGTTGGATTTTGGAATGGCATGGAATTTGAGTTCTCTATAGAATAAAAATATAGAGCAGCTGTAGCTTGTACACACCGACCGTCCCGTCACGTTCTCAATATGATGCGGTCCTTATAGCTCGACGCGGCTCTCAGTTCTTGAATCATCCAATATAAACTAAGAGGGATTCAAATTTAATTACTTTCTTCCCTTCGAGGCTTAAGTTATTTCAATTTAACTCTCGACTTTTATTCAAATGATGGGAAGAAGGAACTGGGAATTAATTACAAAATTTACCTTTCATAGTGTGCCATCTTTATATCGTTGCGCGTAGAGGTACATATATAGTTGAAGTCATAGTCATAGTCGTTTAGTCATCGACGGCGCGGTGCGGTGAAGCGGCGACGGTGGCGACAGCGACGTTTTGTTTTCTCTGAAGATTTATTTTGAAGAATTTAAATTGAATTTCTGCGAAGAAGATGGAATCAAGTATTCCAACAAACAACCTTAGCCTCTGAGACCTATTTCAGGTGGTGAAATATTGCGACTAACTATAGTGTGGAAGGGTTAGTTTGAGTTTAATATAAATACCTACATAAAGACTAATTCAATACTTGAAAATTAATGTTGACATTTAAATTAAGTTATTAAACTGTCTTTTAAAAAATGTAGACTTCGTGTTTGAAACTACCTCCTACGATAGGACTCATAGGCGCCCGCAGGATTCTGTCCAGGGGGGGGAACCATGAACTCCATAAAGAAGCTGTGAAGAAAATATTCATATTTTCCCACAATATCGAAAATAAGGACATTTTCAGATACATTTGGAATGGTCCAGAGCCAGGGGGGGGGGGGCAAATCATGGAGATAAGACAAGTATTTGTTAAAATTCATAGTAAAAAATGAAAAATTTGTTAGTTGTGTGGTCCAGAGCCCCTTGGCCCTACCTCCGGGCGCCTATCATAGGACTCAGAATATTTTGACTTTGTGTATCCTTTTTCTTTTGAATTTCATTTTGTTTAAACGGTCCATCTTATTATTTTTGATTATTTTATCATTTTGTTATAACAATTGATAGCCGAAGGATTCAATCGATTGCTCTGCATAATCGGTATAATTCCCTTAGAACTGAAAAAGGGCGTAGGTATAGCTTTTAAAAAAAGTATGATAATTATCAGATTTTTTTCCGGTACGGTTTGTCGTTCTCGAAACATTTTTCAAAGCTCCTTTTATGAGCACAATACTGAAACTGCGCAATATTTTAAAATACTAAGGGATGACCCGCCTTGCAATAACTTTTCTCGATAGAATATTTCATCTTCACATATTTGCAAGAGAAAACCTCTGCTGGCTGTGGCCTAAGTATAAAACCAAATGAAAACAGCATAAAAATTGTTCTGGATATTTCGTTGTTTTCATGAAATTTCAAGACTTCTCTGTGTGGCCCGCATTTTTAAGACTACTTATTATTTTACCTTTTTTACTACCTCTCTGCAAAAGAATAATATATTTGTCCATATCACTGCTAGCTGATTAAAATGTATTTTACCTTGTGTTTGCTTAAAATTATATCAACATTTTGCCTTTGACAAAAGTTCATTAAATGTACACAACCACAAAATGACTTACACAAAATTATTGGAGAGAAAAAAGAGAAGCCCAGAAAACCAACCGGTCCTCTGCTACCCTTTGAATTCTTTGATTAATGGATATCACTTTGAAATGAGATAAGGGCGTTAATAAACGAAACAAAAAAACACAAAAAACACTGTGATGTGCTGGTGATGGCGTCCATTTGTCTTGGTTTTTCATACTGATTTCTATAGCACGTGCATTAAGAATAACCTAAGTCAAAAATATTAACACACTTTCAATTAAAAAATGAATGGAATAAAGTTTAAACATTTTCATAAGTTGATAAAGTATGAAGCATTCCACTGAATTTGATGCAATTTGCACTTACTAAAGGGTGTTTTTTTTTTAGACGTGTGGTTTTCAAGTAGAAATAAACACATATAATTTAATGTTATGTCCAAGAATTAAGCTTTATTATAAAGATAAGGGTTTGCCATTATGTTTAAAAAATTATTTTGGACAATTGGCCGCCGTGGCTAGCTCAAATAAATTCCAGCCGAGAGGCCTAATTTTTGACCACTTTTTGCAGCAATTTGGGGCCGTATGTCAGCAATAACGTGCCGAATATTCTCTTCCAAGGCGTCAATCGTTTTAGGCTTATCTGCGTAGACAAGCGACTTCACATAACCCCACCAAAAATAGTACAACGGTGTGAAATCGCACGATCTTGGAGGCCACGCCACAGGCCCACGACGCGAGATAATGCGCTCAACAAAAGTTTAATTCAATAAATTGATTGTTTTGTTGGCTGTATGGTATGTAGCGCCGTCTTGTTGGGACCAAAGGTATAACTGCCCCTATATAGATACTATTAAATGGACGAATCATCAACGAAAAATCCTTCACAATCCAAATTGATTTTCATTTGGAAAAAATTTTTTTCTACTAAGCTTTGTGTACATTAAAAAATTTTTTTTTTTTAATATTGTCTTTTGACGGCACTGAAACAATTGAGTCCAGCTTGCTTGATTGTGTGTTCAGCGACAATCTGCACGACAGTCTGGAATATACCTTCTGCTATGTTGCTGATAAATCCTATGTTTTAAAAATCGAACCCGATATGAAAGGTTCGCAGAAATAAAATAAAAAATCAAATAAAATCATTAAATATTTTTTGTATCGCATATCGAATAAAACTACAAAACAAGTGGCTGAGTTTCAAAATTTAAAAAAAATCGGTACATTTTAGGAACTAATCAAATCCCTGAACCAAATATTTACGTAAATATAACGAGAATTTTTTTTTTATTCAATGATGTTTTCATAAAATTTCGTTGAATCAATGAAAAAGTCCCTCATGTGTTAGTAACGCTGTTCATTAAAGAATGAATTTTCGTTGAGCCATATCTATTTACTTACAGGCTTAAATTCAAGCTAAATTAACAAACACAACCAAAATATTTATGAAATCATAATATAATAATAAAATATAATAACAATATTTAAATAATTACAATTTAACCTAAGTCTAAATATGATAAACTTAAAATTATTTTTTAATAATAAAAATATAGGGTTTATTGGAAATAGGAGTATAGGTCTCTTCTAAGTGAGGAGGAACTAGGGCTGAAGTCGAGGACATGCTGTGCGCTGTTGGCTAAGAGTAGCATTCTAGAAATTGGGTTGTAGTGGCCATAATTGGTGCGGTGGTGGAAAGGCGAAAGAATGGGATAGATCGAAGGTTACGTGGATTGGTATTAATGTAGATCAATTCCAGAAGTGCCGGCGAATCACTTGCTGTTTTCAGTTCATACTTGATTCTCGTCAAGAAATATAAATACAAATTGCAAATTGGAATAAACATAGAGTCTAAGTTCAATGAGGTGGGGAGCCTTATCAAAAAGCTATTCTTTGGCTAACTCTTTGCCATCAAAAGGTTCCCAAAAAAAGGAAGCAATCCAGACCGATGGAGAAAAAAGAAAACGTATTAAAACAAACGTTTCGAGTTTTTGTCTTTTACTGCTAACTACTTAAACTTACCAAGGACCGTCAGAGACTTTCTGTTTCTAAAATTTAATTTGATTAAAGATCGAAAGTAAAAAAAGTTATAGCCATACCCATAATAAAGCTAAGTGGGTTAATCTTATATATGTACACTCACTTCAGAAACAAAAAATCAAGTTCTGTTATGAAAAATGGGTTCGATTGATTGCTGATTACACATACACATGATGGTAAATGGTCTGGTCATGTCCTTGAAATGACAAGAAAACAGTGACGGTCTAAAGCTAGAACAGACAATTTGTATTTTTTTTTTCTGTTAAAGAAAAACTATAGTAAAACCATCATGTATAGTAAAAATAAATCTCGCACAATTATTATATGTATCATGTGCTGTAGCCATTTTATTAACATCAACCTGCAATGACTATAAGAAGGATATTACAAAAAATATGGCTCACAGCATATGGTTTTGGTATTTTTTCCTGCCCTACCCTATATTTTCCCATTGAATACGGTGACATATAGGTTTTTCCACACAACAACCCTCGTTATTTAGTAGGTATAGGGACATAAAGAAAACAATTCCAAAAAAATAACAAACGTGACCTATATATCCTAATAGGCCCATCCTTACACATGTATGAACAAACACTGCCCTAATCCTGCTGAGCATATGCTTGTGCAGTTTTTCTTCGCTAAATCGGCTTTATCACCAACCCATATCTAAAATTCATTCCAACCACCCGCCACCACCTTCAAAACAATAGCGGTATAACAATGGAATGGCTGACTTTCAAAACAAAAAGTAGCTAAAAGAAACTGAGTAGGAAATTGACCATGGGCTATACCTGTACCTAGTGAAAGACATTAATTAAAAGCAATGTAGTGGATTCTAAGTAAAGATACAACAAGGATAATGCTTGTGCACCGCACTCGCAGTTTAGTCTAGTTACTTTTTTTGTTTTGTGCTTCATATAACAGTTAGCACACGCAAATTTAAAGTCGTTGTCCGCACCTGTGGGAGCAGTCATTATGTTGTTTACACCCACACACTACGTGTTTGACATGAGAATATTATTTTTTTTTGTAGGTTATGTAGGCTGCCTTACATATGGTACAAGGTACATCTTGAAGTCACGTTGTAAGTGAACTTTATTAGGTGACCAGCATATGGGTTTTTTTTTAACGGAAGTTAAATAAGGTGCAGTGACTAATAAACTTGATTGTTTACTTATGTATTTGGAGGTGTTAGTTTGAGACCCATTCTTGACAGATTTTTTTTTTATATACTCCCAGATTTATCTGCCGGGCCGGAGAGTGACCTATTTAAGCCAAGTAAGTTAAGTAAAAATGCTCAGTTTAGTATGAAAATTCTGAAACATCCTGTAAAGCATTTTTTAAAAAAATCACTATAGTTTTACAGCCTTGAGAATTTTTTAAAAACTATACGAAACGTTACAATATTTCAACCAGTTCAAGATCTATGATTTTTGCAACCAAAAAAGTCAATATAGGCCATTGTGCACCGCCGGGCCCCAACTGCAGAATTCATAAGTTCATATGGTATCATCATCATCGTCGCTGGCTTGTTGGCATAGACTATAGACTTGACTTAGCCCCACAGGAAATAGTCTAACGGCCTCAAATCGCACGACCGAGGCGGCCAAGCGACTGGACCATTTCGTGAGATAACACGTTCTCCAAACTTGGTTTCCAATAAATTGATTGTGACATTAGCTGTGTGGCTTGTGGCGCCGGCCGTCCTGTTCGAACCATATGTCCTCCAAGTCCATATCATCCAATTGAGGACAAAAATGTTCGGTTATCATTGAACGGTAGCGATCCCCATTCACAGTAAAATGCCGGTCTTGATCATCACGGAAGAAGTACGGCCCAATGACGCCGATGGCCCACAAACCACACCAAACCGTAATTTTTTCGGGATTCAATGATGACTCATGGAGTACGTGTGGATTGCTGCCTGACCAATATGGCATGTTTTGTTTATTGACGAAGCCATTCAGACAGAAATGAGCCTCATCGCTGAAGATGATTTTTCGATGAAAATCCGAATCATTTTCAAGTTGTTGCTCAGCCCAATTCACGAACATACGACGCTTCTGGTGGTCAAGCGGCTTCAGTTCTTGCGTCGATTTAATCTTGTAAGGATGTAGGCCAAGATCTTTTTACAAAATTCGCCACAACGACGTCACAGAGATGCCCAACGCTTGAGAACGACGTGTGAGAGACACATTTGGGCTTTCTGCAACTGAAGCCTCAGCGGCAGCAATATTCTCGACACTACGGGCACTTCTTTGTCTCACTGGCATGGGAACATTTTGTACTGTGCCTGTGGATTCAATTTTTTCCACTAGACGCTCAATTGTAGATCTGCTATTACGATTATGGCGACCATAAATTGGACGTAGCGCTCTTAACGTTGAGGCCACTGACTCCGAATTTCGGTAGAAAATTTTAATAATTTCGACTCGTTGTTGGCTCGTATATCTTTCCATCATGAAATAGCAAACCTTACTCAAGAGAAATGTCAAAAGAGCGGCAAGAACTATGGCGTCGTTTGTTGTCCCTGTTGCTCTACTTTTGTAGCGTCCCTGTTGAAAAACCCTTTAGGATCAATTACTGTTCTACAAAAAAAACTGTCATTGCTCCTATTCCTTCTTGCAAATCACTAGAGTGATATGAAAGTTATCTTACACTAAACTGTCTCATGCATAAGTCACTAGACCAGGCCCTGGTACTCTACGATCACATTGTTATTAACTTTCTATCCCATAAAGCTTTAAAGGTCATAAATTTTTAAAAATAATCCTGCACCAAATGAGCTTCTATGCCCATTTTCTGGCTTTTCTGATCGTGCGTCTCTTATTATTTTTTTGATTTCACCAATGTGCTAATGACCTTGAAAAAAGCTTTATAAATTCGTCAAAAAACCTTATCCTAGCCAATCGATGAAAGTATTTGACCCTTTATGACTACTTTGTGACCTCTTGCTGCAGATGGTGTACCTAGACCTTTTTTAGAAACTCAGCAAATGAGGTGTGATCTACAAATGACCTTGACCTTGAAATAATGTCTGTAGCTAACCAACTTCGGAGACTAGTTGAACTTTTATAGTCAATTCGTACCCTTAAGATGGCGACCTTTTTTTTTTGTATTCCACAAATAAAGTCCTACATAAGATCCCAAATCCGAAGATCATACCTTCATACGTTTTCCCAAAATTTAAACGAACTGTTCCCCTATTGCTTGCCACTCTGGCACACACCTATTACAAATTCGTTAACCATTAGCATCAGTGTTAACTTTTTCATCAAACACTTTTTGCGGCCTACCCTTATCTGGCTGAAGTAAAAAGGGCTTCTTAATTTTTGTTAATGTAACATTATCCCTCTGACTGACCGACGAAAAAGTGTAAAAGCGAAAACCATTGTGCATGTACATTCTCTCCCACACAGTAGTCTGTCGGTTAATGCTTTTTTTTTACCTTCCCGACCTGACAGCCCTGTATGTACATTGTACATATATAACCACTGGGACAGGACGTCATATTAATGGTGTTGGACATAATACCTTCCAAGCGACTTCACTTGGCCCGTAAACATGATCTAATAGTTTCGTTGAACGTTTTGTGAAAATCAGACGTGCCATTCCTGGAAAAGTATCGGACGATAACGCAACAAGTTCGTCTCTAAAAAGCGGTCTTCAAAAGAATTTTAAAAATTCAAGTCTCTTAAAGGACATCAGCAAAAAAAAAAAAAATCCCCTGCAAAAAAAGTCCTTTAAAAGTGTCGCATAGAAAAAAAGAAGCCTTTTGCCAAACAAACGAAAGTCTGCAGGATAGAGGAAGGGTGAATGTATTTCAATTCGTATAGCCACCGTGATGAACAAGCAATCAACTAGTGGTGTTGGTAGTATTGAAGAGGAAAAGGACGATGGCAAAAGTACATCGAAAGTTAATGGTGGTGGTGTTGGTGGGGATGACCGCGATGTTCGTCGCCACCGGAAGAAAACTGGAATTCTTCGATTGGACATATCGAAGCCCAGGCGCTCATCAGGTGGTTGCGTGGAATTCCAAGAGCAGCCAGTTTGGTTTGGCGAGGTGGGTGCTTTATGGTGTTGTGTTCTAAAGTAAATAAGCAACAGCTTTTTCTACTACCTACATATATTCATTTGCTGTTATTGGAATTAGATAGGTAATCTAAGTGCGGGGCAGCAACTGCTAAGTGGTTAGGAAAAACGAATGGAGACGGAAAAAATATTATTGTGCAATTGCAGGAAAAGCAATTTTCCTTTTCATTTTGTTACTCACTTTCGTTGCGTTTGTTGCGGTTATTTAATATACAAATTGCGGAATTTTTCTCTTTGTTGAGTTTTGGGCTGTTAAATTATTAATAGAAAAATCGTTCAACGGCGAAGGGCATTTAAATAGTTTAAAATTGCAGTTGCAAAATTTCCAAATAAATAAAGCTTGTGATTTTGTTGATACCAAAATGTAGCCCAAGCCAAAGGAATTGCTATTGATTTTTCTGGAAAAGTGCAACAAGAATAAAAAAAAATTAGTTTTTTTAATTGTTCGTTGATTGTTTGTTTGTTTTTTTTTTTTTGCGTTATATGAATAATGTTAGTGTTGATATTTAACAAAAAATATTTGTAGATGCATAACTATAGAAAAACCCTGTGCCTAGTAACATTTTTTCTTTAACATTGTGCCTTTAAAATGTCGAAAAGAACGTCGCGACCAACTCTTCGTGACAGAGTGTATAACCTGGGAACAGACCTGGTAAGTAAAGGATCGTTCCGTCAGCCTAGAAAAAAATTGAACAAATGAAATTTTTGAGTTATATCTATTTAAACGCAATTTTATGCAGAACAAAAATTATATACGCTGGCAAAATTCAAGGCTCTTGTTTTATATTTGAATTTACCGAACTCTTTGGTGTTTCTCTATACTAAAAAATGGTTTTGTTGAATTTTATCAGTTTTCTTCTGGACCTTAGAATGATTCCCAGATTGATGTGGAATATAAATTCGTTACATATCTTCTTCTAAGCCTTGGCCGAACAAAAATTATTGTAATAATTTAACTTTACTTTCTATTACAATAATACTCCTTTGTTTATTTTAATTGGACTTTTTTAAGTAATGAGTGATAATTTTGTTTAAATTGAATTCTTTGCGAGAAAAAAACTCTTTTTGTTCATAGAGACATTTTAAAGTTTGTTAATGTTAAAAAAAGAAATGGTGTGATTGATTAATTTCTTCTGTCAAATTTAAGAATACAAGATTCTTCTTTGATACCTACGTACTTTCTTTATCATTTCACACATATTTTCAATAAAAATGTTCTCGAAGACATAAAATATGTATGTTATGTCGGTCTCCTCTCCAAAAAAACACTGTTCATAACCCAACATAAAAATGCGTAATCAGAATAAAAAAAAAAAAAAAAAACTTGAAATGTTATGATGTGAAAACATGAAACCTTCCATTAGCATAATGTTTTATTTTCTGTAATACGACACAGCAATGAATTCATAAGAGGTAAAAAGAGAATAAACTAAAGGGTGATTTTTTAGCTGGTTTGGTTTTGGCAACACTGGTTTTGACAGCTGACGTGTGTTTAGTACCTTGTGTCATTGTCAAACAGCTTCAGTTTGGTTTGCAATTTAACCATGGATCGTCTTACAAATGAACAACGCTTGCAAATTATTGAATTTTACTATCAAAATTCGTGCTCGGTTCGAAATGTTCATCGCGTGCTGCTTCCATTTTATGATCGGCATTCTCGACCTTCTGAGCAGTCTATTCGGAAGATTGTGACCAAATTTCGCACCAAATTTACTTTGTTGGACATTAAACCACCAACACGTTTACGTACTGTGCGTAGTGAAGAAAATATTGCGGCCGTATCAGCTAGTGTGACAGAAGACCGCGAAATGTCGATTCGGCGCCGTTCCCAGCAGTTAGGCCTTTGTTACAGCACTACGTGGAAAACTTTGCGGAAGGATTTGGGCGTAAAGCCTTTTAAGATACAGCTGGTGCAAGAACTAAAGCCAGCCGACCTACCACAACGCCGAATTTTTGGTGAATGGGCTCTTGGAAAGCTGGCCGAGGATCCGCTTTTTTATCGAAAAATTGTGTTCAGCGATGAGGCTCATTTTTGGTTGAATGGGTACGTAAATAAGCAAAATTGCCGCATTTGGAGTGAAGATCAGCCAGAAGCATTGCAACAGCTACCAATGCATCCCGAAAAAGCCACTGTTTGGTGCGGTTTATGGGCCGGCGGCATTATTGGGCCATATTTCTTCAAAGATGATGCGAATCGCAGCGTTACTGTCAATGGTGAACGCTACTGAGCAATGATAACAAACTTTTTTTTGCCCGAAATGGAAGTTCTTGACTTGCATGATATGTGGTTTCATCAAGACGGTGCCACATGCCACACAGCACGCGAAACAATGGCGCAATTGCGAGGCGAGTTTGGTGAACAGTTAATTTCACGTTTCGGGCCGGTCAATTGGCCGCCTAGATCGTGCGATTTGACACCATTAGATTATTTTTTGTGGGGGTATGTCAAGGCTAATGTCTATAGGGACAAGCCCGCTTCTGGAAGCCAACATCCATGCATTCATTCGTGAGATACTGGCCGATATGTGTGAAAGAGTATGCCAAAATTGGACTCAGCGGATGGGCTACCTGAGACGCAGCCGCGGTCAACATTTGCATGAAATTATCTTTAAACATTAAATTGCAAGGTGCAAACTATTGATGCAAATAAATATTTCATTCATTTTTTCGAATTTTTTGTGTTTTTTTTTTAAAAAAGTTCTAAACCTCTTAAAAAATCACCCATTACTTGAGATTCGTTCGACAATCAGGGAAGTTTACGATTGATAATAATCTCAAGATGAATTGCTTTTTATTATAAAGGGTATTTTTTTTTTTTTAAATATTTTGTAACCCCATACAGTGTTGCCTTAGAAGTATTTTAAGAAATCTGCCATTTTGCCAAAAAAAATCTGTTATAAGTACAGATTTCTATACCTGTATGGAAGATATCTGACTTCATAAATATTTTTTCACACTTACAGCCGATTTTTCAATTATCAATTTAACATGCAGTTAACTATCAGAGGAATAGCTGTTCTACAGCTCTTCTGAAAGTGGTTGATGATTTAAGGCTCCAAATTGATAGAAATCGGACTACAACCCTGGTATTGCTTGATTTTTCTAAAGCTTTTGATTCTGTTCCGCATAATATTCTTTTAAAAAAATTAAGAAATAGTTTCTATTTTGAGAGATCGGCTTTGAAACTTATTGAACAATATCTAAGTGAAAGAACTCAAGCTGTTTTTGTGAACTCCCAAATATCTGATTTTCTACCAACAGAAGCCGGCGTTCCTCAAGGCTCGATATTAGGTCCTTTGTTGTTTTCGATGTTTATAAATGATCTGCCCTCTACCCTTAAATTTTGTGACATTATGATGTACGCCGATGATGTTCAAATATATCTTAGCTACCCCATTGGTATGGTTGAAGACGCCACAGTTCGTGTGAACATAGATTTGATGAGGATTTATCAATGGGCTGTACAAAACAGATTGCGACTCAACCCCAAAAAATGCCAAGCCATCGTCGTCAGCAAAAATTTTATTGACTATTCCTGTCTGCGCCATTTAATTTTAGGGAATTCAATAGTTGAGTATGTAAGAAACGTGAAAAATCTTGGCATAAAATTGAACCAAACTCTTACTTGGGACGATCATGTTTCATGCGCCCTCGGAAAAACGTATGTTGCTCTTTGGGCTCTATGTTGCTGGAAGCTGCTTACCTATCAACATTAAAATAACTGTCGTGAAAACTCTTATTCTACCGGTGTTGCTTCATGGAACATTAGTTTTCTGCAAGTTAGATAGCGTGAGCGAACGTAAGTTAAATGTAGCTTTCAACAATATAGTTCGATCTTTATATTATGATGGGCTTCGCAGGTTCGATCATGTCTCACGATTTGCCAAAAATATCTTTAACATGCCTCTTCAAAAATATTTGGATAGTAAAGTATTAGTCTTTTTTTTTAATCTGATGCAATCAGGGAGACCTGAATATCTGTATGAAAAACTCATTTTCTCTCGGTCACAAAGAAGCAGGGTCCTTGTAACGCCAAGTTTTAAGTACACTGTTTCAAAGCGACAATTTTTTGTCTACGCTACTGATCTGTGGAACTCTTTACCCGCCGAAATGAGGAGGATAAGTAACTGTAATATATTCAAAGGTGCCTTATATGATCATTTAAAATGTTAAAATTTAAATTAAATAATTGTTTTTATTGCTTAAATTCCAATTAATAATTTTGTTATTTTAATTTTAATGCTAAGAAAAGTTTAAAATTTGCAACCCCAATACATATACTTAGTATATCTCAGAAAACAAATGTTTTATTATACTAATGTTTCTTAATAAATAAATACAATACAATACAATACTATCTGGTGTTTAAGAGTGACTATTGACAAATTTTCCCTAAGACAAATTTAACGTAAATATTTGTTTATTCATAATAGATTTAAATCTTAGTTCTGGAAATATTGTTTTATTCGAAAATATTTAAATCTATGCATCTTTAAAAAATTCGATTTTTCAACATCTTCATTCATAAAATTTTCAAAACATCGATCCACCCTAAAAACTGATTGGCCGTTTCTTCAACAAATAGAAAGCCAACGAGTTGCAAATGTACAAAAGATTTTGCTTGGCTTATAACTAACCCAGTGGGTTTAGATATCTAAAGCGAAGACAAGTGTGAAATAGTTGTTGAAAATATTTTGTAAGATAAACAAATATTCAAGTATCTACGCGTGCAGACAAAATCTGCCGAGCAGATTTTAGGATTAAGAAAGTCTGTATAGCTGATTGGAAAATCTGCAAAATGCAGACAAATCTTCACTTATGGCAACACTGGGCCCACATAAACTTCAGGCACATTTATCTGTCAAACTAACTGTAAGATTCCAAATTACAGTGTCATCTTTATTCAGAAATCTTTGCAATTTTACTATGATGACGTACACACGCTTTAACAATGTTACCAAGTTTTGACAAATTAGGTTCAACAAAAAAACATCTATACGGAAAATTGATTAAAATTGATTAAAATTGATATTAATTGGAGAAAGAACATTCACAGGGTATGCCTGCTCATGAGCTGCTCGTGAGTGTGCAATTCAAAATGACAACTTTTAAGATGTTATTAAATGTGAGTATTTTTATTTTTGTTCATTCTCACGAATGTTCGATTTATATAAGCTCACACCACTATTATCATTCTTATAATGTTATCTTGCACTCGTGATCGTGAGACGAGAGCGAGTTGATTTATTGCTCGCGAGCAATTATCATTTAGAATGTTGCTTATATGAGCGCAATCTGCTGTAGTTGGTACTCTTTCACACAAACGGCGTGCGGTAGATATTCTAATTTTGGAAACCAATTCATTAATGCGTGCGTTGAATTAAAAAAATCCTTAATGTTCACCATTCCTCGCGTGTAGCTCAAAACTACTCATGCTCGTGAGTGAGCCAAGTGTTATATTCAATTCAATAATTTTTTATTCATTTTTCACATCAACCATTTATAAATTCAGGATAAAAAACAAATATTTATAAAATTAATTTACTCGTGAGTGTGCATTTCCTTATTCTACGTTTGCTCACAGCTCACACTTATGCTCATGAGTTTTTGAAAACTGCTCACTCTCGACAGCAAATCATAAGCAGAGAGCTGTTAAACGAGCGTTCATGTGCGAGCATTTCCGTACTCTGAATTTTTCACAGCAGTAGGTAAAGTTAATAGTAAAAAAAGGGCCTTTGAATTACCTTAAGCCATATTGAAATTATAACTAAATACCATTTTATCAGGTTTTTCATATGTCTTTATTGACAGTGTTATGAGTCAGTTCACCGATGGATTTTTTCTTGTGTTTCAGTTTGTTCGGAGTCAAGCGATAAATCTACTTGACTTATACCTTTCTGAAGGTTACAGTACTATATTTTCTGTAAAGTCAGTCTCTTCACTCTCCACAATAAAATTGAAAATCTCTCCAAAACTGCGAAAATGTAAGGACAAATATTTTGGGTATTATGACTTTCCTTTTGGGCTTTGTGGCATCATTAAACAAACATTACTAGACGATACAAACTGCTGAAAAGCAGAGTAATGAAAAAAGTCTCCAAATTTGGAGTATCTATTTCATTCTCAAATTTGGGTACTTATATCATCACGGACGTAATTTTTATGAAGTGTGTAAGAAAAAAAATCTGTTAACTAATTTTCTGTTAAATTTACTTGCATCAAATAAATGGAATTCACACTTGTCTTTTAGGTCCAGTTTTTCATAGCGAGATTGAAGTTAAACCCGCGTTTACTCATCAAATTTGGTGAGTTAACTCAGGATTAACTAAAAAGATGCTTTTGATGTTTTTTGATGTTGTTCCCCATGCATTCTCCACAGAAAAACTGCTTCCTCAAGTTCACTGTTGGTAATTTACTTCTCTAGAGTTAGCTAATTCTGGTTTAACTCAACACTGAAAAACTGGGCCTTAGTGTGCTTTCCGTCGATGATGAATGCAAGCAAAAATATAAGATAAATTACAATCAAAATATAAGATAATGTACAAAAAGCAGCATCGGTGTAATATGCTTTCTCCCTTAATTTCTATCTCGCCTATAACTTGGCGAATGTTGATTTTTAGATGGTTCTAAGTTTGTTGTTGTAGAAACGACCACTAACGAAATGCAACAAATATAACGGTGTTATGATGACTTTGGCGCCCAATAGTTGAAACTAAGTTATTTTGTACCCAAAGCATTTAACGTTACACGCGATATGTTATAAACATCAGCACCGCCATCGTCTTGCTGAAACTACATTTTTGAAGTCAAAATGTATGTAAAGGGTCCGCCATCTAACGTTTTTTTTTTCAACTAGTGGTTATTTCGTGAATGGTAACACTAAGATCATGTCTGATTTGACAGATAATTAGTTCTATCCTTCCGCTGAACGAATATGGTTGTGTATACGCTTCGCTAAGTGGGCCTGCGATCGACTTAGAGAAGATGTCGATTTTGCCAAAAAAATCATCTTTTCAGATAAAGCTCATTTTGATCTTGGCGGGTAGTAAACAAGCAAAATTGTCGCATTTGGGGCACAGAAAACCCGCACGCATACATGGAAAAGCCGATACACTCAAAACGAGTCACTGTTTGGTGCGGATTTTGGTCCAGAGGCATAATTGGTCCATTTTTCGAAAATGAGCAAGGAGTGGCCGTTACAGTCAATGGCGATCGTTATCGGGCCATGTTGAACGAATTTTTGTTATCATTGAAGAGGAGGATATTGGCAACATTTGGTTTCAACAGGACGGTGCTACGTGCCACACAGTCAAAGCTACACTCGATGTTTTGCGCCATTTAAAAAAAAAAAAAAGTTATTTTGCGGACCCTATATATAGTTTAATTATGGTTCTAATTTTACTATGGGTTTTGTGGTTAGTCCGGAAGTATTCTCATCTTTATTTGTTTGGCTTTCTGTACTTTTTTTTCAAAACAAAAGGAGCGATAACAGATTTTTAGTTTTCTTTTCTAAGTTCCTGACATCACTTTCAAATTTAACCACATTGACACTTCTGATTTAATCTTCTTCAAGCTCCAATTCAGTGTAAAACTACTTCTGCTTGTAAGGCGAATAAAAAAAACTCAAACTAATATAAAAAGCTTTCACGCACCCAGTAAAAAAAAAGCTTTTGAGTCAAAAGACAAAGGACATATCCTCGAGTGGTAAAAAATCACCCTCCCATTACAAATCAGTATGAGTAAGGAATATATTTGCGGAAATTGACAAAGGCCTTTTTTTTTGTGCAGACAATATCAGAATCGTCAGCTCTCTGACTTGACCACATTATTCATTCGATGACTCTTTTCGTATAACAAATGTTATGCAGCGTAAAACTTGCAAGGATAATTTATATGGGGAGTGGTATTGTGCCAAGGGGGTGGCTCTGGCTGTCGTTTCCATGTTTGTATTTCGATCTGACGTGGAGAATTTTAAAAAAAAGAAGAATTTCCAACTCCAACTTAAAATGTGGACAAGCAAGAGGGCTTGTACTACATTTTTGCCATGTTTTATAGTTTTGGCTGATGATGGTGAATCGTTTATTGCATCACGACAACGATAGAGGTTTAAGGTCGCCTCTATAGTTTATTACTGACCATAAAGTTGATTGTATCTTTTCGTTTGTTTCTAGTGAAAGTGTTGAATACAATGATATGGCTCACGCAAAATGTGCATCAGAATGCATAAGGTGGTGTAGTAACTGGTAATACCACATACGTCATGTTGATTTATTCGAAAACGGAGGATATATTTTTAAAATGGTATCATTTCAAGACTCTTCTTTTTACAATACCTACAGCGAAAATTAGAATGGAAATGTTTTTTAATTAAATATAATATTCCAGTTAATACTCAGTGCTAACTTTGAACACTATCTTACGTTTTGGAAAATATTTTGTTTAAATGGCGCCCGGTGCAAAACTTTCACTTTCCCTGTTTTTAAGGTAAAGAGGATATTTAACTTTGTTAAATTATATTTTTCATGACACAAACCCTGAGATATTTTCAAGCTAACGTAGTTGTGTGTTTTTGAGAGTTCCAGATCCTACTTTCATACTTCCCAACGTCCCAGTGAGGTTTAAAACAGGTTCGATAAGTTCCCAGTGAAGTTTTTACAAGCCCAATATAGTTTTTAACAGCTCCAATATGGTTCATAATAGCCCTGGGTAACTTAAGTAGTTAGGAAAAGCCGGAACTCTCAAAAACATAGAACTTAAAGGAGCTGTTTACGCAACCAAATTGTGGCTAGCTAATATAATTTTATGTTCAAACATTTTAATGAAAATGTTAATTTTATTCATAAAAGCAGAACAAAAACCAAAATTGATAATCGAATATTTTTCACTTAAAATTAAAATTCTTTTTTGATCTATTCTATGAGTGATTCCTGCAGATTCCTGATGCTCTATAAAAATTCTCTTTCGAAATTTAATGAAAATTAAAAATATTAATATTTTCAACCCTAACTTATTGTTAAAGGGTCATTTCATCGAGTTAAAGAATGTGATATTTTTGCTTAAAATCAATACTTTCGACCCTTTTATATCTACATAGGTATATAATTTACAAAATCTGAAAACGAATATCCAGGAAATCTATATTCCAAAAGAAAAGACCAAACAAAGACGACTACCTCCTGATATAAATACAAGAACTAAAATCCTAAACTTTATAAGCTATAAGACCAAGCATGTGTATGTGTATGTAACTCGGCCGTACAATAATTTCCATTTGAATGATTTCTTGCGTCAGTAAAAAAAAAATCCCTGTTCCTTAAAATGTTCTCAGCCTTTTATTTTATTTACAATAAAACACACAAAATAAATTACTCTGCCTCTTTTGCCTGCCGTTATTGGATCATAACAACTAATTTATCGAGCGTCACACAATTGTATAATGGAATAAATCACAAAGGAACTTTTATTACCAATCTCACATACGATATGTTGGCGAGAAAGGACTTTCACTTAAATCTACAATATGACTTCGACACGTGAGATCCTTTTAGTATGGTCGTTAAATTGCCTCATAGCCCATTGGTAGTTCATAAATATGGGTTGCCTGGTCGGACTCGAACCTGACCGGGACGAGCACGTGTATCTGAAAACCAATCCTTGAAATACAAATACATTCTCAGCTTTCCTAGATGTCGTACATTCTTCTTCTTCAATCAAACACTTCTATACGCCCCAGATTTCGAGGGGTTGTCATTTAATTAACCAAATGAGGCAACAGCTCTTCGAACCAAGACCAGGGTCATGGGTTACGAACCAAATAACTCTCGAAGATGTCAACTCACGTGTGCCACTGCCACCACTCTAACCATGAAAATATTTAATTCAAAATATTTTCTCGAAGCCATTAAATTAATGTCCAACAGAATGTATACGTACAGTTCACAGTCACACACGGAACGAATAAAATGAAATACAAAAATCAAGCAAAGGTTTGGAGAAAAAAAAAACTCCTCCGTGTCAAAACCGGGCCAAAGGAGATGGGCGTGGATGACTTTATATTCCCTCAGCTCGCGCCATCATAATTCGCGATTTTCTATATATCAACCCTTGCATGTTTGATTTACATTTACATGTTGTCCGGCGGCGTGATGGGAGGGGGAATATTCGAAACGAGGACTAGATACGTTTCTGATTCCACAGATAGGTATAGGGAAAAAGGGACACCCGCTGCCGCTGCCGGGACAGGTTCTTGTCGTTTGAGTTCATTCCACATATCTTTTGCTGTTGGCTCTGTTATCCTGCCATCATATGATGATAAACGTACATATTTGGTGAACCACGGAACATATCTATATTTATATGAAAAAAAAATAGATTAGAAAATGAAGAAGCAGCGAATTTTATTATGTAGTTTTCGACCACCCACCTACCATGAATGGTCGCCACCATTGACGGGGTTCGGTTCGGTTCGTCTCTTATTTTCATTTTCATTCGAATCCAAAGTTGGAAAAATTAGATCGGCTATTGTCTTGGTGGTTTCAGTCTTGGCAATCGACTCTTGCGGCGCACGTCAACTATTGGATTGATAACTGTATGCAGTGTTGTTTTATTAAATCTGGAAATATTAAAAAAAAAAAACAATCCTTAAAAGGTGAAGAAGTTTAAATTATATATTTTCGGTAGAAAAAGTTCAACTTAAGAAGTTAAAGTTTTTGTCAGTATTAATAGCAGAAGTGGGTCTTGTAATACATTTTTATTGCCACAAAAATGTGTCAAA
This sequence comes from Leucozona laternaria, assembly GCA_932273885.2. Lineage (NCBI taxonomy): Eukaryota > Metazoa > Arthropoda > Insecta > Diptera > Syrphidae > Leucozona > Leucozona laternaria. The sequence continues at coordinate 128,647,600 of OW026367.1, read as the reverse complement.
AATATTACCAACCAAATATTTCGGTTTATAATTTTTAAAAGAATTTTATAAAATTAGTGATAAGTTTTGAAAAAACCTAAAGTATAAACCGAATTTGTGTTTTATACAACCACTGTGTTAAAATGTGATAAAAAGAAATCAAATTAAATTGTTAATAGTGAAGTTTGGAGTTTGTACGATTGTTATAAGATTGTTTAGTGAAAATTCTAAGTGAAAAAAACCAAATTAACTTATAAGCCGCACTTATAAGCTTTTGCGGCTGAGTTTAAACAAAAAAACAGGATTAAAAACAAGCCTTAACCAAAATTTGGATATTTCAGATAAAGAAGCAGACAAGGTATACTAATTTATTATTTATGAGTTTGAAGCCGTTTTTTAAACTTTAATTCTTTAATTAAATATTTGTTTTAGGTATACCTATATTTATACAAAATAATTAAATGAATGTCAGAAAAGAAAACTTACTTGAATGTTTTATAATTGTTCATATTTTTTCCTTATTTGAACGAATGGTCTGTTTAAAAGTTTACAAATGTATAATATCTATGGAGTTTGGTCATAACAACATATGTCCAAGTTAGTAAAATTCCTCCAAATCCAGTTTTATTTAATACATATATATTGTGATGCAATTTTTCTTAAAATAATAATATTTACACGAATATGATAAAAAAATTTAATTTTTTAGCTTGTTTATATGTTTTTAGTTGAGATATGTTATTTTGACCAAACTGTTTTTTGTTCAAGAAAAAGATTATTTCGAGTTGTGTCCTTAGTACCAATATGGGAATAAGTTTTGAACTAAGACCTTTTTTTTTTAGAAAATAAATTTATTAAACTTTATTAACAAAATAAAACTTTTTTTAAATTTAATTGTTTCAATTTTCTTGTCTTACCCGTTAAAGACATTTCTTTATTTTCATATTCTGTAGGACCATTATTTTTGTTTGTCGATCCTATTGTTTTAGTAAAAAGGGAACATTACAAAGAAATTCTTTTTAGTAATTTAATATCACATAAATCACATTTTTTATTATTACCCGATCGAGCTAGTTTTACTATCATTCTCGCTCTGCTTTGCATAATATTTTCACAAATTCGCAGTTCACAACAAACCTTACTTTAAAAAATGATTTAATTTTTGCCAACAACTGTACAAAAAGACGTTACACGTTAATCTAACGAACGAAATAACATGTGGTTTGTTCTAAGATTCCAAAGAAAAATACTTGTTTACTACGATTAGTTTTTGAAAATAAACCGTTGTTACACAAAAATCGAAGAAACTGAGTTGTGCGGTTTTGACCAAGCACGTATTTAAAAATTTAAACATTTTGTATTGGTCAAAACAGCACAAGTTGAGTTATGCCATTTTGATCAAACATTATTTTAGAAAAAAGCAGTTAAGTGTGGTTAGGACCACTGAATATCTTTGGAACTAGTTTACTTAGAGTTATGCTGTTAAGACCAAACGAAAATAGATTTTTTTTTAAATAGTTTTGCATACTTAACTCATTTTCGAAAAAAAATGACTTATGCTGTTATGATCAAACTCCATAGATATATTTTCTAATTATTTATCTAATGAAAAAAAAAAATATTAAAATAATGAATATTCCATTATACGCATTTTGTGAATAAAACATTTCCAATGATAAATTATTGTAAGGTCCAATTTTTCAATAGTAAGTAAAACATCAGATAATAATTTTTTGCAGATAAAGCTTAAATGTGTTCTTATTTATCCCTGAATGAATAAACAGATTATAAAAAAAATTCCTATTTACCTACATTTTTTTTCTTTTTATAAAAAACGTGTACTTTTCAAACATTTATTTTAAGCATGTGACTAAAAGTATGGAAATGTTTATAAACACACTCAGCCGAATTTATAAACGCATCATAGCGAGTGCACAGAACTATTCACTCCTTATAATTCCACTAAAGACTAAAGGCAAAAATGTTATTCATAATACTTATGCAACGTTGAATAGAGGCATTAGAAGCTAAACGCGTTTGAAGGTTGAATAGTGCGTACATAAGGATGTTTAAGTATCGAAATGTCACTTTGACTCAAACTCATACGACAATAAAATACAATGTTATTAGGGTGGCACTTATTTTGGGAATGCTTAAATATCTTTTTTGTCCGCTCCTTAAAGTGATCAAGCTTGTTATGAAGGTACTTTGTACAAACAAAAATGTTATTAAATTTGTTTTAAATCGGCTAAGGTCGACGTGACCCACCGAGAAGTTACAACTTTTCATTAAAAATACACGCCGTCTTTTACTTAAAATGTCGGTGAAAGTGTAAAAATTAATTGAAATTCTTTATTTATAATATACATGTGCTTAGATGTATGCCGAAATTAAAGTTTATTGACTATTTTCAGTGGGAAAAACAGAATAAATAAAAAAAATATTGCCAAAATAAGTGCCACCCTAATAGATGTGCTTATATTCTTCTCAATTTGATCGCACTGTCAGTGAATGGAACAATTATTTCAATAAAAACCATGAATTTTTTGTTCGAAAATATTAAACTATATTTGCTAACACGGCACAAAAGAAACAGTAATAAGAATAGGTACATATGTAATATTAAAAGAAATTTAAACTAATCCAATCGGCGCAGCAGAATTCTTTCATTGATTTTTCACTTTCAGAGCTTAGTTTTGTCAATCAATTGTGGCAGTAAAACGTAATAGATTTTCTCTTCTTGGTACTTTATTTGACATAAGCGCATTAGAACTAAAATATGTAGGGAAATATTTTATGAATTAGGATTTATGCAACATTGAAAAGCGGCTTCATAAATGCTTATGCACTACATAGCTATACAGCCGTTTAGAGGTGTTTAGCGAATTCTATTAAATTAGGCTGACTGTTTATAAAAGTTTTATTTATGCTGGCATACTTTGGACATAGTTCCTATTTTTGAGAAAATTTTGTCTGAATTTGTTGACAAAAATTTGCCGATTCATTCCGATTTGAGGCTTTGATGTTTAATAAAAATCGAAAAGGCTATTTTGGACTTATATCATTGTAGGGGCGATACCCGTTCTAAAAGAGCTTAAACAAAACTTTCAGATTGTTTTTCTATATAGGGAATCACATAAAAATACGGTATTTTAAATTTGAATCCATCCAGCAGGCTTAAGCTCAATGTACAGACGCATGCACAAACCACAGATCGACGAATGTTATGAAAAACCTCACTTCCATCATGGAATTGTTTGATTATATTAATACTTTTACTTTTTAAAACGTATAAAATACTGTGAAGTCGCAAGTGGCTTATAAATGTTGTAGAAACATAGAAGAGATAGTGGACGTCTTCAACATCACCTTTCATTTGATACCAAATTCATTTGTGAACGGAATGCACTGGGGCCAAAAATGGGCCATCTCCTTTATAGCCCTTACCAGGACCAACATTTTGTTTGTTATTTCTTTGTGGTGTTGTGTCCAAGTTGTGTTCATATATTTTGTATATATGTATTTATTTTACAATACAAGTAACAAAAAATCTTAAACTACAGCAATCAAAAGAAAGTGAATTTTTTTAAATCAATAAATTTAAATTATTTTAAAAATTCAGCTTAAATTCCTTTTCTGTGTGTATTATTATTTTCCTTAAAATTCTTTAAATCTTACAAAAATACCCATTAGAAGCAATTACATATTACAAACATGCATGTTTTTCATGAAAAAAAAAAACACAAAATTACTGTTTATTATTCCAGAATATATCGGGTTTTTCAATAAGAGCGCTACAAAAGTTTTTTTTAATTAAACAAAAACAGTTTTGGATATCAAAAAAATTATTTATTCCTGTAAAAGTGCGTTCGATGTTATTATGTATGGAACTCAACTTCTTTTGCATGGCCACCACGGGCACGCTTGCAGAAGTCCAGACGCTGAACCCAATTTTCGACGGTTTTCAAGTATAAATCGGCCGATACTGCTGCAATTTCACGTTCGATATTCGTACGAAGTTCATCAATCGTCGCTGGCTTGTTGGCATAGACCATAGACTTGACGTAGCCCCACAGGAAATAATCTAACGGCGTCAAATCGCACGACCGAGGCGACCAAGCGACTGGACCATTTCGTGAGATAACACGTTCTCCAAACTTGGTTTCCAATAAATTGATTGTGACATTCGCTGTGTGGCTTGTGGCGCCGTCCTGTTGGAACCTCATGTCCTCCAAGTCCATATCATCCAATTGGGGCCAAAAATATTCGGCTCTCATTGAACGCTAGCGATCCCCATTCACAGTAACGTGCCGGTGTTGATCATCAAGGAAGAAGTACGGCGCAATGACGCCGCCGGCCCATAAACCACACCAAACCGTAATTTTTTCAGGATGCAATGATGACTCATGGAGTACGTGTGGATTGCTGCCTGACCAATACCGCATATTTTGTTTATTGACGAAGCCATACGACGAACATACGACGCTTCTGGTGGTCAAGTGGCTTCAGTTCTTGCGTCAATTTAATCTTGTAAGGATGAAGGCCAAGATCTTTTCGCAAAATTCGCCACAACGACGTCACAGAGATGCCCAACGCTTGAGAACGACGTGTGAGAGACACATTTGGGCTTTCTGCAACTGAAGCCTCAGCGGCAGCAATATTCTCGACACTACGGGCACTTCTTTGTCTCACTGGCATGGGAACATTTTGTACTGTGCCTGTGGATTCAATTTTTTCCACTAGACGCTCAATTTTTGATCTGCTAGGACGATTATGACGACCATAAATTGGACGTAGCGCTCTTAACGTTGAGGCCACTGACTCCGAATTTCGGTAGTAAATTTTAATAATTTCGACTCGTTGTTGGCTCGTATATCTTTCATTCACGAAATGGCAAATCTTAGTGAAGAGAAATGTCAAAAGAGCGGTAAGAAATATGGCGTCGTTTGCTGTCCCTGTTGCTCTACTTTTGTAGCGTCCTTGTTGAAAAACCCTTTATTACCAAGCAAAAGTAACTGCATATAAAGTACATATATAAATGTTGCATATCAATAAACATAGGATAAAGTTACATATTTCAGCAGTATAAATTGAAATTAAGTTCTATAAGCAGAATTTGAAGAAATTTAAATATGTAAATTTAAAGAATGACAAAAACGAAATCTCGTATACTAATAATCTCTCGTACCTAAAAATCTCGCAAATATCAACCAAAATCTCGCAAATAAAATTCTCCTAAGCCGTTGGTTTTTCAAGAAAATTATTGACTTTGATTAACCTGTCTGATACTTATAACAGCAATAAAGCCCAAAACAATGTTTTTTACCTTTATTTCATGCCATCACATTTTTTTTTTCAAATGCTGGATTTAAGTTTTTAGATCTTAATTTATGGGTTTTTATTATTTGCGATACTGTAAAATGCGGGATTATGAAATTGCGATTTTATGAAAAACTGTATTTTGTAGTTTTTTGTAATGCGAGATTTTGATTTGCAATATTTTGTACCCATTTTACATTTACAGGACTTTTTCATATTTTTTTTTATTCATTTAGGTTAAGTCCATTTTAAGAAATAAATCGAATGGAATGGGGCTCTATTAATTCCTTTTAGGAGGAAGCACTAATAATATTAAAAAAAAAGAAAATACTTTAATTAGTTTAGTTTGTTTTTAAATGAAGTTAATTGATTTTTGAAAGAAATAAAAAAAATTCCAAAATTCAAATTGAGAAAAAAAAATTAACAAAAATATATATTTAAGTATTAATTTGGCCTTTTTAAAACATTTTTATAAATTTCTAGTGGATTTATAGAATCCAATTTATGTTTTGAAGTTTTTATTTTTTGACAAAAATTCAAAATTTTATTTTTAGTCTAAAAAAATATATAGAATAATATCGTTGTTTTTAGAAATATTTTGTCAATTTTATACTTTGTTTTGGAAAATTGCTCCACCCTTCTAGAAGGAAGGAAATAAATAATTAAACCCCAATGCAACCTACGACCGTTTGCTGTGAAAGTTTTTTTTTGTTTATAAAAATCTCAACGGTAATTTACAAAAAAAAACTAGTTGTTGTAATATTTAAATATAAACAAACATGTCAATTTCCAAATGCAGTTTGATAGCAAATTTGTAGATATGTACTTGTACATATAGGGGAGAAGTGGAAGTACATTCGTACGGGGCTCACATTCGGACACCGCATTAACTCGCTAACGAAAAACTTTTTCGCATAAATATATTACAGTATATAGTGATTTTGGCAGCACTGAAAAACAACATTGTTGACTTTTGTTTCGTTCAGTTATCGTGTATTTTCTGAATTTGCCGTTAGTTCCCATTTTTTTTGCATCAAAAATTAAGTTTTAAGCATAGTAGTAAAATTTTGAATAACTTTTGTGTTTGTAATGCGCTGTTTAATTTTGTACTTGCGAATATACATAGGTACTATATGGCAACTTATGTATTCGTACAAAAAATCGAACTCGAGATATTGATCAAACTTGACATTACGATGATAGCGAAGACGAAAAAAGTGGGTCTCGCAAAAACGTCCGTCTGTCTGTCTGTCTGTCTGTCGGTTCGACTACGGCCTAAGCTGATGGGTCGATTTTCCTTAAACTTGGTACCTAGCGTTTTTTGGACATTCCCCTCACCCGTTTTTTTCTCTTTTTTTTAGGACCAAAACTAACAGTAGCTATCATACAAAATTTCTCGGCCAAACGGGAAAAACTTATTTTCTCAAATCCAGCGCTACCGAATTTGTTTTTAAGAACTCAATAAATTTAAATAGTCATTAGTTGGCGTTTAATAAAAAAAATGGTTCCGAAAAATGGTTATTAATGGTACCTCCCAAACAACCATTTTTTTGATTTTCGCTTTTCTCGAAAACGGTTCAACTGATTCTGATCAATTTTTTTATGAACAATTATTGACACATTGTAAATAATATTGTGTACCAAAATTTTCAAAAAAAATATTATTTTAATTTTCGTAAAAAGTTAAAAATTTTTTTTTTGAAAACTCCATATTTCAAAAACGACTCTGTACATTTTTATTAAACTTAGTAAATAGCAGTTTTTAGCTTTTTCTAGAAGATTTTTGACAAAAATTATTCTAATACAAAAAAATAACGGTGCCTCCCATACAAAAATTTAGAATCCGTTAAGAAAAATATTTTTTTCTCAAAAACAACTCCTATGATTTTGATTAAAGTGTTTTTGTGTGTTAAAATTAGTACGATCTACCATTTAAAATTTTTAAATTTTATATTTTACGTTTATTAATAGTACCTCTCTTAGGACGGTTTCATTGATTTCGACTATCTCAATATCTGATCAACAGAATAAAATTAGATTTTTTAAACAGAAGCTTGTAACAAATATAAATAAAGTGCGTAGCAAAATTTTCTAAAAAATAATTTTTGGATTTAAAAAAAAAAAAAAATTTAAAATCGCAAGTTCGTGCGACCCAGTCGTGCATATTTTTTTAGTTTTCTTAATGTGTTTGTTCCTGTTGCATAATTTGATGTTTTAATTATCTTGAAAAGCGTGTGAGAAACCAACATAAAATGTGATTTTTTGTAAAAAAAAATGAGGGGTGTGGTACATTCAGATACAACGGAGTGGGGGAGTTTCGGACATGTAGCACTGGAACAAGAAAACTGCAATGACGTCACTAACCAGGAATATTTGAGGAGAAAGGCATTACAACAACATTTTACTTCGCACATGTGGGAGACATTGGTTATGTTGACCTGAGGGATATAGTGGCCAGTTTATCTCAGTCTTCACGAGCCGGTTCCTCCAGAAATTCGTCTCTTTATTGCTTCGCTTACGACTTTAACAATCATCGTGAATTAATAATTTTTAAACTTAGATTTTTTTTTTCACAAATAAATCTACTGAAATACCAAAAGAGTTATTAAAAACAGTAAATATACTGCCAACAAAAAACTTTTCCTATTTTTGTTGCGTCCGAAAGTACCCCACCTCTTGTCCGATTCTGCCCCACCACCCGTGGGGCACTTTCGTACATTGGAGGTATTTTTCTAAAAGTCCTAAAAACACTTTTTAAAGTACATATCATAATTTTTCATAACATATTAATGATGATAATTGAACGCAATTTAATATCTTATTTAAGAAAATTCATATTTAAGTTGTGTTTTTTTGAAAAATAAGAAAAAGTGTCCGAATGTCCCCTACTCTCCCCTATGTATGCAAGTTTCGTTTATAGACGTTAAATTTCATAGAAAACTGTTTATTTTGAACATACTCGTAAGCAAGAAACGGACACTCTTTATCTAATATTCAAAACCAAATAATTTGTTCCAAAAAAATTAAATTGAAGTAAAAGTCTAAATTCACAGGATACAACATCCCCACCAGGGCCAACATCTTCACATCAGTTGTCTGTAACATGGGCCACACAGAATGATTTAAATTTGAGAGAAAAACCAATGCAAGGCCAATTTCAACCCATCCCAGAGAAGTGGAAGAGGTGTGTAAAAAGAACCAATTCCACATAAAGACACTTTACATTGAACTTAACACACAATATACTCATAAAAGATTTCTCACAAAATATCTGACAATTCCACTTGAATTCACCTTCAATTTTCCGCATTCAGACCACAATCAGAGGATAAGTGCAATGAATTGTCATCGACTATAGCTGGCCCCTTGGATGCATTCGGTAAAATTACCTCATACTCGTACTATATATGTTTATACAAATACCTATTCAAAGATCCTTATCAATATTTCCATTTCAACACCCATCATCAGGAGCGGAGCGTGAGCGTGAGCAGCATCAGCAGACTCTGTCTGAAAATGAGGACGATGAGGAGGAATACTCAGCATCAGTGTCGGCAATAATACTAAGACGTGCCAGTGAGAGGGGCACTCGTAAACGTGGAAGCTTCAAATCCCGAAGAACCTCTAGTCCAATGGATCTCATTTTTGATACCGCCGCCGCCGCTGGCCAGGCGGGCGAGAGACGTCGCTCTAGTGTGTTCACAACCAGCTCAGGCGAGTAAGCTTTTTGCAAAAAAGTCAATTATTGTTTGTGCAGCATTCCGTTCTCCTTCAATATATAAAGCACTGCCGTTTCTGTAGATGACGGAACTAATCAGGATTCTACACAGGAGCAAATCTACGAGAACATCCGGCTGCACAAGGAAGTTATTCAGTCCGTTAAGTTGCAACCATGGAATATTCGAAAGAAGTTAAAGCTCGTTAGGCAGGTATGTGGTGTGTGAGTGTGGTTGAGAGTTGGTGACCGACCGATCGGCCGACCAATTTTTTTTTTACTTTGATATTTTCACACTACGTTTAAGGACCTTTGCATTATTTTTGAAACATCTGGAGTTGATTTTTCTTAAGTCCTCAATTTTGTTTATTATTAGAAATAAATTATTTATTTTATTAAAATAATTGATTTAAGTTTTTTTAAACCAAGATGTAAACAAAATATTATTTTTCTAATCTTGCACGAGTTGGGATATCCTTTCCAAAAAAAAAAATGTTCATGTGGACGACCTAACACTCTCTTACTCTTATTTCAATCTTACCAACACAGGCGAAAACATACGTAACTCGCCATGAAGGAGCACTGCAGGAACGTTTTGCCTTATCAAGAAGTCTAAGGGACTTGTGGGCAAGGTTTAAAATTTTAATGGCAGCGGTAAGTGATTTTCCTCTCTGCAGGAAACTTCCTCACTTTTTTTTCTTCGTATCCTTTCAATTTTTTTTTTTCTTATATCGTCCTGGATTGAGTGAGACTTTGTTAGTGTTTTATACCTATACGATAGATATAAATGGAGGTGTTACAAGAAGCACAAGCACACGAAAAGTTGAGGGTGGCAATGATTCGGTTTTTTATTCCTTAACTACCGCTTCCTGCTGAACTAAACTTGTTTGTCTGATCTCTGCTTCTGCTTCTGGTTCTGGTTCTGGTTGCTGCTGCTGCCGACTACTGATGGGAATGGGAGTTGGTTTGGTAGTGTGTGCATGTTAAGAAGCTCATGCGGAAATTGCATCGAAAATCCTTTTAGTCGTGTAGAATGTCTCGTTTAAAATTCATGTCGCATACTCAAAGGAGGCGCACTTTGTTTCTTGTTGTTATGGTGGGTGGTATGAAAAGTTCCTTGACTTTTGTGCTGAAATAAGTGTTCAGTATAGGTACACGTATTTAAGGGAGGAAGCGGTTGCAAAGGATAAATATTGCATAAGACAAAAGCCAAGTAATGCACTCTTCAGTGAAATCTTAAATTGATGAAAAAATGGCAATTTAAATATTTAATTCATATCGTTGGGGCTTCTGGGGGACTGTATCAAGTCTGAACTGTCCGTGTGCAGTCAGAGGTAGGTAAATGAAAGGAAATGATTTCTTTTTCAAATGAAAATAAATAGAGGAAATAATGTGGGATGTAATTTCGATTGATGAAATCATTTATCATGGTTATTTTACTTGGTTGTATATTGTTCAAATTCCTTTGCATCAATTTTATTTTGCTTATATCCGGGGGTGCTAGTCTCTTCCTTAGATATGATTTATGTTTTCATCATCGTCGGCTCGACAACCGGGGTCCGGTCCTGGCCTCCTTCAACAAGTCTCTCCACCCATCCCGGTCTCGAGCCGCCGCCATCCAGTTGCGCACCCCAAGGCTCCAGGCGTCCTGGTCTACGCCATCTCTCCAGCGCAAGCATGGTCTACCACGCTGTCGTCTACCATAGAATGTACCATAAAGAACTTTCCGAGCAGGTTCCTCTTCGCTCATGCGAGCTAGGTGACCTGCCCACCGGAGTCTATCGAGCTTAATTTTTGTCACAATTCATGATTGTACCGTCTCCGGAATCGTCCTTCCTCACATATGGGGCCAACAATTCTCCTTAAGACTTTTCTCCAGAACGCGGCTAAAAGGTCAGAGTGCCTTTTGCTAAGCACCCATGTCTCGGATCCATATGTGAGTACTGGCAGGACCATGGTCCTGTACAGCAGCAGTTTTGAAGTTATAGTGATATTTCTGGATTTGAAGAGCTTTGACAGACTATAGTAGGCTCTGTTGGATTTGAGAAGCCGCCCGCGTATTTCTTCTTCTATATATTGTTATCGGCTGCTACTATTGACCCAAGGTATTTAAAGGATTGCACCACTTCAAATTCGTGCTCCGCTACCTTGATTGTTTGACCAACTGTTCCTCTCGCATTCGACGCCACCATGTACTTTGTTTTACCTTCACTAATGTCCAGCCCCAGATTTTGTGCCGCCTGCTCGATCTGGATGAACGAATCATGTAAAGCTTGCTCGGTTCTTCCGATGAATTTCACCGATGGCATGGATTGTGTTGGCTTTCAGGGAGGTGTGGTTTGTGGCTTATTCTCATTGACCTGCGACTTCAGAAAACCCCACAAGAAAAAATCTAAAGGGGTCAAATCACATGATCTCGGTGGCCAGTTCATATCATCTCCACGTGACATGACTATGCCTTTTAATCGCTAGTGCAGAATTTTCAATGTGGCGTGAGCTGTGTAGCGCCTACAACCGTCCTGTTGAAACCACAAGTCGTTGGTGTTCATATCATCAAATTCAGGCCAAAAGAAGTTAATATTAAATCATCGACCTATAGCGCTCGTCGTTGACGGTGACTTCGTTCTTAAAGAAATATGGCCAGCCCAAAATCTATACACCAAAAGGTGACTTTTTCGGGATGCATTGGACGTTCTTGGATCTCATGTGGATTAGTGTCTTCCCGAATTCGACAGTGGGCCTCATCGCTGAAGATGACCACAAATGGGCGAAGCGCGCAAAACGTTACCCGAACAGAACATCCATTTTGATAAAACAGTTTTACCATTTGCACGTTTTGTTGAACGTATATCCCTCCGTGGTGATTTGGCAAAACAGAATGAATAAATAAGAGCTAATTTGACAGATGTAGCTTTAATAATATGGCCGCTAACAAATGTCAAAGTTCGGAAGTCCCTATTGCAAGACCCTTTATAAACAAATTAAGATTAAAATCTCATAACACACGGCCCTTGGATGTGACATCTCAAGTCCTGCACCAGTATAATTATGGATTCAAAATTTCAGCCATTCCTTGCTTGGTTTTACTGTGGTTATAGAGGTGTTTCTCCATATTGTTCACAATATTCCAAACGCAGCCTTTGCTTTTCCAAATGGCCAATAACTGATTTGTCTTAAAATATCCCTTTGTGTAGATGAGGAAGTTCCAAAACTGATCCTGTTTGTTAAGCTGTATTGAATATCCAATAAAACTAAATCGAATTGAAAACCGAATGAATAAAAAGTATTGGTGACAGTATACAACCTTGTTACAGCCCTTAACTGTCGATCATTGACACCAGTTTAATATTCAACTCTGCTGGGTGCCGGGCCATAGGGGCATTCCAGGAAATTGCTTGGCTGACAAACTCGCCAGAAATGGAACAATATACTACCTATTTTACCAAAAAGGTCAAATATATAGGTATACCGATTGCTTCGTGTAAACTTATGCTGGAGCAAGATGCAATAGAGAAAACAAACCTCAGGTGGAACAACATCACCACCTGTGTAGCGACAAAACAGATATGGCCAAAGCTAAACCTGAAGCGCTCGAAGAGTTTAATATCTCTAAGCAGACTGCGGCTCCGTTATGGGTGTCATTACCGGGTACTGCTTGATAGGCAAGCACGCAACGAGGCTTGGAGTATTCTCAAATGATTTCTGGCAGAAGCTGTATGGATGAGGAAGAGGAAGAATCGATTTCTCATCTCCTTTGCACTTGTTCTGCTCTATCCCAACGACGTAAACTCTATCTTGGAGAGTACTAAAGGGCCCACCATCTAACGTTTTTTTGCAACTAGTGTTTATTGCGTGAAAGGTAACACTTAGCTCATGTCTGATTTGACAGATAATTAGTTTTATCCTTCCGCTGAACGAATATGGTTGTGTATACGCTTCGCTAAGTGGGCCTGCGATCGACTTAGAGAAGATGCCGATTTTGCCAAAAAAATCATCTTTTCAGATGAAGCTCATTTTGATCGGCGGGTAGTAAACAAGCAAAATTGTCGCATTTGGGGCACAGAAAACCCGCACGCATACATTGAAAAGCCGATACACCCAAAACGAGTCACTGTTTGGTGCGGATTTTGGTCCAGAGGCATAATTGGGCCATTTTTCGAAAATGAGCAAGGAGTGGCCGTTACAGTCAATGGCGATCGTTATCGGGCCATGTTGAACGAATTTTTGTTCACAAAAATTGAAGAGGAGGATATTGGCAACATTTGGTTTCAACAGGACGGCGCTACGTGCCACACAGCCGAAGCTACACTCGATGTTTTGCGCCATTTTCAAAAAAAAAAAGAAGTTATTTGGCGGACCCTTTACTACAACGATCCTAGTGATCTGGTAAATGTTGACATAATTAATCTCACACGCTTCGTACGGAGCTCCAAGTGGTCCAACGAATAGGAAGGAAAGTTCCTAGATTCTTGTGGTATCACAATGGACCAACTATGGTCTAAGTGTGTCAAGCTTCCTGCTTGGCAGCCACCTCAAACTAACCTAACCATACATATACCCTTGTTCAACTCCACCCTAAAATTCAAACTACTCTGACAACCGCCTTCTGCCACACTCCTGCGCTAAGCAAGCTAGATAAATTTCTTGTTGCGCTTTTTAATGGTAGTCCGCAAGGTGGTAATGTGGAGCACATCACCATGAAGATTCCCTATGTAATTCGGATGTTTTGCATCTAGCACTGCAGACAGAGAACTAATTCATCACGTGGCAATAAAAGGAAACCTACACTTGGCACAAGATGCTGAAACCTTAAAAAACACGCTGCTACCTATACATTTTTATGTTTCTGTAATAATTAATATTTTCGAAATTCTTTTTTCTTTCCTTATCATATTTTGAGCTTGGGTTAATTCAAAACCTCCTTAAATTTTCTTCAACCTGCTCCAACAACTTCCCAAAAACAAAAATCAATCAAATTAATTCAAACCATCTTACACGTGTAAGCAATCCCTATAAATGTTCAGTTCTAATCAAATAAAACCAAAAAAAGGAATGAGTCCCTCTAAAACAGCACCGACTTGAGACTTTCTTTTTCTTGTTTAAACACACGTATTCATACAACAGATTTTTTTCAAAAGTTTAAAAAAAATCGATATACTTTTACACTTATACATACCAACAGGTTTTGCCTTCCGGAAACGTTTGAAAGTCGAATTAAAAAAATTCCCTTTGAAGGATTCCTAAAGATATACAACTGAAAGACATCAGCAGATATATTCAAAACGTTAACATAACATTCATTTTAATATTAACAGACTAGCTATATCAGATATCCTGCGTGTTCTTGAGTTGCCTTCACCCTGATGCTCAAAACCTCTTCTCACTATATTAGCTTTAATTTCTTTTTTCTTGTAATTTGCATTTTCTTTCAACTTCCTCGAGAGAGAGAGAGGACGATGAACATGGTAGATGCGTTACATATTATATTCGAGAATATATTAAAGCCTCTTGGTTTTTTTCTGTAAATATATCATACAACAACAATAGAACCGTTAGTATTTCAGCAATAAGCATTCCATGCATGCTGCTGTTAACTGCTCCTATTTCCTGTAGCTAACTAAACCTACGCAGGTATGTAAGTAAATTGAGAAACTCCTCGCGTACACTGTGAATGTATAAACTCAATTGAATCTCACAGGGAAAGGAGAAAATCCAATACCCCGGAAATTCACTGAGTTAGAAAATTATACCTACTGACAAACGTGTTAACAACGAGAAGACTTGAAAAAAAGAAGCCCTTTAATTTGATGCTGTCGCTGTGCCTATATGATACTATACGAAAATAGAGGGCCATCTGGGGCTCTTCAAATCGATATCAAGCACTCCTTTCGTCATCGTGTCGTCGGTCGGGCGGCGCGGCGCGGCGTCGTTCAAGAGACATTCTCACTCAATCACAGTTTCTATAATATTTAAATTATCAAAACATCATTACCAATATCAATATCACATTTCACCAAACCACCACCACCCCCAAAACCCCCAAAAACCATTCACAATCGTCACCTTACTTTAAAATAGCGTTGGCGCCATTGGAAACGTGAAACGAGCAGCTTCCTTACGGTCCTGATTCCATGGGAACTTCGTATTAAAGAAATCGAATCACACTTTGGATCGGGTGTCGCCTCCTATTTCACATTTCTACGATGGCTTTTATGGGTTAATATAATGATGACTATACCGTTGGTAGCTTTCGTAATTGCACCTGAAGTAAGCATGAAACTTTTTTCAAAAAGGAAGTGAACTTACTTTAGAAAAACAATTATCCTTCTTCCCCGCACACACACAGGTTCTATCGACAAATCCAGAAGAAGAAGACCCAAGGAAAAAAATGTCAGAACGAGAAATGAAAGTCGCCGGCAATCTATTTACAATTTGGGAATTCGAAGGATATCTTAAGTATTCACCGTTATTTTATGGGTAAGTGTGGGAAAATGGCAAATCGATGTGATGTGATAATTTTCTCGTTGAAAAAGGTCAACTTAAATTAAATTTTATTATTATTTCTGTATTTTTTTTTTTTTTTTCATTTCACAGATACTATTCAAGTAAATCGGGGGCAACTCGAAATGGATACAATCTACCGTTGGCGTATTTTTTAACAGCTGTTGCTGTTTATGTTTACAGTTTTGTTGCAACTTTACGGAAGTGAGTATACGATTTTGAGTTTGTAGTGTAATTTTGTTTGTTTGTATAGGAGGGAAAAGTCAATTTTTGTTCTTGTCTGGGACATCAACCAAACGAGAGTTGAATTTTAAAGAAATAATCGAAAAACATTTTGTGATATTTAAGGATTAGGTACTATGTTATTAGATTAGAAGTTGAATGTTCCTTTAAGTCAAACCAAATTTAAATTTATAATTTATTTGATAATTGAGTATGGGCAGTTAAGTGCAAAGAATTGTTTTGTACAAAAATCATTCTTTTAAATATAATTTTTGTTAACTTATCTTTTATATTCCAAACTTTAATACATTGGATTGTTACTGTTATAATTTACAGAACGAAGTCATTTATATGTTTAACTTCGAGGTGGTCAGTAAATCTGTCTATTTTAGTGTAAACAACGTGGAAATCAAACACCGTCTAATAGTTGTTTTTTTGTTTATAAGAGTAAAAACCTACTAGTGAGATGCACTACATAATACTCATGTTGAAACACATGTAAATGTTTTTTTTAATGGCTGAGAACTTTAAATTAGCAACACTGTTTTCTGTGACAACCGATTTGACAGTTCTCGATGGTGTTGAGATATGTTTGGGTTGCCAATTCTTTACGAATAAACAAATTTCAAATTTAATTTGAAAAACATGGATCAATTCGGTAGACGCATACCATGTATTTTGTGGTTCTCATACTTTTGGTTGAATGGCTATGTCAAAAAAAGAGAATTGCCGCAATTGGAGGAATAATAATCCAAAAGCCAATGTCAAAACACCATTAGATTCAGAAAAAGTTACCGTTTGGTTTGGTGCGCTTTATGGGGGGGGGGGGGGGGCGGTGAAATCATTGGGCAAAATGTCTTCAAAATGATTATGGTCCAGAACATTACAGTCAACTGTGAGCAGTACAGTGACATGGAACTAAGTTTTTTGAACTTCATATATTTTGCAAAAATTTGGTTTAAGCAGGACGGCGGCGCGCGCCACATGCCACACAGCGTGCGATATTATTAATTTAATGAAAGAAACATTTGACGAACCAATAATTTCACGAAATGGACCCGTCAACTGGCCATCTCGCTATATGCGCGATTAGATTATTTCCTTTGGGGATATGTTAAGTCGCATGTACTATGTACATATACGCCGATAAACCAGAAACAATTGGGCACTTAAAAGCCAACATTTGCCTCGTTATTTTCGAAATACCAGCCTGATTTACTCCAAAGAGCGTGTGAAAGTGTGATTGTGATCTTCAGATTACGCGATGCACGCGCCAGCCGCTGCGGTTAAAACTTAAAAGCATATTCAAAAAGAAATATAAATTGTATAAGCTAATATTCTTGCTGTTTCATTTTATCCAAAAAAACTGATAGTTTTCGAGATATTACTTACACAAAAAAAAACTTAATTTTGACCCTTTCACCCCACAAAATTAAAAGCGGTAGTTCCAACTTATTGTTCTTTTAAGGATTTGCTTATGACGGCAAAACAAAGCTCTCCACCAAAATTCAGTTTTGTCGAAATGTGTTTGAAGTCAAAAAATCCTATATTACTTTTTCTCGAAATCTACCTAGTGCTCCTACAAAAATAGTGTCGTAATTTTTGTTTGCGTAGAATAACTACTATTTGTATCCATACACTTTTTAAGACAATATAATATTTTTCAAGATACATAATTGCCCCTGTTTTGATTTTGGTTCCGAATTGAATACGTCAACGAAATTGATTTTCGTACGAATTTAAAAACAGTGGCGCAAATTTTTAAACAGTTATCGTTTAAGGAATAAAACCGACTCTAGTTAACGCAGTCGTGTAGTTGCGAGCCCTTGTCTAACCTTTTCTTAATTTAAAACACTTTAAACAACTCTTCTAACTCATGAAGTGTTTTAAGCGCATTTGTAGGGTTTTAAGCGCATTTGTAGGGTTTTTAGCGCATTTGTAAGGTTTTTTTTATGATTTGTACAGCATTTGACTGCATATCGAGAGATCCCCGGTTCAAATCCGGGTGCCCCCTTTAAAAATTAAATTTGTTTGTTATTTTTGTTTTTTGTTTTTCAACTCCCCTTTAGCTATTTCACCTTTTCATCTAAGATGACGGGCGATTTTGTGAGCAGAAAATGATTTGCCGCGATATGGTAGTCCAACACTATGTACCACATTTTTTTTTTGTTTTTGTTGGGGCGGTCGACCGAATACAAGTTTGTATTGTATATTGTTTGGTGTCGTAGTCTATTCAATCGGGGGTGGAGATGGTGTTGTTTTGTCGTTTTAATGGTTACTGGGTGTATGCACCACAAATTAAAGCTAAGACAGTTTTCGTGATTGTTGATTTACATGCTTAAAATCTTCATCAAACATTTTTCTTTAAATTTTGTTATGAAATTACAAACGTTGAATGGATAAAGTATACCTACTTTAAAAAAGATAGAGAAGCATTTTGCTGCTTTTAAAGTTAGAAGAGTGCTTTAGCGTTAAAGTATACTTTATATCGTTTAAAATTATCAAAGAGTCGACTCTCATTCTAAAACTCATTTTTAGAGTCGGCGTCCAATTTAAAAATGATTGAGAGTAGGTTTTAAATGTTTAAAATTTTGCGCCAGTGTTCTCAATTCCGAACGAATTCAGCTTGGCAGTGCAGCCAACATTAAAACTTACATTTTTCTCAAAATCAGTTGTCAGTGATAGTAAAAACAAATTTCAGTTATAAAAAGAAGTTTTTAAAATGATTTTCGTTGATTTATTCGTTTTAAATAAATAAATTTGATTTTACTATACCTTAAATGGATTTTTTCATGGTTATGGTACTTCATTCATTTAAAAAAAGAAGAGAAAGCTTACAATCGCCCCGCTTAGCTTCTAGTAACGCGAAGGGTTCGACGAAAGTTAAGAGGGTGGATACCAGCGTTGCGTTGGGAATGATTTTAATATTGGATTGGGAAGAGCTACTTTTTGCAAAGTTCTGAAAGGAGATCCTTACCATAGCAGAGGAGCATTTGTGCTCCAAATGCGGATTAAAGTAGAGACATGTGAAGAAAATATTCGAATGACAAAGCGAGATTTTTTCGAAAGAACTATATTTCCACGAGTAATAAAGTGTGAAGACGGTACACATGTCCAAATTGTACAACCTCAAGATTACAAACATTTGTTTTATAACAGAAAAGAATACTTTATAGCCTCAGCGTTATGCTTGTAAGTAGTTTAACTATTTTTCAGGCATCGAATTATTTATAATCTGCTTAAATTTGTGATGATAAAATGCACATAATGACAGAAGATGCAATACATCCAGCATCTCATAACATGGAGGTCAAAGGATGTTACGCTCTTTGGTTATTTTGGACCACAAACCATCTATGTGCATCCAAAGTGTTATTAGATGTTTTTGGTAAAACCTCTCTGTGTGTTTGACCATACAATTAACAAAAACTATAAACTTTGAGTTGTTAGTATATCTTCTAGGTCAGAAGAAAAAAATTAGATTTTAAAGAAATGTTTTAAGAATATCTTATACATTTTTAGATTTACGAATTCAAATTCGCCAACCAAAAACGAATCGAATTGAAAACGGCAAAAATAATTGAATATTGCTAATCCGAGAGTTTTTCAGAACACACACAATTCGCAAGTATAGAAAAAGAAACGAAATTTAGAACACCTACATATGTTTTTAAAACGAAAGTATTGTTTACTGAAGCGAAAATCAGAAAAGGGGCGAATATCCCTTTTAAACTTGACAACTAATAAAAAACTAATAATTCAAAAAGCTACTGATCTGATAGCTTACGTCATTTTTGAGACTCGTCATGTCTAAGTCCTTTTAATTGTGGCCACAGACCTCGAAATATAAAAACCTTAGTAAGATTTAAATCTTGTTATTTACAAAAAGTTAGAATACCTATAGGTATACAGTGTATAGTGTAGCCAATCGTTTTGAATTAATTTAAAATATTTAGGTCCGTCAAGCTGGCTACACCACAACGGAAAATCAAAATTCTAATGATGCAGGAATTAAGTTCCAATTAAGTGCTGGGTACACCAACAGTTTGAAGGTCAAGGGATTTTAGTTCCAAATAGGGAGTGGGGTACTTAATTAGCACTTAATTGGAACTTAATTCCTGCATCATTAGAATTTTGATTTTCCGTTGTGGTGTACCCAGCTTGACGGACCTAAAATATTTGTATTCCTTTTTCAAGAGCTTATTGATTTCACGTTTCTGGAAACAAGTTGACACCAAACTTCTAAGTCTTAATTAATCTCTAAATACGGCATTGTATGTATTTCAGATTAATCTTACATAATAATCACTTCATCAATGAGCCTAAAGTATTTCCATGTCACTTACAATAGTAAATCCCATAAAATTCTGCTCTCAGCAGTCTTCATCAGTGGGATCTCTTAAAACTAAATTTATAAATAATTATATCTTAAGATATTGGAGCACAATAGAAACATCCTAGCAATAAAATTCATTGTCAATTAATTTGGAGAAGCAATTTGGTACGTGACTGGAATTACTTACACGTCGACGTCGCCACCGTCTTGCCGCCGCCGGCCGCAGTGCTACCAATATTAGATACAAGACAGATACAGCAACAGTTCTTGTCTTATATATCCTTTGAGTGGCAATTGTTCGACAAGACAAAAATACACACATTATTTCAGCTGTTTGTGTTGTGTATTTGTCGTGTATGTGTCGTGTATCTCAGTTATAACCCGTGAATTATGACGGAAGTCCTTGTTGTTCATTAATTTATACTCATCCGGCAGCTCCTAACATAACACAACTTCAACTGCAAACTGCTTCGACACTATATACAGATACACTGTAACCAGTAGGTACCTATATATAACAGGAAATTAGGTCATAGCTCTCTATGGGGGCTGGAGATGATGTGCCATAATAATTTGTTGACTTGAGCTTGAGAGTCTTGTAAATGCTGTTATTATTATTTCTTCCGTTGCCGTTGTAGCTAATAATCCAAAGTCAATAATTACTTCTTCTCTCTCACCCACCCCCTCAAACCCACGCAGAATGGCAGAAAATTCAAGGAACTCAAAGCTTTCATCAAAAGACGACGAGTGTATTTTTTCATGGAAACTCTTCACTGGCTGGGATTTTATGATTGGTAAAGTTTGAATTTCCATCCCACGATAACGGTTATTTAATTTCCATCATTTGTTTGTCATTTTTCTTCTCCTTAACTTAGGTCATGCGGAAACGGCTCATAATAGGATAGCATCTGTTGTTGTTGGCTTCAAGGAAGCTCTACTTGAGGAGGCAGAAAAGAAAAAGGACAATCGGAAGTACGCATATACCTACAACACATACATACATACATACCTATAATTATTATATAGCCAAACAATTGTGAAAGGAAAATAATAATATTTTATTTTTATTGCTCTCTCCTCCTCGACTCTCTGATGTCGTTATAGCTGGCGTATCCTACTTCAAAGGATTCTTGTGAATATTTTAGTTATTGGCCTTCTGGCTGCGTCTGGTTATACTGTGGTGTCAGCTGTTGACAGGTTATTGATTTTTTTTTCGATTTTAAATTAAAAAAAAAAAGAAAACAGAAAATATTAATGAAACTTTTCTCTCTTTTTGGTGGAATAGATCTGAAACTGTTGGCACTAACGCATCGTGGTACAGGAGAAATGAGGTCAACGTTATAATGACTTTGCTGTCATTCGTTTTGCCGATGATTTTTGATGCATTGGGGCTGTTCGAGAACTGGCATCCAAGGCAACAGTTGCGACTGCAACTAGCAAGGTATTTTAATTAAAATGTTATTCAGATATATAATAAATTATGTCTTTACCTACCAACCGATCCACTCTGACGGCCAGCCTTCGCATCGTTAAATCCAAACACAAAATTTGTGCTCATTGAAGGATCAATTAAAAGTTCTTTAATTGCAAAATTAAAATTTAATTAAATAAATATGTTTCCAAATGAAAAAAAGTTGGCTTCTGTAGGGTTTATGTGCCAAACAAATTACAGACAGAGAAAACAGATGTCACATAAGAAAACGTAGACAAAAACATCCACAAGTTTTGCCTGTCTTGGCCATATCCTTCTCACCATGGAATGGGAGTGATCAAAAGCACAAAGACGTGGAAGAAAGTCGGAGGATTGAGTCCTATATAAACAAAACACCGCCTTATGTTTAACTTAAATGTTCAAGTTTCATTATTTATGAAGTCTAGGGTTCAAATTTTTATTTTAAATCTGAATATTTGCAAAAAATGCTTTGTTCTATCGGGTTTTTCAATAAGAGCGCTACAAAAGTTTTTTTAAATAAAACAAAAACGGTTTTGGATATCAATGAAATTCTTTATTTCTGTGAAAGTACGTTTGAACCCAACTTTCGACGGTTTTCAAGCATAAATCCGCCGATACTGCTGCAATTTCACGTTCGATATTCGTACGAAGTTCATCAATCGTCGCTGGATTGTTGGCATAGACCATAGACTTGACGTAGCCCCACAGAAAATAGTCTAACGGAGTCAAATCGCACGACCAAGGCGGCCAAGCGACTGGACCATTTCGTGAGATAACACGTTCTCCAGACGAAGCCATTCAGCCAGAAATGAGCCTCATCGCTGAAGATGATTTTTCGATGAAAATCCGAATCATTTTCAAGTTGTTGCTCAGCCCAATTCACGAACATACGACGCTTCTGGTGGTCAAGCGGCTTCAGTTCTTGCGTCAATTTAATCTTGTAAGAATGTAGGCCAAGATCTTTTCGCAAAATTCGCCACAACGACGTCACAGAGATGCCCAACGCTTGAGAACGACGTGTGAGAGACACATTTGGGCTTTCTGCAACTGAAGCCTCAGCGGCAGCAAAATTCTCGACACTACGGGCACTTCTTTGTCTCACTGGCATGGGAACATTTTGTACTGTGCCTGTGGATTCAATTTTTTCCACTAGACGCTCAATTGTTGATCTGCTAGCACGATTATGACGACCATAAATTAGACGTAACGCTCTTAACGTTGAGGCCACTGACTCCGAATTTCGGTAGTAAATTTAAATAATTTCAACTCGTTGTTGGCTCGTATATCTTTCCATCAAAAAATGGCAAACTTTATTGAAGAGAAATGTCAAAAGAGCGGCAAGAAGTATGGCGTCGTTTGCTGTCCCTGTTGCTCTACTTTTGTAGCGTCCCTGTTGAAGAATCCTTTATTATCATCATCATATGATTCGTTCGTCATAGTTCGGTTTGTTTTTCTTAATTTGTTCTTTTTTTTCGCTCGTTCGTTCTGTCGTTCGTTTGTTATTCGTTTACTGGTCAGTTTGTTTGCCCCTAATAGAAAGGTAGTGAAATACTATGTTTTCTATTTAAAATAGCACCAAAATAAAAAAAAAAAAAACGCAGAATTATCTATAACCAACTATGAATTTCCATATCATTTAAAATCTAATACAAATGTTGTATTTATCAATGGACTCTTTTCTTAGAATTTGTTTTGAAAATCACTGAAATGGGATTTTTTCCGAACACAAGCAAAAAAAATAAAATTTTATAATTTTCATAAAAAAACTAATTTTTTCTCTCTGTTGATGTTCTATTTTCAGAATCATGATTTTGAATTTGCTGAATTTATACTCGTTGATGTTCTCGTTCATCTACAAAATAACTGGAAAAGATGAGAGCCTTCAGTTACTAAAAGGAATCGATCAGAATGCAACTTTGGAGAAGTTGCGAATTGAAAAATTGATTACAGAACTGACGAGCCCAAACTCTAGTAAATCAAATTCGAGCGATGATTTCTACTCAACTCCTGCATCATTAGGTTTTCCACCAACCCCTTCGACTCTGGGAAATTTGTTCAACAGAACAATGTGTTTCATCGTTCCTGTGAATTGCTCAATTCATATGCCCTCGGCAACTCAAACATTAACTACATCGATGTTGTTGCTGAACTTAAGTACAACCACTCTTGTCTCAGAGACATGGACGACAAGTCCATCGACCACATCATCAACTACTACAACACCATATGCTGCGGTTAGCACTACTGTCGACTTCCTAACGTCAACAAGCAACTTAAACGACTTGATAACAAATCCCAGTAATGCCTCAGTTGATCCATTTACGAGAGACGAATGGAGCAGTAGTGGTGGTAGTAGTACATCGATGTTTTTCGAGAGTACCTCTCCATTGCCATTACCATCGTCGTCATCGTCAACAACCAGCGAGGATTATAGATCCGAGTTTAACGAATCCTACTTTGACTATCAGGACTATTTTGATAATATCCTGTCCATGGATGTGGAGGAGCAGGAGCAGAAAAAGGATGATGATGGTGATGGTCAAAGGGTTAGACGTTCAATCGAAAGGTTCTCAACAGAATACGCACCATCTTCGACAAGTAGTGATAGCACCGAGAACACAGATTCCTCTGACACAACAGAATCTGGCACAACTTTGAATGCTGCTTCAGAAAACACCTATACCCTTGATGTAACCAGCTTGTCAGCACTTACGGACCTCATGGGGACTATGTCCACCACAACAACTTCAACTGTAATGGATCCTGTACGTGACAAAGTCCTCGAGTACATATCCACTCTGAAGCCCGATGAACCATCAGCATCACCATCACCATCATCATCAACATCATCTGACGAAGAGGAGCTGAATGATACTACCAATCCGACGACTACCCCCAGCTCAACAACTATTGCCGTCACTATCAGTGATAAACAAATGCAGGCTCAAACATGCACACAAACAGTGTGTGTCACAATTCCACCAGAATACTGTACCACCCGTATGCCACCCAAAATAGACGACCCATCTTCGGCCACAACCACCGCTGCCACAACTCTCGGCACCACAACGACAATAGCTCCCCAAATCCAGTTGCAATATCATACGGAAAGGGTGAAAAATTTATCGCTTATCTTGGAGAACGTTCGTCGCAACTTGACGTCAATGTGTTGGGAGACATCTTTGGGCCAGGAGCTATCCAAAATTATCGTTTTCGATATGGTGAGTGCGTGTGACGTGTCGATGGAGTTTTTTATTATATTTTCATGCACTTTACCGCAATTGCAAGGGATTTTCTATTCGTCTTCCTGTTTTAAGCCCAAAATGGAGATGGTTGGGTTACATGAACTTGCTGGGGCTCAAGTAGTAATTTAATTTTTAACCTTTTTTGGAGAGGGGCTTAAAAAATTCCAATTTTTTCAAATTTGTCTTAAACCCTTCTTTAAAATTGTGTTTTTTTAGTCGTGTGGTTTTCAAGAAGAAATAAAACGCATATAATTTAATGTAATGGCCAAAAATTTAGCTTTATTATAAAGATAAGGATTTGCCATTATGTTTTAAAAATGATTTCGGGCAAGTGACCGCCGCGGCCGGCTCGAATAAATTCCAGCCGAGAGGCCCAAATTTCGACAGCTCTAATTGTTGCGCGCGATGGCGGATGGACTTATTCGGGTGTTCTTCGATACTCTGCTTCACAGCAGCAAAAGCGTCTTCGGTGCGCACTATACGGCGTCTCTGAGGATGCGCATTATCCACTAGATTCATGGTTGCTCGAATTTATGCGATTTTGCGATTATGTCGACCGAATATTGGACGCAGCGCGCGATGCGTCCCGCAAACTGAACCATTATTTTGGTAATAAATTTGCACGATTTGTAAACGTTGTTCAGGAGTAAGTCTATTCATTACAAAATGGCAAACCAAACTGAGCATAAATCAAGTGTCAACTGTCAAAAAGACAAACTCTGTGAAAAAAGTATTGCCTGATTGAAAACCACACGTCTAAAAAAAACATACTTTTTTTTAAATCAAACTTTTTGGCATAAACTCCATCATTTTAGGAACAAAGTATAATAAGCTATTTGCTTCAACGTTGAGAAAGCAACTGAGGATATACTCACAGATGAGAAGCAGGTACTCCTCTCGATGGAATAAGTCTTCGGTTTTTTCGTACTTCACAATGGATAAGGTTCTTAACTTGAGAAGGTGCTCATTAAACATGCAGATTCGCAATCGTTGAGCACCTCCTTAAGTATTTAGTCGTAACAAATGGAGCAACTGCTCTAAAAGGATGAGTTTTGAGCAGGTACTCCAATTTATTCATACCCAACCTTTGTCCCTGACTTGTTTGTGAAATTAAGTGCGAGAGTGAAATCAGATATTTGCTCTCCATCACACTCATACAATTTTTTAAAGAGTCAGAGACAAAGAGAGCTTGCCAGCAAGCAGTTTTTTTTTTTTTTTTTTAATAATCTTAGGGCTATTACCAGATGACCTAATTAATGAAAGATTTGTGCCAAGTAAAACTTATATTCTCCACTGATTGACTAATAAAATATTTTGTTTATGTCACGTTTTTACGTCCCCAATACGAGCCCCCTCTTAAGAACACCTAGAAAATAAAACATTTTTTACCTTCAAGAAAACCATTGTTTTCCATCACTTTTCACTCCACCCTTAGCATCTCTCTTACAAGTTGTTCAAAGTGTTTTTAAAAGCTTCTTGCTATCCAAACTGACTGACAGTTTTTTTCAACATTCTTAATCGCCTTCCCTTGTTACACACATCATTTTATGCTCTATTTTGCTCTGCTGGCTGCTAAGAACAAGATGATTATTGTTTTCACGTTTTTTTTTTTTGTTTTACAACCAAGTGAAGAACACAATTACTTCCACCACAGCAAATCCCCAGCGTAGTACGTTACTGGGTGTGTGCCCTGTTCACCCAGTGCCTTTTCAAAGCGGTATAGGAATTGCGTTTTTGAAAATTCGCAAAAATACTTTTAGATCAATGGAAAATGTTTTCTTCTTTGCGGGTATTGAGCTTTTGGGCAAAGAGGAAAGCGAAATATATAAAGTCCTTTGGCTGATGGGTTGTTCCATACAGTACCTACTTTGACGAACGAACAAAAAGTTTGATTGCATACAGGAGTTAATACTACGAAAGAAAAAAAATAGAGAGAAATTGGAAAAGTTCTTCCTGCTTTCTTCTCTCTATAGAGCAATTTTAAGCTGCATTATGAGGGTTCAACAGGCTTACAGACGTATTCAAGGACTTATCGAATTTTTTCGATGATTCAATCGATGGATTGTGAATTATTACGATACTGAATAAGAGGAAACTTTTAAACAGAAATAAAAATATACTGAATTTGGGTCAACATATTAATTTCAGTCAAATTTATCAAAGGTTCTATATGTAATTTTCTGGGCCTTTACAAGTTACAGACGTGTAAATGCAGTTTTCAAATACTTTTCACTTGATTTTAGGACATAAGGGTATTTGGTCACAGCATGGATTGATTTATCAACAAATATCCTTTCATCTCAATGTTCCACATTGGGCGCCATTTTGACGAATTTTATTTTATTTCTTTTTCTTTTTGTAAATTTAAATGAAAATAACTCATACATAACATGTAAGGATTTTCAAATGTAAAAGGATTCGACTCTGCACAAAAACCTCAAAATCCTGTTGATGCAATTATAGAGATCCTTGTCTGACTATTATAATTCACTGCATTAAATGCCACTTCCTTCACTTTAGCAAACCAAATCCTCTATAAACACAACATGCAAATAGTCAAGTGTGTATGTAATTGAAAACTTTCACTCCCACCCCATTATACGCCTTGTGCAAATGCAAATGCCCTGTTCAACTATACTCACTTCCGGTTGCACATTATATAAGGGCACAGTAAACTTCCCTTATTTACATAATGCCAACTTAATTTGCAGATAATGTCCATAGTGGCACCACTTTGCATCGACTTCCTGCGAGCTCTGTTCGTGCGCTACATAAATAAATACTGGTGTTGGGACATGGAGAAGACTTTCCCTCAGGTATGTATGTCAATTCATCCATTTCCATTTCAACCGCACCTCCCCACCCCTTCTTCCACTGCTAAAGCATCAAAGTAACATTTAGCTTCAAATCTTCCGCCTTTATTGTGTATCTTTTTTCTTTCCCCCATCACCTTTAGTATGGGGACTTTAAAATTGCCGAGAGCATCTTAAATTTGGTCTACAATCAGGGGCAAGTGTGGATGGGGATTTTCTTTTCGCCAGGACTTGTGATCATTAATTTTGTGAAGCTTATGATTTTGATGTACTTGCGGTCGTGGATTGTGCTAACCTGTAATGTGCCCCATGAAGTTGTTTTTAAGTAAGAAAGAAGACTTTGTAAATTATTTGGAATCTGTAAGTTTAAAAATAAAAATGTTTTTATTCTAGGGCTTCGAAGTCTAATAACTTTTATCTATCACTGCTTTTGACAATGCTTTTTCTGTGCGTTTTGCCGGTTGGTTATGCGATAGTGTGGCTGCGTCCTTCGTGGCATTGTGGACCATTTTCGGATTATGATAGAATTTCTGAGTTCTTCACAAGAACAATCATAAAAGGCTTGCCACCGTTAGTATTTATACATTGTATTTAAAAATTAAATATAACGAGAAATCTACTACTTTTTCTAGAGAGCTCCACAAACCTGTGGAGTACTTGACCTCACCAAGCACAGTGATTCCTTTGTTGCTCTTGCTTACTCTTATCATATACTACTTGGTCTCCCTAACTGGTGCCTTACGTGAGGCAAATCAGGACCTGCGTAATCAACTGGTTAAAGAACGCGAAGAAGAACGGAAGAAGATGTTCAAACTACCCGATATCAAGAGTAACGAACAGGCTGCGACAGCTCTAACCAATCGATGGAGGAAAGTTCTGGAAGCTTCCTCACCAGTAACCCCGACTGGTGGTCCCGGACAACAGGCCCCGGATTTCGACGAAGAAATCAAAACGCAAGCGAGAAAAGGTAATCTAGAGATCCACACTAACAGCTTGCGCTAAAAATCTTGCTCATAAAACCCCATAAATTGATCTTTCCGTATTCTTATTTCAGAACTTATTGCTCGCATAATGAAAAAAGCGCTTCGTCAGGGTTCCGGCACTTCTGACGACGATACTATCAGGGGAAAAGATGAAGATGATACTGACACGGAATATCATGAATCACTGCCACATGATGAAGAATCTAAAAATAAAACCTTCGGAAGACGACAACCAATTGGTAAGGCTCGAAAGCCATCTCTAGTCGATATAGTTCAAATAGCAAAGACTGAACAAGCCAAAAACAAGGACCCACAACAACCGAAGAGTAGATTTAAAGTCGACAAAGTTACTAAGCCCGATAAGCCAGAGAAGGTAGTAAGGCCCGAGAAGAAGGTTGACTGCGACAACGACAATGATCCCGAAACCAACTCAAGAGTTGTATCCGAAAGACGTATGAGTTTATTGCAAAAGCAATCACCGGAAAGTGAAGAAATGCCAACGAAACCGAGTCTTGCTAAAATTGTAAGTAGTAACTTTGCCGTTATCAATGAAAAGTCTTCAGATACGCCAAAGAATCCGAAAAAGAAAAACTCTCCAAATTCAAGACCGAAACCATTTAAGCTTGATGATAGTTCGATGGAAAGGAAAAAATTCAAAGAAAAGAGACAGGCAGACATTGACAAAGATTCTGGATCTCCAGGAAAGGAGAAGGAACATACTGATGGGTCGCCACCAGAGAGGGAAAGGAAAAAACCTCGGGGATCACCTGATAAAGATAAAGACAAGAGTAAAATCATGGGCTCCGGCTCACCAGAGAAGGAAAAGAAAAAATTCTCGAGGTCACCAGAGGTTGATAAAAAAAAGTCCGGTGGTTCACCGTCAGATAAGGATAGAAAGAAATCAAAGGTTCCTCATGAGAAAGAGAAGAAGAAGACGGCTGATGAGTCACCAGAAAGGCAGAAAAAGAAACCCAGTGAGTCCCCAGAGAAGAAAAAAGCCAGCTCCTCACCCCAGGAAGAAGGCAGATCTGAACCGTTTTTGAGTTTCTCTAAACAGGGTCGCAAGAAAATAGGTAATCTTATGAATTTTGTTCGGGAAGCTGTCAAAAAAGCAGATCTTAGCTCACCAAATGATTCTCCTCCATCAACGCCTTCAACAACCATTGAAGTTCAGCCAGCATTCGTAGCAACCGTGAAACCCGAATCCCAGTCAATAAGTCAGATTGAGCCTGAACCTGATCTTAAACAAACCACGATAAGTCCTCCTCCTGATGTGAAAAAAATCCTTCAAGCTCCAATTGATTCTGAAGAGGATGATCAGCCAGGGCCAACACCTCCTCTAGTTCGAAGCGGTTCACTTCGATGGAAGAACGAGAGGCCGACACCAGCACGTCAAGACTCCCAGGCATCAGTGTGGTCGGACAATATTCCAACGATAACCATTAGCACAACCGGAAGTGAGGAATGCATTATAGATTGTACTACTGATAATGCGGAAGCCAATCCAACCGAAGATTATCACAATGGTGACACAATTACAAATGGTGATCTTGATTCTTATTAAGATTTTGTACTTTGTCGATATTTTTTTATAATTTGTTGATTTATGTTTTAATTTTAATACTTATAAGCAAGTATAATAAATCTATTGCCAGTTGCACTCTTAACTAGAAGCTTTTGAACGTATTTGAATCAGTTACTTACAATTTCAGTTTAATTAAAAGAAATGAAAAATGCCTGGAAAACCGTAAAACAAAGTAAAATGTTAAAAATTAACAGGGAATTAATGCGACTTACGGTATAGGTAAGTAGAATCAATTGTTGCAACGACCATTTGAAAGTTTTCAAACGGTTTAATTAATTTCAAAAATTCATAGAATATTTAATGCAAATGCTATGTCGAATAAAGTTCAAATGAAATGCTAGATGGCAGTTCTGTCATCTTTGATCACAACCATTTATTCTACCAAAGACATATACCTTCAAACTATCTAATGCACAAACCTTAAAGTGGAATCTATTTAGTCCGAACTCCGAATACAGTGGACACACTATAGAAAAAACAATTTCAGAAAAGTGAAAGCTAAATTAAAAAAAAACTTTCAAAATCTATATTAGCTTAAAGCTCCAGAAGCATAAAATTAGACTTTCAGTTCAGAAAAAAACGTCAAAGCTCAAAGCTAAATTTCGGTTGAGAAGTTTATTTTTAAGTGGAAAGTAAATCATTTCCTTAAAAGTATTTGATTTTTCGGTTAATGGAGCAAAATTTATTTTTACTGCAAACTGCTCCAAAACAATCATCGGGATAAAAAAGGGAGCTTCTAAAATTCTACAAAAAAATAAACAACTTTTTTTCGAAAAGCAATAGATTTTAAGATAAACGTCCAGTAACTTACACCGCGGTCATCAGGAAATAGTAGGAAGGTAGGTACCTACGTTAAAACAAACAACTGGTATTGTAACGTCTATATGCACAGATTCACCTCATACGAAAAATAAGTGCTTTGTCTTACAAACATATTTTTTTGGAAATTTGTTGCAGTTTTTAAACTCCAAACAATTGACAGATAAGAACAAATGTCAATCAAATGTCACTGGGTACGTTCAACACACATTACATTCCTTTCGGATTGACGTCGTAGACATTTAACGTTCCCACTTTAGAACACGAATTTCGAAGTCTTTAAGTAGTTAAGCCTTTAAGATGGACAAATGAAAATGTTTATAAATAAGATTTTGGAGTTGAATGGCGTGCTAAAGTTAGCAAGGCTTTATAGAATGGGATTATAAATACCACTGCTTTTCTGTAATTTGCGAAATTTCCTCATTTCGGTTAAAAAAAAAACACGTCGTATTCCTTTGGCAAACAGTTTTCAGAATTCCAATATTTTATGTCACGTTGTTCTCACTGAAGAATATAGGAATCGAATTAGGTAAATCGGTTTGAAAATACAGGGAAAGACTGAGGAGGTTGACAGAAATGACCAAATTCAAAATAAAGTATGATATTTGGTAGTAAATACTTTTGTTTGTATTAAATAGGTACTAAAAAAGTTTTTTCTTGGAAAAAGGTAGGTTTTGTAATTTTCTCAGAAGCTAAAATGCATACATATGTACATACAAGATATAACCACCTGTTCGTTTTAAAATGTATAGGTATGCGTACTGAATATTTAAAATAAAAATTATAAGCTGATATCGCTGATATTTTCAAAGTTGGATTTTTTTGAGCAGAGAGAAGGTTAAGAAAGTGGTTTCAGTAAAAATCTACCCCCTGCAGCCTTCGTATTTTCTTAAAATTTAATTTTCTCGGTATTGAAAGTCCCTAGAAAATTGAAAATTGGTAATTGAGGTGAACTAAAAGTATGACATGGGAAATGTTTTGAAAATTCCTATGATCATTTAATATTGTCATTTTGTGGAGTAAAATTACAAATTCTGGCAGATGGGTTATTTTATTACGCGCGGATAAGAGTGTTATTTATTATCTTAAAATACACAGTTAAAATTCTCTCCAAAATGACTGAATTTTTTGCAGCAATTCATTGACAATGCCTTTAATTTGAAAAAAAGACGATCCAGATTAACTTAATAAAAGAAACAATTTGATTTTCTGTTCTGGCCTGGACAATGCCTCGATCTTTATCCCATACCCATACAAATCCAATAAAATGATGTAAGGCTGGCCACACACGATCCAAGCATTTGGCTGAAATCCAAGTGGCTCCAATGAACCCGATCACACGGCTCAAACTGAGAAAGCCTGGAACTTCATCTCACAAAGAAGATGAAAAAAGATGGCAAACTGCACTGAAAAGTGCTGAGGAACCAACAAATTTTGAGTTTGATTCACAGTGGAATGGTCGTATACCTAATATCAAAATTATTATTTTGTAAAATTCCTTGAATGTGTGGTAGGTATTTATGTTTTTACCGTTAATCATGTCATTATAAACATAAATAATTTTAAAAATCTGATGCAGAGTGGGATTAATTTAGCCCCAATTTAATAGTTCTCAATTATGTAAATGTAAAGTTGCAATATAAATATGAGAAATTTGTACATGAGTTTTAACAATGTCATTTTTTCACCCACCTTTAGCGTTTGTAATAGTGGCTACCTCCATTAATTAACTGTCCTCTAAAAGTTGAACCATTTTTAGCTTAAGCGAAATGAAATACCAAGATTCGAAAACAAGTGATGTTCATTTAATTTGTAACCTATCAGGCCCGTAGCCAGGATTTTGTTTCGGAGGGGGCTTGCTTCAAAATCCTTAAGTCTTGCATTGCTCATATCGCTTCAAGACACTGTTTTGATCGATTTAAAGGTTCTTTCAAGACGCTGTTGTCAGTGTGCCTAAAACCGTTAGCAAGAAGAACTTGAATGTAGCCCGTTTATTTTATATTTCGGTTGAGACAATATCAGAACATGTCTCCAGGATTTCATTGTGTAAGCTGACCTCAAATAGCCTATGTTTTTAGAGCTGGTAATGACGCGATTATTTAAATTGTTGTCCCCAGATTCAATTCTGAACTGCAGGCGAGAGTCCTTAGTCTTCCTGGGGCTTCAGCCTCTCAAGACCCCCTCCCCCTGGCTACATGCCTGCCTATTCGCTAAATATTTTCAATCTGTTTACTCTTTGGATTGTTTGCCAGATCAAGAATTACCGAGTGTTTCTAGAGTTATTAATATAGGCTCTATGGTTTTGTCTATATCTGAAGTGGAAGAAGCACTTCTTGAGCTTTATACAAGTAAAAAGGATGGCCTTGATGGCATTCCTCCTATAATTTTGCTTAAATGTTCTGCTTCCCTGGCTAAACCACTAACAGCCATCTTCAATGCATTGCTATCGGGAGGTAAATTTCTTGATTGTTCGAAAATATGGTTTTTAACTTCAATTTTTAAATCTGGATCTAAGCAGGACTTTACTAATTATCGGCCAATAAGTTAAATTTCTGCGATGTCTAAGCTTTTTGAAAAAATTGTCTACAATAGGTTATTTTTTCAACTAAAAAGTATTATATCCGAAAAGAAACACGGCTTTGTTTCGGGAAATTCAACAACTACTAATCTATCATTAATGACAAATTATATCATAAATAATTTCGAAGAGCATTTATGCAAACTGATGTAATATTCACTGATTTCGCAAAAGCAATTGATCGTTATAACCATAGGGTGCTTATACATAAATTGTCTTCACTGGGATTTCACTCTTAGCTGCTGTGTTGGCTAAATTCGTATCACATTAACAGGATTCAAATTGTTGAAATAGAAGACTGCTATACAGATAAGATATATGTCCCATCTGGCGTCCCTCAAGGTAGTCATCTAGGGCCATTATTATTCCTATTATTTGTTAATGATATTCGTTAAATTTTTGTTTCTTCCCCATGTCTACTATTTATTTGCAGATGATCTCAAGTTGTATCGTAGTATAAAGAGTTATTTAGATTGTCATTTACTTCTAGAAGTAAAGATTGAGTGAATGGTGTGAATGTAATTTTCTTCATCTTAATGTTTCTAAATGTCAGGTTATGTCCTGTTTCAGACATACTACATCTATTTTGTTCAATTATGAACTATGTATATAATGTTATTCTAGAACGCGTTGAACGGAAAAAGGATCTTGAAGTTATTTTAGATAGAAAACTCTCGTCAATAATTCTAGTCAAATGCTCGGATTCCTAAAGAGAAACACCAGGGAATTCAAAGATCCTTATTCAATTAAGTCAATGTTTAATTCTCTAGTAAGATCTGTTTTGGAGTATACCTACTCAAGTATAGTTTGGAATCCTTTCTGTAAAAACTCTTGTAACAGAATTGAGAAAGTAATACTGCCGAATTGAAATGCCAAATTACAATTCTAGGTGCTTACTATTTTTAAATAAAACTCTTGAAAATCGACGTACCTGGCTTCTATGTTATGTTCATCAGAGATATTTTAACATATCACATAAAATGGCCTCATTTATTAAATCTCATTAATATTCGTATTCCTCAAAGAAATGTTCGCGAATCAAATCTGTTACATGAATATTTTCATCGGACAAATGATGGGCTAAATGAGCCAATCTCACGTTGTATCAGGGAAACTATTGCTGTTTGTTATAGAATTGACATGTTTAGAAGCTGTTCTAGAGGTGAAGGTATCTCATATGTTTTAAATGTAATTAATTTGCAACCTGTATAACTTTAATATTTCTATTAATCGTTATATGAGTTTATTTAATATAAATTTGGTTATTTATTTTATAAGTAATTAATGTATTATAAAGGGTCCGCCATCTAACGTTTTTTTTTTCAACTTGTGCTTATTTCGTGAATGGTAACACTTAGCTCATGTCTGATTTGACAGATAATTAGTTTTATCCTTCCACTGAACGAATATGGTTGTGTATACGCTTCGCTAAGTGGATCTGCGATCGGCTTAGAGAAGATGCCGATTTTGCCAAAAAAATCATCTTTTCAGATGAAGGTCATTTTGATCATGGCGGGTAGTAAACGAGCAAAATTGTCGCATTTGGGGCACAGAAAACCCGCACGCATATATTGAAAAGCCGATACACCCAAAAAGAGTCACTGTTTGGTGCGGATTTTGGTCCAGAGGCATAATTGGGCCATTTTTCCAAAATGAGCAATGAGTGGCCGTTACAGTCAATGGCCATCGTTATCGGGCCATGTTGAACGAATTTTTATTCACAAAAATTGAAGAGGAGGATATTGGCAACATTTGGTTTCAACAGGACGGCGCTACGTGCCGCACAGCCGAAGCTACACTCGATGCTTTGCGCCATTTTCAAAAAAAAAAGAAGTTATTTGGCGTACCCTTTACCTAATTATATTTAGTCTATAAGAGTAAATTACCTCTGTTTGATTAATAAATAAATAAATAATTTAGAAATTATCATAACATAATTTTATGTTGATCCATATGTATCTATATAGAAATAGGTTCATGTGCTGTAGGAATTCATCAGATTAGATGAGCTTACACAATATAGCAACATGAATTTTACTCCGTACAAGATAGTCGTCATATTGGGATCAAATGTCTCTTGTCTTCCAGATAACATTGGATTGAATTTCAAATTTAGAAGCATGAGAATATATATGATTTGTATGTATGTATATTCTTTTATTTTTAATAACTGCTCTCAACCAGAAAATTAGAACTTGATAACTTGAGTTTGTCAACATTTTGTTTTTATTCTGTGATAGTCTTCAAAAATGTACATATGTATCTTTCTACATTATGATTTCAATTTCATGTTACAAGATTGACATTCTTAGAATATAATATTTTGTACCGGATTTTAGATTATCAATTAATTTCTCTCCTCCTCTATATGTATAGGTATAAGCTCTAGGATTACGTGATCGTGTTACTTCATCATCATGGGACAAAATTAATTGTTGTGGGTGGAAATATGCATACCTCAACCTTGTCATTCATCGCTGTATTGCAATTTTTCATTCCATTTGAGCTCAAAATTCACAATTCGTTTGTCTTTAATTAACATGTGTTCTATATGGAGAACTTGTTGATGATTTCAACAGGAACAATTTACTCAAGTTTCCCAGACTCATCTAACGAGGCAGCATGATACATATTCTATTTCAGATAAGCCCCTCTCTAGTACTCTGCTTTTCGTCGCTATTTAATGATCTCAGCTTGTATAGATAGAAATAATTATTTCGGTCACAATTTTTTGTCGCCTTGTTAGATGTAGTTATACCTACTGTGTGTATACATATTCATTAAAAAAAAACTTTTTTAATCTCTCGAGAAACAGTTATGGTAAGTTTTGTTTAGCTCTGGAATCTTGAAGCACTAAAATCTCTGGCACAATGAACTCTTATCAAAAAATATTTATGCTGCTTTCATGATAACCTTTGATCTCCCACGAGTTCAGAAAGCCTAACATTTTATTTTATTACAGAATATTTTAATCATTCCCAAAGCCCGGCGAACATAGATTTTTAATATTCAAGTTGTCATCTAAGCAAATAAGAAGAACTCCAAAGATTAATATTTTTTAATTATTCAAATAATAATTAGATACCTTATGAAGTGTACCTACTGTGTACTTGCCTACCAATTACCAATAAATACACATATTTGCCTACCTGAGAAGCCATCATGTCTCACGTACTAAATCCAAATCCAACACACCTGAATCATGTTGTTTATCTTTATAATTGAGAAGAAGAAAAAAATAAACATATAGCAGAGATCTTTCCCTAGCCCTCCCCGAGTAAACGTTTCCAAGATTTTCAGATGCGGGGGTGAAAATGAAGAAACTATATTTCTCCAAATAAATCTCTCTCGCACTCGCACTCTCTTTTAGTGCGAATGGAGTTTCCCAGTCTAAAGATTATTGTTTTGTTTATGTTATGCCTTTGTATTTGTAGATATTTATGTTTTGTGAGCGAGAATATCTAAAAATCATAAAACTCCGGCGATCGTAAACTGCACTGGAATTCGCCATTGGAATATCGAAACAATAAATAAAGAAACGAAAGAGACAACAATTCTTTCAGCATTATTATCTTTGAGTTGAAGCTTGAAGTCTTCAGGCAGGGTTGCCATAAACTTTTTGTAAATAATAAAACCTGTAAAAAGTAAGTAAAGCTGATCTTAGGAGAGTATAGTAAAGTCGTCATAATCTACAAAGGTCCAGTCTGTCCGTATAGTGAGAAATCTGCGTTAGAGAAGAGTTGAGCATAATGTCAAAAATGTCTGTACAGTAAATTCAGATATTTGAAATAGCTGAAAAACCTATTTCAGGAATACAAATCTGGGCCCTACTTATAATAATTAAACAATTCACTTAGTAGGGAGGAGCCCGAAATTAAAAAAAAAAAATTGTGTGAGCTCCGGGACTCACGGTTAATATGTGTAAACATCAACGTCTGTCCAAGTGCAGTTTTTTGAAGATCCGTATTTGGATCTGTATGCGAAGTCGTCGAAACGTTGTTGACTAAAAGTACAGATCCAAAACGGACTACATAGTTTGCTGGAAGGGGATCTTCAGATTTTTGTCACTGAAAACGTAACCAATATCCTACTATGCAGATTTTTGTAACGTAACGTGCTACATAGTAAAATGTGAACTCGTAACGTCACACAGAGCTTAGTCCTAGTTTTTATTTCACTCTACCGCCGCCGGCATAGATGATTACGCATTTAAAAAAAAACTATAGAATGGGAATTTCAATTTTTGAAAGTTTGTATTGTCTTTTCATGGGGTGATTTTAGAGGCCTTACATTTTGAGAAATGATGATTATTATTGATTTGAATTTATGGGTCACAAAATTTTAGTATTAAATTTGCTTTTAAGCATTTAAAGTTCTCAAATCCCGACAGTAATTCACTAGAAATTCTCAAGGGCAAGTAAAGATTGATTTGATTCTTCTGCAAGAAAATAAACTGCGATGATAATTTTGATTTATTGATGTGTTTAAGAAAAAAAACACACATCAAGAGTATGCTCACCATTAGAAAAGTCTCGATATTTCTGCAAAATCCGCTATGATTCTCTTAAACAAAACTAATAAAAATGGCGAAATAAAATTACTAAAAATTTTAAGGCTTTATTTTGGTATAAAAAAGATGAGAAGGAGTCAACAAAATTAACACTTTGGAGAGGTTTGAACCTAATGTTGGTTTAATTTTGTTAAAAAAAAAATGTCATAATTTTGAAAAACAATATTCTATAAAGTTATTTCCTCATTTCTCCTTTAAAATAATATTTAAGGAAGTAAATCACTTATATGAACAGCTGAATCACATGGTTTTATTTTGACATATAACATTGAATTTGATTGAATTATGGTGCCTAAAAATCGCTAATCTGCAACCTATTTCGACAAAAAATGTTGCCTTCCGGTTCTTGTACCAGATGTTTCATTTTTACAATTTTAAAGGTAAAAGTAAAGGGTGTTTTTTTTTAGATGTGTGGTTTTCAATCTGACAATACTTTTTTCGGAGTTGATTTTTTTTGACAGATGTCACTTGATTTATGCTCAGTTTGGTTTGCCATTTTATAATGAATAGGCTTACTCCTGAACAACGTTTGAAAATCGGTCAAATTTATTACCAAAATCCCATATCGCACGGCGTCCAATATAGCAAAATAGAATAAATTCGAGCAACCATGATCGGTTTCGCACCACGTTTACTCTAGTGGATAATGCGCATCCTCAGAGACGCCATATAGTGGGCACCGAAGATGCTATTGCTGCTGTGGAGCAGAGTATCGAAGAAGACCCGCAGCGGCCACTTGCCCGAAATCATTTTTAAAACATAATGGCAAAGCCTTATCT
Source organism: Leucozona laternaria (assembly GCA_932273885.2). Taxonomy (NCBI): domain Eukaryota; kingdom Metazoa; phylum Arthropoda; class Insecta; order Diptera; family Syrphidae; genus Leucozona; species Leucozona laternaria. The sequence goes on along the minus strand of OW026367.1, from coordinate 128,608,703 downwards.
TTATAATAAAGCTACATTAAATTATATGCGTTTTATTTCTGCTTGAAAACCACACGTCTAAAAAAGCACTTTTTAGAAAAATTGACGATTCATTTGCACGTGAATAATTATGGAAATCGTTTTTCGATTTTCATACTTTTAAGGTGTCAAAAGAAAGGAGTTTGGTATTTAGCCTTTAACGTAAAACGTTTGGGGGTATTCATTAAAAATCCACACCCCGATAATCTTTTCTAACTATCAGAGAAAACACATTTAACCCAGTCATAAAGTTTCTTTATTTATTTTGAACACAATTAACTCCTTGGTTCTTGGAGAGAAAAATCTCATTTGCCCGGGCGCCATTTTACAATATATTTTTCAATTTAAATTTATTTTTTTTGGATTTTGAAGTATTAACCTAGCAAAAATGCATAGGTATTGGGAATCTTCCTTAATTTTCTCTAAGTTTTACTCAAAGTTCAAATTATTTTCATTAAAATTAAAAAAAGACTTAGCATATTCTGCCTTTCAATTGGTTTAACTAACATTTTGGAAGGTGGCAACCCTATTTCTACGATCACTTCACTTCAGACTTCACAAATGATTATCTTTTGTTTTTGTTGTTGTTGTATTTTTATTATTATTTTCGGATTTCGGTTCGGAAAGACTGAATCCACACTACCTAACTCTAGTAGAGAAAAAGAAAATTACAAAAAAAAAATATAATTATCGCCGGACTTCCAATCGGTACGGTATAACTTCTCTTGTACAGTAGGTTTTGATCTCGCGACGGAATCGGGCGGTGGTTCGTTACACTTGTGGTTTATAGTTCTTCTTGGTTTGTAATAAAACATTTCTTGAAGTAAAAAAGAAGGAAAAGATTTTTCTAAAATTCCTTGCTCTTTTTAAATAACGTTTCTTTATTTTAAATGAACATTATGGTTTAGAATGTTCTGATTTTTCACAACAAGATACCTTTTCCCATCCAATTTTTTACTGATCTTGTTTTTGATAACGATCTTCAAGTGTTTTATGTGCAATATCTAGGTACCTATGTATATGTAAAACTGTGTGGAATAAAGAAGTAATGCCATTTCCTTCACAATGCCAGATGGATTCAAGTGAATATTTTCGTCTACCTATGAAACAACACCCAAAAACATACCTACTTCAGCAGATCGGAAAAAAAGTGAAAAAAATGTATCTAAAGCCAAAAAACAATCGCTAAATCAAAAGTGCATCGACGCACGTATTATATTTGTTCGACATAAATCCTTCTGGGTGTGTGTGTGTTTGGGTGCGAGTGTGTTTGTGTAAATGTTGTGTTCTCTCAACATATGGATATCACATTTTTTTTTTTTAGTTTCTGACCAAAATCCTGAAATTCTAATCTGCAAAAGTGAAATCTTAAAAAAAAAAAAATTATTATATTCGTCCACAAAAAAAAAATCTCAAAAACCTATTGCTGTGCTGTGCCTGTGGCATAGAAGCAGGAAAGAGGGCAAAAGTTTATCTTTTCGACTAAGGAAACTAATTTGATTCGTATTATTTTTTTTTTTATAATCTTGTAGTGTTTTGTGTTGTTGTACAGCGGATGTGTCCCTATTCGAAGAATTTCTCATATCAGCACTGAGAAAATAAGAAAATACAAAAATTGTAAGGGAAAAAAATCCGATAGACTGACACAAAAGTTGGCTGTTCGACTGAGGCGGATTAACAACGCTATTTCTTTGAATTAATCCGATACGGACGGAATTTGTATCTCAAACTTATTGAACTCGCTTGCGGTGTGGGATTGGGAGTATGTTAGGTCGGGTCTTGGATTCGACAGACAAAATTATCGGGAAAAAAGATTTAAAAAAAAAAGATATTATTTGGGAACGAATCGTTTGATTGAATTTTTGTATTTTCAAAAATCTTTTTTTCTTTCCAGTTTTACTGTCTGATTTTCTTCGCGCTTCGTCTTTTACATTGATTGAACTACCACACGCACTTATATATCTACTTCATCCATCTGAATCATGAAATCCTCGGCATTTGGGTATTTGTTTATGATTTCAATTCTATTTTTGTCCCTCAAGAGATTGAAAGACAGAGAAGTAATTGAAGTCCGGTATGCCTGTATACATTGTCCATGTCCATGAGAGTGGCATATGTGCTTTTAATGGTTTAACTTATGCCGGTTTTTTATTTAAGTTTTTTTTTGTCAATAAGTCTTTTGAGTACAAACAGATGGTGGAATAAATATAAACGCGAATCAGTAGATTCAATTACCATCCCATTCGTAACGCTGAGATCATTCTGTTGGATACACAATTCGATTTAAGTCAAATTATATCTTCTATCATTCTCGCGTGAACTTGCTAATTAAACCGAAAAATGTATCTCATTGTTTTATTGGTTGGCAAGTGTGTGTCTTCGGCAACTTCACCGCATAATAATTCTTAAGTGATTGTGTTGTTTTAGCAAACTATACCTAGACATCATCATCAACAACAACAATGAAAAATTAATTTACAAAAAGAAAGAATACAAATTCTTATAGAATATTCGACAATTCAGTGTTCAAATAGATAATAAATAATTAAAAAAAAAAAAAATGCCAAAAATACCAAAAATGAAAAGGATTAAGTGGTCAACGAGATATCTTGTGTCCAGTGCGCTTCTAGTGTTTTTATTGATACATAATGCTCCGGCTCCTTCAGACGCTGCTGCCCACGAAGAAACAACTTTCATGCCAGCTTTGGAATGCTACGATCCATATCGACGACCTCAGGTATGTTATTGTTGTTGTTGTTAATTTACAATTACTTAAGAGATGGTAAATATTTGACTGAATTCATAGAAAAGTAAATATTTAAGTTAAAATTAGAATAATGTTTGCTTTGGCCGATTATCTCCCAGTTTTTTTTTTTTTTTTATTTTTTTTAATGACCTCATCGCAAGAAATTTTGCCTCGCAACCATTTAGATTATTTCTTATATAAATGGTAAATTTAATGCTGCTCACTTTTTTATATGAAGTTTAAATTTGCTGATGAAGGAAATTTCGTTGTTTCTTAAGAATTTTTTTCTGAACAATTGACAAGGTGTGTACATAAAACTGGATGTGTACATGTATAGATTGAAACAAATTGTCTTTACAATGGTTAACGAGGCAATTTGGTTTTCTTAAAAAAAAAATAGAAAGAAAATTATTCGAGTACCTTACTTACTCCATATTTGTATACATTTTGTGGAAAATTGGAATTTTCCTAAAATAACCACAATTCAGTGAAGAATTTAAACTTTTTCAACTTTAACTATCACTCTAATATTACATGATGGGATTCTATAGAATGAACCATCAATTTAATAGTCAACTAAACACACAAATAAACTCGTCCCTTAACTTAAACGTGGCATTTATCTGAACCTAGCGATTGGTCATTGGATTCTTTAAGTCTGGATAATACGGAAATAAAGATGTATTTTCGTCCCATATTTTATAGAAAGTCATTTTATTGTAAAGTAAGAAAATGACACTGAATAAACACTCGCGGAAAATGGTTAACATCCAGGGTCATGTTCTTATTACTGAAGGTCGCACTCATATGTTTTTTGTCTTATTACTAAAAACCGCATTAATTTTTCTATATTGGACTGTGACTAAGTAACATTAACACTTTGTTTAAATTACATAATTCATGTTGTGCTCATATTGTATGTAAGATCGGACACACCTTATTGCACTTAATTTAATGGATTCTTTCTTTGAAATCGGCCGCATATGCAAGGCGTTTGCAATGTAAACTTGTCAGAAATAATTCTTATTTTAATTCTTTTAAGGCTATTAAGCAAATTCCACTGTTTCTAATAAATTACGGAGCATTTTTTTGGTAAAACTGCATCGTTTATCTGCAGCTTACCCACATACATTCCCAACATTTGTCCCATTTGTTTTTTTAAATCATGGGATGCGGCTTCTACTCTGCCAGACCTTTTGGAAAACCCAAGAGTGTTAAAATAAGAGAAACCGGGCGATACGCATAAAATGCGGAAAAGCCTAAGCCTCAATTTAATAGGCTGGATAAGACAAGAAAAGATCGTAAGAGAAAGTGGGTCTATTGCCCCCGGTTAGGCAAGAGGGGCAATTTTCTAAGAATTTTACAAAATATGAAATACACGGAGAAAAAAGTCATGCTAAAAACAAATAGAATCTGTATTAAATTAAGTGGATTTCTGCATGGTTTTTTGCCAACCGGACTTCCAGCTTAAAATAAGTGGCAAACTCATCTTAATTAACAATTTCATTTTTGAATTAAATATTATAAATCAAAAATGTTAATATAAAAACTAGCTGAACTGGTTTTTTTCTTGTTTTAAGTAAAGACTAGGTTTTAAATGTGAGGGTATTATATTTTTGAATAAAATATAGTACCTATATAGTACTCAGAAATTTATTTTCTCAAAAACTGTTAGGTTTGGATACTAACAAAATTAAAAAATAGGTCTAACACGAAGGTTAAGAAATATGCTGTAACTAAATTGTCGTTGTTTTTATGTAAGTAATTGTTTTTTATTTGTAAACTTTTTTATAGAAAATGGTTCCTGTCGGCTAAGCGGATAAGAACAGATTTCTTCCTTATAATATATCTAAATATAAATATAATATAATGTATACTTCTTCATTACGTACCTGTTCAGTGCGCCAATTTAATAATACATCTTTTAACAAAATATATTCCCGAAAATTGAGGCTTAACTGCGAACAAAGTTTTTCGATGCCATTCCGCTCCATATTGCAGAGTATATTTGTGTCAACACCCTGCTCGTGGAGTAGTGCAATAGATTCTGTCGAGAGGCCCCATTCAAGAAAGAGGCCTTTGGTTTCATTATTCCCCGGTGAATAAACTAGTTCATATATTATATTTTGCGGTTCACTTTCCGACATTTTTAATCACTTTTACTTCTTTTAAATATTTAATAATACCAAAATTAACTTATAAACACGTTTCACAAAAGAACCGCTTCCAAAATAACACTCGACTGATGAAAGAACAATGAACTAATAGAGGAACAATGCATCTACCAAAAAAAATATATTGCAAGGACGCAAACAAAACAAAGAGAATCATTTTAAACTAAGGTGATCTGCTTAAAATTGAGAGGCTCCACTTACTTTCAATAGGAAATCCGTTCAATGTTTCCACCGTGCAATAATATTCTAACAAACAAAAAAAATTAAAAGGCGTGAATCATTTTAATTTAAGGTGAACATCACCTTAAAACAGAAAGTCCCCACTTGCTTTCAATGAGAAATCCGTTTAATTCGTCTTCCCCAAAAAAAAAAACACAATTAGATCCAGAAAAAGTTTCCTAATTAAGCAGATGTTCAACTTAATTTGAAATGATTCTCTTCTTTTATCTTTTTTTGTTGTCGCAATGTTTTTACAGGGAAGAGACATTAAACGGATTTCTCATTGAAAGTAAGTGGGGACTTACTATTTTAAGGAGATGGTCAGCTTAATTTAATACGATTCTCTTTTACAAGAAAATCTTCTTATTTTAATAAGTTAGCACCTAGAATTACTGAGAAAACATTTAATTTTAAACAGATAAAGTCATGCTGGTTTAAAAAGAAAATTCTTATAAAAATGAAATGAAGTTCATTTCGAATATAACAGAGTTTAAAAGGAATCCATTTAACTTTATTTGATATCTTGTTGTTTTAAGTAGATTCTTATTAAGATGAGCATCATCTTATTTTAAAGTGGCCGATTTTTCTGCGTGTGCAAATTATACAAAAAACACGATGGCAACACTTAAAATCTCATGCTATAGGTTTTTTTAAAGCAAAAAATTTCTTTTCAAATGAAATTGTTTTACCCGGAGGCCAAACGAGCCAATACTATGGCTAGCCAGTCGCAATACACTTAAATCTTTTTACTAATACATAGGAACTTAAAAAACTTGCTCGTCAATTGAATTGGCTTACCTTTTTCGGAGCCAGTAGAAAAGCCAGAAGTGTGTTCATTTTTTAATTATAGTCAACATCTATCGTTCCTTTTATTAAAATTTCTGAAGTGATTCGATTTTGTGCAAAAAAATTAGTCAAAATAAATTTATTTTGCAATTTGTATAGGTATGCATTTTTAAAATGTTAAAATTAACTTTTATACTAAATTTCACATTGTTTGACAAAAAATTTGAAGTTTGCAAATATTTCGTTACGAGTCATCAGAACTTTCTAAAATCATCCTATTCAAAAAAATAAAATCTCAAAATTTTCGAAATTTTTAGAGGTACATCGTAGACATCCGTCAATCATCCGTTATTGCGCGGCGGATAGGCAACAATCTTTATTTTGACGTCTGTAGATTATTTCGTTACAAAAATCATCAGAAAGTTCTAAAATTGATTTTTTCCGAAACACAAACAAAAATCTTAAAAATTCAGATTTTTAGAGGTTTTTTAATCCATCGTCATCGTAGCCATCCTTCAATGGAATTTGACAGTTTATTGCTTGATATTCTACATTAACAACGATTGCTATCGGAATTACTGTCCTTGTTCCTCTAAATTCAATTTTGCTTCACCGCAATTTGAACCAAAAGCGTTGACACAATATAGAATTAATGTTCACTGGAAATTAACTATGCCCCGTGCAGAAGGGAATCTTCGAACCCAACCGAAGACATTTCAAACCATAAAATGTCTGTTTGGCAACTAAAATTTTCACCAATTTTCCCAAAACTGTTTTTTTTTCTTATGGGGGTTTGACAGCAAACGTGAAAAATTTCACGTTATCAAACAGACCTAAATTGAATGTTGGTTTCACGTGAATATAAATTTTCTGAATATTTATAAGCCTTTCTTATCAATTGGTAAGTCTATAAGTTAGTGGTAATAAAACCTATAATTGAAGAGTTTATTGTTAGTTACATGAATTTTAGTTAAAGTAGGCATAATTATGTTGTTACCTCTTTTATTGTTTCGGTATCCATCATATCAATTACTAAAATTTGTTAAATTTATGGTTGTCACTGATTATTGTTTGTGACAGATGAGAAATTTACTTTGAAATTGAGTGTCATTATATTTGGCATGCTTACCAACTTTCAAATTACAAAAGAAAATTAAATATAAAAATGACTATTCGCGTTTTATTCAGAATTCATTACTGCGCTAGCTATAATTTTCATAATAAACCGCTAACCATTTTTGCAAAAAAAAAAAATAGATCTTAATTTAATAACAACATTTTTCTTGAATATTCATTCCAATTGTATTTTGATTCTTTGCTCAATCCATTTTGTTTGAAAGATTAACTTAAGTTGAAAAAAGAGCGACCCACTTGCAAGCGACAGACATGAATTTGACAGGCAATGTATGAACCCAACTTGCCAGCCAGTTCTGACTCGTTTGGCCTCGGGGTGCGTGAATAATTTTCTGAAGAATAAAAATGTTCAAACTTCAAAATTTATCAATTATGGCCAAAAACTCAAACCAAATGCTTAAATGTTTTCTAGTTTAAAAAAAAAATTAAATTGCCCTCTTTGTAGAATATTATTTTACGAAATTCTTAAATTTTTCATCAACTTTATATACAACTTGGAATGCAAAGAATCATATATTTCACTTAAACACCCCACTATCATGAAATTTGTTGACACTCCCCAATCATTTGTACACTTAATACGTATATTTATAGCCTGTAGACCTGCATTAAAAGACCTTTACCTTGAAGATGCAAATGCAACTATATTAAAACGCAGTTGTTGGCTTCATATGGCAACCATATCTACTTTTCGGAGTTTTTGAATAAACAACGAACTCTTATTAAGAGACCACCAAGCATCAATTGTTTTCTTCTCTAAATTCTAACCCCTCCTATATAGTTACTTCAATATATGGTTACTTCAGCCATCATACTTATATAGGGTGTCCAGCGGGAATGTTTAAACTTTAAATTGCAATTATCGAAATACTAGCGGGTTGAGGTAAGCAGGAGGGGTATCATTCAAAGCGCAGGGTTTGCTCAAATGTCGCAAAATATGCAATACTGGTGCCCCAACAACCCTAGAGAACGCCATCAAAAATGTCTGCATTGTTTAAGAACGACAGTTTGGTGTGCCATTTCAGCGAGTGGCGTAATTGGCCCTTAAAATATTGCTCCACTACAAAAGCGCGGTGCGCTCCCGACCAGTGACTCATAGCGACTAACAATTGAGCACATCCTGCGCTTTGAATGATACCCTTCCTGCTACCTTAACCCGCTATAGTATTTTGATAATCCCAATTTAAAGTTGAAAAATTCCCGCTGAACACCCTATACTTCATGGGAGTTTTGTTCTGTTTTAGTTCCCCTTCCAAGAGCCTGCGTTTACAAGCTTAACTTAAAAATAATCTGCATTCAAATTAAATACGATATAATCTATTTCAAATAATTACATGGGCCATGTTTTTTTCCGCCCCGCTACTTAGTGTTTTCTCGACTTCCTTATTGAAAAAACATTTTTCTTTCTTAATCAAATTAGCGAATTTTGGCCTTTCAATCCTGCGCTACTTTTGACAAAGACACCGCTATTATTTCAATTTTCTAACTCTGCTTCTTTATTTATTTTAATTTTTTTTTTTTAATTTGAAGCTTCAATCCGAAGTGGGTTATTTTATAACTAATTTTTTTTTGCTGGCATAGACGGCTTATAGTCAAACTTTAAGACTTGATACCTAATAATATTGAATGGTTGTAAAACAATGAGTTAAATATCGTTTGATAAAAAGTCATTAAAACTTATTTCCTTGAAGTTCTTATTCTGGTTTAGATAATTCTTATAGTTTGAAACCTTCTTTTGGTTTTGTGTGGTTTTGGTTGTGGGTGTGGACAGATATAAAAGTAAAGTTTCAGCATTCCGCTTAAAGCTCGAATTTATACTCAAACTTATTGACTTACAAAATGTATATATAAGTATTTATGTTAACAATTCTTTACACATGTTGACATTCTACACCATCAGCATAAAACATGCGGTGAAAGACCTTTGAGATTTTTTTTTTGTCAAATGATTTACAATACAACGATTAATCAGCCATTCTCCCCCGATGTCAATTAGTGTTTCTTAAATGTCAGCAATTAACTTGAGTATAAATAGTTAATTCTGAGAATTTATTGCACATTAGTATAGGTATATCTATCGTTTTGCTGATCAACGAAAGTCTATAAGCATTATGTGGATGAAAAACAGAAACGAGAATTTCAGGGTTTACTGACCTTTCCAGGAAAGTAAAAAAAAACAAACAATGGATTCAGTTTCAGATACAGAGGCCGGTCTGGTCTGATTCTTAGAATAAAAAAAATTAAACATTATACATAAATATTGAAGTACACGTTTACGACTTGCTTTACATTATGCTTAATTAGAATCATGATAAAGTCAATGTTTCATATGAAAACATTAAAACTTTGAGTTTGGCAAAAAGTTGCAACCCAACTAAGAACAAACTTCCAACCAACTTTGCCCCCACCAGCACCAAAACAAAAACACTTAGCTCGCCACGCCACATGCTCCATCCTGATGCACAAATTTTACAATCTTCCTTCCGTTTCTGAGTTTAATACACCAGAATATTTTAACCAGTCAGAATTTTAGAGCACAAACTTTATCCTTAAACAACAATCCTCGGTACTCTCGGACAAGAGTATCGCTGGCTCTCTGGAGTGTGAATATATTTTATACACGGGCGTTAAGTTATTCAATTAGCATATATCCATAAATTACGAGTTTTTTTTCGGGGGCGTTTCGGTATACAGAAACTTTGTTGTTGGATTCATAAAAAATATAGGAATCAAAGAAAATAAATAAGGAAACCCTAGCAACACTTCCGCTGAAAAAGTTTGTCTGTAGATTTCATTGGAATATTCAAAGAAATTCATTCTGTTTTGTTGTACACAAAAAAAAAAAAGAAAACAAAATGTAGAGAAAAAAGCATTTCAGAGTTTCAGTACTTTTATGTGAGCTCCCTGAACAAAAACAGATCAAAAGAAACCTTATCTTTTTAATTGCATCTTTCCTCTTTGTGTTTAAGCCTCTATAATTTTGGTCCTTATATTCTCATTTTTCCCTCGATAAATATTAATACATTCAGCTTTTGCTGTATGAAGTTCCATCAATACAACAACAAAAAAAAAAAAAAACTATACCATTGATGCTTTTTCCATTGAGAAGAAATTCGATGCTTACTTAATGAGTAATTAAATATGCCTTCTTAAAACAAGCAATACGAGTATATATTCGTTATCAGTGGATTGTAAGAGTGTATTTTTCACAAGTAAGCCTCCTGCTGATTATACTGCTAGCTGCTATACAGTGTATTATGTGGATATTAGTATTTACGTAATTGTACTTGACTTGGGAGAAACTTTGATGTGAGACTTTGGGCGGAAGTGCGTTATCTCTGTAATGAAGCGCGGGACAAGTTTTTTGAACCATTTCTATCTTACATTTAAAAGTAATTAGACTTAAGAAAATAATCGTATAACTCTTTTTGATAATAAAGGGTCCGCCAAATAACTTTTTTTTTTGTTGAAAATGACGCAAAACATCGAGTGTAGCTTCGGCTGTGTGGCACGTAGCGCCCTCCTGTTGAAACCAAATGTTGCCAATATCCTCCTCTTCAATTTTTGTGAACAAAAATTCGTTCAACATGGCCCGATAACGATCGCCATTGGCTGTAAGGGCCACTCCTTGCTCATTTTCGAAGAAAAATGGCCCAATTATGCCTCTGGACCAAAATCTGCACCAAATAGTGACTCGTTTTGGGTGTATCGGCTTTTCAATGTATCCGTGCGGGTTTTCTGTGCCCCAAATGCGACAATTTTGCTTGTTTACTACCCGCCAAGATCAAAATGAGCTTCATCTGAAAAGATGATTTTTTTGGCAAAATCAGCATCTTCTCTAAGTCGATCGCAGGCCCACTTAGCGAAGCGTATACACAACCATATTCGTTCAGCGGAAGGATAAAACTAATTATCTGTCAAATCAGACATGAGCTAAGTGTTACCATTCACGAAATACGCACTAGTTGAAAAAAAAAAAAAACGTTAGATGGCGGACCCTTTATATAATTTAACTATGATTTCTGGCATATGACCGCCACGACTGGCTCGGACGTAGTCTAATCTGGAGGTCCAAATTTCGATGACTTTTTCCAACATTTGTGGCCGTATATCGGCAATAACGCAGCGAATGATGTCCTCCAAGTGGTCAATCGTTTCGGGCTTATCGGCGTAGACTAGCGACTTCACATATCCCCACAGAAAATAGTCCAGTGGCGTTAAATCGCACAATCTTGAAGGCCAATTCACGGGTCCGTAACGTGAAACTATTCGGTTACCAAACGTTTCCTTCAATAAATCAATTGTGGCACGATCTGTGTGACATGTTGCGCCGTCTTGTTGAAACCACAGCTCCTGATGCACATCACTTTTTTGTTCAATTGATGAACGAAAAAGTCAGTAATCATGGCTCTATAGCGGTCACCATTGACTGTAACGTATCCATTCAACCAAAAGTGAGCTTCATCGCTAAACAAAATTCGTTTATTTGGGAACAATTTGAAAGCGTTGTTCAGGCGTCAGTCTATTCATGTTGAAATACCAAACCAAACTAAAAATATATCACTTGACAGCTGACAAAATGGCCGCCAGTCAAAAAAGTTTTGCCAACTTAAGTGCTATACCTCTAAAAAAAAAAACACCCTTTAGCTGTAACGTTAATACTGGCCATCATTCTTATTTTTGGCAGAAAGTATATTACAGTCAAGCTTATAACTACAAGTTGGTGGTAAATAAAAAAAATTGTTACATGCTGTATTTTATTGCTCCTCAAAATAGGTGGCACAACAGCTGTATGACCATCAGTGCCTAATGACTTTTAACCATTATTGTGAGCGTGTTGTTAGTTGGTAGGAATGGTAATGAACCTTCAAAAGTCGACCAACATGACAACAGATACTCTAGGAGGATTAGTAACTTCTTTTCAAAAGGCAGTACCCTTGAAAAAAAAAAACAATATCTTTTTAGGTTAAGTTGAAATAAGCTTCGTGACAGTTGGCGAGACAGTTACACACATTACTCATTACCCCACGGGGTACTTTCCTCAAAGTCTAATACATTAATCAAAATTGGCGTATATCTCCTTCCAGGACTTCCTCCTATTTTGCCATTTTTAATAATTTTGGTCTCTTAAAATGAATGTAAGATGGGGTAACTATACGAAACGGAGTACAATCAACTTTTGTTTTATTCTTCAGACGTTGAAAAACAACAAAATGATGTTGAAGTCCAGGATGTTAGACAATTTCTGTCCATAACAGCAGAAAAAAAACTTGTTCCTGTCATAAATAGACCATGACCAATTATACGAAATAGTTCTTAGAAACAAACAGAAATGTCCTGGCGCAATTCTGAAAGCATGCCAAGCTAATGTTATGTCGATATAGCATGAAGTTTTCAAAATCTGTAATACAACCATTTCATTAAGGAACGGAACATTTAGGAATTAGAAAAATAGATACAGGTGCTGCGGAATGAAGACTTCCTGGATAAGTATCATGATCGTTCATTACATTCGGAGTATATACCTCAAGGATACTGTTGCAGATAAATTTGATAATAACATGTATGTGTTTGCAAAGTCTGGTTTTAGTTGGTCCTGGCGGCAAGCCAACGAGTCTTAAATATTAACTAGCTGGCCCGCCAGGCTTCACACGGTCAGACAAACCTAATCTTCGCATAAAAATTACAAAAGAAAATATATATAGATAGATTTTTAAGCTACTTTTAGTGATTGAATACTTTTTTCTGCGTTTTAACCCACTTTACGTTATGAATGGCAAAATTCGTAATAATATTTTCATCAAAGTCCAACCTTTATTACTTTCCCAATACAGAAAGAATTTTTGTAATCAAAATCCGCATTTTGTGTTTATCCCATTCCACTCTATAAATATCAAGTTTTTAAAAATTACCTTTCAAACACAAACAGAATTTTTAAAATCGGTCGTCCCTCTTTTTTTTACCCCATATTACCCTTAAATCATCGTCTAGAAAAAAACTTTTGATATACAAAAAGAATTTTTGAAATCGAATACATTTCATTTCTGAAAAAAATCAACCTAAACCTAACCTTTCAAACACCAAAATAATGTCTAAAATAAAAAAAATGTACCCCATTTCTCCCTACATTTAACAAAATTCAATCAAAAAAAGAATTTTCAAATCGGAATTTTTTTTACCTCATTTCACCCTGCAAATATTAAAATTTTTGAAAAAGAATACCTCTAGAGCCATTTCCTAAGAAAACCTTTTTAAACAAAAGAATTAATTTCCTAAATTCGTCAATTTTTTATTTTGACACCATTTCACCCTACAAATAACAAAATTTAAAAAAAAATACCCATAAATCAATTTCCGTATAGGAATGCACTTTCAAACACCAAAAGAATTTTTGAATCGGATAACTATATTTTTTTCATTTGACCCCATTTCACAATACAAATTGCAATTTTTTAAAACAAAAATATTCTGTTACCGATTTTCTTAGAAAAACTTTTAAAACTTTTTAAATCGGATACGTCTTTCTCATTTTACCCCATTTCATCCTACAAAGTGAAATTTTCCGATATTTGTATTGTTATTCTGCTATTCGGGGCAGAGATGAATCCAAAAAATCAAAAGTTAATTAAAATCGGTCCAGTTGTTCTTAAGTGTTGTAACTAAACCGACTTTGTTTTATATTTATATTAAGAGACCACAATGAACCTATATGTATTTAATATATTATATTCTGTATGAACTAAGACCCACACCTGTTAATTCAACGTACCTACTTTGTTCACATTTGTCGTATCAGCTCGTCAATTAAATATCGCAAGGCAAAATATCTTCAAATGATACTAGACGCTAGTGACCACATACATTGGTTCTTATTTTTGTTGAATATAGAAAAGTATTCAAAATGGCTTTATCCAAACACACGACGAAATGCAAGAAAATCGTCAAATCTTCTATATTCACACAGAATTGCAAAAAAAATGTGTGTGAGTGTCGGGACTCACGGTTAATATGTGTAAACATCAACGTGCGCGGATCCAAAACGGACTTGTTTTTGCTTGAGGGGGATCTTAAGATTTTTTTCACTGAACGCATCCATCCTAGTATGCAGATCGTAACGTTCCACACCGTAACGTTGCACGACGTAACGTTGCACACGAACATTAACGTTTTTTTTCACTCTACCGCCAGCATAGATGTTTACACATCAAAAAAATAAATTTCAAACTTATTAAACTAATTCAAGAACTGAACATTCCCAATGAAGTGTAAGTCTTAATGGAGTACACCCAAAAAATTAATTCTCCACTGAATGTCTTCTGCTCGCACATAAAACCACTCTTTTCAACGATATTGTCCAACGTTCAATCGTAAATCTCCCTTTTCCACACCAAAACCTAACAAATCGTTCTCTTATAATCACTCTCCATTAAATTCACCACACAAAGCTGTTTCACTCAATAAAATATACCCAAAGTATTCGAACCAAATCACTTGCCCAACTGGGCCAAACCTGAACCAGTTATATACAGTGAAATGGTCCAACACATCCTTGGTCTTGGTCCTCCGAAAGCTGAACTCCTTCTAATCTAATAAATAAGAAAAAAAAGTTATAAAAACGAAAGTACCACAATGCTCTCACCAATTCAACCGCTTATTCTCTGTGGGTGCATGGATAATGCCCGAATCCACTCGATAAACTTCCCTCATCCTAAAACAACTATACGTAACCTTCTGTATATGGTACAACGCGTTTTATTGAGCGTGGAGTAAAGTGAATAAGATTACCAAAGCCAGAGGTGTTGGTCCTTCATCGAGACATTTTTGTTCAGCTTCACTAAACATCTACAGCAACAGGATTTGGGATTTTGTAGTGTTTTTTTTTTTTCTTTTCAAATTTAGTGCCGAAAATTCCTTATTCCTTTTTTTCCGTTGAAGGTTGAACGTGGAACATAGGTTTTGTATTAAGGTCACGTAACCAACAAAAATACTCGTTGGATATAATTTCAGTTTATTTTCTCATTCCTGATGGTTTAAGAAACAAATATGTTGTTGGCTTATGTTGTTGACTGATTTACTCGCATAGAAACCAATAAAGCCTAAAATAATTCTTGCAACTTGTTATAATTTGTAATAGATTTGCTTGATTAATGTGTTTTATTGTGTATTTATTAAAAATTAAGACAGATGGAAAGATTTTATAAAAAATTACTTGAGACAAAGGTGCCTATAATTGTTTTATACATTCATCATTAAATTTTGAATTTTTAAGTTGACTATAAATGTGCTTATAACATGGTAAAAATGTTTGCACACTCTCTGGGAATTTCAAAATTTACGAAGATACTTCTATCGTAATGGATATTGATTTTGTTTGAAAAATTTTCCAGTCTTGTATGGAAATAGACATAAACGTAAGCAAGATTTTTCCCAGGGGGGGCAAACAAAATGTTTTGATAATATTTTTAAGGCGGTGTTATATTTCATTGAAAATTGATTTAATTTTATTGATGGTACTAATCTTTTTTTTTATGGTAATAATTAGGGCTAGGATTTTCATGCAAATGCATATTTTTTTTGAGAAACTTTAGAAAAACAGGAATAAAATAAAAAACACGAATCAATCAATTTGCTTTAAAATGGCATTTAATCGTTAGTGCATATTTTTGCATATTTTATTATAAATGCATATTTTAGTTTTAATTGCATATTTTCAATAATAAATGCATATTTGTGCAAATTTTCGAAAAACAAAATAATCCTGAAGTAAAAAATGCACACGTGCCTTTAAATTTATACTTTAATCAGTTTCTGTGGACAACTTCCACGACAGCTTTCGTTCATATTCCAGTATTCTATTTTACACATGCATACGAGTTAGTCGGCATTTACATTGAAAGATTTTTCCAATGCCGATTTTTTGTTGTTGTTGTAATCGTGCGAGAGAGAATGGAAAAATCTTGTGGAACATGTTGGATGTCCCTCGAAATCTCACACGATTACAACAAAGAAAAATCGGCATTGGAAAAATCGGGCAATGTAAATGCGGATTTAGTTTTAGTTGTGTATATATGACTGCAGTTGTTTTTGTTCACATTTGTATTCACATATTATGTAATTTTGTGGTCTATTTATGATTTGAGTTTTCTTTGTTCTATTCTAAAGTTTTTGGATTTACTGTCGATGATCTTTTGTTAATTTTTGTATTTTTTTATAGATAAAAGATTGTATTAGATTTAGGATTTGCTTTAAAGTGAAATTGTAAGCAATTCAATTATTTAATCAAGCGATTAATTTGAGATCTGTAGTTAATTCAGAAACAATGCCGAAAGCGAAGCCGTCTGTAAATGAAAATCTGAAAAAATATGTTTCGAACAACTCGCACACTTTAACAACCGATGCAACAATTAATTTTTGTAAAATTGTGTAACAAAGGTTTCTCCTCCGAGAAAAAATTTCAAATTGACCAACACCTGAAATCTATTAAACATACGGCACTGGGAGAACATTCTAGTAGTTCTGCAAAATCGCAGGCACATCACAACTCCTTTCGTTGAGAACACAAAACAATTTTAATATGGATTTATGTGAGGCATTTGTTGCAGCTGATATTCCGCTTAGCAAGCACAATAATCCCAATTTATTTTTCTATTTTTATTGATATAATTTTGTGTTCCTCGATAATAAAGACCGAATTTGTTACATAAACCTTAATACTAAGTTTTTTTTTCATACAAATGGTTCACAAGGGATATTGTTTTAAATGCATATTTTAGGTGCATATTTTACATTTTTAAGAGCATATTTTAAGCGCATATTTTGCATTTTTAAGTGCATGAAAATCCTAGCCCTAGTAATAATAAATAAATGTCAAGTCATTTATTTTTAGTTTGGTTTGGCATTTCAACACGAATAGACTGACGCCTGAACAACAATTCCGTTGCCAAAATTGCCGTTGATACCTACCAATTTTCGTAGGTGAATTATTTTGTTTAGCGATGAAGCTCACTTTTGGTTGAAGGATACGTCAATAAACAAAACTGATGTATTTGGAGTGATGATAATCCTCAAGTGTATGCTGAGACACCGTTACATCCACAAAAACTGAATGTTTGGTGTGCTTTATGGTTTGGTGGAATAATTGGTCCGTACTTCTTTAAAAACGATGCTGGCCAGAACGTTACAGTCAATGGTGACCGCTATAAAGCCATGATTACTGACTTTTTCGTTCATCAATTGAACAACCATGATGTGCAGGAGCTGCGGATTCAACAAGACGGTGCAACATGTCACACAGCTCGGGCCACAATTGATTTATTGAAGGAAACGTTTGGTAACCGAATAGTTTCACGTAATGGACCCGTGAATAGGCCTTCAAGATCGTGCGATTTAACGCCACTTGACTATTTTCTGTGGGGATATGTGAAGTCGCTAGTCTACGCCGATAAGCCAGAAACGTTTGACCACTTGGAGGACATCATTCGCTGCGTTATTGCCAATATACGGCCAAAAATGTTGGAAAAAGCCATCGAAAATTGGACCTCCAGATTAGACTACGTCCGAGCCAGCCGTTGCAGTCATATGCCAGAAATCATATTTAAATTATAATGCCAGAAGATTATCTATTGAATAAAGTAAATTTCATGTTAATTTAAAAATATCATCTTTGTTTTATTCTATTTCAAAGTTCTATACCTTTAAAAAAACACCCTTTGCCTCTACCATTACCTTCATTAGGATAGTTCAGATTCTATACTTACTTTGTTTTTTTTATTCCATAAAAAAAGTTGGTTGCTTTGCCCTCATCCCAATGTAAATCTTGAAAATAAGGTTCTAGATAAAATAACTAATAAATTTTAACTGATTATTTCACACGAACTACTGTTTTGCATTTTATCTTAAATAGCTTCATTAAGGTTAAGTCATTCTTCAATACTCATCGAGAATGTTATCTTTAACTCTAACCAAATGTTTCAAGCACTTTAAAGCGTAAAATTGATTCTTAAAATTAGGTTAATGCACACAGAAAAAAAATCTTTTCAAGCAAGCGCTTATGTCAAAGTGGAGTACCTACCTATGAAGAGTTACAGGTTTTTATATTTGTTAACTTTACATAACATATGCACAAGCACATATAATATATTATTCTTTCTATATTTTATGGTAAGTTTCAAAAATAAGTCTGCTTAGTATACACAAACCACCAAAAAAAAATTTGTTTCCGTAAAACAAGGTTCCTGAAAATGGTTTATCATTAAAAAAAAAAAATTCAAGACGATACTAAAATTATGAGCTATTGTAATGAACTCTATTCGGTCGAACCAACTTGGTCTTATGGCTTAAGAAACTTTAAAGACGTTTTATATCGGAGACATCTATATCTTTATTTATGTATGAATTGAGTAGGTATATGTACGTATGTACCTATAGCAATTTAAAAAAAATAGATTTATGTTTTCAAAATTGCTTTTAACGGCTTTTAGTCCAGATTGAGGGGAAAAGCACCATTTTTGCCGATTTTACAAAGCAAAAGGGAATAAAAAGGGACAAGCCGAAAAAAGGGGAAATAAATCCAAAAAGGGGAAAAAATTTAAGTTCTGTTTTTTCAAGAATCAGCTGTACTATATTTAAGAAACAAAAACAGGTGAACAGCCGTTTAGGAAATACAAAGTGTTCTCCTCGTCACGCCACCGCGAGTTCGAAAAATTGAAAAAAAGACGCGACGCGACAATTTCTAATTGACAATTTTTATTTTGCGAAATAAAAAATGTGAAATGTGAAAAGTTTCTGAAATGTATATTTTGGTCTGGATGCTGTCGCGAATTTTAAAAATATTTTTAGACAACCTGAATTATTTCTTCCTTTTAAAATATTTCTTTGTAAAAACAATCTATCTTCAAGCACAAAACTGGATGATAAAATGGGAAAATAGAAACATTTCAAAAACATTTCTCAAATGTTTCTGAAAAGTTTTCAAACAAACACTTCAGAAATGTTTTTTAAACAATGTTTCCTGAAATGTTTCTTTGGTGTGGACACACCTGAAGAAATATTTTTAATTAGAAAATTTTCGTAGATATTCAATATTATACTAAGAAAACCCATTTAGACATTTTTTTTTAAATAAAATTGATAAAAATTTGCTGAAAGGTTTTCAATAAAAATGAATAAAAGCTTCTACGAAAGGTGCCATTAGTAAATATTTTTTTAAAAATCTGATTGCACCTGCATGGTTCTTAGAAAAATTAGAGTTTCGTTAATGGTTTTAATGAGTTGTATGGCGGGTAAAATTTTATTTTAAATTCTAATATAAAATTAAAAATATACGTGTCGCGAAAAAGGAAATATACAAGGTTTAAAGAAAATCCAGCCAACCTTTTAGGCTGCAGCTGAACGGACAGGCAGACAAATGGACAGAATTCAGAGACACTCACTGTAATAAGTTTGATTAAAATCTCGAGATCAATTTTTTTAGAATCCTGTACGTGGTGGTTCGCATAAGATGCTTCAAGCCAGAGCGTGTATTTTGAGTCCAAACAAAAAAAAATCATATGGGAGATGTTATCGATTTCACCCCCTTTAGCCGGGAGGGGCAATTTTCTAAGAAAAAATGACTTAAAATAAAAAAAAACATCAGCAACACTTAAATTATTATGTTTATTAAAAAATGCAACTCACATTATTTTCAAATCGATAGTTTTTGAAAAATACACTTTTAAACTCAAAATTAAAAAAAAATTTAAACAAATTTTTTGTATGTCTTTTGCTTAAATGTTTTGGAGAAAATTGAAAATAACAGAAATAAATTTCCATTAGTTGGACGTCAAGCCGTTGTTTAAGTAGCTCTAAAGATCATATTTCCAATACATAGCTAGAGTAAAGTAGATTTAGTAATTCTCAATTTTCTCAAAAAGTACAAGACATTTAAGCATTTATGTTGTTGTTTTTGACTAACAACTAATAAGAGCATTAAATTTTGAAAACACAATCAGTACTTTATTACGTAAAATTTTGAAAAAAAATTAGTTCGAATTTTTTAATTTTTTTTTCAAAATTTTAAGTTTGAAAATAATTTTTCAAAAACTGTTTTTTAAAACAACTTTATTTAAAAGCATAATAAAAGAAGAGACATCTATCTTTACAAAAAAGTGTATCATGGTATTGTTAGAGAAACCGTTGTTTTTTAATAATTTGTTTTATGTTTTAAGTCATTTTTTTAAAAAAATTGCCCCTCCTGACTAAACGGGAGGGAATGGACCCTATCCTTCCATAATATTTTTTAACAAACAGTTTTTAGTTTTAAGTTTGAAAATTATTTTTTTTTAAACAATTAACTGGCTTTAAAAAATACTATAACATCAGAAGGTGTAAAACCCTTCAGATAAGTGAACTTTGACACATTTTAGGCATCTGACTAATGAAAGGCAGCGCTGAAAGTGTCTGATAGGAATAGCTAGTAATATAATTTATTCCTTAAAATATGATTGCCAGATGCGTTTTTAATGAATTTTGATATTGAGATTTATAATATAATAACATTTAACACCAGAATTACAGTCCTGAATTTTGCAAATCAAAAATAAAAACATTCAATAATCGCCTTTTCGATAGGTGTCAGAATGTCAGTTCTTTCTCTGATTTTCAGAAATGTTGAAGAAGCATTCACACTTGCCAAATTCTTCTTGCAGATTACCAAAAGAAAATACTATGAGAGATATCTCCTTTAACATTTCAAAAATTCTGTCGTTTTGATTTTTTTTCCCCAATTGTTGGTTTCATAAATTTGATTGCAAGAATAGACAATTAATTAAGAATATTACACAAGTTAAAGGAAAACTTTTCCAGACTTCCGGTCCCTCACTTAGCCCAAAAAGAGTAGTGGCAACGATACCTTGAAATCAGGGTTGCCAGTTTAGGGGTTTTCCCCTTAGATTTAGGGGCTTTTTTGTCGTTGTTTGTTTTTTATTTATTTTTCGATGACCGTCTTATTTAGAATTAATCAAATTTAAAATTAAAAACAAAATTAAGAGCTGCGAATAAAAATAAAAATTTAAAACTAAAATTTAGCGGTTTTTGTTGATAAAATGTGGTAATCTGGGGGGTTTCTTAATTTTTTTGGGGGGAGATTTTTTTTTCATCTGGCAACACTGCTTTAATATAGAACAAACAAATTGTGTAAGTACCAGGACTCGCGGAGAAGATGTGTAAACATCTTTTTTGCCTCAGGAGTACAATAGAGAGGCGAAACGGGAACGAATTGCATTAAAAAGTGAACATTTATGTGCTCCTGAGACCAGGGTCGGCCCCAGCTAAACTGGCGCCCTGTGCAAGATTTGCTGAAAGTGACCCTTTTTTATATCTGATACATACATATATACACTGATACACAAACATAAGACTTTTCCGCATTACCCAGGAGGTAGACGTTTTAATGCGTAGGTCTAGTGGGATCCTTAGTTTTACGAAACTTTTAGTTAATTTTTTCTTAAATGCAACAATAGCCGCGTTTTTTTGCAAGCCCGGGGAGATTTGGTTAAAAAAAAACGACATCGGGGATTAGCGACGCCATTACAGAAACAAAATGGAGTTTCCATATTAAGTATCGATAGCAAGCATGCAATTCACCGCGGTAACACAGTTTTTCTCCGTGCTTAAGTTAAGCCCCGAGAATTCTCCGCGCTTAGCTAAGCCCGAAGGGGATTAGTTGTTGTTGCATTTAACATGTAAATTGCAGGACAGGACGTCGTTTTTTTCTATCGATTTCCTCGGGGCTTGCAACAAAAACACGGCTAATGAAAGTGAAGTTAATTAGTGTGCAAGAAATAACTTAGCACCAGTTGTCTTGTATGTTGTTTTGGGATTATTTGAACATGTTTTGTGATTAAAATGCAAATGGCAGTACATATTTGTTTGCGCAGGTTCAGATTACATTTTCTTGCTCCTGGAAATGCGCCCCCAGAATTTTGCGCCCTGTGCATTTGCACATCTTGCTCATATTGTTGGCCCGGCCCTGCGAGACCTCCCAAAATGGGCCTTGACTCAAGCACCGATTCTTTTTTAGCTACCAGAATTAAGATGTTTTTCTGCCCTGCGATCTAACTCTATATATGTTTCACTATCAAACCTATCTCTACTGTAATTTTAAATGGAATGTTAATTATTATGATTTGTATTGTTGCCCTGGAGCTTTTAATCTTTCCGACCATTGATATTTAAATAATTTAATTTAAGCTTCAGTATTAGCTTCTTTAGACTGACTTTTATGCAAATCTCTTAAAAATTTTGTTTTTTTAGCAAACAAATCTAAAAGTCAATCTTGTCTTAATTATTTTTGTTTTCTCTTCAGAAATGTATGCCAGAATTCGTGAATGCTGCGTATCAGTTGCAATTTGAAGCGACAAACACATGCGGGGAAACAGACAACAATCTCTTTTGCATCCAAACGATCTACTCGAACAAAAAGAGTTGCGAGTTCTGCAGGTTAGTATCACATGAACGCGTTATGAATCAGCGTAGAACCACATAACCAACAGCTTTATTCTATAATTGCACAGAGCAGGAGACCATGACCCCTCGTACCTGACGGACTTGCACGATCCACAGAATCCCACATGGTGGCAGTCGGAGACAATGCGACAGGGTATTCAGTATCCAAATCATGTAAATCTGACTCTTCATCTAGGTGAGATCTTAACCCAGTTTTTCTTTGTAAAATGACACATGTCTTTCTATAGGCAAAGCATTCGATATCACTTATGTCCGTTTGCTGTTCCGCTCACCAAGGCCAGAATCGTTTGCCATCTACAAGAGAAGCTCCGAAGATGGACCCTGGGTGCCGTATCAGTACTACAGTGCGACATGTCGTGACACTTATGGCCTGCCAGACTCACGGTCGATAGCGACTGGAGAAATTGAAGCACGTGCTTGGTGCACGAGCGACTACAGTGACATCTCGCCGCTGAGGGATGGTGAAATAGCTTTCTCTACCCTCGAGGGCAGACCCAGTGGTATTTACTTCGAAAGGAGTTCAGAAATACAGGTATGTATATATGCACTAATTTTAGCCTCCAAAGTTCTATATCTATACTCTCCTCCAGCAATGGGTAACCGCAACTGACTTGAGAATCACTTTGGACCGTCTAAACACCTTCGGTGACGAAGTGTTTGGCGATGTACAGGTGCTGCAGTCATACTTCTACGCCATCTCCGATATTGCAGTTGGTGCACGTTGCAAGTGCAATGGTCATGCCAGCAAGTGCGTTCCCAGCACCGGTTTGCACGGCGAGCACAAGTTGGTCTGCGAATGTCGCCACAACACCGACGGACCGGACTGTGACAAGTGTCTCCCATTGTTCAATGACGTTAAATGGAAGATGGCCACCTCACAAGATGTCAACGAGTGCAAGGGTAAGCAAGACAGGGAAACATCAAATCGATAGAATTTTGTGCTATGTGAATATGTGATGCGTAAAGCCCTTTTTGCACAATAGATAGTTTGTATGATGGATACAACAGGCAATGCAACCGGATACTGTGGGGTTTCCTTTTATGAAAAGATATACCATGATAAAAAGAGAATCAACCACCGTTATGTAAGATAGTAGTTATTATGGCTAGGAATTTAATTCGCTTTGCTATATCGATGCTCGGAGATGAGATGAAGATGAAGATGAAAGACTTTTGCGAACTCAATTCAATTGGATTGGGTTTAGTTATCGATTGGCCGAGATGGCATTGAGTTTGGTTTTGCTGTGGTGGCTGGGGTTGCTAGTGAAGAGTGCTTTTGGCCAATACTGGGATTATGAGACAAATAAAATTCACTCGTATTCATCCTGGTATTCCGTGATTTGTAAGATTTGTTTAAGTTTTTTATTTGAAATAAGTTTTATGCGGGCTCGAACTACTTGGGAAAGTTTTTTTTTGGTTTTATTAAGTTTGGGACTTCGGTAGAACTTTTAACATAATTTACAATAGAAAAACAACTACAGTCCACAGTTCTTTTTGTGCTTAAATCTTTGAAAAGTAGCTTTGTTTGTTTGCATGTCCGGGACAGTCACAGAAACCACATGTCAGGTAATGTTTAGAAGATAAACACCGAAGATAACTTAAGAGCTTAGTTTTTCGAAACTAAGCTGTTCAAAGGGTGAAATTGGGTAAACACAGAAAAGGTAAATAGTTTCATGTATCTACGATTTCAAAAAAATCTTTTTGTGTTTGAAAGTTAGTATTCAAAGGAAGAACTTTAGGGATCACTTAAGAACTATATATTTTTAAAATAAGGCTATTCGTAGGGTAAAATGGGGTACACTCTATACATTTTTTTTTTGACTGTAAAAATTCTTGATGAAATACAAAATTTATTTAAAAAAACTATGCCTTTAAGACATCCACTTTGAGAACAACTTCTTTAACTTATTTTGTTTTAGCTTGTAACTGCAATAATTACTCCGACAAATGTTTCTTCGACGAACACCTTTACAACACCACCGGACATGGTGGACACTGCTTGGATTGCCGTGAAAATCGTGACGGAGCGAATTGTGAACGTTGTAAAGAGAATTTCTATATGCGTGAAGATGGCTATTGTATTCATTGTCAGTGTAATGCAGTTGGTAAGGATCTAGACTAGCCTAATCTGGGATTATTAACCAAGCAATTATTTTTTTTTTAAGGATCCCGATCCCTTCAGTGTAACAGTGAGGGCAAATGTCAGTGTAAGCCCGGTGTAACTGGAGATAAATGTGACCGTTGTGACAATAACTACTATCAGTTCGGTTCCCATGGTTGCCAGCCGTGTGGATGTGATCATAGGGGTTCCTTTGAGAATGTCCCATCTTGCGATGCCGAAAATGGTGTCTGCCACTGCAAGGAGAATGTCGAGGGCAAACGTTGTAACGAATGTAAACCTGGCTTCTTCAACTTAGACACCACCAATCGTTTCGGTTGTACGCCATGCTTTTGTTATGGCCACACCTCGGAGTGTCAAAGTGCCCCTGGTTATTCTGTTGTCGCAGTGGCATCGAAATTCAATAAGCACAAGGAACATTGGACTGCAGTTGATATCTATAATCGTAAAGCAGACATTAAGTACAACCAATATAGCCAGAGTGTTGGGACAACAGCTCAGGGCAATGAATTCATTTACTTCATGGCTCCCGAAAGGTTCCTCGGTGACCAGCGAGCTTCATACAACCGTTTCCTGAGTTTCAAGCTGCAATTGGTTGGACAAGTTGGTCCCAGCACCAGTGCAAGTGATATAGTTCTAGAAGGTTCCGGCACCAAAATCTCACTACCCATTTTTGCTCAGAACAATGGTATGCCAGATCAAACTGTCAAATCCTACAAATTCCAATTGAACGAACATACCGACTACCAGTGGCAGCCGAGTCAATCAGCCCGAGGATTCCTTTCAATATTGAGTAATCTCACGGCCATCAAAATCCGAGCCACTTATTCCATCCAAGGTGAAGCTATTCTCGATGATGTTGAATTGCAAAGTGCTCATCGTGGTGCTGCTGGACAGCCAGCGACTTGGATTGAACAGTGTACTTGCCCTGAGGGTTATTTGGGACAGTTTTGCGAGTCTTGTGCCCCTGGCTACCGACACAGTCCCGCTAAAGGTGGACCCTTCATGCCATGTATTCCATGTGACTGCAACAAACACGCCGATATCTGTGACTCCGAAACTGGTCGGTGTATCTGTCAGCACAATACTGCTGGAGACACCTGTGATCAGTGTGCTAAGGGATACTACGGCAATGCTCTGGACGGAACGCAGTATGACTGCAAGCGTTGTCCTTGCCCGGATGATGGTGCTTGCATCCAGATCAATGGTGATACTGTGATTTGTATTGAGTGTCCCGTTGGCTATTTCGGAGCTCGCTGTGAGCAGTGCTCGGATGGATTCTACGGAGACCCAACTGGCTTACTGGGGGATGTTCAGGTGTGCAAAGCTTGTGACTGCAATGGCAATGTTGACCCGAATGCCGTGGGAAACTGTGACCGTACGACAGGGGAGTGCCTTAAATGTACCCACAACACCGCTGGAAAGCACTGTGACGAATGTCTTCCAGGACATTTCGGTGATCCATTGGCTCTTCCTCATGGACAGTGTGACAGATGCTCCTGCTACCCACGTGGAACCGAACAAACCGAGAAAGGAATTTCTCAGTGTGATCAAGTCACAGGAAACTGCCACTGCAAACCCAATGTCATTGGACGTGACTGTAACGAATGCCAGCCAGGATACTTCAACATCGTCTCTGGGAATGGGTGCGAGAGCTGCGGCTGTGACCCAGTCGGAAGCTACAATTCCACATGCGACAAGTTCACCGGAAACTGTTACTGCAAGCCAGGTGTAATTGGACAGCACTGTGACCAATGTGAGGCGTATTTCTATGGATTTTCCAGTGAAGGCTGCAAATTCTGCGACTGTGACCAAAGCGGTTCAAAGGGATTCCAGTGCGACCAAAGTGGACAGTGCCCTTGTAATGACAATGTGGAAGGACGTCGCTGTGATCGTTGCAAGGAGAATAAATTTGACCGCCATAAGGGTTGCGTCGACTGTCCAGCTTGCTATAACCTCGTCGAAGATGCTGCAAATGATCACAGAGCCAAGCTGAGAAATCTAAGTCAGACTCTGGACGACATTGCTAGAACGCCAGTCACCAATGACGATGAATTCGAGTCAAAGTTACAAGCAGTCCAGGAAAAGGTCGATATCTTGCTGGCCGATGCTAAATCCGCTGCCGGCGAAGGAGATAAAACCTTGGTTGAACGATTGAATGATTTGCATGACCGTTTGGATATAGTGCGAGACCATCTCCAATCAGCTGATGACTTGCAAATCAATGCGAATTCGGAGATTGAACAAGCCAAACAGAACTACACCGTTGCGCATTATGTCATTGAAAATGCCAAGAATGAACTTCAGGTATAAGGCTCAAAGCCGTGGACTTTAGAACTTTCAATTACAAAATTTATTTTCAGACTGCGCTGAATTTACTAACTGACGAAGGGGCATTAGCCTTAGGCAGAGCCAAGAACAAGTCTGTTGAATTCGGAGAACAATCTCAGCAGATAAGTGGAATTTCCCGTGAAGCAAGAGCTCTGGCCGATAACTTAGAGTCCCAGGCACAGTTTGATTTGAAAAATGCCAAAGACGCCAATGATGCCATTGCTAAGGCTCATGATTTGGCAAAGGCGGCCATAACATTACAACAAAAAGTCACGTAAGTTTAGTCTTTTTTTTGTGTAACATTAGGTTTGAAAATATATTTTAATAAATAATTTCAGAGATGAGCTCCGTACCGAAGTTGGGCTAGAGCTGGCCACGGTCAAGACGAATTTAGGTCAAGTTTCTCAAAATACCAAAGATGCCTTGCATAAGGCCAATGAGGTTTACGATGCAGCTCTGACATTGCTCACGGATGTGAATGGTCTGACAACTCCTGCCATCGATATTGCCCAGCTCAAGCGTAAAGCTATGAAAGCTAACGAAAACGTATGTTCATGCCTTCGCAAAACATCCCAGCTCTTCTTTTCATTCTTCTTCTGAATTTTGCAGGCAAATCAACTGCTCGAGCGTGTTAATGAAGTATCGAACACTAACGGAGAAATTTTCGCAAATTTCGAAGAGGAACACAATTTAGCAGAGACCTTATTGGAAAGGTACGATAAAGGCTATTAGAACGTCTTTAAATAATAATATTTGTTTTTCAAAACTTTAAGAGCATATGTCCAAGCATTCGAGGATAAAGATCTATCAGAAAGAGCAAAAGCAGCTTTTGAAAATGCGACTCATGCCGTTGAACAGGGTGACAATACGTTGAAGGAAGCTAACAACACCTATCAAACTCTTGCGCGTATGTATTTTGTATTTTTTTAGTTAAATTGATTTTGAGTTGTTAAACTCTGGATTTTCAAGGTTTCCAAACTGATGTTCAGAAGTCTTCGGAGAAGGCTGCTTTGGCACTCAGAACAGTA
The DNA here is from genome assembly GCA_932273885.2 of Leucozona laternaria. NCBI lineage: Eukaryota > Metazoa > Arthropoda > Insecta > Diptera > Syrphidae > Leucozona > Leucozona laternaria. Next base: position 128,580,644 of record OW026367.1, on the reverse strand, counting down.
CCTGGTATTCAAACGGAAATTGCAAGTGCCCAAACCTTGATCAGACAAGCCGATGAAGTAAGCTTTATAATATGAACCTTTATGTGTTAACAATCAGAGGGGGCTATATTCACTTTTAAAGTTCAATATGTTTAATGGAGATTTTTTTGAAAATTGCACCTTAAATTTTAAATTGACCCCTTCTAGAAAAACTGCCAGCAGGCATAAATATAATTTATGATTTTTTATAGGCCTTGACCGGAGCAAATAAGAATGCGAACGAGGCCAAGACTAATGCCCAGGAAGCTCAAGAGAAATATGCTGAACAAGCTTCAAAGGTATAAGCTTTTGATTTTTAAGTAGTTTCCGTTCTCATGAGAGCTGGAAAGAGACAAAATTAAGCTAAATTTGCGTTTGATTTTTTTTTTTGTTATAGGACGCTGAAATAATTCGCAAAAAAGCAAACGACACAAAAGTAAACGCTCGAAAACTTCGAGATGAAGCCGACCAATTGAACCATCGCGTGAAGGTCACCGAATCAGACATAATGCAACTGGAAGAAATGTCCAGCAAAGACGATACCCTTGTGGATGATTCTAAACGAAAGGTAAAGTTTTGAATTGAAGACGTTGTGCACCATAACTTCAACTTCTTCTAAAAATGCACGCTCTGTTCTTGGTATATCGATGATTTTTTTCTAATTCCAGGTAGGACAAGCTAAAGCTGATACCATAGAAGCTCAAAAGAAAATCAGCAAGGCACTCAATGACCTCCACTCAATTAATGAGGAATTGGCCGATCTAACAGACATTAATACTAACGACTTGGATGACCTAGGTAGATGCAGTTTTATTTTTTACATTTTATTACATAAACAATTAAATTTTTCACTTAACTTTTAAGAGAGTCGCCTTGATGTAGTTGAAAGAGAGCTGAACCGAGCAAATCTAACCAGTCGAATTGAAAAATTCCGAGAAATGAGAAATCAACAAACCAAGTCAGTTGACAAATACGAAAAGGAACTGTTACAGCTTCAAGCCGAGGTCCTAAATATCAAGGAAATATCAGCGTCCTTACCAGTTGAATGTTATGTACGGAATAAACTCGAACCATAAGCCTTAAGTATAAAGTAAAAAAAAAATTGTGAGGACATTTATAAAACTCAATTCCAAAATAGAGTGTTATCCGTTGTGCCTTAGAAGAGTTTAACAATAAAGCATTAAACTATGACTATATAATAATTATGCCCTAAGCCAAAAATGCACAACTTTAATTTATTAGTAAAAAAAAAGAGACAACAAAAAAAAAAACAAATACAAAAAACAGAATCGATGACGACGTTGCATTATAATATTTGTTCATCTCAATCACTTTTATGTAAACTGTAATAGCTGCCATAAATAATTTAATTAACATTGACATTAAACTACCAAGAGTACCAGTTTAGAATTTGTTTCCAGTAAATTATAAAATAAATATATAAATTATGTATATTTTCTATTTCCCTTCATCTAAATAACTACACCCTTCTCTTACATTATTATTAAAAAATGTTTCTTTTTCCATAATTTTTTATGTTTTTTTTTTTTTTTTTTTTGTTACTTAATATTAACTTTTAAGAAACGCATTTTATTTTTTAGCTTAGTAAATAATAAATAATTAATAAAATATTTTTTTAAGATTTTATACCTAAATGTTGTCATAGTGTATTCGATATTATGGGATTCAAAGGATCTTATTGGAGAAACTACAATGATAAATCAATAAAGATACCATAGTAATTTTTTTTATTAAAAAAAAACGAGCTTATAGATCAATTGTTTGTTTTTTTTTAAACATTTTTATAAATAGAAAAATGACATTGCGTATCAGTTTTAAATTTTGAAAAAGTTGTAATTTTTGTAATCATTGTTATTTCTGTGCTTGTTACAGATAGGTATATCATCATACAATTATTGTTACGGGTCATTTGGTAAGACGTTCAACTTTCGATGCGACAAAAGTCGATCGTTTCAACAGTTACGCGGGTTCAAATTGTTACGTTGTTATAATCCCATGTGAAAATCTTGCTTATGTCATCTGATTCAACAAAAGCTTAAGATATCTTGAATTTTCAATGATGATATTCCGACAAAAGTCGTTTATCGATAAACAAACGCCAATCGCAAAAAAGGCCATATATAAAAAAAAAAAACTACCAGTTGCTTGAAGTTTTAGCGTTTAAGAAAGTCGTTTGAATTTTCGAATTTATTATCTAACCAACATGATATTGTTACGGAACTCAAGCACCGAAAATTCAATTCCTTAAATTAGCAATTGAACGTGGCCACGTGGCAGTAAATAGTACCTAGTTTATTTTTTTTTAGAAAACTTAACAACTATATTTTTCTAGATTTCTAGGATAGTTAAATAGGGAAGCACTGAAGTATAAAAAAAGGGGAGTAGGTCTAGGATATTTTAAGAACAAAATTTCAAAGGCGGGTTTTCAAAAACTTCACACGTCATTCTTTAAGTGAACTTAAATACAAATTTTTAGATTTCTAAGGAATTTCTAAAAAGAGACTAAAATATGAGAAAAGTGTAGGCGTGGTTGTGGAAGAATGTTTAATAAAGAAAAAAGTCAAATATAAAAATTGGGTGTGGCAGAGTCTGTTTTTTATTAAGACCCCTACAAATTCTGAAAAATGTCATAAAACCTTGTCGAGTGGTTTCCAAGGCTATAGATTCAGCAGAAGGTGTTTCATGTTTATATATATGCTTAAATGGGCGTGGCAGTGGGCGAGAAAAACTGCGCATGTGATTCCTAAGGTTTAAGAGAGGTTAATTATACCAAATTGTAGGTTTAGAAAATGGGTGGCTTTTCAACAAAATTAAAATTGCATTCTTTATAGGTTCAAGAGAGCTCAATTGGAAAATTTCAAATTTCTATGGTTGTTAAATGAGCAAAAAACTCAAATAGGTATTATAGAAGTCGGTGTGGCAGTAGGCGGATTTTACTAAAACCACTTTAAAGACCGTGTAAATGGATCAGAAAAAAATCATACAAAAATGCCATGGAGAAAAGTACTCTCAGTTTTCCCTGAATTTTCTAGTTTCCCTGGAAACTTTTCCAATGTTTCTTTTCATAAGAACATTATTTCCATTTTCACAAGAATGATCTAAATCAGTCAAGCCGTTCTCAAGGGATGCGCTTTCAAAAAAACTGGATTTAATTTGTGGTTATTATTTTTTTCAACCATGAGGCTAAATGCATATTAAAACACACCCGACGCTGTTAAGGTAACACAGCAAAGCACGAATATTTTTTAACGATATAAATGTTCAAAATGCAAACTTTGGCCATTTTAGTAAATGGCAAATCAAAGTCAGTTTGACCTGAAAATGATGGTCATTTATGATGCAGAAGTTGACATCATCAAATATGTTTGCACACATGTCGGTCGTTTCATTCACGTCAAATGATTTTTTTGAAGCGCATTTGATGTTGTCAAACAAAAGCTAAAACAATACAAAATGGCTTTTCAGATTTTGTGAAAAAGTGTGCTAACAATCTCTCGAACCATCATTTCTGTCTTTTTAGTTACCTAAACTTTTTTTTACTGCTGATGATGTTTCCGAAAATGTGACTTTGAGAAACTGCATTATCGAAATTGAAATGTATATATTTTCTAGTGTAGATTTTAATCATCATTCAATAAGCTATAATTTTAACAAGGCAAATTTTATTGAACTTAATAATTTTTTAAGTACTTTTAATTGGTCCAATGAATTTTTAAATTTAAATCTTGAAAATATGTATTTGCGATTTTCTTCAATAATTTTTTGAAAGTTTTTCTAATTTTATACCTCATGCTCGCAAACTAAAATCAAATAATCAACCAAAGCTTGCGTGGTACAATAAGCTGTTATCTAATTTAAATAACGCGGAACGTTAAGCTTTTAATAAATATAAGCACTCAAAAAATGAGTTGGACTATGCTTATTTTAGTAAATTGCGTAAAGATTTTTTCACACTTAATAAGTTCCTTCACAAGTGTTATATCATGAATATAGAGAGTAATATTAAGAACAATTGTAACTCCTTCTGGTCCTTTGTTATTACGAAGAGAAAATCTAATGGATTCCCAAAAATATGTCTTATAAAAATACCGAATTGTCAAATATTACTTCCATTCTGAATTTATTTGCAAAATTCTTCCAATCTGTTTACTCAACTGCCATTATGAATAACTTTCCATGTATTCCGAATAAAGCAAGTAAGGTTGATATTGGCGAATTACAGTTAAGTAGTTGTGAAGTGCTTTCAGGACTTAAATCACTTAAACCTAAATTAAACTCTGGAGCTGATGGTATACCCGCTATATTTCTCAAAGGTTGTGCTTCATCACTTTGCCGTCCTCTGGTTTACATCTTTAATAAGTCTCTATCCGAAGGAGTCTTTCTTAACACATGGAAGATTTCTTACCTTGTGCCGATTCATAAATCTGGGTCTAAGAATATGGTAGAAAATTATAGAGGTATGTCTAAGCTCTCAGAAATTCCTAAATTGTTCGAAAGTATTGATAAAATAGAATTCTGAACTAAAGAATCTATTTCTGAACTGCAACACGGCTTTATATCTGAACCAATATGGCTCTTTTTCCCACATACGTTATTAATTCTTTAGAGTGTAAGTGTCAGGTGGATGTAATTTATACAGATTTTAGCAAAGCGTTTTATTCTGTGAACCACAGCACTCTGTTGCAAAAACTGGAAATATTTGGTTTCCACTCTAAGTTTCTGTGTTGGATTTCATCTTACCTCACTGGCAGGTCTCAAAAAGTTATCATCGATACTCGATAGTTCTTTTTCAAGTTCTATTGAATGTACCTCTGGTGTCCCACAAGGTAGTCATTTGGGCCCACTTCTTTTTAACATTTTTTGAAATGATATCGCCTTAGCTGTCGAACACTCCAAGTGTCTTTTATATGCCGATGACTTAAAACTATTTTTGAAGATAAAAAGTGTTGAAGATTGCTACCTCGTACAATCAGATATTAACCGTATTGCGGAATGGTGTCGTAATAATAGCATAAAGTTGAATATAAAAAAATGTAATGTGATCTCATTCTCTAAATCTAAAAGTCACATTGACTTTAACTATTTGATTGAGTCTAACTCACTTGCTCGAGTGATAAAAATCAAAGACCTTGGCATTATGCTTGATTTAAGTTTTTCTTTTAAAAGCCATATTGACTACATTGTGGGTAGAGCAAATTCACTTGTAGGCTTCATAAAGCGTAATTGCATTGACTTTTGTGACCCTTACGCTTTATTATCACTTTATACATCTCTTGTCAGGTCAATACTTGAATACACAGATGTTATATGGAATCCGTCTTTTAAGTCTTATTCTAACCGAATTGAAAAAGTCCAAAGGCGTTTCACAAAATTTATATTTTTTTAAAATGAATTGGAGATTTTCCCTTGATTAAAGAGCAAGATGCCTATTGCTTCGAATTAAGTCTCTAGAATCAAGACGAACCATTCATGATGTGATGCTTGTGAGGGATGTGTTATGTTACCACATTAGATTCCCCCACCTACTTTCGATAATACCATTTTACGCACCGATAAGATCTTTTCGTTCAATGGACTTGCTTTTTGAGCAATTTCATAGGACATAAGCTATGGTTGTAATGAGCCAGTTTCTAGAGCTATAAACAATTTCAATGAAGTTTGCGAATATATTGATTTGAGTTGTTCAAGGGATTCCTTTAAAGCTAGTGTTTTACTTCTTTTTATTTCTTAACTGTATCATATATATATAAAACTCATTATCATTCAAGTTATAAGCCATAATCTGTTAGCTGAAAATTTTCTTGTAGATGTAAATAAATAAATAAATAAACAATGCTAATGCAGTAAAATTTATATTTGCGTTTTCGAACAGAAGAATTTTTCAGTTAGCTTTTCAAAACATTCTGCAAATGCTTTTATGACACAGATGACGTTTTCGAAAGTATGTAATTCAATTTTGAACTGTTCATTGGTCTTTTCTTTTGGTTAAGTCTGAGTATTTGGTATTTGTATACTTGAATTTGAATCTATTTATTTATTTATTTATTCATCTGTCGATTAATTCTATCAGACTACCAATAATTTGCAGTTTACGATACGTCAGATCACGTTACACACGTGACACGCTTGACGTTTCTCAATATGTGTTAGCCTTAAGGCTTGCTTCACAATGTTAATTTCTAATTCTGTTTAGTTCCCTTAACTTGTGCTCTGAAATACCATTCTTGAGACACCTCAATTTTTAAAGAGGAATTTTGAAAATTTGGCGACCGCTGACCATCGTGCATCATGAGTTGCCATCAGGGGCTCATCACATAAAATAAAATAAAATTAGTGTTGTGACAGCTCGTGCGACTAAAGTGAGAGACACTTATTCATATAAAGAGGTACTTGTGGAAGATTTGTCACTTCCCCGCAAGAGACAGTAGCCGTAAAAAATAAACCTATTTTTTTGTTTTTAGGTGGAAGAGTCTGATTTGAATCGAAACCAGAACTCTGGTATGAAAGTCCTACGCACTAACCATTATTGCCACTACAACCGCCTATTTGCAATCATATGAAAGTCGAAACTGCCCCATCTTCAAATGTACCTCACACTACCCTAAGTAGGGACATAATTTCAAAATTATTCAGCTTTTTTGTTATCTTACAAACGACACAAATTAAGGTGGAAACATTTAAATTGTTATTTGCATTATAAATCTTCTATTATTCAATTCCATCCAGATATCATTTAAATCAAAATTTAAAGAAATTAGGGAGGTGCCTACTATTCATATTTCCATTTCTAAATTCCGAGGATTATTGTGAACTCGAACAGAATTCAAGTCAAATTTATTGTCTGATCTGATGTAGTCTAAAGGGCACTCAAGCAAATCATAGAAGGTGGAACTTTATTTATTAGTTTCTCAATTGACTACAAAATTCTGAAATCAAGAGATGTTTTTCTTGTTTTCTTGCGTTAGCAGCAAATTTTATCGAATTAATAATCCCAATCAATTGAATTATTGTCTGTCTGTCTAGGCCAAGGCGGCGGCGCCGCCAACGTTGCCTCCAAATATTTTTTATTAAGTCCATTTAATATGACGCAACATCGCGAAACAGAGGACCAACAGCAAACCTAACCAAAACGTGATTAGAATCCCTAACGGATAAAAATTTAGGCATTATTTTTCTTCTCTCCTTTTGCATAAATTATATATAAATTATGTATTATAATTTTATATGAATTCTTCATCCCAAAGTTACTCTTACTAGTTTGGGTTTTTCGTATCTGACAAATAATAATTTCGATTTGTAAGGGATGACTTATGGTTATGGTTGAGAGCTCTTTTGGCCTAGATAAAAAGTCGCAAATCTTTTGAGATCATTCGAGCACAAAGTTATTAGGTAAGTATATGATGTTGATGTAGAGAGAATCATAATTTCAAAGTATTTGTGAACGATAAGGGTAAAGTTCAAGGCAAGTGGTGACGTCAATTAAGGATTTCTCCGAGAAGGGTATTATAAACCCTATCGAAGACACAAACTGACTGTGCATTATACAGGGTTATCGTCTTAGTAGTCATCGCTTTGGTTTGTGAATGAAAACTGTTGCTTTCTGTAGCAGAAGTAATTGGGATCATTTGAGAGAAACCACCAGACATAAAGTCTCTTTGTGATGAAATTTAGAGTTTCAGATTCTTAGATTAAAAGGAATTCGTAGGAGAAGGTGTTTGTATTACAAAGATATATGGATTTTTGGTATCAAACATTTGTGAAGTATTTTATGTTAAAAACTATTCTTATTTTTATATCATTTATAATAAAGTCCTTTTTGTAGTAAAAGCTGTAAAATTATCCAATCTGAATCATCCAAAGTGAAACTAAAAATTGTAGCAGTACACAGAAACACAATTACTATATGAAATTAACACTTAGATTTGGAAGCATACAAGTCTAGCCTACTTACTTAATTCAGACTTAATTTTTCGTTGCGTGGGTCGTTTTAGCGAGAAGGTTTAGATCACCGATAACATAATTAAACAAAAACCTAACTCTCCAAGCTATACCTGAGACTAAATAAATAGAAACACCTCCCATTAAACCTCCATTAGAGCTAAAAATCACTCTTGAAAGGAGTAGTATTTTGTCGTTTAAGCTAAAACAGGTTTTAAATTCAATGAATGCAGTTAATTAATGAAAGCAACAACAATTTAAATTGCTGAATGCGGTTGAATAAATGAAGCTTATAAAGTCTATAAGCGTTTAAATTTAATGGAGAGTAAAAGTGTGAATAATAATTTTCCTCACTACAAACTTTACTCAACCAACAGCGCGGCGATGAAGTGTTCACTTCGAAATAATATTCTTGTACCTACATAAGGTGCGGAACCTGCCTGTAGGCAAAATAGGCAATTGCCTAGGGCAGCACTTGGCTATAGAACGGCAAAATCAGTACAATACTTTCAAAGCGAAAAAAAAAGTAACACATCCGTCTACTTCAACAACTACTTCCCCTGCAAATTGCAGAGATACCGCTCTGTCTTCTTTATGCTTTTCCTTATTTTTCGAGTTTGTTTTATTTTCATTCGTCATATCGTCATCGACTCAGATATAACTTCGCTTAATCAAGTAGAGTAAAGAGTGAAAAATGTAAATATACAAAAATCACAGCGTTTAAAAGGTATTTGCAATTCGAAGGAAATCAAAAGAGAACCCATAAAATTAAAAATCGCTCTCGTGTAAAAGCAGTCTATGTATAGGATCACTACAGATGCTCTAATTGATATTGCAGAAAGTTCAGAATTCGATGAAAATTCAAGTTTAAATGCAACTCAACTTGGTAAACGCGTACACAAATTCAAGTTTCTACTGTCAAAAATAATTTGAAACGAGTTATTATGCAAAATTAATTTAATTTCGAAAATGCTTCAATCAAAATCAATCGACTTTTTAACCTGTTGTGCGCATTTAGATGAATTTCCAAAATTTCTTTCCGATAAACCTTCCTAAGGAATGTCTTTTTGAAAAATTATACAAGAACGCTGTAGACTTTGCTAAGAAAATGAACCTTCAAATGGATTTCATTGTGTACTGTTTCCTGAGCCTATACGTAGACACCGTTATCAATTATGAACAATTTCTTTAAACAATCGGTAATAATTCCCGGTACCATTAAATTCCGATGGAAACTTTCGACCGTTATTCACATTCAAAATTTTCGAAAAAGGGAAAAATTTCCAGGGAAATTCTGTTCCCGATAGCCTCCATTAACAGCAACAGACAACGCATTTCAAAAGGATATTATACCTAGATAAAGATCTTTTAAATGAAATTAATATATTCAACCAAACTTCTGCTGTTGTTGATTTAAGACTTTCGTCAATTTTATCCAAATTTATAAACGGCATTTAAGATACATACCTACTGTTAACGTTTCTTGTAAGTTTTGCATCAGGTGAAGCTAGCTTATCAAAACTTAAGCTTATAAAAACCTATCATCGCTCAATAATGACCCAAGAGCGATTAACCGGTCTTGCAAATATTTCAATTGAAAAAGACATGCTTATTCGCATTGAAGAAGAAGAAATCGCTACAAGATGTGTTTCAAAATTTTGTAAATATGCATTTCGTCGAAAGCCTTTGATTGTTATTGAATAAAAAATATTCTATGTAAATACTAATGTTGTCGTTATATTTTTTTTTTTTTTATTTGAGGCACCTACATATTATAAAGACATTCATTGCAACTTTAAATATTTTTTTTTGTATAAAATTTTCAACTTCAATTTGATTTAAATCCATTTCACCACTTTCGCAAATACAAAATAAAAATAACAAAATCTTGATACCTATTTGCATAATTTCTCAAATTAACAATAAAGCTTATCCAATCCAACAAAAAATACCGAACGCGCTTTGTCAGACTATAATTCAAAGCAAATTGGATGTCTTCTTCATCGTGCAATCTATATACGATGTGCATTCATCTGCAATAAAATTTGCATAAATGGCACCACTTCAAATGCCACACCACCGCACAATGCAATCTTTCAAAAACTCAATTTTGTAATTTATGCCCACTTTACTGCTAACTGCAAACTACTACCCCCAGCATATCTTAAATTGAATAGTCCCGAGCCCGACCTGAGTTGTACGTTACATCAAACGAAATTCATCAACTTCTGCCAGCCAGACCATTCAGCCATCTTTGCAGTCATCAGGCAAAACGTTGCACTTGTAAGCGCCATACCCGATACCCCGTCGCCAACAACGCCAAAATTACTATTCCATTATACATTACTGTCTAGCTAAGCTAGCAAGCGATAACTAAGTATACATATAGCTAAAAGATTGCATCTTTCCGTCGCGTTCGGATGTGAATGATTTAAGGAATTCAACCGCATCTTCTTTTTTTTTTGTGTGTTTAAGCGGAGCCAAACTGCTGCCAATTACGCTTCAGGTTTACTGACCGCATCGCTTAAGTCTCATTCAGATATAAAAATTATACCTTTGTGTCGTCTTTCTCAATGGTGCTTTGTCAAAGCCAACACAGAACACACATTTCTATACCAATACTTGGGGAATTTTTGTATTTCTCTCAGTAGAAGTGCTAAAGTTTGATATCGTAAGATATACTTCCCCATCCAAATAATGGCCATGCGCCAAAAACCATCCCTTCTAGCCATAACAAAAACAACTGTTATATGAAAGCAACTAAATTTATGAATGGAAGCTTCCGCATCTATTCATTTGGGACATTTTGGCGCCAAACCAAATTCAAAACTGTTCTATCATAAAGTTTTATGCAAAAACCAAGGCCCCTTCGTTTCCCCCTTAGCTAAACATTATCAGCTGAGCACGTGTGCTAAAACAAAAAACACCCCTTAGCTAACAGTTTCTCTGTCATTTTGCGTGGGCTCCACATAGCTCCACTGCTTAATGTCGTAGCTCCATGACCGGATTTTCTATATCTTTATGGGTTCTTGGTCTGGCACTGTCAACAAACTTTCGCTTGAGATACTTTTTCAAATTGGCCACAACAGTCTGTTTCAATTTCGATCTTCAGTTGGCATCCAACGTGCTGCTGGTTCACATTGCTTATTCTCAACAACGACTACGACCAATACGACGCGCGTTCACGGTTCCTCTATTCTTGTCGCAGGCTCTAGTCTCTCGCATTTTTACTACACCGCTGCCACAAATTCGACCTTCAAAAATATTTTGATTCGAAAAACAAATTTTTGTTCTCGTGAAAAGGAATACGAAAATGTTTTCAAACACACAAATAAAATATAATCGAAATAATTTAAAGTTAAAAAAATTAATTTTAAATTAAAAAAAATTATACAAAATCAATGCTCATTGGTAATTGTAATTTATATTGAAAGTGAAATTACAAAGTGTTAACTTGAAAAAAAGAAAAATCGAAAAATACAAAAAAAAAAATCAGTAGTAAATACCTTCAAAAATTGTGATACGAAAAAAGTCATTAAGTTTATTTATAATAATTTGATAAATACAAAAATTCTACACCGATAATTAATCTTATCGAGCGAGATGTTTTGTGAATTTGAAAAAATAAAGAATTTCAATAGAAAAAGCTGATGTTTTTGAGCTCGACGAGTCGAAGCAGAAAAAAAAAACACGCACATTGGATATAAATTCAGGAAACATCAACTGAAACAGCCGCACTCAAAAGCATTTCGAGAGCACTTGGTGGTCGCTGAATACCGAAAACATAAACAATTATTAGATTTTCAAGGTAAATTTAGTCGCAAAAAAAAAAAAAAACAGGAAAACTTTCAGAACTTCAGGAACCACAATTTATTTTTAAATTTAAATTAACACATCGGAAAATATCAAAAGCTAATTAGAAAGTTAATATAAATTTGTCTCACACTCACACTTTTGATAGGTATTGAGTATTTACAGGAAGATGTACGAAAAGAATATTTTTGTTTTTTGTTTTGAAACGGGGTGACAGTTTTTAAATTTATTTTTAGCTGACATAGAACGGATAACCCGAAATTTTTTCAGCACATCGATTTTTTTTCTGCGCTTATGTTGTTGACTTATTTTATTTGTTGTGCAATTTGTTTAAATTTTAAATTTATTATTATTATTTTTTTTTTTTTTTTGTCATCGGATGTGCTTGTGTGTGGTTTGGTTGTGAGGGGTAATTAAATTTAAAATATCTTTGAAGAAGAAGAAAATTTTACACAACATTTTGCTTAAAGAAGGATATGTATGGCAGGTGAATTTTTTTTTTTTTAGTGCGGGGCGAGGGTAAAATTAAAATACTGCTGACTCGCTTGTTATGATGGTAATGGGAATTAAAAAAGGTTTTTCTTTTATTGACGTTGTTAAGGGATTTTGGTTTTTGTCATTATCTGTGCCTGGTGCTTGTGCCTGCCGCAGTCGCCGCCGCTGGTTGTGTGGCGCATTTTGATTCTATTTGTGGGTGATGATTAATAAAATGGATGAGGTAGGAGATTTTTGATGATTTCGTTGGTCGCATTTAGATGTTTTTATTTATAAAATGAGTTTTCAAAAGTAGCATTTTTGGTATACCTATACATACATTTGTATGTATATAATTTTTTAAATTTAATTTTTTTTTTTTTACAATTTAAATCAAATTCTATAAAAATAAAAGCTTTTATACAGATAGGCCTGTATATTTTAAATTTTATTTTGCTTCTTGTAGATTTAGTAACTTTATCATAAAACTCAGCTTAGCAAAAATACAAATATAAATATATTTAATGCGCCTTGTATTTTAAATTCTTTGATATTCACCTTTATAAAGGGTGTTTTTTTTTAGACGTGTGGTTTTCAATCTGGTAATACTTTTTTGGAGTTGGTCTTTTTGACAGCCGTTACTTGATTTATGATCAATTTGGTTTGCCATTTCATAATTAATAGACTTACTGCTGAACAACATTTGCAAATCGTGCGCAACAATTGGAGCTGTCGAAAATTGGGCCTCTCGACTGGAATTTATTTAAGCCAGCCGCGGCGGCTACTTGCCCGAAATCATTTTTAAAAGATAATGGTAAACTCTTATCTTTATAATATAGCTTAATTCTTGGCTATAACATTAAATTTTATGCGTATTATATCTTCTTGAAAACCACACGTCTAAAAAAACACCCTTTATAAATTATTCAATGTTAGTAGGTTCTTAACATCTGAAAATTCTATTGCTGTTTTTATAAACGTGCCTTTTTCCTTTGCCTCAACCTTGTAGCCTAGCAATGATAACAAAGTTAAGATGAAGTAAAAAGTCACGTTTGAGAAAAGATGAAACAGTAATCAGTATTCAAAAGTTTCAGCAAACCTTCGTTATCAATATGGTCCCTCTGCTCCATTATCTCAGTTATCAGTTTCGGAGTACTTGTTCATAAATATTATCGTAAAAGCTACTTTGTAAACTCTCTAGACCCAACATCCTTTTTCCGCTGTCCCAACTTAAGGGTGTTTTTTGTAAATAAAGACATATTTAAAAGGCCATGTAGAGGTTGAAAATATGAATCAATAAATACTCGAAAAAGATTAGATTAATCACCTTCGGGGCATCGATACATTTGTATTTTTGGCCATAAACAAGTTAGTTGAATAAACCATACAGCGTATACGACTTCCTTTTGAAAATTCATTTTATATATTTAAATGAAACACGTACGACTTGATGTCACAAATTTTTCATCATATTTTGAGCCTATAAATAAGCTAAGATTTTGTACTGACCTTAGGCTCAATTCACATAGAACTGGCTTGAGGTTTTGGTGAGGTTCTGGAGTGGTGCATACATATTCCACGTTGTGGAATTTACATGTTCTCTTATAGGATATAATACACACACAGATGACGAGGCCAGGGTATGGTATCACCTGCCATCGCCACGCGCGCCGCCATATTGAAAAACCCCAGTGGCCTACGTAAACGTCAAGCCACATTGAAATCTCTCATTCATAGGCTCATAAACGCATTCATCAAGCAATAATAGTGAAAATTTATGAGAGCTAATGAAAGTTATAAGTGGTCACGATAACTGTAGGTGAGCACTCTCACCGAATCTATCGACTTTTCACTTTTGAGTTGTCAAAGTTTTTTTCGTTTATTGTCGCTTTTGTGTGAATATAGGTCATCGCACCCACTCCACGCAGAACCACAGACCAGAACCACACCAGGACCATAAGCGCCCAAAAGATGTAAGGTATTGGTTAGGGCTCATGACTTAAATCGTAGTAACTACATAATTCAGTTAAACCAGGATTTAATATAACACAAAATTGTAATGGCTGTGATTTTGGATTTGTTTTTCCTCGAGGTCTATATCATTTTACATTCACTCTACACGCCTTTCCCTAGTACTCAACACATTTTAGACGGTGTTCACATTGGACTCACTTCGCGCGACTCATATTAACATTTCATTGTTTTATTTCACTCCAGCTGATGATGAGAAAGAGAGAGTCTAGTGAGACAGGATTTTTTCAAAAAAATTAAAAATCCTGCCTCACTTTCTAATATAGTTGTGTAGAGTGAGATAAAAGAAAAAGATGTCAAAATGATTCGCGCGGAGTGAGTCCAATGTGAACACCGTCTTAGTCCTTTTCTATAAAATTATTTATTTGGAAAAAAAAGTGTAGCTACTCACAGACAAAAAATGTTCAGTTTGAAATTATTCAGAACATCAGTTCTTTTTTATTATCTCTTTTTTATCCCTCAAAGAGTGAAAGTTAGGAGCTTTACTGCATTCTATTTTTTGGCCACTAACTACTCATTCAATAAATGTTCATTTTTAAAGCTGCTATAATTGTGTACATTCTAACTTTTTCACTTCCACTAATAGGAATAGAAATAAATGAATTTATTTATGTTTTTAATGGCGAGGAAGCGCTGGTAAGAACTTTTAAGAACAAAAAAACCAAATTCAGCATGTTATTAATTTTTGGTCAGCACTTAGTACTGACTTTTCTTGAGAAGACTACTGTAATTACTAGTGCGTGTTTCGTACGGAATGGGATGTGGATATTGCATTTTGCCATCATTACTTGTAAATCCTAGGTTCCCGCATTCCACTATCCCGCGAATGCCCACAATCCCGATTGACAAAATCCCCAATGATAAAATCCCGAATGAACAAAATCCCGAATAGACAAAGTCGCGAATGCCAAAATCCTGAATGCCAAAAAGTCCCGAATACATTCAGGGTTAAACACAGAATTTCAATACTTTTTTAGTACTATCTTAGTACTAAAAAAAACTGTTGTATGGCTTGACTTCTGTTCATTTTTGCTGCTTGAAATTAAAGTCAATATCTCTTTGAGAAACCCACGGTAAAGCCGTAAAAGTGATATGAAGTGACCTGAAGTCCTTTTGCAAATAAAAAAGCAATTACATTTTTAACGAATGAATAAGTAGTAAGTGTTGAACCATTTTGAAATCATGATAAAAATGGGCCATTTTTTACAGTAAATACTTGCTTAAGAATCACACCGACGATCTCATAAATTGAGATTTCTTAAAGAAATCAGATGGTGTATATCGGCGTTATTTCAAAAAAAAAATTAGAATTTCTAGAATGAATTAATTTCTGATGAATTTTTAACTTTTCGTAAGCAACAATATGCAAATTTTCCAGAAAACAAATTTCATATTTATTGTTTTTCTGAGCTGAGCCAACCTGGTGGTCAGCAGTTTCAGTTAAAGTATTGTAAATAATGTAAGATGCTAACATTTGGCCTAATTATACGGTTTCGTAGCTGAGCAAATAACTTAATAATGTGTTTCCGGTTCTGTTTTTTTTTTTTTTTCACTTACAATTATGTAATTGGCAGTTATGGCTGAATAGTGAATATGTGACAAACGGAGCTATATTGTTCATTTCTGTAGACTCACATAGTACCTACTGCCTTAAACTATACAACGTTTTTGGCAAGCGTCCTATAATATGGGCTCCCATAACTAATTTATTTCTTTTAAAATCACCTGAATAGGATTGAAATTTTCAGACTTTAAGACCGCACAATGTGATCCTACATTAGAGCAAGTTTGTGAGACAACTTTCATTGTATAATATTCGTTGAAAATGTACTGGAGCACAAATGCAAGCAATTCAGCAGAATATTATGCTTAAAAAAAGGCACTTATCTTTTTCTTCAAAAATACTCTGAATATATATAAATTTTCCAATGCAGAACGAGACCATAAGGTCGTATTATATTGCTTAGCTTTTCCAAACAAATTTAAACCAACCAATATTTTTTCGATAGCTTTATTGCTGAATAAACTTTTAAGACTGTTTAACTCCGGAATAGATGTGAAAAATAAAATAAGCAAATTAGTATAGATTGATAAAATCAGTTAATTTTGAAAGGACTAATTAGATGGGAAATATTAGATATCTGTGAGTTTCACTTCAGTGCATATGTTTTTTTTTTTTTCGTTTTGATTATCATACTGGGATTACTCAGGTTTTCCTTTCAATTAATTTTTATCGCAACCTTTTTAATCCTTTTTATCGTGCATACACCTACAAGCACATAATATGTATTGAATGCTACCGTGCTCTTGTTTTTCTAGAAATATAAACACATATCTATACATATGCGTGTACATTGTACAATCAAGAGGGTGTAATTATACCCCGTGGCAATAACACTGTAATCTCATTAACTCTCTTTTCCAATTGTAAAAGAATCTCAATAAAAGGATTTAAAATTGAGGCCCTCGCGTTTAAAAGGTATACCTATCGCGCCATAGAGTATTTTTATTTGTATGTCCTTCCATTTTATACCACGGCAAAGTAATGAAACATGCTCTTTTTGTATGAATTTTTTATTATTAGGTATAGGCTTCGCAGAGAACACGAGAAGGTAAAGTTTCCGATGTTGCCGTGTGAATATCCAGATACCATCAAGCTCCAGATTGCCTGGTTGCAAGTTGAGGCGCTATAAATAGCTCTTCGCTCCTCCATATCCATAGTATACATTACACAACCGCGATATGGGTCTTCGCCACACCGGCCGCTGCGACCTGCGACCGACGACGCATGCAGCGGGTGTTGGACAGCAGATAATAATCAACACATTGTGGCAAGGATATTTGTTTAAATCCAATTATTCATGTTGTTCAGTAAAATTGCATAATGAAGCGCACTATTTTCTGCTTTTAAACATAGTCGGTGTGTGTGGAGAAGCAATATGGCCACCACCGAGTTGTAAATTGAGTTTCAAGGTTCGAGCTGTTATCAAGGGTAATAAATATCACTTCAACAAGAGTTACATGTTCAAGAGGGTGAATTCATTTCGAGAAGGTAGATAATAAAGTAATTGATCGAAATTCGAACCAACTTCATGGTTATCTCTATTTGATGAAATTGGAAATCAAAAAGTATAAAGTACATACACATTTTCAAATACTCGACGTAGGTACAAAGTACCTTGGTTACCTAACTGTTTTCAATTTAAATTAAATGCAACTGAAAATAACTATTTATTAAACAAAATAAATAAAAATAAGAAAAGACGAGAATTCCAAATTTGTTTGAGTGGAATTGTTCAATTTTCCTTAGAGAGTTTCTCTAAGGCCAAGACAACAGACACCGACCAAGATTGAATTTTCTCTTCAAGGAGTATCTACAGAAATAGAATAACTTAGTTTGTTTTGGTAAATCGTTTCGGAGAAATTTAATTCAAATCAATTGTCTATAGTTGAAGGATGAGAATTCTCATTTTGAATGCAGGAAAGCTGAGCATAAGCACTGAGTTTGTTCATGAAATGCAATTCAAGCTAAATTTGTTAACCAAGACCAACCTTATGACTATAGATAGACCTTTATTACCCAGTGCTAACGTACATATGCAAAAAGTGGAGGTACTTTACCTTCTACGATTTCATTTAATGATACTAATAGAGAATAATCAAGTCAATAATTTTCCGACGGTTTTTGATGCATTTAATTCAACCAGACTTTAAAATCAGTTTCGGTTTTTGAGAAACCCCAGTTTAAAAATACAAACATATGTACATATGTATATATTTTTTTTTTCATTCATGAAAATGAGCTTATGTATATGATTTAGTAGGTGTAGCTTTATAATTATAATAAAAGAGTTTTTCAATAAGGGCGGGTAGATTTTAAAATAGAATAAAACAAAGTGTCATATATTATATTATGTATGGAATATGACATCGTTTAAATGCCCCCCTCGGCTTCTTACGATGGCACGGATCTGAATGTTCAAATTTTCAATGACTCTTCCGCATATCCCAAGTAACATTTTTCCTCTCATAAGATGCTCCGAAAGCGCTACAAGACTTATTTTAGGGAGCTAAATGCACTCTTGAGGAGTTCTTCTAGATTCTTATAAGATTGTTAAAAGCCTTCAATGGCCTCTTGATCCTTATAGGAAGAGTTTTATTCTTCTTATGCGATTATAGACGTCGCTTTATAAATCTAGTAAAGCTCTCTAAACTCTTCCTATGGGAGTGCGTCTCTTCCTAAAGAAGTTGTTAAAAAGAGAACGAGTGTGTGTAAACTTAAAAAAAAAACACATATCTTTCGCATTTTTAATTTCTTTTAGAAGAAGGTAGGCGAATAGTTTTTATGTGTGTTCGTGATTCTCTCATGTCAAAAAATAATGTGTTTTTTGATGCGAGTTTTTATCTCACAAGTTCATTGACGTATTATATTTATAAAAATCATGGCATATGTAGGCTAAATTCTAAATTAAAATTGCATCTACTAATTTCCACATTTTGCTTCGAAAAATAACAACGCGCTTCCAAAATTATGCATATTTAAAATATTTTGTTATTAATTATAATCTTATTATAGGGTTACCATTAATATTTTTTTAGGTGCAAAAATCACTTACGTATGTTTTTATACAATTCACAAAATGCGATCATTCATACCATATTTTTTTCCAATTATATTGTCATTATCGTGCTTTTATGACAAAAATTGGATCTAGAGTGGCACAAAATATGACGCTTTTTCATTATTAAGATTTTCTGAAATCTTCCAATATCTTTGTCATTAAAAACCGACAAAAACAACTGATTTTTAAAGATGCCATTTTAGTTGTGTCGTGTTAATATACTGCTGTCAAAAATTTTAAATATTGACATAACACAAAAAAGAATTTCCCCGCTCATTCTTCTCTGGTATAGTAGCTGTATACTAAGTTATACAAATCCATTTTTTATACAACTAATATCATAAGCAAGAGAAAACAAAATGAATATGACTTTTTGGTCAGAATGGAAAACCAAATAAGAATATTTTTTTTTAAGCTACGGTAACCCTCAAAATATAATGAAAACATTTTGTTCATATTGCAACATGGCTGCTGTTGATTGATACTTTAACTCTTGTTTTAACATCTCAATGAGATCTTTGGATGATGATGAAGTCCCATTACAACGCTTGAGCTCCCATAAGAAGTGTCGCTCTCAGTAAATATAAATTTTCTCTGAGAGGCAGTACTTCTTATGGGAACTAAAATGCTCTTATGGGACTTAAATTTGACATTTAACTTTCAAACGAAACAGGTACAGGTTGTTTCGAGCAATTCTATCAAAATAATGCTCTTGGGATCGATTTTTCGGCAGATTGTTTCCTCTTTCTAATAACACTAATAATATTAACTACCTTAAGTTTGAAATGTGTGCTTTTTGTTTAATATATTTCGGTGCTGAAAATTGTTGTTATAATATTTATGATAAAATTCACTACTACGAGTTCTACAGGCCTGAAATTAGGCAAACAAAGAAAACAAAAAATCGACCAAAGAAACTTTCTCGCATCGAAAACAATCAAACTTTTCTTTGAAATCTAAAATTACATCTGACACCACCAATCAAATAACAAATCCGACAGAAACATGAATAGAAGCAAGTTTTGTGAACAAAAAGAACGCACTGTACAATTCAACTATAACATCTGTTCGTTTGATATTCAAAGCTCGCGTCGTAGCTCCTATTAGAATCTTGAAAAAAACTTATTTATGAATAGTCTCATTCAAGTATTATTATGGAATTATAAAGACTAAAAATGACGTTTAGAGTCTTAATTTCATAACGAGATACTTATAAGACTTAAATAGATTTTTTTCAAATTTAAAAAATGCTTAGCTCTTTGAATAAAAATGCTATGAGACGAATTTGAGTTTCATAACAAGAGATTAATTCTTTAGTATAGCAATAGGATATATAACAATCTTATGGGAGTTCTTTTCAGATTTGAAGAGCTTAACTCCGGGAGTTTGTTAGTTGGGATATCCGGCTGAATTTAAGCGATGGCCTGTCCTATGTTCGCTTTAGAGCATTGGTCGATTGTGGATTATTCGCAAAGACCTACGACTTCAGGAAACCCCATAAGAAAAAGTCTAACGGGGGTCAAATCGCAGGATCTTGGTGGACGATTCAAGTCACCTCCACGAGAGTTAGCCTAACATTCAAATCGTTCATGCAGAGTGCCCATTGTGGTGTTTGCTATATGGCACGTAACACCGTGTTCTGTTGGAACCACATGTCGTTCACATACATATTCTTCAATAGGAGGCAGCAAAAATTGGTTATCATCAATCAGTAGCGCTAACCGTTGATGCCGATGGCAATAACATCATTTTTGATCTTGCGTTTCGTTGACGCAAGGGCGTTGGCTGATTGAATTGGTCGACTCAAATTTTGCCACCAAACTTTGGATAATAGACTTGGAAGGACAACAATGCAAACGTGCGTTGCCGCAAAAGATTTTGATCGTGTTAAACAACAGATTTGACAGATGTGACCAAAACAACATGGCCGCCACAGGCTGCCAGAAAACCTTTAAATGTAATGATTAGTCAGAGAGAAAAAGTAAAATATGCGCAACTGGATCTCACGAACTTGCTCTTGTGGTTAAAAAATTGGATGCAGACACACCATGAAGATAAATGTAAATGGTTCAATAAGAGGTGTATTTTTAGTGAATGTATACTACCCACTTAGAAAATAATTTCCGCTTATGAATTAAGAGCATATATAAAAACAGAATCAAAAGTATTGTAACTGTTATATTTACATAGCGTGTTTTTGTGCACTTTTATTCAAAGTTAACAAGTAGGTACAAAAAACAAAATGCATAGGTATTTCCGTTATGTGAATTTTTCACCAAAAACCTGAATCGCAGTTTTCTTACAATTACTTTGGTCATTCATTGGTTTTTGAGAAAATTTAGAAAAATAAAATTTTAATATTGCAACTACTCTTTCTAGGTGGGCATCAGTGGAAATGACCATCATTTAGCAGTTTATATATTGGTTTAGACGTTACATAGAATAAGTTGGAAACTCTGAGGTTGTAATTATATTTTCAATCGATTCGAGAGCAGTTCAGGTATTATTTTCAGTAATAAATATTCTGTACCTGAATTTGTGTGCAGTTTATTCATAAAGTATACTAAGTGTCAAAGACGTAACAAAAATATGTTTGTTATTATGTTCGACTGCGATACAAAAAATAAATTTTGAATCAAATTGATAACTTGGGGAAATAAGAAGCGTATTATTATCTGGCGTACGACACAATATTATTGAATTTTAAATTTAAGCTGTTTCAAAATATTATCTCTTGACTTTTTTGTATTTCTAGATTTAGATTTTAGACTGAAAAATATAATTCTACGGCAATCTACCTCACACAGGATTTTAATCTCTTTTGTGGGTTTCTTTCCCACTTTAAGAAAAAATTAGTAAATTCCCTTTGGACTAAAAATTATTTGTTTTTTTAAATGAAAAAAAAAATACTTAACAATAATTCCTCTTTATAATACCGATTCTAATATTCTATTCATTCGTTAAACTCATATATTCATGCTTGGGCACACCCGTAACATTAAACTGTCACTCCCGTAACAATTTAAAATTTTGAACAGTTTTTTTGGTTTTGTTTCTTATTACTTAATCGAAACTGGAAATCAATATTTTAGTAAATACAGTGAACTCTCTATAATAATCGAAGGCCGACGCTTACGGTGCCTTGAAAATTGTCTGCTTATGAGAGAAAAAAAAATAAATTGAGGACTTTTAAATAAAACATATCTTAATACTCATATTTTCGTATTTTCTTATTTTAGTCCAAGTGTGTTCTTTATTTTATTTTTATTCAGAATAGAGTTTCCCAAAAAGTATAAAATTTCATATTTTATACGAATTTATGTCTCAGAAATGTTTTCTAATTTTCTATTTTCGAGTCTTTGATCCCTATACAAATTATATTACATATATAAAATTCATCAAGGTGTGATTTTTTATTTAATTAAGAAAAGTACCTACCGGAGCGGACTTAATAGTACTCCGCTTTCACTTTGTCCGATAAATAGAGAGCCAAATAATTCTGTTTAAAATTAGCGTCCGATTGCAAGAGGGGCCTCTCGTGGGAGAGTCTTATTACTATGACAAATCATCTTCATGTAAATATTTAATTCCGTTGTTTGAAATCTGCCGGGTTATGAGAGGTGTCCACTTATAAGATGTGTCGGAAAGGAGAGAGTGGACTGTATTTTTCAAAAAAATATCACAATTTTTTAAGTTCATGCCTTTGTATGAAAATTGTATGAAAATCTGTGGAACCGTTTTTAAAAAAATACATCTGTATTTGAATAATTTAAAGAACTTGTATGGGAACGCCCAAAAAATGCTTACGGCCGTAATATTCACGCCGTTTAACATTGGTTTAAATTCAGTAGTCGGTTTAAAATTTTTAAACCGACTTATCGGTAATATTCACTCACTTGAACCGACGTTAGGCAAAATCTTAAACCGAATGATCGGCTTACCTACGATAAACTGACTCCAACTTAAACGAGGCATTTTCGTGTCGTTTAAATACGTTTTAAATTGTTTTAGCTAATATTCAACATTTTATTGGTTTATTCAGTCAGTGCAAAATATTCAGTCAAGCAGTACGTATACGTGGAGTCACATTCGGTGGAGGACAAGCCAGTCGTTGAAAGCTGCACTGTCCCCGAAAACAGCATGACTGATTTTGCGTTTTGAGAAACGGTACCGTCACCGGTCTCTAAAACAGTAGCCAGATTTGTAGGTCTCTTTTTATGTTGTAGCAGCGTTCTCGCGATTCGACATCCATTCGTTGCTGACAGAGATAAAGAAAAAAAGAGAGATAGAGAGAAAAGACAAATACATGAATATACATATAAGTCTGATGTTGCATTGAACATTCGGGCAATGTCCTACCACCCACGTATACGACCATACGGTGTTATTTTTTTGGTGACCATAGCATTGACGTCGCGTCGCTGGCCAACATAAGGTCATACAACAAATCAGTTTCAAATTGAATGAAGCGCTTTTCATACTTGCGATGCTGTCCGACGTTCGATTTAAATCACAAATCACGTAAACCGAATGTCATTTTTTGCTTAAACGGGGTGAATATTACCAACTTAAACGAGATTTTGTCGCTTAAATTCTATCGCTTTACTTCAGTTAAATGTAGTCGGTTTAAGGACTTTGAAACCGAGTTTTAAACGGCGTGAATATTACGGCGGTTGGTAAGTTTAAAAGAACTCCACTAATCCGCTTAGGTTGTAACTTGTCAGAGAGAAAGCATTGGCTAAAACAAAGTTAAGAATCAATATAAAATGATCTTGCTCATTCCCATTTGGTGTTTTTGTCTTAAGCTACAAATTTATTTATTTATTGAATGCTTATGTACAGTAAGACAATTTGACTTATAAGTTAGACATAAACTGCATTTTAGCATATGAAAGCTATGATTTGATAAATATTTAAAAATACATTATTTACGTTCATATTTCAAAAATAATTTACTATTTAATAGGTCAGAAAATATAAATGACAAAAGTAAGAAAAGATAAAAATTAAAAAGAAAAGAAAAGATACATAAAGAGAAGAAAAACAAGAATGAAGAGAAAAAAGAAAGAGGGTAAAGAGAAGAAACTTTATCGGGAAAAATGCTGTCTTATTTTATCTTTTATTCTTTCGGCATCGTTCATATCTCTTATACATCTAGGTAGAGAATTCCACAAGCGAATTGAATGTACAAAAAACTGACGTTCAAACGTAAGGGAGGCATAGCGTGGGTGAATTAGCATTTGTGTCCTTTGCAAGGTGGAAAAGCCAATCAATTCACAGAGATACAGGGGTTGATGGTTTAAATGAATGTTTGCGAGCAAAGCAAGGGTTCGATACTTTAGATTGTTTTCAAAAGTCGAATTAAGAAGAAGTTTTGAGAAAATGTGTACTCTGTCGTATCTCCCAAGGCCATAAACATATCTAGTTACATTGTTAAATGCAACATTGAGTCTTCGTCTACTCACAGTGTCACAATTTGAATAAATTTCGCACCCATATATTAAAGTAGGTATAACCAGCGTCTTCGCCAATAGCATACGCACACGTAAAGGGGTAAAAGATTGTGTTGCCCATAAAGTTCGCAAAATCCCATATGTTTTACCGACAACCAAGTTAATATGATTTTCCCATGTAAGGGTACGGTTGAAGATTATCCCAAGATTTTTTGCACTTTCAACATACTTGACTGGGTTGTTATGCAGGACTACAGAAGGGAGATACGAAAGGTCAACAATTTTTTTGGAGATCACAATAGACATTGACTTTTTAGGATTTAATAAAAGACCATTTCGCTGAGACCAACTTGCAATTTCATCGAGATCTTCATTGATACAGCATACTCCATTTTCAATAAGCCTAGGCCTAGCGGGCAGCTCAAATACATTTGGACGTCATCGGCATATACATATGGGCTGAACAGTGTCTTAGAATGGATGGCAATTCATTTACATAGAGTGAGAAGAGAAGGGGGCCCAGGATTGATCCTTGCGGAACCCCACGATAGGTTGGAAGAAGATTGGATAAGTCATTGTTCAACTGAACAGTCTGCATTTTCACAAAATTATGTTTCGAACAAAAATCAAAAGCTAAGTCTATTCATCCCACATCGTACAAAGGACTTATATATAAATCCTTATAGATGATGAACTGTAATTTAGCAAGGAATTACATCAACAATACATTAATCAAATCAAATAAGAAACCTCATTATTCAAGTATTTATTACCTAAGGCTAATGTAGAATAGTTTCAATCCGTAAATCAGAACCTTTGAACTTGGGAAATTTGACTCATGGTGCATAGGAGTATTATTAAGCAGCTTATATGGGTTCAACAACTGCCAAAGGACTATTGCTAAATCTTCATTATATACAAAATAACTAAATTAAATCAACTCCTCCAGAACATCTAACATTTCTCTCTTAATAATAAATAACCATCGTAGGAACTTCTGGGAAATTCTTACTGGAAACAAAATGTACCTTTGCTGATATCCAAAGTGAATTTTTCAGATTTCTCCAATTTAATAAAAATAAAACAGAAAAAAAACTTCAATTGACTCTACTCTTTTCCCGCACTTCTCTGCAAGACATGAAGTCCCTAATTGGTAAGATATATAGCATAGCAGTACCATGTTATTTTTGTTTTTCTGTATTTCTTATTATTGCCCAAGGATTTTCATTTTGGAGCTTTCTTTTGGATGTAATGGGTGATTTTTTAAGAGGTTTAGAACTTTTTTTAAAAAAAAACACAAAAAATTCGAAAAAATGAATGAAATATTTATTTGAATCGATAGTTTGAACCCTGCAATTTAATGTTTAAAGATAATTTCATGCAAATGTTGACCGCGGCTGCGTCTTAGGTAGCCCATCCGCTGAGTCCAATTTTGGCATACTCTTTCACACATATCGGCCGGTATCTCACGAATGAATGCATGGATGTTGGCTTCCAGTGCGTCAATCGAAGCGGGCTTGTCCCTATAGACATTAGCCTTGACATACCCCCACAAAAAATAATTTAATGGTGTCAAATCGCACGATCTAGGCGGCCAATTGACCGGCCCGAAACGTGAAATTAACTGTTCACCAAACTCGCCTCGCAATTGCGCCATTGTTTCGCGTGCTGTGTGGCATGTGGCACCGTCTTGTTGAAACCACATATCATGCAAGTCAAAAACTTCCATTTCGGGCAAAAAAAAGTTTGTTATCATCGCTCGGTAGCGTTCACCATTGACAGTAACGCTGCGATTCGCATCATCTTTGAAGAAATATGGCCCAATAATGCCGCCGGCCCATAAACCGCACCAAACAGTGGCTTTTTCGGGATGCATTGGTAGCTGTTGCAATGCTTCTGGCTGATCTTCACTCCAAATGCGGCAATTTTGCTTATTTACGTACCCATTCAACCAAAAATGAGCCTCATCGCTGAACACAAGCAGCGCGCGATGAACATTTCGAACCGAGCACGAATTTTGATAGTAAAATTCAATAATTTGCAAGCGTTGTTCATTTGTAAGACGATCCATGGTTAAATTGCAACCAAACTGAAGCTGTTTGATAGTGACACAAGGTACTAAACACACGTCAGCTGTCAAAACCAGTCTTGCCAAAACCAAACCAGCCAAAAAATCACCCGTTATAATAACATTTTCTTGTCAAAGCACGTCCGCAACAAGTTTTTCTTAGAAGTTTATTTCGTTATTTTATTAAGGTTGTATTATACGTATTATTTGGCAAGAGAAAATGGTAGGTGTATTTAATCCGATTTACAGTACATATTGATGCCTTCGCAATATTGTTCAATTTCTTTGTTCAAAAATTTGTTAAAATACTTAAGGTTGTGAGGAATTATAATTGGTTTTAAGGCTCTTAAAGCTTTGAAAAGATGACATATAGCAGGGGTTGGTTAGTCAGCACATCTTTAATTGTTTGAAGAGTCAGCATTTCTACAAAGAAGCATCATTAGATCATTCAACCCAAAAAAAAAAAAATGTGGCATACAATTGAAATTATTTTATGTATTTTCTAAATTTATTAAATCTTCTACAATAAAACCCGGGTTAGTGCCTATCGCATAAGTGCCTAACCCGCATAAGTAACTTCTTTTTTTGAGAACCAACAATTAAAGGATTTTTCTTATAAAACTCATCTAATAAGTACCTTACGCTTAACTACCTTCCCCGCTTAATTAATTGTCTTTTTTTTTGTACAATTTTTATTGAAATTTACTTCAAGTAACAACTCTCAACGATGCATGTGTTCATGTAAAGGGTTTTCCTTTAAGGGCGGGTCGATTTTAAAATTGAATAAAACAAGTTGTAAATATATGAGATATCAATAAGGTTTTATCTTTATTTGAAAGCCCTTTCAATGACATTATGTGTGAAATATAACATCGTTTAAATGGCCGCCTCGGCTTCGCTGGGTGGCGCGGATTCGAAAAGTCCAGTTTTCGATGGCTTTGGCGCATACATCAGGCTGAATTTGACCGATGGCATCGATTATGTTGTCTTTAAGGTCCGCGGTGGTTTGCGCCTTATTCGCATAGACCTGCGACTTAAGAAAGCCCCACAAGAAAAGTCCAAAGTGGTCAAATCACACGATCTTGGTGGCCAATTCACGTTGCCTCGGCGCGAGATAACCATCATGCCATGAAACCGCTCGTGCAGAATATCGATTGTGTCTTGAGCTCTGTGGCACGTAGCGCCATCCTGTTGAAACCATATGTCTTCGGTGTCCATATCATCCAATTCAGGCCACAAAAAATTTGTGATCATCGACCTATAGCGATCGCCGTTGACGGTGATGGCCTGGCCAGCATCATTTTCGAAGAAGTACGGACCGATGACGCCACCATCAGCCCAAAATCCATACCAAACAGTAACTTTATTTGGAAGCATTGGCATCTCGTGAATCTCGCTTAGATTGGTGTCGTCTCAAATCCGGCAATTTTGCTTATTCACGTACCCATTCTTCCAAAAATGGGCCTCAACTTCCAACTGCTCTAAAACTTAAAAGTTTTATCATTTACACGTGTTGCTCGACGCTGTAACTTGCCATGATGATTTGTCGTTAGTAACTGATTAAAAGACGATAATTTGACAGAAAGTAAAAGAAACAGTATGGCCGCCACGAGCTCTCAAAATCAACCCGTCCCTATTGGAAAACCCTCCTTTAGTCTGCATGAATGGAAGAGACCTATCAAATTTCCTCGAACATAATCTTTTTTTTTCATTTTTAGGGGAATAAGGCGGTAATTCGAAACCTTTTGACCTCCGGTAACAGTAACTCATATAATACATTTTTTTAAATAAAGAATTTCGTTTACATAAAAAAAATAAAGAAGCCATTTTCACCCAAAAACCTAATTTAAAAAACTCATTGAGTCATTTCCAAAAAATCTAAAAACTATTTTATTTAAAAATGTTTGTTTGCAATATTATTTCATTTTAAAAGGACTTCGTGTATGAAAATTTGATTGAAATCGGTGAATCCGTTAACGATAAATCGAAAATCAAAAAATTATTCTACGACTGGGTATACCGTTAATCACAGTTTTTGGTAAGAAATTCTTTTATCAAATTGCATATCATATCTACAATAGCGCACACAATTTTTTTTTATTAAAATCGTTAGAGCCGTTTTCCGAGATAAATTTTTCTTTTCCATAACGGTTGTACGACAGGT
Source organism: Leucozona laternaria (assembly GCA_932273885.2). NCBI lineage: Eukaryota > Metazoa > Arthropoda > Insecta > Diptera > Syrphidae > Leucozona > Leucozona laternaria. Next base: position 128,552,042 of record OW026367.1, on the reverse strand, counting down.
GCCATTGTTTTTGATGTTAAACACAAATTTTATTTCACCTATTCAAAATTCAATGCCTTTTTAAATTTTTAGTAAAAAACATAAAACTTGATTCTTAAATAATTTTTACTTTTTGAGATCTTTAGAGCAACTTAAGCAGCGGATTGGAATCAAATTAAGAGATTTTTATTTCTGTTATTTTCAGTTTTCGAAAGAAGTAGAAGAGATTTTAGCATCAGTTTGCTTGGGTTTGACGAAAAATTTATAAGAGCATCGAATATTAAAAACAAAAATACTACTTAATAACGTACAATTTTGATCAAAATTAGTTTGAAGAAATTTTTTTAATTTTTTTTTCAAAATTTTGTTTGAAAAATAATTTTTAAAAAACTGTTCACTAAAATAGCTTTATTTAAAAACATAATAAAAGAAGAGATTTTGTCTTTGCAAATTTTTTTTTATTTTCACCCCATTTCACCCTTTAAATAGCCAAATTAAAAAAAAAGTACCCTTGAAGCCGTTTTCGAAAAATAACATTTAAACACAGGTAGAAGATACGTCCTCTTCATTTTACCCCATTTCACCCTACAAAGTGATTTTTTCGTATATTTTTATATAGTTATTTTTCTATTCGGGAAGAAGACAAATCCAACAAATCAAAGATCATTAAAATCTGTCTAGCCGTTCTTGAGTTATAATTGTTGTAACTAAAACGACTTTGTGTTATATATTAAGATTTATTTATTTATTATCATTGAACTTATAGACGACAGTTTATGGTTGTGTCCTAAAGTTTAAATTTTGCTGCTTATTTGAATCGACCTTAAAGTCACATGCCACCCAAAAAGAAATAATCCTAACCAATTTATTATTGATCTCTGAAAATCAATCTCAATTTTTTTTCTTCAAATATCTGCATAGTTTTGTATTTTTAGTAAAATTATTTTTCAATGCATTACTTTCTGAACTCATTTATCCATTCGAATGTATTTATACCCACTTTAAAATCAAAAATCCGTCGACAATCAATTTATTTGTTATATAAAACATAATTATTCGTATACAATATACATATCCGTATACCATAATACCAAAGCAACCATGTTCTCATATTATATGAACACGAAAATTAAAAAAAAAAAAAAAACAATAGCAAAATCAACATTTTTAACATACTAGTATACCTACCTACGATACTTTAAATATATTTTTTTTGTTTTTGAAATTTTGCCAAATTTTATTTTCTTGTCACTCTTTTCAATTTGGTTGCCAAAATCATTAAAACCCAACAATGAAAGATACGAAATTATTCTTGTTTGATATTCCAAATGAGAGAGTTTGAATCGAAAGATGAATTAAAGATACAGTAAAACCCAGTTAGTTGCAGCTGTTCTTTAAAAATCCATACAAAACTGAATAAATAGCAGTTTTTTAAATTTTTGTATGGACTGGACAATGTGGTGACAATTTATATGTCCCCTTTGTTTATTTTAATTTAAAGATAGTAAAACATTTTTGTGATAAGAGGATGGAGAAGGTAAAATTTTAAATCCAGATTTATCTGTGTTAAAATTTGTCAAAAAGTAAACATCTCTCGTAAGCTTTGTTTTTTTTAAATAATCAATTTTACTATCATTATAAAAGATTTGCTGAACCAGACTTTAAACATTTAAGTTCAACTCAAGTTATTGCAGAACAAAAAGTAGTACATACGTTTTAAAGTTCAACATAAATATTTAAATTCATCATTTAAGATATTAACAGAAACTCTGGTCTCTTGAATTTATGTCCCATTTTTTCGACATTTCTCTGACCATTTGTGTTTCGACAGTTTTTTTGATAATGCATTTAACCGGGTATAACTGTGGATGATAATTCCTAAAATACACAATGTTAAGAGATTAAACCAAAAATGTATGTGTTACACGATTACCAAGAAGAGTGCCAATACAGTTTTATTGTACAATGAATTTACATACATTAATGTGCACTTATGGTCAGTTTTTCTTTGTTGAAATAAAAATTTTATAAGGATCATGGACCTAAAAACGGGGTTAAAAGCAAGGACTTTTGAAGGAATTAAAAACATTGAATTGTTTGTTTGTTATATGAGAGATAAGATGTTAACGAAATGAGGTCTTCAACCTTTTAGTGTTTTATGAAAATCAACATTTTAACGGAAATCTCAAAAGATTTTCTTGTTTGTTTTCTGATTAAATTGTAAATAAATAGCAAATAAATAAGATGTTCATTTACCTACTTGGTATAAAGTTTGTTTGTATTATTCTTAATTTTGCTCCTCTTGGCCGCCACAGAATCGGAAAAAAACTTAATGAACAAAAATAGTGAGTAACGCAATGTGTTTCATTTTGTTTGCAATTAGCAATTAATATAATTTTATGAGTTTAACTTTGTTGTAAATTAAGGCTTTAACAGTTTAATGTGATTTGGAGATATTTTAAGTGTTTTTTTTTTTTGAATAAATAAATTAAATTGATATTTAACCAACTGAGAAAATGTTCTTCAGAGAACGCGTTCACCGGATGTGCAACTTTTGTTATTGCACGTAATTTTTAAAATAATTAATAAATTGATTTTATTATCTTTATTTAATTATTATAAGCAAACATTTGAAACATAAAATATACATTGTATGTCAGACCAAGGCATCGTTCAACTCTCGCAGAAATAGGTTTTACGTGAAAATTCGAAAGAAAAAAAAATTAAGTAAAGGGTGTTTTTTTAGACGTGTGGTTTTCAAGAAGAAATAAAACGCATATAATTTAATGTTATGCCCAAGGATTTAGCTTTATTATAAATATACAGGTTTGCCATTATGTTTTAAAAATGATTTCGGCAAGTGGCCGCCACGGCTGGCTCTAATAAATTCCAGTCGAGAGGACAAATTTTCGATAACTTTTTCAGCAATTGGGGCAATAATGCTCCGATTATTCTCTTCCAAGGCGTCTATCGTCTCGGGGTTATGTGCGTAGAAAAGCGACTTTACATATAACCCCACAAAAAAAAGTCCAGCGGTGTTAAATCGCACGGTCTTGGAAGCCACGCCACAGGCCTACGACGCGAGATAATACGCTTACCAAAAGTTTCCTTCAATAAATTGATTGTTTCGTTGGCTGTATGGCATGTAGTGCCGTCTTGTTAGAACTAAAGGCCGTCCACATCAACATCCTCCAATTCAGGCACGAAAAATTCATTAATCATGGCTCTATAGCGTTCCCCATAGACTGTAACATTATGGCCGGCTTCATTTTTGAAGAAATATGGACCAATGATTCCCTCTGCCCATAGAGCACACCAAACAGTGACTTTTTGAGGATGTTACGGTTTCTCAACAATGGCTTGTGGATTATGATTACTCCAAATACGACAATTTTACTAATTAACGTATTCATTCAACAAAAACTGAGCTTCATCGCTGAACAGAATTTTCTTGTGAAAATCGGGATCGGTGGCCATCTCGTTTTGGACCCATTCACCGAACATGCGACGCGCTTGATGGTTGTAAGTCTATTTATAATAAAATGGCAAACCAAATTAAGCATCAATCAAGTAACAGCTGTCAAAAAGACCAACTCCGAAAAAAGTATTGCCAGATTGAAAACCACACGTCTAAAAAAACATCCTGTATAACAAAATAAATTTGCTGGCATGACAGCTCACATAGAACCAGAGCCTAGTGACTTTCAATTCTCAACCATTCCTGTGTTTATTGGCAGGAATAAGTAAGACCTTCAATTTTCTGACCAATTCCAACGACTTGGTGAGAGGCACTTATTCATGGCAAGATACACACATGGAGAATTTGTCACTTCCTAGCAAGAAGCAGTAGTCGTAGTTATTTATTTAGGTAGACGAGGTTGGGAATCAAATCTCCGGCATGACAGTCCTTTGCACTAAGCATGGCGTCACCGGCTAAAAATATGTGTGGTATAAATACCTTTCAGTTAATCACTTTTAAGGCAAAAGAAGAAAAGCAAAGTAATAGAAAGTAAACACATAAAAGGCATCGGCAAAGCTAAATTTTCTATTTGCATATTTAAGCTTAGTCCTTCGTTAAACTTCCTTTATCCTTGGGAAAAGGTATTTAGTTAGAGCATGTCCTTACCTACACTGAAAGGTGAAAAAGTTTAATAATTTTTTTCTTAACTCTTCTTCCCACCGATGCTGTATTTTTGTTATAAAAAGTCACAGAGACCCTTTCCTTGAATTTTTTGTGTTTTCTTTAACATCGATGAGTGAAAACCTCGGTCAGAGGAAAAACTAACAATTTTGACTAATCTAACCCCTGTGACAAATCCTTTCGTACAAATCTAATTAAAATCTCTCTCTTAAGCCAAATTTTGACATATTTCAATGCAAAAGATTAAATAAGTTGGTAGGTAACGCATTTTTACCATTTTTATCAAAACAACCCCTGAGGGAATTTCAGTCAGTTTAACGTAACTGAACCAGAACTTGTGGCTTGCATGATGATGGAAGATAGAAGAGCAAAAAAATTAATGTTCACAACCTTTGTCACTTAACACTTGAGTTTCCAACAATTCTCTTGAGTTCATTTTCATCATCGTGTTCTGTCTTTTTATTGCCCTTGAGATAAAAGAAGTAAGGAAAAAGCATAGAAAAGTCTTAACTCTTAACCAAGGTCATGACAATGGAAATACTGTCTCTCCAGTTCCTTAGCACCAACAAAAAAAAAAAATAAAATAAAAAAGGGTTGATACAGTAAGACATTTTATGCTTCGTTGATTTTTTTTATTTTTTTGTCACATTAAAGTTTTACAAGGATATTGAAAGGAAACTTGCGGAGGAGCTCATAGAAATGAGAATGTCAATTCACATGAATTGGTATCTCAGGAAGGATGCGAATAATCGATTTTATATAGTGCTGAGTGCAGTGACATAAAAACTATCTTTTAGAGATTTAGAAGCCAACAAAACCTATTTCATCAATAGCAGCTCATATATACCTTTCCAAAATGAGATAGAAGTGTATCAAATAAATCGTGATGTTCATTTTATTTTCTCTCAAAAATTTTACGTTGGTTGTTTTTTTTTCCGAACGTTGCTATCGGTGGTGGATGTTTTTATATGCATCAATAACTTCTTGAAACTCTTGGAAATCATACAATTTTACGATGTGTTACTTTGTGATAAAATCATTTTGACATGCATAAATGATTAAATAAATAAAATTCAATAAACTAGAGAATTTAAAATAAGGGATGAACCTTAACTTTGAAAAATCTACAACTTAAGTCGAGATAAATCGTTTGAAGATGAGTATGTATGTATCTAAAGTGGACTTATTTCCCTATGCGACTAGGAAGTCTAAAATGTTATGGAAATGTTATCATTGATATTCCGGTTATGTCAGATTTACAAGATTGCCACGAAATATCGGATAAATCACAAAATATCGGATAAATATATTTATTATTTCTACAACGTCATAATAATGGTGCGTTGATACTTTGCTGGTTTATTGGAAAACTGCCAGAAAACGACGACACACAAAGCAAATTCTCTCTTGTGTCAAATACAAAATGGCTTCAGTGCTGGGTGATAATGGTGATAATATAATTGAAGCTTTAAGCTTCATTTGCATTGTCAGTTTTTGTATTAAAAAGATTTGACAGATTCCATTTCTTTTAGACAATAGGTGTGTTCAGGAAAAAAAGATCTCAATTAGAGATTTCGCTCCTTCAAAAGTGATTTTTCAATATCTTCATCTTTCAGATGACAGCATAATATTGACAGCTATCTTCTTCTGCGACAATAGGTGGTAAAGAAAAATGAATTATCACAGGCTTTGCTCCCTCAAAAAATGAGCAAGTGAATCCAAACATTTTTTTCCTTAAAATTTTGTTAGCAATACTGTACAAAATATGCGGAAAAATCCCATTCATGTAACTGAGATTCTCTCACTGAGGTTTCTCATTTCCCTGAACATGCCTAGTGAAGCTGCAAACTGCAAGCTGTTACATGAAAAAGATCCCCAGCTAAATTGTTAGATTTTCCCATCAAAATACTGAAGAAACAAATTCTTGGATTCACTTTTTAAAATATTGAAATCTCTGATATCTAATTTCCTGAACGCACCTAATATCAAACAAGTTGATAGCTGTCAATTATTCCGTCATTTGTAAGATGAAGATTTATCAAAAATTAATGGTAATAGAGTATAAATTTGAAGTGGAAGAATTATTCAAGCTTTTAATTTGAGTCAATAGAAGCATCAGCCAATAAGAGTTTGGAGGAAGAAATACCCGGACAGCTTCTAAAATTGCGCAAAGCTGTTATTGGTGTGTTTAGGCTCTTAAAATTCATAATCTTAAAACCAAAACTTTTAAGCTACTTTGCTGTATTTACGAGGCTGTGGCCTTACAAGTAAATATAAGATCAAAGACTCTGCGATCGCTCAGTTCCTTAAAAGATAAAAGGTTTCCAAAGAACTATAGGTCCCAGCGTATGTGAGGAAGGGGGATTGTAATTCATCATGGGCCCTCTTCACCTATAACTTTCTTCATCTCACAAGTGTTAACAGGTTGAAGATTTGTTAAGTTTTTAATTAGCCAAGAATAAACTTCCCATTCCTAAAGAAATTGAACTCATTCAAAATGATTTGACCTCATTTTCGTAGTTAGGTATCAAAAAAAAAAAAAATTATGGGACATTAATTATTACAGATGATAATTGAATAGCTTGATTCGGATTTGTCTTTGTCTCTATCTTTGATTTTGATTGATTTGATTTGATTTAAACATAAATAACAGATAAATCATAAAACCATATTTCACCAGGTTATATTGAAAAAAAACCTGCCTTTAACACTTAAGCATTTCTGGAAAATTAATGTTCGAAATGCTTTCGAAAATAAATACGTCAATCGATATTCTAGAATGATTTATGTTGTAAATTATATCGTTTGTCTTTTGGGGAGGTAACAGCTTGGTAAAGGCAATTATTTACAAAATTAACTGAAAATAAACGAAAAACAATTAGGCATCGAGTATATAAAGTGGGTTGGTTGAAGGGGATCTCTGGGTGGTTGTTTCAAGCTAGAGAAAATAATATTTCATGAATCTTGAATTCAACACGGCATGAAAGACTCATTTGTCTTCAATTTAACTTCGTTAGAAAACGATTTGTCATTAATCATTTCATCGCAATGGAAAGACGTGTTTGCATGCAAACAATATTTATGGTATGATGGGAGAGATAACCATCGGATAATCTCTCTCATCCGGAGACAGAACATAATGATTCTCAAGGATTCACAAAACACTGGTCGATTCAAATATTTCATGGAGCTTAAAACTTTTAACACCTTCTGTGTAATACGTTACATGTCGCTTGTACACGTAACGATTCAGGTGCATTATGTACATATGTATTTTGAGTATGTTCAATAACAAAAACCCAGAAGGCATTTGGAAAAACGTTGATGTTTACACATGTTAATCGACAGTGCCAACCACATAGGTGGCCCATAGTAACCGAGCTCAGTGACCCAATTAGCACTTAAATGCGCTCCGTTTTGATAGTGTAACTCGTATTAACCTGTACATGAAGGGTGATTTTATTACAGAGAATCGTGGATATACCCCTTTACGGGTCTAAAAAGGGGAAAGTCCTTTGGTCCGCTTTATTCGCATGGCCAAGGATAGGATTTAGAAAACCAAAGTTAATCCCAGATCCACTGTGTCTCATTAAGGAAAGAGATCATGTCTTTGATCTTTATTTCAGAAAGTTCGTTCAAGTCTCCAAGAAAAGCCTTTCCAAATGATTGCGCTCTTATTCTGGCCAGAGCGCGGCGTTTACAGAGGAAATGAATGACTGTTTCCTTTACCTGCTGATCCCCATAACTACGATAATGAGTATTGTGGGGAATTCCAAGTTTCACCGCCACGGCCAGTGACCAGAAGAGGTTGCAACGACCCTTGCTATGTCTCGCCTGGGTGTTACTATCAGGTCAGTTGGTAAGGATTTATTGTAGGTGGGCCATATCTTTCTGGATATAACGCAGTTTGTTAAACTTCGATTTGATTCTGAAAGAAAAATTGGAAATATATTGCCCTTCACAACTCCAAGTGGAATGTTAACTCTTTCTGCAAGTGAGCTATGAATGGCTGATCCTTGCCTGGCCAGTTCGTTGGCCCTCTAGTTTTCCTCAATACCACAATGACCTGAAACCAAGAAAAGAGTGACCCTGAGGTTAGCGTTAAGGCTTGACAGCTCATCCCGACATTTCTGGACCAATTTAGAGGTTGATACATCCAAATCAATGGCTTTAACAGCTGCCTGACTGTCTGTCAGGATAGCGGTATTTCGGTAGTAATTCATGCTTGAAACACACTAGCAAAGTTGGGTAATCGAAAAGACCTAGAGATGCTCAAGAATTCGTAAAAAAATCCTGTGCCCATTACATAACATAACTTCCTTCCAAGAGGCAGTAACTGATTTTTTGTTCTTAGGTGGATGAGGCTTCGAATTGAACCCAGACCTCCGGCATGACTGTCCTACGCTATTCCCTGTATCCCATTGCTATTTTTATTAATTTAACTGCTTCCCTTTGCTGGTTTCCATCTTCGGAAAATTTTAAAGGCACAATTTAACAAGAGCCTCTTAGCTTGTCTTATAGCCAAAATTAAACCAATTTAAGAAATAAAAGCGATCAACTTTTAAAAAGGAGACAGCCACATAATAAATTTAAGGAACACATTTTGCATAATATTTTATAGTCAGATGTAATAAAATGAAAACCCTTGCATAAATATAAAGTTCATAGGGTCAAGATGTGACAAAACAATCTGTCACAATTAATTAACTTAGTAAGGATCTTTTCTAGGTAGAAATTAAATCTTACCCGGAAAATAAAGAACATTATGTAGAATCCTTTATGGTCGTATCTTCTAGTAATTTCATTCAACCAACTGAGTACAAAATATTTTTTTCTTCCTAGCTTCCTATAGAACAACAAGGATTTATTGTTACATGCGCATATATGCAATATAATTTAAGCAAAATCCTTTTTGTTAATACTTTTAATGATTTTACATAAACTTATCCCAGTTTTAATTCCCTAAGTAGGTATATTACAATTTCAGAAAGTTTTTGTAGGTCCCCGAACCAACAGTCTGGGATGAGTTAATCAATGGGATTTAAAGTGTTCGCATAATGTGGAAATACTTAAACCAAATCTTATATGATTATTTTTATCACGCAAATTCAAAGAAAACCCCATTTGTTGTTAAATACAAAGTACCTATTCTGCTTTGAAGAGGAACAAGAAGAAGGACTTTCTCATAAAAGAAGATTTTGTAGCCTTGAAATGTCACACAATGCCATTTTCGTTTGTCATTAGCTGATAGCACTTTATGTAGATTTTATACCCTGGAAGGGAGATGACGGGTATATGAAAGACGATTTACTATTTAGAACGAAGAGACTATCATATTGTTATACCTCATTGCCTTTTCATGAAGAAGAACGAAATGAGAAAAGTTATTTTATGTCAGTGTCAATCAAAATGTCACTCGCCCGAACAAATTGTCCTACTTCACCCGAAAATGTTTTACACACTAACTTTTTTGTGTTTGTTGTTGTTTTGCTATACTTTCACGTTTCTATTCAATGTTGACTCTCTCTCTCTCTTAAATGAGCCATCATCATCTATACTCTTCATAGTCTTCACTCTGTTTGAGCAATGAAAGTTTTCGCAGATTCACTTCGGGCAAGTAGGACGATGATGATGATTTATTATGTATTTTATGCACCTTTTACTCTCTATGTAGCTTCAAGGACTTTCAAGTATTTCAATTTTTATTTCTTTGTTTTTCTCTTTAGTATGGTTTACTGTATCTATGCACAAGTTTATAGGAAACTGCAAGCTAAATTGTCCTGCATTTCTTGGTGTTTGCACGTTTTGAGAAGGCATGCGATGGGTGGTATATAGGTAGTATACCTATGCCTTTCAATTGGTAACGGAAACTTAATGTACTTATGGTGTAGAACGCAACTCCTTGAAAATGCGGAAACATTAATTTTGAAAGTATGTACTTAGGAATCTTCTTCTATATTTCCCCAGTTGCACTGCACTTGAAGGGAAAACATTTTTCTCTTGATTGGTCTTGGATTATGGGTATTTAGGAAGAAAGAAGTAATTATTACACTTGACAACTAGAGATAGTGAGCTTATCAACACTTGGGCAAGATGAGAAAATACTTCCAGGGGTGGATTTGCCATAAAATGAACAAACTCTCGGATGAACTTAATTCACTATTGATTTTGTCACTCTTATTACATATTCTAGAAACATATAAATGGTCTTCAGATGTGCATTACAGGCCTGTAGAGTGAGAGTGTATAAGTTTTTCCCCAAATTGATTGTTACACTCCGAATTGTTCCAAGGAATACCAATTCACATGCAGATAACGGGTGATTTTTTAGCTGGTTTGGTTTTGGCAACACTGGTTTTGACAGCTGACGTGTGTTTAGTACCTTGTGTCACTGTCAAACAGCTTCAATTTGGTTTGCAATTTAACCATGGATCGTCTTACAAATGAACAACGCTTGCAAATTATTGAATTTTACTATCAAAATTCGTGCTCGGTTCGAAATGTTCATCGCGCGCTGCTTGTGTTCAGCGATGAGGCTCATTTTTGGTTGAATGGGTACGTAAATAAGCAAAATTGCCGCATTTGGAGTGAAGATCAGCCAGAAGCATTGCAACAGCTACCAATGCATCCCGAAAAAGCCACTGTTTGGTGCGGTTTATGGGCCGGCGGCATTATTGGGCCATATTTCTTCAAAGATGATGCGAATCGCAGCGTTACTGTCAATGGTGAACGCTAACGAGCGATGATAACAAACTTTTTTTTGCCCGAAATGGAAGTTCTTGACTTGCATGATATGTGGTTTCAACAAGACGGTGCCACATGCCACACAGCACGCGAAACAATGGCGCAATTGCGAGGCGAGTTTGGTGAACAGTTAATTTCACGTTTCGGGCCGGTCAATTGGCCGCCTAGATCGTGCGATTTGACACCATTAGATTATTTTTTGTGGGGGTATGTCAAGGCTAATGTCTATAGGGACAAGCCCGCTTCGATTGACGCACTGGAAGCCAACATCCATGCATTCATTCGTGAGATACCGGCCGATATGTGTGAAAGAGTATGCCAAAATTGGACTCAGCGGATCGGCTACCTGAGACGCAGACGCGGTCAACATTTGCATGAAATTATCTTTAAACATTAAATTGCTAGGTTCAAACTATCGATTCAAATAAATATTTCATTCATTTTTTTCGAATTTTTTGTGTTTTTTTTTTTAAAAAAGTTCTAAACCTCTTAAAAAATCACCCATTAGATGGGGATCTCCGCTAACTATTGTGCGAGTGAGCTGGTGAGGTCTTTGGTGGGCCACATCGGAGCATGATACTGGTTGATCTCTTCAACAAATCCGATCAGGTGTGTCTTTCAATTAACTTAAAGCTATAATGTCTTCCATGTCATAATGTATTGTGATGGTATCAAAACAGCGTCGAATTCCAATGTGGGCCAATAAACAGGGCTTTTCGAAGCCATCGTATTCCAAATACGGCCCTGAAAACGTCTTAGGTACATATCTATTTCCATATAAACCAAACTATAAACCAAATGGAAAGTTGCTGACTTAAATTAATACGAATATCCTTTTTCCCTTATGAGCTTCTAGGAAATCCTAGATGGACAAAATCTTACATTTAAATGTAGGTAGTAAAGAGGTATATTCAAGTGAAGAAATGTATCTTTTCATTGAATACATGTAGGTATATGTTTGTATATGTAGAAGAATTCTGGTGAGAATTTTGTAAAGTATATACATAGGTAAGAACCGAACTCTATTACGACTACGAAGCTGTAAAACTGGTTGCATGGTATCACGTTTTTGTCATTTCTGCTTAATATTTAATTAAATTATGAAAGGCAAAGCTTATGTAGGTCACACAGCAGAGTCATGGCTCATGGGATCTAACTTTTTTTTTTTTTTGTATAAAAAAGGTATGAAAAAGGTTGGTGGTGCGATATAGGGGCAGAAAAAAAATGAAATTCTACTTAAAAGAAAGTAAAAAAAACAACCTTGAGATCTTCTGGTGTTCACAGAGCTCTGGGCATTAAACTAATGATACCAATATTACAGAGACAACTGCTTAACGAGGATAGTGCGGTGTCGGTGTCTGAATAAAGGGTTTGTTTCATTTTATTTAAGTATGCCAGTAGGAAATGTTATGAAGCATGAATCTAAATAGGTTTTCGCGTTTTAATGATATAAATGTAGCTTAGATACATCTTAGTTAAAAAAAAGGTACTCGCTCTGATGGTGTTTAGTTGGGACAGGCTGTTTATTATGTTTTAGCTAAGATTAAGCTGACGAAGGACTATTTACAGTTATTCAATTTCTTTTTTTTTATGACAGATTTTGAAATTTTTTTGAATGTTAAACACAAAAAAGATGAAGAGAATAGTTGCATTCTGCAAGACCTGTGTAAGCATCGTAGGCAGTTCTACAAAAAATTAAGCTTCCGGCCCGGCAGTTTGACCGTAGCGTAGGCCAAAAATATTTAAACTGAAGCAAATCCGGGAATAAACCAATGAATTCCAAAACCAATTAATTTGAGTAAAAAACAGAAATGTATTCATTGATTTCATTAGAAAGCATTCATCGGCAAGAGCTCTATATGGCGAGACAGATTTGTCTCGCAAAAATAAAACAATGTGCATGTGCAACTAAGGTGTACATCCTCTGAATTATCCCAAACATCACAGGATTTCGACATTTTCCCAACTTCTTCTTGGAGCTGGTATGGCGCAAGGCAGGTGTTGGCATAGCACTTTCTCAACAGATTATAAAAGGTTTTTCAACAGGGACGCTACAAAAGTAGAGCAACAGGGACAGCAAACGACGCCATATTTCTTGCCGTTCTTTTCACAATTCTCTTCAGTAAGGTTTGCCATTTGGGCTGCAATCAAAGCAATTGATAGCTGCCTGGTAACCTCAAAGTTGGTAAATCAATGCAGAGGTGAGCTCGCAGGCTTTGGCGAAAGCACTAAAATCTCACTCATATGGGTCCCAGGCCATAGTGACATCCAAGGCAATGAGCACGCAGATGAGCTTGCCAGGCAGGGATCAGCCCTTCCCATCTCTCAGGCAGAAGAAGTCGACCTTCCACTGGGATTCGTGAAGGGCAAAATATATGACCATTTCCTATCTGAATCAATAAAAAGGTGGCAAGGTCTGTCAAACTGTAAGATATCTAGGAAGATATGGCCTACCTATGACAAAAGCAGATCAATTGAATTAATAAAGCGAAATAGAACAGATACGGCCAGGATCGTTGCAGTCATCACTGGCCATTGGCCAATAGGAGAACACGCGGCTAAGCTACGGATACCTTTTAATAGTTTCTGCCGAAGCTGCAAGAATCCCCTAGAGAGAGAAACCATCGAACATTTTCTCTGTGACTGCCCAGCCCTGGCCAGATCTCGCTTCCTGGCATTTGGAAGCCCTTTTCTTGATAACCTAACCGTGCTGTCGAACAAAAGGATAAATGACTTTATCTCTTTTCTAAATAGCACCAGATGGATCTAATAGATCAAACAATAACTTCACCACAGCACTTGCATTGGAAGTGGGAGGACTGGCGATGGTCTAACGGGATTCGGTGAATCGGTAGTCGTGGACTGTATCGCTATCGACTCCGGTTCGGGCCCGATGGACCATTGCTGGGCTAATAAGTTAGGTAAACAAAATAAATACAAAAATCATATACAAATATCGTCACTAACTCCCCGCACTACCTCTTAATACATAACTGGGGAAGGACTTAAAAGTCTGCCAAAACCTAACCAGGTTTACCTTGACTTTGAAAAAGCCCAACCACAAGTAAATCTAGTGATAGGTTATACGGACGGCTCTCAATCCAACTACCTAGCACACAGTGTGAGCTTAACATTCCCCTGAGGTCAAGAGTACAGACCAAAACCTAGTCCCTATATCAATCAACAAACTCGGCTTTAACTTTTCGGACAATCACCACCTCTATAACTGGTGCAAACCTTAAAGCACTGATATATACCTAGTAGGTATTACCTTGCTTAGTATAGGCAAAGCCACGAGTGGATCTGGTGAAGGGCTATATGGTTGGATCGCAACCCCACCGGAACCACCTAGCACACAGTCGTGAGCTTGGTGCTCTTGTAGGGCTGCGTGATAAAACAATAACCTAGTCCCCCAAGTAATTTTGTCTAGTTTAATAAAAGAAAAAAAAAACAACCCCTATATCAAGAAACAAATCAGGTCAAACGAGTTATGGTATCAAAACGGCGCACAACAGCGCTAATTGGGTTCTACGGGAACAGGTGTTCTCAGAACCGCCATTTTACCTACCTACCTACCTAAGGTTTGCCATTTCATGATGGAAAGGTATACGAGCCCACAAGGAGTCGAAATTATTAAAATTTACTAACGAAATTCGGAGTCAGTGGCCTCAACGTTAAGAGCGCTAAAAATCGAAAAATCATCTTCAGGGATGAGGCCCATTTTTGGCTGAATGGCTTCGTCAATGAACAAAATATGCGGTATTGGTCAGGCAGCAATCCACACGTACTCCATGATTCATCATTGTATCCCGAAAAAATTACGGTTTGGTGCGGTTTATGGGCTGGCGGCGTCATTGGGCCGTACTTCTTCCGTGATGATCAAGACCGGCACGTTACTGTGAATGGGGATCGCTACCCTTCAATGATAACCGAATATTTTTGACCCCAATTGGATGATATGGACTTGGAGGACATGTGGTTCTAGCAGGACGGCGCAATAAGCCACACAGCGAATGTCAAAATCAATTTATTGGAAACCAAGTTTCTAGAACGTGTTATCTCACGAAATGGTCCAGTCGCTTGGCCGCCTCGGTCGTGCGATTTGACGCCGTTAGACTATTTCCTGGTGGGCTACGTCAAGTCTATGGTCTATGCCAACAAGCCAGCGACGATTGCAGCAGTATCGGCCGATTTATGCTTGAAAACCGTCGAAAATTGGGTTCAGCGTCTGGACTTCTGCAAGCGTGCCCGTGGTGGCCATGCAATAGAAATCGAGTTCCATACATAATGACATCAAACTTACTTTCACAGGGATAAAGAATTTTATTGATATCCAAAACCGTTTTTGTTTTATTTAAAAAAACTTTTGTAGCGCTCTTATTGAAAAACCCGATATAAAAGGGTGTTCAGCGGAATATTTTCAACTTTAAAATTCAATATAAAAAAAAAACTACATAGTTTTTATTTCAATTAAATGCAGAGTTACAGTGCGGATTTTATTTTTTAAAAACGATATCATCCAAATGATGGCCGTTTTTTCAATGCACTCTTGCAGTCGGATCCTTACTTTTGCGATTACAAGACGGCAAAGCGCTGGAGTAATGCTTTGAATTTCATGGCGAATATTTTCCTGCAGGGCCTGAATTGTCCGGGGATTGTTATTTTAAACCTTTGATTTGAGGTATCCCCATAAAAAGAAATCGCAAGGTGTGAGGTTCGGCGACCGAGGCGGCCATGGAATGTCTCCGTACTTGCTGATTAGTTTATTCGGAAGAACTATCTTTAGCTTTTCCATCGACACCCTAGCTGTGTGCGGAGTGGCATTGTCCTGTTGAAATTGTTTTCGGCTGTTGTACCCTGAATACAGCTGCAATTGCGGTAACAGAAACTCATCAATTATACGGCAATACACCGGAGCAGTGACTGTCTCACCTTAGTTAAAAAAAAATAAGTGCCAATTACCCCGCTCACTGAAATGGCTCACCAAATTGTCGTTTTTAAACAATGTAAACGTTTTTGATGGCATTCTCTAGGATTGTTGGGCCACCAGTATCGCATATTTTGTTTGTTAACATGTCCATCAATGTGGAAATGTGCTTTGTCACTGAATAAAATGTTTCCAAGCGTAAGTGCTGTCCAAAAACGTTCCAGCAGTTCTTGCGAAGGATTCTCGCAAAGGATATAGTCATTTTCGTTGAGATACTGAACAATTTGCATTTTTTACAGGTGGAGCTTTAATTTATTTTTCAAAATAACATGCACTGTTGTTTTTTTTTATTCCTGTGGAGGCCGCAATCTTCATTATGGATTTACGTGGATTTCGAATAATTTCATTTCAAACTTGAGACACATGTTCTGGCGTTGTTGCTGACTGTGATGGCCCAGGAATAGGTCTATTGACCATTGTGCCTTCTTGCCTGAATCTTTGTACCCACGACCAGATAATTTGCGTGGTCGGCCCATCACTTAGTAGTCGAATATTAAAATGAGTACAAAAAGCGCGACGCGCACGTACCAATGATTCACCGCATTTCAAATACAGCTCCACCGCAAATGCGCGGTGCGCTTCCGACCAGTGACTCATGTCGACCCCTCCTGCTTAACTCAACCCGCTAGTATTTCTATAATCGCAATTTAAAGTTGAAAAATTCCCGCTGGACACCCTTTATAATGTTAAACAAGGAAGGAAGGTAGTTAGAGAATATCGACTTACAGGCAACATAAGTAAAGTGAATAATTCTGAAACAAAATATTTTAAAAATTGTTTCGGATAAAGATATTTTCCCTGACTATGTTGGACAATCAACGGGCATGATGTGGCAAGATACATATTAAAAAAGCTTTTCATTCTGTATGGCACAGTCGAATAATATATAAAATGATAAAGTTCGACTTTCCCTTGTATCTGTGGAAAATCTATCAGACTTTCTTATGCGGTAGATGTTTATAAGATCATGTTAATAATCGTGATGTTTCTATCTATCATGTTATTTTTTTGATTGTGGTGTGCCCCAGGACTCACCACTGGGTCCTGCTTTATACAATATCTACATTTTGGATTTTCCAAATCTAAACAACAATGTAAATCAGTTTTTTGTTGCTGATGACACTGCAGTGGTTGTTTCACATGATTCTTCTCTCAACATTGAGATAAATCTGAAACATATGAAGGTTTTTATAATACAAATTCTATATGCTACCAAGTAGAAGACTTAGCACTATTTAATTGGACTTGTTGAATGATTGATTCAAAATAGCTTTTAACGGCCTTTTAGTACATGAAACATGCAACCGAAATTCGAGTTAATTACCATAGCAAATGAAAAATTAAGCTAAATGTTTGGAAAATGAACGCCATATTTTTTACTCGAAAAAAAGCCTGTTATCTCATTCCCAGAGCAGTCAGCTCCAAATAGGTGGTACCACAATAGCATGTGGGAGCAATCTGCCACACGCTGTTTAGGTTGTGCAGATTGAGGAAAAGGGACCCCACAAAGACACAAAGAAAACATAAAAACTGGAAACAGGAACCGGAACTTCTAAGCTCTTTTATTATTTATCAACTATATATATGTATGTATTTTGTTTTCAATAATTTTATCAGTATTGACTCCATCGATTTTTGTGTCAAGAGTTATTTATTTACATATGTACATACATACATACATACATATGTATGTTTTTCGAATAAGTAAAGTTATTTTTGTTAAAGATAATGATCGATGGATTATGCCACCTCATGTGTTGTTCAAGTGCTAGCCAACGGAAATTATAATATTGGTTCATTATGACAAAATTATGGTTATCGTTTAATGTGGCAATTAAAATCATCCCTCTCTTGTTATTAAACCCATACTATTTGACAGCATTAACAGGAGAACTATGTTATTTATTATACAAATTTTATTTGATTTGACATTTGATTGAAAGTTGTTTTACTTTTCCGTGTGGTTTTACGATAGAAAGAGTTATACATGAAAAATGTTATAGTTATAATGGGTGATTTTTTAAGAGGTTTAGAACTTTTTTTTAAAAAAAAAACACAAAAACTTCGAAAAATGAATGAAATATTTATTTGAATCGATAGTTTGAACCTTGCAATTTAATGTTTAAAGATAATTTCATGCAAATGTTGACCGCGGCTGCGTCTCAGGTAGCCCATCCGCTGAGTCCAATTTTGGCATACTCTTTCACACATATCGGCCGGTATCTCACGAATGAATGCATGGATGTTGGCTTCCAGTGCGTCAATCGAAGCGGGCTTGTCCCTATAGACATCATCCTTGACATACCCCCACAAAAAATAATCTAATGGTGTCAAATCGCACGATCTAGGCGGCCAATTGATCGGCCCGAAACGTGAAATTAACTGTTCACCAAACTCGCCTCGCAATTGCGCCATTGTTTCGCGTGTTGTGTGGCATGTGGCACCGTCTTGGTGAAACCACATATCATGCAAGTCAAGAACTTCCATTTCGGGCAAAAAAAAGTTTGTTATCATCGCTCGGTAGCGTTCACCATTGACAGTAACGCTGCGATTCGCATCATCTTTAAAGAAATAGGCCCAATAATGCCGCCGGCCCATAAACCGCACCAAACAGTGGCTTTTTCGGGATGCATTGGTAGCTGTTGCAATGCTTCTGGCTGATCTTCACTCCAAATGCGGCAATTTTGCTTATTTACGTACCCATTCAACCAAAAATGAGCCTCATCGCTGAACACAAGCAGCGCGCGATGAACATTTCGAACCGAGCACGAATTTTGATAGTAAAATTCAATAATTTGCAAGCGTTGTTCATTTGTAAGACGATCCATGGTTAAATTGCAAACCAAACTGAAGCTGTTTGACAGTGACACAAGGTACTAAACACACGTCAGCTGTCAAAACCAGTGTTGCCAAAACCAAACCAGCTAAAAAATCACCCGTTATTTATATTCATCATATATAAGTGTTCCATGGAAAGTAATGTTAAAGTATTGAGGAGACTGAAACAGTTTGCAAATTACAGATTTTCTATGTTCGGTTTATATTTTGCAATTGATTTTTAACTAACAATCTCGATGAGGTAGGAAATGTACGACTTTACAGAACGTAATTAATAATCATTTTACTGCTTCTTCGCTTTAAAAGTACAAAATAGAAATTTTAAAATTCACTTTGGACATTTTTTAAGTGTCAAAGTCAAAAGAATATGTTTGGTAAAAGAATTGCACACTCGGGCGTATACGTACTTTTTTTTTTTATTTGATGCTGTTAGATAATAATGTTGTTGGATATTAGTAAAAGATGTATGTAGGTTAACTGGAACTTTATAATAGTAAAATGATAATTATTAGTTGATAATATATTTACATCATTTGTGATTAACTTCGCATGCCCATAATAGCCCGCTAAGAACCATTTATATTTGACATACCCTTAATTTATTTAATTTAGTTTTGAAATTTCAAAAAATCAGAAGCCAATAAGTAGTTTAAGGAGTTACGATTGCTTAAGGCCAAACATTTACAAAATCGTTAGTTGGAAAAGTTTTTTCTTACGGTCGCCTTTCTAACTAAAATTACAACACTATGCATTTAAATATCTATATTTTCTCACAAATCATGCTTACTATGGGTATCTTCATTTTCTTTCAAGTCAGTCAATCAATGCTCGTATAAGTGCTGCTAAGATTTTTATATAGATTTTCACTATATTATTGAATAATGCAGGGATTATGCCACACATTTGGATAGAAAAACAATCTGTCACGTCAATCCACACCACTCAAATCAATCAAAAAAATCTCAACGAAATTAATTCTCTATATTAACTTGATATTGCATACAAAATTTAAATTGCTTTTTTTATGAAATAAACAAAATAAATGAGGACTCCTTTAACGTTCTGCTATGTTTTCATAAAATATCGATTAAGCAACAGCTGGCTTTGCTTCATATATTGATAGGTTCAGATTATAATCAATTTTTTGATAATCATACTCACGCCTGTGGATATTGATGTTTATAAAGAATTAAGGAAAATAAATCGAGATTATTTTAAAATGTTTATCATAAATACGTAATTATTCGTAGAATGTTTAAGCCATTTTCAGAACACGAAAACACACACATATGTTTTTAATTTCCGGCATTAAGGTCGCATATTGCAGGAAATAATAATAATTTGATGATAATTCTATTCGATATTGTTAAACAAGAATTTCCCTGATACAATATAGTATTGTTTTAACTCTTGGCCTTTATTAATTGAATGGGCAAGTTTAATGCAAATTTGCACATGTTTTACTCGAATAGTGTTTTTAATTTTGTACATCTAAAATTTCAATCATTTAAAAACAAATTTTTAGGCACAAATAAGCCATTTTTTCGGAAACTATTTAATCAATTTTACCAGTTTCATAATTCTAAATTTATGTTCAATATTTCAAGCTACCCTATCCCTTTTTAAAGCAGTTTTTTTTCTTGAAATTTTAATTAAATGTAATTTATTTGCAAATCAAATACAACTCATACATATAAACTTCAAAATATCATACTACAGCCATAGTCAATTTGAGTAAGTATAAATTTAGCTAAATTGAATTATTTGTAAACTATGCTTAAAAACATGTCGTATCTGTTTTGAAAGTTTTCAAGAACTAGTTATTCAAAAACCAAAACATCATACGCTGACATGTATACATACATACCTTTGTAAAATTTATGATTTTAATTGAAATTCCATCTGCAACACTCTTTGTAAAGCAATTTTAAAAAATATTAGTGCTATTTTTTACCTAGAACTTGCATATATGTAGATATCCAAAAATTGATAGCTGTCATTTGTGGAATTTAAATTTAATCCAAACTGATTTTATAAAAAAAAAATGAATTCTGTTTACAAAACAAGATTGTAGAACTCTTATATTTCTCCGAATACATGGCATATTATGTAAATTAAATCGGTTGACAATTTTGGTTATGAATTTTTAGAATGGCAATAAATTGAATGTCATGGCAATGGTTATGTGTATGCGATAGCATGTTCATGTTGACATATTGAATTTAATGCTGAATTTTTGAGCGTTTAGAATGTGCTTTCGTATATTAAATATTGTCTGGGTTTTCTACAATTACTTATGTATTATTTTTACATGCAAAAGTTTAAATTTGTCATTATTTTTACTAAAACTTCATTTTGAATTCATAGCAGTTGGTCATTAATTGAGATTATAGTACCAACACGCCATTATATTTTTACTTATTATATTTTGTATGAAAAAAATTGAATGTGAATGTACTCTGTTCGTTACTGTAAATTGCAAGAACTACCCTATAGTCAATGTACTGTAGAAGTGACCCTGATTTGCAAGTCAGATTGTACACAAAAGGATTTCAATGGCAAAAAGCTACATTGGGATTATGTCTTATAATCGTTAAGGGAAGATCATAAGGATAGACCGCTTAGCCTTTTTTAGTTAAATTCGACTTTCCATTACATAATGGCGTATGTTTGAACCGCAGAAAACCTTTTAATGCTTATTATTTTTTTTTAGTTTTTTGTTCTCAGGTTAAAGCTTAGTGGACGAAATTCAATGTTCGATATATTTTTGTCGAAGTTTTCGATCAATGGAATTTTATTGCTTTTACTGCGAATTTGTTCTGAAAGATCTTCTTACAACTGAAGGTAGAAAAAATATATATTGTTCCAATATTATTTCGCGAATGTTAAAAGACGATTAGGATGACGAAGAAAACTAAAAGACCGCGACTCAGGATTATAAACGAATCCAATTATAATTAAAAACACAAACGAATTTATTTTATTATTAAAATTGTGCAACCTACACGCACGAAAGAAAAGATCGAATTGACGAACTGTCAAACGATCAACCAAAGATGAGAGATAAGAGAGAGACCTAATATTGCAACAACACTGCAACAACGATGCAGCCAACCGGCTAGTCAGCTGGGGGTGGGTTCGTCGAATTAAGAAGATGTTATGTATGTATACACGAGAGGTGGAAAAATGTAATCGAATTAATTTTGTTAATATCCAATTGTTGGTGATTTAAAAAAAAGGAATCGAATTAAATGTAGGTAGGTAAATACAGGGGCGTACTTACGCTACAGGGTGGGCGCCAGGAAACTGTTGAGGGTCGTTTGCCTTAACCGGGAAGCTGAAATTCGTCTTCAAAATTTTGAAGGAAACGCAAATATTTTTATCCCCAAGGGGAAGTTTAGAAGTTTATTTTAAAATATCTGGGAAACCTTGGCTTGCGCCTGGATTAAAACCCAGAATTTTTTCGATAAAAAGATGAGTACAAAAATGAATTATTGTTCGAAGAACAATCGAAAGAAAAATGAAACAAAGAAAAATTACAAAAATAAAGACCGTAAGAATGGACCGCTATCACTCGGTCCCGAAATAAAACGGACAAAGAAAACTAACTTTAAAAATGGGTCACGAGTTCCACAAAACTACAGGGATAAAACGAAAAGTATTCAAGGGCAAACCGAATATTTTATTTCTCAATCAACACTTTCTAAAACGAATTAAACACTAAATAATCACTCTACTTATCTTCTTTTTTTTCTAGTTCTTTTTCCTTCCTTCTTTTTCCTCACTTATTTATTCGCCCTGTTCTGGCGACTCCAAATTAAACTCCTTTCTGGAAACTAGCTCCTTCACCCAAACACTTTCAAAAACAAATTCTAAAAACTTTTGCCAACTTTTCAAACTAATATTCTATTTTCAACTTTTTGTTCTTCTTTCAAATTTCTCAAACTTTTAACAGAACCTCTATTGGCTTTTCTGGTCAACCAAGAAGTGGTTGGTCATGCGTAGCCTATTCGTCTTCCTTGGCCCCTCTCTCACTCACACACTCACACTCTCAAACAAAAGCTTTCGTGGAACTCGGTTGCGGTACCACTCCGACGTTGAGTTCCATCGAAACTCTCTTTCACTCACACACTCAATGGATTCCCCAAGTTGTTGGCGTTCTTCCAAAACTTGACGAATTCTCGGCCGAATTCAGACTTATTCACAATAACTATTTTCGAGAAAAGCAAAAGAATACAAAAAGTTGAAAATATTATTCTGAGCATTTTCTCAGCTACTCTACTCAATATAATTTTTTGAAAATGTTTCGAAGAAGGAGCCTACAATTTAATATCGATTTTCTTAACATATTGAGGAAACGAAGGAGGAAGGCAAATACTCAAATTAACTAATTATCGCGCAATCTACTATTCAGTAGACCCTTGTGCAGATTTGGGGAATTGGGGACTAGCGTTTAGCGTTCCATTCTTTTCTGCGGTCGATGTTAGATTAAGATTAAATTTATATTTTAGGATGGGCTTATAGCCATGATTAAAAAAGAAAGTTAACTTTAGGTTGGTTTAATGATATTGTTGTTGTGTTGTTGTTTAGGTAATATCCACTTTAAGTGTACGTGTATGTTTCGTTCTGGCGTCTTCTCTGAATATTGTTATTTGTATTATGAGCTTCCTCTCTATATAGATGGCGTGCGTGTCTCCAGCCCATCCGCTGGCTCAACACGGTCGAGCCAAGTGTTACCTACTTTGTCATCCTCTCCGAGTCACCCTTAAACTCCCATAGGAATGGTTGGGATGGAGGGGAAAACAGATATCAAGGGTTAGACCATGACCAAACAACATGGTCAGAAGAAGGTTTTAAGAACCAATTAAAGAATGGTTTTGTTGCGGCAAATCTTACCGTAACAATATTTCTATTTTACCTAAATAAGAACTTCTTTCATTTATTTCATTTTTCATTTATTTATTTTATTTTTTCTAAACAGTAAGATATGATATCATGTACATTCTAATTTAGTTTGAATTCTTTGGTGATTCCATATATGCATTCACATCAGCTCTTTTTAGTCTTCTACTTTTGGAAAAATGTTTACGGGGCAGTCTCTCCACCACAGCTCCTAATAAAGCCTGATATACATCTACTCATAGTGCAAAAGTCATCTAGAGCTCTTTTTCATTTTGTGTTTTGTGTTCACACTGGATCTCCAGTTCCATAATTTCTCTGCCAGCTCGTCTAATATTAGATTAATTTCAGGTATGAATATGTTATTATGTTGCTAGTTTTTATTTGACTTTAAGATATTTCTTATACCAATGCCAATACCTTTCAGAAAATTAGACAATCTTTTTTTGTTAAGAGAACTGCACTGGTTCGTTTATGCATCGAGAAACTCTCTCACATCAAAATATTTTTATTTAGGATTGTTTTAAAAATTTAAATTTTCGGGTTGTTTTTCATCTTGGGTCCAACTGTCTGTAGTCATTCCCGTATTTAACCCAACCCAAGCTCAGTGCCATCTACACGCTGAAAATAATTTTTAATTGAGAGCAATAATATCGATTAAAAGTAACGAAGTCTCGTTTAAAAACAACAGAGTGCACTTTGCTAAAATTAACGTATTTAACTCGGTTAAATTAAATTGTTAAAAAAAAACTTCCTAACACCAAACAATAAACTTCCCTGTAATTGGCAAGTTTTAAGGTTGGTAATGTTTAACGAGTAACTTGTTTAGATCAAATAATTGCATTTAATTGATTTCAGACTTCTTTCAATCTTCTTGTTCGAAAAATTATCTTGTTTAAATTTAATTAATTTAAAATTAATATAATAGACTGAGGAGTCTGATGATTGGCCTGATGACAGTCATGAAATAGCTACACCTACAGCCTATGAATAGTTGGTTGTTATTTTATTTTAAACCTTCAGATTTATTAAATTCTAGCTGACCCGCCCAGCTTCACACGGGTAGACAAACCTAAGCTTCGCAAAAAATTACAAATTTTCTACTACTTACTGAGTTTTGACCCACTTCACGTTATAAATGGTGAAATTCGTTAAAATATGATCATTTACGTCCAAAATTTATTATTATTAACATTTTGAAAAAAAAATATCCCGAAAGCCTTTTCCTAAGAAAAAACTTTCAAACAAAAAAGAATTTAATTTTTAACTTTTTTTTAGTGAAATTTTTGAAAAAGTTGAATGTTAGATATAAACATATAAGAGAATAGCTAAAGATGATTCTCAAGATTAATTCATTCACTTGTTCCCAACGTTTCGACAGTGGTTGCCGCCTTTTTCAGGGGATTTGTATTTATAAAAAAACAAGCATTTACATAAAAGTGAAAATGTATGTAGGGTGGACATGATATACACTTTCATAAACTTGAACAACAGTCCAATAAGTACATTCAAGTTTTGGATCTACTGTTGGAAACTATAAGGAGCAGTACACCGCTGAGATGTTTTGTATATCTTGTTTACGGTTCATGTGGTTCTTGTTATTGATTATGTGTAGTGTTTCTAACGTGTAGCGTTTGCAAGTGTGTTTCTACATTGCCAAGATCTCCATACCATCAAAGTCCGGTTAGTGGCCGCTTTCAACGCTGTGCCAAGCAAGTGCCATCTTTCCAGAATTTTTCGAACGAATGTCAGACTTGTGACCCGACCAACAAAGCCAATAAGAATCATCTTTTATTATTCTCAGATATACATCAAAAAAGAATTTCTTGAAAAGGACAATTTTTTATTTTTTCCCCATTTCATCCTACAAATAACAATTTTTTTAAAAAATATCCCTCAAACCATTTCCTAAGAAAAACTCTTCAAACAAAAACGAATTTGTTCAATCGGACACTGTTTACGTTTACCCCATTTCCTAAGAAAAACCTTTCAAACACAAAAAAGAGTTTCTTAAATCGGACAATTATTTTATATTTACCTCATTTCACCCTACAAATAAGAAAAGTTGAAGAAGAATATCCCAAAAGCCATTTCCCAACCGCCTACAGCACCATTTGTTAAACGGTAATTGAATTGAACTAAAAAACGAAATATTCTCCTGCAGCGCCACCTGTTAAGACTTTTTCGATTTTTTTTTGTTCCTAAACCTTAGCGTTTCAATTACAAACAAACCAGTAGAAAAAAGTACACAATTTGGTGCAGTCGTTCTCAAGTTTTAAGCATCCGAACCCACCACGATTTATTTTTATAAAGGGTTTTCCAATAAGATGTGTTATTTTCATATTCAAAGAAAAATAGCATTTTTTGAGATAAATGATCGGATGTTTATTTCATAATAAAGAGGAAAATATGCCGTTAATAATGGAACACAACATAAGCCAAATGGCCACCACGACCACGCTTGCACGACCATATCCTTTTCATGAAATTTTCCATAACCAAATCGCAAAGTGGCTGCCCTATGTCCTCGATAGCCTCACGAATTCCATCTTTGAGGTCTTGAATTGACGCTGGGCTGTTGGTGTAGACCTTATATTTCACGTGGCCACAAAGGAAGAAGTCGCAAGGTGTTAAATCACAAGATCTCGGTGGCCAATTGTGATCACCTCTTCGAGAGATAACACGGTCCGGAAACTTTTCCCGTAAAAGATCGATGGTTTCATTGCTTGTGTGGCACGTAGCGCCGTCTTGTTGAAAGTAAACGTTGTCCAGATCAATACCATCCAATTCCGGCCATAAAAAATCATTAATCATCTCTCGATAGCGCAATCCATTGACCGTAACTGTTGCTCCAGCCTCATTTTCGAAAAAGTAAGGTCCAATGACCCCGCCGGACCATAAACCGCACCAAACAGTCACGCGTTGAGGATGGAGAGGCTTTTCAACAATAACTCTTGGGTTTTCCGAGCCCCAGATGCGACAGTTTTGCTTGTTGACGTAGCCTCCGAGGTGGAAATGGGCCTCATCAGTCAAGATGATTTTTCGATGAAATTCCGGATCATTTTCATACTTTTCAAGGACCCAATCAGCAAAGACACGACGTTGTTGATGATCAGCCGGCTTGAGTTCTTGTGTTAACTGAACTTTATAAGCCTTAAGACCCAAGTCTTTATGCAAAATACGGTGTAATAACGTTTGTGGAATGCCTGGGTTTTATTCAACACTTTGGGCTACAACAGCAATATTCTCAGTTGTTCTTGAGCGACGTGCACGGGTTTTATTCTTCACATCACTAACTTGTCCCAACAGCTCGAATTTGTCCACCAATTTCTGTATTGCGGTCCGACAAGGTGCTTCACGACGACCCAAAAATGTTTTAGTTTTACGAACCGTCTCTGCCAAATTTTCACCATTTTTATAGTGAATTTTAATAATTTCAATGCGTTGTTGAAGCGTGTATCGTTCCATTTTTATTAATGGCGTAGTTTCTACTTGTCAAATGTCAAAAAATTACAGCTTCAAAAGTGACAGCTACCGAAATAGCGGGCTATTCAAAATAACACCTCTTATTGGAAAACCCTTTATATTAGCAGTCTCAGTTGTTTACTCTTAAACGAATCTTGCATCGATTTTAAGTAATCGTTTTTCTGGAGACATTTGTGTTTATATGGCTACTTAAATTGGTTAAAAAATTGATTTATTATTTAATTAATTTTCATCACAAAACTTGTTGCGGCATCTAAATAAAGGTAATAAGGATGGTTGAATAGAGTTCTGAGAATCGCAACGTTAAACAGCATCACGTATGAGATGAAACAAGAAAGCTATTTCTATTTATGCTTCGTGCAAACTGTATTGTTAACCCCCATAGAAAGCCATCATTGACGGGGCCAAAACCCTGTTTTACAAAATCCTATTAAGCTATTTCTAATCACGTTGTACTCATTTTCAACATAAAAAATGAAAACCAAACACAGAACCAACAAATTGACAAATTACACAACTCGTCATTAAAAAAGTTCAAAACGCTTAAAGCGAAACAAAAAAAAATTAAAAACCCTTCAGATTGCATACAAAGTATTGTATTGTGCATAAAAATCACAAAAGTCAATGAAAGCTCTGTGTGGTGTGTCAAGCTATCACTGATAAATTTAATATCCTCAAACAAATAACGAAAAACTTTTTTTAACTAATATTCCTGGATTTCAAGAACATTTGTATGGGTAACGTATAACGTGACTGTTTGATCCTGACAAGTTCAAGTTGTATTGTTTTTCAACAACAAGACCAATAACAACGATTCATGTAGCCAGCGAGCGTGAGGGCGACTCCAATATACACATTTACATATACTATAACTTGGCAGAGGGTTATATCTGCAGTTGTTTTTTTCCTCACATCCCACATTTCAATTTGGATTCACAAGGGTAAACGGGCACGTCACCACAATGCACGCGGAATGCAATTGCACTGTTACTGTGACACTGTGAGTATTGTGAGTTTTTCAAATATGCAAAATACAACCATAGCTGGCCCCTCAAGAGTACCTACATAGACATACGTATATGTATATGTGGTTGTGAGCATTGATTGTAAATAACTAACTCCCTCCATCCCGACCTTTTACACTTGAAAGAGAGTAATTTGTTTTCCACTCGGCTAAAAAAAATGTATTAATTTTTTATTGGTGTAACCAGTCGTAAGTGTCAGTGACATAGAATGCTTTTGAGTGTTTTCAGTGTGAAAATTCATTTGTCAGGTTAAAATTCCTGATTGGGGGAAATGGAATTATTGTCCAATGTACCATGAATAATTGAATAAGTCTTTGATTTATTTTTAGACGAAAATAAAAGTTAATAATATGTTTGCTCGCATTGTTATGGATGGAGCTTTGTTTTGAACTTATACTTGGAATAAATTTGACATGCTATGAAAAATATATTTTGTATGATAGTGTTGAAGGACAATTCTCGTATTTTGAACTTTTGAAACTTTGTTATAAAACATAAAAAAGAAATAATTGGGAGTTCTCCAATGTTCAGAATCATTTTGGAACGAAGCTACTAGGTGGCGCAACACCGGCGAATTATTCCGCAAAAAATTGTATTTAAGTTTTAATGTATGTACCTACTTATATAAAACAGGGTTATTCATTTTGTGGTTTCAAGATGGATTTGACATCTGTCAAACTTATCTGTCATTTGAAGTTTCATAATATTAGTTGAATGTTTGTCATTTACGATAGTGGATCGCTTAACAATCAAACAACGCGTTAAAGTTATTAAAACTTACTACAAAAGTGGTGATTCAAACGTAACCACTTTTCGCGAAATACACGATGATTATGGTCATCATAATTGACCGACTACGCAAGAAATCGGTAAAATTATGAAAAAATTTGAAGAAAGTGATTACTGATGTCGTAAGGCATGTGCATAATCGTAATGCACGCTCAGTCGAAAATATTGCTGCTGCAAGTGCAAGTGTTACTGATGATCCGAATTTATAGATTTACCGGCGTTTGCAGCAATTGATCGTGTCGTAACGTTTGGTGATCGTTTGGTGGAGATTGAAGATCAGGACTTAAACGATATGTGGTTCCAATAAGACGGGGCAAAAAGCCAGACAACACTACCAATTATGGCTTTATTTCATGGGAAGTTTCCTAGTCGCGTAATTTCAAGTTTTGGCAACGTCAATTGGCCACCAATATCATGCGATTTCACACCGTTAGATTTTTTTTCTGTGGGAAAACGAAAAAACCGTGTTTACACAAATAATATCCGAACCGTAAGTTAATATTGATTTTGTTTATAATTTAAATAACAGCCCTCAAAAAGTTTTTGTAATTGGGGATTTTAATTTAACAGATGTAAACTGGTCCTAATCTTTTACCGATGATATGCTTATACGCTGTAACTTAAAAAAAGATATCGAAATAACGTTCATTGATCACATCTATGCTCTTAATTTTCACCAATTCAATAATATTGTTAATAATTTAAATAAAATTCTTCATCTTGTATTTTTAATTGTAAAGCTTCAGTCCTTGAAAATGTTCCTTATTCATTGTTAAACGATTCAATTCATCATTAAAAATTATACATTGAACTCCAGTTATATAATTATTTAAAAATTTATTGTAACAACATAAAATAATTTAATTTTTTTAAAGCCAATTTCGTTGAGCTAGATAATTATCTTGGAAATTTTGATTGAAATATTGAATTCTTAAATTTGAATTTGAAAAATATGCTTAACCGTTTATCAGGTATTTTAAATAATGCTTTCGATTTATTTGTGCCAGATAGAACGAAAATGAATGTTTCTAAACCTCCATGGTATAATAAAAGGTTGATACACCTTAAGAATTTAAAAAAATAAGTAATTTGCCAAATTTAAAAAATCCAACAATTTAGATGACAAAATTAAATTTTGTAAACATCGCAAAGAATTCATCATTCTTAGTAAATTCTAGCACAGAAATTATATAACGAACGTTGAACTTGACTTAAAAAATGACCCAAAAAGGAATTCATCTGGGATTCCGGATATTGATAAGACTCTTGATCTTTTTACTTAGTTTTTTGAGTCTGTTTATTCTCATGTACAAGGAAACCTTGACATCTCTTCTAAAAAGGCACCTAAAGTGGATATAAGGTCAATACGGTTAGACTTCTCAGACTTTTTAGAAGGATTACATATATGGGGATTACCCAATATGTTAATTCTGGGGTAGATGGAATTCCTACCCTAGTCTTAAAAAAATGCTCTAACTCTCTTTGCCTGCCATTGCTAACTATTTTTAATTTATCATTGTCATCTGAAATATTTCTGGACAAATGGAAATCGTCTTTCCTGATCCCAATATTCAAATCCGGCTCGAAGAACAACATTGAGAACTATAGAGGAATTTGTAAGTTATCTGCAATACCTAAATTGTTAGAGAGCTTTGTCAAAATTAAACTCGATTTTCTTGTGAAGGAGAATGTAAGTGATGTCCAACATGAGTTTATTTCGGGAAGATCAACTATCACTAATTTAGCATGTTTCTCTTCTTTTGTTCACATAAAATTTAAGACCAAAATCAAGTTGATGCTATCTATACCGATTTTAACAAGGCTTTCGATTCTGTCTGCCGCAGCATACTTCTTTGTAAACTTGGAGAATTCGGTTTCCATTCGAGTTTACTTGAATGATAATTTATCTCGCTGGTGTATGTTAAATTGCTTAAATCTAAATAGCCGTGTTTTTTTTGCAAGTCCATATTGATTTTTCGAAAAAAACGACATCGGGATTAATAGTTTTACACGTAAATACAACAACAACTAAAATCCATATAGACTTAACTAAGTCCAGATAATTATCGAGACTTACGTACTGTAAGTAAGAAGTTAATAAGTCCCGATGTCGTTTTTTTTCGACAAATCCATATGGACTTGCAAAAAAACACTCCTAATATTAAAAAATACTTCGTGATTTCTCTCTCTAGGAAATGCTTTACTTACAAGTTTCCGTATTATTTCGGAAGCAGTCACCTTCAAAAAACTGTAGAAGTTAAAGACTTGGGTGTAACATTTGACTCCAAGTTTTCATTTGCTCCACATATCGATTCTTTCGTCACCAAAGCTAATTCAATGTTAGGATTTATAATAAGAAATTCAACTGATTTTTCCGACCCCTATACACTCTTCTTTCGTTATATACTTCCTTGGTTCGATCTAATTTGAATATGCAGATATGATTTTGAACCCTCGTCAACAATCATTTTCGGATAGAATTCAAAAAGTTCAGAATCGTTTCTCAATATCTTATAAAAGGCGTTGGAATTTTTTTTTCCGAATTCTTTAGCCAGACGAAATCTTATGGGTCTACAGCTCCTCAAATCCCGAAGGACTATCCATGATATATGTAGTTTTTGGGTGAGATATTTTGTATTATCACATTAAATGTCCTACTTTGCTGTCCTTACTCTATATATATGCTCCAACGAGACCATTGAGGGAAAGACACCTTCTTTTTCAGCCTAGGCACAGAACTAATTATGGTATGAACGAACCCATTTCAAGATCAGTTAAAGAGTTCAATGAAATTAATAGTCATATTGATCTTACTTTTTCAAGAAATAAATTCAAAAATGAATTGTATTACTTATTTTTTAGACATTAATTTACTATATTCTTTAATATTTAAGTTAGTTTTATCCCATTTATTCCATTGTAATCTGTTGAGCTTGAAGCTCGTAGGTGAAATATATGAAATATATGAAATAAATAAATAAACCCTAGACGCATTTAAGACCTACATTACTCAAGTTATGGCCGAGATACCGACCGAAATGTGCAAAAAAGTATAGTTAAAAATTATCTCCAAAGATTTGAATGATATTGTTTTTCACACTTAGGTCTAGTTTTTCAGTGCGAGATTAAAGTTAAACCCAAGTTAACTCATCAAATTTGGTGAGTTAACTCGGGATTAACTAAACAGATGCTTTTGATATTTTATCTACCTAGTTTGATTATTTGTTCTACATGCATTCTCCACCGAAAAACTGTTTCCTCAGTTAAATATGGCTTAATTTACTTCTAGAGTTACCTAAGTCCGGTTTAACTCACCACTGAAAAACTGGGCCTTAATAGCAAAGTCCAAACATTATAATGAAATAAAATTTTCATCAAAAATCTATCGCTATGTATGTTTTATTTAGCTTTACTTTCGATACCAAAAATTAATGGCCGTTAATATGAATAGGAAGGAATAGAGTTTTCCATAATTTTCCACACAAAATTCAATTGATAAGCCCCTAACACCTTATGTTCAGAGAATCCAGAAGTCGGTTTTAAGATAATTTTAATCTTCATTTTAGGTTATTTGATAATTTCATTATAACTCAAAAGTTATACAAGGTCTGCTCTTTTTATAACCCATTATAAAGTAAGCTACTTAAATAAAGGGCAAAAAATAAAACCCTTATACGAAGTTGACGTGTATAAAAATAATCGAAAAGTATACTATTTTTCGTCTAAGCCAAAAATCAACCAAAAATAAATCTTCAATTAAGATTTATTAACATTCTAAATGTGTCTGTGTTTGTTTTTAACACCACCCACAAGACAACAAAAAAAAACGATTAATTAGATGCTTTCCGTTAGAATAATGTGGGTAATTACAATAACCATCGTAAGTGAATACTTTTATGAAAACAACAACAAAAAAAATCATATAACACAGAGTATTTCCAAACAAAAGAAAGCTCACCACTTAACCGTTGGTATAAATTTAATAAATTTTTTTGTTTTGTGCTTAGTATAATTAAATAGCTCTGATAGAAGAAAAAAACTATGTGGGTGGCCATTATTTGGCTTGTATAGTTAATACAAAAGGAATGTCATATTCAGCTTCTGACATTTAAAATCTCAACATAAATACTTGTTGGTATGTTCTTAATTAAGTATAGCTGATGGAAAATAATAATTAGTTTTAACCATTTGGAATAATTCAGATATATTTATGTAGATACATAAAAATGGAACTTCTTGAAGTCAATAAATTTCAGTTCACTACAGCTGATTCAGACTATTTGGAACAGTAAGGTACATGTATTTGTTGTTCAACGGGAAAAGTTCTGTTCCCAACTGACTATGGCTATGTCTGGAATGTGGTAGAATAGAATGAATTTTTAAGTCTTTCCCGAAAATTATCTAACAAATTTGTACAGAAAATGTTTGTAATTGGAAGTGGAGCTTAGTAAATTATAGTGGCCGATAGTAGTAGTTGTAGTCATATCGCTTTTTAAATGGTTTTTCTTTTTGGGTGCGGCTGTCCTTTACACGAGATAATACTTAAGTTTTGTACGTCTCGCTCTCGGTCTCGGTGTCGTCTGGGAAGCATCTCGATTTGATTGTTTTTTTGTGGAGTAATAATCGACTTAGAGTATGTTCAAGCTGTATATTATGTATTAACAATGCTTTTTTTTTTTGTTTTAATAAAGGGTCCGCCAAATAACGTTTTTTTTTCAACTAGTGCTTATTTCGTGAATGGTAACACTTAGCTCATGTCTGATTTGACAGATAATTAGTTTTATCCTTCCGCTGAACGAATATGGTTGTGTATACGCTTCGCTAAGTGGGCCTGCGATCGACTTAGAGAAGATGCCGATTTTGCCAAAATAATCATCTTTTTAGATGAAGCTCATTTTGATCTTGGCGGGTAGTAAACAAGCAAAATTGTCGCATTTGGGGCACAGAAAACCCGCACGCATACATTGAAAAGCCGATACACCCAAAACGAGTCACTGTTTGGTGCGGATTTTGGTCCAGAGGCATAATTGGGCCATTTTTCGAAAATGAGCAAGGAGTGGCCGTTACAGTCAATGGCGATCGTTATCGGGGAATGTTGAACGAATTTTTGTTCACAAAAATCGAAGAGGAGGATATTGGCAACATTTGGTTTCAACAGGACGGCCGGCGCTACGTGCCACACAGCCGAAGCTACACTCGATGTTTTGCGCCATTTTCAAAAAAAAAAAGAAGTTATTTGGCGGACCCTTTATTTTTTTTCACCACTAAGAGTCTTTGTATATATTATATTCACGTGTATTGAACTCGAGTTTCGCCAAGCCATTTAATTGGATCGATAAGTTGGTGATAAGTTGGAATCACCGATAACGCAGAAATAATTAATTTAAGCTTTGAATAATACAAAGGATAGAAAAGCCGCAAGAACATCTGGAATCCCCAGCAGAGTTTTATAAATTTAGCTCAGATGTTTTGAGCAAAAATTGACCGAAGCACTGAACCTACCCGAAAATCTTTTATGAATCGCTTATAATGCCAATTTTTAAAAAAAAAAAAATCCTGGTGATCCGAGTAACTACCGAGGAGTATTATTTCTTTATGCAGCACTCAAAATATTCACATCTATACTATACAAAAGGCTAAACAGTTGGGTTCATGACGAAAAAATATTAAGCGAGTTTCAAAATGGATTTCGTTCAACAGGTACTGTTTCAATGGAATATTAGCCAAAATAAAAAAAACTATACCTATGCATTTTTTGTGGATTTCAAGGCAGCTTTCGTACATAGAAAGTTTTTATTTTACAAACTTTGCAATTTAGGAATCTCCACGAATTTTGTCCGGGTTCTGGAGAAAATGTATCAACAAACGTCAGCATATATCTACAATGGAACAGAACAATCTGAAAATATAGAAATTGAGCAAGGAGTGAGGCAAGGATGCAATCTAAGTCCACTTCTCTTCTCACTCTTTTTAGATGATATGGTGGACTGCCTGATGCCACTTATGGAGTTGAATTTGATAATATGCGGGTCAAAGTAATTATGTATGCAGATGACATCATTATAATAGTATAATCCGTTAATGCCCTATACAGCTAATGATAAACAGGCTAACTGAATATTGCAAAATAAGGAATTTGGAGGTCAACACCGAAAAATCAAAAGTTATTGTTTTTAAAAATGTCTCCGGAATAACGGCAAGAAAAGAAAATTAGAAAAACGAAAGAAGGATTCTAGAGGTAGTTAAATCATTTATTTATTTGGGAGTAAAATTCACATTCAACATGAAGCTGGAGAAGCATCTCAATACTTTAAAGCTAAACAAAGCCGAATCAGAAATAAGTACCAATTTGAGAAAAAAAATATTTAAAAACAGCCTTCTATCTCTAAATACAAAGCATAGAGTATTTAATGCAACAACCGAATCTTTATTATTCTGGAAAAGTATTATTCAAATTCAAGTATAAATGAAGGAAACATATCGCAATATCCTTTAAGAGCAAAGAACAAAATAACCGATATTTTTGGCATTTGACCTAGTATTACTTTAATGAGCATACGATCTCGAAATGGATTTTTTAAACAGTCACTAAAAAATTTCAGACAAATTACAATATTTATCATTTAGGCCCATTTTCTGAAATGAAACTTAAGAATTTATGTTCAACATAAGAGCTTATGTGACAGTTTACGCTGAAGAAAAAGTAGAACGTTCGCATGTGATTAGTCCTTTAGTACTTTTCAGTACACACTTTGTAACCGTAGATATTTGTCGAGAATCAGGTAGGGTGTGTTAGACTTGTGAAATGTGATGATAAAAACAATTTCTATGAAAAGTCAAATGATATACATATTGTGTATCACTTTAAAGCTTCGAAAATGAAGAATTGTTTCCCTGGACCGACATTTAGTCCAGTTAGGTTTTCGCATTCGACAGAAATCAAAATTTTACAGCAGATTCAATTCTCAAAAAAATCTTCAAGTCTCTCCTTCTTTAGTGTTTCTAGTAAAGTTGTTGTTTTTGGCTTTTTCGAATCTCTATTCTGGGGTTCTGCAGGGATCAGTTATAGGTCCGCAGTTGTTTATAATTAAAAAAAAAATATTTCTGCCAACGATGAACTGAACAGTTTCTGAACTGCAGGGAAGCTTTGATTAAAGAAAGTTGAGTTTATAAAAACTCTGATGGATGTTGGCTCTTCTGAGTTTGAACTAAAAAGACGCTTAACATTTAAGATTATTCATACAACAAACATAGTTGGGTCAAAAAATGATAATAGTAAAAATAACTAAAATATTGATTTTTTGCAAAAAAAAAAAATGTCGAGCAATATACTTTAAATGTAAAAATGAAAAAGAAGTATTACCATTATTGCATTTTACAAATTTTGAACGAAACCTACTTTAAATTATATATAGTTACAACTTAAATGTAGGTATATACTTAAAACTATAAATTCATTAAAGATTCCATTGAAGAAAATAAAATTAGTTGAAAATACTTTAAAAAAGCCTAGTCAAAACCTTTTCGTATGAAAATAATTTTGTCGTTGCACAGATCCTTACACATTACTTATAGTACCTAATTATTATCAACTAAAATTGAATTAAAGAATCTAATTCCATTGCTATTTCATTTATACTACATATTTTTTTTTTTTGTAAATGAATAATATCTCATCAAAGATGAAAGACAAACCTTAATTAACACTGCATATTCAGGACGTGTAATACACAGACAGAGCTCAACCATAACATCAAATTTTGTTCTCATTATTTCATGCAAATGAGTTTTGCTTAATCAGGACGAAAACGTGTCTAACCCACCACATAGCAACCCTCATAGCAACAACAACAAAAAAAAAAACCAACACAAACATGAAAAATCATATCATAAAAGAATCCCATTTTCTAAATAAAGCAACCTCAATGAGAAAATATCCTTTGATGGAAAGGATATCTTAACAATAGAGGGGGATACTTTTTTCTACTTTTATTATGTTAGCCCAGTTAACCAAACATAGTTCACCACAAAATTGAATCGGAAAGTTTGTTGGTTGAGGAGTATATGCGAGGGATAAAATGAAGGTGCAGTTGCACTAGGTTTATTGATTTTTATGTTGCTTCCTTTCATCGTCGGAATCTGAAATCGGATATGATGCCTCGTCGACGTTGGTTTGTTGTTTATGTTTTTCAAATCCTTGAAATCAGTTTTTTTCTTTTAGATTATTTGTTTTCTCGAACTTTTATTCAATTTCAAAGCGGATCAAGGTAAGCGGCATAAGGCTTTCAATTGAAGTCGTTTATTTACTCGAGATTTTCAGAGTAGAATCTTTTTTTCTCTAAATATTGAGTGGGCTGACACACATGTGGGTACATTTACATATTTAAGGAACATATATTTATTCATTTATAACGGAACAAAAAAGTGTTTTGACTAAAGCCGAGTGGAAGCATGTGTTTTTCGTTTGTTTGGCTTGGATTTTATCTGCAGCTATATAACACCTATCGCCAATCCTCACTTATTCCGGAATTATTTCAAAATGACACGTGTGTTATTTTGATAAACAGGAATGACATGAAGATTGACGTTATATTCCATGCGAATTGAAAAGTTCTCGACAATGAAATACCTACATAAACATATGCATGTACATAAGTGCAAAGTTTGTTTCTTTTTCTCATAACGATAAAACAAATAAAAGATTGAGCTTTGCCTTTGAATGTTGAAAAACTTTTATGAAATTAAAATTTGTCGTAAAATGTCATGCTAATTTCAAATACGTTTGGTCAACCTTTCTCCGTCCAAAGACATTGTTTTTGACATGAAGTCTAAATGTAGTTTAAGTGTTTCTATAAATAGAGGTGAAATTCCAGTTTCGACTACAAGCATATTATTTGGCGAACACTGCGGTAGATTGAAAACTCGCTTTATAAGAAAAATCAGAGCAAATTCTCTAAGGCATCGTAGAGCTTACAGCCCCACACTTGCGCTCCATAAAGCATTTTTGATTTAGATATTGCCTGGAAAATCTGATGTTTTATTTTTGTCGATATAGTCTTATCTTCTAGACAGTTTTTCCAAGCTGCAATTATAGCTGATTTGGCTAAAGAGAGTTTCTCCTGGAACTGTTATTCCATGTTCGTGTTACAACAAATGTTTATACCCAAATATTTGTATGATTTCACTTGTTTTTATTTCCTGTCCATCAAGAAACCATTTTTCGTTCCTGGCGTACCGCCCTCCACCTCTTCTAAAAACCAACGTTTTGCATTTATTAATATTAATTTTAAACCTCCATTCTTCGCAGTATTTTTGAAGCTGATTAATCATTCTCTGCAGGCGCTCAGGCGAGTCCGCAAAACAACACCAGATCATCTGCGTACATTAATGAGAATCCCACCAATCCTTACACCGCCACATAAATAATCTGAAGTATCGTTGATAAACATTACGAACGCTTGCGGGCTTAAGTTGCATCCTTGTTTAACACCAGTAATAGTTTCAACAAAATTCGATTATTGGTTACCGTCCCAAACTGTAGAACTCGTCTTTTCGTAAAGCTTCTCAATAAGTTTTCCAAATTTTCTTGATATATACCTACATTATAAAGTTTATAGAAAAGTGCACTTCTGTCCACCGTATCAAATGCCACTTTCAGGTCAACAAAGAACGCGTATAGTTTTTTTCTTTTTTTTTTAATAAAGTTCTATGCTCCCGTAGTTATAATGAAGATTTGGTCTATTGTTGAGTAGGTCTCCCGAAACCCTGCTTGAAATTCACTGAAAAATTTATTTTGCAAAGTCCAATCTTGCAAACGTTTAGCCAAAACACCCACTAATATTTTTAGCGCAGAGTTTAAAAACGATATGCCCCTATAATTTTCAGCCTGGTTAGAGTCTCCTTTTTTAAGGACTGGGAAAATTACACTTTGCTGAAAGCTCATAGGGATATCTCCAGTTTCAAATATGCGATTGAATTCTTTACTGAGAATCCTCATTAGCATTTTTGTAAAATTCCACTGAAATCCCATCCACCCCGGGGGCTTTGCGATCTTTACTTTTCACTAACCAGCCTCTTACTTCTACTTCTGATATGGGTCTATCCAAAAGTTCACTTCTTACATCTGGTATTGCATACTGAAAACGAGGCTGGGGCATAGAGTTGTAAGGATTCAGCATATTGTTGTAGTGTTCTTTTAGTTCAATTGCGTTAATATTTAGTCCTATTTTGAACTTATTTTCAATTTTCTTATTAAGCAATTTCCAATGAGGTATGTAAATCTCATCTTTATTCTCACTGTACTTATTAACATTATAATCTTCAAATTCTAGTATGTTAATTTTCGAATGCATATTTAGTCGAACCATTGTTATCTTAAAATTATGCAAAGGCATTTTTCAAATGTTATAAAAACCACTTTTTATTTTTTTGCAGGATCTAAAATCAGTGACAAACGGCAGTCCTCGGAAGCCATCACCCAAGTTAGAAGTCACGCGGAGGCCGGTATAATCAACAATGAATGCATAACAGCCCGCTTTCACAACTGAAACTATATACCAGTGGAGAGAGAGCTTAACATCGATAGTTATACTCGAGGTTATCATGAGACTACTACAACTACCAAGCACTGACGACAATATTCACAAAATGAACAACAACTGGAATGCAAATGAATTTATCGCCGACAACGCCAGATAGTGAAATCAAGAAACGGACTGGTTGAAACTTCTTTCCCAGAGAAGACCACCTATATATACAAATAGATAAACAGCTAACACCTCCCATACATTACCACCACCACCACCGAATAATAAACATCTATTAGAGCAACTCTTATGCACATTGTTCCTCCATCTAAACTGTTTAAGAGGATCAAGTGTAAAATGAAGACCTACTGCTCCGTGGAGCAGCTCCTTAGTTTTTATGTCCTAGCAAGTAGAATAAGTCTTTGTAGGTTCTAATTATATCACCCTCTATTTGAGTAGGTAAAGGCGAGGTGTTTGATGTTCTTTGGGTTTAAATATAGTTTAAGAATATACGCAAGACCGCATACACCTAGGTATACGTGTTGCAACAATCACTTAAACTGATGATTGACTTTAATATAACCAGCAGTTTTTACCAAAGTGCTGAGATTCCTTTTGGTGAGGCTAGTAGGTTAACCGTAGTAGAGTATGTGGACTCGGTGACAGGTGGTGAAAGTTATTATACATCAACTGCAACTTCTGCCCCCATATTTGCAACAAAATACCTCTATCTAAACTTCAGTAGTGAATCGCTTCCGAGTTCCAATTATTATCCCATCAATTCTACGATATCAAATCACTCATTGAATGATGGCGGGTTTCAGTGGAATGTATGCAAAGATGAGTACGATCCGAATTCGACCCTTAACATGCTCGACTTCTGGATATGTGGCGTCATACTCAACTTAGTCGGAGTCTTGGGTATTTTGGGAAATATTCTGTCTATGGTGATTCTGTCACGGCCCCAAATGCGTTCTAGTATTAATTATCTACTCATAGGTCTGGCACGGTGTGATACCATCCTAATTATTACGTCCATTCTTCTTTTCGGAATACCCTCGATATACCCCTATACGGGCTACCTATTCTATTACTACTACATCATCTACCCTAATATCTCATTGTGTGTGTTCCCGATCGCTATGGCCATGCAAACGGCCAGTGTGTACATGACATTCACTGTGACGCTAGAACGGTACGTCGCCGTCTGTCATCCGCTGAAGGCGCGGGCAATTTGTACATATGGTCGGGCAAAGATCTACTTCATAGGTTGTATCGTCTTTGCAGTTTTCTATAACCTGCCGAGGTTTTGGGAGGGGGTGGTGGTGGCGTACACGCCACCGGGCACCAATGATGTGATGTACTGCGTTCGACCATCGACACTACGACAATACAAAGACTACATAAGTATCTATGTACACTGGTGCTATCTGGTAGTGAACTATTTCATACCGTTCCTCAATCTAGCCGTTCTGAATTGTCTGATCTATCGGCAAATTAAACTGGCGAATCGTGAGCGACAGCGCTTGAGTCGCACCGAAAGACGTGAGATCGGACTTGCAACAATGTTGCTCTGCGTAGTGGTTGTGTTCTTCCTGTTGAATTTCCTTGCCCTGTACAATAATATCCAAGAAGCCTTCTACGGCCACATCGATGACAGACTGATAAAAATATCTAATCTCTTGGTGACTATCAATAGCAGTGCCAATTTCATAATCTATGTGATATTCGGAGAGAAATTCAAGAGAATTTTTCTTCTGATATTTTTCAAACGACGTCTCAGTCGGGACCAACCCGATCTGATACACTACGAAAGCTCAATATCGAACGGTGACGGGACGACTAGATCTTCGATTCGGATGTCCCGACATGGAACTCAACGCAGTATAACGCGAAACGGTTCGACACTGAATAGTGTTCGTTTGACAACTGGGGCCTCGGGGACTGTTAAAATCAAGCGCAACCGAGCGCCCTCACCAGGTCCTTGTGTGTATTATCCTGCAAGAGATATTCAACGGTGTGGCATGAGCACAACAACCACAACCGTACTGGCGTCGGAAACCTCGTTGAACTGTGATTGGGATGCGAAGAACGGACAGATGACGTCGGCTTTCTGAAATACGGCCTGTGTGCTTGCACACTTTAATTCGGCTACCCTTTAGCGTCAAAAGGGAGAATTTAATATAATTTATCCTCGTTGCTGAGAGCAGGTGTAGTATAGGAAGCGTGTTGTCAGGCTTTGATTATATGGATGAGAATAGAGAAATGCAAATTTATAACAGTGTATCGCCATTAAAGTGGGTAACCCTGTACATCAACGACTTGATAAAAGCTTTGGGTGCTGCCCGACGTATACCCACCGATGGAGGAACCTTGCCATGCGGGCCGCATAAGCAGTACTTCTACTAAAAAAACTATTATAAATTAGCATTTCTTAAGTCCCTATTTAATATAGTTCTTCCTCCTAGTAAGAACAGCTCTCACTACATGTAATATGGGGCCACAGGAGTCATTGAGGATGAAATAACATAATGCCCTTACAATTCCTATACCCGAAGTTAAAATTGTACATAAGGTATATACATACATTTTGGATTACCACCCCCATCCTTCAAATCGATTAAATCTCTCTCAACTCGTATTTTCTTATTAAAAAAAAAATGTCTTTTATAAATTGATTGAATGATGATTATCCTCCAAATCGAATTTGTATCTGTGATATATGCTAAATGTATGCATAAAAGAGAAGTGAGAATCACAACAAAGAAAAAAAATCAGAATAATAATTTGATGCTGTGTATTTGAAGGATACAAGGAACCAAGAAACTCAAATTAAGGAGATGCTAATAATTTATTTTATAAAAGTGATGATTAATTTGCGACAGGATGTGTTTAATTATCGACAATGTGTTTCAACAAATTTGGTTCCAAATGTGAATTTGTAAAGTTTTGTATCGATAACGGAACTATGTAAAAATATTAAAATTCGGCAATTCCAATCAAAGTATTTGCAAAGACAAAGAGACCAAATCATTTCTGAGAAATGAGGACACATGAGTGTGTTTTTTTTTCAAAGATATTAAAGATTATAGGCATAAACAATGGTCCTTAATATAAATAAATTTAATGCCACGACAGATTGTTGAGAGCCAGGGCCTAGTAACGTACAACTCTCAATCATTCCTGTGTGTGTGTTTTCGGCAGGAATGAAGGGGACCTACAATGTTCTGACGAATTCGAACGGCTAGAGTGAGAAGAAGAACTTATTCAAGACAAGAGATAAAAGATAGACTGTTGGAGGATTTGTGACTTAATCGCAAGAGGCATCAGTAGCCGATTTTATTGTAAGGAGGTTGGGAATCGAATCCAGACCTCCGGCATGATATTTTCACTGAATCATTTATCAAAATTCAATAAATTACAATTTTATAAAATTAATCTTCACCAGCATTATAAATTGAATTTCTCTAAATTTTCCATTATTTATAATTATTACCAAAACCCTATAAGCGATTACACTATAATTTATTAAAATCTTAAAAAAGTTTCATCAATAAATTCCGCATAACCTTTAAATCACTTATGTAAACTCTCTTAACATCCATTTAACTTTAATCATTAAGAACCCCGAATACCATACAAAACCAACCATCCTATACAAGATGCAAAAACAAAATCTCATTTGCTAATGGGGTTTCATTCCTGTAAAAACCCCCCAACAAAAACGTTATCGTTCCTTAATTAAAATCATTTTATCCACTTTCAGCCTCTATTTTTGGTAATAAATTAACAAGTAAAAAATATCTCCTAAGTGTCTGAAGAGTAATAAAGCTAACCCCAAAACTTAGCTACTTAAACCAACTGAATCCAAATAATACCACCAGTGGATAAGGAAAACGAATCCCCATATACCCGCCCCGTAGCCATGACTCTCCTTTTAAGTGTCCTAATTTCTTGAACAATAAATTGTATTGCAAAGAGAGAGTAGAGAGAAACCCAAATCTGAGCCTGAAAATAATCATCAAATCAATATAAATGAGCAATCACCCTTGAACATTTTCTAAATATAGTATGTATCTCCTTTGAATATCCTTACAGCAGGATTTGAAATGGAATTGATAATTAGGGACATTTTTCATTTCCCTTTCCATGAATTTTTTTTTTTTTTTAAATTTCGGTAGATAGATTTTGATTATCCACACGTAGATTTACTTTATTATTTTTAAGTCTTTTTTTTCAATTTATTTAAAATAAAAGAAGAAGCAATTAATCATCCCTATTTTAAATAAAAAAAAAAACATTTTGACGGTTGTGTCCTTATTTTTAAATACGAGTAACTTCAATATACCTTAACCTTTCTAACTTCACCAAAGAACAACACAAATTAAGACATACATTAAAAATGTTACAGAATTTTTTGTAAATATAAATCTAAATATATTAAAAAAAAAAAAAAACTATATAAATCAATAAGAAATTCATGTAAAAAGAAACGATATTTAAGAATAAGCAATTGTGTAAGAGACATAAGTGATATATGTGATTTGTAAAGGAAATTACATTTAATGTAATTTTAAGTTAAAAAATAAAATATTTTTGCATTAAAATAATGATTTAAATAAATTAATTAATACCTACCTACACACACACACACACACCTATACCTATAATAAAATAAAAAGATGTACCATATGCTTCGTTGACAAAATAAATTGGTTATTCTAAGCTTTAAACAACAACAAAAATATGAGATTATTGTTATTAAAATAAATATTATAATATTTATATTTACAAACATATTTAATAGCAGAGTTACAGAAGTCATTGTTAAATAATTTATTCCAATCAAATTTTGTTACGTTTAAAAAATGTTCTCTATTAAGTTTTTTGAGATTATTTTTTTTTCTAATTAAAAGTTAGTAAATTTTTTATTTAAACAAAGACATTTATTTTAAAAGTTTAATGCAAGATTAATAAAGAAAATAAAAACTATTTATTCTGTTACAATACGATAGAGTTTAAGTGAAAATATTATAAATATGTATACCTAGTTATAAATATAATGATATTGCCATCGAAATTTTTTAACATACATGTGTTTTATTTGTAACAAGTTGAGACGTTGAGAGCTGGGAGCGCATTAATACAAAAAAAAGGTAGGTATCTAACTGTAGATTTGTTGTGTTGGATTCTTTTTTAAATGCAACTATCAGTAGTAGCAAAATAAAATGCACGACTGGCTTTGAAGAACTTGCACTTGGGGCTCAAAAATATAAGGGGCCTAGACATTAAAGTCGTATCGCAAAGGTTCAATGATATTGCTAACGAGAAAAAGATAGAAAAAGTGAATTTTTTTAAAATTGATTTTTTT
Organism: Leucozona laternaria; assembly: GCA_932273885.2. Lineage (NCBI taxonomy): Eukaryota > Metazoa > Arthropoda > Insecta > Diptera > Syrphidae > Leucozona > Leucozona laternaria. The sequence continues at coordinate 128,507,257 of OW026367.1, read as the reverse complement.
TTGATAAAGTAAAGTTTGTTAGAACCGGACCGCAAAAATACAAGAAAATCAGACTTTAACGAGATATTCGGGAATAACCCAAAATAAAGGCAATTGTTTCACAAAAAACGTCAATTGCCTTTTTCCGTAATGCGTTTTATTTGGCGAAGACCCGAAACGTATAGTATTAAAACAATTGGTTTTAACATTGACGGTATAAACATGAAATTTAATCAAATTTGGTAGAGGTGATCTCGAAAATTTGAATAATTCCTAGAGATTCACACACAAATGCTATTCTGTACCCAGTCTAAGGCAAATCCGATTATCCGTTAAGGCTAGTGCGACGTACACCTGAATGCACAGACAACGGGCCGATTGACAGTGGATCCTATTAATACTAAGCAGTGCTCAAATTCTAATACTTATTAAAACTAGTACAAATTATTTTGTTAAGATACATAGGGACTGCAATTTAATTATATAAACAAAAAATATTATTAAAATTTTTAAAGGTTTTGAATTATTTTATAGTTATAATTGGCTTATTTCCAAGTATCTCTAAAGAAAACAGGGTATCTTACATAAGATAAGATTGGGTAAAAACAAAAAAACGTACCGAGGGTGGCGCAACACATGTGTATATATGTACATATCACCCTAATTTTGTTATTGGAGTCAACCTTTTATTTTATTTTATTTTATTTTATTTTATTTTATTTTATTTTATTTTATTTTAAAACCAATGTGTTTTAAAAAATAGTTTTTTTGACAAATTAATTTTCACACCGAAAATTTTCGAAAAATGTATTAAAATATAAATTTTTAAATAAATAATTTTTAATATTTTTTTTCCTATACGATTTTTTTCTTGTCAGACGTAGAGGTCACTTCTTTGGTAATATTTTCCATACATATCTCTTTACTGTTACCTTTATGAAGCAAATACAAAATATCACAAAACTAGCTGGCCCGCCCGGCTTCGCACGGGAACACAAACCTGAGTTTCGCAAAAAAATTACAAAACAAAATATAAATAAATATTAAGATACTTTTTTGTAATTGAAGACTTCTTTCTGGGTTTTAACCCACTTCACGTTGTTAGTGGCTAAACTCTTAAAAATATTACTTTCCCCACACAGAAATATTTTTTGTAATCGAAAACCACTTTTTTGTGTACATAGTCTATAAATATCAAATCTTTAAAAATAACAGAATTTTTAAAAACAGATATCCTCTTTTTTTATTTTTAACCCACTTCTCCCTATAAATATTAATTTTGGGAAAAAAAAATACTCCTAACGCTATCCCTTATAGAAAAAAACTTTGATACAAAAAAAGAATTTTTGAAATCGAATACATATAACTTTTTTGTCTTTACTCCATTTCACTCTACAAATATAAAGTTTTGAAAAAAATATATCTTTGAGGCCATCAGCTAGAAATAACCTTTCAACACACAAAAAAGATATGTGAAATTGAATATTTTTTTTTAAGTGGTACCCCATTTCTTCCAATAAATAAAATGTTTCAAGGAATATCTATTATGCCCCCAAAAAAGTCTTTTCACCATAAAGAATTTTTTAAATCGTATAGCTAATTTCTGTTTCTACCCCACCTCACCCAGAGATACCAAATTTTTGAGCCAACTATTAAAAAAATTTCATCCAACAAATAGCAAAATTTTGAAAAAAAAAAATATATGTATCCTTAAAGCCATTTCCTAAGAATAACCTTTTAGACCCAGGCAGAGTTTTTTTTCAATCGGAAACGTCTTTTTCGTTTTACCCCATTTCACCCTACAAATGGCAAAGTTTAAAAAAAATATGCCTTTAACCATCCCCTAAAACCAACCATTCAAACACAAAAAGAAGTTTTGAGATCGGACATGTGGTTTCTGAGATTATCCCAAACAAACAAACAAAGCAAGAGTTCCGCTTTATATATATGTAGATAGATTAATTCCTGTGAATTTTATACACCCTTCATTTAAAAATATCTACCTTTTACCTAAAAATACAAAAATAGAAACGTTACACTACCGACTTTAATGAACAAAATATAACACATTTTAGATTTGTTTTTTAACAATTTTAATAAATAAAAAATATAACACAAAATAAAAGAATTACAAAACAAAAGAAATAGTGAATTAAAAAGAATTACAAAGTGGCAAATGTAACGTAACGTAGCTCAGACAAAAGTCCAAATTATTAGTAAATACTTACGTTTGTTTAAAGGTATTTTCTTTCTTTTAATTTGTCATATTTTTGTTTGTATTCGCGAAAATCAAAAAAGGTATTTTTAACCGCTGTTTTGTAGGAAGAGGCCCCAGTGTGATCGACGGTGCTGTTAGATTTTTGCTTACAAGTAACAAATATTACTTGCCCTAGTGCAATTTAGATGCAAGTTGGTACTTTGACTCCTATTTAGAAAAACTCACAATTTTGTGCTGATGTTGATTTGTTCTAACACAGTGCGTAAGCAATTTTGAAAAAGTAAACATTTATAACAATAATGAAAGCCTATTTTACAATTTACAGTGGAGAACAAAAATGCATGCAAACATTTTCACATCTCATATTTATTGAGAACATCATTTTTGGAATGGTTGATTTACAGTTTCATGCAAAAAAAAATATCCATTGCTGTCATAATCAAATAACAAATAACATATTACTCGAATTAACTGCCAAGGACCTTTGTTTTTATTTATTAATTTAGCCCAAAAAATAAGTTTCCATGCAAAACAGTTGACTGTCTTGTGTCCGAAAAAAATAGTGTAGGGAATAATACATAATAATACATTTTTATTGCGATTGTAAGACTCTCAATATTTAAGTGTTAATTCCGCTTATTAATCACGCTAACTCGGTGAGCGCCCTTTGATGGTCAGATATGGAATGCGATCTTAACTCAATCCATCTGCCACACTCACCGAGCTGCACAAGCAGGACCTATCCTAACACTAACACTACCATGAACAGAAGGGATTTTGCCTGCTCATATTCCTAATTTCATCGATGCACCGTTTGACTGTTAACACGATACACAATATTATTTGCATGGAAATGGTTCTAGCGTCCAAAAATAATTGCATTCTAATTGTAGGACTTTGATTAATTAATAAAGGGTTAACTAAACACTCTATAGATTGCATAAGCCAGGCCGAACAAGTGACAACTCATCCCGTGACAACTCATCCCGGTACATCTCATCAAAATGAAAGTATGAGGTATGTATGGGTATGGGATGAGTTATCCAGGGATGAGTTGTCCCGGGATAAGTTGTCCTGGTACCAGTTGGGTCTTGGGATGAATGGTCGGGGATGAGTTGTCATGGGACCAGTTGTCTTGTGATGGGCTGGGATAACACCAAAAATTTCGTTTTTTTCGGCACGGGAACTGCAAATAAAAGATAATTTTTTTCAATTCCTGGCGAGGTATTAGTACCCGTGAAAAAAAAAATGTTTTAAGTAGGCATATAGCCTGCGATTCGATCTCCACGCCTTGGTGAGTGTGTGACTGTCGTTACGCACTAACCATTACACCAGGGAAATCTGATCGCTGAGTATGTAGTCGATAATAACTAAGCAAGGATGATTTTACAGGTAATGCAAAGCACAACAAATCATTCTGTAACGGCCATATTATTCACAATTTGTAAAACTTGAAATAAAACTAGTTTTCGTTAAAACTAGTTTAATTTCGAGTTTTGAAAAAATGTATTAAAACTAGTTTTCACAATAAATCGGTATTGTTCACTTTGGGATAAAAACTAGTTTTAATTTTCAAACACATTTCTAGTTTCAGACATAAAACTAGTTTTCTCGTAGTTTAACAACAAATTGCAATTATTATTTACGTCATTTTCATGTGAAGAAAATAAAAAAACATCCGACAAATCATCCGATTCATCAACGTCTTCATGGCTGCGCAAAGTGTATGGTTGCCGGCAATCATAACCTTCTTCGCTATCAGAAAATAAGAAGTCTTCGAAGAGCAAATTGTCTTCTTCTTGCTATAAGAAATTGAAGTCAATCTAATTTCAATTGATACCAATTTCATTTCGAGTGAAAGTGAAATGTAGAACTTGGCTGTATATCCCTAGTTCGTGGAATACTGCATTACGTGCCATTTGTCGAATTATTTAAGTGAAATGCCTAGTTAAAATGCTGAATTTAAAATGAATAATATGAATCAACTCCAAAACTAGTTTTAAAGCTCTTAAAACTAGTTATTTCTGGTTTTATATATTTCGAGTTTTATCCAAAACTAGTTTCAAGATTTCAAGTTTTAAATGTCAAAACTATTTTGAATAATACCGATTTTTGCAAAACTTGAAACTCGAAACCTCTATAGAACTAGTTTTGTCGTAAAACTAGTTTTGAAATCAGTCAATAATATGGCTGTAAGTATTTTCCAATTGATTCGAAGATAAGCGAAAACTCCTAAAAACACGTCATTCCAACGCGACTGCATGATGAGCCATCGGCGAACTTTAACCAGCTATAACTTAAAGATAAGTCGAACTATAACAGAGGTCACTAACAGTTCATTTTGTGCATAATTCCTCTACAATTTTGTTTTTGTATTTTTGTGTCAACATGAAGTACGGTCGAGTTCTTAAATAAAAATAAACCCTCTAGTTTTCCAAGCTGGCAGCATTATACACTAATCACTACCGCCCGAACAACTTGGTTTTATAATGAGGAGATCTGCCCAAACAAACACTTATACCGATACCATATACACAATATTTGGTTTATCGAGAAATGCGAATTCATTCCCTTATTTGACTGTACTACTAACTAATAACAAATATACCTACAGTACGCCCAGTTTAACAAAGTATACATTTTAGAAAATTGTTCATTCGAAAATGTTCAATAATTCTTAAAACATTTTCCCACACAGGTAACAGGTTAGTATGATATTCCCCTGAAACCATGCATTAGTAACCAGGGAAATGAGTTGTTTGTGTGATTATACTTTACGAGTTTTAAAGGCGGATGGTATATAATTCAGAGCATGTGCATGTGTAGTATACCCAGACCCACATACTTTTTACTTCCTTTAAATAATCTGCTAGCTACTGTGAGTAATTATTCACATCCATCAACGCATGAAATCTGTAGCCAAAGGCATATAAAACTTTTGTTTGAAATTTTCAGAATTTTCAAAAATTTCGGAATTCAGTTCAAACATTCTATAGGAACGTATATAATTACCTAGGTGAAGCGAAAACGTAGGTATAACTATCCGTTTAAGTTTCAATGTTTTTTCAGGACAATGTTTGCATGTGCATAAGGAAAGAGTACTGTCTGTATGTAGTTACTTGCAGAACAACACTATAGAATCTGCAATGTGATCTAAATCTCAATTTGAGATACAATTTTAATTTTACATCAGGGTCAAAGTCAAATTAAAGTTTGAAAATATTTTATTTTTCAGCAAAATGAAGGACACCAAGGAACAAAAATATTCGAATCGAGAGAACAATGCAATATCTATGCAGGATTAATTTCAAAGAAATTAAACAAACATAAATATAAGGTGTTTTTTTTAGACGTGTGGTTTGTAAGAAGAAATAAAACGCATATAATTTAATGTTATGGCCAAGATTTTAGCTTTTTTATAAAGATAAGGGTTTGACATTATGTTTCAAAAATGATTTGGGGCAACTGGCCGCCGCGGCTGGCTCGAAAAAAATCCAGCCGAGAGGCCCAATTTTCGGATGGATTCATTCGGGTCTTTTTCGGTGCGCTCTGTACGGCATCTCTGAGGATGCGCAATATCCACTAGAGTAATCGTGGTGCGAATCCCACCCATGGTTGGTCGAATTTATGCGATTTTGCGATTATGTCGACCGAATATTGGACTCAGCGCGCGAGGTGCGTCGCGCGAACCGAACCATTATTCTGGTTATAAATTTGCAGGATTTGCAAACGTTGTTCAGGATTAAGTCTATTTATTATAAAATGGCAAACCAAATTGAGTATAAATCAAGTGACATCTGTCAAAAAGACCAACTCCGAATAAAGTATTGCCAGATTGAAAACTTCACGTTGAAAAAAAAACATCCTTTAGTTTGGAATTGAAAATTGGAATAATATTTATTTCAACAGTTTATAGAGGGTGGACCAAATTATTTGGAAATAGAGGTTGGTATGGAAACTTAGCGAAGAGGAACCTGCTCGCAAAAGTTCTTTGTGGTACATTCTATGGTAGACGCCAGCGTGGTAGACCATGCTTGCGCTGGAGAGATGGCGTAGACCAGGACGCCCGGAGCCTTGGGATTCGCAACTGGATGGCGGCGGCTCGAGACCGGGATGGGTGGAGAGACTTGTTGAAGGAGGACAGGACCGGACCCCGGTTGTCGAGCCGACGATGATGATGATGATGGAAACTTAGCTCACACTGTATTTAATGTTCCAAACCAAAAATATAAATTTATTTTTTTGTTTAGGGATTAAAATGCATTTAAAACGTAATTTCAATCTAGATACTGTAAAACCCCTGTTTTACAATTAAAAATGGCAACATTTTACGACATCCATGTTTCATATTCCATTCCAGAATACAAGGAGAATGTCGTTCATCTATACAAACAAGCTGTGCTAGTGCCGTCGAAACATTATTAAAGAAATAATATTTTAAAATTTTCGAAAAGAGGAGTGGAAAAAAATTAAAACTGAAAACCCGAATTTGAAAATTATCTTCATTTGGCAAATTTTTTAATAATGCTTCGATGGCACTGATAGCACTTTGGAATTCATTATTATATGCCTCTTATCTTAGCCATTCAGATTCGGCAGAAAATTATAAGTCCACTCCATTTCCACCGACTAACAACACGAACACAGTAATGGTTGAGAATTTTAGTAAGTCACTATAGGCTCTGGCTCTCCACGAGCTATTGCGACACCAACGCATTCTTATAAATGTCTTTAACTTATTTATATGCTAATCAGGCTGGAAACACACGCACTTATGCATGACAACAATATACATATTACATATAAATTATAAAGTAGTGTATTTAAATCTTTTTTTATTTAAGAAATAAACTTATCTATACATAGAAATTAAAATCATATAATTCAAATCTACTATCGTATACTTTTGTAGGTTTTAAGAATATCCCTGTCAACAATATAATACATTTTAAATAAAATCTAAATATAATTCTCATCGCACGTTTGAACACTAAAATGCGGGTGTGGATTTGCGAAAATCCATTCCATTTCAAGGATAAGCTTTTCCAAAGTAATCAACATCCCTATATCGTGAAATGGGATATAATCTTGAACTGTAATCTTGTTACACGAAAAGTGGTTCTTTCATTCGAAAAATATATAAAAAAAAAAACAAATACAAAAAAAATAAGAAGAATACTAAACTATTGTATGACTATATTTTCTGAGTGAGCAGTGCTGCAGATTCTTCTTTTCTTCGTGCAGCCTTGGTTAGTTTGTTATAAGTAAATAAGAAATGTTGATACTTAGAATGTCATGCAACTTCATTTCCGACCATTATACATTCCTCAAAGCGAATACCAAAAAATATGCACGACTTGATCGTATGAACTTGCTTTTGTGGTTACCACACATTGCTGATGAATGTATGATAAATATATTTAACCAGAAAATATGTAAAAAGTCAAAAGTACTTACTAAACAATGATTTTTTGTTTGATTTTTTTTTTGTTTATTAAACAATGTTTTGCAAAATTTTTAAATGCAATATTGTTTTTACTATTAAAACCATCAAGAAGATGTACTTGAATAACCCAAAAAGAAGACCATTTTCTCAAAAAGCGTGGAATACCTAATTCCGTTATGTGAATTTTTTAAACCTGAACATAATTTTCTTACAATTGACTTGTTTATTACAATTTCGAAGTTTAATCAAAATAATTAGAGCTGTTTTCGAGATATTTTGAAAAAAAAAAAAAAAACAAAATACTTGGCAGCTAACCGTTCTAGAAACTCGAATTTGTCCCCCACGGAATCAAATAAAAATGCTGTTTTCAAAATTTGAAGCAAATCGGTTCACACGTTTAGGCTCTAGCTCAAATTACAGTGGACGCACAGACGCACCCACAGACTCACAGACCGACGACGGACTTCATGACGAAAACCAGTTTTTTGGACTTCTCGATCATCGTTATGAGTTTTGATTACAAATTTTTACACCAAACCAATACTTGCCATATAGAGCAAATAAAAAAGTGTAATCATTCAAATAAATAGAAAATTGTATAGTAAATATGATACCACGTGTATAAATGGACTTTCAACTTCAAAGTATAAAAGTCTCCTTAGTGTTGTGAGTTGTGAGTGTGAAATTTTGCAACCGATTTTAAATACCCTGATGAGTTTGTGTCACATACAAGTAATACATTTCATTTGGTAGGTAAAATAGGTACAAATTTTGCAAACTATTTTGAACTTATTTCTAGATGAGCTAGAGACTTGAACTTTTAAACAAACAACAGTTTTCTTGCAGCTCTAAATCATATTCCAGTTTTCTAGCTTTGGCGTTAAAGTAACCCAAAAGGAAGACTTAAGTGCCACCTATTCAATTAATGTTATTTTCTTAGTGCCAGTTGTACAAACGTGGTTCAAATTTAATCCGTGGTTCAGAAATTTTAATTTAAAGCTTGAGTGATACTTAAATCTCAGTTAATCCGCCAACATTGGTAAGTTTAATTCTCTAAACAACAGATGAATATTTGAACCACGGTTGTGCAACTGGCTCTTAGAAACACTGAACAGTTAACTCAAACTTGAACCAGATTTAGTTAATACTGAAAATAAATTAAACCCGATTTAATTCAGAAGTATTTTTTTAGTCAAGGATTAACACAAAATCAATGTCTGTATAATCTAATAGACTTAGAAAAAAAAAATATATTAAACCTCGAAATGATATGTTTCTATCAAAACTTAGGGCCAGTTTCACAGTCGACACTTACCGAAATAAGTGGGACTTAAGTTTCCCATATTAGGAATTTAAGCTAAATTTCATAGCTAACGTAAGTGGAACTTAAGTCACCAACATCGGAGACTTAAGTGCCACTTATTCAGGTAACAGTGAACGGTGATATTGGGAATTAATATTTCAAATTCCCCACTTAAGTGTCACTTTTCTGACTGTGAAACTGGCCCTTAATCTTGGTTCCACCGGTTAAAATAATTTAAAAATAAAGTAATTCTGGAAACCCGTTTAAGAATGCAAAGGGAGGGTGACATAGTTTCAAATCTTGTTTTGAAAACTCTGCAATAATGAAATGTCTCAATAACCAAAAGTCTTTCACATCTATCGTGCTATATTTAACTTTAGCAAAGTAATATTACCTTTGTACCGAATACTTAACCGAGATTAAATGTGTTATACACTTACAGCCGTATCTATTAGATTTTCTTAAAACGCCTCTAAAAGGTTATTTAGTTAAGTTGGCTTAAATATTAAATTTGCCTTTAAACAGCGTTACTTAAATTCTTATCCATGTATTATCTATTGGTACAGTAAACGATATTTATGTAACGTACACAAGAAACTTCACAAATTTGCTCATTAACTAATTATAATTATATAATAAGAGAGAAAGAGAAACCATTGGATGTATAGTCCAAAGCAAAAGAAATAAAACCACACTCTGTTTTGATTTTGTTGTTTGTGTTCGTAAATATCTTTGGTTCATGTGTAAGCTTCACAACCAGCCTATTTAAACCACTCACTTATAACAATTCTCTTTCAATTAAAACAAAAAAACTGAAAACTCTACTAACCTACATTCTCATTTCTCTAATGAATACAAAAAAAAAAAAAACAATGCTTTTCAGATGTCAAAACATATTTAAGATGGCTTTGAGTAACCTTTAAACGCTGTAGATGGCGTTTAAGTTAACAGGCCTTTAAGTAACGTTGCTTAAATATTAAAATGGATTATAGATACCGATTTCGCACTTAGGAGCTATTTTAAGGTATTTTAAAGTTAAGAAGGCTTTAAGATTTCTTTATAGATATGGCTGTTAATTTTTATCAAATCTCCTGTAACCATATCGCGCTGAATGCATCCATTGGAAAATAGATTTTTTTTTTCTTCGTTTGACACATTTGAAAATTTCTTTCTCACTTCCACTTCTTTTAACGAAATGAACTATACTACTTGCATTTTGGAAGCTACTGTTAAATTTGATCTACTTCTTTCTCTTTTGTGTGGTGGGGACTACTTCTGCACTACATACTATTATTTAATTTAAACGAGATTAACTATCGGTGGAAATACAGTATTAAAAAGTTTTACTTTAGATTATAGTTTTTAATCTCCTAGATTAGCAAAATAAGTTTGTATGGTGAAATTTGAGATTTGAAGTGTATGTATGTCGTCGTATTGTTAAGAAGTATTTTTAAGAAACTATAGAAGGCAATCAAGTAAAATTACTCTTACACTTATATTTTCTTTTCGTAATATTAAATATTTATAGAATTTATCAATTAAATCACAAAATAATTCTTATCCATGGCATAAGCTTGATTTAAATGTACAGGAAAATTTGTCTATTATTCTTTTTGCAATCTGGTTAAGTTTCAAGATTTAAATATTAAAGTAAACTTCTGAACATTTACTGAGCATTTTAGTACATTTTTAAACTATCCAAGCCCCATGACTGTACAGCTTTAAGAAAAAAATAACCAACAGACACCTTCCGTACTAAAACTACGAATATTAAAGGTACCCTAAAGTTATACCACAACAAGAAAAAATTTATTTCATAATTCCTTCACCAGTGTAAGGCTCATTTACATATTTAAGTTTGCAACACCCAACACCCGTCACCATCAGGGCATCAGGGCACAGGACTAAAAAGTACCTACTCCTCGTACATTTTCTCTTCTTTAAAGGCAAAAGAATTTTACTGCATTATTCATGACGAAGCAATTCTTGCTTCAACGTATGTTTTTGAGTTAAATTTAGTTTTGCTTATCCATGCCACTGCCAGGAGTTAAGCTCGAGGATATGGATTAATCGTGTGTGGAAAACTGTTTCCACATCTGTTTTGTGTGGTATCAAGACAAGAGTGAGTTCAAGTGAAAATTTGTTATAATGCTAATTTAGTTCGATACGGGCTATCAAGGGGCTACAGGAATTCAAAATGATAAATATATACATGTAGGTACCTACTAAAGAAAATTCGATAAGGGAAAATGGTGGAAGGATATTAAATTGATTTTAAAAAAAAATCGAGGTTAGAGAGGGCACTTAAAATGGATGAAATAAGGATATACAGAGAGAGAGAGAGTTTCTTGAGTCATCCCTTCCCTATATCGAGATGAACAAACATATCTCTGGCGCCGATTCCATTTCAGGCATAAAATTTATGTAAATCAGAATAGAAGATAAAATACAACAATGGAGCCTTTATAAGGTCAATAGTGAGCCAACAACATGATGAATAGCGCTTTTATTATTTCTGCATAGTCTTGATTGCCATACAAATAAATAGGCATGTGCCAGATGTGTGTCGGGTAATTTTTTGAAATAAAACTGAGAAAGATAGATGTTCTTTGTAGAGACTTTTAAATTATCTCACTGCAAATGTTTAGATATTTGTTATTTGGGGCTTGAAGGAATAAAACATTTTATTTAAACGAAATTCATTAAAGAAGGTTAATCTCAACGAGTGAATTCCCATCAAAAAATATTATTTATATGGGATTTGGATTTTTTTTTATGGCTTTTTGTTTTATAGCTCTCGTTTATATAATTCTGTATTGCTGATGTGAGGTTTCAGGGAAATTGAAACAACAAACCTTTTCTTGTTCCTATATAAGTTTTATTATGATGCCTGGTAAGTTTGATGTATTTTTTTTATGTTACAACCTCAAGGGTTCAGATGATTGGTCATGAATTATTTGTCAGATAAATAAACGAATGCTTAGGAATAGGTATTGTGTTTTATTTATAAATTTAAGGGTTTAATTTCACACAAAGGGGCTTATTTCATATACAAAATTGACTCTTTTAATACTCACAGATAATAAATTCTTTTAAAGATTGATGTATTAAAACAGTTTCATATCTAAGAAAAATATTAAATTGCAAAACCTATGGGTGATATGAATTAAACAGAGCACGTACTCAGAGCAATTGCTCCCTAAGAATCAGAGAAGATGCAAACGAGTCAAATTCGATTGCTTTTTTCTGAGGGTGTTTTTCAAGAAGAAATAAAACGCATATAATCTAATGTTATGGCCAAGAATTTAGCTTTATTATAAAGATCAGGGTTTGCCATTATGTTTTAAAAATTATTTCGGTCAAGTAGCCGCCGCTCACATAAACTCCAGCCGAGGGGCCCAATTTTCGACCACTTTTTGCAGTAATTGGGGCCGTATGTCAGCAATAACGCGCCGAATATTCTCTTCCAAGACGTCAATCGTCTTATCTGCGTAGACAAGCGAAATAGTATAGCGGTGTTAAATCGCAGGATCTTGGAGGTCACGCCACAGGCCCACGACGCGAGATAATACGCTCACCAAAAGTTTCCTTCAATAAATTGATTGTTTCGTTGGCTGTATGGCATGTAGCGCCGTCTTGTTGGAACCAAAGGTCGTCCAAACCAACTTCCTCCAATTCAGGCACGAAAAAGTCATTAATCATGGCTCTATAGCGTTCCCCATTGACTGTGATATTATGGCTGGCTTCATTTTTGAAGAAATATGGACCAATGATTCCCTCTGCCCATAGAGCACACCAAACAGTGACTTTTTGAGAATGTAATGATTATGATCACTCCAAATACGACAATTTTGCTTATTAAAGTACCCACTAAACCAAAAATGAGCTTCATCGCTGAACAAAATTTTCTTGTGAAAATCTGGATCGGCGGCCATCACGTTTTGGTAGTAAATTTGCACGATGTTCAGGAGTAAGTCTATTCATTATGAAATGGCAAACCAAACTGCTGCCATAATTGTACAAACGTCGTTTATACTCGGAATAAAATTGTATCTCAGTTTAGTAAAATAAAGCATAATAAATAAATAGCTTTATAGTTTTTAAAACTATAAACATATTTCGTTTCATACATTAGATTTCGATTGGATTGTGGTGGATTGAATTTGTTTGACTTCATTCCATTTTCTCAATTTTCATAAGAAGAACCTAAATTTGTTAAATTTACCAAAACAGTTAGGTATGTTATAATAAACCTCATTAAGATACGTATACCCGTGCACCTACATATAGGTACCTACCTTAATTAATCTAACCAACAATTAAGAATCAACCAATCATTCTCTTCCTTCATCAAAATCTATACCTACCTATGTTAAAACAACTGGCCTAGAACTTAATCAACTACCTCTCCTTTCGTTTCATATGGTACATAAATAGTTTTATAAGACTGCTTGCCAAAATTAAATCTCCATAAGCATTACTTTCGTTGCGTTACGTATATAATTCTTTACGATCTACATTTTCAGGGGTTTCATCTTGAGGAAGTTAGGTAGGTGGGCATATTCCTATACTAAAATAAATTAATGAACTTTGGTATCCTTTCTGTCTTTATAAATATATTATATTAATAAAACGGCTTTCACGAAAAACGATTACGAACCCCGTTGATACTGAGCATATACATATACCTCAAAGGACAATCATTTCTTTTTCACCCCCATATACCTACCTACCTTTTCGTTGTTTCATTACATAAGACCATTTTTATGGCCCCCGTAAATCATAGATGTACATATATTTATCTACACAATGAAACAAAAAAACCTGCGAACAAATTAACAAAAAAAGGACACGTTCCGGGTCTTACAGTTCTCTCAATGTTATAAAATTGACAATTTCATTGTTTTATCTTTCCTTCAGGCTTGAAGAGTTGAAGTGTATTTTCTCAACTGCCATATCTACGTAATATAGTTTAAAAATTCAATCAACCCCCTTTCGCATTCCCCCTTCGTCGTTTTGTCTCTGGAGACGAAAGGAATTTCTCAGCAGCAATTCCTTTTTCCTTTTTATGTTTATTTGGTTTTCATGTTTATTCAATATTTTGTTCACCTTGCTGCGACGCGACGCCGCCAACGGCGACGGCGACGGCACCGGTACCACCTTCTACAACACGATTTTCACTATCATCGATATAACTGTTTCATCTCTCACCTACACACACAGTTAGGTACTTTTTAACCTGACCCTGAGGTTATTTATCTTTCAACCCTTTCCAATAAGGACTCGTGTTAGAATGACTAAGTAATGGGTTCGAGAGTGTTTGCTTTTCAATTTTCACACAAAACAAATTTATCTCCCTTATAGCATAAAAATAGAACAAAAACATTTTTTAAATCGTGGAAAATATCAAATTTTCAAAATTTACATATTGGCTCTATAACTGTAAGGTGTTTTTAAAATAAATATAAACACATCAAAGATAAGGGGGAGAGGATAACGTGATGTGTGATTTGATTATTATGTTATAAGAAAATTGAGACTTGGTTTACTGTGTAATTTTTTAATGAAGATGATCTACAGTATAAAGTTGTGGCAGGAAAAATTTTCGTTTAGAGAAAACCATAGTAGAAGAGACCTTTTTACTTCAAATTGTAACCTTGATGAGGACGACTTTGTTAAGCAACGTATACAATTATTTCAATAATACGAGATTACACAACGTATACTTCGTTTAAACCACATAATGTATGGCTTTGATTACTTAGACAGGGTGGGCCAAAAATAATGAGACTTTCTTACAATGAAGATACTTTGATCAAGTTCTTCCATTTGTAAAAAATGAAACCTAATATGTTTTGTCTGAGGTACATGACGAGTCTGAAATGATTATAACCGATTTTTAAAGTAATCTCCTAGGTGAAATTGAAATGTTTGTGTACACTTTAATCAACAATGACAGAAATACAAGAGTTAATGAAAAGCTTTCCTTGAAAATGCTCAATATTTATTGAACGTGTATGCAAAAGTTCACTCAAATTCATTCGTAATTCACACAATAAAGAGTGTTCGGTTAATGTATGAGGACATATTTTTAGACAACTGTTGGAATGCGTTTATAAATAAAGAGATGTCCAACTTTTACGACTATAAATTGCTTGAAAACTTCCCAAGAGCATTCTAAGGAAATCTTATAAATTCGACTTTTCATGAAATTCCTTTAGAGGGAAGAGAAACTGTTAAAAATTCAAAAATAAACGAACGCTTTGAACCAAAAATGATGTTCGTTTTTAAACTTGAAAAAAACGTAAACATAGCAAACAAAAAAAAATATGAGCGGCTGGGTCACACGAACTTGCTCTTATGTGCCATCACACTGTGGTTCAAAAGTCTAAAATAAATTAGTTATGGGAGTCTATATTTTATCCATTTGTCAAAACTTAGTTTAGTTGCAGGTAGTATCATGTGAGTATACAAAAATTAACAATATAGATTTGCACATATGCAACATTCATGCAAGGAAGTTATAATTATTATTTAAACTGCAAAATTGATTTGAATCAACAAAATTAGAAATAGATTAAAATACTTCTGAAACTGATTTGAACCCAACGCGATGTACACCAACTGATTTCTTAAATAAACCTCAATTAAAAAGAACAAAATTTAAAAAATCGTATGAGCGGTTTTAAAAATAATTAATTTCATATTTATAAAATTTTGTTAACATTTTTAAGCAAACAAATTGGTATGCCAATTTGAATTACTTATAAATGTAGAGTTAAAAATTGAATTTTACAAAAAATGTTCTACCCATTTTCAAAATACCGAATTTTCGAAAAATAATTTTGAAAAAAAATAAAAAAAAAAGTTCTATGATAGGTATCTACTGTTAATTATAAATCAATGTAAAATTTAATAATTTTAAATGCTAGACCCTTCTAATTTCGACACATAAAATTTTTTTTTCAAAATCTTAGGAGCCGTTTTTGAGAAAACGGGTTTTAAACATTTGTATGGGAGGTACCATTATTTTTGGGTAGTAGAATAATTTTTGTCAAAAATCTTCTAGATAAAGTTAAAAAAACTGCTTTTAACCAATTTTAATGAAAATCGGCCAAGTCGTTTTCAAAAACAAATTTCAAACTTTTTTTAAAAATCCATTTTTTTTTGAAATTTTTAGTACAAAATATTATTTAAAATGAAATCATTCTTCATCAAAAATTGATCAAGATCACTTGAACTGTTTTCAAGAAAAGCGAAAATCAAAAAATGGTTTTTTGGGAAGTACCATTAATAACCATTTTTCGAAACTATTTTTTTTTAATAAACGGCAGATTATAACTAATAAAATTTACTGAAGATTTTTTTAAAAAAAATCTGTTGAGACGATTTTGAGAAAAACAAGATTTTTCTTTTCGGTCCAAAATTTTTTTATGACAGGTACTGTTATATTTGGTCCTAAAAAATGAAAAAAAAACGTGTGAGGGGAATGCCCAAAAAAGGCTAGGTACCAAGTTTAAAGAAAATCGGCCAATCCGTTTAGGCTGTAGCCGAACAGAGAGACAGACGGACGTTTTTTCGTCTTCTCTATCATCTTAATTTCAGGTTTGATCAAAATCTCGAGTTCGATTTTTTGTGCGAATCCATTACTTGCCATAGCCATATAATACCTACATATATTCGCAAGTATAAAGTAAACAAAGCAACAAAATTGGAATTACTGATGTAATTTTACATTTTTTATTTAGAAAAACAACAGAAGTGAAAGCAATTCAATTCAAAGGGCAATTAAAATCGTAATTTAAGCAAAATTATATCAAAAAGAACTCATTTAAATTTCACTAAAACAAAATTTCTTTAAATAAATATTTTAAATCCATGTTTTTTTTTAACAACAAGTATCGAAAGATATGGGGAATATAGAGTCTTATTTGTTTATCTTGTAAATGTAATCTTTTAAAAGCTTTTAAAATCATTTAAATTTAACTTTTGATTTGTTTTCATATAGGGTCCGCCAAATAACTTTTTTTTTTAAAAAAGGCGCAAAACATTGAGTGTAGCTTCGGCTGTGTGGAACGTAGCGCCGTCCTGTTGAAACCAAATGTTGCCAATATCCTCCTCTTTAATTTTTGTGAACAAAAATTCGTTCAACATGGCCCGATAACGATCGCCATTGACTGTAACGGCCACTCCTTGCTCATTTTCGAAAAATGGCCCAATTATGCCTCTGGACCAAAATCCGCATCAAACAGTGACTCGTTTTGGGTGTATCGGCTTTTCAATGTATGCGTGCGGGTTTTCTGTGCCCCAAATGCGACAGTTTTGCTTGTTTACTACCCGCCAAGATCAAAATGAGCTTCACCTGAAAAGATGATTTTTTTTGGCAAAATCGGCATCTTCTCTAAGTCGATCGCAGGCCCACTTAGCGAAGCGTAAACACAACCATATTCGTTCAGCGGAAGGATAAAACTAATTATCTGTCAAATCAGACATGAGCTAAGTGGTACCATTCACGAAATAAGCACTAGTTGAAAAAAAAAACGTTAGATGGCGGACCCTTTATATCTTTGACATTTATGTATGCAATAGTTCATTTTAATATTTGCAAAGCATGTCATTGATTACTAGCCGAAATCCATTCAAACTTTTAATTTACAATTTTTGTTTTAATAAAAGGGATTTTTTAATAAAGATTTCGAATTGGCCAAAGACCCAATCGGAACTAACATCCTTCAACATTATGAAGCTGTGGTCAGTTCTCTAGTAATTGCTTCATTTGCTTTGTACGAGAATTGGCGGATGAGTAAAGATGTTTTCCCCACACCTGATGAAATAATGCTGAAACATTAGCTTTTCATTACCATAACTTTTTAAAGAAATTCCTATAATTTTGTATTTGTTTCCATTCCTTGACATAATCTTGGTAGATAGCTATTTACAAATGATGCTTTTTCCCTTTTTTCATGTCGTTTGCGTGTGAGAGGGAAACAATCTTTTTTTTTTGTATCCAGGGATGTGTGTGAGGTAAACTAAATTTTTATTAAAAACTCCCTTAAATTTCTCCATTTTTTATTGGTGAAACTGAAATAATTTTAATGGTCTGATACAAAATTAAGTTTTAAGGACGACTTTAGATGAAAGTGATTTAAGAGTATTTTTATGAAATAGGCATTTTATTTTAAAAAGCTTAAAAATTAAAGTTATTACCAAACAGGTTTAAAGTTGGCTCAGGGAATGAACTTAAAAGCGATAACATACCGAAAATTATTTCTCACAAAAAAAAGTATCTTATTTCTTATACAAAGAAGCGAATTTTCACGAGAAAATATTTTCATATTTCCCACGTTACGACCTTTTTTTTCTATTTTATGTAATAACTGCTCATCAGTTATCTCTGTCTTTTGAAACTAACTCTCTCTGTTGTTAGGTATTTCCTAAGAAAATTGAAGTTTTTTTTTCCCAGAAAATGGTGAAACAGATTGAAACTAATTTATTCCACTATTTTATTTTCAGTATTATTTTTTGTTTTGTTTTAACCTTTGGCGGCATAACATTGAGTTTACTTTCTTAGAAAAATGTGCAATTGTATGCATCCCACTTTGGGTTTTATTCCACATTTAAAAATGTTCTCTTTTTGCAGTTATTTATGCTCATTGAAATTTCTTCGCTTAAAATGCCTTTCCATCATCAATACGACTTTTTACATTTACATTACAACTAAATCGCTTGTGTATAAAAATGCATCCAGACAAACTTGTGCTACTACTATCCTCCATGTGAAATGTCCCATTCACATTGGCATTTCTTTGATATGATGGAAGAAGAAAGTAAGTGGAATAAAATGGCTTTGAATTTGCACAGATACATCCTTTGAAAATGTTGGACATTCAAAGTAAGTGCTCTGTTGAATCAAATTGTTATTATTTTTGAAGAATTTAAAACAATAAGAAATTCTCAGTAGTTCGATTTCTAGAAATCAAAACTTCAATAGCTTGATTCAAAGGCTGTGTCCAGAGTATGAATGAGCTAGGAGTAAATATCTGTGTTATTTTTATTCAATTGCAAATTCTCAAAGACAAATATACTTTGTGAGATTGGATATACAGAATTTCGCTTATCAAACATGTCAGCTTTTACCATTCTTCCACCCACTGCAACTTAATCTTAGTTTCACTTTAGTATATCTGTGAAGTGTTTCCACTGCACCAACGCAAAAATTATCAAGTAAATTGTGGATCTTTGACAGAACTTTTCAAAATGCAAATGATGTTTTATTTTAACTTGCAACATAATTGTAATATTATGTGGCTATAAAATACTATATTGGTAAACGATGAATGTAGATTCCCAGATGGGTCTCACAATTTTATTTGTCTGTTTGATTCCAGGATGCGTCGATTATTCAAAGTTTAAATCTATCAGTGCTATTGCTCATTCCACTGACTCATTTTCTATTCTTTTCATTAAGAAAAACAACGGTACTTACCTGTATTTTGATACAAAAGAAAAGTTCTTTGTCAAAAGTTTTCAAATTGTTTAAAAAATGTTTAAAAACTTAATAAAAATGTGAGCAAACATTTTCAAAAAAGTCTGTAAGTTTGGATCAAGTTGTTTGAATGAATTCATTATGAATTTTCAACTTTCTTTTAGCTTTTAACTTTTTTTTTTAGAATCGAATGAAACAGCTTAAAATAAAGTAAAATAAAATAAAATAAAATAAAATAAAATAAAATAAAATAAAATAAAATAAAATAAAATAAAATAAAATAAAATAAAATAAAATACAATAAAACATAATAAAATGAAGCGGAAGACCTTTGCATCGGAATTTTGTTTTTCCTTGAGGATAAGATACATCGATAAGTATCAATCATATTGGAAAATTTTAATAGGGGCTTTTCCGTTACTTTTTTTAAATCTAAATAGTTGTATATTTTTTAATGAGTTTTTGAACATATAAAATGAATTCTAATTTAGAAGAGGATATAGACCTCAATAAATGTTTCACAAACAAAAAAAAACTATCCTAAATATGTAGATAAAGTGAAAAAATTAAAGGTTTTTTTATAAAATTTCATAAAGTTGAGATGGGATTTTTTTCTGCATAAGATTAAGCATATAGGTACACCAAAAAAAATGTTGTTGTAGAAATGTTGAAAAACGCTGTTCATTCTACTGCATTAAATGTCATAATCCACTGTTTTCAATTCAACAGAGAAATGATTGTGGATTCCACCACCGAGTTGTGAAAATAACACCATCTGTAATAAATTTTACAGTCAAAATTTTTGTCGATACAGCAGCATTCATTGTTGATTGTAGGGACAGCATAAATCAATAAAATAAATTTGGTGGAGCGACAGCTCATAGAGATGTCAATGAACTAAAAGAGCTTTCTATTGAAAGAATCTCTTCAACAAAAACAACTGCTTTTCAGTTGCATTGTGCTATTACACAAACAACATTGATTCCATACTTTGTGTTAATAGCAAAATATTCATCAGTTTACCTTCAACCAGTTTTGAATATTCTACAATCGAAAAAGTAAGACCTCCTTGCGTGTACGAAACATATTGACAAAATCTTAAAGCTCGCTAAAGATCATCGAACGAATGTTGCTCAGGAGCTGAAGAACTTATGGCTAATTCGAAATTGATTGCAGAAGAAATTGATGTAGAACATCATAGGCCAAGAACAGTGAACTGTCAAAAAATTCGCTCTAACCACCCATAATCAACTACAGTTGAATTTTGGAAGAGATCACTCTTGATTCCTTATTCTTCGATTATTTGAATGTATAGCGCTTAAATGTAGATTCCCAGATGAAAACCTTCTAGCATATTCTCTATTTCTTTTGCATCCAGCGAATTTGTTGAAAATAAACATAAACAAATTTAAAGAAAAAACAAAAACTTTTTGCAAGTTCTACGCTCTACAAAGTTTTATTGGAGAAGCTGAATTGTGGTACAATCTTTGGAAAAACAAAACACAGAAGATTTTTTTCCCAACAACAAAACTTGCACATCATATTGCCCTGGCGTTACCTTGTACCACTATTAGTTCGATTAAAAGCACCTTTAGTACCTTAAAAATAGTCAAATTTTGGCTTCGTTCAACCATGATCGAAAATAATTTAAATGGTAATTGAATACTAAAAACCACAGGTGGAATATTATGTAAGTGATATACATAGCGTATACGCCCTAGTGCACAGCTACTACTATTCATAGTTTACAGCTATACAACAATTAATGACTATAAACTTTTTGTAGTTTCTACAATCTGTTGTTATAATGAGTGAAAATTACTGTAGATTTAACAATTTCGCGCTGTTGATTTCACAAATAGGAACCAAAATTGACAAACCGCTGTCAATTTTACAACAAGCAATCAATTTCATTGTGAAAATGAAGCATATGCTGTTAGACTGTTGCAATTTTAATTGTCAATGTGAGCGCATTAGCTGTTAAAAATACACAAATTTTAAAGTAATTATAAATTTGACTGCCTCATTTGGTAAAATTTACAGCGGAATTTTGTTTGGGTGTACCGCAAAAAAAAAAAATCTGGTGATATCTTTGGCACTAATAATTTCAAGAAAAAACACTTAACTACATGCTACGTGATGGTTATTGAGACTAGACTGTCACCATTTTTCATCAAAACACTACAAATTGGATAAAGTATCTACACATAAAATAATTCAATATGCAAATGCCGACTTCATTCCAAAAAAAGCAGGCATTCAAATGGTACAAAATCAAGGATGAAGGTTCATATACTCAAGGATTGGTTTGTTTGGTTGGAGAATTTTAAATCAGCCTTTAGTCTAGACGAGTCTTCTTTGTTTATGAGTTTATTTAGTGTTTAGATATAATAAACAAGGAGTGAAGAAGAAGACTATAGAGGAGAAGGCCGACGCGTCGGTGACGTTTGTCAGTCTTAAAATTTAAATTTATTTTTATTAAATAATATATATTGTGAATTGATAATTTCTGTCCCTTTTCACGATTTACAATCTGCCAATTCTCATACCTCGCATGTTCTATAGAAAATATGACAACACTCACGCAACTCAACTCAACACCCAATTTATTAAAAAACGAAAGGTGTCCTCGATATAAACGTGCGTGACTTATAAATAAAGCATGAAATTGAAAGTGCAAAAAACTCAAAATTATTCATAATACATTTTTAGATACAATAAGTAAGTAGGATAAATCCTTATATAAACCTTTCAATGTGCGGTTTGATTACAATAATTTTCTGTTTCGGCATAGGAATATCTTCGCATGTTTCTATCATGAAGTTCATAAATCATTTCATAAATTACCTCGTAAATCAACAAAATCACCAGAAGTTCAGCATTTTGAAATAATAAACGCAAGTTTTAGTCGTCCTCATTTAAGTGCCAACCTTCAACATATGTATGTAACCAGAAATAATTACACACCACATGCTAATAAATTGTTCCCCGAGGCACATGTGGATATGGTTGTTTTAATGGGAAAACTTTGCACCAAATTGTTTGGCAAGAAAATAGTACCTGTACCTACAACTACCACCAGAAGCTATAATCGGAAGTGAGAATCATCTTAATCTAATTTACGAAAAGCATTAAGGACTTCTGTAATATAACCATACAAACGCTATAGGAGTAATTTAATTATTTCATAAATTGAAGCAATCGAAAATCAATAAAGATAATATTTAATGAAAGCAACACGTCTTTGTGTATTGTTTGCGTGAGTGATTGTTGTTTTTGAAATCTGAACTAGGTATTACGTTAGGGAGATAACTTACAATGCAAATACTTTCTTGCATTTAGGAAGACTGAGCCTTACCCTGAGGCCACACGAGCAAGTACTGGCAAGCAAGTTGGGTTCATACATTGCCTGCCAAATTCGTATCTGTGTACTGGCTGTGACGTAGGTGGCACTCCACTTGCCAAGCAAGTTGCTTGCAAGTAGGTCGTTCTTTTTCTCTACTATAGTAAACAATTTTGGTTGATCTTTCAAACAAAATGGATTGAAAAAAATCAAAATACATTTTTAAAGAATATTAAAGAAAAATGCAAAAATGGTTAACAAACTTTAATAATTGAAATTATGGACAACGAAACATAAGAGGGAATAACATATACTCTAACTAAAATTCATGTACCATAAAAAAACTACAGACGTCAAAATACATTTTGTTAGCTATCCGTCTGTTAAGCACAAAACTTTCAAATTCCATTGAAGGTTGTATACGATGTCAATGGATAAAAAAACCTCTTAAAATCCGAATTGTTTTCCATTTTATTTTCCGCTCCGGAAAAATGGATTTTTAGGGCAATCGGTTGACATTTGGAACGAAATATTCTCGATAGGATCAAATATAATTTGTCCCCTATCTGTCAAGCCACAAACTTTCAAATTCCATTGAAGGATGTCTACGATGTCAATGGATTAAAAAACCTCTGAAAATCCGAATTTTTTTCCATTTTTTTTCTGCTCCGGAAAAATGCATTTTGAGGGCAATCTTGTCGAGCCATAGACTTTCAAATTCCACTAAAGGATGTCTACGATGTCAATGGATTAAAAAACCTCTATATATCCGAATAATTTGAAATTTTATTTTTTGAAAAGGGCAATTTTAGAGCTTTTTGGTTTTTTGTAACGAAATATTCGCAAATGTCAAATATTCTGTCAAGCAATGTCAAGTTTCGTATGAAAGTGAATTTTAACATTTTTAAAATGCAATCAAATTCCACACTAAATTTATTTTAACTTATTTTTTGCACAAAATCTAATTAATTCAGAAATTTAAATAAAAATGAACGCCCTACTTGCTTCTCTACTGGCTGCTCAACTGGCTTCGAAAAAGGCAAGCCAGTTGACGAGCAAGTTGCTTGGGTTTATATGTGTTAGTGAAAAAATGTGTATGTATTGCAACTTGCTTGCCACTACTGGCTCGTGTGGCCTCCGGGTTAGGCACTATTTTGTTGTCTCTTATTAGAAACAATTTTTGACAGGTGGAATTTCTAAACGTCACAGATATGCATAATGCAATTGTAATGCACATTTACTGTCTGTCATGCAAAGGTTAACGGGTTTATTTTGTTAATGAAATAAAATATAAGAAACATACATTTATATTGTACAGTGTATTTTTTTTATTACTTCATAAAATCAATTACAATATTTAACAGTATTTCCAGATGAAAACAAAATATGTAGTGGCAAAAGTAGATCTTAAAAAATTCGGATAACACCACTGTTTCAAGGCTGTAAAAGTATGTAACGGGTGATTTTTTGGCTGGTTTGGTTTTGGCAACACTGGTTTTGACAGCTGACGTGTGTTTAGTACCTTGTGTCACTGTCAAACAGCTTCAGTTTGGTTGCAATTTAACCATGGATCGTCTTACAAATGAACAACGCTTGCAAATTATTGAATTTTACTATCAAAATTCGTGCTCGGTTCGAAATGTTCATCGCGCGCTGCTTGTGTTCAGCGATGAGGCTCATTGGTTGAATGGGTACGTACATAAGCAAAATTGCCGCATTTGGAGTGAAGATCAGCCAGAAGCATTGCAACAGCTACCAATGCATCCCGAAAAAGCCACTGTTTGGTGCGGTTTATGGGCCGGCGGCAATATTGGGCCATATTTCTTCAAAGATGATGCGAATCGCTACCGAGCGATGATAACAAACTTTTTTTTGCCCGAAATGGAAGTTCTTGACTTGCATGATATGTGGTTTCAACAAGACGGTGCCACATGCCACACAGCACGCGAAACAATGGCGCAATTGCGAGGCGAGTTTGGTGAACAGTTAATTTCACGTTTCGGGCCGGTCAATTGGCCGCCTAGATCGTGCGATTTGACACCATTAGATTATTTTTTGTGGGGGTATGTCAAGGCTAATGTCTATAGGGACAAGCCCGCTTCGATTGACGCACTGGAAGCCAACATCCATGCATTCATTCGTGAGATACCGGCCGATATGTGTGAAAGAGTATGCCAAAATTGGACTCAGCGGATGGGCTACCTGAGACGCAGCCGCGGTCAACATTTGCATGAAATTATCTTTAAACATTAAATTGCAAGGTTCAAACTATCGATTCAAATAAATATTTCATTCATTTTTTCGAATTTTTTGTGTTTTTTTTTTGAAAAAAGTTCTAAACCTCTTAAAAAATCACCCATTAATTCATAAATTAAATGAAAACAAAACGTTTATATTGTAGGTACTCATAGGTTAAAATGTGGAAAGAGCTGGACAAAATCTTGGTGGCAATTCATTAATTTAAAGGATATGTCACGTCCCGCACATGAAATTTGATTTGACACTTAAAAAGTTAGTTGGCGTATAGTTGTTAAGTTGACATTTTTTCAAAATAAATCATTGTTAATAACTTGAACAGGAGCAGGTTTATAATATTTCGTCTGTCAGTTACATGACAGACGCGGTTTGCATTACAAGATTTAAATAATGTCAACGCAACGTGACGCGACAGTCTGTCAATGATATAATAAACTTGAATATTCGTTGGTATTTGCTTCATACCAACATTTCTTAGGATAAAAATACTTTTTTTTTGTTCTTAAAATTGAATTAAATTAAGTTAAATTCAGAGTTTTAAATTTAGTTAATTTTTGATTCAAAAATGTTTGTATCACTTTAAATAATGTAGAATACACAATAGCCAAGCGGTCCTTAAATGTGTATTCCAGCACAAATACATATATACCTAGTTTGCAAATGGACGAGACTAGAGACATGCCAATTCATAACAGTTATAACAGTTTTTTGCCATTAAAAGTGGTTGTGCGTTAACGCGCCTCGCACAGCTTGAAAAAAAAAACTCTGGTTGCCTGCAGTTTGACCACCGGTCGGTGGAGGGCCCTGGCCATGCGGGCCCGTATAAACAGTACTTTTACAAACTTAAATTGTTATAATTGGCATTTCTAGAGTCACTTCATTTTGAAATATTTTTTGAGAACCAAGCTATTAAAAAAATGACATTTGTCAATTTTAACAATCGGCTTAGTCCATGTTAACACTGAAATAAGTTTTTATGCATTAGCACCCAGAGTATGTTTCAAGTCGTGCTAAGCGCTTTAACGCATGCCCACTTTTAATGGAGAAAAACTATTATAACTGTTATAAATTGCCATTTCTCTAGTCTCGCCAATTATATGTATATTTGATTTTCTTATATTCCTTTTAATTAAAGAAGTGCATTTTAAGTATGCCCGAAGTAACTACAATATTCCTATAATTATTTCAAATAAAAAACTTAACATAATACACTTTCACCAACCATCCAAAGACATAGTCATGCACGAGTCATTTTAAAAATGCCAAAGTTTACCCCTCATACATAAACCAGCAACAAAAATGAGCTTTAACTTGAATAAAATGCAAATGGTATGCGTTATGCACAGCACATTGCACATGTTATTGTGCGGTTTTTTTTTTTTCATTTTTTCATATGTCAGACTGACATACATACAATTTTACTTCAACTCGAAAAATGAAGAAGAAGGTAAGGAAGACAAAAAAAAAAAAAAAAGAACATATGAGGATGAAAAATCAATTCTATCATCTGTCATGTTGGGAAAGTAGTTAAGCTAGTCTATAGTAAGACATTTAGACAGGCAAAGAAAGAAGACAGGCTGATAATGACAGCAACTGATTAGAGCATAAAGAAAAGTTTATCTTGAATTAAATACCTTACGAGGACACGATGGTGAAATAATGGATTCAATAATTGAAGTATTGATTGCTTTAATTTTTTTTTTAAGTGCGTCGTTCTGACAAAAGTTTGTTGAGTTGTTATTTTTTTTTTCTTGATCTAGGTATAGATAAAGTGGAAAATAGGTATTACATTATTTTTTTTTGATAATTTATGGTATTTTCAATAACTTAAATCTTTAACCAAAAAGCTTAACAATTTCTTGATAAAATATATAGGATCCCCACTTTACACGTATTGGAATAGTCTAGGCACCTGTCTTAGAGAACTGGTTAATTCCTCACAATCAGTGTTGCCATTTTGACTTGTTTCATCGCCGATGGCTGGAAAATAAACACAAATCCAGTCGAATGGATTTTTGACAGGATTAAATAATTCAATATGTATCTTAAGTTCAGTGTTAACTGTTATACTGTAATCCACGAATTAGTATGCAGTGCAATTAACGAACACATCCATTTTTAAATTTTTCAGACTATGACAGTTGAAAACTATTATATTTCACTTATTTATTTTAATAACAATGAATTAATTGCTTATTTTTGTTAATAATTAATTAAATCTATTATAGATGCTTTAAGGCAGTATTACATAAATATGACAAGTTTTTTCGAATAATTATGGCTCAAAAGTGTCATATAAGTGTGATACTTAAATTTATATGAATAAAAATACATGAAGCCTATAATACTGTGTCATACAACAAATATTTTTGTCATATCGCCTTTAATATCAAATTTGTCCCCTTTTTTAATAGAAAAAGAGGCAAATACTGTCAACAAATCAGATTTGGAATTTTGAACTGGCAACACTGATCCCAACCTGTCAAGGTTGAGATGAAATTCTCTCAAGAATGTTGACAGAGGGAAAAAGTACAGATTAAAATCCACCAATTTGAATGACAAGCATATGCAACGATGTTTGGCTATGGTTATGTGCGTTGCCAGTTTTAGACGACTGACAAAGGGTGGATTCATAAACGTCAAACTAACAAATCAAACAAAACCCGACTTAAAGAGTGTTTTTTGTAGTCAATTTTAAAATTGTTAAAATCGAGTTATTTGTATTTATTTTCATTGCTTGAAATCACTATTACTTTCGGGTTGATTATTTCGATAAGTTGGTGAAATTATCATTTATTCACAGATTGTGATTTTTGATGTGAGAGTTTTGACATTATATACCAATATCTACACAAATGTGGTTCAATGCGTTTGTTAAATTTCTTTGAAGTTTCTCCATTTTTGAGAAATTCTCTCCATTTTTGAGAAATTCTCTCCCACATAGCTGTTTTCACAGGTTTGACACATTTTACTGTTTACAAAATTAAAAGATACTAAATTCCAGTTTTTCAGTGCGAGATTAAAGTTAAAGCCGAGTTAACTAATACAATTTGGTGAGTTAACTCAGGATGAACTGAACAGATGATTTTGATGATTTTTCCACCAAGTTTGTTTAGTCGTTCCGCATGCATTACCCACTGAAAAACTGCTTCTTCAGTTCACTTTTGGTCAATTTACTTCTAGAGTTAGCTAACTCTGGCTTAACTCACCACTGAAAACTGTACCTAAGCACACTAAACAGTAACAAACATTACAAAATATTAATTGTGTGTGTTTGAAAGCAATTTTCAGAAATAATGTTTGCTTCAAAAAATTAAAAAAAAAAAAGTCTAAAAAACGAAAACCGTTCATATTTTATAAAATAAATATTATTTTTAGAATATTCATAATTGCAAAGTTAACTGTATAAGTACATAATTAAAATGAAATACGAGAAAGGAAGTAAAATAAGTCCAGGATGGGATAGAACAGAGTTATAAATAGAAGAAACAGCAAGCTTTATGTCATCCTGCGAGATCTTATTTCCAAGTATTATCTTCAAAGACAGGAAGTAAGTGCTTTTATTTGTGCAGAGCAATCATTTGAAGCTTTCATCAAATCAATTGGCATGAGTGCTCTTCCTTGTAATGGCTTTGCCACGAGCAATGATTGACAATGTCTTGAGTCATATATACTCTTATTTGAAGTAAAAGGTTTGAATGTATCCGTTTGAGCGTGATTCAAAGACAAACATGAAAAGAAACATATATTATGTTCCTACTACTTATACATTTGTTGTATTATACAGGGTGTTTTTTTTTTAAAGACGTGTGGTTTTTAATCTGGCAATACTTTTGTCAGAGTTGGTCTTTTTGACAGCTATCTCTTGATTTATGCTCAATATGGTTTGCCATTTTATTATAAATAGACTTACGACCATCAAGCGCGTCGCACTTTCGGTGAATGGACCCAAAACCAGATGGCCACCGATCCCGATTTTCACAAGAAAATTTTCTTCAACGATAAAGCTCATTTTTGGTTGAATGGGTACGTTTATAACCAAAATTGTCATATTTGGAGTGATCATAATCCAGAAACCATTGTTGAGACGCTGTTACATCCTCAAAAAGTCACTGTTTGGTGTGCTCTATGGTCAATATTTCTTCAAAAATGAAGCCGGCCATAATGTTACAGTCAATGGGGAACGCTATAGAGCCATGATTAATGACTTTTTGGTGCCTGAATTGAGGGATGTTGATGTGGATGACCTTTGATTCCAACAAGACGGCGCTACATACCATACAGCCAACAAAACAATCAATTTATTGAAGGAAACTTTTGTTGAGCGCATTATCTCGCGTCGTGGGCCTCTGTCGTGGTCTCCATGATCGAGCGATAACACCGCTGGACTGTTTTTTGTTGGGTTAATGTAAGTCGCTTATCTACGCAGATAAGCCCAAGACGATTGACGCCTTTGAAGAGAATATTCGACAGGTTATTGCTGACATACGACCCAATTGCTGCAAAAAGTGGTTGAAAATTGGGCCTCTCGGCTGAATTTATTCGAGCCAGCAGCGGCGGTCATTTGTCCGGAATAATTTTTAAAACATAATGGCAAACGTTTTTCTTCATAATAAAGCTAATTTTTTGGCCATAAAATTAAGTTATATGTGTTTTATTTCTTCTTGAAAACAAAACGTCTAAAAGAAACACCCTGTAGGTTTACTTTGTTGCTTTGTTGTAGGTACCTTTTAAATTCGACAAAAAATGAAGTGCTGAAATGTTTTTTTTCTTTCAATTTTTCGCAATTGGCTAGCAACAGTTAGGGAGTTAGTTACATCAGATAGTAAAAAATAGAACCCTAAACAATTAACTCTTAAGATTTTTTTAAAATTAATATTCCTTTAATAACTGTCGCAAGTTTTGTATGTGTCGAAGCCGACTTGTCACAAGCCGTTTTTCAAGCACATCAAACCTTACAGTTGCGCCATGAATGGGGTATTCAAGCTTATCTTGAAGGTTCACCTCCAGACAGAATAAAACTATTTGATTTTATGAAGTATATCTCGTTAATGATTTTACCGATTTTGTTAAAAATTTAGTAACACATAACATGTAGAATGTAGATCTAAGCAGTTAAAGTAGTGTTGCATAGAAAAGTATCCAAACCTTTTTGTTTCTCAATACCTTAAAAACTTAGGTATTTGTTTTATAACCATAAGAGCTATGTAAGTGCGACCTAGTCTGGCCTAGTCATGGATTATATTTATTTTTGTTAAAACTGTCCAAAGATTTGCGTCAAGACTGAATAAGTTTGTATGTAAATCTGAAGCTTATAGCCTGATACAATGTAGAAAAGATATCGTCAACCTTCTTGATGTGCTATAGTTGTTTGAACAAAAATATCTACCTACAGTGGTCCCCGCTTAATTGCAACGACCATTTCGTCTGATTCTCTCGATCAATTAACCGTGGTTTCAACTTACAAAAACTTGCTACAATGGATTTCTCGTGCATTTAAGTGGTTTTCTCTTAACTCCACCAGTCGATCAATTAAATGATAAAATATTCAGACAAAACTTCGGGAAAAACAGAAAAGATTATGTTACATGTTTTTCTTTTTATTTAGTTTAATAGTTTTTCTAGTGGAAAAGAGAGGTGCAATTAAACGGGGAATACTGTACATTGTTTTCTTTTGCTATCCAGTTATTCAGTTGTGTGGTCCATTAAACCAACAACATGAACTCTATAAGAACTAAGAAAGGATAGTAAATTGTAAGTACTCATTGTTAACGCAATTGATTTAGTTTGTTTTTGACCCACTTTTTCCAGTTGAACTAAATACATACATACAAATGCAGACAAAGTCGTTCATAGTCTCGGGATTTCGGCGCCGGAGTATCCTTTTGACCGTAAATAAACATTATTCTATACCATAATACCATGATGTTTTTTTCTTTTTTTTTTTTTAATTCATACGGAGCACGCAAAGCCAACTATTTTTTTTAATCTACGGCAGCGAGAGTTCTCGTGCAGAAATGTTATTCAAATTACCCAAAATGGAAAACAAAACATAAAAAAATAATATTAGGCGAAACAATTACTATGTTTACACGCAGCTGTCCTATCGTGTAAGTTCTCTTAGATTAAGTATTAAATTTAATGTTGTACTTAAGTGTCTAATAAATGGACAAGTACACCACAGGACTTATTTAATTACCTTTCTATCAAAATCTGTCCCAAAACTAGCTAACAATTCATATAAGGATAATTTAATTGATGGAGATTGTAGACGACAAAGTTATTATGTAATGAAACAAAACTGTATGTATTTTCATACCTAATTCATAATTAGAAAAGGATGATTAAACAGTTTGCTTTCAGTTGCCAAGAATTATTATTAATTAAGTTTCTTCATAGAGACAATTAGCTTCGCAGACAAAATGCTTTGCAAAAGTTTTCAAGCTGTCAACTTTGTGAGATCAATTAGTAAGCCATTAGGAGTAATATGTGTTACCACTTCGAACTATACGAAAACCATCGAATAAGCATTCAGCTCAGGTAGTGCAAGAAATTTTAGTTAAATAATAAATCGGCATTGTGTGAAACGCATGATATAAAAATAAAATATATGGCTTGACTAAGTGCTGTATGGGCTAGATAGTACATTTAGAAGACTAAAATAAATGATAAATCAGGACATTATGCAGGAATTATTACCTTGAAAAGCTGCTTATTACTGCGAGTGCTTCTTTTGTTTATACACTCAGAAATTTTGATTTTGAATTTAGGGTGTGATAACAAACAATTTAAACACAACACCAAAATTGCAGTTATCGTGACCAAATTGCAGTTATCGTACGCAAACTACGATCACCGCGACCGAACCAGAGCTGCAATCACTCTTTACATACTTGCAACAACTCATTCATTCGGCTATTATTTAAAAGAAAAATGTTGAAGGTATAGTAACAAAACGCAAGAGCTATAGTAATCTACTCATTTAGCAGTGACAACATCCACTTGAATATGAAAGCTAATCGTTTTTGTACGATAGCCAATATGCGGATGCAGTAGCTTTGTTTTGCGCAGAGAACCTCTACAAGGTGTATCGTACCTTACAAGAACTTCGTTTGTGATAGCTCTGTAAGCAAAAATGCATCATAGCTCTGTCTTTGCAGCTACTGTTTATACTAAAATCGTACCTTACAATAACTTCGTTTGTGATAGCTCTGTAAGCAAAGAAGCATCATAGCTCCGCCTGTGCTGCTACTGTATATACTAAAACGACTGAAATAACCGAGGTTAAACTGTGTGACGTGACAATAACTTCGTTTGTGATAGCTCTGTAAGCAAAGAAGCATTATAGCTCCGTCTTTGCAGCTACTGTTTATACTAAAATCGTACCTTACAATAACTTCGTTTGTGATAGCTCTGTAAGCAAAGAAGCATCATAGCTCCGCCTGTGCTGCTACTGTATATACTAAAACGACTGAAATAACCGAGGTTAAACTGTGTGACGTGACAATAACTTCGTTTGTGATAGCTCTGTAAGCAAAGAAGCATTATAGCTCCGTCTTTGCAGCTACTGTTTATACTAAAATTGTACCTTACAATAACTTCGTTTGTGATAGCTCTGTAAGCAAAGAAGCATCATAGCTCCGTCTGTGCTGCTACTATATATACTAAAATAAATGAAATAACCTAGATTAAATTATGTTACGTTGAAAAGAAAATAGTGATTTGTTTCCTCTATGCATATATGAAAGATTATCGGCTCTAGCGAGGTATTCGTTGGAGCGGAAAATCCTCCGATTTCATACGAATCGGAGGATTTTTGCTGTTCGGAAGAATACCTCGAAGCAAAAATTCTAAGATTCGTATGAAATCGAAGGATTTTCCGCTCCGACGGATACCTCGCTAGAGCCATATGATTTAAAGGGCTTGAGATTTTTAAAATTTCAAATTATTTTTTAAGTCATAGCAATATTATAAATAATACCTACATATGTATATGGTTCCAATGAAATTGAACCCCCCGAAACGTTTTTATTTGCGATTTTTTCCAGGAAAATACTATTTTAAATTGATTGCCTTGGTCTGTTTTCAACCGCTGGCGATCTAACTAGTGATTTTAAAGTGGGCCGTTCATGTTTTCAACTATTTTATGGTGGTTCTATGGAGTAAAAACCATACAATTTTTTTCCAACTTTTACTTTTTATTTTATGCCACGCATCATAATTTCACCTATTTTCTGGTTTTTCTATTGTGTAAAAACGACAGAATTTAATACAAATTTTAAATATTTATTTATTTCAAAAGGAAAATAAAACCTATGATTTTTAGTCCATAAGCCTATCATAAAATAGTTGAAATCATGATGCGCATACAATCTCTAGTTACAATGGTTAAAACCATTACAAGTTGTAAACAAAAATGTATCGTGATTTTTCGGAAATGTCCGATTTCAGAAAAATTACCAAAATAACCACCTACAATTTTCAACAGAATTAAAAAAAGGGACACCCTTCAGTTTTTAAGAACTGCATATAAAAAACTTTATCATCGAAAGTCTAAAAAATATTGACAAAAAACGAACACGACGTTAAACGAAAGCTGCTACCGAACGATATCTGTCCCCATTTATATCTACAGATATGATAAACACAGCTATTGTCAATACGATATCGTTCGATCATATTCGTTTTAAAAAGGCACCCAGTAATTAATTAATAATTTGTGAAGTGCTGATTCTAGAAAAAAAGTTTTAATATTTCTAGAAACAAAAGTTTCCACTTTGAAACAGTTATAAATTATAGGTGGTCTTATTAATCGTTTTAAAAATTTTAATTCCTTAAGAATTGAGTGTGCCACCTCCAGATATTCAGCCCTATCACGAATTCCATCGTAATCGGAAATTTGTTACGATTCCCGAAAAAAGAGATCACAGAATCCATCGTATCGGAAATTCCCATACAAATCGCCATTACGAACGGATCCTGTGATAGTTTTTTTTCGGGATTCGGAAAGATTCCGATTACGATGGAATTCGTGATAAGGCTGATTGTAAATTGTATTTGAAAAGTTTGGCTTTTTGCTGCCAACCGAAAAAAGGACCCTTCATTTTTATTATTGATTCCGATACCAAATATATATGGCATGGACCGGAAATAATCACCCCTATAACGTTTGTCGTATTACTAAAACGACAGTAAAATGACACGGCTCTAAACGTGACAATCGGTGTTAAAATAAAACTTCTTGTTTCTCTTCACTCTTCGCACTTCTCACCCAGCCAGGTTCTACATTTCACTTGCGCTTGAAATGAAATTGAAGTCAATCTAATTTCAATTATCCATTTCATTTCGAGTGAAAGTGAAATGTAGAACCTGGCTGACCATTATGAAGAAATTTGTTTTATTGATACATCGCCTCTACAACCGCAGCCTTGTGGTTTTACTATCTTTTAAGTAAAACAACAACCGTATTAAATAAATGTGAATTACTTTTTTCGATATACCTACGCATTATTTGTGCTTTTCATTAACACAAAACACAAGTTACAATAAAAATCGTCTGTATTTCTATACATTTATTCCCATAGAAAAGCTGCTCACACAGGCTGTCATCGACAATAGAAATGCATTTTGTTCATTATACTTTTTATTTTTTTCTGTCAGCCAATTACACATATTTTTTAATAAAAAAAATGGACCCCTCAGACCTTGATTCCCAATTTAAATGACTTTTGGTACCTGGGCAACCTCTTCCAGAGGTTTAGTTGGTGGAGGAATCCCAATCTTGTTTTGTCTTTGGGGTTTCGTAATCTTTTCCTCCTTGACACATTAGCCTTGTTTTTTAGTGTATTTTTACCTCCGCTTAAAAAAAAGTAGCATGTTAAATACAAGAACAATACGGAATTATACCAAATTATTGTTTTGAACATGACTTCTTTTTAAGCGAAAATAAAAATACACTAAAAAACAAGGCTATTGTCTGGCGATGGCTTCATGGGCCCATCCTGTTTTTGGGGTCGTAGCTCATAGGGCAACATAATCTTGTTCTTAATACCCAACACTCCTTGAAGCAAGAGAACGTGACGTATGCCGGTCTCGAAGTTGTCGTTGCATGGGTCTCTGGAATCGATCATCAGATCGTCAACGAACTTCATTAAAACGACCACTTCGCAACCCTTGGCACAAGTTTTGAAACGGAGCACACCATAGCGCGCACGACGGACGGCCAATTTGTAACGGAGCGACTCAGCTTTGGCTATGGCGCACAGACCACGGGTGGCGACCTTCTCGGCGTACAGTTCGATGCGACGGGCGGTGCCGTCCAAGTTGAAACGCAGTCCATTCACGGATGCGACGACCCTTCTCAAACACGACCTGTTTGCTGGCTATGATTTCAGTACGTGAGACTGTGAAACGCATCTACACCGGAGAAACCATCTTCTGGGAGCTCACGAACGAGGAATTATTTGAGTTCAAGACTTCTTGAACATGCCATCGGCAACAATCTTGGTTTTTTTTGGAAATATTTACTCATATTAAAAGAAAAAAACGCAATATATCACTATATACCTACATTTTGTATCTTCTTTCAGCTTATTCCTCACGTCAAGTCGTCAACGCCACGCGGCACGCGCCAATTTGCTTTCATCTCCATTTCCTTTTCCCGA
The DNA here is from genome assembly GCA_932273885.2 of Leucozona laternaria. NCBI lineage: Eukaryota > Metazoa > Arthropoda > Insecta > Diptera > Syrphidae > Leucozona > Leucozona laternaria. The sequence goes on along the minus strand of OW026367.1, from coordinate 128,471,562 downwards.
TTTCCATTTTGCATTTGGTTAGATTTTGCGCAGTAGGCATATTTTATTCTTTCTGTCAAAATAACAAGAAACGAGAAAACAGGGATGATAAAATATATCAAATATCACTGGATATCTTAACACCCCGTCTGCACGAGACATTTCGAATGATTGGGATTTTTAAGGTTGACAACATTCGCTGTTCACAACGTTTTGCATTGTCGGTCGTCATATTCATATGGGTAATCGCGTCTGTTCAGTGTGAGTGCTATCGTTTATCGCCATGTATATTAATTTTGACAGGCGAAAGTCTCGTTATCGTGCCGAATATTTTTCGTTGGTTTGAGAGAACCGTAAATATTTATTGCCTTGTGAATGTGTGCTTTTTGGGTATCAAATATATAGCAGACATGTGGTTTTCGTTTTGACCAAAAAAATGATTTTTTTTTGATTTTTTGATTTGTGACAAGATTTTCCTTTCGACCAAAAGTATCGAATTTTTTTAGATCTGAAGTTGATTTTGCAGATCTCGATTTTTAGCTAGATTTTCGCACGCAGTTGCACACATATATCAAAGAAAAGTGACATTCATCAGTGTTGTTTCAAAAGTGGCACTCACACAATTACAAAACAAATTTAAATCATGTTTTCTGTTCTTTTTGACAGTAAAGATTTAAGATCTGACACCCAAATCTGAAGTGGTTGAAACGAAAACCACAATAGCATATTTTGACTAAGCATATTTAATTCAAACTGTCATTAAAACACGCGCTAGAGATGCCTGTGTGCCAAAAAGGGTATAGAAATTGTTTTCAATCTGTTATTTCAGATCATATACAATTTTTGCGCACACAGACATCCCTAGATCATGTTTTTATTTTTCATTTTTACACTTTTTTCCACTTTTTTGCAAAAAGTGTTGAATGTAGTTAAGCCTTAACAATACATTTCTAGAACAATTTTAATATTTTCAACGACTGCCCACACCCATGTCATTAAATAAAACATGTAAATTATTTATTATTAATTTTTATAAAACCTTCAAAAGCATGTATTTTGGTATTTTTATTAGTAACAGTAAAACGGATGGTTGTTAAGAAAATTTAAATGTCTTAGAAACTGTTAAGCGTACAACAGCTGAATGAATGCGTTGTTGCAAGTATGTAAAGAGTCATGACAGCTCCGGTTCGGTCACAGTGATCGTAATTTGGGTACAATAACTCTTTTGTAGACGCGGTAGCTGCAATTTTGGTGTCGTGTTTAAATTATTGGTTATCGTACCTTAAATTCAAAAAGAATCTCTCAGAAATTTTCTTTTTTGAAATTGGGTACGATAACCAATAATTAAAACACTACACCAAAATTGCAGCTATCGCGTCTACATAATAGTTATTGTACCCAAATTACGACCACCGCGACCGAACCGGAGCTGTCATGACTCTTTACATACTTGCAACAACGCATTCATTCAGCTGTTGTTTTAAAAAATTTTGAAGATTTATTTTATTTTAAGACTTTTTTGATCTTAAAAACAAAGAACTTTGATAAAACTACGTGTTTGTATTAAGTCGATACTTTCATACGATTACGCACACAAAAAAGACAAATTTAACAAAATCCTTTCTCTGTGTATGGAAAGATCGTCAAATATTGTTGGTATGAAATCATATGAGCTATATCGCAGTAAGCGACAAATATACGACCGTCGCGTCGGTTGTGAGGGTTAGTGCAGTCGTCGCTTAATGTGATAATTAAGGCTCTCCCAAACCAACGCGAAATATTCGCGCGAATATACGACGACTGAAAAATGTTCGAAGATTCGCATCGCGCCAGTGTGGGAGCTCCCATTATTCACCATGTAAATAAATTAAGACAGGCGAAAGTTTCGTTGTCGTTTCGAAATATTCGTGTTGGTTTGGGAGAGCCTTTATAACTCAAACGATTTCATACAAATAATTACTATGCCTTGTTAATGTTTGTTTAAAACAACAGCTGAATCAATATGTTGTTGCAAGTATGTAAAGAGTCATGACAGCTCCGGTTCGGTCACAGTGATCGTAATTTGGGTACAATAACTCTTATGTAGACGCGATAGCTGCAATTTTGGTGTCGTGTTTAAATTATTGGTTATCGTACCTTAAATTCAAAAAGAATCTCTCAGAAATTTTCTTTTTTGAAATTGGGTACGATAACCAATAATTTAAACACGACACCAAAATTGCAGCTATCGCGTCTACATAACAGTTATTGTACCCAAATTACGACCACCGCGACCGAACCGGAGCTGTCATGACTCTTTACATACTTGCAACAACGCATTCATTCAGCTGTTGTTTTAAAAAATTTTGAAGATTTATTTTATTTTAAGACTTTTTTGATCTTAAAAACAAAGAACTTTGATAAAACTACGTGTTTGTATTAAGTCGATACTTTCATACGATTACGCACACAAAAAAGACAAATTTAACAAAATCCTTTCTCTGTGTATGGAAAGATCGTCAAATATTGTTGGTATGAAATCATATGAGCTATATCGCAGTAAGCGACAAATATACGACCGTCGCGTCGGTTGTGAGGGTTAGTGCAGTCGTCGCTTAATGTGATAATTATAGCTCAAACGATTTCATACAAATAATTACTATACCTTGTTAATGTTTGTTTAAAACAACAGCTGAATGAATATGTTGTTGCAAGTATGTAAAGAGTCATGACAGCTCCGGTTCGGTAGCGGTGGTCGTAATTTGGGTACAATAACTCTTATTTAGACGCGATAGCTGCAATTTTAGTGTCGTGTTTAAATTATTGGTTATCGTACCCAATTTCAAAAAAGAAAATTTCTGAGAGATTCTTTTTGAATTTAAGGTACGATAACCAATAATTTAAACACGACACCAAAATTGCAGCTATCGCGTCTACATAAGAGTTATTGTACTCAAATTACGATCACTGTGACCGAACCGGAGCTGTCATGACTCTTTACATACTTGCAACAACATATTCATTCAGCTGTTGTTTAAACAAACATTAACAAGGTATAGTAATTATTTGTATGAAATCGTTTGAGCTATAATTATCACATTAAGCGACGACTGCACTAAACCTCACAACCGACGCGACGGTCGTATATTTGTCGCTTACTGCGATATAGCTCATATGATTTCATACCAACAATATTTGACGTTTCATGAAGTTCTATGATAGTTTTATGAAAGTGATTCAAAATTTACAGTTTTTGAACTTCAGGCTACAAAAGTAAACAAAAACATCTAATGACGCTTTGTCACTCGTGTAAATCCGGCATTACTTTCATCAAAGGTATGTCTTCCTACATATTAAGGGTATTCATGCAACGAGATAAGTTTACCAATTGTGTACAAAGATAAGTTTACGCAAAAGTTTACGTGAACGCCCTTTTTATTCATTTGAGTAAATGCTGCGTTATTGACTCAGATGGTTCGTCAAACGTCAAAAATTAATTTGTGCAACAAAATTATTTCCTGAAAAAAATTAAAAAAAGTTAAATAAAACATGCCAAAAATAAGCAAAAAACAGAAGATAGTGCAATTATATTAACAAATTGCCTCTATTGATTTACTCATTTTAGAACTATTCGGAAAAAATAATGGCTTGTGCATTTTCTGTTACAAAAGAATAATCCTCCTAATTAACTTTTAACAATAGATAAACAGAAAGAAAAAGAGGATGCAATTTTAGAAGATCTAACACTAACCATGGTAACGGCTGAGAATTCTAGATACTTGACTTGACGTCACAATGACGTTTGTATAAGTTTATCCAAAGATAATTTAATCCAATTTGCGTAAACCATTTCCCATACAAAATTTGACAGTTCATTTACCAAAAGATAAACTTATCCAAAAGATAAACTTATCCAGTATTTTACGACGTTGCATGAATCCCCTTATTATCAAAACATATAAAATGCAGATGTGTTTCAATAATTTGAAATGTAGTTTTATAATTTTTTTTCTTTTTATTGCGTTGAAACTATGAACCTAATTCATTGTTAGATCTTAATTCATTTAATGTGAAACATACGGACAGCATAGAAAAAGATCAGAAAGCACAAAAATCATATACAATCAAAATATGCTTCCATAATTTTTTTTCAATTCATTCTTTTTAAAATCCTATCTCTTACACAAAGTAAAATTAGTTTAAATGCCCGCGAAAGTGCAACCATGGTGTAAATTAAAAGCCACAATGCAATTTCTCTCATTTTAGGAAACATCCCTGTTGCCTCTTTCTGAATTATTAAAGAAGGTCAGCCATTTTTATCATTCGTTGTTTGATCTCGTCTCGGTTTGGTTGGCCTTCTTCATTTTTGGTTGGTGGTGCGTACTGTACTAAAATAAAATTTTATTGAAACAAAAAATATAACGTAAAAATAAAGTTCTTATATAAAATATAATGTTTCTTAATTGTTGTTTCGGTGGGAGTGATATTATACTGAAAGTTCAAAAACGTGAAAAAGAATTTCACGTGGATGACTTTAAGGAAGCTGGTAAGTGTAAAAATATCTAAAAATAATTTGGTATACCTACCTGAACATAATATACGATCTCATATTTTAACATTTTTCACCATTCTGGTAAATCTAATCTTGATATTTTGTATCAAGTTCTTTTTTGTTAAAAAAATGGCAATAGTTGTTTGCACAAAATAATTTATCGAAAGTACCTACCTAAGCATTTGTAATCCAGAATCTTGCATATATATAAAACGACGCCATCAATCACGTGCAAACATATTCTGCGCAGTCCTTTGTAGAAAGGTGATTGCGTCATATTTTTTGGCGGCGCGTGGTATTTTTGAAGAAACATTTTGATATTGAAAAACATAATAATAACGTAATATATAAAGTAATATGTTCTTACATTCTTGTTTTGACTCAAAAACGTGAAAAAGAATTTCACATGGATGAATTAAAAAAAGTGTGGGTAGTGTAAAAATATCAAAAAAAAAAAATTTGGTAGACGAGTGAGTATGAACATACCTACATTATGTACATACGATCACATTTTTAAAAATTTTTCGTCATTCTGGGAAATCTCTTCTTGATATTTGGTATCAAGTTTTTTTTTGTTAAAAAATTAATGGTTTTTTTCACAAAATAATTAATTGAAAGTAGGTACCTACCTATGCATTTGTAATCCAGAATCTTGCATATATATAAAACGACGCCATCAATCACGTGCATACATATTCTGCGCAGTCTTTTGTAGAAAGGTGATTGCGTCATATTTTTTGGCGGCGCGTGGTATTTTTGAAGAAACATTTTGATATTGAAAAACATAATAATAACGTAATATATAAAGTAATATGTTCTTACATTCTTGTTTTGACTCAAAAACGTGAAAAAGAATTTCACATGGATGAATTAAAAAAAGTCTGGGTAGTGTAAAAATATCAAAAAAAAAAAATTTGGTAGACGAGTGAGTATGAACATACCTACATTATGTACATACGATCACATTTTTTAAAATTTTTCGTCATTCTGGGAAATCTCTTCTTGATATTTGGTATCAAGTTTTTTTTTGTTAAAAAATTAATGGTTTTTTTCACAAAATAATTAATTGAAAGTAGGTACCTACCTATGCATTTGTAATCCAGAATCTTGCATATATATAAAACGACGCCATCAATCACGTACATACACATTTGGCGCAGTTCTTATATGAAAGTTGTTGGCGTCGTATATTTTTTGGTGGTGCATAGTATTTTTGAAGAAAAATTTCAATATTAAAAAAAAAATTATAATAATAGGTATAGATCGTCGTCTTTCTGTCAAAACTTCGTAAGTCCTTTTAAGACATTTAACATGTTTTTGCTCAAAAACTATAACCGAATTCAAATATCAATGCCTCTCAACCGTTTCTTGGTTCCTTTTAAATGTATGAATCAGTTTTCAAACCTTGTAGTACATAAAAATTCAATTTTATTAATTTTTAAAGGGGTTTTTTGTGTCTCTTAATCGATTTTTTAATTTGTACTTACGAAGTTTTGACAGAAAGCCGATGATATATGATCTCATCCTGGTTTGGTTGGTGCCCTCCTTTCTTTTTGGTTGGGGTGCGTACTGTACTAAAATAAAATTTTATTGAAACAAAAAATATAACGTACAAAATAAAGTTCTTATACCTATAAAATATAATGTTTCTTAATTGTTGTTTCGGTGGGAGTGATATTATACTGAAAGTTCAAAAACGTGAAAAAGGATTTCACGTGAATGATTTTAAGGAAGCTGGTTAGTGTGAAAATATCGAAAAATATTTTGGTATACGAGTATGTACATACCTATGTATGTATGTACGACCTAATTTTTTTTTAATTTTTCGACATTGTGGGAAATCACAAACAATGTTTTTGTTTGATCATAAATAATTCTTTCGTTTGATCTTGATATTTTGAAAAGAAAAATTTTAGTATTGAAAAAAAAAATAATAATAACATGGATCGTCGTCTTTCTGTAAAACTTCGTAAGTCCTTTTAAGACATTTAACATGTTTTTGCTCAAAAACTATAACCGAATTCAAATGTCAATGCCTCTCAACCGTTTCTTGGTTCCTTTTAAATGTATGAATCAGTTTTCAAACCTTTTAGTATATAAAAATTCAATTTTATTAATTTTTAAAGCGGTTTTTTGTGTCTCTTAATCGATTTTTTAATTTGTACTTACGAAGTTTTGACAGAAAGCCGATAATATATGATCTCATCCTGGTTTTTTTGGTGCCCTTCTTTCTTTTTGGTTGGGGTGCGTAGGTACTGTACTAAAATAAAATTTTATTGAAACAAAAAATATAACGTACAAAATAAAGTACCTATGTACATATATAAAATATAATGTTTCTTAATTGTTGGTTTGGTGTGTACCTATGTACATATATAAAATATAATGTTTCTTAATTGTTGGTTTGGTCTGATGATATTATACTAAAAGTTCAAAAACGTGAAAAAGGATTTCACGTGAATGATTTTAAGGAAGCTGGTTAGTGTGAAAATATCGAAAAATATTTTGGTATACGAGTATGTACATACCTATGTATGTATGTACGACCTAATTTTTTTTTAATTTTTCGACATTGTGGGAAATCACAAACAATGTTTTTGTTTGATCATAAATAATTCTTTCGTTTGATCTTGATATTTTGAAAAGAAAAATTTTAGTATTGAAAAAAAAAATAATAATAACATGGATCGTCGTCTTTCTGTAAAACTTCGTAAGTCCTTTTAAGACATTTAACATGTTTTTGCTCAAAAACTATAACCGAATTCAAATGTCAATGCCTCTCAACCGTTTCTTGGTTCCTTTTAAATGTATGAATCAGTTTTCAAACCTTTTAGTATATAAAAATTCAATTTTATTAATTTTTAAAGCGGTTTTTTGTGTCTCTTAATCGATTTTTTAATTTGTACTTACGAAGTTTTGACAGAAAGCCGATAATATATGATCTCATCCTGGTTTTTTTGGTGCCCTCCTTTCTTTTTGGTTGGGGTGCGTACTGTACTAAAATAAAATTTTATTGAAACAAAAAATATAACGTAAAAATAAAGTTCTTATACCTATAAAATATAATGTTTCTTAATTGTTGTTTCGGTGGGAGTGATATTATACTGAAAGTTCAAAAACGTGAAAAAGGATTTCACGTGAATGATTTTTAGGAAGCTGGTTAGTGTGAAAATATCGAAAAATATTTTGGTATACGAGTATGTACAGACCTATGTATGTATGTACGACCTAATTTTTTTTTAATTTTTCGACCTTGTGGGAAATCACAAACAATGTTTTTGTTTTGTCTTAAATATATAATATATATATACAGGATGATTTGCATAAGGTGTGACAAAAAGCTATTTCTTATTTTGATTGATTTCAAGATTAAGGAAATTTTTTTTTTTCTTATTTTGCAATTACATTTTTCTTCCACTAGCTAGGTAGCGTTCTTGCACTTTATTTGTCTTAAGGTAGCGCACATTTTTATTTTAGTTTAAAAAAATACGCAACTTTTTTTTTTTGACCTCAACAGTAAGACCCCGTCGCCAAGCCGACCCCACCGTAATACAATAAACTGGCAGGCCAATTTTAACCCGATGTTGGTGTGAAGTATGGTTAATCCGTGACTTTATCACTTTATTGCATACTTATCAGACTTACAATAAAAAAAATAGTAAAAAGAAGGTTAATCCTTTCATTCGTAAATTCACCTAAGAATCCAACAACGTAAAAACTAAAATAAAAAGTTTTTCTTAGAAAAAAGTGGTTTTTGTTATTTTTGATTTTCTCAAAAACTGCAAAATATTACGGCATCCAGTTTTTTGTATTTGATCAAAAATTAATAACAGCATTGAATGTTAGACAAAAAAGGTAACACTTATTTACGTAAAATTTTGAAAAAAAAATTGTTAAACAAAATAAATATTTTTTTTTTTTAATTTTGACTTTGAAATTTAATTTTTCAAAAACAATTCGCTCGAACAACTTTATATAAAAATAAAATTAAAGAATCGATTTCTGGCTTTTCAAAATGCTATAGCATGACTCCATAGGTATTACTATAACTTTTTAATAATTTATTTTCTGTTTAAATTAATTAAACGGGGGGCAATAGACCAACCTCCCATACGATTTTTTTTCTTGTTTAAGTCCAACCTACACGCTCTAGCTTTTTGTCACACCTTATGCAAATCACCCTGTATAAATATGTACATATATGTAAAATGTACATGTACATATTCGACGCAATTCTTATTATAAAGATGATGGCGTCATAAATATATATTTTTGGCGGTCCGTAGTTGAAGTAAGACATTTTTTAGTTTTTGTCTTGCTCATAGAAACAAAGTTGGTACAAAATGCATTGAATTCAAAACAAATGATTCTATCATTTTCCAGGATTTATTAAAAACTTAAATACTTTTACCTAAACAATACATGTATATAGGCGATTCTCCGTAATCTTATAATTTTAGGATTGCAAAATGTCCGAAAAAAAGGTTGGATTTCTTAAACTTTTTTAATGCCATAATGATTGTTATCGTAACCAAAGTTAATGTTGAAAGTGTGGAAAGTTTTCAAACTCAAATCCACTCTGCAAAAAAACTGTTAGAGTCAAAATATTTTCCGAACAAATTTAAGTTGAGTTGAGTATATTGTGTTAGAAATAACAAATGCCATGATAGTGACCATTGTTTCGTGCCAAACTGCTGTCGTATTTTGTATGCTCGAATCATACCCACCAATTTGGAGAGAGTCGTATGTTTATCATGTAAATATACGGTTACGTATGCTGATTATAATTGATCCATGTACATATATTACAATCCACCTTACGAACACGAAAATAAACCAAAATTATTTGATTTTACTTTTTATGAACTCAGGACAGATTTTGAACTCAAACTGCAAATTCTGTAAATGAGGTATAACTTATATAAATTAGGAATATTATAGCTGCACTTAATAATATTTGACGTAACTCATAATTTTTTGTTTTTTAATTAAAGTCGAGTTCTAACAAAATAGTTGGTTATTTCAGAGGTGGGACGTGGCATGTGTTAGTTATATTTGAGGTAAAATTTTTTTTTTTTTAAATTACACTTGAATTTTATTGAACTTACCTAATGTCAAGCACATCATCTAATAGCTTATAAAGTAAAAAGAGGAGAAAATGTTTAGTTAATACCTAAAATTGCCGAGAGACATAAAAGTATGAGTTTTCTGAGAATCACCCATATATACATATATAAACAAGATCTGTTCGTTTGAAGTAATAAGATAAGATAAACTGATCTCACACAATTTCAGCTTTCCAGGCTTTCAACATTGACAAAGAGTCTACATATTTTTTTGACGCACTTTCCAAGTCGCAAATTCAAGATCGATACCTCGTAGAATATGTGTTACACAAAATCAAAGAAGCGCCGGATTGGAAATTGGGAATATCGAGAGTTTTGCATGAAAACGTCGTTTTAGAAGGTAACATTTTATATTCTTTATTAAAAAATGTTCATATTTAAGATTTTTATAAAATAATAGTGGTTAGGGGTCACCAATATTGTTGTTCAAAAAAGTAAATGCGAAACATGTTAAATGTGTTCCGTTGAGAATAATAGAATTAGCAAAAGAAATGGGCATAACATTGAAAAGGAAGAATAACATTTTATTTCTTTATTTAAATTGAAGCTTAAAATCGTCTCTATTTATACATCCATTTAATCTGAAATTTCTATTTACTTTAAAGTCACAAATTCAAAAGAACAGGAGCAGGAAAATGACATATCCAGCAGAAGATTACTAGATGAAGGTTTTTATTAAAATTTCACTTTAACAGTATACCGCAGAAAAAATATTTCATAAAGCAATCAATTTTAACGTTTTTTTGAAATAAAATTAGTAAATTCTGAGTTATAATAAACTCATATTCTATTCAAATAACACAAATATGCTGCATATCATCCATATAAAATATAAAAAGTTTAAAAAAATTAATGGTTTGTTTTCAAAATACTTACAGTGTAATAATTTCATGGTTACCGTTATACATCCTAACATTAAATATTTATGTGTTCGAAACCAAATTTATTCTGCATTATATGTGTGTATGCAATTAATATAAATACTTTTAGTATATCAAACGTAGTATTAACGACTTGTAAATTTTTTGGTTACAGAATCTGATCTGGATTGCCTTAGCCCAAGTTTAATTAATAATTTATTTTCAAGCAGTTCTGAGCCTCAAACTCCTACCAGCTCAACCAAACATATATACAGTTCAATTTCATTTTGTAGGAGTAATGCTGATACAAGAGAACTACAAGAATCAAATATAAGCATATTGGTTAAATCAACATTCAGTTCTGTAGAGGTATTAATGCATTTAAAAGGATAATACCTATTGTAATTACAATTAATATTTATGACAGAGTTTCAAAGCAAATAATGATTTGGACTTAACAATAATCCTCGCGAAATTTAAATATTCTGAGAATTTGGATAACCATGACAGAATTACGATTTCAAAATTCGTTGTTAAACAAATTTTACAAGGAAAAAACCATTTTGAGTAAGTTTTTTTATTTTTTTTTTTGCAAATATCCTGCTCAAATCTGAAATTGTGGGTATCAAAACTTTCTTAAATAATACCGATTTGTACAAAACTTGAAACAAGTCAAAAATATGGCCGTTAGAAAAAATGTTTTATTTATAGACCATAAAATCCAATAAGAAAAAAAAAACATTTCACAATGAAACCCCTCCACAGCACACATTGTTAAACCTCAAAATTCTTTTGTTCAATTTTAAAGTGAGGCGTTAAAACAATGCATATTTAAGACAACATCTTTTGGTGCTTTCATCGAAACGGTTATCGCCCAAGAAACTGCGTTTAGAAAATAGCTTATACAGAAGTAACTCATTTGAATGAATTTATACAATATTTAATCGATAAGAGTGTGCATTTGTTTATACATTTAAATATGTAAATACAAAAACAAAAGAGTATTTAATTCACTAAATAATAATATTCTTAAACATTAACAGATTGTCAAGGCACGACTTCTTGTATTTGGCTGAACTGATTATACAAGTCTTTCCGGGACAAATAACTTCTACATATTTTACGCCTGCATGTGGAGGCCAAAGGCCGTCTGGAAAACTTTATGATGCTTACACTTATTATAGAAAAAAACTTTCCAATTCTAAACTGATACAAAGATCAAGAAACCCACGAAACTCCGAACCTATAGGTGCGGAGCTAGAAGACGTTATTGGTAAAAATTAAAACCGTTCTACTAAAACAATCTTATTGTTAAACTTTCTTTTTCAAGAAGAATCAAACTCTGAATCTGACTTAGAAGCACTTGAATATTTGAAGACCGCAATAGAACCGTGGAGTACTATTGAACATAATTGGAAACAAACTCACATACTTCGACAGAAATTACTCAAAGCGTCGAGTAGTATTTTAGATTACATGGAAAACTTTCCAATATTTGCTGCAAATTCAAAAGAATCCATTAAATTGGTAATTGAAAATTTAATTTTTTGAGAAGGTACATATTTATAACTAAAAACATTTATATATAGTTGATTATGGATGCAAAAATTTTGCTGCCACAAGTCCAAAACTTTTCAGAACGCTGGTTGTCATATTATCCAAACATTTTAAAATTTGGTGAGAAGTCAAAAGACAACAATGTAAAGCAATTGATGAAAATAGTCAAAACCAATAATGAAACTTCAAAAATTATAGCATTGATGATATTGAGTTATATGTTTCCAAGCTCACGTACAAAAAAGAGTACAATGAAGGCTTCATACCGTTGCTCGAAAATTGAAAGTCAAGAAAAGTTTGTGGCATATTTTAAGGTTAATTATTCCCTTTTGTTTTTGTTTTTTTTTTAATTTTAAATAAATTACATATTCTTACAAAAAATTATTTTTATTTTAAATAAAACTAAATAAATATTTGTATTTAACAATTTTTCTTTAGACTATTCAAGAATCTGACAACCACGAAAGGAATCTAGCAAAGAATAATACGGGAAAGCAGCCAAGAATTGTAGTATTGGGAGATACCACCACAAAACTTACTGCTTACACTACGCTACTGGATAAGAAATATTACTTTGAGGATCCGTTGGAAGCATTTGAAGCATGCTTTTTTCTATTTTTCGCTCTTGACCTCAACTACCCAGCGGAGAGTACGACGGTTTGGACGTTTATCCAATTATATTTATTCGGAATAAACGTAGAACGAAAATTCAAGAAAGCTGTCAACATGGCCACAATCGAGACAATCCACAACGACTTGAGTAAAATGTGAGTTATTTGCTTGCAGGCTTATGTTTTTATTTGGTTGTTTACCACATAGTTTGTATTTTTACATAGTTTTGATAAGTTTTGACTACAAGTTCGTCGTTTGCCGCATTTCTTCGTTTGCCACAATTCGTTCTTTTTCCCCTTTTGTAAAATTTTGATTATGCAGGTGTATAGAATTTAATTCGAACGTGGTCCTTGTTAATCAAATATCTTTCCTTAATTAATATTAACTAAACATATGTTTAGAAATTTTTTCGATCATGGTTCTTTTTACCACATATCTTTCCTTAATTCTTACTGACTATAAAAGTGTTTAGAATTTTATTCGAACATGGTCTTCTTACCATATATATTCTCTTACTTGTTACTGACTATAAAAGTGCTTAGAATTTAATTCGAACGTGGTCTTTGTTAATCAAATATCTTTCCTTAATTAATATTAACTAAACATGTGTTTAGAAATTTATTCGAACATGGTTCTTTTTACCACATATCTTTCCTTAATTCTTATTCTTACTGACTATAAAAGTGTTTAGAATTTTATTCGAACATGGTCTTTTTAACACATATATTCTCTTAGTTGTTACTGACTATAAAAGTGCTTAGAATTTTATTCGAACATGGTCTTTGCTTATAACATATCTTTTCATAATTAATTTTGATTACGCAAGTGTTTAGAATTTTATTCGAACATAGTCTTTGCTTACGACATATCTTTATTTTATTAATTTAGTCACAGTTTTATTAAACAAGTGTTAAGACTTTTATTGGAACATTGTCACTGTTTTTGTCCACCTCATATCATTCTTTACATACATAAGTATGGAATTTCAATGTTACCTGTGCAAGAGTACTTTTGACACAACTTCATTATATAGTGCACACTTTAAAAACATTCATGAAAATTTGAGAAGATATGCATGTCCCGAAGAGAATTGCTTACGGATTTTTAGCAACTTTTATAAACATTTAAAGCACAGACAACGAGATCATGCGAAAAGAAAACCTTTATGTCATACAATTTCAAGTAACGATATTGATTCGAATTTAGCGTTTTCATCACCTCAACTTTCTCTTTTTTCACAGGAAAAGGCAATTTGCCCTGATATCCACAATAACTTTTTAAAAACCTTTCTTAAATGCTTATCAGATGATCGAATTCCTAAATCTTCAATAATGCATATATATAAAAACATTACTAATTTCTATGATAAGCACATCAATGAAGTAATATATCAACTTGAAAATAATGAAGTTTCTGTTAAGAAAAGTATAGACGATTTGCGATTGTTACTTTCTCCGATCTTTGCAAAAACAAATAGCTTGTTATTAAAACATCTAAAATCTTTAAATCTTCTAATTGAAGAAAAAACTTGTGTGTTAGCTGTAGAACAGAACCAATTATATTCGAACGCGAATGAGATTAAAAATATAGAATACAACTTTTTCCTAAAGATAGTTCCGATTTCTGAGCTGTTTACTATTTTATTCACTGAAACATGCTTATTAGAACAAATATTAGATTACGTAGAGAGCATTGTTGATGAAACTTTTTACATGTATAACATTATTCAAACTTCATTTTGGAAAAATAAAATATCTTCTCTGAATCCAGAAAATGAAACAGACATCCTTTTTTTACCACTTGTCGTTTATTTTGACGACTTCGAATCTTTAAATCCCCTTGGTTCGCATAGTAATACTCTTAAACTTGGAGCAGTCTACATAAAGCTTTTGTGTCTTCCGGATTATCTAAGTTCAAAGTTATCGCATATTTTCTTGGCGATGCTCTTTTTTACTCAGGATAGACTTAAATTTGGTAATTCTGCGATTTTTAAACCACTTGTTGCGCAACTAAATACTTTGCAAACTGATGGTATTCACATACCAATAAGGGAATACAAAAGAGTAAAACTCATTACATGTGCCGTAATTGGCGACAATTTGGGCGTCAATTCTATTTTAGGGTTTACGGAGTCATTTAGTTCTAACTACTATTGCAGATTTTGTAAGGTTCCTAAGGAAGAAATGAAACTTCTTTGCAGTGAAACACCTGCACAGTTAAGAACTATAGCGGGTTATGAGCATGACCTTAAAGTTAACAATATTTCTCTGACTGGCTTAAAAGAAAACTCAATATGGAACACATTAATAAATTTTCACGTTGTAGAAAACTATTCAGTTGACTGTTTTCATGATATTCTGGAAGGAGTTTGTCACTATGACTTATTAAGTATTTTTAAAAACTTAATCTGTGAGAAGTTCATAACTATTGAGGAGATAAACCGAAGAATTCAAATATTTAATTTTGGTCCTTACGAAGCAACTAATAAACCACCACTTCTCAATTCTGATTTATTGAGTTGTAGTAAAATACGTCTCTCAGGTTCTGAAATGTTTACTTTTTTGAAATTTCTTCCACTTTTAATAGGAGATAAAATTGATCAAGACTCGGATGAATGGAAGTTGCTTTTGGCTTTAAGAGAAATGACATCACTAATTTTTAGAAAACACCATTCTTCCGAAATTTCAAAGTACCTAGCGGAAATTGTTTATATTCATAATAAGTTGTATTTAAAAGTATCAGGAAGTCACTTGAAACCAAAATTTCATTTCCTTACCCATTATTCTTCTATTATGGAGAAAATTGGTCCCATAACTACAATAAGCTCCATCAGATTTGAAGCCAAGCATCAGGTCTTGAAAAAATCAATTTATATATCTAACAACAGAGTAAACATTCTAAAAACCGTTTTTAACAAAAACAAACTGAAACTAGTTGACTTATTTTTAAATTATGGTGAATATTTCAACACTCCAATTTCTTTTTTACCCTTAAAAAAAGTTAATAAAAATGTAAGTTTAAAGTATGATGTGTCACCCTATTTACCAGTTGAAGAAACGACTAAATGTAGTGTATATGATATTATTTTAAGCAAAGAAGCAGTTGTATGTATTAACATTTATAATGATTTAGACCCTGAGTTTGCCTTAGTCAAACACATACTTGTTTCGGAGAATTCTTTTATTTTATGCCTTCAAACAATTGAAACTTTGTTTTTTGATAATCACTACTTCGCCTATCGGATAGAAAAACAAGAAAAATATATGACTTTAGAGTTAAAACGTCTTGTGTGCAAACATACTTCACAAATTTCTCAAAATAGCTTGGGAAATGATTTTATCATTTGGGACTTTTAAGAATATAAGTTTACAAGAAATGTGGCAAACAAAGTAATAGTTTGTAAGAACAACAACACATGCAAAATAATAATAGCAAAAAATAAAGAGATTTATGTATTTATATAGAATTATATACATTGTGTATGTATATTATTTCAATGTAATATACAAATATTTATTGAGAATATTTAAATATCTAATTTTGTAAATTATTTTAATATTTTCTTTCAGAATGATAATTAATATTCTATGCCTTTCAAAGCAATAAAAATAACAATACAACTTGTATTCTTGATATATATAAGAAAAACATAAAATGTTGTACTATCTCTTTAATCATATTCAAAAATATACAGGGGGTCTTACTGTCACCGGTCCATACGAAAACCATGGGTTTCTTAGGTAATTCTAAGTTGAAAAACTTTAGAGGTAAAACGGTTTTTATTATTTTTGGTCTCTTTTCTTTAATTGGATTTAACTTTGACAAACTGCAGCAACCGATTCTTGATTTTTATTTGTATTTACAAAAGAGCCGATAACGGTTTTTTCCCGCAATTTATTTTCAATCCTATTTTTTGGCATTTTAAGACAGTTTTTTTTGACTTTGATATCCTTTTTTTTCACTTTGATATAATTTTTTTACAAAAACACGTTATGAGGTATCATTTTTTCTTTTTTATTATGAAAGCTCAGTTCTTTAAAAATACGTAAAATTATTTTACAAATCAATACATATTAACGTCTGGGGCGGTGGCAGTGGAACACCCTGTACACATATTTACATCCATCTTTTTGTTAAAACACGTATTTCATATACGCTAATTTATAATTTTAGTTAAAAAAGGCTAACTAAAATAAATGTATTAGCTATAATAAGACTTTATATATAATTTTCCATAAAATTTAATATATCATTTAAAACACACTGAATTTTTCTGTAAACAAAAATGCATATTTGATAAATTTCTTTTTATTATGATCAAACAATTATTTTCTTAACAAAAAAAAAAAAAACAAACTGAAAATGTATCTTAGTAGGAAATATAAATGAGTAATGATATAACTATTTAAAATATCAATAAAAAACTCTGTCATTGAAAATTGTATATTTGTTTGTATTTTGAAGATAGTCTTCAATGTAATGATTTTCGGTTATGTGGAATTTGATAGCTCTAACAATACCTGAGTGCTGATAGCTGATATTTGAAAGCTTCTGAGACCTTGGTAAATATAAATAACATTTCTGTGTCATAGCTGAAGACAGTTCTTTAATAAGTTGCTACAACATTATCACCAACTGCGATGGCTCACTGAAAATATATCGCAACTTTTTTAGTGATAACCATAGCTTTCATAGGCTCGTTTTTGGCTCTGTGAGTATTAAAAATAACCTCATTAACTAAGCTGATAGCTTTATTAAGAGTTTAGATAGTTCTTGGCAAATTTGCGACAGCTTAATTTATAATAAAGTGAACTCTCATTGTACTTATATAAGCCTTATCAGTACTTATGATTACTCTGACAATATTTATGATGACGCCGCCAATACTGGTGACATCTCTGCCAGTACTTTTGGCAGTCCTATCAGGACTTTTAAGGGCTCTATTAATATGAATCATAGCTCTTTCAGGAATAAACACAACTCTGTAATTAGTTTCTATAGCTTTGTGGATGGTTATGGTAAGTCTGTTAGACTTATTAGTAGCTCTGGTAAGTATGAAGATAGTTCCTTAAATATTTACGATAGCTCTGTGAATATTTGTGGCAGCTAAATTAATTGTAATGAGGACCTTCACAGTACTTATGATGACGCCGCCAATACTGGTGACAGCTCTGCCAGTACTTTTGGCAGTCCTATCAGGACTTTTAAGGGCTCTGTTAATATGAATCATAGCTCTTTCAGGAATAAACAGAACTCTGTAATTAGTTTCTATAGCTTTGTGGATGGTTATGGTAAGTCTGTTAGACTTATTAGTAGCTCTGGTAAGTATGAAGATAGTTCCTTAAATATTTACGATAGCTCTGTGAATATATGTGGCAGCTAAATTAATTGTAATGAGGACCTTCACAGTACTTATGATGACGCCGCCAATACTGGTGACAGCTCTGCCAGTACTTTTGGCAGTCCTATCAGGACTTTTAAGGGCTCTGTTAATATGAATCATAGCTCTTTCAGGAATAAACAGAACTCTGTAATTAGTTTCTATAGCTTTGTGGATGGTTATGGTAAGTTTGTTAGACTTATTAGTAGCTCTGGTAAGTATGAATATAGTTCCTTAAATATTTACGATAGCTCTGTGAATATTTGTGGCAGCTAAATTAATTGTAATGAGGACCTTCACAGTACTTATGATGACGCCGCCAATACTGGTGACAGCTCTGCCAGTACTTTTGGCAGTCCTATCAGGACTTTTAAGGGCTCTGTTAATATGAATCATAGCTCTTTCAGGAATAAACACAACTCTGTAATTAGTTTCTATAGCTTTGTGGATGGTTATGGTAAGTCTGTTAGACTTATTAGTAGCTCTGGTAAGTATGAATATAGTTCCTTAAATATTTACGATAGCTCTGTGAATATTTGTGGCAGCTAAATTAATTGTAATGAGGACCTTCACAGTACTTATGATGACGCCGCCAATACTGGTGACAGCTCTGCCAGTACTTTTGGCAGTCCTATCAGGACTTTTAAGGGCTCTGTTAATATGAATCATAGCTCTTTCAGGAATAAATACAACTCTGTTATTAGCTTCTATAGCTTTGTGGATGGTTATGGTAACTCTGTTGTAATTATTCATACTTCTAATAGTTGTGTTGATAGCTCTGTTATTATCTTAAGTAACTCTGCTATGTATAAAGATAGCTTTGGAAACAGTTACGATAGCTCTTTGAATGTATGCCACAGCTAAATTAACGATAGCGAGTACCCTCATTATATTAACGTAAGCTCTGTCAATACCTATGATAGCTCTGTCAAAACATACGGAAACTCCGCAAGTCTTATCAGTAGCTCTGAGAATAATTTTAAGAGTCATATCAGTATTCACAACGACTCTGTCACTATAAATGATAGCTTTATAAATATTTGCTATTTCTCTGTCGTAATTTATGATAGCTCTTATGCTAAATAATTTGGTCTTGACAGTACATCCGATAGCTCTGGGCATATTTATTGGAGCCCTAAAGGAAGTAATGACAGCTCGACCATTACAATTGATAACTCTTACCGAGGCTACATTTTATAAATATTCCAGAGCTCTGAGTACCCTAAAAGAAAGAGCTGGCGTGTTTAAGAGGTTATGGTAGCTCTTAGAATTTCTGAGTGTAGCGCTGGCCACAAAACAATAGAAAAGTATCGGTATTAATCTAAACGTAAAAAATCGTTCTTTTTGTAAGACATTAAAGATTACTCTATGAAATTGAATTTTTGACAAAAGGATCTCTAAATAAATCACCCATTTTTGTATAGATCAGAATATAACGGTTGAGATTCGTTCCCGCTTCTAGTGACAAACGGAATACAAAGCGAAGACAAAACGACGATTTTGTTTAGAAATTTCACTTCCCCTTATGAGATTTTATGGCTTAAGTCAATGTAGATACGTAAAATAATGAACATAAATGGAAATAAGAACACACCCCGTATTAAAAAAGGCGAGTTAACGACAAATTATCATTAACTCTAGGATTAGCCGCAAAGATTTTTTTTTTAACTTGCAATCCACGTTCTACGGTATAGTTAACTCGGAAGTTAGAGGTGAGTTTAGTGTTTTTATTAATAGGGCTGTAAATTGTTCAAGCAATTCATGAGATTATAGTGCACGTGTGGGAGCATGAAGAAATTCCAGAAGACTGGCGAAAAGGTATAATTTGCCCCATACATAAGAAGGGAGATGTCACAACGTGCAGCAATTATAGAGGTATCACGTTGTTGAATACCGCCTATAAGATACTCTCCTCTATCCTACAAGACCGGATAACCCCATACGCTAAAACCATCATCGGACAATATCAGTGTGGTTTCATTCCAGGCAAATCAACAATTGATCAGATCTTTACCCTTAGGCAGGCGATGGAAAAATGTCTAGAATTTAACATCCCAACATACCATTTGTTTATAGACTTTAAGGCCGCCTACGATAGCATAGCCAGGGTAGAACTTTACAAAGCCATGAGAGAATTCGGCATCCCAAATAAATTGACACGACTATGTAGGTTGACCATGACCAACGTAACAAGCCAAGTAAAAATAGCCGGATTGCTATCCAAACCAATCAACATCTTTAATGGACTCCGACAAGGGGATGGTTTGGCCTGCCTCCTCTTCAACCTGGCGTTGGAGAAAGCAATCCGTGACTCTGGCACGGCAACAAGAGGGACCATCGTCAACAGGTCCAGCCAGATACTGGCTTACGCAGACGACATCGACATCATCGGAAGAACCGAGCAAGCTGTACATGATTCCTTCATCCAGATCGAGCAGGCGGCACAAAATCTGGGGCTGCACATTAGTGAAGGTAAAACAAAGTACATGGTGGCGTCGAATGCGAGAGGAACAGTTGGTCAAACAATCAAGGTAGCGGAGCACGAATTTGAAGTGGTGCAATCCTTTAAATACCTTGGGTCAATAGTAGCAGCCGATAACAATATAGAAGAAGAAATACGCGGGCGGCTTCTCAAATCCAACAGAGCCTACTATAGTCTGTCAAAGCTCTTCAAATCCAGAAATCTCACCATAACTTCAAAACTGCTGCTGTACAGGACCATGGTCCTGCCAGTACTCACATATGGATCCGAGACTTGGGTGCTTAGCAAAAGGCACTCCGACCTCTTAGCCGCGTTCGAGAGAAAAGTCTTAAGGAGAATTGTTGGCCCCATATGTGAGGAAGGACGATTCCGGAGACGGTACAATCATGAATTGTACGCAATCTACCTTGAAGCAGATATCGTGACAAAAATTAAGCTCGGTAGACTCCGGTGGGCAGGGCACCTAGCTCGCATGAGCGAAGAGGAACCTGCTCGGAAAGTTCTTTGTGGTGCATTCTATGGTAGACGACAGCGTGGTAGACCATGCTTGCGCTGGAGAGATGGCGTAGACCAGGACGCCCGGAGCCTTGGGGTGCGCAACTGGATGGCGGCGGCTCGAGACCGGGATGGGTGGAGAGACTTGTTGAAGGAGGCCAGGACCGGACCCCGGTTGTCGAGCCGACGATGATGATGATGCTGTAAATTGTTAGATCGTATATTTCGTTGTGCACTTTGAATCTAATAATTTTGTTAAAAAATAAAGATGTTGCATACTTTCAGAAGAGGATACTTTAAAATTTATAACAGTTATAAACAGTTTTTTCGCAAACGTTGCCCTGAAGTATGCCCACACCCGGAGGTCCTTATAGACCTGCGGGGCCACATAAACAGTACTTTTATAAATAATACTGTTATAAATTGCCACGTCTATAGTCAATTCCATATTAAAAACTACTACTTGTATGTATTCAAGATTCCATATTCCATTAATGAAATTAATTAATTAATCAATTTCAAGGTCATAGTTCTAGTTCGGTATAGTGATGTAGGTTTTCGGTGGAGGCGATAAATATGTAACCGTTTGTTTCAACATAGACGAAGCTAACCGAATCACATTATATTCATCGATCACATCTTTGAAGTCGATATCAATGTAATTACCTGTCAACAGTAGATAACCCCAGACAATAAGATTGAAAAAGATAATGGTGTTTTTGCTGACGTATATTACATAGGTTTTCCCATATCCTTATATAATATCAAATAAGTTACCTTTAATCAGATAGATGAGAAAAACGCATTGAGAGTAGGAGGATTAATGTCATCATACAAAATGGATAAAAATCTGAAAGAAAGAACATGTTTTTGGAAATCCAAAAATATGGACTGTAAACATTTTTTACTTTTTATTCACAAACATTCCCATCAAACATTTTTCTGAATGTTCAGATTCTGTTCACCAAAAATGAAGAATAATATTCGTGAAACCTTCACATAAGTGAATGAATTGTGAATGAATACAAAGATCCAACAAATTCTTACGGAGGAGATGCAAAGAGATTTCCATTCTCTATGTGTCAAACGAAAGAAAAAAAAACAACACCTTAGTTTTCATTAATTTTTCTTCATAAATTAATGTGAGTGTGAACAAGGAAATCTTAAAAAAAAAAATCATTTAAATGGAAAAAAAGAAGCCTTATCCTTATATACGTTTATTTAAATGAAGATATTTTGGATCATAAATGAACTAAACTGATTCATATCGGTGTTTAATTGCAAATTGAATCATAACTGAATTGTTTTTCAGTCGATTTCTTCACTTTTGTAATCCATTTATGATTAATTTCTGAATGAAAATGTTTGCTGGGTTATGTTCTGGTTATGTGAATTTTAAGCCAAGAAATTTTAAAATAGTTTTAGTTTTACACGCTAGAGACTTGTAAAACACTAAAAGGGGATGCCCATTTTACTATGGAGCTTTGGCCCAGAGTGTAAAAGAACGAATGTGGTACCAAATAAAAGATGACGTGAAGACCGATACATGAGTAAAATATTTTCAAAATCGCTTATGGGAAAGTCGAGCTATTCGGGCTTGAAGTTACCGATTGCCAAATAAGGATTTCAGATTTTCTTCCAAATAATTTTCCATAACGGGCGATAATTGACGTAGAAAAATGATATCAAATGAAAGGTATTTTTGTTGTATTTACCTTTCATGTCACGTCACCTTTCATTTGATACCAAACTTTTTCGTGTACACATACACTCTGGGCCAGAAAGGGCAATTTCTTTTGTGTACTGACAGACGGAAACTGTATCAACTTGCTCGTCAACTAGCTTATCCGAAGCCAATAATTGGGAAGCGAGTAGAGCAGAGAGTGAGGAAAATTCAAATAGAAATGTGACTATACTCCGTCCAATAAAAATTGGCAGTGTAGGCAAGATAGGACGTTTGCCTCTCATTCTGGCTTCAGTGGATTGCATAAATTCTGTCCTTCATTAAAGCTTTCATAGGGTTGTCGTAGTGTACACGATAACACTCATTATTAAAAGCTTTTTCTAAAAAGCTCGAAAATCAAGAGCACCTTGAATTAATATTCCACTATAGTGTCCCCGGGGACTCTTTTTTTCTTGAGGGGACTCGGGGACACATTTTTTTAAAAAGGACACATTTTTTTTATTCAGTGGGACACATAATTATGAGCTCAAATTAAAATGTCTCTTCTGCAAGGAATTATATACATACATATGTAAACGGTTTTTCAACAGGGACGCTACAAAAGTAGAGCATTAGGGACAGCAAACGACGCCATATTTCTTGCCGCTCTTTTGACATTTCTCTTCAGTAAGGTTTGACATTTCATGGTGGAAAGATATACGAGCCAACAAAGAGTCGAAATTATTAAAATTTACTACCGAAATTCGGAGTCAGTGGCCTCAACATTAAGAGCGCTACGTCATCTTCACGTACTCCACGAGTCATCATTGCATCCCGAAAAAATTACGGTTTGGTGTGGTTTATGGGCCGGCGGCGTCATTGGGCCGTACTTCTTCCGTGATGATCAAGACCGGCACGTTACTGTGAATGGGGATCGCTACCGTTCAATGATAACCGAATATTTTTGGCCCCAATTTGATGATATGGACTTGGAGGACATGTGGTTCCAACAGGACGGCGCCACAAGCCACACAGCGAATGTCAAAATCAATTTATTGGAAACCAAGTTTCTAGAACGTGTTATCTCACGAAATGGTCCAGTCGCTTGGCCGCCTCGGTCGTGCGATTTGACGCAGTTAGACTATTTCCTGTGGGGCTACGTCAAATCTATGGTCTATGCCAACAAGCCAGCGACGATTGATGAACTTCGTACGAATATCGAACGTGAAATTGCAGCAGTATCGGCCGATTTATGCTTGAAAACCGTCGAAAATTGGGTTCAGCGTCTGGACTTCTGCAAGCGTGCCCGTGGTGGCCATGCAAAAGAAATTGAGTTTCATACATAATGGCATCAAACGTACTTTCACAGGAATAAAGAATTTCATTGATATCCAAAACCGTTTTTGTTTTATTTAAAAAAAACTTTTGTAGCGCTCTTATTGAAAAACCCTTTACATATAAATACTATATGCACCTACACCAAATTTGAAACAAATCCGTCCATCCATTTAGGCTCTAGCAGATGGAGACACATAATACGCACAGGCTGATGCGGACCGATGTATGTATATGACGAAATACTAATTCTCAATTTTTTTCCAAAGAATGATTGGCAATATAAATTATGGAAACAATATCAATATCCTGAAAGTTGAAACCCAACCTACGAAATAAAACTTTCATCAACTCATATCTTCCACACTCATAAATTAAATAGAAATCCGAGTCACCCAACAATAAAAAAAAGAGATTGATCTTCCTTATGGAATCGTCGTATAGGTATACCCACAATATATAAGTTTTTGCCATCCATATTAAAGTGAAGGCCAGCGAATCTATGGCTTTCAAGAAAAAAACAAACAAAAAATATAGTTTATTTTAGTTTGGTTATGGCACGTTTTCTGTATACGTTTTTCGGCAAGCCACCCCAAGTTTCCAGGATGTCAATAAAATAATATCATATCCTTTCAAGGGACATTAATTCTACAAAATTCTGCTTGAGCTAAGATAAAACTTTACAGAAATTGTCAAACTTAACACGCACATAAAATACTATCAAACTTACGTTCGATTTCGATATACCAAAGTCAGAAGCTTTAAAATCGATAAATTCTTTAATGATTTATGATGGTTTTGCCTATAAGTTGGTACATGTATCAAGGACAGATATTTATCTTCCAATATTCAAAGGATTAATTAACACATCATTAATTTGAAATCTCAAAAAGGAATTTCACCAAAGTCACATCAAAATCACCAGGGAGTAGGTATATAGTTTCCTTTGATCCATTACAACCATCATCATCATCCCGATGCAACAGGGATTAATTTACTGTAAAAGTAATTTCCAGAATTGTGGTGTACCCTTGGTGACATCTCTATTTTGAGATTTTCAAGCTTAAAATTTGCCTTTTAAAATGCCTTCCTCGTTCTTCGTTTGTTGGAAATTTTCATTCATTCATAAGAAGAAGAAAAAGACAAGTTTTTCTCGAATTTAGATGGCAGTAAATGGATGTATGTAACTCTCCTTTGGTGGCATAAATCTCCATGGGGATTTGAGCAAGCATTTCTTCATTTAAATAATATCAAAATTGAGAAAAAAACACACACAAAAAAACACAAACACAAAGCAAAACATAATAAAGGATTTTTTCTTAAAACTTTCTTTCATAAAAATTTGAAAACATTTTTTATCGATTTGATGGCTATTAAATGAACAATTCGCTTAGTCTCTTAAATAACTTACAAAAGCTGTCCTGTTCTTTTACCTGGTGTGACATTAAAAACGGAAACAAAATAATAACAAAAGAAAAATGGGTCAGGCAGGAGGAATGTAATAAAAGTTGATTTCTTCAAAAAAGACAACACAAAAGCAACTTATGACAAACAAACAAAAACACATCTCAAGTCCCTGTGAGCTCTATTTATATATAGTACAAAGAAGTGAGTTAAAAGCCTTTTTACTATATAAAGCATCAGACAAGAAGACTAAGAGTTGACAACGGATAGGTTTTGTGTAACGGATAGAATTTAAAATAAGTCATTTTGAATGGTTGATGATATAGAGAAAAGGATGAGATAGTAAATGTTACGGTGAGTAACATAGACAATTGAATATATGAGATAGAAAATGGTTTTAGTAACAATTGATTATTATCATTTGTCAAGGAGCATCACAAACCCTCTCCATCTCCACCCCACCCCACTCCACACACACACACACACACACACACACACACACACACACACACACACACACACAAATGAAAATGAGGGCCATCAAGTTTTGAAATATCTTAAAATTATTTTCTTAATCAAAAAGGGATTCTCAGATGATTCATTCGTTTAGTTCATTAACCAAAATTAAAATAATTCTGTTGGAGGTCGAAACAATACTCAACTGGGCAACCGAAGGTAGGTATTGTCAAGGGCTTAGAACTAAAAATCCTTGAAAGTGTGTACCTATATTTCAAGAGCTTTTTGTACAGTTGATAAAGTAGTACCTTAGTTAAATATAATTCCCTGATGAGATCTCGGTAAAGATAAGAAACATCTTGTTCATCTGCCTTTTGATGATTCATGTTGCCAAGTCAAAATCACTCGATTAACAAATAGGTGAACAGAAAATTATTTAGAGTTGTTAAGCGATTTGAGCAGCGATTCTATAGCAACGAAAATCACCGCTTGTTTTTTCGAAGCTCTTATCGACGATTGAAATTGAACATTAAACGCTGAAATTCTGATTATTCAACAATCACAAATAATTATAACATCCTCATATAGCCCTCATCACCCCCACCACCGCTTTTTTCCATTTCATCATATGGTGTAAAATTCATCCTCATCTGACAATCACTTTTTATACTGCGAATTATTTTGCGAAAATCGATTTAAGATTTTTCACTATCAAACACTTTCTTATAATAGTCAAGCAGTATGAAGTAGTGATGAGAGCGCAGGGCCGGCCCCCGCTGACCTTGCGCCCTGTGCAAGATTTGTTGAAAGCACCCCTTTTGGATATTTGATACATACAAACATACATACATACATACACTGGTACACATGCATAAGACGATTCCTCATTGCCCAGGATCTTTAGTTTTACGATATTTTGAGTTAAATTCTCCTTGAATGCAACAATAAAAGTGAAGTTAGTTTGTGAGCAAGAATTAACTTAACACAGTTGTGATGGATGTTATTTTGGGATTATTTAAACAAGTTTTGTGGTTAAAATGCAAATGGCGATAAATATTTGTTTGCGCAAGTTCAGATTACATTTTCTTGCTCCTGGTGATGCGCCCGCAGAATTTTGCGCCCTGTGCATTTGCACATCTTGCAAATATGGTTGGTCTGGCCCTGGATGAGCGTATAAGTATGTAGTTTAGTAATACCTAGTAGACATGCCCAGCTTCCCATGGGTAAGCAAAACCTAGAGTTCGCATAAAAATTAAACAAGAAAATATTATTTTTTGACTTTTTGTAATCGAATACCTGCTACCTTCTGGATTTTAACCCACTAGATGTTATGAAAGGCTATATTTGTAAGAATGTGATCCTCTAAGTCCAAACTTTATTACTTTCCCAACACAGAAAGAATTTTTGTATTCGAAAACCCACTTTTTTATTTTTCTCCCAATTTCACTCTATAAATAGCATTTTTTTTTTTTAAATAACCTTTCAAAAACAAACAGAATTTTTGAAATCGGATACCACTTTTCGTTTCATCCCCTTTAATCCTATTAATACCAACTTTTTGAAAAAAAAAAGACATTCCTTATGCCATCCACTCTACTCAAAATAACCTTCCGAATACAAAAAAGAATTTCTTAAATCCAACATTTTTTATTTTTACCCTATTTCACCCTACAAAAAAAAAATTGAAAAAGAATATCCCTATAAAAACATTTCCTTAGAATAACCTTTCAAACACAGGTAGAATTTTTTAATCAGATACGACATTTTCCTTTTTCCCCATTTTACCCTACAAAGTAAATTTTTCCGATATTTGAATAGTTATTCTGCCATTCAAGGTGGACACTACAAATAAGAGATCATTAAAATCAGTGCAGCCGTTCTTGAGAAAACACCATTCTTGATCAATCACATGTTGATACCAAAACTTAAGAATCGTGTATTCATAAGAAATGCGTACTCGTTAGCAAATACTTGGACTAAAACGAGTTTGGTCCATCGCCAACCATCACATCATCTATTAGTGGGAGATAACTTCATGTCATTCAGGTTAACTCGGTGTTCACCTTGTTTACTGTTAGGCTGGTATTTGTTCCATTTGATGCAAGCATGCAACCTTAGGCCCAAACCAAGCAGTGTATTCGATTCGTTTTATTCGCTGTGCAGTGTTTTTTTCTTAGAAGTTGCGATATACATTTTCAGTGTACAGTACTTTGTATGATTACAACGGATAGAATATACTGAAGTAGTGTACTTATTCAGAGAAGGCACATTCATGCAGAACTTATTCATCATCACAAAATTGATTTGGATAAGCTGTGGAGCGAAAAAGAATCAACAACATCCTACATTCCTCTGCCGAAAACTGTTAATTGAATTATTTTCTAAGAATTCATCGCTGCTCGATGCTCGACTCGTTTAAGGTAGCTCCAACATAAATTCACCCTTACCTGGTATACATTTTTAGTCGATTGTTTGTTGACAAAGTGGGGAAGAGTACAGGCAAGGATCTAGGATTTCAGTTTGGAGGGGGTCACGTTGCCCGAGGACAAATCACCAAAAAAATTATATAAAACGCATGCAATTCCTGGAGATGAGAAAAGTATCGGACTTACATTTAGATAGCGATAGTATCGTTGACAAAAGTGATGTTGGCAGAAAAGATACAAAATTAAAACATTGCAATTTTTAATTATAAAATTGATTTTTGCATTGAATATACCTATACATACTAAGCAGTTTTTAGATTCAAACTCTGGTTTGATATTTCATCTTCAAAAATGCAAAAAATGCCCAAACCAAGACGATACCGAGCCGAGAATAAGTTAACGAGACCGAGACGACTATAAAATCTTAAAGTTGCCTGAATGAAATAACTACTTTTTTGGTAAAATTCAGTTCATTTTTAGAATCATCAAGATTTCTTAGGTTAGTAAAAATATTTTTTAAGTGGACATAGCGTACAGAAGAAAGAAGATATCATACAAAAAAAAAGGTTCTTATTATACCCGAAAAGTAGTTGTAACTCAAAAACACTACCCGATTAGAGATAAGGGGTCTCTTATGCCACACGACTTTTATTTACTAGATTCGTCCGTGATTCTATCAGTTTCAGCAGTTTATCGCAGAGCTTACTCAAACCACCGCCCGCCGTCTACTTACCGAGAGTATATCCGATGTACGGATTCATACTGTAATAACGAAAATTTGGAGAACGCACAAGACCCGTTCCTAATCCAGAGATACCATAAATAATATCAAAATCTACTTAAAATAATAATGTTGTAAATTAAACAAGATTTTGATCAAAATAAACTTCGTTAGATCAAACCCAGGTAGACCAGCGAGCAAAGTTACAGGCCTTGATAAAAGTTCCCATAGATGTACAAATCAAAATTCTTTGCGTTTGCATCCATCTACACTTTTTTCGGAATATTTCGGACTACAGCTGTTAAAACTATTTTTAAGTATGTCTAACTGCCCAACTCCAAAACCTTATTCATAAACATTTTCCATCGATTGTCTAACTAAGACACTGCAATTGGATGTCCAAACCCAGTTCTAAAATGAGTAGGTATACGTGCAACGCAAAATGTAAGTCTAGGAACGAATTGAAAAATTATTCTTGAAATTAATGAAATGTTCATTGAACGTATCCATGAAAGTCCACGAAATTGAAAGATTAAAGGGATATTAGTATATCAATAACAGGATGTATTTAGACAAATGTAAAAATGCGTTTATAAATAAGGAGATGTCCAACTATTGACTAGTTGTCCAAAAGTTTTCTAAGTAAATCCAATAAACACGACTGTTTATCTTTTGCTCTAGGCTTC
Organism: Leucozona laternaria; assembly: GCA_932273885.2. NCBI lineage: Eukaryota > Metazoa > Arthropoda > Insecta > Diptera > Syrphidae > Leucozona > Leucozona laternaria. The sequence continues at coordinate 128,441,849 of OW026367.1, read as the reverse complement.
TGGCCCCCTCTAGGCTCTGACCCCCCCTCTGGATCCGCCACTGGAAGAGTAGCTATCGGATTTCCTATGAAACAAATCCATCACCTTCACATATACAAAGGAGTTGGCCCATTTTCATAGGAAGCCTGGGCCCATCAGTGTGTTCACTAATGAATTTGGTATCAAATAAAAGGTGATGTTAAGCACATTCTGTGCTGTGCGCCAAATATTTTCAAAATCGTTATTGGGATTTTCGAGATATTTGAGCTTGAAGTTGCTTAATTCAGAAAAATAATTTCACTTATTCTTCCGAAAAAATACCGCTTATATCTTTTGATATAAGACACATAGGATAATGATTTTGGTATCAAATGAAAGGTATTTTCTTTATCTTTTTAATATAAGTAGGTATATTTTTAAATATTTAGTTTTAACTTCATGAAAGTCGAGTTTTTTTTTTCATTAACTTTAAACGCCGATATCTTAAAAATTTTAGCGATGAGATATTATATTTTTTTAGCACCACTTTCAAGATTAATTCCTCACCTGTAATTTGATATATACTGTAACGATTTAATAATTACCCAACTACTTTGAATTTGAAACAAGAGAAAATCCTCTAACTGTTTGCAGCGCCATCTCTCGGAAAAAACTAAACATCAAACCATCTTGTGATTCAGCTGAGTATCAATTCCAATGTTCCATCTGTCAGCGACTGGACAGGAAACTTCTAGAAGGAGATATACTCGAATATTCCAGTGGATACTAGTGAAGACTCGAACTATTTACTTCCCTTTATAAGGAGATGTTTTCGAGCGAGTAGACACAGTTTAATTTTGAATGTGATAGTGTAAAGTTAGAAGTAAAAGTGTATCCGGAAGTAAATTTTAAATTGCATACTAACGGGTGATTTTTTGGCTGGTTTGGTTTTGACAACACTGGTTTTGACAGCTGACGTGTGTTTAGTACCTTGTGTCACTGTCAAACAGCTTCAGTTTGGTTTGCAATTTAACCATGGATCGTCCTACAAATGAACAACGCTTGCAAATTATTGAATTTTACTATCAAAATTCGTGCTCGGTTCGAAATGTTTATCGCGCGCTGCTTGTGTTCAGCGATGAGGCTCATTTTTGGTTGAATGGGTACGTAAATAAGCAAAATTTCCGCATTTGGAGTGAAGATCAGCCAGAAGCATTGCAACAGCTACCAATGCATCCCGAAAAAGCCACTGTTTGGTGCGGTTTGTGGGCCGGCGGCATTATTGGGCCTATTTCTTCAAAGATGATGCGAATCGCAGCGTTACTGTCAATGGTGAACGCTACCGAGCGATGATAACAAACTTTTTTTTGCCCGAAATGGAAGTTCTTGACTTGCATGATATGTGGTTTCAACAAGACGGTGCCACATGCCACACAGCACGCGAAACAATGGCGCAATTGCGAGGCGAGTTTGGTGAACAGTTAATTTCACGTTTCGGGCCGGTCAATTGGCCGCCTAGATCGTGCGATTTGACACCATTAGATTATTTTTTGTGGGGGTATGTCAAGACTAATGTCTATAGGAACAAGCCCGCTTCGATTGACGCACTGGAAGCCAACATCCATGCATTCATTCGTGAGATACCGGCCGATATGTGTGAAAGAGTATGCCAAAATTGGACTCAGCGGATGGGCTACCTGAGACGCAGCCGCGGTCAACATTCGCATGAAATTATCTTTAAACATTAAATTGCAAGGTTCAAACTATCGATTCAAATAAATATTTCATTCATTTTTTCGAATTTTTTGTGTTTTTTTTTAAAAAAAAGTTCTAAACCTCTTAAAAAATCACCCGTTATTGTGATTGGAGAATAATAAAAACGATTTGAAGTGAAATAAAGTGTGTTTATTTTGTAAAGTAAATAAGTGGATGTTATTATTTAAAGGAAATAAGTTCTATTATCGAACCTAGGTAGAACATTACAATACGTATAATTAAGTGCCCTTTCTGAAAGAGAAACTAACTTTTCAACAAACTTACTCTAAGAGACATCTTAACCAGCTTTATGTGATAATAATAAGTTTTAGTTGATTTCTTTTCGCCTTCAATTCCATTGCTTATTAAAATATGTATTATTTAAAAATAAATATGATGACGAGGAAATCCCAAATACCAAAAAATACTCAAAACGTGAGCGCAACATAAACAACAGTTCTCATACCAACAAGTTAATTGCAATATTACGCTTCTATTTACTACGCAACTATTGACTACATTAAATTAATTGCTTACGAGGACCCCTCTGTAAATAATTGTTTACAAGCAGGCTTTGATGTGCAGAATTAATACGAATTAGGTTTTGACAAACTTCTATTAATTTCCATTGTTTTTCAGATGTTCCCCACAATAAGAATAAACTTGTTTGATTTTATAATTTCCCAAAGATATTTTACGAAGATCCATTTAATCAAGCAAAGAATTAAAAATTTTTCGGCGGAATAGCTTAAAATCTCTCTTAAAACGTCCATTGACAACTTCCACAACCCATCTCACCATTTTAACACATCTTGTCTTGTTAGCTTGAGCTGTTGACAGCTAGTTATTCCCTTCCAGAACAGATTCCAGATTATCAGGCATGTAAGCTTTGTACGCGTAGAATTCTAGGCTTGAAATAGCATCCCTGAAACCTCTGTCTATACGATAAAAACATCATTTCCTCTAACAAAATGCCTCACGTTCCCATATTCATCTGTAAAAAGATTTCTAATCATTGTTGACGCTCAAAGCGTTCAAATCAAATTAAAACAAAAGTAAACATTTATGCCACACAGTTAAAAATTAAAATAGAGAATATTTTATTAAAATTTATTTCTTTGGGCCTCTGGCGAAAACTTATAAAATAATAAACACATTAGTAATTATTTTTTGGCAATAATTATTAGTTAACAAGAGCTGCATATAACCAGGGCCAGTATATAAGTGAAATACCCTGATGGTGTCCAGCTCTTGCTAATTTACACTTTCTGGATGATAAATGAATCTGTAGTCTTAAAGAAGGACTTTAAAAGAGCAATTTCTACAAATTATTCGATTAAATTATTGTACATCACTATAAAGGAATTCGAAACATCATTATTGATTTTATTGGAGCGCTTAATTTCCCTCATTCAATTAGGTATTTTTCTCTTATACTAGGTACCTGCTTAAAAATAGATACAGGGCCGGACCAACCATATGTGCAAGATGTGCAAATGCACAGGGCGCGAAATTCTGGGGGCGCATTACCAGGAGCAAGATAATGTAATCTGATCTTGCGCAAAGAAATATGTAATGCCATTTGCATTTTAACCACAAAACTTGTCCAAATAATCCCTGTTATTTCTTGCATACTAACTAACATCAATGAAATTGTTTGATGCATTCAAGGAGAATTTAGCTCAAAATATCGTAAAATTAGTGATTCCACTAGAACTATACGAAGGTAAAATCTACCTCCTGGGTAATGTTAAAAAGTCTTATTCACATATGTATGGATGCAAATATAAAAAAAGGGGCGCTTTCTACAAATCTTGCATTGGGCGCAAGTTTGGCTGGAGCTGGCCCTGCATAGGTATAATTATTCTAACACACCATACGTGTTTATAACTTTTTAATTATTTGCCAAAAAAATGCTAATATTTGTTGAGGCTTACCTTACCTTATAGAAAATACGGTACCTAAATTGAAATTTAATTAATTTCTCCTTCTTTTTTTAATCAAATTTACCTAAGTTCTAAGATTTATTACATGAAACCTTGTAACGAAGCGTTCCATGCTACGTTTCTCCACCCCACTCTACCCACCATTTCATCAGCATAACATCGATTGTGTTTTAACCGACTCAATTCACAACGAATGCAAACACGTGACGTTACGCAAAATAGTACTTGCATTCATCGTTATGGAGTTCACACTCACTGTCACCAGCAAATATCATATGAGGACCTACCCGAATACAGGAAAGGCACCCTTTCGGTCATTGCTCAAGTCAAAGAGGGCAATAGTAAACTAGATTATAGAATCAATTTGGCTTTCGTTGCTGACGAGTAAAGTCGATTCGGTCTATTAGCTTGTTCGATCATTTCGTTCTTCAGGCTTCCCCCCACCCGTGGTAAGGGGTCTTTAGTTCGAAGTTTAGAACTTCTATAATTGCCACCACGGGCTTTGGTACCTGCTGATCTATCAAGTTTTAGCTTGGTTCATAAGCTACTAGTGGCTTTAAATCCTACTGATCTACCAGTGCGAAAGCCTGCCATTCCGAAAGCCACCAGGGGCGTAGTACCTGCTGATATAAAGCCACTAGGGGCTCTCAAACCTACTGATCTACCAGTGCGAAAGCCTGCCGTTCCGAAAGCATCCAGGGGCGTAGTACCTGCTGATATAAAGCCACTAGGGGCTCTCAAACCTACTGATCTACCAGTGCGAAAGCCTGCCGTTCCAAAAGCCACCAGGGGCGTAGTACCTGCCGATCCGTAGCTATTAGACGCGTTAAACCCTGCTTATAATTCACAGTTTCCGCTGATCAGAAAGTAATCGTCCGCCGCCGACCGTAAACATACGGAATCCAGAATACTAGATCCAGAATACTAGATCCAGAATACCGGGATATACCCGTACCGAAGTATGTCGATGGACCTAGACGTCCCATGGAATACTAGTATAACCACCGCCACCTGTAAACCGCCGAATTGTTAAGATTAATAAAATCGAAACCAGTTTTATTATTTTGTTATGTATATTATTTAAGAGTTGTTTGAATAAAGATTTGATATTAAGGTTATAAGACCTTTCCCACTGAAGTTTCGTGTTTTTCTTCAAAACGACCCTGGCAAAACCGGCGAGCAAAACATCGGCTGGAAAGCAAAAAGCTCATCACAACCTTGGAACCTTTATATTACTCATGCCGTTTCTTATAAGCGGTGTTAAAATATATAAAACAAACAAATATGAAAACCGAAACAAATAAAAACAAAGACAACGGATTCATATCTATCTTTACAGCAAAATTAGAGAAAAATATTCATCGCTCTTAGCTTTCGAAGGAACACAAGTTTCTCAAAAAAAATCAAACCTTGAATAATATGGATACTCCTGTCCTTGAAAAATATATGCCAAATGTTTTGTAAATCCTATTTTTTCATCGCAGACACAAAAAAAAACACCAACAAAAGGATAATACCAACAAAAAAAACAAACCCCACAACAACAAAAGTTCATGGGAAATATATTTCAGTTCGTTTCGTTCTCTTCCAATTACTTAATATTTATATTTAATTATCCTTAAGAGTCTTTTCACTCGTTTAAGCAAATCTTGAAACCCTTCATTAATTTTCCAAATAGCATAATTATACATATACTGAAAAGTATATATCCTATACATAATATTTTCCCATCAGAAGATGCTCATATAACTAGCAACACAAATCTTCGTTTTTTTTTTGGGATTTACGTTATTTTTAGTTGATTATGATGATGGCTTATAAACGCTCAATGAGATATCCCTTTTAAGTATTTAAGTGAAAGCGTTTTGTTTGTCTTCCGTGTGGGAGTCCTTTTTCCTTAACCTACTTACGGGTATAGTTGTTCGTTTGGTTTTGTATATATTCTATGGTGGTTGGGAAGGGTAGGTCATATTTCATTGAGTGAAATAAGTTTAGTTGCTCAGGCTGAAATCTATTTCTTCAATATTTTGTAAGACACAGTCTAAGGCCCAGGGGTGGAATCGGCTAATGTGATCGGTGATTGTCACATTTATGATAATCAAATATGATCAAATTAATTTTTCCGCCTACGCAAAGTGATCACCAAAAATTATTCACAACTTGGCATTACTTTGAGAGACAAGTACTGACAGATGTCATAAATACGATTGTTTGATTTATTTATGGGGTAAATTTTATTTTCAAGAGGCACAATTTTGTTTCAAATTGCTTAAGAGTTGAGGAAGTCACCTCACACACCGTGATTTGACCTATTGGAGCTGACCAGTCCGCACCAACTTGCCTTTGGTAGCCACAACCCCCAGAAAATTCAAAATTAGTACCAGCTGGAGGATAGGAGGAATGTGGGTTGACCCCACCCGAGCTGGCAAATCCAAAAGCCGAAGAATATATATCCATAAATGGATGATGTATCTTTGGTCATCCTAATGTTTTTTTTTTTTAAGAACCTATTGATTTTGTAATTTCCAATTATAAAAAGGTGGAATTAGTGTGTGTGTACTTAGGTACTTTGGATCTGGTAGGTCGAAAATATCAAATTTGTTTCTTAGGCCGGACATAGCTATTATGTATGCGATTTTCATTTTCCACATTATCAGGTCTTAAAAATTATTGCATAGTTTCAAATAAATTAATTTTTCTTGAAACCTTGTCAATTTTACATGAAAATGACACCAAAATAGCTATCACAAGAAAAAGTCACAAAAATATGATTGTCACATGTGACAATCACATTACGCAGACCGAATGACTGTCAATTATCACAAATCACCTTAGCCGATTCCACCCCAGATTTTCAGAGGTGAGTTAAGCCAGTGAGTTAGCTAACTCTGTAAATATATGTAAAGGGTGTTTTTTTCTAGAGGTATAGAACTATAAAATGAAATAAAACACAAATAAATTGTATTAATTGCCATAACATTGACTTTATTTGAAATATAATTCTTTGCCATTTTTATTTGAATATAATTTCTGGCATATGGCTACCGCGACTGGCTCGGATGTAGTCCAATCTTAAGGTCCAATTTTGATCACTTTTGTCTGCATTTATGGTCGTAAATCGGCAGTAACGTGGCGAATGTTGTTTTCCAAGTCGTCAATGGTCTCTGGCTTATCGGTGTAGACTAGCAACTGCACATACCCCCACAGAAAATAATCTAGCGGTGTTAAATCACACGATCTTGGAGGCCAACTCACAGGTCCAAAACCCGAAATTATGCTCTCACCAATCGTTTCCTTCAACAAATCAACAAAATTTAAACTCGGGTTTAACTTTAATCTCCAAATCATAAACTGGGCCTTAGAAAAATTAACAACTATCAGAATCTTAAAACAAAAATAACATAAGGATATTGCAAAGTTCATAATATGTTTGATTGTTGTTTCCCTTAACCATATAGCCAGCCGAAATGTATACAATTTGTGTCCTTTAACATATTGATCTATTCAATTTTGATAAACTCGACTTGATTCTGGACATATTGCCATTTATGGAAATACAACAACACTCTTAATTCAATTTGACAAATTCCAATCGATTTAACACGAAATTCCAGCATACAGATTTTGTTGATTTGGGTCCTTGATTCTACCCTTTTTTTGGGAATTTTCTAAGCCACTAACTTCAAAAATGGAAGGAAATACTGTCAGACTTTCAGAGTAAAAAGGTCAATTTTTAGTACCTAACCGATAGATTCTCAAGGCTTTTTTTTTGGTATTGGTATTTATATTCATTATTCACTTCCTTTGAACTCACAATCAACAACAACGAAGACAATATTGTATATACATTACAAATGTATGTAGGTACCAAACCTTACGATCAAATCAATAGGATTCAATTATCGAACTTTTGTATCCTTGAAGTCATATAGCCAGTCTTTGGCAAATTCCAATTTCATGCATGGAATGATTTCTTTAGTGAATCACCAGATTAATGTGTTTAAGTTGAGAACCAAGGCAATTTGATTGACTGCAATGTGTAAAGTTTATTGTTTTGAAACCATATCGTTCATTGTTTGTTCCAAATAGGGAAACTCTGTCTCTATTGTTGTTGTTGTTTTTGCTGTTGTGTAAGGAACTGGAGTTGATGAAGTTTTCATTTGAAGTGAGTTATGTTCATTACTTTGTTTGTTTGGATTTCCAGTTAAAGAATCTTTGAAGAGCGCGTTAAGGAATTTATTTTCTCCAAGGATTGTGGTGAATTCTTGACAGTTATACCATATGAATGGCTTTGCACCAAAAGTTTTAAAAGCTCCCGTTAAATAATTTGAAATTCAATCACAACTATTTGTTCACAAAACAATCTTTCTAAAAATTTACTAGCATTTTATTCTTTAATTTTTTAATATATAACCACTTCTCTTATAGTTAAGTTAAAAGGTTAAATTGTATACAGGATGTTTCCTAATAAACGAAAAATACCTTGGGAAATGATTCTTTGGCATGTTTTAAGAAAAAATCGTTGGGAGGAAGGGTCTATTTCCCCCGTTTATGCGGGGTATTTGCAAGCGTTTGTTCTGATGTACGTCTATCAATGGTGATATGACAAAAATATAGATACTGAGCACAAACCATCTGTCAGATGTCAAATTAACTGTCACTAGAAACAATGTTGCCAATTTAAAAACAAACAAAACCCATGCGTACAAGGTTAATATGATCTCATTCCCTTGTTCATTTCCTAGCAACAGACTTGAATTCAATGGACTTCTTGTCATAGGCCTTTTTGCTAAAGTATATCGACAACAAAATATAAAAATACATACAAACATTGTAGTGAGTAATTCTTCAGGAGCATCAATCCTTAAGGTGCTATTGCTCAAAGGCATATAAAAGGTTTTTCAACAGGGACGCTACAAAAGTAGAGCAACAGGGACATCAAACGACGCCATATTTCTTGCCGCTCTTTTGACATTTCTCTTCACTAAGGTTGGCCATTTCGTGAATAAAAGATATATGAGCCGCCAACGAGTCGAAATTATTAAAATTTACCACCGAAATTCGGAGTCAGTGGCCTCAACGTTAAGAGCGCTACGTCCAATTTATGGTCGTCATAATCGTGCTAGCAGATCAACAATTGGGCGTCTAGTGGAAAAATTTCAATCCACCAGGCATAGTACCAAATATTCCCGTGCCAGTGAGACAAAGAAGTGCCCGTAGTGTCGAGAATATTGCTTCCGCTGAGGATTCAGTTGCAGAAAGCCCAAATGTGTCTCTCACACGTCGTTCTCAAGCGTTGGGCATCTCTGTGACGTCGTTGTGGCGAATTTTGCGAAAAGATCTTGGCCTACATCCTTACAAGATTAAATTGACGCAAGAACTGAAGCCGCTTGACCACCAGAAGCGTCGTATGTTCTTGAATTGGGCTGAGCAACAACTTGAAAATGATTCGGATTTTCATCGAAAAATCATCTTCAGCGATGAGGCTCATTTCTGGCTGAATGGCTTCGTCAATTAACAAAATATGCGGTATTGGCCAGGCATCAATCCATACGTCCTCCATGAGTCATCATTGCATCCCGAAAAAATTACGGTTTGGTGTGGTTTATGGGCCGGCGGCGTCATTGGGCCGTACTTCTTCCGTGATGATCAAGACCGGCAAGTTACTGTGAATGGGGATCGCTACCCTTCAATGATAACCGAATATTTTTGGCCCCAATTGGATGATATAGACTTGGAGGACATGTGGTTCCAACAGGACGGCGCCATAAGCCACACAGCGAATGTCAAAATCAATTTATTGGAAACCAAGTTTCGAGAACGTGTTATCTTACGAAATGGTCCAGTCGCTTGGCCGCCTCGGTCGTGCGATTTGACGCCGTTAGACTATTTCCTATGGGGCTAGGTCAAGTCTATGGTCTATGCCAACAAGCCAGCGACGATTGATGAACTTCGTACGAATATCGAACGTGAAATTGCAGCAGTATCGGCCGGTTTATGCTTGAAAACCGTCGAAAATTGGGTTCAGCGACTGGACTTCTGCAAGCGTGCTCGTGGTAGCCATGCAAAAGAAATCGAGTTCCATACATAATGGCATCAAACGTACTTTCACAGGAATAAAGAATTTTATTGATATCCTAAACCGTAATTCAAAATAAATTCTTCAATCTCTTTAGGAAATATGAATTAATCTCTTGATGGATGGACTTTATTTTAAAGCCTTAAAGAAATTCCTATAATAAGTAAATGCAAAATAATCAAACATGTAAATATTTTTGGGTACTTTTAAAAGTTCTATCAAATCGTTCATTCGATCGGTGAAGGCACTCACTCACTCAGTCCTGAAGCGGTAATTTGGGCCCTGATTTTTGGGAACTTTTCCGCCCTCTATCTTTTTGGACACTAAACACAGAGAATGGAACTCATGACGAGAAATATTCAAAATTCAAATCCAAATAGCTATTTGTTCGCCTTAAAAATTTTTTTTCTGACCAAAAATTATTAAAATATGTAAATCGAATTGAAAAAAAAAAACAAGCTGTAGAATTGGAAGGGCTTGGGGCGAGAATACGTCAGATTTCATTAAAGGATGTCGTTGTATCTACTAATTTTATTTACATGCTAAATCTGTTAAAACTGACTTTTTCAGCAAAAGTCGTGCAACGGAGTTTTCTAACAAATACTTTATATTATCCTACTAACAGTACACAAGTCAGCTACAGTAAAAATTATGTTTATTTCTCACTTAGTGAGGATTAAAGCCTTCCCAGAGACTCAGTAAAATTATTTTTTAAACAACTTTAAATCGTGTAACTAACTGACGTAATGTCATTAACCTGTGACATGTCCTTTCTTTTGAATATCTGTGCTTACCGATAGGAGTATGTAATATATCTATATGCACTACCTATAAAGCTTGTTTTCAAAATTAAATGTAAAATGCCCAAATTTGCAGCTTTTTAAATGTCAATTTTCTGCCGAATCTTTAAATTTGTAGTTCAAACGATGTCTTTAATATCCAAATTTCCAAATTCTTTAATTAAACTCATGAGTTAATTTTTCTCTGAAATATGTAAGCTGCTAAAATTAAAAAAAAAAAAAAAAAAACGAAAAAATTCATATTTTTTGCCAGAGTTTCAACTTCTTGAATCTGATTTCGTAGCACACATACAAAATTAAAAAAAAAATTGCTAGCTTGTCAGCTCGTCCTTCCAACTCGCAACCTTTCTTGTGTGCGTGTTTTTGACAGGAATGCAGCACAAAACATTGTTTTTTCTTTTAATATTAAAGTCCCCTCTCGAATAAAATCTATCTGAATTTGTACCTCTTGTTGGGCACAAATTAATTGTGAAGGTTTTTAGGGGCCACTTTTAATTTTAAATTTAAACTTAAAAACCCATAGGTTATTTTATTCTTCTTTTAAACCCTCCGGACATCCAGAGCTGGCTTCGCCCTTAACATATAGTACTTCACCCTATAAGCAATGAGAACTTATAAAACTTAAAAATTACTAAATTTGTAAATGAATTATGGCTTTGAAAGAGGGTAAACAAATAAATATTATTCATTTTACCTCACAAATCATTTGCAAATGACTTAATTTTTGAATTTCTGCCAAACAGATTAAAATAATAATTCCTGGCAGTTTTTTTTTTAAATAATTTACGATTACTCAATATTCAAAATAAAAAAATAAATTTAATGTCGCTACAGCTCGTGGAAAACCAGAGCATAGTGACTTACAACTCTAAAAAATTCATGTTGGCGTGGTTATTGGCAGGAAATATTCAATAGTTAATGGAGTGTTAATCAAATAAATCTGTTTTTAATATATGTACATAACTCAGGCATTACTCAGTGGCGGATTTAGGTTTTCTGCCGCCCTAGGCCCGGTTGAGTACGCCACCTCCCCTTTAACCACCTTTATTCTTAATCGTTCTTGCAGAGACTTTTTTCTGTGCTGCCAGAAAACGCCCGAACATTTTAAACACGCTTTTATTAGGTTGGCATACAATATGATATATTATGTACCGTCATCAGGGGAGTAAATGTGGGGTCAGATACCCCCATACATTTTATGGCAGCATCTTTATTTTAAGACTTAAAATTAAACTATAGATTTAAAAAAACTAAAGATCTAATAAAAACCCGAACCAAAAAGCAGTGATGCCACATGAAAACAAAAGAAGTACCTACAGCATAGACAAACAATTACTACATTTTCCATACACCTGCACAAAATGCATAAAAATAACAAAATGAAGATATCTTTTATTGTTTATTTTTTTCCTTTTTTATTTTATTTATAGTTTTATACATGCGAAAATAAATAATAAAAAAAAATTCTAAAAATGCATTTTTTTAAATGCATTTATGGTTGCATTACTTATTGAAAATAAAAATTTATAATAATTTTAACTATATGCCTGTAAGACCTAAGGTCTTTTAAATGCAACCTGAATTGCACGGCACTAGTAAGAAGGAATAGAAGGCTAGGAAAGAATTTTTGTTGGCACAAAATTTAATGCAATGGGTTTTTTCTTACATGTTCATATTGCTTAGAAATGGAAGTTGCAAAAGAAAAAAAAATATATGTAACACTAGAAAAAATATATAAAAGTACATACTTTTTGCGATTTCTGTTAAAATAAACAGACCTTTTTTCTAAAACTTAAATAGGAAAACCTATGAAAATATTATGGTTGTTGTTATTGAATCTAATATAAAAGATGAGCAAAAAAATAATTTTACTAAATAAAGATTTCACATGTTAAATTGCAATTTTGAATGTGGAAATCATTTTTTTTTTTTTGAAAGTTCAAACTTAATTCATTTATTTTATCACTTTGAGAACCAATTATTTTTCAGCGCCCTCAAAGAAAGAGATAAAATATAAAATATTATTTTGCCATTTTTTCAATAAAATTGAACTTTCTCAACAAATTATCCATAGTCCTCCTAAACTACTTTTTCACTACAAAATATTCTCAGGTCTGTTGCCACCCCCTTGTGGCCCACTAGCGCGCACAAGCATCATCGCTCACTTTGCGAATCAATTATTTTTCTGCGCCCCCAAAGATTTTGCCGCACTAGGCCCGGGCCTCACGGAGATAAGCCTAAATCCAGCACTGGCGTTACTATAACTAAATTTTTCCGAAAAACTTCAATTAATTTCCATTGGTAAAGTACGTTTTCACAATGCATTACATTATTTTAATATATTATACAAATATCTTTAATTGTATATAAATCAATTCTTGGCCTCGATCCTTATCTCTTCATTTTTTAAATCATAAACGAATTTTTCAACATGACGTATCAATGAAAACTCATTTCTTTTATTTTACATTTTCCATTATACACAAATACAAAATTTTCATGCTGACATAAATGGAAAAAAACTTTCTATATTATACTGATGGGAAAACGAATAAACAAAACCGAAGACCCTTTTTTATGTCCGATGCAAAAGGAAAGGCAATGAAATGTCAAAAGTAATTAAAAATTTCTTATTATATTTGCTTCGGAAACAAAATAGCATCAGCATTTTGTCAGTATCATTAAAGTAATTAACAACAACATCACCATCAGCCATCGGAACATGCAAACATCCTTCAGATACATCCATCACAAACTAAGCACAAAATACCCATTGCTCATTTTGAAATGACTTTAAAAATGTTTACAAAAGTTAGCTTATACCTACTTAAGTAGTTCATGAAAGACTTAAGGTATTTGCGGTACTCGTTGTGAATTCAAGAATGCGTATAATTTTATTCAACCATTCGAGTATTTAGGGGAAGGTTGTTTTTTCATGGAATTAAATTTGTGACAATTTTGTGGAGGGGGTGAAACCTGAAACGTGATGTGTTTAAAACCAAACAAAAATATTCAAGCTTTTGGAAGTTTAAGAATTTACAAAATTGGAATTGGAACTTGAAGCACGAAGTGTCTTCTTCGGTGTTAGATTAAGATTCATTCCCATTGTCAAGGCAGGTATTGACTTCATTATAATGTATATAAAGACTGTTAAAATGCAGGAGAGAAGAAGAAAAATCGTCTTTCACTTTTACTCATGCAAAGTTATAGCAATCAAATAGGAGAGTTATCGGCTAAACCGATTTAAATTTTGTATGCAAAAGCTTCTAAAGGGTGTTTTTTTTTAGAGGTGTATAACTTTGAAGTGGAATAAAACAAAGATGATTTTTTTAAATTGACATGAAATTTACTTTATTCGAAAGATAATCTTATTGAATTATAATTTAAATAGATAGATAGATAGATAGATTTATAAGTTACTATCAAAAAATATTTACAAAAACATAGTATATGCTGGTATAAAATTAATTTAGACCATAACTTAAAGTTGTCTGCCAGGTAAAAAAAGGGTTAAGTACAAGAGTGGAGCTCAGTGAGATCATTACGAAAATTCATTTATGATGAGGTAACGATAACTGAGAGCAGTTTTTAAAAAATTATATAGATTTGTGTAGCAGTTGCCATTTAGAATGCTAAGAAGTTGTGAGCGGGTGAACACCTCACTACCAAGAAACTTTCTTCTATATCATTTGAAGATTGGGCAGATTCCAACGAAATGAAAGGTATTTTCCGATGCGTCGAGGTTACACAGTGTGCATATGCCATTAGTATTTCTCTGAAATGCTCTTCCATTAAGGTTTAGTAGTCCACAACGAACTTTTAAAATGAGTGAGATCATATCACGTGGGTTCGAGTCTTCAAAGTAGTTCGGCACATCAGAATATAGAAGATTGGAATACTCATCATGAAATTGGGATTGTGTAGCGTCACTGGTAAAACCAATCCAGTGCTTCTCCTTAAGTTTTGAAAGTTGTATACTGTGCAGTCCGTTCCATTCAACCAAATTTATGTCAAAAGGAAAATCTATTGATGTTTGATGAAAGAGATCCAACCATTCCTTGACCCAGAAGATTTTTCTATTAATAACAGCTTTGAGATAGAATTCTGGGTAATCTGCCAAAGGGAGCGACAAAGCTCTACGTATATATGAAAGATGTAGCTTTGATGATGTTATAGGAAAGTTTTAGGCAGACCAGTTTCGATGTGCAAAACATAGTTTGGCTTGTTATCCGGGAGTAAGAAACATCTATTTATAAAAAACCGCTGCAATTTTTCGACTTGGACGTATTCACGATATCCCCATACCTGATCGCAGTACAACATAATAGCCCTAGATGCAGCATCATAAATTTTAAATTTTGTAGAATGTTGGACCGATTTATCCCTCAGTACCTTGGCCCCCATGTTGCATTGATGGAGTTTTTTGATAATGCAAGTCTTTCATTTAAATGATCATTCGACATATTATAGTTGAAAACTACGACTATGTATTTGTAATGATTTGAAACTGTTATTTCAGAATCATTAAAAAACCATTTTTCGGAAGCGGCTCTTCGTCCGCCATTTCGGAAGACAACAATTTCAGATTTGTTAAGATTAATTTCGAGATTCCACTTATTGCAGTATGTAATACAACCATCGATGAGCTGCTGTAGATTAGTTGGATTATCCGATAAGAGCACAATATCATCGGCATATAAAAGAACGTTTATTTCAATTCCATTTACAGATAATGCAACAGGAAGATAGGCATAATTTAAATATGATTTCTAGCATATGTGACCTCCACGGCTTAGTCTAATCTGGCGGTCTAATTTTCGAAGACTTTTTCCAACATTTGTGGCCGTATATCGGCAATAACGCGGCGAATGTTGTCCTCCAAGTGGTCAATCGTTTTGAGCTTATTGGCGTAGACTAGCGACTTCACATATTCTTACAGAAAATAGTCAAGCGGCCTTAAATCGCACGATCTTGGAGGCCAATTCACGGGTCCGTATAAGGTGAAACTATGCGGTTACCAAACGTTTCCTTCAATTTATCAATTGTGGCACGAGCTGTTTGACATGTAGTACCGTCTTCTTGAAACGACAGCTCCTGCACATCATGGTTGTTCAATTGATGAACGAAAAAGTCAGTAATCATGGCTCTATAGCGGTCACCATTGGCTGTAACGTTCTGGCCAACATCGTTTTTAAGGAAGTACGGACCAATTATTCCACCAATCCATAAAGCACACCAAACAGTCAGTTTTTGTGGATGTAATGGTGTCTCGACATACACTTAAGGATTATTATCACTCCAAATACGGCATTTTTTTTATTCATTCAAACAAAAGTGAACTTCGTCGCTAAACAAAATTCGCTTATGAAAATTGGGAATAACGGCAATCTTGTTTTAAGCCCATTTGGGCACAATTTGGAAGCGTAGTTCAGGTCTATTCATGTTGAAATGCCAAACCAAACTAAAAATATATCACTTGACAGCTGACAAAATGGCCACCAGTTAAAATAGTGTTGCCAACTTAAACACCCTTTAGAAAGTAAAAATAAATGTACTCAGGTTTAAAAAACCAACTTGTGATTGTACATATGAGCAAGAATGTGCGACCCGGGCGTGCACTTTATTTTAAATATTTATTCAAATTCATCACAAAAAAAAAACAGGGTCAACCTTTTGGCATTTACAGTTTTCCTATGTTGCCTTATTAATTTTGTACAATCATGGACGAAACTTAAAAAGTTGTATTAACTTTCAATACCTTTTCCTATAAATCACTACTTTCGTGCTCGAAATCGCTTTAACTGGTACATGATCAATATTTTTTATTTAATATTTAAGGGCTCCAAATCCAATTTATTATTATTAAATCTGTTCGGCTTAAATTCTATTTTATTAAATCCTAGTTAATTTATTTATTACATCCTTCTATTTTATCAAGCCTGCGCTATTAATTAAATGTCTTGCATCCCTTTTCCTTTAGGCAATTGAAGAAAGCATCTTAGCTCTTAAATTCGTCCTTGAGACAAAACTAGCACCATTAACAAGAATCCAAATACTAAATACCGTAATTAATTTCATCAATATATAGCGACGAAGGTTTAATTATTGTTCACATATTTTCACTTCGCTCTGCTGCTATACAATGCTATTCCTATTACCGACCCAAGTATCTCTCTTCTTAACCAACCTTCCCAAAAGGTCTTCAGTTTTTCTTATGTTTGTTTTTATTTTCATTCGCCATTAAAAGAGGACAAATGAGTTATCTTTCGGTCACATTTCTGGAACCAAACATTTCTCAACATTATACCCGATGAAGGCTTTTTTGGTATAGAGAACTTGTACGGCTGGACGGACAGACCGATTCGATGGACAGACAATTTTTAACGACACATAAATCTTAATAGTAAGCCTGATTTCTTGCAATACAACTCAAAGTTTCCCACAATATAACGGATTCTGTGCCAAATTCATGACGCATAAACAACAGCCGCCACTTGGTCGACAAGAAAAACAGAGATCTATAAAGTGGGCCAGGTCAGGAAGTGGGTGCTATTTCGGATAGAAGATATTATTGCTATAAATACGCCCACACATAAGCTTATTGATTTTCAAGGCCTTGGCTTTCGCTCTCGGTGCTGATGAAACCCTTCTGATGTGGACTATTGGTCAGTTTTCATGACTGGCAGAATGAATGATGGCGTCTGATTTGAATGGATTGATGGCTGTTTCTGGTGTGTGTATGATGTTCGAATCGACTATCGAAATAATATCCTAACATTTTTGTTTATTTTTTGATTTATGTTTTTGACTTAAGTGGAAGCTAAAAATATTTCAGTATACAATTTAATTATACCTCGAACGGACCCCGAATCATTTTTTGTTCTTTCTTGGGTTTTATTATAATCCATATTTTTTTTTTTTTTTTTTTTGGGGGTTTTCCAAAGTCGTAAGAATTCTTATTTTCGGTTGTAAAATAGAACTTGGCAGGCTTTTCTTTGGATGAGAATTGAGAAAGATTCAAATTATTTCATTGTCATTCTGTTTTGCTCATTCTAACTTACTTTAATGTAACTTTAAACTTTACACTGTTACTTGATTCAAATGTGTATTTTTTTTATCAAAAAAATACAAATTATAAAAATTTGTCACCCTTCATGCTTAGAAGAAAATGTTGGCATATGAATCAATACAAAACTGGAAATCAAATGGGTTTCTGTTTCACTTCCCAATTTATGAGAATATTAGAATTTTGTGCCATGTCTTTGATGACAAAAATTGAGCTAAAAATATGGGAATGCTATAGGCTCCTATGCAACAGTTTTAGTGTATTAGAATTATCTCGAAAACGGCTACAACGATTTTCAATAAACTTCGTACCTGCCTGTAATTTATTTGTACAGGGAGGGTTTCTGATTTTCGGCAATAAATTCCAATAACGGGAATATGGTTTCTAATTTAGTCCAGAAAATTGCATTATTTTTGAGTTATTCCCCTTATTTATATCTCATTAAATAGCCCTGTAAATTAAGTAAATATATCTACAAAAACTGCTAAGGAGATTTTGTGTGATTGTTCATAGGGAGTACCGTTTGGATATATTCTACGACCACAAAATTCTAACTAAAACTCTTATGCGTTGGCCCCTATTTTGAAAAAAAAAAAACACTTTAATGCATTTTTCTTAATTCTGGTTGTCTACAAACATATTAAGCAACTCATTCTACTCAAAAGTTTTCCACGAAAAATTGTTGAAGTTTTGAGTTATAACGGTTTATCTCGTCCAAAGTTAAATTTTAAAATTTAAAATTTACTACCACAGTCCGCAAAAACCAAAAGCAAATGCATTTCTGTTGTTTTTGTTTTGCTACCTCATCCTAATTTTTATGTTAGCTCATCTTTAGGTAGCTACTAATGCCAAACAACTATTTTGGTTGATCAAACTTCGTAACTTCAATGAAGAAATTCATTTGAAAAAACTGCATTTCAGTATTTTTTTGCAAAAAATTCACATAACTGAAAAAGCCGTTCCCCCGTTTTTTTTTTTTTTTTGTTATAGAAAATTGTCTTATATTTGGATTTTTTCCGTATAGTGATGTCAATGGTTGGAATGGTTATTTTTTTATAATTTTGTAATGTGGGGCCTATTTCACCAAACACTTTTAACTTTGCAAGAAAATAATTTCCTGCAAATTAAAAAAGCTAAGTTTTTGAAAAAATTTGCAAAGTGAGAAGACTTTTCAATTTTTCAGACATTTTTTTGAAAAATGAAATGTAAAAGGTTTCACCTATACAAAATAGAACTTTAAAAAAATAGAAATTTGATTTCGTATTATTAAAACACATACGTTGGGCCCAAATCGGATTTTATAAAGGGTTTTTCAACAGGGACGCTACAAAAGTAGAGCATTAGGGACAGCAAACGACGCCATATTTTTTGCCGCTCTTTTAACATTTCTCTTCAGAAGGGTTTCCCATTTCATGATAGAAAGATGTACGAGCCAACAACAAGTCGAAATTATTAAAATTTACTACCGAAATTCGGAGTCAGTGGCCTCAACGTTATAATAACCGAACATTTTTGGCTTTAATTGGATGATATGGACTTGGAGGACATGTGGTTCCAACAGGACGGCGCCACAAGCCACACAGCGACTGTCACAATCAATTTATTGGAAACCAAGTTTGGAGAACGTGTTATCTCACGAAATGGTCCAGTCGCTTGGCCGCCTCGGTCGTGCGATTTGACGCCGTTAGACTATTTCCTGTTTGGCTACGTCAAGTCTATGGTCTATGCCAACAAGCCAGGGACGATTGATGAACTTCGTACGAATATCGAACGTGAAATTGCAGCAGTATCGGCCGATTTATGCTTGAAAACCGTCGAAAATTTGGTTCAGCGTCTGGACTTCTGCAAGCATGCCCGTGGTGGCCATGCAAAAGAAATCAAGTTCCATACATAATGGCATCAAACGTACTTTCACAGGAATAAAGAATTTTATTGATATCCAAAACCGTTTTTGTTTTATTTAAAAAAACTTGTGTAACGCTCTTATTGAAAAACCCGATACTATAGAAATGAGACCTCAAAATCTCAAGTTAATTTCAAAACTCATTTTATCCACTTGAGTTTTTGCCTCAAAATCCATTATATCCACATATTTTTGTTAGTACCAAAACCCATTATATCCATTCGAAAAATATTTTTAATTTTAAACTTTAAACGTTATGAATTCCCGAATAGTTGGTAGGACTATTGAAAAACATCTACCATGTAAAAAGTTTTTGAAATTTTTTGGAAAATAAAAGGCGTTGTGAACAAACACTTTGGAGAGGATTGGAGGTCTGAAGCAGAATACCAGTTCTACAAAAATATAGAGGACGTGAATGCATCGAAACACATAATGAAACAAGACTATCCTCTCTGTGAACCCCATATCCAATTTTCAAGGAACTCCGAGTGTAAGATAACTAATGATTTAATAATACTGCATGCAGTGTATACAATACTGACATTTGTGCACCTCTTTTGCAAGAAGCTAAAATTAAAAAAAAAAATAATTATAAAACTGTTATTTTGATCCTTTAAAATTATTTTTGTTTTTCTTATTAAGCCTAGTACGCTGCTGATACGAAACGGAATTCTTCAGTTGTCTCCAACACGACAGCGAAATGCTTGCGGAAACCACAGCGAGAAAATGACAATTGAAAGCGTCACCGACTGCAAAAATAAAAAAAAACTAATACAAATTTCCGAAACCGTAATAAATAGAAAGAAACGGATAGTGGCAATCACAAAAGTGTAAAGCCTTTTTAGCACGATTCAATATTATAACTCCACAATTTTAACAAAAATGTTAGTTATACCGATCTGGGCCACAAATCATCATTGTATTTTTCCATGTCTGTTGACAATATATTCTTCAATCAGCTACACAAGGAAATCCTCCCTGAGAAAAAAATTGTAAGGCTATTTTGTGGCCAGTAAATGGTGTTCGGTAAAACGTTATAAAGGGTTTTCCAATAAGAGGTGTTATTTTGATATTCAAAGAAAAATGGCATTTTTTGAGATAAATGATCGGATGTTTATATCTAGAGGAAGGTATGCCGTTAATAATGAAACACAACATCAGCCAAATGGCCGCCACGACCACGCTTACAGGACCATATACCATATGGATCCATAACCAAATCGCAAAGTGGCTGCCCTATGTCCTCGATAGCCTCACGAATTCCATCTTTGAGGTCTTGAATCGACGCTGGGCTGTTGGCGTAGACCTTATCTTTCACGTGGTCCCAAAGGAAGAAGTCGCAAGGTGTTAAATCACAAGATCTCGATGGCCAATTGTCACCTCTTCGAGAGATAACACGGTCCGGAAACTTTTCCCGTAAAAGATCGATGGTTTCATTGCTTGTGTGGCACGTAGCGCCGTCTTGTTGAAAGTAAACGTTGTCCAGATCAATACCATCCAATTCCGGCCATAAAAAATCATTAATCATCTCTCGGTAGCGCAATCCATTGACCGTAACTGTTGCTCCAGCCTCATTTTCGAAAAAGTAAGGTCCAATGACCCCGCCGGACCATAAACCGCACCAAACAGTCACGCGTTGAGGATGGAGAGGCTTTTCAACAATAACTCTTGGGTTTTCCGAGCCCCAGATGCTACAGTTTTGCTTGTTGACGTAGCCTCCGAGGTGGAAATGGGCCTCATCAGTCAAGATGATTTTTCGTTGAAATTCCGGATCATTTTCATGCATTTCAAGGACCCAATCAGCAAAGACACGACGTTGTTGATGATCAGCCGGCTTGAGTTCTTGTGTTAACTGAACTTTATAAGCCTTAAGACCCAAGTCTTTATGCAAAATACGGTGTAATGACGTTTGTGGAATGCCTAATTCCAAAGAACGACGAGGAATGGACAAACCTGGGTTTTCTTCAACACTTTGGGCTACAACAGCAATATTCTCAGTTGTTCTTGAGCGACGTGCACGGGTTTTATTCTTCACATCACTAACTTGTCCCAACAGCTCGAATTTGTCCACCAATTTCTGTATTGCGGTCCGACAAGGTGCTTCACGACGACCCAAAAATGTTTTAGTTTTACGAACCGTCTCTGCCAAATTTTCACCATTTTTATAGTGAATTTTAATAATTTCAATGCGTTGTTGAAGCGTGTATCGTTCCATTTTTATTAATGGCGTAGTTTCTACTTGTCATAGTTCAAGTTCATATATTCCTTTGACTGTTGAATTGTAATTTATGTCCAATTTTGACTCTTTTTCCGTAGCTAAGCTTTGAAGATGTCAATGTATTTGTTAATCAAAACCTTACATCACATCACATTTTAAATAAACTTGAACCATAAGATGATTACGTGAGACCTAGACCAACGTTTTGCTAGAGGTACCTATAAGTGCAAGATTTAGATTTTACCTTAAACAATCTTAACAAATAAAAACAAATTAATATTAAATTCCACATTCGCTTTTAGTTTATTTTTGTTTGCTTCTCTAATCGAACGCAAGACACAAACAAAAGTTACAAGCGTAAACTTGGCAAAAACTAATTTCACAGCTTCTATTTTGAAACAAAAAATTCTAATTAAAAAATCTGAAACCCTTTTGACTATATCTAAGCTATTTGTCTTTGGTAGTCATACACATAAATGAGCAACTTAACTTTAAATATACATATCACCTTATAAGTTGGTAGCTATAGCTATAGATAATAAGTATATTTTTATATACAAATCTTAGACCACTTGAATAGGTCGAGAATGTCAATCTGTTTTGAATCTAGGACTCTTAAGTCCTAAATTCATACATATATAGCTATTTGCAAATTCTTCAAAATCCCTTTTAATGTCTAAAAATAAACTTCAAATGCTTTCTAGTCATAAAATGTATTAAAAAACATAGCATGCACTACACGATAATAATAAATTCACACTTGGCCAACCTTTCCTTGAGGGTTTCATTTCAATATGCATATACATAGCATATTGTACATATAAAATATTTTCCCCAGAAAATGGAAATTTAATTTACGTTTTCCTGCCAAAAGAGGAAAATAAAGTAGATATATCGAGTTCAACTAACATCATACTCTCGTATACTCGTGTAAAAAATTATGTTCACTTTAAGGCCACTTAACAACTTTTTCAAGAGATTGTCTGAGAGTTGCAGTATATCTTAGATAGGTAGGTGTACCAGTGTAGGTATAGCAGGTATTGGTAAGGTATACTTTGTTCATCCCTTGTTTATTTTTTTTGACAAACTCAATGATCTCATTGGTAGAATCCATTTTGACTTCATCTCCGACGAATCTATTCACATTGATTTAGTGATTGACACATTCTATAACCACATCTTTAACTGTTTTTCGAGATCAGTCCCTATTTTACTTCAAAAAAATTTCACACCTTCTCCTCCTTGGAATAATAAAGAACTTCGTTCACTACGTAATCTACGTAATAAACTTTGGCAAAAGTTTCTGAAATCGAGGTCTAGTTTGGACCTTTCTAATTATCTCTTACCACAACCACAACAACTTCTCGACCTTATGTGACTCCCTTTATTCCAATTATATCCATCAAATACAGGCTGATCTTATTACCAACCCAAAAAAGTTCTACCAATTTATTAATTGCAAGAAAAAATCGGATGGTTATCCTTCCACATTAAGACTTCATGAATCTATGTCTGCTGACTCTCATACCATATCCAATCGTTTTGCAGATTTTTTCAGCGAAGCATTTTCTTTTAACGATACCGAGGCAGACTTGAACTATTTTAGTTATTTGTACAATTATCCTCATACCTCCTTTACTGATATCAACATTTCCCTATCTTCAGTGATGAGTAAAATTACTCAACTGAAAGATTATTTTTCCCCTGGTCCAGATGGTCTCCCAGCAATCGTTCTTAAAAAATGTATTGGAAAATTAGCACAGCCTCTTACAAAACTCTTCCACCTCTCCATTGTAAGTGGTATTTTTCCTAAGATGTGGAAAAATTCTTTCATTAACCCTGTCCACAAAAAAGGTTGCAAAAATGATATTTCCAACTACAGACCCATTGCCAAACTCTCTTGTATACCTAAACTTTTTGAAAGTATAGTGTACGAGTCGCTGTTTGTTCACTGTAAGGCAATTTGTACCTCTAAGCAGCACGGGTTCTTCAAAGGACGATCCACAACAACTAACCTCACTGAATTCGTTTCAAAAACGCTGTCTGCCTTAGAAGAAGGTAAAGAAGTTGATGCCATTGCAACAGATTTTAGTAAGGCATTTGACAAAATTTCCCACAATATCATTCTTTTTAAACTTAAAAAGCTTGGTTTTCCTCTTTTGTTCACCTCTTGGATTCAGTCATACCTAGTTGACCGTCAGTATCGAGTTATCTTCAGAGGGAGTATCTCCAAACCTATTCATGCATTTTCTGGAGTACCCCAGGGAAGCCAATTTGGACCACTTATTTTTGTTTTGACTATAAATGACGTTGAGCAGATTTTACCTCAATCTGATTTAGAAATTTACGCTGACTATATGAGAATATCGAAACAAATGTTTACCCCTGACGACGCACTTATGCTGCAAACAGACTTAAATAGCTTTTTTACTTGGTGCCAAAACAACTTTCTTGAACTAAACATTAAGAAATGTCAAACCATAACCTTTACTCGAAAGCGCCCTCCCTTGTCCCAAAGACAATACTCGATTAATGGAGTTAATGTTCTTATTGTAACCTCCATTCGCGACTTGGGAGTCATTTGTGACACTCAACTCAATTTTCGCTCCCACTACGACAGCATTATAAGCAAAGCCAACTCAACACTCGGGTTCGTAAAACGCTGGTCAAAAGAATTTTCTTGTCCATATGTAACCAAATCCCCTTATATGACTTTTGTTAGACCTCTCCTAGAATATGCCTCACCAGTCTGGTCACCATATCATCAAGTTCACATAGATCGTATCGAAGCCGTCCAGCGCAGATTTTTACGCTTCGCTTTGCGGGGTCTTGGCTGGGATGATCCCTATAACCTGCCTTCTTATGCAGACCGTCTTAAACTTCTGAATCTTCAACCGCTCAAATTACGATACTGCTGACATGGTTTTTGTTCACCAATTAATAAATAAGGTCATTGATTGCCCTACTCTTCTCCAAAAGATCTGTCTGAATCCAAACACCCGTCAGTTAAGATCTGTTCCTTTCTTCCTCACTGCCTACCACCGTACCGATTATGGCCTCAACGAACCTTTGACTCGAATGCTACGCACAAAGCCAACAACATAAATACCTTCAACCCCAACATGAGTAAGCCTGCTTTAAAACAAGCTATTCTTAACTCATCCTTCTCTTAGTCCTTTTTTACTTATTCTAACTCTCCCATACTGAAAATTTGTAACTTTTACATGTTTAAGTTTAGATTTAAGAAATATTATGTTTAGTTTTAAGTTCTGCTTGTTTTAAGCTTATAAAAAAATATAAATATAAATATTTATGATAGTCGATATTATGATTCGGATTTCAGCTTCAGATTTCATACATCAAATCTACTGATGCTTAAATTTTGTACTCATTGTCACAACTGAGAACAATAACTCAAACTTGCTGCACATCATCCATTTCCACAAATTTATCGTGTTCGTCCCTTAAAATTGAAAATTTTAAAGTGGATTTATGAAAAGACATCAATAAAAGGTCATCACCTTGAATTCCTTAAAAACTTAAATTTAATAATTCTATCGATAGTACGAACTTGTTCTTTTTGTTCAAAGCTAAAACGTATCTATTCAGATTTATATTGTAATGTATGTATGTAGGTACTTCTACATTCAAGACTTTTTGCAAAAAGTGTAAAAGTGAAAAACAAATACATGAGCTTAGAGATGACTGCTTGAAAAAAGTCTGTCATTTCAGATTGATTCTATAGATAAAACACAATAATTTAATTTTTTGCATGTTTTGCAATGATATTGCCTCTGTTCGTTCACTTTCCAAGACTACAAAATTTCTTCCAATTTTACTCCAAAATTCCTGCAAAGTTAAAAAAGGAAATTAAATTCAAATAAAATTAATAGAAATTGACTGTTTTGAAAAAGATAAAAAGTACTCAATAAATGATTTTTGTTCTCTAATAAATGTTGTTTGTAAAAAAATTAGTTTTAAATTTATAAATGAAATATTATGTACCTACTAAAAAAAAGTGCTGAATGTTGAGATAATACAGGAATAGTACAAAAATAAGGAAATTTTCTCAAAAAAGGAAGAGCCCTATTTCCGTAAGGTATATACCTTGTGAATATTCCGCCACAAACCGGAGACAGTTTATAATTGCCATTGCTTTAGATATTATACATGTACGAAGTTGTATCAAAATCGTTCCATCAGTTTTCGAGCATATTTGAAATAAAACAGCGAAATCGTTTCATGGCGGCTAACCGTTCTAGCTGAACTTAAACAAAAATTCGAATTTCTTCCCTTGGGAATTACATAAGAATGCTCTGTACTAAATTTGAAGCAAATTCGTTTATCGGTTTAGGCTAGAGCTTTATGGACAACTGAACCCACATACAAACAGACAAAAACACACACGGTGACGCATATGACGAAAATCACTTTTTTGGACTTCTTTTTTACACGAAACCAATACATACTAGACCGATAGAGCAAATTAAAAATTAGAGTGCTTCCTGCTTTGTCGTTCTCTATATAAAAATTAAAAGTTTAGGTCTGCTGTGTTTTTCTAATAATGATTTCTATTAGCAGTTTTCAGAAACGATAAAAACACATTCCAGTAGAGGTACAAAAAGACAGGGTGACCAGACCAACCATATTATAATACCTAACAATTTTTGTATATTTTTGCTTAGGTACCTAAAAAGATGTTATTTATCAGAAAAAAAACCGTCTTTTCACTCTTCGCACATTCCAAAGTCTTATAGACAAATTTTAAAGGTAAAGGGTTTTCCAATAAGAGGTGTTATTTTGATATTCAAAGAAAATTGGCATTTTTTGAGATAAATGATCGAATGTTTATTTCATTATAAAGAGGAAGGTAAGCCGTTAATAATGAAACACAACATCAGCCAAATGGCCGCCACGACCACGCTTACAGGACCATATCCATTTCATGAAATATTCCATAACCAAATCGCAAAGTGGCTGCCCTATGTCCTCGATAGCCTCACGAATTCCATCTTTGAGGTCTTGAATCGACGCTGGGCTGTTGGCGTAGACCTTATCTTTCACGTGGCCCCAAAGGAAGAAGTCGCAAGGTGTTAAATCACAAGATCTCGGTGGCCAATTGTGATCACCTCTTCGAGAGATAACACGGTCCGGAAACTTTTCCCGTAAAGATCGATGGTTTCATTGCTTGTGTGGCACGTAGCGCCGTCTTGTTGAAAGTAAACGTTGTCCAGATCAATACCATCCAATTCCGGCCATAAAAAATCATTAATCTTCTCTCGATAGCGCAATCCATTGACCGTAACTGTTGCTCTAGCCTCATTTTCGAAAAAGTAAGATCCAATGACCCCGCCGAACCATAAACCGCACCAAACAGTCACGCGTTGAGGATGGAGAGGCTTTTCAACAATAACTCTTGGGTTTTCCGAGCCTTAGATGCGACAGTTTTGCTTGTTGACGTAGCCTCCGAGGTGGAAATGGGCCTCATCAGTCAAGATGATTTTTCGATGAAATTCCGGATCATTTTCATGCATTTCAAGGACCCAATCAGCAAAGACACGACGTTGTTGATGATCAGCAGGCTTGAGTTCTTGTGTTAACTGAACTTTATAAGCCTTAAGACCCAAGTCTTTATGCAAAATACGGTGTAATGACGTTTGTGGAATGCCTAATTCCAAAGAACGACGAGGAATGGACAAACCTGGGTTTTCTTCAACACTTTGGGCTACAACAGCAATATTCTCAGTTGTTCTTGAGCGACGTGCACGGGTTTTATTCTTCACATCACTAACTTGTCCCAACATCTCGAATTTGTCCACCAATTTCTGTATTGCGGTCCGACAAGGTGCTTCACGACGACCCAAAAATGTTTTAGTTTTACGAAACGTCTCTGCCAAATTTTCACCATTTTTATAGTGAATTTTAATAATTTCAATGCGTTGTTGAAGCGTGTATCGTTCCATTTTTATTAATGGCGTAGTTTCTACTTGTCAAATGTCAAAAAATGACAGCTTCAAAAGTGACAGCTACTGAAATAGCGGGCTATTCAAAATAACACCTCTTATTGGAAAACCCTTTATAAAATCTAAAAAAGCAAATGACATGATAAGAACTTGCAAAAATTCAAAAATATCCAAGGTTAAGGATCTTAAAACAATGTCATTAAAACAGGCAACAGGTTTATCTACAAAAAAACATCAAACAATGTATTTTTTTGCAAGTGCTTGATAAACTTAGGGCCAGTTTCACAGTCAGAAAAGTGACACTTAAGTGGGGAATGTGAAAGATTAATTCTCAATATCACAGTGCACTGTTACCTGAATAACTGGAACTTAAGTCTCCGATGTTGGTGACTTAAGGTCCACTTAAGCTGGCTATAAAATTTAGCTTAAATTCATAATTTGAGAAACTTAAGTGACACTTATTCCGGTAAGTGTCGACTGTGAAACTGGCCCTTAAGAATTCAATAATGTATATCAAAAAATTCAAAACCTACGTGAATGTTGGTTAAATTCTTATAAGAGCAAAAATACATACTTAAACCTGAGTGTAAAAGTTTTGTCAAGAAATGAAAAATTCGTATGGGTGAGGGATAGTTTTTATCCCCCTTAGGAGGGAGCAGCGCAAAAAATATATCCTTTGATTTATTTTTAAATCAATTTATTTTAACGAATATTTTTTTTTTGGAAAAATAAAAATAACACGAAAAATGTAAATATGTACTTGTTTTTATTTCAAAAGTTAACCTAATTTATTACATATTATTATTAAAGCAATTATTTATTTTAGTGGGATTCTTAAGGCTTCATGATTCCTCGTATTTTCGAAAAAGTACGAAAGCAACTCTGGATTTTCTGGTTATCCTTTCTTAAAAAAACAAAAATATTTATTTGAGTCCAGTTTATCAATGCGAGTTAAAAGTTAAACCCGAGATAACTCATCATTATTGGTGAGTTAACTCACGATTAACTGGGCAGATGCTTTTGATGATTTATTCACAAAGTTTGTTTAGTCGATTTGCATGCATTCTCCACAGAAAAACTGCTTTCTCTGGTCACTGTGGGTTAATTTACTTCTATAGTTAGCTAACTCTGGTTTATCTCATCAAAACTGGGCCTAAAATTCCTATTATTCTGATTGCTATATTTCTGAGTTTCTTATTCTGATACATAGATCGAACAAATTTTATATTTATATCACTGGTGATTAACGTTTCAATGTATATTAAATATTTAACAAAATTTATATTATTTAAATATTTAACAAAATATAGCGCATAATTTTAGACGATTTAGTACGACGACGTTGAAGCATTTTTAGTATACCATGCTTGGGGAAGCTTAAAAAGAGGATTTTCCGAGTTTTAAACGAGTTTACATCGTAAGCTCTTTTTACATTAATTAAAGTTAAAATCTTCAAATGCCTGTTTTATTTTTTAGTATCATACTTACTCCAAAAGTCATTTTGACAGTTGCAAAATGTGAAAATGGTGTGTTTTTTGCACGAACTGTCACTGTTTTAGGCGTGTTTAGCTGAAGTTTATTAAGAACCATGGTTCAGTAGAATACTAGTTAAAAATTGTTTAAAACTTCGAACATTTTAGTTAAGAGCTTTAAAGTTAGGAAATTGTTAAGTAATATCATGCAAATACTTTAACATCACACTGTTTAAAATTTTGCGTCAATATTTCATAGCACAAATAGTTTTTTTTTATAGTTTTCAATTTTATTATAAGAACTTAAATACATAAAACCATATCAAGTTACATTCGTCTTAAAAATAATAATTGCATCGAAAATATTAATGTTTTAAATAGCAAAATATAAACACGCCCATAATCTGGTCACCATAGATTTAGAAGAAAAAAAAAACAAATAAATTCAGTAACATAAAAACTAATTACAAAGATTCTTTGAAAAATTATCAAAAGACTTCCTTTGAAGTCAAACTGTTTTTGTTTCCCGGTGAGTAAATAATGAAAAGTACCAGGGCTTAGAAAAAAAAAAAGTAAAGGAGAACTTAACGCAGCACAGCACATTGTCGTCGAGTATTTTGCATAAAAACATCCAGATGAAGATTTTTTTTTTTATTTCGCTTTGTTTTTAGTGTTTTCATGCTGAGTTGGCAGGGCGACACAATGTCCTTCCTTGCCGTGAATAGAAATTGGTAGTTAGAAGCTGGTTTGATTATACAACTCATAACTTCTATAGAATATATACAATAATTTTTTTTTTGTACATCATAGCTGGCCATAATACATACAACAGCCAGCATGAGACCTTGACGTTGTTCTGGATTAAAAGTTTTTATTTATTTGTTTATGTGAAAGTCGTATGAAAAATTACACACTTAAGCTAATCAAAGCAATAAGATTAAGTCAGGATTTCAGCTTAAAAGTGTGCAAAGTAGAATAGATTTTATTTAATTTTTTTTTATCTGAGGAAACTATTTCACACTTACTAAAGCAATGTTCAGGGCGTGCGGCAGCGTTGGAAAGAGTTTTTTTCACTCAATTCAATTAAATTACTCACTGACTAAAGGTCTGCAGATAGTTTGAAACAATTTTTGAAATTAATTTTTCGAATTTTTGCACAAAAGTATTTAATTTCTCAAATGAAAGAGAATAATATTATGTTTAGAAAGGAACAATTACAAAAATGTACGAAAGTTGATACCATTTACTAATATGAGTTGTTATTTAGTTTTTCCGTAAAAGTTTGCCAGAATTTAAATTAAATTTAACTTTGAATGAACTCGAAACAAAAACTCTTAATTTTGCAGATCTTCAAAGGAAATCATATTTGCCACTTTAAAAGTTTAATTTAGGTAAAATGACACATTTAATACATTCTAAAAGCTGTTTTTAACTTAGGTAGGTACTCCATGCAACATGCATATAAGTTAAGTTTTATTATGTCTATCACCCTGCCATTAGGATAGGTACGTACATACATCTTCATTTGCTTGAGTGCACCGTCATTTTGAAATTCAAGGTCGTAGGAACAAAGTCTATGCGATTGCTCTTAAAAAGAAGAACTCTATAAATCAGAAGCAATGCGAATAAAATTGACTTACATAAGCTTATCGTGGTTAATCTTCTGCTTAAACCTTCGATTGATATTTGTGTATAACATAAGTTATTAATTACTATTTCAAGGTTGGAGGTATTCATATGGTAAAAGGTTCAAACGCCTAAGTTCATCACTAAACTAAGTGTATACGTACACGGTTGGTAGATCTTACAATATTGTCCGATTTAGAAATATTTTTACCTTTGTATTTTATTATTAAAAAAGAGGTTAAACCGGCAAATTAAAAAAAACTTAACAAAAACTACAATTATTGACACCCAACCACATTTATCGGCATCCCATAAATGTACAATTATTGGCACCCTTGAATGTAAATAAAACAGTATTTTTGTTTTAGATTTGTATTAATATAATGGTTCATCTAAACAAGAAAAAAATATAAAAAGGAACAAATAGCTACCGCTTCTTCTAGTTTATAAAGAACCAAACTAAAATATATTTAAAAAAAAGTCTACAGCAAACAAAAATAAATACATAAACTCTTTAGAGGATATATGATCAGTTGCTTTGCCTTAGAAATTCCTGGACAGCGTAAAGTACATCTTTTTTTCGGAAATCCTTTCTCTTGCGAAACTTTTAACCATTCAACAACAGAAGAAAGAACTTCGTCAGTTAAAACTATTAAGAGCTCTGGACGTGCTTTTGTAAAATGTTCGCTTAATCGGAACTGCAGAGTAGAACGCGGTATTTTATAGTTTTGGAAGCTGCTTTTTTAGACATGTGTGTCCATTTTTATGGCCAGTAAAGCTTCCTGAACATCCTTTTCTTGATAACTCCTCCTTGTGTTTGGCATTTTTTCAAACCTTAAAAAGTAACGGTTAAATGATACAATTATTGGCAGTCTTAAGGGCATATTTATTGGCAGTGCCCATAGTTAAAGTTCAATGGAACCAATTATTGGCACCCAGATGCCAATAATTGAACAACTATTTTTATTGGAACCAACTATTGGCACCCTTTTTATTAAAAATTTACCAACTTATTATACAAAAACTTGTAAAAAACAAAAAATTTATTATATTCTGATATCAATAAATATAACTTATTAATACAATAAACATTAATTAATTACTAAATAAGGCTTACCAAATCTTAGGTCCTTAACAGGAACAAACACAATTTTGTTAGTTTCTCAATTTTTTAAAACGTGTTAAGACTTTTACTACCACACACAAACTGAAGAGGTAATTTATCAAAATAAAGACGCACAATTGTGAGGAGTAAGTTACAGTTTAAGAAAACAATGAAATTGGCTCGATTAGTTTAATAGTTTTTGAAAAAATGTAATGTATGAGGGGTGCCAATAGTTGGTTCAAAAAAAGGGTGCCAATAGTTGTATCCGTTACGCTATGCTTAAAATTTCTTATAACCATGTAGTCTTACAATTAATTGTCAGAAAATTCCTCTTACAATTAATGGTAAGAAATTTGACAACCACGTGTACGCTATACGCTAGCTGACAATCGTATAATCTTGCAATTAAGTGTCAGAAAATGTATCTGGCAGTTAATTGTACGACGATAAATTGTAAGGAATTTTATAATCGTGTATACACATACAATTTACTGTCAGGCCGGCCAATTTGTATCGTTGTCTGGCATTTCTGACAGTGAAGAAATTTTTCAATATCATACAATTTTTTCATTGTCAGACAATTTGCAGTGCATTTGTTTACAATTTATTTTATTTAACATTTTTTATCATTATTATATACAGCCGAAACAGTCCCGATTGCTATTTTATTTTCCAATTCCACTTTAAATATTTAAGGTATTCATGCAACGGCGGAAAACTCGGATAAACCTCAGAAACCCGATAGTTTTATCTCCGCTGAAGCGAACTGTCAAAATTTTGTATGGGAATAATTTTCTGCAGTTCTTATAAATTTATCTCATCAATTTGATGCGGAAAGCGTAAAGAAAAACTTGGTAAATGTAAATAGAAATGACATTTGTGATGTATTTGATGTGACATTTCACAAGTATTTCTAAGGGGTGCTCATGCAAACGTCTGGCGGAAAGTTATATTTTTCTGCAAAGCGAAAATTTATCTCGCTGCATAAATATACCCTTATAGTTTTTTACGAAAACACTTTCTGACAAAACTATTATGATTAACTTTTTGATATCTGGAAATAGTTTGACAAAACTGACAATTAGTTGTGTGTTTACACGGTTAATAGAAAATCTACCAATCTCTTACAATTTATTGGTAGGTATTCAGCCAACTATCTGACAATTAATTGTCAGCCAATTTCTGACAATAAATTGTAAAAGATTGGTGGATTTTCTACCAATCGTGTAAACACTCAACTTTATTGTCAGCTCATTGGTAGATAATTGTCAGACATTGTCAGTTCTGACAATATTGTAAGATCTACCAATCATGTACACTTAGCTTTATGCATGACAAGAGCTACTTTTGGAGAATTTGTCACTTCCATGCAAGAGGCAGTAGACGATGTTTGTTTTGTTAAAATTTTAAATATAATGCTGGATTTACACGACTAAAAAATTGGCAGTATTCTGCCAGTTAACTGTCAAAAAACTGGGAGATGAATGGATAAATTCATTCTTTTGGCAGTATACTGACAAAAAAACTGCCAATTTGTCAGTCGTGTAAATCCAGCATAATTTGTTTTCAATCTACAACTGGCCAGTTGGATCTTCTTCCGAACTTATCTTATGGGATTTTCCATTGGTAAAATAAATCAATTTATTTTTGATTTGGATCTGTAAAAAAGACGATTTTGACCAATTTTGCGTTTAGTTGGGCAAAATAAATTGATTTATTTTGGTTTAAAATCAATTTTGCAGGTTTCAATTTTGCGGCAGATTTACCCTCCCTGTACTAACACCAACATTTTTAATTTAAATTTGAATTTACCAATGGAAAACCCCGTTAATCTTGAAGATCCACTTTGCATCCTCTTTTCGTTTAAATTTTTTTGAGTAGGAACTATGAACGAAAATTGGTATAAAAAGAACTGGGTGACATTCTGTATCTAAAAAGCGATCAAACGTTTTCGTTTGTGCGAAAGATTTGCTTTAAATCGTTATGCAAGTCTTTCGCACAAACAAAACGTTTGATCGCTTTTTAGATACAGAATGTCACCCCTGGTACTTTTTTTTTGTAGTCAACACTAACGGAATCAAAATCTTAAAAGTGCACCTACTCAAAGTGATCAATAGAATCTTTACTTGTTTATTTAAAATATGTCAGAAATAACGATATTAATCAAGAAAAGTTTTCCTACTCTAAACTGTATACAGTCGACTCCGCTTATTTGCAACACAAAAAAATGTGGAAAATTTGTTGCAATTAAGCGGAGTTTTCATATAAACGAACTTCATATGAATTCATCTTTGCTGCACTTAACCAAACTTCGTATAACTGCAACTTTATTTCCCCTTTAAACGATTTGATGTGAAATATTTCCACAGATAGAAAAATGAAACATAAATATCCTCGAAAAAAACAAACAAAAAAACTTTAAATAATTGTGACAGTTGAAAGGATTGGAACGATGAGAATGGAATGAAACTTAAAATGTCATTTTTTAGGTGTGTTAAAAATTAACAATGTGTAGATTTGTTCAGTGTTTCACTTAAGCGGAGTTTTTTCAGAACAAAATAATTACTTGAGGGAAAGAAAATTGTTTCATTTAAAGGAGTTTTTAAATAAGCGGAGTGCAGTTATCCGTACTAACTTGTGTGAAAAAGCCCTGAAGAAAAAACCGTGATAAATTTTTTGTTGCATATAACTGAAAGCTTCATTTAAGCGGAGTGCATATAGGTGGAGTCGACTGTATAGGTACATTGCTAAAGCGCAACTCTTAGTGTTTGTATTATAAGTGTTTGTAGGTATAAGATTGGGATAGTTCTGCCGGGAGCCATGTTAAACTTTGAATATCAAACCAATCTTCAAGGCTCAAGGATTTACATGAGAGCTCCTTTTGACATTCATAAATTTGAATACCAAAGTAGGTCTGCTCACTTTATCCTTAAAATAAATTTTGTTGAAATTGTGGTATATCCAAAACTAATCCGACATGTATGGAATCTAACAGTTTTTGAAACACACTGTGAGTATACCAACCTAAGTAGATGTGAATTTCTAATGCCTACGTGATTTGGAATTAAATAAGACACAAAAATGGCAAAATGTTCTTCAATTTAAAAAATAAAGACAATTTTGTAGTTTTTTTTCAGGGATGGTTAAAAAAACAAATTCAAGTTAAGTATGCCTGGACCCGGGGATAAAAATATTTACAATTCAATTTTAAATAACTAAATTAAAGCAAGCATTTAGTAAATACAAAATTGAGCATGGAAAAATTCATTTTAAAATTTACACAAATGTCATTAATGGATAATTCAATTGCCATTCAAAGAACACTTCCACATCAGAAAAGATCATTTAATTTGAAATTTTTTTTTTAATTAATTTATTGAATTTATGTAAAAATAAATTTGATTCAATAATAACTCTGTTATTTGTTCAGAGAGAAAATAGGTTAATTTGTATAAAATACAACAAAAAGCTTGAACTCAATGTAGATGGGGAAGGGTCGAGACAAAGAGAGACAAAGTACGTGCGTAGCTATATTTTTTTTCTGTTTCAGAATATTCCATTAACAGTTCAGTGTCATTTCCTACATTGAGAGGGTTTTTTTCTTGTAAATTATATCGTTCGAATGTTATAGGCTGCAAAGCTTATTTAATATTAAATGTATATGCTATTTTTGTATTGTTTACCAATTTCATTGAACCAACCGATATTTTACTAGCTAACAAAAGTCTGTTTTGCTCGTCGATACAGTTATTATTTGCTGGCGGATATTGTATATCATTGAATTAATAAATCTATTGAATTCATTTCCATTAATGGTATCCATTTAATAATTATTTAAATATTTATTTTTCTGTTGATTTAATGTTCAATAATAATAACTACTGTTTGGTTTTAAGCCTTTTTGAACATGTAATCATAATAAAAGGAAACATGTATAGCTTCTCAAGTGATGCCAAAAAACTATTAGATAAGTATTTAAAATAAACAAAAAATCGTAATACAAAATTCATGTCTAGCTACACAAACAAAATATTATTATTATTATTGAAAATCTTTCGATTTACTAGGCATGTGTAGGAAAATAAGATCTCGGAGACCTAAGCAATCTCAGTGGTATGATGGCAGGTTTGCCAGTTTAGGGGTTTTCCCCATAGACTTAGGGGCTTTTTTTGTCCTTGGTAGTAATCTGGGGGGACGAGATGTTTTTGAAGAAATCTGGGGGTATTCATTTATAGCTTAAAGGTTGAGGAATCGTATGGGTATTGAAACAGCTGACAGTATTCTACGAGTTAGATATTCCTTACATTCTAGATGGCAGAATTTTACACCAACAGAAGAAATGCTGAAAACTTTCACAAGTGAGAAGCTTAATAAAACTGACGCCACAGCCAAAACGAAGGTCACGATAATGTATTAGAACTTTTTTAAGAAGGGCAAACAAAATTGTAATTCCTTTGGGGCATATTCATAATCACTTTTAAACTCCAGTTTATCTTAGACTGGGGTTTATTCAATTTTATTTAGATAGGATAAACCCAGTGCCTACGTTCTGTAACTCTCGCATCGATAAAATCAGTCGAGAAACGATGGAAATTGAAACAAATCGTATAAGTTTTGTTCCATTTTTTATCGTTTCTCGATCAATTTCATCCATGCGAGAGTTACACAACGTAGGCACAGGTCTAAGATAAACTGCAGTTTAAAAGTGACTATGAATATGCCCCTTTGTATTTGAATTTCGATATTTATTTATTTCTCGTGAGTTAAAGCAGAGTTAGCTAACTCTAGAAGTAAATCAACCCACAGTGAACTGAGGAAGCCAGTCTTGGGTGGAGAATGTAAGCAGAATGACTAAACAAACTTGTTGCATAAAACATCAAAAGTATTTGTTCAGTTAATCCTGAGTTAACCCACCAAATATGATGGCTTAACTCTGATTTAACTTTAATCGCGCAATGAAAAACTGGAGCTAGGGGCTTGTTTCACAATGTCTAATTAAATTTCTAAATAAGCAACTTGAAACTAATTAGTCAATTATCAACCTCCCTTATTTTTCACAATATCTGAATAGTTTAACTTATAGTTAAAGTTCAAAATATTTTAATGGCCCGATGAAGTGTCGATTAGCAGATTTACTTGGCAATTTAAATATTATTAATTATTTTTTTTTCAAGTTTTCATCAAACAAAACTACATACATTTATTATTTCGAAAAATTGTAAAACGCTTAGTTTTTACTGGGAGGATTTTGTTTGTGGATTATTTATATGTCGAGTAAATAGTCAGAACTTTACTCAGACAATGTGGAGAAAACCCTAAACAAATTTTCTTTTATTACTAAATACCTTTATTTTTAGAAATATTTTTTTTTTAACTGTGGCTACTCAACTATTGTGAATTAATTAAATTTTAAATCAAAAACAAAAATAAGAGCAGTGAATAAAAATAAAAAGTTGAACAAAATTTAGGGGTTTTTGTTGATAAAATGTGGTAATCTGGGAGGTTTCTCAATTTTTCTGGGAAGAGATTTTTTTTTCATCTGGCAACACTGCATGATGGTGATGTTTGATGGCAGTGAACTTTATATTTTTCCAAAGGTAATTTAAAAATATTTTACCCATTATTGATTAATTTTAGATTTGTTTGCTAATAAAGTTTTGAAAAGTAAAATGTTTTGAGTTGAACTTTTAATATTTTGCTCATTTTAAAAAATTTGAAATACTAAAAGATGATGGTAAATATTCAGGTATTCGGATTTTTAATGTACAATTTGGAACATCTATATTAGAATATTTTTGTTGGTATCCTCTTATAAGTCTTTTGTTCATGCAATTGACGATAAGCAAAATGTAATTGTAATTGTAAATGTAATTGTATTCCACACACAAACGATTTTTGATGTGTAAACATCTATGCTGGCGGTAGAGTGAACAAAAAACGTGAACGTTCGTGTGCAACGTTACGTCGTGCAACGTTACGGTGTGCAACGTTACGATCTGCATTCTAGGATGGGTGCGTTCAGTGAAAAAATCTTAAGATCCCCTTCAAGCAAAACCAAGTCCGTTTTGGATCTGCGCACGTTGATGTTTAC
Source organism: Leucozona laternaria (assembly GCA_932273885.2). Taxonomy (NCBI): domain Eukaryota; kingdom Metazoa; phylum Arthropoda; class Insecta; order Diptera; family Syrphidae; genus Leucozona; species Leucozona laternaria. The sequence continues at coordinate 128,403,867 of OW026367.1, read as the reverse complement.
ACATATTAACCGTGAGTCCCGGCACTCACACAATTTTTTACTTGCGATATAGGTACTATATGGGAAGTTATGGATTCGTACAAAAAATCGAACTCGAGATTTTGATCAAACTTTACATTACGATGGTAGAGAAGTCAAAAAAAGTGGGTCTCGCAAAAACGTCCGTCTGTCTGTCTGTCTGTCTGTCTGTCTGTCGGTTTGACTACAGCCTAAACGGATGGGTCGATTTTCTTTAAACTTGGTACCTAGCGTTTTTTGGACATTCCCCTCACCCGTTTTTTTCTCTTTTTTTTTAGGACCAAAATTAACAGTAGCTGTCATACAAAATTTCTTGGCCAAAAAGGAAAAACTTATTTTTCTCAAATCCCGCGCTACTGAATTTGTTTTTAAGAACTCAATAAATTTAAATAGTTATAAGTTGCCGTTTAATAAAAAAAATGGTTCCGAAAAATTGTTATTAATGGTACCACCCAAAGAACCATTTTTTTGATTTTCGTTTTTCTCGAAAACGGTTAAACTGATTCTGATCAATTTTTTTCTGAAGAAGTATTGACACATTCTAAATAATATTGTGTACCAAAATCATCAAAAAAAATATTTTTTAGATTTTTAAAAAAGTTTTAATATTTTTTTTTGAAAACTCAATATTTCAAAAACGACTTGGTCGATTTTCATTAAACTTGGTAAATAACAGTTTCTTAACTTTATCTAGAAGATTTTTGACAAAAATTATTCTAATACTCAAAAATAACGGTGCCTCCCATACAAATGTTGAAAAACCGTTATGAAAAATATTTTGTTTCTCAAAAACGACTCCTACGATTTTCATAAAAGTTTTTTTGTGTGTTAAAATTAGTACGATCTACCATTTAAAATTTTAAAAGTTTATATTTTACGTTTATTAACAGTACCTCTCACAGAACGGTTTCTTTGATTTTCGACTATCTCAACATCTGATCAACCGAATAAAATTAGATTTTTTATACAGAAGCTTGTAACAAATATAAATAAAAGTGCGTATCAAAATTTTCTAAAAAAATATTTTTGGATTTGTTAAAAAAAAATCAAAATTATTTTTTGAAAATTCGATATTTCGAAAACTGTTAGCAGATTTTTTTGTAAAGTTCAATTTTTAACGCAACATTAATAAATGCTTTAAATTGGCGTACCAATTATTTTTCTCAAAAATGTTAACGAAATTTTATACATAAAAAATTAATTATTTTTAAAACCGCTCCTACGATTTTCAATTTTTTTTTCTCATAAGTAAAGATTTATATAAGAATTCAGATGGTGTACATCGCGTTGGGTTAAAACGGATTCAAAGTATTTTAATCAATTTCTTTCTTATTTTGTTGATTTAAAACAATTTACCAGTTTAAATAGTATAATTTCCTTGTATGCATATTGCATATGTGCAACACTAGGCTATATTGTTAATTTTTGTATACTCACATAATACCACCTGAAACTAAACTAAGATTAGGCAAATGGATAAAATATATATTCTTATAGCTAATTTATTTCAGACTAGCTAATTTATTTCAGACTATAGAACCACAATGTGATCGCGCATAAGAGCAAGTTCGTGCGACCCAGTCGTGCATATTTTTTGTAAGAGCAATAGTTTTTGAGAAAAAATTAGTTATGGTTTTTAAGGTTAAAAACCCCGAACAACTGCAAAAAAGCTCGAAAATTTCATAGATTTTTTTGGATTTTTTACAATGTTGCGACGCGTCAGAAATCCAGAACTATCGGTTTGGATGCGAGATTTTCAATCTAAGAGACGACATAGTTAATGGACTATTACTAAATCAGTTGTTTGTTTTAATGTAGATATACTTTTTTTCAACAACACCGAGAATATGCGAGTAAATAGTATTAGTTTTACGAAAAAAGTGTCAAAATCTTTTCGTGTAAAATTGAATATACTATCATTTTTGTCACGAAATTTCTTCCACAACAAATAGTATACTGCTCCCAAAATGTAGAGTAAAGGAAATTTAAAGGCTCATTTATGGACATTGTTTTCATTAGTTGAGCTCTAAAAATTTCCAATAAAAAAGCCTCTTAAAGAAATATTTAACAACAACATTTTGATCTCAAGACAAACATTTACTTTTAAAAAAGAATATTATTTGAGGTTTCAGAAATTTTTTTCATGTTTTTTCACTAAAAATTCCTTCAGTCAATTTGTTTCCATTTGGCCAGCCAAATCGTTTTGGACGTTAACTGAAAAGGTTACTATAAGCTATATGTGATATATGTATTTATAGCTTAATAGATACCGGCACATTTAATTTATGTATAGGAACAAGGAAATTAAAAACTCCAAGTTCAAATTAATAAAATGTATTTAAAAGGATGCAAACCAATTAACAGTCCACAAAATTTGAGTCAATTTTGAAGACTGGTCTAAGGAAATGTTCAAGGCCATCATACCAACTAAAGTACGATGCAAAGTCCTTGTAGAAAAAGTTAAATTTATATCTGAAGTAGCTATAACTATTTAAATGATGCATTTGTTACACAGGGTTTTTCAACAGGGACGTTACAAAAGTAGAGCAACAGGGACAGCAAACGACGCCATATTTCTTACCGCTCTTTTGACATTTCTCTTCACTAAGATTTTCCATTTCGTGAATGAAAGATATACGAGCCAACAACGAGTCGAAATTATTAAAATTTACCACCGAAATTCGGAGTCAGTGGCCTCAACGTTAAGAGCGCTACGTCATCTTCAGCGAGGAGGCTCATTTCTGGCTGAATGACTTCGTCAATAAACAAAATATGCGGTATTGGTCAGGCAGCAATCCACACGTACTCCATGATTCATCCTTGCATCCCGAAAAAATTACGGCTTGGTGTGGCTTATGGGCCGGCGGCCTCATTGGGTCGTACTTCTTCCGTGATGATCAAGACCGGCAAGTTACTGTGAATGGGGATCGCTACCGTTCAATGATAACCGAATATTCTTGGCCCCAATTGGATGATATGGACTTGGAGGACATGTGGTTCCAACAGGACGGCGCCAAACCGTCGAAAATTGGGTTCAGCGTCTGGACTTCTGCAAGCGTGCCCGTGGTGGCCATGCAAAAGAAATCGAGTTCCATACATAACGTACTTTCACAGGAATAAAGAATTTTATTGATATTTAAAACCGTTTTTGTTTTATTAAAAAAAAACTTTTGTAGCGCTCCTACTGAAAAACCCGATATTTCGAATAAATTAGTTTGATTTAATTAGAGAATTCTTATCTTTTCACTCTTGTTCATACATTTTGACACTAACTGCAGTCGTTTTGAATATTAAATTATCTTTAATTATGCTTAAAACCATTTGAAGTAGAAGATTGAAATTATTTATTTTCCGGTAGCCCTTAAAAATACAAAAATTCCAAAAAAGCTTGAAGAATTTAAATATACTAACAGTGATTTTGCTTCTTACCGTCTCACTCAAGTTTTCTTATATTTATTTCTCACTTCCGTAAACTAAATATTATTCACAGTTAAATCATTTAAAAACTTACTTTAGCCTTCAACGTCCAAGTGTTTCAATGACACTTGCTTTGTGTCCATAAGCAATATTATTTTAGTTTCTGCACAAAAAAAAGTCAAGGGGCTTGAACAGTGTGACGAACTGACGAAGACCAAAAGAAGACAAAAGAGTAGTAGTCAAACAGTTGAAGTGGAAGTACTCGTACTCTTAAGTAGTAAAAAAGTAAAAAAAAAATTATACTTTTATTTTATGTGAAAACAGACGAGTGAGTCTCTTTGAATTTGAAGGATTGTTAAATTTAAATTGTTGTCATTCATGTTTCATTTAGCTTTTGAAAAGACATAAAAAGTTCCTATATTATACTTTGTGAAATTTTGAATGCTATTTACCATGTAACTTTTATGTGATATTGGAAGTTTTTAGGAAAATATATAGCGTTGTTGGTTTAATTTCCGTTCCACAGCTCATACACATACTCTTTACAAACACATACATAATGTTCCTTTGTTTTTTGTTATAATGCTCATGCTTTATATCGTTACTATGCAATTTAAATTTATCCTTACGTCACGCACACACGGTTCATAAATATCAAAGACATTATTATTGATATCTACACCCTCCTAGTTCAACACCCCATAAAATAGATATAGAGCCACTCGAAAATTTTCTTCATTTTATAGATTGAGACACAAAGACAAATTAATCTTTTTGGGCCAAGAATTTCAATTATGTGTACATATTTGGGTGAAGGATGGATGGAAACACAAATTAGGGCAATTTTATTGATATTATGTAATGTAATAAAGTTAATGATGTCGAATGAATAAATGATAACGTCGGCTTAGAGTAAAAACAACTAAATTCATTTTTGATGTTTACAAAAAGAAAAAAAAAAACTTTAAAAAATGTATGAATATGAATTTTGATACGAAATGGATTTTTTACGACACTTCCTTATCTACTATAGTTTATCCAAAACTATTGGTAACACTTAAAGAGAAACACAATTATGTTGTATTATTTTATGAACATTAGAATATAATTCGGGGAGAAAAATGGTCAAACTTTTTTGATAAGTTTTCTTTAAATTTCGATTCCGGAAGAACTTGAAAAAAAACTGAAATTCGATGCTTCACATTTTTGTGAACTTTTTTTTTTTTTTTTTTTTGCTGGAATTAGTTGGGATTGTTGAACTTTCTTTAAATGTTTGTGTGTTTTGTTTTGTTTTTTTCTTTTAATTAAGTGAAGACGCCAATATTGCTTTAAAAAAAAATTACTTTTTTGGCGTTTAGGTACGTGAGGTTTACTTAAGGTTTGGAAAAGAAAAATAGCACATAATTTGAAAAAGTTTGTTTTCTGTTTTAATTTTGACCTTCTTTAAAAGAGGAAGAACTTCAAGCCATATAAAGACATACATACATATGTATGTATGTATGTATGTATACGAAATATTTCTTTATGTTATATAATATAATAAGCTTTACAAGTAGTATACTCGTAGTTCCAAGGCTATATACAAAAAAGTCATTTTTGTTTGTTTGTAATTGGACTTAACGCTGTGTGTTTAAAAGTTGTGTTTGAGGTTTTTTTTTTTAATTATTTCCGTTTCAAAAAACCTTTACTTATAGATATGCAATAGGATAGCATTTGTTGTTCTGATACAATGTTGTATGGCACTATCAGCCGTTCTGAAGTCAGGCCCAACTAAATGTCACTCAATTCTATTTTTGATGTTATTCGAAAGTTAAATCTGATTTTAAATTCAAATGGTAGGTACTTTGTATGACAATAGAATCGGATACCAGGAATGCCAATTTTGTCCCATAAAATATCGGAATTTCAACCGAGTCTTTGACATAAGAAAAAGTGAAAAAAAAAACATTTTAAAATTAGAGCTTCTGTCGGAGTAATAATACTGTAAAATTTTATATTTATAAAAATAACAATGGGTACGTTCAGAAGACGTAGGGACTTTAAGGCAAAGCAAGTTTCTCGTCTCTGATTGGCAAGCGGTCGCAAAATTGCCTTCCAATTAAGGCAACTTTAATTGGAAAGTGATTGGAAAGCTAGTCAAGAAATATCTCCCTTAATTTCAACTCAAGTGCATTTATGTCAAAATATCAGCTGATTATATTTTGTCATTAAACATCAAGCTGAACTTCATTGTTAAGTGACTTCTTTTTCCACGTTTGTTTTGTTTTTTTTTTGTTTTGGGTGGAGGAGTTCTTTATCAAAATTAAAGAAAAGATTTAATTAAAAAATACATCATTAGTAAGAATTATTGAAAAACTATAATTTACAATTCGTAATTGATTTGTGTGAGGTGTTTCTCAGATAAAAATACTATCAACGGAAGGTAAAGATTGGAAGTAAAGTCCCAATTTTGGCATTAATGACATGTCAAAAAATAACTAGTTTCCTTTGTAAAATTAGCACTTGACTACATATGTAGTCCCTTGTGTCTGCTGAACGTACCCAATATCTTAAAACAAGAAACGTGGAAAGCACAGATTACCCACATGAAGATGAGAATCCCCAGCAGCTATTTTAATTTGCCTACAAGCTTGAACTGTCAGATTGCAGATAAGAAATGAGAATGTTGTGTAAAAACCGCTCATAGATAGACATTTGGACTTGGGATCTACACACACCTGGATTAAATAGTTGTTGCAATTCACATCTATTCATCGACACGGGGTGAAATTGCAAAAACAACAAAGTAAGCAAATGGGTTTTGGAGGGTGAAACGTACGAAGCATTTTCATCTTCATATGGCTAATCTGTATCGAACTGAGGCACCTTCATATCAGCGGTTTTCGACGAAAACTTAGAATTAATAGTTCCATGAAATATTGAATAAAAGACTAATGGCTGATTTAACTGTTTGACAGACTTTTAAATATTTAAATGACGTTTGTTCCATACAAAATACGTCATTTAAAAATTGAAAAGCCTGTTAAATATTTGTGAAACCGAACATAACATTTTTAAATATCCTTTTGCTTACATTTTCAAAGAAAAGTTCTTTTACTAAATCTGATCGCAAACACATTATTTATTATGTAGAATGAAAATTTGCTAATTCGAATGACTTTGACGTGAACTTTTAAATTATATTCAGGGTCTCTCATTAAGCGCTTTCTTTATTTTAATTTAAATAAAATAAAGTTTGTCTGAGATATCATCGAAATTTGGTATTCGTTTGAAAGGCCTATTGATGCCGGTATGTATGGAGTATAACATCGTTCAAATGTCCGCCGCGGCTTAACTTGGTGACGCGCATCCAAAATGTCCAATTTTCCATGACTCTGACACATAAATCAGGCACATAACCGGATAGCATGGGTAATGTTGACCTTGTGGTTTGTGGCTTATTCGTATGGACCTGCGACTTCTGAAAACCCCACAAGAAAAGTCTTGCGGGGTCAAATCGCCCGATCTCGGTGGTCAGTTCACATCACGGTGCAGAGTTTCCAATGTGCGCCGTCCTGTTGAATCGACATGTCGTTGGCGTCCATATCAACCAATTCAGGCCAAAAGAAGTTGGTAATCATCAACCTATTGGCTATTGCGCTCGCCGTTGACGGTGATGGCCTGGCCAACATCGTTCACAAAGAAATATGGACCGATGACTCCGCGCCGCCAGCTCAGAATCTACACCAAACCGTGACTTTTTCGGGATGCATTGTACGCTCTCCGATCTCATGTGGATTGGTATCGTCCCAAATTCAACAATTTTGTTTGTTAACGTACCCATTAATGCAGAAATGGGCCTCATCATTGAAGACAACCGTAAATGGGCAAAGCGCGCGGAACATTACCCCAACAGAACACTCATTTTGATAAATCAATTTTATCATTTCCACGTGTTGTTGAACGCTTTAACCGTTCATGGTAATTTGGCAAAACAGACTGAATAAATAACAGCCAATTTGACAGATATATAGATTTAACAATATGGCTTTTATCAACTGTCAAAGTTTGGAAGTCCCTATCGGAAGACCTTTTAGTACTAAATTTCCAAATTTAAAAATAAAACAGTTGGCAGTACTAGAGTTATTCGATTTTCGTATCTTATAACTTGCTTAAGAGTTACAGAGTTCCGATTTTGCAAAGACGATAGTTTTTACTATAGAATCGAATTACATAGCAGGGCCCCAGATTGTTTAATTTTGCTGTCGATATGTTGAGTTTTACTTTACGGTTTCGTTTGATCTTTTGAATTTGTTTTATAAATTATCTGTAGAATATTCGTTAATTCCAATTTTAATACCATAAATAGGTCACTGATTTATTTAACAATTTTCTTCGCCTTAAAATATTGTTCAGTTCTCCTTTTTTTTCTGATTCATCTTCTTCCTTTTCCCAAACTACATGTTTTGGAAAACCAAAGCCAACATTTGATATAATCTATGAACAAGATGACTCAATTCATAGAAAATTATTCGCATGTTTGCTTTGTGAGAACTTTATCAGTAGTTTTTCGTACCACTGGACAATTACCCAACAAAAAATATACATAAATTGTTGTATATCGAATTAAATGAATAAAGTTCGTTCCTAATTTTCTTATTCATCCCTATTCAGATTCATTCATGTGTAAAAACAAGAAATCGGAAAAGGAAATTTCTTAAGTAATAGTTTTGTTATAGAAGTTAGAATTGCAACATGATGTTTTGGATTCAATGGTCATTGCCCCTATCCAAAACAAGGATATATGATTCTTTATATCTTCTATATATGTAATGTTCATGTTCGAGAACAGAACACCCGTAGGTTAATTTTGAAACTTTGTAGATAGAAAATTAAATTTTCTTATAAAATAAAAAGATAGAAATATGGAATAAATCACACCGCAAATTGATCCTAAGCAACTTAGCCGTAACATTTTATTGAACTTGATATTTTTATTAAATATGACTTCACGATTACGGATAAGACAAAAAGATGATTCAGCAAATACGTATATATAACCTTAGACAGCTTTTCTAACTCCCAGCCCTTATTTATAAATATTTTCTATCGATTGTCTGGGAATTGGTTGTCCAAACCTATTCTGAAGTGTACGTTCTAAACGACGCGACGGAAACAATTGAAATGTTATCTGGAATCTAATTGAATGTTCATTGAACTTATTAAAAAGTTCACTAAAAATCATTAATTGATTCCATTACAGGCATGGCAGGCAATATAAATAATGACATTTGAATTTAGACAACTGTTGGAATGCGTTTATAAATAAGGATATGTTTCTTAATATTTAGACAGTGGCTAGGTGGACAACTGTCCAAGCGTGTTCCCAGAAAATCTAATAAATACGACTGTTACTAAACAACTTTTAAGAGCCGTTATGGAAAACGTTTTTGTTTTCCCGAAGACCAATCCACCGATTTCTATGAAAATTTGTCTGGCTTTTACTGCAGAAATAAAACAATTTTCTATCAAGGTTTTTATAATACAAATTCTATATACTACTGAAATACATCAGCCAAGTAGAAGACTTAGCACTATTTAATTGGACTAGTCAACTCACTAGTCAACTGATGAGTCCAAGTGAGATCGCCGGGACGAAACGCCAATTTTTATGGACTAAAGGCCGTTAAAAGCTATTTTGAATCAATAATTCAACAAGTCCAATTAAATAGTGCTAAGTCTTCTACTTGGCTGATGTATTTCAGTAGTGTATAGAATTTGTATTATAAAAACCTTCATATAAAAATAAAGCCTGGCCCTGGGCAAAATTTCCAGCTTAATGATTAAGAATTTTAATCTTGTTGGATATAGTTCACATTGGATTTTTGTCAAAAAGTTCATGTAAGTTGAACTGAACTTAATAAAAATTGCGTATTGACAAGGCCCTCACTAGTCAACTGATGAGTCCAAGTGAGATCGCCGGGACGAAACGCCAATTTTTATGGACTAAAGGCCGTCAAAAGCTATTTTGAATCAATAAAACAATTTTCTAAACAAAAATTTCTACTAATGCTGCCTTCCATATAACAATTAACGGCAGATTCGATTTTGATCAAGTTGTTTTTCTGCATAAGTTTCTAAAAAGGTTAATTAATACTAGCAGTGGTTTTGTGGGACAGTTCAAAGCGGTCTATAAAAATCTAACACGTAGTACAACAAGAATAAATTTCCGGCAATTACTGTAGCATTTTTCTTCAGTCAAATGTGAGTTATGCGATGAATGAAAAAATTGGTTCCACACCGTTTAGGCTCAAAAACAAATCTGGTTCCTCAAATTCGCTCAGGTTTTAAATATGATGTGGCTAATACAATTCTAACTTCATATTCTAACAGGTGTTTTTTTAGAGTTATAGAACTTTAAGTTGGCAACACTGTTTTAACTGGCGGCCATTTTGTCAGTTGTCAATTGATTTATTTTTAATTTGGTTTGACATTTCAACATGAATAGACTGACGCCTGAACAACGCTTTCCAAATTGTGAACAAATGGGCCCAAATAAAGATTGCCGTTAATCCCAATTTTCATAAGCGAATTTTATTTACCGATGAAGCTCACTTTTGGTTGAATGGATACTTCAATAAACAAAACTGCCGTGTTTGGAGTGATGATAATCCTCAAGTGGATGTTGAGACACCGTTACATCCACAAAAACTGACGGTTTGGTGTGCTTTATTGTTTGGTGAAAAAATTGATCTGTAAATCTTTAAAAACGATGCTGGCCAGAACGTTACAGTCAATGGTGACCGCTATAGAGCCATGATTACTGACTTTTTCGTTCATCAATTGAACAATCATGATGTTCATCAGGAGCTGTTGTTTCAACAAGAGGGCTCAACATGTCACATAGCTCGTGCCACAATTGATTGAGGAAACGTTTGGTAACCGCATAGTCTCACGTTATGGACCCGTGAATTGGCCTCCGAGATCGTGCGATTTAAGACCGCTTGACTATTTTCTGTAAGAATATGTGAAGTCGCTAGTCTACGCCGATAAGCCCAAAACGATTGACCACTTGGAGGGCAACATTCGCCGCGTTATTGTCGATATACGGCCACAAATGTTGGAAAAAGTCATCGTAAATTGGACCTCTAGGTAAGACTACGTCCGAGCCAACCGTGGCGGTCATATGCCAGAAATCATATTTAAGTTATAATGCCAGAAAATTATCTTTTGAATAAAGTAAATTTCATGTCAATTTAAAATAATCATCTTTGTTTTATTCCATTTCAAAGTTTTATACCTCTAAAGAAACAACCTATATATATCCTTTCATGACAGTGCTTATACTGACTTTTTCATAAGACTTCTTTTCACGTTATTTATGGCATTAAAAAAAATTCTTCCCCTGGCACCCTTACACCACACACATCACACACACACTTGCTAACAAGAAAACATTTTCTGCACTGTATATCCACAAAGAACATTACTCTTTTTGTAAACTCATTACATTCAGTAAATCCGTGCAAATGATATTTTTTTCTGGACGAATAAATCTGCTTCCAAACTTTCAATATCAACCAGATCTATAGAAAAGGTCCTTTTTGCTCGTTATATAGCCGCGTAATCCATTCGATATCCAAGCAAAACAACTGCAACAGCAATGGTGCTCGTAATAAAATGTCATTGTGGAAAGGAAGAGAGGAATATAAGGATAAGGAATCAATGTTAAAAAAAAATATTATGCCAACACACACATACATTTAGATATATTTTCTTTTTCTTCAGGCGCACGTTTAAGGTTAAATGAAAAAAAATATATAACTTTTTTACGATTTTTTACAGAATTAAAGGCAAAACAACTAAAAAGTAAACAATTTATTGTTAGAAATTGAGAAAACAATTTAACATTGTGAACAAATAAAACTCTTTGATATTAATATCATTGACACTTTATCTTCTCTTCGACCCCATCCCCATCATGGCGCATGAGAAGGAGCAGGACGATGCGATATGAACGAATCTATTTGCCGTTTGACTGAATAAAGTGTTCAACTAGATTGCATCATTTGTTCGACTGTCCACTGTCCAATTTACAAGCTGTTCTGCTGCCTTGGATGTGGGATATCCTTAAAATTTCGATCTGACTAGCTTTCGACGCACACATACAATACGAGAGCAATTTGGGCGGTTTCACAAGGATATGTACGTACGTGTCATGAATAAGTCGGAGTATATGGATTTTTTTTTAAATTGCTTCGAAGCCAAAGCAACTTGCGAGGATACGATGGACATTAAAAAAAAAAAAAAAAAGCAAATGGCCATCTATTGTAAACAGAACTTGAAAGGACACTCTGATGGTCAAATCTGATGGAGGATAAATGTATCTCGAATAATGTTGGATTCATGATGTCGCTGTATGTGATTGGTATTCTAGCACAAAATTCGAATGTAAGTACCTACACATCTGTGTGATCGAGTACTCGTAATTTATATACTTCTTAATCTTAACCCAACAGATGCTCAGATTAATGAGTCTGATTACGCAAATTCAATGATTTTCATTTCCATATTTCTGCAATAGAAATATATTTCCATATCTACTACATCCTGCCTGCCTGCCTCAAAAGGATAAACACACTTCTGATTTTTTTTTTTTTTTTCTCTTTGTTTGATTACAATTCTTATTCTGAGAATGTTGGTTATTATATTAACTTACATGTGTTGCCGACTGAGACTGAGGCTGATGCTGATGCTGAGGCGTCGTTAGGTGTACGAGAGTAAATTCACATTTCACGGAATAGTCCTCCTTGTGAAAAGATGTTAGAGCACAGGTATGCGATGCCTATTTAATTTGTTCGAAGTGGTGTTATAAATGTATAGCACACTCTGTGATTGCCAGTAACAATGTAATGAAATTGTTTACCCAGTTGGAGATTTGAAATTATTTCGGTAAGTAAAAAATAATTTTGATTCGAAATGAGATTTTGGCCTTGTTTTTCATATAAATATTTGGGCAAATTGAATATGATAAACATCCGCTGGCTATGATGATGCGGTGGCACGTGAAAAAGTATCGTTTAACAGGATTACATATTTTCAAAGAGAATTTTAATTTTAAATGACTGAAAACACCAAAAACAAAAACACTTCTCAGTTTTTAATTTTATATTTTAGAAAATAGAAGTCGTCTTTCTAAGTTTACACAGCCCTCCAACTCCAAAAAGCTAATAATAATCTTTGCTTATTGTTGTCCTAAAGTTGTCTAACTTGGACAACGGAATTGGTTGCCTAAGATTTGACTAACTTGAAATTTTATTTAAAATTTAAATCATATTTTCAACTAATATAACCTTTTAAGTCTAGGAAAATCTAATAAATAAGGCTTTACGCAAGTTTGGGAGCATTTTAAGAACATATTAAACATTTTGGAAACTATGGCACCATTGTTTACAGTTAACACTAGTCCAGATGACGGTAGCACCCTTTACGATGCTACATCAATATGGTGCTGAAGGATTAGTGACGATTTATAACAAAGTGCTCTCATAAAGGGTGTTTTTTTAGACGCCATGTTTTCAAGAACAAATAAAACGTATACAATTTAATGTTATGGCCATGAATTTAGCTTTATTACAAAGATAAGGGTTTGCCATTATGTTTTAAAAATGATTTCTGGCAAGTGGCCACCGCAGCTGGCTGGCTCGAATAAATTTCAGCCGAGAGGCCGAATTTTCGACAGCTTCAATTGTTGCGCGCGATGGCGGATGGACTCATTCGGGTCTTTTTCGATACTCTGCTCCACAGCAGCAATAGCGTCTTCGGTGCGCACTATACGGCGTCTCTGAGGATGCGCCTTACTCACTAGATCCATGGTTGCTCGAATTTATGCGATTTTGCGAATATTGGACGCAGCGCGCGATACGTCACGCGAACCAAACCATTATCTTGGTAATAAATTTGCACGATTTTCAAACGTTGTTCAGGTTTAACTCTATTAATTATGAAATGGCAAACCAAACTAAGCATAAATCAAGTGACAGCTGCCAAAAAGACCAACTCCGAAAAAAGTATTGCCAGATTGAAAACCACAAGTCTAAAAAAAAAACCTTTATGTTTATTTTGACATTATTTGCATTGAAAGTGGACATAATGCGTAATGGAGAAGTTCGAAGTATGCCAGTGGGGCGAAAAAATATGGAGATAGATTCCAAATTCTATTCTAGATAATATTCAAAAAAGGCGATAGCCCAAAACCTATCCCAATGAAAAATTGAGGTGAGATCTCCTATATGATTGAAGAGAAAGGACACCATACTCGACAAATGTCAACTTATAACACGTGTATCAGTTTATCGCCATTTAAAGTATGTGGGTGTGCCTGAACGAGCTTCACGGGACTTGAAACAAAAAAAAACTCTGTTTGCCCAAATTACGCCCACCGGTGGAAGGACCTGGCCATGATGCGAGCCTGCATAAACAGTGCCTTTAATAAACGAACCTGATATGAATTGGGATTTCTTTAGACCCTTTCTTAAGTATATAAGACTTCCAAGGCATAATTACCTACCTGCTATGTGACAACAAATTCAACACACGCACTTCAACCCTTAAGACACTGACATTTTGTCTAACCTATACAAATATTCAAAAAGGCATCACATCATAAATGATCCATCCTCTTTCTAAAAAATCACAAGACAAAAATAATCAATAAGTCCCTTTGAGTTATAAAAAAACCGCTCGCTCACAATAAATCCCACTCATAAAGGATAAAGATAAACCGCAAAATTCCAACAAAAAATAAATACTAATGCCTGTTTCCCCAGAAAGGAAGGAAGGCAAATAATAATTTTCTTTTTGGTTTATTGATTTTTTGAAATTCCAACCTTTTCAACACAAAAATTATGATTTGCTTGGGAGGGTTTTTTTTTTATTATATGTATGTATGTATGTACGTAGGCAAGATTACGGACACGAAAACTTTTTCGTGTTTGTTCTCACTTTGAAGGACTTGTTTTTTTTTTTTTTGTTCGTCCTTTAAACGCTTTCAGCCCTTTACCGGTTTCACTTTCACTTTTCTTTATCCATCACACCTGGAGTTCTCTGTTCAGTGTGGAAGTTGGAAGTGAACGTGATACATAAAATGTATATAAATATATAAATTCAGAAAGCGACACGATAAATGCCATAGTCTTATCATAGCTCAATCGCATTTTGTAGATTATTATTATGGTCTTATAGACCGGAACCGGAAATTGGTTTGCCATAAAAGGAATACAAAATGGAGAGCAAAATGTTGTAGTAATGAATTATGATGAATTGTTTAGAAAGTTGAAGAAAGACTACTATATAAGGATATAGGATAGGATAAGATATAGATGGGGCTTTTCAGATTCCGACGGAGGCAAAGTTACAATCTAAAGGTGGAAGATGTCTATTTGCTTGTTGTTTCTTTAGAATTCAGGGCATTCCCTATACGAAAAGTTACATATCGGTGCTTGAAAAGTCTTTTCATATTTTTTTTTGTTGTTATTGTTATTTAAACTTCTATACCTATTTATAGGTTTGAATTTGATGAAATTTTCGTGGGTTTTAAGATGAATGATTTCCAACAAAAGTAATTTTATATATGTTTCTTAAATGTAGGCGGATAAAAGAAAGGTATTGAAAGAAAGAAATATTGCTGAATTCAAAGCAGATGTGGAACTTTGAATATTGTGAGGAAGGTATACAAAACAAAATATTTAATTTATTAGATAATGAACATTTTAGAACACCTGGATTTCGATACATTTGTGTGAAAACTAAAATGAGCTACAGTACACCTAACACCTACTAAAAAAAAAAAAAAAAAAAAAAAAAAAAAAAAAAAAAAACACCTCAAACAACGATGCTTCCAATCTAGCAAACTTTTAATAAATGTATTGAATGAATTCTACTGTACAGATCAATTTCACGCATGAAAGTTATTTCCAGCTGTTTTCCAAAGTTATTTAAAGCACATGGTTGCGATTATAGAAGAAACTTGCCCATCAGTTCCATTACGTTTCAGACGGACACGGAACCACTCAGTAATATTGGTCAGGTTTAAAGAAAAATCTATAAACAATTAACGCAATAGACTAAGCACTACTAAAAGGAGTCTGATGATCTGGTGAAATAGCTATAAATGCAGCCTATAATGGCCGAGTTCAACGCCCATCTGAATATTCAGGATTCTGAATTTTTGAAGCTCTTGATTGGCCAGTCTGACAGCTGGTCATCTGAATTTTCAGAACTTTTTCTGACAGCTGGCCAATCAAGAGCTTCAAAAATTCAGAATTCTGAATATTCAGATGTGCGTTGAACTCGGCCAATGACTTGGTGGTAGTTCATTCAGGTGGTTGTTGTTTCATTCAAACCTTCAATGTAAATGTGATGGTGTGTAAGCTTTGCAGCCTTATGCGAGAAACAGATTGCCACAGCAACTTCAAAAGCAATTTTGACAACCGCATCACTCATTTTAGAACTAGTGGTTTTAAATGGTTTTGAATACATTAACACAGCAACATCGACATCAACGTTAGACCTAAACCCTAAATTCGATGTCGCTGTGCAAATGATGCCCACTTTAAAGCAAAGTTTTTCAGGTTTATCAACACTAAAAAAAGTTTTTATGCTGTCAAAAGCGCTGTTCACGTTGGTAATCTATTTTACATGACTTTTGATATCAAAGTTTTCGTTGCTGCCAAAGTTGCTGTTCAAGTTGCTGTGCCAATCTGTCTTTCTATAATAAACAATTAAATTGGGAAGTTCTTATGGATATAGAAGCAAAATGATAATGACAGAAATTTAAGCTACTGCCGCCAATTTTAAGTTTTGAACACGATTCTAGAATTTTGGTTCCATCAACCTCGCATCCATTGAAAATTGTTCGCAATAAAAAGACCTACAAGAAGAATCTGGAGCGTTTTTTATAACCCCTTAATGATATTTTGCTTCCAAATGTGCGTCTATTTTTAATTACAACTTTTTAATTTCAATTTTTTGGTAAAAAGTTAGGTATGCATCAAAGTTGTAGGGAATTCAATTTTCTATAAAAATGGTGTTTACATTTTTTATGTGAGACCTATGGTTCTTAAGATATGTCAAAAAATCATTTTACACCACCTTTTCCAAGATGGCGGCCTAATGGGGGGGGCTTTCTACCCCAAAAACCAAATATTATACTCGCACTGATCCACCTTACACATTAAAAAAAAAATATATCGTTTATTTTGTGTAGGTTCTTCGGGCAGAAACTTCTAAGTTCTATCTTCTGTCAAAAGCTTATTCAAAGTCACAGTCACAGAACAACAACAAAATTCAAAATGGCCGGTTTTTACTTTTGGTTTGTTTTTTTTTTCGTGGTTTGCTTGAAGTGAATTTTTTTTGCTTTGGGTTTTTTTTGGTATATGTTGACGTTTCAAAAGAAGACGAAAATTTTAGTCAAGCAGATACCCGAACAAACCTAAATGTCTCATCATTTTTGCAAATGGCGTCAAATGTCATTGTGTTTTCATTTTTATTTTTTCAATAGATAGAGAATTACAATTATAACAAGCTATGGAGAGATTAACCGCTGAAGAACTTGGAATTATTATTACTGCTTATTTGACCAAATTGTGGTCTGTCGTTTTATCGCACCGTCATCGTTTCGTCGTCGTTATGCGTCTATTACCACAAATAAAATACTAGGTTTGTTCGTTGAGTCCTTGAGTCACCCTGGGGTCTCCTCAAAACGTTTTTTTTTTTTGAAAATCCTAAACCCACCCCGGTGAAAAAATCCATGTTTTTTTTTAAACTTGGGGTCGCCCTGAACTCGCCCTAACCTAGACCTACGTTTTTTTGCTGTGGCAAGTTGATAAAACTGCCAAAGTTACATGAGTTATGATGAAGCATTTGTTTTATAGTGAATTCACTTGCTGTAGGTGTAATGGTTTATTTTTGAAATAGAAATTGAAAGAATACACAAATTTAATTTAACTGAGAAAATGGAAACGTTAGAAGTGTTTTTATTTCTTTGAGAAATTAAGTTATAACAAATTTTAATTTTTTATAAACAGAACAAAGAATTTTGTGTTCCTTGCTTTAAATATCAACAGTCCTAGGGTTTTTTTTTTGAGAACAGAGCTTTTTTTGATAACTCTTGGGGTTGTCAAGTTGAAATAGGTCAACCCTGGAAATTCCTGAATTTTTTGAAGAGACAGCCGTCATTTTGTGGAAACTGACAGATACAAAATAGCATTCCAACAATAAAAGGCGGTTGTTAAACTTTAAAGAAGTTTGTGCTATACATTTTTTTATATTTAAAGAGTAATTTTAACAACAATAACCTTGGTATTTTGTATTAATATATTCCACACAGTTCTTGCCTTCAAAATTATATAAACAAATTAAATTTCCACTAAGTGGTAATTTTGACGTTTGTGAATAAATTAGAGAGGGATATATTGCTATTTGGTGAAGAGAGTTCTATTATTACTCGTAGGGAGACGGTTAATCTTGACAAGAAACTTATATTGATCGATGAAACCGATGGGCGACTTAAGCACTCCATACACGGTTCAATTTCGGTGTCAATTTAATGTCAAGTTCATCAAATCACCTCGTGTGTGGGCTTGTCACTTTATTTATTTGAAGGTTGACGATTGAGTTGGAAGAAATTTTTTCAAGTTGAATGTTTTCAACTTTGTTGAGCTATATGAAGACAAATCATTTGATTTACTGTCAAGCCAAAGCCATTTTAACTCAAAGCCAAATTTACAAGGCGATCGATATGTAATTCAACCTAACTTCAAACCTCATTCGATGTGAGGAAGTTAATAGTCTCAATTACTTGTAGTGTTGTCTGTGATCATGTCTCCTCGGTCGGCCGCTGTCGTTTAATGTTTTTTGACAGTTGAAGCAGAATTCTCTCAACTAATGGCCTTTTCGATTGGAGTCAGAATGACAGTTCTTCTTCTGAAAAGAAGAGAAATTTGCTTCTGATTTTGTTCTCAGAATCGTTCCAGAAGGGTTCACACGTATCAAATCGTTCTCCCGGATTACCAATCGAAAACGCCATAACTTTATGTAGTGTGTGGGGAGAAATCAATTTACTTGATAACTGAGTTGAAAACCAAATTTAACCGTGTATGGAGTGCTTTAAAACTGCCTTTATCTAAGTTGTCTTAGTCAAAAGTGTTTTATAGTTTAAATCAAGCTATAATGTATGATTTAACATCAAAATCCTTAAAGAATTATTACAATAAATAAAGGAGTACAGTATTTCGCTTACAGGACATAATTTTGCCGAATGAGCTTTATGGGAATAAACAATCAAAAAGTTCATCAAAAAGGATTTGAAATTTATTCGAAAAGGCAACCGATATCCGATCCGGTTAATATAGCAATATTTTAATCAAATAAACGTCAATGACACCATTCCATAAACAATAAATAAAACAATACACTTTAACTGTCCATACACTGACATGAACAAACAAAAAAATATTAAAATACGACAAATAATGAAATTGAAACGAATATAAAACAAGATGTTCAATAAAAGTTTTATCATATTTATCATAATTCTGCAAAAGGCCTTGTTTTTCATTTATTTATGTATTTATTTTTTGTATAGAATTCTATAGAAATAAATGAACATACATATAAACATATGTACAAAAGCGAAAAATAAAATAGAAATATGTATGTAGTATATAAATATTATTTTTATCTTTTGATAGAAAAATAATAAATTGTTCAATTTGCTTCGTGACAATTTGGTGAATGAGTCACGTATACATCCCAAGGGTTCATAAATTTTAAACGCAACACGCTAAAAACGTTTGTTTATTTGAATATTTTTACTCTGTAAATATAATACAGATATCAATATGATAATTTTCTCCATCGTTCGTATTTGTATGAAAATGTCACTTTGTTTTTAGATTGCTGAATAAAATGAAACAACACCCATATCAAGCACACAATATAAATATTCTAAAAATACCTCATCGTTGACAATGGCATACCTTTTTGTTATGGGTTCACCCATTTTTTTCTGACATGACAGGTAGAAGGAGATGAACATTTTAATTACTCTGATAAAGGAACCGTTTTTGGGGACTGAATACTCAAGTGATATACATTACATTTTTTATTTTATACAGCTTTTTTGTAGATGGTATTCACAGTTCACCTTTGAAATGAATTTTATAGTTCATAATCTCAAAGGAAAAGACTCAATTGCTTTTTCAACGCTGTGCGTCAATTTGTCCTAACATTTGCTCACGGTGATTACACGTTCAACGAAATAAGTCAATGCGTTGAAGGTAAAGACAATGTCAACGTAGGTGTCAACGCAGCCGTCAACGCATGGACAGTATTTTGCGTTGACGATTACATGACAAGACAACTTTGGGATGGAATTTGACGTCATTTTGACGTCAGAGAGTCAACACGTTGACCATTTTCGTTGACCGTCTAATCGTAGCTTAATCACTTCCGGAAAGGCTTTACAATCATTGGAAAGTATATCTCTATACTCTATTATCCAGGATGTACGATCTACGTTCACAAGTGCAAATTGGGAAGCGAGGAGTTTGAAGAGAGGATTGTGAAGTGCAAAGTTCAAGTGCGGACTGTTGAGACTGTCGCCTGTGGCGAAGTGTGAAGTGCGGAGTGCGAAGTGCGGAGTGCGAAGGGCGGAGTGCGAAGGGTGGAGTGCGAAGTGCGGAGTGCGAAGTGGGGAGTGCGAAGTGCGGAGTGCGGAGTGCGAAGTGCGGAGTGCGGAGTGCGAAGTGCGGAGTGCGAAGTGCGAAGTACGGAGTGCAAAGTGCGGAGTGGGAAGAGCAAACTGCGGAGTGCAAAGTGTGAAGTATGGAGTGCGAAGTGCACATCATTTCTAAGAACGATAAATTATTATTGCATTATTTGTACTGTGGATGTGAGCCCTATAGGACCCGTAGAACCATGGTCTTCCACTGTTGCACAAAGTTGCAAAGTTTTTTGTTTATCGCAAACTAATTATAACCAAATAAGATTAAATAGTAATGAAAATGATTAAAAAACACGCTTGAAGTGGAACAACCTCTATACAGGGTGATTTGCATAAGGTGTGACAAAATGCTAGAATGTGTAGCGTGGCATTGTAAGTGTTACCGTTGTTTTTAAATAATTTTGTTTCTGATTTTAGTCAATTTTCTTAGAAAGTTGCCCCTCCTGGCTAAAAGGGGGGGGGGAATAGACCCCCCCTACCTACTTGCATGCAATCTTCTTTATGAAATTAACTCGTTCATATTAAAAGGCAAAAATTAATCAAGTCGCCTCAACCGAAAATAAATATTTTCTTAAAAAAGAAAATGTTAATGGACAAAAATTACCAAAACATACAAAATTATTTACACAACCCTAAGAATTTTCTAGCTTCAAGTGAATAGTGAACCTCAAAGTACCCACATAGATCGCTCTTACAAGTGTGTGTGTTTTTTTTTAAAGCTGCTGTGCAGTTTAAATTCCAGTTTTCTTTTTTCTTTGCTGCAAGTATATTTTCTTATATCGATTTTGTGTATACGCGTATGTTTGTGTTACCTGCAACTCTTTCACAGACGATGTCGTCTACCATCCTTACAACTTTAAATCAAAATGAATGTGTCCTTTAGCGCCCAAACGAGCTTAATTCAGCACGACTGACAGATTTCCCAGTTAAAGACCATTTATTCACCGGAGGAGGCCTGAGGAATGCATCCAGGTTGCCTCTACTGATTTTTTTTTTTTTTTTAAACTCACTACGATTTTATCGCATTTATCAATGCTTTCCCGAAGTGGTGCTCCTAGTAATTTACATCCTCATGCACGAATTCCCACATCTTTCTATGGGCACTCGGTAATCCTGAAAATCGGCTTAGTGCATTCTTCTGTACATAACTCTCGTTAGGTATGTAAACTGTTCGAGGTATGTGTGCGTTGTGTTTGCAGAATGAATATTTCAACCACTCGCCACCGCCACACAGTGGGACTAAATCTGCGTTTTTGAGGAAAAAGCAATTTTTATTTATGTAGGTTGGTAAGGTGTAGTTTTTCTTTTTGTAAGTTTACCCGCTACAGCGCTGAATCAAAGAATAAAAGGATTGGATTGGAAACATTAAAAATTAAAAGTGAAGAAAGTAGTATACTTTCAGATGACATTATGATTTTTGTGGTGAAAAATCATATCTATAGGTTTTTAAAGTATCTATTTAAGCCCTTATTTCAATTACAATACAATTTTAGCTCACAAACCCTTTATTACAGTTATATTGGTCGTTAAAAATAATGCCAGAAAAGTGCCTATATCACCACACCAAAATTAACCACTTTTTCTTACTCGGTCCCACTGTACGCCGTACATTAGTATTTATTCATACTTTTATTTTCGTTGGGACATTAATTTCCTTCCTACAGCCTGTGACCAGTATGCGATGTGGGTTTATAAAAAATAACAAGCCACCGACGTGAAAGATACAGACAGCTCGAAAATATAAGCGGGCGACATTAAAACTAGGGCTGCACATCAACAAAAAGAAAAGCAAAGTACATGGTGTCAGCGCATCAGCGAGAAGAAGAGTTGGTCAGTAGAGCATTAATTTGAAATTGAGGTGTGCAATCCTTAAGCTAAATTGGGTCAATAGTAGGTATAAATATAGCACTAGGTAACAACAAGGAAGAAGTAGGCTGCACTAATTCAGCAAAACCCTACTCCTAGACCTCAAGGCTCCAAGCAAATAATTCCTTGGTTCCTAGAAAATATTGAAACATTTAAGTGATTTCTGCTTCAAATTAAATTACTCTTCAAGATTCAAGTAGGTACTTTTTCTGTCGGGATCTTAATTTAAGGTTATGATGGCTTGGGCTCATATTAACATACACATCTACATATACCTTAACCTATTTCAAAACAAAACACTTGAAAGCTTTAGAGTATCTTATTATCTATATATTTTCTCTAAGTAACCAGTGAAATGCTATATCCAATTTTATATTGCCACTCTTCTGTATAAAAATAAATACAAAAAAAAAAAAACAACAAGCAAACCTTATTTACAACTTTTTGATTTATGGCTTTCTAATTTTATTATTAAAGCTTAAGGGAAAATCTTGTTTTGATATTCTTCTTTCTCTTCCTAACTGCCATTTAATAAAGTCAAACAAAGCATTATTGACAAAGGATATAAATCTATCCAAAGTCGTTAATAAATTATAAGACTTTTAATCGCATTTCCAGAGGGTTTTTATGCTCTAGTGTCTAGGATACAGTCTGATGTGGCTTTAACAAAAAAAAAAGATGCCAATATAAGGTTCAATTTATAAGTTTCATATAGTTCAGTTGGGGTTGATGTAGAGGTTGTTATTGTTAGTAGAGTTCATGCACCTTCCCTTTTCATATTCGGTCTGTTTGTTTTGTTCTTTCTGTTTACAAAAATCTTTAATAAGCTTTGTTTTTATAAATATTTTTTTTTTGAGTATTTAAGGCCCCTTTGCTTACAAACTTAAATAAATCATAAAGATATCTATGAGTTCAAAATTATATACACTAAGGTAAATTGAGCATCCCAGGAAGGTTTTTTTGAAAGTTAAATATTTATAATTCGCTTCAGCAAGCATAAGTTAGTTTGGGTCTTATAAAACAAAAAAAAAAACCCAAAAGAACCTTTCTAAGCAATTTCAATCTTCTAAATCAGACACAAAATAAATTTAGGAGATTTGAGGAAAACATTTGTGAAACGATTATTCTTTTAAATAAAATCAAAATCAATTAAAGTTGCATTATCCTGGCATACTTTTTGTTGTATACCTATACATTGGTAAAAAAGGCAACCATGATGTTCATTTCTCTTAAAAATCCCAACAAAAAATATTTAATATAATCTCATCGACAAAAGGACACTCTAGGTGTGCATTGAGGAAAAATATAGAACCATAGTATATAGGTACCTATAGTTCCATCAGAATTATGTTGCGGGTTATTTCTGTCCTACGTGCGCACACAGCAAATTTATATAGACACGTTAAAATTTTCTTGTCCTTCATAAGAATCTAGTTTTTCGTGATGCGATATGGCTTCAGCTGACCCACATTATCCGTATAATCCAACCAACAGAACGGATATGGACATGGAGTTTGGATGTCTGCCAGAAGCATTAGGATTTTCCAAGAAAATAGGTTTTGTAATATATTTAGCGTTGGTATTTTAGATTTTTATTTTCTAACATAAATTTCAAATAAAATACCCATGTTCAATTTTGATATCTACTTATAAACAGAAAATCAAATTGAATTAAATTTAAGAAAGGAATTCGAAGGACTTCAGAGAAAAATTTATCAAAATTAAATTTCAACAAATTTTAAGGGTGTTTTTTTTTAGGATAAGTGTATGAGAAATGTGTTGTTTGTTGTAGTTGAATAAAACAGTGTCTTTCCCCTTCAAATTTTGAAAATAAATTTCCCAGTTACTAACCTGAACACAATGGAGATGGAGCTGCAATCGGAGCTGCAGCCGGAGCTGGAAGAGTTCACCAACTTTTAACTTTTCACGAACAGCACTTTTGAAAAAATATAAAAGAAAATATATTCGAAATAAAAAAAAAAATAAATGTCGCCAAATACAATTTTTTTTCTTTAAAATAGGTACCCAAAAAGCTGTAGGTACAGCTGCACTGAGGGCAGGTTAAAAAAAGCGCGTAGGAACGACACTTTTTGCCAGCTGTTCCAGCTAAAGTTCCAGTTCGAGTTCCAGTTGCGTACCACCACGCGCCTCAATATTTTTGTTTTTCCTTTAAAAAACAAAAAAAAATGGTAGTTTTTAAAAGATTTTCTATAGGGTCAATGCGAGTTATTGTAAAAAAATTCATATTTCTTTTGAAAAAATTGAGTTTATACATTTAAAATTTTTGTAATTGATGATTTAACGAAAATTTATGAAGAATATTACTTTAATAATATTTAAATAACGGTTAATATTATTCTGTTTACATTTACACAGTTATATTTATATTTTCATTCCAATTTATGGGGTAAAAGTAAGCAGCAATGTTAAAAACAACGCATTGGGCTTTCAAAACTCGTAAATCTTCTTGATTTCAGGGGCAATCATTCGATGATAGTTAAACGATACGCATAAGATTTGAAGGTCATGATTTTGTTATTTTAAGCATATTGCTTGATTCGGCAACGTTATCCAATGAGTATGAATAGTAATTTCGAAGGATATTTCCGAATGAAATGTCGCAACAAATCATTTAAAGTAACATACTTAATAATTTTCAACCAAAATATTTTGTTTACAATTACCCCAAAAATTTGTTTAAATTTACCCTAATCATAATATTTTCTAGGGTTAATTTAAACAAGAAAACAAAAATATATCCCTTAGAGATTTTTTAATTTTTTTTCTTTTAATTTAATGTCAAATTTTATAACTAAACTTATCTCTGAATTTTGTTTGAAAAATATTAATATTTCCCGAAGCTTAAAAACTTGTAAAACACTTTTAAATTGAACATTTCATAAAAAAAAACAACTGCCAACTAAAAACCGTAAACACACTAGTAAGTGACATGTATGTGACAGACCTCTGTTAACATTTACCCACATTGCCCCTAATAGTACAGGGTGTTCTTTTTAGACGTGTGGTTTTCAATCTGGCAATACTTTTTTCGGAGTTGGTTTTTTTTGACAGCTGTCACTTGATCTATGCTCAGTTTGGTTTGCCATTTAATAATAAAAAGACTTGCTTCTGAACAACGTTCGCGAATCGTGCAAAATGGGCTCGAAACGAGATCGTTGTTGATCCCGTTTTTCACAAGAACATTTTGTTCAGCGATGAAGCTCATTTTTGGTCGAATGGGTACGTTAATAACCAAAATTGTCGTATTTGGAGTGACCATAATCCACAAGCCATTGTTGAGACGCCGCGCCGTTACATCCTCAAAAAGCCACTGTTTGGTGTGCTCTATGTGCAGAGGGAATCATTTGTCTATATTTCTTTAAAAATGAAGCAGGCCATAATGTTACATTTGATGGGGAACGCTATGGAGCCATGATTAATGCATTTTTGTGCCTGAATTGGAGGATGTTGATGTCGACGACCTTTGGTTCCAACAAATGCCATACCGTCAACGAAACAATCAACTTATTGAAGGAAACTTTTGGTGAGCGCATTAAGTCGCTTGTCTACGCAGATATGCCCGAGACGATTGACGCCTTGGAAGAGAATATTCGGCGCGTTATTGCTGACATACGGCCCCAATTGCTGCAAAAGTGGTCGAAAATTGAGCCTCGGCTGGAATTTATTCGAGCCAGCCAGCTGCGGTGGCCACTTGCCCGAAATAATTTTTAAAACATAATGGCAAACCCTTATCTTTATAATTAAGCTTAATTCTTGGCCATGACATTAAATTATATGCATTTTATTTATTCTTGAAAACCACACGTCTAAAAAAACACCCTTTATGGTGGGACCTGAAAGGCCATATGTTGATAGGTATGCTTACCAATCTTTGCATTTCAATTTGTTAGAATACCGAGTTCCTTCATGGCATTTTATTTTTACCCTGATTGAGCTGTCAAAAACGAGCTTATTAAATCTATGAACAGGTATGGCAAGAGGTTATTAAAATTTCAGTCATATTTTCATCGTCTGATTAATTTTTGATTTCTGCATGGGGTTATTTCCTATATTTAAATTTCTGTCTTTTTGAAAATTAGTTCATGAGAAACTACACATCTCAACTGAACTTATAACCAAAGTTATTTCATTTATTCCAGTTGGCCCATATTTTCTATTTACTCATCCGATTTCTATAGGTAAAGACAGAAAACGTTCGCATCCGCCATCTAAGTTATCTATCATCGTTTTGTTAAATGTGAAGATTCAACCCCATTTATCAATAATATATTTACACTCGGCCTCAATGAATAATAATTAAATTTGTTTTCCTGGAAATTGTATCTTTTTGCTACGCCCAAGCATTTATTTACAGTCTAAAGCGAACAGCCAACAGCAGCCACAGCCTACACACAAAGTAAATTGTTCTTAATAATTCAACAGATAAATTCAATTTTACAAATTCTGTGAGTAAATATTTCCAAAGTGCTTTTGCAACACTTTACGTGTTTAAAGTGGACAACCAATTAAGCAATTAGTCTGTACTGGAAATTCTTTCTCTGTCCACTCTTAAGTTCCAAAACAAATATTTCCCATTACAAGCACAACATCAGCAAGCTGCATCCACTTCTACATCAGCCCATCGAGAGAGAAAATTTGCCCCTAAACAAAAATATTTATTTAACAAAGTGCAACTTTTCGATTAGCAGTGTGTACTACTGGATACATAATTGATGCAGGGAAACATTTCAGTTAATATTGAACAACGGAGTCCCATGAACTTGCTGTTTTTTTTTCAGTATCTCTTTTTCTCCTTAGAAAAACATTATTTTATATAATACTATCTTTATTTTAGAACAATTTTGTTTTATTTATTTATGAATGAACAGCACCTGGAGAGCCGACAGGTCCTAGTGACTTATGTACAACTCTCAACCATTTATTCCCGTGTGCGTGTTGATTGTTTGCAGGAATGGAGAGGATCTAATATTTTCTGTCGAATCCGAACAAGGGATACTTTTGGAGGATTTGTCGCTTCCTCGCAAAAGCCAGTAGCCCGAGTTTTTTTTTAGGTGGACGAGGCTGGGATTTGAACCCAGACCTCCAGCATGGAAGTCCTAGGCACTTATCACGCCACCGTCTACTACTTATTATCAATGAAGTGCGAATTATAAAAAGAGGGAAAATAAGTGAATATTGTTATATTGGGTGCGCCATCTCTTGTGTTCTTTTTGAATCGTATGTAATTTCGACACTGACAGCTTTAATGCGCTCGAAAATTTGACAGAAACTAATTTTTATAATTTCGCGGTACAAAAATAATTGATCCACACTTGAAAAATGCAGCAACTGCAGCTCCGGTAGGCAAGTGTGTGAAGAAATTTCGTGGGATAACCGTTGTTTGATAAACGAACATATTCCCATGTTCATTCTGTGCGCTCAGCAGAGAATATTGCAGCTGGTGTGGTTTTTGGTAGCATTATTGGCCCATTTCCTTCAAGATAACGCAAGATGGAAGAAACATAACAGGCAGCGGCGAGCGCTTCCGAGTCATGATAACCAATTTTGTATGTCCAGATATTGAAGATTTGGTCTTGGACGAGCAAATTTCCTGCAAGATGGGACTGTACGTGGCACGATTCATTGCATACTAAGTTCAATTGACGTTTTTCTTTTTTGACTCAGAGCAGATCACGAAACTGTCAAAAAAATTCTGTTTTTTTCTTAGCTCAGACATATCAGAGCATAAAAAGTTTGTTTTTTTCCATCGGAGTTAGCTCGGAGCTTTCTCAATTAGCTCAGAAAAATCGAGAAAAACGAGCGAAACCCTGAGCGAAGCTGATTTGATAGACATGCCTATGAGATGACAGTTCAGTGCTCAAGTATGAAGCCCGAACCACACTACTCTCGTGTGGAGTGTTGGGGAGTAGTGTGTCGCTATCGCTCTTATGTATTTCATATGCGTAGAGCCATATTTGTATCGTGTGATGTGTTGTGTCGAAATCTGTGAAATACATTGGAATGACAGCAACACACTAGTCCACAACACACCACACGAGAGTAGTGTGGTTCGGGCTTGATTCATAATTAAATCTGAGGACTCTGATCATAATCTGCTCAGAGCTCTGCTTTGATCGCTCAGCCTTTGCTGAGAGCCAAAAAAGAAAAACGCCAAATAATCGTGTTTTAAATCGTTTCGGCGATGTTGCTGTGTAGCCACGGCCAAGCTATTCGTGAAATAGGGGGCAAAACCATCAAAAATGTATTGACAAATTTTGTTGACTGCCAATAAGCCTGCTGCAGAAGTTCTTTAAATGAAGTAATACTCCATAGCTTGCAAGAGGAAGCTTGTTAGTTGACGCCCTGATCGTCCAGTCCGGACTGAAGCGCTTTGGCAAGTAAGTAATTTTCAATAAGGAAAAAGTCGTTGAAAAGTATTGAGCAGTGTTTTTATAGCCATTAAAAAAAAAAAAACAACAGATAGCGTGTGATTAAGAAGATATTTGAAGAATAATTAATATCTTGACTCGGTCCACAACCTTGTTGTAGTCAAAGTACGATCGTGGACGTACCGCTAAGTATAAAGGTTCTGTTTTTAGTCGTACTTCACATATGTGTTATTTCATACTAAACTATAGTTTTTCTTCCCATTTAATCATCAAGATATTTGAGACAATTGCAAATTGCAATTCAGTTTCTCGATGAAGGTGATCTCAACTAACTTCATGTGAAATATTAGCGAAAGCTAACCAAAGACCGAGTCGACCGGAGAAACTTATTGTTTAAGGCCCAGGTCAACGATGGACTGTAGCGCCACCTTAAGTAAGGAAGTAGATAACAATATGAAATGGTTTTTTTTTTTTGTCGGTCGATATCAGATTTGCTCAGTCTTAGAAGCCGTATGCACTACGCATTCCGCCACTTGAGACCACTGACGTCACAGATCGAAAATGGTATGTTATTGTTTATCAAATGCATTTGGAGCATCAGCATTTTTCTAAGCGCCTTCTAAGACTGATCAAATCTGATATCGTGGGTTCGATCCCTATGGTAGGCATGTAGAAAGTTTTTCATAATAAAATTGGATTAAAGCTCAGCACCACTAATAAAGAGGAGACTGATGATAGGCGGCTTGGCACCCCTTGAAACAGCTGTATCTCTAGCCAAAATAAACGAATTATAAATTAATTCGTAGGCAATAATTGGTGGTAGCACCATTAAGTTGTTGTTGTTGTTCAAAAACTTAATAAATACAATTTTATAAGAATATTTAAGGATTATTTACTTAACTAATATTAACATGAATTTTCAGAAAATATTTCAGTTCGAAACTTGAAATAAATCGATATAGTCATGAAAGCTCGATGTGTATGCCTAATTAACTTTCACGAATAAATATACTACCCTTATTATCATTATGGCTTTTTTCAAACTAAAAGATAAAAGTCAATTCAAATTGTTTTTATTTGAATTCAATTTAAACATCAATTTGTTTCATCTATGTACATATATCGATTACCGCACACAGGATGTGCAAATACCTCCATAATAGAATAATATCAGCAAACATGAACAAAAACCATGAATACATTAAAAAATGCTTTTGTTTAGAAATTGGTCCGCCCCGCATGTATGTCTCTGATGGTATTCGGAGCTATTAAGCCAATTTTTTTCGATATCGCCCATAATTTAGAGAATCATAACGATTTCCGCTCACATAAAGCGGAAATCAAAAATCATCCAATTACAGGTAGTCAATGGTTTCTGTTTCCTTTTCTTTTCTTAGATATTATTTGTTTGCCAAATAATATACCTATCTATGTTTTGTACGAGGACTTAGACAAATATTAAATTTTCAAAAGAAGGCAAATGAAACAAGTCCTGTATATATGTACGTATGTATTTAGAGGAAACAACAAATTAAGCATTGCGTTCGCGTTGTGAGGTTATTTAATAGCTTTTTCCGGAGGACTGTTTGTTTTTAAAATACATTACCGTGTATTGGAAATTCGATTGGTAAGTTAGGTGGCTAAAATTCTAAATGAACTGAAACAAACAGAACACAGCCTTTTGACTTGTCATTCCATTAAGGTTTACTCGTCTGTTTGTGGTTTGCATTTTAGTGCAGTGAAAAGCCATTTATATGTGATAGGTTAGGTTAGGTTAGGTTAAGGTGGCTGTCGAGCAAGGCTAGACACACTTAGACCATAGTTGGTCCATTGTGATACCACAGGAATCTTGAAACTCTTCTTCCTATTCGTTGAACCACTTAGAGCTCCTTACGAAGCGTGCGAGATCAATTATGTCAACATTTACCAGATCATTAGGATCGTTGAAGTAGTATTCTCCGAGATGGAGTTTACGTCGTTGGGATAGAGCAGGGCAAGTGCAGAGGAGATGAGGAATCGATTCTTCCTCTTCTTCATCCATACAGCTTCTGCAGAAATCATTTGAGAATACTCCAAGCCTCGTTGCGTGCTTGCCTATCAAGCAGTGACCGGTGATGACACCTATGACGGAGCTGATATGCAGTCTGCTTAGAGATATTAAACTCTTCGAGCGCTTCAGGTCCAACCTTGGCCACATCTGTTTTGTCGCTATACAGGTGGAGATGTTGTTCCACCTAAGGTTTGTTTTCTCTATTGCATCCTGCTTCAGCATAAGTTTACATGTAGCAATGGGTATACCTATATCTGACCTATTTGGTGAAATAGGTAGTATTGTTCCACTTCTGGCGAGTTCGTCAGCCCTGCAATTTCCTGGAATGTCCCTATGGCCCGGCACCCAGCAGAGGTGAAAATTAAACTGATGTGCCATCTCAACGAGAGATGATCGACAGTTAAGGGCTGTTATTGAGTTGGTAGAGACAGATTCCAGGGATTTTATGGCGGCTTGGCTATCCGAGAAGATGCGGATATCTGTGTTAGATATCACGTTTCTTTTAAGCCAAGATAGTACTTCTTTTATCGCCAAAAGTTCCGCCTGGAACACGCTACAGTGATTGGGAAGGCGAAAGGAGAGATTTAAATTCATCCTGTCTGAGTACACACCTCCACCAACCCCGTCATCAGTTTTTGATCCATCCGTATAGAAGTGGATTGATTCATCTTCCAGAAATGCCCGATCCTCCCAGATAGATCTGGAGGGTATGGTGACCTGGAAGTTTTTATCGAACTGTAACTGGGGGATGGTGTAATCAATGTTACTTGGAATTGTTCCGATAGAATTCAGAATAGTGGAGTGACCAATATCATTATTTGTCCACTGTGAGGAGGCTTTAAGACGAATGGCTGTGCTTGCAGCTGTGATAGGTATGTCCTTTTTGACATAATTGCGACTATATGGGGAATAAATACATTCTCAGTGGGACATCCAAAGCAGAACGATAAAACCGCTTTAATCTTAATCTGAATTCCTATTACATTCTGTGACGTGACAGAAAATCGTTCCAATAACACGCATTGATTTGGACGTTTAATTATTTTTTGTTTTTCTTTTACTCATTAATAAGCTTTTCAAAAAGGAATTGGTTAAATTCTTTGATAAAATAAAATTGATGAAATTGTATATAAAACACTGATTCAATAAATACTGTATCTGCTGTTTATTTTTTTCAGAAGAGGAGAACTTTAAATGGAATTTAAACACAGAAAAATGTTGTTAATATCAATGAAATCGGTGTTATTTGACAGATAATTTAATGTCATAAATAGGTGTGTTCCATTGCGCCTTGCAAAGTACTTTTTGGTAATTCCCAGTAGATGCTGAATTGAACGCCTGTATTCTGCCAAAAGTAAAATCTAACCTCAATATCAAAGTAATTTTGGTAATTTTGTATTTGTATTTTATTTTAAATTTGAAAAACGTTAGTATCAACAAATCACTACGTAATTTCTTTCTACTGATGGTGATTTTTTTTGCGTTAATACGTTTTCTACAGCTTCTAAATGTTTTAAGCAGTAGATACTGGAGCCTAATTTATAGAACTTCATGTTTGAATATGATTTCGGGCATGTTGATGACGCGTCTGGCGCGTACATGGCGTTATCTGTAGGTCGATTTTTCATACACTCTTCGCAGTAAGTCAGACTGTATTTCGGCATTAACTCATAATGGCAATTGTTTCTTGTTTATCGTTGTGGTCATGCGACTTAACAAAAACATATCTCCACACAAATAATCTAATAACGTCAAAGCGCAGTAACCAGGCGGCCAGTTAGCAGATCCATTCCTATAAATTAATCGTTTTTATCAAATGTTTCATTCAGCAAATTAATTATATCGCGTCCTGTATGGCATGTCTCTTTATCGCTCAACATTGGGTGCGTTCAAAGCATATTTGAATTTTTGGAGTAACTGATTTACCAGCGCTGTCATAAGGAGTTCTGAAAATTCCGATAATAGCTAACTTTTTATGACAGCTGGCCAATCAGAAGCACCAAAAATTCAGAATTCTGAAAATTCAGATATGTGTTGGACGCACACATTGACTGTAACATTCGGACCATAATTATTTTTAAAAGCACAGGAACCAATGATTCCATCAATATAGTATAAAGCGTACCAAACTTGACTTTCTGTTGTGACAATGGCTTATGGATTATCATCGCTTTGAATGCGTCAATTTTGTTTATTAACAGAGCCACTAAGCTGAAAATGTCCTTTATTATTAAGATCATAAAATGCACTAAACTTTAAAAATTTGCTAACGTTACTCCGGCAAACATTACTCCAAACTTACCTTAAAATACGGTGTTCACTTTGGACTGTCTCCTACAAATTTTTTTTGACGTGTATCCAACTTATATTATACTTTCTCACCATGAAGTGGGAGTGAGCAAAAGCACAGAGACGTCAAAAAAAAAAACGGAGCCGACAGTTCAATGTGAACACCGTCAAGAACACAACAAGAAGTGTTGCCACTGCCTCTAAAAAATAAAAAATAAAAAATAAAAACGTGGACTCTCCTGGGTGCGACGTTACGAGGTCACACTTCATAGTAGGATTTTGAGTCTTTTCAGTGACAAAAAACTGAAGACCCCTTTCAAGAATACTGGCCGGTTTTTGATCCGTGCACGTATAGTAGTCAACAACGTATGGACGACTTCGCAAACGGATCCAAATATGGATCCTCAAAACTGCGCTTGGACAAACGTTGATGTTTACACATTTTAACCGTGAGTTCCGGGCACTCACACAATTTTTAATCAATCTTTCTTGCTAGATCCTTAGGAATGGGGACCTATAAATATTTAAAAATGTTCTTGATGGGATGACACCAAGCTTTCAAAAGTTCATTCAATTATAGTTACCGCTAGGTATATCTTGTGTACTATCGGCTATCTAAATTCATAAACAAATTTTCTGAAAAATATGCCTTAAATGTTCCATACAAATTAATCAGTACACTTAGAAAATTACTATATGGGCTTCTTTTATATATTCTACTAAGGGGTGATTTTTAAGCTGGTTTGGTTTTGGCAACACTGGTTTTGACAGCTGACGTGTGTTTAGTACCTTGTGTCACTGTCAAACAGTTTCAGTTTGGTTTGCAATTTAACCATGGATCGTCT
The DNA here is from genome assembly GCA_932273885.2 of Leucozona laternaria. NCBI lineage: Eukaryota > Metazoa > Arthropoda > Insecta > Diptera > Syrphidae > Leucozona > Leucozona laternaria. Next base: position 128,370,228 of record OW026367.1, on the reverse strand, counting down.
TACAAATGAACAACGCTTGCAAATTATTGAATTTTACTATCAAAATTCGTGCTCGGTTCGAAATGTTCATCGCGCGCTGCTTGTGTTCAGCGATGAGGCTCATTTTTGGTTGAATGGGTACGTAAATAAGCAAAATTGCCGCATTTGGAGTGAAGATCAGCCAGAAGCATTGCAACAGCTACCAATGCATCCCGAAAAAGCCACTGTTTGGTGCGGTTTATGGGCCAGCGGCATTATTGGGCCTATTTCTTCAAAGATGATGCGAATCGCAGCGTTACTGTCAATGGTGAACGCTACCGAGCGATGATAACAAACTTTTTTTTGCCCGAAATGGAAGTTCTTGACTTGCATGATATGTGGTTTCAACAAGACGGTGCCACATGCCACACAGCACGCGAAACAATGGCGCAATTGCGAGGCGAGTTTGGTGAACAGTTAATTTCACGTTTCGGGCCGGTCAATTGGCCGCCTAGATCGTGCGATTTGACACCATTAGATTATTTTTTGTGGGGGTATGTCAAGGCTAATGTCTATAGGGACAAGCCCGCTTCGGTTGACGCACTGGAAGCCAACATCCATGCATTCATTCGTGAGACACCGGCCGATATGTGTGAAAGAGTATGCCAAAATTGGACTCAGCGGATGGGCTACCTGAGACGCAGCCGCGGTCAACATTTGCATGAAATTATCTTTAAACATTAAATTGCAAGGTTCAAACTATCGATTCAAATAAATAATTCATTCATTTTTTCGAATTTTTTGTGTTTTTTTTTTTAAAAAAGTTCTAAACCTCTTAAAAAATCACCCTTTACATTCTAAATCCCATTAGAACAGAAATATCCTATAAACAAATTAATTTCAAACCTAAAACAAATGAAAACGCAAGACAAAACATCAAGACGATATTTATGTACATACATAGCTATATGGAATTATTTTTTGTACGTGCTAACAATATATATTGTTAGAATGCTCTCATGCAAGATCTTAGTACAAACACAACAAGTCAACTGACAAAGAGAAATTATAGGTATACGAATATAGTTCTTACAACTATGTATATGGATGTGTAGTTGTAGGAAAGTATAGTGATGGTAATGACGCCTTACATACTATTTTCTATATCTCCAACAGACTCATCCAATTTGCATATTCTACTGTGAAATTATTCGTTTATCACTACCAGCATCCCCTGTGGAGGTCAGACAATCTCCTCCGCATCCAGCTGTACCGGTATGGAATTCCTGATTCAGAACACAAAAGTCCACCAGCAAATAACGTAAGCAAAATTAATGCGAACAGAACTGCAGCAGGGAGGTAACACTGCTTCTCCAATTCTCCCCCATCACAAAATCATCATCATCATCATCATAGAACATCAGGTATACAATGGGTTGGGTCCTGAAACTAAATTTGCATTTATCCAATTCTCTTGCAAAACAAAACATAAACTGCAGGGACACGACAAAACGTTCATCCGAATGAGCAAATTGATTTCACCAGGCCATTGCACGTGCAATCAGTCTGGCAAATCTGACAGAAATCGTAATAATTTGTCTCCGGAGAAATTTTATTATTCTTAGTTATTCTTTCTCTGGGAATACGAATACATTCGGACTGTTGTTAGTGTGTGAAATGAGTAAATTGATTCCAATCACAAGGACATCTTTGTGGTTTTATTATTCCATTGGAAGTTTTTCTATCTTAAATCGCTTAAGATGGCGCCAAGAGAAAATAAATATTTACTATGAAATCAAATCAGGCACACGGGGCGGGAAACTTTGAATCTCAGAGAAAAGTACTTTGCGACAAACAAAAATTCTATAATGCCTAATGGTTTCCAACAATAATCAGTAATGGACACGAATTTCTTTGACAAAAACATGGCCTGGGGGTCACATTCAGTAGAAGTTGTCCTTTTTCCTTTGAATCAATCTTAATAAACGTCCGATCTGGGTTTTGAGGCGGCCCAGCCGGAAAACATTAAATTTCTCTTCACACTTATTCTCATGTTCACTCTTCAGTTCATTTCATTTCGCAGAGGACCTCAGCACTGATTAGCTATAACGGAGAAACATTATTTGAATAATTTAACTTGAAAAATCTTCATTTAAACTTTTTCACTTTTAAATTTATAATCAAGAAGTCTTGTTGTATTAAAGTTAATAATGTTGTGGCAATCATTACATTTTCTTCCTTCTTAAGCTTTTCTAATATAATTTGAGAAACTTTCTTCTTATAGTGATTAGTGCGCGTGAAGCCATAAGAAGTGGGTAAAAGAAAATTTGCTGAGGGGAAAATTAATATACAACAAAAAAAAATCAAGAACGCTTTATAAAATACTTCACGATGCTTTTAACTTTAAGGAAGCAGAGCAGAGTCAAGGTCATAGTGTGAGATGGTATATGGGTGGATAATGAAACGAGAAGGAGTGAAAAAAAGCGCATTTAATTACGTGGGAATATTTAAACGGTTCTGTTTGCTCTTTTTGCTGCTGGGATAAATCCATAAGTTTTAAAGCATTTGTGTTTGTGTATCTTAGGGGCGGAAGGACCACCCCATAGTGTATGTATTGTATATACGTGTTCATGTTGAAAGGTAGAAATCCGATGTCGAACGTCATTGATTATCATGTTTTCTATAAGTTTTTAAAAACCCTCCGGTTACAAATCATAACCACAGAGTATTGAGCTCAGTAAAACAATAGTTCAGTGAAAATGAAGATTAAGGAAAAAGAATTAATAAGGCTCTTTTTCCAGCTCAAGAGACTCACAGAGGCAGTTTTTTTGTTCAGCCCTACAACTATTTAGTACAGCAAAACTGTCAATTGCAATTCTTTGAAACTAACTTATTTTTCTTTTAAAAAATTATGTAATTTTACAGTATTCTTTAGCTTATTTCTTTGCATAAAAAATGAAAATAAATATATTTAACAAAAATGTTATTTACAATAATATCACAATCTATAAGTATTACTGTCAGTAAACTGTAATGCCTATCACTGGTCTAGCATATCGAATCCCACATAAGAAATTATTTTTTCAGGGTTTCTGTGACAAATTCAGCGCCGGGGTCTAAGAACCCCATATGTGGGATATTCGCAAAAAAGTATGCTACCAAAAAAGTCTTGCGTTCGAAAAAGATCAACTAGTTTCAAAAATTATTCAGTCATGGAAAATTTTAAATCAATGGTTAAAGTTTTTCAATGTCACCAGCAATTTTTAGCTATTTTCGCAAAAAAAAATTTACCATCTGAAAGGTCTAAGTGATCTCATGAAATGTCAACTAATTTCAGTACCTAATTGATGAGCCATAGGTTTTTGTCAAAGAATTTGTAAAGCTTTTTTCAAGTTCACAATCCAAACGACCTTGAAACACTTTAAAATTTCTTAAGAAAGAATTTATGACATTTTATATGGCATACTTTGTTTGCGAATATCCCACATAGAAGGTGCTAAGATACGGGAACCGACAAATTCTTGTTGGTAAACGCATCACTTGAAAACAGCTGGACCGATTATGGTCATTTTAGTAATAGCCCGATTAGGACGTCTGTGAAGCTAGGACAACAAATTTCGCGTAGACTAATTAGCAGAGTTTTTGGCATTTCTGTTCTGGATTTTACAGTTTATCAAATAGTCAGTGTAATTGCTTCACTGTGAAGTTTGCATAACATGCTGTTTTTTTTTCAAAAACAGGGCGAGTTATCAATTTGAAACAAGGTTCAAAATTTACATTTTTTTCAGTTCCAGAAAAGCCTCGAACCAAAATTTGAATCCTTATTTAAAAAAAAAAAAAGTCATACTGTGTCGCTGTGAAGTGAAGGAACCGCGTTTCACTCTTAAGTTAGCGATGAAGTATGAATCATTTTTTTCTGATCCCTTAGCATGATTTTTAAAGTGGTTTGTAGGAAACGCCGGCCCAATAATCTGTTCTACTTAATTTAATTTAATTTTTAGCCAAGAAAGTCCAAGTGAGAACGAGGAGTTAAAGATTTAATTTGCAACTTCTTGGAAAATAAGTGAAATCTAAAAATTTCATCTAAAAAAATGAATATTTTATTTCTTATACAAATTTTATTCAACATTTCGTTCAAAGTCTATAGCTCTAGAGTTTTATACGTTAAGCTTTCCATCTCGCGAAACTAAAAAGATAATTAACATCAATTGAAAGTGTCTTTGGCAGATGCATATACTTGTGCATTTAGCTTCAACCACTGTTACACCACAGTTAATTATTTAATTGGGTTAAACGTTCATGAATTGGTGGTCCTTTTTGTTTTGAGCCATCCCGTTCTGATCGGCAACTTCCTTTTTTTTCTTCATTCTATTTTATCCCCATGTAACAAATTAAAATCAGATTCAACTTCCTCGTGGTTTGACTCGTCAGCCGACGCCGCCGAGTCACTTCTTTTCAAAACTGATCACCAAAAAAATATACTAAAAATAAAATACAGCACAGGACAATAAAAAAATAGAAAACAAAAAGCTTTCGATTTGGCTGATCATCTTTCCTAATAACCGGAAGCCCATAGCTGATCCTTTGTCTGGCAAAGCAAGCGACGACGGCAGCCAAGGTACCAACAAACCCCAAAATACACACACAATACATCACACTATAATCTGTCCAATAAAAATTGGCAGTGTAGGCAAGATAGGACGTTTGCCTCTCATCTGGCCACAGTGGATTGCACCTGTCCTTCATTAAAGCTTTCACAGGGTTGTCGCAGTGCACACGATTACACTCATCATTAAAAGCTTTTTCTTAAAGCTCAAAAATCAAAAGCACCTTAACAGAAACTCAAGGAAAAAAGCTGAACGAATTACCAAGTGCACACGGGTAACTCTGAATGTACATCAATCAGCAGCCAATCGCCATTGGCCACAGCAATTCAGTGCACATGCACACTCAGATCTGCCTTGAATAGGACGTTGGGTTTGTGTCAGATGCTATTGGAAATTCACGGGCGGGCAAACACTTTTTTGGAGGAGTTATTTCAATTGAATATGGTGCAAAAATATGGTACGCTACTGATTTTGAAAAAGCTTTCCCATAAGACGTGTACTGCCTATTTTTGTTGGACATAGTATAGGTAAGAATCAATATATTTTTTTAAATTTAACAAAACATATTGTATTGTCAGGAAATTGCTTTCGGGGTTCGTTTTCCAAATATAATTTTTTGGGTTCTCATATATCGACACCGAGTGGCAACCTAAAACGGATTCGGGGCAAGATCCTAAGGGGCAAAAATCTAATTAATCCTAATCCATGCAATCTTCTATGCAAAAATAAAGTGAGTCTACGAAAATGTTTTTTTTCTTTTTATTAGAAGGACCAATACCAATTGGTCAACTTTCGCTGAAAGTAATTTTGACAACGAAAACGAAAATTGAATTCTTGAAGAAGACTTGCAAGCGAAGTTGTGCGGCAATCTTCTAAAACAGATCGGTTCCTTTTCTCTTAGCGACGCGACGTGCGTTCAAAAGTAAAACTTTGAGGAAGGTCAGGATTCTGGTGAAAGTCAGGATCTCTGAAAAGGATGCGAGTGATTCAAACATCACACTCCAAAAATACACATAGGTAAGAAAAAAGGTTCTAATATTAAACAGTAATAGAAACGTCTTAATTCATTTGTCCAGACGCAGCAAAGTCAAGAAAAGAGAAAAAAACAGACCACTCAGGAGATCCCTGTTTCATCTTTCTAGCAGGCGCAGGCATCCCTAAGGAAAAAAATAAAGATAAAGTGAATTGAAACAAAAAATTAAAAAAAATCCAAGGAAAGTGAAAAATGTAAAGGGTCGGCCTTGGATAGTATTTTTGGTGGACTGGCTAGTTAAAGTGACTCTTTTGTTTCCTAAGAATAAACAAGAGGTGAGAATGCATGCAGATTAAGAAGACATTTTAAGAGTGTCGCTTTGTGCTCTTGGGTGCATTTCTCAACCAAAAGTCGAAGAGGTGTTACGTATGTGAGTATAGAAATAATCTTAACAACACATGCTGAGTTGCAAAGTTTAATTATTACATTACAGGTTTCAGTAAATCTAACCACTGCCACGCCCACTTTTATTATATTTGAGTTTTCTCCTTACTTAAAAACCATAGGAAGCTGTAATTTTGCATTAAATCTCTCATTAATATAACGCATGACATATATCTATATGTATGCAATTTGTTAAAAAAATCCGCCGACTTCCACTCCTTTTTTCTTACATGTTCTTGAGTGTATATGTATACGTATTTAACATCAACAGATATCTGAAATTTTGTAATTGAGTTCTCTTGAAATTGAGGCATAATATTTTTTTTTTTTTTTTGGATATCCACCCTCCATCACTCCTACTATCCTTGCTTTTGAGTTTTGATAACAACGTCTCCTCTAGAATCATGCATACTTTTCATATATGTAAGTTTGAAATTTTGAACTTAAATTTTTTTTTTCAAAATCGGTCTTTTTTTCTATAGGTACCTGAATATTTTTTTCCTTTTTTAGCTATAATAAAAATCTGAAATTTTGTACTTAAATTTTCTATAAAACATGACGTGGGTAATAATTGTTTTGGAAATTAGCCTACAGCCAATTTTCATATTGTTGAATTTTCTATATTTGTATATTGATATTCATTGACTCTATAAAGCTGAAAATACATATTCAAGATATCTGTGACCTAAAGCATTGTTATTCGTAAATCCGCCTACTACCACTCCCATTTTTCCCATATTTGGGTTTTATCCTCATTAAACGTGCGTCGTCGTGTCCCTAGAAAAATGAAATGTTGAATATTAGATATCTTGAGCAGAAATCTTTACGCATGTTAAATATTTTTTAAATCCACCAAAAATAATTTTAAATTTGTAAACATTTTTGTATAAAATAAAATTTCAACTTTTCTAATATTTATAAAGAATAAGGATATATATTTCTTTTGAAAATTCCGTTTTATGCTTACCTAACCTCTTTTCTTCCAGTTGTTAAGATTACTTTATAAGCTCAACACCTCATTATATTAAACATAATCATGAATAATGGAAAAAAACGATATTCTTAACTTCCACATCCAGAAACCTCTAATTTTGTGTCTAGCTCATTACTCAAAGCGGTGAAGTAAAAGTAAAATCTTCCCACAAAAAAAAAAATAAAACGACTTTAAGTAGAAAAAGACGTGAAACAATGCCTTTTCGTGAAGTATAAAAAACGTGTGAATCTTATTATAGGCAATCAAAGTCGTAAAAGGCACTTAAGTCCATTACCAGGATTGTAGCAATCCCTGTTTGCTATCTCTACGGAAATGAATAAATTTAAGAATCGATAAAAATAAAATTTGCAACTTCTGGTTGAGGTATGTATGTGAAGCTCTATTTTAACAATTCAATTCATCTTGCTTCCTTATTCAACAGTTGAGAAGCTTGAATAACTTACATATAATATATGTATACACCTATACCTATATATAAATGCCTCTCACCGATTTTGGTCCTCTTATTCATATGCCAAGCACATTTTCCATTATATTCCATTTGCATAAATTAAATGCCACATCCAAGTTATCCCGGTTCCCGATGCTTCTTTCCATCAGTTTCATCAAATGGGGCGTCTTCGTCACAACAGTTGACGCCAATTAATTTATTCCTTGCTCCTTTTTTTTTTTTTGCTGAGATATATCTCTGCATCCGAAACCGAATCACAGAAGCGATTACATCACCAAACAACGACTCAACCGAGCAAAAATTCGTTGATGATATCATGTCCTTAACCCAATAATGGAATAAAAAAAAATAACCAGGACCCAGTGCGAAATGGAAATAACTCCTTCTCTGTATATTCCAAAAACAGAAGTTTTTGTACGTAACGCAACGCAACCCGAGTAAGTGTTCCAGGAATAAGCTTGGTCATGTTCGAGACTAGAGTGACTATGGTGGGTGATTGTGACTGTGACAGAATGTCTGCCTCAGATATTCGTTAGCTTTTATATGACATTTGGCAGGAATCTGCCTTTTTGCAATAAATGTTGGCACTAAGTATGCCGTATGGCCTTTTGATATATCTGGATTTAATATTCCATGGTTCTGCGTTAAGGTATGTCCTCGAAAGCTCGAAGGGAGGGCAAAGTGAACAGTTAGTTGAAGGCAATATGTTGCAATGAAACAACCGCAGGCCCGTTAAGGATACAAAATAAGAATCACTTATGGGAATGTGAAGCGAATACCAATTGACATCTCCGCAGTGTACCAGAGCTAAAACACAGAGTTTAAACAAAAGAAATGATTTTATTTTGTTTTTTTTTTGTTTACGATTTTTCTCTTTAAATCACATTATCATGAATTGTTATAGAAACATCCAAAATTGGAAGTCAAAAGCCAAAATACTTTTAAAAAAACAATAACTAACGAAAGTTAATTTTTGTGTGACAACACACTCGCATTAAGCCTGCAAAGCTTACGTACCATCATATTAATATTGAAGGTTTGAATATAACAACAACCACTTGAGTGAGCTATAACCAAGTCATTATATAGGCTGGAGTTATAGCTGTTCCACGTAGTGCGATTGAATTTGAAGATGTTTGGTCTATGTTCAACAACTCTCAGCTGGGCAAAAAGCTTTTTCAAATTTAAATTGAATGTAAATGGAGTAAGAACCACTAATAGGAGTCTAAATGGTCGGTCTGGCAGCCTTGAAATAGCTATAACTCTAGCCTATAATGACTTGGTGATAGCTCACTCAAGTGGTAATTGTTTCATTCAAACCTTCAATAATTATCTACCCTTCAATTTAAGTTTCAAAAATTTTCTTGAAAACCTACAACCATTTCATTTTTTTTAAATCATTGATTCACCCAAAACACACAATTTCAAAATTGTGGTTTAAAAGTTAGGATACATTTAACTCAAACAAATTAATCTTACTGGAAACACAAAAAAAACTTTACCTCCTTCCATTCCATTTGTGGCTGTGTGGCTATATGGTTGTGGCTGGAGTTGTAGGTTACATATTTTAAAAAGTTCGTTGGAAATTTGTCCGTGGATTCTGTTTTTTGCATGATGCTGATTAACAAAATTTGCTTGAACGGGTTTCCAACGCGCAGTCCCTTGGTGCTATCCAGGTTAAGGAAAACAGGGCGGTTCTTTAAGAAAATCGAATATTTATAATAATGAATTACAGCTTTTCCAAACCCTTCAAACTGCTGCTAGATCATATTTCCACTCCGGTCAAGTTGTCATGAGGCTTATACAATTAGAGTCGAACTCAATGGTTTCATTTTTTCTTCGTCAATACTGCAATATTTATAAGAGGTATGGTAGAGCAATAAAGACATTTCATCATGTGAATGTGCCATAATTTTTACAAATGGCATCGAGTGTCATATGCCATATGTCATCAGAGTGATAAATAGAGATAAAGAGTTAGTTGACAACAAGTAACATGATGCCTCCACTTGGCATGAACGATGCTCGGATTATGAACATGTCTAGAAAAAATCCAATGGAGGCACAAAAATTAATGTCCGTTTCACGTATGTGGTGGTTAATGTTGAAGGACAATGGTAGAACTAGTTGTTTAAGGAATTCTGTATGTTTCCCTGTATGTTAAACAACATGATATAATTTGCCCATTGGAAAAAAATCGCTGATTGTTGATTGGATTGTGGTTGTGATGTTGGCCACCTGTATGCCCAATGGAATCAGGGTGTAGATAATGGAGCGATACACACTTGAAGTATGTGGAATTGTTGTTACTGCTTCTGACCAATTTGGGGTCTATTTGTTTTAACGCAGCGTGAATTTCGTCGTTCTTTCGAAGATCTTTCTTTATAAAGTGATGCAAACCATTCATACCAAATGCTGCCTGCAAATCGTCAATTGAGGTAAACTAAGTCCCACACTCTGTTAAACCTGGTGCAAGAAGAGGATGAATCCATATCCATTTGACCATCAAATAAACTTTCCATGAAAACAGAGCCTAATTGTTTAATTTCTGTCAAAACGGCAGCGGCAGCCAATTCACTTTACGAAATTACTTATGAAAAACCTATGTATTCAAAAGAAGAATAAAATAAATAACGAGCATAATTTTTAATTATTTCTTAAACTTGACTTAGCAGAATATCCAATTTTTTAGAATCCGAAAGTGCGATTTATTTTTTTGTAGCGCAAGTAATTTTAAGCAATTAGTTAGTTTCCAACAACTATTCACTGCCGGGTGTTTTATCTATATTTTTAAGAATCCAACAGAGTGAGTAATCAGCAATAACTTTGCAGCTAATTATTATAAATACTTTTTAGTTTTAATTCTCGAAAGTGTCCTTCTAACTTTATACACCTTCATTTGAGGTATTTCGATCAAAAAAATATTCTGGGATGTAACCACAGCTTCACCTGGATGTCACCTCTGAGATTTCACGTTAAGTAGACAGTAAATACTTCATTTTTCAGTCACAAACAGCCTCAACTAAAAATACCTTCAATTCCTTTTAACTAGTAGAAATTATTAAAGAAACATTTAAAATTACTTTAAATACAACGCAGTAAAGAGGTAGTCCATTTAACGAACCCTAACTAAGATAACCAAAAAATCACTTGAATCACAAAGTTATAGGTCTACCTTACAGCTACATATACCTACCCCTCATACTTTATCATCATTAAATTATAAAGCCTTAACTTTTTAAGTGGTTTTCAAGTTATGGACGTCAAAAACATGAACACATCAAAGCAAAAACATATTTTTTTTTTGTTGATTGAAATTATTTTGGTGTGAACAACATACGTGACCTACAAAGGTTGCAAAGCAGTCGTTTTATTAAAGCCCAAGTATTTTTCTGCATATCTACCACTAAGCAAAAACAATTCGTTTTCTGTAGATTTAGGGATTCATTTGAGTTTTGTTGCTTTAAAATTAGATGTTTTTTTTTATATTCCACTTCTATTGTGAGTTGGAAAATTTGTTGGTAATTAGTTCACCACAGGGAAGCGTATGAAATAGAATCTGTACTTGCATCAATAAATTGATTTTTCATCGAAAAATTTAATTATAACCCTTTTCATAAGCATCCACCTCTCTAACGAAATAAATTGTATCAAATAAAAATAAAAAGGGAAATAAGCTGCGATTGAATACTCTTATAAAAGGAAACAATTTTTATTTTTTACGCCAACTCTTAACTAAACTAAACTCAAAATAAAACATTTCCTATACGAAAAAAAAAACACAAATGTTCCACAACCACATACGCCACCGCACACCCTCAGCAAGGTTTACATAAACTTAAAAATAAAAAATGGTTGCGCGACAGCAATGACTTTTTCTAGGCAGGTACAATCAAAGGGGTTTTCCATTGCAGCTGGTAGATTTTGGCCACAGTACACAAATCTAAGGTAATATATTGCGCAGGTTGTCAGTCAGAAATTAAACATGGCGGCTCGATAACTATAGAAACAACAACAAATATAAGCGTTTTGACAAGTAAAGAGACACTGGATCCGCCATTTTCACAAATGTAATATGTGTACTGTGGCGGCCATGTTATTTTGGTGACATCTGTCAAATCTGTTGTTTGTTATTCAGTTAAGTTACGATTAGTTAAGTTAAAATATTATCCCAAAGTTGCTAAGTCGTGTGTATTTTAGGTCATTCTGACGTCAGAGAGTCAACACGTTGACCATTGGCTTTGACCCTCTAATCGTAGCTTTACTGATGTAAATGGCAAGTTGCACAATTGAACAGCACGATCAAAATGATAAAACTTTATTATCAAAATCCATTGTGGCCCATTTTACGGTTTATATGGTTGGCCTTCTCAGCCGACTATTCAACGTTTGGTGGCCAAGATGGAGTCGAGTGATGTTCAGCTATACAGCCTAAATATAGCCCTAAACGACGAACATGCTCGCTAAACTTGTTCGTGCTCGCTATATTTTCGTCATTTCGAATTTGTGGTGTTCGTTGGCTTCGATGTTCGCCGTGTAGGCCATGTGCGAGCAAACCTCATTTTTGCTGCGAACGTCGTTGATGATGTTTTTCACGTTATGTTTATTCATTGAAGAATCAGAATGCAATGAATGTTCGCCAAATGTGTTCGCCGTGTAGGGAATAACGCAAACAAACAAGTTTGGCAAGCATGTTCGTCGCTTAGGGCTACTTTAAATGGATGAATCGATTTTCTTTAAGCTTGGTGCGTAGCGTTTTCTGGACATTCTACCAACACGTTTTTTTTAAAATTTTTTGAAGAACCAATATTAACGGTAGGTACTTGCCATGCATAATATGTGGGGAGTAAGGAAAAACCTAGAAGATTTTAAACACACATTTTTCTTATTACAAAAATACCGGTAAAACCATGATTTATAATTACCATTAAAGAAAATATTATTTTTCTCGAAAACGACTGCTTCGACTACATGAGTCCAAAACTTGCACTTTATCGCAAGTTAAACACTCGCTGACCAAATACTAATTAAAGTAGGTATTTTGAGGAAATTTATTTTCCAAAAATGACACATCCTTCAATAGTATGGTGCAAACAACATACCGCATAAAAAGTCTTAACACAATTTGCAACTTTTTTTTTATTTTATTTTCCTCCAATATGTAGAGGAATATTATTGTCGTCCTATTTGCCATTATCAAAGTTTTTTTTTCGTTCACGGAATTCCCTTCCAACTCATTTGTCCGGAATTACAATAACAATTCGAATAAGTACGTATATTTCCAATTGTTGTCCATCTTTGTACTTTCGAGTGGGTAGTATGATATTACTCTCTGGGTACTTTCAATGATTGAATCAAATGGTGTGGACTTAAAAAAAAATAAAAATTATATTCAAAATCAATAGGTTTAATGTCCGAGTTAAATAAAAAAAATCCAAGGGAGTCACAACTATGTATACATAGGCATTATTGGATTTATGAAATTTTCTGTCTGGTGATTCATTTCATTCGGTTGACCTAGCAAAACAAAGAAAAGAAGGACAATTAAAATGATAATCTCGTCTAAATATGTTTTTTTTTTTTAATATTTACAAAAGAGCAAAAAACACCATTAGGTACATTTTATGGTATATAATCTCCTTGTTGTTTGTTATTCATTTTGCTTTGATTTAATTGTAATTCAAAATGATTGCGGGAAACCATTTGGTGCGCATGAAAAAACTTTTTCATTATTCACAAAAAAAAATAAAAAAAAACACACATTTCCAACCCAAAAACCGACATCCAAACCCGCAAACTAATAAGGGACCATGGCCTTACAACAATCAATTCACTTTTTGCCTCAAAATTTAACCATAACAGAGGGTACAATGGGCAGGACTATTATCAGTGCGGGTATAGTGTATATACAGCAAAGTCAATATCATAAAAATAGAATGGGAGTTTAGTAAAACACAAAAAAAAAGGTTCATGGAACTTTTGAAAATTATTTCAATGCTGGTTTTTGAAAACTTTCTGAAACAATTTCTGTTGGAGAAACGGAGTCGGTTGCCTGCAAAAGAACTTAAGCACAAAGTCAGGAAGTGCATGATGTGCTGTGTGAATTTTGTTTATTTATATGTTTCAAAATTTAAATGTGTTTCCCGAGCCCGACACATAGGGACATCCGAATAACAATCAAAAACAAAAATATTGAATCCCTCGATGTTAAAATTTGAATAAAAACTTGCAAGGAAATTTTTTTTAAATTACCAAAAACTCTCATATCATAAGGAGCACTGTGTGGCAACTTTAAATAACGAGGGGGAGCGAACAAAAATTTTTAAATCAATATCCTTTCAAAATCAACATCCTTGTACGCCGCGTAACGCAAAAAATAAATAAAAATATGCACGACTGGGTCGCACGAACTTGCTCTTATGCGCGACCACATTGTGGTTCTATAGTCTGAAATAAATTAGCTATAGGAGCATATATTTTATCCATTTGCCAAATCTTAGTTTAGTTTCAGGTGGTATTATGTGAGTATACAAAAATTAACAATATAGCCTAGTGTTGCACATATGCAATATGCATATAAGGAAATTATACTATTTAAACTGGTAAGTTGCTTAAATCAACAAAATTAGAAAGAAATTGATTAAAATACTTTGTATCCGTTTTAACCCAACGCGATGTACACCATCTGAATTCTTATATAAATCTTTATTTATGAGAAAAAAATTTTGAAAATCGTAGGAGCGGTTTTAAAAATAATTAATTTTTTATACACAAAATTTTGTTAACATTTTTGAGAAAAATAATTGGTACGCCAATTTAAAGAATTTATTAATGTTGCGTTAAAAATTGAACTTCACAAAAAAATCTGCTACCAGTTTTCAAAATATCGAATTTTCAAAAAATAATTTTGATTTTTTTTTAAAAAATCCAAAAATCATTTTTTAGAAAATTTTGATACGCACTTTTATTTATATTTGTTACAAGCTTCTGTATAAAAAATCTAATTTTATTCGGTTGATCAAATGTTGAGATAGTCGAAAATCAAAGAAACCGTTCTATGAGAGGTACTGTTAATAAACCTAAAATATAAACTTTAAAAATTTTAAATGATAGATCGTACTAATTTTAACACACAAAAAAACTTTTATGAAAATCGTAGGAGTCGTTTTTGAGAAACAAAATATTTTTCTTAACGGTTTTTTAACATTTGTATGGGAGGCACCGTTATTTTTGAGTATTAGAATAATTTTTGTCAAAAATCTTCTAGATAAAGTTAAAAAACTGCTATTTACCAAGTTTAATAAAAATCGACCAGGTCGTTTTTGAAATATTGAGTTTTCAAAAAAAAATATTAAAACTTTTTTTAAAAATCTAAAAACTATTTTTTTGAAAATTTTGGTACACAATATTATTTAGAATGTGTCAATACTTCTTCATAAAAAAATTGATCAGAATCAGTTTAACCGTTTTCGAGAAAAGCGAAAATCAAAAAAATGGTTCTTTGGGAGGTACCATTAATAACCATTTTTCGGAACCATTTTTTTTATTAAACGGCAACTTATAACTATTTAAATTTATTGAGTTCTTAAAAACAAATTCGGTAGCGCTGGATTTGAGAAAAATAAGTTTTTCCTTTTTGGCCAAGAAATTTTGTATGACTGCTACTGTTAATTTTGGTCCTAAAAAAAAAGAGAAAAAAACGGGTGGGGGGAATGTCCAAAAAACGCTAGGTACCAAGTTTAAAGAAAATCGACCCATCCGTTTAGGCTGTAGTCGAACCGACAGACAGACAGACAGACAGACAGACAGACAGACAGACGGACGTTTTTGCGAGACCCACTTTTTTTGACTTCTCCATCATCGTAATGTAAAGTTTGATCAAAATCTCGAGTTCGATTTTTTGTACGAATCCATAACTTCCCATATAGTACCTATATCGCAAGTAAAAAAAAAATTGCTCTAAGGGTATAAAAAGTTCGTGAAAAAAATTACAACCAAACCTCAACATCCGAGTGGCTTAACGCTTAAGGATACGCATATCTTTAGTTTTTTTGCTTAGAAGCTTACATACATTTCCGGGATATGCAGAGGATGTAAAAAAAAACAAAATTATATGGGAATGCAATTGAGTTCAGTTCTTATTATTATTTTTTTTTTCATTTTATTGAATAATGTCGGTCGTTATCATTCAGCTTTTAAGCTCAGATTGTGATGATGTTGTATTTTTTTTTTTGTTGTTGTTAAACAGAAAAATCATTTTGTGGAGAAGGAATACTGTAATGTAAGTATGATGGAATGTGATTATTTTTACATTTTTTTCCCCTTCATGTATCGGATTTTGTAGTCAATTTAAACTTCGTATTACATGGTATCATGCTTAATGGAATTGTATTCATTCTTTGCATGATTTTTCAAATAACTATGTGTGAAGGGTGGGTTTTATTCTTGAAGGCATGAAGGAAGCTAGCTTATTAAATTTTCATTTGAACGCTTTGAAAAATGATAGTTAGTGTTAAACACGTGTCTTTTAAACGCTGATTGCTACATGGTAGTTTTACTGAAGCCCTTTTTCCGTCGTAACTTATAAATCCTTCTCCCTTTTTCACGTGCACTTAAAATCCATCTATCCTATACACTCACACAATAAACAATCTCTCAAGCTGACGTGGAGATCTCATTTTAAAACTGGTATGCATGTTTGAATTGCGGGTGGAATATTCCATAAAATCTTCCTCTCCCACTGGATGCACCTTTCAGTAAAACGACTATTAGTATAGTTCACCACTAATAGTGTGGATAAGAGAAAAATATGGGCATTTGTGGGAATTTGAAAAAGCCAATAATGCCATCTTAAATGTCAGCTAAAGGTCAAAATGTTTCAGTAATTGGTCAGTCATAAACTGTTTGTTACGAATTGTTAAAGTAAAGTCCAGCAAATGAGAAATTACTTTGCTTGGGAAACCTTGCAAAATGGAGGGCTAAAGCCCAAGAGAGTAATAAACGAATAAGTTAAACATGTCACGAGTTGCGCAATTTCGGAAATTTGAGAAAGCAAAAGTCAAACGATAATATATTTACATATATTCGTTAAATCATTTTTTTAAACCAAAGAAAACGCAAAATTTAAACCAAGAAAAACACAGATCACCATAACTTATCTGCACTCAAGAAAACTAACAATTCCTCCTTCTCTAAGAGATTAATATCTAATTAATAGCTATTCCTGGTAGCTCTCCACCTATTTTCCACTATCCTTTTTTTGAGAAAATTTTCCCATAATTTTCCCTGGACGGCCTCTACTTTTGTCCAATGCCCTGCCAATTCGGTCACGTCATTACTCAGCAACACTCATGCCTGATTCACAATGCGAAGAGGAAACGGGACGTGAACGTGACGAGAACCGCTGTCATCTTTTTCTAGTTACAAAATCGTCGTCCAATTCACAATGCAGCGAGCGTTTTTACGACAAAAATTCATTTTTGTAAAAAAATATAATAGATTTATCAATAACTTTATTTGTTAGACACAATTTGATTACATCTTTTGTGAAAAATCTTTAAATTACTTACGAAAAATGAAAATCGTCGTCACGTCGGGTCTTTTTTTCAATTTATCGAATTCTTGGCGTGACGTGACGACGAGAAACGCCGCATTGTGTATATCCAGGTATGCTTTCATTGTTTGAAATTGGTTTGATAACTACAACGAGTTCTCGTCACGCTCACGTCTCGTTTTCTGGCCGCATTGTGAATCGGGCTTCAGCATATTGGCGTGAGTAATCCAACGTAGTTGAAACCCAGCAGCCTTTCCTACTCGCACTTTAAGCCCCAGTGCTATGCACCGTCTTCATTGAATTCGCCGACCTCTGGTATGACTTCCAATGGAAGGCAATTCAATGGGTGCATTCAGCCACCTATTCTCACCCACTCAACTTTTGAAAGAAAAATTTCGAAAAACTCAAAAGGAACTCAAAATTTTTCCGCGTGCATTTTTCCCCGATAGTTAATAATAAAACACTTGTAATGAAAATTGGTAAAAAGCTTGAATTGAAACAAAAAAAATATCTATAGCGTTGGACTTTTGCGCTTCAGAGTAAGATGGCGTGCGGGATTGGTAAGGAAAGGGGTAAGAATTGTTTACATTATTTGTATTGTTTTGGAGGTTTTTACTTATAATATTCTGAAAACTAGAATGGGAAAAGTTAGGGAGAATACCCATTTTAAAACTCTAATTGGAATCTGGCCGATGTGTGTTGGGTCTAAGGTGTCTGCTGATCCTCATTGATTGTTGACTTTCAGGGGTTGTTTTGGCTTTCACTGGATTTTGTTTAGGAGACGGGTTATCAATCCATTGGGAAATCTTCATGGCACCTAGTTGTATTTTTTTTACCAGGACGATAAAAAATCCATTCGTATTTAGTGGGGATAAATATTTTGTAACTTCTAGTAGAAACACGTTAACTTTTGATCCCAGAGATGGCGAATTTTTTCATAAATAGGTTTTGAATCCATCTCCTGTTAGTGTTCCGAGGAGTGTTGTTCAAATAAAATGGCGTTCAAATAATTGGCATCACTGAGCTTACATAGTCTATGGTTCCATTCAGTTATCGACCATAGAGTGCCAAGTTTATTAATCACAGATGCAGGCGCAGGAACCGGAAGCGATGAGGATTTTGGTTTTTTGCTTTGAGGGGATACTGTTGATAAAGAAGATTCGAAGATTGATATTGGTGTTGGTGTTGTAGCAGGAGAAGTAGGTGAAATTAAAAGTGGTTGACATGTAGGTAGTTGTGGCGGAGCAGCAGTGAGAGCAGGATGATGTTGGCGCGACGAAATTGCTGTAAGAGCTAACTGAGGTGGTTGATGAAGAGGTGGATGAGAAGAGTTGGTATCCAGAATTTCAGATAAGATTGAACTGTTGTAAGAATAAGGGACAGTTTCGAGTTGGTTGGATATCCCGTCGATTTTACAGGATGTGGTTTTTAATTCTTCGGTTAGTTGAGCAGCATTAATTTCGGGTATCTAGTATTTCATTACCAATAGAGTATATTGAACCCACAGTATCTTCAAGAAGGGCCAGAGGTTGACGAAGACCGGGTATCGTGATTTTCGATGAGGTCTGAAAATGACACTCAAGGTCAGAGCGAAGGGAATTTAAGTTTTCTTTCACTGTTATGAGAGAATTCGTAGCGAAGAAGGCATTGAACATTGTGTTTTATGTCTTTTTTAAAAGATTCAAAGCGGCTGGTAATAACTGCGTCTGGAGTAACTTCAGCAACCGAGGACCAAGTGTCGCTCGGGCTATTTTCTTAGATTTTGACAAGACCATATGCGTCTGTCAATTACTTGTTTGTGCCTGGGGACCATATGTCACCCACACGATATCGAAGCAGACCGCCCGTCTGCTAAATATAGTACAGTGGATTACCCATCCACTCTAAGTGTCAAAATTGACAACTTCAGTTTTTGTTAAATCAAAATACTGATAGAATGAACCGATGGCTGATGAACCATGGCTATCCTTCTCTTTCTGTCAGTATATTGAAACCAACACCTGTAGGGAAAAGAAGAAATGGAAAAAGGAAGGAACAAGGATTTGGGCGATTTAAAGAGTGACTTTTGTCGCGGTAAATTTTACCGTGACAATGTGTTCTATGTTTTTGATTTTGTTTTTGCTAAATTCATGAAATTAACAAAAAAAAAAAAAAATCATGAATGTTAGGAAAAAAAAAAAAACATAGAATAATTCTATTGCATGGTGAAGGTGATGGTACAATTCTTGGAAAAGATTAAAAGGAAAAGGTAAGGAATGAGTATGGGAAAGAATGTTAATAAACCTAGCTGTGTAATTTAGTGTCCAGGTAAGAAAATGGAGTAGGTATATGCAGCAAAGGGTGTCGTGTTAACTTATATATATTTATGAATTTAACATAAATCCCAAAAAAAAAAATACATGGAAAACTTCGCATGATAAAGTTGAAATTATCACAACTAACTTTTTTGTTTTTACTAAATTCATATGATACTATAGTAAAAGCATCCTTCGAAAAGGTGTAGGATACATTGAAAATTTTACTTCTTAGTAATTTGATGTTCATTAGTTATGTTAATTTCAATTGTTCCATGCGATGTTTTCTATGTTTTTTTTGACTAAATTCATGAGTTGAACAAAAACACCAAAAAATCATAAATTTACCAAAAAAACTTATGTAGAAAACATTGCGACAAAATTGAAATTATCACAATCAACTACTAATTAACATAACCACATTTTGATCATAATAGTTTGTGTTTAACTTGTAGACGCGAACACCAGTCGATCGATTGAGCTCAAATGGGCATGGGTTATAATGTTATATTCGATACATTTTTGTTAGGGCTGAGAAATGCTGCAAGATTAAGCTAGTTTTTGCTTCTATAAATATTCGACTAAGAAATGAGCATTAGAAATGCCGCAATACAATTAAAAAAAACTATAGAAAACATCTAAATTCACAAAGGTACATAATATCGTTCCAAGGTTAAGCATATTTCACTCTTTGTTTTAATAAAACCTCAAGAATTTATTTACACATACATAAATATATCTTTCGAACCAAAAAGATCAACATAAAATTCACATTTTGACTGCGCACAAGCCCCCTCAATCCAAATATACGAACATTGTGTTCCTCCTATATGTATTATATATGAATGTATGTTCAACCTTTTCATTTCCCTGACTCAGTTTCAAAATCTTACAAGTCATATCCCGGGAGGTGAAAACTAACTTACTTCCTGCATCATTTACTTGCAGCAAACTTCATAAAGGTATCTATCTCACGTTGCGTCTTCGTAGTTGAACGTGCATATTTTCCTACTTCCGTTGCAACGTTGCATAAATATATTTGATTGGATTTCTTCCAGCATGGCGCAGTCACAGTTCCTCCGTGAAGCAAGAAGCCCAATACACATGAGAGTTAAACGATAGATAGAAATTAACCGACATAGTCGCATGTACTTGCTCTTATAGTTCAATTAAACTAGAATTTTAGAGATTTAGTGTTTGTTTCACAATATTGTCACTGGGTCATAATTCCAAAAACCCAAATAAATTGTTTTTGGATTTAGAACCTATTAAGGTTGCTCAAAAAGACATATCAGTAATTTTTTCTCTTGTGGACTTATGGCACTGTACCAATATTTATGTATAGAGTAACTTCAATTATAGAACTTTATTCGGACATTGTGAAACAGGCCCTTAATATAAGAAATTATTTTAAAAACAATTACAAATTTACTATGTAAAGTACATGCTGCATGGAAAAATAGAAAATCAATAAATCGAGTCTATAATATGAAAGATGTCTTTAAAAACGATTTTTCTAAAATTCTTCAATTTAATTTCATTTCTATAGGAAATCTCCAAAAAAGCTAAAATTTTAAGTTTAAACAAAATCATTACAGTCGTTTCAACTGATGATTTATAGACAAATATTGTGTAAAATTAGATACAAGATATTTTTAGCCAACTTTCTTCGTTATCAAGTTCTTCAATTTTTTGCGAATCCCGAAGTCACCCTCTCCAGTACCAATATTGCAAGTAAAAAAGAAAAAATTTTCTTCAGTTTCCGATTGAAGGCATTCGTAGAAGGAATTATGGAATAAATTTAAGTTTCATAGAGGTGAATCCGCTTAAAGTTATATAACGTGAGTTAAGCTATGAATAATCAAACAGTACCTATTTCAGCTGGCTTTTCGCATACATAGGTGCATTCTCATTGAGTTCTGTTCAATGAATTCATTTCAGGAAAAAAAAAAATATTGTTAATTCTAGGAATGAAATGAAAATCAGACAAATTAATTTCGTATAGGGCTTGAATTTTGAATCAATTTACAGTTAAATACTTAAAATTGGCAAATGAGTAAGAAATCATAAAACTCGGTGGTCAAAACAGGGTAATATTTCTTTGCTTTTTTGCATGAACTGTAGGTGTTTAAGGGGTGTTCAGCTGAAGTTGATTGAGAAAATGATTTTATAACCAAACTTTTCCTTGTTATCATATAGATATCTACTAATTCATGATGACATTTTGACATTTATAAATATCAAAAAAAAGGTATGTTTCCTTACTTTTTTGCATGAACTGTCAGCTAAAGTTTATTGAAAAAATAGACCCGTTCAGAAAAAGGAGAACTTAGAAATATTCGCCCTGTCAAAAAGTGAGCAAGAGAATCCTCGAGATTTGTATAGCAGAACTGAGAAACTTTGCGGAGGAATCCTGTTCATATGTAACTGAGATTGGTGAGGTCTCCGAAATCTCATTTTCTTGAACATTTAGTATCATACTCGTGGTTCTAAGCTATAAAATATATTTGTGGTATAGTCGCCACATCTATAATCTTTTTACCAAAAGTATAATATAGCTTTTAACGGCCATTAGTTCATAAAAATTGGCGTTTCATCGTCCGGCGATCTCACTTGGACTCTTGGACCCATCAGTTAACTCTCCGACATCGGCGGGTTAAAATTGCTGAACCTTGGATCAAAATTTGAACCACATTTGTACAAGTAACCCTAAAAGCCAGTGGTACAAAGGTCGCCGTTGTTCAAACTTTGATCCGTGGTTCAGCAATTTTAAGTTCACCAATTTTGGCGAGTTAACTGAGGTTCAAAGTTGATTCAAATGTTGATCAGTGGCTTAGCAATTTCAACTCACCGATTTCAACTCACCAAATCATCTCAGTGAAATCCCCGAAATCGGGACGAGATTTAAAAAAAAGAATGATTCACAATGAGCAAAAAAACGAGACAAGAGCGTGACATGATTCACTGGTAGTATTTTGTTATTATTATTCCCCAATTCAATGGCACGAAACTTTTCACGACGAGATTTAACAAAATAATGTTGAAGCTAACTGTTATACAATTACTTAATCCATTAATTTAACGTGACGCGACGACGTGAAATGCTTTATTATGTGTATCCTCGTCATAGTTTGAAACTAATTTGACAAGAACGACGAGATATCGTCGCACTGACGTCTCGTTTTCTTATCGCATCCATTGTGTTCGAGATTTGTCAGCGGACTTAGGATTCCTTGTATATGGCAATGCTAGTCTTTGACGGATAGGGTGTCGGTTTGACATGTTGCTGATGACAACTCCATACGAAAATGTTTACCCCCAACGCCGTAAAAAAAATAAGTTTTACTTCAAAAATGAACCTATACACATTCGTTGGTCATTTCTCGTTAATTGGTTTCATTCTCGCTAACATTACTCTACATAATGTTACAAATTGTCAACTTTGCATGTTCAATTTCTGTATTTCAAATTATATATAAATTGTATGATTTTGATTGTCAACTTTCTTACTGTCCAACGAACAAACTGCTTTTTTTTTTTTTAAATATAAAATATAAATAACGAATTCATTCAACCCAATTCTACAAAATCAAATACCTATGTGTATTTTTTTTTTTTTTTTTATTTACCGAATTCTATTTCGACACTTTTCAATTTTATGGTTTACAAATTCAATCAATAAATAAACCTATACCCACATAGAATATCCAAGTTTTCCTTGTTCCTCTTTTTTGTGGAATTCCATTTTATTGATTCAAAATACTATACCTATACCAAAGTTTGGTTTTTGTGAACGAACAAAACAAATGGGTTGTTGTTATTCAAACCCTCCATTTGGAAGCAGAGTCGATTATTTCCATTTTGTCGCTTTCCGAGGGTTTTTGTGTTTGTGTGTTTGGGGTAGGTAACTGCAAGGGCGGTAATAATCGAAACGTGACAATAAATCGGTTTTTGACCCTAAACAATTCGCTAAAGCGTTCTGTGTTATTTTTTTGACAATCGTAAAATGGCGCCCCAAAACAATGTTTACATTTCGCATTCTAAGCAAAATTGATGTGGAGGTGGAGGAAGCTTTGCTATAAATTTACTTCTGTTCGCGTTTAATCGAATCAAAATGTCGTCCCCTTTTATTGTTTGCACCGATTGAAGGGGTTTGTTTAGGTTTATTTTGTGTGTATTTCTATTCTAAGCCACTTATTGCCCTCTTATTTGCAAAATAATTTCTTAGTTTATATTCATTTGTTCCGTAAATTGTGCTTTGTCGAATTTAAGGAATAAATGTGTGAGATTGTATTTCGGAAGGTGATAAGGGGAATGGAATGGGGTGGAAACAGATAAGGATATGTATATGAATAGGAATTGAAAAATTGTGCCGGTATGGCTTACACATCAAAAAAGGATTTTTTCCACCTCATTCAACTTTTCAACACTCTTGCCATTAACACAGATTTTTGAAATGCAATTTTAATACGATTTTGTTGTTTATTCTGCTCGATTCAACAAAGGGTGTTTTATTTTGTTGTTCTTGGTATTTGAATATTGTACAGAGTATAATTTGGTATCTTGTCATAGACCTTTTTTGCGCTTAAAAAAGTTTGCCCACCTTTCTTTATTGACAAACTAAGTTAAAGTTTACTTTAAATTGAATTTAAGATAGGAAAAGCATCAAACTGTTGTGAAATCGATTTCTTTAAAAATTTTAAATGTGATTACTTTTGAAGAGACATCATAGAAGTACTTGGAGAATGAAAATTATGTATACTGTATACGTATAGTCCAGGATATAGTTAAACTTTTTGCACACAAAGCGTCTCGTCATAGAAGCGTACTACGCTTGTTTGTGTCTTGTGTGCAGCTTGGGTGTAACTCACGTTCGGAAATCAACATTTTCTTGTGGCTCTTTTCGGGGCCAAAGACTCTTTCATTTCATTTTCCACAATCTTTGACCACCATGTCTGTTATACATCTAAAATTCTACATATCCAAATAATTTGAAAAAGGCCTTCTTTAAATACTCGTTTTATTTTTCATATAAGTATCTATGTGTAACAATTCGTATACCCTCCACATTAACATTTTCCATTAAAATATCCATTTGAAATTGATTCATCCTTAATTCCTAGCAAAGGATGAAAATAGAATGAATAATATTGAATTTCTTTTTTAAAAGTATTTACGACTCTATAAGATCCCTTAAACAAATCCTTAAATTTAATGCATGACTCTTAAATGAAATTGTATAGCGATCAGCTTAAAAAAAAAAATCAATTTCACAGAAATTGGGATTTTAATATGTATTGTCACTATACTTTGGAATAGAAGCTGGAAGAATTTAGGGTCAAATGGCCCATTAATTTGTTATCGTCAAGTGCATACCTTTACTTATATTTTTTTAGAGATTTATTATAGCTCATATTGCTAAGGTAACTTAGTTTGAATTTGTTTTGGAATTTAATGTCCTTTTGACTTTAATTAGTATTTCTTGTTGACTCTTCCTTGAGTGGGTTAAGGGTTCTATAAATCAATTTTCGATGTTTTGTTTTTTTTTCTCAACACAGATTTATGCCTAAAAATTGTATTTTGATATATTAAATTCCCACGTGTCATATATTGAAATTGATTTTTTTTTTATTTAGTTTTCATACGTGGGCTCAAATGAGATTAAATGTCAGAAGGTAAGGAGAAAATAAATACTCACTAAGGGCCATTAAGAAATATAAAGGGTCCGCCAAATAACTTTTTTTTTTTTGAAAATGGCGCAAAACATCGAGTGTAGCTTCGGCTGTGTGGCACGTAGCGCCGTCCTGTTGAAACCAAATGTTGCCAATATCCTCCTCTTCAATTTTTGTGAACACACATTCGTTCAACATGGCCCGATAACGATCGCCATTGACTGTAACGGCCACTCCTTGCTCATTTTCGAAAAATGGCCCAATTATGCCTCTGGACCAAAATCCGCATCAAACAGTGACTCGTTTTGGGTGTATCGGCTTTTCAATGTATGCGTGCGGGTTTTCTGTGCCCCAAATGCGACAATTTTGCTTGTTTACTTCCCGCCAAGATCAAAATGAGCTTCATCTGAAAAGATGATTTTTTTGGCAAAATCGGCATCTTCTCTAAGTCGATCGCAGGCCCACTTAGCGAAACGTATACACAACCATATTCGTTCAGCGGAAGGATAAAACTAATTATTATCTGTCAAATCAGACATGAGCTAAGTGTTACCATTCACAAAATAAGCACTACTTGAAAAAAAACGTTAGATGGTGGACCCTTTATATTTATAAAATTTTAACTTATACTCGTAGTACATAGTGTCATTTTGCTTGCGATATTCACCAGAAGGTTACTCATTTTGTTTATTCTAAAAATAACGTTGGCTGTCATATAGAAGCTAAGCAAAAGCTCAATTTTCTTTTTCTTAGATTTTAGAATTGGTTTGTCTGTGTTTTACTGAAAGCATTGACTTATTACTAATAATTGTATCAGAAACTTCGAATAATTATAGAATTTCCTACAATTTTTTTTTTATTTTTGTCTTTCTTGTTAACAAAGTTTGTTTAAAAATTTTAATGTCGCAGCTTTTACATATAAAACTAAGTAATATTAGTTGCTTTGCTACCCATTCTACTAATTTACTTGATTTTTTGTCCCCCGAAATTATTTATGGACATAATATTTTGTTATTGTTCAATTTTTGTCAAAATTCTGTTTCAACAAATTAATTTATTTTCGTTTTTATTTAATTAAATATTTTTATATAACTTATCACATCGAACACCAAAGTTTGCAGTTCAAAGGCAAATGACATCTTTATCTATAAAATAGCTTGAAAAGAAAATTTCAAAGGACAACATTTTTACAATTATTTTTTTTTAATTAATTGAAGTTAAATAATATTTCTCAAGAATTTCCTCTCGCACAGTCGCCATAGAATAAGGTATCCAAATAGATACATACATATATCCTCTAAAAACCACAAAAAATAACATCTCTCAAAAAATGGACAGTTATTTTCTCAGTCTACCAAATGCTTTTCCTTTTCCTTTCCGTCCTTGAATAATTAGCTCTCAATAAAAAAAGGAACCAAATTCGCTTACGAATGGGTGGTTTCATTACCAAATTATGTATATCTTTGAGTTATATCTTGAATACTAGGTCTTTTGATCATAAAGCATGATTACCAAATGTTGAATAATAGTATAGGCCGAATCGTTTATTTAAATTATGAAAAAATAAAGATGAAACACAATTCTATGCATTCATATTGCAAAAAATTCATTTGTACAGACTGAAAAAGACAATTTAAATAAATTTTAACAAAACCAAGTAATGAGGAAGTTTCCTCTTTTTTCCTTACATTTATTTATGTTCGCTCTTAATAAGTATTGTTGAGATTAAAAAGTAACACTTGCATTATCTAATAATTTAGTTAACTTAGGGTCAGTTTCATAGTCGACACTTACCGGAATAAGTGGCACTTAAGATTCCCATATTAGGAATTTAAGCTAAATTTCATAGCCAGCGTAAGTGGAACTTAAGTCACCAACATCGGAGACTTAAGTGCTACATATTCAGATAACAGTGCACTGTGATAATGGGAATTAATCTTTCACATTTCCCGCTTAAGTGTCACTTTTCTGACTGCGTGAAACTGGCCCTTAGAATTTTGTTTTGTTATCAAAAATTTTCATTCTCAAATTATTATATCATTCCTTTCTAAGCTTTTGTTCAATAAACATTATTATTTGTTATCTAACTGAGAAACTGAATTTGTTTCGAACCAAGATCAACAAGTATAGTTGGAAAAATTACATAAAAATGTGGTTAATGATTTTTGGAAATGTTTAAATCAACTATGATATTGGACCTTAAAGTTTTTTTGGAAATGGGTTTAATAAAACAAACAATATACTTTCCTCGTCGAGTATTAATAGAACTGTCTTTATATTGGTGATAACGACCTAGCGAATATAGTAGAAGTTTTTTAATTTGTGCTGCTTTGACATTTAAAACTAGAACAAGTTCCACATTTGTGGGCTACATGATATGAAGTTGACGATCTTACGTCATTTCGCATGTTCCAACAGATTGTTTCTTCTTCATAACCTTTAAGAGCACCTCTGTTTGTGTGCTTCCCAAAACTGACATTTTTTACTAATTTAAGGGCCAATTTGTTCATCTTTAATCAAGGTTTAGTGCAACTGGTAAATCAGCACATGTGGATGTTAACCAAAAATTATCTATGGAAATAATCGCTAATCAGTCGATTTTAGTTGATAACCGCAATTAAATTACCTACAACCTCTGAAAGTCATAAGTACTTTAAATTTATCCCACCGTGAACAAACTGGCCTTAAGTCAAAATTTCTCTTAAAGTTCATATTAAATAAAATAAAGTTGATAAAAATTGGCAGTTTTTGGAAATAAACTAACAGTCCTATGAAATATCTCAATACACATTATATTTTAGTTACTTAATGTTTTCTTTCAAAGCATTAAACTGTAATCCAAACATTTAAAACACTCAATCAATATGATATGTGCTATTCATGCAAGCTTTAAATTAATATTTTTGTCAAGATATATTTATTTTGGAAACTTCCTCATTGCTTTTTATTTCCGGTATAATAAATAAAATGAGAATCCTCCCCAGTCTGGGGGGAAATAAAAAAATGCTCTTCATGATTTATCATCTCCAACGTTGATTTCCAAAAGCAATATTTACCTTATTGGTATATATATATGGAGAAAATGTAGTCCTAATCATTAATCAGAACCAAAATTAATGAAAAGTTTCTTCTGCGCGGGAAGGTGTGAAAAATTGCGGCCAATTCGCTTGTAACAAGATAAATGTAGATATGTATATGCTCACTGGATAAGTAACAGTTACTTGATGTTACAAAAAAAAATATCATAAATATGCTATGCATGCGAGAACTTAAAACAACATAAATTTAAATTTAAATTCTGTGATACATGTGGTACATTTGAATTTAAAAAAAAAAAAAAACAAAAACATGTTTTTCACTTAAAGACAACACATTTAAAGATAATTTGTAATTTTTTGTAAGTTGATGTAATCAAACTTGAGTTATTTAAATGTATCCAATTCTCCAAAATGAAAAGACAATAAAGCTTTTCGTCATCAGATAAAGGAGTCAAGCCATGGAAGGACTGCAAATTTGTGGATACAATATTATTGTCCTTGGTGTTGGTTTTCAAGTGATAAATAAATATGTCTTGCAATTTATTCAAACTCATGCGCTGCATGATATCTGAATATCCCTTGTTTCTTTGTATATAAAATAATTTTAATTAAAATTAAAACTCAAAAGAGAAGTGGAATGATATACAAAATTATAACCATCGTTTACCATTAAAAGCAAATGTATAAAATGTAAATATTTATATATATTCAGAACATACACCTGGTTTAAAACGGCAAATATTGTCAAAGCGAATTATGTTGTCGGCACAACTTAACGTGTGCTTCATACGAGCGTTCATTATAATGAAGCTACATTAAAAAGTCGATTATGGTGAAATCCAGATGGAAAAGATTAAACAGATACACTCTCATGTGTAATTATTTGTTCACACAATACGATTTAAAATGTAATTTCCTTTTTGACTTCATAAATGTTTGATTATGTTTTTTTGATGTGTAAACATCTATGCTGGCGGTAGAGTGAAAAAAAACGTGAACGTTTGTGTGCAACGTTACGGTGTGCAACGTTACGATCTGCATACTAGGATGGTTGCGTTCAGTTAAAAAAAATCTTAAGATTCCCTTCAAGCAAAAGCAAGTCCGTTTTGGATCCGCGCATGTTGATGTTTACACATATTAACCGTGAGTCCCGGCACTCACACAATTTTTTTTTTTTTTTGTTTAAATATGAAGAAAAATTTTATTTTTGGAGGAAGCGAAGCACCCACGAGTAAATTGCTAACCATTTTCAATGGAACGCACAGAATTGATTTCCCTACAAATCTCAGCTAATCACCATGAAAGCACGAGTAGTTGGTAGTACTAGATTTTCGTTTGGATCAACTCATGAGTCATGAGTAGTGTAAAAATATATAAATGTCCTGTATTTTATAAGTTGTTCATTTCATTTATTTCGTGTTTCATATAAATCCTTGAAAACAATACAAATAATGATAATGCAAACGTGTCTGGACCCACTAAACGAACAATCAAGATATTAGAAATTTCTTTTTTTTCCTGAACGCATTCTATCGTTTTTGACATCATCTGTCAGATGTCATAGGCAAATAAAAATCTATTCAAAAACCTATCGGTTCTCCTGTCATGTGCTGAAAATTTTAATTGGTAAGTTTTACGAGTGTGTGAAGTTAGCCCCCATTTTTTTTTTTTTTAATTTGTTATTTTTGAAAGTTGTTTCAGGTTATTCCCGATTTGTTCCGCATTGTTCCAAATTTGTTTTGAAAAATATTCAAAAATGGGGGTCTTAGACCCAAAAAACGTTTTTGACGTAGCCCCCCTTTTTTCGAAAATCGAATTTTTGAATATTGTTGTACTTTTTCTGAACATTGTTCCAAGTTTTTGGAACTCTATAACAAAAAAAAAATGTGTGAATGCCCTGACTCACGGTTAATATGTGTAAACATCAACGTGCGCGGATCCAAAACGGACTTGTTTTTGCTTGAAGGGGATCTTAAGATTTTTTTCACTGAACGCACCCATCCTAGTATGCAGATCGTAACGTTGCACGACGTAACGTTGCACACGAACGTTCACGTTTTTTTTTCACTCTACCGCCAGCATAGATGTTTACACATCAAAAAAAAATAACGAAATTCTGGAACAATTTAGAAGAGCCCTTGAACAACCTGGGGCTCAATTCCGCAAGTGTGAATAGTTTTCCGTGTACACTTTCTATTCACACTCAAAATATGCGTGAGTAAATTTGCCTATCTGTGTACACTTTATCTGTCAAAAAGATTGCACCACATTGCACATTGCGGAATCGCATAATTTAATGTGTAGGTACACTGATTTTTGTGCACACAGAAAAAACTCACACTTGCGGAATTGGGCCCCTGGAACAATTTTTTTGATTTTTACTTACTCTATAGGGAAAGTATTGGTTTCGTTTAAACAAAAAATTTCGAGGTTATAATCAAAACTAACACTACGAAAATCGAGAAGTCCGTAGAAGTGGGTTTCTCAATGCCGTCCGTCGGTCTGTGCGTCTGTACGTCTGTGCGGTAGTGCGTCAGTGCGTCAGTGCGTCAGTGCGTCAGTGCGTCGGTGCGTCCACTGTCTTTTGAGCTGGAGCCTAAACGGATGGACCAATTTGCATGAAATTTGGTACAGAGCATTTTTATGTGATTCTCTAGGGTGGAAATTCAAATTTTTGTTTTAGCTCATCTAGAATGGTTAGCTGCCATACAAATATTTTGGTTTCTTCAAATTTTCTCGAAAAAGGCTCTAACGATTTTGATTAAACTTCGTACCTATATTAACCTAGTCAATTGTAAGAAAACTGCATTTCAGGTTTTTCTCAAAAAATTCACATTACGGAATCAGGAATTCCAGGTTTTTTGAGAAAATGGTCTTATTTTTGGGTTATTCGCGTATATCTTTGCCCTGGTTCTACCGATTTTGTTATAATTTTGCAATCTGATGCTTCTCAATAGTTTGAACAATAATGCATTGAAGAATTTAAAAAAAAAAAAATTTACATCATGAATCTTCAATGTGGGGTTACTCGCAATATTTAACTACAAGAGCAAGTTCGTGCGACCGAGTCGTGCATATTTTTTTATTTCTGAAAAGGGGGGCCAGAGCAAGGATAATAGGATATTTTCATTTAAAGTGTTTTTTTCGGCTTACGATCTTCAATTTTCAATATTTTTGGATGAATATTTGGAACAATTGGGTTTGAGCTATTTTGAACTTGGAACAACTTTTAGATTTTTATTTTTTAAAAAAGCGGGCTAAAGGAGGTGTCTTTGTTTTTTAAAATTCAATTCAGTTCTATAGTTTCAGGGACACAATATTTTTCTTACACATGTATTTATGATCAAAAATATGAATCAAAAGTTTTTTTGGTTAAAATAAAATTTTGGAGAGCCAATTTTCGCGTTTTTGAAAAAAAGGTTTTGAAGGCCTTATCTTTAAAAATAGGCCTTTGACAGCTTTAATTTTTTGGAACAATGTTCGGAAAAATCTAGAAATAAAGGGAAGCAAGAAACGTTTCCAGATGAGGGGCAAGAGGATCCAAAATTTGCTTCGTGATGGTCAATTCCAGTTGAAAAATAGGATTTGAAGGCATTCGGTAACACCTGTGGCACTTTTTTTGTTGGCGAAAAAGTGAAATTATGCGGCATGCCAATGACCCCAAACATTTATTGAATTTAAAGTCAGCTAAAACAACACCTCCAGTATAAACTTTTTTATTACTGATTTTTATTTTTGTTATAATTATGTATTTTTTGTTTTTACTTTTATTTTTTTTATTTTATTTTTGAGGGCAACATCGTGGGCATTCGTCGACAATTCGTGGGCAAAAAGGGCATTTTCCGTCCAAGTCGTGGGTAAATCACTTGCAAAACTCTGGCATCACTGGATTGAGTGCATCACATCCACTCCACCCCCGTATAGCAGACCAACACCAAACCGGCACCATATGCCACTTCTGTATGAATTGGGCCTAAGACGGGACTAAGTCTTTTACAGGAGGTGCAGAGTTAAATTGTAAAATAAAATTATTCATAATTTGAATCACTAAATTTCAAATATGTATAATTTGCATCTGTTAAAACTGCATGCTGTCATCTGGTGTCATTTTTAAAGGCCTTTCTTTACACATATTTCAAATGAATGGTTCCACTTTGCTTGATAAATATAAATGGGTAAACAAGATGCCATAAAAAAAAAACAATTCTGACAATTCTGCTCTACCTCTTTCAGCTGCATAATATGTGAATGACGCAGATGAATTTAGCATTTTTTTTTACTTAATGAAACATAAAAATGTTTCTGCCCGTAAATTACATACCCATACATACATAGTATGTACGAAGCATAAGAATTTAAAAGGATCATTTTTATTTGGTATATTTTATTTGTTCCTGTTTGAGCCACCTAGCATTTATGTATATTTATATGAAAAGTATACAAAAGGCCAGAAATTGTTGGTTTTTTGGCTGAAAGACTTTATGGTTCGCTTCCTAAATTGAATTACAGCGAACACCGAACACGATACAAAATTGCAGGAGGGGCACTCTTGGCGTGTTGTTTTATGAGCATCATTTATACTCACAGAAGAGGTGTACGAATTTTGCAAAATGTGAAAGCATTTATTTGCTTCAAAAGCTTTGACTTTCTTACGGTGGCATTTTGCTGACGGAAAACATTTGTAGAATTTGAATTTTCATTATGGAACATGGAAATATATATAAATGACTCTATTAGGAGGAAATTTATTGCAAAATAAGTTTGTTTTTTTTTTTGCAGGGTGGGACGAATGAATTATTTGTCTACGTTACGTTTAAAGCTACCTTCCGTTTCTGGTGGTAATTTTAAATTTGGTTGAAGGTGTGGGGTTCAAACTTTGAGGAAAACAAAATTATTTTGAATTAAAGTTTTGCCAGTTTTCTATAGATAAACATCTGTGCCGGCGGCGCACGTGGCATTATTTGATGTGTGCTATTTAGAAAACGTGTGATTTATCATCACATAAAGTATTAAAATGCATCATGAAACGGCAACTGCGTGTTTTATAATCTCATATTAACACCTGTTTGCTGACATGATACTTAAATATTTAAGTTCAACTCAAACGCTTATGTGGTATACTTTTTCTTCCGCGTAAAATGTAACATATATGTATGTTTGTAAGTGCTCAGATTGAAAGTGTTTTTTATATGTAAATACCTACAACCTACATACGTAAAGGGTGTTTTTTTTAGAAGCATAGAACTTTATGTTGGCAACACTATTTTAACCGGCGGCCATTTAGTCAGCTGTCAAGTGATTTATTTTTATGTCGTTTTCGTTTGGATGGTCGGAGTACTCCTTTTGCACTCCTTTTTCACTCCTACTACTCCAAAAGTCTTCGATTGGCAGTTCCGAGTAATGTTTTCGGAGTGTTCTTCTGTTCCCAATTTCACATTGGAGTAGACGAGGAACACACACATACATATAAAGTTTTTCGTTGGATTAATTGTTAAAAGTGATGAATACTTGAAGAAGTCATTTTGTTAAATGGCGGCTTTAGGTAGTATGTGTGTAAAACTATGAAATTCGGTGTTTTCATATTCGATTGGAATTAAAAAGGAGTAGAATATACCGAAAATCCAATCGAAAACGACATTAGTTTGGTTTGGCATTTCAACATAAATAGACTGACGCCTGAACAACGCTTCCAAATTGTATCCGAATGGGTCCAAAACAAGATTGCCGTTGATCCCAATTTTCATAAGTTAATTTCGTTTAGCGATGAAGCTCACTTTTGGTCGAATGGATACGTCAATAAACAAAACTGCCGTATTTCGAGTGATGATAATCCTCAAGTGTATGTTGAGACACCGTTACATCCACAAAAACTGACTGTTTGGTGTGTTTTACGGTTTGGTGGAATAATTGGTCCGTACTTCTTTAAAAAACGATGCTGACCAGAACGCTACAGTCAATGGTGACCGCTATAGAGCCATGATTACTGACTTTTTCGTTCATCAATTGAACAATGATGATGTGCAGCAGCTGTAGTTTCAACAAGACGGCGAAACGTTTGGTAACCGCATAGTTTCACGTTACGGACCCGTGAATTGGCCTCCAAGATCGTACGATTTAACGATGCTTGACTATTTTCAGTGGGGATATGTGAATTCACTAGTCTACGCCGATAAGGTCGAAACGATTGACCACTTGAAGGACATTCGCCTGGCTATACCGCCACAAATGTTGGAAAAAGTCATCGAAAACTAGACCTCCAGATTAGACTACGTCCGAGCCAGCCAGGATTTTTAGACAATTGTGTTGGATTTAGTATTGATATGGACAGTATTTACTAAAAGCAAATTAAGTACCTACTTTCACGATTTTGAAAATAAAAACTGTTAGGTATTGGAAAAAATTAAAAAAATATAAAAATACAAATAAATACATTTGGTGGCGTCTGACGTGACTAAAAATTCTCAACCATTCCTTTCCTGTGTGCGAGTCATCGACAGGAATGGAGCGGGCATACAATTTTCTGCTGAACTCGAACGGCTAAGGTAAGGGGCACCTACTCACGACAAGAGATACTCATCGAGGATTGTCACTTCCTTGCAAAAAGCAGTAGGTAGCCGTGAAAAAAAATTTAGTTCTTACGTGGAATAGGCTGTGAATTTAACTCAGTACCCAGACCTCTGGTATGACAGTTCTACGCACTAACCATTGAGCCACGGACTACAACCACACACCAATGTAACCAAAATGTATAATAGGTAGGTATGCATCTTTATAGCGAATAAAAGAGACTGCCAGGTTTTTTGTCAAGACCTTGAGTGGGGGGGAGATTTTCAATTTTTCTATACAACAAAAAATCTTTTCAAATAAAATCGGAATGTGGAATAAATTGATGTATTTTTATCTGAACATAATTCATAGACCTTAATTTTGGGAATATGTGCCTCAATTTATGATGGTAATTACATGTTTGACATGGAACAAACTAATTTTTATGCCCAATTAAAGGCTGAGTATGAATCTACTCGTGGGTATATACGGTATACCGATATACCTTTCTGATGACAAAGAATTTATTATGACAAATAAAGAAAATTCTGTTAAAAAACATGCGGCATTCATCAAAGTCTCCATAACAAGGGATTATACCTAGCTGAGGTATGTTTTGTGTAGGCATGTCCTTGAAGGCTCTCTGGTAATATTTTTACTTCAGCAGAAGTAATGGAATTTACACTTCTTAACAATATCCCAAGGGTGATTTATTATCGTCCCTATATGTTCTTCCTAAATGAGGCTTTGAGGCTTTATACTTAATTTTCGTAGCAGAAGAACCTATAGCTATGTATGTTTGTATTTTCTCTCCAAAAATTTCAAATATAATTATGCTTAAAATGTTCTCCTTCGAAGTCCTATATATACATATAACCTAGGGTTAAGTTTCCAAAATTAGATCATTTCAATCATCATTTTGTTGTTGTGGTGGGAATAGTTTAATTAAGGGATTTGAGCTTATGGGCTATTAAAAATATGTCTTTAAATCACTCCTGTGGGTTTTTATGCTAATGTTAAGGGATGGACACATTTTTTTTAAAACACACCAACAGACCTTTTCAAAATTTGCATTAGGAATAGCAATTTAAAAGTTTTGTTCTGTGAATAATTTCTGAAAATTCCTTTTTAATGAAAATGGATTTTTTTAATTGTTGACAGTTTAAAATAAAATCAACTTTTTTTGTATGAACATCAATTGCCCCAAAACAAACCTGCGAGAACAAAATCCATTATAATCGTGGTAACATTTTATGCGTCAACAGTTTTGAATTCAATTAAATTAATTAATGCTGCGCTGGATGTCAGGTTGATGAAATTTAATAAAATGTGTGCAGCTAAACTACAGTGTGACTGGAAATAAAAATACAAATATTTAAACTATGACTTAATTTAATTTTTTTTTTATCGGATTTTGACAAATAGTCACGTATGTACATACAATCTAAATAGAAGTCAAAATTTGATGTGATAAAACTTAATCCGATTTTAAACTAAAACTAATGGAAAAATATTTTAATTTTATATAAAAACATAAGCGACCGATTGAAGATTAAATAATAAAATGTCAGATTAAACCAACTTGTGTGGTATCGAAACTATAGGTAATTGTCATAAAGGCAACTAAGTAGTCGTACGAAAATAAGCGAATACAAGGAAATCATATTGGCACATGGATATGGGTATAATTTATTATAGATTGTTACTTTTTGTCTACTTTTGCTATTGTTGA
Source organism: Leucozona laternaria (assembly GCA_932273885.2). Lineage (NCBI taxonomy): Eukaryota > Metazoa > Arthropoda > Insecta > Diptera > Syrphidae > Leucozona > Leucozona laternaria. The sequence continues at coordinate 128,333,966 of OW026367.1, read as the reverse complement.
AACTTAAATTTGTAGAAATAGGACTTAATTATAGATGGATGGAAGTATGATGTAAGTTTTGGTAAAATACAAGATTTTACTATCAACAATTTTGTTGCAAATGGTGTAAAGTGCTTTGTCATAGAAATATTTCTTAAGCAACCATAAATCTTGCAAATGACCGATTGAATACGTACATTCAAATTAAGTGTTCTATTGAACCATATACCAAGATTCTTGCCCTTTTCAATGAACTTAAGAATAAAGTCTCCAAGATATACAAGAGGAACTTCATGTAAGTCAAGCTCAGATTTGTATATCACTAAACAGTTCGATTTTGTTGGATTTAGTCGTAGCCAGTTTTGTTCAGCCCAAATGGTGATTGCTTATAAATCTTCGTTTAATCGGTATACAGTATCTTCTCGCAATTCTATGTTGCTGCTTAAATAGAGTTGCACATTATCAGCATACATCTGTACTGATGAGTTTTCCACAAATAGAGGATTATCAATTATGAAAATTAAGAATAAAAGCGGACCTAATATTGACCCTTGCGGAACTCCTACTGAAGTGTAAGCGAAATTTAATTTTGTATGCTGGACTTGGACTAGCTGCTTTCTATTTAACAAGTATGATTTTATTAAACTTTGTGCAGTGGTTGAGAAACGACAAAGTGTTCTAAGCTTTTGCAGAAGTAAACTATGGTTCACCATGTCAAAGGCTTTGAGAAATCTAATAACGTTAAGAATATAACAAAGTCTTTATCAATAGCAATACGAATGTCGTCGGTTACTTTCAAAAGTGCAGTAGTGCAACTATGGTTTTGCTATTTTTGCACATTTCCAAGCTGAAGGAAAAATTGATGTTGTTATTGTTGTATTAAATACGTGTGTTAGAAGTGGTAATATGTGAGGAAGGATGGCTTTAACAAAGACGGGATAAATTTCATCTTCTCCAACTGCTTTTGATTTGATACTTAAGATCGTACTCAATTATGACTGACACATTCAAACTGAAATTCGGTGGAATTTGAGTGGCCTGGATTATGGTGAAGTAAAGGAGTCGTGTTTGGAAAAGAGTTTTGCAGAGCAAGAAAATCATTATTGAGTTGGTCGGGATCTACGTCAACAGGAGTTAGATCTTTCTTGAGTACAATACCTATGCCTTTTAAATTTCTCCACAGTGTAGTCGAATTTATACTCCTTTTCAATTTTATATCAGCTACATAACAGTTCTTCGTCACTAAGGGTCAGAAAAGTGGCACCTAAATGGTCATAATATAAATGATTAAGGTGAAATATCATAGTGCCTCTGATTAAATAGCCTTAAGTCTCCGATGTTGGTGACTTAAGTTCCACTTACGCTGGCTATGAAACTTAGCCTTAGGGTCTAATATGGGAAACTTAAGTGCCACTTAGTCCGCTATGTGTTGACTGTGAAACTGGCCCTAAAAGTAGGCGCGCATCAACGCGCTGCGTTCGACTTGAATAAAAGTTCTGGTTGCCCGTCCAATTACAGGTCCAGGCCCAGTAGAAAATACTTTTATATAAATACTTATAAATTGGATTTATTTATCATTTATCACATTTTTATTTTTCAAATTTTGATTACAAGTAGAAACATATTTTAAAAAACTAACATTTTTTTTTAAATTCAAACAACTTAAAAGTCAACAAAAAACCTCATTTGATCTTTATGTAGACTAGATGAGCGCATTGACATTATTTATGTTCAATCTTAAATCAAAAACCTTCAACAAAAGACAACAATAACACAATAGATAACACACTAGAGAATATACAATTTAAATGTATACGTCCCACATCAGCCATTCTAAATAACAATACTTTTCTGGGTGTTGTTGAAATTACGGGGATATTATATATTGAAAGCAAATAAATGTTCAGTGGTAACCTACATGAGTATCCTCTTTTTGTCTTTTAACCTCCCTCTTGAGACCTGTGTCCCTTAAAAGCATTCAACCTAAACAAGTTTCTTTTGAATCACATTATTTCTTGTTCTTTTTTTTATTCCTTGTTTTTCTTAAAAAAAGAAAAAAAAAAACGAACTTTTCTCACGTGTTTTTCATTATTGTAGTGTCGTGTCAATATTATGGCATTTGGTGTATAAATATTTTGATACCCTACAAGTGAATAAGTGCCAAAGTTTAGGCTTTTATAAACACTTTTGGTTACAGCTAAAACAGAGTCTGTGTTCTGAGTGATGACATGGGAGCTTGAAAAAGTTATATCAAGTTATATATACCTACATAAAAAATGAGCTCACCATAGTATGGATGTATACAGGGTGATTCGCATTTGAAAGTGTAGGTTGGGTCGAGACAAGAAGAAAATCGTATCTATTCCCCTATTTCTAAAAAAAATGACTTAAAACAGAAAAAATATTATTAAAAAAGAACGGTTACACTCACAATGATATTATAGAACTTTTTGTAAAGCCAGAATTTTTGTCTTTATCTCGTTTTTAAATAAAGCTGTTTTAGGGCTTAGTTTTTGAAAACTAAAAATTTTGAAAAAAGAAAAATGAAAACCTAAATTTCAAACTAATTTTTTTTTTTGCTAAATTTCACGTACTGAAGTACTAATTTTATTTTCAAAATTTAATGCGTTTATTAGTTTTTAATCAAAAACAGAAAACCGGATGCTCAAATGTCTTGTACTTTTTGAGAAAATTGAAAATAACTACTTAAACAACGCATTTGAATCAAATTAAGAGAAGCGTAAGCTTTGTAGCCTTAATGCACAAAAAAAAACAACTTTCAAGAGAATTTTATTTCTGTTATTTTCTAAAGAACTAGAAGAGATTTTAGGAGTTGGTTTTTGGTGCTTGACTAAAAATTAATAAGAGCATTAAAAAAAATACTAGATACTTACTAAAGTAAAATTTTCAACAAAATTAGTTTGAACAAAAATTTTCAAATTTTTTTTATTAATTTTGAGTTTGAAAATTTTTTTTTCAAAAACTGTTTTTTTAAAACAAAATCAAAAAAGATATTTCTAGCTGTACAAAAGAGTGTATCATGGCATTGTGAGTACAACCGTTGGTTTCAATTAATTTTTGATTTTCAGATTTAAGTCAATTTTTTTAAGAAAATTGCCCTTCCTGGCTAAATGGAAGGGAATATACTTCACCCCACTATACTATTTTTTCTTGTCTTGATCCAACCCACACGCTCTAGCTTTTTGTCTGTATAATTTTTGAAATAGATAATGGTAGGGTATATCTGAGTAAATAAATGTATGCATAAAACAAAACGGAAAAGATGAAAATTCTTTCGTCAAAAGTCAAAAACTTTGTGTGATTTAATTGAATAAGAACATCAAATTTCATCGCACTTTCATACACGGATTTAGTGGCACATTAGCGGTCAGAATAGTGGAATTGAGTAGCCACTATTCAACTAAGTGTGTTCTATGAAACTGCGCCTAACATTACTACTTTCTTTGGACATTAGGCGTGTTTTTTTCCTAATCTATGTATATATAGAAAATAGTTCAATATTAGGCGCGATTTTTTTCTTAATTTTCTTAATCAATAAAGTCTTAGAAAAAACAAAAAAGGTCAGTAATATAAAATAACTAAAGCTGAACTACGAATATTGAATGTATTCTCTATAGCAACTAAATTATACAGTTTCTAGAGTTAGCCTGGATGTACATCTTCTATATTTATAAAGCGGAACTCTTGATTTGTTTGTTTGTTTGTTCGGGCTAATCTCAGAAACCATTATGTCTGATTTCAAAAATTCTTCGGTTGGTTTTAGAAGATGGTTATAGGCAAATTTTTTTCGAAAACTTTGCCATTTGTAGGGTGAAATGGGGGTAAAATTAAAAAAAACGATTTAAGATTTCTTTTTGTGTTTTTTTTTTTAGTAAATGGCTCAAAAGTTCGGTATCTATTGGGTGAGGTGGGGTAAAAACAGAAATTGGTTATACGATTTCAAAAATTCTTTATGGTGCAAAGATTATTTTTTGGGGGGCATAAAAGATGTTTTTTGAAACATTTTATTTATTGGAGGAAATGGTGAAAGGAAGTAGACAAAAAAGTAATAGATATGTATTCGATTTCAAAAATTCTTCTTCAAAAAAAATCAAAGTTTTTTCTAAGCGATGGCTTTAGGAGTATTTTTTACAAAAAGATAATATTTATAGGGAGAAGTGGGGTAAAAACAAAAAGGGGATATCCGATTTTGAAAGTTCTGTTTGTGTTTGTATGGTTATTTTTAAAAATTTGATATTTATAGAGTGAGATGGGATATACACAAAAAAGTGGTTTTTGAATTCAAAAACATTTTCTATGTGGGGAAAGTAATAAAGGTTGGATTTAGATGATCATGTTTTTACGAATTTAGACATTCACAACGTTAAGTGGGTTAAAACCCAGAAAGTAGTATTCAATAACAAAAAGTATCTTAAATATTTATTTATATTTTCTTTTTTAATTTTTATGCGATGCTTAGGTTTGTCTACCCGTGCGAAGCCGGGCGGGGTCAGCTAGTAATAAATATAATCCTAATTTAGTTTTGTCATGTACCTCGCGGTTTAATTAAAAAAAAACTTTATCGTTTCTTTTTTTATTTATTTTTTTTTTCTTTATTATTATTTATTATTTTCTTATTATTTATTTATTATTTTCTTATAAATTATTTATTATTTTCTTTAACAAAAGAGGCCGCTGTCCAAAGCAAGGCTGCACCTCTTAGGTCAAAGTTACAAATTAGACTGACTTAAAATAATAGTTTGAGTTTTAACGAAAGTTACAAAAGAAGAAAAATGTGCCGCGTTTACAAAAGTATATTTGTTTTTAAAATATTCATATTTCGTTTATTTAAAGTGAAATATGAGTAAATAGGAATGCGCTATTGGTGGCGTGGAAAGGGGTGTATCCGCTTGGGATTGGTTTTGCAAGGTTTGCAAAAATGGCGTGGGAACTGTAAATATGCCGTTAGGCAAAGGGGAGTTTCCGGGGAAACGGGATTATTGTTTCAGGTGGAGTCTCGGACGTAACTATTTCTTTACATTTCATTAGACCTCTCGATAGATATCAAGATCAATGAGTTCATTACAGACTCAGATAATATTGTTTTTTTTTTTTTTTAATTAATCTTTTCTCTAATTTTTAGGCTTGTTTCACAATGCCTGATTAAAGTTCTTATCATAAGCAACTTGGAACTTATTAGTCAAGTAGGTATCAACCTCATTTACGTTCCACAATATCTGAACAGGAAGAACTTATAATTAAGTAAGTAAGTTCTAAGTAATTTAATGGCCAGACGAAGTGTCGAAATCGGAAATGTAACGGGTGATTTTTTAGCTGGTTTGGTTTTGGCAACACTGGTTTTGACAGCTGACGTGTGTTTAGTACCTTGTGTTACTGTCAAACAGCTTCAGTTTGGTTTGCAATTTAACCATGGATCGTATTACAAATGAACAACGCTTGCAAATTATTGAATTTTACTAGCAAAATTCGTGCTCGGTTCGAAATGTTCATCGCGCGCTGCTTGTGTTCAGCGATGAGGCTCATTTTTGGTTGAATGGGTACGTAAATAAGCAAAATTGCCGCATTTGGAGTGAAGATCAGCCAGAAGCATTGCAACAGCTACCAATGCATCCCGAAAAAGCCACTGTTTGGTGCGGTTTATGGGCCGGCGGCATTATTGGGCCATATTTCTTCAAAGATGATGGGAATCGCTACCGAGCGATGATAACAAACTTTTTTTTGCCCGAAATGGAAGTTCTTGATTTGCATGATATGTGGTTTCAACAAGACGGTGCCACATGCCACACAGCACGCGAAACAATGGCGCAATTGCGAGGCGAGTTTGGTGAACAGTTAATTTCACGTTTCGGGCCGGTCAACTGGCCGCCTAGATCGTGCGATTTGACACCATTAGATTATTTTTTGTGGGGGTATGTCAAGGTTAATGTCTATAGGGACAAGCCCGCTTCGATTGACGCACTGGAAGCCAACATCCATGCATTCATTCGTGAGATACCGGCCGATATGTGTGAAAGAGTATGCCAAAATTGGACTCAGCGGATGGGCTACCTGAGACGCAGCCGCGGTCAACATTTGCATGAAATTATCTTTAAACATTAAATTGCAAGGTTCAAACTATCGATTCAAATAAATATTTCATTAATTTTTTCGAATTTTTTGTGTTTTTTTTTTTTAAAAAGTTCTAAACCTCTTAAAAAATCACCCATTACTTGGAAATTAAAATGTTAATTATTTTTTTGAATGTTTCATTAGTCGAAACTATTTTGTCTAGAAAACTGGAATAGCTAATTGACACATACCTACATTTATTATTTCTCTAATTGTGAAACGGAAAGGAAACGGGAGGATTTATTTTGCAGATGGTGTAACTGTCGAGTTATTTACTCCACAGTTACACAAACCCTAAATATAATAATTTCAAATATATGTACCTACCTGGACAACCACTTTGAAGAATTTGATTTCAATTACTACAGGTATCTACCTATGTATGTTACGTATCTGCCTTCATACATAAATATGCATTTAGATACGTATTTTGATTTCCAAATCTATAATTCATTTTCATAGCAATAGAGAATAGAGCTGTCTAGAATTTGATTGAACCACTCATCTAGCCATTCCATAAATCCCCCACAATTATTATCCAAATAGAATTTTCTATAAGGTAACTTGCCATATTTTTTTATAAAATAATCATTGTGGCTTTGTTCTATGAAATACTTGCTATTTGTAGTAATTTAGTGATTATATCCAGAACAAAACAAATTTGTTTTAAACTAAATTTGAGAAAATATAAACGAAATGCTAAACAAACAACATACTTATATCTGCAATCAGGAGGACCTATGAAACGTGTCAATACTTTCTAACGAATAACCAAAGACAATAGGCAAAGTTAGCAAAATCCTACCCCTGGCTATAACTCTCTCTAGCCTATATAAATTGTGGAACACATTTAATTTCTTGCTGTTTTATTCAAACCTTCAGTATTAATCATGATGGTGTAAAAGTTTTGCAACCTGCACAGCACGTATGTTTTCATACAAAACCTCTTTTCAATAACCACAAAATTCTATCTCTATCCCTGTTTTTCCCTCTAATGTACACTCGACTCGATACCTATTAAACTTCACCTATTTTCGTAACTAATGCACTGTCTAGATCATTTTAAAGATAGTCATAACCCCCAAAGTGTATTTTATATCAAACAAAATTTGAAAAAAAAAATTGCACAAACAATTTAACAAAAAGAATAAAACAATCAACTCCCTTTGTAATTATAAGTATTTAATTACTGCCTAAGTGCTCAACCGTCTTAATTTCGCTTTTATTATATTTACAAAAAGGATGCATTATTAAAACCTCCTGACGACCGTATACCCCCTTCTATATTAATCCTTTAGGATGATCTCATGTTTCTGTTTCGTTTTAATTTAACATCAAAAGTCTTTATCCTATAATCAAGCTATTTAAATGATAAACATGACTCCAGCATATTTGCACAGTAAAAACTAATTGCAGTGCATGATTTTGAGGTTAAATTATTTTTAATCCTTTCATATTTATGCCTACTACTACTACAGCAAGCTACAACAGCAATTAATCTAGTTTACTATGATGTTATGGAGTATTATTATATGACTTTATGTTTTATGACTTTGTAATTATCGAGGCAATTTAACGTTGCGAGTATATTGTATGTTCCAAAGTGTTTCAGATAGTGATTGATGTCTTTAGTACCTATGTGTAATTCTTTGGGAATTGAACCAAATGGAAGTTTATTTTTACAGTAGGTACGTCAGCTTTTTTTTTTAAATAGCTCACGAGGAGGCAATTAGCAACAGTTAAATATTTTTTGTACGAAACGATATAGGTACGTCCTTCACTCGTATGAATTCGTTTGATCCTTTTTTAACTTCATTTATGCATCTTTAGAAACCTCAAATACAAGGTGGGACAAAAGTAATGTCATAGTGTCAGAAATTATGGAGTTTCCAAATCCCCATCGTTAACGGAGCTGAGTGAGCGGTTGATCCATCCCACTGGAACCAACAAAACCCGAGACCCAATGCAGCAACTGGCGCAAACAAACTCGTTTAACAGCTGTCTGTAGATATTTGACGCCATTTGCAAACATTATGGCACATTCACATTATGACATTACCTTTTGCCCCACCTTGTATAATGAAAACAGGCGTAGTGCATTTGGGTCTGAAGACGCTTGGTCTATGTTCAATCCCCAGCCGTTTTTTTTTATTAAAATTGAACAAAATAGACAAAGCACCATTAAAAAGAGTCTGATTAACGGTCTTGCAGCCATGAAATAGCTATAACATGGTGGTAGCTCACTCAAGTGGTTGTTGTTTCATTCAAAACCTTCAAAATTACATATGTCTAGATCTCAAGACCTAACTTCGTGAGGGCTTATTTTCAAAAAAAAAAAAAACAATTTTCTATAAACGACCCATTTAAAGGTTGAACACAATCGACCGAAATTGCTGCTCTAGATGAGGTACAAAGAAAAGTTAAGAGCAAAGAATACTTGAGTGGCTCTCTCCTTTCATTTGAACTTCAGGAATCAGGAATAATTTCATGCGACATTAAAACCCTTAGAAACCCATTTTACATCCAATTAAAATCTGAACTGCGTAAGTGTCCACATAAAGCAAATCACCACACTCAGATATGTAATTGCCACAAATGGAGCATCAGCTACACAATTTGTTCGTTCACCTGGCATGCAAAATGAGAATTCAATAGGTACAATCAGTGATTCATGCTGGGAACATACATAATTTGATGCGGCTATCCTGATGCCTGCTACTAATTTGAAATATGCACGCAAGCAACCAATGGACTTTTAATTGAGTCAACAGATGGGTTTTATTGCGGAAGTTCCATATACAGACAGACATACCCAATATTTGCCTCGAAAGTCACAGGTTTGAATATTCCACACTAAAGTTACAGAAGATGACATTTACAATGGCAAACAAGTATGTCTGTGTATATAGACAGTAGAGGAGGGTTTTAATTTAAAATTGTGAATTCACACGTTCAGAAAAGGGAATGCCTTTCTCCATCGGCATCCTTTTCCCCGTAACCCAAAAATTGAAATATGTCAGAGTTCCGCAACAAGATAAGAATTGAGATGCTTTTTCATTCATGGCAGAAAAGGATATCGCATTCGAAACACGTTTTTTTAAAAAAAGATTTTGCATATCAGTGAATGGAAGAATAAGATCTTTTGCGTGTTTTCAAAGGTTAAGTGGATCCGAGAGAGAGTGGGGGGATAATACAAAATCAATCCTACATTTATGTACATCCTGCTGTTTTCAAAGCGAAATGGGAAAGTATATACGATATAATTTAATTCATTGTGGCATTTCAATGAAGTCCAATGGCGATCTAAAGGCCCAAAGCATCAATGGTGTTAGAAGAACTTATTTTGAAAAGATGAAGTTAACAAAAGTATTTTCCAAAAATGATAGGTTCAACAGTACAATTTACAAAAAGACACATATTGTGTAGTTCTCTTCTAATGCAAGAAGAAACCCTTATTTAAAAGACGTATCGAGAAGATGTATAATTATTATAAGTGCCCGAACCCGAAGTAGGACTTCAACGCAGAAATCCGAATGATGACATTTTTGGTTTGAAGACTTAGGACCCAAACTGCACGACAATACTTCCGATAACGGACTCAGGCTGATAGACTTTGTAGGGGGCGAGATGATATTATAAGCCGTTTTCCTTTGGAGATTGCCAAGTACTTGCAAGTACTTTGCTAGCCATTTTGAATGAAACGCAAAAAAATAAGTTTTCCTACAAACCTCATCTACTCGCGATGAACACATGAGTAGATGAAGGTACTAGATTTAAGTTTTAATCTACTCACAAGTACTTCACCACCTGACTTTGTGAAAGAACCATCAGAACTTGCTCACCGTGTTGCTTTTAATTTTTAAGCAAGTCTACCACCAGTATGTTGTATATAGAACCAGTGGCAGCACTGCAAACAAGGGTTACCGTTTTGACATCTCTGTCGCTTTATCTAGAGGAATTTTCACTCAGTTAGCGACAGTAATTTATGACACTAGTGACTTTTTCTAACAACATTTAAGTCAAGAAATTGTAGGATAAATTATTGTAGTAGAAATGTGTTTTTTATTTAACTTGAATTTTCTTTTGTTTTAAAAATTTTAAATTAATGTTTAGTATTCACAATTCTTTAAAATTAAAAAAAATTAAATGCTTAAACTTAACATTTTCCTGTTAAACGCTAAGAACATATTTTAAATCAACAGACTGTTTTTGAATTTTAGCTATGTTTTTTTTGTTTGCTGGAAACTTCTTGTATTCAAAACTCCAACTATTCTGGTCATTTTAGGGGTTGGTTTATAGTGAAGTTTTATCTCAGCCATCATAAGTGCCAACACCACTGCTAGGCGACCACTTGTTACGATAAAGAGCACCGGCCAGTGCATGCAGGCAAGAAGGAGACATAGCTGTCAATGCTGCAAACTAGAACGAGGGGTGGAATCGAAAAAGGTGATAATTAGCCGTGTTTTTTGCAAGCCCGGAGGAATTTGGTTAAAAAAAAAACTTAATCGTGGATTAGCGACGCTATTACAGAATCAAAATGGAGTTCCCATACAAACTATCGATAGCAAGTATGCAATTCAGGTCGGTAACACAGATTTTCTCTGTCCTTAAGTTAAGCCCGAGAATTTTCCGCGCTTAGCTAAGCCCGAAGGGGATTAGTTGTTGTTGCAATTGAAATGTTAATTATTTAGCCTCGACGTCGTTTTTTTCAACCAATTTCCTCGGGGCTTGCAAAAAAACACGGCTACTGATGAAAATGACGTATTCGCGATTTTTATTTTTTCTTCTTCTGTAAAAAAGCAAACTTTGTTTTTGTTTGAATGATTAAAAAAAGAGCTTGCAAAAAGTTGTATAGCAGTTTTGTAGCTCTAGCTCTGGCCACACTGCGTCATAAACGTCAAATTCGTTGGTAAGTGACTGTCACATTTTATTGTGAGAGAACCTTCAAGCAAATTCACTGACCCATTTTATCTATCTGTACAGGCATTTTGTTATTTTTTACACACATTTTTTTCCAGTTTATTTTTGTAAGTTGCGTAGCGAAGACATATTTTTTTTTTAGTTTGTTTCTTATGAAAACTTAAGAAATTTTCGATTAATAATATAAGTTCTAATTTTTGTCGTTAATTTCATCTTTCCTAGTGCGACAAAATGTGTTTGGAAAAAATTTTGTATTTTAGTAACTGATCAATAAAAGTTTAATAAAATGAAAAAAGGCTTTGTTTGTAGGTACCTAATGTATAGAACTCGATTGGAGAAATAATTTTGTATATTTTTTATATCCCAACAGATTTTGTAAAAAAAAATCCATCTCATAGAACCAAGGAAAGTCTTTATAAGATTTCGATCCTGCTATATATAGGGCAGAAGCATAATGGACTTTGCAAACAACGGATGAAAATTTGTTCGGCCGGAAAATTCTTTGGGTGCTATTTGAATGTGAATCAATGTCGTGTAGAATAGAAGATTCAACAACGAGTTGTTGTCTTTGTTGGGGCTATCCTACAGCGACGTTTACCTGAGACCAATTTCCTGAGATAGTTGATTCACATGGACTATATGAACAGTGACCCAACAGCCCGACTACTACGTAGCAGAGGAGGCCCACATTAGTAGGGGCACGCACAAAAGTAGAACGACCTTAAAGAACTTAGAGTGCAGCCGTCTAAGAACCGAGCTGGCTGCAGGGGCTTGGTGGTCCATCCTAGAATTTAAGAGCCATCGTCATTTAAAGTAAGGTAATTGAGTAAAATTACGGCTTTGGAGGAAGACCAAAATACATATACATAATAAAGGGTCCACCAAATAACTTTTTTTCTTTTAAAAGCCGCAAAACATCGAGTGTAGCTTCGGCTGTGTGGCACGTAGCGCCATCCTGTTAAAACCAAATGTTGCCAATATCCTCCTCTTCAATTTTTGTGAACAAAAATTCGTTCAACATGGCCCGATAACGATCGCCATTGACTGTAACGGCCGCTCCTTGCTCATTTTCGAAAAATGGCCCAATTATGCCTCTGGACCAAAATCCGCACCAAACAGTGACTCGTTTTGGGTGTATCGGCTTTTCAATGTATGCGTGCGGGTTTTCTGTGCCCCAAATGCGATAATTTTGCTTGTTTACTACCCGCCAAGATCAAAATGAGCTTCATCTAAAAAGATGATTTTTTTGGCAAAATCGGCATCTTCTCTAAGTCGATCGCAGGCCCACTTAGCGAAGCGTATACACAACCATTTTAATTCAGCGGAAGGATAAAACTAATTATCTGTCAAATCAGACATGAGCTAAGTGTTACCATTCACGAAATAACCACTAGTTGAAGAAAAAAAACGTTAGATGGCGGACCCTTTATCTTCTTCCATCTACTGTTTTTTTTTTTAATTTGTTCTGTGCTTTCATTTACCTTTCTGTCCGACTTAAAGGGACACGAAGTAAATCATTTGTTTCAATTGATAAATGGTGGCAACGTTGAGGGGGTCAAAAATGCCATTTTGTGTTGCTCCCGTTTTTCATTCAGAATGGCTGTATGAATTATAGCTCTATCATGGACAAAAAGCAGACATTTCTATACCAGCAGTAATTTCAACGAATTTTCCCAAGTGTCACATATACGTACACTTCATAATATAATCACGTCTCATTGTTGTTGTTGTTAATGTTTATGATTGTTGTTTTGGTATTCTCGAATGTTAGACTAAATGAAACATACGCGACTTGGAATCTGTTTTGTTTCAAGTCACACTTTGCTGTGATCCCTTAAGGAATTTAAATTCTGTTTTTTTTTTTTTGCAATAAGTTTAAACTTTTTGTTTCATCAGAACCTATACACAGAAAGCTTACCTACACAAAATATAACTTTTTACTACCCTCATTACACAACCGCTTTATCCCTAGATTAAAGAATCAATCCCACTTTTACTCAAGGATAAGAAGAAAAAATCCAAGAAAGTGAATTGCCAAATATTGAATTCCACTTCAACAAAACCACTCTTCCAAAGGAACAATATGCTTTGTTCAATATAACAAAGGTTAACATTTTTGGGTTTATCCATACCCGCACCCAGCATTTGCCATTCATGACCATGACAAACAAAAAAAAGGCTTTGAAATATATTTCAATATTTAACGGGAAACAAAAAATTATCCAAAAATCTATATACCTATCCCAGATGACGCCACAAAAATTGATATAAAGGCGAATTGTAAGAAGAAAATTAAAAAAAAAAAAAAAACAAAAAACAAAAGTGCAAAAAGGTTAAAGGTGGTTTATTTAACTCTCGCAATCTAATGAATAAAAATAAGGGGAAGGTTAAATTTTATGCAAAAAATTATTATTCAGTATTATAAACCTAGAAGAATTTTTATTTCTCAATTGCTAGGTTTTAATTATTTTTTCATTCATTTATTCAAAAGTGATAAAAATCTTTGTTATTAAATTCGTTTTTCCTTTCAACCCCATTATCTCACTCTAAAATCAACAGCCCATTTGCTTGAGCTTCAATTAAATCCAAACCAAAAGCACAATGTCGACGAGAACCCTTTTTGGAGTAGGTTTGGGATGATGGAGGAGGCCTTGCTTGAAAATTCCAATGCTATGGCAAACTTATTGTCGCCTACGAACACCTAATTAATCAAATTATCTGAGCACACGATAGGCGGTTTGTGGCGGTAGTGGTAGCGGTAGCGATGGATGGCGTTGGCGGCGATAAGCTAAATAAAAGCAAAAAAGATTACAACTTGAGATTAGGACTAAAGCCTTTGGCTTTTCGATGTTTAACCCCAAACCGAAAAGGCCGCAGGTGATAATTCTTTAGTCAAGTTTTGTGGAAATTCGTTGCCTCCCAAGAAATTAGCATTGTATGATAATTTAGTGCGCCAAATTACATGTTTTTGTCGCTTTTGGGCCCCATATCGGAGAAAAAAAGGTGTATTAATAAGTGAGCACAGTTTAACGAGCTTAATTTAGGACTGTGTATATAGGTGATTGGAGGAAAAATGTGTTATAAATCATTTGTTTATTTTTCGAAATGTATACGCAAGTATTTTTGTTTTGCCTAATAATTTTGTTTAAGGAAGTATTAAACTTGAAATGGACATTTTCATGAAGAATTCAGTTTGACATGAATCTCTATTTATAGAAAATTATATGTCCAACTATATAATATGGAAGTAAGCTACAGCTTACACAAACATAGGTAAGGTAGGTAGGTATGCATAGGTATAGCAAAGAATATTTTTTAAACAACAAACTAGCCCCGAGTTATTTAAAAACAAAAAAGCCAATTTTGCTTCACTGTATTGACTTTAAAGTTAAATTTAAAGCACACATATCATTTCAACAAAAGCAAAACAAAAAAACGTGACATGAAATATTGTCGTGTTTGCTGTCATAAAGCAAACAAAAAATTGATAGCTGAAAAGGATATCAATGCGTCAGGATAAAGCTTTATGTTTTCCTTTGGGGCATTTTTGTACCTATATGGATATGGCCAACAATACGAGTAGGTTATAAGTGCCTATATGTGTATTTATGATTGAATTGAGACACATTGAAATGCCAGGAAGGATTTACATTTATATGTGTCACAAATATGGGTAGGTACTTGAACAATGTACATGTACAGTCAATTCCGCTCAACTGAAACCACAATCTTCACTCAAAGGGCATTTTCCTTAAACGATCTTTGGATACCTGAACAAGTAGTCATTTAAAATCTTAGACACTGGAACAAAATGTTTATTAAAGTATCCATACTACATCACAAAGTATATTTAAACATCATAATCATATCATCAATTTCCAAACATCGAAACAAATATAAGTTTCACCACAATTTCTAACTTTCAATTTTTTTTGTTTTGGTAAAAAGTTTATATAAATAACCAAGTTAAAACATTTCTTAATAAACTACATAAATTGTATTATTTAAAAAGTATACCGTCTTTACAAACATCTCGTAAAAATCATAATAATACGACAAACTGGAAATGAAAACATCAAAATTAATGTTCATTTATCTGACACCTGAAAAAAAAATGATTCTGTCAAAAGCGTATTCGATCCTACCATACATTTTCTGACATTTGCAACATTTAAATCGGAAATTCCATGGCTTTCTTTTTCTGAGGATTTATAATTTGTAATGAAATGAACTTTGAAGAAGAAGCTTACATATTGTTGCACACACATATTAAAGGGACAAGTTGAAAAATATCTATTTTTCCAACATTTATGTTAAATGTAAATAGATTATGAATGAGGTTTAGCAAAGCAAAAGTGCATGTGCTTACATAATTTGAAATAAAATTAAATCTTAATAGTTCTAATACTCTAATTACTACAAGTTCTGAAATAGTAACCGTTAAAAAAGAATACGGCAATACTTAACTGCCAAGGTATCGAAATAATTCTGAATTATTGTGAATTTTTTGTACAGCAGCTTTGACAGCAATTGTAGTAGATTCAAGAAAAGTGGGAGCTTGGGATTTTATTTTAACCTTACAGATACAGCTGATAGTCGACATTAGTGCTTAGAGGATATACATATAATATGGAGTGCTCGTTTTTATCCCTAATGCAGTGTAGTGCCTATGGAGCCATGATAGAGGGCGCTATTTCACTTTCGGTTAAGATAAAGTCTCAGAAGATATCGTACAGCTGCTATCTACTACTACTATCAATTGTGCAGAAAACCTTCAAACAGCGATCCTCTAAGCATTAGTGTTTGATCATTAGCAAGGCGCAATGCGAATTAATTTAGATAGGAAATCATTTTTTGGGAAATTAATGTTCCCTTTTACTGGGATTTATGATAAACGGGTTTCAGCTAATCGATGTATTTTATATGACAGTTGTGAAAAAAATGCAGTGTATTTCATTTTGTGATTTTTTTTCCCCTTAAATCGTAGTTCAAATAAGCGAAGTTGACTGTATGTTGACTTGGCACATTTTGTCTACAGATAAAAGTAGGCAAACAAAAAAAGCAGGATTCTCGTCCAAATATTTTGAATGCACTTGCGAGAGGAACTCCAAAAATGTGGTGGAAGCAAAAATTCGGATTGTATTTTTTTATTGTTAAAAGAAAACTGAAGTGTTCCTAGATTAAATTAACAATGCCTATATAATGTATCCATGTGCATACATATATGTATGTATACACATATACAATCAGCCTTATTTTGAAATTCACTTTCATGCGAAAGTAAGTCGAATTCGAATAGTTTGTATTTTGAGTTTCGAACGAATCGAAAGTTCACTTTATCAAACGAAAGTTCATTTTTGCAAA
Organism: Leucozona laternaria; assembly: GCA_932273885.2. Taxonomy (NCBI): domain Eukaryota; kingdom Metazoa; phylum Arthropoda; class Insecta; order Diptera; family Syrphidae; genus Leucozona; species Leucozona laternaria. The sequence continues at coordinate 128,317,574 of OW026367.1, read as the reverse complement.
TTTTGACTTTCGAATCATTCGAAACAAATGTCATTTTTTTGACGTTAAAAATTTTCTGGCGAATAGATTAAAAAAACATGTGAGCTCAAATATTTTTGTTGAAAAATAAAGAAAATAAAATACTTTTATGAATTATTTGTTAACATTTTAATTAAAGGTCGCATTCCAATTAGACTAAACGGGAGCAGAAAGAAGTTCTCATCAAATTGATGGAAGAAAATATGGAGATAGCCAGGGGATTTTCAATCTTGAATGGATTTGATGCATCCATTATCCTTCTCCTCCATATCTGCTCTTCGCCGCCGTCTTAACTTCTTATAAATAAAATAATTGCCATCTGTTTTTCTTGAAAATTAAACTTAAACAATAAACTCTTGCTCATGAACTAGCAAATAACAATGAGGTACAAGTATTTACAAATAACAAAAAAATACCGGCGAGGGATTTTACTTTTTTTGTTTTGTTGAAAATTGAAAAGTGTGACCAGGTGTGTATGAAGTAAAGAGAGACTTTGAAGTTACATGTTTTTTTTGTAAGTCAATTTTAAACACAATTAAATTGACATGAAAGATAAAAAAATCTAGTTTTTAACTATTCAAAAGTTTTAAATTTATTTTGTTACTTTTTCATGTCAATAAACTTACCATACTATTTTGTAAATGCTCCCAAATTTTAAAATTTCAGTTTTTATTGATGTTTTTTAAATAGTAAACTTTACCGGGCCTTTAACATTACTTATCGTTACTTTATTTTTCTTAAATGAGAACGCATTATTTTGACCATCATTTTTATAAAAAACAAAAATTCTTCGAATAAAGCAGCTTGGTCACACTAAATTAAATAGAAATGTCAGTAAATGTCAAAGAGCTGATGTTTATTTTATATGAATACTATTCGCTCGATTCTCAAAATATACAAAGTTCATTCGAATGAATAGATCTATTCTATCGAAATAGCTATTCATTCGAATCTCAAAATAAGGCTGATTAATACATAAGAATCAAAGGTAAGAACACTAATTTACTTGAAATGTCTTCGTTTATGGTGTAATAATTGTTGGTTGTCATTCACTTTCAAGGTTTCTTATAGTTAAATTTTATAGAACTGCCCTAGAAGGGTTTAACAATACCTTGGCACTGGAACCCATACTAGTTTATAATTTATTCTCAAGAAATTGCTTTAAACACCAGAATATAATCTACAACTCAGGTTACTTATTCACTTCAAAAACCACTTACATAAGTTCACACAAAAATTCCTCCATGCATTTATCAAAAGAACTTAACTCAAGTTAATTGTGTAATTTTTAGAATTTTTGATTTGTAATAGTAGCCTAGATAAATAAAAGCACCAACACAAAACGGAAAAGTGGCTTAACTCATTTAGGCAACGATGAGAATGTCTTTTCATATTTGTAAGAACCGCTTAACTCGAGATAACTCTCATCTCCTCTCTTTTGTTTTTGAAGTTCAAAACCAATTCTTTTTTATCTAAAACTAAAATACAAGTAAATTTCATTTTTTCTCTAACGTGGTTCTTACAGATCAATATTAATAAACCAAACATTAACTTCTCCTTCATTGCTTAGCAACTTTATACACTTGAACCATGAGAGCAAGTTCGTTCGATACAGTCGGGTAATTATTTTATGCAGGTAATTATAATTTAAGGCGCCTTTTTTAAGAAATGTTTACCTTCCTTACAGCCCTATTATTGACTTGTTTCAAAACTAGTTCAATAGCAAAACTAGTTTTATAGAAGTTTTTAGTCTCAAATTTAGCACGGTCTTATGAATTTAGAATTTTATTCAAAGCTAGTTTTAACTTTTCGAGTTTTAGGTGTCAAAATATTTTTGAATAAAACCGATTTGTCCACTTCCAAACATTTTTAAAACTAGTTCTGTCATAAAACTAGTTTTGAAAAAGTCAATAATATGGCTGTTAGTCTTACAAGGCATTTTTGTCTAAAAGTCTTAATTCATTTAATAATGGGTCAGGAATAGCAAAAATAATTAAATAAAACTTTCGACTCTAAGCTGAGTGTGTGCTCTATTTATTATCCAAAAGTATAGGCATGTTTAACGTTTTATGGAAAGCAATCAAGATATTTTTAATAAATCAATATATGCGTTTTCGTGTTTCACCCCTTTTATTAAAAAATGCTTAGTAATTATCTTCTTATTCACGAATCAACCAAAACGTTAATCAACAATTTAATTCACAATTTAAAATTGCTTATTAATAAAAAAAATATCTGCTAACTCCCGTTCAGTTCCGAATCTTATCGAACATTTACTGCAATCTACAAGAACTTTGCTTTGTCGCCAAGGAGTATTACATTAGTCTTCACTTTCACTTCAATTCAATTTAATTCAATTCAATTCAATCCAATTTAATTCAGTTTTATTGGATAATACAGTTAGAGGCCTAGTCTTTTTTAGCATTAATAAAGGGTGTTTTTTTTTAGACCTGTGGTTTTTAAGAAGAAATAAAACGCACATAATTTAATGTTATGGCCAAGAACAAAGCTTTATTATAAAGATAAGGGTTTGCCATTATGGTTTAGAAATGATTTCGGGCAAGTGGCCGCCGCGGCTAGCGGGCCCAATTTTCGGCCACTTTTTGCAGCAATTGGGGCCGTATGTCAGCAATAACGCGCCGAATATTCTCTTCCAAGGCGTCAATCGTCTCGGACTTATCTGCGTAGACAAGCGACTTCACATAACTCCACAAAAAATAGTACAGCGGTGTTAAATCGCATAATCTTGGAGGCCACGCCCGCCACAGGCCCATGACGCGAGATAATTCGCTCACCAAAAGTTTCCTTCAATAAATTGATTGTTTCATTGTGTGTGTAGTGCCGCGCCGCCGCCGTGTTGTTGGAACCAAAGGTCTTCCACATCATCATCCTTCAATTCAGGCACGAAAAAATCATTAATCATGGCTCTGTAGCGTTCCACATTGACCGTAACATTATGACCGGCTTCATTTTTGAAGAAATATGGAAGAATGACTCACTCTACCCATAGAGCACACCAAACAGTGAGTTTTTGAGGATGTAACGGTGTATCAACATACACTGGAGAATTATCATCACTATAAATACGGCAGTTTTGTTTATTGACGTATCCATTCATCCAAAAGGGAGCTTCGTCGCTTAACAAAATTCGCTTATGAAAGTTGGGATCAACATCAGCAATCTTGTTCGGGGTCCATTTGGGCACAATTTTGAAGCGTTGTAAAGGCGTCAGTCTATTTGTTATGAAATGGCAAACCAAAATAAGCATAAATCAAGTATGACAGCTGTCAAAAAGACCAACTCCGAAAAAAAGGATTGCCAGATTTAAAACCACACGTCTAAAACAAACACCCTTTACATAGTGGTTAGATTATTTTTATAACTTAATAATACTTTCTCACAAAAAAGAGAGCTTTTGCACACACATTTTCTTATTTGAGCTTGTAAATAAAATATCTTTCACCAGCGTTTATTTATCTATACTCTACTTATCTCTAGTTTTTGGTTAGAAAAAAAAATAGGTATTTTAAATTAAATTACTCTTTAATCCATACCCACTTCAGTGAACTGGCTAATTCACATATCAATTACCTCCAATTCTGTTTTATTAATTAGATTTCGTACTTAACTCATTGATTAAAGATAATTCATGTTTGCTTAGAGTTTATTAATAGAGGTGCTTAAAATGTACTCTTGCTGCAAAATACTATAGGTACTCCAACATACTCCTACTTGCCGGATGAACACTTGAACAGTATAAACTCTGACAACAAGACCAAACGCTATAATCGAACATAAACCACATTACTATAAGAACATAATTAAGAAATATAATCCTGATATTACCGAATGCCTTTGATATAAAAGTTTGTGTCCAAAAATTAATCGCTTTGACACCAATATGGAATGAGATATTGACATGACGTTCATTGATGTCCATTTTGTATATAGGAAGGTCATTGTATTTTTTCACCAAGTCAATGTGGATACAATCAGCTTTCAGTTTCATTAATATTTCAACAACATTTCTATTACTAATACATATATTTAGAAAGAACCAAGATTACTTTTAATGCAAGTAAATAGAAATGACACAAAAAAAATAATATGTAGTGAATTATTGGACCTTGAAATTACTTTAGCAGAGCATTCCGCAAGTCAAGCGTTATGAGTATAAGCTTGGATGCTTGGATAAAAGAGATTCAAGAGAGTGGATTTATTCATTAAATGTATGTAGGTATATTTCAAGCAAAAGGACACGTGAAGTTTTCCATAGCATTTGGCATTTACTTCAAATTTTTCAATTTAAAAAATGATTTATGTACATCAATACACATCATGAAGGACATTTGTTTTTGAGTAGAATAATGGGATTTTCCATTGCGACATGGTGTTAGTATTTACACAATGCTATACATATATAGATCTGTTAATTTGATTTAAAATAAAAAAAAATAATAATCTGCTTGCCAATTAGGCTTTTGCAGAAACTATCTTTGTCTTTTCTCTTTCTAATTTTGACATAAAAATATATGGGGAAAACAAACAAACGACCAATCACGATCACATGTTTTTGTTTTCCCTACATATTTTTCGGTCAATCTATTGATGGTTTTTTTACTTGTTCGGCACCGAAGTCTGGTGGATGTTCCAAATGAAATCCAAAAACTGTCAAAATCGGCTTTTTGACACATATAATTCAGAAATGAAAAGACTTTTTTATGGAAAACATACAAAATAATATTTTTCTGTCCAAGTTCTGTTTTTAACTTTGAAGACAGATTCAATTTTTTTGACAGAAATTAGTTCATTGTGACTTCATGAAGCAGATCTTAACAACTTTTGGTATAAGCTGTCTTTGTATGCGCTTAAAAACAATCACTTCTATCCTTTCATTTCATTCTGCCAGTTTTTCGCTTAAGACCTTAAAGTTACTTCCTGCTGAGCTAGCAAGTACCTACCCACACAGAGAACACAACAAAACAAAACAAAAAAAACACTACATATGTCCAAAAAAGTTAAAGAAGTAAGTTCTTATTTATCACAAAAGTTTAAATTTTAGTCAGTGTACCAACCATTTATCTGCAAAAAAAAGAAAAGAAACATTTTATTTTTTTTTTCATGTATAAAGGATGAAACTTTCTTTTTTTTCAGATTTACAATTGGAAAAGAAATCACTTATGTCAGGAGGATTCGTGCAGTTGAAAACAAAAATATAAACTCCAGAGAAAAAAAAAAGAAAAATATTTTATTGCCAAAAGATACAAGCATTGCAAAAGTTTTAATTCCCTTGGAGTGCTTTAAATACCGTGTAACTAAGGGGTTTGTAAGTATTAATGTTGTTTTAGTCAGGTTTTTTTTTTTTTTTTTTGTTTTTGAGGGATAAGCGTTTTTAAGTTTTCCGTAGAGAATACATAGATTCATTTTCTCGTATTCTTTCATTCGAATTCTTATTTTAAAATTGTTTTTATTTCAAACCTCCCACTCTCTGACCTTTTCATTTCCACCGAATCTTCGAAAAGAATAAATTGATAACTATAGTTGATTGTTTTTTGAAATCATCTTTAATTTACTTGATTGATTAATAAATCTGATAGTAATTGATGAACATTTCTTTTTGGCATTTAAGATTATGAGTTATGACTGTATACTTTTGCCATATTACTTTTTGTTTAAGTTTTCACAGAATCATTCATGAATCATTTTTCCCTATAAATAAAATGAATCAATCAGCCTTATTGTGAGTTTCACCCGACAAATATTTCACCTTAAAATTTTTTGTCCACCCGGAATTTTAAAAGCTATTCAGCCTTATTGTGAGTATCACCCGAAAAATATTTCACCTTAAAATTTTTTGTTCGCCAGGAATTTTAAAAGCTTTTGTGAGTTTCACCCGAATGAAATTTTGTTCGCCTTCAAAAAAGAAGTTAAAATGACATTAGATTCCGCCCGAAATGAATGTTCACAATAAGGGGAATTCTCGATCATGAAATTTGTGGGGAAACTCACAATAGGCGAAAAGTGAAATGTCAAATTTTGCGGTAGGAATGTGGAATGAAACATGACATTCTAAAAATAAACTGAGTGAGCATGATACAAAAAAAATATGCACGACTGGATGGCACGAACTTGCTTTTGTAGTAAACAACTGTAATGCAGACACACCGTGAAAAAAAATGTTACTGGTTCAATAATTAGTGTGTTTCTTAGTGAATGTTTACCAGCTTAAAAAATAATTTCCAAGTAAAATAGAACAATAATTCCGCTTAGTTAATGGCGATAAACCTCTCCACTTATGAACTTAGAGCTTATAAAAACAGAATAATAAGTATTATAACTGTTATACATACATGGCATGTTTTTGTGCACTTTTATTTAAATCGGCCAAGTGAGTACAAAAAAAAAACACACCTTATATTATGATACCTATCTTTAACGAGAAAATGCGAAAAATGTCAAAAGTCAAAAGTGACACAAAAATGGAATTTTGTTTTGTTTGATTTTTTCAATTTGAATTGAGAAGAAGCAAATTGCAAAATTATAACAAAATCGGTCTAGACACTCCGCTTAAATGAAACTTTCGGTTATATGCGACAAGTAATTTATCACGGTTTTTTTTAGGGCTTTTTACACAAATTAGTAAGGGTAGCTGCACTCCGCTTATTCGAAGACTCCCTTTAATTGAAACAATTTTCTTTCCACAAAATAACTATTTTGTTCTGAAACAACTCCGCTTAAGTGAAACACTGATCGCATCCATACATTTTCGAAGTTTGATTTTGAACACACCTAAAAAAATGACTTTTTATGTCTCAATCCATTCTCATAGTTCCAATCCTTTCAACTGTCACAATTATTTAAAGTTTTTTTGTTTGTTTTTTTCGAGGATATTTATGTTTCATTTTTCTATCTTTGGAAATAATTCATATCACATCGTTTAAAGGGGGAAAAAAAGTTGCAGTTATACGAAGTTTGGTTCATTTATATGAAAACTCCGCTTAGTTGCAACAAATTTTCTGCATTTTGTGTGTTGCAAATAAGCGCAGTCGACTGTACGTGAATAACCCAAAAATAAGACCATTTTGTCAAAAAACATGCAATGTCCATTTCCGTCATTTGAATTTTTCACCAAAAACCTAAAATGCAGTTTTCTTATAATTGCTTTGGTTATTCTAGGTACAAAGTTTAATCAAAATCGTTAGAGCCGTTTTCGACAAAATTTTTAGCAACCAAAATGTTTGTATGGCAGCTACCTTTTCCACGGGGTGTTTTTTTAAGAGGCATAGAACTTTAAGTTGGCAACACTATTTTAACCGGCGGCCATTTTGTCAGCTGTCAAGTGATTTATTTTTAGTTTGGTTTGGCATTTCAACATGAATAGACTGATGCCTGAACAACGCTTCCAAATTGTATCCGAATGGGCCCAAAACAAGAATGCCGGTTGATCCCAATTTTCATAAGCGAATTTTGTTTAGCGATGAAGCTCACTTTTGGTTGAATGGATACGTCAATAAACAAAACTGCCGTATTTGGAATGATGATAATCTTCAAGTGTATGTTGAGACACCGTTACATCCACAAAAACTGACTGTTTGGTGTGCTTTATTGTTTGGTGAAAAAATTGGTCCATACATCTTTAAAAACGATGCTGGCCAGAACGTTACAGTCAATGGTGACCGCTGTAGAGCCATGATTACTGACTTTTTCGTTCATCAATTGAACAACCATGATGTGCAGGAGCTGTGGATTCAACAAGACGGTGCAACATTTCACACAGCTCGTGCCACGATTTATTTGTGGAAGGAAACGTTTGGTAAACGCATAGTTTCACGTTACGGACCCGTGAATTGGCCTCCAAGATCGTGCGATGTAACGCCGCTTGATTTTTTTCTATGGGGATATGTGAAGTCGATAGTCTACGCCGATAAGCCCGAAACGATTGACCACTTGGAGGACAACACTTGCCACGTTATTGCCGATATACGGCCACAAATGTTGGAAAAAGTCATCGAAAACTAGACCTCCAGATTAGACAACGTCCGAGCAAGACGTGGTGGTCATATGCCAGAAATCATATTTAAATTATAATGCTAGAAGATTATCTTTCGAATAGAGTAAATATCATGTCAATTTAAAATAATCATCTTTGTTTTATTCGATTTCAAAGTTCTATACCTACCTCTAAAAAAAAAACAGCCTTTAGATAACCAAAAACAAAAATTCGAATTTCTCCTCTAGGAGAAAATGCTCTGTACCAAATTTTAAGCAAATCGGTCCACCTCCACCCATTTAAGCTCTATTTCAAATTACAGTGGACTCAGAGATGCTCAGACCGACGGACAGCATGAAGAAACTCACTTTTTCGGACTTCTCGATCATCGTAGTTAGTTAGTTTTGATAACAACCTTGATTTTTTTTCTGCTTGAAACCAATACTTGCCGGATTTTTGTTATTGAACGTACTCAATATTCATAACACGTAAGGTGATACTCGTAACATGCTACACGGTAGGTTTTACAAATAATTCCACGTTTTAAGTTTACCTTAGCACCCGGCATACATTTTCACACATCTAGAATAAGAAAATCCCACTTCTGAATGCGTAAAGAAGTACCTACCGATATTTTTGTATATACATACGTAGGTATACACACATATTAATATTAAAATGAAAAGATTATACTTTCTGTAAGACCATATACCTATTTAACAATTTTACATTGTGGATAAAAGAAAAGTTATTAAGCTTGAAAAATTATTCATACATATGTATGTATAAAAGAAAACTCTGTCAGGAAAATTTATTAATACATACATAGATTGATTTGCTGTCTAAAAGTTTTTTTTTAGAATTTTTACATTTCTTGATTTGAAAGCGAAGTTCTTAAAATGTATCTAAATATGTATAATCTTTGTATGTATATCCGTACTCTTGTATGTCGTTATATCCCTTCAAGGTTATTGCCATCAATTTGAGTCATCCTTACAAAGAACAATAAAAAGTTCCAAAATAATTTTAAAAGTCATTTGCAAAGCCATCTTTTTTTTCTTGATTACTTTCTTAAGCTACTTTTGTGGTAATGATATTGTTTTATGAAATAAAGAAAAAAATATTTTGCAACTTCAACACAAACAGAAACACTCATTATACGATATTGTTCTTGGGTAAATTTCAATTGAAGTATAGGTATACATAACATAGAAGCATAATTGAAACTTTTTATTTTTTGATATTTGGAAAAATGATACCGAATCCAATTATTTCATGCTTTGTTTCATTTTCAATTTTTTGTTTGTTTTTTTTTTTAAAAAATAAGAGCTTGCTATTGAAAACTTAATGATGGATAAATGGATTCAATTATGGCCGAAATATTTTTTTTAGGAAAAAGTAATAACAGCAAGCAAAATTCTTATACAAACATCAACCCCTCGAAATAAAATAAACACCACATTTATATTCATCTTAGTGATTTAAAAAAAAAAAATAGTAAAATTTTATTTCATTTGATAAATAGTTACTGAGGAGTATCCACATTTTTGTTTTTGTCATATCTATGCAGCTTCAGCAAAAGTACTTCATTTGTCCAACCAATGTAAATTCCCTCAATGGGATCTTTATTGAATATTTGTCCATCCTTCCATTTTAATATCAAATTAATTACTCAGCAACATTAAACGCAAAACGATGATATCCCTTACCAATCGATTGGTGTCCTTAGCAAACATATAATTCATTTGAAAAACCAAGATCCTTCTTGTGGTTTGTTTAAGGAAATGGCACATTCTGCTCTTTATCGGAAAGTAATTGAATGGTGTACAATAAATAAAGAATGGAGCTCTATACTTGGTGTGACGAATATTTCTTGGTCAGCAACGCTGGCAAACATTAATCTCGGTTAGATACCAACACTTCGTCCCGCAAGTGGGACCGCACACAAGTAGAACTTCATCGAATGACAAATAACCGGGGAAAAGCTTGTGGGAAATGTGCACTTTAAATTAAAAGGACACCAACTAGCTAAAAGGCTGCTCCTCAGGGGGACACGACTACGGACTTCGGACAGGACGGAAAGAAAGTGTAATAAAGAAGAACACGAGCTGCTCTGATTTATTTGATGTAAGAAAAAGGATCAGTTGAACAGTTTGTGGTAAGCTTGTTTAAGTTATGGTTTTTCAATTCCCTTACCTAGATAAATTAAGTGCATTAAGAGAAAGAGATATTTGAGTTCTTTTACATGGAGTAAGGTTTGAATATTGACAATGATGGTTATATTGGATATCTACAACAAAAAAAAAAAACAGATTTCCTTATTCTGTAGTGAGAAACTGGTTCTTAAAAAAACTAATAGCTAAGATCGTATGATATTGGGAAGATGATTCGTGATTAAGAAGACGGAGTTCTAGGAAGGGTGAACTGAGGTTAAAGTCGAAACAGTTGAAGTTCGAGTTAACCTTCCGCAGCATATGAGTAACAGGTTCGTTGAAGCCATAGAAAGTAAGGTCGATGGGCACTGGGCTGATGGAAGATACCAGGATTTCTTGGTTAACAGGGTTTTATGTTGCAAAAAGGAACCTGAAAGAAGTAGATGAATGAAGAGAATTTGGATTATTTATCTTTCTACTTTCAGTGTATTTAAGTTAATAAGTTGAAGGCCGGCTTTATAGAGAAGGAGGTAGGATCAAAGAACCATGGCCACCAAGATGTGAACATGGCGAACAGAAACTATATAGAAGGATAGTGTCAAGTAGGGTTTGGCATTTGACAATATTTAGCTTTAAGCTATTTTTGAGGCACCAGACTGAAAAACTGACGAAATCCAATTGAAAAAGAACGGAATAGGGTGTCTTGTACCTTATTTCTGACTTTTTATCAGACAACAGATATGAATTTACAGACTGTGAGTTAAATTCTAAGCGGGCTGGCGAGATTTCGTATATTGAGGTCTCGGAGACTCTCGCCCATTAAATTAGGTAACTAAGGTACCTGAACTGACATTTGAGTGGTTATTTGTTGTTTGCTTGCACAAACATAAGTTCATTACTCAATTTTCAAGTCTCCCCAGACCATTCCCATAAAGAACAGAGTTTACTAGAAGCCAGAAACACATTTACGAGTATTTCGAACGCATCAATGTTGACAAAAACTAAAGCTATAACTTCTTATTTGAACCATAAAAGTCTGTTTTTCCTCCTTTGTGTACATTTGGTTGGTTGGAAATCAGAACGAACTTATAGGGTGCTAAAATAAAAATACCATATATGTATAAAATACTGCTGACTTAGACATAACAAATTTTTCGTAAATAATGCCATTTCCTCTTAATATCATACAATATAAGTATATGTTTTGTATAGAAAGTACAAAATACGACAACCTATTCAATGTTAGACAAAAGTGTAATGAATAACTTTTGTAATACAAAAGTCAATTCCAGAAGTGAAAAAATCCTTTAACGAAAAAATATAAAAGCCAATTTTGTTTCATTGTGTTCGGGGCACCACCGACCGTACAAAAAAAAAGAAAAAAAAATAGTATTTGAATTATTGTTTCAGAGACATAATATTGTACAAATAAAAAAAACTAGCAACGTTTTTGTGTTAAAATATCTCGAGTAATCTTGATTCTACTATTATTCCACTCCACCATCGAGACAAAGTTACAAATAATGCTTTTCCCCCATTTGACATATAGAAACCACATATTTGGTATAAAAATGTTTCCAGATCAAAACTACCAGAATGGTTGGGGCCATATATGTTTGTGCTCGTAGTGGTATTCAACATATTGGATTATTTGAGTCACACACGATAAAAAGAAGAAAGTTTATCCCCACAAAACGAGATCCTATCTCAGGACGTAAACAAATAAATACGAAATTTCTGTGTATGAAGAGGAGCTGATTCTGTTTTAAGATTTCTCCTTCGACAAGGACACCAAGGTACATATATATACGTATGTATATAGGAAGAAAAACCAAACAAAAATACAAATACATATCTGAAAAATAATCGCAAAGATATCTATTTGCTACTGATTAACTTTTCTGAGGACTCTCTGAGACTGAGACTAATGTGATTTGACGCGTGTGTTGGTATTGGTGTTGTTTAAGGACATTTTTACCAGAGGTAGTGGTTGGTTGGTGTTAGCTTCTAGGATTAGGGATTGTGCGGCAGAGTGGCTATAAGAACTTCAAAGAAAATTTGTTGCCTTTTTGTTGTTTGTTTATTTGGCACTTCCTTTTTTTTGTGATTTTCCTCTCTAAGTCCTTGATTAGTATGTGGTGTTGAGCTTCTTAATCCGTTCTATTTTATTTTTCACGGATATACAGTTATTTTAAATTCATGAGCTGGCATTATGTCGATGAATTGTTGTATAAAGCATCTTGGCAGTAACGAGGATATTAGGCATTACATTTCTATGTCGTGAATGTTCGATTGAGAATTTTTCGTTGTTGAAGATGTTTAATGGAAGACGTCTGAAAATTATAAACTTGAATGAGCTTTACACTGAAAAAATTACGGGTTTTGGTAAACTTTGTTCTTACGTGATTACTCATTGCACTGTAATTTGAACATTAAAAACGAAACAAATATAGATACTCTTTATCTTAAATGGAAAGGTGTTTTTTTTAGAGGCGGTGAACTTTAAAGTGGCAACACTTTTTTCTGTGACAGCCAATTTGACAGTTCGTGGTTGTTTTGATGTTAATTTGGTTTGCCGCCTGGGCAACGTTTGCAAATTGTTCAAATTTATTTTCAAACGCTTCATTATGGTGCTTATAATGAAGCACAATTTTGGTTAAATGGCTATGTTAATAAGCCAAAAAAAATATTAATTTACTGAATAAATATTTGATTCAAAATAGCTTTTATCGGCCTTTAGTCCATAAAAATTGGCGTTTCGTCCCGGCGATCTCACTTGGACTCATCAGTTGACTAGTGAGTGCCTTGTCAATACGCAATTTTTATTAAGTTCAGTTCAACTTACATGAACTTTTTGACAAAAATCCAATGTGAACTATATCCAACAAGATTAAAATTCTTAATCATTAAGCTGGAAATTTTGCCCAGGGCCAGGCTTTGTTTTTATATGAAGGTTTTTATAATACAAATTCTATATACTACTGAAATACATCAGCCAAGTAGAAGACTTAGCACTATTTAATTGGACTTGTTGAATTATTGATTCAAAATAGCTTTTATCGGCCTTTAGTCCATAAAAATTCGCGTTTCGTCCCGGCGATCTCACTTGGACTCATCAGTTGACTAGTGAGTGCCTTGTCAATACGCAATTTTTATTAAGTTCAGTTCAACTTACATGAACTTTTTGACAAAAATCCAATGTGAACTATATCCAACAAGATTAAAATTCTTAATCATTAAGCTGGAAATTTTGCCCATTTTGTGAGATCGCCGGGACGAAACGCCAATTTTTATGGACTAAAGGCCGATAAAAGCTATTTTGAATCAATAATTCAACAAGTCCAATTAAATAGTGCTAAGTCTTCTACTTGGCTGATGTATTTCAGTAGTATATAGAATTTGTATTATAAAAACCTTCATATAAAAACAAAGCCTGGCCCTGGGCAAAATTTCCAGCTTAATGATTAAGAATTTTAATCTTGTTGGATATAGTTCACATTGGATTTTTGTCAAAAAGTTCATGTAAGTTGAACTGAACTTAATAAAAATTGCGTATTGACAAGGCACTCACTAGTCAACTGATGAGTCCAAGTGAGATCGCCGGGACGAAACGCCAATTTTTATGGACTAAAGGCCGATAAAAGCTATTTTGAATCAATAATTCAACAAGTCCAATTAAATAGTGCTAAGTCTTCTACTTGGCTGATGTATTTCAGTAGTATATAGAATTTGTATTATAAAAACCTTCATGAATAAATATTTGATGAGAGGTTAATTTCACAAAATGGACCTACATATTAACTGGCCTTCTCGTTCGTGCGCTTTGACGCCATTAGATTATTTTCTGAGTGAATATGCAATTTTGCAATTGAAAACTTGGAAGCCAACTTTCAACGCGTTATTGCCGAAATACAGCTTGATTATTTGAACATAAAAATTGTTTTAAAATGTACTGAGAAAAATGCATTCTTCTACGAATTAAATGTATATTTTCAATCAGTAAAAAAAAATTAACAAAAATTGAGACAGGTATGTGTAGCTACCTAGTTTATTTTATATTCTCAAATTAATGCTGTGCTTCGCTTTTTTTAAGAAAGAAGAATAAAAACAATTTGCAAAGAAAATCGCCTTTCTTGGGAATAACGCCAAGCAATATACAGGGTGACCAGATAGCCAGATTGTCCAATTATTATGTTTCAGTAGCTGTCAAAAATACCAAAGACATCCAACTGTCAAAATATTCAGTAAGGTTTGCCATTTCATCATGCATCGTTTCACGCTTGCCAAACGAGTAGAAATTATTAAAAAAATATTATATCGCAATTCCAGCTCAGTTGTTGATGCAACGTGAATTTCGTCGTGAGGTCGGTCGTCATCGTGGCTTCAGTACGCAGGCAATTTGTCGCACCGTGAAAAAGTTTGAACGAGAGTAAACTATTTTGGACCTTAAGGCACCAACCAACAGACAGAGATTGATGGTGCGTAATGAAGAAAACATTAGAAGCGGCCAGTATCTATTGAAGAAGATCCAGAAATGTCGATTCGACGCCGATCAGCAGAATTGGGCTTATTTTTCGGTGGGATTTGGGACTACATTCGTATAAGAAGCCGGACGATCAAATACAATGCCATGAGTTATCTAATTTGGCACTAGAAATTGTGGTCTGAGGTTCGGATTTTGGCCAAAAAATCATCTGCTCGGACGAGACCTATTTTTGGCTCAGCGGCTATGTCAACAACTGCTGTTATTTGAGCAAACACAATCCACAAGTGTTCGACCAATCATCAATGCATCCACAAAGATTGACTGTTTGGTGCATTTATGGCATGGCGGCAACACATATTGGACTGAGTCATCAAAAATTGAACCGACCTCTTTTAAATTACTGCCAAGGCCAACAAAGCTGAAGCGGCCATTTGAAGAATGTGAAGGATGTGCTATTTCATACATAATGGAATGAATTCAGCTTCAAAAAAAAGCCAGAATAAATTTTTACATCTCACACCGTTGTTGTTTCATTTAAATTTCTTTTCCTATCGTTCTTATCTGGTCGCCCTATATTTTGCACTTTTATTTAGATGCAGGTTTATTCTTGAGAAAAGGAAGGATGACAAGTTTCGTTGAACAAAAAAATATTATAATTTGCATTTGAAAAAGTACTCGGTTTGACAAGATGGAAAAGATGTTTCCTTCTAAAGTCTTTTTTCATGTATATAGGATGCAGGTTTCCTTCCAAAGTCTTTCATTTTTCCACTTGAATAAGTTTGAGAACAGTGGACAAACTGACAGCTTTATCTTCTGTTTTTTTTTTTATTTTTTTTACTAAAGATTTTTAACAAAAAAATATAAAATATGAAATATTTATACTATGTAGCTAGATATGAATTTGTGAATAAAATCGCCATTCATTTTCCTTGTCCCAATTAATTATACAGGAATTTATTCAATTTCGAATGGTTCTAATTTGAATTCCCATTAGCTTCAGCCTCTAGATAACTTTGAGACAAGTCAATAACTACGCAGCCATGCACTTTATATAAATTAAATATAAATCTCGACTGAGTGCACATTCTTACTCATTAAACAAAATAAATTCATATTTATTGAAGCCCCTTCATAAACATTTGAACCACTTTTATTAACCCATGGATTGAACAAATTACAAAAACATAGTTTGAATTATTTTATTAGCATATAAATAAGGTATGTTTAATAATTTTATATATACCTAACTAATATTATTTTCATTTGCAACATTTAGTTGAATATCTACCTCGTTTAGGATTAAGGACATTCTAAATGAAAATGACACCCTTCATCATTATTTAGGTATTGATTTTCCAGTTTAGTAGAATGAACATCATTAGTGTATATAACATTATATTGGCCCAGCAGGATGTAATCAACAGTAATAGCCAATAATTGGGTAATTCTTTAGGCCCACCAAAAGTAATTAAGTGGATTGTTGAACCAACTGGAGGTAGCTGGTGTAAAAAACTCCGACCAAACTGAACGTAGGCTATAGGCAGTGATAAATTAGGTTTCAAGTTTTGAGGGTTATTCTGGGTATACATTACTAAATGAATTTTAAATTGAAATCCTGATTACAATGATGCGTAGTTCAAAATATTATAGAATTCCATTTTAAACTTTGACAGTTAATCTAAAAAGGACGTACAGAAATTCGTTCGGTCGTTGTAGGTATCATATATACAAATTAAACTGCTATACTTAAACCACATTGAGTAATTTTGCTTTTCAGGAATCTATTTTTTTCAACCACCCAGATCTGGATGAACAATGCAGAGCGAAACACTTTCCAAAGAAACACTTTTAAAGACAACAGAATTAATAACTGAACATGTTTCTGAAAATAAGATTTCTATATATTTTTCGATTGAAATTGTATCTGTGGAGGGATGATCATATTTTACCCCAAAAACGAAGTTGATTTAGGGGAAAATTGTTTTCTACGAAAAAGATAATTCAACTTTTAAAATTTTAAATTGTTTGCAAAGTATGTATTATGAAGAGACGTCTTTCAGTCTGTGAACTTAATTCGTTTTTTTTTGTTTCGTCATTTATTGAATTAAAGAGATTCTCGCTTTATGACAGCAATAATAGGAGCTCCTTTGTGTGTAGAATTGGGATTTGGGAAAGGATTTTAGTGGATTTAATGTGCTTTAGATTATTGTGTCATCCATTCCTCATATATCTTGACCAGACAAGATAGTCGTTTAACGTTTAATCGTTTTTAATGGTTTGGATGAACTATATGAAGTCATATGAGAGTAAATCTAACTCGTAAATTTTCTCATTTTTATTAACATCTTTTTCTTGAATTTTCCCTATACTTTCAAACCACAAATAAAAAATAAACTTTAATAGCATTTGAACGTTAACATACATGAAGAACGAAAAGTGGGAAAAAAAAAACTCACGAGTTTATGGGTTTACGAACTTAGAAAACTGCAGCAGGTCCTTTCATGTGTCCTTTGGGAATTTGCAAAGCGATTATTGATGCGTCAGGAAGATAAATATAGTTAAGTTTAACGAAGCCAAATGACTTTTGCTTTATAGGAAGGATATGCATCTCTTCTCTATTCATTATTGGTACTTAACTATTGATTGCTTTTCAGCTTCAGGGAAAGTCATTATTATAAAAGTTTAATAAATCATTGTTTACAATGTATTCTTATTTTGAAACTATCTAAAGGGTGTTTTTTTAGAGGTAAAGAACTTTTAAATGGAATAAAACAAAGATGATTATTTTAAATTGATATGAAATTTACTTTATTCGAAAGATAATCTTCTAGCATTATAATTTAAATATGATTTCTGGCATATGACCGCCACGGCTGGCTCGGACGTAGTCTAATCTGGAGGTCTAGTTTTCGATGACTTTTTCGAACATTTGTGGCCGTATATCGGCAATAACGCGGCGAATGTTGTCCTCCAAGTGGTCAATCGTTTCGGGCTTATTGGCGTAGACTAGCGACTTTACATATCCCCACAGAAAATAGTCAAGCGGCGTTAAATCGCACGATCTTGGAGGCCAATTCACGGGTCCGTAACGTGAAACTATGGGGTTACCAAACGTTTCCTTCAATAAATCAATTGTGGCACGAGCTGTGTGACATGTTGCGCCGTCTTGTTGAATACGCAGCTCATGCACATCATGGTTCTTTAATTGATGAACGAAAAAGTCAGTAATCATGGCTCTATAGCGGTCACCATTGACTGTAACGTTCTGGCCAGCATCGTTTTTAAAGATGTACGGACCAATTTTTTCACCAAACAATAAAACACACCAAACAGTCAGTTTTTGTGGATGTAACGGTGTCTCAACATACACTTGAGGATTATCATCACTCTAAATACGGCAGTTTTGTTTATTGACGTATCCATTCAACCAAAAGTGAGCTTCATCGCTAAACAAAATTCTTGTTTTGGGCCCATGTGGGCGTTGTTCAAACGTCAGTCTATTTATGTTGAAATGCCAAGCAAACTAAAAATAAATCACTTGACAGCTGACCAAATGGCTGACAGTTAAAATAGTGTTGCCAACTTATAGTTCTATAACACCCTTAACATATAGGCATCTGCAAAGTCTGTGGCTGGATAACGCTTTATATTGGTACTTTTACTCTTTAGTGATTTAGACTTGGTACGGCGAGTAGCCTAGTGAACCTTGACCCAAAAGCGAGTAGCTCTTTAGGGCGTCTATATCACTATAATTATATCCAAAAATTGGTTTGACTCCAGCGAGTTGCTTAATCAAGTGAAACACAATCTTTGAATGTAGAATAAGAAGTGAGTCTTTTAATTTTATTCTTCTCTTTTTATACAAAATTTGTCAATAAAATAATGCCTGTATTGGTATTCAACAATACTTCGATATTCAATAAGAATTCCCATAGAATGCAGCATCAGCATAATAGCCATGCACTTCAAGTGTTTTGGGCTAGCTTGCTTATGATGCATATTTTACTACCATAAGTCAGCGACCCTTAATTATGTTTGTTTTTCTTCAATCACTGAAAGTTGGAATTTTATATATTTGCACAAAAGTTGTCCATTATCTGAAAAGTTCAATAAATTTCAATACATACACTTAGAGAACGATGTTCTATAAAATAAACAGTTACACCCTGTAACAACTAAAACGATGATCAACAATAAATAGACGAACTAAAATAACTTACTGATACGAAATTAACTACTAATTCACGTTAAGTACCAAATTTTAACAAAAATCGACTACAATCAACAAGAACTTTTCACCAAAGACTATCATTTAGTCTTCCCATACACTTTATCACAAAAAGGTGAATTTTCGCTTATAAATAACATAGGTATACGTCACTTAACAGTTTGTTTACTTGTGTTTTGGCAAAAATAACTCAGGTATGTTTAACTTAACTACTTCACTCCACCTTCTTCGGCGAATTAGCTAATTAAACATCTATTTATACTTCAATTTTAGTTTATTTATAAGATTTTGAACTTAATTCACTGATTTAAGATAATTCAGGTTTCATTTGAGTTTATTAATGGGGGTGTTAGTAGTTTGGAAACAATATGTTAAATTCTTTGAATATATTCAACAAACTTCTTGGTGAGATAGAGATTATATTTTATTCACAAAACACAACCAATTCAGAAAATTATTAAAACAACAAGTAATATTCAATATAATCAAGTAAGTTTAGTTGCTAATTGCAAACCAACAGATAATATTATTCAAAAACCTTATAAAGTAAGGAAGGTACTACTTAATGACGATTAACAAAATGGAGAACAAAATTCTTAGAAATTTATTTGGATAGCTACTTATGTTTCTTTTTTTATTAAAGTACCAGAAGGGACATCGGTTTGGCTAATTCAAGTCCTGTTGACTTGATTAAAAATTCAAGGACTTTGGGGTATCATGCGAAGTTTAGAACACTAATTAATTTAAAGATTCCATTTATATATGTATGTATAAGGGAAACAAAAACCAATGAAAAAGGAATTTGTTATCAACAAAGCCGGTAGTAATTTTTTTGTAACATTTTTTGTTTTCCTCTTAACAGGCTTTTAGTTGACTTTAAGGTTAACGAACATAACCAATCTATGACGTTGGATAGCTATACAGTATAGATACTATAAGACCTTCCATCTCATGGGAAAATATAACCTTCATAAATAAAAGGAAAGTGAACCCAAATTGGAGCAATGAAGGAAAACTACATACGATATTGTTTTAGTACAGGGATTGGATCTTCGTTTATCGACAGATAAAAAGCTATAAAATATTTTATCCTTTGTTTATAAGAGATCCCACTTTATCTCTTTTATGATGTTTTCCTTTATATTGCTCACTTAATCATTGGCACTGTTGTTGTATTAGATGTGGATAGGGTTATCCAATATCTGGGAAATGTTTTACAAATATCGTTTTTGTTGGGATGATGTGATGACAAGAATTTGCACTATTTACACGTATGTATTTGAAAAAGACGTTATCTACACTTAATAAAACATTGTTAAATTTTTATATTAATACTTTGTAACACTTAAATATTTAAGGCTTCTTTCACAATGTCATCACATCAATATGTTCACAGGCCAAAAAATCCACAATAGACTTTTGGCCCACACCGTTGATAATAAATTCACAAACTAATAGAACCAAAGGAAGGAGCAATAAAAGCATAAAACTTGCGTAACATTTTCGGTTTGTAATCCGGAAGAATAATAATTATATGATACGTTGAAAATGCTTCTGAAATTCTCTTCTTTGGACTGTCATCTCAATTTTTTTGACGTCTCTGTGATTTTGCTCACTCTCACTTCATGATGAGAAAGTGATGGCCAAGAGAGGCAGGATTTTTTATTTTTTTTTTTTTAAGTAGTGGATTTTTCTTACGTTTTCTTTTGTGACATCTGTTTTCTCTGTCTGTGATTTATCTTTGGTTCTTAAACCCTACAGAATCCAATTTTCTTCAATTGTTAATTAAGATTTTTGTTTTGTTTTAACGACTGCTGAACGCCAAAGTGAGTCGGATGTTTGTGTCTCAACATTAGAAGTTGGATTCACGAACAAAAAAAAATAGGAGGAGACAGTCCTATGTGAACCCCGTCTTTTAGACCATAAACTGTCATTCTGACACCATTCGAAAATACTATGTATCTGTTAGTGAATGATTTGACCGTTATTGTCTTGCAACTGAGACATTTGTCCAGTTTGTATTTCAGATTCCTCACTAATTTTGCAGGCGAATCATTTTTTTCTTCGCTATTTGACAACAAAACTGAGATTTCAGAAATTATAACAGGCCAATTAGATGGGTTTTTTTTCGGAATCTCACGAGCTGTCAATTTTTGAAGTGTGAGGATAAAATTCTGTTAAAAATGTCAAAACTTCGAAAAAGAAGTAACGTAACGTAAATTTGGACAAATATACAGTATTAGGGGTATTTGTATAAGCCAGCATTGTTTGACAACACGGCTTAATGGAAACGGAACAAATTTATAAAATATTTTGAAAACCACACATCATGCGGTTGTTTCTTGCGTTTAAATGATGAAATTTCGATGGTAGCAAATAAAACATGCTGGATTGGTGGCTCATATAAAGATTCTATTTAGTATGACCTTATATAAATGACACACATAAAACGATGTTCAGCGCTCATTCTGTTACTCTCATATTCAGTGTTGCCAGAACAGGTTATATATCGCCCATTGGGCTACTTACTCAAACTTTTCATTCGCTCCTTCGGTTCGCAACGTATACGAATGTTTGCCCTTTGGTTTTCAATTTGGGTGATTTAAAAATCCTTTAAAAATTTGAACTTGTGAAAAAAATGATAATTTATTTTCTATATTAATCAGAAAATTATTGAATAATCTATTGTGAATGAAACTACTAGTACACCGCACTTGATAACTCCATTTCGATATTGCTTGTAAGAACTCTAAACTATAACCAGTTAATTCAGTTTTTACAAACGATTAGCAAATATACATAGGTATGGTGCTATCTCAATATTTTGACATCGAAATCTTGCGAAAAATGAAAAAAAGTGAAGTTCCTTATGATTTTTTTCTTAGAATTGAATGTTGAATTTGAAAGTGCACTCTTTCAAATTTATTTTAATAATAAATAAAATATGTAATTAAAACACAATGAAAGTCGGGAACATCACACGCAATTTAAGTTAAGTAAAATAAATGGAGTTATATGGAATAATTGTTGTTTGCTGCTCATCATTTATAATTTGGTCTATTTTCGACTCCAAGATTTTTCAAATTGGATTCCTCTTGGAAAATCTGGCAACACTGCTCATACTTACATTTTTATGAAGTATAATTTTCTACACAGATATTAAAGCTGCAACGTTCGTTATCTCATAATAAAGTTTCTGATATTGATGGCAATGAACCCTTTTGTGAATTTCCGGTGGTTTTGACATTTTGACACCGCAAAATTTAAGATGATTTAGTACAATGCTAAAGCATTTTTAGTATGATGCTACGGGTAATTATATTTATATATTATTAATAGTAGATTTCCCAAATTTTAAACGAGTAAGCAACGTATTATCTCTTTAACATTGTAATTATATGATAAAATTACCATCTTTTTCCATCTTTTTAGTATCATACTTACTCCATATGTCACTTTGACAATTCAAAGGTGAAAAAGGTATGTTTGCTTACATTTTTGCTCAAACTCTCACTGTTTTGAGGACTAGTGAGATAGACGTTTCATGTATTCAAAACCGCTGTATAAGAATTTCTTGCATTAATCAATTGAATAGGCATCCACGATATCATTGAACAGTTTTCCAAGTTAAAGTCACGAAATAAAAATGTATTTTAAATTTTATTTAATACGTTAGTTTTCTATAAGAAACCTTAATAAAAAATCAAAAGATTTAAATTGTCTAGTTTTAAAATCAAGAGAATTTTAAAGCGTTACTCCTACGAAATTTGCCCCCCAGGCGCCAATGGTGCTCGCACAGGCTCTGAGTATATTAGTTATGTTTTCCTATTCAAACAATCAAAACCAACCGTTGGCGTTGCCTTGAAGGTAAATACGAGTTCATATTTATGTTTTTACCTACGAAAAGTTATACAAAAGGACATTGTGTGCGTCCTGTCGAAGGAAGTAATGTAGTTTAAGTGTTGGCTCTTGTGGCAAAATAGACGTGATTTGGTTAAAATAGAAAAGCTAAACATGAGATGAGTGTTAATGGGAATTAAAGGTATAATATACTCAATCATAAATTAACCGAATACATGTTTCATTTAGCTTTATTTCTAAATACATATTATGTAAGTGGTGATTATAGGATTAGAAGTGGCATTCATTTTATAGTATTATTAAACAGCTACATACCATATGTGAGGTTAAATAAGATCCCTTGTACAATAATACAGAAATTTGGGACAAAAACTTTATTCAGTATTAAATATTCACCAAAAAATATTTCAACTTAAAATTTTTTGTTCGCCCCGAATTTTTAAAGTTATTATTGTGAGTTTCACCCGAACGAAATTTTGTTCGCCTACAAAAAAGAAGTGAAAATGACATTACATTCCGCCCGAAATGAATATTCGCAATAAAGGGAATTTTTCGACCATGAAATTTCGGGTGAAACTCACTATAGGCGAAAGTGAAATGTCAAATTTTCCGGTTAGAATGTTGTTCGGGTGAAACGCACAACAAGGCTGATTAAATTATTATTTTCCTTAATGATAGGAAGTGAATTTTGACTAGGGACATGCTATTTCATTCTTTATTTTTAATGTAGATAAAATGTTTTACATTTGCATATCTCTCTTGTCGTTAAGAAAATATTATTTTCAAAAAGTCACCTTCCAAACACTTTCATGATTCCTTCTGCGCACCCTACCTTTAATTATTCAATGTTCTAATGTATACTTAATGTACTGGCCTTAAAAAACATCTTTTATAATTTATAGGTTCTGAGAAAATACTCTTTGTCATTTGTATAAATGTTAGATAATTATCTTGATTCTATAAATAACCTTTAAACACTGAAAAATTAAAGTATTTAAGATGAGTTTAAATTAAAAAATATTCCACTATATGAAAGTCTTTTATGAAACACTGGACACGATTTCAAAAAAGAAAACCCTATGTAATATCAAATGAATAAAGTTGGATTACTTTCTTATATGTATGAATTCAACTTCTTTACAAAATAAAAATGCTGTAGATGAAAGTTACTTCCAGCTAAGTTCCAAGCAAAGGGAAATTAAAAAACAACTCTGTAAATAGCGCATGAATTGCAAAAGCGAACATTAATGTAAGTTATTATAAAATATATGGAAACTTAATTACTAGCATAAACTTTCCGTATTAGGTGGCTACTAGTGGTTTATTTTTTTTTTTTTCAAATGTATGCAAATCTGTTTATCCAAATTGACATGAATAAGAAAAACAGAATGTTAATTATGATTTCCATATAATTGGGTTTTATCAAGGAAAAGTTATTTTTTGTCGTGTTTATTAAAAATAGAAGATTTAAATAGCCAACTTTGTGGCATTTGGTAGAATTTTGTTTTCTTTTTTTAATTTTAGTGGAGTATATTAATATGAAACGAAATAAACACCAAAGAAAGTTTCATAATACGGGAAAAAAAGAGTCGCTCGCTGCATACAGTACTGCATCTTACACATGTGACATTTGAAATAGCCACTAATCCTTCGTATATGTCACATTTCCATCAGATGTGTTGTGATGCTTTTTTTGTCTATAGCTGTAGTAGTTCGGCAGATCCAGGGTCAGACCGAAGAAGGCAAGGAAAACTCGGTTTTTTTTAAGAGTTTAGAACTTCAACTATTCGTCAACTTTATTTGACTTTCGAGTCTTACAATGTACAATCTAATTTTATTTAAAAAAAAATCTAATCATATAATTTTACAATAGAGAGATATAGTCCCCGGCCCTAGTTGAAACTATAGTCACAAATGACTTAAATGGGATGGAGTTCCCGGCCCTGGTCGGAACCAAAGGCGCAAATATCACGATGTGATAGAGTCCCCGGCCCTAAAGGCGCAAATACTACGGTGGCATAGAGTCCCCGGACCCAGTCGAAACCAGAGGCCCAAATACTACTGTGGGGTAGAGTCCCCGGACCCAGTCGAAACTGAAGGCATGAAATAAATTCACAGCCCGAAGGCAAAAAACTATGGAACTACTATCTATTTAGTGCACTCAGTAGTGTGTTTCTTGATACTTCTCCTTTCGTACTCGAGAATGGTATGGTACGCACAACACTTCTAAAGGCATCAGAAGACTAATTTCCATACAGGCAGGAGTAAGTGTGAATTATAATGGTGCAGAAAAACTCGTCCAACATTTCATCATATCATATGTTCGTATATCTGGCTTATGACGATAAACTGTGTATCCGGTGACTACCGGGCGTTATTATTTTAATTTGAAAATCCAATAAAAGTTGAAGTGGTAGTTGGGTCGTTGTTGATGGCGATG
The DNA here is from genome assembly GCA_932273885.2 of Leucozona laternaria. Lineage (NCBI taxonomy): Eukaryota > Metazoa > Arthropoda > Insecta > Diptera > Syrphidae > Leucozona > Leucozona laternaria. The sequence continues at coordinate 128,292,398 of OW026367.1, read as the reverse complement.
TGTGCGGTGGTAGGTAAAATGACAGTTTGTAGATGGAGGAAAAATATACAACTTCGAAACAGTATATCAAGTTAATGCCTTAAGAAATTTGGTATATAGAATTTGTAGATATAAAGGGTGGTTAAATTTTAAGGGCCGATGTTGAATGTGAACCACACCTAAACGTCAAGTTTTTTTCTGCATTTCATTTGACATTTCTCAATTTCAGACTTACTCAATTTGAACCATGGAAAGATACACAATCGAGCAAAGCGTTAAAGTTATTCAGGCTTATTATGAAAATTATGATCAATTTTCGAAGACAATCTTCAGTGATGAGGCACATTTTCACCTCAGTGGATTCGTCAATAAGCAGAATTGCCGCATTTGGGCGAATGATTATCCAAGAGTGATTGTCGAAAAACCAACCACAAAGAGTGCCTGTTTGGTGCGGTTTATGGGCTGGCGGCCTCATCGGGCCGTATTTTTTCCAAAATGAGGCCGGTCAGGCAGTTACTGTGAATGGTGTTCGCTATCGTCAGATGATAACGAACTTTTTTTGGCCCGAATTGGAAGATATAGATGTGGACGATATGTGGTTTCAACAGGACGGTGTCACTTGCCACACAGCTAACGAATTAATGGCTCTTTTGCGCTACAAATTCAATGGCCGTGTTATCTCACGTGGTGGCGATGTTAATTGGCCGCAAAGATCATGTGATTTGACACCTTTGGACTTCCTTCTTTGGGGTTATTTGAAAGAAAAGGTGTACGTGTCGATAAGCCAGCAACAATTCAAGAGCTAAAGGATGAGATAATTCGGCACATTAACGGTATAAAACCTCAATTATGCCTCAGCGTCATCGAAAATTTGGACCATCGGATGGAGGTGTGCCGCCGAGGTCACAGCGGCCATTTGGCCGATATTTTGTCCCATCAGCAGTGGGATTCAACGGTCGTAATGGAGTATACGACTATTTTCGTTGAATTACAACAACAATTCATGTACGAAGTCAGTGGCTTGCTAATATTTTTAGTGGTATTTTTCCCAATTGAGTGTATTGAGCGTGCATCTGGCGCTTTCCACTGCTTTGGAAAAAGTTTTCTCATAAGCCCTATACTGACAATTTTTGTTCAACAGAGTATAGGAACAAAATCAAATTTTTAATTAAGCTCATCTAAAACAGGTAGCTTCTCACTTTCTTCTCTCCTCTATCATCTTAATGTCAGGTTTGATTAAAATCTCGTGGTAGTTTTTTTTCTTAATAATCCAAAACTTACCCTATAGTTATATAGAAAGTGAAAAAAGTACCTATATGAGCTTTATAAATTGAAGTGACTTTGGGTTTTTTTTGTTCATGAAGTATTGCATAATATCACGTGTATTATTCTTACGACCAAGAGACCCATACTATATGTACCTCCATTATTTTGGTGGTTATATTAATATGTTCAGTAGTTTTCATCTCTAACCATTCTATAATGTACGCTGGGATGCGCCACCGCCTACAAAAATGTAAACTAAATCCCTTCAATGGATAGTAATCCATATCAGGCTATAAGCCAGAAACCCTCATATTCCAATTTTACAGATATTTTTTTGCCTCTACTTATTGTATCCTTAACTCCGTCCGTCGTTCGTAGAGGATCCTTGTGACCTCGTTTTTTTTTTGTTTTGCACTATATTGTATTCTTGCTACTGACTTTCTTAAATGGATATCCTTATGTAATCTCGCTAACCCAATTTTTGACTTTATCCTGTACATTCAAAGGCATATACTTTCGTATTCAAAGTTTGTACGATGGACAGATGGTTAATGATATAGTTTAAGCAGTTTTGTACTTCCAGTTTAATAAGAAGATATTGCAGTACTATAAAACTAATGAATTGAATTTTATAGTTTCTCATAAAACATGCGTTTATTCTTTCCTATTTTTAATTCAGATACTGCTTAGAGTTTTATATAAACAGTTACAAGTTATACTAACGATATTCGGATATGTTTTTTTCTGTTTTGTCTTCAAAAATATTACATAATAACCAGTAATAGCCAAAACAATAAGTGATTTTATGGATTATTTGGAAGAGAAAAGATTATTCCTTCTAAAAATGTATCCTTGAGTGCTAGGGTGACGGAATACAAAAAACCTAAAGACTATAAAAACCATATGCCGTATCCACATGGAATCGTCCGCAAATCAAAATAAATCTCCTTTGAGTGGATATTTTTGCTTCAGTAAATCAAATTCCTTTTTTTTTCAACCTAGAATATTGTCATCACAAACACTACGTATCATCATCATCACCATGTGATTCCTTTAGTCTTGCTTGATTTCCTTAATGACAATTCTAGTCTATCAAAAACAAAATCTCTCAGAAAACACACGTATTATGGTAAAACAAAAAAAAAAACAAACACATTTGTGTGCATGATGGATTCAATTTCATAGCCATAAATCATAAGAAGACGAAATGTGTCTCCAAGGTATTCTTATGGGCAATCGTGGAACGCTATTAGAATTATTTTGGAATTTGGAGAAAAGTTAGTTCGAGATGTATGTACATATGTATTTGGGTGATAGTAAAAATGAGAAAATTTAGTGGAGCTTAAAACATCTTGGTAAATTGCAAAGCAGCAGTTACAAAATTTTGTAGATAATATTAATCAAAAAGGTATATCTTTTGTAAGTGTTGCGCAGATACATATGTTAATGCATGGCTACTTACTTAATTTTATAAAAACAAATTTTAATCCTTTATGGAAGATTTTTTTTTTACTTTTTCAAGGTAATTTTCTTTTCAAAAAGACAGACTACAGACAACCTGATTGTGAGTTTGAATTTTACTTTTTGCCTATTGTGAGTTTCACCCAAAATTTCATGATCGAAAAATTCCCCATATTGTGAACATTCATTTCGTGCGGAATGTAATGCCATTTCCACTTTTTTTGGAGGTGAACAAAATTCCGTTCGGGCGAAACTCACAATAGCTTTTAAAATTCCGGGTGAACAAAAAATTTTGAGGTGAAATATATTTCGGATGAAACTCACAATAAGGCAGAGAATGAATTTTAGGCTTGGTTTGAAATGAAAAGTAGAAATAACGATGTTTTCTTTGAGGCGATTTTTTTTTTGTTCAATTTAAGTTGTTCTGTTGGGACTGTGGGATCTTTTGTCATTGTGCCGTCAATAACTTTTCGTGTCCTGTTTTTTTTTTTGTATACCTATCTATCGAGAGTGATAATAGAATTTTATCTTTTTAAGAATGGAAAGAGCAATATTAGACAAAGGAATATATGTATATGTATTTTTATGTGTCAGCGCCATATTGATAGTAGACTCTACATGCGTTTGTAAATTTTACAAATGTAAGCTGGTATTTGCAACAATTCAGCAAGGAGAATGAGTGCAGTAAGAAAGATCGTCGCATAACTGTTGGAAAGAATATTTTGGATTCAGATTTTAGGGCTGGAAATTCACCATAAAATATAGGGAGCGACAAACTACAGAGCGTCAGACCAGTGCTGTGGGTTCATCGAAAAAAAACCACTTTCAGTGGCGATTCTGACTCATTTTGTGTAAATTTTTTCAAACAAATTTACATAGAAATATTACCAATAAAAATAGATAATCAAAAAAATTATAGCTTAATAAGGCAAAAGAAATATCAGAAGATTTTATGAGACCCGAAAAATAATACAATATATTTTACGAAGCTGTATATTTTTATACATTGTACAAAACATATTTATGAAACAGTTTTTAAAGAAATGAGAAATCGATTCCCTCCCAAAGATCCCTCAAAAAATTCTTCAACGAATAATGCCAAGAACTAAACTTATAGGTATTGCATATGTACAAGGTGCACCCTGTACATGTTGACGATCGTCCACTGTCCCGTGCTCAACAAAATCCGAAACCAAACGACGAATAGTCTTATCAGACGGTGTTTGTTGGCCACGATATCTTCGACTATATGCACGTTGAGCGTCATTATTTTGGCGGGTTATGTTCCGGTGTGAAGCGATTCGTGGTTAAAAGGTTTAAATAAAAGGTCTACTCAAGTCAATGGGTTGATAAATGTCAAGGTTATTCGATGTTTACATACCGTTATAAAAGATAGAGCTGTTTAAAGCAATTTTTTGATCAACGTCAACATTTCCCTCGTTTTCTTCTACTCCGATACAATTGAATTATATTTATTTTGTGCGAGTAATTTAATTTACTCAAAAAAAAACTCCTAAAACGTAAATACTCAATGCAAATATAGTCGCTTCTTTCTGTGGAAAATAAAGGGATACCTGAGACAAAAAGGGAATTTTTCGACTATATGAGGGAATTTCTCTTAAAAATGCCACCCAGCACTTCGTGAAACCCCAAAATTTAATTTTATGCCTTATAGATGAAAATGCAATGTCTAGCTTGTTATAAATTATCGTGATGTACCACTCATTTTTTGTCTAAATTGACTTTACTATGAAATATAAACTACATAAATACATTGTTCTTTACCTAATTGAGGCCACTTTCTTGATTTTATTATCTTCAATGTAATATGTAGTGACTATACATAACTTATAGCATTTGAGCACATCATTGTAATTTTATTGCTTTTACATTGATGACCTACCATTACATTTGAAGATGATTTCTCTCTGTTTTGCTATTAAATTTGTATGCTCTCCGCCTAGTTGGCTGTTACATAAAGTTTGTTTCTGTTTTTATTGACTCAAATTTATAAGATGAACCTTATACTCCAGACTCCACCAATCCAATAGCATCAGTCTCTCTTCACATTTTATGAGACCGTAATCATGGTAAAAAAAAACAACAAAAAAAAACAGGAATAACGTTTGATGAGACACCACATTTATCTTTAATTTATGCTTTTGGCCAGAGAAGGAAACACGTTGTAGCAATTCATAAGTACCTCATGACACGATTATTATGCTACGATTATTATGTTTTTTTTTGTGTTTTTACCTTCAAACTTATTAACAACTTTAAGTAGCAGAATGAGGGGAAATCATTGCTTTTCTAGAATAAGCCCTCAGAATTTCTTAATCTTTAGCGCTGCCTGCACCCACCTTGACAAATTAATTACTCTCTGAACTTTTTGTTGCTCCAGGTTCAAGTACGTTCAAATGTTAATTTGTCGCAGGAAACTTTGACATCTAAAAGTTCTTTTTTTTTGTTTTTTATTAACCCAGGATTAAATGTGTATACCAGTATGTATATATGTACAGAAATTTGTCTTGATATGATTTTGAAAAATATTCATAACCCTTTTCTTAACGTAGCGTCTGTCAGTAAATTATCAACTTTCTGACCTTGAGACTGTTTCTAAGATTGACTTTGAATACACATAATATGTCCTTGATTGTAGCAGCCTACCTTTTTCCATAAATTGACTCATACGCTCATACTATAGCTTTGCTGTTTTATCGTCTGATAAATTTCTGTCATATCATAAGAGAAAGGATAACATCAGAAAAAGCATATGACATGCATATAATACTTTCAAAAAGTCAATGACATTATGTAAATTCCTTAAATGTAGATTTTGATTCAAATCGTTGCGAGATGTCTATAAGAAGTTAGTCCTTTTTCTTAGATTTGATAATATTATTGTAGACTTTACTTGTATCTTGTATGTATAAATTATGCTTAAGCACTAACGACATTTTAAGCAGAATAAGTCGTAGGTATGCTTTTTTATTTTACATTATAAACGTTTTTAATTTATATAAATTTTGGCCCTATCGGGAATCTAGAGGACAATTTTGCTTCCTTTGGAATATTTTATTTCCCCGAAAATGTTTCTTCTATTTATAAATTTCCCTAGAAATTAATTTCTTTCGAACGAAAATCCAATGAAAAGAAAGCCAAATTCTCCAACAAAATTTAATCACGATACAAAATAAATTCCGACCATTATTCATGTTTGCAATTTTTGGAGGAGGGAGAGACATTCCTAAGGAAATTATTGTATTCGCGATACCCCATAGGAGGTTTTAATTTGAAAAGAAAAAAATACTGGAGTTGGTGATGATATACATACTTACACATTGTTCATATTCCAGCTCATCAATTTTGGACTTACCTAGTTGCTGATATAAATTATGACTCCAGATTCTATATGATAGTTGGCTTTGAATTCATAAACTTCTCATAAGAGAAAGTAACAAGAGTTTAGTTATTAGTTCTTCAACTTATCTATATTCTTGTTCTTAGTATAGTGCACAACTTAGTCACCATAACAGCAGCTGTGGAATATAAGATTGTGAATTATGTACAAACCAAAATTGTTTTTTTTTTGTTCTCATTTTGTTTCTTTATGAAATTCAGAAATAGTTAAGTTCTGTGTTTAATAAAGTGAAAGCCAGTCGCAAGGTTCAATTTATCAGGTTCTATCGTGAATGAGTCTCGAACGACCGGTGATTCGTTAAAAATTTCTACGAACTTTATGACATTCTCATCGTGAATTGGCTGCTTAAAGTATTTTGATTTGAAATTAAATTAAACTAATAACAACTTTTAAACTAAATTTTTACAAATCTCGTGTAAAATCGTATATAACAAACATTTCACGCATGAAAGAACTTACTCTGATGACAGGAAAATATTATGATTTCAAGGAGAATTCAAGCAATATTTCTCTGAAGATATTTTTTTAGTAAAAACCAAACTTTTGTTAGCGATATTGTTGATAGAAATCGAGTTACCCCTTAACTTACGATATTACAGTATTTAACTGTTATACATATAAAAAAGCCTTCCCCATCAGCATTTGAATTCAATATGATGCAACCGCTGAGATTCATTCAATTTAGTTGAATTTTTAATCTCTTCAAATTTGTAGAGCTATTTAGTTATAGAAATATCATCACTCTTACTTCTGAGATATGAATTTAATGATTGACATGCTTCAAAAGCCTAATAAAGGCAAATCATTTCATTGAGGGTTTTCTCTTAAGGAAGTTAAAGTGTTTATTTATGCTTCTATAAAAAATACATAAAATGGGGTGTTTTTTAATCCTTTGAAATTGTGTTTTCCTAACGATTAAATAGTTTAAAAAATTAATTAGTAATCATAATTATAGTGTGTACTACATGTGTGCACACATTTTGTTGAAACATTAGGTACATTGTGTAGGTATGGTTACTTTAACACAAATCTCTTTGTTTAATAAAACAAATTTGTGTGTATTTATCATTAACTCTCTTTCATGCAGAAATAAATTTTTAATTGAAACACTAATTGTCTTAATGTAAGTTGATTCTTAGAGTCAGCATGATAATAATAATAATTAATTTGCATACTTCCGGTCGAGATGTTAACTTTGTACTGCGTTGAACATTAATTATAATTATACCTTTATTTCACAGGATGTTGAAATTATAACTGTGTTGGTTGTAAGGAGGATTAATTAGAAACATGATTTGAATAGATGGAAATGAAATATTGTATTCCTTTAAAATAAAGTGTTAAAATAAATTTAAAAAAAAAAAATACTAACATTTACCGAAGCTGCAAAGCAATTTATACGTCAAGGCCAAAGCGTTAATAAAAAATAATGTTCTTTTTTTTTGTTGTATCAAAAAGAAAAGAGTACATTTATCTAGAGAATTGTTAACAATCACTTTATGTGGCGTCTGGTACTTTAAGTAGATCCCATAATTCACATTGAAAGATTGATTTGCAAACATTATTTTTGTATGTAGCGTATACTCAGCGATTTGTATGCTGTGATTTTATTTGATGCAAAACACCTGTTGATTGGAGGAAAGTAATTTATGTCTACAGTGGTGTTGTAAGTAAGTTAAAGAATGGTGCGCATATTATTTATGGATATAATTTAAATTTTTTAATAATTTAAGTGTTTAAAATATGCATGACGGGATCACACTAACTTGCTCTTGTGGTTCAAAACTATAATGTAGCTATACTTATTGCAAATTTATGGTAATGCAATGACGTTTAGGTATGATATTTCGCTAGAGAAAGTCTGAAAAAAGTGACAAGTATACTAAAAACGGAGTTTTTCTTTAGATACAAAATATGCACGACTAGATGGCAAGAACTTGCTCTTGAACATGCATAGTTATGGTAAATATTGTTATGAAATCTTTAACGAGAAAATGTTAAAAAAAAAGTCAAAAGTATTACAAAAATCGATTTTCTATTAGATTTTTTTTTTATTAAATTTTTTTGTTTTCATAATTTTTAAATGCAATTTTGTTTGAAATATTTATGAGTACCAGATTCAACAATTTTAACAAGATCGGTCCAATCATTGAAATGTATACGCAAAAAACCAAACCTTTTTTTATAATTTCTTTGGTCATTACATGTAGCAAGTTTAATTAATATCGTTGGGTATGGCAGCTACCCATTCTAGATGAGCTAAAACAAAAATTCCAAATTTTAAGCTTTTTTGGACTTCTCAATCATTGTATCGTTGGTTTTGATTACACCCAGTAGGAATTTTCGTCCTCAATGAAAAATTTTGGTGAAAAGAACAATGAATTCATGAACTACTTTTAAAGGGGAACTGCATGTTATGATTTCATTTGAAAAAGGTATTGCCTTTTTCTTCAATTCGGTATTTTCATACCAACTACCCTTTCTTATACTTCGTACAAAAATTCAACTGAATTCAATGCTTGCGGTTCAGCATAAAATTTCAGTAAACAAAATCATGCAATGATTTAACTGATGAAAATTAATGCATAGCTTCATGAGTTCGTGAACTAAGTTGGATCCTCTGTGTTGTTCAGACTTCTTCCCGCGAAAGAGAATAAATAAAGAATATACAATTGCCTTATCTTTACCTGCCCACACAAATGCGAGGATTTCAATGATGAGGAGTAATGCACAGATTCATAATAATGAATGAAAATACAAGTAATAGTATCAAAATCATTTATGCATATTCTTCTTACTGATTTCTATAATTAGTAAACAGAATAATATTTTTGAAATAAAACATTTCAATACATTTTTGGAAAAAATATGTTTTGAACATAATATAAAATAAAAAAAAAAAATTAAATTAATTTATGAGAATACAAAAGTTCTATTTACGAAGTGATTTCGTTGGTGAACATTCATGAAATTTTTCAGACAAGCATAACGGTATAGTGAATAAAAGACTCCCGCGAACCTAGTGATATCACTGATTCATATTTATGGTACTTTTCATCCGACATGAGTCACTTATGAATAACCAAGTTACACCTACTTAGTGATTCCATTGTTGAATATTCACCAAGAAAGTCACTTGATGAACGCCCATGACATCCCCATGTTGATTTCTGCGATGGATTCACCTCAAATTCCTCGGGTGTAGCTTCCATTCCTTGATGAAAAAGGTGAGGATTCCTCGGTGAATTTTTGGAAATTTCCTACTGGGCAACGTCGATTTTTTTGTAAAATGAACTCAAATACATACTTGCCCTCTACTCCAATCAAAAAAGAGAGTAATTGTTTTTATTTGAATTTCGTAGTTAATAAAGAGAAATTATATACATACATATCTTAAAATCACCTTTAAGTTGTTGTTGTTGTTCAAAAATTCAATGAAATTGACGGAATAAAGAATGGTCAAGTCTAATAAACTGACATTCTAGTATGAATAGTACAATAAATAATAATAATAACTTAATAGTCTGGTCTGTTACCGATCTTCCAACCTCTATCCCCCTTTGATACGTACTACGAATTGTAGTCTATCAAAACAAGGTATGGAGAAAAATGGAGGCAGAACAAGACAGCATACTTAAAGGCGCTTAGAAAAATGCTGATGCTCCAAATGCATTTGATAAACAATAATATCCCATTTTCGATATGTGACGTCAGTGGTCTCAGGCGGCGGAATGTGTAGTGCATACGGCAAATCTGATATCGTGGGTTCGATCCCTATGATGGCATGTAGAAAGTTTTTCATAATAAAATTGGATTAAAGCTCAGCACCACTAATAAGAGGAGACTGATGATAGGTGGCTTGGCACCCCTTGAAACAGCTGTATCTCTAGCCAAACTAAACGAATTATAAATAAATTCGTAAACAATTGGTGGTAGCACCTTTAAGTTGTTGTTGTTCAGAAATTCAATGAAATTGACGGAATAATGAATGGGTCAAGTCAATAAATAATAATAATATCTTAAAATCATATTTTTAAAACTTTTGATATCTATGTACACAGGTATGTACAATGTACATAATGTATATTACAAACATAAATGACTGATAGTTTTTCGTTTTATGCACTGATGGTACATGTAAGAAGCGTTTATCTCAGTTTGATCGTGCAGACCTATAAGAGAGTGTGCTGAACTCCATTGTGCCAGTGCCGTGAGTCGCTTGTCGATATATCAATATTAGATAATATTGTTTTCAAATTTGAGAATTTTTTCATGTGAGACAGTCAGTTTCTTTTTATGGTACCCTTTGGGCAATTTATAAAAAATCGTCAGGTCGATTAATAAAAAATGCTTGATTTCCTTCTAATGCACAAGTACATACTAAAAATTGATACAAATTTAATTGACGAATCAAGATAATTTATTAATACAGAAATAACTGCTTACCTATACTCACTTAATGAATCAACTCTGTTGTCACCAAACTTTTGCACACAAACTTTCTCATTTGAACTTGTAAATACCATATATGAATGTCACTAGCATTTATTTTCATCTATTACAACGTAATTACAAATTAATCGACCACTTCGATGAATTAGAAGTTTGGTAACATTTCGCACTTAACTCACTGATTAAAGATATATAAGTCGTGCTTAATTTGAGTTAATTAATAGGGGTGTATTACTTTAATATTACTTTCGACTGGTGACGGCGCTGGCGCTGGTACAGTGGTGCACAGTGTGTATTTGTGCAGTATACTTTCATTATGGAAATATTTTTGGGATAAGTTGTCTTTGGTTAACAATTGATAAATTTCAACCTCCCTGATGTGCAGTCTTACCTCAAACGATTTACATGATCGTACTTCTGTCAAGAATTTCAACGAATCTGACATTCAATTTGTGGATTTGAAGCAAAATAACATTTTACAGATTTTTTATAATTATCTGATTAATTTCACACACAAAGTGAGAAGAATGCATATTAGTTTTTGTGTGGAGTTGAGTTCCCGGTAAATTCCAACCAAATAATTTATTCCTAAAAAATTGATTCTACAACAACAGCTATTCAAATACACTATTCTCACCATAGCCACAATTTATGTAATTGAAAATAAATACGTAATATAAAAATGTATACCTCCTCCTAAATACATCAGGCAAGGCTTATGGGGTTCTACCCAGTCAACCAATGTTAGAAAAACAATATTCGATTTCTCACAAACAAAGAGAAAGTTAAGTTGAAGAAGGTTGTTTTAATTAATGGGTTGTTGTAAGACCATATGCTTCCATGGAGTAAATTGATACATCCTTCAAGAGGCAAATATGTATTGAAAATCGATATCTTTTAAGGAAAGTTTCCCAAGAATCCCATGGAAACCCATAATGCCCTATTTGTATTTTAGTGTTTTCGTGTATTGAATCAACTAAAAATTAATTGAATAAATTATAACTTCATCAAACACAAGTGTCAATAATTGTCTTGTCCACCAAACCATCATCTTGTTTGGTAAGTGAATCCTTTATCCATTTTTAAAAAGGTTATCTCTCAACTTGGAAGTTTCATTTGAAATAACTTCATACCACTAAGGTATTTAAATATTATAATAGACGCACGAGACGAAAGTTTTGTGCTATAATTAATTCTAATGTCAAGAATCCATCGGCAGGTTTATATCTCTTGACTTGTATGATGAAACTTGAATAGTATTGATTTTCAAACAGGTTTCAATTTAATTTAAGATAATTCTCGTTTCACTAAACAGCTCCTTTATCAGGTTGTCGAAAATCCATTTTACCGCCATTGTGTAAGACTATATAAAACCATTCTGCGGAATTCACTGTCTACATCGAGAATGAAACAACACAATTGCCCTTGCCTAGACCACACCTTTTGAAGTTTTAAGAAACAAAACCTTTCAATCCATTAAAAATAGTCCACTAATTTTTATGCTAATGAAAGCATCAAACCGAAAATGATTTCGTAATGTCCTTAATTTTGATGTGAACTTTGTTAGCAAAGTTTTAGTTGCAATTTACGCTTGTAAATTTAATTACGGTAGCTTATTGTTAAAGAAAATGGTATTAGGATTTAATTAGGGTGGATTTGGAGCTCTTTTGCACGGAAACAATGCGGAAGCTCTTTCGTTTTAAAGAAGGTAATTTTCAGCGAGGAATATGATACCAATGGAAAAGATGGGGTTTTTAAAGTGATAAAGTTTGTTATAATAAAAGTTTAAAGTAAAACATTAATTTAATAAAGTTCTAAACTTCAGTTTGAGATCTGAGATGAGCAACAAATATGATTTCTTTTTTAATCTGGCACTAAGAACCACTATAGTTCCTCAATAGCCGAAAATTAGAAAATAGTCGCAAGTCAAGAATAAGCTAAATAAAAGCAATAAAGTTAAAAATACTCGTACCTCGAAGCTCGAACACAAATAATTGAATAAGACTTCGAAATTCAAGACAGCATGACAGTTGAGCGTTATTAAAAATTCAGCGCTAAACGAAAGAACAGTGCGTTTTCATTAGCTTCGTTCGTTGAACTTTATCCAGGGTTGACCCAGGTTTTCTTGACAACCCCAAGAATTGTCAAAAAAACCTGGGTTTTTCGGTTCTCAAAAGACGCTTAAGCGCTGCTGACATTTAAAGCAGGAAAAAAAGTTCTGTGCTTAGATAATTAAAACTTATAATTTGTTTCAAATATGTCTTAAAAATTAATAAAAACAACTTCTACCGTTTTCATTTTCTATTTCTATTTATTAGCATTAAATTAAATTTGTATTCCTCTCAATTTGTTTTCCAAAAGTAAAGAATAACCTGCAGCACGTGAATCAACAACAAACCATACGCTTAATAACTCATGACACTTTTGCAGTTTATTCTTTACCTCAACTAGCCTCAGCAAAAAACCTAGTTCTACTTCAGGGCGACCCGCCCCGTCTCAAAAAAAACACAGAATTTTTTCACCAGGGTGACTTCAGGATTTAAAAAAAACGCTTTGGGGCTACCCCAGGATGACTTCAGGGCTCAAGAACAAACCTATTATTAAGCATCATTTTAAAAATAGTGTAGGTTTTAGGCAGTGACTTTTCAAACGAAATCATCGAAGAGGCTCATTTTCATCTTGATGGCTTTGCTAATTTTATTAAAAAGTGTCGCGTTTGGGGCTCAGAAATTTCACGAGTGATTATAGAGAAACAATTGCAACTACAACGTGTCACTGCAATCAAATTCGAATTTTGGACCGTAGGCACCATCGGACCATTCTTCTTCGAAAGTGCGACTGGTCAGGCAATAACAGTTGATGGTGGTCGTGGAAAATTCCAACAAAAGACTGTGCATGTGCCAGGAAAGCCGTGGAGGCCACTAACTCGATATTATATTCCATACATAACCCTATACCTACTTTATGAATAAATACAAAACTCATGATTTCTATTTAAATTACTTCTAAATTTTAGCACGAAACTCCATCTGTTACTAAAAGGCCTTCCCTCTGAAAGTAAAGGCTTTACCTATTTTGTTATAATTTTGCAAATATGTAGATACACACTTCTAAAATGTACATATAATATTGCTTTCCAAAATTTAGTTTATAACCAAAAAAAAATCAAAAAGAAATTAATTTATTTAGTACACTTTTGCCTCGAGCAAAGTTCGTGCGATCCAGTGGTGCATTTTATTTGGTTTGATTCACTATTGTCTTTAAAGTATACTTAAAAAAAAAAAAACAGAAAATGAAAACGATAAAAAGTGCGAAAGTCGAAGAAAAATGGTACTGTGGGTAACTCGGGCGTATACGTACCTTTTTCATTAGAAATACATTCACACTCGCACTGGAAAACAAATATAAACAAATTTTGTAATTTTGTACAGTCATTCACACTTCCTTAAACTTGATTACTCTATTCTTTTATCAGACAAAATGTCACCTATTAAAACCCCTACCTACAAACTGCGAAGACCTGTCATCCAACACCTAATAGGATGTACATAAAACTTCATCCAGAAAAGTTCTCACAAAACCTAAGCACTCAAACGTAACAACTAAACAAAACAACCCGAATGCGACATACATCATGGCTCTAGAATTCTATATTGTCCATGAATATAAGAAGAAAAAAAAAAAACTAGATAAAAATTTATTGACAGCCATAAACCCAAAACAAATGGCTAAAGTATATCTCTCTGTTATCACAGATCCCTCGCTTTTATGGACAACATTCATTGTAGTCAAACGGATACTTTCTCATCATCGATGTTCTATTATTTTTTTCTTTTTTTTTTTGAAGCAAAAGGCGGTTAATGATTCACAATATATCCTCCTTTTCTACAAAAATTATTCTGTAAGGCGGGAATAAATGGAATTATTCGTACTACAACCTTTGCAGTATTATTTATGATGTGCTGAGATCCTTGATGCTGTTTGCAGTTGACATATTAGTAAAGTAGCGGAAATTATAGTCGAGCTGAATGAATATATTATTACATAATTATATCAAAGGATGTTTGCATAATATAGTCTTTTTCTGAAAGAGTGACATCCTGAATTTTTTTTTTTTTACTTGCGATATAGGTACTATATGGGAAGTTATGGATTCGTACAAAAAATCGAACTCGAGATTTTGATCAAACTTTACATTACGATGATAGAGAAGTCAAAAAAAGTGGGTCTCGCAAAAACGTCCGTCTGTCTGTCTGTCTGTCTGTCTGTCGGTTTGACTACAGCCTAAACGGATGGGTCGATTTTCTTTAAACTTGGTACCTAGCGTTTTTTGGACATTCCCCTCACCCGTTTTTTTCTCTTTTTTTTTAGGACCAAAATTAACAGTAGCTGTCATACAAAATTTCTTGGCCAAAAAGGAAAAACTTATTTTTCTCAAATCCAGCGCTACCGAATTTGTTTTTAAGAACTCAATAAATTTAAATAGTTATAAGTTGCCGTTTAATAAAAAAAATGGTTCCGAAAAATGGTTATTAATGGTACCACCCAAAGAACCATTTTTTTGATTTTCGTTTTTCTCGAAAACGGTTAAACTGATTCTGATCAATTTTTTTCTGAAGAAGTATTGACACATTCTAAATAATATTGTGTACCAAAATCATCAAAAAAAATATTTTTTAGATTTTTAAAAAAGTTTTAATATTTTTTTTTGAAAACTCAATATTTCAAAAACGACTTGGTCGATTTTCATTAAACTTGGTAAATAACAGTTTCTTAACTTTATCTAGAAGATTTTTGACAAAAATTATTCTAATACTCAAAAATAACGGTGCCTCCCATACAAATGTTGAAAAACCGTTATGAAAAATATTTTGTTTCTCAAAAACGACTCCTACGATTTTCATAACAGTTTTTTTGTGTGTTAAAATTAGTACGATCTACCATTTAAAATTTTTAAAGTTTATATTTTACGTTTATTAACAGTACCTCTCACAGAACGGTTTCTTTGATTTTCGACTATCTCAACATCTGATCAACCGAATAAAATTAGATTTTTTATACAGAAGCTTGTAACAAATATAAATAAAAGTGCGTATCAAAATTTTCTAAAAAAATATTTTTGGATTTGTTAAAAAAAAATCAAAATTATTTTTTGAAAATTCGATATTTCGAAAACTGTTAGCAGATTTTTTTGTAAAGTTCAATTTTTAACGCAACATTAATAAATGCTTTAAATTGGCGTACCAATTATTTTTCTCAAAAATGTTAACGAAATTTTATATATAAAAAATTAATTATTTTTAAAACCGCTCCTACGATTTTCAATTTTTTTTTCTCATAAATAAAACTTTATATAAGAAATCAGATGGTGTACATCGCGTTGGGTTAAAACGGATTCAAAGTATTTTAATCAATTTCTTTCTTATTTTGTTGATTTAAAACAATTTACCAGTTTAAATAGTATAATTTCCTTGTATGCATATTGCATATGTGCAACACTAGGCTATATTGTTAATTTTTGTATACTCACATAATACCACCTGAAACTAAACTAAGATTAGGCAAATGGATAAAATATATATTCTTATAGCTAATTTATTTCAGACTAGCTAATTTATTTCAGACTATAGAACCACAATGTGATCGCGCATAAGAGCAAGTTCGTGCGACCCAGTCGTGCATATTTTTTATATTTGCGCGCACTCAAGGGGTTATGACTACCCTTATAATGATAAACATAGTGCGAGCGTTTAGGAAAATAGGGTAGGGTTTAATAGGAGATACCGATGCACATTGGTTTTGAATTTCTGGATATTACAATGGGAGGGAAAAATAGAGCTAGGCAAAGCATTCCACATTCGAGTTGTGCGGCTAAAGAAAGAATCTCTATACTTGACTGTACGTCCGAAATTGGGCTCAAGGGTAAGCTTATGTGCATTCCTAGAAGCGCGAGTATTACGGTGGAATTGTTTTAGGGGAGGAATGCAACTGGCTATTTCGCTAGAACACTGTAAAAATAGCGATAGAACAAAGATAGACATGAAACACTGCGGCGGTGTTCCAGAGTTGTAATTGTATCTGTTATATTTCTATCACCTATCATTTTTAAAGCTCTATTTTGAATTCTGTCCAAGAGATTCAAGTGAGTTATAGGAGCACCTGCCCAGATGTGGGAGTTATACTCAAGCTTAGGACGGATAAAGGCTTTGTAGATTATAGCCAGATCAGAAGGAGAGAAAAATTTCTTGCATCGCCGAAGAAAGCCTAAACACTCCATACGACTCCATCTTGAAACTCATATCCTGTGTTATAATTTCTTTTTTGTTATTAATTGAAAAAAGGATAGTGTCTTTAATAATTATTTTCAAATACCCTCACAACACAGTCACCAGTTTTGTTAAAAACCTTCTGTCATTCGATCGAGTTAATGAGTTTTTTATTACTCATAAAAACTCAAGAGGTAATCGTAACATTAGAACTATAAAGCCCTTCATCTTGCAGATAATATGTATGTATATACAGTTGCTAGGTACACGTGACTTGACTTTGATGGAGTTTTTATGAACCCGAATTCACCTGGTGCCGGAGAAGTTTGAGAAACACGAAAGTGTCATTAGTTGGGTTAAGGGGAGGACACACGTTGTGAGACAAATACGAAAGATCTGGTTACATTCATTAAGAACAATACATCATTAAATTAGGAATTCCCATCCGACTGAGTGTTATAGAGGGTGTGTTTTTTTTGTTTGTTAAATTGTAATGGGGCTTAGCATTTATTTTTATTTGAATGATAATTCTTATAGGCATTGATATTTTCGGAATAATTTTCGCCAGCCACCATATCAGATCCTAGCACCTACAATGCACATTCTGTTACTCTTATTTTTGACTGTTACTTCTATGAAAAAATCATTTTTTAATGAAAATCGACAAGGGTTGAGTATGCAAATTTGTTGCTTACCATGAACTTTGAAATGAAAGAACTATTTAGGCTAAATGACAAGTTTTCCCTTGAATGAATGCTCTCATTGCTTTATCTGACAGCTAAATCACACAAAAAAAAAACACCCTTTAATATTAAAGATACATACACACTTATGTATGTATGTACATATGTGATAAGAATTAGTGAGAATAAAGACTAATGATGGCATGAGAAGCCCGACAACCATAAAACTCCTCGAAGCCTTGGGACTGATATCTTTGGTGTCACAAAAATAATTCACAGCACGCATGCAAATGCGACCTGTTTCTTGTTAAACTTTCATGCGTCAATAAAAGGAGGACTACATTACTTCTGAACCGATTGTAATTCGTTTCGTGCTTGATGGAGGAGGGTAATGAATGGCAAAGGTGAATTTATTGTTTGCTTTTTCCTAACCTTGAACCTTATTTAGATAGATAGATAGATAAAAAAAAAAGAAAAATTGTTGAATTGTTTTTTTCTCTCTGTGGACAGACGTATTTACAGATACGGAGATATTTTGTAAAAAAATTCTGGTAATTCATCATTGTGTGGTCAGTTGTTAAGGGGGTTATAGACTTTGATACATCTAAAGGAGAATGATAACGTGGGTTGAATAGTCATCGACAAAAAGAGGCAACAAAACTTTGATATCGATATAAAAAAAATACAATAAGGAACACCATGTCTTGGGTCAGAAGCCTTTGTTACTTCAATTAAATTCTCATTCAAGATTATTAAATCTTTTTAAATATCTTGACATGGGTTCGATATCTATATTTAGGAGTCAATAATAAATTTAGCTTTGCCTTTAGGTAATATCAACTTTTGGAATATTTATTTTTATTTTTAGCTTTTAGGTTAATGTTATTATTAGTATTTTATCGAAGCCAAATCCTGTAACCAAGTTTTCACAAAGTGATACCTATACAGAATGACGGAATTCCATAAATAAAACTTTCTTTTCACATAACCTTGTCCGAGGATTTTGAAAGGAATTCTTAAAAAAAAAACGATTAGAAGAATTATAAATGCGATTTTCCACCTTGATTAAAAATCAGGAAATAACGCCCATGTTCTGCATATCAAACGAAATCGAAATCGTAGGAGCGGTTTTAAAAATAATTAATTTTTTATATATAAAATTTCGTTAACATTTTTGAGAAAAAAAATTGGCACGCCAATTTTAAGAATTTGTTAAAGTTGAGTTAAAAATTGAACTTAACAAGAAAATCTGCTACCCGTTTTCGAAATATCGAATTTTCAAAAAATAATTTTGAAAAACTATTTTTTAGAAAATTTTGCTACGCACTTTTATTTATATTTAATACAAGCTTTTGTATAAAAAATCTAATTTTATTCGGTTGATCAGATATTGAGATAGTCGAAAATCAATGAAACCGTTCTATGAGAGGTCCTGTTAATAAACGTAAAATATAAACTTTAAAAATTTTAAATGGTAGATCGTACTAATTTTAACACACAAAAACACTTTTATCAAAATCGTAGGAGTTGTTTTTGAGAAAAAAATATTTTTCTTACCGGATTTTAAACATTTGTATGGGAGGCACCATTATTTTTGGGTAATAGAATAATTTTTGTCAAAAATCTTCTAGATAAAGTTAAAAAACTGTTATTTACCAAGTTTAATAAAAATCGACGGAGTCGTTTTTGAAATATTGAGTTTTCAAAAAAAAAATTAAAAATTTTTTTAAAAATCTAAAAAAATTTTTTTTTGAAAATTTTGGTACACAACATTATTTAGAATGTGTCAATACTTCTTCATAAAAAAATTGATCAGAATCAGTTTAACCGTTTTCGAGAAAAGCGAAAATCAAAAAAATGGTTCTTTGGGAAGTACCTTTAATAACCATTTTTTTTATTATACGGCAACCTATAACTATTTAAATTTATTGAGTTCCTAAAAACAAATTCGGTAGCGCTGGATTTGATAAAAATAAGTTTTTCCTTTTTGGCCAAGAAATTTTGTATGACAGCTACTGTTAATTTTGGTCCTAAAAATAAGAGAAAAAAACGGGTGGGGGGAATGTCCAAAAAACGCTAGGTACCAATTTTAAAGAAAATCGACCCAACCGTTTAGGCTGTAGTCGAACCGACAGACAGACAGACGGACGTTTTTTCGAGACCCACTTTTTTCGCCTTCGCTATCTTCGTAATGTCAAGTTTGTTCAAAATTTCGAGTTCGATTTTTTGTACGAATACATAACTTGCCACATAGTACCTATATTCGCAAGTAAAAATTATATTGTTTTTGTTTTTGTTTTAGTGGACTGTGATGAATTAAATTCAATTGGAAGTTTTTTTGCGACCTTTAGTCCAAAATGCGTTTCGCCCAGGTACGACAGTTGGGCTCATCAGTTAGATGTTGTGGTACCCTTCTACGACGCAAGATTTTAGTCGATGAATACCGACACAAATATATTTTGCAACACTGACATGATGCAAATTATATTATTCTAGTGAATAGTTTTCATGTTATGTTAACGCAAATTTTATTTTTTACTATAATTTTTCAATAAATTTCTTGGAAAATCAACGACAAACGTAAAAATACCATTTTTTAATTTTTCAAAAACTTTGCAAACACACTAAATAAAATTTCCTATCTTTCAAACTGAAATGCTTCCAACAAATTGTTTGAAACGTTACTGGCAGTATGAAATGAAAATACATAATACAACTCTTAACTCATCATGACCACGAGAGAAAAACAATTAAACTAGCACACGCAAGCATAAAACATTTTAAATACCTTTTTTTTTTTACTTCCGTCTGTCCATCTCCTCCTTACCACTACAAATTTTTAATTAGAAAAAATTCCATTATTTTTTTACTCAGAACAAACTACCATCTCTTCAATGATTGCCGAACTTCGAAAGTGCATCTTGACTTAAATGAAACTTAAGGGAATTGCTTCTGGATATAATTAAACGTGTATTGAACCCATGAGAGAACTGAAGAACCGACATCTCTGTAAAATTCAATAAGTTTCGGATGGATCTATGTACTTAGGGAAATATATTTTTCCCAGGAAATGAGAATTAATCGAGCGAAAACAAAAATAAATTAAAATCAATGTACTTTATTTTGGGTCCGTTTAATAAAAAAATAAAACAAGTAATACTGTTCTTAGAATATCATAATAAATCTTGATCATTGACAAAGCAAACAAACTGTGTCCCAAATAGCTTAATCTTACCCCTACCGCTCCATCGTTCATCCCAAAACTCCCGTAATCGATTTATATCTGCATTTGATTCATTCAATGTAAGTGAAATAAAATTCGGCAGAACCTTAGATTCTGGATAGGTATTAATTTTTCGCACATCGATAATCTTAGGGCAGTTGGTAACAATCAACTTGCGGAGAGAGCTCAGTTCGTCCAACACATACTGTAGCGCCAATGGAGATAACGAGGGGTTCTCTGCTAAATTTAACACTTCCAAATCCGTTGCTTTATTGAGACTCTGCATACATTTGTACACATCTCCATCGGTTAGGTAACATCCTGCTAGTTCAAGCTTCTTGAACTTCTCACACGTTCCACTCTCAAAGAACTCTACTATTCGTGCTGCGCTGTTTCTATCCGATTCAACACAAAAACTCAAATTCAAATTCTGCAACCGACTGCTATTTAACAAGGTCAACAGTTTCCTGAAGCACTCCGGGGTGAGTGAATTGAAACTCGCATCGAACTCAGTCAGTTGAAAGAATTTCAAATCGAATTCAAAGAAGTTTGTGATACCACAATGCGACAAAATGAGTTTTTGCAAGGACTTACACCCTTTTGTTAATCTGTCCAACGAACGAATACTCTTATTCCCCAGTGGATTTTGGCTCAAATTTAGCTCCTCCAAATCTTCTAATGTTGCATTTGATGAAATCAAACTGTCCAGGCCGTCACTCGTAATACAATTCCCTTGAAGATTGATTGTCTTCAACTGCTTGAGGGTTGGTAGGGATTTTGCTAGCTGTTTGCAACCTTCGTTTTGAATAAAATTATTCGACAAATCGAGAACTCTTAAGTTAGCCTGATGTAGAATGGCCTTAAAAACCGGTTCTGTTAGGTCGGGTGTCAGCGAGAAATTACATAAGATGATGCTGTTTGAAACTTGTCCTTTCTCCAATGCTGACTGGATGTCAGTTTGTACTTCTGCAATTAATTGATTAACAAAATGGTTCAACAGAAAAATTCTTTTCCAAATTACCTTTTTGTGTTTGAAGGCACATTTCTTCATAACGCTGTGATAGAGGGGATATTTTGTACTCCAACACCGATGCTGTGATCATGTTCTCTTCTACAGCTACTTTTATAGGGTCATTCTCTTCAAATGCGAAGCCATCAGCTGTTTTTAATCGCAGAAGTGGCTTCAATCCCACCAAACTACAAAGAAAATTATAGTAAAAATCTCAATGACATACCACATGATCAAAACTTACTTATAATAGCGCCTTGATGCTTCTTCAGCTAGCCATTGAATGTTTACTTCGTTAAGTTTCTTTCTGTCGACCGGCACTAGCAGAAGCTCCTCTTCGACTTTTATCTTAAATGATACTGTGGACAGAACAATGGGATCAGCAGGCACAATTTTCATGGGAGAGACCAAAGTAATGACAGGTTGAGTTGTGGAGTCTGGTTCTATAGGCCTTACAACATTTGTAGTCGACTCTTCGCTCGATATGGGGCTCTCACTACGAAACCGACAGAATCCACTCTCTAATAGCGAAGTCTGTTGTTTCTTTTTCCTGCCTGAACCACTAGCCGCGCTATTTATGCTTAATGAACGTGGAAGACGCAATTTGCTGGCCTGTTTCTGACGACTGGGCCCGGATTCTAGAAGAACCCTGAACGCATCATTTTCACAAGGTAAAGCCGCAAAATCATTCAGATTTTCTCTTAAAGTGCCTTGCAACTCCCAATCATTGTGACACTTCCTCCTTTTTCGATCCCGAGCAAGATCATCATCTAGCCAATTACCATCCACATCCTCGTTATCGAGAAAAGCAGGTCTTTTCGTTGGCAACGTGGGATTTTCGTCGTCTTCACCTGGCAGTTGTATCCGATTAGGTCGCTTTAAATGCTCCATCACACTCCGGTATTCATCTTTGGCGCTGGAACTTTTCCGCGGAGAAATGGAGTATCCACTCTTTCGAGGAGAATGGATAAACGAACTATTTCGAATGGGAGAACGAGGAGTTATTATCTGTTCTTCGTTGTCTTCCTGATAGTGATGGTTATTAACTTCCTCTAACGCAGGAGTACACAAATCGGGATTATCCATCGATCTATTATTTAACGAATGACCACTCCTTTTTCGATTGGGATTTGAAGCAGAAGGAACATTTCCTCGAGTTTGGCTAAGCTTCTCGGTGAGGACATTTCTTATCGAAACATATTGAGCTTGTTCTCCAGGGTTCAAATCATTATTCGCTCTCCAATTATCCAAAGCCTGCATACAAGTGTCTCCATAGTCTGTTTTGACAGTTGCATTCGCTCCACGTTCTAGCAACAACTCTACTACATCGAGGAAGCCATTGGCACAAGCATCATACAGCGGTGTAATGCCGTCACAACTTGTGCCACCTTTGTCATTAATTGCAGTCGTTGCTCCCTTATCCAGTAGCAAGTCAACAATATCTCGAAACCCATGATTGCAAGCTTCATGCAGTGGTAACCATCCGGCGTGATCTCGAACATTAAGAACGTGTCCTTGGTCTATTAGTCGCCGGACCAACTCCAGGTTGCCAGCTATGCATGCTTGATGCAGCTGTGTCTCTCCCTTGTTATTTCGCTTGATTGTGAGGCAACTACCTCGTTTCCTATGCGGTCGCACTTTTTCAGTTTCATCCAAATCACTGCTGTCAGAGTCGGTAAGTTCCTCAAGGCAAACATCGTCGCCCAACTCAGGAGTGTTGTGCACTTCAGATGGTGCACTTTCACTGTCGCTATCCTCATCCAGTGAATCTAAATCAAATCCTGAATCAAAAAAAATAAGAAACCGTTATTTATTTATTTAAAACAGAATACGAAAATAAATTTAGTCCTGCACTCGTAAAAATTGGAACTCGAGATTTTGATCAAACTTGACAAAATATGGATTTTGCAGTTTTGTCTTTTAGCCAAAAAATTATTAAAAATTATTTACAATGCCTGAACCCATAAAATTTGTATTGATTTGACTTTCACACTTCTAATATGATTCAATTCAAAAAAAAAAAATGAGAATCCAAAAATTATATACCTCTCAATCTGGCATCCTCCTCCAGCTGCTCGGCTAGGGTGTTCATATTGAATTTTGTTTGAATTCTCTTCAGCCTAGTAAAAGCAATTTTTTCCAAATTAGCTTGGCTTGTTTTCTTGGCGAAGTCCAGTGCTTTTTGGTAGATATCCTGAATGGTCCAAAAAGGTTGCATTTGCAATTCGCAAACCTCTCCGATGCTGCACAGAGTCGAGAACGCTTCCGCGGGTATTTCCTTACTCAACTCAAACTCTTTCCAAAGGAATTCCAGGGCTTTGTCATATTGTTTGTTATCTTTATAGGTCTGATACAGACTAACATAGATAGGGACAAGATCCTTGCCTGTTTCTGAATTGAGTTGTGCACATTCCAGCGTCTGGGAGTAATACTCAATAGCCTTTGGGAAATTCTGAAGATGACAGCAGCCATCACCGAGGCGTTCGAAGAGCTTCTTGCGTTCGATATAGTTGTAGGAGCTTGTAGTGATTAGCTCGTCTAGCGTTTGACACATCTTAACCACTGGAAAAAGAGAACAAATCCAAATTAATTTCGACCAACAATACAAAAAACTGTTAACCTTACCAATACGAAGAGTTTTTTCGATATTCATACTATCATTCTTATCGGGCGTATTTTTCTTGTAGGCCTTGGTAAGGATCTGCTTCGCACTTGAAAAATCTCCCTCCTTGACCAGAATCTCCGCTTTGGCTATGAGAGTTTCACAGATTTTCTTTACTTTGTCAGGCAGTCGTTTGGCAACCTCCAGAGCTAGATTGCAGTACCTCAGCGCTAATGTGGAATCGTTCATCTTGTACTGATACATAAGGCTCATCGACACATAGCAAAGATGGAGCAACTCGAAGTTCTCGTTGGCCTTGCTTATCTTAATGGCCTTCTCTATGTAATTTATGGATTCTTCAAATTCTTCTATGTGCTCTTTGACGACACCAATGTTAAGATACAAACGTGCTTGCATGTCCAACTGCTCGAGTTTGGTGATCTGACCTGAAAGTCTACATTTCCCCACACAAACAATTTTTAACCAAGTCAATTTAAGTATTGCGTTCTCATTTTTCTGCTTACTCTTTGGATATCAGCAAACTGCGAATGAATGCTTTCTCAGCGTTTTTTAGTGGAGCAATTGCAGTTGCTGAATCAGTCGCACCCTGCCCCTGAAGTAAATAGGCTCGTCCGAGTGTGGCATAGGCTCTTTGCTCTTCAACTTTATTTTTAAGCCTCTTAACCGTCTCTTTAAGTTGGAAATGGTGATATGTGATTTACGATAGTTTGAGAATGAATGAATAAAGCTTACTAAGATAGATTTCGATGTGTTCTAGGGCTTTGGAAAACTCAGAGAGTAGCATACACATTTCACCACACATGCGATGCGCCTTAGCCATATCCAGCTGTTTTTCCAGCACAAGGTATAGGGAGGCTTCTTGTTCGTATTCAACGACTGCATCTTCATATTTACCTTGGCGGTTGTAGAAATCTCCAAGATTGTTGCAAGCTGTTGCTAGAGCGTCTTGATTGCCATCGTTCAAGGCCTTTTCCTTTTTCTTGATATATTCTGCAGAGTTAATTATTTAAAGGGATGAATATTTGACTATGAGCTACTCACTTTTTTCTTCCATGTTTTTTTTTTTTTGTAAATTGAATTAATTAATAAATATGTTAACAAGAAAACAACAAACAACTAGCCGAGCCGTTGTCTTTTTTGAGTGAATCTGGATTCTGGTCTTCTGGTTTCTGGATAATTGAAACTTGGCGCTCCACGATAAACATTTCGCCAAAAAATCTGTAAAATTTTGCGTAACGTAAGCTTCTTACGATAAATGAGCGTGTTCACTCACAAAGCCTGAAAATTCAAATCAGAATTTATGTTGTTGAACGCACATAAAATCTGAATTTTGGCCTGGCGCCCACTAGGCAACCTAGTTGCCGGCAACTTTTAGTTGCTGGGTGTTGCTGGCAATTTTTGAGAATTAATGTTTTGTGTTTTTTTGTATTTAATGTTCTATAAAAACGTGCTAATCCTGAACCTATCTCAATTTGACCTGTCTAAAATGCAAAATCAATGTAAGGCCAGGCGCGCAAATGCAACTAAACAGTTTGGTTTCGATTCCATGAGCACTCGGGATTATATGAGAGTCCGCCGGTTTATGTGCGCTCATATAATCCCATAGTGCTCAAAATCGCAACCAAACTGTTTAGTTGCATGTGCGCGCCTGGACTAACATTTCAATGAACAACAAATAAAAACGTTGAATTTTCAAAAGTTGCTGAAAGTTGCTCGGAAATTGCTTAGTGGGCGGGGTCAGCAACTAAAAGTTGCCCGGAGTTGCCGGCAACTAAGTTCCTCGAGCAACTTAAAGTTGCCGTCAACTAAGTTGCCCAGTAGGCGCTCTCCCATACAAGCCAATATAATTGAACCGAGAGCAACTAAAAGTTGCTAGCGTGAGCAACTAAAAGTTGCCTAGTGGGCGGCAGGCAAATGCCAGCATTAACCTTAAACGAAATTACAATAAAACAAAATAAAATAAAACTTTAGTTACATTCTTAAATTAAGCGTCAGTAATTCTAGGGATGATATATGTAACATAATCAGCAACAAAATACAGCAAGTTCAATGAAATAATACTTTACTTCAAGAATAGCCGTGTTCCTTTGGAGGTGGCGAAGTACTCTTGAGTACTTGATTTTGAATGGAGCGCACAAAAATTCGTAGTACTAGATTATTGTTTGCATCTACCTCCAAAGCAACACAACCAAAAACACTCTATATGAAGATACCAATCTCGGCTGTCATCCGAGTTTGCCTACAAGCTCATATAGGGGAAATTCAGGAGAAACACGCACACATATGCAGCAAGCGTACATCCACCACGCTTTATTTGCACACACATGCAGTAAAAGTACATTCACCACCAAAATGTCGGTTATTTACGAGTTTCAATGGGTATGTTCAAAAAGTATAATAAAAGGAGCAACGAGTTATCAAGTGCTTACCCAACCTTATAAGCATAAGTTTGTGGAAACAAATTGAAAGTGAAAATTTATAATCAATTTAAGTATATTCGATTGTCTTTTGTCATTATTTGTTTTGTTTCTACGATTGTTTGGTATTGTATTTCGCTCTCGAATTATTGAAACAGACTCTGAACATGACAAAAAAAAAAACGAATGAGAAACCAGAGAATCAACGCAACTGTTGTAAGACAACTTTAGACGTGTTTCTTTGCAGGAAGTGACTAGACATGCCAATTATAACAGTTTTTGTTTATAAAATTACTGTTTATGCGGCCCCGCAGGGCCAGGGTCCTCCGCCGGTGGGAATAATTCAATCACATAGTTTTTTTTTTAAGTAGTGCGAAGCGCGTAAACGTACGCCCGCTTTTAATGGCCAAAAATTGTTATAACTGTTATAAATTGGCATGTCTCGTTGCAAGCCTGGAGGAAATTGATCGAAAAAAAGTGTCGCGTCGGGGCTAAGGAATTTACATGTTAAAATCAACAACAACTAATCCCCTCCAGGCATAGCGTACATAGAGCACATAATTTTCGGGGCTAAACTGTTTTAACGGCGTTAATTGCATATGTACTTCTAATCAATAGTTTTTATGGAAACTCCATTTTTTTCTGTGATGGCGTCGATAGATAATCCCCAATATCATTTCTTTTTAACCAAATCCCTCCGGGCTTGCAAAAAAAAACACGGCTTTTAAGAGCATTAAGGCTCTCCAAAACAAAAGCGAATACTTCAGAACGACGACGAAACTTTCGCCTGTCTTAATTTATTTACATGGAGATTAATGGGAGCACCCACATTGGCGCGATGCGAATCTTCGAACTATATTCAGTCGTCGCATATTCGCGCGAAAGTTTCGCTTCGGTTTGGGACAGCCTTTAAGGCTGTCCCAAACCAACGCGAAACATTCGCGCGAATATGCGACGACTGAATAATGTTCGAAGATTCGCATCGCGCCAGTGTGGGTGCTCCCATTAATCTCCATGTAAATAAATTAAGACAGGCGAAAGTTTCGTCGTCGCTTTGAAATATTCGCGTTGGTTTGGGAGAGCCTTTATGCTATGTACATGCGAAACCAATAGAAAACTATCGATGACCGAAATTTCAATGTATAAATTCTAACTTATCACGTTATTTATTTTAATACAGACTTTTCTGTTAAATGCCAAAGATTTAAAAATCATTGTGTAACAGCGAACTACTTACAGGATGAATTTTCAAAGAAAAATTAAAAGAAGTTTCATCACGTGAAATTCGTAGTGTAATAGCAGACTTAGCACCATTAAATTGGTGTTTTTTTCAACACATCCCGATATCCCACCTAACATCCGCCATTTTCATGTTGAAAAGCTGGTGAGTTGAAATTTTTTTAAAGATTGCTGCGTTATTTGCACATACAAAATGGTTGTTCTGGGAAAACAGAACAATCCCACCCCGTTAAATTGTTGTTGCAATTCACATCTATTCATGGACACAAAACGAAATTACAAAAACAACAATGTAAACAAATGGGTTTTGGAGGGTGATACGTACGAAAGATTGGTATCTTCATATAGAGTGTTTTTGAACACAACTACTATCGTAGCCCAATTCACAATGCAGCGAGCGTTTTTACCACAGATTAGCCACATGAAGATGAGGATCCCCGGCAGCCATTTTAATTTGCCTACAAGCTTGAACTGGCAGTTATCAGATAAATAATTAGAATGTGTGTAAAAAAAACCTCACACATAGACAGTAGGGATCTTCACACACCTGGTTAAATTCATGGCCTTAGTGAAAACAGTGTTATATATATTATATACCCATCTCTTGTTTCCCTCTTGTGAATTTATTTTAATGTATTCGTTGTCTATTCTTTTATTCAAAAAGCCATCTACCTGTCAGCGTTAAAACTTATTTTTCCAAGGAAGTACTTACGGTGTGTGATCAAAAATGGATTTGAAAATCCAAAAAGAAAAGCTGGAACTTGAGTTGTTTTTGTATTACATGTATTTTCATGTGCAAATCCAATCCGGATCAGATCTGGCTCAATATTTGTAATACATGTGGTATAATTCCCGTGCTGAACTTTAAAAAAAAAAATATTAATCGTTTTTAATCAGAAATGATCCATATACCTAGATCATTAAAAACATGCATTAAAACAACAACACGAGATCCTGCTCTCAATCGGGATCATGTTTCATGAACCAAACACGAATACATGAAAAATAAACAAACGTAAGAAAATAAGAGATATTTATACAACTCAGTTGGCACTAAGATTCGTATCGTTTTATTTTCATGAGATGATCTATATTAATCATGAGCGATAAAATAAAATGCGATTGTTCAAGGCAATGGTAATGGTAATCCGAAGCAAATTATTGCCTTGAATATTCCCAATGGAACAGCTGGGTTACATACCCTGCGAACTCATCCTTTTTTCTGCACAAAAATCTTCTCCAAGAAAAAAACTTCATCTACGGACACACTCCCATTCACCATTGTGAATTAATTTTGTGTTAAAAAAGTGCGAAGTGAAAAAATCATATTCAGTAATTTTTTTCGGGAAAATTCGTATAAAGAAGGGTAATTAAATAAATAAAATTTCATTAATTCGTAGGTTTGAAAAATTCTTAACATTGTGGTCTAAAATTAAGCGAACATTTGTCCCTCCTATAAGTGCAAAAGTTAATCCAAAATCGAGACAGGAATTTTTTTTGTAATTATACTGAAAAATAAAATGGTGGTGTACTTTTGACGCCGCCGCTTAAGCTAATTTTTCACCTACAACTTGTTTAAAATATCCAACAAAATAATTGTGTGTGCTCTTTACAGATACAAAATTGAAGAAACAACGCAGCAAGGCAACCAAACATTCTCCAGATCCATACGATTCGCAAAGAATGGCAACAAACAACTATTTTCCGTATAGCGGAACGCAATATGGAGCTGCGGCATCTAGTCCCCCGGTCGGCTACCCAGCCAACCAAGCGGGCTATGCAGTAACATCAGCTACGCCCACTTCCTACAATGCCCAACGAACGGGCTATGATCAAGGTTATACAACAGCCGGCGGCAATGCCAGCTCGTTCCCTGCCGGCGGCCCAGCTGGTGCGTCATCCAACTACGGCTACGACTACAATCGCACCCTACAATCGTATGATTCATCCAAAACATACTACCAGCAAGCAGCAAGTTACTCGAGTGCACCAACTGTATCGAAGACCCATTACTCAGCTCCGCCAGTGAGAAATCCCACTCCAGCGGCCGCAGCAAAGATAACAGCCAACTCCTCAGCGGCTAATGGAGCCAAAGACAAGATCAATGCCGGTGCCAAGCCAGTAGTGGCCGCAGCCACAGTTGCCCCATCTTACTCCAACTACGACGCGGCCCTCTACAGCGCAGCTACCATGTACGTGGCGCAACAGCACAGCAAGACCCCGGCTGGCAACACAAATTGGCAACCCTTTAAGAAACAGGGTGGCTCTAATTCTAGCAACCACAAAATGCGGGCCAAGGCACCTCCACGTCCACAGCAACTACACTACTGTGAGGTGTGCAAGATAAGCTGCGCTGGACCACAGACTTATCGTGAGCATTTAGAAGGCCAGAAGCACAAGAAGCGCGAGGCGAGTCTGAAGATGCAGGCCAGTGCCACCACCACGACACAGAATCGCGGCAACAGCTACCACTGCGAGCTTTGCGATGTTACCTGCACCGGCAACGATGCCTATGCTGCCCACGTTCGTGGCTCCAAGCATCAGAAGGTGGTCAAACTTCACCAAAAGCTGGGCAAGCCCATTCCCTCAGATGATCCCAAGAAGATGAGCAAGATAAACTTCGTTCCAGCGGGAACCGAGGTTGGCGATTCCCCCAGTAAAGAAGGAGCAGTCAAACTGGAAAGTGGAGCAGATGGTTCCACCACAAAAGCAGTCACAGCTCAGGAGGACAACTCTGCCTCGGACAACATCAAACCCGTGGGCGTGGAGTACATTGAGGAAATGAAGGACGACGAGGGCAAGATTCTCAGTTTCAACTGTAAGCTCTGCGACTGCAAGTTCAACGATCCGAACGCAAAGGAGATGCACATGAAGGGACGTCGTCATCGACTGCAATACAAACGGAAAGTCCAGCCAGACCTGGTTGTGGATTACAAACCTACCTTACGGCACCGGCGGCTGGCCGATGCCCGGGCACAGAGAGCGATGATGCAGGCGGAATTCGGGAATAACAGGAGGGGAAGCAATTTTGGGGCGAATGAAGAGTCCGGCGACGGGATGATGTATTGGGACGAGCGTCGGCGCTTCGACGACGAATTCGACTACGGCAACTGGATGCAGCGTGGTTTCCAAGGCGCTGGACCCAGAGGCGGACCGTTCTTGGGTCGTGGTGGTGGTGGGCCGCCCGGACACCCATTCTTTGGTATGATGCCTGGCCGCAGGCCGGAAAGTACTGATGATCGACACGCAATAGCCAGACACGCAGAGATCTATCCGAAAGAGGAGGAATTGAAGACCATCCAAAAGATTGTTTCAAACACAGAACGTGCTTTGAAGTTCGTTTCTGACGTCTTCGAAGAGAGTTCCCAGGAGAACAACAAGAATGCGGGCAGTGGTGGCGAAAATAAGCCCGATGAGAAATGTTCCAACATCAAAGACGGCCGCGACAATCAGATGTTTTCGTTCCAGAAGGAAAACGAGAATGGAGCCAACACTCCACGTTTGCTGAAAGGCGTCATGCGAGTGGGTTATTTGGCAAAGGGTCTCCTTTTGCAGGGGGACAGCCTGGTCGAGTTGGTTATGCTGTGCTCGGAGAAGCCGACATTGGGTTTACTAAACCGCGTAGCTGATGAGCTACCAGCCAAATTGAAAGAGGTATCATCAAGCAATAACGCCAATGAGGCGGACTACAGGGTCGAGCTGGCGATAGAGGATTCAGCGATCCTGGTATCTGATGATACGGTCACAGTTAAGATATGCATAACGTCTCCGCTATTGCGGGAATCTCAGGACGGCACCGGAGGCGATGATATTCAAGAACTGCCCCAAAAACCCTCAGATTTTCTGCCACGCGAGCCCTGTTTACAGGCGTTGGCTGAGTTGCGTCATGCCAAGTGGTTCCAGGCCAGAGCGACTGGCTTACAGTCGTGTGTTATGGTCATTCGAATTTTGCGCGACTTATGTCAAAGGGTGCCCTCCTGGCAGGCTATGAATCAGTGGGCTCTGGAGCTTCTGATCGAGAAGGTAATTTCTTCGGCTGGCTTTCCTCTCAGTCCAGGTGACTGTCTGCGTCGCATAATGGAAGCTGTTTCTACAGGTCTGCTCATAAATGGACCAGGCATTCTAGATCCCTGCGAAAAGGAACATCGCGACGCCCTCGATGGGCTAACCAAACAGCAGCGCGAAGACCTCACTGTCTCCGCTCAGCAATTCCTCAGACTCATTGCATTTAGACAGATCTTCAAAGTACTCGGCATGGACCAATTGCCGGTAGTTAAGTTCCCTATGCGTCCATGGCGCCTCAACCGCAAGCGTCGTCGCTCCATCGGTGATGGTAACAACGATGCTGGCGACGACAAGCCTGAAGAGAAGCTATCAAAGAAAGAGAATGGCGGTGCCGATTAAATTCTTTGGCAAACCTCCACAAATAAGCAAAAAACAATTGGGGTATTTTTTTTTTTTTTAATATTTAAGGTTTAGTAATTATTCATATATTAATATAAACATAATATTATACAAGGTGTGGTAGAAACTGTTGGCTTGCTATAAATGTCTTGGAATCTTTTCTATGGAGAAGTGTTGAAATTTGAAATTATGTAGTTTAAAAAATATCGAATATTTGTACATTGAAATCTGAGGGTAATCTCTAAATCAGTTCTTATAATGTTTTTATTCATTCAGAATCAAACAGATTCCAGGGCTTTTTATATTACGAAAAGAAAACAGTTCTTGCCTCTATCATGTATCTCAGTTTAAACTATTTAGACAAAAAAGAAAACAACAAACAGATATACAACTTGCAAGGCAGATAGTTATAATTTTGACAAAAAAAAAAAAAGATGAAACACTGATCCATGTAAGGGATCTACTAAGAGAGAAAATTCAAATAGCAGTTCCGCCCGCGGTTCGTTCAATTCATTTAAAAAAAAAAAAAAAAAAAAAAAACAAAAATCCGCGAAATAATTTATAAAGAAAAAAAAAACATACATAGATAATAGCAACTATTCTCTATTTGACAGCAAAAACAAGAATAACTATAATAATTATTTCAATATAACGAGAAAAAAAACTTTTATGAACAAAAACTAATGATAGTTTATTGATTTAGATAAGATGCATTATGCATCGCAAAAATAAGTAAACCAGACAAAAGAGAGACGAGAAACCGTTCTAGTAGAAGCAAAACAAAAACAAATTTCAAATATATTATAGACAAACAAAAAAAAAAAACAAAATAATTATTAAATTATAAACAATTTCAAAGATATCTGGAAGGAAATGAAAATGAAATTACTGGAGATATATTCTGATCTTCTTCTCGTCACACATACACACACATAAAACACATGAGCGTAGCAATAGGCATAGGCACTCCTTGGTCATGTCCTGCTCTTGGTGTTTGATGTTAACTTAGATGTGTTTTTTGAAATAATAATTAAATTAGTAAAACATTATTAACAATTAATTATTTCTGTAAACCTATTATGCAAAATAAAAACACTTCAAACAAAAAAAAAACAAAACTTACAGAAAAATTAAAAACTTGGTCGAGAGAGTGAGAGAGTGATTTAATTTTGTTCGATAGATGAGCGTTTATTTTTATTTTTATTTTTTTTTGTATTTATTTTTTAAGGCGACAACGACGACAAGTATTTCATTTTTATTTTCTTTCGTTTTGACGCAAATGTTATATATATATTAAATATAATAGACTTTTTGTTGTTGGCCTTATTGTTAACTTATTTAAAAAAAAAAAAAAAAAAAATAAGAAAAGTTTCTGGGTCTCGAAAAAATATAATAGACAGATAGTTGCTGTTACCATTGTAAATTACAATGTGTGTTGATACCTAACTTATATGTGAATGTTGAACTTTCTCTACTTTCCTTATACAAACGTATACTCGCGTGCACAAACACAAGGCCTGATAATTGCAATTTGTAACGTTTGTTAAACAAAATCATTCGTGGAACTTTATTTGTGAATCTTTTTTTAAATTAAATTATGGTTTTTAAAAGATTCTAAGAGCCAGATAAGGTTTTTACGAAATAAATTAAGGAAATGTGAATCTGGCAGTTTGAAATGATGAAGTCGTGTTCATCATATGAAACGACCTTACAAATCTAGTCTCGATATATTTAAGCTATTTGTCCTGGGTTTAATTTGTTAGCGAAACATTATTAAGGTTGTTTTCAAAGAAGTAAAAAAGGTAGAGTACTCCATCGGTGGGCTTACTTCGGGTACCCAGAGAGATGAAGCATTTTCAGATGTGTCGGATTAGAAAATGCGATGCTGTAGTGAAATTAAATTGACTGGCCACCGGCCGTTACTGTTTTAAGAATAATTATTTTATACCATTTGTGGCCTACAGTTGATGTAACGTAGCATTATTGAAACAAATGTAATTATTATTGATCTACAGCTACAACCCACGTGTTGTTTACATACTTGTTGGCATACAATCAGTTTCACGCCTTGTTCATTAAAGGTGTCACATGCAATAACTTTGAAACGATGCAGTACTAAACCGATGTTTTTCTTTTTACCACCAACAAAAGTTGTTAATTGCTTATGATCACCTAAAAATCATTTTCCATTTCATCACAAAGTTGAGCAAACCCAAATAAGTTCTGCTACTACTACTCAAGCGCATATTAATGCCAAGTAAAAAAATATCCATGTTGGGTTGGGTCTCCAAGTTGTGTATTTTCATGTAAAATGGTATTAAATAAAAAGGATGATTTTTTGCTTATTTTTAAATAAAACTTCCACAACTTTTTTATTTATTTGGCGACGGGTTTTGAAATTAATAATTCTTCTTCAGGCGCATTTGCAATGATTTTTGATGTTCTTCGTTTGTTTGACACTTGGTGATTGTATGTTTTAATGCATAATTGACGACTTTTGTTAACGTTTATTTGACTTATTTTTGGTATACTTGAAACTGATTTTATTTTCCTTACAGAAAATATTTATAACTTGATATAAAAACAATGGATACAAATAACAGCAAATAAAAAGGTTTAAGTAATCTGGCTTGAAACTAGAACAGCTAGCACGATGTTATTTGGAGTGATTTGTAATTTAACATGTTGAATGTACATAAATATTTTGTTTTCACTTTAACTGTGTAGGAGTTCGTCATTTTTCTAAAGACGAAGACGACGCGGCGGTATGATATTGGAGGTAACCAATAACAATGCCAGGCTTATAAATTCTAAAAATAAACAGGTGTGGTGAAGAGGGATCACTTTTCCGTCTTAAACTAAAAAATATAAGTATTTATTTTCATTTATAATAACTTCACAATATTTTCTTCAAACTGCCAGGTTCTACAACATTTCTGCAAAGGGGTTAATCAACGATTCCTAACTATCGAAAGTTTAAATTTTTTTTGTTATGAAGCTGTTGCCGTCGTTAAGTGCATATTTTTAATAGGCTCAATTTATGCCTCGTGACTAGCCGAGTCAAACGTTCGACATTTCAGGTAATTGTTATTTAGGCAAAGTCGCAAACCGCAATGCCAAATAGTCACATTCGCCAAAAGTGTCTTCCTAGTCACGAGTCATAATAGGTGCAATACAAAATCAATGGTAACAGTTACGCAACAAAAAAAAAATAGTATTCCGCGACTTCTTATTACTAAAATTAGAGTAGATCCAAAATACTTGCATTCATGAATGTGAAACAAAGGTGATTTAAGCAGTACCCTTGAAATAACATTGTTAAATATTAATTATTTAATTAAAGTTCAGTTAGGTCTTTCGAAATAAAATAAAACTTTGGATAAAGTTTAATTTATTTCCAAATTCCCAACACTATTCATGGGTGCTAACAGCTTAATCTAAGGCATATCTACATTTATGTCATATAAATATGTATGTCATTTGAAGGCAGCGGTTTTATTTTCGGTTTTCGGGGAACATATTCAACAGAGAATCTTTGACGTTATGAGTATACAGGGCAAGCTCGAATTTAAATATAAAACCGCTTCCACTATTATTTTAACGCTTAACACTTCTTTGACAAGACTGGTGGAGTGTGGATGATGGTTCTGAAAAACTGTAAAGTGACAATCAAATTATGTTCACTTAATTTTTCATAACCGACTCAGCGTAATCAGCCCTATCACGAATTACATCGGAATCGGAATCTTTCCGAATCCCGAAAAAAACTCATCAAATCCCTTCGTAATGGCAATTTGTAAAGGATTTTCCACTACGATGGATTCTGTGATGGTCGGGATGGATCGGGATTCGTTATACGATTACGATGGAATTCGTTATAGGGCTGAATTTTTCTGATAATTTGTTTTTATTAACTAAAGCTAAGTGTACAGTTCCTCTTCAAATGTTTTTTTTTAATAGACTCGCCATGAACTATTTGGGTGCAACCAAATCTAGAGTTGGGCATCAAATCTAGAGTTTGGCATGGCATTTGTGTTTTCTCCTTTAAAACTGTCTCTTTCAGACAATTTAATTCCACACCACATTTTTACTTTCGTCGAACCAATTTTTTCTCACCAAAAGAACTGTATACTTAGCTTAACATTAATTTTCGTATTGCAATACGCAAATAATTTTTTTATATCAACCGAACTCCATTAAGAAATGGGCTTAATACCTTAGTTGATATCTTTAAACACTCACGCAAATCAGTGTAAATAATCAGATGTTACTTTACACTGCTGTCCATAAAAGTGATATATTTACTCGTTTCTTAATTGCAGTTTTCATAAGCGGTCGAAGTTTTTTTTTTCAATATCAAGACTGGTTTACGGCTGGTTTTTACATCCAAGCGAAGTGAAATTTTCATATGTATACAAAAATAATTTATTACCAGGCGTAAAAAACAAAATCTAGTTAATAAAGTCAAATGCAATTATTTCGGCGACACGAAAGAGGAAATTTGTTTCGAAGCAAACATATTTATTTTGTTTTCACTTCAATATTGATTTCACTTCACATTGATGTATAAACTAAGCTTTACGCTGGTTTGTGGAAGTGTACGCATAATACGTTTTTTGATAATGAATTTGAAATTTCAGAAAAAAAAATACATATATGCGTATATATGGAGTCAAAATCCAATGGTAAGTAAATCTTCAATTTTTCAATATTTGGTATACAAAGTTACATACATACAATAAAAAAGCCTACATTTAAAATGTGTTTTTTTAATTTGAATTTGTTGTGATGGTGTTTTGTTTTGTCTTCAAATTTATAATATCCTTAAGGTAAGCTATTTCATCATTTACATAAATAGAGTAGAGATCAAAATAAAGAAGGGAGAAGGTATATCTGCATGAGAAAGGAATAAAAGCAATAAAAAGCACGAGCGAAAATGAAAATTTCGGTGAAAGTAAGTTTTTGGTACTCCATAACTCTAAAACTTTCCAACCGATTTCTGTGAAAAAAAAAATAGTTTAGCAATGACTTCCGGTCCAATTTTGTCCAGTTTTTCCATTATCACACTTTCTTCTTTTTTTTGGTCCAATAAAGCCCAGTTTTTCAGTGGTAAGTTAAACCAGAGTTAGCTAACTCTAGAAGTAAATTAACGCACAGTGAATTGAGGAAGCAGTTTTTTGGTGGAGAATGCATCCGGAACGACTAAAAAACTCGGTGGTGGATAAAACATCAAAAGCATCTGCTCAGTTAATCCTGGGTTAACTCACCAAATTTGATGAGTTAACTCGGGCTTAACTTTAACCGCGCACTTAAAAACGGGACCTAGACTATTCACATGAGAACGACCAACGACCGACGAATAAATGTGAATTAAAACAATTTATAAACATAAATTCTTCACAAATTCTAATCAAAATCGTAGAAATATAATTCATTATAATGTTAAGATACAAAAATCAATTTGAGAAAAAAAAAAAATTGGTCGTCGCGAATTCCAATCTGATTGTTACGAATTGTCAAACTATATTCGCGTTCCACATACGGCCACACTTCAACGAACAAATTGTTCGCGCGCGGCTAAATCCCGTTTTGTTTTCTTGGTGGTCGTCATTCGCGACGCATAAAATTGAATTGAATTGATTTTTATTGAGACTGAGAATATTACAGAGTGAGTACAATTCAATGAAAGTTACTTAACAATGTTATGTTACTGCGGCTATTAAGTATTGCCTGCATTATCAATTTTATAGAACGCCTCGTGGCTGACAGTTAGTATTGAATTTGCTCATGCTCAGGAGCAATAGAAACATTTGATTGTGACGTTTGGACACTATATAGATACAATATGATAAAATAAATAACTTATAAACTAAGGGAACGAGAAAGACGAGTATACACAGTATACCATCAAATCAGGTTCTCAGGTACCAGTACACCAGAGAGTGTTTGAGACAGTCTTTTAGTGATTTAGAATACCTATTTTAGGTAGATCGAGAAATTGTTTGTAAGAAATGACAATTGGATATTAAAGATTAGAAGAATCTGTACATCAAGATGTTGTTATTTAACAAAATGGAATTTAATTAAAATTAATCATGTTTTTTACTTTTAAGGTACATTTTTGTTATAAAAATTACTACTAATTGTTTTTGGCATTATTAATTTATGTACATATGGATATGATAACATAACACATGAGATACAAAATCAGAGTTTAAGTTAATTTAAGCCCATTGTTATGATTCTGATTTAGAGTGAACTCATCAACTTTGGTAATGAATCATAAGTAAAAAATTAACTGAAAATAAAATGCAATAGGGTTAATATTGTTAGCTGAAAAAATAATAAAATAAATGAAAGGGGTAAGTTTTACCCGACCAAATATAAATTAACGAGGAAATCAAGTTAGCGAAGAATACAAAAAAGGGCATCATGATTAACCTGCAGGTGTAAGTAGACCGGTGAAAAAAGTATTTCAGCCGCGGTTTTGGCCAGGAAGGGCCTTAGAATAAAAAGGTAAAGGTGAATCAACGGAAGTTGATTCAAGATCCAATGACGATATATCAGACACCGTCAGATACCTCTCCGAATCCCCAGAGGCGCCCGGCCGAGCAGAGATGATCTCTCTAATGAGATCATTGGTAGAGAAATTAAACCTGGAGACAGTGTTTTTCAGTAGAAACATCACATATCTCATGAACGGAATGGTGTTGCGACGAATAAAAAGCCATGTGAAAGAAATGTCAAAATGGACGAATATTCGTTGGTAATAGATCTATTTTCGCACTGGAACTGTAAACTAGGCTTAAAGGCTCTCCCAAACCAACGCAAAACATTCGGCGCCACAACGAAACTTCCGCCTGTCTTAATTTATTTACATGGAGATTAATGGGAGCACCCATACTGGCGCGATGCGAATCTTCGAACATTATTCAGTCGTCGCATATTCGCGCGAATGTTTCGCGTTGGTTTGGGACAGCCTTAAACCGCATTATTCAAAATGGAGAAGTTCTCAAAAAATGAAATTGAAGTTATTTTTATCTATTGTGCGTGTCGAATTGTACCTGCATAGGTATATATTCAAAATAAATTGCTACATTCAGCAATGAAACGTTGTTACAATCCACATCATTTAATTACACATAACAGGATTTGTATTTCAGTTTCCTGGTGGCTTTAAATAAAATTTCAAGTATGCCAAACATCGATTCAGCACTTGGAATTAAATTTGTGTTCTTCTGGCAGTGCCATTACGCAGCGCGCACGTGTGGTGCTGAAAAAGTCAGCTGTTTTGTGTCAAATCTGAAATGACAGCAACCGGCTCCAGATTTTTATGTTAAAAAAGTATTCTATTTATTTTGGTTACGGTATTATATATTTTAAGAGATTAAAGTTAAACCAAAAAAAAAACATGGCCTCTCGCATAATTTGCCTAACATTCGCTAAAACCCTCCGAAGCATTCATATATCCCGCAATACATCAGTGCACACAAAATCTGTTTTGCCATTAAAACTACCCACAAGTTTACTTCATGTTAAAACCTACGACCAAGATTTGCGGTTAAACGAAGAAGACCCTAAAATCGACCTTCCTCCGCGAAAAATTGAAAATCAAAAGCAAGACTTCCTAAGTACAAATCCAGATGTTTTCGGTGGTGCTGAAATTGATGACACACCTCCAGATCCGGGTGATGTCAGAGAAGATGAGTACATCCAGAATCCGACGAGGCGAACAAAGAAAGTCCAAATTAAGGAGTATGCGAAGATGATCAAAGAACATTTGAATAATAAGCGTTTAAAAGAAGCCATTGATATCCTGGAAGTTAAGATGCTCGTAGAGGATCGCGCAAAACCCGATACTTATATATACAATCTTCTTATTAGTGGATGCGCAAAAGCTGGATATTCTAAGAAGGCTTTTCAGCTTTTCAACAAAATGAAGCAACGTAATTTGAAAGCTAAAGGAAGCACTTATACTTCGCTATTCAATGCTTGTGCCAATGCTCCTTCAATTGCGGATGGATTGACCAAAGCGAATCATTTGCGAGAAATTATGTTGGAAAAAGGAGTTGAGCCCAATGCCGTAAACTATAATGCTATGATAAAGGCGTATGGACGATGTGGAGATACGAAAAGCGCTTACATGATTGCCGATGAGATGTTGGATAAAAAACTCCAAGTGAATACTGATACCTTTAACTTTTTGCTGCAAGCGTGTGCATCCGATAAGCGGTATGGTTTTCGACATGCTCTCTTAACTTGGCATAGAATGCATAAGAATCGTATAACTCCAGACTACTATTCTTTTAACTTGATGCTACGATGTGTAAGGGACACGTCCATTGGCGATGTAGAAACCATGGAAGGGGTACTCAGGCATATATTCGATGGGAGCAAGGATATTCCAACTGTAGGGTCGGTTGAGCAACTTCAAATAGCTGCTCAATCTACTGATGATAATGAATCAATTGAACAGCCGAGTGAAAGAGAAAATGTGAATCCTTTTAATAACAACAAACAAAGGCTTGCACAAGTGCCTTCTTCCAATTCTATTGAACAAAGAGTCACAAATTTGGCACATCCGGAATTTGAGACCCCAAATTTAATAACAAACCGCCCACACCTCGGAAGTCTGATATCGCTCGAAGAAGTCCAACATCCTCACGATAGACTTCTCTTGGTCGGAGGCTTCTCTGGTTTCTTGCTGGAAATGAAAAAATACGGCATCACACCTGGAATCGAGACATTTACTACACTTCTAGAAGTCATCCCCCCAACGAATGCTGCCGAAAAGCAACTTATCCAAATGATTCGGAAAATTGGCCTCAAGTCCGACATTGACTTCTTTAATATTTTGATTAAGAAACGAAGTATGCGATTCGATTATGAGGGAGCCAAGGAAGTTCTATCGATGATTCAAACGGCTGGATTGTATCCGGATATTGTAACATATGGTGTATTAGCGTTAGGTTGTAGAACACAAGAATCAGCTAGAGAATTGATTGCGGAAATGAAAAGCAAGGACATAAGGTAGGTTTAGGTGATTTATTTTAAGCAAGCCTTCTGATTAATCGATTGAATTTTTTAGAATGAACGCACAAATACTTGGTGCGATGTTGCGCCAAGGATGCGCACAGAAAGCTTTTCCGTATATTTCTGAAATTCTTCAAATAAGCTTGGACGAAAATATTCGCCCAAACCATGTGTTCCTCCGACACTTAGACAACTTTTACAAGCAATGTGCCCAGTTAATAGATATACGAGTAAGTATTTTTTTTTGTTTTTCAATTTCAAGATTAAAGACGGATAATTTTGAATTCTAGCACTTTTCAACGAAAAATAAAACATTTAAAAAGGAACACGCAATGTTCTGCAAAAAATATAGGACATGGCAAGAAGAACAAGGAATTGAAGGACTTAAGTTGGAAGATGCAATTAAAAAACTTAAAGAACGGCCATATCA
Source organism: Leucozona laternaria (assembly GCA_932273885.2). Taxonomy (NCBI): domain Eukaryota; kingdom Metazoa; phylum Arthropoda; class Insecta; order Diptera; family Syrphidae; genus Leucozona; species Leucozona laternaria. Next base: position 128,250,492 of record OW026367.1, on the reverse strand, counting down.
GCATTTTAAAGAGGATTCCGCTGATGGATTAGAAGATGTTAAAAATGTTAATCTTTCGAAAAAGCCAAAAATGCGAAAGTACATAAAGAAAATTAAAGTTCACAATTTAAAAGGAGATGAAGTAGATCAATCATCTGACTTAAAAAAGATCGAACCCGTTTAATAATTTGTTACTAGCAGTTTAATAATTATTAAATATCTACTTTAAAATGGATTTTTGAGAAGTTTTGTTTTGTTTTTCTTAAAAAAGAGAAATGATGAACACAAAAGTCTATGACAAAAATGCGGAAGAACGCAACGAGCCTGCAAGGTTAATAAAATTCAAATTAGTTTTGGATTAAAGTGGCAATATGTAACAAACATCCTAATTCTGCGAATCGATCAAAAATTTCGATTCACGTGAATGGTTCATTCGATTTGCTTCGATTAAGCTTCTTTAATCTAAAATATTTTGAGTGCAAAGCGCTTTTGATGGTTAAATTTATACGTTTTATTTGATCGTGGATCAATCTTTTTCCCTCAAGCGGCAGTACATCGGCCGTATAACTGAAATAAGTACTTTCACCCAAAAAAGAATAACAGAATAAGGCTGAAAATACTCTTCAATGAATGTGCCTATCTATTGTGAAGATTTTTAACGACTGAGGCAGATGTACAGCAACAGCAGATGAACACGATCGTAGCTTGTTCAATAATTCCATAGACTCACTACGGCGTATGCGTAATTTTTTGCTGAATTTTCGTTTGCGTCTGTGAAAGAAAACTAAGTGTAATCGAATTTTGTATTATTTTTTATAAAATCTAAGAAATATTCTTATACATAATGTAGGGCTTTACTATCCAAATTTAAATACAAAATGGAACTTCTCTTAACCTATGATATTGCTTGGTTGTTCTCTATTTAATTAATTAGTTTTTGTTCATCTAAAAACTAATGAGCAAAAGTCAACTCAGTAAAGATTTTTCTTATTTCATTGTAAATACGAATACTGATATCATGTGTTGGTGCCATTTTTCTATGTGGCCAGTGATTAATTGAGTTTGAACTCGGATTTGAGCATATATTAATGAGCGATTTAAGTGTTGCTGGTGTTCGAGATGTTGAAAATATTCCCGGAAAAAAACGACTTCCTTTGAAAATCTTAAAGAAAAATATAAAAAAAAATATAAATAATTTCTATATAAACATCAATCATTACCTTTGAACACACAATTTGTAAATTATTGTTCTGTTGAATTCCAGTGCAGAGTTTCCTGTCCAAGTTACATTTGCCTAAGCAATCTTCATGATTACAGTCTTCATCTCTAGCACAGTATTCACCCCCGGAAAGTATTTGATCTATATGATTTTCAGAATAAGCAAATCGAGCGGTTTGATATTTGATTCTGGAAATGTAAAATGAACATCAACAAAGTGCATCGATAATAACAACTGATGGTCCGCAGTTGGATCTACCAGGCCGTTAAAAACTATTCTACCTCTTATCTGCAGTCATTCCAAAAAGATCAGGGTCTATCTTACAAATCCTCAAAGGCTCAGGCTTTACAGATTCCAATCGATACAAAAAATCCATTATTTGCATAGCAAACTTCAGTCGAGCCGCCCAGTCAATGGTTCTGAAGTAAAAAAAAAATGAATTGTTATAAATTTTATAAAAATAATCAAAAACTAGCTCTTACATATAATACTTGAGCGAAGTTTCGGGTCTTATAGAATCTAAATTTTCAGTCGCATAATATGGTCCACAAGATCCCAAAACAGTGGGAAATATAGAATCCTCTTCGTAAAGTTTCCCCATCATGTAATTATTGTCTTTGAATAATCGCCAAAAACTTTCCATTTGTTCAGGATTCTGTGCGTCTATTTCTTGGCTTAAAAGAGCCGAGATCTAAAAATATGTGCTTAATTATAAATAAATTGGTCTCATTCGTTGTAAGTTGTAAGTAGAGTAGAGAAGTAGTTTTTTCATAAAATTTTTTATCGCAATATCAAAGATGAAATTGTTTAGCAGTTTAGCAGTTTTTTTTTTACCCGAATTCTCATACATACCATACTTTCATCAAGTGAAACATTATACGACAGCGTTATGTGCATCTTAACCATTCGTTGAAATACATCGATACGAGGATATTGCTGAATGCCTCTCGAGTCCTTCCAACTTAAATCGTTTGGAATATTCCTCGCCAACTATAAAGGAAATATGAAACTACATACATATACGAGTATATATGAATATAAAAAATTGCGCGCATTATTGAGTTTACTCAGAAATAGCAATAGAACTTCTAACCTTGATGGCATATACATCTACATTTTTAAGAGCTATAAACACAGTCGTTTTGATATCATTCGGAGGACATCGAAAGTTATTGAAATTCCCCACAGTACACAATTCGTCGCACAAACTTCCACTGAAGTCCTTGTTCCGAAATTTATTGCACTATAAAAATACGAATATTATATTTCATATCATTTTGCCCAAAAATTAGCCTAGTTTTAACATTAGGATCTTTTTGTTGTTGTTGTATAATAAATCTTACCATTTTATTGAGCCCTCCATGCCAAAGAAGTCTATAACAAATTTCTAAATCCACATACGAAGCAACAAATAAGATTGTAACAAAGAAAAGCGGAACTAAAATCAATCTTTTATAATAAAATCTAAATTTCCGTCGCACTGCATTTAGAGCAGATAACATTTTTAAAATTAAATTTGTTCCATTAAATAATAAAAAAATCAGAAAACTACTTCCGTTGTGTGGTTTGGAGTATGAACTGTTTTTTTTTTTTTTTCTTTTCTTAATTTGTTTACTGTATGTTTATGGTTGGAGGATACCTGCTTTAAACACAAAATAAAATGACAATTGTAAGATCCTGCGCAGTTTGAATAAAAGAGTAGGTTGTATAAGGATAGCAATAGTATGCAAATCCTTATCCATACCTTATCTATCATCACAAATATACTAACATATTTGAAAAATTAATTCACATATGCACATAAATATTTACATATTTAGATTTAATGATGTTATAGTGGGCTGTTTTGGTCAATTTTGTTCAAGATGCAAAGCTGTTTCATCTTTTTTTATTACAGTTTCGTCAATGTGATATTACTGTACAACTTTGTTATTTTCTATTTGAATTTTGCTGAGGAAGAACATAATGTACATTGTACATGTGCAAAATTAGACACATTTAACTACGTATGTATAATTTAAGAAAAACTATGAATTGTTTGGTAAAAAAAAAACTAATAAAGGGTCCGCCAAATAACTTCTTTTTTTTTTACATGGCGCAAAACATCGAGTGTAGCTTCGGCTGTGTGGCGCGTAGCGCCGTCCTGTTGAAACCAAATGTTGCCAATATCCTCCTCTTCAATTTTTGTGAACACAAATTCGTTCAATATGGCCCGATAATGATCGCCATTGACTGTAACGGCCACTCCTTGCTCATCTTCGAAAAATGGCCCAATTATGCCTCTGGACCAAAATCCGCACCCGAATGCGCCCCCAAATGCGACAATTTTGCTTGTTTACCCGCCAAGATCAAAATGAGCTTCATCTGAAAAGATGATTTTTTTTTGGCAAAATCGGCATCTTCTCTAATGTGGCTTTCGTTTCAACCAATTCGGATTTGGGTGTCAGATCTGGCAAAACGAACACAAAACGTGGTTTTATGATTGTATGAGTACCACTTTTAAATCAACACTGGTAAAAGTCACTTTTCTTTGAAGTGTGTGCAAGTGCGTGTGAAAATCTGTGTAAATCTTGCTAAAAATCGAGATCTGCAAAATCGACTTCAGATCGACAAAAATTCGATTTTTTTGGTCGAAAGGAAAAACTTGTCACAAATCAAAAAATAAAAAAAAATCAATTTTTTTGGTCGAAACGAAAACCACATAAGTCGATCGCAGGCCCACTTAACGAAGCGTATACACAACCATATTCGTTCAGCGGAAGGATAAAACTAATTATCTGTCAAATCAGACATGAGCTAAGTGTTACCATTCACGAAATGAGCACTAGTTGAAAAAAAAACGTTAGATGGCGGACCCTTTATTAGGATGACAAAGAAGTCCAAAAATGTGGTTTTCGACATGTGGCCCGTCGATTGCTTTTTTTCTGTCATCATCATTGCTTCTAGTAGTTTGTTAAGAGCACTTTTGCGATTCCCAAGAGGAGAAGTTGGAATTTTTGTTATAGCCCATCTAGAACGAAAAGCTGCCATAATTTACAACGATTTGGTTTTTTTTTTTTAATTTTCTCGAAAGCGGTTCTTATTTGAATTTCATGTTTCTGCCAAAAAAATAGCATAAGTGGTAAGAGGATAAGATTTCAATGTTTTTTGATAAAATCGCATTGTTTTTGGGTTATTCGCTTTATCTTTTTACTAGCAAGACCGATTTTTTTATAATTTTGTAAATGCTGTATAGTGCTGCTTAATAGTTTAAACAATATTAAATTTAGTTTTGACTTATTTCACACTTTTTCTGTAAGGATATTGTTGAAAATAGAGGATCACGGTAGTATTTGCATAAATACAGGTGAATACTAACTTTATTTCTGAGAATGTTCTTCCCTAAATATTATTTTATACATGAGAATTATTTACATACCTGAATCTTGTCGCTATCGTCTGCTCGTATTGACATACATATTTTATACATAGTTCATATTGAACAGTTGGTTATTTGTAGATAACCATCACCAATGCAAATTTATGTTCAGGATTTTCTTTTATTTACATAATAGATAATGGATTATCGGTAGATAAACGTTTGTGCATTATTAATGTTTGAACAGATATATCTTAGGTCAGATTTTCGAGTTATTCCAACCTAAAATACAAACAAATCATTTTTGTTATTAAGAAGATGAATTTTACTTCAAAAAAGTAATGATGGTAAGTCAAAGTATGTAGGTACCTACTGCCTACATAAATTTAGATATTGATATAAGATCTGTACGTTTACTTTCTGCACTAAATTTGTAATGTTTGTCAAATATTGAGGAGCGGGTATTTAATTCTCTCAAAAAATTGAAATTGTCCAAAAGTTAAAGAAACGCTTATGAAAATTTCTGCCACTTTTTAAACGTCAAAAAAGTAAACAAAAACCTGTAGGTATAGCAAAAATTTGAATTTATATTTTAACCTTTATATTTTTTTATAATTTCACTATAAAAACCTTTAAAATGTAAAGCAATACTTTTCAAAAAGGCTCAATTTCTTTTACTCAATTTGTTATACGAAGCTTCAATGTATATTTTTTTTTCAGCATTTCAATTTACAAGAAATACACAAAATTTAATAATTTGTTTCTTTAATAAATTTTATAAAAATTATTTTATTAGGTAAAAGCTGAAAAAATGAAACAAATTTTCCATTTAAACAAATTAAAAATAAAACTTAAAGTATAAACAATAGCTATTTTGTGTTCTTTGTTATTTTTATTATTTGACAGAACTCACAATTCTGCCCGAAGAAATTTCTTGGACTTAAATTGTCAGGAAGGGAAAATGTTTCAATCTCTCGTGAGTGTTTTCTTCTGTCCAAACCTGAACAATTTGTGTGTAAAAGAGCAGAATTTGGGTAAATTTGTCGTAAATTCGTAGAAACTTGCAGTTTTGGGAAGTAAACCAAGGCCAACATACCCATTATTTTAGCACGTGGCTTTCTTCTCTGTATGCCTGTTTGTTTGTTATCGATGCAGTTGTTTTTTCTAATTTTTAGGTTAGAATATTTCGAAAATTTCACCTTCGCATAAAGGCTCTCCCAAACCAACACGAATATTTCAGAACGACGACTAAACTTTCGCCTGTCTTAATTTATTTACATGGAAATTAATGGGAGCACCCACACTGGAGCGATGCGAATCTTCGAACCTTATTCAGTCGTCGCATATTCGCGCGAATGTTTCGCGCTGGTTTGGGAGAGCCTTAAACGTTCTCTTTATTATCATGTAGCTAATTAAAAATATTTTAATTTTTATGAAAATGACCATTCATATCGATTCCTTCCCTTTTTTCCGAGGGCTACTCGAAATAAATGATGCGGATGAGTTCAGAAAACAATCACGCATCAACTATGACTTATGAGTTTCAAACAGTGCTCCATCTAATGAGGGTAATCATTTCATTATATTTAGATTTAAATTACTCTCTATGTGCCTGATTATATGGGTCGTGTTACTAGAGATCGCATCGGTGAGACAGGCAGATTTTATGTGCGTAAAAAAGAGAAGGTAGATTCCACCCAAATTTCACCGATGCCAGTTTCATTTAATATTTTCGGATTCAGCATGAAACGTGTGAGTGAGATATATATGGATTTTAAGCGTGTGAGATAAAGAAGGGTAGATTGAAATTAAAGGATTTTTCTTTACCGTGTAATCACGAATTCAGTAAAAGGACCTTCAGTAAAAAGACCCATGTAATAAGGCACTATAAACATTCACCGTATCCAGAGACTAGAAACTTGCCTTATGCCTTCAAATCCCTTATGTCTTCTAAACGCTCCCAAAATCTTACCTCAAGTTACTTTACCATAACGCAACTATTTTCAGAATTTTTTAAAAAAAGATCTACGATTCTTCCAACTGTTATAACTATTTCAACTAATAATCTCGACAAAATTGATCAATTAATAGGCAATTTGAAATCATATTCTCATTTGACTGATATATGTACGTACATGTACATAAATGTATAGTATCTTACCCAGAAGATAACGACACATCTGATCCAGATACCAACTTCTGTTTTGAAATAATTTGTGGATGTCACTTGTTGTTCTTTTTAATGGGTTTTTATTGTTAAAATAAATTAATTTATTTTTTATTTGATCTAAGTTTTTACACAAAATAGTACAGAGTAACTAATTAAAGCTGCAAAGTTTTCTTCTTTGTTTTAGTGTCTTTCACTGAACTCCCTGCTGCTTTACAACATAATTAATATCTCGATATTGCTTAATCACATACCTACAGACTGTTTCATAATTGTTAATAGCAATTATTTCGTAGTATCTAATTCAAAATGATCTACATTTTGATAACTTTCATTGCCTAAGAATTCCTGGTCAACCATCTTGGTTGATTTTTATTTTTTTATTTTTGCTATCAAAAGTATATGTATGTATTTAAATTAGTCAACAGATAGGTTTCAAAAAATTCATTAACCCTAATTTATACTCAATAAATATAAAGTAGAGGCAAATGCTGAAGAATCTAAATTTATTGTGCTTCGTATCTTTCGTGATGGATTTCCGAAGAATTGTATTGCTCGTGGTCGTGGACGTCTTGTATCGCTCAATTTAATAACACAAACAAGGGTGACGTTTGTAAAACCATTTCAATTCTTTGGGACTGGGTACGTTCAGCAGACACAAGGGACTACATATGTAGTCAAGTGCATTCATTGAACGCAAATTTTACAAAGGAAACTAGTTATTTTTTTGAGATGTCATTAATGCCAAAATTGGAACTTTACTTCCAACCTTTACCTTCCATTGATAGTGCAGATAGTATTTATAATAATATTTTTTTTTGAAAAACACCTAACACAAGTCAATTACGAAATGTAATTTATATTTTTTCAATACTTCTTACTTATGATGCATTTTTTTATTAAATCTTTTCTATTATTTTGATAAAGAACTCCTCCACCCAAAACAATAAAACAAACGTTGAAAAAAGAAGTCACTGAACAATGAAGTTCAGCTTGCTGTTTAATAGGCTTGAAATGAAGGGAGATATTTCTTGACCAGCTTTCCAGTCACTTTCCAATAAAAGTTGCCTTAATTGGAAGGAAATTTTGCGACAGCTGGCCAATCAGAGACGAGAAACTTGCCTTGCCTTCAAGTCCCTTCGTCATCTGAACGTACTCACTCTTATGATCAACCAAGAAATAATATAAAGGGTGTTTTTTTTAGACGTGTGGTTTTCAATCTGACAATACTTTTTTCGGAGTTGGTCTTTTTGACAGCAGTCACTTGATGTATGCTCAGTTTGTTTTGCCACTTCATAACAAATAGACCTAACTCCTGATCAACGTTTGCAAATCGTGCAAACTTATTGCCAAAATAATGGTTCGGTTCGCGTGACGCATATCACGCTGCGTCCAATATTCGGTCCACATAATCGCAAAATCGCATAAATTCGAGCAACTATGGATCGGTTTTGCACCACGTTTACCCTAGTGGATAATGCGCATCCTCAGAGGCGCCGTACAGTGCGCACCGAAGACGCTATTGCTGCTGTGGAGCAGAGTATCGAAGAAGACCCGAATGAGTCCATCCGCCATCGCGCCTATCGGCTGAAATTTATTCGAGCCAGCCGCGGCGGCTGCTTGCCCGAAATAAATTATAGCTCTTACTATATTTATCGATTATAATCGAAATTGATTTATGTACATATTATATTATCACTTCAGTTAGGATGTTGTCATACCCTTCTAAGACGCAAGATTTAAGTCGACACGCATTTGGATTGGGTCAGAAAAAAAAAGCTTACAATAATTGAATTTAACTCATTTCAATCCAATGAAACAAATGCATTTCTATTGTTTTCTATTCTTCTTCTTCGCATATTGTATTATAATTGAGATTTTTGTTAATGTTACTGTAAATAGCCACTAGAGTAGGTAAGCAATGATGGTAATTTTGGTTTGTTCATCACTTATCATCTTTAAGCAATTATTTAGTGCAGCTGGTAAAATTGTAATAAAAGAATCGATAATTTGAATTGTTAATTATCGAAATCGCTAACCAAAACTTTGGATGATTCGCACAATTTTATCAGAACAAACAATACTTATTCAAAGAACGACGAGAGAATAACGTACGAAAAAATAAACAAAACGTTTTGCTATGAAGTGATTCAATTCATATCACTCAGAATCAGAACTGCCGGCTACTGCTGTCAGAAAACGTTGGCCCAAGTGGCCTATTTGAAGAAACATGATAAGCCACATATGTTTTTTTTTTTAAATTTGAGTATTTACGTGAAAATAATCATTACATTTGTTCGCGTACTATCCAAACTCATAAATTTCTACGAATTTTTTTTTTCTGTATTAACTTTTGTGACGTTTGAACAAGTTTAATCATATTAAATGTGATATTGATCAATTTGAAGTTTAAATGAAAAGTCGATAGGATAAAAATCGAATTGTTGCTTGAGATATATACATATGTACATAAATGTACGGTATGTACATACATATGTAGGTACTATATCTTCTTGGATATATAGGATAAATTCAAAGTTTCATTAAATCCAGATTCTTTAAATGCAAAAGAAACTTTGCATACAGCCAAACTTGCACCTCTACTCCAAATCCTATAGTGTGTCTAAGCAGGGGGATTGCATACATACCTCACTGTTTATACGCCGTTATGCTGAGTGCTAGCGCTAAGTGTTACCATTCACGAAATAAGCACTAGTTGAAAAAAAAAACGTTAGATGGCGGACCCTTTAGAAGACATGAGACACATGAGAAACATCAGTGTTTGATTAAAAATTTATAGGGACATCAAATAATCAAAGCCAATTTAGTACTTAATTTCACAACTTTGAATAAAAAAACTGTAAACATTTTTTTTTAATGTTTTTTTGTATAAATTTTGAGTTTGAAAGCATTTTGTTCAAAAACTATTAACACAAATAACTAGGTTGAAACAAATAATAACAGAACAAGTTTCTGGCTTTCCGAAAACATATAATTTTGTATTGTAAGTGTTGCCGTTGTTTTTAAATCTTTTTTCTTTAACTTTAAGTCATTTTTCAGAAAATTGGCTCTCCCACCTAAACAGAGGGAGATAGACTCCCCCCCCCCCCATAGTAATAAACGCTTGTATTTTATTCTTCTACAAAAATCCGTTATTATATTGCGGTGCCCTAGTTATCCTATTCTCCCCTCAACTGAATCTGCCATCATCACAAAAGCTGATTATCCCCCCTCAAATTCAAAGAGTGCAAGAAGCCAATATCGTTAAATGCATATATATGTTGAAAAACCTTGTTCTAAAATATTTTTCGCGTATAAAAATGAAATTGGTATAGTGGAAATTATTTTACTCAATATATTTAAAAAAAAAAAATTACACTTCATTCCGCCCGATACAGTTATTGTATTTGGACTTTAACGAATTTATTCCAAACAGTAACCAAACTAAAAGTATACTAACACAAATTCTGTCAATATAAAATATAAAATTATTATCAGCAAGCGATAATATATTTTTCGATCAAAAGCTTATGTTAGATATAATGAGTAAACCCTCTATTCAGTGATTGTCGTTTTTACGATTGCTCACTCTATAGATAGAGACAGCTATCGTGAAAGCGATAATCAAAAAATTGATAATCAACTATCACCTTAGCCGATTCCACCCCTGGTCATTTTTCGCTGGGGCCAAATACAAAGAATAATAAATTAGCAGCCCCCTAATCTCTATGAAAACATTGATATAACATAAGCAGTACGAACTTTTCCGGTTTACATTCAGTAAAATAATTTAGAACAATTCGTCGTGTCGCAGCAGTTTAAAAGGTTAAGGCATTCGCAAAATACGAGTATCACTTCACTCTTGACTGTGGTTCGTGTTCGTGATAAATAAACCTAACTCGTATAACGTCAGTAATTTCTTTATTATCAAAATCGAGTAAAATAATAGATAATAGAATTCTGAATTTTTCTGACAGCTGGCCAATCAAGAGCTACAAAAATTCAGAATTCTGAATATTCAGATGTGCGTTGAACTCGGCCAATAATAACTAAAGAGGGATTACCTATTGCTCTTTCTTATGCCGTTTTCCATTGCAGTGTGAAAGATCTTTAAAAATCGACAATTCTTTTTAATAAACTATGTCAGCTTTTTAAGCTTCTGAGTCCATATTGCAGAAGTACCAGTGACGACATCAGGAAGCCTAAAATATATTCAGGAGTGAGGGGAAACTCTTTGTACTTCATTATGTGGAAAGTAAAAGTTAGTCACAATCAATTTTGGATAAGACATTTTGAAAGCAATACATTTGCAGGAAACGAGTACTTTCAATTATTATATCCTGTCCCTAAACCAATGGTACGCAGTGTATGTTTTGGTCATATAGCTTCACAAAACAACTGTTCTGCTTGCTCTAAAGGGCAAGTATTGGTTTCGTGTAAAAAAATTCAAGGTTTAATCAGAACTAACACCACGATGACCAAAAAAGTGGGTTTCGTCATGCCGTTCGTCGGTCTGTGCGTCCACTGTATCTTGAGCTAAAGCCTAATCGGGTGGTCTGATTTGCTTGAAATTTGGTACAGCGTATTTGTATGTGATTACCTAGAGGTGAAATTCTAATTTTTGGTTTAGCTCACATTTTTTTTTTTTTAATTTTCTCAAAAACGGCTCTTACGTTTTTAATTTAACTTTGAACCTGGAATGACCAGAGTATTTGTAGAAAAACTGCATTTCATGTTTTTGGCGAAAAATTCACGAAAATAGGCATTGCAGGTTTTTTTGAAAAATGGTCATATTTTGGGGTTATTCGTCTATATCTTTTTAATGGTTTGACCGATTTTTTTTTATATATAATTTAGCAATATGGTGCCTCTCTAAATACTTCAAACAATAATGCGTCTAAAAGTTTCAAACAAAAAATTTTAAACAGACAAAAATCAAACGAAAAATTTATTTTCATAACATACACTTCACGGTATGTCTGCATTACCGTTGTTAACCACAAGAGCAAGTTCGATACGATACAGTCGTGCATATTTTGTTATCATACATTGCGGCACGTGTTGGTTTTTCACAAGCATCAATTTAACAACAAAACAATGTAGGCACCCAACCTTCTTTCTGAATAACAAAGGTACTTCTCTTTTCTGTTTCTAGTTGATAATGGTATTTGTTTAATTAAACTGGCTTCTTGTTTGTAACAAACTCATTAAGAACTGTGCAAGTTAAAAAAACTCGTATTGGTGTTAAATTATTGTATACAGCTGTCCAGTTTGAAAATGTGTTTTTTGATTTTATTAGGTAGAGTCGCCTATTGCCGACCGCCTCAAATGGCCGGCCACCATCAAAGAAATGTGTTATAATTAACAAACCTATAGCCGCACTTCCCTGTTTAAAGTCTTCGAAGGCTATGCAATATCTGCCTTATGATCTGTCAAAATATTTCGTAGATTTCCCCAGTACTTTACAAGTTATGAGTACAAAAAAATGCGCGACCTCGTCAGGAAACGTTTATAAGCATTTTAACTGTTGAAAAGAACATAAGGAAATTTGTTTCAGAATTAGTGAATTTTAAGTTCAGTTTAAGGGTCAGTGGTTTTATATGCGGTTTTTATAGTAAAAAAACATTATATTTCAACTAAAACTATTTTGAAATATGAAAATATGTTGAAATTGCGGTTGTTTTAAAGGGGGCCGGAGATAGGAAACAAAAATTATAGGTGTTGCCTAGCCTATATTCGGCCACCCGGCCGAAGCAAGATACGAAAAACTACTTTTTTTTGAGAAAAATGCAAAATATGATTAACTGTTCAAACAATATTCCAGCATTCCTCTTTGTAAGCAGAAACTAGGGGGCCGAATACTGGAGATGTGTGTCCTAAATACGGCCACGACGTATAAAAATAATAATTTTTTGTTTCGATTGGGGTGGCCGAGCTCAGGAGCATAGGTGGTCGGTCTTAGGATACTAGGGGCCCGGCCACTGGTAGAAATTGCCTTTTTCATTAAAACTAAATAAAATGTTTATTTGAAATTAATAACATAAATTTAAATGAATTCAGATCAATAAAGAAAACGAACATTTTGTTTTAAAAAATAAATCAAAAAGCTTGAAAGTTACAGATTTTATGTGATATTTTCTAGCACAAATGTCTTAAGGTCAGGTCTCAGGCGTGAAAATTGTGTTCAACATAAAGTGTGTTTTTTTTTAGACGTGTTGTTTTCAATCTGGCAATACTTTTTTCGGAGTTGGTCTTTCTGACAGCTGTCAGTTGATTAATGCTCAGTGTGGTTTGCCATTTCATAATTAATAGACTTATGCCTGATTCACAATGCGACGAGGAAACGGGACGTGAACGTGACGAGAACCGCTGGCATTTTTTTCTAGTTACAAAATCGTCGCCCAATTCACAATGCAGCGAGCGTTTTACGACAAAAATTGATTTTTGTAAAAAAAATCAATAAAATGTAAACAAAATTACTTATAAAACAATAGATTTATAAATAACTTTATTTAATTGATTACATCTCTTGTGAAAAATTTGTAAATAACTTAGCAAAAATTTTCCAATTTTTCGAATTCTTGGCGTGACGTGACGACGAGAAACGCCGCATTGTGTATATCTAGGTATGCTTTCATTGTTTGAAATTGGTTTGACAATTACAACGAGTTCTCGTCACGCTCACGTCTCGTTTCCTCGCCGCATTGTGAATCAGGCTTTACTCCTGAACAACGTTTGCAAATCGTGCAAATTTAAGTGGGCCTGCGATCGACTTAGAGATGATGCCGATTTTGCCAAAAAAAATCATCTTTTCAGATGAAGCTCATTTTGATCTTGGCGGGTAGTAAACAAGCAAAATTGTTGCATTTGGGGCACAGAAAACCCGCACGCATACATTGAAAAGCCGATACACCCAAAACGAGTCACTGTTTGGTGCGGATTTTGGTCAAGAGGCATAATTGTACCATTTTTCGAAAATGAGCAAGGAGTGGCCGTTACAGTCAATGGCGATCTTTATCGGGCCATGTTGAACGAATTTTTGTTCACAAAAATTGAAGAGGAGGATATTGGCAACATTTAATTTCAACAGGACGGCGCTACGTGCCACACAGCCGAAGCTACACTCGATGTTTTGCGCCATTTTCAAAAAAAAAAAAGAAGAAGTTATTTGGCGGACCCTTTATAATAACTGAAGTATAGTTTTTTTTTTAATTAAAGAGTGATCAAACCGAGCTGCCAACGGCAGTCGATCCTTTCTTGAAGAATAGCAACAATTTGTTTGTAATATATTACAAACACTTATTATGGATTTTCCACAACTCGATTGAATTGAAAATTGTTAATTCGGACTTCGAAATGAAAATCATTGTTCGGCTGTTCGGTTTACTAACTTACTCTATTTTTTGTTCTTATTCAATCTACTTCTTATTTTCAATTACTCTTGAATGGTTTTTTTTTTTTTTTTGGGACGGAAATGTCCCATCAATATTGACTCACAGTAACCCAGGCAGATCTAATATATTGGATTTTTAAATCTTTTTTAATGATCTGCTTTAAAATTGATAATTTCCATTAATTATCTTTTATACAGACAAAATTGTCAAATTTTTCTCTGTTCGAGTGACTTCCGAAAAGGATCGATATGTAGAACATACACTTGTGTTAATATAATTAAGCAAAATATTTAGTTCAAAATCAAGTAATTTTTTACGCAACTTTGTAAACTTGTATAAAGGAAATAAACATTTAATATTCTTATTTCATAATAAAAATGTATTTCAAAAAAAAAAATCGGATAAATGCACAAATTTCACACGTTTTTGGTTAAACTGCATTAGGCCAAGTGGACAAATAATTAAGCCATCTATAATGAAGATCATTAATATTGTATTTTCTGTATTTTAGAATACGTTTTACCTTCTGTGTACCTAGTAATTGGTTGGAAATTCTTTTTGCCTTATTACCTCAGCACATCTAGTTCCCATTGTACCGACCAGCGCTGCACATTGGGAGGGGGTTATTTTATTCCACTCTTGTTTGATTATATCCCATAGAGAAGCCTTAGTCATGGGTTTTCTTGCCGCAACTGCCCTTTTTATTATACCCCATAGATTTTCTATTGGGTTCACATCGGGACTTTGAGCAGGCCACTCCAGAACTTTGATAGAGTTAGATTCAAACCAGGACTTGACGACCCGAGAACAATGCTTCGGGTCGTTATCTTGTTGAAATATCCAGGCTAAAGGCAAATCATCGGCATAATCTCTATTTAAATGATTGTAAAGAATGTCCTTATACATTTCACCTGTCATTTTTCCATGGATCTGTATGATAGGACCAACTCCAGATGAGAAGAAGCATCCCCAAACCATAACAGATGAGCCGCCATGCTTGACGGTTTTTTTTGTGTATTTGGGGTTCAATTCTTTTAATGGAGGACGCCTGACGTATGGTCTTCCATCATTTCCAAAAACATTAAATTTCGATTCATCGCTCCAGACGACCAAATTCCAAAATTTTTGGCTCTTTCGAAGATGTTCTCTTGCGAACCGTAGTCTCCGTGCAATATTTTTTTTCGACACGTTTGGTTTGCGTCTCGCGATTCGTCCATTTAAATTATTCTCTTTTAGGCGTCGTCGTACGGTTTGTGCCGATATTTTAACTTCGTAGTCTGTCTCCATTTGGGATCTTATTTGTACCGATGTCAAGAAAGGATCTGCTTTGCTTAGCCTGGTGAGTTTTCTATCCTCAGCAGGAGTGGGTTTACGCGACTTTTTTCGAGGCAAATTCTCAAAGGTTTGTTTTTTTCGGTAATAATCAAGCGCGTTTCTTACTTTACCTCGAGAAAATCCCAAGGCCTGGGTTGCTTTCATAACGGTTTTGTGTCTTCTAAAGGATTCGCATATGACTCTTCTTTCAGATGGAGTGGAGCTCTTATTTTTACTTATTTTAGTTTTTACTTTAGTTAAAAAACTTAGCACTTCCGTTTAAATACACTTAAAGCGATTAAAAAATTAATTAAAAAAAATCCATACAAAATCGGCAGTGGAAATAATCAAATTACCTGTATTTAATGAAATGGCTTAAATAAATGAGCACTTGCACTTTGACCGCATCAGAATCAACTACGCCTAATTTAAATACAAGAAAACATTTTTTCTCGACTGATATGTGGTTTTCATATAGGGATAACGGAAGTTATTAACGGTTCAAAAAAAAAAACAGAACTAAAGTGACGCAGGAAAATATTATTGGAAATAAATATTTTTGTTCGTTTTGTGGCTTAATTAGTTGAGCACAAGTGTATTTAGAATTTCGTTTCGAGTTCAATTGAAAATCAATTTCGATCGAAATGCAAAACAAGGATGTTTCTAATTTTTTTTTTTTTTTTAAATACGTAACAATAGATTTTAAAAGTCATAATATCCTCCTATTAAATAAAAATACATTACCAGTTCGATATACATATTTATTTTGCTTCTTTATTTTGTTTTTTCTAAAAATGAATTTTAAGGGGTTTTCTTTCGAAATTTCATTTTTAAATTACAGTCCAAAGGGCTCATCATTATACATTTCACTTTCTTTTCTTTTTATAAATTGGATTTAATTGGTAATATTTGGTAACATTTCTAAGAAATATAAAATTTAACTACAATTTGTGTCATTTTTTTGTTTGTGTTTCTTTAATTTTAAATTTGATGAAATGTACATGAAATTCAACTAAAATTACTTTATAAAAAACTTTGCGCTTTGTTAAGTTTGGAAAAATTAAATTCATTCTTGTGTCTATAACTTTTTATTTTCAATCTATATATATATTTTTTTCTGTATTTATAAACAATTTAAATATATATATAGAGTTTAATTTTTTCACTAAACCATTCTATGATTCTACATATATGTTTTTTTTTTGTTTTTTTTTTTGCTTTACTTGAAAATTTGATCCAATTTTACGATGATTCTGATTTATGTTTGTTTCATTGTAGGTACAAGGGGAGATTTTGTTAGTAATGGTATATTTTTTTTTTAGCTTAGGTATGATTTCTTATCTAATAACAATATAAAGTTCATTTAATTTTTTGTTTTTTTAGTTTTACTTAAATTTATGTCAATGTTTGATGAGTCTGTAATAAAAATAGAAATGTTTTTTGCTGAAATAATTAAAAGTGTTCAAACAAAAACTGCCACTTTGTACAATAATTGATAAACTATTTACTTAAATACTTTGGCATTTTTTCTCTATATTCGAGTTTTTTTTTGTTTTGAGTTTTATTTTCCTGCAAAAGCCTTTTTATTCGTTTCTTAGCAATTTATTATAAATGAGTTAAAAAAAAAGAAGTATAACAATAATAATATCAAGTTAATTTTTTATACTTTTTGAGATTTTTTTTTTTTACATTCCACATCACAATAAATGTTATTTTCTTTTTTTTTTTTTAATTTATAATGATTGATTATACATATTCATATTACATATTTATCGACACTTAAATACATATACATAAACGACATTAAATTTAATTGTTTCCCATCAATTCATTCCAAAAGTTTCAGTTAGTTTAAGTTTTACTTATATTTTCAAGTGAATTCAACTTGAACTTCGGGGGGAGGGGGATAATGATAGGTTGGAACAATAGATTATACATTTTTTTTTTACCATGAAAATGGTTCGAAAACCTTAAATTTTGACAATATTACGTGACAACCGCCTAAAAAAAACACAAATGAATAAACTACAAATCGTTCACAGCACTGCATACCCCAACCCAAAAAAATAGGAAGAAAAACTTTTGTAGAAATAAAAATCGGTGTGATTTTTTTTTTTTGGGAATAAGTACGTAACGAAGAATCAGTAAAGAATTGTATAGAAATGTCGATCCATTTTTCGTTGTATAGCTGAATAACATGAATGGTGTTAAGTTATTAGTCGTAGGTAGAGTCTAAATTATAAAAGGATGGGCGGATTTAGGATACAGAGCGTTCATATGTAGTTCCCTGGATGAGGAATTTGAATTTTGTCCATTTTGGACGAGAATTAATGGGCTCGAATTGGGTCTAGTTTCTCTCCGTTTAGGCGTGAGGGACAATTTTCTAAATGTTTTATCTTTTTGTCGCTATCACTGTATACTTATAATTATGAATTAAATGTGAAAATAAGGAGACGAAGGGGTGAAATGAGAGCTACAAACACAATTTGGGAAATTGTTTCTCAACATTTCCAATGACGGGTACTGTTGTGTTCAAAATACCAGAACTCGTAGGAGGAAAACGACTGCGCGCGGCTTCTCCACAGCTGGGTCTATCAGGAGTTCCAACAAAACGATCGAAGGGGTGGCAGTTATCTTTAGCTCGTTTCCACTTAAATACCAAAAGACTTATACTATACGAATAGACTTGTTTTCTTTATAGTAAAGGGTCTTCCAATATAGGGACCTCCGAACTTTGACAGTTGATAGCGGCCATATTGTTGGAGCTACACCTGTCAAATTGGCTGTCATTTATTCAGCCTGTTTTGACAAATTACCATGTGGACGGATACAGGGTTCAGCAACATGTGCAAATGATAAAATTGTTTTATCAAAATGGTTGTCCTGTTCGGCCAACGTTCCACGCACTTCGCCCACTTTATGTGCGGGGTTTTTTGAAGTCGCAAGTCTATGCAAACCACAACGGCCCTCAAAGCCAACATAACCTGTGCAATCGGTCAAATTCAGCCTGATTTATGCGCCAGAGCCATGGAAAATTGGACATTTCCGATGCCCGCCATCCAGAGAAGCCGCGGCGGACATTTGAACGATGTTCTATTCCATACACAATGTCATCAATAGGCCCTTCAAACGAATACAACATTTCGATGAAATCTCACACACAAATTGTTTAATTTAAATTTAAAGATAGGAAGCTTTTAATGGAAAATCCTGTATATAAAATTGGAAAAGTTAAGTTACAGATTGAAGTCATTGCAATTTATCACTGGAAAGGTACATACATAATACATAAATATGGAATTTTTCATTTACTTAGAACAATTTGGAGACATAGGGTATTCAATAGATTTACTAATGTCCAATAAAGCAATAAATTCAAACTACAATAATTTCACATGTGTTTTAAATACAAATATTTGTTTTCATCATCTCAATAAGCAATAAGCATTATGTATATAGACAGGTTGCCACGAAAAGAAGCACGAATTTTTAACTCACATTTTATATACTTTACTGTTCTATAATATACAATACATACATAATATATACATACATTATAATACAAGAAAATTCACAGCTGACAGAGACAAAAATAATAATTAAAATAAACAAAAAATATCCTTCAGAGACTGGAGTTTAAAAACCTTAAAAATAAAAATACAATCTACATAGACATATAAATATAAATAAACTAAACTATCTGAAGGAATTATATTTGTACGCACCAACGCCGCCAACGGCACCATTTGAACGTGTCAAATTGAAATGACCAAAAGTCATGGCCCATAAGTCACGAATTTGTTGTTCGCTTATATTCGCCCATGCAAAGAAAAACAAATAGTGGCCGATATCAGTCTTGCCACTCAATATATCACCATAGGCCTCCGGATGAATCCGCCATGGCAAGAAGCTAGTAATCGTGACATTTGAATTCTGGGCCAGAGTTCCAGTTATGTGAACATCATCGATCCAAAAGTATTTCGAATGCTGTGCTTCTTTGTACAATCGAAAGACCACATCCGGTGAGTAGACAATCGAATAGCCGGGGCAGTAGGGTGGATAATATCGACCTGCGTACTCCTTGCCACTAACACGCCACTTCGAGCGATAGCTACGCTTTACCCGACCTTCGGCCTGTCGCTGGCAGAATAGGAAGTTTTTCGACTGCAGCACATTCAATATATGACTAGTGTTGTCAGGACTACTAGGTACATGGTAGGTACGCGGAGTGAACGGTGACAAGATGGGACGCTGCTGGCGTTGCAGATCCACATATTCGAGCAATTGCAGTGTGTTCACAAATACGTCGTCGTCTGTCTTGACCAAGAATCTAGCTTTCGGACAGTGGTATATAAACCATTTTAAAGCCATGACATGTTTGTAGGTCATGTTGCGATAATCGTCCACAAAGTTTCCTTGTATCAAGTCTGAGAATTTTGTATTCTCTACGTCCAATTGGTGTTGGAGTTTATTGGTTTTAACAGCACCGACCAGAAACAACAGACGTAGATGAGGACTCCGAACGGATCCCCATGTTTCTCGGATAACTTGTCGCTTCTCGTCATTTGCCGGTGCCGAGTGGACGAGAATTAGGAAGTACGCGGTGTTTGTGCGACCGCATGGCGCCTGGTTGATGAGAAATTTGAAGTCCTTAAAGTCTATGAGTGTTGTAAAGTCGTCTGCTGGCAATGACTCATTGCCAAAAGGCGACTCTGTGGCCGAGGATGACGTAAAGCTAGCTAAACTTAAATTACTGCCCAAAACTGTGTCAGGGTTGAGGGGTGTCGTGTGGTGGTGTTGGTGACCTGGTTCGAGTGAGTATCGTCTCTGAATTGTGCGATGTTGAATAGGGTGGACCTCTGGTGGTTCTGGTGGTTGAATATGCTTGGACTCGTAGGCCGTTGGAGACGGACGGCGATCGTCGTATGCCAATTGGTTGCCATAACTGAATTCGGTGGCATACATTGCGGGCTCTTGCACTGATATTCGCCATATTGATATACAAAGGGTCAAACCAATCAATAGTCCTAGGATTGGGCGACGACGCTCAAACATGACCACCCTCCGAACACACCCACAGATAATTGTGGCTTTTTATTTGTTTGTTGTTTTGTTGCCTCTTTTTTTTTTTTTTTTGTGTGTGTATTTAGATTGTGACGGTTATGAATTCTTTCGATTAACTACTGTTGCTGTGCGTTTGGGTGTTTTTGTTGTTTGTGTTCGTCGAGCGATTGATGCTTCTGCTACTACTGTTAATGTTGTGCTTCTAGCTGCTGGGATCGGAATGTGAATATTATTGATGCGAATTAGGTGTTGTTTGTGCTGTCGTCTATTTCTGGTTGTTGCTGTTAAAACTAGGTGCGGTTTTTTTCTTCTTTTCAAACGCACAATGAGCAGCATTTCAAATGGTTTTTAGGAGGAAATCTGTAATTAGAAAAGAAAAGAAATTAATTTAAGAATAATGAAGAAGAATAAATTCAATTGAAAGTTAACAATATCGTACAACATAATCTAACTAATAAGCCCAACTATTATAGGTATAGTGTGCCTGGGGGAAATACATTTGGCATCAGACTTCCGGCGCGTGATAGTCCAACGCATAATAGCTATTTTGTCAAGTGGTATTACAGCTGTTTAAGTTTAAATAAAATATTTACAAAACGATACTTCTTAAATTTTTGTGTATGATATATGCACTGATTTTTCGCTATATGACAAATTTATTTTTTTTTACGTAATTTTCTTTTTGAATCATAGCAGTATACTGAAGCATGATGATATATACATAAATGTATATGACTAAAAAAACATAATCAAATGGTTAAAACAAGAATAAAATCACAATACACCAATTAAGTAGTTTGGATAAAAGAAAAAATAACGACCATCAGACACGAAACACTTAAAAAGGATATTAAATAAAACTATACGAGTTTGTTTGGATTTGAATTAATAATCCAGTCAACAGTATTTAGTAGAACTTATAAATTATATGTTAAACTAGCTCACACACAATGTGGTGAAGGTTCTCATGAATTATGGATTTAATTTTAAATATCATTGAAAGTGTGTATGTGTTTTGTAGAAATTTAATACATAAATTTGATTCCATCCAAATGCAATGTTCGCAATGAGGCAATGGTCACTTAATTTGTACGAAATCAGGTTCAGAATTCCCAAAAAAAAAAAAACAAATCGAACAAACCTTAGAGCAATACAAACAGTTCTTGAACGAAATTATCAAAATTTGATCATTGATGTATGAGAAGATGAAACAGAAAGAGAAAACAAGAAATATAACGAACTGTCAACAAAAATTAACATTAAGATTCTTCAGCAGTTCACATTTCCAAAAATGTTTTAAGAAAATGAAAAGTATTATTTGTTAAAAAACAGCAATGTCAAGAAATGCAAACAAAATGGTAGGTATTTATTTTTCAAAACAAGAAGCAAAGTTGTTTTTCGTATAGTCAATGTCATCATATTGGGAGACATTGAGAAAATTCCAAGCTAGAAAAATAATTTAGTATTCGGCGAGGCTTTAGGCCAGACGCGCACATGCAACTAAACAGTTTGGTTTCGATTTTGAGCACTCGGAATTATATCGAGAGTCCGCCGGTTTATGTGCGCGGACTCTCATATAATCCCATAGTGCTCGAAATCGCAACCAAACTGTTTAGTTGTAGTGCGCGCCTGGCCTTAGAGTTTTAAATTAATGCTAATTAGGGCCTAGTAGGGAAAACTTAGTGAAACTCTATTGGAGCTGGCCAGTTATTTGCTGTTTTGCCAAACAAATTAATGCCCTGTTCCAAAAGTTCTACATACAATTCTGATTGATTTTTCCGACATATAAATATTAGCACAAGCTCATAAGTCTAAAAGAAATTTATTTGTAGATTTATAACTCATTCAGGTTAGCCAAAAGACAACTGGGAATTTTTTTCTGTTGACTTATGACCCAGTGCCAATAATTATGTGTTGGATAACTAATCAGAACTTTACTTAGACATTTTGAAATTGGCCCCTACTAGTTAAAACTAAATTTTTTTTAATTATCTTGTCCTGGAATTGTAGAAAATATTAAAATCTTAGTCTTTCACCACTTGTTTTATAAAGTCTATATATTGTAAGCCTATTAATCTGAATTTAAAAGACATAACACGTGGCAAAATATATATATTTTTTTAAATTTGGTACGTAATGTTATTTTAACTTATTAAATGCTTCTGTATACAAAATAAAATAATTTTAAATCGGTTAAGTGGATAATAGTATAATAATAACTAGCTGGCCCGTCCGGGCTTCGCACGGGGAAACATAATTACCTAAGCTTCAAATACAAATAACAAAAGAAAATATAAATAAATATTTAAGCTACTTTTTGTAATCGAATACTTCTTTTTGGGTTTTACCCTACATCACGTTATGAACGGCTAAATTTGTAAAAATATGATCCTCTAAGTATATTATGTATATAAATAGCAATTTTTTAAAATTTTTAAAATTAGATACATAATACTTTTCTAGTGTACCCCCATTTCACTCTATAGATATACCAAATCAACTAAAAATAACCTATTCAAAGACAAAAGGAATTTTTGAAATCGGACTGGACGGTTTTACAATTTTTTTATTTCTAAATCATTTAAAAATGATTGCCTTTTATTCAAATTATAAAAATCCACCCAGTCGGATTCTAGATATAAGGTCACACACAAAAGCTCATTTTATATTTATATGTACCTACAGATAATGGCACAGTGTAAAATTTAATGATTTTATGGGGTTTTTCGATTTGGATCTGTCAAAAAGCCGAATTTGATAATTTTTGAGTTCTATTGGGAAAAATGAATTGATTTATGTATTTTTTGTTTATAATCAATTTTGCAGATCTAAATTTTTCAGTCTGTACTAAAACCAACATAATTTACAGCTGTCAGTTTGCAAATGTAATTGTGTTCAACATAAGCGCATAAGCCAGAAACCACAAGGCCCCTCAAAGCCAGTTTTTTTTTTAAAAAAATTGAGTTTATTTAAAAAAAAATGAGTTTATTTAAAAAAAAAATTGAGTTTTTTTTTTAAACAAATTGAGTTTTTTGAGGAAAAATTGAGTTTTTTTGGAAAAAAAAATTTGAGTTTTAAAAAAAAACTGATGAAAACTGTTGACATTGGCGCCTGCCAGGCGACTAAAAATACCCTAATCAGAGCAACGGAGTTGCGTGAGCGGGATGACCACCCGAAAAAGGGAGTTAAAATCCTTAGAAACCGCGCAGCGGGCCACCCAAGGTATTATTGTGCAAGAAAGCTGTTGGTTGACATAAGACGGCTGCCTGGCGACTGAACGGAGTTATACGTGAGCGGTTTAGAGAACCGAAAATGGGAGTTAAAAAAGCTTTTTTTTTTTAAATTTGTAAAACAAAGTTTATGAAAAATGTTTTGTTTCCAAAAAAAAAAAAAAAAATTGTCTTTTTTCGAAGTTCCAGACCCGCCTCCAGAACTTTTGTCCTGGTTCCAGATCCACCTCCAGAAGCTTTGTCCCAGTTCCAGACCCAAGGCCAGAACCTCCCCCGTCAGACACCCTTTGCCTTCAACCGACCAGATCCGGGCACCAGACCATATTCGTCGGCCCAGAAAAAAATAGTAGGAAACTTCGTTCTTCGTGATCCTCATACAATAGAGGCACCAATTCCTATGGGAAAGAAAAACTGTATGCGCTGTCGCATTGTAGTCGATGATCCTGCGGGATTTTGTGATACGGGATTTTGTGATACGGGATTTTGTGACGAGGGGTTTCTTGATAGGGGATTTTGTGATGCTTGATTTCGTACCCAACCCTTATGTATATATGTAAAACGCCAGTAAAAATTACAAGAAACTTGAAACAAAAATGAAGAATGTTTTATAAGAAAATCTTGATCTAAACTGTACCAGTTGGACAATGTAATTAAAAACAGAACAGCTTGGAAGGGAAAATTTATTATTGAACATCATTCATAGTGAAAACGCATGCCACTTCCCGTGAAATAAAAAAAATATAAACATATATGCATATACATTTGCTTACTTTTTATTGTTAATACCAAAAACAGAAACCAAGATGTGTTTGTGTTTTGTGTTTACGGTTTCCAATTTGTTTAGTGATTAAATAGAAGCTCCAGAATATAAACTGTGAACCAGTGGCTATTAAAGAGGAAATTAATTATTGAATAGGTGGAGGAACAGTACAATAAACAATTTTGTGAACTATTGAGTCTTGAACAGAACTACGAGTATTTTTTCTGCGAAATATGAAGTATGTTTTTTCTTAAAAGTAAGTAATTTGGCGCTTCTGCTTCTGTTCTTCCACTCACCGATTCAATTAATTTGCTGATAGTCCTGATATTTCTTTGACGTCACAATCGTGTCGTCTCATCATGAACATTATTAAAATGTTCAATCTATACATAGTGCCTATTATTGCACACTTAACTTATGGCATTTTTAATATGTATGTATTCAAATTATGCACTTTCATATAATAGAAACACAAATCGCGTGCATATCCTGCCACTTTATCAAGTCGATCGACCGACGCGATGTCGCCGCCGCGCCGCCGACCACTATGTCCGTAACGTAGTTCGACTAGCAACAACTGCAATTATTAAGAACCTTTCCTTTAATAAATAGATTATCATGGACGATAATCGATAAGCTCATTCAATATTTAAAAAGCACACCTGATGATTCCAATAGTGGTGTGTAGCTGATGCTATATAGTATTTTAAGCGTGTATAGCTGTTGTCATCGTAGACGTCCTTTTGCTCTTTTAACCTGTCGTCATTGCCTCTCATCGTTCGTTTTTTTTTTTTGCCAGATCTTCTATTGTTCCATTGTTTGTCACTTTATATAACGGGTGATTTTTTGGCTGGTTTGGTTTTGGCAACACTGGTTTTGACAGCTGACGTGTGTTTAGTACCTTGTGTCACTGTCAAACAGCTTCAGTTTGGTTTGCAATTTAACCATGGATCGTCTTACAAATGAACAACGCTTGCAAATTATTGAATTTTACTATCAAAATTCGTGCTCGGTTCGAAATGTTCATCGCGAGCTGCTTGTGTTCAGCGATGAGGCTCATTTTTAGTTGAATGGGTACGTAAATAAGCAAAATTGCCGCATTTGGAGTGAAGATCAGCCAGAAGCATTGCAACAGCTACCAATGCATCCCGAAAAAGCCACTGTTTGGTGCGGTTTATGGGCCGGCGGCATTATTGGGCCTATTTCTTCAAAGATGATGCGAATCGCAGCGTTACTGTCAATGGTGAACGCTACCGAGCGATGATAACAAACTTTTTTTTGCCCGAAATGGAAGTTCTTGACTTGCATGATATGTGGTTTCAACAAGACGGTGCCACATGCCACACAGCACGCGAAACAATGGCGCAATTGCGAGGCGAGTTTGGTGAACAGTTAATTTCACGTTTCGGGCCGGTCAATTGGCCGCCTAGATCGTGCGATTTGACACCATTAGATTATTTTTTGTGGGGGTATGTCAAGGCTAATGTCTATAGGGACAAGCCCGCTTCGATTGACGCACTGGAAGCCAACATCCATGCATTCATTCGTGAGATACCGGCCGATATGTGTGAAAGAGTATGCCAAAATTGGACTCAGCGGATGGGCTACCTGAGACGCAGCCGCGGTCAACATTTGCATGAAATTATCTTTAAACATTAAATTGCAAGGTTCAAACTATCGATTCAAATAAATATTTCATTCATTTTTTCGAATTGTTTGTGTTTTTTTTTTAAAAAAAGTTCTAAACCTCTTAAAAAATCACCCATTACTATTCATTTTAGCTAAGCTCCACACCACCTATATACCTTCGTTATTTGTAGGTGGGTATTCGATGGTGTTGTTTAAAAAAAAAAAAACCAAGTGTTCCTAGAATGCAAACAATAATACAACAGAATAGCACAAGAAAAGGACATCCTTCATCAGGTACTCATACTCAAACTCATACTCAATGTTGATTCTGTTTTTAGAGGCAAGGCCACAATAAATGTAAACAAACAAAACAAAAAAAAGTAGAAGAAATAGAAAATATTAGAATAGATACTGATATATTTTTCTTTATGACTTGGAAAAGGATAAATATTTATTTTTGAGGAGGGAATATCTTCAATTAGATATGTAGGTGGGTAAAATAGAGTATTTGCCTATGGATAGCAGGACATCATTAGTATTAGATAATTAGTGCATGACAATTTATATTTACAATGAACCAGAACTTATATACGATACCCTTTAAGCTAATCGTAATCGGAGTTGTTATACATACATATACAGTAGAAAGAGGTGCAGAAGCGTGAAATTGATTTTTTAGATTGATGTTTGTTTATTTGTCAGGATGGCGACTGTGGTAGGAACTGATGATGGTCGAGTGAAAAACTCACTCACAAAACTAATGAAAATGACATTTGTGTAAATATTCTGATTTATTTGGAAACCATCAATGATAGCTTAATTAATTTGTTGGCATAATATGCATAGACTTCATTTGTGCGTGTTGTGTAGCTGGAAATCTACATTTTGTATATCTGTGGTAAAAAATCGAAAAAAGATTTTATGGGCTACATCTTTGTCAGAAATGAATTACGCATGCCGATTATGGAATTCGCAGTGTTTTCTTTTTTAATGGCGAATGAGTGAAGAGCAACGAGTGCACTGCACTGCGAATCCAGAATTGCGAATTCCATAATCGGCATGCATGATGAATTTCAAAGTTCATACATAACATTTCTAACGGTGTGTAAGTTGGAGATTGGATAAACAATTCAAACTCCGATTTTAGCAAAGCAAATACATAATCGCTTGTAAAGGGTCTACACAATTGGGACTTCGCAACTTTGACAGTTGATAGCTGTCAAATTGGCTGAACTTTGACAGTTGATAGCTGTCAAATTGGCTGAACTTTGACAGTTGATAGCTGTCAAATTGGCTGAACTTTGACAGTTGATAGCTGTCAAATTGGCTGTCATTTATTCAGTGTCAGTCTGTTTTGCCAAATCACCATAGACGGATATAGCGTTCAACAACACGTGCAAATGATAAAATTTTTTATCAGAATGGGTGTGCTGTTCGGGCAACGTTCCGCGCACTTCGCCCATTTACCGTCATCTTTATCGATGAAGCCCATTTCTGGATGAATGGGTATGTTAACAAACAAATTTTGGACGATACCAATCCGCATGAGATCCAAGAGCGCCCAACGTATCCCGAAAAAGTCACTGTTTGGTGTGGATTTTTTACTGGCGGCGGCGTCATTGGTCCATATTTCTTTGATAACGACGTTGGCCAGGCCATCAACGTTAACAGCGAGCGCTATAGGTCGATGATTACCAACTTCTTTTGGCCTGAATTGGATGATACGGACACCAACGACATGTGGTTTCAACAGGACGGCCGGCGCGTGATACGTGCCACACAGCTCATCCCACATTGGAAATTCTGCACAAGCGATTCGAGGGCATGGTCATCTCATGAGGAGGTGATGTAAACTGGCCACAGAGATCGTGCGATTTGATCCCGTTAGACTTTTTCTTCTGGGATTTTCTGAAGTCGCAGGTCTATGCGAATAAACCACAAGCCACAGCGGCCTCAAAAGCCAACATAACCCATGCCATCGGTCAAATTCATCTGGATTTATGTGACACAGTCATGGAAAGTTGGACATTTCAGATGCGCGCCACCCAGAGAAGCCACGGCGGATATTTGAACGATGTTACATATATTCCATACATAATGACATCGATAGGCCTTTCAAACGAATAAAAAATGTCGATGATATCTCACACACTTTGTTTTATTTAAATTTAAAGATAGGTAGCACTTAATGAAAGACCCTGTATTGTCGAATCTCTTATCATGATTAAGAAATAAGAAAACGAAATTCTCAAAAATAATAAATTTATTTTTATATTTTTTTTTTTATTGCAATACGGAATTTTATTATTTATTCGAAAAAACTTTCCAGAATTCGGGTTTAGAAATAGCCACAATTTAAGTACATACTATGTACCTACATATATAATTATGTAGTTGTTTAAGTAGTATTTTTTAATGTGATTTCGCGAAAGTAAAATTGTATTAATATGTAGGTACCTATGTATGTACATATTTAAGCTTTTAAAAGATCTATTTTATGACCCAACCGCTGACAGCAAAAAAAACAAAGAATTTCCATCGCAACAAATAGTCATTGTGTGATGGCTAAGTGGATGGGTCGTAGAATAAAAGTAAAACATTATTTGTTTTAATAAGCTAATAATTTATTATATCGTGCAAAAATGCTGCATTTTTTTTGACACTCAAAGAAATTACACGTTTTATAAAAAAAAAAAAAAATCGATTATGCAGCGATTTTATTATTTGAAGTATCTAAATCATTTTTTAAGGTTAATTTTTGACCACATTTTTATTTTTATAAAATCAGAGGGTGAGCGGAAAATGATGAAAGTTACAAAGTGCATCTGTACTTGGATTTCTCATTTTTTGATGATCAACATAAGCTGAAAAATAATTACACGTGTTTTACTAGCGACATATGGGCTTATGCTTTCGTTAAAAAAATATCGAATTCGAGTATTTGGCCAAACATGACACAAAGATGATTGGGAACACGAAAAAAATTAGTATCGCAATTCTAACTTTCTGTCGATTCGGCTACAGCCTAAGTGGCTGGATTGATTTTCTTTAAACTTGACATTTAGCGTTTTTCAGCCATTGGCACCACACTGTTTCCGTTGTTACAGCAGTGACACAGATTTTCATTATTTTATAAATATAATCTAAATCAATAAAAAAAACATGGAAATTTTATGGAACACATGATGTCCTTTCAATAAAAAAAAATACATATTCCGAATCTAAAAAAAAAAAAAAAAATATTGCTTAGGTGAACGGATCCGTTTAAGTTGTGTTAGTGGTGTGACCTAAGATAACTGGTGATTCGCGAATTGGTTATCCAAGAGTCATGTGGTATAAAATGTTTAACTGGAAGTTAAAAGTCAGTTTCATTTAAGTTATGAGAAACAAAACTAGGAAAAACTATTCAAAATATTAGTCAGAAATAGTTACGGGTGTGACAAATAAACGTTACGTGTGTGACAGAATATGATTTTTACGTATATTCATAGAATAATAGAAGCGATATTATGATGGGATGTTTATTGTCATACACGTGTAATCTACACGTTTTCTCACTCGCAGTTCCCCTTATAAGGGAAGTTTGTTTCACTATAAGGTTTGTTTCAATCCAATGGGAAATTATTATTATTATTGATTTTAAAGTGGATTAAACAAATGTGGAATAGAAAAAGATTAAACTTTGAAATTTCATCCTGTTAATACGGGTGTGATATGAATTTTAAACTATAAGTTTTGGCTCGGCATGAATTTAAAATAAAAAAATATATTGACTGACTCTAGGTCACGATATTCTTTTTACTTTTACAAATTAACAATTCAATAAACATATTAGCGCAAAATTTTAAATGATTAAGTACGATGTTAAAGCGTTTTTATTTTTTGTTTTTTTTTTTTTTTAAATACACCAAGGCACACACCGAGTAAAACCAGTTTGTTCCATCGCCAAACATCACCTGTTAGTGGGAGAGAACTTGTTCTTCAAATGGTGTTCAGTGTTCGTTTCTTAGAAGTTGATATTCACTAAAGTAGTGTACTCATTTAGAGAAGGCAAATAAATACATTAATGCAGACCTTTATTAAATATGTCTTAAAAATTAATAAAAACAACTCCTAACCTTTCCATTTCTATTTATTATCATTAAACAAAATTTACGTATTCTTTCAATTTCTTTTTAAAATAAACAATTACCTGCAGCACGTGAATCCACAACAAAACAAATGCTTCACAACTCATGTCACTTTGGCAGGTTATTCGTTACCTCAATTCGCCACAACGCCTGACGCAACGTCAGGTCTCAAAAAACACAGAATTTTTCACCAGGGTGACTTCAAGTTAAAAAAAAAAAAAAACACTTTGAAGCGATCCCATGACGGTGTTCACATTGGACTCACTCCGCGCGACTCATTTTGACATCTTTTTCTTTTATCTCACTCTACACAACTATATGAGAAAGTGAGGCAGGATTTTTAATTTTTTTGAAAAAATCCTGCCTCACTAGACTCTCTCTTTCCTATCATAAGTTGAAGTGAGATAAAACGATGAAATGTCAATATGAGTCGCGCGGAGTGAGTCAAATGTGAACACCGTCCATGGTAACTTAAGGACTCAACGAACACACACATGTCACTTTGACAATGACAAATGTGAAAAAGGTATGTTTGCTTACTTTTTTTTTTAACGAAATGTCACTGTTTTGGGTGTGTTCAGCTTGAGTTTATTTAGAAAATAGATTCAGTATAATGATTGTTAAAAACTAACTTTTAGTTAACAGTTTGAAAGTATAAGTAAATTGTTCAGTTGTATAACACTAATATCTATACATCAGGCTGTTAAAAATTAACTAGGGCCCTACTATGTAATTCGATTCTACAATTAAAATTATCGGATTCGCAAAATTGGAACTCTGTAACTCTATAGCAAGTTCTAATATACGAAAATCGAACAAATCTAATAATGCCAACTATTTTTTGTTAAATTCGGAAACTTATTCGTACTATATAATTCGAAAGTTAACGTCAAAGTCATTCGAATTCGCAAATTTTCATTCTATATCAAATGTGTTTGCGAGTAGATTGAGTAAAGGAACTTTTCTTTGAAAATTTAAGTAAAAGGAAATTTAAAATTATTAATCTTTTATTCAATGTTTCATTAAACTATTTATATAATGTTTTCTGCACGTGGAATCGCCAAAAACCGCTGAAATGAAGGTGCTTCGTTCGATTATTTTTGTTCAATAAATTAACCTAATTTGTGGATAGGCTATTTCAAAACAATCGAACCCCAGACATAAATCAAAACGGAAGAATATGTTTAATGATTTAAATGCTGAAGGTCCACTGTGGTAGTGATGTTTAAGGTCCATGTACGTAATCTGATGGAAAAAGTTAAACAAAAAAAACACAAATGAATCTGTCTCTAATTCGCGTGCGTTGAATTTGTTTCGGATTTAATCCTAATTGCGACACTTTCCACGTTTCTTATATTACGATATTGTTATTTTAATAAAAAGTTTCACAGTAAATTCTAATGTTTATTGCTACGACAGAACCTCTATTTTCATTATGGTTTTCTTTTTTTACTTTTCCTTATGTCAAAAACAATGCGAGACTCGATCGATATTCGGATATTTTGTGGGAAATAATTGGCATTACTGGCATCCGATTCTATTTTCATACATAGTACCATTTGAATGTAGAATCGAATTTTACTCTCGAATAGAATCAAAAGTAGAATCGAGTTACATAGTTGGGCCCCTGCTAAGTGGTTTTGACTGCAAAATAAGTAATATAAAATTTAATGAATTATTGAAGCTGTTTCAATAAAAAGGCTTAGGGGCGTATTCATAGTCGTTTGCTAAACTCATGTTTTACTAAACTACAGGTTAAAGTTAAATGGATTAACCAATGCAGCGCCTATTTTTAATGGAATTACATCCAAAGTTGATTAAAATATAAGTTTATTGAATTATTTAATCTAAAATATTTAAAGAGTAACCCATAGCAATCAAAATTTCTCATAGAAAATTCAATTAAACTCACGTTTAACTTAGCAACAGTTTAAAAATGACTATGAATACGCCACATAATATTATTTATTTTTTTTTAATTATTGTTTTTAGGATAAAAATAATGGTGTCCGCCTTACCAAATTTTGCAACCTTTAAGCAAAACGTTATTTACTCGAAAATTGCTCCTTTACGATTAAGAGTTATTTACTATAGGTACAGGCTATTTTTGGTAAATTTATATTTAAAAAAAAAATGGTTTAAGAATTTCACGAAAACTTTTTTACTGATTTTAATAAAATTTTGTATAAAAGGACTTTTTTTTCAATGCGGCCCCCTCAGCTAATATATGTCTTTTAAAAACGGATGAACCGGCTTACATTCAGACTTTAGAACAACAGTGTAATCGGACATAAGATCAAGTATGATTTTTTTTTGATTTTAGATTAGATTTAGATTTATTAAAATTCAATATTTGTAGTGTTTACATTTTAAGTTTTTTTACAAATCTTTTATGACATGGCAAAAGCCGTGTCAAGTATGTGCGACCTAGACTTGCACTTTAATTTTATTTTAAATCGCATTAGCAAATAATAGCACTCTCATTTTGATGTATGCACAGATGTATGTTTTTTATACATAATTGATTGCAAAAAAAAAGTTCAAAATACACCAAAAATCGATAAAAACCAATTGCCGTGACTGAATTTCATTGAGAAAAATTTCAATACACCTCCACTATAGATTATATTTATTATTAATAGCTTTTGATTGAGAGTTGGACGTTTTATTAAATATGTATCGAAATGGAGATAAGACAACAGCAAATCTGTTGTAGAATTTATTTATAACGGTTGATATGATACACCAAAAATGAAAAAAAAAAAATATTTCTTCCAAAACAATCTATTCATCCAATCTTGAACAGGATATCAACAAAAATGTTAATTGAGTTAAAAAAAAAACACAAAGCCCACTCATGCTTACACACAATTTAAAAAAAAAAGTATAATCACACATTTCTAATTTTGTTTAAATGTTTCTTTTATGAATTCCCATTACAAGTACCGGTTTTTATTTTTGTATCATTTAAGTTTAGTCTTTAACACTAATGAGGTGAATCTATACGTGGAAACGTCAAAATTTAATTCCCGATTAAATTTGATCGAATTTTTGATCCAGTTGACACACGGCCTAAGTTTAATTTTATTTTGTGTCGTCTATACTGTGGCACATTTTTTTTTCACTAGTTATTAAATAAACAAAGAACAAAAAAATACAAAACAGAGTTTTATTATCTATATTTAAAATAAGATACAGGTGTCTAATGTCCGGTTTCACAAATATTTAACAGGCTTTTAAATTTTTAAATGACGTATTTTGTATGGAACAAACTTCATTTAAATATTTAAAAGCCTGTTAAACAGTTAAATGGGCTTTATGAAATTGGCCATAAGTTTAGTACATACAAGGTGGCACAAAATGTATCACCCTATCGGAAGATGTTTTAATTTTTGCAAATGGCGTCTTACGTCAATCATATTTGACATTTGTGAACTAGACAGCTGCATTATGCAAACACACAAGCAATGAAGCGCTTTTACTCCCCAAGTGCGTGGAATAACTGTGAAGGAAGTGTTTCCTGGTCACGTGGTCTCCCGTTTTAACGATTTGGCATGGCCAGCAACATCGCGCGATTTAACCATCCCAGACTTCATTCTTTGGGGCTTTATGTCAACAAGCCTCAGAAAATCGCAGCCCTTAAGGAGAATTTTCGACAGGAATGCGAACAGTTATCACCGGAAATCTTGCAGAAAGTCATGGAAAATGGAAAAACAAATTGTAAAGGTCCAAATAAAGATTTCCAGCACTCAAAATCATTTTTTTTTATTTAGTAAAAAATTAATTCAAAAACAAACTTGGATGATTAATTTTGCGCCACCTTGTATGTATAATATCCAGTAAAATATGTAGGCGTGTAATTTATTTTCGGTGAGTAAATCAGCTTTAAATTTTTATGGAATGTTTATTTTAACGAATTCGTTGAAATCAGTTGAAAATGTGTTTAGTAATTTTTATATTTTTATTTTTAGTTCATATTAATTGTACATAGGTATACATTTTGCATTCAGATAAAAAAAAATAATAAAGAATGTAAAAAAGAAAAATATTTCTTTTTGGATTTTGAGAATATTTGAATACACAACTGTCTGCATTGTCTATGATTTTCGATCTACATATATTTAAAGAGCATGTGTATATGTTAACTATAGTCTTGCACTTTATTGATTGTTGTTTTGTTTTCAAATAAAATAGCTCATTAATCACCAAACAAAATTGATAGCCGATACATCAACAATAAAGTAATCAAAAGAACGTCTTTCAACATCGTCATGCTACAAATACAAACAATTATTATAACTGACCTTTAATACCATTACGAGTTATGATATGACTGCTTAAAAGATTCCATTTTGTACACATCACTCGACTTTAATATTATTTTTTTTTCTTGCAAGCATAATGCCCTTCTCTTGTGACACATGCGTTCTCGAAGGACAACTAGAAAGACTTACATTTTCTGTATATTTCTTAATTACATTACATATTCAAGAGTCCCTATACGTATACATCAGGTGCGGCCTCTAAATTTTATATGACTTGCATGCATTCAAAGGATTGAATATTTTAATTTGTATGTAAACACTGGTTCTGTGTTGTAAATACTGTGTTTTTAAACAACACTTGGACAATAATTAGTGCATAGCTTGTGCAATGTGCATATGCATTTTCAAAACCTCACTTCAATTAGAAATGAAAGGATAAATCGGTCGGATAGTTCTATTCCATACAAATAACGATTAAATTAATTACATAATGTATACTTACATACATACATCTATATGGTTTAGATTTATAACAAATTATAAGAATATGGCTGATATGCATGGAACGGAAGTAATTACTAGAATTAGGAGAGTATAGTAAAATTATAACTTTAAGGTAAAGGTTAGATTTATAGTATTTACTTAATTTCGTATGCATAAAATAAAGTTTTATAACTTTTTACGGTAAAATTTACCGCAACAATGACCATTCTTCGATTCTTTCATTCCATTTTTATTTTCGTTGTTGTTACAAAATACTTGCGACGTTGAGGGCAACCGTGGTACCATCAACCATTGGTGTTCTTAGCCAGCGTTATGCAAAAGCGACAAAAACAGGTTTCCGAGCGATTCGAAAAATCGAAAGGAACATCAGGCGGTTCCAAAATTCGTACGATTAAAAATCATGTAGACGGGCGGTCTCATTTAACGCAAATAATGCCAACGGATTAGTGAAGAGGGTAACGAGTCAGGCGGACTCTTAACTACTCTTAAATCATCAATACATCAATTTATTTATTAAAATTAACATAAAGGTAGCCCTAAACGACGAACATGCTCGCCGAACTTGTTCGTGCTCGCTATATTTTCGTCGTGTATGGGCTGGTTCGCGAACGGTTCGCTGTTGGCGAAAAACTTCGATTTTTTCGTGTTCGTTGGCTTCGATGTTCGCCGTGTAGGGCCATGTTCGCGAGCAAACCTCATTTTTGCTGTGAAAGTCGTTGAGTGCCTGATGTTAAATCATATGATTTTTATTCTTTGAAGAATCAGAACTAGACATGGGTAACTCAACAAAATTTGATGCGCTGATTCACTAACTCAAGCGCACTTTACTGTATCAGCGTAACTCACTAACTCACTAGCGCAATTTTTTTTATTGCTTCGTTTGATACACAATAACCTAGTAACTCAATTGCGCACTGCGCAGTTCGTCTGTTCATTTTTTGTGAGTTACAGAGAGTTTAATGTTGCGTCAGATCTCAGATAGATAGATACTTCAGCTTTTTGTATATAAATATATCTATAATCTACCTAGTGTTTGGGTTTGAGTGTTTGACCGATTGAAGAACCGTTTTTGTGCACACTGCACAGTGCTAGTCGCTTGACTAAAGTCACTCTCTTTGCAACTGAATGGTGGAAAGATGTTGTTTCTGAAAAACGCTTGTGAAAAGAGTGGCTATGTACAAATGACACGCAGTGTATTTGTCGTCGGATCGTAAACAAGGATTTTGGTTTGAGAATTGAGACATTTGGGAAAAAGAGGAAAAATTGAGTTACAGATAGAGAAATGTGCGTTAGTATGTTGGTGTGTTCCAACAATTAGACATGAATTCTTGTATGGAATGGTGTCTGAAAATATATGGTGTGTTTCTAACTGCTGTTTGTATGCACAGTGCGAATCACTTGTTTAAGTTTAATCTTTTTGCAACCGTAATGTTAGAAAGATTTTTTTTATGAAAAGCAGTTGTGAAATGAGTGACTGCAAACAAGTGACACGTAGTGTTTTAGTTTTGGCATTGCAAGCGAGAATAATTCCGGTTTGAGAAGTTTTAGAAAGGGTTATATTATGTATGTTATCTTTATGTATCATTTGAATACAAATGAACAGAAACTGTACCTACTTATAATATGTATTGCGTTTTTGAACACAATTTATTGTGTTAATGTGTCATCGAAGAAAAAGTTAATGAGAATTGAATGCAAACATTAGGGTGTCCTGTCAATCAGACTGTCAAGACACCTAAATACAAAGTGCATATTCTTCCCTACTTAAGAACACAAACATATGGAAAAACATTTTCTGGAGCACCCTAGTGAAAAACTGTTTCCATAATTAATCAAAAAACAAACCATTCTAATATACACATACTAATGAACACGTATAACACATTCAAACTGGTTTCCTCATTCCTTGCAACTTGCATCAAAAGCACACAAAGCACAGCGAACTGGAGAACCATACCAAATCATATTTAAAATGATCTACGCACAGCCCTTTTTTCATTTGCTTCATCTGTTTGTGTGGAGCGGCTAGCGCTGCGCTCCTACAGACAAAAGGCGCTATTCAACTATTGAGTTGGAGAGTTGACATATTGCGCGTTGGCGTTTTTGATTTATTGAGCTATCGAGTTACTGAGTTGCCGAGTTACACATTGCTGTATCAGCGCAGATAACTCAGCTGCTGCTTCAACTCACTGCGCCAACTCAGCGCTGCGTTACACATGTCTCATCAGAACGAAATGAATGTTCACCAAATAATGTGTTTGCCGTCTCTCATCTCGAATGAATTGTTTCTGAATGGTTTTTTCGCGCTGCGAATCACACATGAGCAGGGTTGGCCGAATTAACTACATTACATTTTCTACATCATATTAACTAAGCGTAGTTAATTGAATAAACTACATGCAAAACAAGGTTCAAAAATTAAAAAGAAAAATCGACGAGATCTATTTAATGAGTAGAATTGTTAAAACATATATGATTGCAGGATATCTGTTACCTATCTGTTATGGAAGGAGAGCACAGATTGCATCAATTCGTTGGTTGTCCATTTTAACTGTAGTATATCCACCTTCAACCCAGTAACTATATGCATCTTCCGAACGGCCATAGCATTAATGTTTTATTTTTATTTACTTAAAACCAGACATCTTACGTCTTCTCCGTATGCGTATTACTATCATGTTTTCACTAATCTTCGCCTTCGATGCGATTAAATCTAAAATGAATAACTAAACTTCTAACTAATGTTCAAATTTCAAAGTGACAGCTGTCATATCAGGCTGACAGATCATTTGACATTTGAAACTACAATTTGTTACATTAACTACATTTAACTACATTTACTACGTAGCAGACTTAACAAATTAATGTATTTAGTTATTTCTTAAAAGTGACAGTTCGGCCAACCCTGCCCGTGAGTATATTGTGTTAACTAGGAGAATGCCTAGCGAAGGCTTTTTCTCAATTTTAATTCTTTTTAATTTTTCTCGAAAAATTTAGTTTGGGATGGGTCTGAACTCGCCGTTAAGATTCGGCAACTTGTTGAATCCGTATTTGTAAGAGCGTTTGTAAAGTTTCGTTGAGATTCAACAACGGCGGACGGGTGGCGGCTTTCTAGGAGAGCACGTAGCTTTCCAAAACCCAACCAGAAGAAAAAGTGGAACAAACTCTCTGGCGAATACTTTCAGTGGGTACGTACTTAATTCATTTCAGTATTTACTTGAATTCATCCAAAATTGATAGTAAATACTTATTTTTTAATTAATTCTCGCGTAAAGTATGCATTGTGGTTTGGATATTTAAGAAGGCATATCCTCTAGATTTCTTCTTCTAACAACTAACTAGCACTTTGCCAAAACTAGAGAAAAACTTGGCATTTATCCAGGCGGTTATTTTTTATGAAGCAATGTGTCAGATAAAATACACAGGTGATCATTGTTAAAATTACAGCAAGCCATGCATGATAATTCATCCTGGTTATCATGCAAACTTAATATGGCAACTAGTTATAATAAACAAACAGGTGCTGTCAGTTCAATCGTAATTCCAAGTTAAATTATTTACATTTTTATGTTGATTTAGCAGGATTAATTATTTAAAATAGTAAATGTAAAGCTTAAAAGAGTGCCATGCAGGTTTTTTTTTAAAGCAACGAACATAAAATCGTGTATCTTTTTACTTTTTTTAATTATTTAACAAATCAACCATGTTGAAAAATAACATAATTGTTTAATTTCTATTTAAATTTACCTGATATTTTCCATGAGTCTATTTTTGTTGAATGAAATAATCCATTGAATTGTTTATGAAATAAAATATGTGTTTCCCCAAAAAGAGTAAAAAAAAAATGGGTTCAAAAGTTACAGTTAGTTGACAAAAGAAAAAAAAGTATGTCAAAATGTCCGCTCTTGACATTAATATTTAGAATTGCCTTATCGTACAATTCGATTTTTACATACGAATTTTATGGAAAAAAAATATTAATCACTTTTCTGTAGAAATTATACGCTCTACAAAAAAAAGAAATATAGTTGATTTTTCGATAGCAAAATTGCTATTTTATTACAAAAAAAATTAATTGTTATATGTAATGTTATCGTTTGTAACAAAACACTAAAATTTTCCACTTATCTTTAAATTCTATTTATTTATTGGCGGTAGAGCGAAATAACGTGAACATTCGTGTGCAATGGTACGTCGTGCAACGTTACGGTGTGCAACGTTACGATCTGCATACTAGGATGGGTGCGTTCAGTGAAAAAAATCTTAAGTTCCCATTCAAGCAAAAACAAGTCCGTTTTGGATCCGCGCACGTTGATGTTTACACATATTAACCGTGAGTCCCGGCACTCTCACAATTTTTTTATCTAAAACAAATAAACAAAGACTAAATAATCGGTCTATCAAAAAAACCGTATTAATTTATTCATCCAAAAACTTGATCAGTAAATGTCAAAGTGTGACATTTTAAATCTTTAGGGGTATCAGTTATTGTTTTGTGTTCGCTGACACTTTTGTTAAGTCATTATTTTTTAAGAATATTTGAACTAAGGATGGACAAACTATTTTTTACCGGCGATAAAGATACTATAGGGCAAGTTAAGGATATATGTAAAAAAAAAATCGAACTCGGAATTTCAAATAAACATGACATTACGATAATAGATAAGTGGGTCCCGCAATTATGTCTGTCTGTATTTACCTACACCAATACAGCTTTAACCACTGAAACTCAAGGTTTTTAAGTGATTCTCTAGCTCTAAAAACAACGGTACTTGCCATAAAACCGTTATGATAGGCTCTAGGGATTTTGAAAAAATGTTCATACAGGGTGATTCGCATTAGGTGTGACAAAAGGCTAAGGCGTGTAGGTTGGTTTTAGACAAGGAATAAATGGGAAGGGTGGTATATCCTCCCCCCCCCCCCCTGTTTAGGCAGGAGGGGCAATTTTATAAAAAAAAAAAAAATGACAAAACAGAACAAAAACTATTAAAAACAACGGTAAAACTTACAATGCCATGAGTGAAATTGATAATTGTAGCAGATTATTTGGAAGAGTTACCAACTATGCAATCTTTCTACCCACTGATTTAATTTCCCGGATTATACTATATACACTAGACTGATATTTTTGACAGCTGAATGTAGGAGAGATTAGAGATTAGATATAGCACGAATTTTTAAAACTAATTGTGCTGAATAAGTGCTAAGAACAATTTATTGCAAAAAATGGTACTATTTATCTTAATTTTGGGTATAATATGATTTCATTGAGGCTGAGAGCAAACATCAACACTTCTAAAGATTCAAAAAAATTTAAATAAAATTAATCCTTCTGAAAATTATTTTATTACACCTTATTTACACAATGATTTAATGAGAAAACACTTTGTTAATTTTATTAAAATTTAATTAGATAAAGAAAACTAAAAGGTGTTTACTTACGCCGTCTTGACAAGCGACTTCGTCTAAAATCAACTTGTGGCAATTAATGCACTCGGAAATCGCAAGCACCTTTGGAATGCTGAAAAGATTAAATTATAAAATACAATTACTGATGTACTGTGTTGTATTTTTTTAATATAAAAATTAAAAAAAGTATCTACTTATATGAGGATATAAAATAAAATAAATTTCAGGAGGACTTATATGTTTTATATTTTTTTAATGCGTTTTATTGGCGTCAATATACCATTCATGTCGAACACACGTAACTTTATGTATTTTTACTATTTTATTAAAGCGTTTCTGTTGTTGAGAAGTGAGGAACAAACTTTAATTTATGATATTGAATTTTTTTTTTCTATTTTAATATAAGAGTGTTTACTATTACCAGCTCATAACTTATCATCGTATTTATGGATAGCTATGATAACTTTGGTTTTTCAATAAGTCACGATTATTTGGATGCCTTTTTTGCTACTGTATACTACGTGCTATACAAGAGTCAGAATATTATTTTTAAATTAATAAAGAATTCAGATATATTGCATCGAATTTGCCTGCTTGTTTCATTGCCAACCAGCCTCTACCAGTGGGGAAAATCGCGTTAAGTAGGTACTTCATGATGCCCATTTTTGAAAATATGCTTGCCTTAAACAAAAAATTATAACTTTGGTTTAACGGATCGGATCTTCAAGATTAAGGTTTAAAAATAAAGATAAAATTTCGGACTGAATTTGTGTAGGTATTTAAAAAAAAACTTTTAATGAGGGGCAACAACTTTTAAACTAAAAATATAATTGAATTATCAAAAGATTTTTCAACGGGCATCTTTAACCTAACTAGTGAAAAATAAAAGAAGAAATTAAGCAGAAGTAAGCAACAGTGGCGTGGGGTAAATAATTGGAAATGGCAAGTCAAATACTTTATTCTCTGTACATGAAACAAGAGCATATGAAAACTTTTACGGCCATATTATTCACAATTTGTAAAACTTGAAATAAAACTAGTTTTCGTTAAAACTATTTTAATTTCGAGTTTTGAAAAAATGTATTAAAACTAGTTTTCACAATAAATCGGTATTGTTCACTTTGGGATAAAAACTAGTTTTAATTTTCAAACTCATTTCTAGTTTCAGACATAAAACTAGTTTTCTCGTAGTTTGACAACAAATTGAAGTTAAAATTATTTTTAACGTCATTTTCATGTGAAGAAAATAAAAAAAGCTGTAGTTTGGAAGCCTTAAATTAAAATACAAGTTGCATCTATTCGCAGCAGTAGGTATAGGGTGCCCGGCGGGAATTTTTAAACTTTAAATTGCGATTATCGAAATACTAGCGGGTTGAGGTAAGCAGGAGGGGTATCGTTCAAAGTGCAGGATTTGCCCAATTGTTAGTCGCCATGAGTCACTGGTCGGGAGCGCACCGCGCGTTTGAGGTGGAGCTGGTACGTGCGCGTCGTGCTTTTTGTACTTATTTTAATATTCGACGACTTAGTGATTCTTAGATTCACTTAGAATCTCCTTCTTCTTAGAAGGCACAATGGTCAATAGAAGTATTCCTGAACCATCAACGTCAGCAAAAACGCCAGAACATGTCGCAATTTAAAGTTGAAAAATTTCCGCTGGACCCCCTATATTTTTTGGCCGAAAGGGTCCAACGTGAAAGTGAAAGA
The DNA here is from genome assembly GCA_932273885.2 of Leucozona laternaria. Taxonomy (NCBI): domain Eukaryota; kingdom Metazoa; phylum Arthropoda; class Insecta; order Diptera; family Syrphidae; genus Leucozona; species Leucozona laternaria. The sequence continues at coordinate 128,208,366 of OW026367.1, read as the reverse complement.
CACGCAGCAGAAAAGTGTTTCGAAAAAGCTGTGATGGAAATGAAATATGTAAGAAGAAATAAACTAAAACAATATCCAAAATCTTTAAATTGGAGGACGATAAAGTGCAAGTTTAGAGAAAAAAATCCTTTTCGGTTGCGAAACGATTCATCCTGTTTAGAATAAAATAATCTGAAATTCTCCATCTCACTTACAAATTGTAAAAATGAAATGCTTGCGAGCCACCTGGGGACAATTGTGAGTGCAGTCTATATAGCTCCAATAGTAGATACGTGTAAAACCATCTAAAGAATAAAAGGCTGATGCTGCCACTTGCCGTTCCGCTTGTGTCTCTGGCATTCGAATAAATGTGGGAACATACCTACTTAAACAACGCATCACACACTATAGGCAAATAAAGGGTTTTCCAATAAGAGGTGTTATTTCGGTAGCTGTCACTTTTGAAGCTGTCATTTTTGACATTTGACAAGTTGAAACTACGCCATTAATAAAAATGGAACGATACACGCTTCAACAACGCATTGAAATTATTAAAATTCACTATAAAAATGGTGAAAATTTGGCAGAGACGGTTCGTAAAACTAAAACATTTTTGGGTCGTCGTGAAGCACCTTGTCGGACCGCAATACAAAAATTGGTGGACAAATTCGAGCTGTTGGGACAAGTTAGTGATGTGAAGAATAAAACCCGTGCACGTCGCTCAAGAACAACTGAGAATATTGCTGTTGTAGCCCAAAGTGTTGAAGAAAACCCAGGTTTGTCCATTCCTCGTCGTTCTTTGGAATTAGGCATTCCACAAACGTCATTACACCGTATTTTGCATAAAGACTTGGGTCTTAAGGCTTATAAAGTTCAGTTAACACAAGAACTCAAGTCGGCTGATCATCAACAACGTCGTGTCTTTGCTGATTGGGTCCTTGAAATGCATGAAAATGATCCGGAATTTCATCGAAAAATCATCTTGACTGATGAGGCCCATTTCCACCTCGGAGGCTACGTCAACAAGCAAAACTGTCGCATCTGGGGCTCGGAAAACCCAAGAGTTATTGTTGAAAAGCCTCTCCATCCTCAACGCGTGACTGTTTGGTGCGGTTTATGGTCCGGCGGGGTCATTGGACCTTACTTTTTCGAAAATGAGGCTGGAACAACAGTTACGGTCAATGGATTGCGCTATCGAGAGATGATTAATGATTTTTTATGGCCGGAATTGGATGGTATTGATCTGGACAACGTTTACTTTCAACAAGACGGCGCTACGTGCCACACAAGCAATGAAACCATCGATCTTTTACGGGAAAAGTTTCCGGACCGTGTTATCTCTCGAAGAGGTGATCACAATTGGCCACCGAGATCTTGTGATTTAACACCTTGCGACTTCTTCCTTTGGGGCCACGTGAAAGATAAGGTCTACGCCAACAGCCCAGCGTCGATTCAAGACCTCAAAGATGGAATTCGTGAGGCTATCGAGGACATAGGGCAGCCACTTTGCGATTTGGTTATGGAATATTTCATGAAATGGATATGGTCCTGTAAGCGTGGTCGTGGCGGCCATTTGGCTGATGTTGTGTTCCATTATTAACGGCATACCTTCCTCTTTATAATGAAATAAACATCCGATCATTTATCTCAAAAAATGTCATTTTTCTTTGGATATCAAAATAACACCTCTTATTGGAAAACCCTTTACATATATTATAAGTACATTTTTTTTTTAAAAGCCGAATTTAGCAATAACTTAGAGTAAGTATGTAGGTATACCTTATTAAAAACTTAACGTTTTTTTAATAGTACCTAACTATAATTTTCCAGCTATTGAACATTTCTTTCGTTAATTAGAATTGCCTTAGTTAATGAAATCTTAAAGATCCGTCTAGTATTTTTCTCAATATACCAATTTGTTAATAAAATCATATGCTCAGTGCAAAATTGCTATAAGTAAAACTTTGCCAATTTCTCTTTTAGCTAGAGCCTATATAACTTGAGTTCTAATGGTCGGACCTGCAAGATTAAGATCTAAAAAAAACTAAGCGAAATTAATAAACGGTTAAGTCTCCTATTGGATTAGGTAAACATCACTGAAGTTATAATATGCAATCGGTTTAACAAAATGTGATATGTGATACGAGTTTAATTTACTAAAAAAAAAAATACGTTGAAATCAAACGAAGAATAACTTTTGAACACAAGATTTACATATTTACGAACCTTGACAATATTTTACTTAAGTTTCAATTTGATTTCGTAACAGTCAGCTTGGAAAAAATGGCAAGTTTTTGCCAAGTTATGTATGTAAGTCAAAACCGTGGAAAGTTTTTGGTAGAGAAAAATCCAGACGAGAAAAACTTCTCAAATACTTGTAAGGCGGTTGCTAATAAACCGTGTTTGGCAAGTTCTGCTTTCAAAAAATAAAAACAAACATCTTATTTACAATTTGATACTCGTACAATGGTAGGAAAATTATTTACAATGTACTTTTGTGTTGCAAATCATTTCAGTGTTTAGTTTTTTGGACTGGGATTGGTAAGTGTTATCGAATCTACAAGCAAGAATTTTTAGCTAGCCAATAGTTACCTTTACTAGCCTCTTGTTGGTATCTACAATTCTACATACCTACATTACATATGTAAAACTTTCAAGGGCCTCATTAGAGAACAGCTTTTTTCCTGGCGGTTGATAATAATGTTGAACTTGTTTTTGGAGTGTAAACATCTATGCTGGCGGTAGTGTGAAAAAAAACCTGAAGGTTCGTGTTTAACGTTACGTCGTGCAACATTACGGTGTGCAACGTTACGATCTGCATACTAGGATGGGTGCGTTCAGTGAAAAAAATCTTAAGATCCCCTTCAAGCAAAAACAAGTCCGTTTTGGATCCGCGCACGTTGATGTTTACACATATTAACCGTGAGTCCCGGCACTCACACAATTTTTTTTAACAATTCTTGTGTTAAATAAAGCAGATTCAAATCAAAACGTAAAATTGCGATAGTAAATAAATTGCGATAAAAAAATATCATTTGTATAAATTTGGAATGTGTTCGTAAACCTTATTTAAAATATTAAATTTCTATTATTTGATTATCAATATTTTTCTCTATAAAAAATGCTCATGTATGTATCTAAGAACATATGTACATGTACATATATACTTTTGCTATTTATGGATTTATTATACAATATTCCCTGTTAAAAATGAAAATAAGAAAAAAAAAATCGAAAGCATTGTAGCGAAAGAACACTTGCACATGTGCTCCACACGGCCAGACAAAAAATTCCAGCTAAACGCGTTGAAATTTCTGTGGAAAATGATTTCATAGTTTTGATTCAGTAAACATTCAAATATATGTGTAGTACATATAAATGTGTATAGGGTATGAACGCATATGCTTAGTATATCTAATAAATACATACATATGTATATCCGTATTACAAAGCCTTCAATTTGAGAAAAATTTATTATATGGATAAATACGACAGAATGTCGATTCAACAAAAATTAAATATTTGTATTGATTTTCATATAAAAATTCGACAGTAAAGTTTCATAAAATATAATATGTACAGTACATACATACATGAATGTAGATACTTGAATAGCTTAGGATTCACACACGGGTGTGTGTGTGTGTGTGTCACATTTTGTCGTTCAATATGAATGTTTCTACATTACATAAATTATATCATATATTTATATAATTCAATATCAGAGGGCGTTCAGGGAGACTGATTTCGTTAAAATTTTGCAGAGATGTTTTTTTTTAAACTCGAAATAAAAATAATTGGTTAGATTTTGTGCGACACATCGATTTACACAGAAAGAAAAAAGTTGCCGTTTAACGCTGTCAAAGTTGGAAGTGACTCTAGACATGCCTTTTATTACAGTTTTAGTTTATAAAAGTACCTACTGTTTTTGCGGCCCCACAGAAAAAAGTTGCCGTTTAACGCTGTCAAAGTTGGAAGAGACTCTAGACATGCCTATTATAACAGTTTTATTTTATAAAAGTACTTACTGTTTTTTTGTTCTGGGCCCTCAGCCGGTGGGCAAGGTTTTTCAAGGTTTTTTCAAGTCGCGCGAAAGAATGGCGAAAAACTGTTATAACTGTTATAAATTGGCATGTCACTAGCGTCCGTCAAAGTTATTATGCAATTCCTGCATGGATTTCAGTTGATTTCACAGGGAAGAATAAGATTAATAGGAGCGTTTTCTCTCAAGACTCAGTTGTAGTCTGTTATTGAAAGGAGAGAGTTCTTAAAGGATTTTCCCAACCCAAGCCTCTTAGCGCAAACCTCAGAAATATTTTCTTTACCTTCTCTCATTTGAATTTATGACAGTCATACTGAGGTTACCAAACCTGACAAGAATATTGAAAAATGGATCCAAGAAATGTTATAAAAAACTTTTTGATAACTAAAGGATAAGAACATTGTCTTGAATCTCTCTTTATTCAACCAAGAATTCAAGCCCGTCAAGCTTGGTACCACCACAACAGAAAAGCAAAATTCCAATGTTGCAGGAACTAAGTTCCAATTATTTGCAAATTTAGTCCTCCAATCCCGATTTGGAACTAAAATCACTTGACCTTCAAACGTGACCTTTAATTGGATTTAATATAGTTATGGAGTTGAAGTGTAGTATGGACTCAAGTTTTTGATCAAATAAGACACCAAAATGACAGTCATATCGCTTACTTGTGACACCATAAAGCAAATTGTTTGAAAGAAGTTACGCACAACTTTTTCGTAAAACTAATAGTTATACATTCATATATAGATATGTTAAGAATCAAACAATTACGAAATCAAATCATACTGCAACTCTTTAAAAGATGCAACTATTTGAAATGGTTTTGAAAATTGTAACATCGCATTAGGAATACTTCAACACAGACGGTAAGTCATTAATAAATTAAATAAAAAGGACTGGTCTTAAATGGCTACCCTGCGGTATTCCAGAATTAAGTTAAAACTCGTTTGTTTTGCAACCGTTGAATAGTAGCGAGTAAGATCTATCAAATAAATAAGATTGGAGTTATATACCTTACAAAAAATGATCGCTAAATGCCAACTTCCTTAATTTAAATAACTAATGACCGATTTCATAAAGCCCTTTTAACTATTTAAAAGGCTTTTAAATCTTAAAATGACATTTGTTCCATACAAAATACGTCATTTAAAAAATTTAAAAGCCTGTTAAATATTTGTGAAACCGAACATAAGAGAGTGTGAGAGTTTGTAAAAAGCCTTACTGAAGTCTGTGAAGAAATAATCTTATTGTTTTCTATTTTTATATGATTCAATACATATTTCTGTCAGTTATATTAAAAAGGTTACAGTAGAGGGGTTTTTGTAAACCCATGTAGATTCGGAGCAATAAGACCCGTTCGGTGATACGAAACTTAAATACCTATAGTTATGTTTTAAACTATTATGTACTACTTTTTCCACTTCTTAAACTGATATATAAGTGGTTAAGTCGAACTTAAATATTTCAGTTTCATTTTAGGAAATGAGCTTAAATAATTAAACATAAAAACATTCACAAAAACTTGCTTCGAAAAATTTAGGCCCATAATTAGGGATTATGCAGGGCAAGATCATCCTAGTTTCGGGGTTAAAGCCGAGTTTACTCCTGAAACATGTTTAATAGTCGATTGAGATCTCGAGTTAACTCAACAAATTCGGTGGGTTAACTCTGGATTAACTGAATAGGTATTTCTGAAAGATACTTATAGGTTAAGTCGGTTTTAATTTAATTGCAGGATTAACTAACTCTGGATTAACTCAGAGTAAACGCAACACTGAAAAAACTGACCGTAAGACCACTTACAAATTTCCGAAAACTTTCGACGAATAAACTTTTCAAAGAATTCGTTTAGTGAAATGATATCCAATCTGATACTCAGAACTTTAATTTAGGTTAAAATATTTTAAATAAAGCTTTATTAATAAAATTATTTGTTGTTTTTTTGAAATTTTAGTTTTTTTTTGCGAAATTAATAACAAGCAAGTATGTATATATTTTATTTATTCAATACTTGAGTTTTCTTCTTTTACAAACCTTTAGTTTTAAAATTAAACTTTATTCTGTAGCCTCGGCTATTGTACTAACGACTTCACAGAGGTACCTATAGGTATACCTAAAAAAAATTGCGACATTAAAAATAATGGATTTTTTTTTGTGTAGATCACCATCAGCCTTAATTCACTAATCCTTTTTTTATTTCAACAGGAGAGGTTAATTATTTTTCACCCTTTGGGGTATAATTAGGTTAATTTGTCTTTTATTATTGTTAAATTAAAAAAAAAATATATAAACATTTACATTGTAGGTATGTTGTATTTGTTCATTTGGATATCGATAGGTAAGGTATAATATAAATAATAATTCGCGTGTGTGTCATACAAGGTGTGTGAATGCAAATTAACACATTCTCATGGGATCAATTCGACATGAAAAACTTATTTTCAGCTTTTGGAACCTAATAACCGCAATTTCATTTCACTTAACTTCTCTTCATTAATTTATGTATTTAGAAAACCCTTGAGATACCTATGTACATATATGTAGGTTCTCGCATGTTTGGCTTAGAATTATTATACATTTTAGAATTAAAAAAAAATAATTGTGTCAACAAAAATTATAAAAACTATAGTGTTCTCTTTGTTACTTAGATGCATAAAAAAACCCTTGATTAAAGGTTCGTGCGCACTAAATTGGTTTTAAAGAAATATGAGAGGGTCAAGTTTATGCTCCTCAAATTCAACATCCTGTTTGGTGAAGATAAAATCAGCTGAACAACAAAAATATGTTCAGATTAAATTCATTGAAGCAGATAAAACCAGAAATTTTCATTGAAGCAGATGTAACCAGAACTTTTGGAGAAGATAATCAAATAAAAATATAAGCGGAATGTTGAACTATAGCATCAGAAACACTTTAGCATCAGAAAGATAATTCAACCGATCAAAACCGAAATCAAATATTCAAAGTACAAAGTACATACACAATGCAGATATATAAAATTCTTAACTGTCGCTGGATCCCACACTGTTTTCATATTTGAAGTTTCAAATTTCAACTGAAAACACTTCTAGAATTGATTTATAAATAATTTTTATCTTAAATGCAATTAAAAAATAAATTTGAACTCGAAAGAGATAGATAAGTGTTATGATGATGATGATGATGTATATAATTATGAGTATGGAAATAAAACAATGAGTTACTTTTGTTCGTTTTCAAGTTTATGAACCAACCAATTAACGACAAACAATAAATCTTGACGACCGACGCGAGGCAAGACCCACGTTATCACAAACTGATGACTGACTGGTTTGGTTAGGTCAAGTTCATATTCATTTTATTTGTGCCCGCAAGAATCAAAATAGTTTTCTGATCTTGTTTTTTATTAAATCACAAATACATTTCGAATGTTTTGCTTTAATTATTAATTATACGTTGCTTGTTTGTGTTCAATAAAACAGATTTTATGTAGATAGTATAACTATCATCAAATTGAGATGTGAATTCAAGAATTATACGTAACTCGATTTTTTAGACTAAAAATATCACGACAAAAACCTTTTTTTAACACGTTTTCATCAATTCGATTTCAGTATGTCTGTTTTTTTGTTTGTTTTTGTTCGTGTTTAGAATTTATGTCATTTTCGATTGGATTTTCAGTCTATTCTACTCCTTTTTTTTATGCCAATCGAATATGAAAACATCGACTTGCCAAGGTTACACACACTACCAAAGTTCGCAATTTTTCAAAATGGCTTCTTCAAGCATTTAACCATTTTGATAAGTAATCAGACGAAAAACTTTATATGTATGTGTGTGTTCCTCGTCTACTCCATTATGAAATTGGGAACAGAAAAACACTGCGAAAACGTTACTCCGAACAGCCAATCGAAGGCTTTTGGAGCAGTTGGAATGAAAAATAAGTACAAAAGGAGTACTCCGAACGTCGAATCGAAAACGACATTCGGCGTTTTTCTTTTTTAGTCCAGAGTTGGTTCAGAGCAGAGCACTGAGCGAGCGGAGTAAACACTGAGCAGAATGTGTTCAGAGCACGCCGATTAAATTATGAAACACACCTGAACACTGAATTGTCATATCTGTCAAATTGAATCAAAACTGTATCAAGTTGGCTGCGCTCAGCATTTTACTCCGTTTATTGGCTGAACACAATGGAGACGTAGCTGCAAACGGAGCCGCAGCCGCAGCTGCAAGAGTTCACCAACTTTTAACTTTTGCGTGCAGCATTTTTGACATTTCAAAGTTGATAGAGGCGAACAAGCCCATTTCAAGTCGGTTAGTGTTTATATGGGGTTGAAATAAGTTTCAAGCTGTATTCAATCCTTCATGTTAGAGATATCAGTGCTTCTGCTAGCCGTGTTTTATTGGTAATTTTATAGCCAGCGCAGTAAAATTTCCCTTGGCAAACAAAAACAAACACAAAGAGTGTCGATAAATTAGCCAGTAAAAGAGTGGATATAAAAGTGGTTATACATAGTTAGAACTTTGAAGATGAAGATGGCGCTCTTGAAAAGTATTCATAACTTGAACCTTAATGTTGTTTTTTACTCACAAAATGGATGTGATCTATGATATTTGTAGTTTGGTGGAGACAAAATGGATGTGAACTATGATATTTGTAGCGAACACAGCCTAAAGTTGCTAAAGCGTTTTATTAACACAGCCAAAGCGTTTTATTGGTACTTGTTTATTGCGCTAGCTATAAATTACCAATAAAACACAGCTGCTGTCAGAATGTCTGAAAGCCGTACAGCTGCATTGTGGGCACGTAAAAAAAAGTACGTATGACACTTTTTGACAATTATTGCAGCTATAGCTCCAGTTCCAGTTGCAGCATTCTATTGCGTTCACTGCTATTTTATTCTGAGGTCACAGAGAGCGCTCTGAACATGCTCAGAACTTAAAAAAGAAACACAAATTTTTAGCTCTGAACGATCAGAACTGAAAAAGAAACACAATTATTTTTTTGACAGTTCAGGCTCTGCTCTGAATTATAAAAGAAAAACGCCTATTAATACCTACTACAGAAAATTAGTCTATTACATCAATTAACTTCAATTTGTATTTATTAGAATTGGCACTTAGCTCACTGATTAAAGGCTTCGGTTACAATGGATATTCTGACACAAACGTCAGAACCAACAAAAGTCTTGCGTGAAAGCGGTTACAGTGCACGAGTTAAGTTCGTCAGTATCCGCTCGTTTTAGTCAGAACAGATTTGTCAGACATTTGTTAAAAAAAATATCGTTACAACACCTGTTGATGGATAGTGACGAAAAAAAAAACACATTCACTGTAACCACCCTTTTCTGATGAACATTTTTGAAGAATTCGTCAAAACATTTTCTGTCAGCTAATGCATCCACTGACGATAATTCATGTTTGATTTGAGTTTATTAATAGGGGTGGATGTGAACAGAGTTTAATGTGATCCAAACCCACTAATATGTATACCTGAGTAACTGGGTAAATGCAATACAGACGCGCGGGATTAATCGCATCTCACACAGGCTGATTTTCCCAAGAGCATGGTCAAAACTCTATAAAAAAAAACTACATAATATAAAATTTGTTGTTCTTTTGCATTTCAAGTTGTTTAGCTGATTCATCCCGCTATTTATTTTGCAAGCGTTTATAGTCAAATGATGCAACTTAAGTGGAAAATTTTGTTAAACACGTGCAATGCCAGGTTTGGTTTGTGATAAGAGGTTGGTGCACTTTAATTTATTTTTTTTAATTCTCTGTGTGAGTTAATTTGAAAGGTGTAAAAAAAAGCGTTTTTCTGTTGGGGTCGTACTTTAAAAATTATCATGAAATTTACCTTAATACCCCATCGCACATTGGGGTATTTGCCTCCGAATACCGCTCAAAAATCAATTTTTCAAAATGAGGAGTTCAAAAGTAACTTTTTTCCTATCTGTAGTTTAATACCCATGGTTTAATATACCGTAACTTACTTACGTAAAAATACCACCGCTGAATAATTAAGTTTTTATTCTTCTTATGATATTGTGTTTTATAACCCTTTTAGTGTTGTGTTTTTGGGCGGTTTTTCGGGGCAAATACACGTGGAGAATGCATGCCGAACGACTTAACATACTCGGTGGATAAAATATCAAAAGCATCCGTTCAGTTAATCCTGAGTTAACTCACCAAATTTGATGAGTTAATTAGGGTTTAACTTCAATCTGCGCCAGTGTTATAGCTTTCATTGAAAATTTAAATTTTTAGTTTTGAGGCACTTAAAAAGCAAAATCAGGAAATATTTCGATGGCAATATGAAACTATGGTGAAAAAACATTTTGTTTTTGCTTAACCGTTCCCATAAAATGGATTCTTTTGGCCTGAATTGGATGATATGATGGACACCAACGACATGTGCTTTCAACAGGACGGCGCTACTTACCACACAGCTCATGCCACATTGGAAATTCTGCTCGAGACATTCGAGGACATGGTCATCTCATATGTGGTGGTGATGTGAACTGGCCACCGAGATCGTGCGATTTGACCCCGTTAGACTTTTTCTTGTGGGATTTTCTGAAATCACAAGTCTATGCGAATAAGCCACAAACCACAGCGGCCTCAAAAGCCAACATAATCAACATAACCCATGCCATCGGTCAAATTCAGCCTGGTTTATGTGACAGTCATGGAAAATTGGACATTTCGGATGCACGCCACCCAGAGAACCCGCGGCGGACATTTGAACGATATTATATTCTATACATAATGGCATCAATAAAAAACAAAACGAATACCAAATTTCGATGGTATCTCACACACACTTTGTTTTATTTAAATTAAAAGATAGAAAGCGCTTAACAAAAGACCCTGTACATACATATGTATGTATAGTATAGATTCTAGAACATAAATGATTCAAAAGTAAGTTATCTGTTTAACAACGTATAAGTTTTGTGGCGCCATCACAGTGAGCAAATCGATATATGAAATTGTTTTTTTTTTTTGAATTTACGACGGCGACGTTTCATTTTTGCGAGTTAATATTAACTCATTTAACTTTTTTTTACATCCATCATTTATAGCTCGATACCATACAGAAAACTTATGAAAATGGGTGCTAACTTTAATGTTTGCCTTAAAATGTTCGAAATTAAACTTTTCTATTCAAATGACGTGCGACGACGCGACGCGACGCTACGGCCGGTCGTTGATGGCGGCATTACTAATCTTACTATTTATGTACGTACGTCCCAATAAAATTAATTTCAAAATCAAAAAACAAAAGCGGTTCTGAACTTTTAGATTTTCTTCTTTTTTTTTGTAATAGTTTTGAGTTTTATTAGACAAGTGTTTGTCTCCCCATTAGCCATGTCAGTCAGTCAGCATAAACAATGGCAAACAATCGCACACCCTTTATGATGTTTTTCTCAATCCATCGTGGCATTATATGGCTAGTCATTCAGAGCCAAAGCGAAGGACTATTTTAAATGCCTTAAACGCTATTGTTTTATAACCCTCTTGTACCTTTTGTCGCCCCTATATACATAGATTCTCTGTCTGAATATCTGGGTGGCTGGTTGGGTGGCTAATGGTTGGCTGGCTCTATGTTGGCTGGTTGAGATTTTTATTTTTGAAGTTTTGCCAAAATTTGTAGCACGACTTTTGCTGGCACGAAACCAATAATAAACAAAACATTTTACACAATAGGACAAAGAGGGAGCTAGGAAGCTATAGTGAGCCATAAATGTTCGATCTCTACATAGATATTTTGTTGGACGACAATAACCATTTCGACTATACTTTCTCTATTGCGATTTATATTCCTTAACCTTCGACTTTGATTTGTCTCATTCGATTTATGACTTTCCGGTGCCTGTGACCTGTGATTATATTTATTTTATTTTTGTTTGTATTGTAGGTATTTATTTAATTGACTTTAACCCTACACGTTAAGTGTCGTTCCTTATATTGCAACTGGGTTAAGAAATATTAACCCCTATAAGCTGTTTTTTTTTTAAGGATAATTATCCATATTCATAGCCAAAAGGTCACGATTTGGTAATAAATTGCCTGGTATCCTTGAAGACGGTGGCGGTGTATATGGATCTATAAAAATACAACACAACAAGAGTGTACGCGCCTACGTTTATATACAGAATTTGCATGAAATTACCTACCACTCAGCTAAAACTGTAACATGATATCCCTCGGTAAAAAAAAAGAAAAAAAAATGTGGATGGTAGGTGGGTGGTAGAGAAGGCAATTGCTTTGACTTCTTGTTTAAAACAGGGTGAATGCAGGGATATTTGCAGTAAACTTGGCGCCAGTCGATTTTTTTTGTTGTGTCGATTTATAAATGGAAATGTGGTCGTGTATACAAGTTCTTCGTTTAATTGGTGTTGTTTTGTCAAAGAAGTGTGAGTAAAAGGATACATGTACATAAATATATGTATGTATATTCAAAGCACGAATAAAAGTTCCTTGAACTCGTATATGTTTACCTAAAGGGCTACAACAGGGAAAGGTTAGTTTGATGGTCTTTATTGACCGTTTTGTGGTTATGTCGCGTCAGTGCAAAAAATTGTTGCTTTTTTATCTGAAATACTTCACGCAAGCCAAAGAAAATAGGTATGTATGAATGTAAATATATACGCAAATGTTTTATTCGATGGTTAAGTTCATGGCAAATACATAAGGAAATAATATTTTGTGGCAATAGCATATCTATTTGACTTTTTGGCCAACCAATTTGGATAAACGCCCTTTTTATACTGTGTTTTTCTTTTTAATTCGATATTTGTAAGTTTTATTTATGCAAACTTTTATACAAAATCTAAACTTATATTAATTTTCTAGCATTGTTCAGTGTGAATATTCAGTGTGAATATTAACCTGAACTTCTGTTCGTTTGTGTGAATTTAAGTCAAAAGCCGTTTCAGTACTAAAAACAAAATTGTGAAAGTGCCGGGACTCACGGTTGATATTTGTATAAACATCAAAGTTTGTCTAAGCGCAGTTTTGAGGATCCATATTTGGATCCGTATGCGTAGTCGTCCATACGTTCTTTACTACGTGGACCAATCCAAAACGGACTAGTTTGCTTATGAAGGGGATCTTCAGATTGATTTTTGTCACTGAACGTACCCAATATCCTACTATACAGATTTTCGTAACGTAACGTGCAACATCGTAAAGTCTGACCTCGTAACGTCGCACAGAGAAAATTCCACGTTTTTATTTCACTCTACCGCCGCACAGTGGTGCGAGAGCGGAAAAAAGTCATATCTATCCTTTTAAACTTTATGTTTAATTACTCTTAGATAACCCGAGCGTATGATTTAAAAGTATTTTTTAACATATATATTGTATGTTCTGATTTACAAGCCCTCAAAGTTGAAAAATAATTTTATTCAAATCGCGAACCGTATTTTCAACAAATTTTGAGATGTTTTTTTCCGAAGTTCCTTTTAATAAATTCTCTAGCTTCTTAAATAATTTAATTTGTCTATTTTCGATTATCTAAAACTAAAAAAAAAATATTGATTATTTATAAAAGATACCTTCTGTAAGTAGCCTGAAGCTTTAGTACTAAGAAAAAATGCTTTTTTTTAAAACTTTTTGATTTAAAAAAACAGCTCCAAAAGATACCAAGAAAGTAAGTATGCCAGCATATGCTCCATACATTCATGTTGAAGCACAGAAAAAATCAGCTGCAGCTGCGTGCAGATGTGGAAGTTATGCTCGAAAATATTTCACTGAATCGGATTTCAAAAAACTCCGTCTTGACGGTGGTGTTTACCAAAAAGTTTGATTACTTCGGTATTAATTGTCAGAATGAACTGGTAAGCCCAATATTTTAAGAAAAAATGTCAAACTTTATTTTAAAAATAAAACAAAATTCATACATTTATCCAGGTCTGAGAATTTCGATTTTTGCGAAACCATTTATTTCTGCCTGGAAAATTTTTCAACTTTCAACTCAATTTTCTTGAAAACAACACACGAAAAATAATATAGTTTTATGATATTTTGAATTATATGATAGAGCTTAATACAAAATAAAGAAAAGGATTAGGGGTAACTACAACTTCTGGAATGAATAACCTGACAAATATAAAAACCAAAGCTGTAAACAGGGAAGCTTTGAACATGGGAATGTCTCCTCTAAACGTCTCCTGTTCACGCTCCGATTAAATTTATGGAGTGTATCCTCCATGTTGCCTACAATTTGCCATTTAAAGCATTGAGAATCAACAATGAGACCCGCCATATTAGAGATGCTCAGAAGAAGAAAATTCAGTACGAGTTTCGTGAAAAACTGGGCATCATTGTCGATCTTGTAAAACAAGGTACGGGGACAAGTAATGACGGCAACAATTCCAGAAGATTTTTTGCAAATCCAACCATGACTTCAGAAATCACTGGAGTTAGTGAATCCCTAATTCGGCGGTTTGCTGTTATCCTTGAAGTAATAACGTCGAATGAAAAATTAGATTTCAAAAAATATGCAGATTACACGTGGGAAACTGCTGAACTGGTTGTTGGAGAAATATAAATGGTACAATATGCCAGCAACCGTACATAAAGTTTTGATCAATGGAGAAGAAATAATTAAAAGCTGTACATTTCCTGTTGGATCGCTCTCCGAGGAAGCCCAATAATGCCGAAATAAGGATTATAAAGCCTACCGCAGGTTTCATTCGAGAAAATGCAGTCGAATTGCGACGAATGTAGATGTGATGCATCATATACTCATATCCTCAGATCCAATAATAACAGGTTTAAGGCCACAGGCAAAAAAGAAAATACTTCCAATCAGGGCAGAGGCTAAAAACCTCATTCTAGCATTAAAAAATTACTACTTCATAATTGTTTTTTATTTATTTTTTTTTTATGTATCTATCTATTTATTTATTTAATTTTATAATATACATAGTTAATAATAATATTTTATTCAAAATAAAAAATTAATATTTTATTAAAAAAAAACTTTTATTTAAATAAAACATCGAAACCCTCAAATTTTATAAAAATGTCAATAACTTTTTTTCTAAAAATTTTTTCTTGACCAAATTTTGACCAAGCACGTATAAGACTAATCTTAACATGTGTGTCAAATTTCATTAAAATTCGTTAAACAGTTCAGATGTTACAGATTTTTTTTCCGCTCTCCCATACAAACATCAAAACTCTCAAATTTTAGAAAAATGTCAATAACTTTGTTTCTAATTATTTTTTTTCAACCAAATTTTGACCAGATATGTATAAGACTAATCTAAACATGTTTACCAAATTTCATTTAAATCCGTTGAACCGTTCAGATAAAACAGACTTTTTTCCGCTCTCCCATACAAACCGAACCACTGTGCGCCGCCGCGCCTGCATAGATGTTTACACATATAAAATCGTAATTTTGCACAGATCCCTCTCGAGAATTAAAAAAAAATTCTCCTATCCGTGATTTTCTGTCCAAGAAATTTCTTTGGACAGAAATCCACAGACAAATGTCGTTCCGTGAATTTGCGTTCCCGTACTTTTGTATAATTCTCTTGAGATAATTTCATCCCTGCTCTTGAAAATTCAAAACAGTCTGTGAGTTTCTGTGCACAACGTAGTAAAGGATCGGACCTTTGGTTAAGTCTTATCAAAAAGTTATTACATACATATGTACAAAAAATGTTGATATGATTAAGTCACATACATTTACCCTTTTCCAAAAAAAAGAGTCTTTATCAATCGGTATAACCTTCAACAGTATGGTACAATACCTTCTTTAAAGCGCAAGCTATAAATAAACAACATTGTTCCTGATAATTTTCACTCCTTATATAGAATGTTAACTAAGTTGACATTCGTAACTATCCCGATAAGGATAAGGAAGATAAGAACATTAAAAAAAGGAAGCGGTTTATGTTAAATATGCGTTCCATTACCAAAATATAATTACTTACTTCGGAAGAAAAGTATTTGCAACGTATTTTCTGAGCTATAAATATAAATATAAATATATATATGTATGTATTATGTTTCATTTTGTATATTTTGTAATGTATACCTACATACATACATATGTACATTTATGTATTTCCAAGAAGCAACAGACAAACTTTTGATTTCATTTTCAATCGCCCATGCAAAAGTTATCTATTTTATTAGCTTATTGATATCAGCTTGAGCAAACAATTTTTTGATCTACATCATGACCAAAAATCTTGTAAATAAAGTTACAAATTAAACAAAATAGGCACCCGAAAAAAAATTCTTTTGTGTCATAAGCCTCCTCCACTGGGCATTAACGATGCTTGGATTATGAACATGTCTAGGAAAAAAACCAATGGAAGCACAAAAATCCATGTCCGAGCAGCAACATGTCGACGAAAACTACTTTTTGTTCAAAGCTTGGGAATGAGATTTGATGTTTCACGTGTGGGAGAGTTTTTTTTTTCTCGTTCTCGCTGAATTTGGTGGTAAATGTTGAACGAAAAAGGTAGAAGTAGTAATTCTGTTTGGTAACGTGATTTTTCTTAGTAATTTGCAAAATTTTTCACAAAATTGCACAATTTGTCAAAAATTCCCGTTTGGTAACTCGAAAAAGTTGCAACGAGAGAGCACATCGAGAGGGAAAAAAAAAATTCCCTTCCATTGGATAAGTTGCGAATTTGTGCTACATACATTTCTGTGTGCAAGAAGAGTAAAGACTGTCAAAACATCCAGTTGTAAGCATCTTTTGCTTTTATTATGATGAAACTGTGGTTTCTGATATGTGAAAATTTGGTAACCTTATATAAATATAATAAATAACTTAGGAAAGTTATAATTTATGTAATTTTTTTTAAATTAAACGGAAATTGTTAACAAAACCAGACTTTTGACATGTGATTGTTGATGTGATGAGTAAAATTCTGACGTTTTGTACACAAAAGTGGTTCAATGCGTTTGTTAACTTCCTTATAAGTTTCTCCATTTTTGAAAAATTCGTTCTCTCTTTGGTGTTTTGACAGGTTTTACACTTTTTCTTAAAAAAAAAAAAATTCGTTTTCCAGAACGCTGTTCGATGAGCGAAATTTATAATAGTAGCAGATTATTTGAAGAGGTCTCTGCGTTTTTTTTTCGCACTCAATTAATTGCCCGGACCATTAATTGTGTGCAGAAAAGTGACATTTGAGGTTTGTTCGTGTTTATATTTGTTGTTTCTTTCAATACAGTGATTTTTTTGGCGCTTGTTTTGTTTTGTTTTTTTTTTTTTTTGGCAAATGGTGACGCTTTTAATTGTCATTTTTTCGCTGGGGTTTTCGCAAGCATTTCGCTGTCCTGTTGGGGACCACCGAAAAATTTCGTTTCGCATCAGAAGCGTATTAGGCTTTAACGGGTAAAATAAAGCACGGGATTTAGTAAAATGAAATTCGACGAGTTCCGTTCGTTGTTCATCAATTTTAAATTTCCCACGTAAATCTTATTAACATAGAATATCTACACGAAAAGATTAATTAATCACAGAAGTGGACTATTCAAACCCCTTCGTTTTATTTGCGTCACCGTGTCTACTATAAGTGGCTAGTTGCCTGGTAGCATTACCTCAGGCTGATCAGACCTAGCTGAGGTTTTGAAGTTTGTTTCTTTGCAGGCGGTTTGATAGGAGGGTAAAGGTGTTTTTCTACATGCACCTCCTTAGGGCGTTGTTTGATAATTTTATTTTTGGAGCTTACTACACCCCACCAACGAATCTTTAAGTTCCGCGCAATGTCTGGCTTTAAGTTCATGAATTCAACCAGGCGATCGTATTGCATCTGGTTTCTTTGATTTTTTTTTTAAATAAAATGCATACATAGACATACATATGTATGTAAATAATTACCAATGAATATAAAAAGAAGATTACTAGGTTACTTATCTAAATTTTGTTGTTGCTGAACAGTGAACATACATTTCAGTCTTAACATTACTTGTTTTATTTTTTTTATGTTTGCAGGAACTTTTACATTCCTATATATCTGTCGGCGAAGTCGGAAAGAAAATATCGCCATATATCACATGAATTCGTGATGCGTTGCTGCCATTTTGACATTTCATCAGCATTTTGAATAATTTCAAGTTACATGTTTGTCATATTCTAACGATAGCTTAGGAAGTACAAAAGTGGCTATAATGTATTGCCTTCTTTTTCATTTGAGTTTTTTTTTGATTAGCCTCGTGGCGGTCTTTTATTATATAAGATATATATGGTCGGTCTGCTTTTGCTCAGTAGCATAAAAGAGTTACTTTTGACGCGAATGGTCATAGACATACAATAAACTTAACCTAACTTACAAACTATACACCAGAGAATGTTTTTATACATACAGTTTCATGTTAGAGCGAGAGCGCTCTATGTAAAAAAAAATCATATTTTATTAAATCACATGGGTTTGTATTAGCTTTGTTTCGAAAAAAGAAGAGAAACTCTTTTAGAGCGAGAAGGCTCTTTACAATTGGAAGCGCAATACTTTTTCTATTGAGAAAGACATTTTCAATTATTTATTTAAACATAATTTCACCTCTTTAAATTGCTCGTTAATTAACACAATTAATGATTGTTAGATGGTGAACATAATATAATTATGTAAAATATTATAAATAGCGTACACTAATAATGTATTATTGAGGGTAAACGTTACACTTTCACAGGTTGCTTATGATTTTAAATCACAGAAATAGCATCTTCTTTTGAGGGAGCTAACGATTGCGGGATTGTATCGGCTATCCTTTGTCAATTGTGGTGATGTATTACCATTTGGTCACCAAGGTTTTTGCGTGTTTATTTTTTGTTTTTTCCCTTATTAGCTTGCTAGTAATCTCGCTCAACTCTTGTATGTTGAGAAGATTATGGTTTCGCTTGAAGGGTCCGCCGAATCTATTTGATTCGGCTGTCGGTTTTGGGTAGCCATCAGCCATGGCTCGTCGGGGCTCCATATGAGCCGTCGCACAATTCAACATCTGCGGCAGAAGCTGTTGCGATGTAATGTACCGGTGGTACGTCTATAACAGACAGTTATCAACCTGTTAAGTGGTTGAAGCAGTTGCTAGGCTGGAACTGTTATCCGCCTGGTGGTCCGTTTTAACGGAACTAACGGTGCCCAATTAAGCTCTGGCAATGAAGCTTCGAGCCTAATCATCGGTTGCTGAAGAATAGTGTCTTCTGGTTACCAGGAAAGTTCTCCCCCCTCCCAAAGAGAGTCCATCCTGGATTTGGTATTAAATTATTTGAATAATTTACCGGTAACTGTTTTTTAATGAAATTAAAGAAACTGTGGCGCTCGGCTGTGCAATGCAACGCATGAATTTGACATTTTCAACCCACATTTCATTTTTTTGTAGGTCTGTTCGATTGGCCTATCGGAACGACAACAATAGCCGTGTTCCTTTGAAGGTGGCAAAGTACTCATGAGTACTTTGCTAGCCATTTTCAACGGAACGCATGAAATTGGTTTTCCTACAAACCTCATCTACTCGCCATGAGAGCACGAGTAGTTCATAGTACTAGATTATTGTTTGCATCTACTCATGAGTATAATTCTCCACCTCCAAAGGAACAAGGCTAATGATACAAAATTCGTACATTTAGTTTCGATCGGATACAATGCTAGAGCTGAATACTTTTTAAGATCAAGTGTTTTTGATTTAAACTAGTACAGTAGGAATAGAACAGTGTACCCCTTTCTCAACACATTTTGAGAACTCTTTTTTACTAATCTTTTTATTTTTGGCTATATAAACTTTTTATCCAAGGGTTAAGAGCTTCGGTGGTGCTACAAATTAAATGTACAATAATTCACTTTGACATCATTTCGTAGATGAAATTATTCAATGCTCAAAACAGAAATATTTATCTCAACAAATAGTATTTTATTTCTATCAAAGAAAAGTAAATTAAACAGCGGGACAGAAATAAAAAAAAATCATGTCCAACGCATGAATTGAAAAATAAAAAAATGTCACCAGATCAGAGTGATTCAGTGCGACTCTTATATGAAGAATCTATAGCAAAGCAAAACTTATACGCTAAAGCCAACCGAGGAGGCACCCCACAAATCACAATTTGTGTGCGGAAAAAATGCAAGCATGCGGCGACCAAGCAACCAACGTCAATTGGAGTGCATAGCTTCGCTATGTATGGCTTGGCTACTATGTACATATACATACCTATAAGAGGGGTGGTGGTGGCAAACTGGAGGTGGTATGGTTTGTTCTATTTATTCTTGTGGGTTAAAGGAAATTATGTACAACGTCTTTGATTAATGGAAATCATTTCATACTAGTATAGTAGTAGATATACTCGTATGTATGTACATATGTATGTAAATATATCTAAATTTGCTCTCAAGGTCCATAGTCTTCTCAATATTTTTATCTCAACTCGTTGGATATGATTAAATGATTAAGATTTCTCTTGTCATTTGTTATCGGAGGATCTTATAATGGGAAAACTATATCTTCATACAAAGGAAACATGCTTTACCTTCTAGTACAAAAAATCGATAAATTAATTTAAAGCTGCTGAGAGATTAGAATAAAGTTCAGTAAAATATCACAACATGCTAAGGTTCTCATTGGTCGTTGAACTTTTCTTTTCAATGAGGATGCATTTTGTTTAATTGTTGAAGATATCCAGTTGAAGACAGACAGTTGTAACAGATGAGTGTGAGCTGAAATATGTAGCATATGGACGAGGAATTTCCCGGAAGTCCATTGTTTGTGGAAATCCTGCTTCTAGCGAAGGCTATGATGCCACCAAATAAACTATTCACAATGACCCTCTGTATGTACGTTTTAGTACACAATTCTATGCAGTCGTAAGTTCTCAAAAGTAGCAGCCACACCCTGCAACTAAAATTACAAAAAAAAAAAAAACACATACATTTATATTTAAGGAAACAGTTCCACTTCATATCCTTTGTTTCCCTGCCACCACTTGAGGAGAGTTGTTTTTTTTTTTTTGTTTTTGTAATGTTTTTCCAAAAATGAGCTGTTTGTGAGTTTCATTTATGGTGCACCAACCTACAAAATGAAAAATAGTAAAAAAAAAAAACAAAACCATATGAAACATGCAAATAATAAGAATAATCAACCCTAAAAACAAGAGGGAGGGGTCGCACTACCATAATATTTCGTCCAGATGGTGAGTTTATGTTCCGTGTGTACTTTTAAGCAGCACCATACAAGTATAGATTGGTATATACTGCTGCTGCCGCTATGGAAGCATGAGTGACGCTCTCTTAAAATAAACATTACTAATTAGTATTCAACTTGTCCACTTACATAGCATACCATACCCGATATGAATGTGTAAAATGAATTAATAAAATGATTCCTCTTCAATTCAATTTAAAACTGTACACAACCCTTTCTCAGTCTATCCATCCGTCCTCATCATATCTATATCGAAAGTCGGGTCACGTCTTTGTAAACAACACAAATTTGAAATTTGAAAAATTAAAATTTGTTGTGGCTGAGAACAATTGAGGACGAATAAATTTGTACCAGCAGTTCAATTTAACATAGATGTCTATGAATACTTTAAAAAAAAATTGTAAAACTTTAATTTTCCTAATTTTTTTTTATTTGGCGAAAACATATTCAGGTCATAACAATCCATATTCAAGCTCTGAGTGCAGTTTATTCATGTATCTGAAGTTGGTAGAGCAAATAAAACAGTCCAGTGCTTATACTTGTGGTGTTATTACCTTACAATTAAATCAAGTGCTCCAGTTAGTACCTATTTTAGGGCAAATAAATTGTTCTGCTAACTTGATTTTATGTGTATAATTTGAACATATATTATTTTAAAACTCCGAAATGTGAAGATTCTAGAATTTACCGGAAAAAAACTTAGAATTGTTCAGCAATACATATTGGAAAAAGTTCGGAATGTTTTGTTTTCATTATTCACTCCGTTTTAAGCCTAGTACCCTGCTGATGCGAAACGAAATTTTTCGGTGGTCTCCAACACGACAACGAAATGGTTACGGAAACCACAACGAAAAAATGACAACTGAAAGTCTGGTGTCACACCAATAACAAAAAAAAAAAAATAACACATACGCAAAAAAATCACAGAAAGCCATACTGCAATGAAAGATACAACAAATACAAACACAAAAAAATTGTGTGAGTGGCGGGACTCACGGTTAATATGTGTAAACATCAACGTGCGCGGATTCAAAACGGACTTGTTTTTGCTTGAAGGGGATCTTAAGATTTTGTTCACTGAACGCACCCATCCTAGTATGCAAATCGTAACGTTGCACACGAACGTTCACGTTTCACTCTACCGCCAGCATAGATGTTTACACATCAAAAACCTCAAATGTCACTTTTCCGCACACAATTGAGTGCGAAAAAAGAGTGGAGACCTCTCCAAATAGTCTGCTACAATTTATTAATTTCGCTCATCGAACAGCGAACTGCAAAACGAAAAGGAGGACGAAATTTTTCGTTTATGATTTCGTTGTCACTTTTGTATGGGATTTTTTGTTTCGCATCAGCAGCGTACTAGGCTTTACCGCTATACTCTAGAGTTTGCCAATTATTGCGGTTGTCTACTGAAACAAACGTCAGCTTCACACAAGCCGCAAACAATCGTAGTATAAGTCTATGACGAGACGCTTCGTTTGCAGAAGGCTTCAATATCGTTTTATTTTTGACAAAAAAGAAGCCTGCTGAGCCCTATTTCATAAAAATTGACAGGTTGGTGACAGTTCATCAAATATTGACAGGTTGTCAGAAAAATTCAATGACAAATTCGTCATGACACAATTTTGTCATTGTTATATACTGACACATTTGTCGTCAATCAGCAACAACATGGTTCTGTGTTCCACTTCCAAGCAAATGTAAGAAATTGGGTTTTAGCACGTAGAGAGTAGTTTCTCTTTGTGGGATGCCGTAAATTGTCCACCAATTCTCGATAAAATATATTCCTCGGCTGTTTTTCCAACAGGAAATTAGTTTTTTAATTGAAAGCCATTTAACGCGTCAAAATCATTGTTTATTCTCAGTTTAAAATGTCGAGGGCGCCAGCGCGGCGGTGTATAACACTTAGTTCTAACTGAGAATCGTCATCAGACTCACTTGCAAAAAATATTATTTTGCATTTTAGCTCAAATTCTGACTTTTCATTGTCAACACTTCACGGTAACTGAGTTTCCTGTCAGAATTTTCACTTAAATACTAACAAAGATGTAAATTGTATATTTTTTTTCATCTTATAAAAGGAGTTGCCAGCACAAATTTCGTCGACAATTGTCAAAAAATACTTGACAATTTATTCATTGTCATGACAATTTTTTTATGAAACGAAAAGTTGACAATTGTCGGTTATTTTCCGACTATTCTACAAAATTGTCAAATTGTTGAATGAATAACTTTATTGATACTTATTTTGTGGAACATAGACATATACATTTTTTTTACATTCAACTGCAGAATATATTCTTGTCGACTTAGAATTGTTTATAGAATAGAACAATTTATTGTCAAGTTGTAAATTAACAAATTGTCACCTTTCACCTGTCGCAATTGTCAATGGCGCATATTCATAGTCACTTTTAAACTCCAGTTTATCTTAGACTGGGGTTTAGTCAATGTTATTTAGATAGGATAAACCAAGGTCTAAGATAAACTGGAGTTTAAAAGTGACTATGAATATGCCCCAATGTTTATGAAATATGGTGCTGGTGTTCCGGGCGAAAGTTAATCCCGATAACATTTTGTCGGCTACTTCTCCGTCTTTTCATTTTTGATTTCGATGAACACTTGATACACAAGCCAGATCTACAACTGAGACCTATTTCCTCTTCGACAAACGTTCCATGCTATCAACTATCAAAACACATAGGACAAATTTTGAAAAACATAGTAAACGAAAATCTTAACATTAAGAACTCATTTCAACTAAAAACTCAATTAGAAGGCATTGTTTTAGAGGAAGATGATTTTCTAGTTTCTTTTGACGCTGTTTCACTCTTCACGAACATTCCGACTTACCTCGCTATAAAAATAATAATGAAGAAGTGGGACACAATAAAAAACTTAACAAAAATACCAAAAACACAGTTTTTAAGAATTCTAGAATTTTGTCTGAAAGATAACAACTACTTCAAATTCCAAGATAAAATATACAACCAGACTTTTGGTATGCCAATGGGAAATCCGCTCTCCCCCACAATAGCTGACATCATTTTGGACGATTTAATAGAAAAAACAATAGAAGAACTTAAAAATGAAAAACAAATTAACATCAAATTCATCACCAAGTACGTAGACGACGTGTTTGCTATCATTAAAGAAAAAGATAAGGACGAGATCTTGAATTACCTGAACCATTACCACACAAAACTTAAATTCACAGTTGAAATAGAACAAAACCAAAGCTTACCCTACCTAGACATCAGAATTTACAGAACAAGAAATAAAATTAAATTTAACTGGTATTCTAAAATTACAGCATCTGGCAGAATGATTAATTTCCTCTCTACTCAACCCTTACAACAAAAAATTAACACTGCAAACAATTTTATCAACAAAATAATAAATATAAGCGATACAGAATTCAAAGAAGAAAACATAAAAACAATTAAAACAATTTTACACATGAACAATTTTCCACATTACTTAATAAATAATTTAATTAACAAGAACATCAATAGAACTAACGAAAACAAAAATTCTCAACAAAATCCAGAAGTTGGCAACACTATGCGGTACTATGGTATTGCATACATTCCAAATCTTACTGATAAGAGAAACTTAAATAAAATAATAAATAAAGAAAATGTGACATTTGCTCACAAATCAAACTCAACAATAAGACAACTATTCACCAACACAAAAACCAAAATAGAAAAAGAACAACAACATGACATCATTTATAAAATTGGGTGCAATGGCAAGGAAGGGGAGACGTGCAATCTGATCTACATTGGGACAACTAAGAGATCACTGGAGACGAGATTAATCGAACACAAAGCTGATATTCGGAACAAAAGAGAATCCACTGGGTTATCACAGCACATACTAGAAACTGGACACTCCGCAGACTTTGATAACACAGTAATAATGGACAAGGAAAAGAGAACAAATAATAGGTACACACTTGAAAGTCTACGTATACAACAAAATATAGACAAAACAATGAATACACAGGAAGATAGAGACAACACAATAGCTAGTTATTCTCTTGCATTAAGAGCGGTGTAATTTTCAATTCGATTTAAATTGCTTTACTTTCATTTAGTTTGTCTCAAGTGCTGTGCTGTAGGTTTTTTATTTAATTTTGTTTATTTATTTTCAAATAATTTTAAATAATTCATTTTTATTTTAGAAAATTCAAAAATTAAGAATTGTCATCGTTCAATAATTATTATTAAATGTAACAAAAGTTTTATTCATGTAAGTTTAATTTATAAACAAATTTAAAAGTGTACCCAAATTGTTAATCGTAAGTTTCTATATACAGATTTAATAAACTACCCCTGATGAAGTCGAGAAATTACGACGAAACGTAGGGAAAAGTATGAAATAAAGTTTTATTTGCATATGAAAGGAAGTGACCAAAAAAGCCCGATTTAACTTAACAATCATAGTTCAAATAATTGGTCAAATTATTATTAATTCACTTGATATTTTTGTTAGTTTGTTTATTTATTGACTAAAAAAAATAATAAAGTTTAATGATTTTCGGGCTGTTCTACTCCTTTTTGATTCTAATCGACTATGAATACATGAACTTCCTAAGTTTACACACACACCACTGGAATGTCGCCTTTTAACAAAATGGCTTCTTGAAGCATTCAGAACTTCTGATTTTGACAAGTAATCCGACGAAAACTTTCAGCCCAATTCTAAACATTCCCCGGGAGACGTGTTCTCTCGGGAGTAGTAGTACCTACTCTTATTCCGAATTCCCCGAGAGAAATTCCCGGGAATTTTTTATTTAGAATACGGGAGTAGGGAAAATGGAAACATTTCCCGGGGAATTGTCATTTACAATTGGGCTGTTTATATATATTTATATGGATGCGTTCCTCGTTTACTACTTTATGAAATTAAAAACAAGAAATAGGAAACAGTCCGAAACTGTAACGCGGAACATCCAAGCGAAAACGACAAAACATCGATCGAACTAGTTCGCAAGATCATAAGAAATAGGTCATACTTGTGTACGTCGAGTCGTCTTGTTGAATGGACGAGGGAAGGTTAGATGGCACTGGCAATCTTCTTTCATCCGCGTGTGGCTACGACCGGCATTGATAGTAATAAAAAGGGGACACATACAAACTTGTACTTGCAGCGAGGTGAGATTATAAATAAAATAAACTCGCATAAACACTAGTCGAACACGAGTAGCATAGATAAATTTTCTCAAAAATTGACTTGAGCACAAAATGTAGGAAAATTATTTAAAATAATCATTTTGTTTATCTGATTTCAAAACGTAAACAAAGACAATTTGTTTTAAATACCCCATCAGCTTGTGCGCAGCTTAATTTGGCGATCATTGCAGATGTTCACCTATACAAAACTAAAATAAATAAAAGATACACAAAGGTGAGATAAATTGTTGGCATTTTGTTTGAACTTCTAGTTAGTCAATTGAAAAATTGCAACGAATCGGTTTGCTTTATCTGTTTTGTTTGGTGCAGCTAAATGCCAAATTTTTATATCTCTTGCTGTGTGAGCAAGAAATTAACAAACAGGTTAATGTTAAATCTTACAAAATATCAAGAGAATTGAATAATATCAATGATGATACTACGAGTACATTGTTCATTAATATTGTGTTGGACTTTATTGTTATCATTTCATACTGCATTAGAAGTGTGCGTTTTTAATGTCTTAACGGTCCAAATTAGCATAGAGAATTTATTTTAATATAACGATTAATATTTAGTGCTTGTTATTATTATAGTACGTAATTGTAAGCCAGTTAAGACAAAAAGTCATAAATACTGCATTACCGACACCAAATTTCATTTTGCCAAATTATTTGTATGGAAACGTCAAATTATCTGAGCTTTTTAATCAATTGATTTTTTTTTTATAAACAAAAATGGATGAACAATGTCTTGGAAGTGAATTTGTTGGCCGATCAGGGACTTAGATTTAAGTTTTGATTTTATTTTAGACTAATTTGTTGCATTTTTTAATAATTTTCTTAAGAATTTGCCTTTCATCGGTCGTGAATTAGTTGTGACAATCTTAATTTTTTTTTGTGTGTCATGTTTTCCATTTTTCTGGAGTTTTTGGTAAATTCATATGAAGTTAGCCAAAAAAAAACATGCAAAAAAAAAAAACAAATAAAAAACATAGAAAACACCGCAAAACAAAATTAAAACTCTCACAACTAATTCACGGTTGATTAACGGCAAATTATTAAGCAATAAAAGTTTTTAACCTTTTTTTAAAGGGCGCTTCACTAACTTTATTCATAGAAAACATAGAAAACATCGCACAACAAAATTAAAATTGTCGCAACTAATCAAAAACTACCAAACGGCATTATTATTGGCGCTTCACTAACTTTATTCAAATGTAGCAATTTAGCGGAAAAAAAACATAGAAAACATCGCACAACAAAATTAAAATTGTCGCAACTAATCAAAAACTACCAAACGGCATATTATTAAGTAGTGAACCAATCAATTTAAGAAGTGATTACCCTTTTTCGAGAAGCAGCAAAGCAGCAAAAAAAAAAACATAGAAAACATGGAACGACAAATTCGAAATTATAAGAAATAATTAACGACATTAATGGGAAATTATCCACCTATACACTTTTAGATCGGTGAACATTTCTTCGCTAAGCTGACACTCAATGGAACCGCATAGCTTATTATTTTATATTTTTTAACAATTGATGACAATCAAGGCAAATACCTAGCTGTCAACTTAAAATGAGAGAGATAGTATAACAATTGTTGCGACTATATTTTTTTTTTCTTCTAAATATCTAAGTGTAATTAAAAAATTCCGCAACTTTAGCTTGAAATTGTGTTTTTTTTTTTAATGCGCAGTTTAATTTTGTATTTTCTCTCGTGGTTATTGCCAACAAGTTTATAGAATTAAATGTTAAGTACTAAATGTTGAAATGTTTAAATTAATTTTCAATTATTATTCAACTAAAAACTAAGGTCGCGATTGGGGTTGTTGATTAGCAATCGAATCGAAAATTATTGTATATTATTGTGTTACTGAATCGATTGTTCTATTGTTAATAAATACATCGAGAATATTGTGAATATATGTACCAAATTTCAAATTTGACAGTTGGTTGATATTTAAGTATCAATAAGTTAAGTGTGCTGAGTGTTGTTGGGTGAAGGTGGCAGTTTGTTTCATACGCTTGTTTTGCTAGCTTATAGTGTAGTATAAAAGTTAAAGTATGCCTCCAACTGTAAAATCTGTAACTTAAAATTGAAAAGGAATGAAGTAATGATTGAATGTGGTGATTGCTTGGGGTGTTTTCATACACAGTGCATGAATATTCATGATATCGAACTTTTTATAAAAAGTGGTAAATCTTTTCGTTGCAATTCATGTACTTGTCTACGACATTCCATAAATGCTGAATGCCCCCCACAACCCGCTGCAGTGGTACCTACGAACACTGTAGGAAACGGGATTAACTTTAACTCGTTGACTGCTGATCTCTGTTCATCCTCTCTAATCCAACACCATCAACAAGAGGATATAGAAACTGTTTCGCTCGCACTTATATACAAGGAACTCTTAGAGCTGAGAAAAGAAAATAGCAAGATCTTGTCTACTCTTCGTGAACTGAAGACTTCCAAAATCGGTTTGCAGACTCAGCTCGAATTGATGCAGAAAAAAGTAAATACCCTGGAACAAGCTCAAAGAGAAAATATACAATTGAAATAGTTGGCCTTCCTTATGTAACTAACACCAATGCATTATGTCAATCTCTTAAGCTTTTTTTTCCTGGGCTTGATGAAAATATTACCGAGGAGCAAATTGATAAGGTTTACGTCAAAAAAAGTCAATTTCTCTAAACTCAAGTCGTCTCATTCGATTGATCGTAGTAGGGAAGACAGTAAATGCAACATTGTTTGCGTTAAATTTGTCTCCCATCAAATTTAACAAAAACTCATGAGGAAAAAAAAGGACTATATCAATCGTCTAACTGGTAAATTGTTTGGGAATGAATTCGATAATAACAGAATTTATTTAAATGACAGTCTGTCAGCCTATACGAGGGAACTGTGGAAAGGTGCTGCGGATGTGAAGAAAACTAGAGATTATAAATATTTGTGGTTTAGAAACTCTACATTGTTTATGAGAAAAAAAGAGGCTGATAAACCCATTATTATTAATTGCAAAGAAGATTTACAAAAACTCATTTAGAATGTCTTTCGAACACTTATGTAAATAATTTTTGTTCTCTAGATTATATTAATTTTCTGTGTAATTTTAATTTTGATATACTGCAGTGTTTTTCATAATTGCTCGCTTTATCCAAACCATTTCTATATTATTCATCAGAATATACAAAGTCTTCTACCTGGTTTTTTATTTACTACATATTAACATAGATATGGCAGGTTGAATGAAGCTATTTAGAATGAGTTCGCTCTTAACACAAATTATCTTCGCAATATCCGGATTATCTTCCATAAGCCCCCAACCAAACATCCATTTGCCTTTATTTTACTACAACCTTCATTCTGATTAACATTTGAATATTGTTTTCTATTAAATGGCAGATAAATTTAACGAAAGACATTCTAACTTTTTATTTGTACAACTTTCAAACGCATCGACAGCGATCGAGAGTTATAGTCAACATCAAACGTGGGTGAAATCGACAAATTTCGATAGTAAACAATCGACAATCACAATATGTATTTTCGTTTACTTGCCCAAAACTGGCAATTTATACCAAATCGTACGCGTACTTAAAAAAATCACAATTACGAAAGAATATAATAATTTGTAAAAATATACAGTAATCGACTATCGATGATTGAAATAAGTCATTAATCGATCAATTAATCGCAAAAACCACAATGGGGGCGTAACTGCTGTACAAAAACGTAACATACACGAAAAACATAATGTAAAGTACATACATATACTTTTTTAATGATTTAAATCAGTGAATCTAAGTGACACAACATTATAAATAAATCTCAACTGCATATAGACAAAATATCATTTCATAGGTATTTTTCCAAAATAAAACATTTAAGAAATTTATATATTTTTTCTTGTAGGTAGTTGTGTACAGCTATGAATGACAGATATGTAGATATATCAAAATACATGGCGAGCTTAACATATTTCATAGGAATCGCCTAACGCCTAAGCAAATAAAAAGTTGTGAATCCGGTAAAATATCAAAAATACAAGTTTTTAATTAACAAAATGTAGAAAATATTAAATTTCAGATCTGCATTTGGACCACACAACCTTTCACAAATGTTAAAAAAAAATAATTACCAATAATTTATTCATACAGTTTTTCTAGATTTTGAATTTTGATATACTTATATTTTTCAAATATAAAGTCAATAATGAACGTGGAAAAAAATATCAACTTGACTTCATAACACGTTTTTCTCTATGGCTCTGCCGATGAATAAATCTCTGCATATTTGGTGAAATAGGTTATAACAGTGTTGGCAACCTTTTTCTAATACAGGGTGTCCGACGGGAAGGTATACTAACTTTACTTTGTTTTGTTTTGCTGCCATTTTGTTAAACATTAGTCTTGACAGTTCATATTTGGCAGTCGTGAAGGAGACAAGTGGCAAATTTATCATGGAAAAATATTCGATAAACCAACGTGTTTTAATCGTTAAAACATTTCATCAAAATCAATCATCGATTACTGTGACGATGAGAAAGTTACGTGAAATTTTTGGGAGAAACAACGAGCCAACAAAAAGCACTGTTTATCGTGTAGTAAATGATTTCTGGGCAATGGAAAACTCTCAAATTATTCATCAGTCACCTTTGCATCCATTCAAAGTTACAGTCTGGTGTGCAATTTGGTCGGGAGGAATCATTGGAGAATGTAATGACAAATGTGCTCAAAAGGGCTCGCATTTGTGAGACTAACAGAGGCGGACATTTACCTAATATTGTATTCCATACATAATTGCCGACATTAAATAAAACATTTATCAATATAAGATCTATTTTCTTTCATTTAATCAAAAATTATAAACAAACAAAGTAGTATACCTTCCCGGCGGACTATTAATGTTTTGAGAAACGGCACCGGCACCGGTCTTCAAAACAGTAGCCATCAGTTATTGATTGGCAAGTTATTTAGGTCGCTTTTTATGCTGTAGCATCTTTCTCGCAATTCGAAATCCGTTCGTTGCTGATAGAGAGGGAAAGAAAAAAATAATAGAGAGAAAAGACAAATACAAGAATATACAACTCACTGGTCACTGCAATGTCTGGTGTTGCATTGAAATATCGGGCAATTTCCTCCCACCAGTGTATGCGACCGTATGGTGTTATAGAGCATTGACGTCGCTAGCCAACATAATATCACACAACAAATCAGTTTTAAATTTAGTAAAGCGTTTGGCCCGAGTTGAATTCTCTTTTTATTCTTTTGGTGGCACTTTCTGTCCTTGTAAAATTTTAGATTTATTGTTAATTTTGATTCAACACTTAAACACAACAAATACTTCAATAAACTTGAAAATATTAATAAATAAATCAGCAAACATGTGCTCAAAAGCCATACTCATATTTGCTATCCGACGTTTGGTTTAAATCACAAATTTAAACCGACGTAAACCGAATGTCATTTTTTGCTTAAACGGGGTGAATATTACCAATTTAAACGAGATTTTGTCATTTAAATTCTATCGGTTTACTTCGGTTAAGTTTCGTCGGTTTAAGGACTTTTAAACCGAGTGTGAATATTACGGCGGTAATTATATTCGTAAATTAAAAATTCAGCGTGATTAGTTTGGGGGATGATAACATATATTTATATATTTTCTAAATTTTATTCTAAGTGTCTCCTGGAAATAATTTTTTTCTGTTTTAAAATCTATTTATTGAGGTACATATGTATATACATATTGGTTTTATAGCAAAACTATGAACATTTCAATTGAAAAATTATTCCCAAATATGTAGATAGAGAATTCTGGGAACATTTTTCTATTAAAATTCAGTCTTTTGATTTAAAAGCTCACACTCGTCAATAAACAATAAGTTCATTTTTATGTAAATAAGTAGGTATTAATTTGTTCATGATGAAAATTAATCAACATAAATCAACCACCAACCAGAGTGAAAATCATAAAGTTCAATTTCTATGTGTATAGTAAATACTTCAACATTTCCCCTACCGCAATCACTTTGTTTTGAACTTTCAAATGAGAATTTTTGTCTGTCTTAAAATTTAGATGAAACGTGAGCAAACGTCACTAAAAAGTCATCTTACTTTTAATGACAGCTGAGCAATCAGAAGCTCCAAAAATTCAGAATTCTGAAAATTCAGACATAAAAGGTAATGCGTTGAACGCGCCCATTGAAATAAATTTTGTAAATCCCTTTTATTAGATTATAATGTTGTCTGATATTTGATATGAAAAATAAATAAATAACATTAATCAGCCTTATTGTGAGTTTGTCCCGAAAAATATTTCACCTTAAAATTTTTTGTTCGACCGGAATTTGAAAATCTATTGTGAGTTTCGCACGAACGAAATTTCATTCGCCTACAAAAAAAAGTGAAAATAATATTACATTCCGCCCGAAATGAATGTTCACAATAAGGGGAATTTTTTCATCATGAAATTTCGGATGAAACTCACAATAGGCGAAAAGTGAAATGTCAAATTTTCCGGGTGGAATGTTGTTCGGGTGAAATTCACAATAAGGCTGAATAAATAATTTAATCCGATTCACACACGTCCTGAGGCCGGTTACGGTACCATTGGCAACCGCAAATTGATAAGCGGACACTTCGCCACCAGCGATTGATTGCTGGATCTTTAAGTTCGCCAGTGTGGGCAGTCTTATTAATCTCCATGTAAATAAACTAAGACAGGCGAAAGTTTCGTTGTCATTCGGAAGAATTCGCGTTGGTTTGGGAGAGCCCTAACACTTATTACCGAAAAGTCCTGCTTCGGCCTGAAGCATAAGCGATTTTCAAATTATATTTTGCCGCTATCACAATAAAATACCACAACTCTCTATATAAATTGGGAGCTTAAAATTAATTCATATCCATTTCACCACTTAGTAATTGCTTGCTAATTATAAATACATACAAATAGGTATACAATAGATATAATATATATTATGTACACTTAACGTTGGTTGTAGGCCAACAAACCCATTGATCGTTAGCCAATCCATAAAATAAATTACACGAGTAAATTTATTATGAAATAAACAACTGAATGTAGAGTAGGTATTCCATAACTGGTTTTTGCAGCTTTCGCCACTATAATTTTCCACACATTCCATTTTAAGCCGTTTTTTTTTTTTCATTCAAGTTAAATGTTTTATCAAATAACGAAGCCAACAATGATTGTTGTATGTTACTACTAGTAAATGTTATTTTTTTTATTTCCATTGCTTACAACAACTTTAAATAAATACAATTTTACATTTATTAAAAGATTTATGATGAATTTAGAAAAAATATCGGAATAATAAATCTGTGTTTTTTAAAAAGTTTGCAATTCAAAACTTCACTTTGTCCTGTATTCATAAATTTGTGTATTCGAAAAATAGAAATAAAATTAATGGCGCAACAGCTTGTGAACGTAAACTCTCAACCATTACCGTGTGCTCAAGTAGTTAGAATACAGGTGACCTACAATTTTCTGTCATTTCCAACAGCTAGGGTTTAATAATCTACAGACTTAAAAGATGGAAATAGTGAAATATTATTCCTACCATTTATATGTAAGGCGGTCTCTCGTCATATCCACCGCCTTGAACCCTTTCCGATGATGTAAAAAATTAAGTGTGAATCAAGCACAGAACCGTTAATCACGATTTCGTTTGTGGATCAAAAACCAAAACAAACATACAAAAAAAATTCTCTACCTTGCTCACTCCTAGCCTCAAGCAATCTTTATTAATATCTTCATATCAGAAATAATTTCAGCTTAATTCATTAAAATAAAAGAAGCTTTGCAAAATGGAAAAAAACATTAAAGTAAACTTGATCTTGATATTTTTCACTTTTCCACCTGAAAATCTGTCATTTTAATGAAACCATTACATCCACTATTATATACGTATTATATTCCACATAGTACAAGTCATTGATTTATTTAAAAATTCAAACATTTCAATTCCCCTAGTAGTCTGCCATCGTTTCGTTTTAATGTAGGTAATCACGTTATTTCCTTAAATTGTTAAAGCCCCAAAAGACAAAACAATTTAATGCAGGCGACTGCCTCGCACGTTTTCATTTTCATTTTCGTTTGGCAATTAAAAGCTTTTGTATAGAATGAATAAGGAAAGCGAAAAGCAATTCTAATATAAATTATTATTGAAATCGATGGAAACAATTTGAATTGAGTTTTCTTGTGTCGATGAGTTGAAGACTCACTCTGAAAGGCAATGGCAATGGATATGTCTTGATTGAATTTCTTTTGATATATGCCAAAGCCAGAGTGTTAGAGATGATAAAGTGGTTACGTTTGGTAGATCGATATATGAGCAGGTACATACATGTATGTAGGTATATGTATATACCATAATATCCATACGTGAAGCAATTTCATTGTTGATTGCTGCTTTTATGCACAGAGTTAAAATTTCAATTTCTCAAACGATGCTGCACGCACTTGTGTTTTATGATTCATGTATAATTTTATGAATAAATTAACAGTTTTGCTTTCGTTTACGCAAATGAATTCCGACAGTGAGAGTGAATTGCATGTAAAAAGAAAGCGTGTAATGTAAAATGGAATAAAAAATTGATTTGAACAAAAAATATCAAGTCGTTGGTTTAAATTATTTAGCATTTTCAATATATATCTCACTTAAAGTTAAAGGTCTTCTGTACATATTCGATGCTAGAAAACTTGGTGCTACTACTATGTATTTTCAAATTGATTTTATTTGTTTGCGGATTGGTTTTGGTGCCACCAAACCAACAAATTTAGTCTCAACAAAATCAAAAGGACTTTGATTTGTATTAATGTTCGAGGGCGGGGCTACCTATTTTACATAAAAAGGAAGAAATACATTTGAAGGGAGAGATGCAGAATTAGCAATCTCAAGAGCTCCCGATATAATATTCTTTTGTTCCTTCAAAGCAATTCAATGTTCCAGCATAAATTTGAACTACCTGCCCATATTGTTGAAGTGACAGAACAATCTGCCATATTTTATCTTCATCGGATGTTAACCTAAAAAATGAAGTACTTTACTTCTTGTCTTATCTGTAATTAAGCTTGTGATAAGTCAAATTGCACTTTTGCATGCAGTTAATTCTCAACGACTTCGTGACTTCAATTGTTTTTTTTTCGGACTACTTTTAGCTAAGTTTTTAGTTGTTTTTAGCCAATCAGAGTAAGTCGACTACGTAGAAACTACATTAGTGAATGCGCCCATTGCATATACACACTTCATGCATGAGTCTTCAATCATTTATTTTTAATTAAATTTCTATGCGAAAATGCGTCTATGCTTGATCAAGCAATCATTCTCAAATATACATTATTTCAATTCTGGCTATCTGGTTGAACAAAAATCAAAACTTTTTGATTTTGCTTCAAGCATACACACAATGTATGTGTGTTTCATTTTTACTAATACACTCTCTATGCATGACAAGTATTTGAACAATGTATATCCCGCTTTTATAATATTTCAATTGTTAGATCATTGATACTTTTCATTCACTTTATATGTGAATTGGTTGAGCCAAAAAGAAAAAATTCTATAGGGCCTGTTGCGACAAGGGGTAGGCAGTTAAAATATCAACAAAGAAAAAAAGAACAATCAAAACAGGGCCCTACACACCGTCAATGTTACCTGTCAATATTCAAATCTATCATGAATTCCATCGTAATCGGAAACTTGTTACGAATCCCGAAAAAAGTATCACAGAATCCATCGTACTGGAAAATCTCATACAAATTGCCATTACGAACGGATTCTGTGATAGTTTTTTTCCGGGATTCGGAAACATTCCGATCATGATGGAATTCGTGATAGGGCTGATTACTTGAACGAGTCGCGATTCCAGGTAACATATTGATCGTTAGCAAGCACTTCAATGTTTATCACAAGTAATATCGATAGGTACATTGACGAAACTCATAATTATTTTGATTTTCTTGAATGTTCACTGAGAAAAAATATTGAAGGTGTATAGGGTTTATCATTTTAATGGTGGTATTTGTTTACAAAATCTTCATTAAAATCCGTAACCTCACACAAATTATTAGTATCCATCGTCTTTGAAGTTCATGAAACAAGTAAACAGAATTTAAGCAAAATCATTGTCAATGTTCATTATAATTTATTTTATTTATTTTCATCAATGTTACCTGACAAAAAAATAGGTCAATGTTACCTGACAAGTAACATGGATGGTGTATATGATTAGAATAATTATAAAAATTTGCATCAAAGCAGTCACTTATTTTGCTTTTTTCATTACCAAAATTAGAAAACAATATAAAGTATGCAGGTACCTACTTTTAAATCATGGACCATATTTCATAAATGTAGCTCCATTACAAGAAAATAAAATGTAAGTCAAAAATCACATTATTTTTTCCTCCGTAGATCAGGTAAAACATTTCCCCTCAATAAAACACCCTAAGACCATAGATGTTTGTATGGACTCTTTTGATTAATGGTTACCATGACAGTTTAAATATTTTTGTTTATTGTTCTTTTCGATAAATGCGGGCCTTAACATGATGCAGATTATTGCCCCAGCTTTTTTTGAGTATAAATTTGTGTTTTTTTTTTTGCTTTACTGTAGGTAGTAGATTTTTTAACATCCTACAATAGATAGGTATATTGTGAAAACCGCAATAATTGGACAATACAGCCCTTACACGGCCAATATTACTGCGCAGTGTTCCATATTGAGCAATATCATTGTAAGGGCCCCCATAAGTAATTATTATTTTTCTTCTTTTCTTTTTTCCTTCCCATACTCATGGGTCGAGAAACAACTTTTAAATCTGGACAAACGATCCTCTCGTCGTTTTTCTTTTTTATTATTTGGGTGTATACTACGCCTAATTTAGTGACTTTTTTCAATATAAAATACCTATCTCTTAAGCAGAGGGTGGACGAGTCTATTTGTTGGATAAATATGGACAAACTATGGGAAATAGGTATTTATTGTAGGTATATTTTATAGATCAAAACATTACAGGGTGATTTTCATTTGGAGGTTTGAAATTAAAAAAACACCGCCAAGTACCTATTACAGAAGTACAATGTATTGTATTTGATTTATTTTATCCATTAACTACCTATAGAAATCAAATCACCTACCTATAGCTTTTTCAAAATTATGAGAAATATTCAGTTGCTTATGTACAGCCATGGCCAAAATAATAGCAACACTTCTTACTTTTAAGTAATAATGTATGTTGCACTTTAGATAGGTGGAAGAGTGAAAAAATGTCTGCATTATACCAACGGTAGTTATATCATCAATCTATTCTACGTATAATCTTCCCAGTAAACAAAAGGCATTAGTCATATTCTGCAATAAGTTGATTGCAACTACAAAATTAGCTGGCCAAAAAAATAGCAACATATTAAAAAAATCTTACAAAAGTTAGCTTGTTGATTGAAAAAGACAACATTTTGGTGAGATTTTAGTCTTAGAATAGTTTTGAAATTTTTAGTAATTTTTTTTTTAAATTACACTTCGCAATGGGTAGTGCGAAACACTGAACTGAAGATCAACGTGAAGCCATTTTATCCATGCATAACAGGGGAGGATCCATTAGAAAAATAGGAAACATTCATTGGAAGCTCTGCAAGATTAGTGTTTAATGCTATAAACTCCA
Source organism: Leucozona laternaria (assembly GCA_932273885.2). NCBI lineage: Eukaryota > Metazoa > Arthropoda > Insecta > Diptera > Syrphidae > Leucozona > Leucozona laternaria. The sequence continues at coordinate 128,170,320 of OW026367.1, read as the reverse complement.
GAAAAACCAAATAAACCAGAGGGCGCTAATCTAAAATGACTGGAAGAGATAAAGTCACTTTGGTAAGAAAAGGTAAGGTGAATCCTTTCATGTCTTCTAAAGATCTGCAGCGCGAAATCCAAACGCAAATCAGTGCCAGAACTATTCGTCGTATCCTAGAGGATGTTGATCTTTACGCCTTACAACCATTGAAGGTACCATTGCTAAAAAAAAATACGTAACCAGAAGCGGATTTGTTTTTCAAAAATTTACCATATAAAAAAAGATCCCCTTAAGGCCAAGAAACAGCGGAGGAATGTACTTGGAGTGATGAAACCTAAATAAATTTATTCGGAATAGATGGTAAGGAGTTTGCCCACCGCCCAAAGTGTGAGACCTACAATCCGAGGTACACAAAACCAACCGAAGGCATGGAGGTGGCAGCATAATTCTATGGGGTTGTTTTTCTTGGTGGGGCGTTGGTCCAATATTTACAACGGTGTTGTATGTGGACATACTGCAGACTGTTATGCTGCCGTGGGACAATAAATATAAGCCCCTTAAATCGCGTTTCCAACAGGACAACAACCCCCAATCACAGGACAAAGTCAACAAAGCTCTGGTTTCAACGAAACAAAATGGCCGTTATTGAGTGGCCTTGGCAATCTTCGGACCTTAATCCTATTGAGAACCTCTAAAATGAGCTAAAGATTGTTATTAGTAAACAAAACCCTTCCAACAAAGCCGATTTCTGGAGAATTGTCCAAAAAATGTGGTATTCGATCCCCCAGGAAAAGTTCCAGAAGTTGGTAGGCTTGTTGATATACGTTGTACTCAAAATTAAAACAACCGACACCGTTCACTTTGTAAATTAGACTCATCGATCGTTTATGTTTCCGATCGATACTTAGCTGCTGCTATCCAAATTGCTCACTCCTCATTTCAAGGTTGTTTCCTTCTTGGCCAAATTTCAAAGATGAAACATTATTGATGAGTAAGATTATGTCAAGTAATAATGTTTCGACACAGTGCAATGGGCTGAATGAATGGGTTCAGGTTATGCACAGTGAACTAAATGTAGGGCGCAACAGACTCTATGCCGAATCGAAAACATGCAGTTTTAAAAAATAAAGTTTTTTTTAACTAAATATTAAATTTTCTCTACTAACAAATAAAGAAAAGTGACATTGGTTATCAGAAATTCTTGTTTTTTGTTAAATAAATCAAGTGTTACTATTTTTATGACCAGCTTGTGAGAAAGATTACTGCAGACGGACTTGGAAATTTTGCAAACACCTTAAAGTTTTCAAAAAAATTTACATAAACAAAATTAACAAAGTACTTACCACAAATATACAACATAAACATTTTTGAATATAATATGCCTAATATAAGTACTACATAAAATATTACTAAAAATTAGGGAGTGTTGCTATTATTTTGGCCATGGCTGTATGTACCTACCTACATAAAATACATATCGTATTATTTATAATTCATTTATTTTTACAGTTGGCCCAGGTAAGTGCAAATTACTAGGTACATACCTACGTCCTACGTACATACATGTATAACTTCAATTGGTTTTTTAATAACTTTTATTGAAGGACCGAAATCCCTTGCCTCGCAATATGTTTTGTCACATTATAAAAATAAATAACATGAATCAAAGATTTGCAGAACAGACATCACAAAATCTACAATATTCTCTACCACATAATAAAGTACCTAGGTACCTATACCCTATACCTACGTAGGTTTTGTTGTATAATAAAAAATCATCTGGAGATAGGCATTTATACCTGAGTAACATACATTACATTACATATGCATGTACATATGTATGTATAGGTACCTATATAAATTCGTTTATTTTCCATTTTTTGTTGTGTTTTATTAAAGTCACGGATGGGATTCCCAGAATTGCACAGACAACCTTCAGCAAATCCATTATACCACCCCACCCCACCCATAATTCAGAGGAACCAGAACCAGCAGAGTAGTTCTGTACAGATAATACCTACTCCAACCTAATGGAGAAGAGAAAAAAAAACACAAGACCCAACAGCAAAACAAAGCGTCAACGAACTTACTTGGGTTAACGTATTCCATTCCAGTTTGGAGCACAATAATTATTATTGCAGACGGAAATGTTATGTTTCTTTTAGTTTTGTGTTTTATTGTAATTAGTTCACACGAATGTTCCACGCGAAATTAAAAAAAAAAAAAAAAAAACTAACTTAAACCAAAAACACTGATTTGGAAGGAATTCTTAGAGAATTGGCAAACTTTCTCAATCAATTTCAATTTTACTGCGGAATTTTAACAACGCACACATTGCTCCTGGAGTAGGATACTTCACAGGTGATTTATAAATTTGTATTTTATAATTCTATTAATAAATTTTGAATCGAATTACCGATTTATTTCAGCGAAACAGCACTTGGATCTTAGATTTTATTTCTTTATTTAACACTTCGAATTCCAATTTCCAACGAGAGTGAGAAAGAGAAGCAAAGAACCATAAAGGCATAAACCTACACTGAACATTCCTCTACTCTCCAACTAGGATGCGCGTCAAGCAGCAGGACCTCTCCGGTGACGGTCACGGGAGATGGAAAGATTTTTCCTACCAAAAAAAAAATGATGACGATGGAAGCTGTTCGGGCAAATAATTTTCCACATTAACTTTCACCTGGTTTGTTACAATTTATGTCATTTCGTTTTAATTTATGCAAAAACACTTGTTTTTTGTTACCGTTATATACACATTTTATTGCAAATAGTTTAATCGAAAGCTAGCCGACTGTTTTACTTTTTTCCGTTACACGTACGCTCGACCCGCCTTTCACAGTGGTACGCAGCATATAGCATCTTTTAAAAACGAAAACCGGAATGGAAAAAGTAAAAAGTTAAAGTTGAAAAAAAAAAGAGAAGCAGAGAGAGAGAAGAAGACAAACATTTGTTTGCTATGCATATGATTGACGTCCCTCTCACCCAACAAAGTAAGTATAACAGTTAATTTTTTTTAGTAGAGTGTTGTCTCTTTTTATGCATTTTGTTTTGTTTAGAAGGGTTATGCCAATAAATGTAGTAGATTGTAAAAAAATAATAAATCGTAGGAAACAATTGGTTTGTTAGGTAATTCGGATTTATTGGTTTGTATGTAAAATAAGTAGAAAAGAAAAAATTTGTATACAGCATATCTTCAATGGAATGAATAAAGAAATAAAACTAAAATAAAAAGAATTGCTATCAGTTGTTCGGTGAAATGTCAAAAGGTTTGAACAAAATTAAATTTCTATGCTGTTTAATTCAAAAAATATTTCTATTTTGTTTTATTCCAAGTACATTATAGAGAAAAAATTACATGAACCTTTTCTCGTGGTTTAAATAAAATACAACAAAACCATCGTCATAGCGTAATGAAAAATTCACATTCAAGGAATAATGCTTCTAGAGCAATTTTCCTACCTTATCCATACCTTTTTTTATCTATAAGTTAATCTTAAAGCTTAGTAAAAAAGACGAGATTAGAGGAAAGCCAACAGTTCAAGTTTTAACTACATTCAAGCAAAAAATATAAAGTGAAGGCCTACATAAGCCAAAAAGTACTTTTGTACAAAAGTAAAAATATTTTTTTTCCCGCTACCGCAGTTGTTTTGTGAAAAAGAATATACAAATTTTTTTTAAACCAAAATTTAATCTTTCTGCATCATTTTTAAAAGTTTTCTAGTCAGAAAAACTATTCCAAAATGAGTTTGAAAATTTTCACTTTTGTACTTTTTCACTTTTTGGGCTTATGTAGTTAAGCCTTGAAGAACAAAAACATTGGCTAGAGATATGCCTGTGTGCGAAAAATTTGGGTTTGATCTACGAAGTCAATTTGAAATGACAGATTAAACACAATTTTCGTAAGATTTTTTGCTCACAGGCATCTCTAACGCATGTTTTTTTGCTGTTCACTTTTTGCTTCAACGTAGATAAGCCTTAGGGCCAGTTTCACAGTCAGAAAAGTGACACTTAAGTGGGGAATGTGTAAGATTAATTCCCAATATCACAGTGCAATGTTACCTGAATAAGTGGCACTTAAGTCTCGGATGTTGATGACTTAAGTTCCACTTACGCTGGCTATGAAATGTAGCTTAAATTGCTGTGAAACTAGCCCTATCTTCTTAATACTATATTTCCATCGGAGGTTTATCTAAATTAATATTAAATAAATCCATGTTGTGTTTCCACCACACAAAAAGATTACAAAATAGATTTCTTTTACAGTATCTTTCAAAATGCAAATGTTTTTTCCATTGTGAGACAAATAATTTCATGTTTGTCAAAAGAAGCAACAAAAGTTGGACTTTCCAATGAATGCGTTCAGAACGACATAAAAAGGTTTGTTCGAATTTAACAAGATTTATTTGAAATCTACTAGATTGACGAAATAAATTTGTGTAGTAAATCTTCGAGATTTGAAGAATATTATGGATAAATCTTATCAAATCTCGGTTTAGTGGTCGGTGGAAACGTGGTATAACCTTTCTGATAATTTTTAAAAATTTATTTAACATAAATATCAGATTAAAGTTGATCTCGCCTATATCTTTTCTATTTTACAATCGAAAAGGCTTTTAATTTGTGTGTCATTTCCACTCAACTCCAAATCGAGTGTTGAAAAACCAAAAATCCTATTTTTTGCGAAATGGACTAACTCCAAAAGTGAAGTTATGTGTTATGTTGGAATCCATTTTCTTCCAATTGCATCATGTCACGCTCTGTGTCACAGGAAAGTGAATGCTGTGCTTGCAGAAAGAGAATAATTAAATAAATGAAGCAATCTGGCAGTTAATAACATAGCACGCTTGATTAGATAGGATAGAAACGAGCATTTTTATATTTAAAATGTTAACAAATGATTCGATGTAAACATACCCTTAACATAAAGTCAAATTACCTCCTGCATATGTGTACCCCACTGTAAACTCAACATGGAAAAAAACTATCTCTCTCAAGTTTCTCATTTGTTTTTTTCTTTCTCCCTTACACTCACTCCTCATCGCCTCAGCGAAACAAACAGTTTGTCTCTCTTTTAAAAGGAAAAACAAAAGATTCTAGACATGAGACGAACCGATTTCCAAAAACAGCACAAACCAAATTAGAAACCGATTAGAAAAAAAGTTAGAAGAAAAAAAAAAAACGCAGCGCCGCACTAGAATTAATTTTACAGTCGACTCGCTGGGTACAAATATTTTAGTCATCTGTTCTTCGTTCAGCACGCTCTGCCATTTTGGAAAATATTGAGTTTCATTCTAGTGTTCTCGCTGTGTGAGAAAAAGAAAGATAAAAAAACATAAAAAACGGAGTCCTTCAGGAATTTCCAATCAAAGTGTAAAGGAATTTCTAACCCTTGATTTGAAAAAAATAAAACAATTCAAAACTCTACCTAAACCAATAACAATCTTCCTCGAAAAACTAAAATTTTCATTTGAAATTCTTCCAATCGAGGTACACATTTTCTAATCGAAAAAGTTTTTTCCTTCGTGTCGTGTAAAAAAAACTTCTACTAGAAAAAAAATCGAATTAAAACTGTATTCAGGAAGTGTTAAGTGAAAAAAATAGTTTTTATCGAACGGTAAGTGGAGTGAAAAAAGGGATGCCCGCAAAATAGAATGAATGTTTTATCTGAAATGTATTTATTGTCAAAAAGAAAAGCATGTAATAAATGAAATTCTAGCTTTTTTCGAAGTCATTAGTTAGCTTAGCTGTAGTTTTTTCGATTTTATCTGTGAAATTTTTCTCTTCTCTAGCGGGAGAAGAGAAAAGTGCGGAAAATTAGGTTAGTATGTCATCTTGGCATCGTCATTTTCATCGGCTAGTACTGCGAAGCAAAGACAGAACTGTGGAACTGGCTCTGGCTGTGGTTGTGGCTCGCCTGGTATTTGATGGGACTGCAACTGAAATCTTGCAGGTGTCTTTTTTTCTTATTTTATCGAGATTTCTCGACCAGACCAGATCATTTGAGATTTTCATTGTTCTAGAGCTGCTAGAAGCCTTAAGACGGAATATACCTACAACTTGTATGTTTTTCTCTCGACATTCGCTGTTCATGATGATTGTGTAGTTTTCTCTTCGGTGTGTATTCGTGTTGTGTGTGTTTCATCATTTCTCCATCTTTTCGCATGTTAAGCGAATTGCGAACGTGATTCGGTTTGGGGTGGTGTGGGAGTGTAAAAAGGCCTTGTCGAACCCAGCGCCCCTGAAAATCAGACTAGGGGTAAGGAGAAGCTGCTTACTTCTCTCAATATTTGAAAAGAGAACAGGAATACTATACTATAGAAGGAGCAGCAAACTTTAAACCAGCTAATCTTGAGAGTGATTGCTGAGTAGGTAGCTCCCGAAACTCATCCCACATCACAGATTTACAGTCACAGTTTACGAGTTTAGGAATTCACCAGAGATGTTATTCATGTGGTTTTCGTTTCGACCAAAAAAATCGATTTTTCTTTGAATTTTTTGATTTGTGACAAGTTTTTCCTTTCCTTTCGACCAAAAAAATCGAATTTTTGTCGATCTGAAGTCGATTTTGCAGATCTCGATTTTTAGCAAGATTTTCACACGCACTTGCACTCACATCAAAGAAAAGTGACTTTTACCCAGTGTCGTTTTAAAAAAGGCACTCATACAATCATAAAACAAAATAAAATCGTGTTTTGTGTTCGTTTTGCCAGTAAAATTTAAGATCTGACACCCAAATCTGAATTGGTCGAAACGAAAGCCACATCAGTAATTTTTACTTTCTACCTATTTTTTTTTTTGATTCAATTTTACAAAATTCGATTGTTGTTTTCCCATCGAGATTCATAATATGAAATACCTTCCTACCTTTTTTTTTACTTGAGTTAGGTATCTGTCTTCATTTTGAAATTCTTTTTTTTTACTTGAGTTAGGTATCTGTCTTCATTTTGAAATTCTTAATTAATTTAAAGCTCTTAATAAAAAGATGTCGCAGTTTTATATATGCAACAAAACAGCGTATGCACAAAATCAAAATTCTATATACCTATGTAGGTACTTACCTTTATGGAATGCAAATAATCCAGCATAAACATACTAATGTGGTTTTCGTTTCGACCAAAAAAATCGATTTTTCTTTGATTTTTTTGATTTGTGACAAGTTTTTCCTTTCGACCAAAAAAATCGAATTTTTGTCGATCTGAAGTCGATTTTGCAGATCTCGATTTTTAGCAAGATTTACACAGATTTTCACACGTACTTGCACACACATCAAAGAAAAGTGACTTTTACCCAGTGTCGTTTTAAAAAAGGCACTCATACAATTATAAAACAAAATAAAATCACGTTTTGTGTTCGTTTTGCCAGTAAAATTTTAGATCTGACACCCAAATCTGAATTGGTTGAAACGAAAGCCACATAATATCACACTTTACAGAATTTGTATGCTCATTGTCATTACCATCATTATTTCAAAGAAGTAATGAGTGATTAGCTATTTCTAAATTTTTGATATGTTTTGGAGTGCAAAAATGTTTCTCAAAGATTCACTATCGCCATTTCAGACTTTATTACTGAACTACTGTGGACTACTTTGACCACAGAGTAGAAGTAGTTGATTGCAGCCAGAAGTACTTGGCAGTAGATACTGGAGCGCAAAGGAACACGCCTATTAGCATCGAAAAAAATCAGTTTCAATATAACCTAAAATACTCAAATGTATAAAGGCTTTAGTACCAATTCCTTGAAAAATACATTTTTGTAATATTGGGAAATGCAATTTTTCATGTATAAACATGTTTCAAATCGTGTGAGAACGACTTTCAAATTGTGTACGATGGGCTGTCAGATCTTGTGTGAGAATTTTGATTCCACACTATCATCCGGGTTTCTTCAGTTGCATAAGTAGATGAAAAATATTATTTGGTACTACCATCTACACATCCTCTCATGCTAAAGTTATTTTTTTTTTTCAATTTGTATAGGTACAAGTGGAAACGCACTTTAAAAGAAACTAACTGACATTAAGTCACTTCAGTTTTTTATTTTACATTTTTAAGGATAATTTCCCCAAAAACATAATATCCTTTTCTCATATAATTGTAGTTTCTGTACACATACTTGAAAAATCCAATCAAATGAGAAAGTCTGTAAATAATCTCCCGATTTTGTTATTCGAACAGATTCCTCAGAATATGGACAATAATTGACAATCACATAAAACTTTTGTAAATTTCTAGTAGCAAAGCCATTTCTGTGCGTTCTTTAACTTTACTTCGCAAAATCGGCTTCGTGTTTTATGAAGCTGATCTTGCCTATCAACTGTGAAATTTTAAATTTAGAAAATGAGTGTTTGCAATGATTTTCGATTCTAATTTAATATCAATCTTTAATACATATTCCAAACAAACGAAATCACCTAATTTTTTGACCTTCCCACTCGCTTGATCTATCTTAAAAAAAGTAGGTGCAGAGAATATTGTACTAAACCTTTCTGGTAAACTTCATAAAATACAAAGTGATAGAGCGTAGAATATTGTCCACGATCAGGGCTCACTATGATAGCCTATCTTAGATACTCGAGTATCCATGTATATTTCTGAATGACAAAAACCGGAACAATGTCACTTTCCTAATCATTTATATTTTTTCTGTGCAAAAAAGATTCATTGAACGCATCTGTAGCTACATGGTTTTTTCACCACACCATTTTGACTGGAAAATTGATTTTAAAAAGATGATACAGTTTCAAAATTTTTCAATCGAGAAGATGAAAATTTGGGTATTTTTAGGCCAAAGCAATAATTTTCAGTTATTAATCCATAACTTCTCCTGTTTAAGCGGGAGTTATGAATAAAAAAAACCACAAACTTGAAATATGTATGTAGGTACTTTTATTAAATATTTTTCAGCAACTTAAAATATAAGTATGAAAGGATGTACCCACATAAATTATCTATATAAATGTATGTATGTACATTGCCGAGCAAAATAATAGCAGTGTAATCTGTTAAAAAATATAATTTTTCATATCTTTATAATGCAGCCACTTTTTCTAACTTCTACTGTAGTGTGGTGCTCATGGATATTAAGTTAACCATTTGAAGTCATAGTTTGACGGTTTATTCTTGGTGCATTGATAAAATGTCACTTTGTCTGGTGTCTTTCCGTATTTTAAGCGAGCAAAATAATAGCACTGTTATTGTCAAGTTCAATTTAAAGTATTGTGTTTCCTTCAATTATGATTTGGATGTTATTAAAAGTAAGCCCTATTCTTTAACTTTATATTTCAACCGAATTTGTTTAAAAAATTAATAATTTGGTCTTGTGAAGTGGGTCGCGATAAACACTGGACACCACAAAGGCGCAAACTCATTAAAAACCTATTTACGGACGGCAACACCTATGAGGAAGTTCAGGAACTTATTGGGTATTCGGCGAAAATGGCCAGAAATGACATAATATTTGAGGGAAAGTGGAAACACGGTAGCGTAAAAAAGTTCTTACGACATCTTACATAAATCGTGTTGTTCGGTTTTCAAGAATGCATCCTTCTCCTGCAGCTACACAGATTGTGGGTGAACTTGATTAACCATGCGGTATCCATATTGTAAGAAGACGATTGAGGGATCACAACTTGAATGTTCGCAATCCAAGAAAAGCCCCACTTCTGAAGAAAATGCCCATAGCCAAAAGAATAAAGTTTGCGCGAGATCATTTGGGATAGATTCCTGAAAAATGGAGGAATATTCTTTGGACTGACGAGATTAAAGTTGTACTTTATGGTGGTAAAGGATCTCGGCAGTATATAAGACGATCACCAAATACCGGTTATGATCCTAGATACACCACTAAAACGATAAAACACGGAGGATATCGTATCATGATATGGGGATGCTTCTCATACTATGGAGTTGGTCCAATATATTGGATCAAAAGTATAATTAATCAACACTCGTGTGTAGAAATTTTCCAGAACATCATGCTACCATATGCAGACTTCAAAATGCCGCTTAAATGGGTCTTTTAGCAGAATAATGACCCAAAGCACACCAGCAGAACAGCTAAACAATAGTTTCAGGAATAGAAGATTGAGGTCTAGGAGTGGCCTGCTCAGTCTCCGTACCACCTCAATCCCTTTGAAAATCTTTGGCCGGACATAAAAAAAGAAGTCTGGAATGCAAACTGCAAAGATGTGAGGGGGTTTTCGACTCAATGGTCGTCAAATACTAACTAAAATTACAATAAATTGAACTTTTTGAATCCTTATTTGGACTTAATTATACACAATGATACAAACACTGCTATTATTTTGCTTCCTTTATTGTATAGTTACTACATTAATGATCAATAAATTATCATTCAATTTATAAAAAAAAAAAAACATTTCAATAAAACGTACAAAGTTTTACCAACAATGATTTCTAAAATCAAACTTCCTTTGATTTTTCATTTTTGTCTAAACTTATTTTTCGTTGCACTGCTATTTTTTTGCTCGCAGCTGTATGTACATCTGAAAGTTAAAAAAGGGAGGATTTAGAGAGTGTACGCAAATCAAACCTAAATATGAATATGTATGAATACAAAAGCCCGGGAGGTTTTTTTCTCAGCCTTTGGGTGGGAGTTAAAAAAAGCTATATTTCCAAATTTTTGTTCAGAGTATTATAACTTTAATTGATATTTAAAAAATGGGAAATGATGCTTTATCATTTTAGTTCAATAAAATGCTGACACATTAAGACTTAATTAATTTTATAACATATGAAGCTTTAAAATGCAAATTAAGGTGAGCTACAGAAAGTAATGTTTTTATTATAATAATATTCGAAATATACTCGAAGTTGAAGTGTTTGATTTGTGTCAAATAGACAGTAAATTAAAACAAACAAAAAAAGATGAAAGTAAATAAAGAAAGAATGATTGAAAAGAGAAGGGTAAAAGTGCAAAAGACAATAAAATATTATAAAGCTTAATATTAATCATGATTGACCGTCTAATAATACTTCAGTTCAATCCTGAATCGCTAAGTGCAGCCTAACCCTTGAATATGCCTTGGTAATGAATTCCATAAATGAATAGAGCTAACAAAGAACTGTCGCTCAGATATTAGCGATCTAAAAGCGGATGAATGAGTTGATAAGATCTGTTAGAAAACCCAAAGCGAAATTTAAGAGGTAATTAGGTTGACGAGTTTCGATTACTTTAGAAAGTAAAACGAGAGCTCTATAAGCAAGGAACATATTTAATAATAATGTCGAGTAATTGGAAATTTTATCATATTTTTTTAGATTAAATACATAACGCGCGATATTGTTGAAAGCATCATTAAAGTCTTCTCCTGCTAGTAGCATCACAGTTTTGAAATATTTCACAGCCGTAAGTAAGAATGGGAATTATGAGTGTTTTTGCTAGCATCATACGTGTTTTTTGAGGAGTATAATTATGTGACTTGCAAAGCTTACTTAGGGTTCTATAGACTTTACCAATAATCATACTAATGTGGTCATTCCATGGAAGGGTCCTGCTAAAAACTATTCCTAAATTGTTCGCTTTATTAGCGTAATGAATTGTTGATCCGTTTAAGACTATATTTGGAAAGTAATTAATTACTTCGAACCCTTTCAGCTTCAGAAAAAAATAAAATAAATAAGAACCACCCTCATGTACATAGCAGGGGCCAAATTACCGCATTAGTTACTGATCGAGTGAGTGCCATCAGTGATCGAATGATGGTGGCTCCATAACGTGAGCGGTAATGCCAAACTCACATAATTCAGTCACGAATTACTCGATAACTGATGCGGTAATTCAGCCCCTGATCTTTAATACATTTATTTAATATTTGAAGAGTAAGAAAGAAAAATAAAGCATACAAAGTGTGAAAACGCCAAACAAATTTATACATTATGTATATACATATATGTGTTTAAAGGCACAAATAAAGACTTTAAGAATGTTTGTTTAGACATTTTTTCACCACAACCAATAATTAAGCGATAAATATCTTCACCCCCAACTTTCCAAATGGCGGCAACACCTGTCTAGGATGATATCCCTTAGAACATAAATATCTGGAAATGACAGGATTTATATTGCTAAAAGCTTATAAAAAATAATTTTCCTAAAATTTCTTTTACAAATTTAATATTATAAATGCTTCGGGCACTGGTAAACTTATGAATTCGATTTACTAAAATTCTTTCTCGAAAGCCTACAAGGCTTCTTTCAAGGTGTCGCGACAGTTGTCACCCGAAATGAATGAAAAACTTTGGTTCTAAACTAATTCAAAAGCAGAAACAAAGTTTTCCCTTTATACAAAAAAATTACAGCCAAAGAATATCGGTTGACAACCTTTGCGCCACCTTGTACTATTAGGGCTTAACTTAAAAACAAATCCCTTTTTTCATATTCCTCCAAATCTCGTATTACAGCGGCCATACTATTTGCGGTAGTAACTGAATAACACATTATAACATCACTGACTTTCAACAAGAGGAGGTAAATAGAAATATGTACAAATAAAAAAAAAGAAGCGATGACGACGTTGTTTGGCTCCTGTTGGGGTTTTCGCCCACCACAACCACACTTACAAAACCAACAGCGGAGAGAGTTTGAGAGATGAGGCTAATTTTGTATATAATATCGGATTTTTCCTAACCGAGAGCATAGAGAAGAAAATGGGTATATTTTCATTTTAACCTATATTTGGTGGCTGTGTACTGGGTAGCGGATTGTATTGTTCTCGTAGTTTACACTTAACTCTGTGTGTGACTGTGTGATTTCTGATATCTGGTGTAATGGTGTAATATTTAAATCAGAAAATTAAGCAGATAGTTCTCTGCTGCCGCCCACTCATAAGGATATCAGAGAGTAAAAAACAGGAATCGATTGCACACGCTGTCGCCTTCGTCATCGTCAAAATTCAAAGAAAAAATTTAGTAAAAACATAAAATCTTCTCGGATTTGATAATAATCAAGTTGAATTAAAGCTATTTGTATGCAAAACGATTCCTGGATATTTTTATTGTCCTCCCATATCCACATTACTGCGAGAGTCCTTCTTTCATCCTTGTAAAACATTGTGTAAGGAGCTCTGAGTGCTCAGTGTAAAAATCGTGTGTATCTGTGGGGAAAGAAAAAACTAATGTAAACCGTGGGTGTATAAAAAAGTTACGTATACGCACCAGTGACTTTTGCTTCTTGTTAAAATATTCAGTTGATGGTTGGAAATTACTTTTGGGAATTGTAGGTAGGTATAAATTCTTGGTCATCTTCACATAGCGCCATGTGGTCGTCGTGTAGTCTTACCGGGGTGTAGTACAGCTAAGCTATATGACCTTAAAAAAAAGTTTCAACTAAATTACTGTGCCTTTTTTTCCGAGAACCAGTCATCCATCAAAATACGAAAAAAAAAAATTGTGTATACCTACTGTACAGTTTGAAAAAAACAGTTTTGTTCATGTTTTCATCTTGTTCACAACAAAATTCATCAATCAAATCGAAAATAAATTGTATTTTTTTTATTTAAAATCAATTTTGCAGAACGATACCTATGCTAAATAAACTGTAAGCAGAGAAGTGAAAACAGCGAAAAAGAACCTTTGTTTCCAACATCATTCAAGTGAAGAAAATCTTTCGAAAATCGATCTAATAATGCATAAGATGGCAGCACCTACTGGAGCAGCCCAGCTAGAGGCACCTCTGGCGGCGCCAAAGTACGGGACACTTATCCCGAATCGAATTTTTGTCGGTGGCATTAGGTTGGTATTATCAGATTTAACCAAACAAAATTCTTTAAAATTGGTTTAATTGTATTTTTAGTGGAGATACAACAGAATCAGAACTATGTCGTGTCTTTTCTGCTTATGGCAATGTCAAATCAACAAAGATCATCGTGGACCGAGCTGGAGTGAGCAAAGGCTATGGCTTCGTAACCTTCGAAACGGAGCAAGAGGCGCAGAGGCTACAAACCGAGGTGAGTTCGCATTTACTATTGCAAATCGATAAACAAAAGCTAAAAGAACTAAATGTTTAATTTTATTATTATTCATAAATTAAAATGCGCCATCTAATATGGGCAAATATATAATACAATTATTTGTTGTAATTCTCATCCCATTTAGGGCCCAAGTTAAAAACCTCCTCTTCTTGATTCATAAATGTGTGTAGTGCGTACGAAATTATCGATCAATTTTCGCTCAATCCTCACAAAAAAAAACAGGGAAGATTTTGTTTTTGTTTGTTAAGTTGAAATTCAGTTTTTTTTGTTTTATTTTTTTTTTTTAAATTAAAAGTACCTATTCCTAAAATTGAGACTTGTTACAAAAAAAAAATAATTGAAACTTTGTTCGATTGGTTGGATTTATTTTAAATTTGTTTAAAATGTTTGGTTTTGTTCTGGATTTTTTTCATTTACCTATGTATATTTAAAAAAAAAAATAATTTTAAAAATATCTAGTTCCCAGTTGGTTTAGAATAATACAAAATAATTGTGATTCAAAGTTGTTTCGCATTTTATGCTGCAAGTTATAATTATTTTATTCGTTTTTGTTTTTTTGTACTGCTGTAAGATATTTTTGTTTTGTTTAAATTAAATGTTCTCACTTGTCCAATTTCGAGAAGGGAGAAATTAAAATTAGATGTAAATAAATATTTATTTTTGTGTTGCAGTAGAGAGAAGCATTGACCAATATGTAGATGTAGACGCGTAGGATGGTATTATAGTAAGATTACTTGTTTGTCTCTAAAAGTGTGGGCTCTTATTGTAATTTTTATTTACAATCGAAATCAATAGCTTAAGTGCATTTCTATAAAATTAAATTGTTAAAATACCGCAAAAGATGTTTGTGTAATGGCCATTGGGCATTGTTTTTGGTAAAAACGGGTTTGAATGACTACCATTCTTTTTAAGTTGAGTGCTTTTTTGATAACAGGTTGGAGTATTAAAGTTTGTTTACTAATTTAATTCAATCTTCCATTTTGTGGCTACAAGCATTTAGAATAAATAAAACGATAAATTATTATTGTGGTTATGTAAGCTTTTCAGCTTGGGTTTCTTCAAGTTATACATACGTAAGCCTTTACAACTGACTTCGAATCTAGTTTGTTCGCTGTTCCTTATTTTTTGATAAAACCATGGAATTAAGGTTTGGCAGAATACAATTTATAGCCGCATAATTGCTTAAAGCCCTTGCTTTCAACATTTCTTGAAATTGATGTCGCCCATGCAAAAGTCAAATCAATTTAAATAAAATACGGACAGAATGAACTAAATTCTGGAATTAATTTTTTATTTAAAAAGATAAAGTGCAAACAAATTAAGCTTTCCGAGATTTATGTCGCATTCCAAAAAAAATTTATTTTTGTCTGCCAAAACGAATCATGCATTTTTTATGAAACAAGTTTTTAGAAAATAAGTGGGCAACTCAGAAAAAAACTCTTCGAAGTTAGAGAATTATTTTGTGTTCATTTGGATGTTGGATGGGCATCCATGACTATCTAACATTTAAGGAGCACCCTGATATTTAAGGGAGAAGAACATACAAATAAGCAAACCAAATGTCTTCTAACTCATTTGACTGGGAAACGTACAGTCGTGGCGGACTAATTAAGAACGATTACATGTATGTATGTATATGCAACACCATTGCTTTAATATAATAAGACAGATGTCAACTTAAATTGAAAGTGCTGCTAATCTATTTACTCATGTATGTTTTCATGTAAAACTGACTACTACTGAAGTTATTGCGCATTTAAAAGAGTTTAAATCGGTTCTTAACCATATTGGTTCGTTGGCAATATAATTAAGAACGTTTCATTAAAACAGGATTGTTGGCAGAATTACGGTGTTAACAGAATTTTCGCGTGTTAAATATACTTATTCAATTGAAAGTAAAGGGATGTTATTAGTTATGGCTTTGTTTTAAGATGTTTTGAACTTGGCATGGGAACGAAAAAAGAGCTGCACAGCATTCATGAGGGATGCCGTGATAAGATTTCGCAATAATGAATAATTGTCATTTAATATGACATTGCAAATAACCTGAATTGCTCGAAAATAATACTCTTTAATGCGTAGGGAAAAAAAAAGTAAAGCAAGTACCGCTCATGATATGCTGAAAGTTCGCAACGGTCAAAAAATGCGAATTTAAACTCAAACGGTATTCAGCAGGTAGGATTGGGCGAGGATCCAAATCCACTTTTTGTTCACTTTTGTTCACTTAGAGAGCAATTGACTGAGATTCAGCATTTCGGGAAATTATAATGCTGAAAAATAAGAATTCAACCATCTCACAATTGAAAAAAAAAAATACTCTTTGGTGATGAGTGTGGGTAAAGTACGATGGTAAAAAATATGTTTCACGGACAAGAAATTTGTATGTAAAACAAGTTCAGGGTAACCAAACTTAAATTCTTTAGTATTGAGATTTGCAGATAGAGGCACACCATTTTGCACGAGCTTAGATAAGAACCTTGTGAATATCTTTCTAACTCAAACCTAATATGTTGAGTTGTAGAATTTTAATTTTTAGAGTGATGTTATTAATTTTAAGGTGCGATATTAATCCTGTTCTTCAAGCTAATATTTTTTGGAAAACATATTGTTATTTATTGAAGGCATGAATGAAACAACAACCACCTGAGTGAGCTACCCCCAAGTCATTAAAGGCAGGAGTTATAGCTACTTCACGGCAGACAGGCCGATCATCAGACTACTTTTAGTGGTGCTTACGGCCGTAATATTCAGTACTTGGTTTAAAATTTTTAAACCGACTAATCGGTAATATTCACTCACTTACACCGACGTTAATCAAAATTTTAAACCGAATGATCGGTTTAACTACGATAAACCGACTCCAACTTAAACGAGGCATTTTCGTGTCGTTTAAGTACGGTTTAAATGGTTTTAGCTTATATTAAAATGTTATTGGTTTATTCAGTCTAAAAGTTAGTAAGCGGAGCGTCACTGTCGGTGAAGGAGAAGCCAGTCGTTGAAAGCTACAGCGTTCCAAAAAAATTTTATTAGTGTTTTGAAAAACAGCAAAAGACAAAAGTACAAGAATATACAACTCACTGGTCACTGCCACGTCTGGTGTGGTATTGAAAATTGGGGCGATTTCCTCCCACCAGCATATGCGACCGTACGGTGTTATAGTATTGACGTCGCATGACCAACATAAGGTCACACAAGAAATCAGTTTTAAATTGAATAAAGCGTTTGGCCCGAGTTGAATTCTCTTTTGGTGGCACTTTCTGTCCTTGCAAAATTTTAGATTTATTGTTAATTTTGATTCAACACTAAAACACAATAAAGACTTCAATAAACTTGAAAACATGTGCTCAAAAGCCATACTCATACTTGCGATGCGATCCGACGTTCGGTTTAAATTACAAATTTAAACCAACGTTAACCGAATGTCATTTTTTGCTTAAACGGGGTGAATATTACCAATTTAAACGAGACTTTGTCGTTTAAATTCTATCGGTTTACTTCGGTTAAATATAGTCGGTTTAAGGACTTTTAAACCGAGATTTAAACGGCGTGAGTATTACGGCGGTTAGTCTATTACGTTAAATTTTAATTTTGAAAAACTTGTTGCCCAGCTAGGAGTTGAACATAAACCAAGCATCTTCAGAGCCAATTGTTCTTCAAACAAAAGTATTGTCTTTTATTCGGACTGTATTGTAATATGTTTCGAATGTTTTAGAGAAATTAAAACAACTTATTACAGCAATGAAAGAAAAGTTGCAGCAATGTACAAATATGAATGACTAAGAATAACTTACTACTTACAGAGTGACTTCACTCCTTGATTTATTGTGATAATTTTTTACATATGGATAATATATTCTTACCTTACTTGCATGTGTATCGCTTTGTCCAATATTAAAAACAAAGCTAAAAGCTGTTTAAAAAATGTATACACCATGCCTTTAAAACGGCATCAATTCCATTTAAGTGTCAGGCTACAAACAATTTAAATCCAATTGAATTTGTATCTCACTAACGGAATCATTATAAAGCGCTACGTTTTGTAAAAAGTACCAAATTGATTAATTTTATCAACTGCGCACTACGATAATAAAAGGGTCTAATTGTATAAAAACCATGAGTGTATTCAAGCGTTTAAATTTAACAGTTAATTGTATATGTACATATGTATATCGGCTAATTTTGGAAGCAGACGAAATTTCTTTAAAATTTTATTTAGATTATAATTATTATTTTATGCTTGGCTGAACTCAGTAAATGATGTTGTTGCAATTCGGAAATAGAAAAACCAACCAAGCGAATATGTTTAAAACTCATTGATATCAAATTAGAGTGATTCGTGTATAGATACAAACCTTAAAAACATCGATTTTTGTTTATCTTATAAAATAAAGGTTGACTTACAAGTTAAAGTTCAAAAACATTTATGAAATGTTTTTGATAAAAACACGAGATGATCATGATGGTTGCGTGTACTCCTTGCTTAAGCTGCCGTGCAACATACTATGTGTGATAGATTTTATCAAAATTTTATTTACAATGTTTGTATGTATTTTACTGTTAAAAATTATTGTATACCTCATCATCATCATCGCCGGCTCGACAACCGGGGTCCGGTCCTGGCCTCCTTCAACAAGTCTCTCCACCCATCCCGGTCTCGAGCCGCCGCCATCCAGTTGCGCACCCCAAGGCTCCGGGCGTCCTGGTCTACGCCATCTCTCCAGCGCAAGCATGGTCTACCACGCTGTCGTCTACCATAGAATGTACCACAAAGAACTTTCCGAGCAGGTTCCTCTTCGCTCATGCGAGCTAGGTGCCCTGCCCACCGGAGTCTACCGAGCTTAATTTTTGTCACGATATCTGCTTCAAGGTAGATTGCGTACAATTCATGATTGTACCGTCTCCGGAATCGTCCTTCCTCACATATGGGGCCAACCCTACCTACCTAATTTTAAAACAATATTCATATCGTCAATTCGATTTTTTCCATCCTATTAGCTTAATACTGCAATTCTTTAATCTCCAAAAAACTAAGGCCTATGTACGTATTTGATGGGGAAGATATTTAGAGATTCTGATATTTCAACCCGAAATGAATCTTATTTATTTTGTATCAAAAAGGTTTTTCTTATCAACGAAAAATTGTTTTGTACTTATTGAAAAATAATACATATTAGAATATTGGATGACTATAAAAGCTTAGCGTTAATCGGCGAATAAAACCATTGCCTCAAAATAGTGCAATAGCTCTAGAGATAAGGCAACTAAATAGTTTTTTTTTTTTTGTAAATATTATTTTGTAATGCAGCATAAATTGCTAAGAGCTTTGAAACCGCTTCTAAAAATCTAGACAAATGATTAAAATCCATTACTCTTGTTTTTATGGATGAATTTTAATTACATCTGTATAGCCTCATTGGTGGTACGTGGATTTATCCTAAGAAAGCAACAAAGTTTTAATTGATTTAAGAATGACTATCGAATGAATTTTGTTTTTGTATTTAATTTCGGTTAATACACACCACAGAATATTCGAATCAAACATTGTACTATAATAAACACAGTTTTGCTTAATAAATACACTTTTTTACACACATATTTAAGTCGATTTATTTGTAATTTTTGTTATTTAAAATTTCCATAAAAGCACTAATTTTTCTATTAAACTTTTTCGAAACTAAAAGCTTCTTTATTCTTGGTTCTATGGTTAATATTTAGTATTCAATGTTGGTTTCGATTGTTTTTTATTTTCCTTTTCGCTTTTAGTAAAAATATAAAAAGAGTTAAAATACCCAAAACAATGTTCACCTAATGAGGTTATACAGCACCAAATATTAGAAATAGGTTGTTTTCTAAATCAGTTCGTTCTTTCGTTTTCTGTCCTCGTGCACCTTCGTTTATATTTACAGAGTGAGCAGCAAAAATTATATATATAAAACAAAAAAAACAAATTCTCATTGATTTTGTTCACACAAGATTTTTTTGTTTTCTTTTTTTGTTCTTCATTGGAAAATGGTTATAAATACGTTGTTTTTCAGTCGTTACTTAAATGATGTAATTTTCATTATGTTTTTTTTTTTTTTTAAATTAATTTGAATAAAGCTTCTAACTTTTTTTTAATATTGAAAGAGAGTTCCACCAGTTTGTTTGTTACGAACGCTATAGCATTTTGATTGTTTGATATAATATTGAAGATTTCTAAGTCATATTTTAATAATTTGATTTTCCTTTATTTTTCGAATGAACAGGGTGAAAGTGTTGTGCTCAGGGATCGGAAGTTGAATATTGCTCCTGCAATTAAGAAGCAAGTAAGTAATTTAATTGTGGTGTGTTTGTTGTAAAACAAAAAAATGTAAAATTATAATGCTTCAATTTTAGTCAATTGTCGCAACAAATGGTGCTGTATATTATACAACAACACCACCAGCTCCTATTAGCAATATGCCGATTGATCAATTTGCTGCAGCGGTTTACCCACCAGGTAATATACAAACTTGTTTTTATTTATTTATTTGTGACTTGGTGAATCTTAAAAAAAGTAACTGATTTTTCCGCAGCTGGTGTGCCAACTTTGTACCCACCTTCAATGCAATATCAGCCGTTCTATCAATACTACAGCGTGCCAATGGTAAGTACCTTTTAAAATTGTAAATAATTTGCTTACAAAAAAGCTTAGAACTAAACAACTCATTCGTTTCAAATTTGAACATTACCAAGATAAAAAAAAACTTTCAATTGAATTTAATTCATTACAGTATCCACTAAAACAAAAACAATGCATTTATATTGTTTTCCATTTCTTCTTCTTCGTAGTATCGAGACAATTTCGGGGATTTACAAAATAATCCTCATTTTCCTCTCATTTTGCTGTTAAAAATACCCTTCCAATGGGTTTGAAACCCGATATTGAGATGAAGTATTGGACACCAGGGGCCCAATTCCGGAAGCGTGAGTTTTTTTCTGTGTGCACATTAAATTATGCGATTCCGCAAGAGCGAGGTGCAATCTTTTTGACAGATAAAGCGTACACAGATAGGCAAATTTATTCACGCATATTTTGAGAGTGAATAGAAAGTGTACACGAATTGAGCCCCAGGGTTCGAAGTGTGAAAGCCAGAGTCGGAACTGGTAAACAAACCGTGAACCCTTGTGCCCTCTTGAATGTATTGGACACCAGGGGCCCAATTCCGGAAGCGTGAGTTTTTTTCTGTGTGCACATTAAATTATGCGATTCCGCAAGAGCGAGGTGCAATCTTTTTGACAGATAAAGCGTACACAGATAGGCAAATTTATTCACGCATATTTTGAGAGTGAATAGAAAGTGTACACGAATTGAGCCCCAGGGTTCGAAGTGTGAAAGCCAGAGTCGGAACTGGTAAACAAACCGTGAACCCTTGTGCCCTCTACTCTTCGAATTCGAAATATTTAGGAGTATTTAATGTTAATAATAGGTAATATTGTCCCCGAATGGCAAATATTAAAATCATTGATCTAGTCAATCTTTTTCTATTTCATAATTTTTTTTTTATAAAATAACTTTTGAGCAAATAAACATATCGAGGCTCAGTGATGAAACTATTAGATCTAATGATATACACAGCAAGCATACGAAAAAAATGCATTTTCTCGTTTCCGTTAAACATCGCCTGTATCGATATCGTTTGTAATAATCCATACTTGGTTTCTGGTCCAAGAAGCGCAAGCAAATTAGTAAACTCAAAAATAACTTTGTATGTCACGACTTTTGGTATTTGCCACGTAAATTTTGTTTCGAGAAAGTTGATCAAAGTCGAAAAGAGTTTTAAAAATGATAAGTGATCGAGACTTGATCAATCAATTGTCTCGCAACCACCTTGCGTCTTAATGTTTCATGTCTCTCATTAATAAGAGCTACAGCTTTAAAACCTTTCATGAGGGTTGTATGACCCTGGTAAAATGAATACGGATAACTTCTTTTCTTACTCATTGTCCAATTTCTTAAAAGATCAATCATATCAGATTCAGGAAAAATCACTTAGAGCCGTTTGCTGATACGAAACTTAAATATTAATGTTCTACTTATACGCTAATGTTCTACTTTCTCCTCAGCGTAAACTGTCATATAGGCTCTTATGTTGAACTTAAATCTTTAAGTTAAAGCCTCAAAAAACAAATACTGTATTTCCATTTTGTATGGGAAGAGAACCATTGACATTTTGTAATCTTCTTTCTTTCAGAATGTACCCACCATCTGGCCCCAAAACTATCAAGGTAATTGAGAAATCCAGAATTAGCAGCATGCAACACCTTAATTTATGATTTGTAAGAATTTTTTTGTTGGTTTTAATTTAATTTAATTTTATTTCTTTTGTTTATATTTGCAAATATTTTGCCAAATTCCTTAATAATGTTATATCTTATTTGATTTGTGTTTTTAGGCATTTATCCATGTTAATTTCGAGGACAAATAACACAATTTACAGAAAAGTCATCATCATTCATAAATCAATGAAAAAAAAAAACAAAACAAAAAGAAAACTTTGTTGTGGGTATATTCAGGCTACACCAAAGATAGTTTTTTTTTTTTGCTAAACGCGAAACAAAAAAAAAAAAAATAGTAACTCATGCACAACATATTGAGTTGATATATATATTTATGTAAATTAAATATATATTCACACAAACTAACAACAAAAGGAAGACAAGCAGATAAAGCAAATAACGACATAATGCATATATTATTTATTTAAAAATAAAACAACATAGATTATATTAAAATAAAAAAATATATATAATATATTTAAAAAAAACCTAATTTATGTATAAACGTAACACATAATGAAGAAGACATAGTTAATTATATATACTATAGATAAGTAAATTATTACGTATAACAAAAGAAAGCATCACAAACATACAGTAGGTAAAAAAAAAATAAATAAAAAAAAAAAACAAAATAACATATTAAACTTAGAGACAACAAAAAATAACGAACAATTATAAGCAATATAATAAACCAAGAAGTGGATAAATTCAATAACCATATAGAAGAAAATAAATTATATATTTAAAGAAATAGTATTAGCATTGGATGAACAAAGTAATGCAAATCGAAATTCAACAAAAAATCAAAAAAGACAACAAAATTTTGTTATACACCTTAATTTTAGTGTTAATTTATTATAATTATTATTATTATTATTATTGCATAATTGTAATGAGTGCGAAGTGTTGTTGTGGTTTTAAATAAACCGAGATACAAGTAATGAGAATTTACAAACAATTGCAGGATTCTCAGATTTTGATTAATATTCATTAAAAAAAAAAGAAGAAAATATATATATAAAAAATATATATATATATATATATTGATATTATTTATTAATAATTAGTGGATATATTTAAATATGCAGTACATTTCTTTTGAGATGTACATTTTTTACTCAACAAAAAAAATATTATACATACATGATATATGTGCATAATTAAGTCACTCTCAAAAAAGAAAGAAAACCACTCATTGACTATAAACAAACAACAAAAAGAAAATTGAAGAAAAAAAAAAAAAAATATTTATTCAAAAGCAAAATAAAGAAATATAACATTTAACGCAACAAACGCAATTGTTTTGTTGCATTTAATAAGTAAACAAATAAAACTGTGTCCAGTACACACACTCTCTCTCGCTCTCTCTCTCTCAGAGGAGGAAAGAGACAAATTCAAGCAATAAAATGCATAAACATTATTATTATATTTATTTTTATTTATGGTATTGTTCCCATTATGCAGTGCATAATGCGAAACATACAATTCGTGATATTTTAAAATATAAATTTTTAGAACATACAAATTTAAATAAAAACAAATAACTAAACAACAAGAAACAAATAATTAAAAGAGGAGGAAAGAAACTACTTGTTTTGACATGAAAAAATAAACTATTATTTATTTAATAAGAAGACACTTCATACATACATACATACATTATATATATATATATATCTATATAAATAACAAAATATATAAATTAATATATTAATACACATGCATATAATATATAACCACTTTTTTTTAACTCTAGTGATAATTTCTAAGTGAGAATACAAAAAAAAAACACTTTAATTTATTGTTTAATAAAATAAAATATATTATTTATTTTTATTTATTGAATTAGTATAACAGAATTATTTGATTTGTTATTTTTCGTGAGAAGACAACACACATGATCTTTTTTTTTTTTTAATTGTTTTTGTTATTTAAATTGTTATATTGTTAGTTTCGAGCGATGTTTTCCTGCATAAAAAAGTCTTTATAAATTTTTCCTTATTTAAAATCTATTTAAAGATAAAACAAACACGTACATTTTAGTATATTTATATTTAAATTGTTATGCATGAATTTATAAAAATCATAGATAATTTATAATAAACATAACATACTACATTAATTTGTGATTAAAAATAATTTATACAAAATTAAACAACAACAGCAGCACTGAGTTAAATCTTTTTTGTTATTTTTTCTTTCGTTTTTGCTTAAATGACAATAATAATTAACTAGAATAATATTGTGTTAAAATTATAAATTTATTAAACAAAATGAAATGATCAATATAATATTCTTGAGTTTAGGGGGTATTTGTTGGACTTTTTGTAAGAAGACATCAAACTTCTTTTTTGTTGACGACTGAAAAATTAAAAAAAAAAAATATTCCAAATGAATTCCTGTATTCTAGTCTTAGTTTTTGATCAATTCAGCCTTTAATGCTATTTGCCTTAGATGCGTTTCCCCTTTTATTGGCAGAAAAACTATCAGGTCGATTAAAAACAAGGGGTGTACTTGCAATGATTTTTTTAGGGCAATTTCAAAGAAACGTTGCTAAATTAATTTTTTTGTTCTGTCTACTTGAAGACTTATCTCCTATCTAAATTTACAAAATGCTATCAGAGTCTTATACGGTAGAAAGGAACGGCACCCCGTGTGTGGCCTAAAATTTTGTCAGTTACATGCATTTTACTGTAGTGATACGAAGAATGCTATTTAAATATATCCCATTTATTAATTTGCTGAGATCTCACGCATTTTGCTCTTTTATTTTAACAGCGAATGTGTCGTAAGTAATAATTCAAAATACCTATTTTCTTTAAATTTGATTTCATTTTACTTAAAATAAATGTGCAAGCGAATCGAAAACATTTTAGCACCAGTGTGTTGACAGATAAAGTGGGGAATTTTCAGATTTCTTAGAATGCGGATCTCAAAAACCTTACATACGTTCTCTTTTTTTAAACTAAAAGATTTTCTTTGAGTTAAATTTCTCAGTAAATCAAAAAAGTCGCTATTAATAATTTTATCCAAATAAAACAAGTTTGAGAGGCTTGTTGTAATTTAAACGGAGGAAAACCGAATGAACTATGTTATTGGTTTCCGAACTACTTTCCTATTGTCCTTGAAATTCAGTCAGCTCAGTGGTCTCAGTTCACTCATTTTGTCGTGAAGAGAAAAGAGAGCATTAAACTATAAACCTGGTAATGCTAGTTCCATAATCGGCAAGATTACCTTTCCACATTTTTTTTTTGTATTTTGTTTTAGGAATTTGGCTTGATTTTTTAAAATTATGTTGCAAAAGCTGATGGTTATTTTCTCAACCAAGGCTTTAGCATAACTATTGTAGTGAACTTAAGTTAGTTTAATGGTGCTTGAGAAAGAATATTCGATACAATAATAAACATTAAAACGTGTGTAAAGCTAGCAAAGTTCAATGTTAAAAATTATAATTTTCTTCTTAAAGTGCTTTCTGATTTCTTTAATTTCGTATTTTTGTTTCCTTTTAAGGTTTAAATTATTATAACGAAAATGACTTAAGCCATAATATACCCGCTCAAATTGTGTTAAAATGAAGAACAAGAAATATAACAAAATCAAGAACGAACAAAAAGTATAACTGCCTAAAACTTGAGCACATAAGAAATTTGCTTTGATGTTGTGAAACAAAGCAAATAAAAAAGACTAATATTTAATTTATTATTTAACAATTAGGAAAGAAATATAATTTATAATATTTACAATATATCCGGGCATAATTTCATTCTTCCTAAATATCGTAATTATTTTTTTGTTTTCTTCAAGTCAAACACAAATTTTTCCTTTGCCTTATATTTATCAATTTCCTCCTTTTGATCTTTATTTCTTCTCACATACACATACACACAATAGAAAATTAAATACATAATAGTATAAAATTAGCATAAAATTAAATCTCTCAAAAAAAAGGAACTACAAGAATTAAGTTATTGTATAAAAAAAAAAAAAATAAAAGAAAAATATACGGTTGTGTCAAATTAGATAATATATAAAAACATAAATAAATACTGCAACTATTACTAGGTATATAATCTACTTAATTAATATTATCTATTATATATATTATACTTGTAAAATGTAATAAGAAAATAACATTTGTGTGTTGAAAAATAAATTTAAAAACTCAACCTTCTCTAGCAAATATATATATATATATACATAAAAAATATTGTTATTCATAAATATATAATAAAAAAAAAAAATAAAAATACATATATACAATTGTTTATGAAAATGCAAATTACTTTTTTCAATGTTTCTTTTTCTTTTCAAAATGAAACCAATACACACAAACAATGTAATTGGTAATTTAATTTGCATTTTTATACAACAGTCTTAGAAAATAAATTATTATAACAAAAACCTGAGATATATTTACAAATGTATTTAAATATATATATATATACTAAATGAAATATACAGTGTTATTTTATTATAAAACACAAATCTGAAAATGTGATGAAATATCTTTTTGACATTAATTCTTGTTGTCACACACATTGCTGTAAAAATTAACAAAACAAAAAAAAATAACTACAAAATATATAAAAATAAATCTTTGTAGAAATCTAAAAACAAAAAAAATCTAATGTACTCGTATCAATCCAAGTACACAATATTTATAATAACTGTAATTAATAAATATATACACAAAGAAATGTGAATGAAAAATAAATAATTGTACACAATAATTGCGCAACGAACATAAAAAGTAGTTTAACCATAAATAAAAAAAGACAAAATAAGAAGTATGCCTAGGAAAATACGATTTATAAAAATATTTCGTTTGATGTGTTCGTAACTCTAAATCAGTTTATTTTATTTATGGATGGCATTTAGAACATTTGAAAAATCTAGAAGATTTTTCTATTTTTTTTTTTCATTTCATGAAAATCCTCCCACTTGACTTTTGCATACTGATCATGTTGTATTCGCTAGTTTGGCAAGAAAATATCGACAGCCTTCCGGTTTGAGAATAGTCTGCACTAGAGACTAACCGATTGCATTTTTTTTTTCAACCACATGGACAATTTTCTGAATTAACGTTTAATCTGAAATAAATTAGAACCAAAAATGTATTATTATTTATTAACAACTAATTAAAATTACATGATAATATACATATTTTTACGAGTCTAGCTGCGGAGATTAATGGCTCTAAGGTTACTTGGTAATTTAATAATAATATCTATATTGTTTAAGAACTCGGCGATCTGTTCAATCTTTGTACAGGGTTCTTGAGTATTTCATAAAAAGAAATGTTTTTACATACATTTTTAATAAAAGGCGTTGATACTGGCCTGGTAGATGTGTAAGTCCAAAATAGTGTTGCAAGAGTCGCAGATTGGTGGGGTTTTTCTCGTGACAAGGTGTTGATGAGAGGTTCGAATTATAACCAAGTTTTAGACGGATGAAGTTGGATATTTTATATTTGGCAATATCTTTGGGATAAACATGTTTGAGTCTGTCAGGATTAACTTTTTTGTAGTGGTGATGGTAAAGGCTCCAATCATGTTTTATATTTGTTGTTGTGATGTGTTGTATAAATATTTTATTAGGTTCAATTTTGTGATGATATCAAATCTATACACTGGGGCATTATTTGCAAAGTAAGCAGCAAGTCCGCATTTTAATTTCCAAGAATTCCGACGTGTCGAGGTTTCCACATTAATTTAATAATTTTAGTTGGTTTGGTAAGTTGGTATCGGATATGAGCATATCACATGCTTACCTCGCTGGTTAGTGACAATTTTTGTAGCTTGGAGAATGGCAATGGCTTCTGCTGTAAATATATTCGATATCAAGGAGTTACCCAATGGAGGCTATAGCTCCATCTTCGAGTGATACTGCAAATGATATAATTTGTGATCCATCCTTGAAAACAAGATTCCAACCTTTTGTTTTCAAATCTGAAGAGATACTTGAAAAAAGTTGTCGAAAAAGAAGAAATGGTTAAGATTTAGTTTGTCAGGGACGAGATGTTTCATACGAATTGTGACATAATCCTTACTTGCACTTTAGGGTAAGTTTTGGTTTCGAATACAATCAAAATAAAGGTATTAATCAAATCTAACATTACTCTGATGGAGAAAGGTCGAAATTGTTGTCCTTGATCTGTTGGACTAATGGAAAAAAGGTTCAGATTATTTTTTTCGAAATTCGAAATTCCTACTATTTTGATAAAATCTTTGTGTCTTTAATATCAATTACAATAAAACAGCGTTTAAGGTTTTTTTCACGAAACATTAATATAACGGGAATAGGGTTTTGACGTTTTTTGATAAATGTTATAGCAACTCACTGTTGACTAAAAAAAAATCAAAAGTAATTGGGAGCTATTTTGTATTTTTGTCTTGGTTTTTTGTTAGATTTTTATTGGCTGATGTTACCCGTCTCACGAAAACACGCCTACAACATTTTAAAGCTTTCGGTTTACTGTTATGGTAAATAAGAAGTCGAGTGAAATCAATTAATTTGATAATTTAGAAAACATTTGGAAATTACTTTAAGCATTGTATATATACAATGCCAGTACTTGTTTTTGAAATTCTAAAGACAATCTTATTGTCTTAAATTTATTTCTCTTTTTTTTTATAAATTGATCAACTGCGAAAAAGATAATTGAGGAAAAATCGAAAGTGAGGAATTACGTTCAGATTTCGAAGATTGCTGAGATTTAACTTAGTTGCTTAATTTTTAATATAACATTTACATAAAGGGTAATGGAAATTGAGACATTTGTGGAATCTCTTCGCCCACGATGTAAATTCCGTATATTGTCCCTTATACCACGAAGTGGATCAGTTTATTCAAAAATATATAAATCATATGGAGTTAACAAAAAAAAGTGAAAACAAAAACAATTCCATCAGTTCGTAAGATGAAGGACGATATTACAATGTCACAAAATTTCTTAAAGGCCTGTCACCGGTGGATATAAATAGTTAAAAAAATGCATGCAAAATTCGCATTCGCACCCCTTTGTGATGAACCATGGCAGATCCTGTATCTTATGGTCATCAATAACCTCAATTTCTTTGCTTTGCAGAACAAAATATCAAAATGTTTCAACTCAAGGTTAAAAGGAATTTGTGATTTGCTGCTTGATCTCCAGAATTTCATTTATCCATGCCTTAAAATTTTATTCGAAAATATTTAAAAAAAAGAATCTATTCACCATCTAGATTTTTTCCAAACTCGTCTAAATGCCAAGTTTTTTTTTTGTTTCCAAATATAAAAAAATCCATAGGATCTTTTTACTTATAACAAAAATCTGCGTACACTTGGAAGTAAAAAAAAAAAGAAAGAACATTCACAATGAAAAAATAAATAAAATTATAATAATAGTCTAAAATATTAGTAACTAACAAAACCTAATATTCATTATAAATGGCCCGCCCTTTTTAATAAAACCAAAATTAATAAAACAAAATATAGTAAACGAAAAATAATTAAAAACAAAACTACTCAATTTAAGTGTGTATTTTAAAAAAATCTTTATATTTACTTAAAAAAAAATAAAAAAAAAAAATACAAACATTTGATATCCACAATATTACTTAAAACAAGTCTAAACAACATAACAAACAAACAAGAATTAATTAATTAGTTGTAGTCAATTAAAATCTTTAAGGCAAAAAGGAGTAACAATAAAACAAAACATGATGCACAATGTATAGAGTAAATTAATATTTTGTTACTCTTTGTTTATTATGTTTAAAACCCCAAACAAGTTAATATTAAATTTTAACGTTCAAGACAGAGTTTTTTCTCTTAAGTTTTTGTTTTATTTTTTATTTGATTTATTATATTACGAAATACACCAAAATAATTATGTATTACTTTGGAGAGACATATAAAAAAGATTGTGATGCAAACTTTCACAAAACAATAACACACAACATAAACCCGTGCATTATAAATTATTGTTTTTTGTTTTCAAATTCATTATACATTTAAACTCATTAACTAAAAATCAAAAGAAAAATAAAAAAAAACTTAAGCTCAAATTTCACTTATTTTTCAAAACTTCTTAACAACATTATTATTGATAGAGCGAGGCAAGGAATGATAAAAAGCCACCGATTTGTTACTTAAGATTAATCACTAAAAACATTATATTAAAACAAATATAAATAAACACAGCGGACGATTAAGGTCAAAAATAAACAATAATTTTCTCCTGGATTGTGGAAAACGCGGTTGATAATAATTATTAAAAAAAAAATTACCTAACGATCATTAAAAAAAAAAATAAGCAAAGGAATAAAGTCTATATTCTATACTAGAGTGCATAATATATTTTTGTTGTTATATACAAAATACTATTTTTAGTGTGTAAATTCAATTTTCAATTATACAAATTTCACTTAAGTTAATTATTTGACAATACCTAATTTAAAGTACGAAAAAATGAAGTAAACAAACGAAATTTATTATTAAAATTTAAAAATAAAAACTTTCTTCTCAAGTAAAATATAAATAAAAAAAAAATTTAAAAACATGATACATACATTCACAAAACGATTTTAAGATGCAGTAAATAAAGGATGAATAGCAATGAAATTAAATATTAAAAAAAAAGAATACATAGCACGTAAAAAATATTACATATATGTAGTGCTGAAATTTAAATAGAAAACAAAATATGGTTTCAACTGGAAATTGTTGAGTATTTTTTAGTAAAAAAAGACAAAAAAAAATTGTTAATATGTATACAAAAACACACTCATACATACATATATATAAATATGTATATGATATTAATTATTATACTGTCATCATTATTGAATTGACAAGTAAATTTAAATTAAACCGTAGATTATTTAGATACATGAGCATTTATATAAAAAAAAAAAAAACAAAAATAATAGAATATCCAGGCATGAAATTCATGAGGATTTTCACCCGCCCTTACTCAAAAACATGAAAAAAAAAAAAACAAACCATGGAATGATTGAATGTAAGAAGGTGGAAAGATTTGAATCGCTTAGCGAAGGAAAACCTGACTATATCTGTTTTTTATATCAATATACAAGTTTTATATCTTTTTTCTAGTTTTAGACTTATGAAGGGGAAATCGAAAGTTGAAAAAGACGAATGTGGGTTGTAGCTTGTGACTGCTGCTACCGCAATGCTGCCAGCCTAATGTTATTTATTGATTTTGATTTAATAGTTGAGCATAAGGGAAAAGGATCAACAGTTATTTTCGATCAGCTTGAAATCGCGAATCATGCTACAAAGTTTCAGAAAATTATTTCTGTTGAAAAAAAAATTGTGAGAATTCTCCGAGTTGCTTGTTTAGGTAAAAATATTTGTTAAAAAAGACGTTTTGAGCTGACGTATGCATGAACTTGTTTTCATAAATATGTACTTGCTGAATAATGGCTGAAAATTTAAATTCTATTGAATTTGGTTATTTGTGCTAATAAATTCATTAACTCAAACCATTTCAATAATACATTATCTTAATTTTGGAAGAACAGTGTTATGAACAATTAATTAAATATAATTAAAGTGCGAACATATGTATGTACATCCATAGAGCCTGTTTATATTGGGAAGATTGAGTGTTTACATTAGAAACTTTGAGGCGCCTCAAAATACATTGAAACAAAAACAATTTCAACATTTCGCTTATTGAAACAACAACAAATGACACTCATGAGCTCATGTTTTCTTCGTGCCTCACGAGATCCATCACCCCACACTTCCCTTGCCTGGAAACTGCCGTGATACCGGACTCAATCTTCCCAATCTAAACACCGTCATACATATCGTTCATTAGCTACCGACATAACTCAATAACATAACATAACAATTTCGAACCAACCATAACAACTTGTGATTATAATAATTTTTTCTTTCTTTTTGTAGTATATGTATATTATACATCTATATATTTTCTTAATTTCAAATAAGAGCGCATTATATTTTGCACTGCAGTCATTTGTTCATATATTTTTCACGAAAACCAAAATTAAAATCGCATTTTACTCGAAACAACAAATTTTGACTCATGTCGGTATTGTAGCAAATGAGCGATATTTATATTTCAACAATATTTCAGGATTCAGTTTTTTTGCAGCTTAATAATCTAGTTCCACCTTTGCTGGGATTTTTCCAACACATCTTCTGGAATCGTTATGTCGTAGAACATACTAAGTCCCTTCCCTTACTGTGAATACGTGAAAATTTTCACAAATTACTGTCCAAACGAGGTCCCTTACTAAAAAAAAATCATTACTGTCTTACAGAATTTACTTCAATTCGGTTTTATCTTTCCATAAATGTTAATTAATAATAATAATAATTATATTATATTATAATAAATATAATAATTAAAGTGTAAAGAAAAAAATTATTGAGGAAGCGAATAGACAAAATTATTGCAAATTTTTTGGATAACAAAGTTAAGAATTTTATCTGTGAATATCTTATGTTTCTCTATTTTTCCGTTGGAGAGAATTTTATGTTCTTTTTCTCAATTTGTTGCGATTTTTTAATGTGGTTTTCGTTTCGACCAAAAAAATCGATTTTTTTTTTGATTTTTTTGATTTGTGACAAGTTTTTCCTTTCCTCTCGACACAAAAAATCGAATTTTTGTCGATCTGAAGTCGATTTTGCAGATCTCGATTTTAAGCAAGATTTACACAGATTTTCACACGCACTTGCACACACATCAAAGAAAAGTGACTTTTACCAGTGTTGTTTTAAAAAAGGCACTCATACAATCAAAAAACAAAATAAAATCACGTTTTGTTTTCGTTTTGCCAGTAAGATTTAAGATCTGACACCCAAATCTGAATTGGTTGAAACGAAAGCCACATAAGTTAACATGATGTACATGAATTCGTGATCATCAAATTCTTATGAAATTTGAATAATTTTCAACCTAGGCCCAGATCGCGTAAGACTAATGGCGAATTCCTTTCAACAAAAAATTCGAATTTTTTCTAAACAGAATCGAATTTTTTCTAAACAAAATCGATTCTTTTCTGTCAAACAAATCTTGCGTTTTTAGCAAGATTTCACACTGATTTGCACACACACTATGAAGACTTGACATTTCTAATACGTCAAATTGAAAGTCGCGGAATTTTTGGAAAACCAGTTGTTGTTTATTTTTTGGTTGCAACGAATTCTACATAATTTAACAAAATATTCAACAATATACCTACTCAGTCAATACAGCTATAAAAATAATTTATTGTGCGTTGTTCATTATCAAACACAAATTTGACAAAAAAAAATAGCTTCCGCAAGTGAAAGACGTGTTAAAAACTTTTATTGCAAGTGAAAACTTTTCAATAATAATTTTCTTTAAAAATATATGTGCAAATAGAAGTTCAAACAAATAATATTCACCAACAAATTGGCACCGTATAAGCTATCTTTTATTTATTAATTTAATACTATTGGTAAAACATATTTCTCACAACAAAAACAAACAAGATTAATAGTTTTGTGAATAATTTCTTGACGTTTTGCGTCAAATGCAGCAGTAAGTCACCCCTATTGCGATTTGCGATTGTGATTGTGGGGTGAGTAACACAAACACAATCACACCAAAAAATAGATTTTTTTACGAAATACGAATTCCTTTCAATTGACAGAAAAAATTCGATTCTGTTTAGAAAAAAATCGATTTCTTTTTTGAAAGGAATTCGCCATAAAACGATTGATCGTTTTGACAATAGCTGTTTCCATCACAACTATGTACATACACATACATAGTATATGAAATTTCGTCAAAACGATGGTCGTTCAACGGATCGATCGTTTTAATCTTACGCGAGCGATCCGGCGCCTGAATTGATTTATTATATTTGAGGCGTTCAAAATAATAATGGAAAAATTCCACCTTAATATGGATTCAACAATAAAGTTTTCTCCTTTAAATTTTGAACAATAAATTGGGTACAGCCCACATTAACTATAAATGGAAATATTCAATTAATATTCTTAACGTCTCATTTTTTGAAATCGTACAAAAATCAATTTGACTGTACCTACATACATATATACATCTATGTATTTACATACGAGAAGTTTTTGTTAAATAAGATATTTTTGAGCTATGTACACACATATATCGTATCTACTGACATGTACACGCCGCGCCGTTCTAACGCCTATCCCTTTGCCATTCTAAATAATAAAAACATCATAAAATCAGCTAGAAAACGCATTCCACATGATCCACTTAGAAGTATGTAGAGCCCCAAAAAGGATGGTTCCTAAAGCAATAAACTAAAGTTTTAAAATATTTCACAATTCTACAAAAATGCTTGAGCTCACAAATGTAAGAATGACTCTTCATAGTAAAGCTTCAAAGAATATTCAATCTGCTCGTTAATTTTCTGTCACAAGCTACTTAAAAAAATGTTTCCATTTAAAGCAAAATCATATAACTAAAATACCCACCTTCATCAACTGAAAACTTTTAATTTAACCCTTAATGATTCGCTACACATAAAAAACAAACATAATTCAAATTTTTTTTTAAAGATATCTGATGAGGAAATTGTTCGTTTTTGAGAATTTTTTAAAACAAATTTTTTCTCGTTTTTATAAATGAAAACCAAAAAAAAGTTCAAATGAGAAAAATATATAAAATTTTTAAACATATTTTTAATTCCTTATGTGCCTACTATGTGTACGGTAAGTGTTATTTATTTATCGTTTCTGAATTGTTACATCAATCAAATACGAAAAAAAAAACATACAAAAATAAAACGAATTAAAAAAGAAAAACAAACACACTTTAAAAAATTGTGAAAATTAAGTGCAATTTAATTGCGTTTCATTTTTGCAGTAGTGAATCATTAAATAAAAATATTTAAAGAAGTATTGTGACTTAAAATACATAATCTGGTGCATCAATAACTATGATATCAGACAAAACCAAATCCAAGAAGGCAACGAAAACTTTTTCAATAGAAAAAAAATTACAATTAAAACTTTTCATTTTTGGTATTTTAACTTGCTGAGGCTATTTTTTTACGGATCGTAGGTGAATTTGTTTAAATAAATACAAAAAAATATGTACGAATCCTTTTTTATTTTATTTATCCCTAGATGCAATTCCTTATAAATTCTATGTAGAAATAAAATCGATAAAGTAAAAATATCAAAAAAAAAAACATTTTATTATTTGCTTAGCTTTGTCGTAAAACTGTACACATAACTATGTAACAAAAGTAATATCTTACTATTATAACATAATAAACAAACAAATGGTGCAAAAACATTAAATATTAAAATTAGTATACTAAAATATAAGCAAAATAAAAATTATTGTTATCAAATAAAACCAAACAAATTATTACAAGACAAACAAAAGAAAAATAATAAATAAATTAGCAGAATTATTTTTTAGAGTATGAATTGATTTTAAACTTAGCACAGTAGACGAAAACAATAAATATAATAAATAAAACAAATATATAATTATTTAAATTGGTCATTGTAGCAAAAATAAAGAATATTTCCTCTCTAACAAAAAAATCTAAATGTATTAATATCCAAAAAAATATCCAGTGAAATAATATTTTAGTATTTAACAAAAGAAAAAATCCTTTTCAAAAATCATCTTAATGTATCACAAAATTTTGAATTTTTAAACTAACTAACAAAAAAAAAAAAACAGGTAAAAGGCGGATATAGTTGTGAAATAACAAACTGCATTTGCTGCCAATCCTCTTCCATATAATTAAAATAATAAGTATTAAATGGTTTTAAAACAAAAACTAAACAACAAAAAAACACAACACATTTCCAAACTAATTAAATATCTTTTTTCAATCATATAACTTCTAACCACAAAAAAAAATACAACATGAACGAATATCAAAACAAAAAAAAAAACCTTACTTTCGGAGTACAAGAATTGAATAGATACCATTTCTCTTATATTATTATATCTTATCCCATGAAATAACAGAGTTCAAATGAAATCTTTATTTTTATCCAAAACATTAAAATAAAATTATAAAAATAAAATGTCTATATAAATTAAATTAAAAAATAAATAAATTCTATTAAAATCTGTCTGAGTGGTAAAATTTTTAATTATCTATGTCTTGATATGAATTGATCTCTACTGTGTTCTAAAACAAAATATAAATATTTATATATACATTCATATATATGAAAAAATTCAAATCAAAATTATATAAACAAATATACGTATATATATATATGGTAAAATATTTATAAACATTACACGCTAAAATGCAAACACAACTCTATATAAATTACATAAATAAATACAATTAAAATAATAACTGTTCTTTTTTATTCTCTTTTGAGAATTAAAACTTCGACATACGACAACAACAAAACATGGATGAAAATTATTAAATATTTAAAATTATTACTGTGTACTGTAAATGTGTATAGCATAATGGAATACATCTTCAATATTTTAACACACCCACACTCTCTCACTTAAAACGTGTGAATTATCGATGGTTCAAAAGAACACGAATAATAATACAAAAAAAAACAAAAAAAAAGAATATAAAACATAAACTTAAATGTAATTTAATTAGTAAAAATAAAAATAAAAATATTACAAAACAAAAATAAATAAATAAATAAAACAAAACAAAACGACTCTATTAATATAATAACTAAACAAAATATATATATATTGAGAAATTATTTTTTAGGAATGGCCATGATTATAAAAAAGACAATGGAAAGAAAAGGCATCCATATATTATTATAAATATTTAACAGATAAACAAAAACAAAAAAAAACTTAGGTATGTGAAGACGAAACCAACAACAAAAAGTGTAATGTATGTTTAAACCATAAGAAGAAGCAAAAGAACACATAAAAGGCTGTAATTTTAAGTGAAATAAATAAATTAAAGTAATAAATAAATTAAACTCTAGAACTAATTGTAACCGTAAAATATAAATATAAGAAAAATAAAGTGTAAATGAAATGAATTTCTTGTTTTCTTTTCAAATAGATTAGCGTGCTTCTTTACGGACTCTTAACTAGGTTTTACCGTAGTTTCTTTAATTTTTATAAAAGAATCCCTTTGATTCCTAGCTGACCAGAGTCAAAAACAAAGTTAAAGAGTAAATTCACAAACGTCAAATTTCTGTGCAGCGATTCGGCATCATTGCTTTTTTGCGATGCTGATGCTGAACAGATGTTGCCGATGCGATACTAATCGGTTATCTTTTGTACGTTAAAAAATATTTTATGGCGTTTAATTATCAATGATGGTAGTAATATTATTAAAAACTGGGACATAGGTTCCTGACCCTAGACCTAGGAAATAAGTTGGTATTATTTTCAGACATCCATTCTCGTAAATCATAATCGGTTTATGTCATGACTATCGTTTTCTTGGGTATCGTTTTTTACGCCTTTCGTTTTCCAACTATTTTCACTTTAAAGAATTCTTTCGCATTAAAATTAGAAGTCCAATCGCTTAGCTTAGGTACTGATCTTTGGTATTTCAAATACAGCCATTTACGGCTGTTCTGATATTCAATCGAATTTGAAAACGAAAATTGAATCCGTGCGGATTGAAAACGATTGTTCTGATTTCCAGTCGGATTTACTTTTAAGTTTTACCAACTTGATCAGCAAAACATTTTCGAAATTAGCTGTTATGTATGCAAGAGCTGTCAAAAACGAAATTGTAATCCGCCAACAAAAGAATAACCGAATTTAAAACGTCAATTTGGCGGATTGTAGATTCATTCGTTTTGCCGAATCCGCAAAACGTTTTCGAATACGGTATTCGGAACAGCGAAAATTCGAAAACGTGAGGATTTAGAATTCGAATGGATATTAGAACAGCCGTTATTGTCTGGAAAAACAACTCCTAAGATACTTGATGTGCAGTTTACCCAGGTAATATGAAATCGTTTCGGATGGATTTTATCACCGAAATCTTTCGAAAAGTAATCAAGGTAATTAGTATTAGGTGTTAACTGCAACCTATGCTGCTTTAACTCTTTGTGTAAATTCATACCCGCATCACTGCAATAATGATGCTCGATCCTTAAAGTCAAACGATCAAAAAAAAAAAACAACAGAACCAAACAAACATAATAAATAAGTGACATCTACATAAAGTCACGATTCAAAACTATAAAAAACGACTGCCAAAAGCAGTCGTAAACGAAAACGAGGATCATTTTTAAAAAACGACTATCGTGAATCGCAACCGCAAAGTAACGATAACGAGAACGATAATCGTAATTCGTAATACGGGCCCAGTGTACTCTTCTTTACGAATCGAACTCCATCGTAATCAGAATGTTTCCGAATCCCAAAAAAAAAACTATCACACTGCTATTCGTAATAGCAATTTGTAAGAGATTTTCCGATGCGATGGATTATATGATACTTCTTTTCCGATTACGATGGAATTCATAATAGGGCTGAATAATTCTATTAAACTTAAAACTAATTTCAATTCTTCTTGTTTACATCCATTTAATAAGCATACGAAAAATAATTTTGAGTTTAATTATTTGTAGTAAAAAACAAGAATTGAACTTTTGCAATTTTTTTTATTTTGTATGCAAACAGAAAAAGAGGCATCTGCTAAATACATAAATTGTAACTTATGCTTAAATATTAAATAAAGTATAAATATGACTAGAATATCACAATAATTCAGTAACGGCATATTCACGGCATTTGTTGATGGCAACTTCAAGTTTCTCATCGAATTCTGAGGAGACTTTTTTTCCCTTCATGTTACATACTTCATTTGAACTCTGACCTTTGGGAAGAGACAATTGTGCATTAAAGATCGAAGCAAACAGCTGTAACCATTTCTGTGCGTTAAAACTATTTGTTACGAATTCCTAAACAAATTGTTTAATTATTAAAATTTGGTGAACTTGAAAGTTTAGTTTAACTTACTTTTGGAACGCAACACCTCGCCTTGACAATTCCATCACACATGCTCACTACAAGCAAAGGACGATCGGTGCAGAGTTTTGTGGCTTTATGTAAAGGAACCTCTTCCAGGAGGGCTGAACTAGATAGGTAGTGTATAATAAATGGATACTTTTCGATTGGTTTCTCTTGAAGAAGATTTCTCATTTCATCTTCAACAAATGTTCTAAAAATTAAATTAAATTAAAAAAGAGAAAGTCAATATGTATATGTGTGTTATTATTCTCACTTGAGCGAAGTTCGGGATGTCTTCTTTAGCTGCCTTAGAATATCATTGATTCGGTTGAGAATATCAACTCGAAAAACATATGGCAGTATGATATCAGTATGAAGGATATTGTTGCGAATCTTTTGTAATTCAATTTCTGTTGTATACAATATATCAGTGTTTGTTTTGTACTCTTGCTCCAAGCTATCTACTCTTGATTTAATTTGCGCAGCTCTAATTGTGGCCTAAAAATGAAGATCAAAGAAAAGATATGACGAATAGTTCTTAATGAGATAACACCAATACAAGAAACCTTACACCATTTGCAATTTTTCCTGCTGCAGCCGTGAAGGCGTACCTCGCACGGTTGGTCTGTTTAAGATTGGTAATAACGAAATTTTCCAACTCACTTGTATTCAGAACGTGTGTTCCACAGCAGAGTTCGTTCGACAAGAATGAAATATTCTTATTTTCGATAGTTATTAGTCGGAGACCAGTTTCGGGATATATTTCTCCAGGCACCAATGTAATATTTGACTGACCAATAACGTCTGCTGCGTTGACCAAAGAAATCTGCGAAGGAATGGCTGACTGGATAACTTTTCTATAAGGGAATCAAATTAGTTTTTTAAGAGATATGTATGTATGTATGCATATGAAGGAAATAATATAGATCAATATATTTGAAAAAAAACACCTTCTAAAACTTAAACTGCGCATTCGATAAAAAATCACTCACCTTATAAGTTCTTCGATATCTTGTACTTCCTCTTTTGCAATACGCTTGCCGATAATTCCCAATTCTAGCTTACAATTCTCACTGGAAACTGAACTCGTAACTTGATAAGTGACTTTCTTGAACAAAGAGCGAACAGCGCCATTGAGGAGGTGAATAGCTGGTTAAAAATAAATGTAAATCAATGCAATGCCATTTCAATTGGACCAAAACACAAACCTGTATGATGGAAGGTATTTTGTGTACGATGCTCAGAATCGACATGCAAAACTACTTT
The DNA here is from genome assembly GCA_932273885.2 of Leucozona laternaria. Classification (NCBI taxonomy): domain Eukaryota; kingdom Metazoa; phylum Arthropoda; class Insecta; order Diptera; family Syrphidae; genus Leucozona; species Leucozona laternaria. The sequence continues at coordinate 128,129,830 of OW026367.1, read as the reverse complement.
GTTACCGACACATAAATCCCCTCCGGAATCTTCAAACTTTCCAACATGTACTATGCAGTCGTTCATGTGTATAACGTTTTGAACATCAAATTTCCCACCATCCACTTCTATGTAACCTCTGTCAGACTGTTGCCCTCCAGCTTCATAGTAGAAATTACTCCTATCTGTGATAACACTGATGACATCTTTGCCATTAACAGTTGCAGCAGTCACCGAATCGACATCTTGATCATTCCGTAAAATTCCAAGCACAGTAGATTCTACCGCTGGTATTTCGTATAGCCGTTCTTCTGAATTAAAACTGTAGCTATACCTGAGGCTACTATCAGTGTTCTTACAAGAAAGTGTCAGCTTTGATAAAGCTTCATTAATTTTTCGCTGAGTCGTACTATCGAAATTAAAAGCTTTCGATCTTTCTTTAGCTCTTGTTGCCTCTGCCCTATAACCTTCTTCATCCAACTGCATTTCTTCTAGCTCGGCTAATATTTTAAATGAGTCTTCAGCCAATCCAAAAGTATCTGTTAATTTGAAAAGGAATTTTCCAGGAATAACCCCGCCTATGAATTTCGATTTTTGAGCTTGAAGATCCTTAAAAGCCGGTACAAATCCTGGAAACTCCATCAAATCGATATCCTGCAATTTGGGATATTGCTGCAAAACCTCGTTGAAAGCCTTTGAAGAACTGCTTCGTACTGTTTTGAAAACATCCTGCTCATGTGCAATTATTTCGAGTACATCACTTAGTTTGGCGTTCATCTCAGGATATGCTGATCCCAAGGTATCAACCACAACTGGTACCAACTGCGGCAGGAGATTGGCATTCTTGAAAATATTTTCGGATGTTAAAAAAGCCTTTCGTAAAACACGCCTCAATTTTTGACTGAAAAAAGGTAATATTATTAGAAAGACTGAAAATTTATTCTTTGACCGCCTAACTTTTGATCAGGTAACATGCCATCTGCTATACATGCTGTGATCATTCTCGAATGATCGGCTAATATTCTGTATCCAGTGTCGAGGGGCTGTCGATCGTTTGGTGTTGGAAATAATCCTCCATATTCTGGAACTTTACAGAGCTACAAAGGGAAATATTGTATTTAAATTTTTCAATTAATTCACAACAAACCCTTTGTGTTGTGTCAAATATTGGGGTAAATAAATCTGTATCGTAGTTAGAACTTTTATTTTGCAGAATTGCTGCTAAGCGTTCAAACCCCATTCCGGTATCAACATGTTTCTGTGGCAATTGCTCTATGGCCCCATCTTCAGTTCTAGATAAGATGAAAAAATTGAAATTTACTGCTGCTTTAGATGGAGAAAATAAATTGCAAACAGAAAAATATGGTCTCCGGGACACGGGTTAACGACTTCGAATAAAATTTTTGTTGGTCAATGCCTTTTATTTCCACATTTTAGTTCCAAAACTTATCATTTAGGGCTGTTGGATTATAAAATGAGTTTGGGAAATAACGGACACCCTACTAAATATACACTAATAATTTTCTAGTCCTTCATCGAGACGTTATCGTTGCGCACTTGCCGGTTTTGGTGACTGAATAGTTTCTTAAAAGACGAAGGCCTCTCTCGAACAAGTATGATGTAGACTGTCTTGAGAGGAAAACTTCTTGTACTTAAAAAGATAATTACCGGTTGTACTGTATAAACACAATGTTCCATAATTCTGTAAGGTCGGGTCTTCCAGCATTAACAAGCTTTGCTCGGTCTTCTTTTGTCGAAAATTCTGGCGAGTGATCAATGTGGATTTCTGTACAAGGCCCACATGGTCCAGTGGAACCCATTTCCCAGAAATTGTCTTTGCTTCCAAAGGGAAGAATTCTCTCTGCTGGAAATCTTCAATTTTTGAATTTTATTTTTGTGATTCAAAAGAAAATTATGTAGGTTAATGGTTTACCCTAAACTTCTCCAGATATCAAAACACTCAGTATCAGGTGGCAAACCTAGAGTTGTATCGCCCGCAAAGTATGTAACGTAAAGCCTTGATGTGTCTATTCCATAGGGACCTTTCAGCAATTCCAATGCCATTTGACAAGCTTGGCTCTTTATTGGCGGACAGTAGTTATTTTTTCAAAGAATCTTTTTACCAAACTTTAAATCGATACTCTACCTTAAAATAGTCTCCGAATGACCAGTTGCCCAACATTTCAAAGAACGTATGATGATAGCCATCCTGTCCAACAACAGACAAATCATTGTGCTTCCCGCCGACTCGAACGCATTTTTGTGAATTCACAACTCGTTTACTTGGTGCTACAGTCTTTCCGAGGAATACTGATTTGAACTGGAATGACTTTGAGTAATTTTGATTCATATGAAATCCCTTTACATTACCTGATTCATTCCGGCATTGACGAAGGCCACAGTGGGATCACATAATGGAATCACCGGGCTCGACCTCACAAACTTGTGACCATGACTTTCTGTGAAATACTCAAGGTATGTCTTTCTAATTTCAGATGATGAAAGGACTCTATTCAGTTTTCGACACGAAGAATACATTCTTTTATGATTTATTTTGCAAAACTGTAGCAACATGCCCAAGGAGCATAAAGGATTTTACTTTTCTATAAAATAAAAAAATAAAAACCAAAATCTAGTCTAGGGCCGGTATATGAATTTCAATTGACAGCTTGTGTCAAGGTGTGCGTTCAAAAATGTAGCAGAAAAGGGGTGTAAGTTTTTAACAGGTTAAAGGCTCTCCCAAACCAACGCGAATACTTCGAAGCGACGACGAAACTTTCGTCTGTCATAATTTATTTACATGGAAATAAATGAGAGCACCCACACTGGCGCGATGCGAATCTTCGAACATTATTCAGTCGTCGCATATTCGCGCGAATGTTTCGCGTTTGTTTGGGACAGCCTTAAGGCTCTCCCAAACCAACGAACCACCTTAGAACACAGCAGGCGCGACAAAGGATCATTACGCATTGAAAAGCCGCAGTGTGAAAGTTAAAATGCATAGAAACTCGTTGGAGTAAATAATAGAGCACGGGTCGTGACGATAGATAATTGATTTACTTTTAGTAATCGCTCTCGTCATTTACATCAAATTAAAAATTTAAGAAAATAAAGGCTTAACTACATAAGCCAAAAAGTACTTTTGTACAAAAGTAAAAATATTTTTTTTCCCGCTAGCGCAGTTGTTTTGCTGTAAGACTGGGCAACAAGAAAGAAATAAAGGGTGCCCCAAACCAACGCGAAACATTCGCGCGAATATGCGACGACTGAATAATGTTCGAAGATTCGCATCGCGCCAGTGTGGGTGCTCCCATTAATCTCCATGTAAATAAATTAAGACAGGCGAAAGTTTCGTCGTCGCTTTGAAATATTCGCGTTGGTTTGGGAGAGCCTTAAAGGCTCTCCCAAACCAACGCGAAACATTCGGCGCGACAACGAAATTTCCGCCTGTCTTAATTTATTTACATAGAGATTAATGGGAGCACCCACACTGGCGCGATGCGAATCTTCGAACATTATTCAGTCGTCGCATATTCGCGCGAATGTTTCGCGTTGGTTTGGGACAGCCTTAAATCGTTTGGTCCAGCATTCAAAAATTATAATTCATCATTGCTTCTTGAATGATTCCATTGAACACCTGAACTTGAATTGTCGTTTATCTGACATTTGTCAAAGAAAAATAAATGGCGATTTTTGTAGAAAAGCAGACGACGCTGCTTTAAAAACAATTCAAATAAATTTGTTAATTTCAATTTTCTCATCCAATTAATTTTTGTTTAAACAAGTTCTAAGCGTAAAATTGTTGTTCTTAGTTCTAACTATACATAATTTCCATACTTTAAATAGTGTTAATTGTCAGAAAAGTGTTAAATAAAAAACCGCAATTGAAAAATGTTAGCAAGAAGGGGCGGCAAAAGAATAAGGATGGACGATCCGCCTCCAGATTATGAAGACGAAAGGTAAATAGCGCGCATTCAAATGTTGTTCTTTTCAACAAAAGCCTTACAATTTCTGATGGTCCATTAGAGAGCCTTTAAATGAAAGTGTATCCGATGGAGTTGAGGGTGAAAGTCCTACAAAACGTATGACTCGTCTAAGAGCTCGTGGAGGAGTCCGAGACAAGCCTCCAATTATTGACGATGACGAGGATGATTTCTTTGCTCCGATCATCAAGAAACGCAAGCAAGCTTTACCACCTAAACCACCCAGAGAGAAACGTGAACGCGTTGAACGTGTACGAAAGGTCGACGAAGACAAAGAGCAGGAACGCATTGATAAGGAGCGCGACGTGACCACAGATGAAACCAGCCTCTACTATATTGTCCGCCACTCGAAAGCTGCCATCGCCGTGAGTCCAAATCGATTATAATCTGTGATATATTTATATCTACCGATTTTTTTTTTTTAAACAGAGCATAGTGGATGATTGGATTGAAAACTACAAGCAAAATCGAGACACTGCTCTTATAGCTCTGATGCAGTTCTTTATCAATGCCAGTGGATGTAAGGGCAGAATTGCTGAAGATATGCCACACCCAATGGAACACACCGCCGTTATACGCAAAATGACTGAAGAGTTTGATGAGGTTTATTTTCTAAGAAAAAAGAAAAAAAATGGTTGGCTTTACTCGGTTTTTATTTGTTTTAGGAAAGCGGTGAATACCCACTCATAATGCCAGGTGCCCAATGGAAGAAATTTAAAATGAATTTCTGTGATTTTGTGCAGACATTGGTCAAGCAATGCCAGTATTCCATTATCTACGATCAGTTCCTGATGGATAATGTGATTTCTCTACTCACAGGGCTCTCGGATTCCCAAGTTCGAGCTTTTCGTCATACAGCAACGTTGGCAGGTAAATAAAATAAGAAGATCTATATTGTAAAAATCAACATGGTTATTGTAATTAATGTAATTTCACCATACCTAGTTCTTAATTTCAGGTATGAGAGAATAAGGTTGTGTACATTATGTATTTAAATGAGCCGCAAAATGCACTCTTAACTACAACTCCTTTAAAGCTTACATTCGAATCTTATAATATTGATAATATAATTATTTTAAAATTTTATAGCCATGAAGCTAATGACAGCTTTGGTTGATGTGGCGCTCTTGGTTTCGTCTAACTTTGAAAATGCTGCAAAACAATATGAAGCTGAAAGAGTAAAAGTAAGTTAAAAAGGCTGAACTTGAATCCTTAATCTTACTTAAACTTTTCATAGACTCGAGACCGCAGAGCCACAGACCGTCTCGAATCTTTGATGACTAAACGTGCTGAACTTGAGGAGAATATGGATGAAATAAAGAATATGCTAACATATATGTTCAAATCAGTATTTGTTCATCGATACAGGTAATTAAAACAAGTAATTCATATTGTACGTTACACTTTAAAAATCAATCTTCTATTCCAGAGATACTCTTCCCGATATCAGAGCAATTTGTATGTCAGAAATAGGTGTTTGGATGGACAATTATTCGCAGAATTTCTTGGATGATTCATATCTGAAATACATCGGTTGGACTCTTCACGACAAAGTTGGCGAAGTGCGTCTTAGGTGTCTGCAAGCCTTGTTGCCACTTTACGAGAGAGATGCTCTAAAGGGAAAACTTGAGCTTTTCACATCCAAATTCAAGGATCGAATTGTTGCGATGACATTGGACAAAGAATTCGATGTGGCTGTCCATGCTGTTAAACTTGTAATAAGCATTTTAAAGTAAGCCAAATCAGAATTATATGGATTTTTTTGTGTTTCTTATTGATTGTCTATTTTCTACAGAATCCACCCTGACATTCTGGCTGACAAAGATTGTGAAATTGTTTATGAACTGGTGTATTCCTCTCATCGCGGTGTTGCTCAGGCTGCAGCTGAATTCTTAAATGTACGTTTGTTTCATTTGACACACGACATGGAGGAAGTTAAGACGAAACGTGGCAAATTGCGCCTGCCAAATACACCACTGGTGCGTGACTTGGTTCAGTTCTTCATTGAATCGGAATTGCACGAACATGGTGCGTATTTGGTAGATTCCTTTATCGATAACAATGCAATGGTTAGAGACTGGGAGTGTATGACCGATTTACTACTGGAAGAACCAGGCCCAAACGAAGAACAATTAGACAACAAACAGGAATCTACTCTCATTGAAATAATGGTCAGTAGCGTTAAACAATCCGCCACTGGTGAAGCGCCAGTAGGTCGAGCAAGCAACCGAAAAATCAATTTAAATGTCAAAGAAGTCAAGGCCATCCAGGATGAGAAAGTAAAACTTACTGAACATTTTATTCTCACACTGCCTCCAATGTTGGAAAAATACCAAGCTGATAGTGAGAAATTGACAAATTTGCTATCAATTCCCCAGTACTTTGAGTTAGATATTTACACAACTTCAAGGCAAGAGTCGAACCTACAGGCTTTGCTGGACAAAATGGGACAAATTATGTCCAAGCACACCGATCGAGATGTTCTAGAGACTTGTGCTAAGACTTTAGAATACCTTTGTTCGGAAGGAAGTGCTACATACACACGATGTGATGTAGCTCGATCGAATATCATCGATAATTCCGTTAATAAGTACAAGGATGCCATTGATGAATGGCGCAATCTAATCGCAGGTAAGGAAATTACATAATATTCTTGGCCGACATTTGTTTTTATCATTTTTTTCTATTCAAGGCGAAGAACTCCCGAATGAAGATGAAATCTATACAATCATCATATCGTTGAAAGTTGTTTCGATATTGTTTTCATGTCATAACTTGAATCCATGGAATCTTTTTGATTCTCTATATCAAGACATTGAAGAGAGTCAATCAAAGGAGAATCCTGGACGTGGACTGCCAAACGAAGCGTTAGCTTATTGCATCGAAGCTTGCTATTTCTCCCTAACTTGGGGTTTGTATTATTTGGAGAATCAGTGTGAGAGCTCGAGTGTCCAGAGTGGATGTGCCGAGCTAAAAACAAATTTGCACAAATATATAAATGCATGCTGTGAATTGACCCGTGATGGTCCAACTCAACAGATCCAAGAATCGGTAAATTCCAACCGAACACATATCGTTGATGACACTACGAACAGACATTCATATTCTTGTCGAATTTCAGGCATATCAATCAGTTTGTGATCTTCTCATTATTTTCTCCGATCAATTATCCACAAATGAAAATGAGCACATAAGAATACTGGAGTATAAATCAGCTCTGGACGAGCAGTTAATTTTGAACAATTTTGTTCAACATTATGTATTTTCCCTCAAGCCAGAAGGTAACTAATTTTTTTATCATATCATAACTAAATATTACCCTATGAGGTCATCAACAGAATGCCACGATGAAACCCGCATCGAAGAATTGCATAAGAAGAGAAACTTCCTGGCATCTTACTGTAAACTGATCGTTTACAATATCATTCCTACAAAGAGTGCAGCTGGACTGTTCAAACATTATGTCAGAGTAAGGAGAATTCTTTCACAAGTACTTACTTAAATGTTGTTAACAAATTTGATTTTTCAGTGCTATAATGAATACGGAGATATTATCAAAGCCACTTTAGGAAAAGCAAGAGAAATCAACAAGGTTAATTTCTCATTAACGCTTCTGTTAAGTTTAATAGCGGTCTTTAAAGACCTACAAGCGCAAACTGATAGTGGAGTCATCCAGAAATCCTCTCATGACTTTAGCGAACTGAAAGAATTAGCAAAACGATTTGCTCTAACATTTGGCTTTGATGCGATAAAAAATCGTGAACCAATTATTGCTTTACACAGAGCCGGAATTCTGTTTGCAGTTCATGATGTTCCGGAAGATCCATCAGCCGCACCTACGCGTCTTTCATTTTTAGAAATACTCAACGAATTCAATAACAAACTGCTCAAGCAGGATAAGAAAGTCATTTTGAATTTCCTCGATCGTCGCATATCGCCTGGAATGCCTTCAAGCAAAGCCGAAGAATGGCAACCATTGGTTTTATATAGAAATTCTTTGCTTCATGGCGAAACAGATCAGCCACCGCCAGTGGCGACAAAGAAGGCATATCATAGAAAACGTCGAGATCATGGTAAGATTCGGAATTAATATTTAACAGTTATTTCACTTAATGAAAGAAACCTTTTTAGATGACGAAGACGATGATGATTATGATGACGATCTGAATGATCCGGATTTTAGGGGCTAATCGACTTTATTTGGTACAACACTAATTGATTGGCATTTTTATTTTAATTATAATTTATTTAAAATGAAAAGATACGGATTACGAATACACAAATAATTCCATTAGGAAGAAAGTCCTATGTTTTTGTTGTGATTGAATATAATGGATTTGCATTTACGGATATAATAATTTAATTTTAATGATTAATTTGGAGGTTGTCACTGACATGGTAGGCAAAGGTTTTTTTTTTTACAGCTGCATAGTGCCCAAAATATTTTGTCTTGCACTTTATTATAAGCTTTGTTCGTTTACTTCTCAAAACTGCCAAATTCTACCAAAGTTCATATACAAAAATTTGGCAAATCGAACCAATAAAAACGTATTCTTATAAAATTAAGCGAGAAACAGAATGTATGGGAAAAAAATTAAACTAAGAATAAAATAACTGCCATCCACAAGACGATACTTTCATTAGGAGTGTTTTATTAGCCTCTTTAATATGCAGATTAAGAAATTCTCCAAATTTCACTTTCCGATGGAAATTCTAGCAACACAAGTACTCATGAGTATTTTCCAAGTCATTTTCAATGCAACGCACAGAATTAATTTCCCTACAGTTAAAATATTCGAATTCAGCATGAAACGCTTTTCATTGTGTGAGTGAGATATATATGGATTTTAATGTTTAAGGACTTGAGAAAGGGAAAGGTAAATTGAAAAGAAAGGATTTTTCTTCATCGTATAGTCACGAGTTCAAAAAAGACCCATGTAATGAGGAACTAAGTGCCTGATTACATGTAGATTTTATATGTGTTAAAAAGAGAAGGTAGATTCCACCCAAATTTCACCGATGCGCTAGTTTCATTTAATATTTCCGGATTCAGCATGAAACTTGTGGGTGAGATATATATGGATTTTAGTGCGATATAGGGAAGAGTAGATTAGAATGAAAGGATTTTTCTTCACAGTGTAACCACGAGGTCAGTAAAACGACCTTCAGTAAAAATACGCATATAATGAGGCACCAATGGATTATCGTTCTCATCTACTCATTAGTAGTTCGCCACTTCCGAAGGAACGCAGCTACTAATAACGCAAAGCCGGCGTAGTAGGTTCAATGTGAACACCGTCCTAATAAAACTATAAACTTGAACGCAACTAATGCGTTCAGTGATCAAATCTTCAACTGCCAGAAACAGGTGACACAAATGACGTTTTGTTGTGCATTATTCTTCGTGCTCTTGGAAAAAATTTGAGAACGTAAACGTAAGCAAATTTGGCGTCTTGTTATTTTAACAAAAAGTAAACGCATTTCGTTCCGATTTCCGCGCATATATAAATATAAACCATTCCTAACTTATCTGACCGTATACAAAAAGCGCATACAAAACGAGGTTCGACTTTTTGAGGTTTTATTTTTTTAAATCGTATCTTAATTTAATGTTAATATGTACATAATATATTGTAGTTCAAAATTTCCCAACTTATCAAAAGAGTATTCCATCCATGCTTAATTTTTTTCTTTCGTTATAATGTACTTGCCTACATCTGCATTAAAGCTTTGGCTGAATCACTTGTTCCATTCCATTAACATTTTCCCCGACACCTGACATCAAATTTCTCAGAAGTTGAACAAAATTTAACAATGCGGTAATTTTTTTAAAAGTTAAAGTTTGACATAGTATTTATCATGTAGTTATGAGTATTTTAGTTCAAGTAATACGCCTAGCAAAGTTCGAGCAAATCCCCGTGGTGATTCATATTCGAAATAGACTCTTTAACCAGTGGAAGTCTCCTAAATCATACGCAACAGTGGTCAGTGTTAAACTTGCAAAAAATCGAAAACACATCTTCGCTTTAAAGCAGTGTCATAATCATAATATAGAAACAATAGTTTTTAGTTAAGCGATTAGAAGTTTATTTTATAACTTCAAATAAATTATTTTTAATGTAATGAAAAATCTTTAAATCGATGCACTTAATAGAAATTGTGTCTGCCAAAATATTCAGTATTTTTTGCATTTTTTGTGATTAAGGTAAATAAAATAAGTTGAAATGTTGACTTAAGTCACTGCATTTTAAGTGACGATGTGTCTTTCACCCTTTTCATTTTGTATATTTAACTTTCTATTTGGCTTGTTTATATATACTTTAAGATTGCATCATACAAACCTTTTTACATGACTATCGAAAGTAGGTATGTTGTACACATACGTACCTCCTTTGCAAAAGCAATCAAAAAATTTCCATCGTCCTCTGTAGTATGTACCTATATAAGTTTAAACACTGCGGTAATTTCTTACCCCACATCATAATATAAAATAAAATCAAAGACAAAAATAAAAATGAAAAAGTTTTGAAATACCGTATCTGTGATGGGGCTAAAAAATAGATTGATAGTACGTACATTTTGCGACGAGACAAAGGTGATATGGGTTAAGATTTGACTTAGTATTATTATATTATATAGTTATAATATATATGATTATTTTAGTTCAAGTAATACGAACAGCTAAATTCGTGGAACACTTTAAAATCATGATACCTACCTACAACATTGGTCAGTGCGATACCTGAAAAAATGAAGTGATAGTTAATTTGGATCAGGTTCGTAGGTATTAACTAAGCTACAAAACATGAAAAAAAAAAAACAATTAGGTACATACCTATTTGGTGAGGAAATTAGTAATAACAAAGTATCTATGTACATTTATTATATTATTACGTATTTTCTAGCCCTGTTGCTGAAGCAGTCTTTACTCTCTTTTAAAACTTTGTTCTCTTTTTTCTAACAACAAAAATTTCAGTTTTTATTGTCTTCGAAATCATTAATTCTTTTAATTTGACGAATTCGTGTCGGAATGTTTACGATTTGTTATAAAAGATTTTCCATATCTACAAATTTTAACAGTTCGTTTATAAACTCTCCCGACATAGGTACCTCCTCTTAAATTAAGGAAATTAAATAAAATTAATTAAATAAAGTTCTCGAAATAAATTTTGGTAAAAATAAAAAAGAAACAATAATTGCATTACTTATTATAGGTAGGTACTACTTGAACAAAACAAAAATAAAATACTACCTAGGTTAGGTATATAAACAAATATTTAAGTTGTTCATTCTAAAACTATTTTTTTTCTGCAAGAATTTTTAGTAGGTACGTACCTACACGCTAAACCTATTTGTTTATATTTTTTGCTTTATTTAACTTGGTAGCTTATTTGGATAGAATATATTTATTTCATCATACAATCCGGCTTGCATAACTGTATCATAACCAACTTCTTTGCAAAGGCAATGCAAAAAATCTCCCAACCTTTCGCCGTCGTAATTTAGTTTTCGTACCTACATTTAACTAGAAAAGATAACATTTCGACTAACATGTATAGGTAGCTACCTATATCAGTTTGGTTTTAAAGAGACGACGCCGACAGAGTGAGCTTCACTATTTTGTTTTGTTTTTATTTTTCTATTAATGTAGCTTGTTTCGATATCTTTCGTGGTGTCAACATACGAACCTGTTTACATGACTTTATCAAAATTTGTACATATATTCTACTCTAGCACAAGCAATACAAAAACCCAATTCACTGAATAGATATGTATGTACATCCGGTCATCGTCATTGAAGTTTCTCAGAAGACGTTATCGTCTTGTTTGGATATACTTTCAGATTGCGTCATACAAACTTATTGCAGAACTTTATTGGAAATACCTTGTACAAATCTACCTACTTTCCAAAACCCCTAAACTAAAAAAACAAGTCCAACATAATGTTCCTACATAAAGACATATTTTAAGAAATAACTGCCACCCTCAAGAAAAGTTGAACGTGAGCGCAACGAAATGCGTTCAATGATCAAAATACCTAAACTGCCCGAAACAGCTGACTCATCTGACATTTTGTTGTGGATTTCTTCGTGCTCCTGGATAAATTTGAGAACGTAAGCAAATTTGTGTGTTGTTGAAATTTTTTACGAGCAAAAGCATTTCGTCCGTTCCGCAACATACACAAAACGAGGTTCGAGTTCTTGAAGTTTTAATTATTTATGTAAATATTCATTTTATGTTTACAAATTAGGTATACATAGTTCAAAATTGTCATGTCTTGTTAAGTTATCAAAAGTGCAATAATTCATTCATTCATTTATGTCGTTTTCGAGTGGACGTTCGGAGCTACTCCTTTTTCACTCCTTTTACTCCAAATTTTCCATTTTCAATAGGAATGGAACAGTTCCGAAATCCAAACGAAAACGACATTAGTGAAACTTTCTTCGTAAATCTGGCAGTGAAGTATTTATTGATTGCTCGTCCAACCCCAACAATCATGTGTTCCATTCCACAAACATTTTCGCCGACGTCATTGAGTTTCTCAGAAGACGAAGAAGACTTGCGTTTTATAACAATTTCATAAAAGTTATTCACAAAACCTATTATTATGTAGTTATGAGTATTTTAGTTCAAGTAATACGCCTGGCTAAGCTCAAGCCTGTCGCTGTGGTGTTCCGACAGAGACTCTTTAACCAGTGGAGGTCATCCAAATCATATGCAACATTGGTCGGTGTGAAACGTGAACAAATTGAAATCTGAAAACACGTGTGCTTGATTTTCATATTTTTTGTTTAATTTTCTATTCAGCTTTCGGCTTGTTTGAATATAAATTATACATACATTCCTATTTTAATATTTCATCATATATAAACCTTTTTGCATGACTGTATCGGAAGTACCTTTGAAAAAGCAATACAAAACACCCCACTTCAGGGGAACCCATTTCATTCGTTCTACGTAGTTGTCTTTTTCTATCATAACCTACCTATTTTACGGATGAAAGAAAAAAAATAAAAACTAACAAACTATTATCTTCTTTCAGGCATCAAAAATGAAGAAGGAGAAACAAAAGAATGCTGCAGCTAGTGGTGAAGATTCCTCCAAGAAAGTAAAGGAGCTCAATCCATGGCCGGCATACATCGAGGAGAGGAATGTACTATGGGAAAAGTGCAAGAAAGAGTACGCAGATGAACTTGCAGCCAAACCCAGAGTTTCAATCAAGGTAACCCTTCCGGATGGCAAAGAAGTCGATGCCAAAGCTTGGGAAACTTCACCCTATGAGGTAGCCAAGGGTATCTCTCAAGGTCTGGCTGACAACACTGTGATTGCCAAAGTAAATGGTGTACTTTGGGATCTGGATCGTGTGTTGGAAGGTGACTGTACACTGCAATTGCTTAAGTTTGACGATCCAGAAGCGCAAGCAGTCTTCTGGCACAGCTCAGCACATATGGTTGGCGAGGCCATGGAACGAGTTTATGGTGGACACCTGTGCTATGGGCCACCAATCGCAGATGGCTTCTACTATGACATGTTCATAGAAGGCGATGGTATTTCCACTAACGACTACCCTGTCATGGAGAACATCGTCAAGCAGATTGCCAAGGAGAAGCAACCTTTCGAGCGGCTGGAAATGAAGAAGGCTGATCTGCTGGAGATGTTCAAGTATAATGAGTTTAAGGTGCGAATCCTGAATGAGAAGGTAGACACAGAGACTACAACAGTATACAAGTGCGGGCCGCTTATTGATTTATGTCGAGGACCACATGTCCGCCACACGGGCAAGGTAAAGGCTTTGAAGATCACCAAGAACTCGTCCACATACTGGGAAGGTAAGGCTGACGCAGAGACATTGCAGCGGGTGTATGGAATTTCGTTCCCAGATTCAAAGCAGCTGAAGGAATGGGAGAAGCTCCAGGAGGAAGCAGCCAAGCGCGATCATAGGAAAATTGGTCGTGAGCAGGAGTTGTTCTTCTTCCACGAACTCTCACCCGGGTCATGCTTTTTCCAACCACGTGGGGCCCACATCTACAATACTCTGATGGACCTGATGAAGAAAGAATACAGGAAGCGTGGCTTTCAAGAGGTGATCTCTCCCAATATTTACAACTCAAAACTTTGGCATGCCTCTGGACATTGGCAGCACTACGCTGAAAATATGTTCTCCTTCGAGTCGGAGAAGGAAACTTTCGCATTGAAGCCGATGAACTGTCCTGGACATTGTTTGATCTTCGACACCAGAAACCGATCATGGAGGGAATTACCTCTGCGAATGGCCGACTTTGGTGTCTTGCATCGAAATGAGTTGTCTGGAGCTTTGACTGGGTTGACTCGAGTACGTCGTTTCCAACAAGATGATGCGCATATCTTCTGCGCTCCGGAACAGATTAAGAACGAAATTAAAGGAGCGCTAGATTTCCTACGCAGCATTTATACCATTTTTGGATTCTCCTTCAATTTAGTATTGTCCACAAGGCCAGAGAAGTACCTCGGAGAATTAGAGCAATGGGATAAAGCTGAAAAAGCTTTGGGTGAATCCTTAGATGAATTCGGCTTGCCATGGAAATTGAACCCCGGTGATGGGGCTTTCTATGGGCCAAAGATTGATATTACCATTCATGATGCTTTGAAGAGGGCCCATCAGTGTGCCACAATTCAATTGGATTTCCAGCTGCCAATTCGATTTAATTTGAACTACGTTTCTGAATCTGGTGAAAAGAAGCGACCGGTTATCATTCATCGAGCTATTCTTGGCTCAGTCGAACGTATGATTGCCATTCTTACAGAGAGCTACGCCGGCAAATGGCCTTTCTGGCTGTCACCACGACAAGTGATGGTCGTCCCAGTTGGTCCACAATTCGACGAATATGCTCAATCAGTGAAAGATAAATTGCACGATGCTGGATTTATGGCTGAAGTTGACGTAGATGCGGGAGATACCATGAATAAGAAGATTCGCAATGCTCAATTGGCTCAATTCAATTTCATTTTGGTTGTTGGTGAGAAGGAACGTTCTACAGGCACAGTAAATGTTCGCACTCGAGATAACAAGGTTCACGGAGAGGCGTCCATTGCCGATTTGATGGTCAAGTTAAGTAAGATTCGGGATGAATTTATTTTGAATGAAGATAACTTTTAAATGAGAACTTAAAACATTGTTAAACTCGTATTTATGGAATAATCTTAATAAATTATTTGTCAATGAACTTTTTACTCTATTTGTATTTTCTATTTCCATTTGAGTATACCTACCCGGATTTTGATGACAGAAATTCATAAGCATAAAATGAGATTCCTGTACTTGGTGATTTATAGTAACTTGGTACCGTAAATAGATTATTGCCTATTTAATTGTTTACGAGTAAGAATAAATAGTTACAGGAATTCCGAAAAAGCTATCACAGGAAACATTGTAGTGGAAAATCTCATTCAAATTGCCATTACGAACGGATTCGGTGATCCGTTTTTTTTTTTTGGGATTCGGAAAGATTACGATGGAATTCGTGATAAGGTTGCCTAACCTACCGCATACACAGTTCTTTTTTTACAAATTCATTACGAGAGGTATCAGGTCGGGACCTTGTTTTGCTTATTCAGACAAAATTAATTTAGCCGTGTCACATAAAAAAAAACCCACTGAGAATTCCTCCAGAAACTTACCGTATTCGGATTCTGTATGCCTTTCTGGTTTTTATTTACCAGATTATGCCTTTGAGTGAATTATTTATTTTAAAATTTGAAAAACACAGTAGAATGAAGATAGACCAAGGTTTTATTAAAAATGAGATAAAAAGAGAAGTGCCTGTTTTAAATATAGATTATATATCAGCCTACCAACTCTTTTGTTGTAAAAGTTACCAAAAATGTGCAATGACAAAAAAAAAACTAGTTTGTTTATTTTATAGTAAAAAATAAATTAATTTTATTCACATTTAACATCTAAATACAATTTTATCGAAGCTCCCTTAACAATCATAGCCTGCTCTTGGAGACATTTATCATTTTTACTTGCACTTGGAGTCTCTTCCTTACACCTTAAATCACAATTAGCAGATTGATTTAAATGTTTGCCATGTTTAGCTATCACATTCTTCAGGCACTCATCAGCCGTTGAATAATAAATTACAACACAATCACTGCGATAAAAGTTGTGTTGTTTTTTTAAATTACAAATTTGATGGACTAATGCTTTAACTGTTCCTTCTTCATAGAAAAACAAAGTCTTATTTAATTTTATAACTACAATGAGGTCTTCACTAGAAACAATCGCACAATTGGCATCGTTGTCACTTGGAATTTTATAGGATATAACAATTTCTTCCAATTTTATATCCTCCCCTAAATCTCCCCCTTTTATCAACAAAGTTAGTTCCTCTTCCTTTAAATTTTTTAAAATCGATTGTTTCTTATTGGAATAAAAATTGTCTTTAAGATCGACGCTTAATGAAGCTCCAAACTCGCGATAATCATTCGAAACTCTCACATCATGTGCATTCATTAGCTTCTTAAACGATTCTTTAACGGAGACAATTCCTTTTTGAAATTCTTCGCTGTGATGAATCAAAACAACTTCCTGGATCTGGTATTGAATTGGAATCATATGTTTAGCTCTGAGAAGTCGAACAATTTTTAAAACATTTTGCATTCGTTGAACGCTTAGCTCAAGATCTGGTTTTATGATACCTCCGTTGGGTTTAATAAGCAGAGCTTCGTGCATCGATTCCTGGCGACGATAAAAAACCATCCATTTTTTGTGAACTTGGTAGATAAACTCAGTCAAGAATGGAGCCACTGGAGCTAGAACCAGACACAATCTGTAGATCACATTAAATAACACGCAGGTGCTTCCATGTAACGACACCGAATTCGATCCCGTTTCTTTGTGCTTTTGCTTTGCTTCAGGACATCGTAGTGGAATGTACCATTTTTCGATTTTCCTAATTAATTCAATGACCTTGGGCAGGAATCCATTCATGCGATAGGCATTCATTTCTTCAATATACAACTTTAGGATAGACTCTGTACAAGACAGAATCCATCCATCTATTGGATCCTGTGCTCCACCATACCAATCTGTAATGTATCCATAGTTGATCCATTTATAAGATCCCATTTGACCTGTACATTTATGAAAAATTCTGTAAAGAGGTTGAATCACGGTCTCTGCCATTTTTGCAACTCCTTCCTCTTCCACTATGAAATTTGAGTGGGAACAGTTCAACAGATAAAGCCTCAAGGCGTCAGCTCCATACTTTTCACATAATCTCATCGGATCATTGCGATTGTGTTTGCGTTTTTCAACCTTGGATCCATTGGCTTCTAAAGTTAACCCATGAGCAAAAACGTTACGAAATGGTGGAGGTTGGGACAAAGCTGTTGCTAGAACCAACGTTGTGTAGTACAATCCGCGGGTTTGATTGATTCCTTCAGCAATTAATTCGGCTTGTTCTGATTGTTTCCAAATAAATGGTAACACACTTGATTCGAACCAGCCATCGAAAACATCACTAACTCTACGAAGAGGAGGATTTCCAGGAATTTTCGAAGGAATTCGAATCAAATCTACAACTTCTCTATGCAAATCTGGAATATCTCTCTTTCCTGAAAGTGTCTTGAGTTCTTCTAGGCTTCCGACACAAACGATTTCGTCACCAGATGTCGATGACCATATGGGGAGAGGTGTACCCCAATTTCGACTACGACTAATAGGCCAATCTGAGGGGTGCTCCTTAATCAAGTTTATTAAATTCATCTCTGTTAGTTGTCCCTCTGCGAGCCAATTGATGCGAGAGATATTCTTTTGGAGGTCTTCAACAATATCTTCGACTCGAACAAACCAAGATTTTACCCTTTTCTTGACGAGTGGAGTACCCGACGTCAAACAGTGGGATTTTTTGTATTTGACTTCTCTGGTGTTGAGAATATGTCCCTTTTTAAGATGTTCCATTGTATAATCGTCTGAAGCCATAATTCCTGTGCCAACGTCGTCGTTGGATATCGTTGAATTGGTGTAAATTCTGTATTCTTTACTAGGGGCAATATCTTTAAATAAAGGTTCACATTTGAGGTCTGCAAGTGAATCACCCATCACTTCTTCGAGAACAGTATATTCCGATGGATTCTCGAAAACAAACTCAAGACGATCCCTGGATAGAATGTAAATTTGTTCGCCGACTTTCACTTTGACATACAATTCCTTGGGATTCACACAAAGACCCAAATTGAATGCCAATACCCAGGGATTTGTTGTCCATATCAAGAGTTTTTCACTGGAATCAACTATGTTCAATGCAATTGTTGAGCCAATTTGAGAAACTTCTTTAAGGTTCTGTACAGCTTCGAAATGGGCCAGATGGGTGGAGCAGCCAGTTGAGTATGGAAGGGTTTTAGTGTCTTCATACACAAGACCTTTATCGTAAAGTTTCTTAAACACTTTCCAAACACCTTCCATGTACCTTCTGTCTGAAGTGCTGTACTCTTTGGTCGAATCGACGCAGTTTCCTAGTCTCTCAAAGACGGTCTTCCATTCGACTTTGTTTCCGTCTGCAACCGCTCGACATTGTTCGTTATAAAGTTTGACATCAATTTTCTGCAAGTTTGCATGATGCGTGGTTCCTAGATTTCTATCCACTTCATGCTGAATTCGGAGACTGTGACTATCCCAACGGAATGAGCTCTCTACTCGATGATTTTTTTGATAACCATAACGCTTCAGCACGTCCTTGATCAAGCTATTTAAAATTTGTCCAGAGTGAGGAGAACCACTACAAGATACCGGTGTACTATGAAACGAGAACTTACCATCATTTTTTTCCCGTCGACTTTTTTTTAGTTTCTCGAAAATCTTCTCCTTGTGCCAATATTTTTGGATTTTTTGCTCTTCAAGTTGATGATTATAGACGTCGGGTATAGTTATATCATGATGAAATCTTGTCATAGCAAAAGTGCACTGAAGTCGAGGTAGGTATGTAGTTTCCCGATGAAGTAAAATAATTACAATGGAGTTAAGAAAATCGGGTTAACTGAATTTATATTATTATTTATGTGATTCATTTATGATTGCATTTGATTGTGATTGTAATGTGAAATGCATAAAGATTTGGTTTGTTTTGTTTATTTTGAAGTTTCACATTCTGTGATGAAATTCAACAAGTAGCCATCTAGCGGCCACTAGAGATGAAATATATAAAAAAGTGTTACCGAGTAGACGAGTTTAAAAATAGCACTTTAAAATAATTATTGTTGCATATTATTTCAAACGTTTGGCAAATTTATTATTTAACAATCCTTTTTAAACCCTTTCACACGAGGAAACAAGTTACCATAGATTTTTTTTAAATTTTCTTCTAATTTATTCCAAAATCTGCTGATATTGATAGATTTTTGAAGTTGAATTGATGTATCCAGAAACATATAAGCCGTTTTTTATTATCAGAGATAATCCATACAGATCATCAAAATACCTGCATTACAACAACAACACGAGATCTTGCTCTCTTTCGGGATCACGTTTCATGAACCAAAAGTTTAGTTTTTGCTATTGCTTCTCAGCTTTGCAAATGGTTTGGAATTGTGAACTGTATAGTTTAAAGAAAAAAGAAAACCAATAAATGAAAAATAAATAAACGTAAGGAAAAAAGAGACAGGTATACAACACAGTTGTCACTAAGATCCGTATTGTTTTATTTTCATGAGATGATCTTTATGGATCATCGGCGATAATAAAATACGGCTATTGTAAAATAATTAAAATAAAGTATTGTGAATAACAGAAGTAAAAAAAGTACCCATACGCCAAAGTGGACAATATCAATTTTGTCCAAATGATTGATTGCGGGCGCACAGTAGTGCGTGAATCTATGCGGCGTAAGCTAGTTTGTATGATGATTTATTGAGACCTTATGAAATTCACTTTATGACTTTTAATACTAAATTTCTAACACAATTTTTTAAAAAAACAAAAATTCAAAAATATTATTTTTAGTCAAATTATTTCATTTGCGTTAGGAGAAATACAACAAAATATTACGCCTTTTGTACAGTTTAATTCAGATTTTTTCTTGATTGAGTCGAGCATTTATAAAAAATTATTATGTGCAGTTTTTACGATTTAGGAGTAATAACTATGGTAAACTGAAACTTTCTGATCCATAAATTAACAAAGTTATTTTTATTTTCAGAAATTTAAAGAAAGAATATAAATTCGAAATTATATCACCAACCAGGCCTTGTATGGAGTAGTAAAATATTTTTTATAAATATGCCAATATTTTATCTTCTACTTCTATCCTTTTTTCTTATATGCACATAATACAAATTAATAAAAGTTTGTTTGCGGGTTATAGACTAGCAAACTGTGGAACCAGTTTCACTGAAAGTACTTAGTTTTAGTAAAAGCGACCCCCACTTTTCTTATATTTGATATTTTTACGTATTGACGTTTTTAGATGCAAACAAATTTGTAATTATCTCTCTTAAGCCTACATAGGGTAATACCATGTCAAATTTTACTGCCAACTACCATTCCCACTTTTCTTATATTTGAATAATCTCCTTTTTTCGTCATTCTAGAAAGCTGAGAATTTGTTATTATCTTTCTTAAGCTTAAAGTTTGTCCTTATTTTTCTTATATTTTCGTTTTTTCCTCATTTAATATGTTGCATTTATTTTGGGCGTGTTTAATTCATTTTATAACGATATTTCCTGGAAATGTGGATATTTTTTTTTTTAAATAAAACCTTGTTAATATTCATTAGAATTAATTTTTAATCTACCAGAGCAGAAAATAAATGTACCTACAAATAATACATAATACAACAAATATTGTAACTCAATCAAATTTGTTCCCATATTGATTAAATGTTTATCCATATTATTTTATATGGATGGATTTATGTAGATATATATTTATTATATATCTGCATGAACAAAAACTGATCAACTCATAACTCTCGAACTGAATGTTTGACAGCAACCCTTATCTAATCGAACATAATGACTGTTATTACTTCCCAAAACCATAAACGTGAATCTTAATACAAGACTCTGCCCTTTTACGTGAAGCATCTCTTAAATTATAAACGTATAATTCCCAAAAAGCTATGCTGCAAATAGGAAATCCATTAAATCACTTGCCATACTTGCCTATGGTCGATTAAGATATCGGGTATATTTACATCTAGGATATTCATTCACGCACCTACAAAAACTATACTATAGAGAATAGAGTTCCACAAATCACAAAGATTCACGGAAGTCGAATTTATACAACTATACATACCTACCATATTCTTTCAGAAAGCAAAAAAATTTCCGAATCGGATATCCGGTAACTTAAGTAGGTACTTTAGGTATGTGTACAACATTATAGTGTGTGTGTGGACCTTTATAACATTAAAGTCTATTAAAATGGATACTTATGTACTTTTACTGGTGTTTCCAATATATAAGACATCTTCTAAATGGACTACGGATATCTTAAGAGCTTCCTTAACTAATTTCATATGAGCCTCAAAGCTTTCAACGTTCATTCAAAATGGGGTCACTTCTGGGTCATAATGGGAAAGAAGGGTACATTTTTAAATTGAATTTCAATTGTGCCTCATCTGATTGTCAATAAATGAAAAAAATTAAGTTTTAAGGTGTTTAATTCGAAGTCGACATATTGTTGCAGAATTATTCCTTTGGTTAACAATATTTAAATTATGAATTATTAACTGATGGTGACATCATTTGCGTAACGCCGCGACACTATTCTGTATCATATTGATTTCTGCGAATTAAAAAGTTCGCGACAGTGCAAAGGTTGAACCAATAAAGCAGTCAGACATTTTTTAATACATATTTTTTTTATTAGGTAAATATTTTATTAATTATTTTTAACGTTTTCTTTGTTCAAATTAAAATAGACACTTTTGACAGATGAAAGCCAGTTAAGATTATTTAAAGCTTAATTAAAATTTATTCGTGATTTGCAAAAATGACAATAAGTTGTCGCTTTCAATTTAGAGACAAAACATATCTATAGCTTAGATATTTTCGATTGAAATCTATGAGATGGTTTTTGACCTTAAAATTTTAATATTCTCTTCTTGTTAATGAAACAATTGAATAGTGTATATTTATGAGATCTCCAGACCGCGCTCTGTTTGTTAAAAAAAAAACATAATTCCTGGTACAAATTCCTCCCTGTTGCTTCCAAGAACTGAGAAATTATTTTTTTTTGGAATTATGGAACACATGTTTTTTGAAAGTCTACATGGCTAAAATCTGATAATTTCTAACTGGTAATGACTTTAGATTAAATCTCTCCGATACACACGTTTGCTCCTATCTTTCTCCAATTCTCCAATTTTCAAAAATTCTACCGAATTTCATCATTTGTTATTCTTACCATTATTCAGTTTGGCTGTTCAGAGTGCGCTCTCAAATGAAATTAGGAAGCGAAAAGCAAAAACATCAATCCGAACAGCCAATGGAAAGTTGTTGGATTGATAGGAGTGCAAAAAGGAGAGGAAATAGCTGTGTTCCTTACCTGTTTCAAGTAGTTTCAGACCGATTTAGTTTGCACAAATCTTCACAAAATTGCAATTTTTTTTCAAATTCCTGTTTGTTAACTCGAAAAAGTTGCAACGAGAGAGCACATCGAGAGAGAAAAAAATTTCCCCTCCATTGGATAACTTACGAATTTGTGCTACATACATTTCTGTGTGCAAGATGAGTAAAGACTGTCAAAACACCCAGCTGCTATCATCTTTTGCTTTTAATTTCTGATATGTGAAAATTAAATTTATAAATAACTAGCTGTTACCCGCCCGCTTCGCTGGGCGTAAATTTAACTTTAGCAATACTTTGTTTTGTATGATTTAAAAATTTCCCATATCGGTGATTTTCTGTTTTCATTCAATTTCTCAGGACAGTAATTCACAATTCAGCAAAATGTCTTTCTGAGAGTAAAAGAAGAAGATTCAGATTAGATAATACGGAATGCCGTGAATTTAATCGTTGCTCTTCTGTCTGTGAGTTTCGATGCAAAAAGTAAAGGGTCGGACTTATGCACAACTCACAGACTGAAATTTAAAGAAAGAATTCGAAGATAAGCCACGACGCAAAATTAGTCGTGTTATGGGGTTTTCCATTGGTAAATTCAGATTTCAATTTAAAAATTGATTTTTCTGCGTTGCGAATGGAATACGATTCTGTGTCAATATTTCAAAAAATCTTCATTCCTTGATGTATTTTAAAAGAGACAAATAAGCATGATGAAGTTACCGATTCATTTGAAACCGCTTCTCTTTTTATGAACGATTATTTCTCAAATATTTTGGACACAGTTTTCACACCCATAATAAATTAACCGAATCAAATACCGCTTTGGAAACTGACTGCAGTAAATTATGTTGGTGTTAGTATATGGAAAGGTAAAATAACCGAAATCTGCACTTTGACAGATCAAAATAAAAATAAATTGATTTATTTTAACAACAGAAAACTCCATAAGAATTCATCCTTTAAAATTTTTTTTTTAATAAAATTTGTTTTTAAACAAAACAATTCAAAAATTAAACTGACAGGCAAATCACTATAATTGACGTTTTGCACACTCCAGTTTAATTTTTCCGGTGGCACAACACATACGTTTTTTGCCTCCATTAAATTTCAGAGCAATGCTTCCGCTCACGAATGTCACGAAATACCTAATGTCGAATTTTTTCTTCGATTCTGTTCCGAATTTGATTCTTTTCTATCAAAACAAATCTTGCATTTTTATCAAGATTTCTTACCCGTTAGCACACACACTATTAAGATTTCATATTTCTAATATGTACGTCAAATTGAAAGTCGGGGAGTTATGGGAAGGAAAATTGTTTTTTTTTTCCGTTGCAACAGATTCTACATAATTAAACAAAATATTCAACAATATTTTCATTGAATATAAATATAAAAATAACTAATCCAAGTAACCACACACACAATCACACAAAAAAAAATCGATTCTTTTACGAATTCCTTTCAATTGACAGAAACAAATCTATTCTGCTTAGAAAAAAATCGATTCGGTTTAGAAAAAGTTGTTTTTTTTGATGAAAGGAATTCGCCATAAATCAAAATTCAAAAATGAGATTTCAGATATTTTGCTCCGGCAGAAAGAGATTAAGTAAATACGTTTTTTTTTTCTTCAGTATTTTCACAGCAAAACTTAGATTTCTGAGATCTCAGTAAAGCGTGCTTTACTTTTACGTCCAACAGATGGTGTTGTGTTTAAAACCTATAGATAGACACGCGCGTATGAGAATGCAACGTTGCGTTGAGCCAAAATTCCAAAGCAATCGATAAAAAACTTTCGGAGACTTGTTATTTTGAATGCAAATATGAAACTATACCTCTGTTTGATGGTAATTTACATTCGGTCCGCAGCAAGATCCAATGTCATCAATTATATGCATAGTAAAAAATCAACAACACAAGTCTCCTAAAAATTTCGATAAGTTTTTCTTGAAAAGCTTATATCTTCAGTTCTTTTAATCGGACCGTCAAGATAAATGTCTTAACACTTAAGGAAAATGACAATGAAATGAAAATGAATTTAAGCGATAATGCTCCTGAAAAAAAATTGCTATTCTATTCAACACCCCACCCCCACCATCGGCCGCCG
This sequence comes from Leucozona laternaria, assembly GCA_932273885.2. Classification (NCBI taxonomy): domain Eukaryota; kingdom Metazoa; phylum Arthropoda; class Insecta; order Diptera; family Syrphidae; genus Leucozona; species Leucozona laternaria. The sequence goes on along the minus strand of OW026367.1, from coordinate 128,105,215 downwards.
CCAAAAAAAACCTACCAGACTTTTGACTTTGATATCACAACGCAACCCTCGTACTCAATTTTTGTATACATATATTTCCACAAAAAATTTCTGTCAGCTTTCTTATATTATTTTATTTCCTTAATTTTTTGACAATAAAACTGAAAATGTTTTCTAATAAATAAAGTTCCTGTATTGCTTATTTATCAGTACAGCGAGTGTTGTTTTAATGCCCAACATATCCCGCTGTATTTTTTCTAAAAAACAGTATATATAAACACGCGTGTATTCGAATGCAATGGTGTGCCAAAATTTCAAAGCAATCGGTTAAGAACTTTCAGAGATTAGCGATTAGGAACAAACCAACATTTACATTTTTATTTATATAGATAGATAGATAGATAGATAAATAACTTGAGAAATTTATAATTTATGTATGTATTTTTTTTTTAAATTAAACGCAAATTGTTAACAAAACCAAACTTTTGGCATGTGATTGTTGATGTGAGGAGAAAAATTCTGACGTTTTGTACACAAAAGTGGTTCAATGCGTTTGTTAACTTTGTTGTAAGTTTCTCCATTTTTGTGAAATTTGTTCTCATTTTGGTATTTTGGCAGGTTTTACACATTTTGCTGAAAAAAGATACCAAACAGACCTATTAGATGCTTTCGTGTACTTTCTGCACTAAAATTCACAGCATGTCAAATTTTGAGGAGTGGGGATGAAATTCTCTCAGAGAAAAGTAAAACTGTGAAATAGTACACGAACGCTTTGAATAAAGAATTCTTACGGGTTTCTTAACATCAACAAATATTTGAAAAAATAAATTAAAAACCATCAAAATTTCAAAAGCTTTCTTAAATAAAATAAAATTGGACATTAATTGGCACTTCTGGGAAGTAAGAAAAATCGAATGTAAACATTTTAACTGACTTTTGACAGAACTCATATTTCTGCCCGAAGAATTTCTTTGGGCTGAAATTCACAGGAAGGGGAAATAATTTGCTCTCTCGTGAGGGCTCTCTTCTGCGAAAAAGTACAAATTTTCTACGTAGAAAAACACGATTTGACTTAAATTTGTAATGAATAAAATATCAGATAGTGAAGAAAAATGGATTCTCAACAGACCTTGTCAAATTAATGTCGAATTCCTTTTACAAAGAAATCGATTTTTTTCTAAACCGAATCGATTTTTTTCTAAACTGAATCGATTTCTTTCTGTCAATTGAAAGGAATTCGTAAAAGAATCGATTTCACTTTACAGCTGCAATGTGCAATTTGTAGGTATAGCAATATTGACTGAAAAAAGAATATTGTCTTCCCAAAATTCCCCGACATTCAATTAGACGTATTAGAAACGTGAAATATTTATAGTGTGCTTGCAAATCGTATTGAAATTTTGCTAAACATGCAAGATTTTTTTCAATAAAAAAGAATTTGACAAAAATGAAAAATTAGACTACAGAGACAGACATATTTCACTCTTATACAAGAATGACATTTCTCAAAATAAAAATCTGATAGGGTCTTTAAGATCTGCATTTTTTATTTTGGCGCATTCGTAAACTTGAACGAAAAAATATGTGTACTGTGTTTTCCCTAATTAATTTATTAATCAATAATTTAATGATTTTGTCTTTGTAGAAGCTAAGTTTTAACAGGTTCCTTATAAATACAAAATTAATTTTTTTTTTTTACTAGAGTTACACCTCTTTAATTCCAGTGAACAATGCAAGGAAGATAGAGGCACTTGCATTTTTATTAAGGTAAAACTAGACTGCATTACGCAGCCTTTTCAAAATCGACCGATGTTGAAGCCGACAAATTTATAAGACTTATAGCAACGGGAGTCTACTACATTATTTAGCTGTCAATAGCCGTGTTCCTTTTCCTTTGGAGGTGGCGAAGTACGCATGAGTACTTTGCTAGTCATTTTGAACGGAACGCATAAAATTGGTTTTCCTACAATCCTAAAAAACTTCTACTACTCGCCATGAGAGCACGAGTAGTTTGTAGTACTAGATTATTGTTTTCATCTGCTCATGAGTAGTTTGCCACCTCCAAAGGAACACGTCTAATACTTGTATTCGTTATGGCGCCGATCCCCAATTAAATCAAAACGGAATAAACTCGCTATCAAAATAAAAACGATAAGAATTTTAATCAAAAGTCAACATCTTGAGATGCAATGCCACAGCTCAATTAAATAATGATATATTGTATAAATATGTGCATGACTCTCTGTAAACAAATTATAAAAAATCACTCTAACTACTTATGCTTAGCTTAGACCCCCACAACAATTTAATCTAATGTTATATATGTACATAATATACATTTTTATGACTGACACACATTTGAAATAATCATCATTAATTTTATTAAGTATTATTTTCATTTAGACACACGGAATTATTATTTACTCTTAACACCCCTTTCGTGCTTGGATGCATATTTTTTTTTTTAAATTCAAATGCGACAGATTATTATAATAGCTTTCTCTGCTTGCAATTATTTCAAGAATTCGTGCAGCTACATACAAGAAAATACAACAAAAATATTTTGACTATTTAGATTAGGTTTCGAGTAAATAATTTTCGGGACTTGTTTGCATTCACTGATGTGTGAAAAAAAGTATTATAGCAGAGCAAATCAACTCTTTGAAATTGGGGCTTCTTTTTTTTTGAACTAAATATCTGGTAGACAGAGTTAAACCAGACATTGGATGACAGTGTAAATAAATATTTAAATGAGTGCGTGGTGCTATAAAACGCGCTCGCCTCTCACTATATTTATTCCTTATCGAGAACACGTTCAATTCGAATTGACACAAGAGCGTTAATTGATCGGCAGCAATATTTAATAAATGTATTGATGGTGCAAGAATGCAAGTTCAAGTGGACTTGGTCGCCAAGAGCAGTACTAGCGGCGGCGGCGATCTGCTTGATTTGTTGATTTATAACCCAGTTGCACAAACAATGTTATGTAATATCAATTAAATTTATTTTTGAATTCTTATTGATTACAATCTACAGAAGAGATTTCAGAAAAAATCGGAATCTTCGCATGGAGATGTAGAGACGAAGACGACTATCTAAAAGCAGACTATAGGCTATGCATTCAGTTTGTATTTAAATTTAAAACTTTTAAGCTAGAAAAAAAGAAAGCACGATTTAGTCAAATTATATGCGTTAATACTGTGACTTATTGCTCATTTTGCAAAATATAAAAAGGATGGAGCGTATTTATAGTCATTTTTATTTTGTTGCTAAGTTAAACTTGAGTTTAATTGAATTTGCTATGACTTATTTTGATTGTTATAGGTTAAGCTATATGATTACACGGTCAATGTAAATGGTCAACGCATTGAATCTCTGACGTCACCAAAAAAGACATCAACATAATGCCAATGGACCGTCAACGTTGACCATGGCAACGAATAACACATTGACGATCACACGAATGACGCTAGTCCGTCAATGTCACACGAAAGTCAACACAGACTACGTTGACGTGGCAGAAAAGTATGCCATGCCAACGTTGGGATTATGGTCAACGCTTTGCGTCAATGTGTCCTAACATTTGCTCAGGATAATTACACGTTCAACGAAAAAAGTCAATGCGTTGAAGGTAAAAACAATGTCAACGTCGGTGTCAACGCAGCCGTCAACGCATGGACAGTATTCTGCGTTGACGATCACACCACAAGACAACATTGGGACAGAATTTGACGTCACTTTGAGGCCAGAGAGTCAACGCGTTGACCATTTTCGTTGGCCGTTTACTCTTTCAATATTTCAAGTCCAAAAATGTAACAAACTTAAATTTTAATCAACATAGAAGGTAATTTCATTACAATTACAATGACGAGTTGTATTATTCGTTGATTCATTTGATTTTATTCTGTAGGGAATACGCCTTAATATGTTTATTGTTTTTACCCAAACAAAAATTTGGATTCGCTTGGTCACTTTTAGACGGAGAGATCTTATTCATGTTTGGTAACCATAAATTTCACCAAGCTTCCCAAAACTAGGTTTTTTTCCTATGGGTTTAGACAGAAAATTGTGAAAATTCATGAAAAATTGCGAAAAATTGTTAAAAGTTACGTTACCAAACAGACCTCTTATTTTCTTAACGTATTCATTTTTGAACTGTCAAACTTCGCTTTGACAGGTAAATCGTTTTAACTGGCTTAAGTTCCGGAACACTCTATTTCTGTCGTTCAGCTTTCAGTACGCGGACGCTTTGTAAACAAACGTAAATAGAATAATAATAATGAGTAAATTATGCGAAGAAAAGTGAAGCATAGTGACTTGATATTTCCATAAATGTATTATTAATTCCACAATTTGTCTTTTTATCACTTTTAATCAACCAAAAAGCCGCATCATACTTCCATATAATTGATTGACATCACTAATCTAATACAGAATTGCTCTGTAAGCGTTCTCTAATCATGTAATAACGATGGAATCAATTATTTCCATAATCAACAAATTGATTGCGAAACATTCTCATCGACTTATTTTAATTATTAAACTATTGAGTGTCTAGTCTACAAAAACATTTATAGAATGTAAGAGATAAAATTAACGATCGCGAGGATCTGTTTCAAGATGATCTCATCATGCACAGCGCATATCGTTTATAAATATGTAGGCATATCTCTCTCTCTCTCTCTCTCTTTCTTAATATGTGATGTGGACAATGGCCAACATTGATCTTCGGAAATTGAATGAATATTTGTTTCTCAATTGCGAATTCGTGCCTATTTGCTAAGGAGACGGATGCAGCGTGGCAGCATCCCGCCTAACATAAAATTCGAATGCGTTGCGTTGCAATCGAAATATTTCGGTAATTAAATGTGAAAGGAAGACGCTGCTCTTTGCACTTTTGGTTACACAACATTTCGCTTTAAATTATCGCTAAATAAAAACTTTGAATGAATTTGTAAACAACGATGGTTTACACTTATGTATTTAAAAACCAACCAAATCACGAAACGTAACAGACTGTCTCGACTGACAGTCAAAAATGACCTTCGTGTTGTTGTATTTTATTTAAAAGAATGCAATTCAAGACTCATGCTAGTGATTGGGGTTTGTTTTCTAGCCTACAAAAGGTACATACTTTTGATTGAAAGAATTGAGATGGAAAGTATTTTGTGATGGCATCAAGCGCAATTGACATAGTATGTGCATGATGTAGATATCAGTTCATTCATTTTGAAGTGGACTAGGCAAAGATGTTTAAAGGGAGACAAAGACAAATAAATTAATTTCAATGAATTGTAACAACTTAAGATGAATAAATGTATGTATATAACGAATCATCTTTTAAGTATATTCAAGCAATACTTGAACTTAGTTTTATTTTGTGTTGTAATTGATTTTAAAGTGTTTGGCAGTTTTCATTTTGTTTTACAAAACATTATCAAGAAATAGAATGCTTTTAATGAATTCATCTTCAGAGTGTAGAAATAAAAATTCTCTCAGTATAACTTTTTTTTTTGAAATAATCGTAAATGTCAAAGGTAATTTAACAGATGATCACTTTAGATTTGGAAGCTCACTTAAGCTTATGTCATAAACCAAAGAACAGTAGATTTCTAAATCGTTGAAAAAAGTAGTCACCCACCATATAATACCCTCATGCAAATGAATTGAATCGTGTAACTCTTTTTGTATTACTATTTCAACAAATATCAGTGACGAAAGCTAAAGTGAACGAAACTAGATGAAAAGTAACAATCCGCAAATGGGCACATCACATGATTTCTTTGTATTCGCCTTTTTTCGTACGAACACTTAATTGATCCTCTGACCGTTAAAGTATTCTACCTTAACTTGCATCAAAAGAGGTCCCAAAAAATTGGCTCAATCACTTTTGACGTAAATCAAACATAAACTCTATGGAGAAAAGCGATCTTTTCGTACCCAACTCCAAATGAACAAAAACTTGTAGAAACAAACAGTGTGTGTTTAAAACTCGTAATCAAGACTCAACAGAAAGAATTCTTATTTATGATTGATGGACAAATTCTTATCACTCGCCCCGAGTTTATAAGCACCTTAAGCAATCAACATTACGAAAGAAAACTTAACGAATAATATGATCTTCCTTTGGGTGTCAAATAATAATTAGTTCTACTTAACCTCGCATTGGGAGAGGTCCTGAGAATAGCTTTTATCACTTTGACGTAATCCAAACATGAACTCTGTGAAAAGAATAATCTTTGTGTAAGAAAGCAAAATTGAAAAAAAAAACTTGACGAAACAAAACGCATGCAATGGAAATTCGTAAAGAAAATTCAGCACAAGGAGAGTTCTTATTGATTGATTAATTCTTCGACTAAAATAATTGCTCCCGGCAACTTTTATGAGCTCCTTAAGCAATTGAAAGAAAGAAAATTTAACGAAGAATGTATGCTTCCTCTGGGTCTTAACTCAACACAAGACATTCGTATTGATTGATTATTATTATTATTTTTGATAATAATAATATATAATTTATATAAAGAAGGAAAACTTAACGTAGAACAAACGGTCGAGAGTGCGTTTGCATTTATGAACACAAAAATATGTTAATTAGGCTTTTCCAGAAACTATCTTTGTCTTTTCTCTTTCTAATTTTGACATAAAAATATGTAGGCAAAACAAACAATCGACCAATCACAATCACATGTTTTTGTTTTCCCTACATATTTTTCTGTCAAACTATTGATTTTTTTTTTACTTGTTTGGCACTGAAGTCTGGTGGATGTTCCAAATTCTATCTTTAGTAAGAAGAAAGAAAACTATCTGTTCAACACGGCATGACCGCTGTTCAAAATTTTACCATTATATTTGAAGTTCCACGTGTGTGTTTTCGTTGAAGGTAAATGGTGAAGAAAAATGTAGAAGAGTAGTGGTGAAAGGAATTTGTTTAGAGTAGAGGTCTTCCGAGATTTGTCTTTGTCTTTTCTCTTTCTAATTTGACATCTAAAAACAACAACAAAAAAGTCCCTGGTTGGAAAATATTTAGGTACATGCTCTTGGCAGTGTTAAAAATCCGGTCATTTGATTATTTTTTGTATTTGGAACTGAAAACTTAAATTTGCGATCGAATTACGTATTAATTATTGTTTAAACCTTTTAGTGAACATTTTTTCAAGTGTTTGATACAAAAAAACTAATTTTATTACATATTAATCACTATTATTAAACACACGACTTTTTTGGCTCGCCTTCGTGCCTTCGGCATTTGGTTTTGTTTTCCAACCAGTTAATGCTGTCAGATTGTTTTTTTTTTTTTTTTTTAATTTCACACTGACACTTCTGACATTCGGTGGCAGAGATCCATTCTTTTGCTCTGACTGTCATAAGTGAAGTTAAGCAACAAATGAAACGACATGACATGTAATATGAACAGCATTATTGTTATTGTTATTATTATTAATTATTTTAACAACAATTATGTTATTTCCGAATGATTTGACTAGGTATGCTCTGTGAAATCCTTATAGATACTAAGCCCATTAGACTATCGCATACTGGAGCAATCCAACCAACGGAACAAGAAGCTTGTAGGTGGGAAAATTATTCAACTGTGTGATTGAAGCAAAAATTGCTCTAGATTTATTTTATATTCCGGTTCAAAATTGACGAATGACTTAATAAGTATTTCTTACATCGTTCATAGGCAATAAAATTAAAAAGAAATTCAAAAGAACAATCAAATGACGTAAGCTAACATTTAAAATTTTCTTCTTAATTATTATAGGAACAGAATATTTGCTGACCTTGACATAAATACCCTGAATTTAAAAATTTTTCATGAGTATAAACTTGAGTCACGAAGAGACACCCAATAATTAAAAATAAAAAAAAGCTATAAAATAAAATTTAAAAAACCGCACATCAAAGGGAATTTTATATGTCAATAAATTATCATTCAAACTGGTGAATACTATTCTTAATTTAACTACAAGATTCATGATACAAAATAATTTGTTTATGCTTCAAAACTATTAGCATATTATTTTTTTTCTGTTTGTTTGTTTTGAATTCCCAACATATTCTGGGAATTCGAAATAACAAAAAATAAGTGATGGAGGAACATTTTTAAAAGTAAATACTTCAACTTTTAATTTAACCATATAAGTTGATTAATAAGTGGTTTGAGAAATAGAAAATATTTTTTAGTATTTATCATACCCATACATATTATAAATGTTATTTATAAAATAAAGCCAGATAAATACTGATTAATACTTCTGCAAGGCTTCCGCCTAAGTGAGATGTGTTGAAACCCTACTCTGCTCTATCCGGGGCTGAGGCGATGGCACGGCATAGCATCGAAAGCACTTACTTGAAATAAGAACACAATAATTGTGTTCGATAACATTGTTGGAAAGGTTTTATACCAACATTTTCAAAAATTAACTATCAATTGCGTCAAATTTGTTTGGAAAAATGATATTGTCTTGTTAACTTTTTACTGTAGGTAATATTGTACGAATCCCTCAATCTGGATGAAAGATTCATGTGTAGTTTGTTCCCAACTTCCACTGATTTTGATGTAGTTATAGTTTAAATAGGTCAGGACTTTGTGACGATAGTACAGGGTCATTGATTTCGTGGTTTCAAGTTGGTAGCTGTGGCATTTGACACCTGTCAAACTCAGCTGTCATTTGAAATGTCATAATAGTAGTTGAATGTTTTTCATTTACGATAATGGATCGTTTAACAATCGGACAACGCGTTAAGAATTATTAAAACTTACTATACATAAGTAATCATAATCGACCGACTACGCAAGCAATCGGTAAAATTGTGAAGAAATTTGAAAAGAGTGTAAGCGTTACTGATGTCGTAATTGTTATGCTTTGTGCATCATCGTAATGCACGCTCAGTCGAAAATATTGCTGTTGCAAGTGCAAGTGTTGCTGATGATCCGAATTTATCGATTTCTCGGCGTTCGCAGCAATTGGTCGAATGATAACCGATTTTTTCGGCCGGCGATTGAAGATCATGACTTGGACGATATGTGGTTCTAACAAGACGGGGCAACAAGCCACAAAACATGACCAATTATGTCAGTTCTACTATAGACTATTTGCAATAAGAACTGCTGCAATTGCACTTCAAGATCAGGATGCGTAACTAATCGATTTGCGTGCGTCTTTTTTGAATTTCTGACAAGATAAATGAGGAAATAAATGCTAAAGACATCAGCGATCAGGATGTTTCTATGTTCATTGAAATTAATAATTATTATTATTATGGCTTTATTGCGTGAGAAGTTTTCTGGTCGCGTAATTTCACGTTTTGACGACGTCAATCGGCCACCAAGATAATGCAATTTTACACCGTTAGATTTTTTCTGTGAGGCTACGCAAAAGACCATGTTTACGCGAATAATCCCCGAACTCTAGACGTATTAAAAACCAACATTACTCAAGTTATGGCAGAGATAGCGCGCGAAATGTACGTAAAAGTGGTTAAAAATTACCTCAAAAGAATCGTATGCTGCGAATCTTCCCAAGGCGGCCATTTGAATGATATTGTTTTTCACACTTAATGGCAATGTCCAAACTTTATAATAAAATAAAATTTTCATCAAAAATGATTCGCTGTGTCTGTTTTATTTAGCTTTACTTTCGAAACCAAAAAATTAATGACCCTATATTTCTTGGGAGGAATGTTGGGTCCAACCTTTCAAAATGCTGTTTGATCTCTAGTTACCGAGCTTTGTAAGTACGTAGTTGTACCACATTATTTAGGATGCCAAATTCTCTCATGGCTTTATGCTGTTATATCCAGCCAATGGCATCAAAGGTGGACTTAAAGTCTATAAAAAGATTAAATTCCAAGATTTTTCTAGTGTCTGCCTAAGGGTATAAGGTAAAGATCTGATCGTTTTCTGAACATCTACTTAATAAAAATTGATTATGTATCGTTAATTATTGTGATTGGTATAAATTGGCTTGATATAAATGGAAAGGAAAATACATTATTGCTTGTCCTTCAGATTGCACATACGTATATAAGTCATCTATTTTTGATAATCTTTTACATCAACAGATCTGTCTAGTTGTTTCATTTAATTTCTTTGACCAATAAGTTGTAATGCCAATAAAATGTATCTATCCCATCATCACACTAAATAGCAACATTTCATGACCATTGATTTTTTTTTTCAACAATTATTTTAGGTACAAAATCATCTTCGAACTTTTGCCAAAAACCAATTCTTAAATATTCTTCTTTGAGTATTGTTGTTCTCTTGAAATGCATCATAGTTATTTCTGTAATGAAAAAAATGTGATTGTAAATGGCATTCGACAGCATTGCTGGCGTTTTACAATCATACAAATGAGGCGCCTTAAGGTCGTTATACCCTCCGCAATACACCCGCGATCCTCTCCGATGCAATTATATTCGTTAACAAATTCTCATTAACAAGTTCTGCGAATAAATTTCTATTCTTTAACTCGATGACTGACGATGATTCGCGCGCGATGCGAGTTCTATTTTATTTTCGGTTCATTTCCTTGATGTATGTACATTTATCTGCGGTGTGTATTTTTGGCGAACAATTAATATGGCATGACAAAATGCCACTCTGGGTTAACAGCTGTGAATATTTGTGAGTTCTGTGGGGCATCGTGCATTTATTCGAACTCTATTGAGTTGCACAAATGTGCAATGCAGGTAATAAACACAAACACAAATAAACTATAAATGAGAAATTCACGTTAAAAGATCTTGCCACGTGAAATCTGAGTCTAAACATATGATAAGGATGATGCAAATTTTCCGACATAAAAATGCGTCGGTCTACTTGCAATATGAACACTTGAAGTGGCAGACGCATCAATTATAGTCTCCACTCCTCGGTTCGGGCAGATTGCCAAGATCGTCTACACGACTACGACACCTGGTGCAACCATGCGAGAAGCGGTAGCAGCTTGTTCTCCAACTCAAGCAAGTGGAGACAAGATAATTAACTTTGACTATATGGACAGACTTCATCTAGCTCTGGAGCTCCCTTTAATACATATACGTACATGGAGAACATTTTTGATTGGATTGGATGCGTTAGTTCTACTATATACTATTTGCAATAAGAACTGCTGCAATTGCACTTCAAGATCAGGATGCGTAACTAATCGATTTGTCGTGCGTCTTTTTTGAATTTCTGACAAGATAAATGAGGAAATAAATGCTGAAGACATCAGGGATCAGGGTGTTTCTTTATTCATTGAAATTAATAAGATTCTCCATAATGCGTGAAATGAAGAACATGTTTCCTGATTATGTTGTTGTTGTTGTTTTTGTTTAAAATAAAGATCAAGTGACAATGTTTTTTCTTATCCATAAACTTTCATCTACATATTTGCTTCGTTGACTCAACGACTGAACTGAGAGTGATACATTGAAATTGGAGAGAGGCTAAAGAGAAAGGTAATTTGTTTCAGGATACATCAGGTAGGTAGGTATATACGCCCTGAATTCTGCATCGTTATAAATGACACAAAGTCACGAATTTTACAGCGATAATTGACAGAAACGACTTATTTAAAAGTTAATTTTCTGACTAAGAAATGCGAAAGATTAAATGTTACTCATCCTTTCACCTTTTTGTCTAGAGTTTTATTGGAAATTGAGAAAAGAGCAAACAATGGCACACTTATGGATGATAAAGAGAAATGCGGTGTTAACACTCTATCACGATAGTTTTTATTTGCACTAGCAATGCCCCAAATGCATTGTTGGCAAGTGTACTGTAAATTATATGCTTTACAATTAATAAAGAACTTACTGGCGGAAGTTCTCGCCAAAACGATTGAAAATACAATTAAAATAACCTTTATGTTTATTTACAATAGAGATGCCCACTTAGCCCATATCATCTTCAAAAAGTAATGGAAAAAAATCTAAAGGTCCAAATAAACATTTTTTGATGCGTAAACATCTATATGCTGGCGGTAGAGTGAAAAAAAACGTGAACGTTCGTATGCAACGTTACGTCGTGCAACGTTACGGTGTGCAACGTTACGATCTGCATACTAGGATGGGTGCGTTCAGTGAAAAAAATCTTAAGATCCCCTTCAAGCAAAAACAAGTCCTTTTTGGATCCGCGCACGTTGATGTTTACACATATTAACCGTGAGTCCCGGCACTCAAACAATTTTGTTTTATCAAACTTAGGTCCAGTTTTTCAGTGCGAGATTAAACTTAAACCCGAGTTTACTCATAAAATGCGGTGAGTTAACTCAGGATTAACTGAAAAGATGCTATCGATGTGTTATCCACCGAGTTTGTTTAGTCGTTCCGCATGGATTCTCCACCGAAAAACTGCTTTCTTAGTTCACTGTGGGTTAATTTACTTCTAGAGGTAGCTAACTCTGGTTTAACTCACTACTGAAAAACTGGACAGATAGAATTTATATATTTCGGACTCTCTACATATTTTTAGTTTGGTTTTCAACATTCCTTCATTCCCATTAGAATAGCAAAAAAAAAATAACATTTCAACGACTAAGACCCAAAATTTTTTTTAATAAATCATAAACACCTCTCCCATTATGATCTTTCCTCTAAAACATTTAATAAATACATAACTACAACAAAAACGTGATCAAATATTATTTTATTATTTTTACACGACGACGATCCCGGAGACAAAAATGACATCATGCTTATGAGAATGGTACGAATTTTACAAATTAATTCGGTCATATAGATATATTGCCATTCATAAATTGACATTTTATTTAACAAAAAATTAGCTACAAAGTTGCTCTTAAATTTGCCATACGCTCTTTACCAATCAAATGATCTCTGTCATTGATCAATAAAATAACAATTAATCTATTCACATGTTGTCTCGTAGTTTGTATGTCTCTAAAACTCATCGTCTACATAATGTACAAGTAAATATCTATGTGTATAATTAAACAATAACAATTGAATGACGTCTGTATTCTTTGACTAGCAGAACAACAACTCGTATAGAGTAGATGTCAAACAAAAGCCTTGAAGCTTTAGTGACAGCTAATTGTCACGGTGACCTACTGTCATCACTGCAAATATTTCCCTCTCTAGGTTCTGTCTCGTTGTAAAAAATATATAATTAAAAACGATTTCTGATACATGCTAAAATATGTTAAATTTTTAGGGTGGGTGGGTGTGTACCCTTAACAGTCCCTCAGCATATTTGCCCCGCTTAAAACTATTTTACATGGCATAAACATGAATAACGATGCCATGATTGTAATACTTAATTTAACGGCCCTATGGGGCTCTACATAGGAATCTTTAAAGGCAATAATAATTTATTAATCCAGAGTCAATGTCAACGCTGTTCAATCAGTTCCGTAGTGGGCCTATGTGTGCGATAGACGACATTTTTGTCCCATGCCACATTAAATAAATCAATCATATTTAGGGTAGGGGTATAAAGATAATTTTGTAATGGTAGTTTAAGCGGCGCGGCGGCGACGACGCACGGGTGGTTTGTGAACTTATGATGTTGCCACGCTTCCTATCAACAGGATGAACGATAGCATAGATTGTAAAACCATAGCGTCATCCGGCTTTTAATTGCTGAATTTTAACAAATTTAACCTTCGGTTAGCAAATGTCTGTATCTCATTAATTGCCGTTTCGATTGAAAGGAAATTATTCAAACCGTAGATTCTATCATAGTAAACAAAATACGAAGGTTTTACATTGGAAATTAATGTTGTTCAGCGATGCGGCGCGGCGTCTGACCAGATGCGAACTAGAAAATTGCTGCTGTTAATTTGATCGTAAATCAAATGCAAATGTATTCTTGAATTGGTGATGAATCAGTATACAGCAAGATTGGTTTCTGATTCTACTGCTGAATCTGGTAATGGTAATTACAAATGCACAAGCATTAGCAGACTTGTGGGTGTTAAAAAGTTAAAGTATGAATGAGTTATACTCATGGTCACATGTTTTGTAACGCTAACGTAATACGTAACTCTACCCGACAACTTTGATTAGTCTGGTTTATCTTAGCATTGAAGAAAGTCTAATATTATTGGTATGAAGTTACAATAAAAACAGTTATACTATTGTACAGGTAAAATACATTGTATACAAGCAAAACAAATAGCTATATCAAATAAAAAGATAACTTTTACTAAATAGAATGGTGCAGCTGTAGCTGAATATTGTAATTTGCTCAGCTTAGTACTATACACAATTCATGCTTTAGCTTCAACTACACATTTCTTGACAACACTCTATTTCTTGTAACTGTATATTGGATAGCTGACAGATGACTTGTGCGCATTATATTTATTTTGTCATTTCACCATAAATAGACTTATGCTGGATTTACACGAGTAACAAATTGGCATTTTTCTGTCAATATACTGCCGAAAGAATGAATTTTTCCATTGTTCTGTTATTTTTTTTGACAGTTAAATGCCAGAATACTGTCAATTTGTCAGTCGTGTAAATCCGAGTTTTTGACTCTAAAATGCGTTACCTTTATCGAAAACTGATACAGATAATGAAAGTAACCTGTGGCTTATTCATAGTTATTGAAACATTTGATTTTAAACTGCGGTTTAGTAAAACTAAAGTTTAGAAAACAACTATAAAGACCCCCAATTATATTTCAATTTTTAAGTTTAAAAAGGAGTATCTCACGATCTCATATTTTCCAAAACTTAGTTTTGCCCTTTATTTTTGAAACAAGTACATTTACGATTCGTGAATAACATACAATTTATGTAGAAAACATTTAATCATATCAATACTTATCACAATCGAATCTTTCAGCTTTTCACAAGGCAAACGGTACCTACATATGTATTTATATGTCTCTAAATTCATATTTCCATGCAAATGCTATCATTGAAATGTCTTTCAATTATGTCACGTTCAGGTGTTGCACATTGCACTCCCTTCTTGACAGCTCATCCTCTACTAAGGTGAGGATGAGCTTACATGTTATATGCTTCAAATACTCGTATGTGTATCACTACTGTAACAACAACAGTTTTTGTTACATAAAGGTACAAACCCATTGTCCCACCAATGACGTTTTAGTTTGACATTCGGTTTGATGAATATTATTATTTTTTTTTTGTTTTTTTCTTTTTTTTTTACAAAATTATGCTTACACCATGAATGGAAGTGCAATTTAAATTGCGAAAGACTTTAAACATGTTTGCGCCAGCCAACAGCATTTTGTCATGGTAAAAAGGAGCGGTGATTTATTATTTTGTAGATGACATTCGATGTCTATATATTTTGATTTGGTAGGTAAGATATTGCAAGAATAATTTGCATATTGAATGAGTTATGCAAAAATAATTATTTTCGAATCTAATTTGGAATCTGGGCATTGGTTATTGTATGTATAGTTAGACGTTTATTTTGTACAGATAATTTAACATCGAATCGACCTTGGGGGTTTTTGGTAAAATATATTACTTGAAAGAATGTCCCATACATGACATTGATCAACCATATCAATATGACAGTTAGTGGCCAATGAAATAACAGCAGTTTTGGGAGTGTCATATATGAAAAAAGTGTGATTCAAAGAATTCGAAATGTATCTACTAATATTTAATAAATAATATTTTTTTTATTATTAGAAAATGCTAATTTTGTGTCTACCAAAAAAGGTATGCATCAGTAGTTATTTCAATTTCGTATATGCTTCGTTTTCCCATTGTGATTTTGTTTTAGGATATTTATTATTTCGAACTGACTTTTGAATAAAGCGTTGCGACCAGCCCTGTCTTATACCCCGTTAATATGCAGGATCGATAGATCGAGTTAGGGTCGGATTTTGGACCCAGGTTTTTCGTTCCTAGAGTTATCTCGATTTGGAGTTGAGTTGAAATGATGTTGAGATGCCATTTTATTTATTTTTTTAAATTAATACATTTGTATGGTTTTTTAATTTTTCAAAGCCGACAATAAAGTCAACAAAGAATTAAAAACTCAAGACGCCACACGCCACTAGACTAGACGGGAGTCAAGAAAAATTACACACACACTCATGTAAGAAGGTACATTATGTCAGACCAACTCCTCAGTCCAAGTTTTTTAGCACAAATTTCGACTCGACTCCGCTCCCGAAGTGGAGTCGAGTTCAAGCTCATTTCAACTCAATGCAGGTTTACAAACTGTAGGAGCGAGCTTCAAGCAAAAAACAAGTTACTGGCTGAACACAATAGACGCGCGTTCGATCGCACGTTCACACGAGCGTAATTATTAAAACTTATTTAACTCCCAGAGTCGCGTTCGCGGCTGTGTCTCCATTGTATTCACTTAAAAGAGATTTCACGTATTTTTAACTAACTCGTTCGAACGCACTTCGATTGTGTTCAGCCAGTTAGACATCTGTCTGTAGACATTTGATGCCATTTGCAAAAATTAGTGCACATTCACATTATGCCTGTTTGGTAGCTAAAACTTTCATCAAGCTTCCCGAAACTGGGTTTTTTCCTATGGGTTTTGACAGAAAATAGTGAAAAATTGCGAAAATTTGGGAAAAAAACGTTAACAAACAGACCTATTATGACATTACTTTCGCCCCACCTTATGTATATACACATATAAAGTGTTTCGTCGAATTAGTTGCCAAAAGTGATAAAAGTGTGAAGAAACCATTCTGTCATCCAAAACCTAATGGTAAGCAATAAAATGTTTAATAGCTTCGTGGATCTGGACATTTAAAAGATTTTTTTATTTACTATTTTAATTTTGAACGAGTCTGCGAACAAATTTTTGTTTTTAGAAGACTCACTTTAAAGATATTAAAAAAGTGTGCAATTTCTTTTGGGATGTCATGACTTAAAACGGCATGTGATGTAATGTGAATCCACACATACAAGTAGTATCACTTTTGGCATGCACAAAAGACAATTTTTTAAATTAATTATCATAGCTCTATTGCGCCAATTGCTGTTTCTAGAATAACCAACAAATAGATTCACCAATTTAAACATTATCACGACCAAACCAGTTCTATTTAAAAAAAAACCTGACCACATCAAATGCACTCACGACTGCGATTGATAAATATTCCATTCATGTGTTTGGAATGATTACATACAAAACAGTTTCCCATGGGCATCTTCATGAATGAATGAAAAATGCATAAAAGCCGTTGATTGAATACTCTTTTTGATATGCATATTTACAAATGACACTAACTTCAAGTGGTTGAAGTTGAGAAAGGAGTTATGACAGAACCGGAAACTATCACTCATCTTTTCAATTTACAAAATGTTGTTCTTCTCCCGCAGCATTTTTCGCTAATTTTTGTTTGTTGCACATAAAAGTGCATTCATCATCAAAATATGAAAACCATGAGTGTTGAGGTTGGCCTTACCCCCATCTGTCAACTGTCATCTCGTTGGCACTTTTCTTTTCTTCCTTTCAATTGCATGCCTTCAGTTATGATCAGTCGGCACGAGAGGCCTTGGGCGTGATGTACCTTCTGTGTTGTTGTATGAAATGTCGTAGAATTGAAATGACTTAACGTGCTGTCACACACTTATACTCACGCCCTTAATATTATTAATTGACATGTTTGGCATTTCAAGTGTCACGTTGAAGCCGCAAGTAGTCCAATGAATCACCAAGCCAAGAATTCAAGTGGTTTGTTTATTTTTAACTTACTGATGGATATAGTGTCTCTTTTTGGAATCATTATTCAAGTTCAGTTAGCATAAAGTTTCATAAATAGGCGTGTTTTTTTTGCAAGTCCATATGGATTTGTCGAAAAAAACAACATCGGAACTAATAATTTTACACGTAAATACAACAACAACTTAAATCCATATGGACTTAGCTAAGTCCAGATAATTATCGGGACTTACGTACTGTAAGTAAGATGTTAATAAGTCCCAAGCAAAAAAACACGCCTAAAAAAAACGTCCACAAGTTAGAGCAATACGACATAAGCTTATAACACAATGTTTAACCTGCGTAAGCATTGATTATATTTTTGGTTGAAGTTATTTTTGTATGCGCAATGAAATGTAGGAGAAATGTCTTTGAAGGAGATCGTCTCTTTAACAATTATTATGACTCCATATTCACATAATGCTACATATCGGTATAAATGATCTTATCTGTAAGTTTCCAGTTCGCTTTTTTTTTGAGTCCTCAACTCAATTAGCACCTTTTCGATCGCGATCGAGTTTTATAAGGTTATGGACTACTTTTCCTTGAATAATCCTCTTACTTGCTGGAGTTCTGTCAATTGTAATCCTTTATGATATCATTTCTAGAATATCTACTACATTGTATCTAAATCAAATTGAATTGGCAACTGAATTGTTTTTCTTCACAGTAAGATTTTAAGTTTAAGCAAATGCTATTCAGAGAACTCTTCATTTTACTTCTATCGTGCAACCTAATTTCTGAAAAGAATCAACAATATAAAAGATTCAAAATGGATGGATTTATTTACACAGTGTGATGCATTTCAGAAAATAGAGTTGGCACATCTTTCGGCATGAACAATTTTAGCTTCTGACGTTTGTAGTGTCATAAAAGCTAGGAAAAACGAAACCGAAATGACAATGTTATAATGACTCAAGGAATCAACGATATAAGTTCTATCGTTTGTAAATATTTTTTTTACTGATGATGTGGGGCTACTCATCGTTTGGTTTTGTTTTTTTTTTTTTGCTTATGGGCTATTTGTTAACGATTGATTTGGTGAAGAACGATTTTATTGATCACTTGAGAGAATTGACTGTGGTATCGATATTTCTTATGGTGTGACCTTGTTGATGATGGTTTGTTTGGGGCTATGAAATCATCTTATATTTTTTTTTGTTTAGATCTGCACAAAGAAGAGACAAGATGGTGTGTAGTTTTCATCAAATTGACCTTCAAAATTGGCGGAGGAAAACTCTTTTGATTTGTTTTTGCTTTCTCAAAAATAAAATTTCCAACTGGTTTAGTTCATGCTATAGCTTTTGTTTGATTGATCTATTTTTCTTATGATTTAAAGCGATTTTTTGGGTTCCAAAAAGAGTGTATTTGATGTTAGCATATGTGTTATTTGTTTGTCACTGTTGATAGAATAGTTCAGCACTCTGTAAACATAATATTGTTAGATGAAAGTTTGGTTTTCACTTTGAAATCGGAAAATGAACAAATGTCTTTAATAATACCCAGATGACGAACACTAGTGTGTTTTCATTTCGGACGTATGAAATAAACTGAAAGACATAAAGTGTCAGATCGATATGTCACTGATGAATGTATTGATCTGTTATTTCGATGATATTCGAACTGTTTGATAATATCAACACATATTATTGATCACGACTGACTATAGTTTGCTTTTATTTAACATCTGCTTGATTCTCTGTCATCTACAATTTTATAGTTGAAGGTCAATTTAATTCAGCAATGTGTTACATCTCAATGTCGTGTTAACACCACTGACATATTGCTATAGTTTCTGTCATAAAATGTCTTGATAATGTAAATGTATACGAGTTCAAATAGTGACACTGTGATAATCTGTCAATCTATTGTAAAAATTCCACAAAAAAATGAGTAAATTCAATTCTTTCTCGATGTGGTTTGCAGTTATTAGTAAAATGGTGGTCAAATCATGATACTGTTAATAGCTTCGTTCGTTGAACTTAACACAGGGTTGACCCAGGTTTTCTTGACAACCCCAAGAATTATAAAAAAAACGCTCAATGGCTATTGACATTTAAAGCAAGAAAAAAAAGTTCTGTGCTCAGATAATTAAAATTAAAACATTATGCCTAACAACTCATGTCAATTTGGCAGTTTTTTCTTTACCTCAACTCGCCACAGCAAAAAACCTAGTTCTGATTCAGGGCGAGTTCAGGGAGACGTCAGGTCTAAAAAAACACAGATTTTTTTTCAACAGGGTGACTTCAGGTTTTTCAAAAAACGCATTGGGGCGACCCCAGGGTGACTTTAGAGCTGAACGAACAAACCTAATGCCATCCTTTGGTTGTCGAACTCTTTGCTTAATTCAATTTAAACCAAGGAACTTCAAATCGACACCCACCATCTTTTCATTGGTATTAAAGCACCTTATGGCCCATTCTTCACAAATAATCATCTTTACTCAATGATAAATGTAATTTTAAACAATTAATCCATACTGTTAAGCCTTAATCATCGATTATGGTTGATAAACTCCATTTTATCAGAATCTGCAAAAATCATATTACAGATTTTAAATACTTTCAAACTTGCTATAAGTAAGTAAATATACCTACCTCTTCAATTATTATAACTATAATTACCGCTTTGAACCACCAGAACAAGTTCGTGTGATGCAGTCCTGTTTACATAACTTTAAGGCCTACTTTTCCAGTCAGATACTAAAATTGAAACCTAGTTTACTCACCAAATTAGTTTAACTTATCCTCCGAGTTTATAGGGCCCTTATGCTTGCACCCTCTATACTGAAACAAAATTATTTTTTAGTTAATCAGCGATAAATTCATGTGGCTTAACACACCACTGGAAAACTGGGCCTAAGGGACCAAACATTTAGCAACCTACCAGAAAGTCATTGGAGGATTTTTGACGAGCTTTTAGTACACCCTGTATTGTTGGTTCTTTTTAAAAAAACATACTTGCAGATTTTCGACTATTTACCCAATGATATCAAAATTGAAAGATATTTTGACAGGCTGCATAAGTTACCAGCAGCTGAATGACTAATTGTTCATTTATTAAAAGATTATTATTTCTAGTAATCCATAATAATTTCTCTCGTTTAAAAATTGATCACATCATTCTACAAATAATAGCAACTGGTCTGTTGACACAATTTCTTGATGATTCAAAATGCCATTATTTTTTTTTTTGTTGAAAATTGGCTTAATCGCTTTGTCATCCCAAAATCGTTTCTCGTATCTTTAAATTATTAATTTATTATTGTTATGGTGCAAATAATACCAGTTTGTTAAAATAAATAAATGGGTCACTCATCAAAGTGAGTGTATCAGTGTGTATAAGTGCAAGAAGTGAAACTTCTATGGGTAATTGCTTATCCATGCAAGCAAGAATAATGTAGTGCATTAAATAATTTAAGTTACGTAATAATAAAACAAACAATGAAAACAAGTGCAGCCACGCAATTTAAACATAATACATTTCCTCAATGTAAACGTCATACATGAACAGTGTAAACCAAGGATAAAATCAGTTCCGTTTTGGGAAAGCTTACTTTTAACCTTAGAGGATAAATAATATGGAGTTGTTGTTTTTATTCGAATGTGAACCTTTCATAGGGGTCGCTGTTCAAGTTTCGGTCACTGAGTTTTCTGCAAATTGGAGACAAAAACTAAAAAAGAAGATAGATTTCAATATTAATATTAATTTCAAGAATTATTTCAAATTAGGACAATTTAGATAGAAAATAAGCAAATTATGACTTACAATTTATAGCAGCTGTACGATATCTTCTAAGACTTTATCTTAACCGAAAGTGAAACTCTATCCATGGAAGTTCTTTATACCTCATACAGAAATGTAAACACAACTTTTTTTCTTGTTTTGTAAAACGATTTCCTATTATTTCCGTTACAATTTCAGAACGTACCCCCGATAAGGAAGTTGCACTTCAAAAATTCTGAGTAATTTCCAATATTTGAATCGTCTCTTTTGAATTTAAAAAAAAAAATACTTTTATGCAAATTAGAAATTAAAATGCAATAAATGTCTTCTATAGTTGTCACTGACAGCACCTTCATAAATCAAGAGACATCAAAGTAGGTTTCTACCTATAAGCAAGTTAAAAACTGGTCCTAGGGTTTTTTTTTTAACTGATTGTGAGTTTTGTCACGTAATATTGCATTCAACTCATCAATTGTCACATTTAAAAATTTGATAAGATCATAACATTTCTTATGGGATAGTATCAGGTTTTAAATTAGCACTGTTGATATTTCGTATTAAAAAATGTTCCATTCCTACAATAAATCATAGCTTTGAAAATAAGTAATTAGAAGTAAGTACTTTATTTATACTTAAATTCTAGTAATATCTTAGATTTCATGCCAAAAAGAGTGATAATATGTTGAGGTTTTTAATAATTAACAGCGATATTATTGACTTGTTTCAAAACTAGTTTCATAGCAAAACTAGTCTTATAGAAGCTTGGAATCCCAATTTTTGCACGGTTTTATGAATTTAGTCTGTAAGTATTTGTAATTTTTCTTGATAACCTCATATATTTGTATCTCCTTGAGTCAAAAAAAGTATATATTATAAGTTCGTATTAGCTTTATACTACTTTAATGCTGAATTTCATTTGAATCCGTTTTTTTTTTTTTTTTTAATTCATTTTTATTTTTCATTTAACTTATAACTAACTTAAAGCTAGACAAAAATTCATAATAACTAGCCAACTTATCAATAACTTACAACTAACTTACTGGCCCCATGCGGACGCTCTAAGTTAAACTATGATTACTTAATACTAATGCCTTTCGGCCTATTAACTATCTTAAGACTAAAATTCTTATGGGTTTTTATTTTTTACCGAGAAGAATTTACAAAAAAAACTCGGTTGTCGGAACGTTTTTTTTTTATATTTTATATAAAACTTACAAACTACTTAAAACTATTATAAAGCTAATTAAAACTACTTAAAGCTACTTAAACTACTTAGAACTACTTAAGACTACTTAAAAACTAGAACAGCCACAGCAAGCATTTTTTGATTTTGGTTTTATTTTTTTTTTTTTTGTAAAGTTTTTGTTTTTTTTTTTTTTTTTTTTTGTTTGTGTTTTTTTTTTGTTTTTTGTGTTTGTTTTTTTTTTTTTTTGTGCCACCCTGACTGTCCCTACTTAAAACTAATACACCTAAGCCTATGTAAGTCGGCCAAGACAAGAAAGCTTAGTCAACTTTAAATAGCCATGTTGCCATTTTCAATTTTTAACCACCAGAACTGGTTCTCCTGCTTTACCCTATCTTTTCGGTCCCGATCGGACATAGTCCTACTGAACCGAAGGCGCTCAGCTCCGCCTTGTGCGAGGACGTCTCGGTTGTAAAGGAGTCGCCTATCTACAGTTCTACGGCCGACGTGGTAGATTAGCGGGATCGCCGCTCTATCCTGGACCAGGCCTCGACTGTCTAAATAGAGGAAAGCATCGGGCGGAATAACGCCGCTTAGACGTACACTCTCATAATAATCGTCGTTAGGGTAGTAAGCCCCAAAAATTAAGCTGTTGGCTGAAGACATCGCTCTTGCAATGTGACCCCGAATCAGCTTAAACAAAAAATTATCTATTCTGTTTATGTTGGCCCCGTTGTAGAGAACCTGGTTGGAATAGTATCGTGTGTACTCCGACTCTGGTGTTCTGTGTAATCCAAGGCAGCGTCTAAGGCACTGCTTCTCAAACACCCGAATCTTTTCCATTTGAGATGGGGCAACGTTGAACCAAACTGGGCATCCATAGGCAATCATCGGCCGGATGAGGGCCATGTAGCAAATCACCTTCTACCTGGTGTCAAGCCGTCTGCTATAAAACAACCGTTTCGTCAGGGCAAAAGCTCCCCTAGCCCTGGTCAGAGCAGCACTTATATGTCTGTCGAAATACAAATACTGATCCAACCAGATGCCAAGGTACTTTACTACACTTTTACTCGCCAGTGGATGTCCATTTGGCCCCACGATCACTAGCTTGCGCCAGTTCTTTCTTGTATCCCTTGAGGCTCCACACAACGGAGTCCTAAACAGAATAGTTTCTAATTTCTGAAAGTTGATTTTCAACTTCCAGTCATCACAATATCGCTGAATCTTGTCGAAGTCACGCTGCAAAAGAATTCTGATGACCTCAATTTTTGGGGCTGTTCTGTACGCAATTAGATCATCGGCATACGCAATTGCCTGAGTTAAACTACCTATCAGATCGCTGGTGTAAATACTGAATAGAATCGGCGAGTTTACCGCTCCCTGTTGAAGACCATTTTTAATATTGAATGTTGCGGTAGAAGTTACATTGCCACTTTTGACAACAAACTTTCTACCATTGAGCATGTCATAAAGCATATACAATAGCGGTTTACTTATGCCAAGCCTGGTCAGCTTTAGATAAAGACCTTCTAGCCATACGGTGTCGAAAGCCTTCTCCAAATCAACCAGACAGGCACCCGTACACTGCTTTTTGGATTTGTTCCTCATTTGAATCCGTCCAGTCGTTTGAGTGGTATTGAAGAACTAACACAAAAACGAACAGGTTTTCACATTTAAACAGGTATTAAAGTAGCAGTTTATGGTAGGAAGGTGTTACTTGACGTGTGTGTAGTGTAAAAACAATAACCTTACACTCTATTTAAACAAAAAAACAAAATTTGAAATACCAAATTAATAAGAAAATCAGAACCTTCTACTGACTCACTGCAAAATTGTAGAGGACCCTAACATTATGACAGATTGATGAACGATATAAAATAACAGTGAAATTGTTTTTACGATTTCGTACTTATTCGTATTTTTTCAAAGAGAAAGTAATCATCAAATGTGGAATGCAGTCATCAGTATAGCTTATCATAGATTTTAATTTAATTCCAATGCTAATCTAATCTTATAGCTTCGAAAAAGAAGACTCATAACCGTTTCGTATAAAATACGAGATGCGATGCGCGGTATGGCGGTATGTCAATGAGATAATCGTTACTCTCTTCAAAATCCAAATAATGCAACATTCATTGACAGGTGCATTTGAGTAAGAAACAAATTTAACAGTGAGTGGTGCTCGTATGCAAATTTGACGTTTGTTCACCTCGTCGTTGTCGTGGTCGGCACCGCACCACTACTGCTTTGTAGAAGCTATATTATCTGTATATCATATGTCTACAAAGTGCATCATACCGTATGTAATGAGTTGCAGTTGTAGAGAGAGAGCACACACGCTGGTGTATGTTCGTGATGATGTCATTGGGATGTAATTTGTGGTTTTATTGCGCCTAGTTTACACGTCATTGCAGTGGCTAGACTCGGTGAGTGTGTCGTGTTTAAATAAAAGGTGAATGCATCGAGTTAGCTTTTTGTAAATGATATTTGGTTTTGGCTGTAGATATATGTATATGTATATGCACATACATAATATACAGCAGCGGTGGTGGTTATAATTATAATTTTACGACCTCAACTCATGTATGGCTGGATTATTAATTACAAGTTTAGTGTCATGTTGAATCTGCGGTTAAAAGCGGTGTGTTTTCCACAAAAACCAATCGAGCAAGAAGATAAAATGCGTGCCAAATTCCAATGTTAATTGATGGTTAACTTCAATTACGATGAACAATTTATGCCAACAAAAAGAAATATTATTTTTTGTTATTAGAGTGTTTGGTCATTTAACTTTGACGCTTTTAAATTTAACTAAATCGTCAAAGGAAAATTTTTGATGTATAAACATCTATACCGACGCGGCGGTTTGGAGTGAAACAAAAACGTGGACTTTCCTCTGTGCGACGTTCCGAGGTCACATTTTAAGATGTAGCACGTTACGTTACGAAAATCTGCAAATATGGATTCTCGAAACTGCGCTTGGACAAATGTTGATGTTTACACATATTTACCGTGAGTCCTGGCACTCACACAATTGTTTTTTGTAACTCGTATTGTAGTTTGCAGCACAAAAATCCAACGAACAAAACGACAAGCTGTCAAAAAATGTAGTAAACTTTCTTTTGAGTTATATGTGTAGCTCTGTTCGTTGCATCAGTAATTATGAATACGTGGATGTGTCATTAGGGGTTTTTCTTTTTTATTCCAAGCTGAGCCGGATGAGCCAACCGAGTAAGCTCTGAGCAAAGTCTGATTAGGGTCTCCAATTTAGTTACGATTGGTCGCTCGATTGACTTAAAAGATTAGTAATCTGTCAAATTATATAAAAATTATATGAATTTGGTTCCGTTCAGCTTTTTACTTCGTAATTTTACCCTGAGCACATGGAGAACGAAAGAAACATAAGAAAAGCACTTTGAAGTGTCTGATTGTGAGCTAAAAAAGAAACACAGATTTTGTTTTGACAGCTCAGTGCTACCACACTGTGTTGAATAACTAATCAAAACTTTACTCAGGCATTGTGAAGCAGGTCCTTACAAAAATTACTCCTAATTCAAACTCACGAAAGTAAAAGGAAATTCTGTTGCATTTTTGTCAAATAATAATAAATTCGTAATAAATCACGTGTGGAACGTAACTGTATGAGTTCTAATGTAATTAGAAATTTAAAAAGAATAAGAAGTGTTCTTTTCCAACTGCTAATTGTCAAATAATATTATTATGTAATGATCTTTTTAAAATAAAATCACACCCAAACTTCTCTTAATGATTTCTTGACTGCTCGTTAAAATAACCGAATCGTGACCACATTCATGATATAAAACGAGACTATATCTTTCAAATGCATGCGTTGTGTTTTTAACAGTAATTGTGACTGTGAGTGGCTATGTTGTTTTTAGTTAAACTGACAATAATTAAATTGGCCCAACGCCCAGGGCGTGTCCAGCGTAGGGCTAGATAAAAATAACAAAATTAAATCAAACCCATCCTTTCCCGGCAGACAGCAAAAGCCATAAGAGCATTTTCGTTTGAATTATTTTTACAGTCAATTTTATTTAATTTATTAAGAAAAGGGTAGTGTAGCACATTTCCATATGCCATAATTAAACGTAGATGTTTCACCTGAAATGATTTTTAAATATTGATAAATTTGATTGGAAAAATTCAAACTCAAAGATCAAACAGTTCAAAGATTTGAAAATGCGACACAAATTGCGAATTGATTCTTAATTAGATTCGAAGTTTTTTATTTGAAGTATGTATAGGTACTCATTTTATTAGGTTTAGATTGACCATGAACAATTTGTTAAGACGACACATAGCAACGTGTTGGTGCTCACGTAATGAATTTTATGCGATTTGTTTTGCATTCAATGAGATCTTCTGATAAAAACTATTAAGCCCGATAACAGTTGTTTAGCCAGGGTATTTAACTTGAAAATCACTCGTGCGTGAGGGTGTTTAATTAGCTGCAACCTACATACATGGAATTTTCAACACAATAAATAAAATTCGTGTTTGGAATGATTATTATTATTTTGACAGCAGCAATTTCTTCTTTTCACATCATGACACATCCGGATATTTGACGGTGTGTCATCTAATGCGGTTTTTTAGTCAATGTTTAAGGTAAAATTTCTTTGTATATAATTGATTTGTAATTATCAAATTGCTATATTGCTTCTGGTGTCTTTTTTGTTTTTAAGTGGTCATATTATCATCCGTATATTTAAATCAAGTTATAATTTCGATGTATCACTGATTTATTTTGACGACATTTTATTGTTTTATCTTATTAGAAAGAATGCTTCGTTTTTTTACTCCCTCTTTGCTTGCACTTAAATTTCAAATTAAATAAAATATTATGTATTAGCTTGGTTGTCAAATATCAAATGTATATATCTATACAAAATTACAGATTTTACATAAAAGTAACGATGGGGACATTGAAAATTATTTGTATTTACTTGTTGAAACAAAAACATTACTTGTGGGTTGGCAGCCAACTGTCAAACGTAAACGCATTTCGAAATAGTGTCCCGTCCCTCACTTGGATTAACTTTGTAATGGGGTTTTCCATTGGTAAAATAAATCAATTTATTTTTAATTCGGATCTGTCAAAAAGAAAGCCAATTTCGTACCATTTTTGTGCTTTCCATTGGCCAAAATAAATTGATTTATTTTTGATTTAAAATCAATTTTGCAGATGTAATTTTTTTGGCAGATTAACCCCTCCCTGTATCAACACCAACATAATTTACAGCTGTCACTTGGCAAATCTGTTGTTTGATTGGATTAATGTAGGTATTTCAGGAATGAATTTTGTTTTGAAAATATGTGAGCGATTTTCAATTATAAATGGAAAAGTTTAAAATAAATCGTCAACATCATTAAGCTCATCTTCTCTTTTTAAAGGGACGAAATTTGTATTGAAATATTGACAGAAAAACGAAACTACACAAATACAATAACAAAAATAAATCAATTTGAAATCGTGTTCTATTCGCCACGAACAAAATCAATCTTTAAATTGAAATCAGAATTTAACAATGGAAAACCACATAAGTATTCACTTCAAAAATTTGTTAATCATTTTTATGGTAGTAGGATAAATAAAATAAAAATTATAGTTTAGTACAATTTTTCTGATAGATTGTCATTCTGATTGCAAGCTCATACTTATGTTCGGAGTGACTACCAAAAAGTGGGAATAATTCGACGTTGAGAGTAAAAAGTGAATTTTCCGTTTGCTACTCTCAAGAATTCAAGTGTCTGGGTAAACTTGGGTTTTTTTCTTTCGATAGCTTCTTGAAGGCTGCGTGCAGCATTTTTACTCTCAAATAAATAAATCTTCATAGTGAAAGATTGCCTGTGTAAACATGAGAGTTTTTAAATATCAGTTTCATCATTAAGCTTGACTTTAATCAATTTTATTAAAATACATATGAAATGAAATTTTGTTGACATTTCAGGGTGAACAAAATGTGATATCTACTTTTCACTGATGAAGATACATGTACATATTTGCAAAGTGTTATACATACATAATTGTATTCTCAACCGGTCTGCATAAATGTTGATATCACACTTGATAACTTAAATGGCTGTCAAAAGAATAAAAATCAATAGTCGTATTCATGGAAATAATTATTGAATAAAATTTTAACAGGCACGGATACAGCAGTAAGTTTAGTAGGAGGGGGGGGGGTTATAATTTTATCTGCCTGTTGACTTCAAATTGGTACGAAACAGAAAAAAAAAACAGTGTACGGTCGCGCCTTTTCTCAGAATAAGTTTTATTTCTGCAGGAACCTAGAGAAATGCTTCTTTATAACGCAGTTATAACAGCTCACCACCATTTAAAGTGGGCGTGGCGTTAATACATTTAGTGCGACTTAAAATAAAAAATGTGGGTGCCTGAAGTATGCCCACCGACGCGGCGGAGGACCCTGACCTTGCGGGGCCACGTAAACAGTTCCTTTATAAAAAAATTTTTATAAATAGGCACTTCTCTAGTCAGCTGAGAGGGGGAGGGGGGGGGGGGGCAATTTCCAGATTAAATGAAATAGATAGTGGGTTCTAAATGTGACTTCGATAGAAATCAGGAGAAATTCTTAATTGAATTTCAATTTGGGGTAAGTCACGACGCATTTAATTTTTACACACATCAAAAAATTAATTTAAACAAAATATAATTAGTGATGTCATGCTTAGTTATAAATAAGTCACGTAATGTGAGTAATCAAATTTGCATTTTATTATCCACTTGAAATCTTTGTTTTTAAATGATGGCTTTTTAAATCTGGTTACCGTCAAATTAAACTGCTTATTTTATGGCGGCACTATATCACTCCTACCACTCATAAACACCGAAATTATTCTTAAACTAACCACAAATTCTGATTTAGTCATAAAATCGGTTTGTAAAGAAATTATAGTTAAGCTACGATTAGACGGTTAACGTAATGGTCAACGCTTTGACTCTCTGACGTGAGAATGACGTAAAAAACATACGACTTAGCAACTTTTAGACAAAATTGTACGTCATTCTGGCGTCAGAGAGTAAACGCGTTGACCATTTTGCTGACCGTCTTATTGAAGTTTTACACTTTAAATTATTGCGAATGGCATTTGACCAAAAAAAAACCTTTAAAATGCCAAGTGTAAATGCATGCAAATTTTATTTGCTTTCATTACCTCGTTAGAAAAAATGTGTTGAACACCCAGTGTCAGAGATTAAACAAAAATTATTCGTATTTGACAGTCAACTTTGTCTAGCCTGCCAAGCAACGCTTCCCTTTGTGAAATTAAACTATCCCCACATCACAAGTACCCGTCATAGGCTTTCAAAGCAGCAAAAATCTATGCAAACAAAGCCCCCATTACACTACATTCCAATTGCTTTTACAATTTGCCGCGACCTAGATTCCAATCGAGAACGCAATCAAATCATATATATCTATCTCATGATTATTTTATCTACTTGTACCGTACCCATTAACCACTGTGTTTAAGATAATTTTTTTTTTATTTTTCCCACAAAACCCCACTTTTCCCCAACTCTTCTGAAGTAGTCTTATCTTGTGCTTAAATCACTGGTCCTTAAGCTTACACTTAAAATGGGAAATTATTCGAATACTCAGACTTGAGAAGAGTTTAATTTAAAAAAAACTATTTTATCGTGGCATGATAAGTTTAAAAAAAAAAACTTAACTCGTTAGATAAGAAAAAAATAAACACTCATATCTACGGGCGAAAAAATTATCTCTCCATACGGATTGCATAAGCGATAAAATTTCTAATTTATTTCTGTTCTCAACGATAAGTGAGCCATACCACCCTTACCTACCTCCATGTTTCAAGTATAACCACATAAAAATTGATAACAAACCAACACTGCTGATGCTTTAATAACGAGAGGAATGTCATGAATGGCAATCATACGCAACATGTACTTGTGCGGCAACTATATTCAGTCATACATTATGATTTCTAACAGCTTAGAGACAAAATGTCAGACATACAGGTGCATTTTGCCTGCTACTTGCCCAAGGGGGTTTCCGAGAAAAAAAGAAAATATTCGAATTAAAATCGGTATAGCCGGTAGAAACCTTTAATCTGATGTCTTCTAGCAAATATAATCATAAAACAGCACAAATCAGCTGATTTGACTTATATTAGATATTAATTTAGGAATTACTCTCTTTGAACACTGAGAGAGAATAGAGTCAAGATTTCAGTGAGAACAATGCTGACAATACACAGCTGGAGATAAAACATTATTAAAGCTTTTCCCATTTTCATTGAGAACACAACACAAGAACATAAAAAGTCGGACACAAAACTGTTAACAATGTTGCTAGCTGTTTTTGCGTTTTTTTTTTGCAGCATTTTGTGCCAACAAACGTTGCGAGGTACGTGATGTGATGCAAGGTGATGTAATGAAATGTATTTTGGTGACGATTACAAATCGAAAGCGGAATAGAGATGTAATCAAGTTGAGAGGAAGTGTGGGTGATCGATTTGAGGAATCGTACAAAATTTCCAAGAA
The DNA here is from genome assembly GCA_932273885.2 of Leucozona laternaria. Taxonomy (NCBI): domain Eukaryota; kingdom Metazoa; phylum Arthropoda; class Insecta; order Diptera; family Syrphidae; genus Leucozona; species Leucozona laternaria. The sequence goes on along the minus strand of OW026367.1, from coordinate 128,074,100 downwards.
ACTTTGACACGTAATATTTTCGTATCTATTTATAATTAAATATTGTCAAATGGAATTATTAATTAATACACCTACATATGTACATGATTTAATCAAATTTACTGAGCACGTTCTATTCATGTAAATTCGATTTGTAGTTAGGTTCATGGATAAACTGAGAAATTGGCATGACACATAGAGTTCTTTAAAATTTCTAGAAATCCAGGATGATGCAATGGTGGGAATAATATCGCAACAAATCAATTTTTTATATATCACACCAAACTATGTTTTTTCTTCAATCAGATGTCAAAAGGATGAAATAGCTTTCACTATATGACTTTATTAACTATAATTGACAATTGAAAGCTTTTTAAAATAAAAATACCTAGAAAAATTGGAATGAAAACAAAAAAAACATCCCAATAAAAATGAATACTTATTCAAAACTTCAACTAAAATGGATACCATTAATTGTTGAGATTAGAATGATGTAATTTTCTTTGAACACTCCTCCAGCACACTTGTTACACTTTCAACACACTTCAAAACCCTCCTTTGGGTATCAATAGTATTTTTCACTTGTCAATTAGGTGAACACTTTCAGGAGAGGTAGTAAAAATTGTAGAGTATTTTGTCAAATTACTTGTTAAAGTGATAATAATTGCTTGAAAAAAAAACCTTTTAATTATTTAGTTATGATATCGGACAGTGTGAATGTGTAAATTTGAGAAGAAGAGTTTTTTATTTGCCATATAGAATAGAAACCACTTGACAAATCGATGAAAAACGACATAAGTTATTAACGAGTATTCCACTACTTAGCTGAACTAGATAGCTGACAGTGTTATTGAACATTGATCTGTCAAATAATTCTCAAGAAATAAAGTTTCGTCAAGCTGCTGATCCGCTACTATTGATATTCAAACGTTTAATAGTTAATTTTCTGCTGAAATCTTATAAATTAAGTTCTCCATGATTTTACTTTTAAATTCTGCACCAAATATGCTTAAACGTTGAGACTTTCTACACTTATAAAAAGTTAAAACACTTTTGAAATTATTTCAATATTTGGAAGAGCTGTGTTTATGCAAAAAAAAAAACCATCAAAATGAAGCAGAAATCATTAATAGATCATAATTAGGCTTACGACTTAAATGCTCAGTCCGGATCACAGATATAAATTAGCACCTAACTCTCACGTCATTAGATCTTTGAAATTCCATTGTAGTGTAACTTGCTTGACGGACCTAAGGAACAAAGAGGGCGTACTGTTTCGTTGCTTCTTTTCAAGTGTGGCTTAGAAAAAAGAATTAAAGAGTCCGTAGTATTTATTTTATTTATGTCACCTTGCTGACTTTAATTTTAGGAAAAAGTTGAGGTCACTCGCAAAAAGGTAAATTCTTTGTAATAAATTCACACTATACGCAATGCCTGTTGCAAATATTTTAAACTTTCAAATAAAGCTGATTATCACCTTAAATTAATCAATTCTAGGTGAAATACACAAACTGAAATCAAATAAAAAAAAAACTTATTCATATTTTTTTTATTCATAAACTAATGACTTTTAATTAGTCTTTCTATAAATATTGATGTGTAAACATCTATCCTGGCGTTAGAGTGAAAAAAAACGTGAACGTTCGTGTGCAACGTTACGTCGTACAACGTTACGGTGTGCAACGTTACGATACTATAGGATGGATGCGTTCAGTGAAAAAAATCTAAAGATCCCCTTCAAGCAAAAACAAGTCCGTTTTGGGTCCGCGCAAGTTGATGTTTACACATATTAACCGTGAGTCCCGGCACTCACACAATTTTTTTTTTCTTTAGAAATTGCCTCAACTAAATTTAAAAGTATGTAATAAAGACAAGACATTATAGTTATAACAAATTAACGAACAACTAAGGTAGAGCGAAAAATTCACTTTTTCAATTTGTTACGTATACGCCCGAGTGTCCATAATTGCTTGAATTTGTTCATTATTAAACTGCATGCATATTTTGGCCATGGATAAATTAAGAAAAAAGATTAAGGTTAGATCTTTGAATTATAAATATTGTTCCAAATTGGGAGTGATAGATTCCTAATACGGCGTTTTTTTTAATAAAAGACCGTTGAAAATCTTATGAAACTAAATTTAAAATTCGATTTGCAGTGGAATTCAGATACAATTTTTCGTTTGGTCTTGATTTGAAGTGAAACAAAAAATAATTAATAAAATGTACAAACCGACTCGCTTGTGATTCAAGATTATAACAAAAACATTGAGGATTCAAATTATTCGTTTTATACAATTTATTATGTTGATCAATGAAATGTTTCAGAAAAATCAGAAAGCACTAAAAAAACAATTTATTCTTTTTATTAAAAAAAACTGTCTCTATATCTTTGGATTACAATATAGTATTCCGTAGTACTTAAAAGAACTTGTAAGTGTCATTGGACAAAATTGTTCTAGCCATTTACGAAATATGTATACGAGACAAAAATAAGACAACTTTTTATACAGGGAAGTATTTTAAAAAAAAAGTCAAGACCATATTTAAGTTATGTGAGCTAAGTAGCTGAGACACAATTTTAGTATAGAAATCGTAGCCATTGCAATTACAAAATTTAATACAGACAAAACCGTTTTTGAGTTAAAGTTAAAAAACAACAAAACTTTTGTATAAGATACATAACACATAACCAACCCAGATATTACGACGATATTACATTTCTTAGAAGTGGTCGTGGACGGAAATTAATTGGGTCAATCTCATATCTCATCCATTATTATTCCTGTAAATTTCATTAAAATTTGATCAGTTCTGTGGTTGAGTTTTGATGGAAATTTAACATATAAAGTGCAACACAGTGTGCGCCTCATTTTAGAGCCCATCATTTTTTTATACGACGCGCCAACATTCCGAAGAGAATTATTTCAGCATTTTAACTTAACCATGATGACTTATAAGTTTTTTTTTTTTAAATGGTGGTGATAACTTTTTTTTGTCGCGTCTATCTTATTATAAGCTGGACCGATTTTTATGTAAAAAAAAAGGAATATTTTCCATTTTTTTTCTTTTTGTGCATTTTCTCAAAAAGAAAACCATTTTACAATTATTTATTTTACAAAATACAACATTAGTGAAATGTATTAGTGACCATCGGTAGGTTTATCAGAAAAACCTATTTCCAATCTTTTTTTTGCTACGCATACGCCCGAGTGACCATCTCTAAGAAGTTTTTAAGTGAAAGCGATAGAGCATAAACCTTAAAACCATCTATACCATAATATGTATGTATGTACGTAGTTTAACTGTTGCACAAAATATAGCTTCAGTTCAAACAACTTCCCCTTCCCCCGTAAAAAAAAACCTTCGGTCTTAGTGTTCACGACGAAATGAAACATTTATGCCAAGTTCCATCAACGGGTATTAATTACCTTTGCTGAGTTGACAAACTTGACATTACGATGATATAGGTGAGACGAAAAAAACTGCTTTTCGCAAAAAAGTCCGTCTGTCTGTCGGTCTTTCTGTCTGTTCGAGAGGCCACAGCCTAAACGGACAGGTTGATTTTCTTTAAACTTGGTGCGTAGGGATTTTTGGAAACTAAATAAAGTTACCTATCATACAAAATTTTTTGGAAAAAAAGGAAAATCTTATCTTTCTCAAAATTGGCTCCACAGATTAAAAAAAAAAATTAATAAATTTGAAAAGGCATAAGCTGCCTTCCAACAAAAAAAAAAAATTACAAGATATGGTTATTAATGTGGCACCTCCAAAAAAAAAAAACATTTTATTTTTCGCTTTTCTCGAAAACTGTTAAACTAGTTTTAATCAATTTGCTTATAAAGAATGAATAATACGTTTAAAATAATATTATATACCTACCAACATTTTCAAAAAAAAATATTGTTTTGGATTTTTGAAAGAAGTTTGAATTTTTTTTTTTTTGAAAATTCTATATTTTGATAACGGGTGGAAGACTTTTGTTTGAAATTGAATTTTTAACTCTATATTAATAAATAATATACTTAATAATATTAATAAATATGTAAACAAAGTTTTATATATAAAAAACTAATTATTTTTAAGAAAGTTAAATGTTTTTTTTTTGAAAACTCAATATTTCAAAAAATAATCAAGTCCATTTTTATTAAGTTTGGCAAAAAGCTATTTTTAAACATTATCTAGAAGGTTTTAAACAAAAATTATTCTATAACAAAAAAATAACGGTACATCCCGTTAAGGAAAATCATTTTTTGTTCATAAACGATTTCTACGATTTTTATAAAAAATTGTGTGTGTAACGAAATTAATTGATCGATAAATATTATTTTTTTTATCCAGAAGCTTGTGATAAGTTTAAATAATTTTGCATTTCAACATTTTCAAAAAATTATATCTTGAAAATTCGATATTTCGAAAACAGTTCAAATATTTTTTTGTGACATTCAATTTTTAACCCCATTTCAATAAATATTTTAAATAAGCGTACCAATTTTTTTTCTTAAAAATTAAAAAAAAAATATATAAACAAATTTAATTAATTTTAAAACCACTTCAACGATTTTTAATTTTTTTTCCCACAAATAAATATTTACTAAAGAAATTATATGATCTACATTCCGTTGGGTTGAAAACAGTTTCAGAAGTATTTTAAACAATTTATTTCCAATTTTGTTGATTAAAAACATTTTTCCGGTTCAAATAATATATATTCCATGCATGGATATGCATATGTATGGGCAATACGGTGCTATATTATTCATTTTCAACTAAAATATGTTTTTGGCAAATGGATACAATAAAGTGTCCCATAAACAATTTAATTCAGACTTTAGAACCACATCTTGATCGCACGTAAAAGGAAGTTCGGGCGACCCAGTCGTCCTTTTTGTTTTTGTTTCCTTTCCTCTTTCGCATACAAAATATTCTCCTTTTCTTCCACATTCAGATAAAAAACTTATTATTTTGCAAAATTTCTTAATTTTGTAGATTTGCAGTGAGTGTCTCTATTAAATATAAAACCGTAAACATTGAGAATCGTTACCTAAAAAAACCTTGACATATGTATGGACTTTTGTCTTTGTATGTATTACATAAATAAAAACAACTCCTCGAAAATTTCACAATGCTTAAATGGAAGCCATCATCTTTGGTCACCCGTTTTTTTTTTTTTTTTTTTTTTTTAAATTAACAAAATATTTCATCTGCGAATACAAAATTTAATTTTATCCTCCCATACATTTATTATTGAGTTCTTTATTGTCTTTAATTTTTGTATCATTATCTAAGTTTATCTTTTTTGTTGTTTTTTTTTTCTTTTTTGAATTTGAATTTCGAATCTCTATATAATAAATCCTCGCCAAACAATTAAAATGAACAAAAACAAATAAACAACATATATGTATATGTATGTATGTGATTCGCGAAAAGGAATCACAACCCAAACTCATCCATGAGCTATAGCTAGTGGCTGGAATCGTGAACAGTCGCACATATCCAGACAATGATCTCATCAAGTTTGCCCAAATTTCAATTCCCTGGTCCCTTGTGTCCCATCATGCCCCAATGTCGCACCAATTTCGCGAAACCGGTACAAATACAAAATATTGTCTGCAACATCAAATGTTCCTATTCAAAAATGTATCGCAATTATGTTGCCAACTATTTGTCACACTCTCAATTTTATATCATCTCATTCTCATCTCATATCTCTCTTTTTGTTGCGATGTTTTTTTTTTCTATATGTTGCGCGAACTTGATGGCTTGGCTTCGGCTTTGTTGGATATTTTCACTGATTTTCGCCACAACAGATTCAATAGCAGCGCAACAACAATAACAACCGGCACGCGTCCGTTAAGTTCAGCCCGTATCCACCATATCTATTTCGTCTAGTTAGTTACTAGAGATACATTTGCGAATGCTGTTGGGCTTCCATTCCTGCAATCAGTTTTCAGTTGCGATTTTACCCTCGTTGCGAGTGAACGTGTATGTTTTTTATGTCTTATTGGCACGAAAAGCCACCCAATAATACAATAGTCGTCAGTAGTGTCTCAAGTCTAAAAGAGTACCTATTAGACTTTATCGCATTAACTTCTGGTTTAGTTTTATAGTGCGGGAGCTTAAATTAAAAAAAAAAAAAAAATAACAGCGACAAAAACTGCCAGTGGTGTGAATTTTTCGTTCTTCAAAATATAGGAAAAAAAGTGGAAGAACAAGATAAATTGAGTAAAATTTTGGGATAAATTTAAATTCCATCAACTTTTTTATTTGCTGAAAGTTCCTTCAAGTTCTGGAACCACGAGGGATAAATCACAAAAAACAAGGTGCGTGTTTATGATATATTTTTCCAAGGACCATGAAAAAGTCGTTTTTTTTTTTTTTTGCTGAGGGTACTTTGAAACAAAGTAGAAAATAATTTCCTGCTCCTTTTTATGCACATCTATCCCTTGAGAAATTAATTTTACAAGGATACCATAGATAATAAAAAAAAACGTTACGACAGGGTTTAAGAAAAGAAAAGTGTTTCAGCTTGAAGTAAATTTTAAAAATTAAATTTCATTGTCACTCGATTCGCAGTAGGTACCACTTTGGGTATCCAACCACGTTCGACGCGGACTTCGTTAGAAAACCGGGTAACTTTTTGTTAACTGCCGCTCAGCGAAATCGTCGTAAATGCCTCAAAGGAATATGCTCACGAAGGGGAGCTTCCTTCTTTTTTGGCATTGTTTAGTTGCTCTTTTTTTTTTTGTTTTTTTTTTTTTTGTTATTTGATGGAAAGGAATTGTATTTTGGGAATCGCAGTCGCAGACGATGATTTTGAACAACAATAAAAAAAAACCAAATCACATCACATTCCCCGTTGGTAGTCGAACTTGAAGTTTTAAGAAAGAAAAGGGAATGGCATTCTGTGTGGCTGCGCTGGCTTTTTTGGATTTAGAAACAACAAAGATAAAGGATTGTGTTTGTGTATTCCGTCGAATGGGCTTGGATTTTTATAGTTTTTTTTTTTGTATCCTTTTTGTAAATTTGATTCTTTTTTTTTTAACCTTGGTTTGAATGTTTTGCCGGCATGCTAAAGTTACGAATAGGCTATATACCTGCTAGTGAGGCATACAACATACCTCCGGGCACCGGCAGCACCGCCATGTTGTAGCCCTTATGATGTCTTTTGTGATCAGCACAATACTTTAGCTTGTTGTCTGGAGCCTTCTTGTGAAAGCTATATATTTTTGGGGATTGTGTTTTTGTTTTGTTTTGTGCGCTTAGTAGCTCGAAGTGGATATTTTTATTACGTGTTTCCCTGCCGTTCGGTGGAAATAAAATCTCAAGTTGAAATATTTTGTTCACTTTTAGTTTATAGTTTTGTAATGGCAGAGAGGCAAACGAATTTTCAGAGTATGTTTTAATAAATTTAAATATATTCCAAAAATTTGGCGGGAACACTTGTTATGAATTATAATGTTAAAGAAGTTTTACGACATCTAACCTGTGTTTTATTTTATTCATAAGCTTCTGATGTTAAATATTAGCCAAACAGGTATGTTGATGTAGAAAAAAAAACAATTAATTTGATAAGAAATAAAATTGCGCCATGTAATGTTTGTTGTTAAAAATAGTTTAAAAGTTTGTTAGAGAGATTAAATAGATTATAAATGTGACGAAGATGTTTAATTTCAATATAAATCTAATTAAATTTAAACTTATAAATTATCTAGCTAAAGCATTAAAATTCACATTTGTAGGCATTTAATCCGATATATCTCAGAATACGTTGTGCTATCGTTGTCATCTTGAGAGATAAACAAAAACATAAGTATAAGTCGTATAGCTTCCTATATATACTCAAACAAGACCCTAACCAAAACCGAAACACCGCTATCCTGGCAGACAGTCAGGCAGCTGTTAAGGCCATTGATTCAGCTATATCATCTTCTAAATTGGTCCAGCAATGTCGAGATGAGCTCTCAAGCCTTAATGTCAACCTCAGGGTCACTCTTATCTGGGTTCCAGGTCACTGTGGCATTGAGGGAAACGAGCGAGCTGACGAACTGGCCAGGCAAGGAACGGCCCTTTACAGCTCACTTGCGGAAAGAGTTAACATTCCACTTGGAGTTGTGAAGGGCAAAATACTCTCAATCTTTCTTACTGAATCCAACAGCAGGTGGGAAAGTTTAACAAACTGCGCTATATCTAGGAAGATATGGCCCATCTATAGTAAGTCCCGCACAACTGACCTGGTGGCTAGGCCCAGGCTAGACAAAGCCAGGGTTGTTGCGACATGTTCTGGTCACTGGCCAGTAGGAGAACATGCGGCGAAGATGGGCATTCCATACAATACCTTTTGTCGTAGTTGTGGGGACCATCAGGAGAAGGAAACAGTAGTTCACTTCCTCTGTAAATGCCCTGCTCTGGCCAAATTGAGAGCAAGACTGTTTGGAAAAGCCTTTCTTGAAAACCTTAACGAACTTTCTGAGATAAAGATCAAAGATTTGATAGCTTTTCTCAACGCAACGAAGTGGTTCTAAGTTTAATTTTGACTTAACTTCTTTACCGTATCCGGTAGGCTCCTCAGACAGCACGTGAGCTGAAAAAGGGTGCCTATACCTTCAGACCCGTAAGGGTATATAAACCCCTCCAATAAAACCACTTTCAACCCACAGGTCAATACGAGTTTATGGTATCAAAACGGCACCCTCCGGCGCTAATTGGACCCGCGGACCTAGTTTGCTCTGGGCCGCCATTTTTACCTACCCATAGCTTCCTATTTGTTTATAATTATTCTTTTTGTTGATAACCTTCAACTTTGTCTGACAAAAAATGTATTTAAGATTAATACAAAATGTTCATAGTAGTTGTTAAGTTTGCAGTTCAATTTTGTATGAACATTTCACAAAGGGCTACTTGAGATTTTGAGATTGCAGCTCATAATTTATTTGGATTAGAGTATGTTATTACGTATCTACAAATTTATGATTGCACAAAGTTGATTATCTTACGGAATAATAAAACGATGATGATGATTTTTTTTAGATGGATATGAAATCTTGTGTCTTTAAATGTACATATATATGTACATATTTTCAAAAAAAAAAAAATGGAAATTATTTTATTATTATTAGAAAGTAGTTTTTGAAGAATAGATACATTTTTGGAAACTTTTTGCCGCAATTTTATCAAAATATTTATATCTAGTTGAAAATATCCAAAAATGTTAAAGAAATTCAATGGGGCGTATTCATAGTCAGTTGCTAAGTTAAACCTGAGTTTAATTGTATTTTCTATGGCAAATTTTGATTGCTATGGGTTACTTTTTTAATATTCTAAGTTGAATAATTCAATAAACTTATATTTGAATCAACATAGAAGGTAATTCGGTTAAAAATAGAAGCTGTATTCGTTGATCCATTTGATCTTAACCTGTAGTTTAGTAAAACATTAGTTTAGCAAACGATTATGAACACGCCCTAATATGTTTAGAACTTTTTTAAAACTCTTGAAGAAATGTACTGATATTCTCTAGTTTTTAGACATTTCGAAACGTATGGGAGTCTCTATTGTTGAAAAACTAAGGTTCCAAAAATGACAGTAGAAGTCCAAGGCAAAAGTAGTTAGTTATGGTGACGTCTATACTGTCTCGGACTGTAGTTTAGTTACGTCTGCTATTTGAGACTAACATTTTTTGACGTATCATATCCCAGCCTGTAATTAAGTGATATACCCACTACACAGTCTGTAATTTAGTGATATACACAGTCTGTAATTAAGTGACGTCTGCTCTGTCAGTCTGTAATTTAGTGACATCTGCTATCTCACTCATACGTTGTATAAAATTGATCTTTAAGAATATATGAATTTTGGCTTGTATAAAAAGAAAATATTAAAATTTTAAAAAATTGTAAAGAACAATAAAAATAACGTCAAATAAACTATAGTTTGTTACTTCTTTAGTAAAACATATACCCGGGAAACATACCTCAGCCTATGATAGAAAGCTGATACTAGTCTTTCCACTGATCCCGACCCCGATCACGATCCTATTTCATTTTTTTGTGCAACTCCAGGCTGTTACTGTAAACCCCCGGTAAACCAGTAAAACATACATGTTAGCTAAGAGACATGGATAAATTTTGCTCATTGTACGTATAGCACATTTACTTCAGCTGTTCGATTACGCAGGGATATACGCCTAGTATTTACCAGTGTATTATGCATAAAAGTCGGTAATGGGCTAATTTCTTCCAGCTGTAGTCACCAACAAAGATTTAAAGTCAATTTTAAATATTACTTAAAGTGAAATTCGCTAACAGTGAAAAGTTTACAAACAGAAATATTCCAGAATCATTTCAAGAGTGTGTCTAAAATGTATACCTATATTTGTTCGTATATTTCTTAAAACAACTTCCATTCCCTTGGTTCATGATTGCGTCCCCGAGTCTCAGCATATGCTAAAACAAAAATTGTTGACGCCACTGTAAACTATTATGTGTTTGTCTGCAGTCGATTAGTTATTTGGTTAAACTATGTGTGTCAAAACTATTTTTGCTAATTCTTTTATTAGTTCCAGGTAAACGAATCGATATCAAGAACAATAAATATCATGCGTGCACCTTATCGAAATTCTTATCGTTCATTTGGAATTTAAATTGGGCCTAAAAATAAATAAAAGAAATATTTATCTGGCAATTCCATCAAAATCTTATTTTTTTTTTGAAGTATTTTCTTTTCAACTATTTCAATCCTAAGTTTTTTTGTGCAAACAAAGCACACATCCAAATGCTAAATCTTAGATCTCATATTAGCTCTAATTACCGTTGCAACAAACTAATTTATAGAATTTTGTTGACAGAACTATATCTCAAGACTACAAGGTGACGGTAAATACTCTCTGGTAATTGTGCTAAAAAAAAAAAAAACAGTAGATAATATGAAAAGTATCTACATTTTCCAACAAACCTATTTTTCTATTATCTAACAAGACGATTGGGTTTTTCTCTCAAGTGCACCCAACTCCCCCCCCCCCGCTTAAGTGCAGATTAGGTAACCTGGTTTTCATTTTGTTTTGTTTTTTTTTTTTGCAGACTTCGCCACTTTTGTTGAGTCACTTTACTGCCAATGTTATTCTCCTGGCTCTAGGCGAATCCATTTTGTGTGTGATATGGAGCTGTGGTTAAATTGAACTTGAGGTTTAATAACCCTGAAATTGGATATTTGAGCTCGATGAGGCACAAACCCGCCTACACGCTATACCGTCATAGTCATGTCTGTACCATATATTATGTAGTCTCACCCATAAAACGAATGGTTGTGTAGAGTACATTCACATATATACTTGCTGTGGCCCAAGTTCAAGCTAGAAATGACCTTCTCTCGGCCCCACACACGTCATCGTTCAGATTCTGAAATCGAAATGTCGGTTCATCAATTTCTGGTTTGTTTTACAAATCAATCGATTGCTATGTATATATGACCGATTTGTTATACTTTGACATTACTCTGGACTCTGGAGTGCATATTCGGGCGGGATTAAAGTCCACAGAAACTTGATTAAGTGAATGACTTTGGGGTCAGAATTGTTATTTTTCCATGTAGATACACGATTCGAGTATGTTTGTGGAACTTTTGTGAACGTAATCAGTTTTTAGGGACTTTATGGATAATTTATTCATAGAAATTCCCTCATATTTTGGTGCTGGTTGATGGTTGGGTTGGTTTGATAAATTTGATGTTTTCTTTGATCTTTTGCCCTTTTGGTAAAACAAGAAAAAAATAAATTGGAGACATAAACATTTGCAGGATACAGAATGAAAAGAATTTTGATGATGAAAATATCATCTACTGCAATAATCATTTATTGACTCTAGAATAATAGAAAATCGATTTTCGTTTGATGTTTTCGCAGCAGATGTTGCTTGTTGAGTTATGTTGATGATAATGTTGAGCATGGCAGTGGCAAAGTTGATATCAAAGAAGTGTGAGCTGCCCGTGACAGATTTTGATTCGGGACATAGATGATAATGCTGAATTTTAACAATTTGCAAATTGCCATTATTTGTAGAGTTTTCTCCAACATGATTTGTCATCATCAAGAACTCAACAGAACTTTTATTTTTTTTGAAAATTTAAAGAAAAAGTGAATTTAAAACTGAGTTTGCATCTTTTTTGTATGATTGTTTTATTTTATTACCTGTTAACATTTTGAAACTGAAAATCCCCCAACAATAATTTAATAGCTGATTTTGACATTTCATGTTAATTCTGTGTTGACACAACAATTATTATCATTTTTCTGGTGAAGTGCCAGTAAACTGACACAAAAGAACACATCATTTTGGAAAGAGCTTTATTATTATTACTATTTCTTTCTTAAGAAAATTCAGTTTTTTATACTATTTTACCTCTATACCGGCGGTAGAGGGAAATAAAACGTAGATTTTCCTCTGTGCGACGTTACGAGGTCACACTTTACGATGTAGGGCGTTACGTTATGAAAAGCTGCACAGTAGGATATTCGGTACGTTCAGTTACAAAAATCTGAAGAAACCTTTCAAGCAAACTATAGTCCGTTTTGGATCAGTGGACGTAGTCAACAACGACTTAGCATATGGATCCTCAAAACTGCGCTTGGTGTTTAACAACTCATCCTGGGACAACTCATCCCGGGACAACTTAAACCCAACCAAGTCTTGGGACCAGTTGTCTTGAAATGGGCTGGGATGACACCTTTGCACATATTAAGCGTGAGGCAAGGTGTTAAGGTGAATAGATTTTGCATACCATTGCTGAATTGAAGCACGCGGAGGGTTTTTTGTAGGTTCCACAGTTAGCCTTAATCCACATTGAAAACATATGAACAAAAATTATTCAGTAAAATTGGACTTTTACTACGAACTTTGACTTTGAGAACTTTATTGTGAAGTCTTTAGCACATCCTAAAAAGGACCCTACATTTGAACCACTGCTGATGATTTTTTGGGACGGAAAGGACATACATTCATCAGTTTATTTAAAAAATTGTTTGGAAAAAAAATTAATTTTTGGATTGGAATGTTAAGGCAAGTATTTTAGCTTTTTGAATTCTACACAAAAGGGATTATTAACAATACATTATAAAAAGAAGTGTTGGTGCCGTTTTCGGGTTGTACCTTTTTTTTGACCAACAGGGATTGTAATATGTAAATTGGTTTTTATTAAAAGGGCAAATTGGGTAAGCTCTAAGCATGAATATGACGATTTTTTGTGTGCTTAAGACATTGAGGAGCAATAAAGCTCAAAACAAAAATAACCAAAAAAAGAAATATTTCAAGGCTTTACACCTAAGTAACTAATGTTGAAATTGTTTAACACCGTGAATACTTCCCTAATAGAACATGTAAGATATATCTATTACTTACGGAGTTACCCGTTCAAGATTTTCTCACTTTGTGAAAATCCGGCTCGAAGGACCATTTCGTTCATTTTATTTCAGAAGAATACATTTTTCGAGCTTATTAGTTGATTTGTCGAATTTTCCGGTATTCCATGACTGTCAAGACTGTAAAAATGAGGAAATCTGCTCATTAACTCCATTTTTGAATGTAGAGTTTTGTCTCATCTATTACATATTAAGCTCGGTAGACTCCGGTGGGCAGGTCACCTAGCTCGCATGAGCGAAGAGGAACCTGCTCGGAAAGTTCTTTGTGGTACATTCTATGGTAGACGACAGCGTGGTAGACCATGCTTGCGCTGGAGAGCTGGCGTAGACCAGGACGCCCGGAGCCTTGGGGTGCGCAACTGGATGGCGGCGGCTCGAGACCGGGATGGGTGGAGAGACTTGTTGAAGGAGGCCAGGACCGGACCCCGGTTGTCGAGCCGACGATGATGATGATTACATATAACATTCAAACAAGATTCTTTAAAATTTTTATTTTTCCACTTTCATGATTCAATTTTTCTCCATATTTTTTCGCTCTCAAGGCCTCTCTTAAATTTAATATCAAAAGTTAAAAACATAATGAAAACCTTTTGCTAATTTATGTTTAGTACTATTCGAGATTAGCTGCAGCAACTTAGTCTATATATCTCTAATCGGTTGGCATATTGATTGATGTAATTGGCATCCAACATTAACAAAAAATTGGATTTCTTGTTACATAATTAGTTTTTAATTTAAAGTAAATACCGTCAAATCTAGAAAAAAAATCCAGCATTGCTATTGGCAAAAAAGGATCTGTTACTCAGTTTATATATTTTTCCATCTGCCAAAGTCGATTTTATGTTTATGAAAGTTGTAAATAGTATTTTTTTTGAATTAAACTTTAAGCATATCAAAATAATATTAATGGCCATGGTGTTGGCTTATTGAAAAGATGATTTTTTATCCGTAAGTCCAACTTGTGACCACTTTATCGAGCAAATAGGTCCTATATCGTCGATTAAAATTTAAAAATATTGTTGTATAATTGTATACATTTTATAATTGCATTTTATATTCAGAATACAATTCATCTGTCAACTGTCAAATTTACTGTCACTATAATCAGTGTTGCCAATTTAAAAACCAAACATCTACAAAACATGTATGCATGTACATGTACACCCATTACTCACTTTTTCGAATATCAACTCTACGGCTCTAGATGGCAATATCGTCTTTCCTAGAGATTTTAACAAACAAATTTATTACTCAGCTGTCAATAAAATTAAAATATCTGCCAACATTTTGAAGAAACAAATTAACATTACCATTTAAAGCTTTAAATTCCAAGCAAATTACTTTGCAAATTAGCCAAAAAGTCTATGCAAATTACAGATCTTATAATGTCAACAAGTTATAATTTTATTTGTATCTATATACCTACAAAACTACTGTTCAAAGAACAATTTAAATCCAACTAACAGACAATCTCAATTTTACGCATCATTTGACAAAAGCCCAATGAATCTATGAGAGTGTTTGCCTATGCATAGAATACCTCTATCTTTGAAGCTATTGTACATATCTTGTTTATCCGTAGTTAAAAGTGAAAAAGCCACACATATAATCCTGCAACTATACATAAGCTGACAAGTCTGTTTAGACATAATTAATTCAAGAACTCACAGCGTGCCGCCAAACTAATTCTCCCGCTCTCTCATCTTTCAAAGATGTCCGAAAAAATCCAGAAATTATGTATATCTCTTCGAATAATAATAATTCATTCATGCAGATCCCCCGGCGAATAAAGTGGTCACTTTGAGTTCCAATGAAAACAAATCAAAGCGGCAACAACAGACAACAACAAAACAAAAAAAAAAGAAGCAAAATGGCAAACTCCATTATCCGATTGAATAAGCTAAGCCTGGTGTGGCATTACGGGCTCGACCTACGGGTAAGGTATTAACTTTCAAAAGAAGATAACAGAACGAAACAACAACAACAAAAAAACAACAGGCAATTTGGCTTGGCCTTGGTTTTGGGATTGAATCTGAAGCCAATGACCGATGTCACCATCATCGGATGGGTATTTATAAGCATAGAAACAAGTTTTTGTTTGGATTCCACCCACTATATCCAGAGGAAGCCTCGAACTCCACTGATGGATTTCTGCAGATTTAATTGGAAAATGTTATCACTTTTTGACACCACCCACAAGTGCGACTATGCCAACGTCAAAACGATATCAGAGCTCTTGGTTATAATAATTCATTTGCTCACCTTAACCCTATACGGTCCTTTGTTATATAAGAATGACAGCAGGCGTCATATATATTTACATACCTTCATATCCATCAATGTAGGAGTTTTGAGGTTAGGTTGGGTCTTTTGTGGTTTTGTTTATTTTGTGAGCGTGTCTGTGTGCGAATGGGTTTTTTTTTTTTGTTAATATTCTGCCTGTTTGGGCGAAAAGTAAACACTGCAAGGAGTCAGCACATTTCCAACACAAACATATCCCACAGCTTACCTATCTGTTGTTGGTCCCAACTCTGTTTTTTGCACCCTTGTCAAGTTTTTATTGGTTTTTTTTTTTATTTTGAAGTGGCTTAAAAAAACAGGGAACCGTTACAGTTTAGTGAAATCCAATCCGATCCGAAAACAGGATGATGTTTTTTTGTTCTTTTTTTTTGTATATAGCTATGTGGAAGTGTTATAAGGACACCATCAGTCCAATTGATTCCACTTCAAATCTCAGTGTCAAGATTTCTGACTGATGGCTTGAGCTCATTTAAATTTTTAATATTTCAATTTGAAGATGCTTTTTTTTATTAGGTAACATAAAATACTCTTGGGTATTAATGACGGGGCTTAAGAGATGCTCGTTTTGAATATGTTATTTGAATTTGCATAGAAATGGGGTATTGTACAAAAGAACATTCTAGGAAGTGCGAAATAATATATGATTTGAATGAGAGAACTGGCTTTATTTTTCTAAAACAGGGTCTAGACAACCAGTCGTAAAAGTGACTCTTAGAATTCGGATATGATAAATTTAAAATTGCAATAAATATTTTATGGACAAGATTTTTTGAAATTGAAAATTTTATGAATCTTGTTCATTTATTACTTTACAGGAAAGTGAATGCTTTATATCGGCAAGTACTACGCCCCTGGTGGTGTTCGGAATAGCAGGCTTTAACACTGGTAGATCAAATAGGATTTAAAGCAGTAGCTTTTGAACCAAGGTAAAGCTTCATAGATCAACAGGTACCAAAGCCCTTGGTGGCAATCGGAAAGTTCTAAACTTTGAACTAAAGACCCCTTACCACGGATGGGGGAAAGCCTGAAGAACAAAATAGTCGAACAAGCTAAAAGACCGAATCGACTCAACTCGTCGACAACGAAAGCAAAACTGATTCTTGATTATGGCACTATTGCCATATATGACTTGAGCATGACCGAAAGGATAATTTTTCTGTATTCGAGCAAGTCCTCATATGATATTTCCTGGTGAAAGTGAGTGTGAACTCCAAAATGATGAATGCAAATAACAATTTGTTTGATGTATCACGTGTTTGCGTTGATTGTGAATTGAGTCGGGTTGAAACACAATCGATGTTCTGCTGATGAAGTGATGGGTGGATTTCGGTGGAGGAACGTTGCATAGAACGCTTCGTTACAATATAATTATGACACAATAACAAGGACAATTGTTAATAATAGCTTCTAAAACCCAATATTTTGAGTTCAAGTCTATATTTTGGGTTGCAAACAAATTTGGCCACATAGCGCACTTAGTTAAATTTAAGAGGCTTTACTCTTTTGCTGCACGTTTGCGGACATCATCTGTATGTCAAAATTCCTGTACCTCTGTGCGTTCATCATCCAGAAATCTACATTTTTCCTTTAATTTCTTCTATTACCAACCTTTAAACACCATAAATTCACAATATGACACATTCATCCGCATAGAGTAGTACATACTTTGATAACCATGTCCGAAATAATAACACCCCCAGGCAAGCTATCACAAATATCGTCAGGCAAAAGAAATAAAAACAAATACTGAACTCAAGATATATCCCTGAGGAACACCTGCCGTGTCGTCTCAAATCAATCTTCAGGAGTGAATTTAGCTGAGTATTAAGAAAACTGAGAGCATTGCTTAAAGTGCTTTTAAACGATTCAATTTCTGCTTGCGATTTTTAAGCACATAGGCTATCGCTAGTTCTTCTTTATGCTTTTCCTTATTAATCGAATGCGTTTTATTTTCATTCGTCCTCCACTCAGATAACTTCGGTTAATCAAGTGGAGTAAAGAGTGCAGTGAGATGATACTTCTTCACTTGCACAAAGTTAACTTTTCATTAAAAATCGCTGTCGTGTAAAAGGTATTTGCAATTAGAAGGAAACCAAAAGAAAAACGGAGATTAAAAATCGCTTTCGTGTGAAAGCAGTCTTATCGCGATTTAAGTGGATTTAGTATAATTTCTCTTCAAATCTCCAAGATTTACCATACAAATTGAAATCTCCTCAAAAGAAGATTTAAAATAAATCTCATTGAAATCTTCTTGCAAGAAGTCTGCTATTACACGACGACTTTTGCGTCGTGACTCTTCTTCGAATTCTTCTTTGAAATTTTGTCCTGTGAGTCGTACGCTATTATACCATGACTTTTGAGTCATGACTCAAGTTTGGCAATCCTCCATAATTTTGTTTTCGGTAATGAAGTTCTCGTAGCAACCAAACAAACAACAAACATAAATGAAACAATTTTGTTCCAGCATAGAAAATCTCTATGCTCTACACCTTAGCAACCATACAGCTATAGGTACATACGTGTGCGCTCCATAAATAACGAAAATAAATAAAACAATTTGCTAACATAACAAACAAGAAATAAAAAAATGGCACAAATGAGTCGCAGAAATTTGGCCCACGACTCATAGGGCAGTTCGTTTTCCGTCTCATTTTTCTTCTCTTTTGCACTCATTATGTTCGAAAAGAGTCACGACGCAAAAGTCGTCGTGTAATAGCAGACGAAGGAGATTTTCAAATCAAACAATCCTTATTTTGTAGAACGCACCCTTTTGAACGTCAGTTTTTCTATTGAAATCAAAAAAAATTATAAAATATTTTTGCGCGTTGGCTGTAGGCATAAAAATGCAAGTATTTACAATGTATTTCATATATTTATAATAATATTTTGGTAAACAATACAAATTCCAGATAATGCAACAACCAAAACAAACAAAAAACAACGGACAACCTAGACACTGGAGGATGGGGAGCTTCTCATTGAAGAGTGGGCCGAAAAATTTTGTTTTTTTCTGTAATTATGGATTCTCCTATTGAATGTACTCACTCTAATTTTATTTTGAAGAATCAAATGATATGATAACAATAGATTTAGGTTACTAGACTCATTTTTTAATAAATAGTTTATTCAAAATTTATTGTGTTATTGCTCAAAAATTGTTTTTTTTTTCGTTTGCTATACGTTCGCCGATTATATTTGTTTTACTCTTGTCAAATTAAGTTGACAACTGAATGTCAATTCAGACTGAAAACTTCAAATTAATCTCCTTTTTTGTGGTGAAAACATTTCAAGATTAATTTTAAATCTCCTACCTTAAATCCCGGATTATCTCTTGGTGAAAACGTAGTATTATTTAATTTTCTCAAAACCTCAATCTGGTACCCGTTCGATTTCTTAGCTTATTCACTTCCAAGGTCTGTTTACAATGTCTTTGTTCGAACAGATAATATTCACTATTCAGTCATCATTATTTCACCTGATGATCTCAATAGAATGAACCACCACAATAATTGCAGATAAACAAAAATACAAAAGACAAAAAAAAAAAAATAATGTCAATTGCATTAAGGAATTTCTACAAAGTCCCCAGCTGCTGCGATAGCAATTTAATTAAGTACATCAAGTGACATCATTTTGTCTAAACAAAACAGACTAATGGTCCCTGTTTACACATATTAAAGTAGCTATACATAGCTATGTACATGTAAATACTTCACCTCTAAACAATTTGATTTTAAAGCTATTTTATGGTTAAAAAATGCATTATTCATGCGCCTACACCTGTACCAACATATAAAAGTAAAAATAAAAAAAAACTTGCGATTTGTCCAAACAAGTGTCAGACACTGTTAACATTCTTGCAACATTTGTGGGTTTTTCATAATACTCATGTTGTAGCTAAATTTGTTCGCATACAAAATAGAGTTAGACTCTATTCTCGATTCTTTTTCATTGTTATTCAATGTGTAAACGTCAGAAAAAAAATATGGCAGTCGTCTTTGGTCGAATTGCAAAAGCACGTGCATACATACATATACGTTAATTTAAACTAAAATTCATAGGTAAACAATCTTATCATAGAAACTCTCTGGAACTTTCCTCCTAACCTTTCTCATTTGGAAATTTGCATCTAATGTGCATCTGCTGTTCATCTACACGCTCCAATTAGAATGAAAATATAGAATAAACACCTCCTAGTATAAAACCCAAGTCTTCTACATAAATACTCATTTGCATGTATATATACTTCAACCGACAGCCAGACTAATGTTTGAGAGTCTATTCATCTTTTGTGAACATAATAATTAGCAATATAGCCAACTGACAGTTTGGCATAAAGTAAAGAATCGATTCTGGTTGACATCGAGTCACCAGAAACAAACGAACTTGTCAAAGTGCGAAACGCCCGACTGACTGACTGACCGACTGACGGGCAATGTGATTCGGTGATCGGTGCGGTGTTGGCTTTCTTGAAAGGTTTTATTCGTTTTGCACTGCATTATGCACAGCGACGATGAGATGAGATGCCGGAGATGGGTTGAATGTAGAAATATTTTTAAATTTCCATTGGGGTTACTCGGGTTATTTTTAGAGAATCTGATATTCTAGAGGAATCAACACACAAACTCTCGCAAAGAAGAAGAATGTTTCTGGATTGAGGATGAATCGTTGTCTCTTCATCGTCGCCGCGCCGCGCCGGACGGTCATGCTGTAGCTATAGAGACATTGTCATTCCTTTGGATGCTTTATTTTGCGAAAGTATTTTCAACATCGGAGTGTAACTTTTATAGAAATGCACATAATTCCTCGTTGCCATAGACGCGACGGACTCGACCAGCACAGACAGTGGGGAATCATTGCAATCTGGCTGGTAGTAAGTCCTCAAGCCCGTAGCTTATATAAGGGGAAGTTGTATTCCAAAATTAATAAAAATAAGGAAACATGCTGACGTGCTTATTTATTTTGTTATTTATGCACAAAGCACAGAGAAAACAGTTGTGATCGACTAATCTCAGTTTAAAATATCTCAGTCATGTTTCCTTAATTTACTTTAATTTGTATTTCCGTAAGGCGTTTTCTATAACTTTATCTTACTTTCAACTTTGAGCCTTGCTTTTGCTATAAGAATTATAAAAACTTTAGATATTTTCTATTAATAAACTGAGGATAATTACGAGTTAAGTTCAATCTGTCAATTTGTAATTAGTTTTTAATACATAACTAAGGACTAGTTTTTCAGTGCTGAATTAACTCTGAGTTTATTAATAAGCAAAAAGTTATCAAACAGATAAATTGTTTATTCATGTGCCAGATAGCAGGAGTGGATAGTTAAACTAATGTGGCTATTTAAATATAAATAGGCTATGTCTAGGAAAATGAGATCTCAGATTTATCTGTCATAATACTGAGGAAAAAAATTTTCGATTCGTTAGCTCACTTTTTGAAGGAAGGAAATCTCTGAGATCTCATTTCCCTGAACGGGCCTAATTTTTAACACGACAGTTTGAAATTTCAATTTCATATCGTGATTTGACGTTTTCTTTTACATCAAAATCAAACATTGGCTTACGATGTTTTTACTGCATAACTTTTCTTGTCTTATGTCGTTTTCGTTTGGATTTCGGAACTGTTCCATTCCTATCGAAAATGGAAAATTTGGAGTAAAAGGAGGAGGGGGACGTCCACTCGAAAACCACATTATTCTGTTGTCATCAGGAGGGGTAAAATCCCTCTTGTAGACTTTCCCATCACGTCCCTGTGATGGTCTAGTGATTGTATAAAATAATATAATGCTTTTGCTTATTTGCAGCCCAATTTTTTTGTTTGATTTTTTTTTTTGCAAAGAACTATCTTCGTGAATCTCGTAATTTTTGATTGGCGTAGGCGTGCAGTAAAAGATACAATAATAATGATACGCGATGACTGCAGTCTTTGCTCTTTGGTGTAGTTATAATATACATACCTGAGCTTGAGATAACTTCTAGATAAATAAACACATAAAAAACCCGCTGCTATTACTGCTGTGCTGCTGCTGCTGCTGCTGCTGCTGTTGCTTTGCACTGCATGTGGCGAGATTTTCAAATTGATGTCGTTAATTTATTCTGACATTAGAACTCATTTTCGCATACAGATTGAGTTTATTTTTATTGGAGAGCAGTAAAATCTAGATAAAAAAAAAATGCGAGCAAAATACTTGGAAATTGATGGTGATGACAACATGCGTAAAAGGGTGTGGCAAATTTTGAACTGAAAATGTTTTTTGTTTGTTTTATTTTTAAATCTTTATGAAAGATACAACCGGTAGGCAGATAATATTATGTATGTATAAATTGATTTGGTGATTAATTTTATTATAAATGTAGAACTTCTTACAATTAATCATGTATAAGAATAAATTTAAGCAACGTCACGTTGTTTTTTTTTTTTAGTTATTTTTATTTTTTCTTTGCCGACATTATGCGTTATCTAGTTTACCTAAATAAAATTGTTTTTCTAGGTATCTGCTATTTTATTTAAATACATACATATTAAAGCTAGTTCTGAGATCATCGTTATTTTGATTTTGATACATGGTCATAAAATGTGATAAACTTTTTTAAGAACTTGTTACCTTGATGATAAACAAATATGTATGTAGGTATGTGTAAATGTTAAGCTTTTGTTAAGTATTCTCTTATGAATTACATATTTTATTGGGTATAGTTCTATATACATAGCTTAAAAGTTTCTTGGCAATACATTTTTCGTTTGTCTTGTTTTGATATTTTTATTGAATACTAATTTCCATTTGATTAAAATGGATCTTACTGAATTGTCCACCCAATAAAAAAGAATGTGTCATATTTTAGTTCTTGGACGGTGGGTGGTGGTTAGTTTAGCTAACCATCTTTTGATTATTTTTGTGTGTATACCACCGCCATCTGTCGATTTGTTTACCAAAAACTAGTTGCAATTCAGAATTGAACAAAGCAAACACACCTTTAGAACCATTCAGCCACAGATTACCCACATGAAGATAAGAATTTGTGGTAGATACGCTTCACCCTCCAAAACCCATTTGTTTACATCGTTGTTTTTGTAATTTCATCCCGTGTCGATGAATAGATGTGAATTGCAACAACAATTTAACTAGGTGTGTGAAGATCCCTACTATGTCTATGTGTGGGATTTTTATACGTTTAAATTTTTTATCTGCAATCTGACAGTTCAAGTTTGTCGGCAAATTAAAATGGCTGCCGGGGATTCTCATCTTCATGTGCATTCAGCGCTCAATCAAACGTCAAAACAAAAATTGACGCGAGAATAAATGTGGACAAAGATGGTGAATTTTTGTCCAGATTTGATATTTTTGTTTTTTGTTTCTCATAATTATGGATCTAATGTCACGGCACTGCGCTGCTGGTCCAATTTATTCTCTCCAACTACAATTAAAAGAACATTTTTTATTTTATTTTAACTTTCAAGCTGCAGCTTTTCAAAGCATCGCCCTCTGCTCTTTGTCGCGTTCATCATTCTGTCCAAGAAATCTGGTAGCAGCTAATTTTAAAACATTTGAAATGTCAAAGAATACCAAGCTGAATTGTTGCAGTAGTTTAAAAGTTTAACCAAAATAAAAATGCATATGAAAGGAAGTGACCAAAAAAGCCCGATTTAACTTAACAATCATAGTTCAAATAATTGGTCAAATTATTATTAATTCAAAATAAAAATAATTGAGAAATATATTATAATAATATGAACCCCTCAGCATCTTTGATTTTGTTTAAACTTAAGCCATCTCTGGGTGTTCGATTTCATAACATAACATAACACTACATACATATATGTATCTACCAAAAGTATCATGTTTCTTATGTTCTCTCATTTCAATAACAAGTCATAACTGTCTTGTCTTAAAAAAAAAAAAACTATGGAATGCAATGCACCCTTTGTAATCCGTTGGCAGCATAGTGCATCTTTCTTACAAACAACAACGGTATCAAATGACATTTAAAAAAATCCATTCTGAAATGGGGTTGTTCATTGAACTAGTTCCTTAGAATACATCATTTTGAAACGAGTTTTCTTAGCATCTTGTGTTTTTTTTTTGGCTCTCTCTTTGGTTTGTTTAAATCTTTTTTTAAATGCATAGTAGATGAATTAAAAACAAAAGAAGTCGATTAGTATTAAACGCTTTATTGAGTTTGCTATTGCCATTTATTTTAATGATTCAGTTATGTACTGTTATTAACTTGTTTTCTTTCAAAATGTTTCTAGAAATTCAAGTCAGATTGACTTTTAAATGATTAAAATATACATTATACATACTATATAGTATATACATAGATACACTTAAATTATCTCTATAAATATTGGAGGAGAAAAATATTTCTCATGGCATCGTTTATTATCTTTCAATAGAAATCAATAAAATTAATTATTTGATCAATTTAAAATGTCCCACCTACGAGTAAATTTCATTTAAACCTTTAATTTGTAATTGCTCTCATTACAAAATCACAAAATTTTACAATAGAAATAAATTTTCTGTCTAATTAATTGTACAACAAAAAAAAAATAAGCATTTATTTTTGTTATTTAAATTCGAACAGAAGTCGATTTGCATAATCTAGGCGCCTAACATTGGGATATTTGATGGTAAGAGTTGACCAAAAGTAAAAAAACACACAAATTCTAAAAAAAAGTTAACTGTGGCAAGCAGTCATGAGGTATATGCCTAAACAACAAATAAATACAATTAGATAGAACGATCAAATATAATTCAATTAAAAGTTCAACTGACCTCAACTTGATACACATTTTTGATACAATATCTCGAGTGAAAAAAAAATCCAAAAACATTCCCGGCGAAAATTTTTCTCTTCACATCATACAGATTGTATGTTTAAAGGAAATTGTTTGGGCAAATTTAATCAATTTCCACACAACCCCTGCATGTTTGAAAAGTTTGACAGGTGTCAATAATTTTATTATTTCGAAACAGGAGTTTTGAAATTTATGGTTTTGACATTCACGCTTTGCATGGAAATTTCGTTTTTGCTCGAACCAAGTGCCAGGCTTAACACCTAGAGATAGATGCGTACATCATGGTAATTTAAATAGTTTTTAAGGTCTTCAACAATTTCAAAAATAAAATAATTTTGGTCGTCTTTTCGAACCGAATGCCCCAAATTTTATTTCTGCCAACATTTTGTTTAAATGTACTGCAATTTGATTAAAAGTTTGTTTTTGCCTTTAATTAATTTCTTCCAAGCTTTCGGTATTGGTTTTTGTTGGTGCAGTGTTGATTCTACGAACTCAAACCCACATGCCACACTATGCGCTTTTGGCCTTCGCCGCGCGTCGCACCGTGTGAAATTATTTCAATTACAGTTCGTGATGAATTCTTTACCATAATCGCTTACTCTTTTATTTATTGTTGGAAGAATTAGTCAAAGCTATAAGATGAGTTTGTAATTGCTTTTGAAACAATCCACATGCCGCATGTCTGTCTCGAGATACACACATTCCTCGCAAATCGAAATCCCCTGAGGGAATTCCATATACATAAGTCTGAAATTTATGTTTAATGAATTTTAGCAACAAAAACTACATAACTAACACAAACGTGACTTACCGACGACGTCAGCGTCGGTCGTCGACGTCGTCGTCATCGGTATCGGCATGGTGGAGGTGTCAAAACTTCTTAGCCGGCAAAATATCGTTACAACCGAGCGGCGCGCGGCGGCGCTGTGCGCTACCACTCGCTCGATGCCATACTTGGCAGCAAACAGTAAGTTTAATGAGATCAAGGCTTTCGGATTTGTTTATGTTTTATCGTGGTGTGTTTTGTTTTTGGCGGTTTTCTTTCTAAACTTTGAACCGAAAAGTGTAAAATGGATTTTTAATGTAAATTTGTTGTAAATCAGCAACCAAGTCGTGAATTAATTTGAAAATTTTTTTTTATTTTGGTTTTTGCTTTATCCATGCATATCTATAGTTAGATCTTTGTATATATTTTTTTAAGAATTCACAGCTTGAAAGCTATGATCTAAGTTCTTTGGAATTAGTAGTATGGTGCTAAAATAAACACCAACTCGTGGAACTTACTTGATATAAATGAGTCGCTAATAAGCCCTTGAGCTGGTGCTACTGTTAAATTCGTATGGTATCACGTTATTAAAAGTTTAATTGATAGTTTGTATAGTAAAATAGCATATAGGATTTATAAGTTTATTCAAGTAAACGATACGCTCAATAGACTTTATGGGATTGGAAGTTATGTTTTCACTTTTAAGAATTTATTAATTGGCTTTAATAAAGCCGTTATAATGTAGATTGAGTCACCATCATATATAGGTACCAATGAGATTGGCAAAGTGATGTAATAAGGGTGACATATCGTTAATGATTGAGTCATTTAGATGAATTGCTAGCAGATGTTTAGACTAAAGATAGGTTTATTTGATAAAAATATAAAGGGGGAGCCCCAATGAAATTATTTTATTATTTCAATTTGAAATTTAAAAAAAACACACTCGCACTCTTTATCTTAAAATTATTATAGATTTTGTTATTTTTTTTATTTCTTGTTATCAAAAATGAAAAATTATATATTCAAAAGGGTGTTTTTTTTAGACGTGTGGTTTTCATCAATCTGGCAATACTTTTTTCAGAGTTAGTTTTTTTTTGACAATTGTCACTTGATTTATGCTCAGTTTGGTTTGCCATTTTATAGTTAATAGACTTACTCCTGAATAGACTTTGCAAATCGTGCAAATTTACTACCAAAATAATGTTTCGGTTCGCGCGACGAAACGCGCTGTGTGTCCAATATTCGGTCGAAATAATCGCATAAATTCAAACAACCATGGATCGGTTTCTCACCACGTTTACTCTAGTGGATAATGCACATTCTCAGAGACGTCGTACAGTGTGCACCGAAGACGCTATTACTGCTGTGGAGCAGAGTATCGAAGAAGACCATCCCCCATCGCGCGCAACAATTGGAGCTGTCGAAAATTGGTCCTCTCGACTGGAATTTATTCGAGTCATGCGCGGCGGCCACTTGCCCGAAATCATTTTTAAAACATAATGGCAAATCCTTATCTTTATAATAAAGCTAAATTCTTGGCCATAACATTAAATTATATGCGTTTTATTTCTTCTTGAAAACCACACGTCTAAAAAAAACACCTTTTATATTCTCCATTTTTTGAACATTTAATCAATTCTTTCTTTAGCCACACTGCACGACAGTGTTGTCAGATGAAAAAAAATCTCCCCCCAGAAAAATTTAGAAACCCCAAGATTACCACATTTTATCAACAAAAACCCCTAAATTTTTTTTTCAACTTTTTATTTTTATTCACAGCTCTTAATTTCGTTTTTAATTTTAAATTTGATTAATTCTAAATAAAACAAAAACAAATAAATTAATTAAATGAAGCAATGGCAACAAATATTACGATAAATACATCTCCTGGTTCCTTTGAAAGATCCCAAAATGGTAAATGCCAATCAGAAACACCCCAAATGCTTTTCCTTTCTTTTAATTTCTGGTCAAAAATTACAACAACAACAGCAACAGCTGGAGCCCAAACTTTTTCTCGAATTTTTTCCCAAACTTTTCCCAAAACGTAAAGAAACAGACCTAAAGTCATCTTCGTTTTGGCTCTCCCGTCGCCCTTCGGTCGGTTTGATACATCTTCTCACTTGTGAAATTTTTCAGCATTTCTTGTGTTGATGTTGGTGTAAAATTCTGACATGCAGAACGTGAAGAACATGTAACTCGTAGAATACTGTCAGCTGTTTCAATACCCATACGATTCCTCAACCTTTTATCTCTAAATGCATCCCCCCAGATTTCCCCCAACCATCTTGTCCCCCCTCAGATTACCCCCCAACGACAAAAAAAGCCCCTAAATCTAGGGGGAAAACCCCTAAACTGGCAACACTGCATCACGAACGTAAAATGCTTTACCTAGCTATATCTGTATATACCATATATATATTCAATATGTTAAAAGTTAAGTTTTTACGTGTGAACTATTTAACATTTCATTTACATATATTTGATTTTCACACGAAACACTACCTGGTTATATTATAAGTTTCACACTAACGGTTTTCTGTGATTATTTAATTTTCCCTCGAATTGTCTTATTTGGTTGCTCTCACTTATTTCTCGAAAGTATAAAGGAAAATTCTATTAACTCTCGGTATCAATAAATTCCTTTCGTTGGGCGCCATTTACAAAAATTTCAATTAATTTCAATGCTCTAAAATCATTAAATATAGGCTCAAAAAAAAAATGAAACACTTCATAAGATTACAAAAAATAGATAAACAATTTGAACTTAATTACTATTGAATTAAATTTTCCCCATCATGAGATATTTCTGTCAACCATTATAGAAAACATTTCTTGACACATTAAGGATGTTTTCCTCCCATGACAGTTTGCATTATGGAACAAGTTATTACATCCAAATGATAGTAATTTAATCAACATCTATTTACTTTGGCATTTGGTTAAAAATTCATTGACATTCCTCTCTTCCTCTTGATTCACTTAGGTCAATAAAAATAATACAAAACAAAACAATAAACGAAGGCACAACCTCTATTACAAAAAATTACATAAACAATTTACACAAACCACAATCGAGAAATTGACATTCAAGAAACGAATCCCAGAGAATAATTCTCAGAATTTCATATTATTAGTGTTGGCTACCTCCCCCCCTCTTCCTGCTTCATATTACCCAAGTAAATTGACCCACTTGAACACGTTGAATAATCCAAATCCATTGCGAATCATTCATTGGAAATCACAAACCAGTACCATGCAAAGCAAAATGTATACCTATAGCTACATATAGATATGAATAAAAAGGATCCGAAGTCATCCTCTTGTTGTATAGCGAGATATCGATTTCGCATCTCAATATACCGAAATTGAAGGAAATTCCAGATAAGCGGAACGAAAAACGAAAGCCAAAACCACTAAATCTATAAACACCATCACCGAGACCAGGAACAACAATAACTGAAAATGTCGTCTTTTCTCCAAGGAAATATCTGCATAAACAAGTAATACCTACTTTTGAAGATATGAAAATACACCGAAGCGCAAAGGACCCCGACCAGAGAAGCTGAGAAGCCAGCATATAGCACGCTGGATATACGCTGCGGATGCGTATATTTCCTGGAGTAAACGAAGCAAACAGCAATTTTCTCATCGCTGCTGTCTTGTCCTGGATAGCTATGATAAAGATGGCAATCTTTTATCCTTTAGTCAAATTAAATTAAACTCAGATTGTGGGTGGTTTATACCCGTAATACATTTTATTTTTTTTTTTTTTTAAGAACGAAAGGTGTGTAAGAAGTAAGAACTTCCTGGACAATCGTTGCAATAATGAAATTACATATCTCTCGGATTTGCATGAAGTTTTAGTTTAAGAATTATTCCGGTGCTGGAATTTATATTTTTTTCTTATACTTGCTGATTTAAAGGCAAAGTTATTGATGAGTGATGATATTTAGTTGGAAGCAGAGGGACAAGTTTAAGTTTTCCTTGTGAAAAAGTCTTTTCCATTATTCTTAGACTTCAAACACTCAGATAATTTAATTTTGATGGAGGTAAGACTCCTACATATTTGGCTTTTGGTAATACAAAAAGGAACTTATTTTCAGTATTCTACGAAACTGTAGAGCCACATAAACTTTGGGTTAAATCTGAGTACGTAAAAGCCAGTTTCCCGTGGTGAGTTAACTCAGAGTTAGTTTACCCGAGTTGACTCATAAAACAGTGTTTCAGTTGAAGGTTAATTTGAACCTTTAGGTCCAGTTCTTCAGTGCGAGATTAAAGTTAAACCCGAGTTAACTCATCGAAATTTGGTGAGTTTACTCAGGATTAAATGAACAGATGCTTTTGATGGTTTATCCATCGAGTTTGTTTAGTGGTTTCGCATACATTTTCCACCGAAAAATTGGTTCCTCGGATAACTGTCGGTTAATTTACTTTTATAGAGATAGTAATCTCTGGTTTAAATCTCCACTCAAAAACTGGCCTTATTAGTATCGAAACAACTGAAGTGCGGCACTATGAAAATCAATCGCTCTTTCCACACTGCAGCAGTTCTAATTAATAATAATAGTGTCTTAATGCACACAATGCAACATCTGTCAGAAATAGCTATTAAATTAGTCCAGAGTTAACTCACTATGGTCTAGTTTTTAGTGGTGAGTTACTCCAGAGTTAGCTAATTCCACAGTTAACTGAGGAAGCAGTTTTTCGGTGGAGAATGCATGTGGAACCATTAAATAAACATCAAAAGCATCTCTTCAGTTAATCCTGAGTTAACTCACCAAATTTGATGAGTTAACTCGGGTTTAACTTTAATCTCGCACTGAAGTTCTTAGTTGACTGGAAAACATGTTTCAGGAGTTTAACCCTTAAACTAGGATAATCTTGCACTGAAAAGCTGAGTCTTAATTATGTTATTACTATTTAAAGTAAAAACACACACACAAAATTTTAAACAGCCTGATATTAAGGTATTAACTTGAACTTAATAACCTTTTACTAAAATGTTTTTATGTTTTACACAATTTTTAATTAGTCTATACTTAATTTATTTTCTTAATAAACTCGAGCTGAACACGCCCAACAAGGTGACAGTTCGTGCAAAAAAGTAAACAAACATACCTTTTTCGTATTTTTTTAGTTGTCAAAGTGACATATGGAGTTAGAGCCTGATTATACAGTTCCTTTTTTCGGTTGTTTCGTTTTTCGTCTATTGACAGATAGGATGAGGGGTTTAGTAACGTAGCTCTATTCCCACTACATTTCTACACCTCTCACCCAATTTGTCAAAATGACGAAAGACGAAACCACCGAAAAAAGGAAACGTGTAATCAGCCCGTTAGACTGGAACTAAAAAGATTTGGTGATTTAAACCTTGTTAAAAAGATCGTACGAACCCTATAGCTGGTTTAAAAATTGGAAAATCATCTTTTTAACCAAGTATCAT
The DNA here is from genome assembly GCA_932273885.2 of Leucozona laternaria. NCBI lineage: Eukaryota > Metazoa > Arthropoda > Insecta > Diptera > Syrphidae > Leucozona > Leucozona laternaria. Next base: position 128,043,392 of record OW026367.1, on the reverse strand, counting down.
ACTAAAATTGCGTTAGAATTGTACTAAATAGTCTAATCCTAATCGTCTAATATTTAAATACAATTTTAATGAAACAACATCACTGACTGCGCTTCTCACCATGTTTTTGGTTAGTGTACTAGCATAATTTAAATTAAATAAAAAAAAAAACTTTTAACATAATTTCTCTGTTTTAAATTTTTCCAATATAACAACAAGGTAGGTGCGACCTATAATAGCCTTTGACTTTATTTTCTTATTCAACAGTCTCGTTTTCAAGATAAGGAAGTAATTCAGATATTTACTTCGCATAAAACTTTGTTCAGGGATTTTATGTGAAAAGGGAAACCCTCTCATTTCGTGTATGGGTTCTCACCACAACCACTTTGGTATATATAGTAGTGTAAGTGTTTGTCTTTCAAAAGTATAAGAGAAAAAGTAGCACCCGAAAGTCTTCACCTTTGAAAGTCTTTAAAAAAGTTCATCTAGTTTCTTCTCACAAAATGTTTGTGCTTTATTGCCTTTCTTGAGAAAGTGTTAACTCACTTAAGTTTATTCTAAAAGACCAAACTTCTATTTTTTTTACCACCTCGACCCCATTAGTGGTTCCCTGAATCCAATAAAAAAGTAACAAACAAGCGTTAGAAGATGAGCACAGAGTAGATTGAAAGTTTTTACTCATCTTTAAACTTTCATCGCACCCACCGCACCACCGCCTGGTCTCAATCATGATCATGATAACATCTCTAACCACCTAGCCAAAATTTGTTGTTATTTTTTTTTTTTATTTTTTTTGCACAAAATACAAATAAAGAGCCCAAACAACAATACCTTGAGAATTATTCGGTGTGCATTTAAATCAGAGATCGTGTCTTGAAAGTTGACATAAATTTAGTGTTCAGGAAAGCTAGGTATATCTAAACCCAAATATAATGTTTGTTTTGAAGCACGGCCGGCGGCGGCGGCGACAGGCATTGCTGTGGTGGAGTTACATAAATTATTAAGCCGGATGAACGAACCCCGAAAATTTAATTATTTGTATAGGTGGTGTACCAACATATGTACATATATATCTTCTTATATTTTCTCCAAGGAATAGGTCTGTTCCCGTTTTAATGATTTGTTGTGCAGTTTAAATTATTCAAAGCACGGATTCAAAGCAGAATAATTGTATTTAGATTAAGAAGGATTTGAGGCGGGAGAGGGGGCGGGTGGGCTTACGGTACGAGGGTGTTTATGGGATGGCATTTAAGAACGTGTTTGGGATTGTTTTTTCCGCCATTAAAATTTGTTTTTTTTTGTATCATAAAAATACCATAATAATAATAATAATTGAATAAGGTTCTGTACCTAATTTCGTATTTATATATTTGTTTTATTCAAATATATGTTCATACATAGATAAAGATCAGAATAATAAAATATTGGTTTATGCATAGGTATTTAAAAAAAAAAATAAACAGCAAGAACTTTGAGCGTTCATGTTTATTTTAGGGCCAGTTTCACAGTCGACACTTACCGAAATAAGTGGCACTTAAGTTTCCCATATTATGAATTTAAGCTAAATTTCATAGCTAGCGTAAGTGGAACTTAAGTCACCAACATCTGAGACTTAAGTGCCACTTATTCAGGTAACAGTGAACGTTGATATTGGGAATTAATCTTTCACATTCCCTACTAAAGTATCACTTTTCTGACTGTGAAACTGGCCCTTAATATTTTAGAAAAGATGAAAAGTTTTTTTGAGTCATTCGAAAAAAAGTCCAAAGTAGGTATAGATTTAAAGCTAAAAATATCAGTAATCAGTAGAGTGAAATGAAAACGTGGATTTTCCTCTATGCGACGATTCGAGGTCACACTTAACGATGTAGCACGTTACTTTACGAAAATCTGCATGGTAGGATATTCGGTACGTTCAGTGACAAAAAGGTATAAACATGAACGACAGCGATTTTTAATCTTCGTTTCTCTTTTGGTTTGAAAATACCTTTTAAACGACAGCGATATTTATGAAAAGTTAAGAAGAAATATTATCTCACTGCGCTCTTTACTCCAGTTGATTAAGTGAAGAGTGGACGACGAATGAAAATAAAACTCATTCGAACAATAAGGAAAAGCACAAAGAAGAATGAACGATAACTCTGCAATTTGTTCAACCTCAGCAATTTCGTCTACCCCGGCCACCACATACGTCAATCGCCTACGTGCTTAAAAAATCATTTGCCAATTTGATAGTTCTCAGTTATTTTGAGGTAAGTTTGATTCACAATTCACCATGAAAAGCCACTACCTAACCTAACCTTACCATCACGAAAAGACTCAAGCTGATGGTTAGGAATTACGTGCATTTTATGGCGCTCATAATTTAAGTTAATCGACTATGTCAATACACAGAATTTCCGCATTCGGAGCAATGATAATTCAGAAGTCATTTTCGAAAAACCATTTTATCCAAAACAACTTAAAGTTTTGTTGTTTTTTTTCGCCCGATGGAGTCATTGGTCTATAATTCTTCAAAAATGATTATGGTCAGAACGTAACAGTCAATGGTGAAAAGTACAGATACATGATTGTAATTCGATTAAAGGCATTAGTATTACAGATATGTGGTGGTTTGAGCACGGCGGAGCCAAAGGACACAAATCAATTAATTTACTGAAAGAAACACTTGACAAACGATTAATTTCAAGAAATGGACCTATTCGTTCGATTTGACCCCATTTGTTTATTTTCTGTGGGAATATGTGAATTCGCATTTTTACGCCGATAAACCAGTACAAATTGAGCACTCGGAAGCCAAAATGAGACGAGTTCGCTGAACTACAGGCTGACTTACTGCGGGTTTGTGTGAAAATTGAACCATCCAGCTTAATCCACGTCAAACATTAGTCGTGTTGCTTTGGTTATTTAATAGCTAGCGCCGTAAAGTTTCCATCCTTAAACAATAACAAAAACCAAAAGTGCCGATAAATCAGCCAGCAAATTAGTGAAAGTGGACAGAGAGAGTTGCGTAGTTGAAATATATTTAAGACTTGAACGTTAAATTTCAGTAACATAGATTGTTTTTCACTCAAAAAGGGATGTGTTCTAATTCTAATATTTGTAATTGTCATTGACATGTCCCAATGCAAATCCGAAAATTATTTTACTCGAGAAAAAAACTGATTTTATAATATGCTGGTAACATGTTGGATTAAATACTGTATATACGTCAAAATATAGTTCGTTCATAGCCACGGGAAAAATCTCACGACTTGTTGATAATTATGACATAAAATTGTGTACTGTGGAGATAAAGAAACAAGAATACTTTGCGAACACAGCCACAGAAACAAAAGGTGTACACAAAAGTGGATATAGCGTTTTAATGGCACTTGTGCTGCTGCGCTGGCTATAAATTACCAATAAAATGCACCTATTAATGCCATAAAATTATCTGTCAAATAAAGTCAATTTCATTGATCCGATACTCTGTAGTTAATGCCCAAAAAAAGAGTGCCTAAGAATCAGTTGTTCTTGTTTCATGTTTTAATGCAATAAGTTCTGTAGTTAAAGGAGAAATACATTTTTTTTTTATTTTAAATTGAAACCTTATAGATCTTGAATGCCATCACTTAATATAGACAAAACAGAATATAGAAAATACCGATTCTCCATTGAAAGTTCAAAATGAGAAATGCAAATAATTAAATTTGTTTTTTTTTTGGCAACAAAACTATTTTTTTTTTTATTGATAACATCAACAACAGAAAAATATCCAGATAATTATCGATTGAGAAATATTTAAAGATACATAATTTATTCAAGGCCATCGCATTTGGTTGGGCTTTTGACCTCGTTTCAAATACTCGTGCCAGATTATTTGAATCAAACAAAATGTATATCATTTATATTTTTCCAAAGCTAAAGCATATCATTCTTCTCTAAATCTCTATAAATCCTATAATTTAAGATAATTTCCAGAAAGTTCAATCAATTATACTATGCCTACATATTTCGATGTTTACGCTAAAAACTCAATTGTGTATACTAATTTTCACGCAGTTTCTATGATTTTCAATTTGAAATAAAAATTGTTAATAGTTTCACTGTGTTGCACATGCTTTTCATGCAATTTCGATAGATTTTCGCAAATTAACAAAAAAAAAAGTAATCTAAAAATAACCTCTGACGCAATTTAAAATGCGTATATGAATATAAGATTTATTGCTTTGAAATGAAACTATTGAGTAGTACACCCTCAATTTAACAACTGCCTCTTGTTCCAGAATCAATAATTCACATAAAAACTTTTCAGGCGCCAGACGATGGCGTAACGGGCGTACCGACAATATTAAATAAAACAAAACGACGTTGTCGACCAACAAACGAACCGCTTCTGATGACCTCCACTTGTCACTTGCATTATCTATATATCCAAGAATTTGACTGTAGGAAAAAAGCAGTGCTGTCGTTCATTCGATACTTATGTAGGAAGCAATTTCTGATAATGGAGTTTTAAAATATGAGAAACGATTTTTATCTATTTTAGCGGAAATTTTGAACCTATGATTTTAAGAGTTAAATTCAAACTGAAGTAAACTCTTAGGTTCAGTTTTTCAGTGCGAGATTTAAGTTAAACCCGAGTTAACTCAGCAAATTTGGTGAGTTAACTCAGGATTTTTCCGCCGAGTTTCGCATGCATTCCCAACCGAAAAACTGCTTCCTTAATTGACTGTGGGATGATTTACTTCTAGAGTTAGTTAACTCTGATTTAACTCACCACTATACACTAGGCCTTAGTGGAGACTTTCCAACTGGAAATTGAGCAAGAAAACAAATTGCTCTTTTATACCTATTTCTTCGCATGCAGATTTTGACGTTTGGCATAAATTTACTACGTATTTTTATAAGAGACTTAGTGGCGAATTCCTTTCAAAAAAGAAATCGATTTTTTTCTAAACAGAATCGAATTTTTTCTGTCGTGTGATTGTGTTACTTTATATCTGCAATTGACGCAAAACGTCAAGAAATTGTTCACAAAACTATGAAGGTTGTTTGTTTTTGTTGTGAGAAAAATGTCTTACCAATAGAATTAAATTAATAAATAAAAGATATTAGCCAGTTTATACGGTGCCAATTTGTTGGTGCATTTTATTAGTTTGAACTTCTATTTGCACATATATTTTTAAAGAAAATTATTACTATTGAAAAGTTTTCACTTGCATTGAAAGTTTTTAACACGTCTTTCACTCGCGAAAGCTATTTTTTCTTTGTCAAATTTGTGTTTGAACAACGCACAATAAATTATTTTTATAGCTGTATTGACTGAATATTTTGTTAAATTATGTAGAATTCGTTGCAGCCAAAAACTAAACAAATTGTCTTCCAAAAATTCCGCGACTTTCAATTTGACGTATTACAAATGTCACATCTTCACAGTGTGTGAAGGGCAAATCAGTGTGAAATCTTGCTAAAAACGCAAGATTTGTTTTGACAGAAAAGAATCGATTTTGTTTAGAAAAAAATCGATTCTGTTTAGAATAAAAATCGATTTCTTTGTTGAAAGGAATTCGCCATAAGCATGTTCGGGAAAAAGAGATCTGGGAGAACTCAGCAATCTCAGTTATACTTGAACAGGATTCCTCAGCAAAATTCCTCAGTGCTGCTGTAAAAATCCTGAGAAAAAAATTCTGGATTCACTTGCTCACTTTTTGACAGATCAAAATTTCTAAGATCTCATTTTCCTAACCGTATTCCTTTGGGGTGCTTTGCAAGAAATTCTCAATGGAACACACAGAAATTACTAAAAGAATAGAAGAAGCAACTTACTGCAGTTGTATCTGATTGGGTGCGTTATGGATTTTTTTTTTTTTAAGGAAGTCTAACCTTATGTCAAAAAAACACACAAGATTATCACTAAATTTCAGTTGGTTTCTTTAAAAGTAAAAAAAAAATTGAAAAAAATACATTTGCTAAATCTTTTTACTTAATCAAATGCCCTCTGGTGGTTGTTAGGTGCGTAACTACTCTGCTCATATCTACTCGCACAAAAATTACTAGATTATATTTTTTTTTGTCAGTGGAGGAAGTGACATCCTCGACCTCGCTAGTATGTTGCGTGTAAGTTCCCTCCATTCCTGTCGCCGTAGTCAATTAACGAGTTATCTTGCCATTAATTTATTTCTTTTTTTATTTTAAATACTTTTGACAGCACTGATTCATGCATGTATCTACAAAATTACATCATTTCCTTAGCATTTCATTCTAATGATAATATTTTTTTTCTATATTTGCAGGTACATAACTTTTCATGGGACAGTAAATCAGATCTTAGATACAAGATACTAAAAAGGTAAACATAATAATAAAAAAAAAAATAACGTCTGAAGTTGGAACTTGCTGGAAGTTGTAATTTCCTTTATAAAATAATTCTGGGTGGAAAAGTCGTCATATACATTAATTCCTAACATGATGGCAATAAAAATAAAAACAATCTCTCAAATGAGACGATGTGATGGTGGTTGTTGTAATTAAGTTATTACTTATTATTGCCATCCGATGAATTGAAACTGACTCATTTCGAATTGTAATAATTATGCAAATGATGATGTAATTTTGTTTGCACAAGCACCTTGAATTATTATCGATTGTATCGTTAATATTTGACGTTTATTTGTTTTGAATAAAGATTGTCTGCTTCATTTAATATCCACCAACTTACATACATATTTGATTCGCCATATCAAAATTTATGGCCAATGGAATATGGTCAAATAGAATAGAGAACCAACCAATAAGCTTTAATGTAAAGCAGTTTTATGAAGTGGGATGAAATCTCATTTACAGCATTATTAATGTCATTTTGAAGATTAAGTGCGAATCGATAAACTTTAACGGCTGATGTACTTCAAAAATTCGCAGAATCCCGTTATGAATAATGAATTTAGAAGATGTGCTAAATAAGGTGTGGGGAAATATTTGCATAATAAAAGATATAACGTGGGTTGCTCTGGTTTTTTTTTTTTTTTTTTTGTAAGAATTTCTATTCGTTGCTTCATATATTTGTTCAATGACACACTTAAGATAATATTGACTTTATTACTTGTCATTTACGTGGGTGAGCGGAACAGATGATAAGCTTATATTCTGATGAAATAAATGGAAAATAACAGCTACAACAAAAAAACATTTAAACTAAACAACAAATATTAAAAATAAACAAAACAAAACTTCAAGGTCTTAAACACCAGGGGTAAGTAATTTCAAAGTATGTTAATGTTCACGTAGTTGGCTTCCAGTTTTATTCAAGATAATGGCATCTTAATAAATGACCTTGAGCATCTCGTATCCATTTTAGGATATTTTGTTCCCTAAAAAATATTTTTTTTTGGTTTTCCTTTTAGAACCATAATAAAAATAAAAATAAAAATTTTGAAGTGAAGCTTCTTAAAGCAGGCTTTGGGATGGAAAAGTTAACACTTAAAATCGAACAAGACAAAAGTATGATGACTGATATAGTTGCTTTGCCAAGGTTGCTTAGTGGAGTTCTTACTGTCACATTTTGAAGGTTAAATCTGTCTTGACAGTCTATATTTGTGTAAAAAAAATTAGGAGGTGTCAAAAAATTTCATACCTCACATGAGTGATATTTGGGATCACAAATAATCCCATCTATCAAAGGGATTCCACTTAAATTCTCAGGCGAAGCCAAATATTTGGACCTAATCTTAGATAAGAAGTTAAGTTGAAAACCCAATATACAAGAAAGAGTCAAAAAGGCCACTGTGGCACTTTTCTCATGCAAAAAAAAAGCAATAGGAAACAAATGGGCTCTTAAACCCAGCATATTACTCATTGGCTATATACGGTGCTGAACCTGAACATTTTGGCGCCCTAGGCAAAAAATCTTATTTTGCAGCCTCAAATAAAATAAAAAGATAACAACAACATTAAAATTTATATAGGGTTTTATTTAAAAACAATCAAAGACTTTCGACAAAATACACGTTTACAAAATTTTGAAACTAAAATGCTGCTCTGAGCGATTTCATTTTTGCACATCTTGTAGCGAGTTCTGCTTCTTCAATGCCATTAAGCATGTCTTTTCAATTGAAATAGTTTCAAGACCCCGGTTAATCGCTCTTGGGTCATTGTTGAGTGTTAAGTTGCAACACTTACAGGAAACGTAAATAGTATCTTAATGCCATTAATAAATTTGGATACAATTCAAGTAAGAAATGTTAAGCTAAATAGTTTAAAATTGACTTAAGTTTAAAATTAACAGCAGAAGAAGTTCGTTTAAATACATATATTAATTTCATTCAAGAGATCTTTAGCTATAATATCCTTTTGAACTTTGCTATCAATTATTGCCGTTAATATTGCATCAACACCCGCGTGAAAGAATGACAAGATTTTGCCAAGTTTAGACAAGGCGCTGGCAAGTTTTCGGTAAGGAAATCCAGAAGAGAAAACATGACAGACCCCTGTCTACTTAATAAAATACTCGTGAGGCGCTTCCTAGTCTCAGTAGTAAAATGATTTTATAAATATTAATAAAGCAGGACTTAACTAAATGTCATTATTGATTTATTGTGCTCATTTTTAAATAAACACATTGAATCGGCGAGTGAAATGTTTCGTTTATTTAAAAACGACTCATATAAATCGCTACGTTCTACAATTACAACTGAAAGTTGTTTGAAAATGACATTTTGACCTGTTTGCTGATACGTAACTTAAATATTTATATTCTACCTTAAAGCTTATGTTCTACTTAAACGCTTATTTTCTCCTTTTTCCTCAGAGTAAACTGTCAAGTAATAAGCTCTTATTTGCAACTTAAAACTTTAACAGCCATATTATTGACTTGTTTCAAAACTAGTTCAATAGCAAAACTAGTTTTATAGAAGTTTTTAGTCTCAAATTTAGCACGGTCTTATGAATTTAGAATTTTATTCAAAGCTAGTTTTAAGTTTTCGAGTTTTAGGTGTCAAAATATTTTTGAATAAAACCGATTTGTCCACTTCCAAACATATTTAAAACTAGTTCTGTCATAAAACTAGTTTTGAAAAAGTCAATAATATGGCTGTAAGTTTCTTTTTAGCAAACGGGTCTAAATGTCATTTATAAACAACTCATAACTGTAAATATGTTTGGAAATGAGTTTAAATAAATGAAACATTTGTATTTATTAATGCTCTAATGAAGATTGTTAAAAACGTTTTAATTTTTTTGCAGCAATTTTACCAATTTTTAATAAAACTTTGGTATTATTTGTGGTTCCAGATGTTTTATTATCAAAGGTCTGATCAAATACAGTTATCTAAAGCAAAAACTAAGAAATCAATCTAGTTAAGGCAGCTCTAAGTAAGATTGTCTGCCGATGCAAAAAGGTTCATAACTGGCGAGGGCCTCTTTAAAATATTGCAAAGAAATCCCAAAATGGCTGTGAAATTGATACTGCGCAAAGCGCTCATCGAGAGAAGATAACGTAACATCAATAACTTAAAAAACATTAGGTTTAAATTTCAATTTTGGGTCGATTGTTTCAACTTTCAAGAGATTGTTCAGATTGAAAACAGCGCCTGTTTTGCTTTCTTGTAGGTATAATGTTTCAAACAAAGATTCCTGAGATCGGTTTATCCGAAAGTACTATCATTAATTTTGATTGAAGAATTTTCTAAAGGATTTTAATTTTGCATAAAAACTCGGTCCAAATTACTGTTGACATAATACAAACTTGAATTTGTGTACGCGTTTAAAAATTTTAGTTGCTTTAAAAATTTAAATTTCATCGAATTCCGAACTTTTTGGAATTTCAATTAAAGCATCTGTAATAATCCTTCATAGAATGGACAACAAAGAAGAAAGAAAAAAGTACAGGGAAGTAGTTATTGAAGTAGACGGATGTGACGGACGAACTTTTTTTTCGTTTTGAAATTATTGTACTCCTTTTGCCACCCTAATCGAGTGCTGCCCTAGGCAATTGCCTGTTTTGCCTATGAGCCAGGTTCAGCACCGGCTATATTCCTCGGTTGTCAGACCGATTCTTACATACGGTGTGACACTATGGTGGACCACTTTAGATAAAAGGACAAATTGTGAAAAACTAAACAGGATCTAACTATCAGCCTCCCGTTGTATTGGCAGAGTACCTCGTACAACCATCCCACAGTTACAGTTCGACAAAAATTTTCAGGTCACCAGGTCTATCTGGGAAGATTTGGCATTCCTGGAAGATGAATCAATGCATTTCTACACAGATGGATCGGAAACTGATGACGGGGTTGGTGGAGGTGTGTACTAAGACAGGATGAATTTAAATCTCTCCTTTCACCTTCCCAATCACTTTAGCGTGTTCCAGGTGGAACTTTTGGCGATAAAAAAGCACTGTATTGACTTAAAGAAGACGTGATATCTAACGCAGATATCTGCATCTTCTCAGATAGCCAAGCCGTATTAAATCCCTATCTGCATATCTCTACCAACTCTATAACAGCCCTTAACTGTCAATCATCTCTTATTGATACGGCACAGCAGTTTAATATTTACCTCTGATGGGTATTGGGCCATAGTTAAATTCCAGGAAATTGTAGGGCTTACGAAATCAGAAGTGGAACGATAGTTACTATTTTGCCAAAGTGGGTCAATATAGGTATAACCATTGCTTCGTGCAAACTTATGCTGAAGTAAGATGCAATAGAGAAACAAACCTAAGGTGGAATAACATCATCACCTGCGTGGCGACAAAACAAAGCTAGATCTGAAGCCCTCCAACAGTTTAATATCTCTAAGCAGACTCGGCTCCGTAATAGGTGTCATTATCGGGCACTGCTTGATTGGCAAGGACGCAACGCGAAGCTCGGAGTATTTTCAAATGATTTCTGCAGAAGCTGTATGGATGAAGAGGAGGAAGAATCGATTTTTCATCTCCTCTGTACTTGTTCTGCTCTATCCCAACGACGTTAACTCCATCTCGGAGATTACTATACTGCAACAAACCTAGTGATCTGGCAAATGTTGACATAAGTTATCTCGCACGCTTCGTAAGGAGCTCCAAGTGTTTCAACGATTAGGGAGGAAGTTCCTAGATTCTTGTCGTATCACAATGTACCAACTATATGGTCTAAGTAATCCAAGCTTTCCTGCTTGGCAACCACCTTAAACTTAAAAATAAATCCATAACTTCCAGGCGAATAATAAAACAAAAAATAAAGGTTCTTAAAAATAAGCTAAGCTATATGAACTCATTTTTTCGTCGAATATTAAAGTTTTATAAAAGTCCCTAATTTAAACTTTTTTGCTTAGAACTCAGAACCATTTAAACTAACCCAAGGACTTTCATCTTATTACTCTACAAGAAAAAAAAAAAACAGTTTTGATGAAAAAAAAAAAAATAAATATTTCTCTCGCTATCGATTGCCTTTAGCTACAAGCTATTCATTCACGGCATTTAGACAAATTAATCCCCAGAACAGCACCCAAAACACTATAGTAAACTCATTGATCCTTTGTATTGCAAATGGGAGTCCTAGCTCAACAAACTATATAAAAATAAACACATTCTTTGTTAAATATAAGAACATCAACTTTAACTTATTGCTATTGGATTTTGAAGGGATACAACAAGCTACAACCATCAAGCTCTCCCTTTCGAAACCTTCGCTCAATAATACCTACCATTGAACAGCCTTTAATTTTGCTGTTTCATATATATTTTTGGCAATTCTGATCATGAATATGTGCTCCAGGATGGGTTTTATATAGGCACAAATGTACCTTCTCCCGAAACCCTACCCTTCGATTCCTTCAACATTTAATACAGTCAAAGCAATTTGGGCAGCGATATATATAGTATAGTATTGTCGGCAACAAGTTTGACTTCACTTTTATTGCCTTCGAGCCTATTTCGAGTTGAAATTTACTACTTTTTGCAGTTTTCTATTGCTTTTGAGGAGTTAGGTCACGTTGAAGCGTTATGTACGTTGAATATTTATGGAATGAAGTATTTAAGGATCAATGTAAGCCTCAGGAATGTTAAATAGGTATACCTCCTATACCCAAAAACATTTAGAAGTTGCGAATGGTAAATTATCATAGTTTCAGAATAAAGGGATATACAAAGGGAGAGAGAGGAAGATGGGTTATTTGTATGGTTTGCCATCAAAAGAGTTAATCGACATTTATATGTATTTGTTTGGTAATCAACTTGAAAGTTTCTGCGGTTTTATTATTTATTGCGGTCTCTTTTTGATAAAGCAAGCACATAACTTTTGACTTTAATATTTTATATAAATCGTTGTTATGAGCTTTAAATTAGATGATGTGATTGTGTTTTGTTTGAAGTTATGATTAGAGAAGTTTCAAAAAACCTTAAGTCATTCAATCATCTAAAGTGGAACGCTGGTAAATTAACATGAACATATTGTCGCTTCATTTTATTGTAGTAGGATGTACTTTTGTAATACCTATTCCTTTGAGAAAATATTTTTTCAAGCACTCATTTTGGTGACATATGGACTTGACATGAATGTCATCTGTCATTTCCTCAAAGTACCTAATACCTGGAATACAAGAAATTCACATGTAGGTACATGACAAAAAAAAATTGTGTGAGTGCCGGGACTCACGGTTAATATGTGTAAACATCAACGTGCGCGGATCCAAAACGGACTTGTTTTTGCTGGAAGGGAATCTTTAGATTTTTTCACTGAACGCACCCATCCTAGTATGCAGATCGTAACATCAAAAAACATCACTCGAACCACCAAAATATTGAATGAAGGTTTAGAGATTGACATAATATTTAAAATTTTAAGTTGTCTAGTTAACTTAGAAGTTTTATGTTTTAATTCAGTGACTTGACAACTGAGTTCAAAGTCATTATTTGTTAATTACTTCAAATATTTCCAGTCATGTCATGTGAAATCGAATTATGAATTTGTTTACCTTCAGAAGGCAAGAGAGACTTCATATCTGTCTAAAGAAACAAGAACGTAACCCTTGAAATATTTTTCGATATGATGGTAAAGTGACATTTATGACACTAATGTTTGGTTTCACAAACATTTAACAGGCTTTAAAAATTTTAAATGACTTATTTTTTATGGAACAAACGTCATTTTAAGATTTAAAAGCCTGTTAAATAGTTAAAAGATCTTTATGAAATCGGCCATAATGCCCAGAGATTACCCTTATGTCAGGGCTTAACCCGAGTAAACTACTGAAACATGTTTTTTTAGTCAATTTAGATCCCGAGTTAAAGTTAACTCAACAAATTTGGTGAGTTAACTCTGAATTATCTGAATAGGTATACATATTTCTGAGAGATGCGTGTCAAAAATCTATTCAAATTGAGGTATGACATTATTTAAAGGAAGATTTTCATAATGGCGCCATCTTGAATTCGATAGCGAAACATTGATTTCTATACTGTCGCACTTCGATTTTGATAGATTTTTGACAGCTAGGAGTTAAATTTAATTCCCCACTGAAAAACTACTTTTGAGTTAACTCGGGATTAAAGTTTTTGCAGGATTTACTTACGCTGAATTAACTTGGAGTTAACTCATGCACTAAAAAACTGGACCTAAGAGGCTAAGGCTGATTACAAGTTCCTACACCCCTCAATCTATTTGTCAAAAAGACGAAATAACCGATAAAAGGAATCGTGTAATCTGGTTATAAGGATTAACTGAATAATTATTTCTGACAGATGTGTGTCAAAAATCTATCGAAATCAGGGTGAAACACTATGGAAAGGATGATTTTCATAGTGGCGCCCTCTCAATTTTGTAAGCAAAACATTGATTTCTCTAGTTTCGCACTTTGATTTCGATAGATTTTTGACAAGTATAAGGCCAGGCGCGCACATGCAACTAAACAGTTTGGTTTCGATTTTGAGCACTCGGGATTATATGAGAGTCTGCCGGTTTATGTGCGCGGACTCTCATATAATCCCATAGTGCTCAAAATTGCAAACAAACTGTTTAGTTGCATGCGCGCGCCTGGCCTAAGAGTTTGAGGTAATACTCAGCTGAAAAAACTGCTTCATAGTTAAGTAGAGATTAGTTTATTCGTAGGATTAACTAACTCTGGTTAAACTCAGAGTTAATTCAGCACAAACAAATTCGCTCTAACAATCATATCACCTACCAAACACGACAAACTTCAAGATCATGCAATCAGCCAACATATCTCTACATGTGAACTTCTTATGTAAAACATGAAATATTTTAAAACAAATCAAATATTTGGTGAAGAATTAGGAATTCTGTTAAGTTCTCTTTTCTAACGTGCTTTCTAAAGACTTCCTCCTTTAGATATATAAATTTTATCGATAAAAAACTCGATTTACAATAAATCGATAAAAAAATCATCGTTGCCTGTTAAACGTCGGCATATTGGGTTTTGCGTTTGTACCACAGAAAAAAAAAGAAGAGAAACCACCCTCTCCACCAAACTATAAAAATTTCATTTGATTGTAATGGGTGATTTTTTGAGAGGTTTAGAACTTTTTTAAAAAAAAAAACACAAAAAATTCGAAAAAATGAATGAAATATTTATTTGCATCGATAGTTTGAACTTTGCAATTTAATGTTTAAAGATAATTTCATGCAAATGTTGACCGCGGCTGCGTCTCAGGTAGCCCATCCGCTGAGTCCAATTTTGGCATACTCTTTCACACATATCGGCCGGTATCTCACGAATGAATGCATGGATGTTAGCTTCCAGTGCGTCAATCGAAGCGGGCTTGTCCCTATAGACATTAGCCTTGACATACCCCCACAAAAAATAATCTAATGGTGTCAAATCGCACGATCTAGGCGGCCAATTGACCGGCCCGAAACGTGAAATTAACTGTTCACCAAACTCGCCTTGCAATTGCGCCATTGTTTCGCGTGCTGTGTGGCATGTGGCACCGTCTTGTTGAAACCACATATCATGCAAGTCAAGAACTTCCATTTCGGGCAAAAAAAAGTTTGTTATCATCGCTCGGTAGCGTTCATCATCTTTGAAGAAATATGGCCCAATAATGCCGCCGGCCCATAAACCGCACCAAACAGTGGCTTTTTCGGGATGCATTGGTAGCTGTTGCAATGCTTCTGGCTGATCTTCACTCCAAATGCGGCAATTTTGCTTATTTACGTACCCATTCAACCAAAAATGAGCCTCATCGCTGAACACAAGCAGCGCGCGATGAACATTTCGAACCGAGCACGAATTTTGATAGTAAAATTCAATAATTTGCAAGCGTTGTTCATTTGTAAGACGATCCATGGTTAAATTGCAAACCAAACTGAAGCTGTTTGACAGTGACACAAGGTACTAAACACACGTCAGCTGTCAAAACCAGTGTTGCCAAAACCAAACCAGCTAAAAAATCACCCGTTATAAAAAAAAATAAATGTCAACAAGAGCAGTGATGGGTTTTTAAATTTTTTAAATGAGTTTCTCCCATTAAACTTCATGGTGGCATCATTATTTGCTTTAATTAATTTAAGCTAAATTAGTAAGATGTGTGGGAGCACTTAAAAGTTATGTTTACTATAATAAATCAAAGTAAACTCGTATATTTCATGGTCAATGTTGCCTTAATGGAAGGAATGTTAATAAAAAACCTCATAAAAGAAAGAGGGTATTTTTATGTTTTGTTAAAACAGTTCATTGACACGGTTTTGGTAATTGAAATGTATTTAATTTTGTTATTCAAGTCAAGTTTTTACTTTCTGTTTGCGGCAAGTAGATATTCATTTATGTACGCAAGTATCATGAGCATACATATTTGTTTTATGTAAGAAAAAATGCTCGAGGTTCTAATCAAACTTATGATACAAACATTAAACAACGAATTTGGTCTTATCGTCACGTCCGTTCGTCTGTGCATCCAAAGAAGCTTTGCTTGAACTTTGGTACTTTTTTTTGTTATTTCTTAATGTGGTTATACAGAAGCGAGCCAAATTGCATCGTGTGATTAGGCTCGGCCCAGCGATTTGGATTGTTTATACATAGATCCCGAGTTAACTCAACGAACTCGGTGCGTAAACTGTGGATTAACTGAATAGGTATTTCTGACAGATGTCAATTAAAAGACTATCGAAATAGAGAGGGCGACACTATAGAAATTAAACTTTCCAAAATGCTCCATAATATCACCCTCTCTTTTTCGATAGTAAAAGCGCGTTTTCAAAGTATGGCACTTAATATCGATAGATTTTTGACAACTGAAAGTTAAATTTACACTGAAAAACCGACTCAGTTTCAATTTATTTACGAACTTACAGTGGGTTTTTTTATCTATGTTTCATTAATAGAATTGATTGAATTTCATTTTGCTAACCCAATTGAAATGTCTTCTATTTATCATTCAAAACAATGGTTTGTAATGTAATAAATATATTTTATGATAAGCTATGCAAAGATTTTATTTGAAAATTTAAGGGTGCATTCAATGTAGGTACCCAAATTAAGAGCCCAAATCACGTAATACGAAAAAGATGGGTCTTCATTTTTAACGATTGCCCTCTCTATCTAGACGAAGGAATATGTAACTTTATAGATAAAATATGAAGGGTTTAAGACTCATAGTTTCAGTCTTGTCAAGTCGTTGATCGATAATTCAAATTTCAGTCTAATGTTACATGTTTTCAGTTCATGTTGTCAAAATATTGCATTTTATTATTATAAAACCTTTTTTTACTGTGAGAATTCCAAATTCGGTTTGAGTGATTTTGAGGATAAACTTTAATTGTTAAGTTTTAAGCAGTAAGTAGATATATGCTATATTAATTTCATTAAAATTATTTCGAATACCAGTAAAATTGATCTTCCTTTGTGTAAATTTGTTTGTCCATTATGGTTTGGCCAAATTTTAAATTTTTATTAAACTGAGGTGACGCTGAATAAACTTGCTGAGGTAATCCTGTAAATAAATTAAACACGAAATAAATCGGAAGTAGTTATTTAATGGAGTATTAACTTAAAATTTTAATTGTCAAAAAGCTATCGAAATCGAAGTGAGACACTATAGAAATCGAGATGGCGCCAATCGCAATTTCCATATAGTGTTGTACCTACCTTTTTTTGACACGCATCCGTCATAAATACCAGTTAATCCCGAGTTAATTCACAAAATTTGATGAGTTAACTCGGGAAAAGTGGGTCTTAGTGGAATACGGGGTGGGCCAAATATACAAGATTCTTATTATTTATTAATATTTGTCCTTTTAATGGCTTTTTTAGTAAGAGCGAACATTCCCATTAATTATGGAACTGGAACACAACGTTGTTCAAGTGACTGCCTCGAATGGCTTCGCTGTAGCGTATTCTGTAACTCCAATTTTCCACAACTTTGTTGATGTAACTCACGGATTTCTTGGATGATATTGGCCTAAGTCCCCACAAATAATGTCCAAAGAGGTCAAATCACAGCTTCGAGGCGGCCAATTGACATCACCAAGATGGCTGATAACACAATTTGGGAATTTGGTGGGCAAAGGATCGATAGTGGCATGGCGCGCCATCCTCCATTAACCAGAGGTCGTCCAAATCCATGTCTTTAATGCTGACCGAAACGTTGTTCCCAGCCTCATTTTCGAAGTAAAATGGTCCAATGATGCCACCCACTGATGCCCACACGTTCAATCACAAAATTTAAAAATTCAGATCTGAATTCATGTTGTTGAACGCGCAAAAAATCTGAATTTTCAGCTAGCTTTTACCTGAAGTATTTACATTAAAACGAAATAAAATAGAACTTTATCATTTCATTTATCATTTTATTCTTCAAGTAAAAAATTAAGCGTCCGTAGTTCTGGTTATGATATATGTAACTTAATCAGCAACAAAATACAGCAAAACTATGCAAAGTTCAATGAAAAAATTATTCCACAATATTGCGATGGAGAATTCTGGGAACATTTTTCTAAGAATAGTCAATCTTTTGATTTAAAACTCACTTAACAATAAGCAATTAATTCTTCTTTGTAATAAAGTATGAATTTGTTCGTGATGAAAATTAATCACAACAAATCAACCACTAACCAGAGCGAAAATTATAAAGTTCAACTTCTATATAGAGTACTTCAACATTTCCCCCACCACTATCACTTTATTCTGAATTTTTAGATGAGAATTTTTGGCTGAAAATTCAGATGAAACGTATGCCAACGTAACTAAAAGTCACTAAAAGTCATCTAACTTTTTATGGCAGCTGGCCAATCAGAAGCTCCAAAAATTCAGAAATCTGAAAATTCAGATGTAAAACGTAATGCGTTGAACGCGCCCTTTGTCTCTATGGACGCATTGGCTTCTCGACAATAACGTGCGGGTTTTCCGAGTCCCAGATGCAGCAATTTTATAAATGCGCCACGTTAGAAAAGATGATTTGTCACCTTTTCAAAAACTTACTGTTTGGGCCACACAGGACTCTTTTTGGAAATAAATTTTCAATATTTCCAAACTTTATTCAAGCGTAAAGCGATCCATTTTGTCAGTATCAAAATAATCTATGATTTAAAAAGAAACCACTGGATGGCCCACAAGTTATAAGACAAACAAAAACCGAAAACATTCAGTGTTGCACGGTACAGAAAATTATTAAAACATTCTTGTTTAACGTAGAATTTCTTTAAAAATAAATTACGTATAAATGTTATATGTACATTTGCGGAATAATCAAATATCTATATAATATTTTTGATAAATTATAAAGACGTACCCAAAAGCCTACCTCAAACACTTTCAAATTCAAAATCTCATCAACATTTAAAGTGATTCAAAATAATGTAGGTCTTATTGCTTCCAACTTCCAAGTATTATTATCGCTTTATTGATCGATGAGAACAAACAAGGCTTCCCAAAAATCTTGTATCTCAATTTCAATGCATTTGATAGTATATCTATGTATTTACGTTTCAATAAATACACATAAATTTCTTTCTCCAAATTGCCAAATCCTATAACTACCAATGATATTGAACCATAAAAGCCTAGTGACATACATATTAATTGCATGCTATTCCCAACAGCCACATTCATCGCATTCATCCCACATTCACTGCTGCAATTAGAACGCGTGATAGACAAACAAAAATGAAAAGACCTATGCATCCAACTAACAAATAAAAAAACAGAAAAAAATAACATTTTCCAATTTTGCACAAGGACACAAATCAAAAGGACATTCAATTGGCTTTTTATGTCCTTGTCGTTGTCGTTGTCATCGTCGTTTGTTGTTTTGTTTGTCGGATGTATAGTATATCTATGGCACTTAGCTGATTCATTGCTGACATATCAATATAGAAATACTCTCTCGAAAGAATCTGCTGAATATGTGGGCTTCCAGCTGGGTAATCCAAACCTTTCTTCAAATACACGTACATTATCTACAATGTACAACAAAAAATACTGCAAAGTAGATATAGAGGAGGCACTAGAATTTGATGTATTGGCTTACATACTCACATCCTCTAAGCCTTTTTTTTTTAGTATATCTTGACTGTACACACACTTCGTCCTTTAACAAAACTAATTTGTTGTTCCACTTTGCCTTTGTGAGGATATGGGATATGGCTTCGCATTCAATTGCGTCAGCTCTTTTGCCGTTTCTGCTTTATTGCTATAATTGGTGGATAAATAATGAAATTGGATACAAAATTTTTAGAACACTTTATCCAAACGTACCTAACCTAGTAGAACGTATGGTTAGTTTGTTTGTATAGAATTCAGTTGGAGTGTGAATATTTCAACAACACGACGACCGACGCCGACACGTCCTTAAAAATGGAAATCAAGCCCTTGCCTTGAACTGGGGATTGCATTGAAACTTATTTGAAATCAGCGTATGGACACTGAAGTTGGAAAATATGATTTTATGCTCTTTTCATTTTGTGGATGACATTTATTTGCGAAGCAGGACTATTCAGTGCCGAACTTCCAACGTTGGGCACTTCACCACCAGATTTTCACCACCAGCCGTTTAGTGCTTGAAATTTTCGTTACAGCGGTTCCGCCACTGGGTAAGTTCGCTGTCGATCTTTCAACACTAGACTTTTTTCCACTTCCTACAGACAGGAAATGAACAATGAAGTGCTAATTATTCCATATGGCCATTGTTTCTTTTGAACGAATAATGTGGTTAGTCACAATAGAATACAGATTTGCCAGTAATACCCGTGTTTTTGACAACTTTTGTATGGTGCAACATTTTAGAACATTTTATTCATTGCAATGGAAAGTGAAATCTTGCTAAACAAGCGAATTCTGTTTGTTTCAATTTTTGACGCAAATTTCAATTTTCTATTATTGACAATAAAACATGAAAAAATTGTCTACCGCCAGTAAAAATAATGTTAATAGATGATTTTCTATTAATTTGCATTATTTATTTTTAATGTGCGTGTTTTATTTTGCAAAAGTCGCTATTTTGCAAAATTTCCTAAATAAAATGCAAGTGATTAAATAAGCTGAACAAGAATACGATTGATTACTGAAAACAATATAAATGAATTCTTATTGTGAATTAACCATTTCTAATAAAATCTACACTACTTTACCAACACGAAAACAAAATATCCCAGACACGAAAAATCCGACAATTAAATAGGTGGCACTCAAATATTGAGCATATGGCAGCACTTAAAGATCCAACACTCAATCGGCGGTGGGGAAATGTCCGTCTATCAATTTGCGGTGGCCAAAAGTACCGTACCGTTAATTTGTAGTCTTAAAATACTTAATGACATTTAAGTTACTGGCTACAGTTGCAGGATTTGTTATTTACAAATTCTAGAGAATCCGACTTTTTTCAATTGAAAACATATTAAGGGTAGATATTCATGCAACGAGATAAGTTTACCAATTGTATAAAAAGTTTAGTTTACGCAAAAGTCTGGGTGAACGTCCATTTTATTCATTTGGATAAATGCTGCGTAATTGAATCAGCTGTTCGTCAAACGTCAAAAATTTATTTGTGCCGAAAAATTATTTCCTGAAAAAAATTAAAAAAAAGTCCAAAAATAAGCAAAAAAACAGAAATTAGTGCAATTCTATGAACAAATTGCCTTTAATGATTTACTCATTTTAGAACTAGCTATTCGGAAAAAATGATGGTTTGTGCATTTTCTGTTACAAAAGTGAAATCCTTCTAATTAACTTTTAACAATATATAAACAGAAAGAAAAAGAGGATGCAATTTTAGAAGATCTAACACTAACCATGGTTATGGCTGAGAATTCTAGATACTTGACTTGACTTGACTTGAGACGTCATAATGACGTTTGTTTAAGTTTATCCAAATAAATTTGTATACATAAGTTTTCGCCGCGAAATCCTTAGATAATTTTATCCAATTTGCGTTAACCATTTCCCATACAAAATTTGACAGTTCATTTACCAAAAGATAAACTTAACCAAAAGATAAACTTATCTAGTGTTTTACGACGTTGCATGAATCCCCTTATTAATTTAGTAAGATTTAAATTTCGTAGATTAAAAATTTTCTGATTAATCATTCAACGATCACAGATATTTATTTTGTTTTAACGACTGCTATGTCAAAGTGGTTTATAAAAGTTGGGTTCACGTCTAAGAGGATATATAATATGGAGAGCTTGTTTTTATTCGAATGCGGAGCTTTCATAGGGGTCGCTGTTCAAGTTGCGGTCACTGAGTTTTCTGCCCATTGGAGAAAAAAAACTAAAAAGAAGATATTGAAATCTTTATAATAATAATAAACAAACACTTATTATAGTTTCAAGAATTAATTCAAATTAGAGCAATTTAGAGAGAAAATAAGCAAATTATGACTTACAATTGATAGAAGCGGTACAATACCTTCAAGACTTTATCTAAACCGGAAGTGAAATAGCGCCCCCTACCATAGCTCCAGGCACTACAATGACTTAGGGATAGAAACGAGCACTCCATATTATATATCCTCTAAATATTTAACAAATTTGATCTGCAAAATATTCAGCAAGCGAATCCATACTGAGGAATCCTTGGCTTTTATTCGAAAAAAGCTGTCATTAACAAAAATGTCATTTCGACAGAACATACCTATATTTTTGACTTTCTTGCCCTATATGCATTTTTATATGTTTATAGAAATCAAGTGCACTAAGGGAAAACCACTCTTTTTTCTGTAAACATCAAATCCATACCTGATTTCTTCTTCAGTATGATAATTAAGGTAAATGGACAAACTTCAAAGCCGTTAATGAGTTCTTAGTAGCTAAATATTGGTAACCATAATGCAATGAACGGAAAGATGGATCAATTTTTTGTTTTAATAAATTATGAACGAAGAGTTAGAAGTTTGTTGTGGATACTTTAATTTTTATTTTCTGAATGTAAGCAAAGCTCATTGGATTTATTGATTTTTGCTTTTCTTACTACGCTAGGATGTTTGGATGATTGACCTCGGATAATGTTATTGTTTCATCAGCCCCCTGATTGCTTGTTGAACAAGGTTATACATTGTGTTAAATCAAGTGGTCATGAGGGAAAAATGTTTTTTTTGTTAAGTGGGCTATTGATTTCCACACTGCACTGCATATTTGGTTAGTATGTACTGTTTTCTTATTGCATTTTTTATTCACTGATTTAAGTTTTCTTTCAAATTTTGTAGGGCCATTTTTTCTGAGTTAAACCAGAGTTAATTAATCTAGCTATTTTTACAGTCGTATTTATTATAGTTGTCTAACTTTACACAGCCGCCCAAGTTAATAAATACATAAACACGTTTTATTGTTGGCTAAAACTCATCTAACATAAACAACGGAATCGATTGTCTAAGCCAACATAACAAGCCCATATTAGTTTCATAGCATGAGTAAGTATCACTTAAGTCACCAACATCGTAGACTTAAGTGCCACTTATTCAGGTAAGTTTGTACTGTGATAGTGCACCTTAATCTTTCATATTGCCTACTTAAGTGCCACTTTTCTGACTGTGAAATTGGCCCTAAAATAACATATAAACATGGCTGCTAGTTGTCAAAAATCTATATAAATCGAATTGCAACATTATAGAAATAAATGTTTCGCTACCGAAATCAAGATGGCACCACTAAATTACTCGAATTCAATAGATTTTAAAAACGCATCTGTCAAAAATACCTATTCACTGAATGTAGAGGTTTAAGGCTCTCCCAAACCAACGCGAACATTTCAAAGCGACGACGAAACTTTCGCCTGTCTTAATTTATTTACATGGAGATTAATGGGAGCACCCACACTGGCGCGATGCGAATCTTCGAACATTATTGAGTCGTCGCATATTCGCGCGAATATTTCGCGTTGGTTTGGGCCAGCCTTTAGCTGATCATATTCTCGTACAGAAAAACACGGCGTTAGTCACGTTGTATACATATGTATATTTTTTCCTTTAAAAAAATACATAATACGTACATACCCTTACATATCCCTTCAGTGATACACTTTCTATGGTTAATTTGATTTTGACGATGGTACTTAATCCGTCAGTTCAGCTCTATCCACTGCAGTAATTATATAATTTTTGTTTATTTAAACAAAAAAAACATCAGCTAATTAAAAATTTCTTTAATATAAGTATAAACTAATTCAAAACAATGCTGCCTATTATATATTTCCTCGTAAATAGTCTGCGGTATCAAAATAGAATATTCTATAGTCAAGGGTTTCTGAAGGTTGCTTTTAATTAAAAAGCTCTGATTCCAATGAAACTGGATTCATGTTATGTATTTTGGTATTTAACTTTTTTTTTTTTACATAAATCAAAAAATATGTATATCCGACTGTGGTAATGCATGTGTAATTTAAATGCTCATGCAAATTGTAAAGTACCCACCCAACCGAATTCTCCAAAATCGTTCATGGATTTTTACACAAATGTTCATGGTCAACCTTCAACAAAAGTAATGCACACAGAACTCACATTCCTCTGGGGCAATTCTAAGCCTTTTTTTTTTTTTTAAACTCATTTGTTTGGTTAAGAAGATGTCATTGGTTTTTATATTTTTTGTGATTTTAATTAAAATCGAATTTAATATGAAAGGAACTCGGAATATTATCCATATCTCCAAATTATATGTCTCTCCCTGGAATCAAATGGTTAATACAAAGACAAACATATGACTGGTAGGGAATATGCATTATCCGTTAATGGCAATCGCGGTCACCATAAATTTTTAAAATTGATTGTAACGTTGAAATGCGTTTCAATATTATCATCATCACCATATGGAGTAAATGCAATCATTGGAAATTATCTTTTATATTTTTCCGGAGGATTTCAATTGAATGACATCCATATCCATACGTTCAAGTTATGCATGTTGGAAAATAAACGAGCTATGGAGATTTTTTTAAGGCACGATAATACCAATGAATACCATGGCTATAAAAATAATCAGATAGTGAAGTTTAATTTTTTTTTCTGAGTTTTTCATTTGAAATTAAAGTTGGAAATCTTTCGGAAATACTTAATATTCATTTTAATTTTTGTCATTTATTTATTCAAGTAGCCTTAAGATTATAATCTTTTTTTCTGGCTTAAGATCAACATTCATTCTTTAAATGATTTAACATTTAGTTGTTCAAAATCAAAATGATGGTTCAAAATGATGTACAAATTGGAAATTATTCGAATAAATGTATAATAAGCTATAACTTTAAACTTTGAAATTTTCCAAAACAAATTATAGTTTTCGAGATATTTGGAAACAATTGAATTTCAGCTTTAGTCCAAAATTAATTAAGGTTTTTTAGTGCGATATTATTTTATTTAGTTTCGCGGTTTAACCCGAGTTAACTCCTAAAAAATGTTTTTCAGTCAATTAAGATCCCGAGTTGATTTAACAAATTTTGGGGAGTTAACTCTGAATTAGCTGAATTGGTATTTCTGAAAGATGAGTGTCAAAAATCTATTCAAATCGAAGTATAACCCTAAAGAAAGGGTGATTTTCATAGTGGCGCCATCTCGAATTCGATAGCGAAATATTGATTTCCATACTGTCACACTCTGATTTCGATAGATTTTTGACAACTTGAAGTTAAATTTAATTCTCCAACGAAAAATTAATTTTGAGTTAACTAGGGATTAAAGTAGGTATTTGCAGGATTAACTAGCTCTGATTTAACTCGGAGTTAACCTATGCACTGAAAAACTGGATTTAACTACTTCTGTACTCATGTAAAATAATAGAAAAAAATATATTCTTAAACAATTTGATTTAAAAAAATTTATTTTAATTTATTTAATAATTTAAAATTATTTTTCACAA
Source organism: Leucozona laternaria (assembly GCA_932273885.2). Lineage (NCBI taxonomy): Eukaryota > Metazoa > Arthropoda > Insecta > Diptera > Syrphidae > Leucozona > Leucozona laternaria. The sequence goes on along the minus strand of OW026367.1, from coordinate 128,018,160 downwards.
CATTAATTTTTAAAACTTATAAAAGCGACGCGTTTCGGTTTTTATAAAACCATCTTCGGGCTTCAATTTGTTGACTTTTTTTCACGATGTTGTTTTGCCACTGGACATACGGGAATGGTTCGTATGAAAGCGTTAGCTAGAAGCTACCTTTGGTGGAAAAATGTGGACAAAGACATCGAACACCTGTGCAGAAGCTGTACAAATTGTGCGAAAATTAAGCCAAATGTACAAAAAGTGCACCCTCACCCATGGGATTACCCCAATGGTCCATGGGAGCGCGTACAAATAGATTACGCTGGACCTTTCATGAACCATTATTTTCTTATAGTTGTGGACGCGTACTCGAAATGGTTGGAAGTGGTCATACAAAGTAGTACCTCTTCAAGTTCAACAATTTCAGCTCTAAGAGACATATTTGCGAGATTCGGTCTTCCAATTACAATCGTATCCGATAATGGAACTCAATTCAGATCACATGAGTTTTTAAATTTCACAAGATCTAATGGAATTTTACATAAGTTTGCTGCCCCATATCACCCTGCCACAAACGGTCAGGCCGAAAGATTTGTGGGTACAATAAAGCAAGGATTACGTGCCATGGAGAATGAACCTGGAACCTTACGAGACAAATTATGCAAGTTTTTGATGCAGCAGAGGAAGTTGCCGAACAGTAGTACTGGTATCAGCCCAGCCGAATTGATGTTCAAAAGGCCAATACAAACGAGGATAGATCTCGTAAAAAGGTCAAGACCTACTTCAATGAAGCCTATGCAAGAGGCGAAGGTACACGAATATCACATTGGAGACAAAGTTCAAGTACGGATGTATAACAATAAAGCCTGTAAGTGGAAGTTTGGATTAATTTGGGCTAGAATTGGAAACCTACATTACGAAATCATGATTGATAATCAAAAGTACGTCCGCCATGTTGACCAAATACGTCGTACTGAATGCGAGCCTTTTAACACAAAAATAAACTACGATAATGAACCACCGACTAACGAAACACCACGACATGACCAAAAAGAACACTTACGACAACCTACACTTTTACCTACCCTACCAAGTGCTACCAACAATAACTTTTCAAATTCAAAAACACAAGAAGGAGATGGGAGCGTTTCTGATTCATCACGTGTGGAAGCTACAGTAGAAGCGCAAAAAGACGCTGAAGCCAACGAAAATGCGTCAGAGAGCACTGTTGCAAGTCCAAATACATATTCAGGAGGACGACCAGCAGAAGGTCGTCAATTCGAAGCGCCGTTCAGAACGAGTCCGAAAACAACCAGATAGGCTCCAATATCACAAATTTTAAATGCGAGAGGAAAGATGTCAAATATTTACTTAATACGGCAACACCTAACCATGTCAAAATACCCAAGAATTGACACTTTTCAGAATGGGCGGGGAGTCGTCGATTAACCTCCAAGGGAACTACACAATCACTTATCACTTTTGTTATACTTACTTTTTATCTTGAAATACAGTCTTGAATTTAATAAACATTATTGTTCATTGAGATCATTTTACATTAAAAATATACAACAAAAACCCTCAGTCACCTTTGCGTCCATTAAAAGTTACAGTCTGGTGTGCAATTTGGTCAGGAGGAATCATTGGACCTTACTTCTTTGAAAATGAAAACGGCGTAACGGTAACTGTGAATGGGGAGCGATATCGTGATATGATTGAAAATTTTTTTAACGCCACAACTGCATGCTTTGGGCTTGATTAACATGTGGTATCAACAAGACGGTGCCACATCGCATAAATCCAGGACTACAATGGAATTACTGCGAGACCTCTTTCCACAACAAGTTATTTCAAGAAATGGTGATGTTGATTGGCCTCCACGGTCGCCTGATTTGACTACCTCCGGACTTTTTTTTTGTGGGGATATCTGAAAAGCAAGGTTTATGCAAACAAACCAGAAACGCTTGAGCAACTCAAACGAAATATTCGTGATGAAATTATTGAAATACCGCGTGAAATATGTGAGAATGTAATGAAAAATGTGCTCAAAATGGCTCGCATTTATGAGACTAACAGAGGCGGACATTTAACTGATATTGTATTTCATACATAATTGCCGACATTAAATAAAACATTTATCAAAAATAAGATCTATTTTGTTTCATTTAATCAAAAATTATAAACAAACAAAGTAGTATACCTTCCCGGCGGACACCCTGTATAATAGATAGGTTCAGGAAATTACAATATGGGAAATCTCTACAGTCCCAGTTTTGCTGTTAAAATACTGGATTCGCTTGCTGACTTTGATTTCTAATTTTTCTGAACGCACATACTTATTTTCTCTGAAAGAAGCCAAAATCCCTATCAATTCCTTTTTTTTTTTAATTCCTGGACTGTGAACAAAAATTATAATAAAGCGAATCCAAAAAAAAATCACTTTCAGATTTTTTTTTCAGCCGGCACCCTTTTGTGTAAGACCAATTTCTGAGAAACGATGAAAAATGGAATAAAACTCATATGATTTGTTTCAATTCTCATCGTTTCTCGACTGATTTTATCCATGCGAGAGTTACAGAACATAGGTCAAGAATTGATTAAGGAATTGGGTTCAGATTTAAGAGATTGTAGATAGGGATCTTTGAGTTCTCAGAAACCTGAACTGGCCTTGTGGAATTGGTTTAAAACCTTCAAGATAAATATAAGGTCTATTTGGTAATGTGTAATTTTACACAAACTATCGCAATTTTCAAAATTTTTACAAATTTTCACAACTTGCTGTCAAAATCCTTTGGGAAAAAACCAGTTTTGGGAAACTTGGTGAAAATTTTAGTTCAAAAACAGGAAACAGGCATATAATTTCAACAACTAAATTCAGCACCATTGTTCACTTTGATAACTGCCTTTTATTGTCGTTACTGAGCTGGCTATAGACTTTCCAAAAAAAATCAAGCCTTAAGCATGGTACACATTATAAAATCTTCTGATTGTTACTGTGTGAAGTGCTTTCCATTTTGCTAATTCATGAACAGTATTTGAATCATGTTTGTTCACTTCCTGGCAAAGTATTGATTTTTACAAATTCTTAATATTATCCTTTTAAGGACTCTGGTCGATTGATATAGATAAGCATAGTTTTATAACAAACTGAAAACTGCAATCATTTTCAATATTTATTCTTCCAAGCTAACAACGACGGACGTCTATTGATATTTATTTACGTCTTTCAGCAAACTTCCCCGTAGGGAAAAGTAGAAAATCTATAGACACTGACCTTTAATCACAAATTCATTGTCCATTGTAAGTAAGAGGAAGTAGATTTTAAATTTCCTGTATGGTAAATGGATGGGTCATTAAATATTAAAATGCTTTTAATAGCAGCTGGTTATGCATTATTAAATGGTATAGAGACATTAAGTAAGGACACACAGAAGACTTTCGGTGTCTTAAATAGATTAAGCTAAGTAAATTGCTAAATTGCAGACAAAGTTTCACCACAACCAAAACTTATTAAATTAATCTTTTTTGTAGAAATTTGTCAAGCCTTTTATGGTTTATATTATTATTTTTATTAAAAAGAAGGTTTCTACGTTATACTTTACCACACCAACAAAAGCTCTATATATCTATGTAACTCTTTACAAAACTATAAGTTGAATTTTTCTTGAAACTATTTTCAATTTAAACTTTATAATCCAAAGGAGAAAATGAATGAAAATAATAAAAAAAAATGTTTCCATAAACTAATTTCACCTAAAGGAGTTATTTCAGCTTTTTTTTCCGCCAGCAGGTTCACAGGACACACACAAATACACACACATACAATAACGCCATCAACCTTCACTTCATTTACCTTCTTCCCTATAATGGCATCATCTTCGAAATCCTAATCCTCTTTGGCAAGAAAATTGTAGAGGCATAGCAGCCAGCAGCGATCTGCTCTTTTGTTATCCTTGTGCTTTTAAAATACGACCTCATACTTTATGTATGTTCAGTGTTCACTTCTCAGTTCGGTGTATACGTATAGTGAAGGTAGGAGCTGGGGTCTTGTGGGTGGAGTCAGCTAGATCCTTGAGTGTGAGTATGCTGAAAACAATTTTCAAGAATATTGTGCTTGATTTTTGATACGAACGGAATGTTCAATTAACCAGCCTAATTCAATTCCCACGTTAAGTGTCATCACTTTTATGAATAAGTGTTTTTGTTTGTGTGAAGAAAGGACGACAACGATAAAAAAAAAATTGCTTAGGAAACCGAAAGTGAGAAATTCCTTTCCGTCAATATTTTCCTTTTTCTCTGAGATGGGTTTGGGGATTTTTATTTTCTGGCTGATCGGGATTGGTATTGGTATATATGGAATACCTTGTCTATGGTATGTCATTGTTTTCAATTGGAGTGGAAAATTAGCTAAGATGTCATTCATAGAAGGAGATTAAATGTGAGGTGAAGTAAAAAAGCTTTCCGGCTAAAGAAAAGTTCCATCAGCGAATTTTGAGAAATTTGTTTGAGTTTTTTTTTGTTTTTAAAGAGACATTTAAGTGTATGAGTAGTAGTTGAAATGCCATTCTCAGTTGTTCGAGAAGAAGTCCAAAAAAGTGTTTTTCGTCTAAACGTCCATTAGTCTGTCCATCGACGCACGAGCTAGAACCTAAACACATTAACGCCTTCGCTTCGAACATACAGAAAATTTGTCTCTCTAAAGGGTAGGCTATCTGTTGGTTTCTTTCTTTTAAAAAGGCTTTACAAAACAATGTTCAATATTTTTCAATAATTGTTGCTTTGTTGAAAAGATTAAACACTTCGAATGTTTAGGGATTATTATTTCGTGTCAAATGTCTCCTGTCAACTCAATTTTTCAAAACATTTTTAATGGTTTCGGCACCAATTTCATGAAAAGCTAAACCAATATTGTTCTTAAGCACCTGAATACTCTGTAGTATCGATTTTAATTGACACCGTACAAATAAAAGTTCAAAGCCGTCAAAACGACCAACTGTAGCGGGCAGGCAATATCACCAAAGCAAAGTATTATACACGATTATTGAACTTAAAATGCCAAACATCGATTGTTGGACAGCTTGGATGGCACTTATCCCCATCTTCCAGCTCACCTAAAAAAATCCTTAATTTCTGATCACAAAAAATTGGTTATCAACCCTCAGTAGCACTTTCTATTATTTGGAAGGCGTCTTCCATCGACGTTTTGGAAGACAAATGAAAGAAAATTTAAGTTCTCCAGCTTAGGCGCACACTTTCACCAGTAGCTGCAATGTTCCTCGCTAAACTTACAGGGACAAGTACGGGAATGTGTTTGGTTATCAATCAGCAAACCTGTCTCACGAACTTTATTCACAAACTTGCGAAGAGCGGCTGCAGTTAGTGCATTATTTTCACCGAAATTTCTATTCAATATTTGCACTGTTTCAGCAATACGGAATCCACTTTGGAAGTAACTTTTCAATATTTCCTAACGTTGTTCAAAAGTACAGCGATCCATTTCGCAGTGTGAAAATATAATACTATGTTTCTGTCAAACATAAGATCTGTCAGTGTCATAATAGAATATGATTCAAAAAGCAACCAACAGATGGCCTACCCGATTGTAGTAGAAATCTCCCAAAAAGAGTCTCTCTTTCTCTTTAGGTCTTTTGTACATAGATGGCAGGATTTGTAAAGAAAAATTGAAAAATTGATTCTTCTTTCTCAAAAAATAGTTCAAAAATTATAATGCATCACTCTTTAATCTTCACGCCATTACCACTTTCGAAACTTAACTTTTACATCAAACATGAGCAAAACCCCTCTTGAATAAATTACCATCCAACTGACCTCATAAGCAAAGCATATAGCGTGTGTTTTATTTTTCTTTCTCGTTAAACAATTCTTAGAATTAAAGTTTTTTCTATGAATGTAGGTACTTCTCAACCATTTTGTTAATCCAAATTCTCGTCATATAAAAATCAAAGAGGTTCCTTCTCAAAAAAAAAAAAAAAAAAAAAAATGCAGAATTTCTCACTGCTCGCTCCTCTGCAAGAATGAAATGAAAATAAGTACAAAACCACTGAAGAAGAAGTTCTCTATGCTGATTTTTTTTACTCACATTTCTTCTTCCTCTAATATTTCAAAATGATTTTGAATTATACAAAAAATAAAGAAAGGAAAATAAAACATGAAATGCAAATTCTATCTTTTAGCTATTTGTGGCCTGACGACTCAAGGATATGTATATTCCACCGCCCACCAAGGCACAAACGTGGTTCTCATTATTTATCAACTCAGTTTTCACTTTTGTTGCAAATATACACATAAATATATGAGAAGCCTATATTTTAAAATTCTGGATAGGATTTTGCTTATTTTTTTCCTTATACTGGTACTTATTTATTCATTCACTCTCTCGAGGAATCACTTTCCATTCGCTAATCCTTTTTGAATTTCTTTTTTTTTTTTTTTTTTTTTTGTGTTGCTTAATTCAATGGGAATTTAGAGAAGCTACTTTAGTTAATGGAACTTTATGGTGAATAAGTTACACCACTTGAAATGCGCTCTGTATATGCGATTGGCAGAGAAAGGTAGATGGTAAAGTAGTTCATCATCAGGCAACCGCAAGCTAAAGCTTTGTTGGCAATACCATCTACCATCTACCATCACCCATTATCACAGTGCTATATCTAGCACTCTCTGCTGATGGATGGAAGTTGGATTGCTATAATGTGGTTATGGCTTCGAGGTTTGAATTGGTTGGATTCTATAGAAACGCTGATGCTGATATACGAAGTAGTCAGCAGATTGTTTCGAAAAGGTAGAATAAATCTAATGGAAATCCAGGTTATTTGGTTTTGAATTCAATTTTCAAAAGTGTCCTTGATATTAATGCACACTTAAGGAAAAGCTTTTTTGTTAAGCTTTTTTGATAGATAGGGGTTAATTTGAATAATAAATTAAACTATTTTTTTTTTATAATTGTTACTAGCAAACCCTTTTATTGTTCGTCTTCTTTTATACCTATTATTCAAGTTCCACATAAGCATTTCTGTGACTTAGGGCCGCAGTTTTTCTATGGTGAGTTAAACCAGAGTTAGCTAACTCTATAGAAGTATTAACCCATAGTTAATTGAGGAAGCAGTTTTTGGGTGGAGAATGTATTCGGAACGACTTAACAAACACGGTGGATAAAACATCAGTTGATTCTGAGTTAACTCACCAAATTTGATGAGTTAACTCGGGTTCAACTTTAATCTCGCACTGAAAAACTAGACATTAGCAGCCCTATTAATAAAAAACTCTTATTCCACCTTTATTCCACGATTTTACTAAACCATAGAATAAGCGTTAAGCTACGGGTTAAAATTTGACATTAATAAAAACAAAATGTTCGTGGAATAGTAAAGTGACGTTTACGAAAAATTCTCTAAGAAAATCTACTACAATAAGTAAGATGCCTGTTTGTTTGTATGGGTTTTGATAGCAAATTATGATAATTTGTAAAAAAAAAAAGACTCACGTTATACCAAACACACATAACAATTTTCTTATTAATATATTATATTTCTGTCCAAATTATTATCATTTTTCTATTGTTTGTGTTGTGTGTTATGACCACCTCTTGTATCCCCATTAAGGTTATCTTCATCAATTGCTATGAATTTTCTCATATTTTTCTTGGAAAACCTATATTTCTTCCCAAAATTCTCCTCACTAAGCACTTGCATTAGATCATATCTGGTTTTGTATATTTTTCTTTTTCTTGTCGTTGGTGGCTGATTGTCCAATATAATTGCAAATAGTTTAAGAACTCAATAAATCTGGTAGAAATCATTATTTTTTATTTAAAAATAAATTTGCAATCTTCACTTATATTTTTTTTAAATTTTAGAATAAATTTGACACATCTAGTTCTTATTCCTTCGCTAAACCACCTACTTCGGTGGTTTAGCTTAGTAAACGTCACTTAATAGACATTTTGTTTTATTAATAACACTTTGCACTTAGTCCAAGGAATAAGGCCTAACCCTTCGCTATTCCACGTTTATTAATTTGGCTGTAGGAAAATAAGTAAACTTTAGATGAAAAGACTTCTTCTGCAATTTTTGAAATTAGGTTATTTTGGCTCCTCTGTGTCTGTGGAAAAACATAGTTGAAAATTAGGTAGTTTTTTGTTGACTCCTTTTACAAATTCCATTGGAATCAAAATGGAAATTTAATGGAAAACAACACAAATTGTTTATTTTGAGGAAAAAAAATATAAACATACAAAACTTTCCTCCAGATTTTTTCTTTATCCAGTTTGCAACTGAAACTAAAGTTGTTACTCCAGTTTAAAGTGGATCCATTGTGTGTTGGCTCAATTAAATTGATAATTGAATAGAATTGATAATAATAATTGATTTAAAATTTTCTTGATAATACCACATTTTTCTTTTCTTTTTCAGGTAATTTCCATTAACAAGGATGAAAAGTTCATAAGAAAATATTATTTTATGGAATATTAAGGTAATTGAATTTTACATGATTTACAAAAAAAAAAAAATTGTGTGAGTGCTGGGACTCACGGATCACGGTTAATATGTGTAAATATCAACGTTTTTCCAAGAGCAGTTTTGAAAATTCATATTTGGATCCGTATACGAAGTCATCTATACGTTGTTGACTACGTGCACTGATTCATAACGGACTATAAGCCGTATTTTATTATCTACAGATCTGGATCAGGATCATTTTTTAACACGTAATACAACAACAACTTGGGATCCTGCTCTCTATCTGGATCTATTTTAAAGATCTGAAAATTAGTTCTCACTCTTGCGGGTAGATGGCTTCGCATGGTAAGGTAGTCTGAAATGTAGTGTAAAGAAAAAAGACAACAAATTCATGAAAAATAAACCAACGTAAGGAAAATAGAGGCAGGTGTACAACACAGTTGTCACTAAGATCCGTATCGTTTTATTTTCATGGGATGATCCTGATCCAGATCCGTAGATAATAAAACACGGCTAAAGTTTGCTTGAAGGGATGGAGATCTTCCGATTTTTTTCACTAAACGTACCCAATATCCTGCTATGCAGATTTTCGTAACGTAACGTGATACATCGAAAAGTGTGACCTCGTAACGTCGCACAGAGGAAAGTCCACGTTTTTATTTTACTCTACCGCCGGCATAGATGTTTGCACATGAAAAAATTTATAGCACTAACATGCTTTTTCCTCAGTTTAATTCTCTGTGAGAGGATTTCATCCCCACTCCTCAAACTTTGACACACTACGCATTTCTGCCCAAAAAAGTCTGGACAAATTTTAATTTTTAAAGGTTTAGAATAAAAAAAAGGGAACTTTGGGATACCCCTTCATTTAAGAGATCACAAATCCAATATAGCAATGGAAACAATTTCAAAGTTGTTCCTAGCCCTATACCATAGATTATACCTACATTAAGAGTGTTTTTTTTTTTGCAATACCAAAACTTATCTGTAAAATCCCTTTTACACGAGGAAACTTTGTTTAGAACAATTTAAAGTTTCTCCAAAAGAAGTTAAAGGAAGAGAACACAATTGCTTCGATTAACGATTGGAAGAGATTTTTGGCATTCCTTTCCTCCAAACGAATAAACAACACGTAAACAGGAATGTTTGAGAGTTGTAAATCACTAGGCCCTGGCTCTGCACGAGGTGTCAGGTCGTCAGGTGTCACGCCACCAAATTTTGATCACACTTCATGTAGTGTGCTTTCAACCAAGAGACTGCAAAAGGAAATTATACAAAAATCGCTTGGGTTATTGTTTTCTCACGTAAATGGTACAAAAAAAATTCAATGAAAACGTCAAAAATCTCCAAAAACTTAGTCCCACGTGTGAAAGAGGGATCTAAGTATTTAAATCTAAAAACAAGCTTTTATTCACACCAATCTGTGTGATGATGCTCTTGTTCATTCATCAAAATCTAAAGTTTTATTGTTTAAATACATCACATCTAATTTAAATAATGTGAAGAATGCATTTGCTTTTGCATCAGAACATGTAGAAAATAATGTAATTTAATTTTTGTTGTTTTTGTTAGTTGCAAACAACCATTACCTCAACTTCAAGCTTAATATAATTTCCATTAATTTATAAGTATACTACTTTAATAAATGGAAACCCCAATTAACTTAATAAAACAAGATCTTTAAAAGTTAAATTGTTTATTAGACGAATTCCATCTAAATTTTTCTTTTTTTTTTCAAACGGTAGATATAATTTATTAATTCATTTATTTTAATGGTTTCAATCCATTAAACAAAAAAAAAACAAACTCCCACATGATTGTCAATTAATTAGAAACCACTTTTTCTTTTAATTTATAAAAGTAAAAATGTTGCGAATTTATTTTGATAATATATGTACATAGATACATACCAAGGGCTTAAATTCGTGAAAATAAAATATTTCATCAGCAATACAACTAAAAAACTGATTGAGGATTTTTTTAAATTTATTTTGAAAAGATATAATTTATGCGTTAAGGTAATCGTTCCAAAGAATTTATTCGCACCGAAATTTTCGCTTAAGTATGTGTAACTAAAATAAAGTTCTGGCAAACTTTCATTTATTTTTTTTTGTCTCATTTGAGATGCAGAGGCTAAAAGACAACGATTTCGAAATGTCCATATTTTTAAGTCCTTTGACTTTTAGGTTGAAAACGGGCTGAAAAGGAAGTCTTTCGTCGCCTCTAATTTATTAATTATCTATATTACTCTGTCTGTAAGTCTGTTTAAATGGTGCGTGTGCACTGTGCGAGTGTACGTACAATCGTACACCCTGCTTCAAATTCTTATCAGCCCTCGGGTTCGATTCTAATTAAATTCAATTTATGGCAGGTAGGGGCAAAAATATGAAACCCATAACCAAATGTTTACATTGTAAATTATGTTCGGACGTCGTCGACGAAAGATACTTTGCTTATGGATGGCATTAGAAACACTTTGTTTTTTTTTTGGTTTGCCATCCCAAGAAGGAAATTACAGCTTAAGTAATGGGACGCCTTAGGTGTTAGGCAAACAACACTTGAGAAATTATATTATAAGTTGGAGAATCGGCCAATTTTGATGATTGTTTTTTTTCGTTGAATAAAATAAAAGGCATAATTATGTATACATACCTACCTTGAGAGTTTTCCTTTTAATTGGGGAATAATTTTAAGAGTTTCACTTGAGCGTTGAGCCAAGACACGTGGATATAATGTATTAGAAGGTTATCTAGAGGTATAGTAATTTTGGATGGTGTTTCGCAATGTGCGTAGAATAGCCACCCTACAAGCGTCGAAAATAATTCATCTTTGCACGTAATATTTAATTATTTTCACGTGTTTAGTGATTTTATCGTAGATATGTTTATTTCTGGTTTATTTATTGACTGATTAATATAAACTAGACAAACACATAATATAGCGAATAAAATAATTATTACTAACAATGTATTAGAATGAGGGATTACACTGGTCCCAGTTTTATTGGGAGTGTTAGGTACTATAAAACTACGATACGTTTGATGAAATGAACAGACGGAAATGACGTATGGAATTCTACACTCAGAAAACTTAACTGAGCCGATTTTAATAAGTTTCCCAAAGAAAACAATGAAAAGATTTTTGAAATCCACCTAATATCTTCTTCGGACATCTTGTTCTGTTGCGGGCATCGAAAAGATAATTCTTTTTTGGTTGTCATTTCATCAAAAAAAAAAACAAAATAAATTTTAACGTCATAATTTGAAACTTTTACAGTTAATCAATGGAAAGAACTGTAATTAACAAAAAGATTCCTTTTACTGTGGATTTCTGTACAAGGTGGCGCAAAATTAATCACCCTACCGAAAGATTTTATAATTTTTGCAAATGGCGTCGTACGTCAATCATATTTGACATTTGTGAACTAGACAGCTGCAGTATATAAAGGGTGTTTTTTTAGAGGCATATAACCACAGATAAGCCAGATGAAGATGAGAATGTTTCGTACGTTTCACCCTCCAAAACCCATTTGTTTACATTGTTGTATTTGTAATTTCTTCCCGCGTCGATGAATAGATGTGAATTGCAGCAACAATTTAACCGGTGTCTGAAGATCCCTTCTGTCTATGTGTGAGGTTTTTTTACACACATTCTCATTTTTTATCTGATATCTGACAGTTCAAGCTTGTAGGCAAATTAAAATGGCTGCCGGGGATTCTCATCTTCATGTGGCTAATCTGTGTATATAACTTTAAGTTGGCAACACTATTTTAACTGGCGGCCATTTTGTCAGATGTCAAGTGATTTATTTTGAATTGGTTTGGCACTTCAACCTGAATAGACTGACGCCTGAACAGATCTTCCAAATTGTGCCCAAATGGGCCGAAAACAAGATTGCCGTTGATCCCAATTTTCATAAGCGAATTTTGTTTAGCAATGAAGCTCACTTTTTGTTGAATATGGATACGACAATAAATAAAACCGCCGTATTTGGAGTGATGATAATCCTCAAGTGTATGTTGAGAAACCGTTAACTCCACAAAAACTGACTGTTTGGTGTCCTTTATGGTTTATTGGAATAATTGATCCGTACTTCTTTAAAAACGATACAATGATTACTGACTTTTTCGTTCATTAATTAAACAACCATGGTGTGCAGAAGCTGTGTTTTCAACAAAACGGCACGGCGCAACATGTCACACAGCTCGTGCCACAATTGATTTATTGAAGGAAACGTTTGGTAACCGCATGGTTTCACGTTATGGACCCGTGAATTGGCCTCCAAGAACGTGTGATTTAACGCCGCTTGACTATTTTCAGTGGCAATATGTGAAGTTGCTAGTCTACACCGATAAGCCCGAAACGATTGGCCACTTGGAGGACAACATTCGCCGCGTTATTGCCGATATACGGCCACAAATGTTGGAAAAAGTCATCGAAAATTGGAACTCAGAAAATTGGTCCATAAATCACATTTAAATTATAATTTATGCCAAAAAGCTTCAGAAAATCGCAGCAATTAAGGTGAATATTCGACCGGAATGCAAACAGATATCACCGGAAATCTAGCGGAAAATCATGGAAAGTGCGATAAAATGGGCACCAATGTGTATCAACACTGGCGGTAGCCACTATAAAAGTCCTCAAACCCTAATTCAAAAGAGAAAAGAATTTATTTTCCAAACAGATATTGTTGTTAATTGTCTGGGGGTCCGACAACAGCCATTAGTCATGCTCTCATGCATCTCTCTCTGTCGCTGAAATGTTCTCAGCCAAAGTTAACCACTTTAATTTGTGTGATAGGTAGGTTTTCTGCCATTAACCCAAAGACGACATAACAAATAATGTTGGACTGTCTATAGTCCATGTAATGCAGACAGATATTCTGAATTTATAATTGGCGAATGCAGCACGTCACAAACGATTTTCTAATTTTCCTATCAATAGATACAATTTATTGCATCTATCTACGTGATGTGCATTCTATGCGAACCACTTCCTGCCTCATTTATCTATTGTATATGCTCTCAGATACAATATCAACTTGTACTACATAATGTATACACTCCTGTTGCTTCTGCTGTTTACTGTTTTTGGTGCACCACAGAAAAGATACCAATCTGGTGATGTACATTTCAGTAAACCACAGGCGCAGCCAAAACCTAACTCAACGCCGCACAAACTGCATATAGAAGCCCATTGACTAAGTATCTATTTATACCGAGAAGAGGGTGATTTTTCAATTTTTGATTTCAATCTGATTGTGAGCCTTTGTTATTCTATGACGGCTACGGCGACGACGACGGCGATAGCGGAAAATTCAGAAGCCTTTTGGGTGCATTTAGCTTCGTTATCTGCATCAAAGATATCGCGTCCACTTAATAAGAGAGCATAAACGAGATACTTTTTTCCTATACCGTAAATATTGCTTACTGTATTACTTATGACGTTTTTGGTCAGACAGAGGGAGAAGAAGTAGTTAGCGGCACGTACAGTTTTAATCGTCAAATCTTCGTTAGAAGGAAAACAATGCGGATCCGTTTACCTACTCCTGGGCTTAAGTACTGCAGTTTATATTGCATATAGTAAGCCACAATATCTAAGCATCAAGTTACCCCAGTTAAAGAGTTCACCTCCTAGAAAATTGTCTAATTTATGGTCCCATCATTGGCAGATTTCATGTTAGCAGAGGGCCTGAGTATACTTGAGTGGTATTTATTTATATTCTTACATTCCTTTTCAAGTCGATAAAGTTCAATGGCATTATAAGATTTTACGTCAAGAACTGAAATACTAAAAAGAGAAAAAAAAAATAAACAAATGGTCATTATAAGTGGACGTTGGAGTGCAATAGTGTGCCCTGTTTTATGGACTTTGTGATGGAGGGCACTTAAAATTAAGCTTTAGAAAATATCTACATATTTGAAAAATAATACAAAAAAATGATATCTACGTGCACTGTGGGAGATATTTCTAAGCAAAATGTCTAAATTGTGCCAGTAAGGCTTTCATTTTAAAATTGATTAAAGATTCTAATGACTAATTTTACCTATAGGAAAGATATTAAATTTTTTAATATCCAATATTTATTGGAAATTCAACAAACTTCTAAATAGGGATTGTCAATAGAGCATTGGTAAAAAATTTAAGATGGCGGCCATTTACATAAGCTTTCTGTCAAAAAGCCTTTTAAGTGCAAAAATGACGTTTAAATGTTTTTTTTGTTCAGATAAAAAAAAACATCACTGAATTCAATTATTAATTTATTGTTATTGCCTGATGGAAGATTTGACAGAAAAGCGACTCTTCCAATTTATGGATATACCAGAACCAGAATGACATATCTAATGTATTTAATATCAACTTACTTTATATTCGTCGGCAATAATTTTATCATTTATGTTTTTGATTTACCACCAACATTTTTTTTTATTATTATTGATGTTTAAGAATTTCCTTCAAAGTGGCAGCCCTTTTAGGATCACGTTTTTTTAATCAAAAATGTAGTTTTTACTCTAGCGGATAGATGACTTTTCAGTTTGGCGGGGAGTACAGTGGAACTTCCACAACTCGAACTTCCTTAAGTCGAATTTCTCTATTACTCAAAGTTTTATTGAGAACTTTGCATTTTCAAATTTATTTTCATGAATTTTGCCCTCCATAATTCGAACTTCTGTAAATCGAATTTCTCTATATTTCGAATTTTTTAGATTGCGTTTGGTGTCAAAAAGTCTCTTTAACTCGAACTTTTTCTCTAATTGGGGAAATCCTTTTTCTTTCAATTATTTTAAAGGTTCTTGAGTCTAATGCCGAATTCCTTTCAACAAAAGAATCGATTCTGTTCAGATTTTTTTCTAAACAAAATCGATTCTTTTCTGTCAAAACAAATCTTGCATTTTTAGCAAGATTTAACACTGATTTGCACACACACTATGAAGACTTGACATTTATAATACGTCAAATTGAAAGTCGCGGAATTTTTGCGTGACGAGTTGTTTATTTTTTGTTTGCAACGAATTCTACATAATTTAACAAAATATTCAACAATAGGCGTGTTTTTTTGCAAGTCCATATGGATTTGTCGAAAAAAACGACATCGGGACTTAGGAACTTCTTACTTACAGTACGTAAGTCCCGATAATTATCTGGACTTAGCTAAGTCTATATGGATTTAAGTTGTTGTTGTATTTACGTGTAAAACTATTAGTCCCGATGTCGTTTTTTTCGACAAATCCATATGGACTTGCAAAAAAAACACGGCTAATATATTCAGTCAATATAGCTATATACAAATAATTTATAGTGCGTTGTTAATTATCAAACAAAAATTTGACAAAAAAATACCTTTCGCGAGTGAAAGACGTGATAAAAACTATCAGTGCAAGTGAAAACTTTTCAATAACAATTTTATTTAAAAATATATGTGCAAGGGGAAGTTCAAAAAAATAAAATGCACCACAAATTGCCCCCGTATAAGCTGGCTAAAATCTTTTGTTATTAAAATAGAATTATTATATTTAGTTATTAATTTAATCCTATTGGTAAAACATTTTTCTCACAACAAAAACAAACAACCTTAATAGTTTTGTGAATAATTTCTTGACGTTTTGCGTCAGTTGCAGTTTTCAAGTAACACAAACACAATCACACAAAAATAAAATCGGTTCTTTTACGAAATACGAATTCCTTTCAATTGACAGAAAAAATTCGATTCTGTTTAGATAAAATTCGATTCTGTTTAGAAAAAAACTCGATTTCGTTGTTGAAAGGAATTCGCCATAAGTGTGATGAATTTCGAAATTTTTTTTGGGGATAGGGATGGCTGTGTTCAGAGTTTATGTTTAAATTTTTTTGTGGGAAAAGGATGAATTCACGAATTTTAATGTCAGGAAAAAAATTAAAGCATCTTCTTTTTGAACAAAAACTGAAGGCCATAAAATATATTGTACCTATATTTTAAAGTATTAAAAATATGCTGACACTTTAAGAAACGAAAAAACCTCTTAAATTTGAGTGTTGGCAAAGCAGTCTCCAAATGGTTTACTGAAGCCAGGAATAAAAACCTCTCAATTTCAGCATACAAATTTGTATGTACGATATTTTTTTCAATTAGAAATATCATTGTTCAAAAAACACGCTGGATCGTTTTTTTAAATGTAATTCACGAGATTGAAATTTTGTATGAATCATACAATGAAAAAAAAAAAACGTCAACGAATGATTACTGATTTTTTTTAAGCTTCTATTAATAAAAAAATAATTTCCTTCTTTTTAATACTCCATTTACTAAAATAAAACAGTAAAACTAAAAATTTTGTCTCATTTCTTTAAATCGAAGTTTCTATAACTCGGAAGTTTCACTGTACACTATGTAACAGTTTCGCAAAAATGTTGCACGTTGGTACGGTAATTTTATCGTGTATTTGTACTTGAAATTTTCAGTCCCTGAACATGCCACCTCCACTGGGCATGAACGATACTTGGATTATGAACATGTCTAAAAAAAAAAACAATGGAGGCACTTAAATCGATGACATGTTGTGACATAATCCATAACAATCAGATTATGGATTGGATTGTAGTTATGATGTTGGATATCGTTCATATCCAATGGAGGCGGGATGTTAAGGCTCGGTCACACAGAAAGCGGTCTGGCAGTGCGGGCAGAATTCTAGTTGACCGACGCGTTCTGTGATGTCAAATAGAACGCGGCGGGTAACATTCGGCGTTCCAGTTTTTCCTATAATTTCTTCGGGAACACAATGGTTGCTCTTCACCTAAAATGAAAATAAGAAATGAAAAACATACATTTGTTGGATGTATTCTGACACGCTATTTCCTCTTACGTCTTTATATTACTTAAATTTTCTGACACACACCTTTTAAAGTGTGCTCGGCGCGTTCTTTGTAAAAATCTACAACTTGAAATTGCCCGTCGCGTTTTCTCCTGGATCGCACGGTATGGCTTTACACAACAAAGAGAACGCGACGGGCAAAATCATTGTCAGCACCGCCTGACCACGCTCTATTTGACCAGGCCTTAAATGTATTAAATAAAGTATTTCGTAAACGTGACAATTTAGGTACACTGCAAAAACTGTAAGATCACCCTTGCCCAATCTACTGGCTGTAGACTAATTTTTTCTATAGACAAAAATTAAAAAAAAAAACACACCAATAAAAATAAAAAATACATAATGTACGTACATGGGTGCACAAATTAACATACATACACAGTACACACATCATTTTTGATTTCCCCGTAATCATGGTATATATTATATTATTTACTAAAACAAATAATATACTATACTGACATGCTTTAACCATTAAAATGTGAAATATTTCTCTTAATAATTTATTTTAAAAATACCACGACCTGCTTATCTAAAATGATGATTTATGATACACTTCATAAACATATCACATAAATCAATAAAAAATGCCCACCAAAAATTTGTACACAAATTTATTTATGCGTCAACGAACTCACAAAAAAATACTGTATAACAGCTGAGGAATTCATTTAAATTTTAAATTGTGATAATGATAAGATATCTCCCGAGTGAATACATGCTTTGTCATTAAGCGGCTTATTTCAAAGGTTGTGTGGAATTGAAGTGCAAAGCTTTTAACACTCTTAAATACATTATCCCTCACACACTTTCTGTTTTTTTTGCAATGCACCAATCATGGAAATGAAAGGGAAAACTATAAAAAAATGCAGCATAGTGACAAGTATTACAGTGATAATATGTCAAAAGTACCATTCGTTTTAATGACATTTCATTAAAATTGTACTAAAGTGGTTTTGTTATATGTAAACAAGAAAGAAGTGTCAAATGATATTTTAGTTAAGAGTGTTGTGTCAGTAAAAAGTAGTTTGCATTAACTGACATACTTGAACGTGTTATATTTTTTTTTTAATTTTAAGATTTAAAATAAATGAATCAAGATAAGTAATATAATTCCAAATAAAGTAACCGAGATAATACGAAGCTACCTGTTTTTGATTGTCAAGTTTGATATACATAACTTCCCATAATATTATTACTTCAGTGTTAAGGCAGAAACACACTTATCTCGTGTGGTGTATTGGGGAGTGGTGTGTCGCTATAGCCATGTTCCTTTGGAGGTGCGAACTACTCATCAGTAGATCCAAACGATAATCTAGTACTCCCAACTACTCGTGCTGTCATGGCGAATAAATGCGATTTGTAGGGAAATTAATTCTGTGCGTTCCATTGAAAATGGCTAGCAAAGTACTCGTGAGCTTCGTTACCTCCAAAGGAACACGGTTTATATGTATTTCATATCCACTGAGCCCTATATTTGCCTTGTGTGAAGTGTGATATGCTGTGGAGTGGTGATGTGTGGTGTCAGAATTCTTGTTCTGATTGCGCCATACCACGCTATATATCGCAGACATATTTTTCTGTAAGTGGGAAAGAGAACACAGTCTTCGCTAAAAGGGATAATTTAATACTAAAAACAAAATAATAGTTTGATTGGTGTGCACAGTCAGCAACACAACATACACCACTCCGCACGACACTACACGAGATGAGTAGTGTGGATCCTGTTTTAGGTATACTTACCACTTAATACTAGGCCTAATCATAATTATTTTAACGGTAAACGTTGACAACACCGCTAATGTTAGACAAACAGATCCTCTTGACAGCGTAATTGACACTTGCTTCTATTCGTTTACTGCTCAAACTGCTAAATTCTGCCAATTTTAGTCCAAAGTTCTGTCAAAGTTCCTATAAAAATAAAGACTTAAATCGGTAGTTTTGGGAAATTAATGAGTAGAACAATTATTTTTTCAAACAAACTTCCCCACCAAACTTTAAATATACATTTTTATTTTTAATTTTAACAACATTTCTCGTAAAACATGGACTTGGTCATATACTATATAATACTACGTTTCCACCGACCACTAAATCGAGATTTGATAAGATTTGTCCATAATCTTCTTTAAATCTCAAAGATTTACCATACAAACTTAAACTTAGTAGATTTCAAATAAATCTTGTTTATTATTCTTATGGCCGAAATTTTATAAATCGAACAAATCTTTTTATGTCACGCTGAACACATTCATTGGAAAATCCAACCTTTTTTGCTTCCTTTGACAAACATGAAATTTTTTGTCTCACTTCAACATTTGCAGGTACTGTCAAAGTGGTGGAAACACTTCATAAATTTATTTAATCTAAACTGAGATAAACCTTCGGTAGAAACCTATAGTATAAGATAACTTTTCTTTTCTGCCCATAATTCAAGTAATAGGAACCATCGTCCTGGCTTTCCTTCAATTTTATCTTATTGTTTTCGTTTTGTCTTCCATTTTCTGAAAATAAAAACAATTATTTATATTTATATTTATGAAAAATAACTTAATACACTAAACATACATTTAATAAGATCTTTTCTTTTACCATACAAATTTGTCTCATAATGATTCTTCATATAGCCAATGGTTTTACAAATCGAACTAACCTATATTACATCACCCTGAACGGATTCATTGGAAAATCGAATTTTTGTTTACTTCTTTTCACATACATGAATATTACTGTCTCACTTCAACTTTATAAGACAAAATGATACACCATTACATATTTGCATTTTGAAAGGTACTATCAAAATTAATCTACTTTTTAATCCTTTTGTACTAAATAGATTTATTTTAATTAATCTTCGATGGAATCGCAGTGTAAATCACATTAAATAATTTGTAGAAACTGTCAGATTTAGAACCAAAAGAGAACAGACCTAATATGACCAACTTCTTAAAGCCTGGCCAAACAGAGTGAGGTCTTGCGTTCTTTATCGCGTACTTTTCTTGCTTATGCATTGTTAACCGCACTGGCGGGGCGCATTCTGTTTGACTAGCCCTTCAGTGCAGAAAATAGTTTGACAGTTTATGCAATACAGAAAATGAAACAAGAAATTCAAATAGGATTTTTTTCAGAACTGCTTTAACGACTTTTATTTTAAAGTGAAATACCTACTATAAAACTTATTCCTTGAAATTCGAAACTATGGTCTTACCTCGTTTCTTTTTTTTCGTCTTTCAATTATTTTCAAAAGAGTGGAAAAACATTACCTACTTCTACTTCTAGTCAAAGGTTTTCACTTGAAAAGCAACGAAGTATAATTTCCGAAAGTACCTCGATTAACGTCAATGGAAAAAGTCATTAGTTAAAGTTGTACCTACATTATTTCTATACAGCTAATAGCATTATTCTCTTTGCTTGTGGCAAAAGTACATAACTATAATAATATATAGAGGTATACCTGGAACGTACATATTTTTCTATTCAAAAGATTCCCACCCTGAAAGCATGAAAACAAAATTTTGTAATGAAAAGCACCTGTTCCGAGGAAAGACCAAACACAAAATTATAAAATGCTTAAAAATACAGTCTTTTCATAGAGAAAGTGAAACGTTTCAGCGCAAACTTTTCATTATGGTTTGCCTTTTCGAATTACATAGATTAAACAAATTAATTTCTTTCTCAAATAAAATTTAAGCATCCAATTTTATTTCAACGATGAAGTCAAAATTTGACCTGCAAACTATGTTTACTTGTACAAACAAAAATAAAGAACTTTGTTACAAGGGCTTCTTCATCCCCATGGTCCATGATGGGGGCGGCGCGCGGAAAGAAAAAATACTTATTTCCCTAAAGAGTATGTGCAGGCTGATTCAGAGGCAAGATATCTACTTTTTCACTTAAGCTAAGGCCCTATTGTTGTTATTGTAGTCCTCACCAATGACGCTAGCTTGTGTGTTTTTTTTTTGTTTTTGTATTTTTAAATGCTTTATTCTTTATTCATGATCCAGAAAAGAAATGCTTCTATGGTGAATATAAAACTCGTACATCGTTTATCCCGTCGCATGGTGTTTCGAGCGTGGAATTCAAAATGATTCTCCACTTTCCTCCCCATGGTTTTGTGTTGCAGTCGTTACTTTATTTTAAAATTTTCGTTTGGATAGCCACATTCATTTATTAAATTGTGAATGGAGAAGATGCTGCTCCAGCACGTCCACCGAATCATGGTTTCGGTTTGGTTTCACGGTCGGATTAAAAGTTATTTCACCGTACAGCTCATGGTCTACTATACTGGAATATGAACATGGAAGCTCCGTTTTTGTGGTGTTTGGTGTACGACATGTAGGATTCGTCATATATCATATTTTATTTTTGGTTGTTGATAATATAGCTTTTGATATTCATGTGTGATGCTTGATTCATGTTCGTATGACGCAGATGCAGAGTTGTTGTTTGCATTTCTGAAATTGAATTTCAAAAAAATAACTGACACTTTCTAGTTATTGATGTCATATTGTCGGAAGATGCTATCTAAAAGCCCTAATCAAATTGTTAACGAGTCATTGTTTGCACGGTTTATTGTTTTAACATCTTTATTGACAACCCAGAGCTATAATTATATGAAGCTGGTTTAGAAAAAAATGTAATAGTTCTGCTTGAGGATTTTTTCCAATTCATTCAAGTATTAAACTTCACCGAAAAATACTTAGCGTGAAAACAAAATATAAAATCGAAGTATTTGTAAATATTTCAAAAGTTTCGAATAAGTGCAAAAAGCCTTGAAGAATAACAAATAACAATCAAACAGCGCCAGGTCTGGTGCCGATGATAACTCTTTAGGCATATTTATCATCTGTTTATGATGTCATGTTTGAGTAGGTATACCTATAAGAAGCCTACTCTGCGGACAAACATCAATTTTCTGTGTCAGTTGCATTAGATGCATTGAAGTTTAGCCGACTGATTGGCCGGATGGATGGGGGCAGTTAGATGTACATATGTACCTACTGCTATAGCTAGAGGGCGTATAAAGTGCGCTTTATATCTCAATAGGTCAGTATATCTGCCTAAGATAGCTAATCCGCCGGTCGTGCCGGTGCGTGTGGTGGTCGTATTGATTGAAAGAATGAAAAATGTTCGTTCTGCATACACATCTACATATATACAGACTCAATCCAGATGTGCGCCCGTGATATAAATGAGATAAACTATACATTCCGAAAATGTGTGCCAAGTCATCAAATTGAAGCGCTCCATGGGTGATCCAGATAATACAGTGGAGTACTTTATTATCTTGTTTTTTTTTTTTTTTTTTTTTGAAAAGTGAATGCGAATGATTTGTTTTCAACGTCAAGCAAGGAAATTGAAATTTCGCAGTGTGAAATGTACGAAATTAGTGAATAATGAAGCACAGCAATTTTCACGTTTCAATTGTGAAAGAGAGACAGACAAGTTGATGGGTTTTATACGTTCATTTAAATTTAGTCCAAGGTGAGTCGCTTGATTTGTTGGATGAAATGCTTTTTATTTTACTTTTTTTTTTAGTTTGATTAACAAGACATTTACATATATTTAAATTATTGCCGAAAGAGAAAATATTTTTTTATTTTTATTTCATATTTCGATATCTAAAAAAGACTCGAAAAAATAACAATAATGGATGCGTTCAATTTCGCAACTCAACTTGTTGGCCCGTATTGTAGCTGTCAGCAGAAATAGGGAACGGGCCAGCGTTACGCGGAATCGATTCGGTGCGCAGACAGTCGCAATCTTACTAACCACAGATTAGCCATATGAAGATGAGAATGTTTCGTACGTTTCACCCTCCAAAACCCATTTGTTTACATTGTTGTATTTGTAATTTCTTCCCGCGTCGATGAATAGATGTGAATTGCAACAACAATTTAACCGGTGTCTGAAGATCCTTACTGTCTATGTGTGAGGTTTTTATACACATATTCTTATTTTTTATCTGATATCTGACAGTTCAAGCTTGTAGGCAAATTAAAATGGCTGCCGGGGATTCTCATCTTCATGTGGCTAATCTGTGTTACTAACTTATTGTGAATCTTTCACAGATAACGCGCCTAGTATCCCGGTATTTAATAATACCGATTATTGGATGCCTTCATCTGCGCGGAGGCCATTGTAATTCTCATTCTTAATTGTTCTGTTATTGAGTTCAGCCGATTGTTCCTTTTTAACTAAAATCTAAAATTAACTTAAAATTACAAGTAAAAACTTAAATACAATACAACAAGTAAAAAAATAAAAAAAAAAAACCTAATGTAAAATAAATAAATCTAATAAAATAGAGAAAACAAAGATAAAAAGCAAGATTTTCTCTAGACGAAGCCAGGAGACATATGAGAACGAGCCTTTTTTGTGGCGCAACCCACTTTTTCAACTAAGGTTATTTTATTTGCTGCCAAAAGTAGTTTGTACTCTAATCACAACTGAAAAAAAAAACACTAATGAAAGAAAATTCGAAGAGAAAAAGAAAGATCTACAAAATGGCACGTTGGGCGCCATTTAAAAACTTTTTCTTTACTTAATCAGATTAATAAATAAAAATTGAAAAGAACAACAGCCTAGTAAAAACTCTCATCTCAACCATTCCTCCGTGACCTGTTGTTAGGCAGCAGGAATGGAGTGAACCCACAATTTTCTGCTGAATCTGAACGGCTAACATGAGGAGCACTTTTTCAACTAAATTAGTAAATTGTAGTAAATTTTTTCTTAAAAAAAAAATGTAAATATAATATTGAAAGAAATTATCCACAAAATTGCTCCTCAGCATTTTAAAAATAGTGTTAATAAATCGAGTTACTTTTCCTTTTGCATATTTAGAGCCGTTTGCCGATACGAAACATAAATAATGTTCTATGTAAAGGGTTTTCCAATAAGAGGTGTTATTTTGATATTCAAAGAAAAATGGCATTTTTTGAGATAAATGATCGGATGTTTATTTCATTATAAAGAGGAAGATATGCCGTTAATAATGGAACACCACATCAGCCAAATGGCCGCCATGACCACGCTTACAGGACCATATCCTTTTCATGAAATTCTACATAACCAAATCGCAAAGTGGCTGCCC
Organism: Leucozona laternaria; assembly: GCA_932273885.2. NCBI lineage: Eukaryota > Metazoa > Arthropoda > Insecta > Diptera > Syrphidae > Leucozona > Leucozona laternaria. The sequence continues at coordinate 127,993,759 of OW026367.1, read as the reverse complement.
TATGTCCTCGATAGCCTCACGAATTCCATCTTTGAGGTCTCGAATTTACGCTGGGCTGTTGGCGTAGACCTTATCTTTCACGTGGCCCCAAAGGAAGAAGTCGCAAGGTGGTAAATCACAAGATCTCGGTGGCCAATTGTGATCACCTCTTCGAGAGATAACACGGTCCGGAAACTTTTCCCGTAAAAGATCGATGGTTTCATTGCTTGTGTGGCACGTAGCGCCGTCTTGTTGAAAGTAAACTTTGTCCAGATCAATACCATCCAATTCCGGCCATAAAAAATCATTTATCATCTCTCGATAGCGCAATCCATTGACCGTAACTGTTGCTCCAGCTTCATTTTCCAATGACCCCGCCGGACCATAAACCGCACCAAACAGTCACGCGCTGAGGATGGAGAGGCTTTTCAACAATAACTCTTGGGTTTTCCGAGCCCCAGATGCGACAGTTTTGCTTGTTGACGTAGCCTCCGAGGTGGAAATGGGCCTCATCAGTAAAGATGATTTTTCGATGAAATTCCGGATCATTTTCATGCATTTCAAGGACCCAATCAGCAAAGACACGACGTTGTTGATGATCAGCCGGCTTGAGTTCTTGTGTTAACTGAACTTTATAAGCCTTAAGACCCAAGTCTTTATGCAAAATACGGTGTAACGACGTTTGTGAAATGCCTAATTCCAAAGAACGACGAGGAATGGACAAACCTGGGTTTTCTTCAACACTTTGGGCTACAACAGCAATTTTCTCAGTTGTTCTTGAGCGACGTGCACGGGTTTTATTCTTCACATCACTAACTTCTCCCAACAGCTCGAATTTGTCCACCAATTTCTGTATTGCGGTCCGACAAGGTGCTCCACGACGACCCAAAAATGTTTTAGTTTTACGAACCGTCTCTGCCAAATTTTCACCATTTTTTCAATGCGTTGTTGAAGCGTGTATCGTTCCATTTTTATTAATGGCGTAGTTTCTACTTGTCAAATGTCAAAAAATGACAGCTTCAAAGGTGACAGCTACCGAAATAGCGGGCTATTCAAAATAACAACTCTTATTGGAAAACCCTTTACTTAACCGCTTATGTTCTAATTTTTTCTCAGCGTAAACTGTTTTATGTTGAACGTAAATTCTTAAGTTTCTTTCAGTAAATGGGTATTCATGTCTTAAGGTCTAGTTTAATTGATTAAACGTCAAAAATTTGTTTAGTGGCTATCTTATAAAACAATCCGAATTTTTTGAATGCGGCTGTCACTTGTCATAAATTACATTAGCCAATTTTATCCCAGGTTTCTACTCCTGCTCCCTAACGGAGGACAATTTTAAAATTTCAAAAACCTCAACTGGCTAATTACAAAGAAATTTTTATGATCTATAAATTTGTCAAGAATTTTCTGAATTTTTGTACCGACAACTTCGAATAGGACAGTTAAATGATTTTTTATTTTATGCTGACAGGCAATTAAGTGCAGTTCAAGTGTTTGACACCAAAGTGACAAGCATGTCAAAATTCAGTGAAAAATTAATATCAATAAATCTGGCAATGAAAAAATAGACAAATTTATTATTATTAGGTATATATTTAGTTGATGATTGTGTCATTTGTGCATTATATTTGTAAAAATATTAATTTTTATATATGTATGTAGTATAAATCTCTGATTGATGGCTACTTTGCACCACTTAAATTTGTTTAGTTTTTGAATTTTCTGTAGTTTCAAATTCCTCCAATTCTATTTCTGTTAAAATTAAACTAAAATAAATTAACATATTTATCAGCCTTAAAGTATCTCTGGCATATGTGTATATTAATAGAAAACGACGCACGATGACATCAATGTGTAAACACACATGTTGAATTGTTTCATTATTTTATTTCATTGACTGCAGTGCAAAATTGTGTGATGTGTTATTATCACTCTGCCGGCAAATCTTCATAGATTCTTATATGAGAGAAATGACTATTTATGTTTGATTGAAAATTGCCAAATAAACACAACACTCCCTCACACACCAAATTACCATATACAATGCAATACAGTAGAAATACAGACACATCAGACAGTTCGGGTTCAGGCCAATTCAAATAAACTTAATTTGCAAATAGCTCACAACAATGTATTAAAGACTGGGTATATTATGTGTATGTTCCTTAGATACTGTATATCTTTTCATTTTTGGATAAACAAAAAATTGATTGTGAATTCAGTTCAAGAATTCTTGTTTGATATATCAGTTTTCATAACACACACTAAAGAAAATAAAGCTTCAATTTTAAAGAATCATAACAGAGAAATAGCATCGACATCGATTGGAAATATAAAGCACGAATACGTCGCATGCACTTGTTCTTTTCGAGGGTGAATCTTTTTTTCATAGCATCTACCAATAATGATGTTTAGCAAAAATTCTTAGGTCAATTTAACTCTGACTTAAGCTAAAGTTAGTTAATCCTGCAAATAAATCAAACTCGAGTTAACATAGAAGCCGTTAAGTTTTAACTTCTTAAACTCCTAGATGCTAGATGGCAAAAATCTATCGAAATTGAAGTTCGGCACTACAGAAATCAACGTTCTGCTACCGAAAACAAAATGGCGCCACCTCGCTTTCATAAATTTTTTGATATGCATCTGTCAGGAATGCCTTTTCAATTAATCCAGAGTTAGCTCACCAAATTAGTTGGTAAAACTTGGGAACTAAATTGACTTAGGTCCAGTATTTCAGTGCGAGATTAATTTTAAACTCGTGTTAACTCATCAATTTTGGTGATTTAACTCAAGATTAACTGAACAAATGCTTTTGATATTTTATCCACCGAGTTTGTTTAGTCGTTCCGCATGCATTCTCCACCGAAAAACTGCTTCCTAAGTTTACTGTGGGTTAATTTACTTCTAAAGTTAGCTAAGTCTGGTTTAACTCACCACTTAAAAACTGGTCCTAAGAAAAATGTTTCAGGAGTTAACTCGGGTTTAATTCCGAAACGAAATTATTTCTGAAAAACTAGGCCTTAGACCTTGTTGCATATAATATTGTTTAACACAACCTTAGTTCGCGAATATTTTTTGTCATACATTGAATCGAAACGAGCTGTCCAAGTCTTTTAGGTCCAGTTTTTCAGTTAACTGCGAGTTAAATGAGTGTTAGTTATTCCTGCAAATACTTTAATCCCGAGCTAACTCAAAAGAAGTTATTCAGAAAAGAATTAAATTAAACTCATAGTTGTCAAAAATCTATTGAAATCGAAGTGCGACAGTATAGAAATCAATGATTCGCTATCACATTCGAGATGGCGCCACTATGAAAAACACCCTTTCCGTAGTGTCGTGCCTCGATTTGAATAGGTTTTTGACACATTCAGCTAATCCAGAGTTAACTCATCAAAAAAGTTGATATAACTTGGGATTCAAATTGATTGAAAAACGTACTTGAGGAGTTAACTCGGCTTTAACCTCGAAACTAGGATAATCTCGCAATGAAAAAAACTTACCCTTAGACTGTTTTTGCTAATAATTTCGTCTGTTTTCTGGATAAAGATGAGTTATTTCTGACAGATGCTGAATTGTGCATGTCAAAAAAAAAACTAGCTACATCGAAATGTGGCACTATGGAATTAGAATTTTCTAGTCCTGTACTTCAATTTTGTTACAGCCATATTATTGACATGTTTCAAAACTTGTTAAATTACCAAACTAGTTTTATAGAAGTTTGGAGTCCCAATATTGAAAGGGTTTTATGAAATAAGAGATTTATCCAAAGCTAGATTTAAGTTTTCGAGTCTTAGGTGTTAAAATACTTTTGAATAATACCAATTTGAGCACCTCCAAACATCTATAAAACTAGTTTTGTCATGAAACTAGTTTTGAAACAAGTCAATAACATGGCTGTAAGTTTTTTGATTACTAGAAGTTAAAGTAAATCCTGTCCTCTGAAAAAAACTACTTATTTGTGATATATATATTTTGAACGTTATTTCTTTCAAGTTTGTTTTGTTTGTAGCCAAAAAGTAGAACGCAATTTTAATATAAGTTTTTTCTTACCTCTATTAATAAACAAATATTAATCAGTGAGCTTAGATGGAAATCTTATCAATATAACAAAACTGAAGTTAATTTATGTAAATTGACTAATTCACCAAAAAATGTAAACAAAAAAATAATACTCTTTGGTGACAACAAAATTCTTGTTGATTGTAGTAGATTTTTTGTTAAGATTTGTACTCAACCTGCATGTGCAGTTTATTTTATTTTAATAAGATATTTTAATTCGTGGATAAATTTTTGATCTACTTTGTAGTTAATTAGTGAATTAGTAGATAATTAAGAAAAGCATTTAGGTGTAATTTCTGTATGAAAATAACTTTATATTGTTTTCGAATCCAATACTTGCCGTGTAGACCAAAATAGAAGATAGACGGATTCAATAAATAGTATGTTTGGTGTTTGTTCAAAGTAGATTTTGTCTCCCTGAACTGGATTTGTGGGTTCGTGGCCTTTTAAATTCTACATATATGGGAACGTTAAATTTATTTGCAGAAATTATTAAACTATACTCCTACTAATACATTTATCCACATGTGGTTTGTTCGAAAACAAAACAGAAAACATTTTAATTTTTTTTTATTTGCTAATCCAATTCAAAATAATTTGAAAGTATTTATTGTTTATTTTTTTTTTCAGATACACTCAAACTTAAAATTCAAACATAAAAGTTCACACTGAAAACTTTGTGTGTTTTTTTTTTCGTTTCTTGGGGGGAAAAATGCTTTCTGATGCTTCATGGCTATTTTTATTGTTTTCTAATTGGTTGCTATCCTATCCATAGAAATAAGCAATTAGTTCTTTGAATGCGAAAAAAAACACTTGGGCTGATGTAAATTTTATTATTCGAGTGAAAGGTTGTAAACCCGATGTGTGGAGATTTTAATATTTGAAAAGAATAAAACTCTTAACTATCTCGCACTTAAAGCATTTTTTGCAATTAAAAGATATAAATATTTGTAAGAAATTCATTTTATTGCAAGTGTAAGTAGTAAAGAAGTTGTTCGATCAAAGTAAAATAGCGCGGTTTGTATAGTCTTAACTTATTTTTTAAGTTCGTTCTTCTGATCTTGACGGAAAAGACTTGTGACATTTTCCTTTCCATCCGAAGAAATATAAAACTTTTCCAAAATATCGCAATTTCTTGTTTTGATATCCAATGTTTCAAGATACATACATTTGTGTAGTGGTAGATTTATATAAGGTTTTCCCCGCCTTTCAACAGTTATAACTTTGGACTGCGATATCGCATAATCTTCAAAAATATAGCAAAACGTTTGAAATTTTGTGTCCTACGTTTTTATAATGAGAAAATTTACTTAATATTTTTAGGGAATGCGAAAAATAAAAGCTAAGACGAGAAATCAGTCTCCGATTAGTTCCCTCCAGGAAAAGTTTATCTTTCCTGTACTAGGTGAGTATATACATCAAGGGTTCGTCATCATCATCATCATCGGCTCGACAACCGGGGTCCGGTCCTGGCCTCCTTCAACAAGTCTCTCCACCCATCCCAGTCTCTCCAGCGCAAGCATGGTCTACCACGCTGTCGTCTACCATAGAATGTACCACAAATAACTTTCCGAGCAGGTTCCTCTTCGCTCATGCGAGCTAGGTGCCCTGCCCACCCGAGTCTACAGAGCTTAATTTTTGTCACGATATCTGCTTCAAGGTAGATTGCGTACAATTCATGATTGTACCGTCTCCGGAATCGTCCTTCCTCACATATGGGGCCAACAATTCTCCTTAAGACTTTTCTCTCGAACGCGGCTAAAACGTCGGAGTGCCTTTTGCTAAGCACCCAAGTCACGGATCCATATTTCAGTACTGGCAGGACCATGGTCCTGTACAGCAGCAGTTTTGAAGTTATGGTGAGATTTCTGGATTTGAAGAGCTTTGACAGACTATAGTAGGCTCTGTTGGATTTGGGTTATCATGGCTTAATTTGCTTTGTTGGAGATAGCCGAAAGTTAAAGTAGAATGTATCTACTAATTTCACGAGCATTCAGTTATTTTTTGGAAATTTTCTTATTCACTAAAACTTTATACTGTCGGCCTTGAATTTTGATAAATATTTCTTTATTTTTATTTAAGTTGTTTGAGACTTGTACTCGCACCTGCTGTGATATTGAATACGTCCATGAATCCTTATCTCATCATATTTTTACTCTAAAATGTTAATAACAAAATATACGGTACGAAAATGTAGAGGCATGAACTATACGCTCCATCGTCTATTTTTTTCAATTTTGCTTTAGCTTCGTACTTGGTCTCAAGTGTCAAGTCAAATAAAATAGATTTTTTCCTCGCATGTTTTTAGATACTGCTGTAATGTCCCTACATTTTTTCACATTATTGCTGCTGATTTCTATCCAGATAAAATTAAGTTGTTTGCAATCATTTGCAATCATATGCGTGACAGTTTTAAGCGTCTCATTTAAAACTTTATAAAAATGAAGATAAACCAAATAATGCCATCTGCGACTTATTCGTCACGGCATCATTTTTACACTTTTTCCCCCATTTTAAGCCATTAATCAGCTTAAAAGTGTGTATTTTTCTTCCCATCATCATGCCAAACATCACCATCACCATTTTTTCTTCAAAAAAAGAAAAAAGTATATCCCCGAATTAAATTCAAGATATGAAGGAAGACTAAGAACTGTCGCAAAATACAAGTCGTTCTGTCATTCCACGCGGGCTTTAATTAAACCCCTGGCCATACAAATACAAACACAAGAGAAATTCTTAAACTCGACTATATCTGCCACTACCACTCACTGTTGGTTGGGTGTTATAATCTTGAGAAGAGTTTGTCACCGGACCGAAAAAAGGGCCCCGCCAAGATGATATCATTAAGACAGATTACGTTGCAGATTTTCGTCTTGGTTCCATTGCGTCCAACGGACCATGGAGATGGAGACTCTTCCTGATTGCTCACGTGAATTTTCTCCATTCCCTCTGGTATGCTGTTTCATGCTTTGAAGTACATACTTGTCTTCTTATTTCTTATGGGATAAAATTGTTGATCGAGGTGTGAGTAAAGTGATTCTTTGCTTTCATAATAGGATACCTGATAGCTTTAGAGAAAAACGCTAAACATACCTAATATAAAAGGTTCAACTTGGTAAATAGCTATGGGTAAATTGATGTTTGTACCGTTTATATTGTTCCAAGGTGAGATAAATGTTTTTCAAGGTGTGACAAATTTGAATACAAAGATGCGGACAATAACAACAATAAAAAAATAAATATAATATTGTAACATATGTTTTCGTTAAAAAGTTGTTAAAGCAATGAATTCCCTGGGGGAAAACAGAGATCTGTTATAGTTGTTCAAATAGGCATAAAATGCCAAGAAGTCATAATATAAAAATAGCAAAAATATCGTTGGTTACCCCATACAGTCACATGTCAACTGATTGTGTTTGTTTTTTTTTTTTTTTTGTTTTGTTATTCAAATTGAGTGAGGTTAATCAAGATTAGCTTGTTAATTAAAAAAAAAGAAGTTTTATTAAACGCCTTCTGTATATAGTCTTAATGGTAATAATTAATCAGGTTTAGGCTTAGAAGCCCTCAATTTCCGGATCCGAATTGGATTTAAATGAATTTCGATGATTGATTGGTTAAAGAGACAAAAAGATAGACAATCACAGACAAATGTCAAATGAATTTGTGTCTGATACAACATGTGAACAATGAATTGATTCACTAATACTACGTTTTCAGCGAGCACTAAACTAAAGATCTGTCTTTTTTACAAATCGAACTAACCCATATATTACATCACCCTGAACGCATTCATTGGGAAAACAATTTTTTTTTTCGCTTTTTGACATATACATTAATATCATTTTGTTGCACTTCAACTTCATAAGAAAAAATGAAAAGGCATTTGGATTTTGAAAGGAATCGTCAAATTTAATCTCTTTTTAATCTGTTTGTGTTTATTTAATCTTATATGAGATAAATCTTTGGTGAAAACATAGAATAATGTATCAATACATTTACAACCATTTTATTCACTACTTTAAGGTCCAGTTTCACAGTCGACAGTTACTGAAATAAGCTGCACTTAAGTTTTCCATATTAGGACTTTAGACTAAGTTTCATAGCCAGCGTAAGTCCCTTAGGTCACCAACATCAGAGACTTAAGTGCCAATAGGTGGTAAGTGTGCACTGTGATATTGCGCCTTAATCTTTCACATTCTCCACTTAAGTGACACTTTTCTGACTGTGAAACTGGCCCTAAATCTTTTATTTGAACAAAAAAAAGGAAAACTGAATTCACTAATTAAATTATGAAAAAGATTTTGATCAATTTCAGATTAAGCTTAAAAAAATAAAAAATGAATCGCTATGCTGCCACAGTCAGAGCTCAGTGATGAATAAGAAATAATGAAAAAGGAAGAATTGAATTGACAAGTCGAACCGCACATTGGCCGCTTGCGGGCTTTCTTATTTACCTTGGTATTTGATTTTTGGTGTCTGAACGACCAAAACCGGATAGGTAACATTTGCTGTCAAAGTCAAAATAGCTAACAAAAGGGGAAACAATTGAGTTTTAAACGCGACAATTTAATACCCATTTAATTGCAAATCTCTTCTGTATCATCAATTATAGGCGTTTTTTGTTCTGAATATAGCTCTGACCAGAATCCGAGTATGACCAGCATGTTCTGAAAGTCCTCTGAACGATGCGTTTTCTGAGCATTCTGAACTATTTTTGAAACACACCTGAACACGTAGCTGTCAAAAAATGCTTGCGTTCAGCATTTAACTCTGTTTGCTCAGTTATTTTATTCTGAGCTCATAGAGGGCACTCTGAATACGCTCAGAACACGTTCAGAACGAAAAAAGAAACACAAATTTAAAGCTCTGAACACGCAGAGCGACAAAAGAAACACAATTTTTTGTTTGACAGTTCAGGTTCTGCTCTCAACTAAAAAAGAAAAACGCCTTATATGTACTCAACACCATTCCAAATGATACTGGTATACTCTAACTCTCATTTTTATACGAATAAATTCAGACGATAAAATAGCAGGTGATCTGTTCGGCAACCAATTCGTCTAAGATTCAAGATGGTTTTGTTGTCTAACGCAAATGGATTTAGATCCTGAAATCTATGATGTAGACTTCTTATGACCTACTTACGATTCACTACAAAAAACTGTCTTCTTTATTTTTTTCAATTTCAGCCGTTTTTGTACATTCCGACAAGATTTATCCTTAAATCTTATTTTCTTGAAATGTGTCGTGCCTATTTACTTATTCAAAACTTCATACACATCAAAATGCGGAGTTTAGTCTCCAGATTAACAGAATTTTCAAATGGCTTTCAATAAAAAAATACCCACGCCCTTACTTTTCTGCACTGACCCACACTTTCATCGTCATATGCAACTATTTACTTCCCGTTTCTTGATTTGATTAATCAAAACCTACAAAGAAGTCAATGAGGAGACTGCCTCCATAGTCGCAGTTCATTCTCGATGCCGGCCGACTGCAATACCACAGCAAACTAAATTTTTGTCACGACGACGACGACCATCAGCTTAAGAAAATGAAGCAGCCTACAATCGGCATACTCAACACACTCCCACTCGACGTCATTTGGCGAATATCACTCGCTTAAATCTTAATAGACACACTTCGCTGGTCAATTACTTAAGCCGCACCAAGTCACTTGGGGTTACTGTGTTACCCGAACAACGCTGCAAAATTCTTTCATTATCCAGCAGACACAGCAAACTGCATCAATAGATCTCATGTTTCTCGTGGCAGAAGTTCAGAAGTGCAAAAGTAATTCCCAAGCGAAATAATCGTCACATTGTACCCAGCCAGCGACCGAGTCCTCCTTTCTTTGGCAACCTATTCTGAATGCTTCTTAGATTAATCATAGAAATTTCTCCCATTTAATAGAAGCGGACACTCCTTTCAAGTACTAAAGCTAAGCCTCTGAGGCAAGACCAACGCGAAGACCGACGACTTTACCCATGCAAGACGATTCGCGCATTGCGATTAATTTAATAATAAGCGAACATCTTTATCTGTGTCCATGTCGCATAATCTGGAGGCATGTATATGTACATCAAGTGTGCTTCCAGCAGCATTGCATAACATGGAAATATATGCACATCGCTTGGACGCGAAACCCCAGCTGGTTATGGAAGCAATGATTGACAGAAGGATCACTGACACCGAATGAGCATGTTGCAAACATAATTGATTTAACTGCACGCGCACACAACGCTCGTGAGTCGCGAATTGATCTCAAAGCGCGCGAACTGCATTTCTCTATTTAGGCTGTCAGAAATTGCAGCTAAGTCGTGCGTGCATGCGTCGTCGTTGTCGCCGCGCCGCACAGTGGTTCGGTTTGTATGGGAGAGCGGAAAAAAGTCTGTTTTATCTGAACGGTTCAACGGATTTAAATGAAATTTGGCAAACATGTTTAGATTAGTCTTATACATGTTTGGTCAAAATTTGGTTGAAAAAAAATAATTAGAAACAAAGTTATTGACATTTTTCTAAAATTTGAGGGTTTTGATGTTTCTATGGGAGAGCGGAAAAAAAATCTGTAACATCTGAACTGCTTAACGGATTAAGATGAAATTTGATTCGCAATTTAAAATTAGTCTTATACACATTTGGTCAAAATTTGGTTGAAAAAAAATAATTAGAAACAAAGTTATTGACATTTTTCTAAAATTTGAGGGTTTTGATGTTTCTATGGGAGAACGGAAAAAAGTCTGTAAAATCTGAACTATTAAACGAATTTTAATTAAATTTGACACACATGTTAAGATTAGTCTTATACATGCTTGGTCAAAATTTGCTCAAGAAAAAATTATTAGAAAAAAAGTTTTTGACATTTTTATAAAATTTGAGGGATTTGATGTTATATTTAAATAATTTTTTTTTTAGTAAAATCTTAACTTTTTATTTTGAACAAAATATTATTATTAACTATGTATATTTTAATGTATTGAATTCACTTTATATGTTTGTTATTATATTTAACTTCACTTTCACTTATTGGTTGATCTAAGAGTAAAAATTTTTCTTACACACCTTGCACAAATGCTCAATAACTCAATACTGACTTTTTTTTTAATCCTTTATATATATAGATTTAAGTTAGAGATTTTATTCTAATAAGCCATTACTAATCCTTACAGGTAATAAAAAATTACGCAATACACAACAAAAACAAAGCAATAAAACTTAAAAAAAAAACACCTTTTTAATTTTTACCTGCCCTACTTTTAGCGAAAAATAAAAAAAAAATAAAGGATTATCCCTAATCCTTTTCTTTATTTTGTATTAAGCTCTATCATATCATTCAAAATATCATAAAACTATATTATTTTTCGTGTGTTGTTTTCATGATAATTGAGTTGAAAGTTGAAAAATTTTCCAGGCAGAAATAAATGGTTTCGCAAAAATCGAAATTCTCAGACCTGGGTCAATGTATTAATTTTGTTTTATTTTTAAAATAAAGTTTGACATTTTTTCTTAAAAAAATGGGCTTAATCAGTTCATTCTGACAATTAATACCGAAGAAATCAAACTTTTTGGTAAACACCACCGTCAAGACGGAGTTTTTTGAAATCCGATTTAGTGAAACATTTTTGAGCATAACTTCCACATCTGCACGTATCTGCAGCTGATTTTTTCTGTGCTTTAACATGAGTGTATGGAGCATATGGTGGCATACTTACTTTCTTGGTATCTTTTGGAGCTGTTTTTTTAAATCAAAAAGTTTAAAAAAAAAGCATTTTTTCTTAGTACTTAAGCTTCAGGCTACTTATAGAAGGTATCTTTTATAAATAATCAATATTTTTTTTTTATTTTTAGATAATTGAAAATAAACCAATTAAATTATTTAAGAAGCTAGAGAATTTATCTACAGGAACTTCGGAAAAAAACATCTCAAAATTTGTTGAAAATACAGTTCGCGATTTGAGTAAAATTATTTTTCAACTTTGAGGGCTTGTAAATCAGAACATACAATATATATGTTAAAAAATACTTTTAAATCATACGCTCGGGTTATCTAAGAGTACTTAAACATAAAGTTTAAAACGATAGACATGACTTTTTCAAAAGACTTTTTTCCGCTCTCGCACCACTGTGCGCCGCCGTTCGCCGTAGTCGTTTTGGTCACTGCTGAAGAGCTGACACACATGGAAATTTATTTATTGCATGGCGTACATATTGTCAATTTGTATAAATTAAGTTTTATGTTTGATGGCCGTCAAAGTATCCATTAAGTCTGACCGGCTTTTGAAAGTAAATTTTCCCATTCCCTGAAGATTAAAGCTATTGAGAGCGGATCTTTTGATTCTGCCAAGTAGATCGAATGAATAAATTTGAATTGCGAAGTAATTTTGCTGGGTATAGTTCGGTAATGCAGGGAGAGATCTTTTAATTTATTATTGACTTAAGATTTAGTGTCCTAAATTATGTTGTTAATTTAGTCATTAATTCGATATTATCTTTGGATGCATACCGTTTTAAACATGCTGTATTATAATTGATTTTTTTTTTCTTTTCAGGGCACATTTACGAGAACATTGATTTGATGTAAATTTAAAGTGAGTATTTATTTGATTTTTATTAGCTTATGTGCACTTTTTTTCACTTTTAATTATATTGGAGAAAGTTTTTTCAGTGTTATTTTGAGTGACAAAGATAAAGCACAGATGTCACAAAAGAAAACGTCAAAAAAAATCTTTGTTTTTAAAACAATTTAGAAATCCTACCTTTCCTGGCCATCTCTTTCTCACCAAGAAGTGGGATAAGTGAGATAATGTACAGAGACTTCAAAAATTGGGAAGAGACAATGTGCGCGTTCAGCGCACATCTGAATTTTCCTAATTATGAATTTTTGGAGCTTCTGATTGGCCAGCTTTCATAAAAAGTTCTGAAAATTCAGATGACATCTAACTTTTTATGACAGCTGGCCAATCAGAAGCTCTAAAAATTCAGATAGGCGTTGAACGCACCCAATGTGAACACCGCGTCATGTAAAGGGAGATTTCCATAGTGTCGCTCTTTATTTCAATAGTGTTTTTAGACACATCTGTCATCTGAAATTTCTATTCAGCTAATCCAGAGTTACCGCACCACATTCGTAGAATTATATCGGAATCAAAATTGACTGAAAAAAATGTTCCAAGAGCTAACTTTGGTTTAACTCCGATATTCGTTTTCGATTGGAATTTCACTTTAATTTTTTTGTAATTTCAAAGCCTATTTTCAATGCACTACGGTTTCTAAAACTAAAATTTTGAATTTTAATTATAAATTTTCAAATAAACAAATCAACAGAGTAAAAATATTTATTTTTTAACTCATACTCTTATATTTCCAATATCTGAACAAGTCATAAATCATCTTGAACCATCTCCAAAGACAGGCTAAAATCTATGGCCCAATGTTTTTTGTGCCATTCATCATACGAATATATCTAGATATAATATTGGAAGCAGTAAATTTTCTCTTTTAACTGAGAACAGAGATAAAACCAAGTCACGAGGGAAGAGAAACATTTACCTTTACATACTTAGCCTCTCAAAGTTTTATAAGTTCAATAATACTTAACGTCTTTTCACAAGGACAACATGAAACAAGGATCATTTTACACACACATAGCTATACACATTCATAAAATGTTATGTTTCCCAGAACACAAGAAAATAAAAAAGAAACAAAATCGTTTCAACTTTCCATCCATTCCCTGCATTTGAGTTACAGTATAACCACACTTAAATCGTAACATCCTTTAGCCTTCAACTGGAACGTGTATCTATGTTTAAGCCAGGCCAAAAATATACAATATCAGACTTTCTTATGCTGTGGTGTCACGCGCAAAGCATATAATGTTGACACAAAAATGAACAAGCAACTGAATCGCGCTCTGTTTATAAATGAAGTAGAAACAAAGAAAAAAAAATATAAACGAATTAGTCTAGTGTATAATTTTGAACAAATTCTTGTAACTTATATCCATCTTTTGTGTGGAGGATTCAAATCCTTCAAAAGTGTAATGTTATATAAAAAAAAAATAAATGTTCTACAGGGTCGTACATACATGCTCGATTTATGGCAAATAAATTAAAAAAGACGATACATCTTGAAGTCAATTTTTTTGTTCATGAATCATGAATAGAGATATGACATTTCACTATTGCCATTCAAAATGTACGCACTTGTGTGTTCGACCTTAACTTTCATTGCGTTTGTTCTTTAAACTTTTCGCTGAATGTCATCTGACATTTTTTCTTCCCTATCTTTTTGAACCTCGCTATAACTCTGTATTTCCGTTTTACTATATGATTTTATTTTTTTCCAAATACCAGAATAGAATATTCCCAGGAACCCATAACTTGTCTTTCTAACAAGCACACTTTTTTCATCATCGCATACAATATAAGTACATACTAAAACACAAAACCATTCACTTGAAATCATCATACTGCCACCCACTCTCCACTCGCTCGCACTTTCACTTAAGCTGCTGATGTTATAAATCAACGGATTCAAGAAGCACTTACTACTACCCTCACACCCAGCTGCACCCTACCAGTTAACCTTGAATTTTAGGAGGAAGCAAGATACACGCCAAAAAAAAAGATACAAAAATTAAAGATATTCCTATCCTACTAACCCACATAAATTTTATTCTTACGTGTTCAATGTTCACGTGTTTGTTGCAGGAATGGAATTGTGTTTTTATTTTTTTCTGTTTCGCATTTTGTTCGTATCTTTTTTCTTGTACCCTATTCAACAAAATATATTGTTCGTGAATCATGAGGTTTTTTTTTTTTTGTTCTCTACCTGTTATATTTATATCTACTTTTTTCTCCTGATGTTAATAAATGCATGGAACATTAAGGTTGAAAAAGTATCTACAGTTTGCATGAAAGAACTTAAGTTTATAAAAATATCTGTTTTTTTTTTTGGGAATTTTATTTTTAAAGATAGCGGTAGAAATTGGCCCGGTGATATCAGCTGAGTTGAGATGTTTCTGTTTTTTTTTTTTTGAAAAACTGTGTATTTTTTTTTCGAAAAAATGCATATTTTTTGTTGTATTATTTATATTAATTTATTATGATAATATTTATCACTAATGGGATGTCCAAGGTTAAAAATTAAATGCAAATGTCAAAATAATATTCGCATATATGTAGATAATGTACATATTAAGATTATCACTCGAATTTATTTTTAATATTCATTTAATTTATGTAGTGATTTTTAGAAATCTGTTTTTTTATTTGTTTATAATTTATTTTCTGCATTAGTTGATGGTTTTTTTTATAGTATTTTGTGATTCTTCTCAAAGAATATTTATTGAATAAAAACAATTTAATCAGACTTTTAGTCCACAACCTACACAAGTGTGCGATAGAAATAAAATGTTAATTTTAGATATATGTATTATTTTTTTTCAGTTTTAATAAGATATTTGATGAGATGAGAAGACTTGTCAGTAAATCTTGCGGAGATAAAAATTACCTCAAATTGCACTATTGGCTTGTAGAATATACATCATGGCATGTGTTGTGTGGGTCACCAGCACCTTTCAGTTGGAAGCACATATGCATATCGTCAGTATCCATGTCCTGGATTAGTTGGATTTTATACAAGTTCCAACGCCAAATTCACTTTGTTGAAATGGCAAAAAGTAAGTTCCTGTACACAACGAGAAATTGCCATGACTGGAGTGTTCTCGTACACTTTTACGCACAACAGCGATATGTTTTCAGCAGATATTGATGCGTATCGATGCGACGTACAAAAATGTCGTATCATTATTAATCGAACCAGAGACATTAAATAGTTGACTCGACAGAATAGTTGTGACGAGGATACAAATCACGTAATGTGCGGACCGTTTCTCGAACGGAGCATACTTGATTTCGAAAACAAGATTTCATGATGGAGCTCTTCCAAGATTTGTCTCTGTCTTTTCTCTTTCTAAATTCACATTTAAAAAACAAACAAAATATAGTCCCTGGTTGGAAAATATTTATATGCTCTTTTCAGCGTTAAACATTTTTTTGATTATTTTTTTGTATTTGGAAGTGAAAACTTAAATTTGCGATCGAATTACTTATTAATTAGTGTTTAAACATTTTAGTGAACATCTGTGTTTGATACAAAAAACTAATTTTATTACCTATATATCAATCGCTATTTATTAAACACCTGACTTTTTGGCTCACCTTCGTGCCTTCGTGCCTTTGGGATTTGGTTTTGTTTTCCAACCAGGGAGTGCTGTCAGATTGTTATTTTTTTTTTACAAATTTCAGACTGACACTTCTGACATTTGGTGGCAGAAGTCCATTAGCACATATTGTTCAACAATATGACCGTCCATGGAGAATTGTCGCCATACACTTCTGAACTATTCACAACAAATATGATAAATGTTGGTTTAACAACAAGAAAAACCTGTTGAATAAATATTTAAGCTAATTTTTGCAATCGAATACTTGTAAATTGTTTTTATCGCATTTCACTCTAGAAATATCAATTTTTTAAATAACCTTTCCAACACAAAAAAAAATTGAAAGCAGATGCCAATTTCATTTTTACCCCATTGCACCCTATAAATGCCAATTTTCTGAAGAAAATCCCTAACGCCATCCTCTAAAAAACAACCTTTCAAAAGCCAAAAGAATTTCTTCGATCGGACAGTTTTTTTATGTTTCAGCCTTCAAATTACAATATTTGAAAAAGAATATCGCCAAAGCTATTTCCCAAGAAAAACCTTTTTGAACAAAAAAAAAAGAATTTCCTAAATCGGATTTTTTTTTTAATATTTATCCGATTTCACGCTACAATTATTAAGATTATGAAAAAGAATATCCTTAAAGCCAAAAAAAGAATTGCTTAAATCAGAATTTTGTTTATGTTTATCCCATTTCACCCTAAAAATATTAGAATTTTAAAAAAGAATATCCCTAAAGCCAAAAACTAATTTCTTAAATCGGACAATGTTTTATTTTTACCCCATTTCACTATTCAATTATTAAAATTTTCAGCCATTTCCTAAAAAAAAAACCTTTCAAACAAAAAACGAAATAACGAAAATTATTTTATGATGACTCCATTTCACCCTACAAATAACAAAAATTGAAAAAGAATATCAAAAAAGCCATTACATAACCACTTACAGCGCCACCTGTTGAACGGACATTGAATTGAACTGAACAGAAAAACGGAATAGTTGCCTACAGCGCTACCTGTTGAGAATTTTCGAACTTTTTTTTTCCTAAACCATCGTGAAGCAATTACAAACAAACCCACAGAAGGAAATATCCAATTTGGTCCAGTAGATTTCAAGTTCTAAGCATCCGAACACACCACGATCCCTGTTTATATATTTAGATATTCAAAATGTCTCCAACGAAATAATTGTGTAAATTCTCAATTTTTCACGAAAATCTATAATGAAAAATCAGGAGTTTTTTTTTCATATAATATTGGGTTTTGTTGTAATTTCTATTTCTAATACTACGGTTTCTTTACGGCAAATGAGGTTATTTTTTTGAAAATATCCAAATTCGATTCCACATCATCATCTCATTTGCCAAACAAATTCACATTTCAAAATGAGGCAATTTAACCAAATTTGCCCGACTGAACAACTAAAAATGTCTTCTCTTCCTAGCTCGTTGTTAAATTTGTCAAGGACAATTTTGTCATAGCTAAGAGGCATTCCACTGCTCATTATGTATGTCATGTCCAGGAGCTTGAAGAACATGTCTTTGGTTTTATCATCTTTCTTCACTGGATAAATTTTACTTCTGAAAAGTTTTTGACCAAACGCTCAATTTTCAAAAATGATAGATATCCCATATATATGAAGTTGCTCAAAATATTTATCAAAATTTGAAAAATTCAACCCCCATTGGTGTGTGAGGAACAGTAAAGTGATAGAGGTGACTTTTATCCGGAAGCGCAGTTCGCGTTTTTGAACAAAAACTACCGCTTCCCGAATGTCAAATTGTAATGGTAACATAGCAGAAAAGCTATTAAAGTAGATACCTTATTACATATACAACAATTGAAAATTCTTTTTAACAAAATTTTACCTTTAAACAGTCTTTCAATTCCGTATGTCAATACATTCATTAGAAATATTTTATTTAAACTTTAAAAAACTAATAACATAAATTGTGTTAAGCAATGACATTTTTATTTAACTGAACAGAATCTGTTAAATTAATGAAACGCAATTTGTCTGTTTAACTGTTGATAACATAATATTTATAATGAAAATAAAACAATGTGAAAATAACAGTTGCATGTAATGGAATATTTTATTAATTCTTTAGTACCTATAATCAATTTAATGATGTACGCACATCCGTCACACATATATGTATGTATTTTATTATTTGTTCGTTCATAAAATTAAAACATTGCAATATAATATGTGCATTGCTGATTTATTTCCCATTTAATTTGTATATACAAACATAACATATACATACATATATTTATAATGGTTCCCACTTCATTAAGATAATTGTAGGCCATGTATGGAGATTTTAAATTTATTCAAACAAAAAATATTTTGATTTATTTCCATCAAATGACCTACATCAACATGGTTTTTTGAATAAATTTAAAGTCTTATGGATGTTTAATTTGTAGCGAACTTTTGTACGTAAAATGTATATTTTGTTTTAATGAGAAAAGAGGATTATCCGATTTAATAACATACTGTTCTATTTTTGAAGGACGAACGGCAAATTATTATCAATGAACGAGTACGGACATAATAAACAGGAAAATATTATCGGAATCTTTATGTATGAAAAAAGTACGTATACGCCAGAGTGACCCAATAAAACAACAGAGCAAAATTAAGGTTAACTGGAATTCGGTATTGCTTGAGCTCGATTCTACATTACCAAAGTATTAGTATGAGGGTTGATAGGTATATGAGTCTTACACGTTTTTCTCGCAGTTTTCGGTGGAGAGTTAAAAATAACGATTTTGGTTTTAAATTTAGTTTTCTAGTATTATTTTTTAATTAAATTTTTTTTTTAAATAGAAAATGATGCTCTGTCATGTTATCTTCACCCAAAGACTTTAATCTTGACGTGCGACTAATATAACTGAAGATATTGCTTGGAATTAACTGTCCAGATCATTAATCCTAATACTGATGCGAAACGAAATTTGTCTGTGATCTCCAACAGGACAACAAAATCTCTCGCTGGAAAATTATCTGAATTCCATTATCTTGTTGGAGATTTCGGACAAATTACGTTTTGCATCAGACGGATATTCTGCTGTCACAATAAGCAAAAAGGGCGTAAGCGCCATAAATCAAAAATTGAATTTGAGGCATTTTTGGAAACCTTTAACAGCGTCTTATTTTTGTATGACAGACAAAAAAAATATATCCATCTGCAAAAGGCTCAAAATCACATGTGAAAATGGGCACATATTCATTTTCTGCCCTTGTCCTGAGCAAAAATGGCGTATCTGCCTTTTACTAAGTAAAAAGGGCACATATGCCAAAATGATCTGCCTATATGTGCCTTTTTTGCTTAGTAGTAGGGTACAGTCAATAGGGAAAAATCTGTAAATTTTTGGAAAGGATTTGTAATTTAATGTTGTGGGGTATATCAAGACAAATCTTAATCTTAGTTTTCGGGACAGAAAACCGTGCGGCAAGGGCAGGCATTTTTAAAAAGTCGTATATACGATTTTATCGGCTCCGCCATTAACCCTATAACGGATTTTTTTTTAAATGGATTTGTATGAAAAATTATTCTATAAATCGTATGTCTACAAACATTTTTGACAACAAAAAAATATTGGCAACAAACTGTCAAATTTATTACTTTAAAACGGTTTTTACCGTTTGTCTCGTCTTTCGTCGATCTGACTGAAAAAATGATTATTGTTATTAAGAAGACAATACTAAATTTCCTACATTTCTGTAAATATCAAGATTTTCTGAGCATTCAATACAACTAAGATATGAGCTTAAGAGCAATTATTTCCATCTTGTATCTAAGATACAAATAATAACACTGTTACAAAATTAAAAAAAAAATATTACATTTGAAGTGACCCTATACCTTCCACAATTTTGAACCGATTTTGATAAATGATAACTCATTCGATTCAGCATAAGAACTATATTGAAATTGAATATCCAAAAAAAATTTCAAAATTCAAAATGTAGCTTAAAACGCTCTTCTAAGTCCAAAAACGCGAAAAAATTGTGTAATTTTGTATTTAATTCAAAAATCTGCACACAATTTATAATATTATAAACATGAAAGTTTATATTTTTAAAAAGGACGGACAATCCTTTGTCTGTAAAAATTTCTAAAATTTGTCGAAAAATGACTGAGTAAAAATTGTTGAAGCCTGAAAACTTGAAAATACGGTTTTTAGACAGTAAATTTAAATTTAGATGGTCAATGAATTTTTCAAATGCCGTTATATGATGCAAAAAAGCTTGATATAGAGAAATGTAGGAGATTCAGTGGTCCGTTATATGGTCAATAGGAGCTGAGAAAATCGTATATACGATTTTTTCAAAATGGCTGAGCTTTTCACAAGGTTTTCGGTCAAAAAGGAAAGTGATATCTTACATAAAAACAGGCTTGATTTTCGGAAATGTCTTTCACGAAAACCAAACAGAAAAATGATTAATTTAATTTTCGTTAACTTTTATTGCTTTGTTTTTTTTTGAAAAAAAAAATTGTTCTATGTTCGCTAAGTTTTAGTTTTATACTCTGAATAAATCTATTTTTGTTGTTAAAAAAGTTAAAAAAAAAACGTGTTTCAACTTATTTAATTCCGCTTCATTAAAATTTAAAACAATGTTTTGTAGGTTTCTTAACTAAGCAAAAAAGGAGCATCTCCGTTTCTTAGGTGTTTTTACTATGCAAAAAGGGCGGAAGTCCATTTTCTCTAACAAATAACAAATCTCTCATAAAATAACAAATTTTTTATATTAACAAATCATTTTTTAAAATTAAAAAAAAAAAATAAATAATTTGAAGGTGGGAAAACCAAAAACACTTGAATGCATTAATCTCAAAAATAAAAAATGGAGAAACACCCTTTTTACTTGTGAAGGTAGTATAGATACTAGGCTTTCGTTAGAAGCTGAATCAAAACAATACCACGTTTTTATTTATTTTTAAATTATTTATTCACCATCTAAGTTCTTAAAAAAACACACTGTCTATTCTGAGAATTCCTAGAAATCATCAACCCACCTTTTTTTGGTAAAAATAATAATTTCCATGATTCAAGGTCACTGTCTCGCGCCCATCTCTGATGAAGAACTATAAATTACAAGTCATTTTTACTGTCAAAGTTTTTGATAAGTAATGATATTTAAAACAATTTTCGCTAACATTTCTCATAACAAACATATGTACATTTATTATCTGTATAGAGATCTAAATATTAATATATATTAATAATAAAAAAAATACAAATAAATTTATTTCCACATCAATTTTGCCGCTGTCAACCTTAACCCAGACAGCTTATAAATTCCAAAAGTCCCTTTTTATGTAAATCATTTATTCAAATGTATCTCTTCTCTATATATGTACTCGTATATCACAAGAATTGTAGAATTATTTATTACCTAATTTCTGGAACAAAATCAAAATCTTTTTTAGCCAGGCAAATTCCCTGCGGCCCATAATCATCATCATCATCACCATCATCATCATCAGCAGCAGCGCAACACAAGCGTGTATTTTAATTTACTACTAGCCAAATTCTTCTGTCGCCAATATCATCGTCTCTGTCTCTGCGCTTGAATTAGTATAGGGACAATAAATTTTAAATCATTCTATAGAGCGTTTCTCATCTACCGAAATAGCAGACAGAATATTATGAATTCAAGGTGAGTCCATTACACAGTCAACTGGAAAAGCTAGGTTGGCAGCACGGTTGACACACCGCATTATCCAGCTGGAGTATTCCCAAAACAAACAACAATAAAAAAAAAACAACAGAACTGTCATTATTTGGAATCCAAAATTAAATACCCCATCGTCATTGAATAATCTAAGTGTATTTACGACACCAACGTCGGCGTCGCTGTAGCCATCGCGTCGTCGGTCGCTGACGATGATGCCACCATGTCCCTGACCTTAGTTCAGCTCAATTCGATTGATCTTATACTGATTCAACTGCCTACATCCAACCAACATCGGATGGGAGGCACTCGAGTCTCGTGAGATAGAAGGTTAGTAGCTGGGGTGGATGCCAATTTCATTGGTCATACTTTACCTCAGAGATGCAGCTAAAGAGATTTATCTGCGGTTTATTTCGAGGAAGACATTTACAACACTCCATGTTTATATGTACGTGTACACTTGTCATTCTTTGAAGTTGGCAGGATTAGTGTTGTGGGTCTGCCTCCAATATCTGAGTCATTCAAAATTCTCCATGGCAATAAATTATGTCTCAAGTACCTGTCTCAGCTGGAGGATACAGCCATAAATAGTGCAGCAAAAATATCTATCTATACTCCCTACTTGGATGCATATTTCTGAAGTGGTAGATTGGGTAGGAGGAGGATACAATTATCTCACCAAGATAACGGTAGGAGAGAGGCATCAAGTTGATGGCTCATTTACTTAATTAGAACAACGAATATTTAATTTGATGTTAAATGTATTATAATACCCGATATGATGGACTGACTAACGATATGACGATGATGTTGATTATGTTGATGATGATGAGGATGACACTACTCTGGGGGCTTGGATGGGAGGAAATTGGATTGTTGAAACGGAAGATACTCTAAGAGGCGATCAGTGTGTGGGCGTTGGACCAAAACAATAATTATGCAAATCATTTTTTTTTTAACTGATCGTCTGAATCAATCTGAATCTGAAAAAAGGTGTTAGGTAAGTGGAATTTGAAATTGAGAAGGTTTTTAGAACCTGATTGTTAATGGAGGCACTTCTTAATGAAAATGACATTTTAAGTGAATTATGTTTATTTTGCAAAATAATACGAAACGAGATTTTTTAATCGATAAAGCTGCACAATTA
The DNA here is from genome assembly GCA_932273885.2 of Leucozona laternaria. Lineage (NCBI taxonomy): Eukaryota > Metazoa > Arthropoda > Insecta > Diptera > Syrphidae > Leucozona > Leucozona laternaria. The sequence continues at coordinate 127,970,654 of OW026367.1, read as the reverse complement.
TTTTGGCATTAAAACGGTTTTAATACCTGCTCTATGGGACAAATATTTGTTTGATGAGAGTAAAAAAATTTAAGTAATATTCAATTTCGAGGAAAAAGTCAGTAAAAAGTAGTTTCGACATATCGTCCGTTGGTCTGTGCGTCTGATGAACATTCAGTGTACCTACTTCGAGGTGGAACCTAAACGGGTGCACTCGTTTTTGCTTCAAATTTGATGCAAAGCAATTTTATGAGAAACGCAAGAGGAGAAATACGAATTTTCGTGTTAGATTATCTAGAACAGGTAGATAACATAAAACGATTTTTTTTTTTAGTTTTTTTTTTTTTTCAAAAACGGCTTTAACGATTTTGATAAGATTTCGTACCTGTGTAGATTCAATATTGATTATAATAAAACCGCAAGCTCGAGAGAAGAAGTCTTCGATTTTTTTTTTTATAGAAAATAAAGGTGAACCAACTGTTGGTTTCTCTTTTAAGAAGGTTATAAAAAACCCTATTCGATATTTTTTAACGTTTGTTTCTTTATAAAAAAGAGTAAGCTTTTCGATTAACTATGGAATATTATTTCATTCAAATGACTGCCTCCGTCAGATTGGCAGTAGACCATCCTGTCAACACAATTTGTTAATACATTTGCGATTGTTTCGGCACAGATTTTACGAAAAGCTTCAGAAGTTCCCGAATCATCGTGGATTGTTCGCATAGCATCAATATAATGACACCCCACATCCAAAACAACAATGGCTTCAAATGACAGCTCCATATGGCGGCCTAGCGCCATCATAAGAACTGTGTCACATGCAGCCCTGCTTTGTTAGACCAATAGCTCGTCCAAAGCCAAATTCTAAATTTCTGATGGTAATAAAAATCAATTCTCATGCCTCGGAAGCTCGCTCTTCACTAACTGTTACGTTTCATCCACCATGCATCGTCTAGATGTTTGTATTCAAAATAAACACTGTTTCGGCAACAGAGTCATTCAATTTACTTGAAAGTAACTTTGTAATATTTTTAAACGTTGTTCAAGCTTCAATCAAACCACTTTGTACTGCAGAAATAGATAACTGAGTTTCTGTAAATTATTTTAACTCATAAGAACTGTCAGTGTCAAAATATCATATGATTAAAAAAAAATCCAACAGATGGCTCACCTTATAAAGTATAACAACAATTTAAGTAAGTTTCTTACCAAAATGCAAAAAGGTAAAAACTAAAACACATGTTATATGGTCTGCTTGATGGAAATAAATAAATAAAACGGCATAACCTCGAAAATAATGCCCGTACAAGAAAAAAAAATTAAGTATATTCAAAAAAAGTGATAATTTTATTTCCAACAATTGTGGTCTTGACAATTCTTCAGAAAAAAAAAATTGCGTTTTCCAAAATGGCGGACGAAATGATAATGTTCACATTTGGCCAACTTTACCATTTTAAATATTCGTGATTTTTATTATTGTCAGAGTGCAACAATACGTCTCAGACTATTAAAGGTAAATAAAGATAATCTACATCTGGTTAAAAGATTAATTTTAAGATGTTAAAAACCAGAAAACAGCAAGTTTGTTAATCGTCAACCTTGCTTTCCTTCAAGTTTCTTAATCTTCAAACTTGCTTTGCTTTATACCTTCATGCCAGCTGTAGCCTCATTGTCACGAAACAATAATAAAGTGTGCACGTTGTATTGCACCTCCTCGTACTGAGTACTTCCATTAAAAAAAAACCATTAAAACCTACTTACTCTGAAAGTCTCCTTCTCACTCTTCTAACTTTTCAAATTAGTTAAATAAGTGATTATACTCGCCTCGTAATAGTAAATAAAATAAATGTGCATTAAAATAGCTTCTCAAAAATCGATTTAAAGTTCAACACCAACACGCGGAATACGTTTTTTCTCTCTCAGTTTCCGGTTGCCATATTGGATATCAAAACACAAAATCCCCTTTCGATGACGTTCCAGTGGGTTGTTTTAAATTTCACATTAAAGTCGACAGAGACACATCCGAGCGTGGGCTTACTGGATGTGGATGGGTAGGAAACTAGGAACGAGGAATTGTTGGAGTTGAAGCAGCAAAGAGCTTCGCATCGTGCATAAGGCTACGTCAGGATGTTTGGATATCGGTGATGGTAAATTCTATCAAATAACACATGTTTTAAATTCCTTAAATTTGTATTTCGATTAAGTGGTGTTATCGATTTTTCAGTCAACACGTTTTGCGCGTTCGATACACACCCACACACCCACATACTATATTCTCGAGCAGGTTATTTATAAAACTGCACGCATAAACCATTAATGCGTATTAGAGGACTCTGTATAGATGTCAGTTTTAATTTTCTATGGCCCCCTGGTTTAACGGTAAGGGTTAAGTTACGCCACTTATTTGCAAATTTAATGCTCAAGCAAAGATGATAATGATGATGATGGTTGGTAGTGTAGTAGAAAAGTGGTGGCGTTTGTGTAAATCACAGAAATTAAAATGCCATTAAACAAGGCAGGGTAAACTACGCGCTTTTCCAAAAGGTTCAAGTTCAAATTCAAAAGTAAAACACCACCTAGAAATCTTCATCACTTTGCTGGTGAGAAAAATTTAATTATGTACTTTTACTTTATGGTTTTATGAACGTAATTTAGCGGCTTACTCAAGAGCAGGTTGATCCTTGATGGCAGTGAGGGTTTTTTTGTTTTTGGTTTTTGTTTTGTTTTGTGGCTTGTCAGGGTAACAAAAGAGTCTTTTGTGGGCTATTTGTTGGATTAGTTTATCGTTTATTTTAGGTCTGTGTTTTTTGCGGATTTTACGGAGATGTAATCTTCAGGAATTAAGCTTTCTGAAAAAGAAAAAAAAATTGGATTATTTGTTAAAGCTACTTAAGTCAATTATAAGTCACCATAGATCTTTTTTTATAGATGTAAGGGTAGAAAGATAAAATATAAGTTATATTCTGATGTGCTGTGATATCAAATATTTTAAGATTTTTATAAAATGGTTTCTTGTGAGTGATTTTTGGGAACAATTTATGTCACTGAAATGTGCACTCAAAAAACTTCGCAGTTCGTAATAATTTTTTGAACTTTGATATAGTTGAAATTGTAGTAATTTCTCTTTTACAAATTTATTCTATTTTATTTTGTTTCATATGGAAATAAAAAGTGGCCTTGGGGTGGGATATTTCTTAGAAAAAAAAAAACAACTATGGATGTAGGTACCAGTTGTTGTTTTTTAAAGAAAGTATTTTTTTGCGATATTCCGACATATGTAGGTATGTACATATGTACATATTTAACAGTGTAAAACAGATGAAGATGTTTATAAGCCCGGATATCTATTTTTTTAAAGGTGAGCAAAATGCCACAAAAAATAACAAGGAAGCCGTTTGATAGGGGTTTTTGTGTGATAACACTTAAATTAATTATAAATATATAAATTTCTAGTAACTTATTACAACTCTTAACCATTCCTGTCTGCGTGTTGTCTCCAAAAGTCTCCAAAAAAAAAAACCGTAGGGTTTGCTTAAAAAGCTTATATTTCGATTTCTATGAATCCGATCGTCAAGATAAAAGTCCTGACTCTAAGGGGAAATGACAGAGTAGCATTTCTTATTTAAAAAAAAAAATAATTTCAGTGATAACTTCTGAAAAAAATTGTTAATATCGCTACCACAACAATTCCTCGTAATCAACTTTTGGTTATATTTACACATCCAAAATTTGTCGTCAGCTCTTAGTCTATAGGGTTTGCTTGATTTTTTTTTTATGGGAGAGGGCTTTATAAAAAGGGTTTCAAATAGGATTTGAAAGGCCTATCAAGCCTATTTCACAATGTGACGAGAAAATGAGACGTCAGCGTGACGAAAAGCTGCCAACTTCTGTGTGGTATAAATTCGATCTCCAATTCACAATACGACGAGCTTTTAAACGACAAAAACTCATTTTTGAAAAAAAAATCAAAATAACTAACAAAACTATTAAAACCTTTTTTTGTTAAATTAAATTGATCATGTCTTTCTTGAAAAATCTGCAAATTGCTTAGCAAAAAATGAAAATCGTCGTCACGTCGCGTCTTTTTTTCAATTTTTCGAACTCACGGCGGCATGACAGACGTATTATCGTTCAAATAGCCACGCTGCCGGTTGCGCTGGGCAGGGCAATCCACTAACTGTGTTGTGTGTCTAGTAGCAACGTCCTGTTGGAACCACATATCGTTCACATCCATATCATCAACAATTTAGGCTAAAAGAAGTTGGTTATCATCGATCGGTAGCGATCTCCGCAAGAAATGATGGCAATGCCATCTGCGATTTCGAAGAAGTACAAATTCTCACGTACAGCGGCGTTGCTTTCAGCAGATCTTGCATTTCACTGACGGTCAGGTCAACTTGAATTTGGTCATCAAACGTTGAATAGTCACCCCATGTATACCGTTAAATTGGCCTAATTCACGCGCATCGTTGCCACAAGAGATTTTAATAATAAAGCTAAATCATTAGCACATGTTACACCATGCTGTAACTTCCAATAGTAATTTGCCTTTTGTGTCTGAAAAATAAAATTAGCAACACATAAAACTAATTTTTTTAAACCAAAAAAACAGTAATTGATTATACTGACGGATAGCACTCTTAAACAAACTCTTTACTGTTGAATTATTTGCCATAATAAAAATGTCAGTAACACATCACTTATACAAAAATCTGGTAGATTTACAAAAGTAAGTAAATCTTTATTGTCATCTCCACGTGCCACTCCTACGTGATTCTTTTAAAAATAAAAAATATCTATTAGATTTTCTAAAGCAAAATGCATTTATACGAGTATATAATATATCACCGTCTATCCAGAAACTTCAGTGAAATCATTCATCACACTTGACTAAAAGCCACTGACAGACACTTTACCATCATAATGGCATTCATATTTACACAGAAATCATCCTCCATCTATGTCTGATTTGTACGACTAGGTATACATTATGCTGGTTGTTCACTCTCTAGACGAATGCAATCAAATTATTGCACTTCATATATCGCCGCATAGATGTCTCTTCATCAACGATGAATGTCAGTCAAGTATATGGGATACAGATATACAAGATGCACCATCAGGGAGAACATTATGTGAATAACGGTAATCACGGCTACAGGCAATTCTGCTCTGGATTTAGTGTTTTAAAAAGGGGAGTCCTCGTCGTGATTCAGTGTTCTCGTCGGTATAGAAGTGTATAAATTGAGTCCAACACACCACCATCATTGTTGCCCCTGTGGCCCAACAACATGACCAGGTCACGTTGTGGATTCGTTCTGCCTGGAAATATATTGCTTCCGTCTTCTGTGTTAACTTTTAATGTCGAACCAATCTGTTTTGGCTCAGTATTAAGGTTCAATCCATATTGACATGAAACACAAGAATTCTGTTGTTCTCAATCTAGGTGTCCACAAGAGGCTATAACATGAAAAAGGTGGAAACGCAGATAACTTTTATACAAAGGAGAATGGAGTAGGTAGGTTGTACAACTCAGGAGAACCATATTTATGAATGTTTATACACCATCATTGAGTGTGGCTGGAGAAATGAGCTCCTTGCTTTGAAGGTGGCTCACGATTGTCGAGAACACTCTCGTGGGTGTGCACAGTTTGTCAATGCTTCCGCCTTGCCTCGAAGATAATGATGTTTTGTCGTTTTTGTTACGTTTAACACACATGGTAATATAAGGAGCAAATAATGTGTGGAACAACTGTGACGCCTTCCATTTTTTTTTTTCTTTTTGTTTTTGTTTTTATTTGCTCTGATGATGATAACACAATGAAGGAAATCCTAAAAGTCAAACGCCATTAAATAAAATCAAGAAAATTCAATTTCCATTAGATGTGAATGGTGGAAAGAGGGAATATAAATTGAAGTGCTATCTTCATTGTTGCAGAAAGTTAGCTATTCCATTTGGATCCGGTTCATAGTTTAATTTAACTTTTTTTTTTAGCTGTTGTAGTGCTTTAGGTCCCCTTTTTGTAGGTATATAGTGAGATATAAGAAAGTCATGCTGTGAAGTAAAGAGATTCGGCAGCTGCTAATGGTTTCTATATGAAAGTGTAAGGAGAGTTAGATGAATGCACTATCGGCTTTAAGGTTCTTAAATTATTTGAAATGGATTTCTATTTGAAACGGCATTTACAAGTTTAGTGTGCTAAAGATTTTAAGACTATTTGTCTTGTCAAACGACTACGAGTAGGTAGTTCAATTTTATCTTTAGAATTACACACCTTTTTATAATAAAATGCTTAATTATCTTCTCAGAAATTAGTTCCCGAACTTGAATAACTTACTCATAAAATATTAACTTCTAATTCACGTTAAGTACCGAATCTTAACGAAAATCTACTACAATCAATAAAAACTCAATTGTCGCCACATAGAGGCTGATTACATGTTTCCTTTTTGTCTGTTGTTTCGTCTTTCATCATTTTGACAGATTGGGTGAGAGCGAGAGGTGTAGCAATGTAGAGGGAACGGAGCTAGTTTTCTATACCCCTTACCCAATCTGTCAAAAGAACGAAAGACGAATCAACCGAAAAAAGAATCGTGTAATCAGGCTCATACACTATGTCACGAAACGTCAACTTTTGCATATTTGGGCTTGTAAATAAAAATATACTAATATGTGTCAAGTGTCACTAACGTCTGTTTTTTGTTTGTAAGTGACTCTAGACATGCAAATTATAACAGTTTTGGTTTATAAAAGTATACTGTTTATGCGGCCCGCAAGGCCAGGGCCCACCGCCAGGGGGCATACTTCAGGCACCCAGAGTTTTTTTTTCAGGTCGCACGAAGCGCTTTATTGCACGGCCACTTTTAATGGCGAAAAACTGTTATAACTGTTATAAATTGGCATATCTTTAGTCTCATCCTTTTTGTTTATCTCTACTTTTGGCAAAAAATATTATAGGAAGGCATTTTTAACTTAATTACTCGTTAATCCTCATAATGCGGTGAATTTTGGTTTATTGATTAGATTTAACACTTAAAGATACGTGTTCATTTGAAAGTAAGAACACTGAGAGTACCTCTCAGGCCACTCTCGAGAGGAAACTCCCTAGTGAAAATGGTCTTGAGAATAGTTAGCGGCGGAGAGTTGACCTCATGGTATAAAGAACACAGTATAGTACACAGGTATGATATTACACTATGAATTTTTCTTGGGTGACAAAAATGCATACAGAATAAATAGAGGAACAAAAATAAATGTGAAGTGAATTACGTCACTCGGTGACAATATGCATGACAGAGATAGGATAAAAACATGAGCAATATCATACCAATCTACTCTATGTTATGCCTTCAGTTGACCTTTTACTTTTATGAAAGTACTCTCAAGAAATTATCTCTCAAAAATCTATAAGTGAACTATAGGGATATATATAGGGACTGGCACCTTAATTCATTGAATAAATACAATTCATGTTTGATTTGAAATTATGAGTTTATGGGTATAAATATTTTTTGTACGATATCGAAAAGTCTTTTTATTTCTTTACAAAGTAATATCAAACTTAAATGAACTTATGTGATCATTCATCAATATACTTAGCAATATAATTTTCAACCTTCAACTATACAGTAGGGTCATAACAATAAACCATAAGTAAAATAGGTATATTTAAAGAAAAAAATATATTCCATAGAAGTCACAAACGAAATACGATCAATTGAATGAAATCGTATCAATAGAGGGTCGATCGATTCGAACTGGAACTGTGGAATTCAAGTGCACTATCCTTTGTTATATTTCCCTCTGCCTACCTACTTATATTTTATTGATTTCTATCAAAACAAAAACAATGCAATTAATTCTGCACCAAAGCCCACTTCAGGCCAATTAAAAAATACCTTTCATTTAAATTGAGTTGGACAAGCAGTCAATCGTCGTTCGTCGACACAAATAAACAAATAGATTTCTTAGGTTTATCACGTTGATCTTTTGCCTCTATATATGTATTTGTATATGCAGCGCGTACACCATGTGCACTTGAATTCTGATTGAGTGACTGAGTGCCACCGATAATGATCTCTTTGTGCAGACATGTGGTCTACAGCTGAAACGCAACAACGGACTATGCGGATCCAAATTGAAGTACGATTACCAACAAGTACCTACATACATTGTTATATGTAGGTACTTTGAGTCTGAACAGAGCCTTAGAAACTTGTTTTGGCGGCTACCATGCATAAAACTCTACTCCATTGCGCATTGAAATGTATATGGATACAGTTTGAATGGGAATGGAATTCCATACGCACTGCAGCGCGTAACCAAAGCCCATTATCTCTCGATGGTTTTCAAGTTATTTGTCACATTTGACGTTGAATTCGAAACCTCAAAGTCGTAATTACAATCAATTATGCGAAAGATACGTAGATTACAACGACCGCAGGGTGTTTGGCCACTTCTTTGACATTGGCTCAACACACCATCGCAGCACGCACTATACGATTAATGCGGCGTGTTGTATAGCCACGCGTCGCGTCGTCGTCGTTTGTATCTGATTAGTTTTCTTAATTAAATGCTAAGCACTATGGGTTTGTTGGTAAATGATAAACTATTAACAGTAAAAAGTTAAAAAAAAATTAAAATAAAAACATTTTTTTTTATCATTTGGTTTGAATGAATAGTGAAACCGACGAACTTAAAGCAATAAGGACAGAAACAAGACTTAATTATCGGCTTTCAAACGGGCTCTCAATTCAAGATCAAACCTTGTTTGAATTCCAAAGAAAAAAAACTATTAAATCTATCCTACAAGTTTAGACATTAACATTTGAATCTTTAAACGGGATCATGTTTTTTTTCTTCTTAGAATCTTAATACATACATACATATGTATGTGTATGTACATTGAAATAGTTAAAAGCAAAATGGCTTAAAATTATCACATTTCTACATTAATATAGGAGGGTTCGCGCTAAAAACAAACCAATCATCAAGAAATAATTCACGTTTTAAGAACAAGTTGAAAGCCAAAGCGTAACATTCAAATTGATTTACTGCCTGTCACATCTGTCACTTAAAAAAACCCTGTTGCATTAATTTTTTCAAAACCCAATACCAACTCTAGCTTTATCTGTCATTTTGAATAAAAAACTACAAAGTACTTGTTTGACAAGTGTTTTTAATCGTAAAAGCTTTTAAAATTGCACAAGCCAATGGAAAAGTTATGTTGTGTGTGAACATTTTCAATTTAATTAATTAAAAAAAAAAATATAAAATTGAATAAAAACTCCTAAATTATAACAAGCTGAAACAACTTCTGAAGAGTGCCTAAGTATTTTAAAAAAGGTCAAATATCAAAATATTTATCAAGAAAGGTTTCTCTAAAATAGATTAATTTTTGTCCATTTTATCAATCCCTTTTATTTTGTATCACTTTAGTCTAGTTTTTACGAAATGCAAAAAATAACTCTTCACAATATTTATTTAAACTTTACTATTCATTAGCTATTAACTTTAATGGCATGTCGAACGTCTCGTCGAACGAAACTTCGTTTTGTCAGATTTTGTACATTTCAGAATTTTTAAATTACTTTATCCCGACAGAGACCGCTATTTTAGTTTAAACTCGCATTTGTTGTTGTTCAGGAATTAAATACATAAATTAAAAATAATTGACTTTTTGTTGTAATTAAACAACAAATACACATTTTTTATCACGAAACATTATGACATATCACACAGATTTTGATTTCACTTCGCATTGATGCATAAACTATTAGTCTTGATTTATCCATTAAACATACCTATACATTCTGATTAATTAATTTACCTTAACCAAAACTGAATTTAATCACAGTTCTGTTGACTTTGATTGACAAGATCAACATGCAAAACTTTATTGATAAGTAAGTACCTCCAACTTGCCAAAATTAACATAGTTTGCATGTCGTTGAGGGTTAATTAAAGTGATTTTCACAAGAAACATGCAGAATGCCATGTGATAATTGATAAATGTGTCATATTAAGATATAATAATGACATTGAATGACAACCACGAAAATAATTGTAAAGTGAAAAGAAGAATTTTTAAATCTAAATCCAATGATTCATTCTTGAAAGATCTGCATTTATACAGAGCGTATAGGTTGGGTCGAGACAAGAAAAAAAATCGTATAGGAGGGGGGTCTATTCCCCCCTCCGTTTATCCAGGAGGGGCAATTTTCTAAAAAAAAAAAATGACTTAAAACAGGAAAAATATTATTAAAAAACAAGGGTTACACCAACAATGCCATGATATACTTTTTTGTAAAGCCAGAAATCTCTTCTTTTATTGTGTTTTTAAAGAAAGTTGTTTTAGAGAATAGTTTTTGAAAAATTAATTTTCAAAGCTAAAATTTTGAAAAAAAAATATTTTTAGTGTCAATATTTGGCCCACAATTTACATAAATGTAGATCGATTTATAAATGCACTCTCTGCGATCGAAATAAAGTCAAAGCTTGTTTTCTGCTGCCACGAAGAGCTCAAGGTTCTTGGCTCGTAGCACAACGTTAGGCTCTGCTGGTTCCTGGCCATAATACGATGAGAAATCAGACGAGCTGGCACGAATTGGATCATCAATTGATCCTAGAAAGGCAGAACCAAACATATACGCACCAATCTGCTCCTTCAAACAGACTGTGGCAAAGAAAATTCTTGAGAAAACAAATATAAGATGGACCCAACTCGACTCTTGTGCGAATACCACATAACTTTGACAGTGTTTTGATAAATCACTGTACTATCTTGTAGGCAGAGTTACTGGACACAACCTGCTGAAGTACCTACCACAAGAAAAAACTAGGGCTCAGCACGTATGATTTATGTAGACGATGTGACGATGAAGAAGCACATGAAGACTTTTCCACTTCGTATGTCACTGCTCAACACTCTCGCAAATAAGAAATAAACACCAAGGACTTCTTAAATAACTTAGATTATTCATTAATGCCTCTAGATGGCTTTATAATCCATAAAAACTTAAAGGTTAACATATTAGGAGGGTCCAATCCTCCAGGGTATCACAAGGGATCTACAATCTACATTGATATAAGTGTGATAGGAATAAGAAAATTTGCGTTCTATGAATGCAGTTGACTACATATTTATATGTAGTCCCTTGTGTCTGCTGAGCGTACCCATTACCTCTGTTCGTTTTCTTCCCAAACCTGCCATTTTCTACCAGTTTTAGTCCGAAGTTCTGTCAAAGTCCATATACAAAATTAAATTGTACTAAAAATGGTAAAACTGGGTACTTTCGGACTAGGACGCGAACACACCTATTATGATACAACTCCATATGTCACTTTGACAGTTCAAAACTTGAAAAAGGTATGTTTGCTTAATTAATTAATTAAATTAATTCATTTCTCCAGGTTTCAGGAATCGCAGAGGTTTTCCTTTTCCTAAAAAAATAAATTCTCCAGTTTAACACCAAATGTTATAGGGTAGGTTATTACATTAACTCACAATAAAAATTTAATTAAACAATTCTTTAACTTAGCGTTAGGGTTAAATTGTATTCCAAGTGGAAACCTAAAATTTGAATCTCGGATAAAATTTAATTGAAATTTTGACCCAATTCCCACACGGCCTTGGTGTTGAAACAAAATATGAAAATCATTTTTAATCACATCAATTTGACAGTTGTCGTAAGGAATTCTTTCACACTTTCGATTTGACATTTTTGTTAATACTCATTACTCAGTGAGATAGTGTGAAAGGGCTTTAAACGGCATGGATAACTTTTCATATTTTGTATTTTTTTTTGTCTTTTAGCTGATAAGGAAAAAAGACTTAGAAGTGAGTAGATCAAAGCCACTGAGCGACACGGTGGTATAACGGTGATTCTATTTTAATACTTTTTTTTATTGAAGTAGAACATATTCTACAACTTATTAGCTTGAAAAGAGGAAAATGGTTTAAAATTATTATTATTATTATTTTAATTTATAATTTAATAATACTATCAAGGTAATAAATACTTTGAGTGTTTTGCCATTACAATAATTTGTTTCTGATTTTTTTGTCCTTGCAGATAATTTATCCCGCACCTACCATGGACTCGGGTAGTCTAACACCCTGCGGCAACCGCACATTTTTCTAAATGTAATTGTTTAAAAACTTAAATATCAGTAAAAACGGTTCATCAAAGAAAAGAGCCGGCATACAAATTTCTGCACAAGAGGGAAATCATCCAAATATTTTCAAAAAAAAAAAAAATCGGAACTAAAAACACAAAAATTACAAAATGAGCTTTTTAACAGCAGCATTCAATTTAGTCATATTAACAGTGTGTAAGTAGTTTTCCATTCTATGTTATGTCGTTTCTTGTCAAATAACGTTTTTCAATTTAATTTTTGTTTAATTAAATGAAACGATAAGTGATTGAAAATGGCAAGTCAACTCCCTGACAAAAAAGGATAAAATCCGCATTAAGGCTTAACATTTTTAAAATGTGCTTAAAACAATTTATTATTATTTCCTTTACAGTATTCACTGTTATTCAATCACAAGAATACATTCGCACTAAACGCCGCATGTATGCGATGTGCCCACCAACATTTCAACGAATCGGTTCCGAATGTTACACAATCTCAGATCAACCAGCCAGTTGGCTTGAGGCTCATTTTTACTGCAAGGACAAAAATAGTAAATTAGCAGAGCCAAACAAAAATTCAGATCGAAAGCTAAGAGCTTTCTTTCAGCGAATGGATCATGGTTAGTTATACAGAAAGCCTATAAATTTTGTACCTTATATGTATATTATTGTTTACAGATACTGATGAAATCTGGATTGGTGCAACATATGATAATAGCACAAATATTTGGCAGTGGAGTATTAGTGGAAAGAATTTGAGCTACGATGCTTTCAGCCGAGTCGAACCAAAGTAATGTTTATTTTTTAAACGTTTTTTTTCTTTCATTCAAACAAAACACTAAATATATAACATGTTAAGCCTTGAGAATAGTTTTTTATGAGAATTTATTGCAGGGCCAACAACTCTATGTACTATCACTGTGCCGTGCTTAATCCATCTTTAAAATACAGGTAAGCCAATATGTGACTTGTCTAAATTCAAATTCACCTACATTATTCATATACAAAAACACAAACAAAAAAGTGGACCCATGGGGTATTCCACTCAAACGTAAGACCATGGCAGGTTTGTAAATAAATACATATGTAGTGTGTTTCTAGGTGTCACATTGACACCTTTTTTTGCATGTATCATAAAGTTGACAATAAGAATCTCACATTTTTTTCAACACTCTTTTTGCTTTGATTGACAAAAGTGTCTAATTTAATACGATTCAATGAGAGTTGATGGGCCTTTTGGCTGAGAGACACGAGGGAAAGTCACTTCCCTTTTCATGCAAATGCACAAAGCATACCTAATTAATAAGTTTATTTTGAAAACACTTTATACACACTACACGCAACAAACATACTCCATCCACTGCTCAAGTTAACAAAATCAATTTTTTAATCCAATCAATAGTTGAATTTATTAATCGCTTCGTTTTTCTTTTATTTTCTTCAACTTATAGATGGTCAGCACGTTCCTGCGTTGACAGACATCGTTACATATGCCAACACAAAATGCCAAAAGTCAGTAAGAAGAATCGTTTTAAAGTCTACAATCGTTGGAACCAAACTTTTCCAAATCAACTGGCCAATGAGGTGGAAATGGAAGTAATTGATACGAAATCAAAAGATGGCAAGAGGTGAGTGACGAATTCTTGATGTTTGTTTACAGAGCTTATGTAGATGTGGATCAGTTTTTTTAGACTTGGATCTAGACGCGACTGATGTTTGAGTATTTGATATTTCTGCTTTGATATCATGAAAAAATATTTTTATTTTGCAAAAATTCACAAAAACTAGCTACCCTGAGTAATTCTAGAGGAAGTTTTAAGATATTTTGGTCCTAAGCCATTGAAAGTAACATTTTAGGGTCGAGAAAATAGAGCTTGACTCAATAATACGGACGGACTAGCGCCTTGCGATCAGCAATATAAATGTATCCGCCCTGCTAAGATACGTCTTTTCACGTACTAGTCCAAAACTACATTTTTCCACCAATTTTATCCCCATCGCGGATGCTGATTTGTTAAGTTTTAGTCCCCTTCCTGCTAATTTCTACATCTGGTCACAATACTTAGATACAATGAGTCTTCAGAGAATATCATTTTATTTTATTTTCTATCTTGATTGCAACGTTAATATTTTTTCACGCTGTTGTTACGGGTTTAACCATTTCATTTCCATCACTTTTATTCTTAGTTGCTTCATTTGAGTTGTCATCGTCTTCTTCATCTTGTTCTTTCAATTCGCCTTTTTCTAAATATTTGTCCCACTTGTTAATTCGGGCTTGGATTTCTTCCTCCGTTTCCGCAACCCTAAATGAAATGTCTCCTTAGATTTGTATCAATCGCAAAAGTGTTGTTAAATAACTTACTTATATTTTGCTTTTCCATCCCATGTTTCTGCTGTCAGCTTTCGTTGACCAAAGAAACGTCCATTCATCATTTGAATAACCAAATCAGCTTGTTCCGGATCAGCCATATTGACTTGTGCAACGCCTTCGGCATGTCTCTGTTAAATTTGTTAACAAAAAATTAAAATTTCTGTCGCAAGTACTGGTTTTGTTTAAGTCTTACATCATATATAACGACCTTTCTCACTGTTCCGCATTTCGAGCATTCTTCTCTTAAATCATTTTGATAGTCAATAATCAATTGAACTTCATTGTTGAATAGTTCTGGTGTGAATAAATTCTTGATGATGACAGTTCGTTCATGCTTTGAGCGTTCTCCTCTCATTTTTTCCGGACGCCAATCAAAGAGCCTGGAAAGGAACGAAAAGATTATTTTAAGGGAAATTTTTGTCAAAATAGTTCTATTTCTTACTTTTCTTTCATTTTGATCAGCTTCTCTTTGTCCTTCTTTTTCCTTTTTGGCTTTAAAGAAGGATTGTATTCACCACGCATTTGGAACTTGGCACGTTGTACTTTGATTTTGGATCCCCGAATTATGCTTTCATCCAATAGTTTTAAAGCTAAATCTACTGATTCCACCTGAAAATTAAAAATATAACGTATTTTTTTTTTATAATTCCAGAACTAATCGTAGATTAAGGCCAATAGACAGTAGTGAGAACTACCCAATGCCTCCTAAGCGTTCAGCTGTACCACCAACAGAAACCAACAACGATATTCATGTGCAGTTCATTCCAAATTACTTAACGAATGAAATCAACCCGGACGTGAGTTATCGAACACCTTCTCCGGCTAAGGAACATCCACTGACGATGGAATTCATTCCAGCCGTTATAGATTTAGACAACAGCAATGTGCAGGCTGCTCAAGCTTATATGGACACCACAACCAAGCGACCTCGAAACCCTACGAACGCCCCATCACGCGATAACGAAACAGTCAATCCGATAAAACCAAGAAAAAATCCTCAAAGTAAACGAGTTAAAACGAAGTTTGATGAGCTTTTCGAAGAGAAGCGCAGGATAGAGAGAAACCAAAAAAAAGTAATACGTCGTCGCCGTAAGCAAGAGCACGCACGCTTACTGCGAGAGAAAAAGCAGGAGGAAGAGCGTAAAAAGCAAGAGGAGGAGCGTAAAAGGCTGGAGAATGAACGAAAACGGCAAGAAGAGGAGCGAAATCAGAAGGAAGAGGAGCGAAAAAAGCAAGAACAACTAGCAATTGACCAATTAAAACTTAAACAAGCTGAAGAAGCAAAACAGGAAGAGGCAGCTTTACTTGAGCGCCAAAAAATAGAGGCTCAATTGAATATTTCTAAAAAAGAACAAGAACGCCAGGAAGCAGAAGCGAAAATCTTGAAAGAACAACGTGAAGAAGAAGAGGAACACATTCGCAAACAACGTCTCCACGAACAGAATCGTTTGCAATTGGAGTACGAGGAGAGACTCAAACAACAACAAACCGAACGAGAGCGGAGACTCGAGGAAGAAAAACGAATATCTGAAGAAAATCGTCGTCGCGCAGAGCAAGAAGAAGCCGCCCGTAAGGAAGAACTGAAACGCCTCCAAGAAGAGGACGAGAAACGGCTTGAACTTCAGCGAATGGAAATCGAACGTAAGCGACAAGAAAAAGAGCTTGCTCGTTTGGAAGAAGAAAATCAAAAGCGCATAGCTGCTCAAAAAGCTCGCGAAGAAGAAATCCGACGCCGCGAAGAAGCTCTGATAGCACAGCTGGCTGAAGAAAAACGCCTCCAAGAAGAACTGAGAATAAAAGAGGAAACAGAACTTTCAATATACCAACAAGACCTTCAGAGTGATATCAATGAAAAGAAAAGAAAAGAGGAAGCCGAAAAGCTAGAAATCGAACGAAAGGAAGAACTTCTAAGAATCAAGAAGGAAAAGTTCAAAGAAAGACTCGCTAAAGAGGCTAAAAAATTAGAAGAACAACAGCAACTTAAAGAAGCAGCAAAATTGGAAAAACAAAAACAACATAGAGAAAAAATTCAAAAGTACGCCGAGAGGATTTCAAAGCTAACTCCAGAAATGCAGGCGTTATACTTCAAAATGCGAAAAGAACGCAAGAGGCAAAAAGATAATAATGAAGCGTCCATTCCAGAGCGAAAGTAAACTTTTAACGAGTCAATAAGCGAGAATTTTAAGTTTTATTTAGTTTTTCGTTAAAATTAAAAGGAAGAGAAAATTATCATTCTTAATATCTCTCTCTTTAGAATGCGAGTCTTTTTCATTTTGGCTATAATCAATGTGCTGCTAAAATTGATATTTTATGTTTCGTTCAGTTTTGTATTGCTTCGTCAATTCAGACATATTATTTTTTACTTTTTTTTCATGCATCAGTAAGTTATTTTATTATAATTAGAATAAGAAGAAATCAAAACAAAATATGAGAATCTTACTTAACGAAAAATCGTTTAACATCGATTAACATGTCGTTGGAAAACTTCTTGAAAGCTATAAAATGTTTCGATTGACGAAAGTTAAAAAAAAAAAAATTGTTATCAAGAGATTAACAAATCCTCAAATGATTCAGAAGTTCCTCAAAAACTTAATTTTCGTAATGTTATCAGCTTCAGCTTTCAAGATCAATTCAGAAGTTCATTTGGATGTTCCTTGCTCAATCAAATTCACCTTTTTGATCAAGTATTTTTCTCTGTTATTTATTTTTATTTTTTATATATAAAAAAACATGTGTCCTCGCTCAAGTGGTATTTTTCTTTAAAAATATAATTCAAGAGAAATTAAACAAATAACAAAAATTTTATGTTTTAAATATGTAAATATAATATTAAAATAGAAGTAGGTTTTTTTATTTACAATTAAGTTGTTTTTCAATCTGAATGCTTGTATTTTTTTTATTAATAAATAAGATTTAAAAAAAAATATTAACAAATGCAAAATGAAAAGAATAATAATAAAATGAATATTACTAGAAGTAAATTGTATATTTTTGTATTAATTTCTTGTGAATAGAAGCCAAACGAAATTCTTTTGAAACACACAAACATACATACATATACCTAAGTGCACATAACGAAATTTTGTTAAAACATAATGTTTTTTTTATGAAGTTTAAATTATGTATGTATGTACGTAATTTGAATAATTTTTTCTTAGAACTCACACTACAGCTACTGCATATTTGTTTTATATAGACAAAAAAATGAGAAAATAAAAAATGCTAATCAAACACCATACACTTCGAAATATCATATCACTATCACAATCGATTACAAATTGTTAATACTTAAACAAAAAAAAGCAAACTTATAAAGTTAATACAAAACTAAAAAAAAAAAAAAACACTAAAAATATTACCAGCAAATAAGCAATATATATAAAAATGAAAATTTAGAAATATTATTAAAAAAAAATTATGTAATTAATTACCTCAATTGTGAGTTCACTCATAAGTGACAATGAATAAAAATGTAATAAAGATGACAAAACAAAGAAGAGTAATAAAAAAATAACACACAGTATTTGTTTTAAAAACTAATTTTTTTTATGAATTTTAAATGTTGGC
The DNA here is from genome assembly GCA_932273885.2 of Leucozona laternaria. Taxonomy (NCBI): domain Eukaryota; kingdom Metazoa; phylum Arthropoda; class Insecta; order Diptera; family Syrphidae; genus Leucozona; species Leucozona laternaria. The sequence continues at coordinate 127,952,599 of OW026367.1, read as the reverse complement.
CCGCAAACATATACGATTGATCGAAGTATGGACATGAATGATATCAGAGAAAATGTAAGTAAGTATTTTTGTTTGATTGTCCTTTGACTAAATGCCTAAATTCGTCTCAAAACCATTTCTTCGAGTTTAGAAAAGAGATCTGGTCTTTGATCTTCAGTTCGGAAAGTTCGTCAAGGTCCGCAAAGAAAGCCTTTCCAAGTGATTGTATCCTAAAACGGGCTAGGTTAGGTCATTTACAGAGGAAGTGAACTAATGTTTCATTATCCTGCTGGTTCGCACAACTACGACAATGGGTGTTGTAAGAAATACATAGTTTCGCTGCATGCTCATCTATTGGCCAGTGCCCGGTGCATGTTGCAACGACTCTTGCGATGTCTTGCCTTGGTCTGCAAATTAGATCTTTTGCTCGGGATTTATTACAGGTGGTGTTTCAACTGATATAACACAGTTGCTTAGACTGCTCCACCTGCGATTGTATTCGGTGAAAAAATTGATAACTCATAACTCCGAGAGGAATATAAACTCTTTCCGCAAGTGAGCTATGAAGTTGATTTTTGTTACATAGTTTGTCTGCCCGCTCATTTCCATCAAAGCCACAGGGACCATTGACGTTCAGGCTTGCGAACTCGTCCCGGCATTGCTGGACCAATTTGGAGGATGTTGTAACCGCGCAGCAATGGCCTTAACAGCCGCCTAACTGTGTGTCAGAACTGGAGTATTTCGAATTTGGTTTGGGTCTTGTTTGAGTATTTTGCATGCTTCCCTTATAACAAGTTATTCTGCCTGTAAAACGCTAGCATAGTCGGGATGTCGATAAGATTTAGAGATAGAGGACTCAGAGAAGATTCCGGACCACCACCACACTCAATCTTTGAGCCGTCAGTGTAGATAGTTGTGTGGAAGTCTCTCTTCACGACGTCATCCTTCCAACCCTCTCTAAATGGAACTATAACTTTAGAATCCCCAAATCGAAAATTGGAGTCAAGTCTAAGAGTTCAAGACACCGAAGGTATATATAGACTAGTGTAATAAGAACCTTAAACTTTTATAGAACCGAAAAGTGCAATTTTTGCACACCTTTTTGACTCCGACTACTGCAGAAGCCTTCGATTGGCTTTAACAAGTTTTCGGAGTGTGTTTTTGTTCTCAATTTCATATAGGACTAGACTAGACATATATAAAGTTTTTCTACACATTACTTGTCAGAATTGCAAAATGCTTAAAGAAACAATTTGCAGGCCCCAAAAACACGTAATTTTTTTCAAACCTAAAATTTTTTCTGTGAATCTATTCTGGGGTAGGTAAGAGCAAATGGATATTACGAACTTTGAACCAAGGTGCCGTTCGTAGGTAATACGTCCTAAAGGTGCATACAAATGTTGCAAAATTACGTCATATTATCAAAGTTCATTTGGTGATATGTTATACTTTGCAGACACATACAGTGGTCTATGAGTGCTTGATTTAGAGCCTTGTGATTTGACGTGTTGCTGGCCTACAACCAGAGACTATAGAGGACTTAGAAGCGAACATAGCTAACAGATCCCTTTGGATTTTGGTAAAGAATGTAGAATTTAGAGAAATAGAATGTAGAATAATTCGTTCCTAATTCTGATTCTAATAAGTTTGTCTCGATAGGCACTCTTTGAACTCTTTAATATTTTCCATTTCATGTTTGCTTTTATTGCGAAAAATAATAAGAAGTTAATGTTGTCAGAAAAAAGAAATTAAGGTGAAAGTTATGATGTTTGCAAAAATTCCGTAACTCACCTTAATATAATCACACAGTCCATCTCCTTTAAGTTGTCCATCTGGTTCTGAGTACAATTTAAGCTTTTGCTTCTGGGTTAGTGGGTCTTTCATTATCATTCCACACTTGGACATAATCTCTGAAAACTCCTCCATTGTTATGTCCGATGGTAAATTGGACACATACACTTTCGTATTTTGTGTTGGATCCACTTCAAACCACTCTATTGAGAGGAGAAAAAAAAAACAAGTATGTAATCCCAAAAAACATCTGCAAATAATATTTACTCACTAGGTGGTTCTGGTGGTGCTTTTCTTTTTACACCTCCCGCAGCAGCATCGTTCTTCTTTATTTCTTCTGCGATTTTTTCCAATGCAATGTTTTTCTTTTCTTCTTCTGCAGCTGCAGCTGCTGTAGATGGGGGTTCAGGTGTAGGTGCTGAAGTATTATCAATAAACCCATAGCTCATCTGATACTTCGCCAAGAAATCATCATCGATTTTCGGAAACCATGCTTTTTTGTCTGCATCCCAAAAGAATACCATTCCATCTTTGTCCGTGTATATTCGCACTCCATCCTCATAACCATAGGTAACATCATCCAGCGACGGTACCTGGTTTTTCATAATCCATTCGTTCTTCTGGGCATCCCAACGATAGTGTTCGGTTTCTGTTAGACTAGAAATTTGTTCGTTGTTCTTAGGAATCCATTTATTGGTTTCAGTGCACCAGCGGTAATGTTCGTTTTCGTAGGGATTAGATTTCTTGCTATTGTCATTGTCTCCGGAAGTGGGATTTGTATCTTCTTGACTGAAAGCTATCCAATCGTTTTTTTCTGGACTCCATTCGTATTTGTGCTGGGTTTTTGGGTCGACGTATATAGCTATGCCATCCTCGGTGTACGTTACGTTTTCAGCATATTGCTCGGTTGATTGGTTTTTTTCTGTCTCATTAGGAGAGCTTTTAGTTTCATGCTGGGATTCTTTAGGTACAATATCTGGTTTTGAATTTTCAATTTCATCACTTTTAAGAGGAATAACTGAAGGGCTAGTTTCTAACCTTTCCACAGGTTCTAAGAATTTGTCTATTGAATTTATGATTACTTTAATTTTAGGAGTTGGTTTAAAATCTCTTGATACTGATTGTAACTCTCGAACTGGAACTTTCACCTTTGTATTTCCGCAGTCGGGTCCTTCTTTATCTTTTTCGTTTGATGAACTCGCATGGAGTTCACTGGATTTCGGACTCGAATCAGATGATTTGACTGCTTCTTCGGGGTTTGCATCAGCTACGGTAACTGCTAAAGCTTTTTCAAAAGAATTACTTTCGATTGGTGGTTCTGCAATTTCTGAAGATGAGATCAATGCAGAAATTTCAGTTTCAAGGTTTTTAGATGAACTATCTATGACTTGTGGGGCAGGACTTGAATTTTGTTCGGAAGAATCAGTTATTGATATAGTGTCATCTTTTAAAATGCTTTCAGACGGTTTTTCGGCTTCATCAGTGTGCGCTATATCTACTGGTGTAGATACGGGCTCAATTTCAATTGTTGTTTCTTTTTCACTCATCTTCGGGCTGACATATCTGTAAAAGAAAAAAAGAAAAGCTCATAAAAAAAAGAGTCTTTGAAGGTTGTGGGCTATGGAGTATAGTTTTTTGATAGATGTTTGAACTCGGAAATGATTCTTAGGAAATTAGAGGTTCTTAGGAAAGGACCTTAAAGAGTAATACAAAATTCCATCAAAAATTGCTTTCAAAGTGCAAAAACACCCACGTAACGTACCCATACTCGAAAAGTGCTAACCTATCATTGTGACCTTGAAATGTCTAGAGAGATAAATAAATTAAGTCCAATTTTAACAACTTTACTTTTACAAAACCTACGTCAACAAATTTCTCTAAATTGATAAAAGCATGTCTCTATTTAGCCATCAAGTCCTTTTAAACGTTTATTTTTGTTTTTAACTCTGAACAGCTTTTCCAACATTGAAGAAAAGGCAGATGTGAGTTAAGTATTTTTTTTCGTGACGTCTGACATTTAACAATGATATAAAAAAGAAGGGAAATCCTTCACAGTAAAATACATTCAAATCACCTACTTGGTGCTTTGTCATCCAATCACTTAAATCGCATTCCTTTAAGAAGCTTTTTTGGGTGTCAATGTAAGGAATTTTTAACTTCACTTTGTTACAAAAAAAAAAAAATAAAATAAAACGTGAACGACCTGATGGATACACTTAAATGAAATGTTTTTGTCAGAGATGCCAATTAAAGTATAAGGGTGTATTTAAACGTGCAATTTTTATTAGGAACTCTTTAAACTTCCTTTTATAATATTAGTAATGAATATAATATTTCCTTTTTCGTGACCTCTTTTATACGCTTAGGAGAAGTTCAAAAGTAATGAATATATGTTTTAATATAGAAATTTAAAGTTTTGACAGATTTTAGTAGGCTTGCATATCTTAAAGGTTATCATTGGATTCATACAGGATCGAACTACTTTGAAATTAAGCTAAACTACTCTGAGTGTTTGGGCTCTTTTTCGCATTTGGGATTACTCTAAAGGCAGCATTACATTCCATATAAACATGGCAAGTATACCAAATAAATATGTCACAAAAGTTGCATATATGGAAGTGTGATAGTCAAATTTATATGACAAAAAATACATGGAGCCTAATACTACTTTGTCATACAACATATATTGTGTCATATTTTATATGGCATAATGAGACATAATATTTATGACAGTGTAACATCGCCTTTACATAATAACCGAAATATCAGTTGCAGAGGTGGAACTGCGTCCCGCAGTTTTATTTGTAACTCAACCTTCAACTTAAACTGCTGTTAAGCGGGCAAAGGTAATGTGACTATGCCGTAACTTTTTTCAAACTGAGTCAAATGTCATTTTGCAGTTGACATTGACAACAAGCAATGGAGCGATACACACCTGAAGAACGCGGAATTATACAGGCTTATTTTGAAATTCGCTCTCATGCGAAAGTAAGTCGAAAGTAATACGAATAATTTGTATTGTGAGTTTCGAACGATTCGAAAGTTCACTTTATAAATCGACAGTTCATTTTTTGTTGAAAACTAAGCAAACTTTGACTTTCGTAGCATTCGAAACAAATGTCAATTATTTGAAGTTCAAAATTTTCTGGCGAATAGATTAAAAAAAAACGTATGAGCTCAAATATTTTTGTTGAAAAATAAAGAAATTAAAATACTTTTATGAATTAAAGGGTGATATTTTAGCTGGTTTGGTTTTGGCAACACTGGTTTTGACAGCTGACGTGTGTTTAGTACCTTGTGTCACTGTCAAACAGCTTCAGTTTAGTTTGCAATTTAACCATGGATCGTCTTACAAATGAACAACGCTTGCAAATTATTGAATTTTACTATCAAAATTCGTGCTCGGTTCGAAATGTTCATCGCGCGCTGCTTCCATTTTATGATCGGCATTCTCGACCTTCTGAGCAGTCTATTCGGAAGATTGTGACCAAATTTCGCACCAAATTTACTTTGTTGGACATTAAACCACCAACACGTTTACGTACTGTGCGTAGTGAAGAAAATATTGCGGCCGTATCAGCTAGTGTGACAGAAGACCGCGAAATGTCGATTCGGCGCCGTTCCCAGCAGTTAGGCCTTTGTTACAGCACTACGTGAAAAATTTTGCGGAAGGATTTGGGCGTAAAGCCTTTTAAGATACAGCTGGTGCAAGAACTAAAGCCAGCCGACCTACCCTCAACGCCGAATTTTTGGTGAATGGGCTCTTGGAAAGCTGGCCGAGGATCCGCTTTTTTATCGAAAAATTGTGTTCAGCGATGAGGCTCATTTTTGGTTGAATGGGTACGTAAATAAGCAAAATTGCCGCATTTGGAGTGAAGATCAGCCAGAAGCATTGCAACAGCTACCAATGCATCCCGAAAAAGCCACTGTTTGGTGCGGTTTATGGGCCGGCGGCATTATTGTGCCTATTTCTTCAAAGATGATGCGAATCGCAGCGTTACTGTCAATGGTGAACGCTACCGAGCGATGATAACAAACTGTTTTTTCCCCGAAATGGAAGTTCTTGACTTGCATGATATGTGGTTTCAACAAGACGGTGCCACATGCCACACAGCACGCGAAACAATGGCGCAATTGCGAGGCGAGTTTGGTGAACAGTTAATTTCACGTTTCGGGCCGGTCAATTGGCCGCCTAGATCGTGCGATTTGACACCATTAGATTATTTTTTGTGGGGGTATGTCAGGGCTAATGTCTATAGGGACAAGCCCGCTTCGATTGACGCACTGGAAGCCAACATCCATGCATTCATTCGTGAGATACCGGCCGATATGTGTGAAAGAGTATGCCAAAATTGGACTCAGCGGATGGGCTACCTGAGACGCAGCCGCGGTCAACATTTGCATGAAATTATCTTTAAACAATAAATTGCAAGGTTCAAACTATCGATTCAAATAAATATTTCATTCATTTTTTCGAATTTTTTGTGTGTTTTTTTTTTTTAAAGTTCTAAACCTCTTAAAAAATCACCCATTATTTGTTGGCGTTTTAATTAAAGGTCGCATTATAATTGGACCAACCGGGTGGAGAAAGAAGTTTTTTATCAGATTAATGGAAGAAAATCCGGAGATAGCCAAGGGATTTTAAATCTCGAATGGATTTGATGCATCCATTATCCTTCTCCTACATATCTGCTCTTCGATGCCGTCTTCACTTCTTATAAATTAAACAATTGCCATCTGTTTTTCTTGAAAATTAAACAATTATTAACAAAAAGATACCGGCGAGGCATTTTACTTTTTTTTTTTGTTGACAATTGAAAAGTTTTACCAGATGTGTATAAAGTAAAGAGAGGCTTTGAAGTAACATGTTTTTTTTTTTGTAAATCAATTTTAAACACAATTAAATTGACATGAAAGCTTAAAAAAAAATTCAGTACTTAACTATTCAAAAGTTTTAAATTTATTTTGTTACTTTTTCATGTCAATAAACTTACTATAATGTTTTCTAAATGCTTCCAAATTTTAAAATTTCAGTTTTGATTGATATTTTTTAAATAGTGAACTTAAACAGGCGTTTAACATTACTTATCTTTACTTTATTTTTCTTAAATGATAACGTATTATTTTGACCATCATTTTTATAAAACCAAAAATCTTCGAAAAAAACCAGATTGGTCACACTAAATGAAATAGAAATGTCAAGAGCTGATTTCAAAAATGTAATTCATTGATGTTTATTTTATGCATTCATTCGACTATGAATATTATTCGTTTGATTCTCAAAATATGCAAAGTTCATTCGAATGAATACATCTTTTGAATGGAAATAGCTATTCGTTCGAATCTCAAAATAAGGCTGATAGTTTATGCTTATTTGATCCATTTAAGGTCTGTTGTTATAACGGAGTGTAAATATCTTCTTCGTCCTGCACCATGTGCTTGAACAATTAAGCGTTTGGCTGGGCTTCACTCAAAGTGACTGGAACGGCATTTGCAGTGAAAAAGTGATTGGCGTTTATTTTTCTTGAGGGCCTCTAGCATTGTTTGTTCCAGCAGACGGAGGCAACCGCCACAGCACGGGCAGCAATAGAAATTTTTAAGAGCACCCCAACTAGCAATTTGGCTTGTTTAAGGGTTAATACAAGATGATTTCTGGCTTGTATAGCAAATTAAAAAGGCCTTATGTTAATCATTTTAGCTTACATTAAATAACTATTTGATTGCCTTAAAACCTTTCATCACAAGTCCTATGCAATTAAATAGATTTCCATCAACATTGTAATAAGGCCTTACTAAGGCAAAGTAAAGAAAATAATACAAATCACTTGTATAATAAGGTCTTACAAAGGCCTACTAAAGAAATTAATACATTGCCACGAAATGGTATTGCTTTGGTTAATAACTCGCATTGCATTCATTAAGGCCTTATGAAAGCTACTCAATGCAGTTATATTATGTATAAAAAATTTCATTTGCATTATTTTTATTTTGGTCTGCATTTTTGTTCTAAGTTAGTGGACTGCTTTTTTCTTTATTCTGAAACGTATAGAAGAATTTCATTTTACTTACATGATTTTACCGAGGGTTGAACTCACGTCCTTCCAATTACTGATACAGCTCGCTAGCAACTAGACCAATTCTTAGTTTAGAAGAGGGACGAACATTTTTAACTAGCTAGTTGATACAATACATGGGTTTGCATTAAACTCTAACCGCCATATTATTCACTAGATACATCCAGATTAAAACTTAAATCCAGATGTATTTACATTGAATTTGTATACTTTACATCTGGATGAATCGAGTGAATAATATGGCCGTAAGTAAAAAGGCAATGTTTTGGATTTCTAAAAAAAATCAAATTCGAGATTTTGGTCAAACCATATTAACGATAATAGAGATAACGTTAAAATCCCCCGAATAATCACTTATTTTTATTATTTTGGAAAGAAACCCTGGTGTTAAAAGAACTTTCACACTAATTTTTGCATTGAAACAACAAATTGAAAAATATGGAGGTACCTTACCTTGTACATATCCACCTTGCTACATACGTATAATCAACTTTCAACATCAGGGAATTTTTAAAAATCATAAAACATACATTTTTTAAGCTGTTCATTTCGAATATACTTATTTGTTTTTTTCACATAATCAAATACAGCCCATCCCATCCGTACCAATTTTCTTACACGCAATACGCACTTTCAGCTGAAAGCTCTATAGGAGCTGTGTTTATATTAAAAATATACAAAGCTTTCATAAGCAAGCCATATACTTTTTTAAACATCGTATAGGAGCTATTGCTAGCCGGACTTCCAGCGAAACTACTTTCACAGGCCTTAAACAGGCCTATTCATATTTTAGTAAATAAGTCTTTTATAAAACTTGTCGATGTCAATTTAAAAGGCCTTAAACAAGCTATTTTTAAAAATATATTTTGAAAAACAGTTGACTGATTCTATCCAATTTTAAAAATTGGACCTTATACCAGTTAAATTGTTAGTTGCGACAGTTTGTTTCATTTACATATTACAAAATAGCAGCCCATTCACATTATGACAGTACTTTTGCCCAAACTTGTACATCCAAGTTTTTATTCATATAAAAATTAGCCTATTTGTTCTTGTCAGTCGCTCCGCTAACTTTATTTGACATAGCCTGGCATTTTACCTTCATTTTAAGGCCTTAACTTTGAAGATCCGAACATTAGAACTCAAGTTATTGGTTTTGGAATGCAACCACCATCTACAGTTTTCGATGATTTGATGATGTTTTTGTTTATGGGTCGTCCCTGGAAACGCGACGTTGCATACATGCAACACGGAATACTGAGAGTCACCCCAGTTGGTGTAACGAAGAAAAAGTTCTATAATCATTAATTTTGTGTAAAATTTCATAAGCTACAATTTTTCATTTCTTCCAGAAAATCGATAGTTTTGAGCACTTTCCTAAGAACCCACAAAATCAGAAGCCTTGGTAAAAGTGAAGGGTACCTAACTACTTTTTAGGAAACATATTGTCTATTTAGCTTTGTCAAAATTTTCATCGGAGTTAGCTCAGAGCTTGCTCAATTAGCTCAGAATAAAATGACCGAGCAAATCGAGCCAAACACTGAGCCAAGCCAACTTCACACATAATTAAAAATGGATTTTCTATGAAATGACAGTTCAGTGCTCAAGTGTGTTTCATAATTAAATCTGAGGACTCTAATCATAACCTGCTCAGAGCTCTGCTCTGATCGCTCAGCTTCTGCTCTGCCTCTGCTCACAGCTAAAAAAGAAAAACGCCAATAGGTACATCAGAATTCAGAATGAATTTTCATGATTTTTTTATAAGAATGTATGTCATGGCGCCTTTTCCCCTGAGATGTCATCCTTAAATAATGTTAAAATAATCCTTAGACCAATTTGATTGGAAGTGACTCTATTCTCAATTAAAACAGTTTTGGTTTATAAATGTACTGTTTATACGGTGCTTCAGGTCCAGGGCCCTCCGCCGGTGGGCATACTTCAGGCACCCAGAGTTTTTCTTTTTCAAGCCGCGCGAAGCGCGTTAACGCACGCCCACTTTTAATGTCGAAAAACTGTTATAACTGTTATAAATTGGTGTGTCTCTAGTCTCGTACAATTTGATTACCTTATCAATGCTTAATACATTTGCAAATTAATTTGAATTTAAAATGAGGAAATGCACAAATCAACCCTCATAATTTATACAATTTTCGAAAGCAAAAACACAACCGAAAGAAAGGGCATAAAAGTATAACATGTACTTGTACATATATCATAAAATTTAATGAAGTCAACATCGTTTTACCTTCTCTCTGCCTCAGCATACATATTTATCTCTATTTTGTGGTAAAACTAGTGCACGGAGTCGGAAAAAGATACTAACTCCGTGTATTTAGACCACCATAGCCAGTTGGTTATTCTTTCTTTATCCTTGTTTGATAATGTTTGCATACAAGTTTTTTTTTTTTTTTTTTTGTACAGCTAACTGCGGTCATGTCATGAATTAAACCTAACTAGGACAATGTCCTAACGTGACCAGTATAACCTAACAAGACTTTTACAATCTCAAACTAAATACAACAGAGACGGCTTAAAGAATACACATGCTACCAGCAAAATGCACATCATTCGATTAGAACAAGCAAGGTGCAAGTAACATGGCTAAATAATAAATATAGACAGGGGGATAGGTGAATGGTACAACAAGTAGTGTACAAGAGAAAGTGGGAAATCCGTGTATTTCTGAATCCTCAAAAAAATATACTTTTCCATGTTGTCTGGTTGAAGTTTGATGGAGTGGAACGTATGTGGAACATACACAACACAAACGAAGATAAATGTACTCCTTTATTATTCTAATCGATAGGGGACGGTATGAATTAGCAGAGTTGCGAACGAAGGGGTTGGTTAGTCCCATTCTCTATAAAAGCTACTATTATTTACACACACATAGCATTACTTTATATTGTCTGGCAGTAGGGCATGTGGTAGATTTGTATCTGCTGCTGAAAAAACGTTCCAATAAATCTATAAAAATGGATAAATGGCATAAAGGGACTGGTGGTAAGTACTGGCCATAAAGTGTTATTTTTCTCTCTTCAAGGAATACAACAAAAATACTTTCTGACACATGTCTTAAAATTTTCTTTTCCATTTAATGGCAACGAACGTTCCAAGAATTCGAGAAAGGGTTAAATTCTAAATCAGGTCAAACACCTTTTAAACTTATTTTTAACCCCCATATTACTTCTTGTTTAGGCATCAACTGGTAGCAGTGTGACATTTACACTGAAATCCTTCGTTACAAGCGAATACTCCGCATTCATATTGGAATGCGATATTTATTTCTAGTTTATCAACCAGAGAAAGGTTAATGTATGGCCATTGTTTTAGAAGCTTCTGTGAGAAAATGTGTATTTACGTTTATGTTATGATTGTGATCAATTGTTGAGAGAATTATGACTTTTTCAAAAGGACAAAATAGTTCCGTGTGAATGGGGAGGGTAAAATGTCGCAATGTCATGGTCAGAGAAGTCAAGTTATTTTTATATTTAATTTATGAGAAGAGATTATAATAATACATACGCTAAATAATCATGAAGGTAGGTTTTAAGAAATAACATAAATAAATAAAATCACGCAATTGCAATAAAAAAGAAATAAAGTTTTTGGAGAAATTTCGTCGTTGCGTTGATAGGAAGTCTCGATTGTTTTATTAACCTTAAAAATTAGTCTCAAGGACGTTAACGAATAAGTTCAACTATGGGAAAGCGTGTTGCGAACAAAGTGTCAAAACTCTTATAGCAAGGTCGTCGACGAATTTTCCAAATCGAGGTTTTAATTGCAAAGATTCATTACATTTTATTAGTAAGATTAGAATATTATTCAGAAAACTGCTAAAAGCCTTAAATGAATTCACAACACTTTTTTTTTTGGGAAAATTAAATAGAAGAAGCGAGCGAGAGAAGGTGTTTTTCTATGATATTAGAGAAAAATTGGTCTTTTAGTAGATAAGGTCTCTTTGTGATTAGGTACGTCGCAGTGGCCCGTATTGACTTTTTTGATTGCCAAAATCATATCTCTTAAACGAATAAAGATATCGCCCAAACTTTTTTTTTGGTTTTGAAGGAAATTTCCAAGGCTATAAAGTTAATTTTACGAAAAAAAATATTTACAGGGTGTTTCAGAATCTGCTGCTGAAATAAGAAGTTTTTGTTAAGGTGGTTAACATAATTGGTATTTAATTCTAAAAAGGTCAAAAGTGAGTTTATGAAGCAATTTGAGTGTAATTTAAGTGAAACAGTGGGGACAGAAGAAAACAAACCAATTTGAGTGAAACAGTGGGGGAAAAAATCAGTTTTTGTTTTTTTTTTTTATTAATTGATTTTTTATTTTTGTTATAAGAGAGTAATTTTATAAAGTATTTTATTGATAGATTAGAATTCAAAAAGTAGTAAAACAAAATAAAAGAAACATACAAACATTAAATTTCTTGGAAACTATCATCTAAGCAGGGGTAATGCGTAATAAACTTATAATTTCCGGTGAGTATTGTGCTTTCAGATCTTTTTGGTTTCTTACAATCTTACATGCCTTAAGGAAGAAATAAGTGGATCGGATCAGATTGCTAGCATGTTAAATAGGTCTTCATTCTGCCGAATTCTTAAAACTTTGCACGTATTTTGATATCTGTATTTCTTGTAGTCTTTATTTTTGGACTCCTGGGCTTCTTCTGACAATTCTCCAAGTGGTATAGTGATTGGTTTAAACTTCATTTTATGGCGAAGTTTGGGCCCGAATAAATTTTTTTTTTCACAAAAATTATAATTTAAGCCATCAGCCTTATTTTTGTATCAAAATCATTTCGGACTTCACTTCCTAAATGTCTCAAAACCAATCATTAAAGTTTTCAATGATGGTTTTCAATGATAGCTATAACTGGGGCCTAAAAGTGTAAAATAAAGTACAAAAACTTGCTTTGCAATTAATTTCATGCAATGCAATTAATTCCATGGCACCACACTGTACAAATAAGTCATAATTCCTACCTTTTTTCAAATGCGATATTTTAGTTTGCGAGATTTTAAAAGGCGGGATTTTGTAATTCGAAAAAAAAAACGTTCTCAAACGTAAAAATATCATTTTTTTTGTTTTAATATATAATTCTTCACACCATCGCTGGAATAAAGTACTGGGCGGCGCGATGGCATATGTTTTTTCTCAAATTCGATTCCATTTAAAAAAAAAAGTATTTGAATCTTTTTTTGCGTAGAATTTTATGAGCTACAATTTTTGTCTTGACATTTATTTTAATAAGCTGATAATTTTCAAGAAATTTACTCAATCCACACAATGAGATCATCATCATCGTCGGCTCGACAACCGGGGTCCGGTCCTGGCCTCCTTCAACAAGTCTCTCCACCCATCCCGGTCTCGAGCCGCCGCCATCCAGTTGCGCACCCCAAGGCTCCGGGCGTCCTGGTCTACGCCATCTCTCCAGCACAAGCATGGTCTACCACGCTGTCGTCTACCATAGAATGTACCACAAAGAACTTTCCGAGCAGGTTCCTCTTCGCTCATGCGAGCTAGGTGCCCTGCCCACCGGAGTCTACCGAGCTTAATTTTTGTCACGATATCTGCTTCAAGGTAGATTGCGTACAATTCATGATTGTACCGTCTCCGGAATCGTGAGATGCCCTAGTCAAAATTTAGGGTACGTTTTAGGAATTATTTAAAAAATAAAAAAAAATTGGCAGCTCTGCACCATAACTCAGCGTTGTCGGGATTTTTGTTAAAACTGAATGTCGAATTTCACTATGCTAAAATTTTTGTAGCCACAAAATCAATTGTTGTATCAAAATGATGACCAATTTGTATTTAATTCGTAAAATTAATCCAGAAAACCCAAATCATTACAAATCATGCAAATTCACAGTAAAACTGCCCTATACAAAATTACATAGCAATAATTTGTATTGGAAGCTATTAACATATCCCACAAGGCTTCCAAAACCCTATATGTAGGCTTTTTTATATTCTCAGCTCTGAATAAATTAACCAATAATATAAAATACTATTATTATGCTTGATAAAACAAAGCTGTTAAAATAGTGTTCGCCATCATAATCCAATCGATCCCCGTCAAAACCTAAACCAACAATAATAAATCACCAAATTACAACAAATGACAGCCAACGAACGACTCACCTTGACTTCACATCATGACGTACAGAGGTGAATGAAAGCTTGTCAACTTCAGGCAAACATTCTACATATATTTATTAAGGATTATGCAGGAAGTAATTCCAATTAGAAACACATATATTCTTAGCACTTAGGTCATTATTATTTATTTTGTGGAACTAATTAACGCACAGGGCAACCTCCTATACCTATATCTTCAAGCTCCGCAACAAAGCATTAAATTTGTCGAACTTGAAAGTTCACAAAACAAAATTAATCTTTTAAAAATATGTAAACAAAAAAAATCGCACGAAAAAGATTGTGAATCAAATTGTGAAGTTTCTATATCGAAGTCAAAACACGCACACCATAACCCAGCATAAAGCTGACAAAAAAAAAATCCTTTTTTGTACACTTAGCGGCGCGAATTTCGCTTTGATCGCAATGAGATTCCTATAAATCGTTTCCCGACACGGCTCGGCTCGAATCGACTCGGCCAACTACTGGAATTGGAACTCTCTAATGCACCCTCTTGGATGGATGGATAAATGGCTGAGTGTAGCCTGAATGGTCAGCACCTGCTGTGGCAATTGTTTGACCAGTATTCAAGTAACCGGGTAACTGACCACAAGTCCTCGCGACGAACCCCAAGTTCTAACAGTAAAATTACAACCAACTTTTATTCTCATCCACTTAAAATCGATAATTAAGTGATTGAAAGGATATTCGCCGTCGGTCGGTCGGTCGGTCAGTCGGTTCGCTCGCAGTGGAATAATGTAGACTGCTTTAAGTTTCGTTGGCATAGATATTCGAGGTGAAAAACAAAGCTGTTTTGATTAGTGAAAACGAAAAGAGGATTGATATATTAAAAATATATAAATCAAAAAGAGATAAAAACAGATAACACTATGGATATACCAAGTACAGGAGCCATATTCACTCTGGGTAAATCCCATTTAGCAGAGAACACACAGAGCTACTTCTACATAAAGAATGACCCGGTTAGGAGGTTAACTTCCGGTGCCAACCAGAGTGCCGTTATTTGTGGTAAACAATGCGATTTTAAAATTAAAAAAAAATAAAAAACCAAACGGGGTTGGAAATACTTTTAAGTTGTGGAACTTTCTTGAACTATTTATATAATAGGGTCCTTATTGGATTAAAGGATTCCGATAGAGCGATAGCGAAAAAGGTCCTCTTTGGCAAATTAAGAGTTTCCTGTTAGAATTCTTCATTCTTAAAATTACTGGAAAGCAAGGATTTTGGAATATTTCTTTACCAATTCTTTACCATAGCCCGTAATTCATTTAAAGAACAAAATTAACGAAACTGACGAGACATGAAATCTAACCAGAATATTTGATCAAAGAATGTATAAAGCTCTTTAGTGTGCGAAAATTTCATAGCATCTGAAAGAGGACAAGCATTTTTTTCTATAAAATTGGAAGCAGGCAGCTGTTAAGTAGAACTTTCTTCAATTTTTTTGAAGGATGGAGATTGATGTGCAAGATTTCGTTTCGATAGAAAATTTTCCTGTTTTTGGAGCCTTTATTACTTATTTAACTGTTCATTGTCGTGAAACTTACGAAAGCAGTGGCGGATCCAGAAAACTTCTAGATTTTATTAATAGCACTCGAAAAATGCAGTTTAAAGCTTTTCTGTTGACTTTAATAACTGGGATTTTTTGTAAAAGAAGTTGAACGTTTAAAAACAATCCTTTATTTGAAATCATGTTATACACACCAAAAATTATCGGCATCTTTTTCCCTTTGGTCATTATAGAATTGATTTTAATATTTTTGTTCATTCGAGAAATAATACCCTTGTAGTTTATGAGTTTTACAAAACAGTTAAGTTTAAGGAAATTTTAGTAAAATGCCATAGTGCATAACTGTGGCTGAATTTCGTTGATGCATCGTTGAATTTCCTTCTTCAATGCACGGGTGGTTGTCTGCTCGTTAACATAACCCTTTGACTTCATATAACCCTATACAAATTGACCCAGCCTCCCTGAATTTTTGATATGTAAACATCTATGCAGGCTGTAGAGTGAAAAACAAATGTGGACTTTCCTCTATGCTACGTTACTAGGTCACACTTTACGGTGTAGCACATTACGTTACGGAAATCAGCATAGTAGAATATTGGGTACATTTAGTGACAAAAATCTGAAGATCCCCTTCAAGCAAACTAGTCTGTTTTGGATTCGTGCACACGCATAGACTAATTCGCATACGGATATAAATATGAATCCTCAAAACTGCGTTCGGACAAACGTTGATGTTTACACATACTAACCGTCACACATTTTTAAATTACTCTCTTCACAGTTCAGGAAGTTAGATCAACATTCTGACAATACATTGTAAGATGTTTTCGAACAGTGGCCGTCAAACTTTCATTATTTTTGAAATATTCTTCAATAATGGAAATACGTTATTCCCTCGTGTAATGGTCCATTTTTAACCATCCCTAAATTGACAGCTGTCAAATTGTATTTTGTTTAAGGGTTTCCATTACTTTACTGCACAAATGGCGGCAAATTCAAATATTGCGTTAATTTTGGTACACCCTTTACTAATTGGCTATTTCAATTTAAAATAAAAGGTTGATTTGCGTTCAAAGTTTTTATTTAAGTTTATTTAAGCCAACGAGAGTTGAGCAGAGCGACGAAAACAAACAAAGGTTTTCTTATGAGAGCTCTAGTTACGAGTATGTGTTCAGCCTTATTTAGTAGTTAGTACGACATGAATCACACTTACTTTAAGCTGGACTTATGTGGTTTTCCTTTCGACCAAAAAAATCGAATTTTTGACGATCTGAAGTCGATTTTGCAGATCTCGATTTTTAGCAAGATTTACACAGATTTTCACACGCACTTGCACACACATCGAAGAAAAGTGACTTTTACCCAGTGTCGTTTTAAAAAAGGCACTCATACAATCATAAAATAAAATAAAATCACGTTTTGTGTTCGTTTTGCCAGTAAAATTTAAGATCTGGCACCCAAATCTGAATTGGTCGAAACGAAAGCCACATTACACGACTGACAAATTGGAAGTTTAATGTCAGTATACTGCCAAAAGAATTGGTACGTTCAGACGACGAAGGGCTTGATGGCAAGGCAAGTTTCTCGTCTCTGATTGGCCAGCTGTCGCAAAATTTCCTTCCAATTAAGGCAACTTTTATTTGAAAGCGACTGGAAAGCTAGTCAAGAAATATCTCCCTTTATTTCAAGTCAAGTGCATTTATGTCCAAATATCAGCTGATTATATTTTTTTTTACGTTTGTTTTGGGTTGAGGAGTTCTTTATCAAAGTTATAGAAAAGATTTAATTAAAAAATGCACCATTACTAAGAAGTATTGAAGAAATTATAATATACAATTCGTAATACATTTGTGTGAGGTGTTTTTCAGATAAAAAATATTATTATAAATACTATCTGCACTATCAACGGAAGGTAAAGGTTGGAAGTAATGTTTCAATTTTGGCATTAATGACATCTCAAAAAATAACTAATTTCCTTTGTAAAATTTGCGTTCAATGAATGCACTTGACTACATATGTAGTCCCTTGTGTCTGCTGAACGTACCCAATGAATTAATTCAATTTTCTGCCACTTTTTTGACAGTTAACTGCCAGAATACTGCCAATTTGTCAGTCGTGTGAATCCAGCATTTAGACAAACAAAACCCAATATGTCAGTTATTTTTAAGGAAACGATTTTCCGTATTTAAATCGAATGTTCAAAATACCTTCAAAGAATTTAATAAAATTCTACACATTTTTATTTTATTTTTTACCTCTTAACTCCTTCCCTATTTTTCTTAACGCTCACACTATCTTTTTATCATTTTAAGGGTAGTCAAAGCTCCTTTAGTGCGCGCTAATTATAAAACAAAAAAATGTGTGTGCTCACGGCGAAGATGTGTAAACATCAATGTTCGTTCAAGTGTCGGAGTTTTGTTAATAAACGTACCCAATAACAATTTAATGTGTGACCGTAATGCATGACACGCTTACGTTTTAAGTTTACCCTACCGCCGGCACAGACGTTTACACGTCAAAAACCGCAAGCACATCCATGTTACTCATCAAACCCATCCATTACTTTATACAACCGTTATGAGTTTGGTGCGTGTTTCAGTCTCTTTGAAGACGCCCCGTGGCTATAGAGGTCTTAAATCTTAACCTTCATGAATTTTTTGTATGAGGTTACCTCAAGAGCAAAGTCTTGGCTTATTACTCGAGTCCGTAACGGAGCTAAGGTAAAAATGTCTGCCGTGAAACTCACGAAATATAGCTAAGCCCGTTGCAGTGCTTGGGACAAAATATGATGGGCTGCTTCCAAAAAATGAGTGCTATTTTAACCTTCCGATGGCACAATCACCGCAGACGAGCTGTAACTTTGGTTTCGCTCAATTTCTTTTTCTACTATTCTACATTACCTGTCATTTAACATTTTTTTTAAACCTATTACTAGATGTTTCCTTTCATGTGTCTTCAAATTTTTAGAAAGTTTTTGATCTTTCTTTTCCTGACATATAAACGCCCTAATCGACCAGCTTATAAATTGGGAAGGGATATTTAGAACAAAAGTAAGGTTTCAACTCGCTAAAACTCAAATGAAGCTAAACATGATTTAGCTGAAAGAATAAAAGTAGTTCTAGGGTACTCATTGGATTAACATGAAGGGATTCCCAACTTAGTTACAGAACAATCGAGGCTTTAATTTATCCTTAATACCGAAACCAAAAAGTCAAGATTTCAAAATGTCATTCACTATTTATTCTAAACAAACGGAGATAACAAAAGTTTTTTTTTTAAGTGAAAGGTCCAGTTTTTCAGTGCGAGATTTAAGTTAAACCCGAGTTAACTCACCAAATTTAGTGGTTTAACTCAGGATTAACTGAACAGATGCTTTTGATGTTTTACCAACAAAGTTCGTTTAGTCGTTCTGCGTGCATTTTCCAACGAAAAACTGCTTTCTGATTTCACTGTAGGTTAATTTACTTCTAGATTTAGCTAACTCAGGTTTAACTCACCACTGAAAAACTGGACCTAAGAAGTGTTAAGTTTCAATAAATTTCTTTTGCCTAGAATTCTAACTAGGCTAATGAATCACCCCGTTTTTGTTCCGGGAAGTTAAGCTATTTATCGGTCTTTAAGTATAAACAATCAATTGCGCTATTAAGGCTTTCTTATTTCTTGTCAATATCAGTAATGAAAATGCCTCCTCATTGCAGATTGTCTCACAGAATAAATTTAAGAAGGCTCAATCAGGTTGTAAATATCTACACACTTATAAATACAGATAGACGTAATTGTCAAGCGTAAGTTGTTACGCTTCTCCATCATGGTAATGAAAAGTTAAATAAGACAGTTGACACTATACTAAGTCGAAAACATAGCACCATATAGTGCGTCTACTATACTCGACAGACAGTTCCCTTGTTAACCTTTCCAAAGTCAAATGGTATTTTAACCTCGGGCTTTATCTGCAATTTTGATTAAAAAATTGATAATGCTCCCTAACTTTGTACCTTTCAAAGCAATTGAGAGAAAATAAAAACTATTAAGCCCTAAAAGTGGGTTTTTACAAGTTGAAGAAAAAAAAAAAAAACATGTTTCAAGACTAACACATTTTGTAGGTCTAAATATTTAATCTAACTTAATCACGAACAAAAACAAACACAACGTCTGCTGACCCTTTAAGAACTCTTAAGAGAGTAGGTATTTTGTGTTTATGGCTTGGGCTTTCACTTTTCGTAAAGGAATCGCACGTGAGGGGCGTACCACCGACCGTTTTCTTTAGTGTAGTCGTTGAATGGATCCTTGCACTTCGTGTTCATTAAACTTTCATTTTTTTCGTAGATTTTATTCGCCTTTGCGTTCGTTGAGAGTTCTTTTCTTATTCCCTAGTTTTTTTATTTTATTTAACATTTCACTGTGACCTTATTTAAGTTTTTTTTTTTTTTGCTTCAGTTTTTTTTTTTTAAATGAAGTGGTCGCTGACGCCGACGTCCATCGTCGTCGGTTGTTCAGTTTGAAAGCAAAGGACCTTTCCTTTTCCATTAAAAGAAATTACAATTTTAATCGAAAAAGAGTAGAAACTGAAAAATAAAGAAAATGGAAAATGAAAAATGAAACAAAACTTGCATATAGCTAAACGATTCAAAAGGATTTCTTGTTTTCTTTTTTTTTTCCTAAACAGAGACGTTGGAATTAGAATTGAAGTGCTTCAAAGAAAATAAGTAAAGAACAGCGTTAATTGATATTTTCACGTAATTCATAGAAACCAAATTGGTCTTTTATTTCATTTTAGATAAAGTAACGTTTGAAAGTAAGTAAGGTATACAAAATATGTAAAAAACAAAAGAGATCTGGAAAGGTTGGTCATTTGAAAAATGGTTTTCGTCTTTCCGCAAGGTATTGCAGTGTATCAGTCTGTCGACCATTTTTGTTATTAGTGACTCAAAAATGGAGATCCATTTAACAATATTTTCTGTATAAACTTTATATGCAACTGTAACTGACAGAATGGTCTATGGGTATGCTTGAAGCATTGCATTTTTCAAAAGATTGAAGCGTGAAACAGATAAAACCAGCAACAGCACAAGTGCGTCAACAGCAAACAGCACGCGGCCTTACTTCCATCCACCCTTAAAGCAATTTCATAATATTGAGCCATAACACCAGCGTTACACATCTAGTTCATATAAACGACCAACTCCATACAAAAATGTTGAACACTAAATTAATCTAATATGTTGTTTTATTTCCGATAATCTATGTACATGTATTGATTTTTTTTTATATTGCAGCCACAAGTACAAAATAAATTAGCATTCAAACTAAAATTATTACATACAAAATGACCGCCATCAAATTAATTTTAACTTTCCCCTTTACTTTCCCACCAGAATCAGGACGTTTGTTTGTTTGGGGTGAAAACCATTTCGGTCAGTTGGGAGTTGGAACAAATAATACAAACAATATTAATGACATAATAACAAAGCCAACATGCGTCAAGTCTTTGAAGACACTTGGCCTCAAGATTGCCGACATTGCATTTGGTAATGGTTGGGCAGTTATTCTCACATGTAAGCTGCAAACAAATCTGTTTTTTTTTTGTTTGTTTCGTTTATCTTTTATTTATTTTTTTTTTAATTTAGATTCCAATGAAGTCTTCTTTACCGGACGCAACATATTCCAGGCCGACAAAAAAGTTGCCGAAAATTTCACCAGCGCAACTATTGCCGCTCAAAAGTGTTCTATCATTCGGAAACCGTTTCGTTTGGAGGAGCTTGATGATTGTCTAGCAACCAGTGAAGACCCAGAAAATTTCGTAAGCATTTCAGCTGGAAATGACCATTTCGCCATAATGACATGTAAGTTGTTGTCTTTCATAAAATAACAATACATTTCTGGGGAATATAACTGAATCACCCCTTGGGACTATAGTGAGTCTAAATAACGAGAATATATCGTGCTTCGTTCCGAACTGTCCCTGCATGACGGACACTACAGGTTGAAATGGAGTAATCGCTCTTTGCTGTGATGGGACATGGAATTTAATTTAAAAAAAAAAAAATCCTTCTGTCTGTCGGAAGTCGGACATCGCGTGAGTAGTCGTGGCAATTGACAGGCGAATTTGATTTAATAGGCATTCGTATCTGCCCTGTCTCGCCCTGGGTATAAGGACATTTTAGATTAGCAATAACATGTTCCATATATCGTAGACAATTATCGGCCAAAGCCTCACATTCAGTGAGAAACATTTGATTTATTCGGGGGCAATAATTATACACCTCATGCACTTCCGGCCCGGATGTGTGCAAAATCTAAAAGTAAACATATTCCGATTTAAACCTTTGTTTTTTTTTTTATATATCGCCAATTTATGGTTTCCAACTCGTCGGTCATTAATCGATCCGTGGTCACAACAGTTGGTCTAAATGTATTTTGTGTTAAAAATGTAGGTTTACACATAATCGTTTAGAACCCTGATTTACGACGTTTTTTTGTTTAATTATATCTTTGGTTTAGTTTCACTGGAATATAATTATGCACGTTAACCTTTTTCTTCTCTCCTTCCAGCTCTTGGTCGTCTCATTGGTTGGGGTTCGAATAAACACCATCAACTCGGTTCGGATGATGTTGACCTCAGTGAGCCCTACGAAGTAGAGCTCGATTTCAAAGTCAAACAATTTGTTTGCGGTCCATCATCGACTCTTATTCTAACCGATAACGGGAATCTTTATCTAACTGGAAAATTAAGTGAATTTACTTTTCCACAATTTACCGAACTTCAAAAGAATCTCTCAGCTCAGGAGGAAATTCTCTTTATGCATATTTCAAAAGCAAGCGAAATTTATATTGTCACCACTGAAGGAGGCATCTACCGAAGCATGGAATCCACACGACACAATAGTTTAATATTCCAAAGATTCTACGATTACGATAGCGAAGAAAATGGCCAAATTGTTAAGCTTTTGCGTGGGACATCATTTTTTGCTGCCCTCACTAAGGCCAATAAGTTTTATACGACTTTTTCAGAAAGTGGTCATCATTTGAAGACTTTCCGAGAAATCTCCAAATTTAAAAATCTTCGCACGCTCGACATGGTGGTTGGGGATCAGCATATTTTGGTACACGGAATTCCGAGGTCGGCCAATAATAAGCTTCTCAATAAGACGTTTGTTGTTCGTCCAGATTCAAATGCGAACATTCAAAAAATTTCGGAAGTGGGTCGAATTGTCGAGCAAAATATTCTAGAAGAAACTGAAGATATGGACGAAAATGGAAATAATGCAGAGACAATTAAACCTAACACTCCAGTAAAAGAAAAAGTTGAAGAAGAACACATCGAAGTGAATGAAGTCGGAGAATCAAATGAAGAAAAAAAAGAACAAGAAGATTCTCCTAAAGAACAAGAAGATTCTTCAAAAAAACACGAAGTCACTGTTAAAGAAGAAAGTTTGAAGGCAAATCGTCCGCCATCAACATCATCGTCAAAAGATCTAGACATCTTTGAGGACACATCACCCACAAATTCTATGAAGTCAGCCAGGTACCGTCGGTTGGAAGATTCTGAATGGGATAGCAATAATTCCACACCGTCCAAGAAAACTGTTCTCACAGCAAATGCTGACAGCTCGTCACCAACATCCTCATTGAAATCTCGTAAGAGCTCTTCTCGATCTATTCGATTTGATCAGAAATCTCTACCGAAGGTGATTTCTGCCGAGCGTGAAACAAGGCCGAAAACACCTTACCCAGATGGAACACCAATGAAACCAAAGAAATTGATTGCGAGGGAAGAGGATTTGCTGGATAAAACGAGTCCTGCACTTCATGATAGCTTGGAAAATATTCCAGAATCAATGGCCGCATTTCAAAGCGGTAAGTCAATAACGTGGTTCAAAATAAGTCACAAAAATAAACATATACATATACGAAATGGAAGTAATCTATGGACATAAGGTACATTTTGTATGAAATATAAAACAAGTCACAATTTGGTATATATCTTTTTATGCAATATCTAATTATTTGGAGCTGAAGTTAGTATTATTGTTCAAGCTCATCTAGGAACAGGTATATCACATCTGTGTATTCTTAAGTACATATACGTCAAAAAAAAACTGTGTTTCAGGTTCTATTGTTTAACTATTTTTAATCTAAAAGTTCGTACTCTTCTCATTTTCAGATAGCAAACAACAAAATGGAGGCACAAATAACAAGGTATCAGCGAAGAAACGAGCCTTGACTCCAATTGTTCGGACAAACGAGGCACTGGATTACAGCGACGAAGATGAGCAACTAGCTGTTGAAATCAGCTCCACTGAACTTTTGGACAAAACAATTGTAAACGAGATCAGATTCATCAATAACGGAGTTGATGTTACAGACGTCTCGAAGCAGGTTTTGGAAGAAAACACTCCTGTAAAGGAGAAGCCTAAACAAGTACTAGATCAAGCAGGTGAAGCTATCCATAAAGCTACTGATGCTGCGAAAAATTCAGCAATTAAAAAAGCTGAAGAAACAGTCGAAACCCTATCGAAGGAGAAGGATAAAGCAATTGAAAAGGTCTCCGCTGAAGCTGAGGGGATAGGTGGCAAGATATCGAGCACATTAAGTGTGGCCGTAGGAAAACTTTCCACTGAAGTTGATAGTGCGGTGGGCAAGGTGTCCGAGAAGTTCGATTCCACGGTGTCGACGGTTTCCGAAGGCGTAGACAATACAGTTTCAACGGTTTCCCAAAAGGTCAACACAACGACAAGCAAGATTTCAACGAAGGTCGAAGATGCAAAGCAAAGTTTGGCAAATTTCTTAACCGGCGGCGGCGGTCACAAGGAAGAGAGTCCCAATCTTAGCTCGAATGTCAGCACAGCAGTGACCACCGAAGAAGCTTATACGCCAAAGGATGGATCTAAGATTGACGACGACGAGAGGACTACTGCATCGGTGAACTCGAATTTGAATGGCATGGGTAATACGTTCGAGAATGAGCGTGATAAGGACTTTGAGCCCGTGAAGCCGACTTTGGGCGATGAGATTCGTTCAACGGGCGAGAATGGCAAGGGAAGAGTAATGAAGTTCATTAGCAACATGAAGGCGAAAGGCAAGGGGTTGTCGTGTCGAAATGACAAGGCCGTTCGAGTTGCAGGTATTTTATTGAAGGTTGATCTGTTTTTGTTTTTACGGCGTATTTGTTTTTTTTTTCTTCCAGATGAACCACCAAAATACACGCCGGTGGATGAGTTAGGTGAACAAACATCTAAAGTTTGCACACTTTTGTAATAGAATGGTTTTCTGTGTAATTGTATTCAATAAATTGCAAAATCAATTGTATTTAAGAAATATGTAGCTAAATTGTTGATGATATGTAAAACAAACAAACAATGAGTTTAAGATTTCAATACAATATAAACAGTTTGTATTTCAACTCACCTCTAGAAGGTGTAATGTTTTTTTTTTTTTTTATTGGAAAAACTAAGAAAAATGTGTTTTTGATTAATTATGTTAAAAAATAAACAAAACAGAAATTATTACTTGCCACTTTTCATCACTAGCAAAACGTCAAAGTGACAAAACAACACTTCCGCAACTAACAACTTGAGAAAGAGAAATTATTAATACAGCGGCTGCAAAAGTAAAATTAATCTACTACAAACTTAAGGTCTTAGACGGTGTTCACATTGGACTCACTCCGCGCGGAGTAAGATAAAGGCTGACCCAAACCAACGCGAAACATTCGCGCGAATATGCGACGGCTGAAAAATGTTCGAAGATTCGCATCGCGCCAGTGTGGGTGCTCCCATTAATCTCCATGTAAATAAATTAAGACAGGCGGAAGTTTCGCTGTCGCGCCGAATGTTTCGCGTTGGTTTGGGAGAGCCTTAAAACAAAAAGATGTCAAAATGAGTCGCGCGGACTGAGTCCAATGTGAACACCGTCTTATGTGTACTCAAGTTATGTCGTTTTCCAGTGGATGTTCAGAGTACTCCTTAGTCCCCTTTCACACGAGGAAACTGAGTTGCCAGCAACATTCATTTTGTAGGTGAGAAGCGCAAGAAGTAAGAGGGGAAAATGAAATCTCCCCGGTCAACGATTCGAGAAGATTTTTTTGACATTCCTCTTCACACACCCAGTAGAGTGCGTTCAACCAAGGTATTTTAAAAGGAAACTACAGAAAGTTACCACGATTTTGTTTCTTCGTGTGAAAGGAACAGGAGATTATTAAGGAAATTAAAAGAAAACGTCAAAAAAATCTCTAGCAACTTGTTTCCTCGTGTGAAAGGGGACTTATCTATTCTTTTTTCACTTCAACTACTACAAAAGCCTTCGATTCGCTCTTCTCAGTAACATTTTCGGAGTGTTGTTCTGTTCCCCATTTTTTCGTTGAATTAATTGTCAAACGCTTGAAGAAGCCATTTTTTATATGATGACATTCGGTAGAGTGTGTGTTTAAACATTGGAAATCAGTGTTTTCCTAATCGAAAATCCAGCCGAAAACAGTTTTGTGTCCGAGGCTAGGGAAAGCAAAATTTGATTTTTGATGTTGAAATGCTTTCATTTGACCCATATATTGCAAAAGAAGTGAACAAAGTTTTTCACTATATTTTTAGAAATACTACATTCAATTCCAAAAATCGTACCAAATTTGTGTCATTTCAGAATGGTTCGTTGATCATAGTTTTATAGGAAAGCAATTAGAACTTTTTCTCTATAAACGAAAATCAGGAGCGCTATAATAAGGGTATTCATGCAACGGCGGAAAACCCGGATAAACTTCAGAAACTAGATAATTTTATCTCCACACAAACGAACTGTCAAAATTTGTATGGGAATATTTTTCTGCAGATCTGATAAATTTATGTCATCAATTTGATGCAGAAAACTTAAAGATAAACCTGATAAATTTAGAAATGACATTTGTGGTGTGTATTGATGTGAAAGTTATATTTTTCTGCAAAGCGGACATTTATTTCTTTGCATGAATACACTTACAGCCAAATTAATAAAAGTGGAATAGCGAAGGCTTAAGCCTTATTCCGTGGACTAAGTGAAAAATGTTATTTAAAAAATAAAATATCAATTAAGTGACGTTTACTAAGCTAAACCACCGAAGAAGGTGGTTTAGCGAAGGAATAAGAACCAGATGTGTCAAATTTATTCTGCATTTAAAAAATATAAGTGAAGATTGCAAATTGAATTTTCGATAAAAATAATAATGTCGATTTGTCGAGTTCTTAAACCATTTGGAATTATTGGACAATCAACCATCAAGGACAAGAAGAAGAAAAATATACAAAACCAGATACGGTCCACTGCAAGTGCTTAGTGAGGAGGATTTCAGGAAGAAATATAGAATATATATATATAAATATACAGCCAGGCAAAAATACAAAAATCAAACCTACCTACAAATTTTCTCTTCTTTTTGTATTTTTATCTATTTATCTATCTATCTATCTATCTATCTATCTATCTCTCTGTCTATCTATCTATCCCTCCATTTAATACGAATAGAATTTCCAACAAACAAAAAAAGAAATTACATCTTCTCTTATGTCAACGAACACACCAACATCCAAACACAATTCATGAAAATCTGTTGTACCCACCTAAATAATAAAATAAAATATATAAAATAAAAAACAATTTTGACAGCAAATAATCAAAACAACGTAATTGTTAGGTGTGTTTGGTAACGTGAGGTTTATTTTTTTTTTCTTCAAATTTTCTGTCAAAACCCATACAAAAAAAAACCCAAGTTTACGAAACTTGGTGAAAACTTCAAGTTACCAAACAGGCATCTTACTTATTGTAGTAGATTTTCTTAAGGGATTTTTTGTAAACGTCACTTTACTATTCCACTAACAATTTGTTTTTATTAATGTAAAATTTTAATCCGTAGCTTTACCCTTATTCCATGGTTTAGTAAGGTCGTGGAATAAAGGTAGAATAAGCGTTTTTTATTAATTTGGCTGTCACAGCCTAATTTATTAGAATTCGCTAAACACCTCTAAACGGCTGAATAGTTATATAGTGCATAAGCATTTATGAAGCCACTATTCAACGTTGCATAAATCCTAATTCATAATATATTTCCCTACACATTATAGTTATAATGCGCTTATGTCAAATAAAGTACCAAGAAGGGAAAATCTATTACGTTTTACTGCCACAATTGAGTAACAAAACTAAGCTCTGAAAGTGAAAAGTCAATAAACGAATTCTGCTGCACCGATTGGATTAGTTTAAATTTCATTTAATATTGCATAATGTACCTATTCTTATTACTGTTTCTTTGTGCCGTGTTAGAAAATATAGTTTAATATTTTAGAACAAAAAATTCATGGTTTTTATTGAAATAATTGTTTCATTCACTGACAGTGCGATCAAATTGAGAAGAATATAGGAACATCTATTAGGGTGGCAATTATTTTGGGAATGTTTTTTTTTATTTATTCTGTGTGTCCCACTGAAAATATTCAATAAACCTCAATTTTGGCATACATCTAAGCAAATGTATATTATAAATAAAGAATTTCCATCAACTTTTACACTTTCACCGACATTTTAAGTAAAAGACGTAAAACTACGTGTATTTTTAATGATAAGTTGTAACTTCTCGACCTTAGCCGATTTAAAACAAATTTAACAACATTTTTCTTTGTACAAAGTATCGTCATAATATAGATTGATCACTTTTAGGAGGGGACAAAAAAGATATTTAAGCATTCCAAAAATAAGCGCCACCCTTATAACATTGTACTTTATTGTCGTTTGTGTGTGAGTCAAAGTGACATTTCGATACTTAAACATCCTTTTGTAGGCACTATTCATCCATCAAACGCGTTTAGCTTCTAATGCCTCTATTCAACGTTGCATAAGTCTTATGAATAACATTTTTGCGTTTAGTGGAATTATAAGGAGTGAATAGTTCTATGCACTCGCTATGATGCGTTTATAAATTCGGCTGTTAATTGCTACAAATAAATTCTTTTATTTTGAAATCGGAAACAATTATTAGCCGTATTCCTTTGGAAATGGCAAACTACTCATGGGTAGATCCAAACGATAATGTAGTACTACCCACTACTCGTGCTTTTATGGCGAGTAGAGTACATTTGTAGGGAAATTAATTTTGTGGGTTGCATTGATAATGGCTAGCAAGGTACTCGTGAGTGCTTCGCCACCTCCAAAGGAACACGGCTATAGTTGGGAATTCATAATTTCCGTTTGGTGAGGGGAACAAGTATAGCAACTGAGGGAGTTATTAGGCGTGTTTTTTTTGCAAGTCCATATGGATTTGTCGAAAAAAACCACATCGGAACTAATAGTTTTACACGTAAATACAACAACAACTTAAGTCCATATGGACTTAGCTAAGTCCAGATAATTATCGGGACTTACGTATTGTAAGTAAGAAGGTCCTAAGTCCCGATGTCGTTTTTTTCGACAAATCCATATGGACTTGCAAAAAAGCACGCCTATTGTTGTTTCATATAAAATGTAAATTGTTTAGCGCCAATATTGTTTTTTCATCTAATTTCCTCAGGGCTTGGAAAAAAAACACACCTGTTAAAGATAATTCTGATATGGTGTGAATAGCCTATTAAGTCCTGACGATGAACAGTCCTTCCCAATCAAACAAACATCTCCGAACACATCCTCAAAATTCAGCACACCCACCGCTGTACAACTCTCAATTTGCGCACAAATACAATTTCTGTTTCTGCACAAATCTACTCCAATCCACCTAATATTCCATCTTTTTTTTCCGCATGCAGCACTTTTCTTTTACAGGCGTTAAACAAACAACAACTGTCAAAAGTCGTGTTCTCAAAAAATAAAAAAAAAACTTAAAAAAAAATTCATTTTGATTTTTCACGAAAAAATCTCACTTTTTTACTTTCAACTGGATATTTCGCACACATTTGGAATTTTTTATTTAATTAAATCGCACTCAAACGAAAGGTGAATATTTAAGCATTAAATTGGACACAAATTGGCTGGGCCACACATTGAACGAAAAAAGATGGAAATAACCAAAGGGATGCCTTAGGTAGGTCAAAGGTGAAAAGTGCTACTAGCAACTTCGCGAATAAGGACACACAAAAAATTGTTTACTCAGTGATTTTTATGTAATTTCTTGATCCATCGCCCTCACATCACCAAAGCCGAGTGTGCGATTTTATCTCTGACGTTGCACACGGCGATTTGGAAATTTTTTTAAATTTTTTTTTGCTCGTTTCATTTCGATCGAATGAGATAGACACGAAGTTTCTTCGTATTCGTTTCTCACCCAGGCAACCTAACCTCATTGGGGCGGATCGGATGAGATCGGGAATCGCAAGTACGCTTAACTCTTTTGGCCAAATCAGGCTGCGAATGTGATTTTTTTTAGTCAATATCCACTGGATGGTGTGTAGGAAGATCCTAAGAAGCGTCACAACCACCAAAGTGTGAGGCATGCTTGAGGTATGAGTTGTCGATGCGGACAATATGGTTAGGAAGTCGATTTATTTGTGTATCTCCAGATAATTGTTCGGAGTTTTTTTTATTCAAATTGATAGTTTACCATAGAATTGATTTCAAATTAATTACAAATGAAGACGGTACAGGAAATGGCAAGATTACAGGGGGGTACAGCAGTGGGGGCTGATGTTGGATATTTGGAGAATATTCATTTTTGTTTTGTCAGAAATATTGGCCTTGATAAGACTTTTATTAACGTCAAACTCCCCAAAAAAAACTTAGTTGAAGCTATGTCGTGCGTTAAACATGTTCTAATGTAACTAATAAGTATATATCGTTCTTGAGTGGCGCCCAACCGGTCTTCATTACAATACCTCGTGTAAAAATTTCAATAGAACTTAACTAAACACTGTGATATGGGTCGTCTCGATATCGGGGTGATGTTGAATCCACGTTAGATACGGCATACTCACTTAAAGACAGCCAAGGCATTACTTGCCTGTGAGTTCCAGATTACAGCCAATAGTATATGATTAAAATCGCGTCCTGCGTATAACGTAATTGTAAACCTTACGTAATATTTTACGATCTAACGAATGTTACTTCCGAATCTATGGTTTTACCATAAAAAAGAGTGAAATTAAAACAGAAAATTGTTAAAAAACTTATCATATATACCTATATAGCTATATTTATAAGATAAATGTTTTTTTGTTTTGTTGCGAACATCTGATTGTTCCCAGAATAGGGCTTCCTAAGAAATGGAACTTAACTCCAAACTAAAACATTTAGGCCATGAGCGTAAATATTTAATTTTGTCTCTGATGCAAGTAGGGTTTTGTTTAAAATTTTTGTTTACATATAACGTTGCGCCATCGCAGTGTACAGGCCCTTAAAGTCAGTACTTAACAACACAAAATGAAATCATGACACTGCTTTACCTCGATCAACTCCTTTAATGAAGACTTCACTAATTCATTTGAAACTCAATCTAGTTTTTAGTAGCGACAATTTTGAACAAACATTTTTTCCACAAATCTTTAGTTTAGCTTGATGAGTTGGATTTTTCTTTGATTATTCTTAGAGTCTTGTAAACTGAGATAAAAAATAGTTCAGTAAAAGATTGTGAACTTAAAAAAATTGATTTTTCAGTAGAAGTAAAATAAGAAAAACAGAAATTAAGAAACAGTAAGATATTTGCTCCCTTTTAAGGTCTTAGAAAATAGCTTGTGTTGTTTATAATCGTGGACCTCCATTTTCCTGAATCTCCATCACGAACTTAAATAAGACATCGATCATGAGAGATTAAAGGCAAAGCAAGATTAGTTCAAGAATGGAACTTCTGCACTCAAGTGGCGAGATAGAGCCTCGCTGTTTTGCACGAATGTTTGTAGATCTGAACTTTATGAACTCGAATATTATTTTATGTGTTCGAATTTAAAACTGACACTTTTTGAGTTGTGACGTCATTATTCTCAACGAGCGATTTGTCTGCTAACTTTAACAATATAAATAATAGATAACATAAAACGTTTTTTTTTTTGTCATACTCATTCTTATTACTTTTTTTCATTTTATATGTTAAACAAAAGAATAATATAATACCTATGTATATTTAATGATGTCGTTAACATTTGAACTTCTTCTATTTTGACATGTTTTTTTTTCAAAAAAAGATACTTTTTAGATGAGATTTCAAAAAATGGCCACGATCAGGATTGTATCCTAAGCGATCTGGATAGCTTTGTGTTATTGTAATCCCTTGTGAAAAATCAGCTGATGCAACAACAACTCAAGGTATCTGAAATTTTTTAGATAGGTTGACACCGTCTCGGATAGATTCTTGAACGCAAGAATTGATTTGATCTGCTTTCACACACACATATTATATAAATATGCCAAATTGAAAATATCTTTGTTCAGTGAATTAATAGTCTGTATTTGTGAATTGTATATCGTAACCGATACTACTGGAATATGGACCCACATGCTTATTAGATGAAATTTTCTATGCTGACATGTTTTCTCCAAAAGAGACGCTCTTTCAAGTTGCAATGAAAAAAGAAGTAATTATTTTGTATACACGCTTTCAAAATTTCATCAAGATCTAGTTATTTATACAAATTGTGCCCAAAAAATATGTTTTTGTAAAATTGATTATTTTTATTGAAATGAAAATAAATATTATCTATTGCAGGCATCACGACAAAATGCTTGCCATTACCAAATGCTGCGGCTGTTGCCTTACAAATTGAACGAAACGAACACAACTCTTTATTTTCCTGAAGTTTTTTCAAACTCTCTTTAGAACTTCTGGGACACTTAAGACATATATTCTTAGAAAACACACACTCACGCATACGAAACTATAGAATTGACCCTCTTCGCTATCCTCCCTGTGCACAATGACTAATTGTGAAATTGTTATCGTTGCGACAACTGATGAACCAGCAACGGACATACAAATCCCCTTCAACGTGATAACCTCAGCGGCAACAGTTTCAGCAGCTGGTGTCACCACTACGACTCATCACCTCGCGCCACTGCAACAAAGCTCGGAACAGCAAGTCCTGCAGCTGCAAACCGAAGATATCCAGCAGCAAGTGCAAACGGCGGCGGGCACATTACCGCCGCAATTGGATCGTTATCCAGCCAACAGTCAGGAGAAGCCATTCCAATGCAGCATTTGTGAGCGACGGTTTCGACAGCTAAGCACACTTACGAACCACGTTAAAATCCACACCGGCGAGAAACCCTACAAATGCACGATATGCGACAAAACCTTTCGACAATCGAGCACCCTCACAAATCACATGAAAATCCACACCGGCGAGAAACCCTTCATTTGTTCGTTCTGCCCCAAGCAGTTCCGCCAGCTGAGCACGCTAACAAATCACCTCAAAATTCACACCGGCGAAAAACCATTCGAATGTGCCGTCTGCAAAAAACAATTCCGCCAATCGAGTACTCTCAACAATCACATAAAGATCCACGTCATGGACAAGGTTTATATACCCGTAAAGATCAAAACCGAAGAGGAAGAAGGATGACTAGAGATGGTGACCGATGGTCAGACACCGGTCACCACGCCCAATCACCAGACTCAACTCCAACAGCTTCCGCTCCAGCTCCAGCAGCAACAGCAAACGCACCAGGTTGTCTTGGATGCAACGCAATTAGCCGAAGGAATAATCTCTGCAGCTGACGTGGTGAAGATCGAGGTGAACAGTGTACAATCGGACTGCGAATATCCAGGTGAAGGATGAATCTATAGAGTTATATATTTATAGTATATACATATTATGTGTATGTATGTGTAATTATTTTAAGTTCTGATTTTTTCAATCAGTTCTTCTACTTACTACCTACTGCTATTTATACATTTATGTATGTCTATTGTTATAGTTTTTTTGTTTCCTTTATAAAATTGTTTTAGTTTTTTCCACTCCTAAAAATTTTGAGAAAGACTTAAAGCTTTGTGTATAGATATTGAAGAGAAAGAGGAGAATGAAAACATACGAAATGTTAATATAAAAAAACTTAAAGTAAAAGCAAGCAAAAATAATTGAATTAATCGTTTCCTTTCCCCTAATTTTGATTTTGATTTTTTTGTTGCGAATTTTTTTTTTTTTATTTATTGGTTAAAAGTTCTTATAAGGATAATTTCAAACAACATTTTGTCCCCCCAATGTTTTTCCCGTTTAGTCTGTTTATATGTAAAACATTTTATAAAATATATCTTACATCCGTGAGTTTAGGCCTCAATTTTCGCCAATAAATGTTTTTTACTCTAAAGCTATATTCTACTCAACTAATCGGCTTATGTTTGTCGATTTCCATGAAAGATGAAGGTTATTTGGTGTTTGAGACGCAGCTTCATAAATATAGGCTTAAGGTGCACTTTGGTTTGGAGAGTTGAATCCGTGCCCTGAACATTTTGAAGACATAGTTTTGTCTGTCATATATTTCTTATTATTTTCCTCCTTTAGAAGAAACATATTACCCCACTCAGCATTCGTACACAAATTTATTTGCTAAAAACTTCTATGTACCGATTTTGTGGTCACAAACCATTTTTACTCATTTATTACTTTTCACCGATCAATATTAATCCTTTTGATCATCCACCTGTCTTAGCATTTGTACATCTCAGTGGCCAAGTCCTAACTACAGCGCGGCTTTGAGTAACATTTAGCACCCGGTTATAGCTTTGCATGACTGAAAATTTGAATTTTTAATTTTGAAAGAAACAAAATCAGAGATCAGTTATCATATACCATTATACCGATATTGAATTTTACTATATTTTAATATTTTTTTTTAATTATTTAGTCATCCAAAAAAACGTACAAAAAAATATTAGAAATTTTATTAATATTGATAATTTTTATATGATAAGTCCCTGATCTAGTGACAGTTTGTTTGAGAATTTTACCTTGAAAATTCGACTAATAGAACTTGAGTTAAAGGCTTTTATACAGATCCGTATCGATTGTTTTTGCAAACATAAACCAAACACAAATTGCTACTTCCACTAAAACCATAAAATTTTTCAATTTTGTAAAAAACCATTTTTAGCATTTTATCTAATAGAATTGGAGTAAAATCGTTTAAGCCTTTATTTGATCAATATTTCTGTTTAGTAGGCATGTTTAAGGCAAAAAAAAAAAAAATTTAGGCTACAAGTTAAACCAATTTGATAATTCGCCTCAAGCCCTTCACATTTCTTTTTATGCGGCATTTGTGAAATATGAAGAACGCTGCTTGATTCTTTTTGTAGTACGACACCCAGAAGACCAGTTCCACCACTTTCATTTTATAGCATTCCTCATCATTGTTCGATTTTGAGTCTTCTTCTCTTGTTGCTTTCTCTTGCTTAGGTATGCTTCATAGACCAATGCTTAAATAAATGAATGAAAATCAATATTAATTGCTAGCGATATCATAAGCTTAACCCTGCAGTAGAACTTACAAGAAAACAATAACAATAATAATTTAAATTATTGATCCCAGTTGTATAAATAGAACTAACCTATATAAATACCATTTTTAAGTCCAAATACCAAGTTATGAAACAAAATTAACCTTTAGACTAAGTCTTAATGCTCTTATCACCGACACAATCATAACAACAAAACTGCTTCGTGTGTTCTTTAATTACAGCTTATAAAGTTACTTACACCACCTGAAGTTGATCGCCAGCATGAAGCTTAAGCAAAAACAAAGCATGAACTTGTCCAACGCTCTCACACACACAATTATAAGTCGGCGACGATACTTGGATTCCAAGCAATGACTGTTTTTTTCCGTACGATTCCCCTCGAAACTTATTATGTTCTAAGATGTCTTATGCCAAAACAACAACAAAACAACTACAAACAAAAAATCATAAAACACCTTTCTTAACTTCTAATCTTCTATCTCTACAAACTTGGGCTGCTTGAAAATCATTTGTGTTTTACCAAAATAAAAAAAAGATATCAAAACAGAAATGAAATGAAATGAAAAGAAAAGAAAAACATCAACACAGCTACTAATCCTTAATGATAATGTGTGCCATTAGAATAATAAATAATAAAAGAAGTTCCTATAAGAATTACATACTTAATAATTTTGTTTTGCCATAAAAAAAAAAAAAAAACAAACAAAAATGGTAGACACATTTTTTTTTATTAAATATATATTTTATATTCTTATGTCCCACGAATACATTTTGTATAATTTCTCAACTAAAAAAAAAAAAAAACAATTACTTTGCTTGCTTTTGTCTTAAAAAAAAAATAAATAATTCAACAAATATTTAAGTATACGAACTGAAGTTTTCTAGAGAGAGAGACATAAACAAATGGAAAATAATTCAAAAACCTCAGCCAAGCTGAATTTTTTAATTATTTTCTTTTGGAATAAAATCGAACTTAACATAAATCGAGATAAACAAAAACAAAAAAAAAACTATTGCTTCAAACAGTTGTGCAAGTTAAACAAAAAAAAAAAAAAAAAAATGTATAGCTCATGTAAACTTTTCACAGTAAAAAGATTTAATATACTGCTCCGCCCGGCGCTTATTTGTAAAATTTTTTAGATGGATTAGAAATCATTGTATAGAAAAATAATAAATTTTAAACAAACAAACAAACAAAAAATAAAAATAAACAAAAAAACTTAAAATCAAAGGATAAAGGTGGAATATCTTTAAAAAGAAAAGGATAGCTCGTAAGACTTTAAACTATTGTTTTGTTTCCTTCGATTTTTTTTTTTATAAATATTTAAAATATAAAATATATATATTTATATATGAATATACAATTAAAAGTTTAGCGTATAAAAATGAAAATAAAATTAAAAATAATAATTACAGGGCGTCACATGTGCGGCAAAATACAAGAAAAATAAATAAATATTATTGTTTTATTTTTTAGTAAAATAGCAGTTAAGTTTAGTAGAATTAAAAATAAAATAGAACACAAAAATAAAACAAAAAGTTCTGTGAACCATTTCCTTTTCTTTTTTTAACTGTAATTATTACGTTATTACATAACACACACAACAAAAACAACAACAAAAAAAAAAAAACAAAATACTTGCTTATTTAGTGTTAACAGTAAATTGAAAAAAAAAAAAAAAATCCAGACAAAGAAACAGCGGTAAATTATAAATATATATATGGAAATTAAAACAATGAACAAAATTGATAAATATTATTAAATTAATTATAATACTTAAAGCGGAAATAACAAGTGATGTGTATAAAAGTAAAAACAGTTAAATGCGCTTTTTAGGAGCAAGCTAATCTTAATCTATATAAACATTATATATATATACATATATATATATATATAAAAAGAAGGAAAGAATGTTTTTAACAAACAATAAACTATTATTAATTAATTGATTAATACATAAACGAACAACAAAAACAAGAAACGTTAAACATAATTTTTTTATTTATGAAACTGATGATTACGATGATGTAAAATGGAGATTTAACTATTATAATATTTAAAAGAAAAACAAAATAAAATTATTATTATTATTATTATTATTATTATTATTATTATTTGTAATATTATCAGAAAATAATATAATATGTTTGTAAGAAAAATGTCAATAGGTTGTTTTTTCAATTTAATTTTTTTAATTTCAATATATAAACAAACTTTAGAGTTTAATTTTACTTACGTTACGTTTATTACGTGATTTTTCAATGGGAAATTGTCAAATATCCTGTCGCTGATGGAAATGGTTAATCTAGACTTCTTATTTATGTACTTTAACAGAAAGTATCAGCAATTCGTAAGTAAAGTATAAGAACTAACAAAGTGAGAGAATCATTTTTCTTGAATTGAAGCAAATTTAAGCGCCCTGTAGGCCAATGGAAAGTGGGAATTAATTGCAACATTTTTTTGTGCGAAAGCTTAGCTATAAAAAAATAAAACGAGACGAGACTACTACACTCTCTTTAAAAAGAATGAAATGGAAAACAAATAAATAACAAAAATCGGGTCTCCTTCTCTTACATCCGGTTATCACTAACAAACTACGGAAAGCAATGGAGAAAGAAAATATGCTAATAGTGTACAACAACAACGGAAAGCTAAGAACCATTTTTGGTTCAACGAAGGATAAGGCGGCAAATCACTCGATCAGGAGTAGCAGCTCACGTACCATAGAGTACCTGCCTATATTCAGCCCTATCACAAATACCATCGTAATCGGAATCTTTCCGAATCCCGAAAAAGAACAACCATATTCGAATCCGTTCGTAATGGCAATTTGTATGGGATTTTCCACTACGATAGATTCTGTGATGGTTTTTTTCGGATTCGTAATACGCTTGCGATTACGATGGATTTCGTCATAGGGCTGATTATCTTGACCTAGAGAACCGGCTTAAGGCGGTACTCTACAAGCTGTACTGAAAGAATTATGCCCATTAAATTTTGTGTGGGGTAGTTGTCACATGCATTTAAAATGGGATCAAACCACCTTTGGATGTATTGTTTGTGCTCAAATTATTAAACGCAATGCAATATATTTCCTTCCCCTTACTTCTTTTGCTTCTGTATCATGGCACAATAAGTAATTACAGACAGAAAAATTAAGAGTTTATTTGAAATAAAATTTGAGGGTGTTTCAGGCAAGAGGGGTCGGACCGGTCGGTTCTCTAGATAAGATTGGTACTCTATATCACGAAAATGCATCATGTAACGACAACAACCCCCCACAAAAACTCGGTAGCTTCGATCAAAGTTTTCGCCTTCTGAAACATGTAGATGAAGACAACAAATGCCATGAACACCGATACAATCGAATGGAGTATAGGTAGTTCATTATTTGACTCAGCCGATTATTTTTGAATCAATTGAACCAAATAAAGAACTGGCTATGCTCTATTGTATCGAGTAAACTCCTTTGTATCAAGTAGTTACGTGCTGGCACTTGGCCTCAAATAACTCTCAACCACTAGTTATGCACATCAAGTTGGATGAGGACGCTCTCCACATATGCGTGTCACCTTAGGTTGGATATTTTTATGACTACTTGAGTTTTTTTCCCAAAATTGACGGTGTGTGAAAAATTTCATCAACTGGTAACGAAAGACGTTTTTACTCAAATCTTACAAATAAGTTGGTGTGTGATTATATCTTTCTCTACTTTGAACAAGCTTGTATGTTAGGTCATCAGGCACCATCAGCTTTGATGGACTCAAATAGCTTTCTTCAATTCTTGTTCGGAGTTAACTTGATTTTGAGCAAAAAGTGTATTCGTGCCTGGGGGTTAGATTCAATTTTGTGTTTTTTTTACAGAAAAAGTCAAAATGTCGAGCTTCGCAAATCACCCCAAACTAGATATTCAGAAATAACCCAAAAACAAGGCAATTTAACAAAAACAAAACTCAAAACCCTATTTCTATTTCCATTAAGCGATTTTCTTTGACAAAAATATGGATTATTGAAACTGCTTTAAACATTACAGGACCGAAGTTTAATTTAAATCGTTAGAAACGTTTTCGATAACATTTAAAAAACCGAATGTTGTATGGCAGCAAACCGCTCTAGCAAGAATGAAACAAACAAAATTTAATTTTTCGTCTAGGAAATTACATAGAAATGCCCGTCCAACCATTTAGGCGCTACTTCGATGTACACGCACGTACGGCGCAAGGGCGGTAATGTTAAATTTGATTAAAATTAAAACCTCAACATTTATTAACACGAATACTTGCCATATGAGCAACTAAAAAAACTTGATCCACCTGTACAACACTTTTTATTCTTTCAACTGTCGGTTCACAGTGGATTTTGAACACATCGCAGTGTAAATTCATAGCATTAAATGTCTACGCATCACTGCTTGATTGCGATGCTGATGCGAATCAACATCATTATAAAATAAAACAAAAATATTTTGTATTTTTCATCTGTTTGAAAATGAGTTATATTTGGAAATGGATGATTAAACAACTTAAATAAACACTAAAACAAATATTTATTAATATCTATGTATATAAAAAAAAAATAATTCAGCAAAGCTTTTTTTAAGGAACTCCACCTGATGGACAAGCAAAAACAAAAAAAATATATTCATGATAATTAACAAAACAAAAATAAACTAGAATATTGAACATGTGGTAAAACCAAAGACGTTAAGTATAAAACATTTTTCAACAACTCGGTGCGAAGTCCTTAAGAAACTCGATCATCTCAGAGAAATCCTCAGCGTGTTCGCGTTGTAATGCAGAAATATACGAATGCAAATTCGCAACATATTTCAAATCGTTTCGATATTGCGAAAGCAATTCAGCGTTAACTGATATATTCAAAGTTGGAATATCAATTTTAGCCACACGAAGTTTCACCGACATATCCAACTTCTTTTCCAATTTCGAAATGTCCTTTTGCATTACCGAAAGATCAACGGGATTACCAATCGAAATGGATTCCTGTTGATTTTTGGAAATGTTGTTGTTGTCTTCTTTGGTTGGAGAGACTACGATTTCTTGAAAAAATTCCTTCAGAGCAAAGTAGTCACAATAACTTCGTAGAGCCTCTAAGATAATTTGCAAATAGTCTTGACGATAGATGATTGACTTTTGCCTTGACAGCGATTCGTCTAGAGGACGTTCCTCGTCAAGAGCACACTCGAGCCAGCGGTTTTTGCGGAAGTTTTCGAAAATCTTCTGAGGGCTCATTTTGCCCGCTGCAGGATTTAAACGTTTCAGAAAGATGTCAATGTACTCATATCGCACAAAAGGACAACTCAAGTTTTTTATAAGCCTCATGTAAGTTCTCACACTTGTTTTCATATTAACTGGAATTTTGAAAGGTTAAGTGTTACTTTGGCTTTGAAATGAATGAAGTTCTATTATAATTACCTTCAGCGGTTTTATGAAGATCAATAGTGAATGCCGACGTCCTTGGTCCGACATATGGGTATCTGATGCCGCCCGATGTGTTTTCAATCTCACGCAAATTTTGTACATTTGCCAGCAGTGAAATAAAACGCTGCAACGACAGAAGATTCTTAAAAATTCCAACCAAGAAAAGAGCCAATTCAAACTTACATCCATTATATTGAGATAGTTCTCATCGAGATTCTTCTCGACGCACAGCGAAAACAGTGACAACACTTTCTTGACCAGTACCGACGAGCACTTGTACTCGGACAACGAGAAGAGCTCTATCACCAGCGGTTGGTTCGAATTGTTGTAAATATGCTTGGCAGGACTCTTGTGGTAGCGCAGCATCCACATGGCCATGTCCATTTCCAGCATTTTGGCCAGAAAATGTAACACTTGCATTAATCTTTCGATTCGCGTCGCCTTGGAAAGGGCCGAGAAAGTCTGCTCGTCATTGTCGTTCTTCTCCCAGTGCTGCATGTTGTGGTACTCATTATCGTAATGATTCAACGTCAAAGACGAAGACGCAAAAGCGTTAGTTGGTCCTTTCTTCCTTTTGGAACTACGATTTAATTTGACATTCTCGCCATCATCGAGGTTGTCCTCCAGAAGCATAAGAACAATTTCGAAGATTGTGTTTTTGGCGTTGAGTGGTTTGTCAGGGAGGAGACTGGATATTTCCATGGTGTTACGTAGGAATGTGATGTAGCTTTCTCGCAGTGCTAGCCAGCATGGAGGGAATGTCTTTAAAATTACATCGAAAAGACAAAGCAGCTGATCGACGATGGTTTGCAGGAAGGCATTATGTTTGTTTTCTGGATTTAACGTCTTAAAAAATAAAATTGAAAGTTTAACTTAAATGACTCTCCAATTACAAAAACAGTTTAGGTATACTTACAAGGATCAATTTAACAATATTAGTTAGAACGATATCCCCAGGGAACTGCTCCTTATGGCAAAGACTCCAGACCAGACTTATAAAGACATTGTACCTAGCCTGCTGCAACGAGTTTCTAATTAGATTCAATTGGTTGACACTGGGGAGTTTAGGTGGCGGAGCTCTTTTGTAATGTTTCCTATGGCAATACTCCAGATTTTCACAGCACAATGGGACATAGTTCAGTTTGAGACGTTCCACAACTGTGACATATTTTTTGCTGATAACTTTCTGCAATTGTTCATATTTTCTGATCACATTCTCCACGCAGTGTTCAGGAATAACCCCTGGGGTTGGAGTTGCTACTGTTGCTGGTTGAACGGAAACGAGAGGTTTCTTGTTGGATGGAAAGTTTTCGTCGGTTTTTTTTGCTTTGCGTTTAAGCAATTTTTTGTCTGTCGCGCAACCATTAGATGTTATTATAGTTTGGATATCGATTTTTTGCATTTTAACGACGCAATTTTGTTTTGAACTACGAGTTTGTATGTTTGTTATATTTTTAAGCGAAGTCGTCGGGCTGGGTTTGTCTTTCCGAGTCTCCTGAGACATATTTCTATGTGGCATTATACGAATTGATAAAACTTTTGATTAAAATATTTAAATTACACTTACCATTTATAGAGTTATTTGGCAGCTAACGAATTGTTTCATAAAGAAATAGCTAAACAATGTTTTTAAATTTTTATAAACTTATTAACAGAAAACAAAAGACAGACAAACGAGTTGAGATTTGTTTTGTTTGATATACAAAATTTTGCGCGGTGTTTTTTGTTTTGTGGGAAGTGGGAGTTTGACATTTTAAGTGTGTTCAGATTACATTGCAGAATGCTCCGACTGCGTTCTTTTTTTCTAAAAAGTAAACCACAGATTAGCCATATGAAGATGAGAATGTTTCGTACGTTTCACCCTCCAAAACCCATTTGTTTACATTGTTGTATTTGTAATTTCTTCCCGCGTCGATGAATAGATGTGAATTGCAACAACAATTTAAACGGTGTCTGAAGATCCCTACTGTCTATGTGTGAGGTTTTTATACACACATTCTCATTTTTTATCTGATATCTGACAGCCGAAGCTTGTAGGCAAATTAAAATGGCTGCCGGGGATTCTCATCTTCATGTGGCTAATCTGTGAAGTAAACCACCGACTCCATATGACACAATAGGCTTGTTCCACGAAATTAAAACACTTTTTATGTAATTTGCAAAATTACCTCATTTCACCTCTAATGAATAATATATTGTTATTACGTTCTTATTAAAAACGATATAATCAGTTAATTTTGTATCTGAATTGGCTGTTGATTGCTTTCTGTGATTCATAGTCCCCTATGCTTTCACCAGAGGAAACTGATGTGGTTTTCGTTTCGACCAAAAAAATCGATTTTTTTTTTATTTTTTGATTTGTAACAAGTTTTCCTTTCCTTTCGACCAAAAAAATAGAATTTTTGTCGATCTGAAGTCGATTTTGCAGATCTCGATTTTTAGCAAGATTTACACAGATTTTCACACGCACTTGCACACACTTCAAAGAAAAGTGACATTTATCAGTTTTATTTCAAAAGTGGCACTCACACAATTGCAAAACAAACTAAAATCACGTTTTCTATTCCTTTTGCCAGTAAAATTTAAGATCTTACACCCAAATCTGAAATGGTTGGAACGAAAACCACATGAGTTTCCAGAAACTTACAGTTTGTAGGAGAAAAGGGCACGAAGTTGTTGGGGTGAATAAAATCTCCCCGGTCAATAATTGAGAAGATTTTTTTAACATTCCTTTTCAAACTTAGTCCCTTTTTACACGAGTCAACAGTTTCCTCGTGTGGAAGGGGACTTAACGTAGTGTGCGTTCATCAAGGTTCCTTATATGGAAACAACAGAACATCTTCTCTTAAGCGATTTTATTACTTCGTGTGAAAGGTTCAGAAGAATTTAGAATAAAGTAAGAGAAAACGTTCAAAAATCTCCAGCAACTTGTTTCTTGGGGTGAAAGCCAAAGCAGACATCACATCGATTTTTGACATTACAATAACAAAACTTTTCAAATCTTTTTTAATAGATTCTGATTGGGTTTGTTCGTTAGGTTTTTACATAAAATTTCCAACCTAAATAACTTCAATGCAAAATTTGTTAGAAGCGTATATGATGTAGATTATAATAGCATTACATTATAATATTTATAATAGCATTACAACAAGCACACGAGACCCTGCTCTCTATCTGGATCACGTTTCATGAACGAAGAGTTTAGTTTTTGCTATTGCTTCTCCGGTTTGCAAATGGTTAGGAATATGTGAACTGTAGAAGTGTAAAGAAAAAGACATCGAATAAATGAAAAATAAACAAACGTAGGGGAAAAAGAGATAAGTATACAACACAATTGTCACTAAGATCCGTATTGTTTTATTTTCATGAGATGATCTAAATGGATCATAGCTCATAGCTCATCTATAGGAACTCTTGCTTTGTTTGTTTGGGGTAATATCAGAAACCACACATGTTCGATTTCAAAAATTCTTTTTGTGTTTGAAAGTATGTTTTTAGGAGATGGTTATAAGCATATTTTTTTTTGAAAATTTTGACATTTGTAGGGTGAAATGGGGTAAAATGAAAAAGATGCATGGGATTGAAAAAAACTCTACGTGGGTCTAAAAGGTTATTCTTAGCAAAAGGCTTTAAGGATATATTTTTTTCAAAATTTTGCTACTTGTTGGATGAAATGGGTTATAAATAAAAAAATCCGATCTAAGATTTCTTTTTGTGTAAGGTTATTTTTAGTAGATGACTCAAAAATTAGGTCTGCTTTTCATTAAATTCATTAATAAATATAATAGGTGCATAGAGTGCTTATTATTTTCATTGTGAAATTAATAGTTGTGAAAGTAATAGTTGATCAAAACTTAATTGCCGAAAAGAATGCTATTTTTCTTTACCAAAATCTACTATCGAGGCTTCGCCATCTTGTTATAAATAAAGCTCAATCTACAAAAAATCACCATTAAAGTCGAGATACATATGTACATTATGTGAATTTTAAATTTAAACTGGAGGTCGCTTATTGCATTTTTGTAAATATACATTT
The DNA here is from genome assembly GCA_932273885.2 of Leucozona laternaria. Classification (NCBI taxonomy): domain Eukaryota; kingdom Metazoa; phylum Arthropoda; class Insecta; order Diptera; family Syrphidae; genus Leucozona; species Leucozona laternaria. The sequence goes on along the minus strand of OW026367.1, from coordinate 127,908,221 downwards.
TTTTTTGTTTAATATTAAAAAAAAAAATGTTCTTATTTTTGTATGGATCGTAAAAATATGTTCTTATTTTTTTTTTTCCAAAAATTCCTTTTTCGAATTCCTTTCATTTTCTTTCTGTGTCATATTGTGGTTTAATTTCAATAAATATTTTATTACGTGATTTCACTATGACTTGCTCCAAGTGCAGAAACAAAGACTACTTTGAAGTAGACCCCGTGGGGACTTAACCCAGCACACTGCACAGCTGTTTCATAATAAATAACGCAAAACTATGTCCATCTTTCTGAATGTGTGCCTTGCATAGCATACACTCTATAGTCTTTAGCATATATCTATTGGGGCTCACAAACAAAAAGTGAGAAGCACTCCAATATCCAATACGCAAACTCACTGAACCATGGCGAAATGCGATTTACTTCGGTATGTTCGTATACGAGTAAAGTCATTGTCTGTCTGTCCGTCTACTGCAAGGCCGCAACTACTGGACTCTCGCGTTGATCCTCTTTTGTTCCGTCTAGCGTCTACATAGGCAGACCGTGATTCGCTTCATAACGACTGTAGTGACAGTTTTTGTAAGCAATGGTGTTATTGATGGATCGTAATGGAAGTTGAAAGAATAATGAGCTTTCAATAGGTTGCTAATAAAGTCCAACATTAATCCACTGACGGAAATGCTTGTTACTAACAGATTTTACAAATGTGTACAAGTAATTTGGAAAATGCCTGTCCAAGGTATGACGTAAAAATCATCCTTGGGGATTTGAATGCAAAAATAGGTCGGGAGCCGGTATTCAGGCATTACGCAGGCACCCATAGTTTGCATGAGAACACTAATGACAATGGACTTCGAGTCTTAGAATTGGCAGCATCGAAAAACATGGTCGTTGCGAGTACCAGGTTCCCGCGTAAAGATATCTACAAAGCCACCTGGGTATCACCTGATGGAGTCACTCGTAACCAAATTGACCACGTGTTGATAGACCGTCGCCACTACTCGAACTTGATGACGGTACGAACGTACCGAGGTGCCAATATCGACTCGGATCACTATCTTGTTGGTATGGTTTTCCGAGGGCGGATTGCCTTGCGAAGACGTATTGCATCCGCCGATCAGGTTCGAATCAACACGGCTGCTCTGCGCAATGAAAACACCAGTAACACCTTTGGTAATGCGTTAGGACTCGCCCTAGAACTGGGTAGAGTAAGTCCTGGAGCCAGTTTGCTGGGCGTAGATGAGAAGTGGACACGCCTTAAGAATACTGTCATTAGTACTGCCAACTCCATCTTAGGCAGCAGTCGTAGAAATCGGAACGACTGGTTTGATGATGAATGCAAGCTAGCGACTGAACGTAAGAATGTTGCGTACCGAGCAATGCAACAATCTCATAGAACGCGGGCACGCGAAGACGAATATAAAGAGCTCAGAAGAATTGAAAAACGGCTTCACAGACAGAAAAAATCAGCCTGGGAGAAGAACATAATCTGTGAAATAGAGAAAAGCCGAGAGCGAGGTCCGCACCAGGCGCGGAAGTTCTACCAATCCGTCCGAAACATGACGCAGTACACACCACGCTGCACATACTGCAAGGACGGAGAGGGAAATCTGATCACCGATCCTCAAAGCATACTGGAGCGATGGGAAGTGTACTTCAATGAATTGCTAAATGGTCAGCTCACTGCAGAAGTGGAGGCTCCACTACTTCAAGAAGAGTACCCTATGTTGCCGCCACCAAGCATAGAAGAGGTTGAGAAGGCTATAGGCCGGCTAAAGAAAAACAAAGCCCCGGGAGCCGATGGTATACCAGCCGAACTATTTCAACACGGTGGGCCAGCTTTACGTCAAGCAATTCATGAGATTATAGTGCACGTGTGGGAGCATGAAGAAATTCCAGAAGACTGGCGAAAAGGTATCATTTGCCCCATACATAAGAAGGGAGATGTCACAACGTGCAGCAATTATAGAGGTATCACGTTGTTGAGTACCGCCTATAAGATACTCTCCTCTATCCTCCAAGACCGGATAACCCCATACGCTAAAACCATCATCGGACAATATCAGTGCGGTTTCATTCCAGGCAAATCAACAACTGATCAGATCTTTACCCTTAGGCAGGCGATGGAAAAATGTCTAGAATTTAACATCCCAACATACCACCTGTTTATAGACTTTAAGGCCGCCTACGATAGCATAGCCAGGGTAGAACTTTACAAAGCCATGAGAGAATTCGGCATCCCAAATAAATTGACACGACTATGTAGGTTGACCATGACCAACGTAACAAGCCAAGTAAAAATAGCCGGATTGCTATCCAAACCAATCAACATCTTTAATGGACTCCGACAAGGGGATGGTTTGGCCTGCCTCCTCTTCAACCTGGCGTTGGAGAAAGCAATCCGTGACTCTGGCACGGCAACAAGAGGGACCATCGTCAACAGGTCCAGCCAGATACTGGGTTACGCAGACGACATCGACATCATCGGAAGAACTGAGCAAGCTGTACATGATTCCTTCATCCAGATCGAGCAGGCGGCACAAAATCTGGGGCTGCACATTAGTGAAGGTAAAACAAAGTACATGGTGGCGTCGAATGCGAGAGGAACAGTTGGTCAAACAATCAAGGTAGCGGAGCACGAATTTGAAGTGGTGCAATCCTTTAAATACCTTGGGTCAATAGTAGCAGCCGATAACAATATAGAAGAAGAAATACGCGGGCGGCTTCTCAAATCCAACAGAGCCTACTATAGTCTGTCAAAGCTCTTCAAATCTAGAAATCTCACCATAACTTCAAAACTGCTGCTGTACAGGACCATGGTCCTGCCAGTACTCACATATGGATCCGAGACTTGGGTGCTTAGCAAAAGGCACTCCGACCTCTTAGCCGCGTTCGAGAGAAAAGTCTTAAGGAGAATTGTTGGCCCCATATATGAGGAAGGACGATTCCGGAGACGGTACAATCATGAATTGTACGCAATCTACCTTGAAGCAGATATCGTGACAAAAATTAAGCTCGGTAGACTCCGGTGGGCAGGGCACCAAGCTCGCATGAGCGAAGAGGAACCTGCTCGGAAAGTTCTTTGTGGTACATTCTATGGTAGACGACAGCGTGGTAGACCATGCTTGCGCTGGAGAGATGGCGTAGACCAGGACGCCCGGAGCCTTGGGGTGCGCAACTGGATGGCGGCGGCTCGAGACCGGGATGGGTGGAGAGACTTGTTGAAGGAGGCCAGGACCGGACCCCGGTTGTCGAGCCGACGATGATGACGATGATGAATTTGGAAAATGAGACCCGAAATACATCAAAACACTTTATAATGTTTTTAAAGTTAAGAAAATACTGCACAGGCTATTGAAAAATAAAAGCTGCACAAGAATAAACACACCTATCAAGTAAAGTTCGCATCTCAGCTCTTTTGTTTTTTTAAAGATCAAGATACTCTTTATCTCTATTTCTATTGATTCATAACCCATTCTTTTGAAATGTTTACTATTATAAAATTTCCGGACTTTATTTATCTAAAATCTTAAAAGTCACGCTAATAATCATCGACCTCTTCACTGCTATCATCATCATCTTTCTCCTGCGACTCGTTTTTGCTCTCAGATGACCTCCCACCATCAACATTATCATCGTCATCGTCCTCTTCTTCTTGATACTCACTCGCGTCTTTGGAATCTGAAGATTCATTGTTTGTGTCTTCATCAGCTGGGATCTTTTTGACTCCTGCCAGTTCCCGTCCATGTGATGTCTGAGATGCATTCTCTGGGTGCTGCACTTGAATGTGATGATTGGGTTGATGAGGTTTAGTCTCGTCCTTGGCGTTTACTCGATGTTCATCACCACCGACGACGGCACCATCATCATCAGCTAATTGTTGCGGATCCGGATGAACCACTACTGGATTGTCTTGACCATGATTTGTCGAGACTCCATTTGAGATGACCTCAGCTTGGAATCCATTAACATTGTCCGCGGTATATTTAACAACTCGCAGGGAGCCATCAGGGTCGACCACACTGGAATGAAACACACGCATATTCTGCATTAATGACGAAGCACACAGGTAGGTATACTTCAAAACATAAAATAAGATCCAAAAGAACAACAAATGGCACGCGTTTCAATTACCGATGCCATCAAGAGTTTGCGCAAAAGAAAAAATCAAATTCAAACACAAAACTAAAATATAAACAAATACGTAACAAAAAAAAATCCTCCCAGACGACTATGAAAGCTCAAGCAGATTACCCAATTTACCTGTAGACACCTTTTACGGCATCGCCATTACGGGTCTCCCGTCGATTTTGCAACACTCGTGTCTTGGCATCTTCGACTCCATACGCGAACTGGTACTCTGGTCTGGCCACGTAATCTACACGTCCCCTGCCGTCGTACCGGTCGTGAACGATGATTTGCCTCTCCGGTCCACGAACGGGTCCAATAAATCTGGAATACGAGTAACCCAATGCTTGGACCATCAGCGATCGCTGATTTTCAACGAGGAGGAGTACGAGGAATGCGGTAAGGACTTCGAATGCCATTAACTGTGGAATTAGCAGATTGAATTTTCGGTTAGGTTTTTTTGTTAGTTTTATTTTTGAGTTGATATCACGAATTAAAAAAATGCATGTTAACATACGCGATGTGTAATCATAATGATGACTATTTTTCCCTGATGGTGGAGTTTTAAAAATGTAAGCCACTATATTCGTTTTCGGAAGGCACACTAACTCAAACAACTGTCATCTGCAGAATATTTATAGACACCAGTTAGTGAGTAGTTGGATGGAATAATTGTTTGCAATGTTTCCCTGGAGGAAGTAATTTTTGTCACGCTGTGACGCATTTATGCAACCGGCCAACCGCACCGACACCGACAGCGACTACGGGCGGGTAGGTTAACCGCAAAAATCAAAAACTTTATGAACCTGGACCATGATGGAGGTAATTTGGTTTATGGAATATTGTGGATAATACAATGTTACTACAGGAAACCGAACCAAATCAAGGCAAGTTTAATAGTTATGATCAAGAAATCAATGACGAACACCATCTACGAAAGTATGCAATGGAACTTCTCAAGAAGAATCGACCACAAATGCACGTTGGAAATAATAAGTTATTGGGAAAGCCAATAAATAAATTACAGATAAAGTTGGTTCAACAAAAACGTCTTATGAGTTATGCCTGTGAGTTTGAATAAATACTCGCATCTTTATAAAGTTCTCGTGGAAAAAATTCTCCCCGATTACAGAATCTGAAAAATGAGCAGATGCGGAGGGTGTCAGAATAATTTTTGACTTTTTTTTGCTTATTTTCACATATTGTCATAGTAATCAGATATTATAATCTCTATACCATTCGCGTGTGCGTTTATTGTTAATCAGCAAAAATGGAGAGGACCTACAATTTTCTGTCGAATCCGAAGAGCTAAAGGTAAGACCGCACTCGAGGGAACTGCACTTCAGTGGAACTGCGCTACACTGCGCAGCACTATACAGCACTTTTTTGATATACCGCACTTGATATGAAGCAACGCGGCAGTCCGCGTCAAATAATGCATTTGAAATGTTACATTGACCTTGCTTTTTGTACAGGACAAAATTTTGTTTGTTTAATATGTAGGATGGGTCAGTGTGAGTATATCATTTGGTTTTCGGGGTTGAAAGCCCCCCCATTTGGCCGCCATCTTAGCACCATAGGTCTCACAGAAAAAATGTTGACACAAATTGTTGGTGCAAAGTCAATATAACATTTCAATGGACGAACGGGGGGAGGAGAAGAAGACGCCCCCCGCCTACACATACGAATTTTTTTTGTCTCGACCTAACCTACATGCTCTAGCTTTTTGTCTCACCAGAGGGTTTTTTCAATAAAATTAATGGGAAAAAAGTTATAACCCCTTAATGATATTTTTCGTCAAAATTTTCGTCTAATTTTAGTTATTACTTTTTTATTTTCAATTTTTTGGCAAAAAAATTAGCTAAAGTTGTAGAGAATTTAATTTTCTATAAAAAAGTCATTAACATTTTTTATATGAGTATGGTTCTCAAGATATCGCGAAAAAGCATTTTACACCACCTTTTCCAAGATGGCGGCCAAATGGGGGGTTTTCAACCCCGAAAACCAAATGGTATACTCACACTGACCCACCCTCCACATTAACAAAATAAAAAATGTGGTCCTGTACAAAATGCAAGGTTCGGCTAAAAATTTGTAATATTTTAACCGACTCTCGAAGCTTGCTATACCGAATACCACACTTCCGGAAACGGAACTGCACGGCGCGGCGCTGCGCTACGTGAAATAGTTGCCCAGATTATCAACTTTAGCGCTTAGGGCCGCGCCGCGCCGTGTAGTTCCGTTGCCGCTTAGTGCGATATAGCTCATGCAATTTCATACAAATCATCTTTTGCCCGTGCAGTTCTGTTGCTGTGCAGTTCCGCTGCAGGGCAGTTCCGTCTTACCTTAAGTTGTGAGGTACTTTTTCACGCTCCGTTCCTCTACTGTTAAAAGGTTGAATTTCCCTAAATATGATTTTCTGTCGAAGACAGACAGAATTTCATAAGGTAGGACAGTTTTTTAAACATTTAAGTTCTGTTAATGATCTCATTGACTTATGTTGCTCTATTTCAAAATATAAATTTCTCCAAAATTGAACATTTTAAAACTCTTGTCAGTGCAAAATTCATAACAAATGTTTATAAGAAAAATGGAAGAAACAGGACAACAAGCGGCAAAGTGAAAGCAAGGTTAGATTATCACCTTTGGACTTAGTGCTGTGCCGGTCAGTTTGGTTTTAGTTAAACGCTAGTGCAATTTCATATTTTCTGTTAAAATGCATTTCCGCCGAGTTTGATTTTACCATATAAAACTTGATAAGAACATGACATGATACGAAAATAGGAGCTTTCAACGCATATCTGAATTTTCAGAATTCTGAATTTGTAGAGCTTTTGATTGGCCAGCTGTCATAAAAATTTCTGAAAATTCAGATGACATCTAACTTTGTATGATGTCATCTGAATTTTCAGCTCCAAAAATTCATAATTCTGAAAATTCGAATATGCCTTGAATAAGCACAATAAGCCAAATTATCCAGCTCCGGTTTCTGAGACCTCAGAGATCTCCGCAATCTTATCGGATTTTCCATTGGTAAATTCAGATTTCAATTTCAAAGTTAATTTTTTTCGTGGAGAATGGAAAAAGATTGCAAATTGATTTGTTTTTATTTTTGTTGTCATTATATTTGTGTAGTTTCGTTTCTGTGTCAATACTTCCCTTGATTCATTCTTAGAAGAGATAAAGATGAGTTTGATTAGGTTACTGATTGATTTCAAACTGCCTGCATATCTATAGCTATTATGAGGGATTATTTTTCACATATTTTGAACACAGTTTTCACATACGAAATAAATTAGACAAATTAAAAAACACATTTGCAAACAGCTGCAGCTGTAAATTATGTTGGTGATAGTACATGGAGGAGTAAATCTGCCAAAAAATTTAGATCTGCAAAATTGATTTTAAATCAAATATAAATAAATCTATTTTGCTCTATGGAACGCAAAAATGGTCAAAATAATCTTTTTGACAGATCCAAATCAAAAATAAATTGATTTATTTTAACAATGGAAAATCTCATTAGAAATACGAACAGGATTTCACAACTACATATTTCAATTTTACTGTCTTAATTTAAACCCCTTTCACACGAGGAAATTATGTTTTCAGTAACTTTCAGTTTTTAAATGTGTACAAAATCGTCTGGTCAAGGATTTGAAGGATACAAAGAATGTCTTACGATTTGATTTCTCATTTGAGAGGTACCTACAAGGGATTTCAAAAGAAAATGTTAAAAAGTTTCTTATGATTGTTAACTCGTGTAAAATGGTTATTAGGAAAAAAATGATTTGGAGTTGCTTTCTCAATTTTCGATGGAAAAATTCAAATGTCTTCATGATATTGATATTTATTTGGAACGATCGTAACAAGTGCCATGCTTAGCTTCAGATAAGAGACAAATCATGAAGATCTAATCTCTGGTTGAAGTCTTTTAGCCATATTTCACATCGTTCTATAAACAAAACAAAAAAGTATATATCGCAAAATAAAGTCAGCTGAGTTGAAAGATACAACCTCAAAGCACGACTGACCATTGCGATTTACTTTTTCTATCTAACTTCGGGATGAAATAATCAAAAGTCGTGCACGGGGCTGCTGCAGTGCTGCTGAAATAAAATATACAACCAACGACGGCTAAAAGTGGTAGAAAAAAAAGATATGTATATTTAAATCTGATCCACTTTTCTGGAGCAACTTTTAATTGAATTATGTGCATTTCTATGTGCACCAATGTGTTGCAATCGTTTTGGTTTGCAATTCGAAAGTGGTGTCTTTCGCGCATATGTTGTGTGTCGGGTCTCTGTGTATACGTAACATTATAGAAGATATCGCATCATAGCGCAAAGCTTAAATAGTCCACCAGTGTGCACAGTCAAGTCATACAAGTTTTTGAATTCCCAAATTGCATGCCATTTGAGGTAATCGCCTGCGTTGCCATTAGATAGAGAATCTTGTCAACGACTGGGTGTTGGCTGTGCAGTGATAGTAGTTTTGTAGGTTTGCGTTTCATATACATTATGTATGTACATATGAACGAAAAATTATTTAAGAAAATATCGGACAAAATATGTACCCTACCCATGTAATGCATGATGCTAGAAAGGCTTTATGTGCTCCATAAAGTAGATGATTTTTTTACAAATTTCGCACCGCACCAGTCGTCTTTTGGTCATAATTTTAAAAACGTCAATAATAAGCTGACAACATCATTATTTACCTTTGAGACTGGGAAGCAATGATTATCCAGATTTAGATGAGTCGTCTCGGTTGAAATGTCAGTTTGCAGATACAAAATATGAGAATGTACATATGTGTGCAAATCTCACACATATAGACAATAGGGATCTTCACACACCTTGTTAAATTGTTTTTGCAATTCACATTTATTCATCGACAGGAGATGAAATTACAAAAACAACAATGTAAACAAAATCTGTTTTTGAGGGTGAAACGTACGAAACAATCTCATCTTTATATTAAGGGTATTCATGCAATGTCGAAAAACCATCGTAAACATCGTAAATCTCGGAAAGTTTACGATGTCGTAAACGAAATGTCAAAATTTGTGTGACAAATCTTTTCCAACAATTCGTAAACTCTCCGACAAGAATTTGTGGCGTAAACGTTGTAAACGAAAATGGTAAGTAGTAAACTTTTTTTCAATGGGATTATGACATGGGCTGAATCAGCTGATTGGTTAACCACATTATTTACGCAAAATGTTTTAAGAGGCATTCATGAAACGTGTGTCCGAAACTACGATTTTGCATTGTCGGAAAGTTTCCGCAACGTTGCATGAATACCCTGATTGAGTACTTTTGCTTGGAAGTGTAATGAAAGGACATTGGTTTATAGGTCTGTTCGTTCATTTCCCAAAACTGTCAATTTCTATCATTTTAGTCCAATTTTTTTTTAATATCATCTTTGACAGAAGTTTGGACCAAAATTGGCAGTTTTGGGAAGTAATAAGTAAACGAACGGAGATATGAGGTGCGTTAAAGAGAAAATGAGATTGTAGATATTAAGCTCCGTCAAAAAATGAGCATGCGAATCCAAAATGTTTGTCTCATTATTTTGACAGCAAAACTGAGACATTTTTCTGGGGAATCATGTTCTAAGATTGCTGAGCGCTCCGGATTCTAATTTTGACACTCGCGAAGGATTTCGTTTCGCCTTTCGTCTTTTCGACAGATTGGGTGAGGGGTGTAGAACTATAGCTTCATTTACCCAAACTCAATCTGTCAAAAAGGTGAAAGACGAAACAACTGAAAAAAGGAATCGATTAATCAGGCGCTTATGCCCTTTTCGATTGGAGTCAGAATGACAGTTTTTCTTCTGAAAAGAAGAGAATTTTGCTTCTGATTTTGTTTTCAGAATCGTTCCAGAAGGGTTCACACGTATCAAATTGTTCTCCCGGATTACCAATCGAAAAGGCCATTAGACATATTCAGGAAGAAAAAGGAAGCAGTAAGTAATCTCAGTTACATAAACCAGGATTCCCCAGTTTTGCTCTCAAAAATATTGAGGATCAAAATTTTGGATTCAACCACTTTTTGCCGGAGCGAAATATCTGAGATATTGTTTTCACGAACAAGCCGCGTTAAGCCGCTAAAAACGATAAGTTAAAATCTTGATCCGAGGTTTAACTAATAGGGTTCTTCAACTGGCCCTGGGAATGCAAATATCTCTAAAGAACAGACTTACCGGATAAGTGATGATCAAGTCACCAATATTGGCCACTTAAGTGTGTCCCGCCTTATTTTTTTAATGATTTACCTATTTTGAAAATGTGTAGGTGCAATCGTATCAATCGCATTCATGTATATGTATGTAATGTTATATCAACTTGATTTGAACTAATTTATTTATTGTTGCTTGTCAACAGAAAATAACCCTATATTCATTGCCTCGATGTGTTAAAATCTGTGCTTTACCAAAAACATCGATGCAAAATTCCCATAAATCTTCTATGTCCAGCTGTCTTGTCACATTTCTTATTTGCTTCATTAATTCAAAACTTATTCAATCGACACCGCTGCGGGCATTTGCAAAAGCACAAAAGCAAACAAAAAAAAAAACAAACTGTCTAGGTATTCAAAAAGATGCAATAAATTCGATTTGCACATAAAATGCAATCAATCGAAAATTCAAAAGATTTTAATTTATCTCCATTTGGGCTCAGCCTAAGGAGGTATACGAGTACAACGCCGCGGCGCCGCCGCCGTGCAGTACAACCAAAGCTATAATGAACAACATTGATGTTCCATGAAGGATTTAAATTCAATAGGTTTTATACAACATGGGTAATTAAAATATTTACAAGTTGCCGCCAAGTATAAATGCAAAGACTCATGGGAGTCAAAATAACTATCGCCAACCTGGTGAATAGAGATAATGTATGACTGAGCAAATGGACATGAACTTTTGGTGGCATGGGTGCAACACACAAGATGCCTAACATCTGGAATTCGTAACGTCTAGGAATTCGTTTTATGTAGAAATAAAATTTTCCATTATTGTCCGGTAGTCAGGAGGTGGTACACATTAATGTGGGTTAATGAGCAGCTGTCTAACCGAGCCATGGGGAATCTGTTTTGTTTTTTCACACAAACCACTATCAAAAGGTTATTTTTGAATTTCATGGCCGAATCATGATGGGCTTTATACCGAGTTTATATTAATTAGTGTCATATAAGGCCCAGCCTTAAAATTAAAGCGCGTTCAAACTTCAAAGGAGTCGGTTATTGAGAGGTTATCTATATAGGTTCATCTATTTTTTTCTTTTTTCTATACAATGATTGGGTACGTTCAGATGACGAAGGGACTTGAAGGCAAGGCAAGTTTCTCGTCTCTGATTGGCCAGCTGTCGCAAAATTTCCTTCCAATTAAGGCAACTTTTATTGGAAAGTGACTGGAAAGCTAGTCAAGAAATATCTCCCTTCATTTCAAGTCAAATGCATTTATGTCAAAATATCAGCTGATTATATTTTGTCATTAAACAGCAAGCTGAACTTCATTGTTCAGTGACTTCTTTTTTCAACGTTTGTTTTATTGTTTTGGGTGGAGGAGTTCTTAATTAATTAATAGATTTGAAAAATGCATCATTAGTAAGAAGTATTGAAAAAATATAAATTACAATTTGGAATTGACTTGTGTAAGGTGTTTTTCAAAAAAAAAATATTATTATAAATACTATCTGCACTATCAACGGAAGGTAAAGGTTGGAAGTAAAGTTCCAATTTTGGCATTAATGACATCTCAGAAAAATAACTAGTTTCCTTTGTAAAATTTGCGTTCAATGAATGCACTTGACTACATATGTAAACCCTTGTGTCTGCTGAACGTACCCATTTCCTGTGGCAAAAGAAAATAATTTTTGACACTTAATCGCAACAAGTTTTAGAAAAAAATACACGGACACATTGGTTTTTATTTATTGGAATTATTATTTTCTAATATGAAAAATGCGTACCTGAGCCTTGAGTCATTTCAACCATAAGTTAGGTATGCAAACACGGAAATACCACCTCATTTATCAAATCAGCGACATTATTAAATTTTTTTTTTTTTTTTTCATTTTACGCGATTGTCTTAATGACCAATTCATTGTAGGTAATGTGGCTTTTTAATATGAAGATGAAAACGGCAATTATTTGTTCCCTGTTATGATGTATGCATTTTTATAAAAAAAATCAGTTATGATAGATTGTATAATTTAGTGGATTATCATTGCAGAGGAAGTCTGATGATTTCTCTTTCAAAGTGAAGTCACTTGTTAAGTTTTTCAAGTAATTTTTATTGATTGATTAAAAAAAATATTTTCTGCAGATTTATTGTTCTTGATTATATTTTGTATGTATATTGTTTATACTCGTAAACATGCACGTACAAATGTATATGAGCAGGAGCAGCTTTCCTCGTTGAAATGCAACTGACTATATTTAATTGTACTTTCCTTAAGTACCTACATACCTACTTGTAGAATAAGCATAAGGAAGAAGACTTGCGCTAAGTCTTAAAGACCTTAGGATCCGTCAAATACTCTACGACAACGGGTCTTTTGATATGAACGAATGGGACGGATAAGGGTGACCCAATGAATACGTTGTTTCGATGAATTTTAATCGTTTTCATCAATAATTATCCACAATCTAATGTCTACGCTTTACCTTTACATTTAATTTTATTTAAAAACAACTTATTTGGAAATAACTGAAAACAACATCTCAGCAGAAAAACTAGAAAAATACTGCCAATTATTATTGACAACTGATTTCAACGGATCTGTTACAGAGGGAATTTAAAAGTTTAGCTAAGTTGCATTAATTGCTGTCAGTTGTATACGTTGACGCAAAGTATACAACGGATTGTATGGCTTACCTCCTTTAACTTGCCAATGTGTTTGTGGCGGCAATTCTAACTTGACAGCCCAGATGTCGCACCAAGAACAACAGAGCAACTTTGAATCTTTTTTTTTTTTAGTTTGATTATGCAGCTGCTCATAAATCATTCTTTCACTCTCAGTAATTTCTCCCTGATGCAAGACAACGCAATTTACGTGAAATCAGAATTTGTATTAATTAGGTCCAGTTTTTCAGTGCATGATTTAGCTCCGAGTTAAATCAGAGTAGGTTAGGTTAAGTTAGGAGGAGCGTGCACATGCACAGCCCTGAGGCTGATGCGCATACGGGGCCTAGTGGTCCCCCTAAATTAAAAAAACAGAGATGCTCCTAAGCTAATGACTGGCATAGACTGGTTCCCTTGCGAACCAGCCTATGCTCTCTATATATTTTCGCCATTGAGACCTGAGCTAGATTGTCCAGTTCTCCAACAAATCTGTTTCCAAAATATCGTAGGCAATTTGTTTGAGATTTGGACAATCGCACAGCAGGTGTTTAATGGTTTCAATTTCTTCGACATCCTGACAGCTCCTCGGGTGCTAATACATCCAATCTAGTGACCATTGTGCCAATGGCACAATGTCCTGTTAGTACACCCATCAAGGTTCTATAATTTTTTTTACTCAGCGATAGGATATACTGATTTTTCCTTTCATTAATTCTAGGCCATATAAGCTTGTAGAGAAAACGTAATCGTTCCTGGACAACCAGGAGTTATTGATTTTTTCTTTCGTATTGTTATCTTTCTTTTAACCATGCCAATCGGGACGTCTGGTCCCATATCTTCTTGGCTACTTTTTTCCCTATTTGATACTGATGCCTTCCTTACCAGTTCATCTGCTTTGTCATTCCCAGTGAACTGTGAACTATTTCAGCCGCTTTTTCAATAGCGTAAATCTCAGCTTGAAAGACATTACACTCATCTGGGAGTTTATATGATTCTCTAATATTAAGAGCTTAATAAAACACCCCAGCTCCTATAACCACGTACATCTACTAGATGACTTGCGGTCGCATGCCCCGCCTTGTACCGAAGGTCTTATTGCATGTGTAAATAGAAGGCACAAAGTGCTCTTTTCATTGTTTCCTCTGTGTTCCGTTTCTAGGTTAGCTTGGAATCAAGGATTACGCCAAGATATTTATTTTTTTTTGGAAAGTTTCAGAGGAATTTCGTTTAGCTTGGGAGGAATAAAATCCTCTAGTTTCCTTTTCTTCGTAAACAGAACTAGTTTAGTTTTTGTAGGGTTGACCCCGATACCGTTTTTTACTGCCCAAGAAGATAGTAGTTCTTTAAGTGCATATTCCATAATATATTTGACTGTGGTAAGATACTTACCCGATATCAAAATTACTATTTCGTCTGCATAGGCCATTTTAATGCCCTGATTAATAAATCTTGTAAGAATTTTGTTAACAATTAAAGAATTAAATTTAACTCCAAGTGCGACAGTATATAAATCAATGTTTCGATATCGAATTTGAGATGCTGCCTCTACGAAAATCACCCTTTCCATAGTGTCGTACCTCTTATAATAATCTAATAACAGAATGTTTCCAAACAAGAAAAAAACAGCACCAATCAAAAGAAATTACGTAATAGATTACTACTGTTCCTTTTGGCAAAATGAAAGCATTCCATTCATCATGTACTGGGAAGTACCAAAAAGTACTTTGCCAGGCCCAATGGAATACGGCTAATAGTAGCTTCGTTCGTTGAACTTTACGCAGGGTTGACCCAGGTTTTCTTGACACCCCCAAGAATTGTCAAACAAACCTGGGTATTTCGGTTTTCAAAAAACGCTGAATGAAAAAAAGCTAGATTCTTAGACAATTAAAACTTAAAATTTGTTTTAAATATGTCTTAAAAATGAATAAAAACAACTGCTATTGTTTCCATTTTCTATTTCTATGTATTAACATTAAATTAAATTCGTATATTCTTTCATTTCATTCTAAAAAACAAACATAACCTCAAAAATGACCTCATGTCAGTTTGGCAGTTTATTCTTTACTTCAACTCGCCACAGCAAAAAACCTAGTTCTACTTCAGGGCGAGTTCAGGGGGATTCCAGGTCTCAAGAAACACAGAATTTTTTCACCAGGGTGACTTCAGGTTTTTCAAAAAACGCTTTGGGGTGACTCCAGTGTGACTTCAAAGCTTACCGTATTTCCTTCTCTTTCAATGGCGAAACTTCAGATGAACACAAAGTTACGTCAACTTTGTTCCCACTTTTTCGAACTTATTAAAAACGGTAGGTAAGTATACATAATTATGTGTGTAGATATGGATGGTATACCTATATTTATGTTTATATGCCTATTGATACAGATAGGTTATACGAGTATATGTGCATGATTTCTCATAAAAGGTATCTAAAAGTTTAATCATAATATTTATATCAATATCAAAAAAGGAAAAGTTTAAAGTTGCAAAAAGATTTAACCTAGTTTTCTACATCTAAATCGATATTTTAGCCATTTCGAATTAATTTTCAACCTCTCACTAAATCAATATCCAAGTCGAGAAATAATGACCAAAATTAAGATAACAACCAACGCAGATTTGCTCTCAATATAAGCAGTTATTATCCACGCATAAATGGTGGTGGGCTGTAAGCGAACTAAGGCGGCAACTTTTACGGTCCTTGAATTTACCTCTTTTATATCACAAAATTACGTAGGTATATATCTACATATGTAGTAATCACATCACACTGTTATATCAATCTACAAACCTCAATCTATCATTGTTGCTTTATAGTTAGGAGAACTTTTCTTGCCGCAAGAACACGGTGACATATGTATCGTTTAGGACTTGAATACCTCGTTAGACCATCGAAGCGTGTGTTTTTTCGTTTCATTTCATGTATAGCACTCTTAATGATAGGCTAATTGCAAAGTTTAAGTTTTTTTTGATCATTTTCACAAGATATAGATAGATACCATATGATTCCAAATAAATCACCTTACAAGTGAAAAAGAGATCTTAAAAGATAAATCACACTGCGACACACGATCACGAAGAACACTTTGCCGTCGTCCACGTCTTTGCCGTACCCACACTTTTAAAATGGCTCCAATTCGAGAGCATTAACCTAAAAATATCATTTTGAAGCTCTTGAGCAGTGAGTTTTTTTTTCCCACACATATAATAGAGCAGGTATATCTCCGAGGTGTATAGCCTGAAGGTAAAAATGAGCTACATAACCATGGATAGATACTATAGGCATCTCAATGGCTTTCAATTAACAAAGTAACCTACTAAAATTGATTTACGATTCGTTCGATTTATCGGGGTCCCCCAAAAGACTCAGCCAATAATAAAACCAATACCTTCCTTCGACTACATATATAGGTACATATGTAGGTGTAGGTGCCTACAGGTAAGGCTCCGGCTTAAAAAAAAAACGAGTTAAACTTTGCGATCGTCTATTCCTCTAAGTAATCGAGTGAGCCTCTGTGAGTCTATTCTATTATGTGAATCAAATTGAAAACAAGCCTATAAGAATAAACAATCCGAATGCGTTTGGAGTTTTTGCTGTTTTGTCGATTTTTTTTTTTGTTTGTTGTTTCTCATGTTGTTGGCCCAGTTTAAAAGTCATACAGCGGTACATTTATTTTGGACTTTGCATAAAGTGCATTTGAATATTTCGTTTTTGTTTGTCAGTTTACCTATAGTATATATTTGCATTTGACACACGTATAGTAGAGTAGCCCACTGCGAGAGCAGATTTATTGTAAATGATTTTGCTGATCGGACAAATATGGCAACAAACTGTACCTGTGATCTCGAAAAAAAAATTCACATTAAGATAAGCTTCAGCAATTGAAGGCACGCACTTTTTTGCTTTGTTACATAGGGAGAGGAGGCTAAAAGAGCCTTGCGCACAACACAGCGGGGCTTTTTGAAAGGATTCCGTTCGTTTATTTCTTCGAGGCTATGTCAAAGAATGTCAGTTGTTTGTTAGCTATTGTGATTTTCAATTAATAGACAAAAAAAAAACGAGAATGTTCTACATGATGGCATTTGGGTATGGGTATAGCGTTTATTGTATAGGTTAGATTAGGGAAGAGCTGGTTGAACTCCATCGCTATAAAGGTATTTAAATAACTAAATATTACGGTAAGTATTCCCATTTAAATATACAAAAGTAGACTGGACTAGATTTTCACATTCACCTAACTCCTCCGACTTTTTTTTTGTCCTTTCTGTACCTTTATCTCGTTCTCAATCATCAGTGGGAACGAAATAAAGGTACAGAAATTTCAAAATAAATCGGAGGAGACAGTCCGATATGAGCACCGTCCAACGAATAGTAACAAATAGGCATTCATGAAAAAGAGATCTCAGAGATTTTGCTCCGTCAAAAAGTGAGCAAGCGAAATCATAAGTTTATTCCTCAGGATTTTGACAGCTAAACTGAGAAAATTTGTTAAGGAATACTGTTCATGTAAGTGAAAATGCTATAAGGTCTCTGAGATCTCGTTTTCCTGAACATACCTAATGCAAACGAATCTTTGCAAAGATATGTACACATCAGCTTTCTTTTGAGTGCGACCTTTCAATTGTATAGAGCTCTTCCAAGATTTGTCTTTGTCTTTGTCTTTTCTCTTTCTAATTTGACATCTAAAAACAAAAACAATAAAAGTCTCTAGTTGGAAAATATTTACATGCTCTTGGCAGTGTTAAAAATCCGATCATTTGATTATTTTTTGTATTTGGAAGTAAAAACTGGCAGAGGTCCATTGTTAATTTATATTCTTTGTTAAATTAATAACATAAAAACAAAGTAAAATTGTATAATTACCTCATTTTCTTCTGTTAACAAAATAGTTTTTATTTATTTATTCAGAGCAGAGCCTGAACTGTCAAAAAAAAATATTGTTTCTTTTTTAGCTCAGAGCATTCAGAGCTCCAATTTTGTGTTTCTTTTTTCGCTCTGAGCATGTTCGGAGTAGGTTCAGAGCGCGCTCTATGAGCTCAGAATAAATTGATAGAGCAGTGGTGCGTTCTTTTTCTATACAATAGTTAACTATTGTTAATGTGTCAAATAAAGATGTTGAAGTGCCATTGTTAAAAATGTTACACAGTGTAACATTTCATTTAGGAACGATCAATGTTATAAATATTGTTGATCTGTCAAACGCAATGGGTTGAAAAAAATGAAAATACATTTAGAATAAATAAATCAAAGAAATCATTTAATTGCATTAAATTTATTTCAAAAAATACTTAAAAAATGTTTACAGTTTGTTAATTATATATTAAATAAAATTTATTTTTGGAAAAAAAGCGAATCTTCCAGCGAAATATAAGATTTTTGTTTGATTCAAAATGGACACAAATTCACTTGTTAAATTTCTACCGAAATATAAACGAAAGAATACATCAAACAAAGAATATGCATCATAAAATAACAGAACTCGTTTCCAAAAATCGAAATCGACAGTAAAAATCTATTAAATTGAAAAAGGAAATCCAAAAATTAATACAGTTTCAACTCAAAAGAACGAAAAGTAAACAAAAGATAACCACAAAATGAAAACATTTCCAAATTCAGCTGCTTTTGACAGATTAACATTTCAATTCATATCGTCGAGATGAGTTGGAAATTGTTACAAAGTGTAACATTCTGACAGCTCAACATTGAATTTAGGAACGATTTGAAGACGTCAGAATGTTACACAATGTAACAATTTGAGAATTTAGGAACGACCAAAGTTAACAATAGTTAACTTTTTAGAGAAAAAGAACGGACCACAGACGGAGTTGAATAGCTGAACACAAATTTGACAAGTGGAAAAAGAAGGAAGGAAGACTCTCAGAGCAGAGCACGCTCAGTTCAGAGCACGCTCAGAGTATGTTCGGAGTGTTCAGACTCTGTTCAGAGCTCTACTCTGAACTATAAAAGAAAAACGCCCAAAGATGTGCCAGTTTTTAAAAAAATATTCTCGGATAAGGCATGCAACATTTTGTCTTGTATGAGTGAGAGATGCATAGATTTTAAAAGCATGAAAAAGGGAAGGATAGATGGACACGGTGATCGTGGTTATGACCATTATCCACATGAAGATGAAAATCCCCGGCAGCCATTTTAATTTGCCTACAGGCCTGAACTGTCAGATTGCAGATACAAAATGAAAATTGTTGTATAAAAACCTCACACATTTGGTTAAATTGTTGTTGCAATTCACATCTATTCATAGACGCGGGATGAAATTACAAATACAACAAATGGGTTTTGGAGGGTGATACGTACGAAATATAATCTTCTTCATATGGCTAATATGTGGTTATGATGGAAAAAAGTTTCATTAAAATAAACATGTATCTACAGACAGTCACTAAAAATCTCTACAATCTCAGAAATATAAACAGGATTTCCCTGTTTTTCTGTCAAATATTAATTTGATCAATTTATATTTCTGAAATCTCTGAGATCTCAGCAAGTTCACAAAAAATATAAATGGGATTCCTCAGTTAAATTTCTCAGTTTTTGCCATGGAAAACATTTACACTCGCCTGCTTAACATTTGTGAGATCTCCTTTTTCTGAACTAGCAAATGTCAAAAAATACATTAAAACAAAGAGAGAGCTTCAACTTCGTCTAGCATAATTTTTTTGTTCACATGATGACGATTCAGGACTTTGAAAATCTAAAACAGTTGGATATGTTATTTTATATTTTTTTTCCTCATGCACATGCGCCTCTAATGTCTAATCTTAATACAGTCATCAGACAAATGATATTAATCAAAAGTATGTGGCTTCAGGTACTATCATACATATACATAAGTGTAGGTATAGTTTAATGATTTAATTAGGATTTTAAATAAAGTTATTTCAAGTCTTAATCATGAAATCAATTGAATCAGTCCTTAAAAGGGTTCGGATTGCTTTCGACCTTTTTAAATGAGTAGTTTTAATTTATTTTCTTGCAAATTTAAAACGTCCAACTAAGATGATTATGCAACACATAAAATGCCATCAGCTGGGAAACGAAAAAAAACTTCTACCAGTATAACAAAAAACCAAACCACCTGTTCAAATTGATCAACGTAAAATCGAACAGTAAATTCCTTCTAATTGCCCCGTTGTACATAACTCACATCCTTCGGTGCGTCGCGTCGAGTCTAATTGACAGTTGTAAATCACGTTCACAACTCCAGTCGATACCCAATTCTAGGATCTCAGATGCCTATACCAAATGGGTTGCTTTAAACCAAAGGCCATACCGAAAAATTCCAAAAATGGCTTCAATCAAACCTCCGCACGCACACATTCTGCTCTACTCTCTACCACTCTATACTCTTTGCTCAGCGTGAACTAGGTCATGATATTTCTTCAGTCTCGCACTCCATGCCGAATTATTTACTTTACAGATCAATGGGTGCTTAGAGATCACTTCAACGCGTCCATATGGCGCGACCCGTGCGACTTTAGATTCCAGAATTAAGTCATTATCCATGTTTGATGTGATAGCTTAGCTTGGCTATGCTTTGTGTATCTACGCTACAACGCATTCTTATGCAGATTTTTTTGGTGTTTTTTCGAACACTTCAAACACTAACGGGATATCTTGTAAAACACTTAACTATGGAATATCTGCGACAGAAGCTGTTTTCGATCCTTTTAATTGGCACACTGTCCATATTCAGATTCAAATGCAAACGCTGGTTTTTCACATTTGGGCTGATTACACATTCCTGACGTAAACGTTTTAATTAAACGTCAAAGAGCTGCGCGACATATGAAGTTGCAGCTCAGCAGCGGTGTCATACAGAGCCTTAAGTCAAATCAAAAAAAAATATGTGTAAATTAAGAAAAATTAGGGCTTTTAATATAACTTTATATATATTTCAGATCTGGGTTTGGAAATAAAATACGCACAACATGACAGTGCCAAGCAATTGACTTTAATCGCCCACTTAAGCCTGCGATATTCATATACAGTTACACATTTATAGGTACTTACACACATATGTATAAAAATCACACAGTTCAAATGCACCAATTAATTGCAATTTTAATGCTCACCAGCCTGTTTTATGGAGGCTTGTGTAAGAACTCGAAGTCGTATACCACGCTGGTGCGTGATATATTTAACTTATGGCTTTTCTCGCCATCTAATTGCAACGAAATATCATTTGGGCTGTGGTTGTTGTGATAAATAAAGTGATTCGGCACTTAAAAGCAAAGACCACTTAAAATGTGCTCCGTTTGTGGTTTGTTTTGTTGGATTAAAAAAAAAAAAAATATGCTTTGAACAAAAATGTATATTTGTGTCTGTTGATGATAGATGTCAGAGCAATATGAAAGAATGTAAAACAAAAACCTTATTAAAGTTTGAGAAAAAAAAAATGACTTAATAACTTGCTGACGCTGCTATGTAATAATATTATTAAGTTGCTCAAAAAAGGCGTTTTATGGGCGTGTTATATTTGATTTAGTTTGAGGTAATTTTGTTCAGAGATAACTTAGAGTGATATATTATGTACATTTCCCTTGGAATTCATACAAAATAGGTAGAGCTCTATGCGTTTAGCAAACAGAACCATAATTTTGGGACACGTTGTTAAAGCATGTAGTATATTTTATCATCAAGATAAAATTGTAAAGGCCACTAAATAAAAATGACACTTGCATTTTTTGTAATCTGACAATTGGTTTGACAGATATAACTGTTGAAAATTAGTACTGGTTTATTAACAATATTTTGTTTCAAACTTACTAAAGGCTAGTAATAAAATAATTAAACCGTGGTTCAGCAACTTTGATCCACCAATCTGGGCGTATTTACTTACGTTCAACGGTGGTTCAGGGTTTTTTTGCAATCCCCGAGGAAATCGGTCGAAAAAACGACGTACTGTCTTGCAATTTACATGTTAAATGCACCAACAACTAACCCCCTTCGGGCTTACCTAAGCGCGGAGAATTCCCGAGGCTTAACTTAAGCACGGAAGAAAACTGTATTACCGGGGTGAATTGCATACTTGTTATCGATATTTTGTATCGAAACTTCATTTTTTTTCTGAAATGGCATCGCTAATCCCCGATGTAATTTTTTTTTAAACTAAATCAGTACGGGCTTGCAAAAAAACGCGACTTATAGCTAATTAAATGCTTGAACCAGCGTTGAACCTCAGTTAATCAATCCAAATCGGTGAGTTAAAATCTTGGATTAAAGTTGTGCCACTTTTTACAACTGGCCCTAAGATTGCAAGTATACTTGTTTAAATTTGTATGGATATTTAACGGTTGATTCTGTATTTTCATTCAATATAAACACCTGTCATTACAAAGCTTTGGCATTGTCTTTTATAACTTAATTAATTTAAGTAAATTTAAGCCTTTTTCAAGCACTCTTTACATCAGACGGATGAAATTATGCAACAACAGTCACGATTTCCTAGCTATATCTGTTTCTATTGCATATAAAATACTGCCCAGACAAAGTCCGTTCTGTCAAGAGATTTTTTTTGTATGCTCCAAACTGAAGTTCCTCGAATTGAAATCTAAACGGAATTATCTCACTATGTATTGCTTCGACTATTATTTAACTAAGCGTATCCTCTTGTTCACTACTTGAATCACGATCACTAAAAGTCATGATGTTTATTTTTGTATTTGCTGTCTGATCATACGAGATACACAACAACTATAATCTGCATAAAGTTCACAAGTTGAAGAGTGGTTCCTGCTGGCATTACCAATGTCATCATATTGATTGTACAAGAATCATGAATTGTAACAAACAAGCTAGAATATGTTGTACGTAAAATACATACAATGTTCCGATAAACATAGCTTTGTAGTGCAAAGCGTGACTTAGGTTCCATTGAAAAGTTTTAGTTACTCTTTAAAAATAACTTTTAGTATAAATCTTAACGAGTTTATATTTAAATAAATAAAAAAAAAAAGCTTTGAATCAAGTTTCTGTATGAGAACGTCTCAAGAAACATTAAGTCAACATTATATTTACGTTAAACAATATTGTAATAAGTAATTAAATAGTAATTACTAGCTGGTCCACCCCCCTTCGCACGGGTAGACAAACCTTAGCTTTGCATAAAAATTACAAAAATAAATATTTTATAGATAAATACTACTTGCTGTTTCTGGGTCTTATCTCACCTTACGTTATGAATGGTGAAATTCGTAAAAATATGATCATTTAAGTCCAACCTTTATTACTTTCCCAACACAGAAAGAATTTTTGTAATCAAAAACTACTTTTTTGTGTTTATTCCATTTCACACTATAAATATTAAATTTTTAAAAATAACTTTTCAAACGTAACACTCTCTTGTACCCCACATCACCCTATAAATATCAATCTTTTGAAAAAAAAATATTCCTTAAGT
The DNA here is from genome assembly GCA_932273885.2 of Leucozona laternaria. NCBI lineage: Eukaryota > Metazoa > Arthropoda > Insecta > Diptera > Syrphidae > Leucozona > Leucozona laternaria. Next base: position 127,884,832 of record OW026367.1, on the reverse strand, counting down.
TACCGCCTAGAAAAAAACCTTTTATATACAAAAATAATTTTTGAAATCGAACTACAAGATTTAATTTTTACCCCATTACACACTATGACTACCAATTTTTCAAACACCAAAATAATGTTTAGAATCAAACATTTTTTTTTTAATTTCACCCCATTTCTCCGTTCTAACATTACAAAAAATTTAAACAAAAAGAATTTCCTAAATTTAGTCCAATAAAATGAAACCCAAAGCTAAATTTTGAACTTTATTGTAGTTTTAAAAGTCACACATGCAAAAGTCAACGATTTTCTTGGACAACGGTATTTTGGATAGCAGCTTCACGGGTTTAGAGGATTTAAAATTTGTTGGGTTTCTCAGTACGCGCTCACGCATCTTCGTTGTTCCACTAGGGTATGTCCAGTCGTCTCGTCAGACAGGCGGCCTGTAAACAGTTTTCTTGAACAACGGTATAATAAAAGCAGGATTTTGAAACTGCGAGATTTCGTTTTTCAAGATTTTTATAAAAAAATTCGAGATATTGATTTGCGAGCTATTGTAGTGCTTTCGTTCTCAGTGGTCTTGCCAAATAAAGTGAACAAAAAAAAAATGGTTTGAACTTTATAATAAATCTTAACAGAAGTTTCAGGCTGGTTTTTATTTGGTTATGTTTAAATCTAGAGAGCTCCCTCCGACCGAATCCTCTTGTCGTATTCTTGTCAAAAGCTCAAATTGAGATTTTCTATTCCCTAGATCTTGAAGAAATAGGGCGGGGCTTAATTTCTCACAATTTAACTAAAGTTACTTAAATAATAAATATAGTTTCTTATAAAAACCTACTAAATTTAATAGTTCTATTAAAATATTATTAGATGGTTATATCCGTCGTAAATTTAATTCGCCCATATTACCTATGGACTATGCGTGAAAATTTACAAGTTTTAGTTAAGGAAAAAAACCTTATGGTTTACATAATAATCTTATTTACACAACATGCATTTCTACTTAAGTTAAGGAAATATTTTAAATAATTGCCAGTCATTAAATATGACTTCTCTAAGTAATTATAGTGCCTACGAACAACTATTAAAAATTAATGATATCTAGTTACCATCAGTTGGCTTCTGGTCTTCATGATTATCACTTTTAAACTCATAACCTGAAAGTAAGGATAGGCAATCAAAGTTAATACGAATATAATTAATTTCAATTTGGAAAGAAAATTTACTTTACATATATGCGTATAAAAAATATATTTTGGTCGGTAATAGGTAGTATGATTTTTTTTTTTTTTTTGAAGATTAATGATGCGATTTCCTCTGATATACGCATATAATGGATATGGGTTGGATTGGCTCCAATACTGATGGACACTAATGGGATACGCATTGGAAATGGATGAGACACAAATAGGATATGGATCGGATATTCAGATGGAAAATGGAATACTGACTGCAATTTATATTATATGTATTAAAACGGATAGATTTCGTCTTAGCTTTACCTATAACCGCTGCACCGGAAGAATTAGAGAAGCGCTAGGAATTATACTTTAATTTCCAAAATGTGAAATGATTTTCTTAGGACGGGTGTCCTTGGTACTTCAAATGTTTGCTTTTGTATTTTAATGTCAGGTGTTAGATTTAGTCAATAAATTAATTATGAGCGTAAGCATTACACACCACTTGTTGCAGTAATTCATTCTAGTCTTCTCATGCAAAAACTGATACTCTCGAATTTCTCCAATAAAACTCGCCTTAAAAAAAATGTTAAATTTTAATTTTAACACTGTGTTAAAAATGCATCGGCACGGTTTCCAAATACGAACATATTTAATTTTCAGTTTTTACATATTTTCAAAAACATACCAAAATAAGAAGACAAGAAAGACGTAATTCAAAAAATGGTTCAATGTCCAAATGTTGGCCCGTTGTGATGTGATACCACATGGATCTAGGAAAAACTTTTCCCTCCTCGTTAAAAACATTATGAGCTCCTTATGAAGCGCGTAAGACACCTTATGTCAATGTTTGCCAGATCACTGGGATCGTTGTAGTACCAATATCTGTCCTATCTGTTGAAATAGGTATTGTAGTTCCCTCTTTAGCGAGTTCACTACCTGAATACACTCCTCTACCAACCCCGTCATTGGTTTTTGATTCATCAGTATAAAAATGAACCGATTCGTTTACCAAGAATGTCTCATCCTCCCAAGTAGTCCTGAATGGGATGGAAACTTGATAGTTCTTATTAAAAAGTAATAGGGTTTGGTGTAGTCAGTGTAACAAGAAAGTGATCTGAATGAATTCAGAATTGTGGAATGGCCAATCTCATTATTGAGCCAATGTGAAGAGGCCTTAAGACGAATGGCTGTGCTATCGGCCGTTTGTTTACTGAATCTGTCAAGGGGTAACAGATGAAATATAGTGCTCATTCGTTGGGCCTTACTAAGTTTTGTGGCGATTTGTTGCTATATCTAGAGTGGTCCACCATACTGTTACACCATAAGTTAGAATCGATCTTATTACTGAAGTGAAGGCAGACGGCAACGCCGTTGCTTATTTATTTTATTGTTATATTCATATTAATAATTCAAAAAAATGTTAAATTATGTACAAATAAAATATAATCTATATCTATCTATCCGAAGTGTATAGCCAGTGAGTAATGCGGGTTGAAGACCTTTTGAAGCCTTTTTGACTCTTTATTATAAAGGGTTTTCCAATAAGAGGTGTTATTTTGAATAGCCTGCTATTTCGGTAGCTGTCACTTTTGAAGCTGTCATTTTTTGACATTTGACAAGTAGAAACTATGCCATACACGCTTCAACAACGCATTGAAATCATTAAAATTCACTATAAAAATGGTGAAAATTTGGCAGAGACGGTTTGTAAAACTAAAACATTTTTGGGTCGTCGTGAAGCACCTTGTCGGACCGCAATACAGAAATTGGTGGACAAATTCGAGCTGTTGGGACAAGTTAGTGATGTGAAGAATAAAACCCGTGCACATCGCTCAAGAATAACTGAGAATATTGCTGTTGTAGCCCAAAGTGTTGAAGAAAACCCAGGTTTGTCCATTCCTCGTCGTTCTTTGGAATTAGGCATTCCACAAACGTCATTACACCGTATTTTGCATAAAGACTTGGGTCTTAAGGCTTATAAAGTTCAGTTAACACAAGAACTCAAGCCGGTTGATCATCAACAACGTCGAGTCTTTGCTGATTGGGTCCTTGAAATGCATGAAAATGATCCGGAATTTCATCGAAAAATCATCTTGACTGATGAGGCCCATTTCCACCTCGGAGGCTACGTCAACAAGCAAAACTGTCGCATCTGGGGCTCGGAAAACCCAAGAGTTATTGTTGAAAAGCCTCTCCATCCTCAACGCGTGACTGTTTGGTGCGGTTTATGGTCCGGCGGGGTCATTGGGACCTTACTTTTGCGAAAATGAGGCTGGAGCAACAGTTACGGTCAATGGATTGCGCTATCGAGAGATGATTAATGATTTTTTATGGCCGGAATTGGATGGTATTGATCTGGACAACGTTTACTTTCAACAAGACGGCGCTACGTGCCACACAAGCAATGAAACCATCGATCTTTTACGGTAAAAGTTTCCGGACCGTGTTATCTCTCGAAGAGGTGATCACAATTGGCCACCGAGATCTTGTGATTTAACACCTTGCGACTTCTTCCTTTGGGGCCACGTGAAAGATAAGGTCTATGCCAACAGCCCAGCGTTGATTCAAGACCTCAAAGATGGAATTCGTGAGGCTATCGAGGACATAGGGCAGCCACTTTGCGATTTGGTTATGGAAAATTTCATTAAAAGGATATGGTCCTGTAAGCGTTGTCGTGGCGGCCATTTGGCTGATGTTGTGTTCCATTATTAACGGCATACCTTTTTCTTTATAATGAAATAAACATCCGATCATTTATCTCAAAAAATGCCATTTTTCTTTGAATATCAAAATAACACCTCTTATTGGAAAACCCTTTACATAAGGTTTTTAGCTTAACTTCTTATCCCGAATAAGACCTAGGAACTTATGTTTTTACATAGAGAAATCTTAGGGTCTTTTGAAAAACTACACCCATTTCGTATGTAAGTGAACAGAATTTGACTAAAATACGGTCACGAGAAGCTGTTTTTGCATAAAACCACTATGAAAGATATTCCATCTTGATTTAATGATTAATAAAAACGAAAAATCTTGACTTTTAAGAAAAGATACCTAATCGTACTGACCTTTTAATTAAGTAATTTAGAATCTATCAAATTATCTTTACCAATTTATGTATATGTAGATATTGTACACATTCGTTGGTATTTCTGTCTTAAATAATTACATTTTAAGGTTACACCAACGCATTCATATCAATTTTTTTTAAATATAAGATCAGAAAAAAACAAAAATATCTTCTCTTCATACATAAATACACAATTCTGGCATTTGACTCTAATATTCATTCAATTTTATTGAATTAACATGCGTCAAAACACTAAACACCAAACGCCAGCTGCGGTTGCTAGGATGTCTCCTCCACAAAAGGTCATCCACTTACAACAACCTTCACCAGTCTTGTGAATATCTCTAGAAGAATTTCAATTATTAAACAAAAAAAAAAAAAATGATCTCGGTATTGATTAGCTCTCAATCGATTCCAAAGTCGATGTTATATTGATGAAGTCGGTGATCCTCTTGCCTCCTGCTTACTTGCAACCATCAGCAGCACAGTTGCACTCAAATCTTCAAATGATGTTCTTAAGCAGCTTTTGTTTGATTTTACTGCCATTTGAATAGCGTGTTGTGTAGTATAGGCATAGTGTGCTGATGAAATTTGTGTTTAGACCTTAAAATAAACGAACCAGACGAAGCCTTGTTGGCTGAATTGAACACCTACAACAACAGACTAGCCTGAGTACTAATGCCAGTTGAGCTGAGCCAGTGAGCTCCTCGATGTGAAAACTATTTGCAGGCAAATAAAAAACTCTGGAGGTTGAAGTAGGTTGAATTACTTCGAGGTGCTGGCGTTGAGTTAACCTCTCTGTCTCAATATGCGCGATCCGATAGTTATGCAATCTCACTATGGCTGGAATAATTTCTCAGCACCGCACCATTGAACAACACGGAGGGTACATCATCTTGTATCTTGTGGATATGTTTTTTGTGTTTTTTTGTTTGTTTGTTGTCTGTGCCTCCTCTTTGTGGATACTTGTTCGTGTTGTTTCCCTACTTGGGAGAGCGCACATGCAACACATAAAAAGTGGACAACAATTCTTGCCCCGCAACAAAAACTGGATTCAGACGAGAGGTACGTTCACCTTAATGCAAATGCTGCTCTGGGGCACTGTTACACTGGCCTAATATAGAAAGTAATAGTAAAATTGGAACAATCCCGGCGCGATTGCCTTTTAATAATAATTATAAATTATTTTGTGTGTACAGCTTAAAGCGTCGGAATGCACTACGCCATGCCAACGCCACCGCCATCACCATCACCATCACTCAGGGTAAATAGAGGATTTTAAAAATTTCAACGGCTGCCGTCGTCGCTTTACGTCGGCGTCGTCGTCGTTGTCGATTGAACCGAAAGATCAATCAATCGAGATAAAGACACAATCTCATTGGGTAATTAAAATGACATAATAAATTCTGTGTGTTTGTCATTGATGGCGCATAGTGAGGTTATGAAGCTGATAATTTTATCTTCGAGCGCGAAATTGTGACAGATTGGATTTGATGGAAATCGATGATAAGACGTCGTCCGCCTTTCGCAGTTGCAGGAAGATTAAACGATAGATTTTGAAAACTGGAAAAAAAATATGTTATCTTCAAAATAAGATCCCAATTTTATGGTAAAGAGCTTGGTCTAGAATTGTTGTTATTATTATTGATGCAACATATCATTAGGTCAAGACTATTCTACAATTATTATAATCATTTATTTAGTATTTCAATTATTACCAATAACCAATAATTGCCCAAGTTACAGAGCATTTTCTGAATCTCTTGCAGTCTTTTTCTGCAGAACTTTATGATAACCTTTTGCGTTGTGTAAAGCTAAACAGGGTTCGAAAATCATAAGATTTAAAATAAGTGCTATGTTGTAAATTGGAATCTATTGAGCAATTAAGGGGTTTAGCGACTGGTCAATGGTAAAAATGTACAAGTTATTAAAAAATAAAATCCGTTAAGTTTTAAATGTCAGCTTTGCTATTTGATTTGAAGTGACTACATCTTCTATCTTCTAAAGGTTGTTTTTTTTAGAGGTATATAACTTTAAGTTGGCAACACTATTTTAATTGGTGGCCATTTTGTCAGCTGTCAAGTGATCAATTTTTAGTTTGGTTTGGCATTGCAACATGAATAGACTGATGCCTGAAAAAAAAAACAAGATTGCCGTTGATCCCAATAAGTTGATCCGATAAGCTCGAAACGATTGACCACTGGACAACAACGAACAACGGCAACGTGTTATTGCCAATATACGGCCACAAATGTTGGAAAAAGTCATCGAAAATTGGACTTCCAGATTAGTCTACGTCCGAGCCAGCCGTGGCCGTGCCAGAAATAATATTTAAATTTTAATGCCAGAAGATTATCTTTCGAATAAAGGAAATTTCATGTCAATTTCAAAAAATCATCTTTGTTTTATTCCATTTCAAAGTTACCTCTAAGAAAAACACCCTTTATATAAGTAAAAGCTGCTTTGTTTGTTTGGTAGTTTGTATGCTCTGGATAATCTTAAAAACCACAAGACCAATTTTAGTTTTAAAAATTGTACTTTCATGGCTGGTTTCAAGGCTAAATATTTTTAACATTTAGTTATTTGTAGGGTGAAAAAGGTTAAACAGTAAAAAAATGGTATTGGACCTGAAAATATCTTTTAAATATTGTAATTAGAGGATGGTTGCATGGCTTAATACATTAGCGCAAAATTTTAAACATTAAGAATTGGCTCTAAATCACTATTAAATCGGGAGTCGGCTCTAAAAAAAAAAATTTAAAACGAGAGTTGACTGTAAAGTAGTTGACATAAGGTATAGAGTTTAACGCAATACCATTCGTCTAACTTTAAATTCCCGAAAGTTGAAGTTGGAACACTTATATACCGACCGAGTCTTGATTGTTTTTTCTACATTCTGCATAGAATTTTTGCCAACTGGAGTTTCTTTTGAGTAAACACAAACACGAAATTGAAATTGATGTGTTTTTTGTGGTAATGTTTAATTTTAGTTCTGTTCGATTGTCGAATCTATTAAAACTAGGCGCGTTTAACTGAAAAACCGTCATTAGTTAGAAGAGTTGTTTAAAGTGTTTAAAATTGACGATAAGTTAGATATGGGCTCACAACTAAACGACTACTCTAACTACAGTCGATGCTTTTCCTTAAACGAGAATTGTTTAAATTTGTACACCATTTTTTTTAGCTTAACGTATTTTAGAATAAAATGGGGAAAATCAAAAAATAGTAAGTATTCGATTGGAAAGGTAAAATTTAGAGAATGGACCGTTTTTAAAAATTCTTTTTGTGTTTGAAAGGTAATATTTAAAAAATGAAGTTCAAAGATCACTGAAGGACTTGATCCTTTTAAAATTTAGCTTGGCATTCACACAAAATGGGTTGGAATACGATCAGTGATATGAAGCTGATGAAGATCGCTGCATCCGAAGTTTTATTTTCTTTGATGAAAGGATACCTCGATAAGTATAAAATAAAAATGCATAAGCACTAAAATATTGGGTGCAAATTTTCGTGGGGCAATATCCAATACTTTTTTTTTTAAATTGTATATCATTATATCTTTTGCCTGATTTAATTTCTTAAATAGGACATTTTTTCATCTGTACCCCATTTCACCCTACAAATAACAAAATTTTGAAAAAGAATATCCCTTAAGTAATTTCCTAAAAACAACCTTCAAACAAAAAAAAAAGAACTCTTTAATCAGACATTTTTTTTTATTCTTACCCCGTTTCACCCTACAAAAAGGAAAACTTAAAAAAAAGAGTAACCTATGTCCATTGCCATGATCCAAGAAATCTTTCACCAAGTTTCGTGAAAATGGAACAATCAGAGCCAAACACATTTTCATTTTCACGTTTCGAAAATTAGCGAAAAGAACTTATTTGGTTTTGGTTTGGTGTAAAAAAAATTTCGAGGTTATAATCAAAACTAACACTACGATAATCGAGAAGTCCGAAAAAGTGGGTTTCGTCATGCCGTCTGTCGGTCTGTTAGTCTGTGTGTTTGTGCGTCCACTGTAATTTGAGCTAGAGCCTAAACAGGTGCACCGATGTGCATGAAAATTGGTACAGAGCATTTTTATGTAATTCCCTAGAGGGAAAATTCGAATTTTTGTTTTAGCTCATCTAAAACGGGTAGCTGCCATACAAATATTTTGGTTTCTTCAAATGTCTCGAAAACGGCTCCAACGATTTTGATTAAACTTCGTACCTGTAATAACAAAGTCAATTGTAAGAGAACTGCATTTCAGGTTTTTCTCAAAAAATTCACATTACGGAATTAGGAATATCAGTTTTTTTGAGAAAATGGTCTTATTTTTGGGTTATTCGCTTATATCTTTGCCATGGTTGAACCAATTTTGTTATAATTTCTCAATATCATGTATCTTCAATGTGGGGTTACACACAGTATATGATAACAAGAGCAAGTTCGTGCGATTAAGTCGTGCATATTTTTTTGAATGCAAAAGTTATTTTTTTTTTTGAAAGGCCTAGTTATGTCCTTCTCATTGCTTTTCTAAATAATTTAAAAGACAATCCAAGTAAATTGGTTGAAAATTACGTGAGTTATACGTTAACACACAAAACAAATCAACTGAGGTTTATGTAATAGAAAAAACAAATACAAAAAAGTTTAAACCCTTATAACTTCGGATCAACGAATGGTATAGTTAAAAAAAAACCTGGAAATTTTAGATTTTCCAAACTCTATAGGTGATGTTTTTTTATTTTTCTTTTATTTCATGTTCTAAAGTCATTAATGTTGCCTCTAGCGACAAATTATAACAAAAAGTATAATTGACAAATAATAAAAAAAGACTAATTGAAAAAAGTATTCACACAAAAATATGTAAGAGTATGTAATATGACAAACATGTATTTTTAAGAAATGACACTTTGAACTGCTGAACTTTCCTGACGTTTTTAATAATTTTTTTACAGCCGTATATAATTAATTTCTGTTCATAAAGCTTATATGAGAAATAAGTAACGTTATCAATTTCAGAAAAATTACTAAAAATTTTCTCTACGAAAAACAATGCAAAATGTGAGGGTTTCATTTTTGAATTTTCACTCTCACTTATATTTACAATTTTGTTCCCATAAAAAAGTTACTAAAACGTTAAATATTAAGTTATTCTATACTCACATTATTTCTAACCTATGTTAAGTATCATAATAAAAAAACAAAAAAGTTCCACATACGCCCTAGTAACCCGTGTCTCCCCAGGGAATACTCAAAATCACTGCATTTAACTACATTGTAATTAAAAGTTTTTCTCTTTACACTATTTTTCTTAAAAAAAAAAAAAAAAAAAAAAAACAATTACTTTAAATGGTTAATGCAACTATGCCAATAACAAATTTCATCAATCAAATTCACAAAATTCTTATCGTCAAAACTAGATCACGTAAACAACAACTCATTAAATCGCTCGATGTGATATGGCCGTCCCATATTATACCATTATGAGTCTCTCATGTGGAATTGCATATTTTTGCTTTAAACGATCTTGGTGACACCACAATTGGTTATGAAAAAGAGTCCACCAACAGAGGCAAGTTGGACCCAAGCAAGCCTATGGCCATCGATGGTTGCGATTTATGCTCCTTAACATGTGGGTTAACATAGTTACTTGGTTTAATTCAAATAAACTAAACTAGTTCAAAACATATCGTCTGGCAAAATATGGCAAATCGATGAAGTAAATACAAAAAAAGACGTTAAGGTATCGCGCATGCGCAGCGGATCCCATTTACTCAGCATCCCAATAAGTGGCAGATAACTATGCCCACCATACCAACCACCAAATGCTCTTCGACATTACAACCAAGCCGCGCCAGTCGCACTACACTGGAGCTGCAGAAACGTGTCTTTGAATCGGAATAGGGGTGGGGATTCGAAGTCTTGAAGATTATGCTGCTGCATTCAGGGGAAAAATTGAAGATAAAAATGAATGAAAAAAAAGCATCTAAAACCAAAAAAAAAGCATTAGGATTCATAGATATACGCGAGCGTAAATTTTATATTGGAGAGTATAGATGCTGGTGTTGTATGCTGTGTGTGGAGGGATGCCAGGTATTAACACACAGATACACATATTTCAATTTACCTTTACCCATGGCTTTGCATGGAATGAATAAACCTCTCTCGATGGTGTAGTACTATAATGCGTATAGTTTTGCAGATATCTTGAACTTTTATCCTCCCCTATTTTTTTTTTTTTTTTTCGTATTTTCTAACTCAAACAGCTGGTGGCAAAATTGTTTCCAAAGAATTCGAAAATTTCGCCTATATAAATGGTTTTGGACATCAAAATTGGCATCAGTTCAACAGTATCTTACAAACGGATTACATCAGGTTCACAGTTCGAGAACTAGAAGATCACCAGCAGCTATATAAAAGGAAGAGATTCGTGTAACTTTAGTCGTTGTGTAAAGCGTGTGTTGTAGTACTTGGGATCGGTTTAATTTGTGTTGAAGTTAATTTTATTCAAATTCTTGTTTTTATACAGAAAAAAAAAACTAAAAAGCCAATATGAAGGTACGGAGATTTTTTTAAATATGAAATAGTTTTTCAAATATAGATTATAATTATAGTGTAAAAGACAAAACCATATCTTAAGTGATTCATGTGAACTACTGAACTTCTAAAAAACAGTGAACTATAATCTGGCAGAATTGCAAATTGTAGGCAATTATGCGTCAAGTGATTTAAAAACTAAGTTATCTTTTATGGTTGCCTTAAGGAGTTTATATCTATTAGTGAAATAGTTTTGACTTCTAAGTGCATTTCATTAAATTTCAATATTTGAACCTACATGAGATTGAAATGGTTATTTAAATTTATAGACATTTTAGTATCAGAATCATATTAATATTAATTTTTTGAATTTTAAGATCTATTATTTTTGTTTTCAATTTTGATCTCATGGATAGATTTCATAAAGAGATGTTAGCTTTGACTTTTTTTAAAAAAACTTTATCCAAATTTGTAAAAATTTTAAATTTCCTTTTAGAAATAAAAAAAGTTAGACTTTTAGACCGTCCACACATCCACATTGAAGTCTTAGTTTTATAAATATAAGAAACGGTCACAAAAACAAAAGCAGGCAAGCTTGTTAATAATTTCAGACTTAAAAGAATTATGACTTAACGTTCAATTTAAGTCCCAGTTCTAGTCCTATACTTTTCATTATGACAAGATTTTGTAGCAAATATCGAAACATATTCGAGAGATGAAGCAATAAAAAGCACATTTCTTTTCTAAAAAGAACATTATAAAAGCTTACAATTAGAGTTAAAAACTAAACATTTTTTTAGTGAAGCCACATACTTCTTTTCCTATAGTTTTTGAAAAAAAAAAAACATTAAAAGCAAAGTTAGGAAAATGTCCGACTTCTAAATGTATAAGAAATGTTTGTTTTTTAATTTTCTCTGTGTTAATTTTAAAACACGGAACATTGTGTCCACATTATTTATTTCAAAGTTTTTTTTTTTCAAAAAACGGATTTATTTATAAAGGCTTGGAACTGCAGCGAATTGATTTCTTGAGGTTTGAGTTGTTCTTTGTCTTAGACAGATCTTTACTTTAGTAAAATAAAAAATATGCACGACTGGGTCGCACGAACTTGCTCTGATGCGCGACCACATTGTGGTTCTATAGTCTGAAATAAATTAGCTATAGGAGCATATATTTTATCCATTTGCCAAATCTTAGTTTAGTTTCAGGTGGTATTATGTGAGTATACAAAAATTAACAATATAGCCTAGTGTTGCACATATGCAATATGCATATAAGGAAATTATACTATTTAAACTGGTAAATTGCTTAAATCAACAAAATTAGAAAGAAATTGATTAAAATACTTTGAATCCGTTTTAACCCAACGCGATGTACACCATCTGAATTCTTGTATAAATCTTTATTTATGAGAAAAAAATTTTGAAAATCGTAGGAGCGGTTTTAAAAATAATTAATTTTTTATACACAAAATTTTGTTAACATTTTTGAGAAAAATAATTGGTACGCCAATTTAAAGCATTTATTAATGTTGCGTTAAAAATTGAACTTCACAAAAAAATCTGCTACCAGTTTTCAAAATATCGAATTTTCAAAAAATAATTTTAATTTTTTTTTTAAAAATCCAAAAATCATTTTTTAGAAAATTTTGATACGCACTTTTATTTATATTTGTTACAAGCTTCTGTATAAAAAATCTAATTTTATTCGCTTGATCAAATGTTGAGATAGTCGAAAATCAAAGAAACCGTTCTATGAGAGGTACTGTTAATAAACCTAAAATATAAACTTTAAAAATTTTAAATGATAGATCGTACTAATTTTAACACACAAAAAAACTTTTATGAAAATCGTAGGAGTCGTTTTTGAGAAACAAAATATTTTTCTTAACGGTTTTTTAACATTTGTATGGGAGGCACCGTTATTTTTGGGTATTAGAATAATTTTTGTCAAAAATCTTCTAGATAAAGTTAAAAAACTGCTATTTACCAAGTTTAATAAAAATCGACCAGGTCGTTTTTGAAATATTGAGTTTTCAAAAAAAAATATTAAAACTTTTTTTAAAAATCTAAAAACTATTTTTTTGAAAATTTTGGTACACAATATTATTTAGAATGTGTCAATACTTCTTCTTAAAAAAATTGATCAGAATCAGTTTAACCGTTTTCGAGAAAAGCGAAAATCAAAAAAATGGTTCTTTGGGAGGTACCATTAATAACCATTTTTCGGAACCATTTTTTTTATTAAACGGCAACTTATAACTATTTAAATTTATTGAGTTCTTAAAAACAAATTCGGTAGCACTGGATTTGAGAAAAATAAGTTTTTCCTTTTTGGCCAAGAAATTTTGTATGACTGCTACTGTTAATTTTGGTCCTAAAAAAAAAGAGAAAAAAACGGGTGGGGGGAATGTCCAAAAAACGCTAGGTACCAAGTTTAAAGAAAATCGACCCATCCGTTTAGGCTGTAGTCGAACCGACAGACAGACAGACAGACAGACAGACAGACGGACGTTTTTGCGAGACCCACTTTTTTTGACTTCTCCATCATCGTAATGTAAAGTTTGATCAAAATCTCGAGTTCGATTTTTTGTACGAATCCATAACTTCCCATATAGTACCTATATCGCAAGTAAAAAGGGTTTTTTTAGATAGCAAACAGATATTTTTTTTAACAATAACAGGCCTTAACTTTATCAGAAAATTTTTAAAGTCAAGTGACACATTTATCAACCATCAAATATTTATGTAGCTTCTAAAAATCAATCTTACTTTACCATAACGCTGAAATTTTAAGAACCTTACAGCTTTATTTTCTTCTTATTTTTTAACAGTCAGTTATATGAAATTAAAAAGTCTTTACTCATTACTTGTCAGTTAGTGATCACCAAGTGGATTTAAAGCTATTCCACAGGGACTTACCCGATCATCAGGGATCAGATTCATTTTTGTTTGAAAACTCAATATTGTATTTTCTATTTTTTTAAATTTGGCACATTACGATTTTTGAACAATTCTCATACTATTTGTTGCGATGTTTTGTGGCGCCAAAAATAACGTTTCTTTGATTTAATATGTGCAAGTATGTGCATCAATTATTATGAGTATTTTGCATAAAAAATTTCTTTTTTTTCGAAATCTATTTGTAAAATGTAAATTAAAAACAGAATTTAAGAAATTAATTTGACAATTTTATATATTTCTTCCCGCTAAAACATAATTTTGGGTAAAGTTGGCTAATAAAAGACACGCAATTTTATAAAAAAGAGTTTTTATTTCAAATATAAATCTATACATTGTTTTATTAATTTATAAACTAAAAAAAGGCACATTAGGAGAATTGTCGGATAGAAACATAAGCCCAAAATTTAAAACAGGATTATGTTAAGGTGTTAGCATGATATTAGTTAAAAATTTACTAACTTTAAAGCTCCTTACTAAAATTTTCTCAGTTTTAAATTTTTTTTTAACTATTATCATACTAAGCCTGTTTTCTTAATAAACTCCAGCTGAATGCGCCTAAAACACTGACATTTCGTGCAAACACATTTCAGCCAAACATACCTTTTTCACATAAATGTCATTGTCAAAGTGATATTATAGAGTTAGTATGATACTAAAAACATAAAATTGCCATTTTGTGATTTTAAATTAAGTAAAATATTAAGAAGATAGTACGATGCCAATGCCTTTAAAATTTGGAAAATCCACTTTTTAACCCAGTTTCATATTAAAAATGATTTTACATCGTACTAAATCCTCTAAAATTGTACGCCATATCTACTATTTTAAAAAATTTTAATATCTTACAAAAAGCCAAATGAAAAAATGGCGTGTAATTAGGCACCTACTGAGGGTGATATATCTTCCGTATAGCCGTATAGTGCTATATCAGCCAATTTTAAAAATAACTTTTTGAACTTTGTTTCCATTTTCAGTACGTTATTGCCATCGTTCTCTTCGTCAGTGTAGCGCAAGCCATCCCAATTGAATTGGGCCACTATGGTGCACCAGCATTACTCTCACATGGCCCTGTCCTAGCGCATGCAGTTGCTCATGAGCCTGTGGTAAAGAACAGCTTTTATTGTTTCACCTTTGCCTCATTAAACTTTTCCTTTCCTATCATTTTCACAGGCCTATCCCAAGTATTCCTTCAACTATGGAATCAAGGATCCCCATACTGGTGACATCAAGTCTCAAGCCGAAGAACGTGATGGTGATGTTGTGAAGGGTCAATACTCCCTTGTCGAGCCTGATGGTTCCGTGCGTACTGTTGACTACACTGCCGACGATCACAACGGCTTCAATGCCATCGTTCACAAATCAGCCCCAACGAAGGTTGCCGTGCCAGTTATTGCACATGCCCCAGTGCTGTCTCATGCCCATGCTGGTTTATTGCACCATTACCGTTAAGGAGTCACACCCATTACACTGACCCAATGAAACATTGCTTACTTTATGTGTGAGAATGCTATCAAAACCAAGCGGCCACAAAACTCTCATTCACTCTTAACCGTTCATCGATCATTGTAGATTATTTTATTTTATATCTTTTGTTTGTTTACTTTATGATAATTTTAATTAATTATGCTTCTTCTTGTTCGTGTGTATAGTGATGTAAGTAATATTTTATTTTCTAATCACTTTCTATGTTTATTCTATGTTTTTCTTTGCATGACTTCGAAAGAGTTGTGTCGAGGCGTTCGTAATCGTATAAGTGATATAAAATTTATGAAAAGAGCGAGAGTCATAAAACACGATCTTTTATAATATTCTCTTTTTTTCTTTTCACTTTCCTCTCTGTATGTCATAATATGTAATTTTATGCGCGCGCGATTTCTATTTACCACTTTTGTTTATAGTTCTTCTTCTTCTTTTTGTATTGTGTCTTTTTTATCTGTGTCGTGTAATATTTATGTCACTTTGACATCAATGCGAATGATAAAAGGAAAAAGAAAACGGGAAAAATGTAGTAATTACAACAGTGCAGTATTAATGTTTTTCTTGGTGTCTTTTTCCTCTAGCCTGACTTGCATCACCACCGATTTAACAAAACGATGAAAAATTAAATTTGTCGCATAATCTGACAGTTCAGCCGTCATTTTATTTCACATATGTTTTTCATTCAAGCACAGTCAGTCATTTTTTGTTGTTTGCCACAAGCAGGCTTATTTTTTTTTTCCATTGCGACGAAGCAACGACCGACGACCGACGACGACGCGACGGACGGGGCTAATTATTATGTAGAAATCTTGTGATAGTCTTTTTTCTCGATTATTATGATTTTTTTGCGCAACTGTGCCGGACATTGTGCATTATTAAGAACAAAATTGCTAAAAGATTTTAATTCATCTAAAAATGTTGACAGCAAGTCTTTTTTACCAATTTGTTTTTTTATATAACTATATTCTTTTCGTCCTCGATGTTATTTAACAAATTTGTTAGTATTAATAATTAAAATGTCATCTTCTTTCTCGTTTTTGTTTAAATTGAGTTGACATTTTTGTTAATAAGTTTTCAATTTTGTTTGTGTGTCTCAGCTAATTTGCAAAGAAATTTATTTTTTAATAATTTTTTTCTTTAAATTTAATGAAAAAAAAAGAATATTTAAAACTTTTTTCTCTATAATTCTTCTTCTTTTATTTTATTTAAAAACATAAACAGCTTTTGTCTATGATTTCATTTTTTTTAAATTTCATTTTCATTTAATATCTATTATTAAACAATATTGTATTATATACATATTTTTATATTTTATTTTATATAATATTTTATATATTTTGTACTTTTCAATTTTTTGTCAATTTTGTATGCATTTTATGAGGCTATATCTTTATTGTTATGGGCCCAACTGTATGCCCGGTTGTGGTTATAGACAGGGTGTGCCTTTTTTAAATAATTGTATATTTTATATGACGAAAGTGTTATGTATATTGTTTGTATTGTAAATAAATAAACGACTTAAAAAAAAAGTAAAATGAATAAAAAATATTGAAAAAAAAAAATTATTGCTGTTATTTTTTCATGAAAAGAATTTTAAGAAAAAGCTGGTTTAAATAATTGACATAAATACTTCAATAAATGTTTTAAAAACATCTTACATAATACAAGATCCAAATTTTGTTGATCCATATTTTGTGGGTTTAGTTTAAAAATGCCAGTCAGTGCACAACCCAATGAAACTTGCTCTTTAAATTGCTAAAACAACTTTTAGAAAACTTTTGAGAATTCAAGAAAAAGTATTGAATTAGTCAATTTTTATTTGATAACTAGAGCCGACCCGCTAGTCAAAAGAAAATATAAATAAATATTTAAGCTACTTTTTGTAATACTTCACGTATAATGAATGGTGAAATTGGTTTTTCTGTATATCCCATTTCACTCTATAAATATCAATTTTTTAAAAACAAACTTTCCAACACAAACTGAATTTTTGAAATCGGATACTACTTTTCGTGTTAACCCTCTTACACCCTATTAATAGGTACCAAATTTCCCTGAGGCCATCCACTCAAAATTACCATTCAAACATAAGAAGAATTTCTTATATTCGATAATTTTTTATTTCAACCCCATTTCACCCTACAAATTACAAATTAAAAAATAAATATATGTAAGTATATAAGCGGATACTTTTTTTTCATTTTACCCCATTTCACCCTACAAAGTTAATTTTTCCGATATTTTAATTATTTTGCAATTCGGGGCGGAGACAAATCCAACAAATCAAAGATCATTAAAACCGGTGCAGTCGTTCTTGAGTTATAAGTGTTGCAACTAAACCGACTTTGTTTTATATATTCAGCCCTATCACAGATCCCATCTTAACAAATCTCCGAACGGACTTCTACGCTACGAATCACAAAAAATTGTCTTCACAGAATCCGAATGGAATCGGATTCATCGTACTCGCTCTCAATTTTGAAATCAGATGTCTTACGTCAAATCATTGAGAGAAGTTAAAAAACAATGATGGTATACATCAAATAAAAAAAAAATTACCTGCGCCATTTGGAAAAAATCACCAACCCGTTTTCAAGACACAGCTTGACTTTTTAAAACCTATTTTTTGGAAATTTTGGTACGCAGTATTATTTTAACTTTTTAAGATCTCATGTATAAATATTGTTATGAAAATCGGTTAAGTCGTTAACCAGAAAGTCGAAAATCAAAAAAAAACATTTCTGCAGCAGGAACGTAAATAACTGCTTTTCACAAAATTAACCGAAACCGTTAGAACCTTACGTTCAAACTTTTAAGAAAATCGGTCCAGTGGTTATGCTGAAGGTCGAGTTACAGACAGACGGAATTGTGGGGCCCACATTTGTTTGGGTTTTTTATCATCTTAATGTCAGTTTTGATTAACACCTTGAGACATTTTTACGAATCCATAGTTTCTACTTACTAATATATCGTAATTAAAATTGGTTTTCTGGTCAACAAATACGAAAGAATCTATTTAAATTATAAAAACAACCGATCGTTTAGGAGCATATTTAGAAAGACTCGAACTTTTGGATGGAAGTAATTTTCTTGGACGAGCTCAAATTTGTATTTAGTTCTGATGGGAAAACTTTGGTTTGTACGTCCGTTGAAGGGTTTGGTTATTTCTAATTTTTTTGAAGTCATCACACAATCATTTGTAAGTTAATTCTTGTTACGAATTGAAAAGTTATCTTTAAAAACAAAAAATTCATTAAATCATTCGAAATAGGCATATTACAGATGCATCTTTCAATTTACAGATAATGTCAGTAAATATATGAGGACATTTGTATTGAGATAACAGTTGGTATGCGTTTATAAATAAGGAGATGACCAACTATTTAGACAATGAGTAGCTGAACAACTGTTCAAGAGTGTTCTTTAAGAAATCTAATAAATAATAGGTACTAAATATAAGGCCCAGTTTTTCAGCGGTGAGTTAAACCAGAGTTAGCTAACTCTAGAAGTTAATTAACCCACAATAGACTGAGGAAGCAAATTTTCGGTCGAGAATACATGCGGAACGACTAAACAAACTCAGTGGATAAAACATCAAAACCATCTCATCAGTTAACCCTGAGTTAACTCACTAAATTCGAAAAGTTTAACTTTAATCTCCCACTGAAAAACTGGACCTACAAGTTAAAAAATTGCACTGGATCAATTAAGCTGTTACTAACTGTACATGGTAAGCTCCAAATTATATGTTCATACAAATTCTAACTGTTGAACTAAATGAATATAACATTTTGCAAACAAATACACTAGATACATCATTAAATTGAAATTATTCGAATTCAAGAGACCATTTTTGTAAGTTCAACAGCAATTCTTTCTTCCAAAGTAGATCGCTCTAAACGATCTCAAGTACTTTTCGGTGATAATTAATCGGTGACTGTCTTTAGCCTGTTCAAATACTTTTTCACACTCCCATGAGAGTGTGTTTCAGTAGCTCATTAGATACTTTATTTGGGTAACCATGGTACACAATAATCACGTAGGCATTTTAATTGGCTATTCTCCGACACGACAAGAAGACGGACAAATCTGCTTCCAAATTTGTTTTAGATAAAGAATTCGAAGTGAATCTTCAGATACCATTCATAGAGTGCGGAGATAACAAGTGCCTTTTGACTGTCAGAAACCCTTTTCGTGAAATGTTTTATACATTTTTAATTGTGAGTTTTTATTAAAAGTTTTTACTTAAAAAAAATGGGTGTGTATTTTTTGTTTTTATTTCTTAAGTCCATGAACCTTTCAGGAATAAATTTCTATTCATATCACGATTAAGTGCCTGTTTTTATGTTGTGATTCTGATATTTAAATTGCGAAACAATTCATTTAAAAAAAAATCATTTATCTTTGCAAAAAAACAAAACAATGCTTCATAGACCAACCTATAGAAGTACAGCTTCTTAAAGCAAGCTCCGAGACGGAGAGTTAGTAAAAAAGCAACCGAAGAGATGGAGTTTCTCCGAAAACTATCGATAATCACCGTCAGTTAAAACCCCTTTATAGCGCCAACTGACAAGTTTTTGAAAATACATGTTTATAAGCATACTTTAAGGGGCAGTTTAAAATATTAAATTATGTTACAAGACTATTACTAAAATCACGTCTAGTTTTTAATCAAATTAAACATTATTTTTCTATGTCCTGAGGTTTTTAATGGAATGTATTTACTAATATATAAGTTTCTTCTATAGTGGCAGTAATTTTATTTTTATTTTAGTTCATTTTGTCTTCACCTTATTTGCTACATCAAGTATGTGCCAACTCAACTGCAGCAGCTTTGGAGGCACACACGAACTCAAATTCAGTTCCTCCTAAGCAGACATCGTACTTTTATCAACAGCCAGAAGGTATGCATGAAATAATTATTGCTTTGAGCTGAACAGTGAAGCCACGAAAAAGAGTCTTTAAATAAAATTGAAATTTTTTCCAGGACCTGGAACGTATGAGTTTGGTTATCATCTTGAAGATAAACCAACAAAAAATATTCAATTTAGAAATGAAACTAGATTTTCCAATGGCACTGTAACTGGATCATATGGATTTTTGCGAGCTGATGGAAGATTTACAGTCATAAATTATGTAGCTGATCAAAATGGATATAGAACTAAAAAGAAGAAGTCAAATAAGCTTCATCCATTGTCATCTTCTATCGAATCACCAGCAACTACAACAGAAATTCCAGCATTAAATGTGACCTCAGGGACCTTACCACCACTGCTGGTAGATAAAGTCATGCATGAATTTCAAATTGATCTCAGTCCAGATGCAAGTCCAGGTGATATTCTTCATCCAAATATTTCAGATATCATAAATGGAAAAGTTCCACTAATCAGCGATAAAATTAATTCACAACTTGGATTTGATGTTGTGCAAAACGTTATACCGAGCAACTTTCCTATAGCTCCATTTCTATTGCCAACTAAAATGCCAAGTAAGCCTGCGGATGATTGAATTAAATATCAATTTTATTAATTATTAGGTTCTCCTATTAGTACATTAGGTAAGATCTTTAAAATACACTGGTTTAATAAAAAGATTTTATTATTTTTTTTTTTAAATATTGTTTTTTCAAATATATTGTTTATAAAACGGAGAATGGCTTGCGTACATTTTATCTGGTTTAACTCGGTGTTAACTCATGCTTTAAGAAACTGACCCTCATACTTTCATATTGATATTTTCCAAATTATGATTTTTTGTCAGAATTATGTTTATTTTTGTGTGAATTACCTGGACAAAAATTTACAAATAACGTAAATTTTAAGTTTCTTAAGAGGTCTCTTCTGCTCTTCTGAGCAAAACTACAAAGTAGGGGAACGGCTTTTGATTGAAATTCATAGAAATGTACAAAAAATCACAGAAATTCAGAGTAAGGGAATGATCCAAATTTTTCTTTAGGGAAATTTACAAATCTCTCAACGTCAAAAGTGACAGCTATTATTTTGTGGCAACTGACAGATACAAAATTGTTGAGCGAAAATATAAGTGGGTTTTGGTATTTAAATTACACTATTAATATCAAAATTGAGCACAAACTGCTCTAAAGGCAGTGTTCACATTGGACTGCCTCCTCCGATTTATTTTGACTTTTCTTTACCTTGATCTCATTCTCACTGACCTGTGGGAACGAGATAAAGTTACGGAAATGTAAAAAAGTCGGAGGAGTTGGGCGAATGTGAACAACTGAAAACCGTCTTTAAAGCAGTTTGTGCTCAATTTTGGTATTAAGGGCCAGTTTCACAGTCAGAAAAGTGTCACTTAAATGGGCAATGTGAAAGATTAAGGGCCAGTTTCACAGTCGACACTTACCGGAATAAGTGGCACTTAAAATTCCCATATGCGGAATTTAAGCTAAATTTCATAACCAGCGTAAGTGGAACTTAAGTCACCAACATCGGAGACTTAAGTGCCACTTATTCAGGTAACAGTGCGCTGTGATATTGGGAATTAATCTTTCACATTCCGCACTTAAGTGTCACTTTTCTGACTGTGAAACTGGCTCTAAGGCGCAATATCACAGTTCATACGTACCTGACTAAGTGGCACTTAAGTCTCCGATGTTGGTGACTTAAGTTCCACTTAGATATGCTGGCTATGAAACTTAGCCTAAAGTTCTAATATTGGAAACTGAAGTGCCACTTATTCCGGTAATTGTTGGTTTGTAAAACTAAGAGTGTAACTTCAATAGCGATAATCTTGCGTCAAAAATATCGAACACAGTGTCAATATTTGCTTTCAAAAACATATAAAGAAATGTCAGGTGCCACAAAGTGATGATCTTGACGTTTGTGAATAAACGAGAGAGATATTTTTTTTGGTATTTGATAAAACGCTTTATTGTACCGCGTGGTCATTACTAAGCGATACAAAAGCAAACTTCCGTACTGGATCAATTTGAATTCAAAAACGATCCCAAGTAGCATAAAACTTAAACAAAACCTCCCTAATAACTGATGCATTTACTGAACAATTTGATCTTTAATTGCAGTTTAGTTAAACATGAGTTTAAAAAACGATTATTATGATGATTATGCCCCATAAATGCCTGATTACATGGGTCGTTTTACTGAAGACCGCATTGGTGAGACAAGTAGATTTTATGTGCGTAAAAAAGAGAAGGTAGATTCCACCCAAATTTCACCGATGCGCCAGTTTCATTTAATATTTTCGGATTCAGCATGAAACGTGCGAGTGAGATATATACGTATTTTAAGGTTGTGAGGTAGGGAAGGGTAGATTGAAATTAAAGGATTTCTATACACCGTGTAATCATGAGTTCAGTAAAACGACCTTTAGTAAAAAGTCAGGCACTAATATTTAAGAAAGTTAATCCACATTGTTAATCATCTCAGTTGAATGAAAAATTAAATAACAAAAGATAGAAACAACCTGCCAAATGTTTAGTTGAGTGTAAACTTTGGCACTATACCTACAAGCCCTCTAAAAAGCCACATTTCAATCAATTTATCACCTCCGCCAAAATGCGTTTAAATTTACAAAAATGTCACTTTCATTCTGTTCACGTTTGACAGTTTACATTGGTTTTGAAAAGTAAAACGAGCAAATGCGTTCATGTGTCTTGTCGCCATTTTTATCACCCAACAAAATCTGTCACTTGGCCAAATTGAAACCGAGTGCAATGTGAATGCTAATGTCTGGGCGTATCCATCTTTCTCTATCAAGTGAACTCTCATGTAGTTTGTGGTGGACAGTTGACAGAAAAAAAAATAAATAAAAAACATTGAAGCTAATTTTCTTCTTCCTCATAGCAGTAGGTAGCAGCTAGCAGCTATAACAGCATCAGCATTCAGAGATCGAATTACGCGTTTGTGGAAATATGCAAGTAGAGTTATAAATGGAAATGCATATGACTTAGCCGAACCATGTGCACTTAAGTTAACTTATTGCGAATAAATGATAGAAAACAGAAACGGAAGATAAGCTGAAGCTCTGAACCTGAAGACTGGTATATCGCTATCGAGGAACTTATAACAGACTGCATTATTTAGATTCCATTGTTTATATGGAAGAGGTATAATCTCTTGAGTTGAAAGTGAATCTTCTTCATGGCATCTGTCGATCTGCATCGTAATTTGTTTGGGGTTTTCCATGTAGATTTGCATAGCTATACAAAAGCATTTCATTTTCAATGCTCTCGACTGGCGATGAGGATATAGATTACGGCTCTCTTGGCTACTGGATAAATGTATGAATAGTAAAATATCTGGACTTGACTCGCAGAGTGTGTCTGCTTAATTTTGTTTTGAAAGCCGCAAAAAAAAAGAAAGAAAGAAAAGATGTTTTTTTAGACTGAGCACTGAAGATATTCAGACATCTTCCGATTCGGATGGGTTATCATCAGTTTCACTTTGGGAATTACTTAGAATTGGTAACTTAAAAAAATGCTTTTGTCAGGGGTACTACCTCTTGCAAGGAAGTGACAAATCCTCCAATCTTGTCATGAAAAAGTGCCTCTTACAGAACGAACTGAATATAAAAATGGAATGATCTAGATGTAGATGCTTCTTCGTTGTTCGTTGTTTTTAGGAAGAACGAACAACTTTCACTTAAGGAAGAACGAAGATGTAAATCCAGCTTTAAATCTGTTTCTGCAGAAACCTGTCAACGCTGTCAAAAAGAGAGTAGCGATATGTAACTAATGTTGCAACTTTGAATATCTGGAGTTGTTGGTTTTAATTTTACTTTTAATTTTAAAATTTTTACTTTGAAAACACAAGTTAAAAATTAAACAAAATATTTTATTATTAGAAAAAAATGTTTCTAACGGCGAAAACCCCGCATTAGTATCAAGCATTATGGCAGCATTGGTTTTTACCAACACTAAATAGGTTTGTTCGAAGATCTGTGCCCCAGTGCGCACTGGGAAATGTCAATTAACTGTCAAAAAAACTGAATAGGTTCGAACATTTCAGTAATTTATTTTTCTGATAAAAATGTTAAGTTGATTTGTTTGTTGCTTAGTTAGAATGCCTATTTGGCAAGTTGGAATATTTACCAAGATTCCAAATTTTCGTGTCACATCACGTACACGATACAGTTAGGTAGTATTATATGTGTATTGGGTACGACGCCGACCGACGTACGATCAATAACGAAAATCAGGCACCCAGACGAACTTTGAAGTTTACAGATATTAACCGAGAGTCCCGACAGTCACACATTTTATTCAAATCTGTTTTGACAGCAAGTTACTTTGACATCTAATTTTTAAATATTTAAATCAACTAGCAAACCAGTATTTGCGTTGCTTTGTAAAGTTTTAAAAATAATGGTGGAACAATTTAAACAGCCTAATATTAAGGTACAAGTATATGATACCGCTTAATATATATCATATTTTGAAGCAGCTCACCAACATTATCTTAAAATAAAACATTTTTGAACCAGTTTTTGTTAAGTAAATTTGAGGCTAAAAACAGTGACAGTTCGGGCAAAAAAATATGGAAACACATTTTTTTTGACATTTATAAATATCATATATGCAGTTTATTCGATACTTAGAAGATAAAATGTAGGTACTTGATTATTTAACCTTAATACAATGTTGGAGAGAGTATGATGCTGAACTTGTTTAAAATTTGGAAAATCCTCTTTTTGACCTAAAATTTTGTGCCATTAAATTCGAACTACTCTTCGTTTACTTCCCCAAAAAGCTGCAGAACTGTAGAAATTGGCATTTTTGGGAAGTAAACGAACAGACCTTATACATATTAGCATATCATAATGATGCCAAGAGTGCTAATCGCATTTTCTACCACTTTATTAAACAAAATTGTAATACTCAATACATGTCGATGAATAGTTGGTTCATAAATAAAATGGATTGAATATTTTCTATCAATTATAATGCCTGCATGTAAAACCCCCTCAAAATTCCATATTCCACACGAAATTTCTGAATCCGCGCACTTATGCCACAAAAATGTAAAATATTAGCTACGATTTCCCACATTCCTTATTATTATTATTAAAAAACTATTATGCATTACCATTATTATGCTAATATTATGTAATTAAGAAACACTCTCACATTATACGCTGCTATTGGCTGGCTCTTTTACTTCTCTTCACCTTAATTAGACTACGAAAATAAATGGCAATGTAAAGCAGTTTGCGTGTGTACGACGATCGACGCTCCATTGAACACACGTCATGTCAGTCTGGTCTGAGGAGCACTATTGCTACCGCTATACCACGCTGCAACTGCACATCAACCAGGAGCAAGTAACTGCTTTACATTAAGTAAGTACCTATACTGCAATCGTATTGCCAACAGAAAAACAAAGAGTTCCGTCTATTGCTTTCTATTTCATTGTTCAAAGTCTTAATAACCATTTGTGGTCAAAAAAAAGCATAACCACAAGACGTTTAGTCTCAATATCTTTCTCCGACAACATGCAGCTACTGCTAAACCAGCTATACGAGACCATGCTACAGCGAGACAGTAATGACTGAGATATATTTAAATCCTCACAGATCCCTTTATTCGCCGTCAGTTTCAGTAGTTGTGGCAGTGAAGGCGCCACAAATTGCAAGCCAATAAATACACTTTGGCCTAGTAGCAATAATTTTTACAATCTAGGTAACGAGGTTCCATACGGCAACAAGCAAACAGCTGGTAGTTTATCTCTTTGAAAAAAAGTTATTTCCTGATTGTCATCCATTATAAGCCAATATTGTCTATAGTGTCGACAAAATTTTACTCCTTCTTGAATTACTGATAGACATTTGGTAGAATTTCCTTTCCACCACTGCCACTATCGTGTCTGATCTAATCTGCATTTACATACAAACAACTGATTTTTACAGGGTGATTCAAGAATTTCTACATAAATTCACCATAGGTCCAATAAAGGCTTCCAAAAATACCATCAATTAATATTAAACGTTTGGAATGCGAAATGAAACCTTTTTGTGGTGCTTAGACTTTGTCGAATTCCTTTCAACAAAAGAATCGATTTGTTCCGATTTTTTTCTAAATAAAATCGATTCTTTTCTGTCAAAACAAATCTTGCATTACCTCTGTTCGTTTACTTTCCAAACCTACCAGTTTTAGTCCGAAGTTCTGTCAAAGTCCATATAAAAAAAATAAAATTTTACCAAAAATGGTAAAAATGGGTAGTTTCGGACTAGTACGCAAACACACCTATTTTTAGCAAGATTTCACAAACGATATGAACACACACTATTAAGTTTTGACATTTTTAATACGTCAAATCGAAAGGCGCTGAATTTTGGGAAGAAAAATTGTTTTTCTTTGTCGCAACGAATTCTACATAATTTAACAAAAACATTTAACAATATTTTCAGTCAATATACATATGTGGCTATAAAAATAATTAATTTCAAACCCAAAAAATTAGATTCTTTTACGAATTCCTTTCAATTGACAGAAACAAATCGATTCGGTTAGGAAAAAAATCGATTTCTTTGTTGAAAGGAATTTGACTTTAATTCGATAAAAAGTTCAAGTGACCTCAATCATTTAAACAGGAGTAGTTTTTTCTTATTTTCTCTATCTTCTTTACTGTTTCTTTTCTTTTTGTTTTGCCATATTTACTCGATGAAACAAAAATCACATGTCAGCTGTCGAATTTACTGTCACTAGAAACAGTGCTGCCAGCTACCAAACCTCTAAGGACATCCTCTATAAGTAAATAAACGATTTATTCCAATTTATCAGGTTTTAACATAATAATATTATATTATAGAGTTGGAAATAGAATGATAATTAATATGACGTCACTGTAGTTTTTGGGAACCCAGAGGGTGCATTTCAGAAGATTATAAGGGAGTATTTCGTGATTGTGGGGATTACCAACAAATGGATTCAAGTTTGTCATTATCAAGTAATGCAGCAACCTGTTGTTCGTAACTACTAGCTTCGTTGTTGTCTTAAACTATCTTTGATTCAGGACAAGAAACAAGAGCATGCCAAACTGACAATTCAACATTACAAAAATTATATTTGTCTAGAGCCTCATTGTTGTAGTAATGCCTATTAGAGACAAGCGTTTTTCCCAACCTCACACGTTGTAGTTCGATGCAGTTTTCCTTGCTTAGATTTCTATTGTCAAAAGTTCGTTCATAGTGGTCCTGGTAATTACGTAAACAAGTTTGGCTATTTTCCCACAAAGAGGCTATGTCTTTAACTAAGAACACTCTAAGCGTGTTTTGGATTAGTCGAATGGAATTTATGATTTCAACTGTCAGTGGTAAGGAAAGTGTTTCTTTAGCTGCGATGTCAGCATCTTGGTTGCCCTTGATGCCTACATACCTAGATACTGAAGTCAATTAGATGTTTTTGGAGGAATTTTAGGAAGCTCTTGATGTTGTTCGAATGACTGGTATTTATTAGACTCACTCTTGAGACCATTTAGTATACTAAGATTGTCTGTGAAAATTAGCTTTTTCCTGGTGGACCCTTGGTGGAGGGGTAGGAATTTCTCAATAGCTGTTAGTTCAGATAGAAAACTTCCAGTCAGTTCTGGTAGAAGTGGTTAATGTACTATTTTAGTTTCTCCATTGAATATATACATACGTTCAAGATTCAACTACTACGGATGAAGAGTTTGAATCTTTAAATAATCAGCGATCATCTCGTTTATGAAGAGCTTTATATTGTTGATCTGGGCCCTATTGCACCAACAACTTATCACTAATCTCTAAGCAAATATCATGAATTTTGAAACAATTTTCTTATACGATACATCATACCATTATGTCTGTGGATATAATGTCCATGAACCTTAAGTCGGACAGACGATCCATGCACAGTATGCCCTGAGAAATTATATGTCATCCCACGCAAGAAAATTACAATTTTGAGTTGACGCGTAGTTCATTGTAAGGGAATTAGGGAGACAAACTCCTGTTACTGATAGAAAGGATGTCATATTCCTTTTTGCAGAAATAGTGGCGTTCTAAAGTTTTCCATGCTGAGTGATTTTTGAACTCCCTTGTGGATTGGATGCAAGCGATTTCCCAAAGCCTTATTTGTATGGATTATTGATCTTTTCTTCCCAAGGTGTTCAAATGACAAATCACTAGCTTCTTTTCGAAGCCCTTTTATAGGGGATGTTTTCAATGCCCCTGTTTCCGTGCGGAAGCATTGGTTGATAGCAGCGTTGATATGTACTTTCCATGTTGTTCTTAGTAGTCTATATAAAAGTCGTCAACCATGTTGTAGTGAGCCGACTATCAGGGTCCTAGTTAGTTTTTAATTTGTGAGTTTCATTTCAAATTTCTAAAAAAAAGTACACCTAGTATCCTTAGTTCTCTTTGGAGTGGGATTGATACATTACGCAGGATCAGAGTAGAACAAACGTGGGCTCATTGATATAGATTGCTGAGTCCGTTTATTCTAAAAGTTATTTAACGTGGGGTTTGGATCTCTAGTATGTTTGGATCTCTAGCGTATAAATGTTCTCTGGGTAGACATTGATAAAATTTAAGGTATATGTGCAGATGATCTGAGTTTTAGTTCGGTCTATGTATTTCTCCTAAAAAAAATTGTTTACAGGTACTATGCCTCTTTAGAGGAAGATAAAAATCCTACAAAAGTATTGCTTGCCAATATTAAATGCAGACAGATTTGGTAGACAATTTTGGGCCCAACCATTCCTACAAACTTAAAAAAACGCACAAAATAATTAATGGTTGAGAGATGTCTTGTAATGCAAGGCAGTGGACCCTGGTTCTCCCCCACGACGAGCTATCAATCAATTAATTCTGCATTTTTGTTGCATTGGTAAATGAGTTTGTTATATTTTCCTCGATTTTTTTTAATTTATCATCAAAAGATCTTTAAAATCTGTTACCCTATGTCTGGTGAAAAATAATAACATAATAAATCAGCAAACTGTATATCTTACGTAACCATCACAGGAACTATATGAATACTTTTGTGGGCCTTATGTTTATGTACAATATGGTCATTACTTTCCATATCACTCTGATTTGCAACTATATTGGACTACACATACAACTTGTAAAATAAAAGTAGTATTTCGGGCATTTTCTCTAAACTGAAACAACGAAACTAATATTACTCAATCAAAGCATGATAGGCAAGCTCATGCATATACCAATGCTCGCTATAAAGTGCAACAGCTGTTAACTCTTTACAACCACAGAAGCCGCAACTTGCCAGCCTCATACAATTTCCAAAAGACCAATAAACTGTATATGTATGTTAATATTAATTTGTGGTTAATTGCATGAAATTAAAATTATATAACCTGCAAAATGGACCTGCCAGTTAAGTCTCGCCTCAGAACTACATCAGCTAAACTATATGCAACGTGTGCCAAGAATGATGGCTTGTTAAGTATAATTGAACAAAAACAACACTCAGTCTTAGTATACCCATATGTTTGATGTAATGTTTGAATTTGAAGTGCCAATGAGGCATGCGCTATATAGCTTAGCTTGACGGTATTTTCTTGAGTAAGGTGCTGCTTGTTAGTTCAATAAAATTCATTGTGGGTTATTTACTTGTTTCAATCTTTGCTACCACTTGATGCATACAACTGCGGCTTATGAACATTGGTTTGGTGTGTTTGATCTGCACAAACTGTCGGTCATAATTTAGTGGTGCGGTTTCTTTGTAAGATTTAATGTTGTATGCTTTATCGATAAATTTCTTCAATTATTTTAATTGTATCAGGTGATTATTACATCGATTGGTTTTCTTCACAAAAATAATCGAACACAATATACATAAATGCACGTTCAAAAGATCTATGCAAGTTCAAAAGATTGATGCGATCTTAGGTAAAAAGTTAAGCTTAACAAAAATTGGATGCGATGGCGGTGGCGATCGCAATAAGAAATGTGGATGCCAAACATGTGAATCAATGGAATGGCAAACATCTACGCCACTGATCTCTATAATACACTGGATAGTGGATTCCCTTTATGTATAACAGTTTTTTTTGATTCCAATTGAAGATGACATTCTGGTGCCAAGCGCACCTTTTGACGTCTTTCTTTACAAAAAAAAAAATAATTTGACGTACATTTTTCAGTTCACTGGTTGAACACAGTACGCGCGTCAGGACACGCGGCAGGGCGCGCGTTCACATGAGCGTGATTATTAAAACTTGTGTCGAATTTCTTTCAACCATTTCAGATGGCTTATTTTTGTGTATGATGGTGTGAGTTCTATTTGACAGGAATTTGAACACAAAAAAATAATGGTCCTCCAAATTCAGAACAAATATTTCATACTGCATTTAATTTACCATGTCCCTTTTATAAGATTAAGTACAAACTTATTTTAGTAAATAGATGCAAAACAAAAAAAATTGTGCGTTTAGCCAAACAACAAAAAATTACAATTCAGTTACAATTTGTGCAAATTTGCAAGAAATGTCACCTACTATTTAACTCCCAGAATCGCGTTTGTGGCTACAGACACAAAACCTAATGTGAACACATCCGACTCATTCTGACGTTTAGCAGTCGTTAAAACAAAACAAAAATCTTTGCTTGTTGAAGGATTAATTAGAAACTTTCAATTTCTGCTTTCAATTAAAAAAACTGGATTCCGTAGGATTTAAGTGCCAAAGATAAGGTACAGACAGAGAGAACAGATATCACAAAAGAAAACGCCAAAAAAATGAACAATCTCAAGCAAAAAATCCTTACTTTCTTAGCCATAATTTTCTCACCATGAAGTGTGAGTGAGATAAAGTACAGAGACGCGAAAAAAAGTCGAAGGAGACAGTCCAATGTGAACACCGTTCTATAACGAAATTTTATGTATTTTAACAATGTAAGATAAGGACGCGCGCCATGACTCGCGTGTAATGTGTTCAGCCACTTTGACAAAAAGAAGTTATACTGTTATACAAACCTGGTGGCAAGCGCACCGTATAACAATCTTCAATTGGAGTCATTTTGTTTGTATGAATACGCTATCCAGTGTATTATAGAGATCAGTGATCTACGCGATATGTGGATTGCGTTCACTTGCCACTGCTGCGTTCAGTTAAGCGAATTTTATTGAAACGCAGCAAGCACCAGTTTCTCGCAATATCACACGATATTTCATTTGAAGTTGAAATTGTCAGACTGTTTTGTTTAAATAATAGAAATGATATTCTGTAGAAAAATGGACCAGATTAGCCGTAATTTAGTTATAAACCAGCTTGGCAAAATTTAATTTACGTATTAAAATTTTTTCTACAGTCGACTCCGCTTATTTGCAACACAAAAAATTCAGAAAATGTATTGCAATTAAGCAGAGTTTTCATATAAACGAACTACGGATATAAAGGGTTTTTGAACAGGGACGCTACAAAAGTAGAGCAACAGGGACAGCAAACGACGCCATATTTCTTGCCGCTCTTTTGACATTTCTCTTCAGAAAAATTTGCCATCTTATGATGGAAAGATATACGAGCCAACAACGAGTCGAAATTATTAAAATTTACTACCGAAATTTGGAGTCAGTGGCCTCAACGTTAAGAGTGCTACGTCCAATTTATGGTCGTCATAATCGTCCTAGCAGATCAACAATTGAGCGTCTAGTAGAAAAATTTTCATCCACAGGCACAGTACAAAATATGCCAGTGATACAAAAAAGTGCCCGTAGTTTCGAGAATATTGCTGCCGCTGAGGCTTCAGTTGCAGAAAGCCCAAATGTGTCTCTCACACGTCGTTCTCAAGCGTTGGGCATCTCTGTGACGTCATTGTGGCGAATTTTGCGAAAAGATCTTGGCCTACATCCTTACAAGATTAAATTGACGCAAGAACTGAAGCCAATTGACCACCAGAAGCGTCGTATGTTCGTGAATTGGGCTGAGCAACAACTTGAAAATGATTCGGATTTTCATCGAAAACCCATCTTCAGCGATGAGGCTCATTTCTGGCTGAATGGCTTCGTCAATAAACAAAATATGCGGTATTGGTCAGGCAGCAATCCACACGTCCTCCATGAGTCATCATTGCATCCCGAAAAAATTACGGTTTGGTGTGGTTTATGGGCCGGCGGCGTCATTGGGCCGTATTTCTTCCGTGATGATCAAGACCGGCACGTTACTGTGAATGGGGATCGCTACCGTGGACATGTGGTTCCAACAGGATGGCGCGACAAGCCACACAGCGAATGTCACAATCAATTTATTAGAAAATGAGTTTGGAGAACGTGTTATCTCACGAAATGGTCCAGTCGCTTGGCCGCCTCGGTCGTGCAATTTGACGCCGTTAGACTATTTCCTGTGAGGCTACGTCAAGTCTATGGTCTATGCCAACAAGCCAGCGACGATTGATGAACTTTGTACGAATATCGAACGTGCAGTTGCAGCAGTATCGGCCCATTTATGCTTGAAAACCGTCGAAAATTGGGTTCAGCGTCTGGACTTCTGCAAGCGTGCCCGTGGTGGCCATGCAAAAAAAATCGAGTTCCATACATAATGGCATCAAACGTACTTTCACAGAAATAAAGAATTTTATTTATATCCAAAACCGTTTTTGTTTTATTTAAAAAAAAACTTTTGTAGCGCTCTTATTGAAAAACCCTTTATAAGCAACTTTGTTGCACTTAACCAAACTTCGTATAACTGCAACTTTATTTCCCTTTTAAACGATGTGATGCGAAATATTTCCAAATATAGAAAAAAAAACTCGAACAACAAACAAAACAACTTTTTATAATTGTACCAGTTCAATGAATTGGAACGATGAGAATGGAATGAAAATTAAAATGTCATTTTTTAGGTATGTCCAAACTTCAAAAATTCATGGATGCGTTCAGTGTTTCACTTAAGCGTAGTTTTTTTTCAGAACAAAATAATAATTTGAGGGAAAGAAAATTGCTTCAATTAAAGGGAGTTTTCAAAAAATTGGAGTGCAGTTGATGATTCAATGATAAATTTCTTGTTGCATATAACCGAAAGTTGTATTGAAGCGAAGTGAATATAGGCGGAGTCGACTGTATACGTATTTGGCTGCTATGTATTCTTATTTTTATACTCGTATCTTTTAACGTCATCTAGGTCCTTGTAATCTAGTCAATTTTTCTTAAAAACACTTGGAAAACAATTTAATAAACTTTCAAAGATTATATGGAGTGACATGAATACCCTTCTTCTAACTTGTTTATTTTGTTTGAGTTAAAACAACCTGAAAGACAAAATCCCACGCAAGATCTCTTTCCTTCAATCAATTCAAAAAGAGAGAAAAAAAAATCCAAATCTACGCAAAACTTTTTTAACTGAGTTCGTTAAAGTTTTCCTTTTCTGTCTAACTAAATCAAACAATCATGTCTACGATTTTGTGACACAATTGTTCAACTGAATTACACATCTTTGTGCAACCAAAACAACATCAGCACGATATTCAAAGAGTTCTCTATTCACATGTCCATACAGAAACAGACAACAGGATTGAAGTGAATTCCAAATCCATCTGAATCTTAATCCAAATCCAACATATAATGTGTATGTGGATGCGGGGAACCTTTCAGCTGAGAGCTCTATGTTCACTCGTTGGTTTTTGGCCAAAGTGCCAGCAGTAGTGGATATGAACTGACACTAGGAAATTGTTATGTGATCCAAATTGAATTGACTGGACACGGACAGTGAAGTAGATTTTTTGTGTAATGAAGTGTGTGGGAGTCCTACTCACCTAGTTCCAGTAGCTCTACCTACAATTCAGTGATGGGAAACTTTTCCAAACCAAGTAAGTAAAGTGGCTATGTCTATATGGTAATTGAGTTAAACGTAAGAGAGCAACAAGCCAATGAAGGAAAGTTTTTTTTTTAAACTCTTCACTCAAGCATGAATGATTTTTTTTTCCTGAAATTAATTTTACTTTAAAATCAATTAACCATAATGAAATTTATGATTACTGTGTGGTAACTTTGTAAAGTGATTTTTTTTTGAGCCGTTAAATCGACAGATAATGATTAAATGGTATTTTTTGGCTTTTATTTCCAGGTGATTTGAAAGTAGAACAGTTATTATATCATAATTAAAAAAAAGCATCAAAGCTAAAACCATGAAACGAAAGGGCTTGGGAGATGTAATGCTTTACCAAAAGGCTGTAATAAAATAACTATGAATATAACTACAGATCTTTCATTAAGCGCTACCAATCTTTGAATTTAAATTAAACAAAGTGTGTGATGGCATTATGTATGCAATATTACATCATTTAAATGTCCACCGCAGCTTTTCTGGGTGGCGCGCATCCGAAATGTCCAACTTGTTCATGACTCGGGAGCATAAACGCATAAATCAGGATGAATTTGACCAATTGAATGGGTTATGTTGGCTTTGAGGCCTCTGTGGTTTGTGGCTTATTTGAATAGAACTACGACTTCATAAAACCCCACAAGAAAAAGTCTAACGGGGTCCAATCGCACGACCGACCTCTGTGGCCAGTTCACATCACCTACAAGTGAGATGACCATGCACTCGAATCGCACCGTCCTATTGAAACCACATGTCGTTGGTATCCATATCATAAAATTCAGGCCAGAAGGAGTTGGAAATCATCTACCTATATAGCGCTCGCCGTTGATGATGATGGCCTGGCCAAGTCGTTCTCAAAGAAATATGGACCGATGACGCCACCAGCCCAAAATCCACACCAAACATTGACTTTTTCTGGATGCATTGGACGCTCTTGGATCGCATATGTGGATTGGTATCGTCCCAAATTCGACAATTTTGTTTGTTGGCATACCCAGAATTCATCCAGAAATGGGCCTCATCGCTGTAGATGATTTTTGGATGAAAATTAGGGTAGATTCCAACTGCTCTAGAGCCCATTCAGCGAACACACGTCGTTGTATTTGGTCGTTTACCTTCCAGCTCCTGGGTCAGTTAAATTTTGTAAAGATGCAGACCCAAGTCACTACCCAAAATTTTTCAAGTTGTGGTCTGAGAAAGGCCATGTTCTTGTGAACCACGCTAAATCGACTGCCTCGGATTCTTCTGCACACTCTCACGGACAGCAGCGATGATTTCGGCAGATCTTGCGTTTCGTCGACTTACGGGACGGGTGTTGGTTGATTGTTTACTGAATCAGTGTACTCAAATTTATCCACCACATTTTGAATAGTCCTCTCGGTAAAACGATTTTAGCCACCCCAAAATGGGAGAAGCGCGCGGAACGTTGCCCCAACAGAAACCCCATTTCGATAAAACAATGTTATCATTTGGACGCAATATCAGTTCATGGTGATTTGGAAAAACAGACTGAATAAATGACAGCCAATTGGACAGATGTAGTTTTAAAAATATGTCAGCTATCAACTGTCAAAGTCACTATTTGAGGACCCTTTACTTGTTTCTCCAGTTTAAAGCTTTATTTTCGAAGATAGGACTATTAGAACTTAAGTTATATGCTTGGAAAGGTAACTTTTATCCAAGATAAACTATTGAGCTATCTCCAATGAAGCTCGTCATTCCGAAATGACCAAGTGGACAATTTTGTTTTTCGATTTTGATTGATTTTTCTAATTCTTCCTGACCTATGCTGAGACTTCACTACAATAGCATACTTTTTCCAGTTATACCATTGTTATATGTCTATAATTCCTTGCCTTTGAAGTACTCTTTCAAGCGCGGCACGTGAATTCGATAAATAATACACATAGTGAAGCAGTTTCTTCAATAAAATAAACATCCCCCCATACAAATATTTATTGACCCCAATAGCTATACTCTGCACACACTACATCGTCCTCAATCTTTTCTAAATGCTACCCGCTTAATTGAGAAACATGAGGAAAATCAGTTTCCTAACACAATTTTTTATTGCATCTCCATCTCCATATATCCATTCCCATCGCTCCAAGTAAATCTTGCTCTTGGACTACATGGTGCTCATGTAATTTTCTGATTGTTATGGTTGAATTTCTTTCTTTAGGTCGGCAATGTTAGCTTAGTGTTTTGAGGAAAAGATGATGATCATCAAACTTATAACATCGCTCTGCCACTATGTTATGAGCATTTGCCGTCGTAAGTTGTGATGTTTAAAGATTTCTACATCCCTATAACCGTAATCTTGAGGCTTGAGACTAAAATTCGCTTGTGTATATACCTATATACTCATGATCACCAGAAAATTTCGAAAGTTAAATTCGAGCTCAATAGTGCGCTCATATATATATTTATATATCACTTAATTGGATTTGTATTTTATATAAAAAAAAAGTGCGTTGAAAATACAATAATGACCTTTTAAAAAGAAGATCTTTTGATTGAAATCGTGTACATTGGAAACTTATTAGGATAAACATGACTTGTTAAAAAAAAAAAAAAACAAATGGCCAATATCATTGAGCTCTCTGCACAATATAATGATCCAAATAATTGCGTCTTTTTGCTGGAAGGTTCATCTGATGGTTTTGACGATGAATTGAATTACTTACAGTTGCAGCAGTTTTAAAAGAAAAAGAATGGAAAATTTATGACGAAACATGATTTAAGTTAAATTCAAAATGCCTCTGGAGAATCATGTTTTATTGCAACAATCATCAAGCAGGCAACAATAAATGTAGATGTAGTAAATTTATGGAGCCAGGAAGGAGACTT
Source organism: Leucozona laternaria (assembly GCA_932273885.2). NCBI lineage: Eukaryota > Metazoa > Arthropoda > Insecta > Diptera > Syrphidae > Leucozona > Leucozona laternaria. Next base: position 127,848,007 of record OW026367.1, on the reverse strand, counting down.
AAATTATGATGAAAAAACATTTAAAAGAATCAACAACCATCAAAGTGGAATCAGCTTAACCAATCAGCTTAACAAAAAGCTACCAATCTCGAGCATGTGGCTGGTTTGTTTCAAACATTTTTGGTCTGTCGGTATAAACTTTGGTATACTAATTTATTTTCTTATTGTTTGTTTTATTTTTGGGTTGCTAGTAAAAATTAATTAATTTTAATAAAATCAAACAGTGTATCTTAAATTTAATCTTTAAACTGGAAAATAAAATACTTAACTCCATTGAAACAAACTTTGAATCAAAATAAAAAAAAAAACTTGCATTTATAAGGTGATCATCTGTCGGAAATTTATCGATTAAGCATCTCAACTTAACATTGCTTGATTACATCAAACAGTTACAGGACTTCAAGTCTATCAAATTTAGGAGAAAGTAGATACATGTGTGTTTGATTTTTCCTGATGAACTGGATCTTTCACACAAAAACGAACATTTTTCACTCCTAGCTTATATGTGTACCTTATTCATATATTCATCTCTTCAATCACGTTTATAGACAGACCACTTTTGATAGCAAACTCGACAACTTTTTCAAACCATCGAATGGCACTCCTTACCCCATTTCAATACCACCTAACCTTCGCATTGACACATACCCTTTGAGCAAGAGACTAGTACCTACAAAACAAGTATCAATGTATCTTTTAACTGATATTCCAAAAAATATTATAATCCCAAACGATCGAACGAAAGATGGAATATGTTGAAGCTGAAAGTAGCCAAGCATTGAAAACGAGATTGCACACTCCACACCACACATAGCGCCCAGGAAAGAGAAAAATAAAAATTGTTACGCACGATTTTTGAGCTTCAGTTTCTTGACAACTTAATAGATTTTCTTATATTTTTTATATAGCGCAATTGTGGAAAAAAAATATAAACTGGATATAGAAAAATACTGCAATAACAACAACAACAATAATAACAAATTTAAACTTGCAATGGGAAACACATAAATACGAGTAAACCTAGTTTCATTGAATAGTTAACCAACAAGAAGTAACCGATGGCTTTTGCACCAAGGAAGTAAGTGAAAGAAAGTTTTTTTTTTTTTTGCTCTCTACACATTTTAATTAACAAGATAAAAATGTTAAAACAAGTTTTCGATGGAATATATTTACAGGGTTTCTTTAACAAAATATATATAAATATATCGAAAAATCAGAAAAAAAAAAAACAAACACAAAAAACTATTTGAAAATCAAAAAGGAAGGAAATTGATGTTGCCAAAACGAAAGCATTGGTGTGTGAAAAAGGAATAAACCTGAATTAAATGATTTTATTATTAAGACATTTTTGTATTTTGTATTTCGTTTCGAAACGAAAACTGGCAATTTATTTATAAAAAATCTATAAGTGGAAAATAATAATGTTGCAATAAAAGTGTTTAAATTTTAATTGGTTGTGTCATTATCGCAGCAGCAAGTGTGGCAAGGTGAATAAAACTGTGGAAATTGTTTTTTTTTTACTTTTTTTTTAAATTATAATAAGATAAACAAAGTTTTGTAGACGAAGTTTATTTTAATAGTCTTTTAAAACAAAAGAGCTGAGGTACAAACTTCAATAATGAATTTCAATAAGAATTGAAAGTGATAATTTAACTTTTCATTTTATTAATTGAAATGTAAATTAAGTAAGGTATAGCTTTAAAATAAAGACAATTTATTACTTTAATACATTCAACGTGTTTTATTGCTAACAATGGGCCAAATTCGAATATAGTATAACGAATGATCGATATTACGAACACTTTTTTCAAGTTCATTAGGTATTCTATATAACGAACAAATAACGAATTTCAGAAAGTGAAAAAAAAAAAAACAAAAAAATTCTACAAACAGCTACATAACGTAATTATGAAGAATGTACAGGGTGCGTTTTATATTCCAGGTCGATGTTTTGTTTCCATAACTTCTAAATAAAATACAATTTTATAATTTATATTTTATTGATCTTTAACATTATGTATGGAATATGAGGTCGGTCGCCTCTGGCCGTGGCGCAAAGCTCTTTTAAGAACATTTTGCATAACAATCTCGCAGGATTCTGGTGTAATTTCTGCAATTTTGTTTGTTATGTTGTCCTCATGTAAGCATCGTGGTTGTGGGTAGGTTTTTGAATTACACCTTTTCCTTCAAGTACCCCCATAAGAAGAAATTGTGTGGGCGTCAAATCAGAGGATCGTGGAGGCCTGTCGATATCACCGGCCGAAAAAAAATGTTCGTAAAATTCTCATTTTAGCACGGATTTAACGGGAAAAAGAAAGTTTTCCAACATGTCCCGATATTGGTCATTAGTTACTGTTACAGCATTGCCTATGGCAATATAAGATAAAGATATGGCTCAATGACGCCGCCGGTGAAAATGGCTCACCATACAGTTACTCTACTTAGGTGTAGTGGTCTTTGATGTATCAATCGAGGGTATTCAGTGCCCCAATAGCGGCTATTCTATTTATTAACAGAAATGTGCTTCGTCGCTCATAATGATTTTTTGCCAAAAATATCGGTCGTCTATAGCGAGCTATAAAATCGAGCAACACGTTGTTGCTGTGTTAGATCCTCCATAATAAATTGTTACTGACAACTCTCTACGACTGTCAAATGCCAACATTCAAACAAAAATGGCAACCAAGTAATATCGACCTGGAACATAAAACGCACCTTAAGATTTGTAAGAAAAAAATGTATTCGATATAACGAAAGCACTCTAGACATTGTATCATTTGTTATACTGGACCACCACTGTACCTAAATTAAATCGAAAAAAAACGTTATAGAAATAATGAGAAATAAATATAATTGGTCAAACAATCGATAATCACAATAGGGGTAAATGTAAGCTTTGAACAAGGGTCCCGAGACGAGAGATGATTCTGACCGAGAGGTTGTATGTGCTGGATATAAAGGGAATCTACTAAGAGTAGCTTAAGAGAGCATACCGCTACAGGTGGGAAAGTTCGGGATGGACAACAACCAACAATCCTCTCCCGATAGCCACTTCCCAAGATAGTTTTTCCCAGAGCTACGAGCATAAGGTTGCTTAGAGGTTATTATATATTTGTTAAAGCAACCTAAGGGTAATCCTCGCTGCATAATCTACCGAAGAGGGGCTGGTTATTGAGTCAATATATATGTATTCTTCACGTGTATCACTAGCAATTTTTTCAGCTGTTTGACCAGGTCGACGTGGCTATATAGCCAGTAAAGCTCCTTGTTCAATCTTCTTCTCACACTCCTTCGAATTAAATCAAACAAACAATTTTTTTTCTGTTCTTGACAAGGTCCATGCTTCATACATCAGGACCGGATTGATTGAGGTCTTATATAGGGTCTCCCATAGATCTTTGAGCGTGGCATAAAACCACACTAGGTCGATGTTAAAAAACTGTTTAAACGATCACACAGTAGAATGGAAAAATTTGTTCGTATCTGCAGTGTTTAGGATACTTATTGCTCTGTATTTGGCATAGTCCAGAGTGCATCTCCTTTCTTTGGATTGGGCAGGCTATATACCAAGGTTCCATTCATTTGGAATACTTTCATCTGATAAAATTTTAGATATAAGTTATAAGTATACTCATTTCTAAGTCATCCTTCATCCCCCACTTATTTGAATAGTTCGTTCAGTATGCCATATCCCCACCAGCACTTTTGTAGGATTTTGGTTTGAATATCGCTATCCACAATTTTTGTTGTAGGGATGGAAACTTGAGCCATCATACAAAATTTTAGTGATCTTCTAAGGGAATGAGGAAAAAATAAAAAAACAATTAAAATTAAAACGAAATAAATAATCCACATTTCGAAATGAGATAATTTCGACAAAATTTGGACTAAATTTGGCTCGAAATTAAGTGGAAACCCAACGAACACACCCAATTAGAATTAATTTAAAAAGCTTTCAAAAGCTTTTGTACAGAAAAAAAAAATGAAAGAAATTTTAAAATGCGAGAGTTTCAAATGTAAGATTTTGATAATGCAAATTAACGGGATTTATTCAAAATATTCGAAATATATGTCAATGTCGGGTTTTGGTTTGCTTTCACCCCCTTTTCCCTTACTTCAAAACTTTGGTCTAACTTTTATGGACATTTTTAGGACGGTAAGGCAAAGCCCTACATCAAAATTCAGCTTTTTAGACAAGATTAAGAAATGACAAGAATGTAAGAAATGTATTGTTTTATACAAATAATTAACAAGAGGTTAAGTTAGAAAATTAAAATGGAAAAATACTTCAAAAATTGCGAAATTGAATAAATTATTTTGAATTCCTGCTTAATTTAGGTTAAATAATGTTGGTATCTTTCTTGGAAATCTGAAAGGAAATTTTATTTTTATTTCCAAGGAAAAGTAAAGGTTTATTCAAGAAACAAAACAAATTTTGATCTCTTTAAATATTTATTTTACGTGTTTCTATTTCAATTTTAATTAGCATCAATCTATAATCACATGAGATCTTTACTCCAAATAGTTTTCCATATATCGAAATGCGGTCTATTAAGCATAATTTTGATAATTCTTTGTTTTTGTTTGTTTGTTTATTCAACAGAAAATACCAATTCTGCATGACCCGCGTTCCATGATTTAATTACTTTGAAAATTGTACCAATTAATATTTTGCAACGCGACTGTCACGTCGCGTCGTCCATGATCAAAAGAGAGCTAGACGATAGATGATGACGAGCGAACGACCGACGCGACGCACGTATGCAGTTCTACCATCTAAACATATATTAAATCGTGTTACACCATATAAACAGTCTTCATCCAGACACAACCGCCACAGTCTACCGATTCTATGGCTAAACAATAAAAAAAGATAAAACATTTTCTTTTTCGGACTTTGATATAATTATAACAATAAAACAGAATTTGCACACAAATAAAGAACCACACACTCAATGTTTGACTGCTGCTACGACCGGCCACTCTCCATATTACCTATTTCCGTCTCTGGATAAGTGTTGTTGTTTAGCTCCAGCAGCGCCGCACCAGCAGTCCACCACTAGAGTAGCCCGTTAATCCGTGGCAATGGTCTTCTGTAACATAAATTTACCTTCTCCTCTATCCAGCATAGATGGCGCGCAAAAACGCTCCGACTTTCCGCAAATACCCAGTAACATTTGACACGCTAGTATTTTTCACCTACAAAGCGCGAAAAAACGCTGCTGGAAAAACGTTTCCCTCTCAATTAAGATCATCCCCTTTGTGCACCACAATGTGTATGTGGTGCCACACAAACAACCTATAGCACTTACCACGACTCTGCATGATGCATGGAACCCAAGCATAATACCATCGAACGCAGCTTTTACCATCCATATCCATGCAGGTGCGAGCGGACTCATTGTCTAGTGTTTTGCTGTCATCCGTTCGGATAAACATCAATCTGAATTTGGTGGGGGTTGGGGGATCCATACTGCTCTACCATTAACTTGGAGAAGGGGTTGCATACAACAAAGTATATTGCGCTACCAAACGTATAATGGTATGTACATGCATAGGTAGTTATGTTGGACTTGGAAGAATAATAATTTTTGTCTGAATTTGAAAATGCATATTTGTTGTTGTTGTTTCGTTGGCATACGTTCGCTTTCTTCCTAAAAAAATATATAAAAGCAACAAATTTTCGATACTCCATCATTATTCAGTTGTGGAAAGTGCTTTAGTAAAGATCAGCTCAAAAAGTGATCTCGTTTTTTTTTTCTCCTTTTTCTTCTCCTTTTAAAAATAAAATAAAAATCGTTACTCGTTTTTTTTTTTTTTCTTTTGTAAAGGACTTGTGTGTGCTAATCAACAATAATTCCTATTTTGCTCTTAATAAAATATATAAATTTTAGTAAATTTACTTGCTTGCGAACGTGTGTGGGTTTAAAAGAAATTAAAACATAATAAAATGGCTTTTAAGGTAATAAAATTTGGATAACCAGACTAAATAACGAACAATAAAAAAAAACACAATGGACACAAAAGGATTATGTGACAAAAAAAGTGATTTAAAATTAAAAATGAACTAGAACTCAATATTAACAAAATTGATATGGTTATTTATAATAAATTGGCAGCACTGAAACTTTCGTAGACCGTTCGTAGAGTGATGAAAGACAAACAATAATTGAAAGTGGCTTATTGTTGTATGAAATTTCAAAGACAGAACAAATTTTGGTTTTAGAAACCTTACTTTTTGCTAAAATGAATGTGAATTATTTCGTTTAATACCAATTAGGTGTAAAAGTGATGAAAGATTAAAAAAAAGTGCTTTGAAATGAAAGTTTACTGAATACTATCTACTTCATTTGATTTTTGCAAAATATTGACTTAGTTCTGGAAGCACAAAGATCTAACTTAAATATTGAAGTTAACTCTTGAAAAGGCTTTACTCTTCTCAAAGCATACTTATCTCAGTTCTCGGCCAAAAAATCATGATTTAAATTTTAAATAGATTTTCATTTTAAATGTTTATAAACAAATATTTATGATACAACCTTCTCAAAATTTATTTTTCCAAAGTCGAGAGTTTTTTTTTTCATATTCTGTGAGTTTAGGGGGTTTCGATTGCCCAAATATGATTAGCGAGCACTAGTGTACGGAATACCGTTTAATTAATTTTTAGGGCTGGCCATGGTCGAGAAAAAACCATATTCTTTGCACTGAAGTCAACCAACAGTCTCGGTGGTCTAGTCTTTAAAAAACAAACAAATTCATATTTATATTTTCAAATTTAATAGTGAATATTTACCAGCTAAAGTTTAATATTTCTTCAACAACATTAAAAAAAACGGCATGAGACTGAGAAAAGACCGATATACCGAGACGATACTTAAATCTAACAAAAATCTCATCTTGCCACGTCTCGTGGCCAGCCGCACTATTTTTCGCGTGGCGTGTATTGAACTTCTTTAGGAACTCATATAACTTACGCACTTCCTCTCAACCTTCAAATTATCATCCTAACTGCAAAATCGGTTCAAGGAAACTTACAAATTCCAAAGTCGATAGATTTCCTTTTATGAGGATGACAACTCAACTTGGTTGACTTTAAGACAACCAAATAAATTATTCCTATATTGGAAGACAACACTGCTTTAAATTGAGTTTTATACAAATGTTGCCTACTTAAAGGAGTTAAATTTATGTCAAAGTCAGCTGATGAACATTAATTGGGCCGTCTATTGTGAAAGTGGTCTATTACGGCTGTTCTGATATTCGGTCGAATTTGAAAACGGAAACGAAAATTGAATCGGTGCGGATTGAAAACGATTATTCTGTTTTCCAGTCGGATTTACTTTTAAGTTTTACCAACTTAATCAACAAAACATTTTCGAAATAAGCTGTTATATATGCAAGAGCTGTGAAAAACGAAATTGTAATCCGCCAACAAAAGGATACCCGAATTTAAAACGTCAATTTGCCGGATTGTAGATCCGTTCGTTATGACGAATCCGCAAAACGATTTCGAATACGAAATTCGGAGCAGCAAAAATTCGAAAACGTGAGGATATAGATTTCGAATGGAAATTAGAACAGCCGTGTTTGTCCATTTTACAACTTTAAAAAAAAAAAAAAATGCAAGCTAATGATTACATAACTACAATTTAATTTTACCTCTTTTTTTAAATGAATGTATCGGAAAATACGTCCATTTGTTAAAATTTTGTTTTGAAGGAACTAAAACCACTTTTAAAATAAACTGCTCAAATATTGCTCGCGTTCAAGATATTGTACAGCGTTGTTTTTTAGCCTTTTTTCACAATTATTCACTAAAAATGAAGACTTTTAGCGAATGATAATGTATATGGAGTGCTCGATTCTATTCCTAATACATTGTAGTGCCTGGAGCAATGATAGGGGGCGCTATTTCACTTTCGGTAAGATATACTCTGAGAAGATATCGTACTGCTGCTATTAATTGTAAGTCACAATTTGCTTATTTTCTCTCTTAATTGTTCTAATTCGAAGGAATTCGTGAAATTTAAAAGTGTTGTTTACTATTTTAAAGATTTCAATATCTTCTTTTTTACTTTTTTTTCTCGAATGTGCAGAAAACTCAGTGCCTTTAACTTTCCTTAACTTGAACAGCGACCTTTATGAAAGCTCCGCATTCGAATAAAAACAAGCACTCCATATTAAATATCCTCTAAGAACACAACTAAAAAGGCAGCCATTTTGTTTTAGTTGTCTCCGGGTTGACTGATGATTGGTTTTTGACACAACAACTAGTTGTTATCAAAAATCTAACATCTCTTTTAGAGATTCGATTAAAACAAAAATGTATAAAAAAATATTCCAAATTGTCTATTCGAAATTTTGTGAGCAATTGCCTGAAGGCGAGTGTAATCATTCGTAACGTTGTATTTCAAATAATTGAACGCAAGCAAAGTGATAAAAACATGCCTAACATCTTAAATCTATTATACACAAATGTATAACTAATTAAATAGTATTTTATTTATTATAATAAAGTTTCAAAATTTTTTTTTTTTAATATTTTTAGTATTTAGTATTTGCATCAGCGCTGTGCTTAAGTCTGGCCTATCCATTGGAACATTATCCTTCATACGATGGAGGTCATGATTATTCTGAAGGCATTCAAGAAGAAAGCCACGATTATGGTCAGCCAATTTCTAGGATTTCCTTAGGCGAACATCATTCTGGTGGATATGAACATGAAGAAGAACATGCAGTAGATTATTATGTAAGTATACTTTATCTTTAAAAAAAATTGGAAAATAATAAAAAATCTCTTAGTTAAAAAATTTAATTAAGAAAGTGATTAAAATATCAAAAAATACATAAAGAGTTGAAATTAATCTTAAAAATAGAATAATATTTAACTCAATTTTAACCACCAAGTTAATTTAACCGTTGATTAATAGTCTTCTTATTCTTAATAATATATAAAAACAAAATTTCCTAGAATATTTAACTGACATTTATCAATGTCACCTGATCACCTAAATTTCTAATTATTCATGATTTCTCTCTCTCTCTCTCACTCTAAGCTCCAGTTTTTCAGTGGGAGATTAAAGTTAAACCCGAGCTAACTCATCAAATTTGGTGAATTAACTCAGGATTAACTGAACAGATGTTTTATCCATCGAGGTTGTTTAGTTGTTCCGCATGCATTCTCCATACCAAAAAAACTGCTTCTTCAGCTAATTTACTTCTAGAGTTAATTAACTCTGGTTTAACTCACTACTAAAAGATTGGCCTTCAGCAATCTATTTCTAAGCCCAGTTTAGTTTATTGCGATCGTTTTTAATTGACATATTTATCTAATTTTTGTTTCAAAAAAGGGATTTCTTTAAAGTGGTGTATTTGGTAGGAAGCTTTTAGGGCCGTTTTTGTAAACTCCCATAATTTCAAAAAAGCTCAATTCATTGGTTTGAAAAATCACAAAAGTTCCTAGCCATATTATTGTTTTATTGAAACAGAATTTGATAATGTTCTTACTTAATGCTTTGCCGATCTACTTCCCTCGGCAAGTTAGCTTAATCACGTCAGTTAACAATAATTTGATTTTATTTTATAAAACTTTGAAAATGTATGTATTTAATTCGTTAAGGAACTAAAATAAATTGATTGAACTTAATCCGCGAATCAAGCATAAGTCGTAGCTAACTCACGTTTATTAATATGAAGCAAACATTGTGAATAATTTCTAAGAAATTCTATTGTTTTATTTCATTTTTGTATCATCAACTAGTGTTTGAAGGAAACAACAAAAACTTAAATTTGCTCCCACCAAATTAAGGCTGAAGTTCTAGCTATTTCGTGGATCCAACCCGATCAATAGATTTCTTATTTTTGTTTGTTATTAATCTAAGTCAGGGCTACCTTTCTGGATTTTGAGAAAGAGCCAGTAAAAAGAATATTTAAAAAAAGAGCCACCGCTGAAAACGTCCCTAAAATAAAAAAAAATGCCAAATTATAATTCACAAATATTTATTTATTTGAAAAAATAATAAAACAAAAAAAAAAACAGTTGCAAAACAAAATAAATACACAACAGACAACAGCTGAAACATTTGCAAAATATGGCACTCAATATTCATCTCATTCTTTCTCATTGCTACGTTCAGTATTAAGGCGAAAAACTGAAAGGTAATGGCCGATTTCATAAGGCCCTTTTAACTATTTAAAAGAGCTACGCAGATCTCAAAAAGAGCCATTTTTCGATGATTGTAGAAAAGTGGAGTTAAAGAGCTACACCTGAAAAAAAAAGCAAAAGTGGTAGGTAGCCCTGGTCTAAGTTGTAGCTCTCTTGGTGGTAGTCCACTTAAGTTGTTGTTTCTTTAAAATTTTAAATTTAGTCAAACAAATATTTTCAACAAATGTAGATGCAAACTACTTTGATGTAGTTCAATCTAACTTTTATAAATAAAAATTACCTTTAGCCGAGTTACAGTGCTATTTGAAGGGACGTGTACTACTAAAGTACCAAAGTGTTATCTTAGAATAAAATAAAGGGACAATTCTGTTTGTCAGATTTATGATTTATGGACAAAGATTTTAGGAATTGATTATGTTATATTAAATTATATTATTTAATCCAACATTGATTATAAAATAATGATTTGCTTAATCTTCTATTTCTGTCCCCTTAGTTCCAGTTCAAATCTTTTAGATAAAATTTTTTTGAGTGTCTTACTAGGAAATATATTTTATTTAAAACATTTACATTTTTTTATATTTCTCTTAGGCACCACCAAAGTATGCCTTCAAATATGGAGTAAATGACTACCACACTGGTGATGTTAAGTCACAGCATGAAACCCGTGATGGTGATACTGTCAAGGGTAAGCATCAAACAAACTTTATCGATCTAACCTATGTATACTAAGCACGATTTATTCCATTCGTAGGCCAATACTCCCTTGTTGAACCAGATGGTTCGATCCGTACCGTCGATTACACTGCTGACAAACACAATGGATTCAATGCTGTAGTGCATAAAACAGCTCCAGTTCACTCACACTCATCCGATCACTACTAAGTTATTTGTATAAAACTTTTTATAGACTCCAAGCCCCCAGAAAAAAACCATCATACCATTTTAAAGTATTTGCCACCATCGAGAAAGATGGACCAATAATACATGCGAAAGAAAGAAAAAATATTTATTATAAGATCAAACCAAAAAAAACAAAAAAAATATCATAAAACGCTACTATCTACTTTGCTACATTTTTTTTTAAATATCTACTTTTAATACCTATGTACTTTAGTAATATTTCTAATGCTTTTTTAATACTTAATATTTTTTTTTTTAATGTCAATCTGTGCCAGTACAGAATTTATTAACCACATAACACTATTCTCACAAACTCTATCTAACATCTGTCGCTTTTCTGTATATTTCTACTATTGTTTGTAAGACTCTGTGATAAGAAGACTTTTTTTTTACTAAATCTTAACCTTCACTTCAAGCCTTTGCCCTGTTGTTAATCCTGCTTTAAGTGCGTATGTGTGTAAATAATCTCTATACAGACTGTACTTATGTGTAAACTGTAAACTATCATCTAAGTTAGACAAGAAATCATAACATTATTTCATTTATAATTTATATATTTTTTGAGGTACAAATTTGTATCTTTTTTATTGCATTCTTATGAGTTAATTATTGCCTGTGTTCTTTTTTTTTGTAAACGATCTAAATAAAATGAATTAAATATAAAATTTGCAGATGGTTTTATTGTAAATATATGATGCAAAGTCTCGTCTTACGACAGCAAGTCGATATCATTGAACTTGGACTTCTGTATACGCATGCGTGTGTCTCAAGCAGAGCTGCCTGGCCTGGCCAATGCCAATGGAAAGTGAAACCGAAGCAGGCGAACGAGTTTTTCCGCGAAAAGAGAAAAACCACTGACACCTCTGGGAATGGAAATGGCAGCAGGCAGAGGAAGCAAGCCATTAATTGCGAAGGCTTGTCAAATAATTTCTGCGTTCAAACAAGAGTTTAAGTTTCTGCAAGTCGCCAGCACCAGCACCGCCAAAGGCTCGCCATGGAACAGGCTCTTCAGCAACAACCAACAAGCCTCGCTATAAGCCAGTCCCAGGAAATCGCATCTAACGACCACTTTCGCTGTGGCACACCATCATGCCGTTAGTATTCACCGCTATAGAGTGGTTGGTTGGTTGGTAGTCTTTATGGGGTAATTTAGTGATAACTTCTGTTGCGAATGTTAGATTGGTCGTTGCGATTGTGTGTGATGTCATATTTTGTGGCGCTGTCACACTCTCGGTTTGCTGTGCTTGCTTTTATGTATGGGGATCTTGAAGTTTGAAGTTAGCTGGTAAAAGATGGTAATTGCACGTGACAAATCGATTGTTCAACGAGGAACAAACTTTTTTACGGCACAGCGAGAACAACGGAATGTTATCTATAGGCTGAGGTGTATAAAAGGAAATTATTTGTTTCCTGATTTAAGAGGCCTTAAGTATTTAATTATCTATATTAAATAAATACAAAAAAAAAATATAGAAAAAGTCCCAGACATTTTTGTTTTCGTAGAGTCATTTTTAAATTGCAATATATTGGTTGGCAGTTGGGTTTACTTTTTTAGTTTTGACAGTTCACTTCCGATAGGTTTCTACTTAATTTTAAAAATAATTTCCCTCATATTCTGTCCGCTATATCGTCGTCTTGACGTAAGCAACGCGTTTAACAACTTGTTTGCATTATCGTTAAAATAGAAATATATTTAATTATTTTTGCATTCAAATAATAAGAGAAAAATGAATTAATTATTTTAGCATGTCTAATTCGACCGCGATAAGAAAATTGTTTTCATCACACTATTTTTTTGCATGCCAATTCATATTGCTGGTCGGTTATTTCATTGCTAGACTTCGGTGGTGCTGTGAACATAGGTAATGCGACATAAGGCGATATTTAAACAAAAAATGGCCCTATAAATGACATAGATATTAGATACCTCCTGATAAATCAAACTGTTAAGTCCAAAAAAAAGTCCACACAACACACAAGTTTCCCTTTGACTTAGCCGGAACTTTTCTAACAACACTAACTCCTGTTTAGTAAATTTTAAGGACTATCTAAGGGATTCAGTAATTAATTCACGTTGTGCTGTTTCTATAAAAAAGGCAAAACATTTCGTTTCATCAAAGTTCCATACGTTCGAAAATTTCGAAATGCCTTATAAAAAAAAAATGTGTGAGTGCCGGGACTCACGGTTAATTTGTGTAAACATCAACGTGCACGGATCCAAAACGGACTTGTTTTTGCTTGAAGGGGATCTTAAGATTTTTTTCACTGAAGGCACCCATCCTAGTATGCAGATCGTAACGTTGCACACCGTAACGTTGCACGACGTAACGTTTCACACGAACGTTCACGTTTTTTTTCACTCTACCGCCAGCATAGATGCTTACACATCAAAAATTCACATCAAACATGCTTGCAAAAGCTGCCCTTTCGGTTGAAACCACCCGTGCCGGACTCGCGCGTTCAAATAAAAACTGTGCTGTGGTATAAGGCTCAAATCATTTTTTCTTATTTTGATTCGTCCTTTATACAAAAAATCGAAGGCCAATTTTTTTTCTATTGGAATATGCAACCCTTATACCCTGTATAATCTACCGTAAACTAGAAATGATGGAAATCAATCTCGCTTGCATGCAAAAATTGTTTGAACTCACACACTAATTTGTTGCATAAAAAACAACTCTAGTGTTTTGCATGCAAATACAATTATTAAGGGCCCGTTTCACAATGTTTATATAAGGCTGTGATTATATTTGTTCGACACTGAAATAGTGGCACAAGGTCATAAGTCCACAAAAGAAAAAAATCACAGTTGTTTTTTAATCTTCCCGAGTGTGATATAAATCCACAAATTCATGTTATTTTAAGATTGTGGACTTATGACCCTGTTTCAATATTTATGATTCTAATAACTAATCAGAACTTTACTTAGAAATTGTGAAACAGGTCCCAAGAGAATATTGGTTCATTGTACATGCAAGCACATGTGAGCACATACAGCACATAAAATATCAGTCTTTTCAGCATTTTATTTAGGATGTATAAACTAGACTTTAAGGAAAGGCCTTTGTGTTAAGTCTTGAAGTTTTATGGTAATGGTTCAATAAAGACATTATTAACGAGAAAAATAAAAGCTCAAAATCAATATGAAATGTAGTTGTTGATTGGGCTTTTTGATCATTATTATTTATATGCAATTTAAAACAATTATTCCATAATTTTGTTAAAATTTTTCCAACGTGTTTTGGTTATTTTCCAACATTTTCAAGGGTATTATAATTTACTGGACCTATAACAATACAATACTGAAGTGAAAATCAAACTTATTGCGAGTGTCGTTTGTTTATCGATAAACGACTTTTGTCAAAAATCAGACAACGAAAATTTAAGAAAGGTATCTGAAGTTTTTTCTGCATCAGATTTCATCAGCTGTGTTTTCACAAGTGGTAACAACCACATAAAGCTATCCATATAGCTTTGGATACAAATTTTAACGCGTCCAACGTTTTGTTACGATCGACTTTTATCGAATCGAACGTTGAACGACACTCGCAATAAAGGCCATAATATAAATTTTATAGCTTAGGTACAAACTATTTTGATGTTTTTTTACATTTGTTGAAATATATTTTTATAAATTTTGTTTTGGTAAGAAAATTATTCTTGAGAAATGTTGTTATGCAAAACAATAGTTGTTTACACAATTTTAAAAAGAAAACTCGGTGTCATTCGGTTACAATACTGAAAATACAGAAATTAAAAATGTACGATAGTTTTCGCAAAAACTATACCAACCTTATAATTTTTAGCAAAACACACAAAACGGACATTTTATACAATAACTTTCAAAACCTATACTTAAATTAGAAAAAAATATAAAAATTGGATTACAATTAAACATGAACTGCTTATAAGTCTGCAATATTTGAACAAAATTGTATACATATCTCTTTTGTCCTTACGTTTGTTTATTTTTCATGTATTCGTTGTCTTTTTTCTTTACACTTAGGCTTACATTACCTTACCATTTGCAAAGCTGAGAAGCAAGACTAAAAACAAATTGGTTCATGAAACATGATTTGTTGGTGTAATGCATGTTTTTAATGATCTACATATATGGATCATTTCTCATAGTGAAAATTGCCCAATATACAGATATACCCAAACATTTTCTGCCCTACCCTATTTTTGTTACATGCATTTAAACGCGAATTTTAACTTAAAAAAAAAAGAAATACAAAGTCATTCACAGGTACAGCTAAAGTTGAAGAAGTCGATTAGTCGGTTAGAGTATTTTAGCTAGTACCTAATACATAAATATTTGTATTGAAAAAACTGTTTCTATCATTGATATTTTAGTTTTTATATCACCACTTTTAAAACATGTAAAACAGTAATGTGGTATGAATAAACTTTAGTTATAACGTTTAATTTTTCCATACAAAGTTTTTCTTGACAAATTTCAAAATTTAATAAAAAACTAAATGTCTGAAAAAATAAATACAATCAGAAAACATCCAATAAAATTATGAATTCACTTTAAATCCACTGTTAAAGTGTAAAACTCTCAAAATATTTTTTCGACAAAACTATAAAACTATATTTAACCATTTTTGTTTTTATTGATAAATGTATGTCTTGTTCAAACGAAAATATATAACTATATTATCTATTATCTGGCAATGCTCTTTAATTTATGATTGGTATAAAATCACAAGCCTAAAGTTATATAACATTTTATTTGTAGCATACTTTTGGTACGTGCATTTAACATGCAATGAAATTATTAGCAACAATAACAAACAAATTCAAAAGGTCATTTGAATAGACTATAACGGTCTATTTGTACATTTTTGTCAATTGCCTTCGTACAATGAACGATGCTCCTAGCCATGGTCTACAAAAATATTCATATAACAATAGCAAATAGTACAACTTAAAATAAATATTTTTTTGATTTTTTCTTCCAGCCCTCAAAACGAATTCCAACCGAATTCCGAACAAAATTGCATTCTACTAAAGAGTTTTATATTTTATTTTAAGGATTTTCATAACTTAGACTAGGGGTGCTATTTAACAGAATTATATCACATACAATGTGGAAGATAGATGAATCAGTATTAATATACTTTTCATTATATTACAAGTCATACAGTTACGTTCCACAAGTAATTTATAACGAATTTATTACTAATCACTCAGTATTAATTCTGATTTCTTTTTTAAATTATGCAAGAACTTAGAAAACATAGCTTTAAACAAATTTAAATACAATTATTTGGCGTGATGTATTTTTCGTGAAATAGGGCTAAGAGCTATACAGTTTTTAAATGGTGACAGGTTTTTTTCTTTAAGCATAAGTATGCAACAGAATAATGATTTTCGAACATGACTATCGAAAACAAAAGCAAAAGCATGTTTTTTTTGGTGCCAAGAGCATTATCACTTTTTTATAAGAAATGATGCTCTGTCATTTCCCATAAGTGTAAGGACTTTTGTCTTGACGATCCGATTAATATAACCGAAGAAGCTTTTTAAGTGAACCTTATCGTGTTTTGTTTTGAGTCTTTCGTTGTTGATTTTTTGCTATGCATAATAATTTTCAAAAAAAAAGTTGATGAGGTTCGCTTAAAAAACTTGAACAGCGAGTTCTATTAATCGGATCGTCAAGATAAGTCTTTTTCTAATTTAAAAAAAAAATAATTTAAGTGATATCTAATGCTCCTGGAAAAAATTGTAAAAGTTTCAATTTTCAACGCCTACCTCCGAAGAAAATAAATCCTGCCAGACTTTTGTTTTTGATTTCACGACGCATATAAGCCCTCGTACTCAATTTTTGGTTATATT
This sequence comes from Leucozona laternaria, assembly GCA_932273885.2. Classification (NCBI taxonomy): domain Eukaryota; kingdom Metazoa; phylum Arthropoda; class Insecta; order Diptera; family Syrphidae; genus Leucozona; species Leucozona laternaria. The sequence goes on along the minus strand of OW026367.1, from coordinate 127,831,095 downwards.
TCCACACCCAAAATTTGCTGTCAAGACTAAGACTATAATTATACCTGTCATAAAATTAAAATAAGATTTTCACTTCAAAAACTTCTGATGGAAAAGCTGAATTTCGGTGGAGAGCTTTATTGTGATATTTACTGTAATGAACACCGTTAAGCCTTATCTTTTCTTTTAATTTTGTTTAATTTAAGTTTTAAGTACCTAATCAACAGAGTAAGTATATATGTACATACAGTTCATCAATATTATTTGTTTTATTTCCTAACCATCAACTTATATTATTCTAAATAGCCACAGATGCATGCCTTAAATATCAAGATTTCACACAGTTTCTAATTTGTTATATTATTTATAAATATTAATTCAAATAGTACGAAGGTAAGAAACCATGTCACACCCATTATGACACTGACACCTATTACTTTATTTGTCAATTTTATGACTTTTTCTCATTGGTGTAAGATTTCATTATACACCTGCTGTTAGCTAAATGCAGCTTATTTCTTATTCATAATGACAGTTTGTTTGTTTATATTTCCTCTGCATCCATCTGGTCAAAAGCGCACTTAAAACTTGAAAGACAACTTATGCAAAGTTTAAACAAATAATTTCCCACAGACTTGCACACATATAATTGGATTATAAGATCACTTGTTCGCAATCCCGTTTCAAAGTCATAAAATCTTTAGTAGAATAATTTATCCACCCACTTGTCACTTTCACTCTCATCCAAATACCACTTACCCTTTTTCCCATATCATGAACAGCCCATCATAACATTTACATTTTAAATCAATTCTCCTAACCTATAAATGCAGATACCTAATCATATACATTAAATTGTCGGCAGACTGGTTGAAACTTTTTAATTAAATCAAACATCGACATAAGATATGTGATTCATGAGCCGAGCCGGTTTGATCGACCGACCAATCGACGCAGTCAGTCATCCGAGCAAAACTTATTGCACCCCTGACACTATAGAACTGCCCCACGTCATTAAGAGTCCAAGCTTGTGCACATAAAGCCTAAGATAAATGTGATCTTGCGATCATTCAAGTTCCCACAATTAACAACAATAAAAGATAGGAATAATTTAAAAAAAAAAAATTACTACAACCCAGTCGGAAAAGAGTGTTAGAGTGTACGTAATTCCACTCGAAACATATTATTGTTTAGTCGCGTTAATAATTTCGCGTTGACGATAAACCCATTGAACGCGGGTTTGCTAATCGGACACATGTACGCCCATTTAGAATGCACATCGTTGTCAGTGGTACTGGCGCACCCTAGCTAAAGGGAATTTCACCAGCAGCATAAATTCGAATCAAGATCAACAGATTGCAAAATTCAAGAAGCCGCAACAACCAACAGTTCTCATACAAACTACAAGACAATTGCTATATTACGCTTCTACTGCGTTGCAACTATTGGCTAAAAAGATAAATAAAATACCTTTCATTTGATACCAAATTCATTATACTACGTGTCTTATACCACAAGATATTAACAATTTTTTTATCGGAAAAATAAGTAAAATTCTTTTTCTGAATTATCAAACTTCAAGCTCAAATATCTCAAAAATCCCACTTACGATTTTACAAATACTTGACCCAGATAATGTCGTTAACATCACCTTTCATTTGATACCAAATTCATTAGTGAACGCACTGGGCCCAGACTCCAGACCAGAAAATGGGCCATCTCATTGGTCAGGTTTTCATAAAAAAAAACAAACTAAAATAATTATGTCTTCGCTACGCCCGCCATGCCACTTACAAAAATTTGCTGAAAAAAGATGTGGGAAAAGAAAAAACAAAATGTCTTTAGACACACATTTTTGTAGATGTGTGTGAGACACTACGTTTTGCAATGATCCAAGAGAAACCGACAATTTTGGGTTAGTGAATTTGCTTGAAGGGTCTGAATTTTATTTTACGTTTACATACAGGACCTAAAGATCGAGTTGGATTAATGGGGTTTTCCATTGGTAAATTCAGATTTCAATCTAAAAATTGATTTTTTTCGTGGCGAATGGAACACTTTTTCAAATTGATTTATTTTTGTCATTGTAGTCGTGTAGTTTCATTTCTATGTTAATATTTCAATAATATATAGAAGATAAAGATGAGCTTGATGAAGTTACCGATTAATGTTAAACTGGTTGCATTTATTATAAGCGAATATTTCTCACATATTTTGAACACAATTTTCACACCTGAAAAAAATTGAATCAATTCAAAAAACACATTTGCAAACTGACAGCTGTAAAATATGTTGGTGGTAGTACAGGGAGGGGTTAAGCTGCCAAAAAATTTAGATCTGCAAAATTGATTTTAAATCAAAAATAAATCAATTTATTTTGCCCAATGGAACGCAAAGGTGGTCAAAATCGGCTGTTTGACAGATCTAAATAAGAAATAAATTAATTTATTTTACATATGGAAAACCCCATAAGCCTCTGCCAAACCAACGCGAATACTTAGCAACGACAACGAAACTTTTGCCTGTCTAAATTAATATTTATGGTTATTAATGAGAGTATCCGCGCTGGTGCGATGCGAATCTTTGACCATTGTTCGGTAGTGGCACATTCGATCCGGTTTGGGAGAACTTTTAGGGTTTGGATGTTGGTTGACAACTAAATATTATAATGCTTCCCCTATCTGTCAAACCATTAAGTGTAAAATTCCATTGTAGGCTGACTGCGGTTTTAATGGATTGAAACCGTGATTTTAGTCATTTAAACTGACAATTGCAACTAAATATTTTATAAACGTCAAAATATATAATTCGTTGGATATCTATTAAAATAAAAATTGTGTGAGTGGCGGGACTCACCGTTAATATGTGTAAACATCAACGTGCGCGGATCCAAAACGGACTTGTTTTTGCTTGAAGGGGATCTTAAGATTTTTTCACTGAACGCACCCATCCTAGTATGCAGATCGTAACGTTGCACGACGTAACATTGCACACGAACGTTCACGTTTTTTTTTCACTCTACCGCCAGCATAGATGTTTACACATCAAAAATTAACATTCGTTGGAGGTTCCTTCAGTATTTGTGTAAGTTTTACTGGATGGAAAGATGGAGTTGCATAAGGGGTGGAATATGTCCTGTGTAATACGTAACTAAGGCTTGCATTGTTATGTACATTGAGTACGTTCAGTAACAAAAATTAGGCACTTGGACTTTGGACAAACGTTGATTTTAACATTATATTAACCGTGAGTCCCGGCACTCACGCCGTTTTTTATTAGGGTTGCCAACCCTTTACTTCACAAATTTACGGCAAATTCAAATCTTGCGTAACTGATGGCGTGACAGCTCGCGAAGAATCAGGGCAATTGAAAAACACTCTTTTTTATTCTTCTGTACGTACTAATCGGCAGGAATAATGGTGAGTTAAAATTGTCTGCTTAAAAATGTCAAACAGCTAATATTAAAGGCACTTTATCATGACAAGAATTACTCTTTGATTCCACTATTTGTCTCTTAAGTGCCATCAAAATCAGCTCAGTTGATCACAGATTATCGCACACACGCTGACAGAAAACTACAAAAAGCAAAAAATCACAAACAGACATCCAAATTCTGTATATACAGATTTTACAAGATTGCACGTATCAGAAAAGTTTGAAGAGAATATTTCTATTTTTGGTTGTCACTTAATATTTGTTAAACCATGATACCTAACTATTGTACTGGTGAAATACCCCAAATATATCTTCATTTTAATCTGCATTGCCAATTCAATGAAATCTATTTTCATAATTATTTCTCTGCCTAGGCGATAAAGATCGTTCAATAAAGTTCTCAGCGGATAAGTGGATAGGTCCGGTGGTGCATGGGTATGAATTACAAGCTGAGTATAGTGTATGCATATAGAACTCAACCCACAGCTGGTGGCAGGCAGCGTCGTCGATAGTCGTCGGTCGACGTCGCGTCGCGTCGATTCAGCCCAAACTGACTATGAATCATGAAGCTTTTACAGCAGATTTATACCATAGCATTAAGTTGTGCTGGAAAATTGTTGCCCATTAGCGGGCAAGGAAAATGTCTTGAGTCACGGATTATACTTATACCGCAAGCACTGAAAATGCAAGCAATAATTTGTCGGCGGATGCCAAGATGCCAAAACCCCCCTAAAGCGGAACTAGACTGATTTTTTATTTCTTTTTATAATAATCCAGCCTCTAGACTAGGAATATAGTGGCGTGACCAACACAGAAAACACACCTACAACAATCCTGATGCTGGCTGGCCAAATGTTCAAGGTTAACACTTCTTGGTGTGGAGGTTGTATGTAGTTATAAATCACCAGCATGTGTTTGTGCACAAAAAGACCGGGAATAACATTATTTAACATCTCATTGTGGCCGGCCTAGACCAGCATCGAACGGTTATCTAAGAAAATTCATTTTTGTTTGATTTTATTTCGGACATGGGTGGGTTATAGCTTGCGTGGTATTATTCAGCTGACTCATAGAGGGCGACTCGTGCTGTTATGTATCATGCGATTGCGATTACAGCGCAATCTTATATTGTTCCAGATACAACAATAATAATTTTACCGCCTTTTGTTTAGTCGGCTGACCTTTGAATCGGCCAAATAATATATTTCGTTATTATTCTGTAGGTCCGATCGAAGTTATTATTTTACTTTGGGTGTATTTTTAGTCTCGATCTCGATGGTAATGAGAGCAATATGCAGCATGAAAACTGTGCTAGTTATTTGAGGTTGGTCCATTAGTATTTGATAATTTGTATCGTAGATTGGAGGAATTTTTGAATTTCCGTGTTTCGTAAAGGCCCTTGATGTGATGTGGAACACCTTTATGTTAGTAGAACAGTATACTAATTATTGAAAGCTTTTAAGGTAACCTTAATTAGTAGTAGTAAATGGTTGGTATACCTTTTCGTTCTTCCAAACAAATGTTATAAAATTATGCAAAGTATGTGGCTTTGAATTTTTTTTATAAAACTTTGAAAATCGGAAAAGTTAGTACCTTTTACAAAACAAAACCACTATGAACACTTATTAAAGTGATTCTCAGCAGGCGGATTTTTGTTTGTGATTAGAAAAGTTTTGAAAAAGAAATTACAGTTTTTTGTAAGTTCTTTCTTGTAATTTAAATAATTTTTAAACTCAAACTGCAAATTCTGTAAATTGTTCTGAGCTGCAATTTTAAAAGGGTGATTCATTTAGAATTACTATTTTCAGAATAGAGAAATTCAATTTTATCGGATTATCTTTACTAACCATATTCCTTACAATTATTTTTAAATGATAATTTTTTCTTTCATTTCTTGACATTGACTGCCGCTAACATAGTCCACTCTGATGTTTCAATTTTCCATAACGCGTTCGACTATTTCGAATTGTTGATACGAGTAATATTTAGTATTCAATTCCTTAATCATAGCCGGCTTATCCATGTAAACTTTATGCTTTCCGTAGCAACAAAGGTAAGAGTCGAAGAGAAAAATACCACTAGAACAAAAATATTACCATGTTTTTACACCACTACCACTGAGATCCGTAGTTAAAACTTAAAAATATTACCTCTCAATGAATCACCCACTATGATTATACCTATTTCACTTGAATATAATGTATATCAAGTTTTCTTTTTAATTTAAATTCTTACAACTAGTTGGTAAAATCAGGTTTGATGGAAAACACGACGCACGGTAGTGTGACATTTGAGGTTCTTAATGAACTTTAAAAAAATATTATGCACTTTTAATGAATTTCTGTGTTGATATTGCTCTATTGTGCGAACACTTGCTAATACAGTTAATATTATATGAGAAGAAAATACGTATTAAATAGTTGTATAGTCATACAAACATCAGTTTGCTGAGAATTATCAATTTAACGTTGAAACAAACAGTTTACCAATAGTTTTTAAAGTGTAGTTTTTGGTTAATTGTAAGAAAATATCGAATTTAAATGAACACTTTTCATGTTTACTAGCCTCTGATTCCAAATATATGTATTTTATTTTCCTATTTTTGACCATGAATGGCTTTTCTTATTTTGGTTGCCGTTGTTAACCATTTCGTCAGATTTGATCTCGTTACATTTTTGACATTTTTGCCCCAAAATAAGAAAAATAAAGATTAACTCACTCTATTATAGTCTCTTAATTAAAAGATGAGAAATAGAATCCTATAGGGCTTCAAAATAAATTGGCATATGGACGACTCACACCACTCCTCAAACCCATCAAAAAATTAACGATTTTATCATAATAGATTGGGTAGGTATATTTCTAGTCTGTATTATATAGATTCCATTTTCGGCGACCAGAATAGTTCATTCAGGAACCCTATTATGTAGTTAAAAAGCTTTATTGATGAAAAGCGAAAGGTCAATTGCAAACATGTCTTGAAAAATTGTATATCAGTTTATGCAACATATAATAATAGATTCAAAACTGTAGAGCAGAGGTTGAGCATATTCCAACTTCTTGAAAATATTAAAATCATATTAAATGATGGTAGAGTCATTTAATTATAGGCTCCACGCATTTCGATCATATAGAGAGGAGTTTTATGAGCTCTTTTAAGGCATTTGTTAAGGCCAATTCTCGGAGATTTTTGCCTGAAAATTTAAAAATCTAGTTCTTTTTTAATACTTTTTTTTGCCTTTTTGGTGTTCCATTTTGACTTTTTTTATATTTTTTAAGGTCAACAAATTTCCTATCCCTGCTTTATGTACCAAATCGTTTTTCAAAAATTCAGCTTATGTTACTGGAGACTTATGTCCCAACAAAGTAGAACAAAACTTCATACAATACTCTATGAAATTCTCTCCCTTCTGCAATGCTTTGCTTTCAAAGGAATCCTGTACTTTTGCAGTTAAGTTCATACAAAAGCCATAGAACTCAAACTTTTTCTATACAAAAACTGCTTTCAAAAAATCTGCTAAAATTTAAATTCTGCTTACAATCCCCTAAAATATTATGCAAATATTATGGTAATTAAAATATCTCATTTTTTTTAAGTCTATTTTTATTTAAAAACCAACTGGCCCACCCCAGCTTTGCACGGATAAACAAATCTAATTTGCATACAAAATGAACAAAAGAATATATATTAATCAGAAAACATGAATAACTGAAAGTTGAAATTTTATTATATTTTGTATAACTCTCTACCGAATTTTTAATAACTTTTGATGGATTTGCAACAAATTTCACACATAAAGTTTTTTTCTCAAGATATTTTAACTTCAAAATAAACTATTTTGGGACGGTTATAGTAAGAACAAAACCCAAATTTGATAAAATTGGGCGTGGAAGTGGGCGAATTATACTTAAACTGTTTGCCTAATATATTCTTCTTAAAATACAAACCCATCCCAAAATGAGCTTTTAAAAGCAAATACAAAAAAGTCGTTGGAAGTTAGAAAAAAAAAAATAAAAAATGAAAGTGGAAGTGGAAGGCCCAAGCAACACATTTCCTCTTGAAGAGTTCTCCAAACAAATGAATCAGCTCTTAACAAACTGTTAGTTCAATCTTCTTAAAACCATTCCAGGTCATTAACCTGTAATTTTGCTCTGAAAAAGTGTTGTTTGTTTAAACTATTAAACAAATGTCTTTTGATCATCTTCCAGACCTTCATGACAAGTGTTTATATATTGACTCTCTGCAGACCTTCTTTAAAAGAAGCATGTTCAAAATGCACAATAGTATATTTCAATTTACTCTTTCAAATAGATCTTGAAGACATTTTTCGGTAGTTTTTACTAAAACGTCTCTATGATGGTTTAAAATCTTCAACTAGTATTTATTTTCTCTGAGGTTGGAAAAAAAAGTTTGTTTTTACAGAACAAGGTATACCTACTTAATGTTTAACAAATAATAAGAAAAATTAAGAACAAAATAAATAATGCATTTAACACAAAATAAAAAATTTAAATAACCTTGTAACTACTTTACCTTCTTTAACGAACCACGCGTGAGTGTTACTAACTAACTGATAACGAAACAATCGAATTCCGAAATAATAGATTTAAATAGAAACAAAATGCGAAACAATCGTTAACGAAACAACACAAACCTAAGCAATACATAATAGTTGTAACGGAAATGCCAAAACAATTAAAAAAATATGTGAGTGCCGGGACTCACGGTTAAATATGTGTAAACATCAACGTTTGTCCAAGTGCCTGATTTTTTTTACTGAACGTCATCAAAAGAAACATGTTGAATAATTAACACTACATTACCTATCTGTAGGCAGTGCTTAAAAAGCTTATGCTGCATTTACACGACTGACAAATTGGCATTATTCTGGCATTTAACTGTCAAAAAAATGACAGAACAATGGAAAAATTCATTCTTTTGGCAGTATAATGACAGAAAAATGCCAATTTGTCAGTTGTGTAAATGCAGCATTAGTGTTGAAAGAACGGCAGCGAAATACCCAGTGGGGGAACCGCTGTAACGAAATTTCCAAGCAATAAAAGGCTGGTGGTGAAGTGTCCAACGAACGGTGAAGGTTCGGTACTGAAAGGTCCTGCTTCGTAGTTCACTCTCAACTTTAAGATGACTTCACATTACACATGGTTATTGTTTATGGTAATCACTCTCTGAGCATCCACAAACAACAACTGTCAGTGGAGAGCACTAAAACCGTGGTTTCAATTAAATGACTCCGTACCCAAATTCCAAAGGAACTTAATGGTTTGACTGACAGGGGCCGAATTAAAATATCCAGTTAAAACTGTCAACGAACTTGCAACCCTTATGGAACTCCATCTTTCCATCGAGTAAAACTTACAAAAAGTTCAGTCTTAATTTTATACTGAACGAACCTCAAATGAATGTCACTATGAGATAGCCGGCGAATTATTGAGTTTTTAGAATATTTAGTTGCAGTTGTTGTCAGTGGAAATCACTAAAATTGCAGTTTCAATCGATTGACACCATCAATCGCCTATGGAATTGGACGCTGTGATTTTTAATGAATGTTAACTTTGTGCAAGTACAAAAGTAGCCGATAACTCTGCAATTTGTTCAACCTCAGCTATTTTGTATGTCACAGCCTACAAATTGCAAGAAGAAATTGCATCGTTTAAAAGCAGTATAATGTAAACGTAGAATTTAAGTTCAGATTTATATCACTGAACGCACCCGATATCCTACCATACCTACAGCCATTGATCTACCATACCTACAGTCAATTGTCAATCCCTACAGCTGACTATCATTATTTTTGTTTTGATTTTGTTTTCTTTTTAATTACTATTGTCGCTTCCATTTTGTTCGGGGAATAATTAAAAATTAAAGAAAAAATATAAAAATATAAGTGTTAAAATGATAAAATCGTCGGTGGGGCTAAAAACAATTTGCTTTCGTCGTTGGCAAAAACAATATAAATGAGTGGTCGCGATAAAGTATAATCTAATTGTCGGTCGCGTTAAAATCAGTTTGTTTTGGTCGGGGCAAATCAGATTTCGTAACGTAACGTGCTACAACGTAAAGTGCACGACGTAACGTTGCACACGAGCGTTCACGTTTTTTTTCACTCTACCTCCAGCATAGATGTTTACACATCAAAAAAAAACATTTTCGAAGTAAACATTTTACCAATAGTTTTTAAAGTAATAATTTTAACAAAAACGAAACAACAATTGGCGAAATAAAAAAGACGAAACAATAGGCACCCATTTTTTGATATCTTATCATGAAATCGTTATAAGAGGGATCTGGCTCTAGTAAATATGTTACTATTATTATTAAATAAATGTTTTCACGAAATCTTTAAAAAAAAGATTCTTTAAACTATAACTCTTTGCCAATAAGTAGTGTATTTATATAAAGTACACACATTTTTGTAAAGGGTGTAGTTTTCTCACATACTGCGATTTAAAAATAAATAGGGAAGTTGGTGGTTTAATTGAATGATAAAATTTATTTTATGGAGGATTTCTTTTTTAAAAATCAGAATTTGATCCGCATATTAATTTGATTTGATTGATTGATCAACCAACAATTTTTAACAGTTCTACATTAAAAAAAAAAATCCATTTTTGTGTACCGCAATAGGAAACTTAACGAATCTGCCAACGTGAAAAGTTGAAAACATTTCTTTGACCAAACTGACAGATAAAAATATAGCAAAGTTAAAATAACACACGATTTATAGAGACAAATGTGAATTATATAGAGAATTTTTATCGCTTTGTTACAATAAAGAGAAATAAAATTTTAAATATTGGTGACAATTTGAACAAAAGATATTGTAAAATTTTTCAAATTATTTGCAGAGAAATAAACCTGACTTATGAATTTTAAGTGAATTTACTAAACACATGCAGAAAAAAAAACTTTTTCTCATTGGACTAAATTCCTCGAATCAAAAAAACCATAACTTCTTTCAATAATAATTATTGTAAATCGAATCGAATCCAATTGATCACTGGGGCAGCGGCCTGAATCACCGTAAATGCTACAATAAATCAATTTGCTTGCGCTTGCATTCTATTCTTGTTGCGACATTGTTTTGGGTATATCCAAACCCCTCCCTGTTCGATTCTTTCGATTCACTCAACCGGACGTAGAATATACTACTCCGATCCTACAGCTCACACTGTATCATGCCGAAATCGATTGTTTTTTTGTTGTTGTTGTTGATTTTGATTCTGTCAAAATTGCGGTCGCTATGGTTTCGACCAATTACACACCATGATCACGAGCAAATTTTCTTCGTTGAGCGACTAATTGAATGGCTTGTCAGACTCTAAAGCACAGGTAGGCTTTACCTCGCAAGTTGGTCTAGTTGTTGTTGGTGTTTTGACTTTGCGATGGTGTAACAGTGGAAAACCTATGAACGGAACAAAGTCGTTTTTTTGTTCTTAAGTGTGTAAGACCATATTACAGCAACTTCAAACGGCATTGACAAGGCCAATTCCGGCAAGGTCTGTCGTTCACAAAGATACATACACACACACACACATGAGTGAATGCTCGTTGCACCTTAAGGAGTCGACTTTGGCACTAATTAATCACCCCGACGGACTTGGGAGTGAGCGTAAATTGACTCACAGTCTATTATCTAGCCCCAGAGCGAGGAGGTGTTCATGTGCTTGGACCCACGTTGGACCGCGTAGAGTGGATGCTGTCAAAACGTGCTCCTTTGTCTTCCATCTTGTAAGTAGACAACAACTATCGCTGCAGCCTGAGAGGCTTTGTGTCGTTGATAGGCATACATACCATACCACACCACAGCCTCATCGCATTTGTCCACATGAAATTTGATAGACCTACCCGCCACTATTACCATGGCGCACATGAATTAATGCATGGCTTACAGTTTGGATCGTTGTTGTTTTTTTTTATTTTGGCTTTCATGAGCCCGCGCAGTACACTATCTTGGCAATTTTATCAGGAAAATTGCAAAATTGTATCGAAAGCCGAGCGAAAAGTGTAATTTTTTAGTACGTGGTTAGCGATCATTGTGCGGTCGCTGTGCTGTATACTGTATAGTGTCTGTCGGACCCACAACACAGGCAGGATTTGGAGGAGGCGAGTGATGTGGGTCGCCGAGAGGAATTTCTATTTAGAGCTACCCTCATGAGTCGTTATAATTTTGTTACGAGAAAAAAAGGCATTCGAAAATGGTATATATTTGGACTGGAAAAGGTTTTGAGTTGAACTACTATAATGTAGTGCAGTAGAGTGCCTTTTTTATTTAACTCTGTGCCACCACCGCACCGCACCGCACCGCACCTCCACCACCAACACCATCATATTACCAACGCTATAGGGTAATTGGGTTATGCAATACGTTTGTTGTGTCCATGTCGGTCGTTCCATAATTCTATAGACCGATGGGGCTTTTTTTCATTTTCATTTTTGTTTATTTTTGTTTTACTATGTTTACTGTTGCTGATGGTTGTCGTGGTTTGGGTTGAAAGAGTTTTAGTGAAAGGCACAGATCAAAGCTGTTATAGTGTTTTTATTAGTTATAATAATATCACCGCATAAAAGAATCGCATATCAGGGAATGAAAATTAATTTGTAATGTTTTCTTTGAACTTTTTTTTTTGGTTGAGGAAATGCAAATTTGCTCAGCACGTGTGGGTGAGTTTGGTGTTTAAAGAAATTGGGCTTTAAGTGAACAGCTGGCGTGATTGGTTGCAAGTGAAAATATCAGCGAGTAAAAGTTTTCCCTACTCGAATGCAACTCATTTAGTCTGATAAATTGATAAAATTCTCAGGGCATAACTCAAAAGAAATTAATGATATTATTTCTATTATGCAGGGTGTTGCCAAGTTAAAAGTCAATAATTCTTGGCTTCCTTGTTTTTTTAAATTCCGAAATATCATAGAAAAGGATTAAACAGGAGATACTGGTTACATTGGTATTTGGATTTCTTAACATTACAATGGGAGGGAAAAGTAGAGTTAGGTACAGCATATTTAACATTCGTGTAGTGCGGTTGAAGAAAGAATCTCTGTATTGGAAAATACGTCTGTAGTTTGAATCTGACGAGATATTATATTTAGAAGTGCAAGAATTACTGTTCAATTCTTAAAGGGGAAGAATGCCGCAGGCTTTTTTTTAATTGAAGCACTATTTATAGAGGTATAGTGATTAAAAAAGGGGGAGACAGAAACCATTATAGGAAGGGCTGAAGAGACACACAATCATCGCTTATCATTTTCAAAGATTTTTTCTAAATTCTGTACAAAAGACTCAAGTACATACATTTATGTTGTAGGAGCACCTCCTCAGATATGTGAATTGTAGTCAAACTTTGGACGAATGTATGCCTCATACACGGTATGGCAATACAACCATCTTTTTTAACACTCGCCATTCAGGTTGTAGGGGGTCGTAGTTAGGCGGGATAGTAGTCTCATTCAACAGGTGAGGTTCTAAAGGTTTGTTTTTTTTTTCAGGTCAGCAGCCTAGTTTATTGGTACAGTGAGGAGCGTGTTGTATGATTGTTACCCATTGGGCCCTTCGCTGGATCGGAAATCAATTGTTTTATGTGTTATACAGTCAAGGACCCTACAGTGTCTGAAGGCCAACATCCGGGAGAAAATTGAAAATTAAATTCGAAGTTTTAGACAGGAAATTCCTGATAAACAATGTGAGGAAGAGAGTTGGGAACAATACAGAAAATTGGGGCGCCCCAGCATTTAATTTGTAAATTTTAAATTTAAAGCTTTTAAACATCTTCTCGCATTCAGTCACGAAACTTTCAGGCAGCGTCGATTTGCTAGCAAATTGTACTCCAAGTAAATTAATTTTGTCTTACGTGCTGACTATAGAGGTATCGTTGAAGAAGAGCGTTGGAACCCAAAACCACTCAATGTGTCAATACAATATTCCTTAAATAAGTTCTCCTACGAACTACGATCCTAATAGCAAAAATGCATATTGTGCATTTTATGTGTCTTAACGCACATAAAATTTCTCAATAGTGTTATCTTCTCCATAAACCATTTGGTACACGTACGCACTCTCAACAAAAACCGACATCCAAATCAGTTTGATTAAAATATCGTTGCCTCACAGCAATTTGAGCTCGAAAAACCTTCGTGGGCAGAAACATCAACATCGCACTTCCATTACACATTTCAGCAAAAAAAAAACAAATTGCAGAACAATTTATGTATACGAGTATGAGAAACAAGCAGTAGTCGTCGCCTCAGAGATGTTAACACCATCGACCAACACAGCATTTGGTGGTTACGGCGGCGCCAAAAAAGGAGTACCCACACGTCAATGCGGCTCTAGTTAGAAAAAAAAAATATATTTTCGATTTATTTTTCCTAGCTCGAAGGCGTGATTCTTATCGCGAATATATAAATTTAAATCTGTACATAAACTAACTTAGTATGTATGTAGCTGCAGGAAATTGAAAAAAATGAGAAGATTTTTATCAGATTTAATGAAAAAAAAAATTAAATAACTAAGTACACATCATATATAATTAATTTCAATTTCAATTTTGGTTAAGAAACTTATTTTCACCTGGCTTTATATCCCTTACCTGCAATATTATAATTGGTAAGACTTTAATAGCCTTCAAAACTTGTTCTTATTTTCACATTTTTTACTGCCTTGTTTTGCAGTTTTTTGTGCAAGTCAACATTTAAAAACAACACACACACACACATTACCTTACACTTAAAAGATTACCATCATTTATAACAAAGCGGACTTATCATAGACACCATATAAAGTGGCAGCGGAAGGTAGTGGGAGAGGGGGTTTTTTGGTAGTAAACAAATGAGTTACAACTTATCGAGTCACTTAACCACATGAAATTCTGCAATTAACCTTGCATCAGGGAAAAATAAAACAATGAATCATAATATTCACTTCACTTTTTTTGTTAACTTAGAAAACAAAAGAGCTGATCTGCGAACTTTATGTTCTTTTTTTCTATGTTTTAAATATGAAAGCTGTGAAAGGTTAAAGTAGGTTTTTTTGCTAAATTCTTTTTTAATTATAATTATCCATTTAAATGATTGTGGAAAATAAAGCCACTACACTTGAGGAAGTAATCAGCTAATTATTAAACACAATTCCCCAACTTACGATAGCTAATTGCTTTTTGCCACTCTTGACCTTCTTTAAATCAATCAAACTTTTCGATTCCGTAAACAAAAACTTTGAAAAATACCACAGCTGTTATTTACGCACATGAAAAAGGTCATCGATCCAGTTGGAGTTAAGTTGCATGCAAGCCAAAAAAAAAACAACAAAAAATCATAATATGTGCAATGACCACGCTGAAACCAATTTCATGAGCGAACGCATTTGCTAGAGGCTCAAGTTAAGTATATAGCTGCGTAGACAAACTCCTTGTTTGATGGGATTTCGAATTGAACCGTTGTGTGGTGGTAGTGTAATAAAAAATAATTTTATCAGATCTTTGTATACCTGCGGGCTATGAGTTTAACATTTAAAGATTTGTTAACAAGCTTGTTGACCAAAACTGCTTGTAGCTGCCGTTTGAATTTCCTTTGCTTTTAATTGGAAATTTAACAGTGAACTTGACACGCATTTTGCGGAATTATGATGTCATTGAAGTTGTTATTTTCTGTCAATTATTATCCCCTGAACTTAAGCTAAATAAATCAGTGTGTATGATGAGGCTTATAGACTCCGAAGCCATTGAAGAAATTTTGCTGAAATTTTTAAAAGTTGTTCCTATTTGTAACGAGTTAGTTCAGAAAGTGGAATTATTAAAATCCACCCTCTGCCACACCCACTTTTATCATATGTTAGTTTTCTCCTTATATCACGTTAAAATTTTGTTTAAAAGCGCATATGCCATGTATTATTTGTCACCCCAACTAACACGCCCACTCTTCTCTTATTTTTCACTGTACATATGAGGTTTCTATGAAACTTTAGATTTTGTAGTTTGTCAAATATGTGTTAAAAATAAAAAAATTCAATTGAACATTAATTATGTTTAAATTATTAGATTTATGACATCCATGAGCAAATGGGTCACAATATCTTATTTTAAAATATCGAAATTCAAATTTTATTTACTACAGGTTACTGAACTGCATTGCACATCACATACAAGAGATTTGCAAAATTAGACATTTTTTTCAACACACACAACTTGCCCGTTAAAATTATAATTAATATCGAATGAATATTCAATTAAAACGACCTACGTTTGACCTTGACTAATATAATCCTCATGATGTTGTTAAATTAATGTAATCAATCCTCTTAATTGGTAAAAAAAAAAATAGTTACAAATCAATTTATGTGGCGTAAAATGCAAAGCGCTTCTTTTAACGCTTCATCATAATACACAAACAAAATTATTATAGAGAGTGCGCCGATGTCGGTGTAACAGGTTAATTCTTTGGTGTTGATATAATATAACAAATCGTCTTCGCGGTTATGATTAATGCCTTACATCTGAATAAATGGCTCTTAACGGTGGTGGAATGATGTGTGGAGCGATGTCTTTAGCAAAACGAAGATGATAAAACTTACTTACTTAAGTAATTAATTACCAAGTCGCAGTTTTTTTTTTTTTTTAAATTCACATACAAAGCCCTATAATTATTGCATAATTTCTATTGGCACAGATTTGTATTATACCAACCATTCAAGGGCAGATTTAATTAAAATCCCTATTTGTCAGGTGGGGTGCTGTGTGTGCACCTGAAGTAGTAGACAATGTAAAATTGAAAACAATTTCAGGTAGCACCTATATTTTTACACCAAAGCCCAAAAAAATATAATTAAATTAAACCTTGAACAAACCTACATCAGTTCAAATTTCAACAAACATCAAATTCACCTCCTCGCTTCCTCCCTTTTGTGTTAAACCCATAACATTTTTTTTTTTTTCTTAGATATTTCTACTTACTTCAATTAGCCAAACAAGAATATCTTTCTGTTGCACACTATTATCTTCAAATCTGAATAACAAATAAAAAACAATCCGAAAAAAAAAATCCAATTAAAAATGTTACTAGACCAATTGACATGCATCAGTTAAACTCAAGTCTATCGAATCGAAAGTTTGAATCGGTCCAAATGGCTATATGGTTGTACAAAAGAATTATATGGCTTACTTTTTGGCCTGCACGTATGACTATGCATGTATAAGAGTATAATAATGGTCGATAAACTTGATTAATGAAAAAATGTGCTTATTCATTAATTTATTAACCTTTGTCAGATATACCGATATGTAATTGAAACAGTTATGCAATAAATTTATTTGTGTAACTGAATTGAGGATAATTTATCAATTTAAAAATAAATTTTATTTGTTTATGAAAAGCTTATGTTTTGTAAATTTGAAATATTTTTATTTTAATCGAAATCTTATAAATTTTTAGATAAAATGTCGAACTAAACAAGAATTTCAAACTTGCCAAAATAGGTAGTTATAGAAGTTAAGGTATATTTTGGTAAGTGTCAATTTTGTAATTATCTTGACGCTTTTCATAAATATGTAGTTAAATTTACAAAAAAGTTAAATATTCCAAATTTCAGACTTGTATCTTATTATAATAACGAGTGTAAAAACTTATACTTCCAGCAACGTAATTTGTTTCAAACCATAATTAAAGGGGTCAGATTGACTTCACGTTAATTTTGGTGGTTACAGGAGCAAAAATGCTGACCTTAAATGCTGTTACCACAGTTGGAATTGGAGATGAATGATGAAAATATACTTAGTTCCAGCAGGAACAGGATTGAGAAGTTCGATTGAAAATAGTCTGAGGCCGAAGTTTTTATTAAAATAGCTAAATAGGATTGCAAGTTATGGGTTTGAAAAAAAAAATTAATTTTATATTTTGATTCAATTTGACATTCCAATTAAAAAAAATGGGAGCAATTCTTTTGATCAAAGTATTCTCCTGCGTACTTGGCGTTTCGAGTATGAAGAATAAAGCTCGCGTATTCATCGGCGATGAATGTATATAATCATATATGAAAGGCTAGAGGCTATTGATGAGTTTTTTTTTGTTTTGTGATGAATTTTAACTCAGATCCTTACTCTTCTTTAGTGGCAAGATGCTTTTTCACGAGAAAACGACCATTTCAAGCTTTTTCGAGATATCAATCATGTTCGTAGCTCTTGTGTGTTCAGATTAATGGCTCCAAAAATGAATTTCAATATGAAAATTTGAGCTTCATTTTGTCTAAAGTCCGGTTACTTTTGGTGAGGCTACAATTTCAATTTAAATACTGATCAAATATTGAAAAGGAAAAATTCAAATCTAAATAAAATTATTTTGAAATGAAAATTAAAAAAAAACAAAACAAAATTAATTTCAAAATGTTCAAGAAATTTCAAAGTTAGGTTTAACAATAACAAAAATTTAAAACTTTTGTACCACGTTATTTTACTTAACTCTGTGAGTGTAATGTCAGGAATATATTTGCATCTAAAGAAGACATATCAAATTTTAAAATACTTTTTTCCATGTGACCATAATTCACGAAGAATGAGTAAAATCCATTAAAAATTCACTAATAATTTTTTAAAAAAAATTCGGTTACCTTAATATTTTGACTGACGACTAGATCCCCCAAACCTTCTCTTTTTGTTAAGAGATTTAATGAAGTAAGGGTTAACATTAAACAGTGGACAGTTTTTTGTAAACCAGAGGGTGGAAACAGTGTATCACAGGGTGCGGTTCACAGTAAACTTATAGTGTTTATTGATTCTGTTTACCCTACACATTAATGATTTGTGATAGTGGTTTGATGATTTATCTCTAAAGAGAAAGTGTTAAAAAATATGAATCCATGCAAAAATTGTTAAGATTGCGTTTCTTTAAAATTAAGTTTTGTATATATATTTAAAAAAAATTCTTTAAATTAAAAAAAAATGTCAATGTCAATGTCAATTTTAAGTATTTAATAATATATCCACATATAAAAACCTATATTTTCAAATAAATTCACTAACTCGTTTTCAAGATATCAAAGAAAAAGGTAGTGGCCAACCGGTACTAAACCTTTTCACAGGCAACGGCTCATGAGATTTTCAACCAATTCTAACTATATTACCAATAAAGTTAAAATATTTCCTTAAGCACAATCAGGCACAGTCGTCTTACAAAAATTAAACTCCATAACATTAGTGGTTTCTGAGATATAGAACTTAAAAATCTCTTAGATCGTTTAATTGAGTTGTTGATTGAGTAGGTACTGTTTTCGAAAAACTGTTACGTTTTTTAAAAACTATTATTGAATAATAATTATTGAAAAAAATGTTAAACTCGAAGGAATAAAACAAAAGTTGAACTGGTCGGAAAATTATTGTTCCATCTGCTTGTAATATTCAAGCACTTTTAGTAGAAATGAGCAGTACGCTGGGAAATATCGATAAGCCAATTTCAAGCAGTGAGGCTACAGTTCAAATGCAGACTGTTGAAAATCAAGAAGACGAATTGAAAACGGCAAAACACATGTTGCCGAACGAAGGTTTAGTTGTTGACCGAACTTGGCAGAGGGTGGATCCTGCAAAATTGCGGAAGCTTTTTAATACTTTATTACACAACCGTCAGCTTCAAATGTTGAGCACCTTCTCTCGTCACACAGCAACGACTCCTTTACCAGTTTAAGCACCATCATTGTCGTCCGCTTTGAGAGACTAAAACGCCTCGCCGCATCATTGTCGTCCGCGTTGAGAGATTAAAACGATAAATTAAGTCGTGGTGATCCCATTAGTTGAATTCAACCAGTTGAAGTTTCTTGTTTTGTTGTCTTTCAGGATACAAATTTCTTCAAAACGATCTCCAATCCTCCCAGCGATAATTATGACGGAATATTTTTATTAATATATACTTTTAATCTAATTTATTTTCCACATCTGACGTCAAGAGAAAACAGACAACAACTGGAGTAAATAAACAAAACTCAAAAAAAAGTCCTAAGTTTGCTCCTTTCACTAATACAATTTCGGTTGAGAAAATCCAAAATTGATCAACTTTCGATTTTCCCAATTTTAGAATATCTCTATTTTATGAGTTTTATGAATAAAAATTTTTGTTTGATGAATTTTTAAATCTGAAAATATTAAATATGTACGTAAATGTTTTTATAAGTTCCGCATTTTATGAAAAAAAATTGACAAAAATACTATTTCTAATCTTAACACATGAATTTTGCATAATTTTTAAATGTTGGAACATTTCAGAAAATTAAAGCACACATCACCTGTCAGCTGACAAATTTATTGTCACTAGAAACAGTGTTGCCAATTGAAAAAAAAAAATATGTAAAAAAGAATCGAATTTACTTACCAAAAGGTATTTAATTTTTTATAAATGCCTCCTCTACTCATAAAATGCGTTGCGAGCTTATTAAATACATCAATTTGTTATTTTTGCATGAATTATTAAATCTAAGAATCGCCTGCAAAACCTTCAAAATTCAATGATTTTGTACATATCCCTCAAGTCATTGCAGTTTCTGAATATAATTGTGTACCATAAAGCAACGCCTTGGTTTTGCTTACCACTTCCTGGGATATTTAACTTCTTTTTATTTTTTTAAATTAAATCAAATATCAGTCAGTCAGCCGTCTTAATGACAATTTAATGGGCCATGCCATTTAAACTCCGAAAACCATATTATTTTGCATCACTTGGCAACTGGTGGAATTTAAATTGGAACAATTTCATACCACCATAACCATCAGGCGGGTGGTGGTGGTAGCAGTAGAGCAGAGCACAATGCAGCTACCTCTATATGCTCGTGGTCCGATAAATCATTGAAATTAATTTTATTTAGCAAATAAAAATCACAGAACCACCACATCTCTTATGCAAATCGCAAAAGACACATTCATTACAATTACTTCATCCCGTGGTTGGTTGATTCGTTGGATGCATGTCTATATATCCACATCTGGAACTATCTGTAAATGTTTTCATTTCGGTCGCGCCACATTTCCTCGGCCCCCATAACGATCCAACGTTATACTTACGACAGATATGTGTCTCATAGTTCGGTCATTATGTCAGTGCGCGCAAGCGCGATTGACCGCCGTGCATGTTGTATAGTTTAGTTATGAGACCATCTAACCTTGGACTATTGCATCCCATTGCTCATAGTATTTTTTTTTTTACTGTCTTTCCTGTCCCATAGTAGCAGTTTTTCTTACCATATTCCCCCGCGACCTCCTTGTGTTCTTTGAGGCATATGTCTGTCTGCATGAATGGAACGGCTAAAAGATACATTTTACATTCATTATAAATGCCGCAGTACCTACTTACTCCCGCCGGCCCCACCATAAAAGGGAAGCTCACTACAAAAAAAAAGTTTAAACAAATGTCCCGCGTTTCTTAAAAAAAAAAAAAAAAAACTTTAACCGACAAAACCAAGTCGAAGAGAAAGAGAGACAGACAGGGCATATACCTAACCTACACTGAGAATGGCACGCGTTCGTATTTGTATTAGTAAGCAGCGGACTTGATGCTATGCTGACGCTTAGCAGAGCTTGAGCCATTGAGGCTGACCCAAAGAGAGTGAGTGAATAAACTTAGCGAGTGTAGTATTATTGCAAAAACAAACTAACAACAACAACCAAAGCAACGGTAACAGTTTAATAACAAATTGTGTGTGTTTTTTTGGTATTTCCTCCTGAGAACAGAGGCCGCCGGGGGCGGTAGTGGCAGCAGCAGCAGCAATAGCAGCGTTGTGCACAAGTTAACACAATTGGTATGCCACACACTCCAGAGTATCACTATGGTCGGGTGGAGTCAACTATATAAGAGGCTTCCTTCTGGGTTCTAGTTATCAGTTAAACAGAGTCAATCGACGCGGTTAATTCGTTAACAAAAAAAAAAACACTCCAACTTTCAAGTTCCCTTTTTATTCAAATATTAAAATGGCTTTCTTCAAAGTGAGTGTTGGATTTGAATTTAAATTTTGTTATTTTTTTTTTTATTGGTTGGTTTAAGTGAAAAGTGAAAATAAAATTTGTTTTTATGATTTTAGTCCTTAGTTTGCTTGGCTATCATGGGCGCAGCATCCGCTGGTTTATTGCACGGTGGTGCTGGATTAGGACATGGTGGAGCAATTTATGCTAGTGCACCAGCTGCTGTTTATTCTGCTGGACCAGTAGCATATGCTGGAGCTGGACACGATCACGATAATGTGGATTACTATGTAAGTATATAATAACGATTTATAGTTCATGATCACAAAATTAGTTTAAAATAAAGAAAAGGATATTTCGGTGTAATTTGAAAAAAAAAAAAAAAAAATATTAAAAACAAAAGAGTTGATATGCAAACCAGATTTTTTTTCTTTGCCTACTTGAGTGCAAGATCATTTAATTTTCATCATTTACTCCTTCGTTTTGTAAGACCTAACTAAAAGAACTTGAGTTCTAAAACTGACAAGAGTCTTAATAAAATAAAAATATGACTTCCTTGATTCTAGAACAATCATAAAAAGTAAAAATACTTTTTCTACAGTTTTTAAGCTTTTTGCTTTATTTTTAGATTAAACTCTAGGCAAGTTATTTTATTTCCAAATAATTTGCGAGTATCCACCAACTAACTTTTCAAAACGCAGACATTTTGATAAATATTTCAGTAAACAAAAGAGCTGATATTGAAACCAGATTTTACCAATTTACACAAAATATTTAAAACTAAAATTCTGACGTTTGAACAATTATACGTTTGCGAATCACAAGGCAAACACTTTTGGTTTTAAAATATAATTTTGAATCATCTAGTTGCAATCATTGAAAATTGACTAATTTTTTAAACAAATATTTAGACAAATATAATAGATACTCGAAACCTATTTTCCGTCTTAATACAAATTATAGACAAATCGAAGACTTTCCTATAAAAATAGGTTAATAAATACAATTTGTAGAATGTCCATACCTTTCCACCTCGAACGATTTTTGTTCATTTCATTTAATTTTAAACATAAAACGATTCAAGAATTTTTTGATTAATCTTTCAAAATCAGAATATATACTTTAAAAGACTTACAAAAATATTTAAAAAAATAAAAGAGCTCAATTTAAAACGTAAATTTCAATCATTATTGCTTACATATTTTTTTCCGTCAACGAAACAAGTACAAATTAATCCCAAAGTAGAATTTAAATAATTCAAGTTGCTTTTTCTATTATTATTTAATTTACACCCAAATCAATTTTATTTGAACACCAAATGAAAGAGTTGATGTAACAACTTTAAAATTTCAAATTCAATTCTGGTATGGTTTTTCTTCCCTCTCAATTAATTTGTAAAAAAAATTCCCATAAGGAAATAAAGCTTGGTTGTGATTAATTACTCATTAGAATCATATGAATGCCAATAAAGCATAGCTTGAAAGCCGACTGAAAGTAAAAAAAAAAAATTCCTGCATTTTCAATAATCCACTTGCGACACCAATTGCACAACAATCGTTATTCATAGCCCCCTTTTTTCATACAACAACACAAAAAAAAATAATAAAACACGCAATTTGCTCTTTGTATCGCCAATTCAAACAACAGTTAATTACCGCGCCGTCTCAGAGCAATTGCATATTCACGTCAGAATCACTTTCAACAGTCTCAACTCAACTCAACTGTTTAACCGACATTTCAAACGAGAGCAACATGATAGAAACTCCGGACATGTCGCACGCTATGAGCAATGAAAAATTAAAAAAAAAAAAAAGTGAACGTCCTTGCCACAGCCTGAGGCGATACAATTATTATTCTGTGTTATTTTTATATTTTACTCGTGAGAACCACTTTGTGAATCAGATTTTTAGCCGGCGTCTTTGTTACCATTCTCAGGCTGTGCCATGAGAATCGCAGCCTCCGCTGCACCAGCCTCATTTATACTGTCAAATTATAGTAGTACGACACGAATATTAATTAGAGTATCCATAGGTACTCATTTCATTCATTCAATTCAACACCTAACAACACTGTTATAGGTGTGCCATTTGAAGGCATAACCATATCAAGGCCCTACTTTCAATTAACCCAAACACCTTTGATTTTTTTTTTTGTTTTATTTGCAGTCACACCCTAAATACTCGTACAACTATGGAGTGTCTGATTCCCACACCGGTGATGTTAAGTCCCAGCACGAAGTCCGTGATGGAGATGTAGTGAAGGGACAATACTCCTTGGTTGAACCCGATGGTTCAGTGCGCACCGTTGACTACACCGCCGATGATCACAATGGCTTCAACGCAGTCGTCACCAAGAGTGGACCAAGTGTACATGCCGCCCCAGCTCCAATCATCGCTCATGCCGCCCCAGCTGTCTACCATGCCGCCGCACCCATTATTGCTGCTCCAGCTCACTACGGCTCAGTAGCCCACCATGTTCCAAATGCCTACGGACACGCCTCCGCCTATGGTGGCCATGGACCTGTTGCCCATTACTAAATTTAGTTCCAAGGGAAAGCAGCTATGACTCGTGGATGGATGAAAGGACCAGAAACAAGAAAACCCGACTCTTCAAAGACTCTCTCTTATACTCAATCTCTTAGTCAATGCTCTTTGTCTTCTATAACATATAACATTATAAATAATGTGTAAGCTTTAATGTCGATATACTCTCTGAACTGTATACTCTTGTAAATAGCTTTAGATCTCTTGCCCCCAATGTTTCATTATCCTTCTATAATTATTCTATACTTGTCGCGGTTCGGAAGTCGGAACTTGACCCACCAGCCACACTACTCGCCTCTCCAAAACCTCTCATTGCTCTCTCTCATCTCAACCGCATAGAAAAAAATATATTATATAACGACCCTCATTGCCAATGTAAACGAATTTTGTGTTTGATCCCTAAATATATTTAATTATTATTTTATTTTTTTGTATATTTATGAGTTTATTATTTTATTTTATTTTTTTGTGTATAAAAAATATATAGCGAATAATAATTATATTGAAAAGAAAAACTGAGTTTTTTTATTTGTTGCACTAATTATTGTGGTTTGTAATTGGTCATGCTTTGGCATTTATTTGATTGGAAATTTATTAGTTGATTTGTTGATGCCAATTCGACGTAATGGCATTTGACAAACAATTAATTATCGAGTTTAACTGTTATTGCAAAAATTTTCTAATTTGTGAAATGGATTTATGAAGCGGATACAGCTAATTAGTAACCATTTTGTCATAGTTTATCTGGTTTTCTGCAATTAATCACATTTGAGTTTTATTATGGAAATATTTTATGCTTTATTGTTGTCCTCTATTCAAATTGCATAGGAGTGTGAGAAATGGGAATAAAAGAAATGTGCGTATTTTGAAAGTATTGAATATTCAATGAGTTTGTGTGATTTTCATCGAAAGTCTCAATGGGATTTAATTAAAATATTGAAATAATAATTCAAAGAAAGATTATTTATGCAAGATTTTATCATTTCTTTTGTTTTCTTTTTAGAGTACAAGATTAGTATAATTGAAATGTTAAAAATTGAGATTTTCATTTGTTGATAGAAATAAATCAATAATTGCTTTCTCAAGGTTATAATAATTGTAGTGAATAGTAAATTAGGAAATATATTTAAAAAAAAAAACAGATATGCCAAACTTAACCAAAAAATCACTGAAAATGCAAGACATGATTAGGGCCTAATAAATTTCATCTACTCGAGATATGACACGAAAGGTAAAATAGAGGTCTTATTTTTTTCTAAATAATTTACAGGCCGTACAGAAAGCCATTGTATAAAGCTCATTTAATTAATAAAATATGCAATATGATCAAATAATAATACCCAAAAAAATTATAGTTATACATTTTAGGGAACATACAACAATGAATGTTTGTATTCTCCTATGACAGTGCGTCAATTTTTGGATTACAGAAATCAATACCTATGAGTTTGAATGTAGTTACATATACATATGCTAGCACTTGAAACAGGTGTAGCTCCAATATTTATGTTTATGTTTACATGCTTTCTTGTGATGATAAGATTTAAGATTTTGAATAAATATAGTTTAAACTATTTTTTTTTTTATTTTTTTTTTCAAAATTAAGATTTTAAAAAATTAATTTTTCAAAAACTATTCACTAAAAACAAATTTATTTACAATAAAAGAAAAGAAGAGATTTCTGACTTTACAAAAAGGTAAAGCATGGCCTTGTAAGTGTGTTGTTGTGTAATGTTGTTTTTAATAATTTGTTTCTATTTTATGTAATTTTTTTTAGAAAAATGCTCCTCTTCGATAAACAGGGGAGAATAGACGCTCCATGCGACTTTTGTCTTTTCTCGACCCAACCAACATGCTCTTGCTTCTTTGTATTACACCTTATGTGAATTACCACTTATCAGCACTCAGTACATACCAAACCATATACAAGAACAAGAATAGTCGTATCATTTCTTATCAATTTGTCCCATTTTAAAAGAAGTAATATTTTTGTTGTTTAAAAGTCAATATTTAACGAATCAGACTCCATAAGTGTTTTGAATGGACAAAATTGGAAACTCCCTCCTGAATATTGCATTGAAGCTAATGCCTCTTGCAAGGAAGTGAAAAATCCTCCAAGAGTATCTCTCGGCATGTAGAAGTGCCTCTCACCTTAGCCGTTCGGATTCAGCAAAAAATTGTACGTCCCTTACTTTGTTATGTTTTTATTTACAAATGGACTCCACTACAATAACAAAATAAAAAGGCACAGATTCAAGGGCAATTGTAGTAGAATTGTAGTAAAATATCCCTAGACTTGTTTCTAACTAAACAGAGCTGCAAAATTCTTTATGAATAGCGGCTGTATCTAATCTGTGTTTTAACTTTATACTCCGGTTCAGTTAGACTAGAGTTTAAAATATGACTAGGCTCCATTGTCTTCACTTTGAAGACATGGTGAGTGCGTTAATGTAACTTTAAATCAAGAAGCTACATTTTCGGGGATACAAATGTAAATTATAAAGGAAAAAAGTTTTGATATTGGAAAATAGTGCTAAATTTTAAATTCTACTAGTTTGACTCGAAATTTTTCAATTTTCCACACATGTACATTTATATCTCTAAATGCAATAATTTAAATAAAAGTTTCAAAAACTATAGTACATAATTATGTAAAACAAATCGAATATAGAAAAAATTAATATACAGTCGACTCACTCTAAGTCGAACTTCCCTCTAATTCAAATTGTGTCGCCATATTTTGGCATTCCCTCAGTTTTCCAAACGAAAATCTCCCCTTTCGCCAAGTTGAAATCCCTCTAATTAGAAGCCCAATCTAACTCGAATACATTATTTCGATTCTTGGCCTATTTTAAATACCTCTAAGTCGAATTTTTTTTCTCTTTTGAGGAAAAAAAATCACTCTCTCGCAACTCGTATTAATACATAAACATCAAACACACCACTCGAATACTCTCAATGAGGTTCAACACTGCATTATGTGCATATGTAGTATCGTTTTTTAAACAGGTGAACACTGCGGCTACGGTTATGGCTCAATTAGAAATTTATAATTTTTTCAAGTAATTTTTGAAACAATATTTTTATCAGATAATAATGAATTAACCAGCAATAAAAGCAAGAAGCGTCTCTCAATTTATTTAATTTTTGTAACCTTACATTCAAATTCAATGAATTCTTTTAAACAAAAAAAATTATAAATCCATCTAATTCGAATTTTTCCAAAACTCGAACTTATTTTGACATCCTGTAAAAATTTGACTCAGAGAGAGTCGACTGTAATTGAATTTTGAAAGAAAGAAATAAAAATTCAGAATTAGAAACTGAGCAAAAGAATTTAACTCACGTTTAAGGTTCAGCTAAGCTTGAGTTTAAATTAAAATTGTGAACATGAGCATTACCTATATCCATCGAATAATAAAAGCAATAAAGAAAGATGACATCTGGAATGGAATTTAATTTAAAATTTTAATTGCTCCCAAAAACAAGGCACGGCTTGAGTTTGAATGAACTGCCGAAATATATGTTACAAATGTTTGAGCTGCAAATGTTAAAGTTGTCTACAAATAACCTTTGCATATCGCTAGGCAATATGATGTGCTCTTAGCAGCAAAGCTTTTGAAATTTATAGAAGCCTAGTTCGTAAGGTAGATTGGTCTACTCATTTTCTAAAGAAATACATGATACTCGATTGTTAGAGCTTTTGTGTTCTGCACTTTTATTCAGATTATTTATTATATTATTAAAGAGTCAACCAAATTTGATAGCATCTTCTTTAGGAGTGCAAGTTTTTTTTTTTAATTTATTTAACATTATTACTTCTATTTCTTCATTCATTTTCACCACAATTTTTTATATTATATCCTCAT
Organism: Leucozona laternaria; assembly: GCA_932273885.2. Taxonomy (NCBI): domain Eukaryota; kingdom Metazoa; phylum Arthropoda; class Insecta; order Diptera; family Syrphidae; genus Leucozona; species Leucozona laternaria. The sequence goes on along the minus strand of OW026367.1, from coordinate 127,803,326 downwards.
CAATTATATCCAAAATATGTTTTATATTTTTCCCTGAACGTTTGATTTTTTTTTTGATTTTTCATTTTGTGCCTAAGATTGGATTTTAATCTCAAGCTAATTTTACCTTATATATAATATTTAAGTGGTTTTCTGCATTTGTCTTTTTAACTTAACTTATTATAATGGGAGGGAAAAAATGAGCTAGGCAAAGCATTCCACATTCGAGTTGTGCGGCTAAAGAAAGAATTTCTATACTTCTGTACGTCCGAAATTGGGCTCAAGGGTAAGCTGATGTGCATTCCTAGAAGCGCGAGTATTACGGTGGAATTGTTTTAGGGGAGGAATGCAACTGGCTATTTCGCTAGAACACTGTTTGCAAAAATAGCGATAGAATAAAGAAAGACATAAAACACTGCGGCGGTGTTCCAGAGTAGTAATTGTATCTGTTATATTTCTATCACCTATCATTTTAAAAGCTCTATTTTGAATTCTGCCCAAGAGATTCAAGTGAGTTATAGGAGCACCTGCCCAGATGTGGGAGTTATACTCAAGCCTAGGACGGATAAAGGCTTTGTAGATTATAGCCAGATCAGAAGGAGAGAAAAATTTCTTGCATCGCCGAAGAAAACCTAAACATTTAGCAGCGTTTTTGGCAACGTTAAATATGTGGTCATTCCACAAAAGGTGGTCTGTGATGTACATTCCCAGAACTGAAACTGTTTAGTTTCTTCAATACAAGTACCGCTCATGGACAGCGGCATGGAGGGTGGGTTTCGCTTCAACGACAGGAGTAGCATTGAGTTTTTGAAGCATTAAATTCTACGCAGTTTTTGATTCCCCATTGGACAATGCTATCAAGATCAGAATTAAATGAGCTTATCATACGCTGCCGCTCTAGTTCCACATCCGAAGGACAAGGATGTGAATCTAGAAACGAATATGAAAAGCTGAGGGTACTGTCGTCAGCAAAACAATTTAATGGATTAGAAGTTTCAGACAAAAGATCATTGATGAAAATGAGAAAGAGAGTCGGAGACATAACGGAGCCCTGGGGCACACCAGCATTTATGTTATGAATATCAGACTTAAAACCATCCAATACGACTTGTATTGAGCTGTCCAAAAGGTAATTTCTAATCCAACGAAGAAGAGATTCGTCGATACCAAATGCACGCATTTTCGATAAGAGAGCTTGATGCCAAACTCTATCAAACGCTTTTGAAATATCAAGTGCAATAATCTTACTTTCGCCAAAACGATGTAAAGATTTGTTTAACTGTTCGGAGAAATATACCATCAGATCACCAGTGGACCTATTGCTACCAAAGCCATATACTGCCGGTCATTAAGGAGCTTTCATTCTTCAAGATATTTCTTAAGCTGATGATCAATCAGCGTTTCCATGACCTTGGAAAGCAGGGACGTAAGTGCAATTGGACTATAGTTAGAGGGTGAAGAAGTTTCACCTTTTTTAGGGACAGGCTGGACAAATGCTGTTTTCCATCCACTCGGAATGAGACCAGTAGAGTAGGACAGATGGAAAAGCCTACACAGTGGTTTTGCCAGCATTGAAGAACACCTCTTCGGAAAAGTAACAGTAGCCTTTGTTAAAGGTGGTGTATAATTTATCAATAGAAAATTCAATTCTCTACAAAAAAGTGTTTTTTTGTGAGACCAATTGTTCTCAAGATATCTCAAAACAAAAACATTTATACCACCTTTTCCAAAGATAGCGCCCAAGTGGGAGAGTTTCAACACCGAAATCAATTTGGTAGACTCAAACTTATCCATCCTACATTAAAAAAAAAAAAAACTTTGTCCTGTACAAAATGCAAAGTTTGACCAAAATTCAAAATTATTTAACAATTCCATTAATCCAAAGATCACAAATGTCGATAATGCAAAGTGTGTGAAAAGAGTATTTGTTTTCATATTTTGCTTCTATACTAAGACATTTAATGTTGCGTGTGCATTTCTGCGAAACCGCAGTTTTCAATTTAATGTTTATTTTTTTTTAATACAGGGTGTCCCGTTAATAATTGATAACCTTACAATTGGGTAAAACTGACTTTAAGACCTTTCAGAAAAAAATATAAAAAAAATATTGCCCATGTGGCCTCCATGTTATGATGTTTTTTTCAATTTTTTTTTTTTTAATTACGACTTTACTCAAATATCTGAACACTTCGACCACGAGTGAATGATTCTCATTGTTTTTTTTTATTTTTATAATATTTTAGAATATCTTTACTAATAGAAAGGTAGTCAAATTTAACACCAGTTGGTGAAGGTTTTTTTTAATTTTAATTTTTAAAGTTAATTTTTTTAATACAAAAATGATAAAATATTTCTTTTCATCAAAGTTCGACCATCTCTAAGAAAATTAAATGCATAAGTGGCCAACTATTTTAAAAAGTTGTCTATTTAATGTAAAGGGTTCTCCAATAAGAGGTGTTATTTTGATATTCAAAGAAAAATGGCATTTTTTGAGATAAATGATCGGATGTTTATTTCAGAGGAAGGTATGCCGTTAATAACAACAAATGGTTGCCACGACCTATCCTTTTCATGAAATTTTCCATAACCAAATCGCAAAGTGGCTGCCCTATGTCCTCGATAGCCTCACGAATTCCATCTTTGAGGTCTTGAATCGACGCTGGGCTGTTGGCGTAGACCTTATCTTTCACGTGGCCCCAAAGGAAGAAGTCGCAAGGTGGTAAATCACAAGATCTCGGTGGCCAATTGTGATCACCTCTTCGAGAGATAACACGGTCCGGAAACTTTTCCCGTAAAAGATCGATGGTTTCATTGCTTGTGTGGCACGTAGCGCCGTCTTGTTGAAAGTAAACGTTGTCCAGATCAATACCATCCAATTCCGGCCATAAAAAATCATTAATCATCTCTCGATAGCGCAATCCATTGACCGTAACTGTTGCTCCAGCCTCATTTTCGAAAAAGTAACGTCCAATGACCCCGCCGGACCATAAACCGCACCAAACAGTCACGCGTTGAGGATGGAGAGGCTTTTCAACAATAACTCTTGGGTTTTCCGAGCCCCAGATGCGACAGTTTTGCTTGTTGACGTAGCCTCCGAGGTGGAAATGGGCCTCATCAGTCAAGATGATTTTTCGATGAAATTCCGGATAATTTGCATGCATTTCAAGGACCCAATCAGCAAAGACACGACGTTGTTGATGATCAGCCGGCTTGAGTTCTTGTGTTAACTGAACTTTATAAGCCTTAAGACCCAAGTCTTTATGCAAAATACGGTGTAATGACGTTTGTGGAATGCCTAATTCCAAAGAACGACGAGGAATGGACAAACCTGGGTTTTCTTCAACACTTTGGGCTACAACAGCAATATTCTCAGTTGTTCTTGAGCGACGTGCACGGGTTTTATTCTTCACATCACTAACTTGTCCCAACAGCTCGAATTTGTCCACCAATTTCTGTATTGCGGTCCGACAAGGTGCTTCACGACGACCCAAAAATGTTTTAGTTTTACGAACCGTCTCTGCCAAATTTTCACCATTTTTATAGTGAATTTTAATCATTTCAATGCGTTGTTGAAGCGTGTATCGTTCCATTTTTATTAATGGCGTAGTTTTTACTTGTCAAATGTCAAAAAATGACAGCTTCAAAAGTGACAGCTACCGAAATAGCGGGCTATTCAAAATAACACCTCTTATTGGAAAACCCTCTATTAAGTGGCCACATTGAAAATATTTTTTTCTGAAAGGTCTTAAGGCCAGTTTTACCCAATTGCAAGTAGGTTATCCATTATTTACGGGAACGGGACACCCAGTATACGAGCGAATAAGATGCATTTATAATAAAATTATATATAAAAATGCACTAACGATTGAATGCGATTTAATTTGTTAGTTTTTGGGAAAATTAGATATTTCAAAAAAAAAAATAATTTTTTAAAATAAGATTTAAGATAAGTCACATTCAGACTGTAAGCCTTTGTGGCTTTAAAAAAGTTTAATCGTCTTTAATAGCAAGTACGTATGAACTAGTCGTGCATTTGATTTATCTTGTGTTTTTGAAAATTTGAAGTAAATATACGGAACTTATTTTATGATTTGTTATAAATTTCATATTTTTAAATATTTTGAATTTGATTTATTCATAGGGCAAACATCTGGTCCTGCAGAGGAGATAACAAAAGTTTTCCAAGAAAATTTTCTGTAGTCCACATACAGAGAAAATATTAATTTGTTAAATTAAGAACTAAAATATGGCTACAAGAGTCCATATGTATTTTTTGTTTATAAAAAATAGAATTCATAAATTAAAACAAAGTGTAACTAATTCCACGATTCAGTTCCCATTTTTTCCTCTATAAATAAACCATTAAACAAAATCAAACAAAAATTACCATAACTTTATTGTTCTAGGCTTAAATGAGAAATTAAAAAAAAAAAATTAAACATAAAATGTAAATCAACTCCTAACTCCACTTTCGATTGTTTATTCAAAGCTAATCTCTAAGAAATCTGACATATGCTGTCTCTTTTAAACAATAAAAATAGACAGACACACTTGAAGGACGCCATTACTCACTGGTGTGATCCGGAAGATCAAACTGTTCCTATAGTTCTATACTATTTTAGCAATGTTTATAATCTTATCAAACCAAAACTAATTGTACGAAATTTTTTCAAAGCCTAATATTCAGCTCACGTTTATTGTTGTATGGTTGTACGGTTTGTTATAATTAACTCAATTTCTTCAATCTTAATTGTTCGTTTTTTTTTTTTTTAATTTATCTGATAGCTTAATGGTAAGCGATTCATTGTCTTTGATCAGCCAGCGCCAACACTTTGTATAATGATCAAACTAAAAATGACGTCAAATTGAGGAAATCTAGATGCGAGGCTTTAGAGTAAAAAAAAAAAAAACGTCCAGTCCCTTTGAATTACGTAAATGTATTTGCCTTCTGTCTGATTCATATTGAACTAAACAATATTTTGTTGTTGGAGAAAAACTTGTGGGTTTGAGTTTTTCACAATAATTTTCCAGCAAAAAACAATGCTCCAGCTAGTAACCTATTAAGATAGCTCTATACTCGTACAATGTGTGATGAGACTATAGGTTGCCTACATGAATGATGACTCCATATTTGAGTTGTAAAACCATAACAATTATAGTGATCCAGAAGCTGTGTGTATACCGACTACGCTATTTGAAAGATGTTTCTCATCATTTGCAGAGCTTAACATGACATTAGGGGGAAGATGGCATCACGATTGCTTCACGGCGATATCTTAATTTCTCAGTTAATAGCTTATTGCTGCATCAATTTTAAGTGCAACAAGGCTGTCAAAGGGTCTTAACTTATGTGATAAAGGGACTTACGAAGATAAATGTATTAATGTTATACGTATACGAATTGAGATTTTAATTGGATATAATGATGGAATTAAGGTCTGAAAACGTTATTGGTTCTGTCATATTTTGGTGATAAATGGCTGCGAATAGTTTGTTTAAACTTAAAGTTTAAGGAAGTCATTTTTTATTATTTTTGTCAAAAAATCTTCGAATAATTTTAAAAACGTAAATCTATGAATTATTATAGGAGTCCTACCCTAATTCCAACCACGGAGGTTTTCGAATTACTTGATATTTTTTTGGCAAATGAGTGCAAAGCATTTCTAAAAACTTAAAAAAAAAACTTAAAACGTATAGCGTAGTATAAAAAGAACTTTTCAATTGGCTTGGGAGTGTTGCCAGATGAAAAAAATATTTCCCCCCATAAAAATTTAGATACCCCCCAGATTACCACATTTTAACAAAAAACCAACCCTAAATTTTGTTTTCAACTTTTCACATGCATTCAAAGCTCATTAATCCATGTTTTTAATTTAATTAATTCACAGTAGTAGAGTAGCTACACTAAAAAAAGCTTTGTAAAGAACGTAGTAAGTTAAAAAGAAAATTTGTTTATGGTTTTCTTCACAATGTCTGAGTGACTTTCTGATTACTTACTCGACCTTTAAATTATCCGCAAATTAAATCCTCCCAGTAAAAACTTAGCGTTTTACAATTTTTGAAAATAATAAATGTATGAGTCAATTTGATGGTCCAGTTTCCAGACAAAATAGTTTTGACTGATTAAAAATTGAAAAAAAATAATCAATATTTTAATTGCCAAATAAAGTCTTTTCTCGAGCTCCAGCTGTCATAAAAAGTTCGGAAAATTCCGATGACATCTTACTTTTTATGACAGCTAGCCAATCAGAAGCTCCAAAAATTCAGAAATCTGAAAATTAAGATAAGCGTTGAACGCGCACAATGTGAAACGTAAGTGAAGTTGATAATTATTGACTAATAATTCACAAGTCATCAGACATTGTGAAACAAGTCCAATGTAATAAATATACGAGTAATAAATAAATATGAAAATTAAAATATAAAGGAATTACAAAACATTGTTTGCATTTCATCAATACATGATCGGCATCTCGTTTTGGCTGTCACGCCGGGTCGGTTTGATACATCTTCTCACTTGTGAAAGTTTTCAGCATTTCTTCTGTTGGTGTAAAATTGTGGTATTCAGAATGTAAGGAATATCTAACTCGTAGAATATTGTCAGCTGTTTCAATTCCTCAACCTTTTACCCCCCAACGACAAAAAAAAATCTAAATCTAGGGGTAAAACACCTTAACTGGCAATCCTGGCGTAGGTAGATTTTGGCGGCTTGTGGCGGCCATGTTGTTTTGCTGACATCTGTCAAAATTGTTGTTTATTATTCAGTTACTGAGAAGGTCCAAATGATAAAACTTTATTATAAATGTGAGTGTTCGTCAATGCAAACGTTGTGCGCGTTGTGCCCATTTTACGGTAGACGTGGTGGCCCTTCACAGTCGACTCCTCAATGTTTGGTGGCCAAATTTATACGTCAAAGAAACGGAAGATCGGCTGAGAACATCACCGCGACCTGTGAAAGTGTACAGCAGAACTGGAGGCAGTCGATTCCTCGCCGTGCACAAGAATTCGGCCTTTCACAGTCCCCAACTTCACGAAATTGGCGTCGGGACTTAAACCTACACCGGTACAAAATCCAACTTACCCAGGAACTCAAAGTTCATAACCAAAGACAACGCCGGCGTTGTCCAAAAATCATCTTTAGCGACTTGGTGTATTTTTTGCTAAATAGCTATGTTAAACAAGCAAAACTGTTATATGGGACAACACCAACCCTCACGAAGGCCACCAGGAGACAATCCATCCTCGGAAAGTTAGCATTTGGTGTGGATTTTGGGCCGGCGGCGGTGTCATTGGACCGTATAGTTTTTCGAAAACGACGTTGGTGTGGTCACCGTCAATGGCGAATGCAAACGTTTAAGAACGATAATAACCAATTTCTTATGGTACACATTGAACCATATGGACCTATACGCATTGTGGTTCCAGCAGGATAGTGCTTCGCGCCACACAGCGGACGCCAGGATTGACATTCTGCATGAAAGATTTGAGGATAAGGTTATCTACGTGAATTGGCCACGAAGGTCATCCCATTTGACCCCAATAGTCTTTTTTTGTGGGGTTTCCTGAAGTCGCAGTTCTATGCGAATAAGCCACTATCGAGCGATACCCTTTAAGTGAACATAACATAGGCCATCGCTCAAATTCATTCGGATCTATGCGGAAAATTGGGCCACTTGGATCCGTGCCACCGTTAGAACCCGAGGCAGGCATTTTAACGATGTCATAATCCACACATAATGGCATACATGAGCCTTTGAAATAAGAAAAGAATTTTGTTAATTCCTCAAACACAGCTTTTTTTATTCCATTTCACGTTTATACGATTTTCTCGGCTCCTATTAACCTTATATAACAGAATTGTTTATAAAGATTTGTATAGGAAAAAAATATTCTCTAAATCTTTTGGCTACAAACATTTTTGACAACTCTCTTAAATAAAAAAATTTTGTCAAAAAACGGTTTTTACCGTTTAAAGAGTATTCGAACTACCAAGTTTGAGTTTGGTCTTGGTCTTTTTTTTTGGAGTTTGACACCACAAAACTTTCTAAAAGGTTGCAATTGGCCTTTTATTTTTTCCTTAAGCATAAAGCATAAATCATGAAGCTGAAGCTTATTATTCTTCAAAGACCTTCCCCCTATCGATCCGATTTTTAATTTTTTTAATTGATTTTTTTTGAATTCCTATTGGTCGGAAAGAAAAGCGATAAATGTTCAACTTATAATTTTGAATATTTATTGTGGCAGGTGACCTACTCTGTAGTTTTTTTGTGAATCGAAATTATCACAAATGTATTTGATTTTAATTTTTAATATTCTTCTTTCTGAAAGTTTTGTGTTTAAAGTCTTAAATCATACCCTTTTACAATTTTATTTTATTTTTATTTATCTACATTATAGCCATATCAGGTAGTTTCAACTGATAATATTCTAAACTTTACGCAGTTTTTCTTAAGTAAATGTATTAATGTTTGGCTGGACTCATTTGGCACCTCTAGACTAATTGGAAACATTAAATTGTAGGGCTAATTAACTTAATTACAGTGCAATCAGAAATTAAAAAAAAAAAACAAGAAAACAAGAAAACAACTCGCTTTATTACCATCACAGCAGCATGAACTTAAAAAACAGAATGAAAAAAAATCAGTTCAATGTTTGCAAAACCACAATTGCCACAATTTATGTCGCGCAAAATAATAAATCTATGAGAACTGAGACAAAAGGCGCGCGACTCAAGCTAGCTAGCTTAGCATAGCTATCATCATTGGAGGCTGATTGTTTTGAGGCGGAATTTGATCTTGGACTTTGAGATTAAGAAAACTTATACCTTAGGTATCTTTGAATCAGCGCAAACCGCATCTTGAACTTTTATTTAATATTTTTTTTGATGATGCAAGATTGAAAGAATTTTTAAAAATAACCATATCGAACAAGGATTTTACAGAGTTACATGAATAATTTTGACAGACAGACATAGGTACATAATTCTTAAACTACTTATTGACCTGTTGTACAGTTTTAGTTTATATAAAAGGCCCCTGATCAGCTTTGGATGGAGACCTTCTCACATTCAACATACCTACACAAAATCATAAAAATAATCTTTCCAGTTTAAATTGATTCATTCTACCGATCCATATATACTCAAGATATTGATTTATACTATCATAAAGGTCACTTAAATAAAGAAATACCATTAAATGATGCACACACATGAACAGACCCATACAAAAGCACTACAAAAATAGATAAACTAATTTTGTTTGTTAAACTTAATGATAGATTATCAAATTTGACTTAATTCAACTAATATTTGCGATACGCTTTACAGCTGTGGTAAAATGTTAAACTGGTATTGTAATACTCAATTGAATATTCACATTAACCGGGCCATTGATGGGCTTTGTTGTGGTAAGCTGCAATTAATTTGAATAACAATAGCTTTCTTGATTTAAATGACCATAACATTTGCACCCTTACCCAATCTTAACATTAAAAAAAGCAAGCAACCAAAACAATAAGTTTGCGTTTAGTAAAATATATCAAAATGGAAGCAAAATTAATCTGTGAAATCCCAAAAGACCGCTAGCTACTTTAACAAAAATCTAGGCTTGCTGATTTTGCCAATTTATCTGCATCATGAGTGGTAGCGACTAGGTGGTGCTCGGGGCGTTTACATGCCACCGCGCCGCCGTGCGCCGCTGCCGTAGCAGGTTGTTAATCTTTTTGGAAACTGTTACAGTGCCTCGTCTCTATGACGATGACGACAGCAAAACATATTTTTCCAGCCATTGTCTTTTCTTGTATTCAGATGGACGTGACGAAATGTTTATTTTTTCGCCTGTTTTGCATACCACAATTGGTGCCATTACTTCCTCCTCCAGGTTGGGTGTTTCTGCAAAAAATTAAAAAAAAAAAATACAAATACAAATACAACAACTATATTTGCATGTAAATTTGTCATAAGTCTTGCATGTACAAGCTATTTGGCTGATGATGGAAAATCCTTCATTTTGAGGGTCTTGTGTACACAGCACATAGATAGTTACCATTATTTCCCATGTGGTGCGTGACGCTGCGCTGCGCTGTATGTGATAAAATTGTAATAAATTTCACAGCCATCTCCCGAGACTAAGGAGTTCAGCCTTCATAATTTCTGATGCATGATAGGTTATGAGCAAGAGCAAGACTTAAATTTGACCAATCTTATATTTTCGATTTGGAGAAAGGAAGCGAGTGATTCCATTGACCCAATTCAGTGAACCAGAAATGTATAATTGTAAATTGAGCGGCATTGGCTTCGGTCAATAACTGCTATCTTCATTAACATCTCAGATACTGATTTGATGACAGGTGTAATGAATATGTCACTTTCTTCTATATGTCGGCGATCGCATTCACACAGACTAAACAACGATACCGATATCGAAACATCACTTGGAAGCTCAACTCGGAAGTATATCGGATACTAGTTGGATGTTGTCCAGACGACGACAACGACGCGCGATAACACCATGCAAGACACGCCTTTATAGATGCGCCTTCACATCGTCATGTAACTGGAGGGTAAGGCTGCCAATTGACAGGCTGTTTATGACCGTGCCATAGGAAAAGTCGAAAGTAGAAGCGAACATTTGTTGAATTGTCAAAAAGCTGTTTTTAACTAGAAGTCCCATTATGTCATTAAGTTTTAATTTAAGGCCGTGCTATGCATACCACTCATCAAAGCAGTAAAACTGAGACCATATTCATACTTCATAGATATAACTGTAAAGGAATGAAAATGAATCGTATATTAATAAATAAAGTAATAATCAATTAAAATCATTCCAAAACGCATAAAATATGTTAGCACCTCCTTCTCAACATCATAATTTACTCTTCAAGCTTGACCTAAGAATTCCTTTATAATATATCTTAATGTTATAGTTCTTTATGACCAATTCTTTTCTATAATTAAGTCTGTAAATTAAACATAATTATAGACGAACCCAAAAGACCATGTTTCCGAATTCAAACTAAGGCAAGGTCAACATTGAATTATGATCAGGTGGTCTAATTAAGTGCTTGTAATTAGACATTCTGCCAGGGGACATGTATATCACTTTTCTCATGTCTTTTGGTGTTTTTGTTTTAATTTCTTACACAGTGAGTGATAAATGTGAAGCTCCCACTTCTGTTTCGGATTCAGCTTACCGCAAAAACTACTTGAATTACTTTTTGACTGAAGCTCTTTGTCATTTGTGTGTGGCTTAGAAGGGGTTCAAATTTTGCAGTTATTATGAATTTTGTTTTTTACTCTTGCATGTCGACTTTTAGAGGTTTATTAATTGTAAATTTATTTCTTAGTTCACTTTACTTCGCCAAAATAGAATTTTGTAATAGAATTTATTTGTATGTTTTAAAGCATTTCCTAAAACGTATCCTTAATTTTGATTTTATGGGTGGAAGGGGCAAAATTTAGTTTTTTTTTTTCAAAACATGCTCATTTTATTTTTTTGGAAATTGCACCCAAAATAATTTCTAACGCCAAAAAGTAAAAATTGAAATGGAAATGGAAATAAATCCCAAACAAAATTTTCTTGTATCTTAAAACTCAATGTCACTCAAATTGTAAAGGGGAAATATCGCCCATAACCATAATTCACTGATTATTGCAGTTCAAAGAAAAATATAAATAAAATGTATAAAATCCGGCTGATACGCAAACTTCACGTTCACACTGCGAGAAGTAATGTCACGTAGTTAGTTTGGGGATTAGGTAGGTACTTCAAAATTTAAAATACTTAAAAATATTGGCTTTTGGGAGATATTTCCTTTATTTGGGTGGTGTTTCATTTTTCAGTTTTGAGTTACATGTCCTACTTTGGGCATTATTTTACTTTCCAAATTTTCTACTCTTTATTTTGGGCTTTTTTTCCTGTTTTAGAAACAAAACCCAAAACAGGAAATAAAACCCAAAATGACGAAAAAAGGTACAACAACAATTTTTTGAGTTCTTTTTGCGTTATTTCCAAAAACATATTAGCTGTTATTTCCTTGGGCTTTATTGCCTAAAGTCGAAGTGTGACTTTTTAAGAGTGAATGTAAACACTTAAAAATGAAAAAAAAATTGCAAAATTGTAAATTTCCATATGATTTCAGGTAAAAGCTTGTATTTCAGAGTCTGATTTAAAGAATTTTGAGTGAAGGCTTTGTATGAATATACTTAATTGAGTATACGAATACAAATAAAAAATACAAATATTAAAATAATAAATTCGTGTGGAACGTGTAACTGTATGAGTTCTAATATAATTAGCAGTTGAAAAAGAAACCTTATCTTATTCTCAAACCATAATATTGTTTTACAAATAAATTTAAAAATGTTTTTATCTCCTTTTTGAAATGTCACTACTCAAGGTAATTTATATATTTTGAGCTAACTGCCTGCAGATTTTCTTTAAACTTGTTACATAGCGTTTTTTGGACATTAATCCGACACAATTTTCTTATATTTTGTTTAGGATCAAATATAACGGTACCTGTCATAGAAATTTTTTTGGCCAAAATGGAGAATCTTATTTTTCTCAAAATCGGCTCCACAGATTTTTTTTAAAAAGATTCCATAAATTCAATTAATTATAAGCTGCCGTTTAGTAAAAAAATGGTTCAGAAAAATGCTATTAATGGCAGCTTCCAAAGAACCATTTTTTTTATAACCGCTTTTCTTGAAAATTGTTCCACTGATTTTAATAATTTTTTTATGAAGAATGGTTAATACATTTAAAATAATATTGTATACTACAATTTTCAAAAAATATTTTTTTTGCGGATTTTTAAAAAAAGTTTGATATTTCAAAAACGAATTTAACGATTTTTATAATACTTGGTAAAAAGCATTCTAGAAGATTTTTGACAAACATTATCCTTATAACCAAAAATAACGGTAGACGTCCGATACAAATGTTTAAAAACCGTTTAGGAAAATCTTTTTTTGCTCAAAAACGACTCCTACGATTTTGATAAAATTTTTTTTGTGTATCGAAATTAAGGAAATTAGTAAGGTCTGGCATTAAATATTATCAAATTTTACATTGAACTAAATATTATTAACAGTAGGTACCTATCATAGAACTGTTTTTTTGATTTTTGACTATTTCACCTAACAATTAGAACTTAATTTTGTATACAGAAGCTTGTAATAAGTTTAAATAGTATTGCATATCAAGACCTTAAAACAAACTTGGATTTTTAAAAAAATATTTCAAAATTATTTTTTTTTAATATTTCGAAATTTCAAAATAGGGTAAAAGACTTTTTTGTAAAATTTAATTTTTAACTCCACATTAATAAATATTTAAAATCGGCGTAACAATTTTTTTCTTTAAAATGTTAACACAATCTTATAATTAAAAAATATTATTTTTTAGAACCACTCCAACGATTTCTCAAAGTATTTTTTCATAAAATTACAAATTTTGTAATTGAAAGTTTCAATTTTTCCTTTTTAACACAAGAGATACCTCTTGTATTTATTTTTGAAATAATTTATTCCTTCGTTGATTTTATCTCTCTTTCTTCGTAGAAATTGTATAGTTAAATTTATTTTTAAGCATACTATAGTAACATGAAAAGTTGAAAAAAATAAAGTAAAATGAAGTCAAGTACACTATGGAACGTTCTTTGACTCTATGAAGAAAATAACTCCCAAGGCAATGTATATTTTCTTAATCTACATACCTACCCTTTATTATTGGTATCGATAAATTCAATCGTTCACCACCAAAAAATCAGATCACCGCAGACAACTCGGCAACCGCAACCTTCTTCGTCTTCGTTTTCATCTTCATCTTTGTCTTTTAATTTAGTTTTCAATTTCTTATGCGTGACAAATAAAAAATTATGAAAATCAAATAAATCATGACAGCAGGCATAAAACAAACAAAATGCTTTTATCTCTCGTGTGCTCCAACCCCATTGTATTCTGATTGACCTGAAGCCAACGCGTTTTCCCATTTAGTTAAATCATTAACATTTTACACAAATAAAACTACAAATAAACAAAAAGGCAAAGGCAAGTTTTTCATGATAACTCGCACCAATGCAGCTCCTCAAAACTCACCCCCACTCACACAGTTGCTGCTGCATTGAATCTCAGAAAGTGTTAAGCTTTTATTGTCAACAAACCCTCTTCTCCTTGTCTTCTTCTGTTTTTTGTTTGTCTTATTCACAATCACATCAAAAAAACCAACGTGTGGAGTGTGGATTTTCTTTCAGTTCAGTTAGGGGGCAAATTTGTGTTTCTTTTTCTCTTGAGTTCGCCCTAAAGCCATCGGCTGAGTATATAACACAAACTTGATCTTAGAATTGGCACAGTATACCGGGCATCTTGCAAGCGATTAAAACAAAGCGTTATATAATAACTAATCAAAACCAAAAGGATTTATATTAGTGATATTAGTATAATAAATTTTACTACATAAAATAAAAAATGGAAAATTTTTCAACAATTGTCGTTTTATGCCTGGCGATGTTCGCTTCAACAATCCTTGCCCATCCAGGATATGCTGTGGATTACTATGTGAGTTTGAAAAAAGTGAAGTGAATAAAGTTGGTTGTATATTTGATCAAATAAACAAAAACAGACTCTTAATGTGCAAATTAAACGCTTTAGTAGACTTAATATAAAAGAAGAGTTTGCTTGTCAGCTCTTTTGTTTTGTACTATGAAATCATTTTTATGAATAGTGCAGAATCCACAAAGAAAATTTGCAATGATATGTAGTTATTTTTTAAATAATTTTGGTTATCTCCTGATATGATTAGCATACTAAGTGACAAATTGTGTGAATTACAATTATTTTCTTTATTTTTTTTTTTTTTGCTAAAATCAACAGTCAGAAGTAAACTTCGATTGTTTTGCGCAAAATTGAAACAATTAAGAAAGTTTGTGATATTAATTAATACAAACATATATTTTAAAATTTTAGGATCATCCTAAATATGCCTTCAATTATGGTGTAGCTGATCACACAACTGGCGATGTTAAATCACAGCATGAAACCCGTGATGGTGATGTTGTCAAAGGTGAGTGTTTTTTTTTCTTCTAAATTGAATACTTTTGCACATTTATATTTTGTATGATTTATGTTTAATTTGATAATTCTTTTATTTTTTTTTTATTTTTCGTAGGTCAATACTCATTGGTTGAACCTGATGGTTCAATTCGTACAGTCGACTACACAGCTGATCCAATAAACGGTTTCAATGCAGTGGTTTCTAAATCAGGACCTTCAGTTCATGCACATGCTATTGTTGCCAAGCCTGTGATACACAAAACAATTACACCTATTGTTAAACATGTCCAACAACCAATTGTTCTTGCTTCACCAGCGCCTTATGGTAAGTTAATATTTTGCTTAGTAATGTAGACTTTTCGCTGGTTTTTATAATTCAAATATGATATGGGGTGGCTATTGTGTCTGCTTCTATACAAAATTTAATTTCTAGAGAAAATTATGTGAAGGGTTTTATTAATTTTCCAAGACATTTTTGCAATTTATATCTTGAAAATTGATTTTTTTTCAGTTTTTACAAGATGATGGTAAAATTATGGAAAAATATAAAAGATTTTACTAGCTTTAAATGGCAAGTCCATAAAAGGGAGGCTTGCAATAGGGTCGATCTGTTTGTCCGTTCGTCTAGGTGTACATTAAGAGCCTACACCGATTAAATGATTTACTTGAAATTTGGTTAAGAGCACTTGTATGTGATTTCCTAGAGGGCAAATTTGAATTTTTATATTAGCTCATCTAGAATGGGTAGCTGCCATACAAAGATTTCGATTTTTTTTAATTTTCTCAAAAGCGACTCGAAAAATGTTATTCTAAACAATAAAAATACCACTGAATTCCAAATTCTTGACAGAAAAAATCGCAAACACTATTTTTTTATTTAAACAAAAAACAATCAAAAAATAAAATTAAATTTTTAGTAGGTACT
This sequence comes from Leucozona laternaria, assembly GCA_932273885.2. Lineage (NCBI taxonomy): Eukaryota > Metazoa > Arthropoda > Insecta > Diptera > Syrphidae > Leucozona > Leucozona laternaria. The sequence goes on along the minus strand of OW026367.1, from coordinate 127,787,367 downwards.
TTTGTTTTTTTTTTACAATTTGTTCGTTAAAAAAAATCAATAATATACATTTTCAATGTATACCTACATTTTCATTGTTGCTTTGAACCAAAAGCGCAGGTTCGTGAGATCTAGTCGTGCAGTTTATTTATTTAATTCTCTACGAAGAAGTAGTACACTTTAATATTTTGCCGTGTTTGTATTTCAATTGCAGCAATTATGTTAAATAAATATTTCTATACTTTTGGTATAAATTTTATTAAAATCTTCACCTACAATAATTTTGGCGTTATTGGTGTGTGTGTGGAAATGGAGACAGTAAGAGTCGACACGTAGAACAAAAAGAAGAATTTAGGTCATGAGAAGCAGAGCAGCTTAACTGATTTGTCGATACCTTTTCTTGAAAAGGTTGTAATTAATATTTGTTTAAACACAATTTTTTGATTAAACAGATGTTTGAGTTTGGCACACACAATCATAATTTAGGAACTAAATTTATAATTTTCGATGACAGGTTCGTTCTTTAGAAAAAAACCCTTCAAAAATTCGTCAACATTGAGAGTTGAACTTAAAAAAATTTCCAAAATTATAGTATAAAGAAAATTTTGGCGCATTTTTCGCATTAAAAACACAAATCTATATTTTGATCTGAGACAAGAAAAGTTCAAATTTGTAATTTAATTTGTTTGTTTTCATTTTTTTTATGCTATTTTGACTATAGAAACTTGTATATGCGTTTTCGATCGCATAAGCATTCAGTCGAATAAAATGGAAGATATTTATTCAAATGTGAATGAAAGCACACTCAAAAAGTAAATTCTACCACTTACTTTATTCGCAGTGACAAAAAAATTGCGATTAAGAAACGTGTGCACATCACAATATAACTTTCTGGTATTACTGTAAGTTCGATCATATTTAAATTCGTGTATTCAAGTTACTGAATACTAGTAACACCCAAATAGCCATGTGCATTCTAACCCTCACAATTGATGATTCCTTTAGCACAAGGAATAAAAATAGTAAGAGTGTTTTTGTAGTATTCTTTTAACGGCTTTTGTTTGAACGCATTTTACGTGAAATATGTAAATCAATTTAAATCGTGGTGATATATTTCTTTCCCAACTCAGAACTAAGTTTTGAAATCACAAAACCCTTTTTTGTTTATATCTCATTCGAATCTATAAATAGCAATTTTTTTTAAATAATCTTTCAAACACAAAATAAAATTTGAAATCAGATGCTACTTTTTATTTTCATTCCATGTCACCTTTAAATTGGCAATTTTCTGATAAAAATCCCTGAGGCCATCGATTAAAAGAACATCTTTCAGACGCCAAAAGTTTTTAAACAAAGAAAGAATTTCCTAAATCGGACAATATTTTATTTTAGCCCCATTTCACTCTCCAAATATTCAAAATTTTGAAAAGAAATATCCGTAAAGCCATTTCCTAAGAATAACTTTTCAAACAAAGAATGAATTTCTTTAATCGGATAATTATTTTATTTGGACTCCAGGGTGACTATACAAATAACAAAAGTTGAAAAAGAATATCCTTAAAACCATTTCCTAGCCGCTTAGTGCGCCACCTGTTTAAAAAACTAAATGTGCATCTGCAGCGCCACCTGTTGAGCAATTACGAACAAACCCGCAGGTGGAAGTATCCAATTTGGTCCAGTCGTTCTTAACATCCGAACAAACCAAGATTCATTTTTATATTTATAGATGAAGAAGAGATGGGAAGACATAAAAAAGAACTAAATTATTCTTAACTTTTATGTTTAATTTAAATATTTAATATTCTTTTAGAAAAACTGAATTTTGTAGTTAAATCTTTCAAAGGGTCCCGTAAAGGGAAACAATTTGATATAATTTTTAAATTGGTAAACGCATAATTTAGCAAAGTTGTTCTAAAGTTCTAAATATTTTTTTTGAAAATTAAAATATAATTTCAAAAATTTAAATTCCTATTTTTTTAGTCCATTTTTCTGCTCTCTTTAATGCTTCACGTAGTTCTCTGTAAACACCATTTCCTTGCTGCAAAGTAGAAAATTGTTGTCTGTTTGCATTTGCAAATTCTAAATTAAGTAAAATAGAAATCTGCTTCTAACCTCCACTCTGTGTTCGGTTTTCTTTGTATTTTTCTTTTGGCTAGGCATTGATACTTATCGAATGGTGAAGCTTTTCCGCCGACATGCAAACTACTACAACAATCAGCACTTGAAATATCGATCGGAATAGAAAAACTACCTAAGCCCATACACACTCTTTTGGCTCTTAATTCAATCTAACCTACCGTGATATTTATTAAAGCAAATCAAAAGTATTACCTAGAATTTAAAACAAAAATAATATATTTATTAAAATAGTCAACAAATTAATTATTGTCAATAAAATGGTTTCAATAGAAAAAGTTTATATTTTTTTCTTCTCTAAATTTCCTTCATATTATCTAAGCTATTTTGTTAAGAGAAACCATCTCTAGCTCCTCTAGAGAAATGGACAGACAAAAAAAAAAACAATGTCTTCCGTGACACTAATTTTTTCAAACTTCAATGGCTTAGTCCACAAATTCAATCATCTCAGCACCGCAGCACAGAAAGATGCGAGTGAATGATGCTTATACCATCATTGCGTGAGACTACACGACGCAATTAATATTCAATCCGTAGTGCATATCTATGTATACTATGGTTGATTTACCTTGCAATATTATGCAACCACAAAGATTCACTTTCATTTACTATCGCTGAATAAATGGATGAATGAATGAATAGTGAAAAGTATTCTTTTCACATCGCTGGCGCTGAAAGTAAAACTATACTTTGCCAATAAAAAATAAGCGATAAAAATACGTCTTGATGAGGTGTGATCCAATTTTTCTTTGTTTTTATTTTTTTGTGATACACATTTATGGATTTGATGAGCATCTTTTTACAACACAATATCAAATTAGAGTCCATCTCCTTTCCCAACAATTCCACAGAAAAATAATTGATGTAATAATGGATTGTATGCGGATTTTTCTTACACACTCGTATATATGTTAAGCTCATTTTATCTTGATTTTATTCGTGGTTTACTTAACCACAAGTGTGTCTATAATTAGGTATTGATCACATTTTATTTACGCTATGTTGCATTTTATTGTATTCGGGGTTGATGAGCCTCATTTGAGTAGGTACTTCTGGTGTGTCTTACCGATATCATTTAGAAAACCATAACTATCAATTTAAAGGAAGAAACAGTTTCACTCACAGTTCATTCGATATTAGATATGTACTTGAGGTTAGTCAATTTAAACCGAGATTTGTAAAATGTTCAATTACATATATCGAACATTCAAATGCACGTTTTAGCATAAGCTTATCTTTCTATGTGTTTTCTTCAAGCACGTATATTCAGATGAGCAAACTTTTACGTATAAGACTAGTACGTAGCTCCCGCTTTATGTTTGCTCTTCAAACATCAACTAAACACCTAACTAAATTTTGACATAAGAGTGTCACAGATATAATAGCTGTTTTCTGGGAAGAATTTATATTCCAACTATAGAATAAAAATAACATTTTCTGCACTAACTGTTTAAGGTGGCTGTTTTTGGTGATTAAGGCCAATTTTCTAAAACTAAATTTGATGATATTTAAATTCAAGAAGCCGAACATAAGCATTTAAGTTGAACTTAAATATTTTAGGTTTATATCAGCATACGGCTCCTCGTGTTTTCTCTAAAAAAATCAAAATATTTAAGCTTAAAATAATTTATTTTTCAAGTTCTTCTTTAAGAAAATTATTTATGCTGTTTACAAAATCAAGTTCAAAATTAGCAGGTGACAGTTAACGCGAAGGACGGTGTTCACATTGGAATGACTACGTCGACTCATTTTATTCTATCCAGCTTTAACTTATTTTTTAAAAATCTAAAAATCTCCCCAACACTTGGTTGCTTCTTTTTCGACATAGTGTGGGTTTGAGATAAAATACTGTGATTGGTGAGTGAGTAGATACAGTTTGTACACCGTATTTTAATTGAATTTAAATTATTTAAAAATTGAATCAGCAAACGGGTCTAAGATTTGAAGAAAAATATTTACGGTTGCAAGAAATATTTTAGCATTTTACATTTTACCCAACACAAATGGTGAATTTGAAAGAGATTCCAGTGTGCACAATGCCATCAATAAAAGCAAGTTTCTCCTAACTGACGTTTATTAACTTCGAGTTAGCTAACTACCATTAGTTTTAACAAAAAATGTGGAATTTAAGTTACACAGGTAATGTGGGATGGGGGCATTTTGTCGGAGTTAAAAACAAATGAATTAAAAAAAAAAAAAAACTGAACATAATATTTGAAGCAATTATTTGTTTGAAAGAAAAGAAAGAAGTTTATATAAAATACCAAACCAAGATTCTGATAAAATAACAAAATTGTACAAATGTAAGAGCTTTGCCAGATGATATAGGTAAATAGGTACAACTGAACTACACCAAATAAAATAAATTGGCAAGACTTTGAGTGACATGAAAAAATCGGAGCATGTCCTCAAAACAAATTCTTAATTTAGGAAAGCTAAGCAGGTGCTATGAAAATGCTCGTTTTCAAATCCAATGAAGTGTCTGCTCTTAAGTTTAGCTTATTTGCAAATAAATAGAGATACAAAAAGATAGCCTATAAAAATAAAGCCCAAGTTATTGAAAATTTAGGTAAATATGGAGTATAGACAAAAGAGTAAAGTAAGAACTAGTTATAAAACATTTTATTTTAATAAAAATCAACTATTCCCTGAACATCTTCCGTTTATTAAAGAAATTTTAACTTAATCAACGGATTTAGTTCTATTAAACAAAATAGGGCATATTCATAGTCACTTTAAAACTCCAATTTATCTTAGACTGGGGTTTATTCAATGTTACTTAGGATAAACCCAGGTCTAAGATAAACTGGAGTTTAAAAGTGACTATGAATATGCACCCTTGTATTTTTTTAATTAATAAAACTGCAAGATTTTATTTATTAATAATTTGGAGCCTATTTTAGGCAAAAAAGTGTGGAAACTTGAAAATAGGGAAATAGGATACAATTCGTAAGGAGTTGAGAACACTAATCATTACTTGTGTTACGTTGAAAAATCCACATCGTCCACTATTGGGAAAACTGATACTCTGGGCCACTAAAGCGAGAGTCACCTTCTTTTTTAACGAGTATCACTTAAATCTAGGAAGCTAAGAGTTTTCAGCTTTTTCATTTGAGAGTTCTTTTGTTTATAAAGTCTCCAATATTGTCCATTTCAGAGTAAAATTTATTTTATTTAAGATAAGCATTCAAACCTAAAAAAACCCTGGTTCATTCAAATCAAATTTTACTGGCTATTTCTCCATTCGTTTCCTCTACCCATAATAACGCAACATACAAGTTGAAATTCTGCGAGATAATCCCCGATAGTGCTCAAAACTTGTATCTACATATTTCTAAATATTTGCGATTAACTATCGAAAGTTGACGTGGATTCTCCATAAGCTAATCTCGAGACTGTTTCCACTTAAGAGTATGGCTTGAAAGCTATTCTCAGTATTTTTACTCTCAAATGTACATCAACCATAAAAACTTTTCTTCTGCTGTCCATTTGGAAGACATTTTTTTAAAATGTTCATATTTCGAGTTCCTCAATATTTGTTCTCCTTTCTCTTTGAAAGTGTAATAATAGATTTCAAATTCTATATCAATTGGTTCATACATCAATTAACAAACTTGATCTAAGACAGCAAATCGTTGACCCAAAATAAATAAACAAATCGTAAAAAAGTGTATAATTTTCAAAAATTCTAATTATGTTTCCTAGATTAATTCGAATTCCAAATACACTATCAACATTTGTAAAGCTTAAATGAAAACTCATCACAAAATCCCTCTCGTAATCATCGATAAGAAAAAAAAATGATTAAATAATAAAAACATAACAAAAATAATAGTCTTTTCAATTTCCTACCATATCCCACTCGAGGAAAATCTTAAATTAATCTGAATTCACATGTTTTTTTCTTCTCCCTCTTAGTTATAAAATACTGAAGATTGTTGTTAATCTCATATTTTCCCATTGGTGGGAGTTTAGTTAAGTCGCACTTTGCGGTTCCTCAATGTCGAAATAATTATTAACTCTTCTGAAGACAATGAGCAATTTTTTTCAGTTTTTTTTTTTTTTTTTTGCTGAAAACCAAACAAACAGAATCCAATTGACCTGATTTTTTTTATGTTTGCTTTTGAAATTCCATGTAAGATTGTTTTTTTTTTTAGATGATTGTATTGTCGTCGTTATGTTTTTTGTTGTTCTATTGTATTTAATCTGTGTGAACTGCATTAGATGACAATCGAGTTTGCACCTCAGCTCTTTTGTTTAGATTTTTAACTCTTGATATTGAATGCACTCGTTTGCATCGCTACTTATTTCGATGAAGTAGATAAACGTTTAATAGTCATAAATAACAATACCTTTTGATCTTTTGCAAAGATATTGCAATTTATTTTGCATTTGATTGATGTACTGTTCATACAAACTTATTAATGTGGTTCACTTTTATGTTTATGGAAAGGTTAAAACAATTTATGTTAATGCATGTATTTAATTTGTTTCTATTGCAGTCGTATCAAAGTCCCACTACACACCACAACAGCCTATTCATTACGACTATGATAACTATGCCGATGGACAATATTACGATGATAGCTACAATGGACACTATGAAAGCCAATATGGACACTACGATCATTACTAAATGCCCGAAGTGATGTATTTAAGAAAACAAAATCAATGATCTTATGCTTAAAATTCAACAACAACACACCAACAACAACAACAAAAAATAACTTAACCAAATGTGCAAATATTTTTTTCTTTAATGTTTTATGTTTTTTTTTTTTTTAATGTTTGTATTTGTAAATAGTTTTTTTGTATGCTTTTTATATCAACTCAACTTTATATATATGTACTTTCACACGTCTTTCTATTTTATTATTTTTATTTTATCTAGAACTTAAGATTTTTCAATCCTTTTGTGTTCGAGTTTTTGTAGAGTTTCTCATTGTGACTGACATTAATGACATACACATATTATTGAAAAGAACATAGTAATTCCTTTTTTTTTGTTATGAAAAAAGAAAATCATAAATTATTTTTTTTGTTGCGAGTCTATTACAACGATTTTATGCAAGTTACCATGATAATGCGTTATAGGAAATAAATGAAGAAAGTCAATTAAGTGGAGATGATGTTTAATTTTTTGTTGGAATTTTTTTTCAGGATTATTTAAACGAATTAAGTATAATTTAAAACATGAATATAAATTCACAGCAAAATTTCAAATGTGAGATTTACAATTCAAGGGCAAATTTGAGTGTCATAATAAACTACTCTATGATTTTACACGATCTAATATTAAAAAAAAAAATTGGAATGTTCAAAAATTCATTTTGCCAAAAACAATATCAACTCTCCATAACTTTTGGTTTAGGAAATAAGTTTTCGTTCTTTTTCTATGTTCATATTCACCCTAATGAGTATTTTAATGGCCGGAAAGACTGTCGATTAGCAAATCTGACTGGCAGTTAAAACATTCGCAGCTGTCAGTGTAACCGATAAATCACATTTATGTTACAATTTGGGCTTAAAAGGGATGTGTTTGAAACATTAGGGGCCTGTTTCACAATGTCTAAGTGACTTATTCATTCTTTGACTTGTTATTACTGGCACAAGGTCATAAGTCCACAATACAAAATACATAATTTTTGGATCAATAACTTTTACAAATGGGTCAAACGACCATTGTAATTTTTTTTTCCTGCTAACTTGTAATCCTTTATATATTTGTCGATTAACTATAATTAGAACTTTAGTCAGACATTGTTAAACAAACCCTAAATATACTGAAAAATACTCACATATGTGACAGAAACAACAAAAAATAAGTGCAACAATACCTACCCCAAAATGTGACCATTTTGCTAGAAACCAAAGTACAATGATATAAAACTACGACCAAAAGTGGAAAAAATGAGTTTATTCAAGTAGGCGAATATACTGAGCGTCCGACATACCCTTAAGCCTTAATTATCTCCTTTTAAAACTTTTTGCAAAAAGTAGAAAAGTGAAAAAAAAGAACATGCGAGTACCAAAATCGAGTTTGATATGTCATTTCAGACCGATTTGACATATATCAAACACAATTTGTTTGTACACCAGCTTCTCTAGGGCATTTTTTGTTTTTCACTTTTCCACTTCTTTCCATTTTGGTTTTTGCAAAAAGTGTTCAATGTGAAGTTAAGCCTTGATTTCTTAAACAAGCATGAGTCTCTAAATATGAAAAGGAAGTTATTATGTATATTTATGTTTTTAATATTGATGTGTAAACATCTATGCCGGCGGCGGTAGAGTAAAATAAAAACGTGGACTTTCCCTCTGTGCGACGACGTTACAAGGTAATAACACTTTACGATGTAGCTCGTTACGTTACGAAATCTGCATAGTAGGATATTGGGTGCGTTCAGGGACAAAAGTCTGAAGATCCCTTTTAAGCAAACAAGTCCGTTTTGGATCCGTATGGATACGTATGGATACATACGGATCCAAATATGGATCCTAAAAACTGTACATTGTACAAGCTCTTGATATCGTCATTGGTACCGATTCGACAGAATTGACAACTGCATATAAAGTGTGTTTTTTTTTTCAGAGGTATAAACCTTGAAATGGAATTAAACAAAGATGATTTTTTTTTAAATTGACATGAAGTTTACTTTATTGGAAAGATAGTCTTCTGGCATTATAATTTAAATATGATTTCTGGCATATCACCGCCACGGCTGGCTCGGACGTAGTCTAATATAGAGGTCCAATTTTCGATAACTTTTTCTAACCTTTTTGTCCGTATATTGGAAATTACGCGGCGAATGTTGTCCTCCCAGTGGGCAATCGTTTTGGGCTTATCGCCATAGACTAGCGACTTCACATATCAACACAGAAAATAGTCAAGCGGTGTTAAATTGCACGATCTTGGAGGCAAATTCATGGGTCCGTAACGAGATGTGGATGTAACGGTGTCTCAACATACACTTGAGGATTATCATCACTCCAAATACGGCAGTTTTGTTTATTGACATATCCATTCAACCAAAAGTGAGCTTCATCGCTTAACAAAATTCGCTTATGAAAATTTGGATCAACGGCAATATTGTTTTGGGCCCATTTGGGCACAATTTAGAAGCGTTGTTCAGGCGTCAGTCTATTCACGATGAAATGCCAAACCAAACTAAAAATAAATCATTTGACAGCTGACAAAATGGCCGCCAGTTAAAATAGTGTTGCCAACTTAAAGTTCTATACTTCTATAAAAACACTTTAGTAACTTTAGTATAGAGGTTGCTTTGCTACTATTGAAAGCAAAGTACTTAATATTTCTTCGAAACTTCTAAAAGAACACGACTATTCAATAATTAACCTTTTTTCCTACAAAGTTGTAAAACAGTTTTTTGAGAAAAAAAGATTTTACTTTTGTTTTTTTTTGTATCAAGCATTTTACTGCTTTTAAAATTCTTCCTTCAAATCAAAATAAAATGTTTCAAAGTTCTATTTCTCAACCGACAGCCAGAAATATTTGTTTCTGATATGTATAACATTAAACTGATACCATAACCTCATTTAAGAAAAGAATCATTTAACTGAATGCAGCCTCTTTCGAGGTGTTGCCATTTTTACAACTGACTTCACTGACCAAAAAATTCATATTTAATCAATTTTAAATACAAAAACAGTCAACATTATGTCCCTGTTTTTTTTCTTTAAAATTTGAAAACAAAAAAAATAATTTTTTTGTTTGAAGAAGGAAAAATATAAAATAATTAATACAAAAAAAACAAATAAACGTATATATTTTAGTCAAAAACTGATTGTTTAGAAGAGATTTTCAACACACTATTTGATATTAATGCAAAACTAGTTAATTGAAGATTTAATTATGATCCGGAGCGAATGTCTTTTCTTATTTAAATTTTGTTTTAATTTTTTTTGTGTCTATATCTTATCAATCTAAGTTTCAAGGTGAAAAAATATTAACCTTGTCGCATGCTTATCAAAAACAAAGCATGAAGACAAAACTTCAGCTTAGCTTAAAGTTAAACCTGCACTAGGTCAACACTAATTTTCATATCTATAGACGAATAAGAATGTCATCATATAATCAACATATGAAAAGCCACCCAACGCCTCATTATTTCCTATTGTTCCAAATCGGTCACAGTCTTACACTAATGTAGTCAATTAATCTCTAACCTGCCAATAATAATAATTAATTTAATACTAACATTCAAATGCTGCTTTAATTCAAGAGATGTCTTAAGCTTTTCGCCATACCCTTACCATCTCTAGCGGAAGAGATTAATTCACTTTAAAATTATAAGTTTCCATAGAAAATAAACCAAACTGTGGGCAACAAGAATTAATTAGTTGAAAGACAATCCTCTTAATGCAAATATCTGGAAAATGAAACCAACAATAGACCTCTCCAACATTGAATAATCAGTCACAGTCAGTGATGAATTCCCATAGGCACAGGAGGTAGGTGCATCTTTGCAAACGCACTTCATTTTGTGAACTGATTCATAGCCCATGTTTGATCATTAGCATACCTCCTCGAGCAGACTATGAGTGGAAGTTAGGGTGACCATTTTGTTTTAGTTTTAAGAGTGCGAGTCAAAATGTTATATTCTATATTTAAAAAAGTGGATTGCAATCTGGAACTTGGGATTACGAAAAACTCAAAAACCAAAAAGTTGAAGAATTTTCTAAACCAAATAACATTCTGTTAATTTTAAAATTAAATAAAAATAAATTACCAGCGGTACAGCTCGTGGAGAACCAGGGATTAGTGACTTATAATCTCAACCATTGGTCCGTTGAAATTAAAGACAGGGGACCTACAAAATTGATGACAAGAGAAACTCTTGGAGGATTTGTCGTCTCAATAAGAGACATTAGATACATCTGAAAAACAATTTTTTTCTTTTTAAAGGAATAGGATGGGATTGATCTGAGCCCCCTGCTCCAGCTTGTTATGATTTTTCCTTTTAAAAATTTGTATTTAATATATTTCAAGAAAAATAAAAATATGGTCACCCTATACTTCACCACAATCAGATGATTCCATTGCCGACTAGGCAACCTACCGCATATCTATCTATATTACCACCACTATTACGCCTGCTATGCAATGCAATTGAGGGAATTTAAAAGCCTACGCTTGCTTTGTGAAAAATGTATTGACAAGTGCGTTGTTGTGCTACGTGCTACAGGAAATCACATGGATTCCACCTGATATGTGGAAATGTGTGCAAATTCACAGTTTTTTTTGGAGAAAAAACATCAATATACGAGATTGGTTGCGAGATAACCGTTCTTCTTAGCAAAATTTACGAATAGATATTTCTATTGTGTGTATATCTGATAAATAAATTAATTCATCCCACTTGGAGTAACTGTTTTGCCATGGTGGGTACTGAAAATAAGAATGTGAAAGTCATTGAGTTGCAACGCCTTTAATACAATTAAATTAGAACACCATAAAATATGAATACAAAAAATAGTAATATTTTCAGAAATTAAAAAAACTGCTAAAAACCAGGATATAAACTATGTTGTAAACTGTTTTTTTTTTGCAAAAAATACGACAAAAGACTGGAGCGTTTAGGTTAGGTCGAGACCGGATAAGAGTGAGGGTTTATTTCCCCCTGTTAAATGGGGAGGGAAAATATTTCAAAAAAAAAAACCGACTTGAGGTAGAAAACAAATCATTAAAAAACAACGGCAACACTTAAAATGTCATGTTAAACTTTTTTAAAACCCAGAAATCCGGTCTTTAATTTTGTTTTTAAATCAAATTGTTTTAGAGAATAATTTTTGAAAAATCAATTTTCAAACTGAAAATGTGTTTGAATGTAATAATCTTTTAGAGAGATGTGATAAAATCAACAAACAAAATTAGAACACATATTGTAAAGGGTTTTCCATTAAGAGGTGTTTTTTTGATATTCAAAGAAAAATGGCATTTTTTGAGATAAATGATCGGATGTTTATTTCATTATAAAGAGGAAGGTATGCCGTTAATAATGGAACACAACATCAGCCAAATGGCCGCCACGACCACGCTTACAGGACCATATCCTTTTCATGAAATTTTCCATAACCAAATCGCAAAGTGGCTGCCCTATGTCCTCGATAGCCTCACGAATTCCATCTTTGGGGTCTTGAATCGACGCTGGGCTGTTGGCGTAGACCTTATATTTCACGTGGCCCCAAAGGAAGAAGTCGCAAGGTGTTAAATAACAAGATCTCGGTGGCCAATTGTGATCACCTCTTCGAGAGATAACACGGTCCGGAAACTTTTCCCGTAAAAGATCGATGGTTTCATTGCTTGTGTGGCACGTAGCGCCGTCTTGTTGAAAGTAAACGTTGTCCAGATCAATACCATCCAATTCCGGCCATAAAAAATCAGTAATCATCTCTCGATAGCGCAATCCATTGACCGTAACTGTTGCTCCAGCCTCATTTTCGAAAAAGTAAGGTCCAAAGACCCCGCCGGACCATAAACCGCACCAAACAGTCATGCGTTGAGGATGGAGAGGCTTTTCAACAATAACTCTTGGGTTTTCCGAGCCCCAGATGCGACAGTTTTGCTTGTTGACGTAGCCTCCGAGGTGGAAATGGGCCTCATCAGTCAAGATGATTTTTCGATGAAATTCCGGATATGGAGGATATGGTCCTGTAAGCGTGGTCGTGGCGGCTATTTGGCTGATGTTGTGTTCCATTATTAACGACATACCTTCCTCTTTATAATGAAATAAACATCCGATCATTTATCTCAAAAAATGCCATTTTTCTTTGAATATCAAAATAACACATCTTATTGGAAAACCCTTTAGTTCAAAAGGAAAAAAAAAGAAAAAGGAAATAACACAGGGAAAGTAGGGCACGGGTCTCATTTATTACAAATTCAAAACTGGTGGATCGATGGTGTAATAATTTGAAATTACTGAGATCCACAAACAAAGTTACATTAAGATAGGTCCCACGACTGAAATTACTCAGATCCACAAACAAAGTTACCTTAAGATAGGTCCCACGACACAGTGATATACACGGGAACAAAATGGCAGATGGATTGGCTAAAAACAGGTCATCTTTAGATCCAAGCCAAATTGAATCATTGATACTCAACTCATGCCACTGGAGGAAGAAAAGAACAGAATTCATCAGTTTCCTCAAAGCCGCAAACGGTCATCACTTGACATTTGTCGGGTTTCAAGTAATGTATGGCCGAATATTTCTAAGAAGGCTTCAACTATCCCTTCTAGTTGGAATCCTAACGGGTTACTACTCAATGGGAACCCACATGAGCAGAATGGGCATTAGCACTTCTGGCTTATGCATAGGATGTCAAGATGAAGAGGAGGAACAAGGGTTATATAATTCCCAAGCCAAGCCTCAAATAGGAAAACTACCGTTGGAGAATACTTTTTCGATAAACTGTGCGACATCTCAACCTTGTCAGCTTGTCACTAGGGAGCATCCTCAAATTCATCCAGAATTCAGGATGGCTCCGGGAGGCCCCCCATTGCTAAAAATCCGACTCACTCCCCTCTCTGCCCATCCTCAAACCTACCTCACATTCAGCGGAACGCAATGGGTCCACTAAAATCCTAATGAACTTTCACACAATTTGTTCTGGTTTACGGGGTGTTGGAATAAATAAAATTAGTTTTGGAAATTATGGACACCCTAATACGGTGTGTTATTTCGACAAAACTCATTGGCAAATCTATAAACGCAAAACTTAAAAATTAATGGCCATTAATAATTGATCTGTGATAGCAAGAAGTGATACTAGTTTTAATTTTTGTTGTTCCAAAAGTGTTTAATATTAATTTATTTATTTGTTAATTTATTGAATTGTTATTCCTTTTTTAAACAAAATGTAAAGATTTATTCATTTAAAATTAACTTTTAACAAAAAATAAATAAAAAAAAACCCTGAGGAAGCCGGAAAAAAACAGGAATCGCTAGGTGACAAAAGATGAATTAGTTTTATTAATTGCATCCACTTAAATGATCATAAAAGCCGAAATAACCATTAACTAGAAAGTAGAAAGTAGAACATGATCAAATAACATTACATTTTATTTTTATTGACTCCCCGCGGCAGCGCTGTCATTATTGATTTGAATAACATACACATCGTTTAATTTATTGCATATATTTAGGCTTACAAATTCACGAAGAAAAAGCTTATTCAAACTCAAGTGGTTGGTGTTTAAGAAACTTGAATATTTGAAGCTCTGCTTTAAAGCTTGGTTTGAATATTATATGGTTAAGAGTATAATAAAAGCATAAAAAGAAATTTTAGATTCAGACTGTATCAAACTAAACTACATATCAGCAAATTAAATGCGTTTTTTTTTTTAGTGCGTGAATTAAGTTTACCGTGGCAAAATTCGATTGAGCTAAATTATAAATATTTTGAAAACAATTTCAATAAGATAACAACACTAAAGACTTTATAAATTGTGCAAACCTGTTTTTTAAAGTGAAGTTGAAGGCAAATAAAATAATATTACAATTTTATCTTATCAACTAATATTTTCTTGTATACAAAAATTCTTACCACTTAGTACAAGTAATTTTTTGTTTACTAAGACTCCAAGGTTAGAGAAACAAGAAACTCTACATAAATGTGACGAATTTAACATATAGTCATAAATAAATAAATAAAGTTTGAGTGCAAAAACATATTGGCCTAAACTAACTTGTCAATATTTACAAATTAACGGTTATTAGTGCACCATATGTCCAAAATCTTTGAAGATCGTCGTTGTTCAAAATCCTTGATGGGGTTAATTGTTAAAAATATTTTAACGTCATCAGCATATATTAAACCCATAGAATTTTGTTATATAAAAAGAAGATCATTTATAAATAAAACAAACAGCAAAGGACCAAGATGACTCCCTTGAGGTACACCAGAATTAACTTTAAATTGACATGAACGGTTATTTCTGAATAGAACACTATAAAATCTATAAGGAAATCCACAAAACAGAACGATTGTTAAGTCCAATTTCCGTTAATTTGTGAAAAGCTTTACTGAAGTCTGTAAAGTTAAACATGGTGTGTTTTCTGTGCACTTTAATTTAAAAAAAAAACAAGTGAGTTCAAAGGACATACTTTATAAGATAGGTATCAGTATCTTTAATAAGAAACTGTTAAAATAGTCAAAAGAACCTACAATAAAAATGGATATTTTTTATGTTTAATTGAAAATTTTTAAATGGAATATTGTGAATAATGTGAATTTTTTTACCGAAAACCTGAAACGCAGCTTTCTTACAACTTCTTTAGTCATTCAAAGTACAAAATTTTATTAAAAACCTTGAGACCAGTTTTTGAGAAAATTTGAAAAAAAAAACAAAATTGTTGTATGGCAGCAATTTCTCCTCTAAGAAACACATAAAAATGATCTGTACCAATTTTGAAGTAAATTGAACCACTTGTTTAGGCTCTAGCTCAAATTATAGTGGACGCCGACCGACACACAGACCAGCAGACGGCATGCTGTTACCCACTTTTTTTGACTTCTCGATCATTGTAATGTTAGTTTTGATCACAAACTCAAATTTTTTTTACATGAAAGTAAAATCAATAGTTTAAGCAGATAAAATAAAAATACCAATGGTTCTCTGGTAGGTACAGTCACTAATTAATTTTTGTTTATTATCCTTTTCAACCGAAGATCGAAATCTCGAAATTTTAAAATCCCGACTTTTATAATCTCGCAGTTACAAAATCACGCTTTTTACAATCTTGCAAATGCAAAAACTCAGAAATTAAAATCTCGAAACTTAATTTCTCTTGTATTTTAAAAACAAAATATATGTTTTGTAATGTTCTACCTAGGTTCGATACTAAAACTTATTTCCTTTAAATAATAACGTCCACTTATTTACTTTACAAAACACACACTTTATTTCACTTCAAATCTATTTAATTATTCTCCAATCACAATAGTATGCAATTTAGAATTCACTTCCGGATACACTTTTACTTCTTACTTTACGTTATCACATTCAAAATTAAACTGACCCTACTCGCTCGAAAACATCTCCTTATATAGGGAAGTAAATAGTTCTATTCTTCACTAGTATCCACTGGAATATTCGAGTATATCTCCTTCTAAAAGTTTCCTTTCCAGTCGCTGACAGATGGAACATTGGAATTGATACTCAGCTGAATCACAAGATGGCGCTGTGAACGGTTGAAAGTTTGATGTTTAGTTTTTCCGAGAGATGGCGCTGCAAACAGTTAGAGGATTTTCTCTTGTTTCAAATTCAAAGTAGTTGGGTAATTATTAAATCGTTACAGTATGTTAGGTTGTATTTACAATTTCTTGCCATGAAATTAAGTCCGATACAATAATGTCCGATTTTGTACAATTTTGAACTCTATTTCAATTTTAAAAGTCAGACGGGCACTCGTATCAATAATTTTCTTGGACATCAGTAACTTAAATGATATAAAACCCTATATTTTACGAAATTTTTGTGTGCGATCTGGGTTTCTCACTGCACTTGGATTCACTTTTGCATGTCTTACTAGACGGACAAAAAGGATCTCCTTTCTATGGACGTGGTGAGGACTGGGTGAAGACTGAATTTTCAGTGGTATCCTGTTCATAATCTTGCAGTGTCTGCCAATGAGGCAGGCTTCCATAGGCAGAGATTAGTTAATTTAAATTTACAGTGATTTTGACTACTTTTGTATCTTAAACTCTTACAGAAGTTGTTAAATGGCTTTTTTTATGAACAAATATTTAGAAAAAAAAAACAACTCTCAGTGCTTACCACCAGTCATTTTGTAGATATATTTTCGTATTACAAATAAATACAATATGGGGGAAAACCTGTAAATATCTTTCAACTCTTCCTCCTTGACTATTTAAGTCTATTTTATAAGATCAAATTAATTAATATCTGCGTCGTTTCAATATCAATTAATTTATTATTTTTTTCCTTCAATTTTAGGTACATGTACTTTTTTTCTCCTCCAAGAAAACATTTTTAATCATTTTATATTACATGAGCAATATCTGAAACGATAAACTAAATAAGTTATCTATTTATGTCATGCTATGTATATGCAATTTTAGTTCAATTATTCATAATAAATTTAAAGATTTTATTCTTATATTTTGATGGGCGCACAAAACTTACATTTAATGATGAATAAAGTTTCTTATTTAGTTTAAGGTTATTACACTTTAAAGCATGAAGTTAATTCCATAATGTGTTTGGTTTTTTTTTATTTACTTCGCATTCCATTAATAATAAAATATTTCTATCTTAGTTATGCCAAAAGGTCGAAATCTTCAAATGAAAATCATTAATCAATCTATCAACGTAAGCATAAAAGCTTCTGTCATTTTATATAATACCAAAAAATATTTTTGGCAATTAAAAAAAAAAAAATATTATAATCAAAATGAAGAATCATGAATTTACTGTAGAAAGTGCTTGTTAAAGAAAAAAGTGATTAGCTGCTTGTTATGTGTCTGAGATCAATAACACCGAAGCTGAATGTGCGAAAAATAAAAACCCCTTAAGAAATTTGTTTCTTTGTTTAAAAAAAAAAATAAAGAAAAAATCACAAAATAATTTAATTACACTTGCGAGATGAAATAATGTAAAATTAATTAATAAGCTTCATATCAAGTTTGTTTTTTTTTTTTTTGGTTTGCATTTTATTTAAATTTCTTTCAGAATAATTGCACGATTGCACCTGCAGAATGCATCAAGTCACCACTCTACAGCAGCAGCAGAAGCAGAACCAACTTGACCGTAAAGCGCCATGTGATCAGTCCGAACGGACTTGATTATCAACAAGAAACCAAATCAAGCTTAGGCTTCTGTCGCCGCGATTTGAAATAATTAGATCGGAAAGAATCTCAGTAATTCACTTCTCAGATGACTGCCTGATGGTGTTAGATGCACATCACGCTGTGCTAACCCATCCATTCAAGGATCACAACATTTTCCACAGTGAGTTGCTGGAACAACTGCTGCTGCTAGCTGGCTGTCCGGTGAGATACTGCGGTGCGCCCCAAAACGGGTTATGAAATGTGCAACAAAGAAAGGGGCGCTGTGCAATTGGACGCCTGTGGATTGTCATGTCGGGCTCGGGTGGTGTTTGAAACTGATCCGAGTCCCACTGACAGGCTGCTGTTGCTTGCTGCTGATGATGATGACAGATAGCTAACAGAGTCATTAAGTGTGGTCATCAGGAATTCAACGCATGCTCTCTGGCATTGACACTTGTGAATTGTACGTTGGGACAAAAATGTTCCAAAACTGGAATTAAATCATGAGACTTATATGAGCTAGACTATTTCTAATCAATAAAGTTGACGATGCCATTGATAAGGTCCACCTGAATGCATGTCTTCATGTTGAATAATTTATTATTTTCAATTCTTATTCATAAAATCTAAATTTATTGTGTATAGTGTGTATTGTAGAGTTTTAAGAGCAAAATACTTGCCTTTTTCTTAAAAAACACTAACAAACACGCACTTTTGTAACTTTAATGATCATTTTGCAGGATTTTTTGTTGAATTTTTTTTTTAACTCTGTATATGTGTTTTGGTTTGATTGTGAATAAATTAGTGTATAGTGTTTTTTTTTCAAAATCATAGTACCTACAGACAGTGTGTAGTAGCCGGTGGAGTAATAGTTAGTGCGTAGGACTGTAATGCTGGAGGTCTAGGTTCGATTTCCATCTTCGTCCACCTAAATAAATAAAAACCACGGCTACTGTCTCTGTTGAGGAAATGACAGACATCCAAATATCATTTTTAAACCAAAAATGTATTAAATTAAATTTTTTGTATTCAGATCAAATATGTCACTGTGATTGTCCCACTGTACATATTGTCAGTATCTTTGATAATGTGTACTTAATTTTTGTTTATCCTGAAATTTTTTTATTATTTTTTTTTGCTATGCTAAATTTATCTTCCTTATGATTTTACAGCCGACCATGAAATTAATAATGATCTAAAAGTATTTATCTTTTTTTCAATAACTTAAAGAAACACACAAAACCTTGATTATTCTGAGGGCTGTGTCGGAGGCCTATGTAGAAGCGTGGGAAGTCGGGATTAATGATCTCGCAGGCTTCAATTCATTTATTAATTTCAAGCCCATTCTGTGGAGGTCACAATCACAACAATGTAATATTGCTTAAGGCACTTGTAGTGACATTAATTGTCGATATGTGACACTTCCATTGGTTGTTTCAATTTTTTTTTTGCATTATGAAATCTGATATGCTAAGAATGTTATGGTAATAAAAAGTAACTTGACGTGCTTAATAAATTAGCATATTGTAAAGGCAAAGTCAAGTGTTTTTATGTAAGCAACAGAAGGAAGTTTTTTTTATACAACGAGAGTGGTGCAAGAATAATACCTCATTAGGAGCACTTACGAGGATCGATTCTGCATAGTTCACTGAATATTTTTAAAGTCTCGAATTGAAAATCATTTTTAAATCTACATTTTGTTAAAAATCTACATTGTTTAAAAAGCATTAGCCTTTGAAGTAGCAGGTTGAGATCACTGGGCCCCATATACATATGAACATAAAGTAAAGGAAAGAAATAGCGTCGTCTAATAATTTGCATGAATATTTTTGCTTTGCTTTTTAAAGGAGTCAAATCTAAAAATTTGAAAAGATCGTTAAATGATGCTTCCTTCATTTTATAGGTTTCGGGACATTTATAGCTCTACGAGCTTCAGCAGTTAAAGTTAAATCATTTAAGCCCAACGAAACTTTTTTTTTATATATTTAGCGCGCACTAAAGGGGTTGTGACTACCCTTATAATGATATACACAGCACGAGCGATTACGTAGATTGGAGGGGATTAAAAAGGAGATACCGATGCACAATGGGAGGGGAAAACAGGGCTGGTCTAAAGCATTCCACTAAGGAAAGAATCTCTGTACAGTACGTCCGAAGCTGGGCTCAAGGGTAAACTGATGAGCATTCCTGTTGAATTGTTGAATTGTTTAAGGGGAGGAATGCAACTGGCTATTTCACAAGAACACTGTTTATATAAATAGCGGTAAAATAATGATAGATATGAAACATTGCGACGGTGCTCCGACGGTGTTTCCGTTATAGTTCTTTCACCTATCATTTTTAAAGCTCTCTTTTGTATTCTATCCAATAGGCTCAAGTGGGTTTTTCGAGCACCTGCCCAAATATGGGAGTTGTACCCAAGTTTCGGACGAATAAAGGCTTTGTAGATCACGGAGAAAACCTAAACCCTTAGCAGTGTTTTTGGCGATGTCAAATAAATATAGATAGCAGAATTGGGGGTGGGTTCCGCTTTAACGACAATAGACAGCATTGAGTTTTAGAAGCATTAAATTCTAGACGGTTTTTGATTCCCCATTGGACAATGCTGTCGAGATCAGAATTTAATGAGCTTATCATACGCTGATGCCGTTAAAGTTCCACATCTGAAGAACACGGAGGTGAATCTAGAAACGAATATGAAAAGCTGAGAGTATTGTCATCAGCAAAACAGTTTAATGGATTAGAAGTTTCAGATAACAGATCATTTATGAATATTAGGAAGAGGGTCGGAGACAAAACGGAACCCTGTTGCACACCAGCATTTATTTTGTAGATAACATACTTGAAACCGTCCAATACAACTTGTATTGATCGGTCCAAAAGGTAATTTCTAATCCAACGAAAAAGAGATTCATCGATACCAAATGCACGTTTTTTCGATAAGAGAGCTTGATGCCAAACTCTATCAAATGCTTTTGAAATATCAAGTGCAATAATCTTAAATGAAATGGGCTTGTTTGCCTCCATCAATTTTGAAATGTCAAAAATGCTGCACGCAAAAGTTAAAAGCTATTGAACTCTTGCAGCTGCAGCTCCATTTCGTTGTGTTCGCAACATTGAAGTTATGTGTATTCAATATTTTGACAGCTAGTCCGGCTGCAGCTCCAGTTGCAGTTCCGTCTCCATTGTGTTCAGGCAGTAAAACCCGATGTATGGGTCAACTAACGGGATTCTCGAGCTACACAAGAAATATATTTCTCAACGACCGTGACCCATGAAACCCAAGAACAAATTTCTGTATTTCGAATTTTACGAGGAAACTAAATTGCGGAAGATTTCTGACGTTTTCTTTTAATTTCTACTGATTTTTACTGCCTTTAACTTCCCTTTGACAGTTTTTTACTTGCTTTATATGGCAACCCCATTAGCACAAGAACGCGCCGTTTAGATATCATAACTTTTAAATCACTAGTTTTCGGTTACAATCCTCGTCGCCATGTAGTGGTTTTTTTCAAAAATCCTTATTTTTGAAGTCAGTGGATTGCTTAGGTTCTTGCTCGATGAACAATGGACGCACATACACAAGAAAACACAAACCCAAGGACGGTAAGACGTCGCGTCACGAAACTAATACGTGCCTTAAACCCAACAATAGTTGAAGTCATGATTCTTCTTCCTACAAGCATTCCATCGCTGAATCGCCATAAAAGAAATTTACAAATGCATGTAAAGTTTAATATCAGTTTGGCATTTATACACAATTATATACAATCTATGCTTTAAACTTGAAAATGACTAGACCAAATTTGATACTTCCTTCTGGGGGTTCGCTCGTAAATGCTACGCAAAGGTTTATAAAAAAATTAAAGTCGGAAAATTCTCAACAGGTGGTGCTGTAGGCTCACATTTCGTTTTTCATTTCAATTCAATTACCGTTCAACAGGTGGCGCTATTGGTATTTAGGAAATGACTTATGATATTCTTTTTCAAAAATTTAATATTTGTAGGGTGAAACGGGGTAAAAATAAAAAAATTTCTGTTCTTATTTTTATTTATTGTACTATTCATACTCAGAATATGCCAGTTTATTAGACTTGACCATTCTTTATTCCGTCAATTTCATTGAATTTTTGAACAACAACAACCCAAAGGTGCTACCACCAATTGTTTACGAATTAATTTATAATTCGTTTATGTGGCTAGAGATATAGCTATTTCAAGGGGTGTTCAAAAATTCAAAAAAATGTCTGATTAAATAAATTCTTTTTTGTGTAGAAGGTTTTTCTTAGGAAATAGCTTTAGGGATATTCTTTTTAAAATTTTTTTCTCTGTAAGGTGAAGTGGGGTAAAAATAAAAATATTATGCGATTTAAGAAATTCTTTTGGTGCTTGAAAGGTTGTTTTTTAGTGGATGCGGCTTTAGGGATTTTTTTCACAAAAATTGGCATTTATAGGGTGAATTGGGGTAAAAACCCAAAGTAGCATCTGATTTCAAAAATTCTTTTTGTTTTTGAAAGGTTATTTAAAAAACTTTGCTATTTATAAAGTGAAATGGGATAAAATCAAAAAAGTGGTTTTTAAATACAAAAATCCTATTTGTTTAGCAAAAGTTATATAGGTTGGACTTTTGAGGATCGTGTTTTTACATTTTTAGCCATTCATAACTTAAAGTAGGTTGTATTATTTATATATACTTTCTTTTGTAATTTGTATGCGAAGCTTAGGTTTGTCTACCCGTGTCCCGTGTAAAGCCGGGCGGGCCAGCAAGAACTTTCATATATATTCCATTTAAATATTTCTAATGACAAAAATGACACAAAAAGTCGAAGATGACACAATGACGGCGAGAGATGCCAAATAAAAATAAAAATATAATCAACTGAAGTTCAACCACGAGATCTTGTCCACTTTTTATTTCAGCATAGCTAACTTCATCTTTTATTTTTTAACGTTTACATTCACTACCCTTAAAGAAGTATAAATTAAAAAAAAAAGATTACGAGTTGGCAATAAATTGCAATTTACTGTCAAAATGAACTTAATTTCAAAAATCAATTCTTCAAAAGTCATTTTTTGTACATAAATATCTAATTTGACTTTCATATAATCAAAAGAACTTATAACGTCAAATAAATCATTTGATACATTTTATTAATTTTCTGAAAAGCTTAAATCTGCATAAAATCTTCTAAACTATGAAACAATTGACTGATGCTCATCTAATAGAACTATCAGCCATTCGGAAGATGGGACGAACTTTTCAACTACCTTCAGATCGATCAGGAAATCACAATTATTGATCTAAGCGACTTAACTGGTTGGTATTGATATGATTCCAATAATGAATATACAATCGAATCTACTTATGTATTAAGCTATATATAACATCATGATCAATTTTCAGTTCCATTCTCCGATATCTTTGAAATTGCACAAGCCACCGTGAACAGCGTGAACACCTTGGACGCTATATTAGATATAATGTTGTTCATTAAGTTTTTATTAATTATCGCATTGATGATCTATTGTGGATTTTTGTCACTGTCGTACTTACGGCTTATTGTATATATAGTATACTCACCTGGCCATTCTACAAAATTCAAAAGAACACCAATCGTTTAAATTGTATCTCTGAAACTTGCAATTAAATTAGACAATATCCGCAATTATTAGTCAGTGTCAATCTCGTCTCGTCTATATATTCTCGTCGATCTTGATTGGATTGCTTACCTCATCTTGACAGGTCCAATCTATTTGTACAAGCTTTGTATACTCCTGTAATCTATCACAATGTCAAATTAATAAAAATAAAATTAAAAAAAAAAATCAGGTATACTGCAACTCTATGTTAAGACTCGGCAGCTTCCCGGGTCTTGTGATTATTTGATAATCAGATTATCAAAATTAAATTCGCTAGCTTGATCGATAAATTATTGACAATGAGTGGGCATTTGGTCTAATTATCCGTGAAAATATTGTCAAAAGGTGTGGTGCCAATTATTATTGTTCATTTATGTGCTGTGTCCTTGACTTTATACAACGAACTATCAACTGTTCCAGCTCTGTGTAATCAATGTCAATGGCATCAAGACATATCAAACTTGATGCCTGGGATGCTGCCATGCTACCTTGAGAAAACAACTTTTGCACCAACTGAATTTGCATTTGCACGCTACAACTTAAATTTTAATTAGCAACTTAGTGCCTACTCGTAGATGTAATGAGTAGCTTATTGCATTTTGATTACGATTGTGGGCATTTTTAATTGTAAGCAAGTGCGATAGATAATAATCTTTGTGATTAAAGTAGTAGGTGGCTTATACCAGTTAAGCTAGAGGTTCATTTTGAATTTTAATTGCAAAAGACAACATAATTAAGATTTGTCATAAAATTATACTCAGGAAGGAAGAGGCGAGCGGGAGAAGTGATAGAAACGCCGTCGCCGGCTGTGCCGGTTTCTTCTTATGGCTATAAAACATCTGCTTGGGTAGTTCATAATTTGTAGGCATTTATGGAATTATGATTTTATCATCAGTTGAGCTGAATTTTATATTTTCTGGATATAATTTATAAGAAGTGGAAAATTTTCAACAGAACAAAATGGAATTGTTCAATTAGAATTATTAAGGTATAACTGATGAGTGATGAGTCTCATCGTGTTTACATTAGGAACTTTTTGAGAAGCCTGAAAATACATTGAAATAACAACAGTGCCTCGATATATTTCACAATGGGACAACAAGAAATATGAGACTCATGATTCTGTGGTTCTTATGTTTTCTCCGCCTGCACCTCTCTTGTTCAAAAACTGCCGTGATACCGGACTTAATCTTCCTAATCTAATTTCCTAGGGACTTTTCATAGCATTTATTATTTAGTGTCTTAGCTTTAAAAAAAAATAGGGAATTGAATTGGCTTCCAAATACCTCACTTCTGATCATAGTCCCGTATTTCCTTTTCTGCATAATTTTAAGAATCTATGGAACCTTAGGACTGGTTCACACTTAGCCATGATAAGGAATCAAAGTTTTGCCAGGAAGACAGAAATCCATAATGAATATTTAATCTCCGATATCGTCACAAGTAGCACAAAATTGTAAAATTTCGGTATTAAAATTCTTAATTCATACTTTATTCAATCTTAAATTGGTATAACACTTTATGGCTTCTTTATTCATTCTTTATTTCTTCTTAATTAGGTATTTTCTTTAAGAACTTAAATTGGTATGTTAACTTCTACTTGAAGCATTCTTAAATACTTCTTAAATTGGCATTTCTTAAATCAGTGTTTTTTTATTTCTTTAATACTTCTTTAATCCTTCTAAAAATAATTTTTTTTTAAGGAATTAAATCGGCTAACCTAATTCTTTTGCACAATTGAAAATCGAAAACGGTTTCAACTAGCTCTTAATTTAAACAAGCATTGAAATACATCAGATTGGCTGAGTAGGTAGCGCACAGGAACTCGTGTTCGAATCCCGGTGGAAGCACAGGTAAATAAAAAAAAATGACTTCAACTACAGTGTAAAATAATAATATCATTACAGTAAAAGGCAGAAATAGTTAAAATAGAAAATAAAAGTACAAAAATGAAAGAAACAAATACGTAATAATACAAAATAAATAAAAATTGAACCAAAAAATAAATACATTTTATTTTGTTTCATAAGAAATGCTATACCTCTTAAAGAAGGAGTAAAGAAGTATTTAAGAAGGGTTTTGAGGGGAAAGAAAATTTAATACCTATTTAAGAAGGTGTAATGAAGTATTTAAGACAAATGTAATTCCGAATTAAGAAGATTTTAAGAATCAATTTAGCTTCTTAATTCCTTCTATCGGACCGCTCACTTGCGCCTTTTATCTACTTAATACGAATTAAAATCAGTTTTAAAGAAGAATGCAGGCACCGCTTTAGAATTTTTGAATTCTTCTATAAGTAATTCTGTGCTACTTGTGGTCAGACTAAAATTTTTCTGAAGTTATACATTTGACTGCATCTGCCGGCCAATGCGATTTAAAACTGTCAGTTCCCTGATTTAAGTCCGTATAAAACTGGCTCTACAGTCTACACCACAAGATGTTCGTTGTCGTGCATAAATCTTCACAGTCGAGAAACGATGAAAATTGAAACAAATCGTATGTGGTTTTATTCCATTTTTTCAACATTTCTCAACCAATTTTAACCATGCGAGAGTTACAGAACGTAGGCACAGGATTAAATACAAAATCAGAAGGATTTGAAAGATAAGCGACGGTGTCGTTCTGTCGTTCAGAAATGTCGAGGACTCCGTGACCGCAACCATACAATCGCTGCATGTCGCTTGTCACCCACTACGTGTTTTTTTTTAAATCCCAATTTAAAGTAGAGTAAAATAGGTTTTAACTGATTAAGGTCCAGTTTAGCGCGAGATAAAAGTTAAACCCCAATTAACTCATAAAATTTGGTGTGTTAAATCAGGATTAAGTGAACAGATGCTTTTGATGTTTTATCAACCGTTCCGTTTTTTCAGTCGTTCCGCATGCACCCTTCACCGAAAAACTGCTTCTTGAGATAACTGTAGAGTTAGCTAACTCTGGACTTAACTCACCACTAAAAAATTGAGCCTAAGTGTTGGGAAACAATATTATAACTGGACGGTGCTACAGTATTGAATAATTTTTAATCAATAGATTGATACTTCAAATATAAGAATGTCACGTGTAAATTAAAATTTCTAAAAAAATCTACAAATCCATATCTTAGAAATTATTGTTGTTTCAGGATTAGTTTTTGTTGGTTCAGGTAGAATTTAGTCAGCGAAGTGACTGGCAAGTGCAAAACGAATAGATTTATATCTTTAGTTCAAACTGGCTGATCTTCAAGGTTAAAGCTTTTAATTTAAAATCAAATATGAGCCTTAATTACTGTCGTCAAGTTCAGCAAGAAGTACTGAAGTTTAGGAGATCTTCATGTGAGAGATTAAGTTAATAATTTGTGTATCATGCCAAAGAAGTATAACATCAAACACTCATATTGGGTACACACAATGTTTTCTTATATCGTTTTCCGTTTGTTTTCTGAAAACTTCACTTAGCTTGAAAGTTCAAACTAGGCTTAGTGTATGTTTTTTTAGAAAAGAACTTTGGCTGAGACTCGATCCATAGACCTTTGGCGTAAAATCAAGACACGGGTTACTACAAAATCTTTTATAAAAGGGACAAATTAAAGAGTAAAGTTAAGTGAATTTCAATGGGCATATAGAATTACAACTTACACTCCCAAAAATGCATGTTTTTTTTCCTACCACATCATTATACCTAAACATTTGCAATAAATTAGTAAATTATAAATCTCCCATTTCTAGTTCAATCTGAGACGAAGCAATCCCTCATGTCTATTTTCAATCCATTTAGTTTCAATTTTCCACAACATCATCAACATCGATTGAAATATGTTCCAAGAAAATTGCCCCAACAAATGGGGGTGCCAACGGCGGTGGCACGGTGGGTCAGATATGGTGGCTGCTATACGTTTCACTGCATGTATACATATCTCGTGCACTAAGTAAATTAATCCATTGATCGATGATCGCAGCATGGTACCCATGCATAATTGATCGCCATTAAACTTCTATAACTCCTTTATATGTTGCATTGACCAGCAAATCGTTGAACTGCACAAAATTAATTTGTAAAATCGACAGACTCTACGTAGTTTAAACCAACAAAAAAAATTCAAATTATTTCGCTGCCTCATGCTCTTATATAATAAAAAAAAAAAATTGGTTTATATTTAATTAAACAATCATGTTGGCTTTTATAAAATGCATTCCGGTCTCGATTTCCTCTAACGGTGAACATTCTGAAAACCACCTCCGGCCATATACACTCTGATGATTGATAATCATCACATCTTCTCGGAACGCCAAATAAGCTTGCAGCTTGATGGGTTTGCGCCCTGGAGATTGATATCAGTCAGAGAATCCGACTGACATAGTTAATCATAATTCTTGACGTTGTCAATCCTTCAGAAATCAAAAGTGAGAACCAAGTCCGTTCACTTTCAAATCGGGTTAAATTTTATTGAAGAATAAAAACAAATAGAAAAAGAGGCTACACACAGATGCGGATAGCCTTGGCAGCTTAGATAATATGTGCTAGATACACTTTTTCGGATGAAGATGCAAAACGCAGTTGCACGCTCAAGTAGGTAAGTGTGGTGGTCGGTCTTGGTGATGTTGATGGTGTATGGAGAGTGCTGATGCTGAAGCTCGCAGTATGGCCTTGAAGCGTATCGAACCGCATTCGAATGTTTTCCACGGATGTTATTGATGATGAGCGTTATTGGTTTGTCCTTCTGGTTCGAAGTGGTTTCTTGATTTTTTTTTTTGGCTTTTGGGTATCCCAGTGGCAACAGCAACAACATGATACCAAAGTGTTAACTCTTCGAAGACTTGGTGATGGTAAATAAGGCTAATTTATTTAATTACAACACAAACTGTTGTTTCAGTTCGTGAGAAAGTTTTTTTTTTGAAATTTTCAGCCGATTAATTGGATTAATGCCCATTATGGTTGAATGACATTTTAATTGATGTTGTGTTGGATATGATTGATGGTTGATGTTTTTGCCCTTCGAAAGGCCAATCGATGAAGGGTTAAGATTGAAAACAAAAACAATATGAAGAAAAGTGATGATTAGCAACCGTTACGGTAGTTAAGATGGAATTTATATGGTCAAGGTCAAAGGTGTCTATAATTTGATAATAAGAGGGAAGGGGCTCATGAGAAGTGATGGAGACTTCTTGTTTTGTATCGGATTTTTCAATAAGAGTGCTACAAAAGTTTTCCTAAAAAAAACAAAAACGGTTTTGGATATCAATGAAATTCTTTATTCCTGTAAAATTACGTTTGATGCCATTATGTATGAAATTCGATTTCTTTTGCGTGGCCACCACGGGCACGCTTGCAGACGCTGAACCCAATTTTCCACGGTTTTCAAGCATAAATCGGCCGATACTGCTGCAATTTCACGTTCGATATTCGTACGAAGTTCATCAATCGTCGCTGGCTTGTTGGCATAGACCATAGACTTGACGTAGCCCTACAGGAAATAGTCTATCGGCGTCAAATCGCACGACCGAGGCGGCCAAGCGACTGGACCATTTCGTGAGATAACACGTTCTCCAAACTTGGTTTCTAATAAATTGATTGTGACATTCGCTGTGTGGCTTGTCGCGCCATCCTGTTGGAACCACATGTCCACGGTAGCGATCCCTATTCACAGTAACGTGCCGGTCTTGATCATCACGGAAGAAGTACGGCCCAATGACGCCGCCGGCCAATAAACCACACCAAACCGTAATTTTTTCGGGATGCAATGATGACTCATGGAGTACGTGTGGATTGCTGCCTGACCAATACCGCATATTTTATTTATTGACGAAGCCATTCAGCCAGAAATGAGCCTCATCGCTGAATAGATTTTTCGATGAAAATCCGAATCATTTATAAGTTGTTGCTCAGCCCAATTTACGAAATTACGACGCTTCTGGTGGTCAAGCGGGTTCAGTTCTTACGTCAATTTAATCTTGTAAGGATGTAGGCCAAGATCTTTTCGCTAAATTCACCACAACGACGTCACAGAGATGCCCAACGCTTGAGATCGACGTGTGAGAGACACATTTGGGCTTTCTGCAACTAAAGCTTCAGCGGCAGCAATATTCCCGACACTACGGGCATTTCTTTGTCTCACTGGCACGGTAACATTTTGTACTGTGCCTGTGGATTCAAATTTTTCCCCTAGACGCTCAATTGTTGATCTGCTGGGACGATTATGACGACCATAAATTGAACGTAGCACTCTTAACGTTGAGGCCACTGACTCCGAATTTCGGTAGTAAATTTTAATAATTTTGACTCGTTGTTGGCTCATATATCTTTTCATCATAAAATGGCAAATTTTACTGAAGAGAAATGTCAAAAGAGCGGCAAGAAATATGGCGTCGTTTGCTGTCCCTGTTGCTCTACTTTAGTAGCGTCCCTGTTGAAAAACCCTTTATTTACCTCTGATCTTTTAATGTCCAAAGCTGCCAATGTCAAAGATCATATAATGTATAAGCATTTATGTATACAGAATAAATTGGTATGAATTGGCAGTTTTTAGGAAGTAAAATATCAGACCTATTATCTTCATGTATAGTAATTTTGGTCTTGTTCTTTTGAATTTAACTAATTCTTTTAACTTATTTCAAAATAAATAAAATAAAATTTTTGTATGACTAAAATTTAAATCCACGGTTTTAAAAAATCAAATGATAAGAAATTAAAATACACACTCATTCAAATGCACCTCACCAACATATGTTTATGCACCTGAAATTTAAATAAACGATATTTAAAGATTTGTGAACTAGCTGTTTTAATCTTCTCATTTAACAACCAGTTACCTCAAGCTGAAGCATGCCACATAAATAACTATGATCTTTACTATTTGCAGAGAGTATACACCTCTCTCATTATGAAATCCAATCAATCAAAAATCCATTTGTTAATTTCAATTGAGTAACAACAACAACCCTCCAATTACATCAATTACTGAATTAGCATTTTCTACAAAACAACCAAAATTCAAAATTAAAAAAAATTGTATTAATACCTAACCATGGCTATGTACTTAGGCAATTACCAACGATTCACCATAAATTCCGAAACAGTCAAAGATAAAAATAAATTAAATTGCATTTCATCGTTTGGTATCCAACATCGGTTTGCAATGGCTGCTCCCAAAAATAGCCTGAATTGCTGGTAGTCATAATTTAGATTTTGTTGAAAGGTTCTTTTGGTAGCTAGGTATACCCTTGACGTTATGCCAAGTTGATCCAGCTGCACTGACAACAATATCTGATTAACTTTATAACAATTTAAATAACTAAGTTCAACAGGGCCAACCTTTCACTATAATAACTCATCGATTTTGTTAATATTTATCGGACTTTGAGAAAATTAAAAAAAAAAAACTTGTCGTCGCCATCTGTAGATTAACTTGTCTCAAGAGCAAGATCACATATTTATATATTTTTCATTATTTTGTTGCTCGTAGTTAATATCCACTTTTTCCTGCGTTCTAGAGGCATTTTATTTAATTTAATTTGATGAATTGGTGGAAAACTTCTCAATGTGGCTCGTGTTAAAAGCATTTTTCACATCATTAAGCTGAACACTTGGACTTATTCGCGCGTCGCTAATGATGTAAATGCATGATTATTATATTATTATTGACGATTGAGTGATGTCTTTTTTTTTGTCGCGTGTCTGAAATTTACAATTATGGATTTGCAGTGTCAAGCCTTGACTTCAATAACATAAGGTTAATGTTAAGTGCAATTCGGTACCAATTAGGTGAAGTTAAAAAAATAAGAAAAGTCTTTTGCCGAGCTCTTTTGTTTCTTTATGAATAATGTTGGGATACTTTGAATAATTGTATAAATGACTTTTAAACGTTAACCAAAACCTATTCAGAAGATTAATATATGCATATTCTTTTCAAAAATAAAGTTCACCACCACCGAATGTATTGTATTTAAATGTGCGATTGAATTGTTAAGATATTATTGTGTTTTTTTTTCATTTAAATTTTGCTTGGCTCATTATGTTGTGTTTGAGTTTAAATTTAAACTTTTCGTTTATTTAATTGTTTGCTTAATGAGAATTGTTTGTATATTCAAAGCTTCCGGCTGTGATTTTCGATATTAATCATAAATTTATGCAGGAAACATTGTGTGTGATGAATGCAAGTGTGTATAATAATTGACACATAAAATTTAATGAGATAATTAGTTAAGGTTTTGTGGTTTAAGTCAATGTTCGATTGTTTTTTTTTTTTTGCGAAAGATTTAAATTTGTTTGGATTTTGTATTTAAACTGATGTGAAATGGCTGGGAATGAGTTGAACTATTTTAAACAGATAATATGATAAATATTCAATTTTGCTTAAAATAATTATGGAATTATCTTAAATGGATTAATTTGGCTTAACATAACAGCTTGATTCTATACGGAAAAAGATAAATGCAAATTTGCATTAAAATTGGAAAAATTGCAGCCAATTATATCTTCGATTTAAAAGAAAACAATACATCAATTAAAATTTTCGAGGTAATAAAACGCTAATACGTGCATACAATACAAAATATCAGGAAATCACAAAGCTGACTAGATAGCTCAATGTTTAGAACTAACACAGAAGTTTCAATAGATTAATAGAAATTCCAAGTTGTATTTAATTGCCCTTTGTCTTTGTTGAAAATATGATTTTTTGAGTTCTTCCAAAGTGACGATTTGGTGTATGTCATATTCCTTTACGAATAAACGGATCACTGAACAAATTTAATCAACATTTCTATTTTTTTTTTGTACGGACAGATTTGTATTCTTAAATAAAGAGTTAAAAAAAAAATGTTTTATTAGAAAATAATTCATAAACCCATATTTCATAAAATATCAACAAAATAATAATATAATACTAAGGTGTACGAGGGTCAGTTTCCACCCTATTTGAAACAAAATTTGAATTAAAAACATTTAAAAACAACTGTTACATATTTCAAGTGTTTTTCTTACACCAGCAGTTTTCATTTTGCTACTAACCGGCAATGGTATAGATTTATTAGCCCTAGTTAGCCCTGGGACATTGTAAACACTGTACAAAGCAACAATTAAATATTAAACACAGATGTATTAGTTAAGTTTGCCACTTCATGATTGAAATCCTGGATATGCCCTTGATATAATCTAAACAGAAATGTAACTCCCCAAATAAGTATATGAAAAAATCCCAATTTACGGAAAATGTATTTTTGTTTTTATTTACGTATAACAGAAACTTTATGTTACAACCTAAAATTTTTTGTAAAATTGTTTAACGTATGCATTGTGAAATGCGAATTCAGCCACGCAGGTTCTCTGCCAGTTATGGGTAAACTGTAAATGTTTTGCTTAAGGCACGCAAATTGCCTAACAGTTTTTTTTGCAAAAAAAGTAAAATTGGCACATGAATGCTTCCAATAAGAAGGATATGATTAGACTTTGTAGCCTCCGACGTGGTTTTATTTATCTATGAAACTTGATATTGCGATGATAAGGAAGGCAATCAAAAAGCAGGTCTCATAATTCTGTCTGTCGGTCTATCTATTCAACTGCAGACCTGATGGGTCAAATTTTTTTTAAAATTGGTAAAGGGTGTTTTTTTTAGAGGTATATATCTTTAAGTTGGCAACACTATTTTAACTGGTGGCCATTTTGTCAACTGTCCAGTGATTTATTTTTAGTTTGGTTTGGCATTTCAACATGAATAGACTGACGCCTGAACAACCCTTCCAATTTGATCCCAATTTTCAAAAGCGAATTTTTTTAGCGATGAAGCTCACTTTTGTTTGAATGGATACGTCAATAAACAAAACTTCCGTATTTGGATTGAAAAAAAGTTTAACAGACAGAACTGTCTTTTTTTCTTCGCCAAGTCGGGTCGTTACAAAGGCCTTTCATGAGTAGTTTCAGTGACAGATAGGAATTTTTTGCTGAAGTTTACTCCAATTTAATATTTTTGGTATAAAATTATAAGGGACTCTAGCTAGGGGAGGCCAATCATAATTATTTTAATTTTTAGTATTTATTGATAAAGAGATTTATAAAAGATTTCCCATTGTTTCGTTCCTCTGAGTTTCTCTTAAAATAGCTTTTTTATAGAATGTGTATATGTATGAATTCAAATGACAAGGGTTTCCTGAACCATTTGGCCCTATTCAGCTCCTATCTTCCAGATGCTCACTGGACAAATTATCCGAGAGATAGGATCACTTTTACCTTATGTTTTATAACACTGCTTTCAAAAAGCTTGCATTTTGTTAAACTTTTCTCAAAGTAGTTAGGTGAAAGTGATGGGTTAGTTTTTACCTATCGATAATCTTAAAAAATTTTGTTTGCTTTAAACAACCATGAAAAAAATCTTGCTAAGCTTGGTATCTCAATCTCGAAAATTTATTTTTTAAGAAATAATTAAAACATCATTGAGAACTTATTTATATGTAAATTATTTCTTAGAACTTTTTTTTCGATCAAAACAAAAATGTAAACCTCAAAAATGTATTTTTGTTGAAATTAAAATTATTTGAACTTATAAACGTTAAATTATAAATAACAGAGATAATTTTATTTTTAGTATTTATATACATTTTCTATATATACTTTTTTAAGAAATTTATATTGTTTTCACGTTCTCATAAACCAAACTGCGTCAAGTGGTATTACCAATACAAAACCAAATTACTTCCTTAGGTATAAAAATTTCATCATTCCTTTTTAACTTTCATTTTCGTTTCTTTTCTTCTTTAAACCACAACAATGCATTACTCCAGGTCGATTTTTCGTTAATTCCATTAAAATTTATCAAAAGATTTCCGACAAAATGTGGGTGAAGTCGCATTTAATAGAGAGACTCTACTGCCACTCAGACTTAAATCAAAGATAAAATCCGACCCACCTATGTATGTCTGTTGGGATGTTCATATAAAATAAATACCACTAACATATATAGCCTGTTCCCAAAAGCACGTGTTGTCTCAAACACGTAATAAAACTGCACCCAACTCCAACATGCTGCAGCCATAACTTATTGCCATCGGCTTCGACTTCAACTTCAACTATTACAAAACTCTCAGGTCTCAGCTCGAGATACAAAGGACAAAAAAACCACAAGAAAACAACAAACGTATACGCATATTGCGTTACCCACTTCTTCACGCATCAGTCGTCCCCAGAGGCCCCAGAGCGTACCATAAACAAATATATCTAAATTATCTAATGTTCCTCTCGGTCTCGAGATTCGGTTCGCGAGAGTGACGAGAGTGTTTGGGGGCCTGAGGCTGTGTTTATCTTATCGCTCCCATCTAACACATGTCAGGGAATCGCAAAAGCTTGTACTCACTTCAAACTGTATGTCTGTCTGTGCGGCAGGCGACAGCCTTGGCGCTCAATTTTCATTGTTTGTCTGTGGATTGTGGAACATATCTGACATGTTGCTGCTGCCGGTAAAATTTTCCAATCTCTCGCCTGCTGAGAGGCTTTTTCTCAACCCTCTCTGTTCAAAGAGTATCTGGGCTGGGAGGCATGATGTGTGTGGGTTTTGACCAATTCATTTTTATTAGCGGAAAACTTACACCAAGCTGGACATTTACCACCGCGATAGGATATGTGTATCTTTAAGATACACTCGAAGACTTGCTTTGTTTTTTTTTTTCTCTTATTTGTATCTTCTAAGTATTTTTGTTTTGTTTTTATTTCATCTTTGCACTGCGTCTTTCTTGCTGATCGGTGATCATACAGCGTGGATCAACTCAGAAGTCAGAAGCAACTGCTTAAGGTTGGCGTTTGGGGCGTCCAACATTTTAGTTTGGCTCGTGTCGCCATCGTGTATTGTCGCGTTGACCGTTGGGAAATATTATTTTAATTTGATTCCTTCCTTTTAATAAAACCAACCCTCTGGTAAGGAAGTTAAACAAAAATAACAGAGTGTTGATAAAATAGACAAATAGATTGATATTAAATGATAATTGCAACATTCAATCGTGTCGTGAACTTTTTTATAAGAATTTATTTTCCGTTTAATTCAATGAAATATTGAAATTATTTTTGTCGGTTACAATCGCAACGTTTAGTTGAAAAGTACTTGCGTAACACAAAAACACCTTTGTCACCTATCACCCTGTGAATTGTTTTTTTTTTTTTTTTCTTTACGATCATTTACGACCGCAGTGACTGAGGCGCATCAATAAGAAAGCGAAGCTAATTGTGTCAAAAGGTCTTTTCGGTCGCTCATTATCTACTTTTCGCTTTTTTTCGGCTAAGGGTAATTACGCGTGGTGCTTTTTTATTTGTTAATTGTGAGTAAAAGGTTTTGATGCTCATTACAAAGTAAAGACATTAAGTTAATGCGGTTGTAAGACGATTTATTCTTCATCTAATATCGTAAAAAAAAACTAGAAAGAAGGGAGTTGATTTCAAGGCAAAAGGATGGAAGTATTTAAAAGGAATATTAAGGTTTGCTTTCTGTTGTAGCTAAATTGGTATCACTTTTTTTAAATAAAGGTTTAAAAAATTGGATTTTAACTGATAAGAAGAACGTCAAATCAAAGCCTGCTAACCAAAACTTCAGCTTAGGTGATTCATCGATAAAAGTCTTAATTTTATTTAACATTTGAAAACATTTCCAAAATAAAATGACGATTGAACTTGTAGGATAAGGCTGTAATGTCACTTACATTTTTAACAAAAATGATCAAAAATAATTTAAAAAAATTACCTGCTTGTTTGATTTTTTTTGTAATAATATTAATACAATTAGATTTTATTCACATTAGTTTAAAATGTTAAAAATACTTGTGTACAAACTTTGCACAAAATTAGTTGTCGCATTAACGAGATACACATGTATTGTGAAAAAAAAACTAAACAAAACTTCAAACCCTTAATATTTGTGATGCGTCCAAAAACCTTTTATGAATTTTAACTACCATTTCTTTGGACGGTAGGAGTACGAAGCTTAATCAAAGTTACTAAAGCCGTTTTCAAAAAATTCAAAATCGTTGTATGAAAGCTACCTATTCTAGATTAGCGAACACAAAAAGATTCCAATTTTTCTTCCAAAGAAACAAATACTCGGTATCCTTCCACTCGTTTAAGCTCTGGCTTAAATTTCATTGGACACATGCATGCACACAGTACAGAATGATAGAAGGTATAACAAAACAACCTTTGGAATTCCCCATCATCATAACGTTCAGTTTGATTAAAACCTCGAAAATTTCTGTTTGAACAAAACTAATACTTGCCCTCTATTGGCTCTTTGACACTATTCTTTCTCAATAATCATCATTTTGACGTTTGAACGGCAGCTCTTTCATTTATCTGGTAAATAATGCAAGATATCCTTTAATCGTTCTTAGAAATTAAAAAACAAGGTCTAAAATATAAAATTATGGAAAAATATCATCTTCAAGTTCGCACTTCAGCTCTTTTGTTTTTTTCCATAATAGATAACTAGACTAAACTTAAAAATCCTTTGTGGCGATTTATTAGAGGTAATTTTAAATAACGAAGATGTATTTTTAAGAAATACTAATCTTCTAGATTTGAATTAAATTTGTGAATCAAAAAATAAAGTCTGATTTTTGTTCCAAAAAAAAATGTTTAATTTGGTCGACTAGGCAAATCAACCCGAACTTAGAATTATAATTATAGAATTTTTGTAAATAGGTAGGTAAATAACTGAAAAATATAATTTTGTACTTAAAATAATTTCGGCAGCTTTTGTTCGAAACTACAACTAAATAGTTATACCTCAGAAGAATACAATCGCACAACCTGTTTATTATATTATTCTCTCAAGAAACATTTCCTGAGTCTATAAGTTATCTCATGTAAAACTATTTAAATCCATTAAATCATCTAAACATTTCCGTAACTAAATGTAAACATATTTTCCTTGAAAACAACAACTTGATAAATTTTACACAAATACTATGCTTTCAAGTTATTCAACCAATATTTTGCATGAATATTCAAATTGATTGTTAATTATGTGCAAAATTTACTCAAACAATCAGATCAGTATTAACTAATTTGTATGTAAATTTCTTGAATTATTATCGAATTGGCTTAGCCATTTGTCATCTTAACAAATATTTCGCAGAAGACGTCTTCATTTTGATTTTTTTAAATCAATAAATCACATAAATTATATTGCCAAAAAAATTAATTTTTTTTTTTGTTGGACCAAGAGTTAAGTGAACTTTTTTGATTATGTGCTCTTGAAGAAAAAAAATAATAATAGCATAAATCAAATCAATCAATTATATTAGGTAATTCATAACCTTTATATTTTGTGCTTAAAATAATGATATTTTTTACACATAACCATTATAGTAATTTTAGATGTCTATTTACGTAAAATAGAAAAAAAGAAATATAACATAGTTAGATAAATGGAAAAATAAAAAAAGAAGAAGAAACTTCAAAGAGACTTTACAACTAGTTTGTACAAGTCAAACTGATTCTAAATTACGAGACTCACCTTTTTCGAGTTCCTTATCACCGATAATTATCGGGTTTGATTTTTTTTGTTGCTCTATGGGTCAAGTGTTCAAGTATTGGTTTTGAGTTAGAACAAACATTTCAAGTTGTAATCAAAACTAAAACTGTCAGGTTCCGTTATTTCAAAAGCTAAATACAAATTAAAATAAATTAAAAACAGTGTCAAGTATGAAGAAAATCACTTCAGCGGCTTAAGTCTAAAATTCAAGGTTCAGTCACACATATGCAATATGCAGGCAGATAAACAGATTTGAAGGATCCTCTTTTTCGTGTCTTCTAACATCGTCATGTCGGGTTTGATGATAATACCGACTTTGATTTTTTTTTTAACGAATCCAAAACTAACTTTTTACTGCCTACTCATATAATATTTGTATACTCTGGCAACTAAAAATCAAAAGAAGTCGTCATTTCATAAATAAACCAACATAACATGTTCAATGCTAAACCACACTTTATAGCCCTGAACCACAAAACCAAGTTCTTCGTGCTTTTTTATTTTTAAAATTAATTAAAATCCTCAGTGGGACTTTTGATGAAATTTGCATATTGGTAGGTCAGTAACAAGACTTAAAAGGTAATTTTACATGCTCATGTTTGATAGCTCTTGTTCAGTGGTCTTGAAGAAACGTTTACGCATTTACATAGCAAAAGAAACATAGACATATTAATGAAGTATGACCACGAGGCATGATGACAAGAAGGTACTTTTGTAAGTCTCCTCGGTCTTATTAAAATCGTTCAATTCAATTTTATTGTTTAAGATGCATTTTTAATATTTGCTACCGAGACCACATCTAAATCACCAAAACTCTTAATACATTTGCGTCAAAAAAAGCAACGGATGTTTTAGAAGTTTAAAAATAAATATGCAACATAAATACACAAAACTCGTGCAAAATTTGTATGCGTAGATGATTTATAAAATTTGGGAGAATTAAAAGCGAACAAAATCCAAAGCTGGATCTGAAGCGCTCCAAGAGTTTAATATCTCTACGTAGACTCTACATCCGTACTGTTTAATAGGCAAGCACGCAACAAGGCTTGGAGAATGTCAAACTTGTTTGCTCTATCCCCACGACATAAACTCCAACTCGGAGATTGCTACTAAAGGGTCCGCCAAATAACTTCTTTTTTTTTTGAAAATGGCGCAAAACATCGAGTGAAGCTTGGGCTGTGTGGCACGTAGCGCCGTCCTGTTGAAACCAAGTGTTGCCAATATCCTCCCCTTCAATTTTTGTGAACAAAAATTTGTTCAACATGGCCCGATAACGATCGCCATTGACTGTAACGGCCACTCCTTGCTCATTTTCGAAAAATTACCCAATTATGCCTCTGGACCAAAATCCGCACCAAACAGTGACTCGTTTTGGGTGTATCGGCGGGTTTTCTGTGCCCCAAATGCGACAAGTTTGCTTGTTTACTACCCGCCAAGATCAAAATGAGCTTCATCTGAAAAGATGATTTTTTTTGGCAAAATCGGCATCTTCTCTAAGTCGATCGCAGGCCCACTTAGCGAAGCGTATACACAACCATATTCGTTCAGCGGAAGGAAAAAGCTAATTATCTGTCAAATCAGACATGAGTTAAGTGTTACCATTCACGAAATAAGCACTAGTTGAAAAAAAAAAAACGTTAGATGGCGGACCCTTTACAATGATCCTATAGTGATCTGGCAAATGTTTACAAAAGTAATCTCGTACGGGAGAAAAGTTCCTAGATTCTTGTGGTATCACAATGGACCAACTCATGGTCTAAGTGTGTCAATCATTCTTAACCTTACCTTATACGCGAATAATTTAATTTTGTAATCTACAAACTTTAAAATGTCCAATTTAGTAGGTACTTCAAATTCAATTTTAAAAACTTTGTAAAAAATTGAGAATTTTTAAAACTACAATGTACACATTTTTATTTTAAAGTTACTTTTTTGAAGTTCTAAAAAATCTCTTCATAAAATTTTTAAAAAACAAAAATTGAATTTACTTTTTAAACATTTTATAAAAAAAATTGAAAAATGTACTCAAATTTATTCCAGTAATTTTAAAACATCGCGCAAAATGCTTCGATTTAAAAATTAAACTTACGTTTTAAAAAAAAAAAATAATTATGTATATTATATATTCGAAATTCAAGTTTTTCGTAAATGAAATTAATTTTTCCATGGTGATTTTGACAAACCTTTTAGGTGCAGCTGTTTGCAAACAAACAACATTTTGTGTAAGAAAAAAATCTCTTTTAAAACTAAGATATCACACGTGTATTTTTCCAGCCCATTTAGGGCCTTTAGAATGCTAAAAAATTAGATTTAAACCTTCTTGGTTATAAAGTACGACATGTGCAATTTTTTTTAAGAGCCCATCTTCTGCCACACCGACATTTTGTATTTGAAGTTTCTGGCTTTTTAATTGTGTGTATTTTTCATAAAGCGTAACAAGGCACGCCGGGGGGTATTCGCTTTTTTGCGTCTTAAACATAAACTATATTCCGCACCAAGTTTCAAACAGTTTCAGACCGCCAGATTTAGTCATTTTAAGCCCGAAGGCGTTCCACACATCAAAAATTGTGCTATTTCTAGCTAAAGCGAGCGCTCAAATGCGAGTGTAAAACATTTCCCCTCTTTACCAGTTTTAGTCCGAAAAATTTCTTGTGGCTATTTCTTGCTGATTGTCAAATGCCAGGTTGGGGTATGTCAGATGTCAGAATTTGTCTGTTGAATTCAAATAACAAGGTTGCCCAATATTATTTTTAATTTTAGTTTTGGTAGATGGGCATATTTTTTTTTATTTAATTAATCTTTTAATTGACCAAATAATTTTTTTTCAAATGTAAATCATTTAGCAAAACTGTTTCCTAGGAATAAAATATTAAATTAAATATTGCATATTTTTTTGTATATTTTAGTGTTTTTGAAGAAAAAAACACACTTAGCTTTATAATTTAATATATAATTAAAGAATTTTTGTTTTGTTTTTATATTATTAAACTTGGGATAAGTGTGTAGGTTTAATTTTTGTAAGCATTTACTTTCTTGAGTTGTGATTTTTGAAAATGTTGATCAAGATTAATCATTGATCTACGGCAACCCTATTCGAGTATGATTGTGACGTTTGGTCCGAATTAGTGCAAAGTAATGCTAAAACCGTTCCCGACATTTTGACAGTTTTCCTTGTCTCAGAGGGCCTTTCACCCCCACTCCTCAAAATTTGGCATTTAGCCAGATTTAGTGGGAAAAATCTCGGGAACAAACCTATAATTTACTGAAACAAACATGATTTCTGTTTGGTACGGCCAGCGATACAACGTTCACCAGGCTCCAATAGTATAATATACATCTTCTCTTCCCTTATTTGGAGGAGATTTTGTAAAAATAAATTTCATACAAAACAAATAAAAACCCTGACCATTTACAATTATTTCTTGGCATATTTTAAACTCTAGAAATTCATTCATTTGAATAAACAATTTTTATAGACCAAATAATAATTGTGAAAAATAAAGATAAAATAAGATGAGCTTTGGTTTTTAATCAACGAAACATCAATTTTTGTTCTTAAAAAATAAACTAATTCATCTCTAACTTTACTCTATGTTCTTGAAAAGCAGGCCACACACAGACTTAAACCGCATATTTTTCTTGCACCAAATCAAATATCCATCAATTAATCTAAGTTGATTAAAAATAATTTATATTTGTGTACATTTTTGAACATGAAATTCGAAACCACTCAAAAATGGGACTATACCATTTTAAGTTTAAAAAGAAGTCAAGATAAATAGTAATTAAATGTATCTCTGATTTGGAGTTTTAAGAGATCAAACTAGCTGACAGCTATATGTATCCAAAAAGGCAATTAATCTACCACCACAATATAATAGCAAACAACATCAAACTAAAAGTGAGTGTTTGCTGAATATATAAATTATTGTAAATTTTTTAATTAATTCCTATACGAGTTTGTCTTATTTTTAGGCAATAACCTCTGCTTAGAGAGAATTAGTCTAAAATAACTTTACGGATATATAATTCGAAGTCGAACTTCTCGACTTTGCCATATCTCTCATTCCTTTAACAAAGTTCTATAAATCCAACTGAAATGGATAACTAAAACTTATTTTTCATTGGTTTTGAAACATAAGCATCATTATCTGCTGGAAAAACACGAGTTGGTGATAAAATCTCAATCGCATGGCTGTCAATCAGGCAAAT
The DNA here is from genome assembly GCA_932273885.2 of Leucozona laternaria. NCBI lineage: Eukaryota > Metazoa > Arthropoda > Insecta > Diptera > Syrphidae > Leucozona > Leucozona laternaria. The sequence goes on along the minus strand of OW026367.1, from coordinate 127,745,104 downwards.
TTACAACCTCGTTCGGTGCACCTAAGGGGCTGCCATAAAACGACAACATTATGACACATAAGTGTCAACATTGGTAGCAGCTCGCTACATTGCATACTCTACTTGGATAGGTGGTGTGCATCGGTGCAGCAGCAGCAGAGACTATATACTATATGAATAGAAGTGTATTTGTGTGCGCATTAATGAGCTGATAGATGTTTAAGAAAAATGTGTAGAACGTGCGAGCGCATAGAACGAGACCGGCAAAGCAACCGGGATTTAGGACTTACGCCAACTGGTAAATTTAAAAAAAAAAAATTTAACAAAAAGGTAAGTATTTCAATTGGCCACCCAAATCCATATTGATGATTGCAAAATTGTAAATCTTAATGACATCGAGGAAAAACAAACAAAAAAAAATACTGAAACCTACAAACTTCACATTCGATATTCAATGGATGAATATTAAATCAATTTTACTGCTCGACTAATTGACGGGCAATTTGTTGGTAGTTGTTGTTGGTTGATTGAAACCAGCGAACGGTCAATGGCAGAACAGAATGTTAGACGAATTTATTGATCAAAATGAAGATCGTTATTTAATAATGGCTTCTCTCTATACAACTGATATTGAATTAAATCAATTAAATCAATACTGTATCTGATTTTTTTGTTTCTTCTCGATTTGAAAACATTGAATAAACACTTAGGTTTTTTTTTGTTTGTTCATAATTAAAACACTAGAAACTTAACAAGCCTGCTTAGAGGCGTGGCTTTTAAATTGCTTGTCTGAAGTTAAAGGTTTTTTTTTTTGTTGAGACAGACCTGAAGGCGAAAATAAAATTTCAAGATTAATTGAATATATAAAATATCAGGCGTACTGAACTTAATTAAGTAACTAGAAAGTTCTAATGGGTTCGTTTTGTTAAAAGGCTGGGAGTATAAAAAAAAAAAGTGATAAACCTCCCTATTGACGGTGTTTTGTTTTTTCATGTAAGCAATATTTTCTGTATAGGTATTATCTCAAACTATGAATTATAGTTGAATGTTATTTTCAAAATTAAAACCGGAAGTTATATTGAAATAAATAAGAGTAGTAGAGTTGTTTGTCTATGCCCAAGGTGCATATTGCATTTAAAATAAAAGCACGACTTGATTGCTGGAACTTGCTCATATGTAAGCTTATATGAAAGCTTTTACATAAAAATAAGGTAAGGTAAGGCTAAGGTTTATTAAAACTAGGACCTTGGTAACGCACAAATGTTAAAACAGTTAAAAACACTAAAAATTGTTCATCGTTACTCTTTTGATGGATTTCTGTACTTTTCCATTTTTGTTAAAAGTAGTCATCTCTTTAAGCCGCTGAATTAAACTTGAAAAATATGGGGAAAAGCACCATGAAGTTAGAGTGTCAGCCGAAACATACTGAACAATATTTGCTACACCAACCAAGTCAAACTCTGCTGGGTTCCTGGGCATAGCAATATAGAAGGGAATGACATAGCAGATGAACTGGCAAGGAAGGGGTCAGTATCAAATGGGAATAACAGTAGCCAAATAGATATGGGACCAGACGTTCCAATGGGAGTGATTAAAAAGAAGATAGACATAATTATGAAAGAGCAAATCAATAATTCCTGGATGTCCAGGAACGATTGTGTTATCTCTAGAAGCTTATGGCCTAGAATTAATGAAAAGAAAACTCAGTATGTTCTATCGCTGAGTAAAAAGAATATTAGAATCTTGATAGGTGTACTAACAGGACACTGTGCCATTGGGTGTATTAGCACCCGATTTCTGTAGGAGCTGTCAGGATGTCGAAGAAATTGAAACCATTAAACACCTGCTCTGCGATTGTCCAAACCTTCAAACAAGCCGCCTCCGATACTTTGGAAACAGATTTGTTGGAGAACTGGACGATCTAGCGCAGGTCTCAATGGCAAACATGCGGAAATATATAGACAGCACAGGTTGGTTCGTAAATGAACCGGTCTATGCAAGTCGTTAGTTGGAAGCATCTCTGCTTTATATATTAAGGGGATCACAATGGACCAATAGGCCCCCGTGTACGCTACAGCCTTCGGGTTGTGCACGCCCCTCCTTACCTAACCTAACCTAACCTAACCTAACCTAGAGTGCCAGCTGAACTACGTCCCTATTTCTTAAATATCACAAGGTTGAATGTTGTTGTTTAAAAGTAGTTATAGAAGTATATTTTGGCAACATTGTAAGCAAATTGTTCAAGACTTTAACGAGATAAATTGTAATTTGAATTTAAAATTAGCATACAAATTCATTTTTCTAATTACCGTGAAATTGGTACGAAATCGGGGAACTAATCCTCAATAGCGACCTCCGATTTGACATCTGTCATAAGAAATATGTAGTAGATCACTTGAAATTAAGTTAACATTTAGCCATGGCAATTAAACTAACTTTAATGAGATTTCTATCAGAAATTTAAACTTATACTCGTTGTTGTTAGTTGTGTGATATATTTTTTTTTTTGTATGTATATTAGGCCTTCAACATTACGAGTGTAATGAAGCTTGACCCAATAACGTGATCAAGAACGCCGAAGGAATGTTTAACCATCTATTTCTAAATAAGCAATCGTAAGTGCAAATACTTATTCCGTAAATGTAATATTTAGCTCGATTTCGGCTGCGATAAAACCGTACAGAGATTATGTACACACCCAAAATATGCAAAGATTAAAGAATTTTTTATTTGAGGACACAATTTTTCGATGTTATGAAAACAAGTTTAGTTAGAAATTTAATTTATTTAATTTAATTTAATAAAAATATCGTATTGACAAGGCCCTCACTCAAAAACTGATGAGTCCAAGTGAGATCGCCGGGTCGAAGCTCCAATTTTTATTTTTAAAGTTAATTCCTCTAATTAAATCTCGAAAATCAAAACCAGCACCGAGTTTAAGTGCCCAAAGAATAATATGAAATATTGTATAACCTCAATTATAGGAAGAGTTAGGTTAGTTTAGGTTAGGTAGAAGTGGCTATCGAAGGAGAGTCGACCACATGGATCAAGAAAATATATTCGCTTCTCTTCTTTTCCTTACCATTTTGAGCTCCTTATGAAGCGTGTAGGACAACGTTTATCAGTGTTTAAACTTTGGTAAAACGTTTCTTATCTTTTATGTGTTAACCAGTAAGGTTTTAGAAAAAATCATAGTTGCATATCTGTTTTTCTTAAAATTACAAATAAATCTTAGGTGTGGTATGTATGGATGAAGATAAAGACTGTTTGATTTTTCTAAGGCCTTCCATACGGTAGACTATAATGGTCTTATTACTATAAAATGAAAAGGCAGTTTCGGTTTTCGGGATTCAGCTTCCAAGTTAATTCTTCCCTACCTTTCTGGGAGAAGACATACTGTGATAGTAGGAAAACGCGTTTCTGGATTTTTGAAACTTTTTTCTGGAGTTCCACAGAGGTCAATTCTTGGACCATTGCTGTTTTCAATGTTTATAATCGACCTTTCAACCCAAGTTCAGAATTCATCTATTGATCTGTTTGCGGATGATGCACACATTCGCCTTAGTTGCAAACAAAGCATGATTGAAAATGGTATTTACCAATTGAACAATGATATTGATAACATTTTACCTTGGTCTGAGACAAATAACTTGAGATTGAGTCCAACAAATCAAAATGTTTAGTTATTTAAAAACTAAAGCTCGATCTCTATTATTTTCCTTATGTTTACATATTATGGAAACCGGGAAATAGAATCATGTGGAAAGAACCAACATCTAGAAATATGGTTTGATTCTACACTTAGCTGGGACACCCTCTAGCAATAAAATAGTTTTCTCAAGTTCAACTCAGTTTTTTGTACTTAATCAACCGAGATTCACTTGCACTGCTTCTGAGTGCCAATTCATTGTTTGTTCTGTTAGGCTATGGAACTCCCTACTCATAGACACAAGAAAGCTTCGAGGAAGTATTAGTTTTGATATTCTAGGTATATTTGCCTGAAAATTTTTAAATCTTTAATTTTAAAACAAAATGAATCGTGGTGTGTTCGGACACTTAAAACGACTAAACCAAATTGGATACTTCCTTCTGCGGGTTTGTTCGTAATTGCTACGCGAAGGTTTAGAAAAAAAGGAAAGTCGGACAGTTTTCAACAGGTGGTTATAGTAACCCCTTTTGTCTCATTTTAGAATAACTGTGAATAAATTTATTTTTACTTTTTCCCATTTTTTCTAAGTAAATTGATCAATAAACACTAAATTTGTAAGGTAATTGCCAATTTTTTAGATTTTTTGACACTTCTTCACCCCGCATCTCTCTTAGTATAGTACGTGCGGCAAATGTGGCAAACAGTCAGTTTTCGGTAATTCACTTGGATTTTTTTTTTTAATACTTAAAGAAATTATTTTATAATCAGCCTTCATAGCAGAAAACATATAAAAACAACTTATCTGAAAAAAAATAAATAAAAACAAAAAAAACTCATTTTAACACTTTTCAAAAAAGTGCTGCTAATATGGACCGCCGCGCCGGTCGTGTGTTAAATATGGACCAGGTTGGTGTATATGGTGCATGTGGTGGGTCATATTACCTGCATCATGCCTTTTCGTTGTTCTTTTAATTTTAACCCACTTTAAAAAATATATTTATAATTTTGGTTTCACATAGTAATATATGTATAAATCTAATCACAACAAGGTCTCAAAAAAATATTAAAATATTTGCGCAAAATTTAGTGTAAAAACACTTACAAAAAATTATCAAAAAATTATAAGGCCAATGTAAAAAAATTACTGCTCCTGAGTCTCCACTTTTTAATATATCAAAACCATTATCTTCGAAATAAATGCACAGCGGGTACTCTATTACTTCTATCGAAAATATGAACAAAACTTCTTCTGTAGAAAATTTAATTTACTTTCATTTTGTAAAGCAGACTTTTCCGCTTATACGCTTTACCCTTTACATGATTTGTTTCTTTCATTTTCCTTTCGTTAGAAAATTGACGGTTTTAATTTACTTTAATTTACTGAAAAGACAGAATTTTTTTTAAGAAAGTAGTAGTTTTCATTATTTTAATTTTTCTCAAAACCTAAAAAGCCTACAACCCTCTAGTTCTTAACGTTCGACTTAAGGTTAGTGGCAGCATCAAATACTATATTAAAATTTAGTACCTTATAACAAAAAAAATTGAAAAACAAATCAACATAAAATTACAAATTTTAGATTTTTTTCAAATTTTTTAATTCAGAATCATTTTTTTTGTAAACTGTTGAGTAAGATAATAGAATAGGTAATTGTTTCCGCTATTTTTAAATGATTGCATATGCACTTTAAACCAATTTTTAAGAAAATGATTTCTCCCTTATAAACTGGGGCAAATACGCCCCCCTCTAGAAGAGGGGACCTTTATCCCCCTCCTGTCTAAAGCTCGTAGGCCTGGGCTTGGGACATTTGGTATGTTGTACCTGGGGGTCCTCCCTATCCTTTAAAACAATAATCCAGACTACATGATTTTTTGCATTTATTTTATGATTTTGGGTCTTCGTTGACTGGACTTAAATATGAAATTGAAATTTAAAAAAAAATGAAATTAAACTACGTAGTTAACCTGGTTAATATGATATACATAAATATGTATGTACATTAGGGTGGTCCTTATTTTGAAAAAAAATTTTAAACTTGTTGCTTGTAGAGTGTGACATAAATTAAAAAGCAATACTCTCCAAGTTACAAGCCGTGGCTAAAGAGTGTATACATCTTTCTTCATCCATTTCTGAGCTATGTTAGTTTCAGGTCTCTAATTCATCGTTGATTTGTACCTAACAGAATACAAGTGATTTAGTGAAAAACGTTTCAAAATCAAATTAGTTGTAGTTCTAGCTTTGGTTAAACAAAAATTCCAATTTCACCTATAGGAATGAAACCCAACTTCCTTAAATATCCCTTAACCCGATCTCTTTTGACAGACATTTAAAAATTCCCTTATATAAACCCATTAAAACTCTTATCCCGATATAAAATCTCTCAAATCTGTCTATTACCAAACTATTTAGTTACATTTTATCTCTTTTCGATCATCCGGAAAGACAATATTATGTATGCTCCATTAAGCATATATCTTTTAACATACATATGCCCATATGTCATACATCATTAGGTGTGACCAAATCTATCAAATCCAAACTTGGAATATCTGACAACGTTCCCTGCTGACAACATCACGCAATAAGACCATATTTAAAATTGAAATCTACTAGCAACTCCTTGGGCTTAATAAATCACCATAAGAATCTTTTGGCTCAATCTGTCTCAGATGTCTTACCATTGACCGACACAAGAATGAAATGTTTTCCTCTTCACGACTCAACTCAATCTCTAGGTGGCACAGATATGGGCGCTATTGCCATCAGCCATTGGGTACACTCATGTTTCCATATCTATACTCTGCGAAGCCGTGTTATGCTTCCAGCTTGCATCAAGTTTGTGTTACATGAAAGGGCAGTTGCAATACAATCTTGCAACAATCCATATTGATCTGAAGGTAGACTTTGGTTAAGTCTTCGATTACTTTTGTGCAATACAAAAAAAAAAAAAAAAAAAAACAAGTAATAGTACATTCCACCAGCGCAATAATATTAAGTAATTCAATCAGTGGACAAAGTTTGAGTCTGTTCAAGTCCATCCCTCTTTTGCTAATTTTGGAATCAACTCTCGTTGTTTGAATGACATACAATCGGATCGGAAACGTATTCCATTTCACAGGGTGGTGTGTCATGGCGTAACCAAAGAGAATGGATTATTTTTTGTTTTGTATGTGAAAGTGATTTGAATTATTTTTTATTTATTTTTTTAGTTTTAGTTGTGATATAAAAATCAACGAATTAAAAGTGAATGTGATACAAAAACAAATAGAAAAATAGAACAACACATTTTACATCAGGACCAACGGAAAGGATGACACAAGGACTAAAAATCAAAATGGTGAGTTTATATGATTAAAATTGTATAAGCGATTCTAGATATTTCTTAGTTGCTATAGTAAACAAAATATTTTCTTTCTTAAATTATTTTTTTTTAAGTTAAGAATAATTTTTATATTTATGAACAAGCCATCGTCTCTCAAAAACTTTAACAATTTGGGATAGTAACCAGTGACTATGTTTTTTGATGTGTAAACATCTATGCTGGCGGTAGAGTAAACAAAAAACGTGAACGTTCGTGTGCAACGTTACGTCGTGCAACGTTACGATCTGCATACTAGGATAGGTGCGTTCAGTGAAAAAATCTTAAGATCCCCTTCAAGCAAAAACAAGTCCGTTTTGGATCCGCGCACGTTGATGTTTGAACATATTAACCGTGAGTTCCGGCACTCATACAATTTTTTGGTTATTTAAAACATAGCTAAATTAAAGCTTAAAGCTTATTTTAAAGTTAAGGTTGGGAAAACGACATGTTTAAAGTTAATAGTAGTTAATAATAGGTGGATTGGATGTAGGTACTATATACTTTCAAATTTCTTGTGTTCCTGGTCATAAAGGATTTTTACTTTTAGATCTATATTTAATGTATTGCTGGATAGGTAGATTTATGTACAAATTAATGCAAGTTAAATCAGTTGCGATTTCACTTTTATTTTATCTCTAAGCGGCCATACCTTAATGTTTTTATTTCAGGGTCTAACAAAATATGCTTATTTGCGAGATTTTTTCTCCTTCACTTCTGGTTACATTTTTCTAGAATAAGTTAAAAGAACACTTCTATTTGCAAACAATCATAAAGTATACTTTTTGAATCCTTAAATGCAGTTGTAGATTAAACAGCATTGAAGATTATAGTCGATTATAAATGTTTAAATATTAACCAATTTTTGGAAGAAATATTGTCGAAAGATACCAAATATAAATATATTGAAAGTATTCAAAAATAATAAATAATAAAACTATTCTTCTTTTGGAAATATTTATAATTATTTTGCATTGAAAATTCACCATAAAATGGTTATGGAATTGTAGTGTTTTTTTTTGTTTTAAGATAGAAAATCAATAATGTTCAAAGAGAATTTTGTTGATCAAATGATTCTTTTCAAAATTTAATGTTACTTTCAATTCATTGGAAATATTTTTAAGAATTAGTTTTTTATAAAAAAAAAGAAACTTGTTTATATGTTATATATTTATTATTTTTTCGTGGCTACCTTTTTTAAATCAAATTTGAAGTTTGTCTAACAAAAACTTTATATTTGTTCAACATTTTTCGAAAATACATTATATGAAATATATTGAACAGTTAACAGTGGACACCTACCTTCTGTGGTTTTTGGAGAAAATTGATGTTTTCTTAGAATACTCTACCTAAGTTACTATCAATTATTGGCGCTTAGAAATATAAACTATTTTTTTAAGAAAGGGCGAAAATTGTAAAAATGTTATTGACATCGGTTAACGCTAGCTCATGCCACAGACTATCTACATAATTGCAATTTCTCATAAAGGACTAATGTTTCCAGGTATTTAAATATATTAATATAACCTAAATAGTTCTGTTAATTTCGAAGTTAATAAAGGGTTTTCCAATAAGAGGTGTTATTTTGAATAGCCCGCTATTTCGGTAGCTGTCACTTTTGAAGCTGTCATTTTTTAACATTTGATAAGTAGAAACTACGGCATTAATAAAAATGGAACGATACACGCTTCAACAACGCATTGAAATTATTAAAATTCACTATAAAAATGGTGAAAATTTGGCAGAAACGGTTCGTAAAACTAAAACATTTTTGGGTCGTCGTGAAGCACCTTGTCGGAGCGCAATACAGAAATTGGTGGACAAATTCGAGCTGTTGGGACAAGTTAGTGATGTGAAGAATAAAACCCGTGCACGTCGCTCAAGAACAACTGAGAATATTGCTGTTGTAGCCCAAAGTGTTGATGAAACATTCCTCGTCGTTCTTTGGAATTAGGCATTCCACAAACGTCATTACACCGTATTTTGCATAAAGACTTGAGTCTTAAGGCTTATAAAGTTCAGTTAACACAAGAACTCAAGCCGGCTGATCATCAACAACGTCGTGTCTTTGCTAATTGGGTCCTTGAAATGCATGAAAATGATCCGGAATTTCATCGAAAAATCATCTTGACTGATGAGGCCCATTTCCACCTCGGAGGCTACGTCAACAAGAAAAACTGTCGCATCTGGGGCTCGGAAAACCCAAGAGTTATTGTTGAAAAGCCTCTCCATCCTCAACGCGTGATTGTTTGGTGCGGTTTATGGTCCGGCGGGGTCATTGGACCTTACTTTTTCGAAAATGAGGCTGGAGCAACAGTTACGGTCAATGGATTGCGCTATCGAGAGATGATTAATGATTTTTTATGGCCGGAATTGGATGGTATTGATCTGGACAACGTTTACTTTCAACAAGACGGCGCTACGTGCCACACAAGCAATGAAACCATCGATCTTTTACGGGAAAAGTTTCCGGACCGTGTTATCTCTGGAAGAGGTGATCACAATTGGCCACCGAGGTCTACGCCAACAGCCCAGTGTCGATTCAAGACCTCAAAGATGGAATTCGTGAGGCTATCGAGGACATAGGGCAGCCACTTTGCGATTTGGTTATGGAAAATTTCATGAAAAGGATATGGTCCTGTAAGCGTGGTCGTGGCGGCCATTTGGCTGATGTTGTGTTCCATTATTAACGGCATACCTTCTTCTTTATAATTAAATAAACATCCGATCATTTATCTCAAAAAATGCCATTTTTCTTTGAATATCAAAATAACACCTCTTATTGGAAAACCCTTTATATCAAATCGTTTTTCCTTTTACTTTGACTTAAATACATTGGGGAAAAATTTAAGACGATTTTGTACGATGTTAAAGCATTTTTAGCATGGTATGGTAGGTTAAAAAGGGGATATTACAAATTTTTAACGAGCTTGCATCGTACTTTATTTTTAACATTTAAGTTAAAACGACCAAATGTCTATTTTTTAGAATCAAAATAACTCCATAAATGTCACTTTGACAGTAACAAAAATATGAAATAGGTATGTTTGCTTACTGATTTACATCAACTGTCACTATTTTAGGTGGGTTCAGCTGGAGTTTATTATGAAAATAGGTTCAAAACGATACTAGTTAAAAAAAATATTTAAAAATAATATCATTTTAGTAAAGGGCTTTTAAGTCTAAAATTTTTGTGCTATTTTCGTATAATGTTAATTATTTCAAAAGACTTTCTTTAATGGACTGAAGGTTAATATACTTTGAGATAAATAATACTTGGCCATTGTAATTTAAGGAATTTTTCATTAATTTTGAACAACGAGTCCAAACCTTGCCTTTCTTTAATCAATGAACAATTTAATCAATCAAAGTAATTGAAGTGAAAAGTTTCTAAAAGAATATTTATTCATTTGAGTTTATATTAATCCTCCCACAATCAAAATAAAAACAAAAAATAAAATAAGTAAAAACTAAACCCATTGGCATCAATTAAGGACTGACTCTGGTCTTCTGACCACGTCTGTCAGTCAATTGAATGCAAATTGAATATTGGTAATTTTTTTGACCGGAAATTCATTGAAGTTGTGAACCCAAAAATCAAACCAGCAGTGAGTAATCTAATTGGAAGCTGTCAAGTCATTATTATTGGATATCTGACAATATTTATGATTATTATTTCTTTTGGAAATGAATTTATTCATATGTCTTCATGACTGAATGTTTATTATAGTGACATAAATTTTACGATCTTTAAATTTATGACTTTATTATTATAGGCTGTTGGCTTTAAGATAAATAAATCTTTGAGAAAATAAAATGTTTAAATCTCTTTTAACTTTTATTAATTAGTTTAGAGGCTCTTTTATTTTCTCTAGGAGGAATTAATACATTTTTGATTAATCATAAGTTGACCTTAAATCTTGAACGAGTTAGTTTGCTAGACTGTATTCTGTCGTTTGAACTTCAGTTCATTGCCTAGAAACCTTGAACACAATCAATTTCAAACCTGATTTGACAGCTGCCATTTTATAATTGTGTTCATTTGCGAGAAAAACACATTCAATGGAGAATAAGAACCTGATTACACGATTCCTTTTATCGGTTGTTTCGTCTTTCGTCCTTTTGACAGATAAGGTGAGGGGTGTAGAAACGTAGCTCCATTCCCCCTACATTCCTACACACACCTCTCACCAGATCTGTCAAAATGACGAAAGACGAAACAACCGAAAAAAGGAAACGTGTAATCAGCCTCCAAATAATTTCAACTATTGAGACGAATTTGAATGCTTTGACAGATTTCAAATATTGAAATATTCAGTCTATACCTATTGGCCCAAATGGTAGGGAACAGTACATAAATATAATGACAAAATATAATTAATTTTCAATACTTAAATTCAATACAATACAATTTTTAAGAATGTAAAACCCACAACAAATTTGTTAGTTTTGAAGGTTCCCTTCTATCTATGATACAAACATTTTTGTTCTATTAATTAATAATAAGGTTCATGTTAAACTTTACTCACCCACACTACACATATTTTCAACAATAATGACCTTAAAAACTAGGAGCTCATCATTCTTTTAGATTGAATGGCATTGGTTCTATGATCGGACGATGATTAATCGAAATGAAATGCCAGCAGAAATAAAAACATTATAAACAAAACAAAAAGATGATATCAACGCAATAGACCTTCCACTAGAACCTCATTTGATCTCATCGAGATAACTAACAGAGAACAGACTACAACAGCAAACACATTCAACCATGCATATGTGGATACTTCTATCGGATTAAATAAGCCATTTTAGTCTGGGATGTAGTGTTGCATTTTGTAGAAGTAGTGATTTTTTGACTTTCAATCACTTCTAGTCCACAAAAATTGGCATTTCCTCCCGACGATATCACATGAAGTCATAAGTTAAATTCAGTTTATCTTACATAGACTTCATAACGAATAGCAAGTGTGAACTATGTATATCTAAAAATATTTTAGAATTCCTAAGCTGGAACTTTGTTGACAAAATTGAATTGAATTGAATTGAATTGAATTGAATTGAGTTGAATTGAATTGAATTGAATTGAATTGAATTAAACTGAATTAGATGAAGCTTAAAAAACTAGTTGCCAAATTTGAAATCACCGCGAAAGTTTTTTTTTCCAAAGTACTTAAAGGTTTTTAGTTGACCCAGAAAAAAACTTTTACTCAAGATGGCCGCGGCTAAAGCCCGCTGTTCTGAAAGTCGAACTTATATCGGTTGATACTTATTATTGCATTAAAAATGATCAATCATAAAAATCACTTTATAATTGGTAATTTTACATTTCTGACTATAAGGAGTAGGCACATATAACAAATGACGGACGGACAAAAAACCATATCCGCACCCGACCACGAAACCATAAATGCTGTATGCACCTTTAACATTCGTAATGTGCGTCGCTTCGACATCGTCGTCGTTGCTCGTTGTCGTCGGCACAGGTTAAGATTGTGAACGGCATACATATGTATGTAGGTACATTGAACAAAATCTTGTTATTTTTTTTCTATGGCTTACCATAGTAACCACATATAACACTAGTTGAAGTGCACATAAAGAAATATGAAGAACCGTCCGTCGTAAAAAAAAATTGCAATTGCAGCGCGTTCCTTTTGTGGGTCATTGTCTGCGGTTTGTTGCTTTTGTGAATAATTATTTTTTATTTGCCGGCAACCGCAAATGTTTTTTTTTTTTTTGTTTTGTTTGTTCTTTATTGCTGTAGGAGTTGCGGCCGTGATGGCATGTGCTCAAATGATTCCGTGATGTGTTTTTCAAAGCGACCCTTAGATGCAGTGCTGGAATAGGTATAACTGAGGCCTATATCCTGGTAACCATTTTGTTTTATTATAATATTTAAGAATTTAAAACAGTAAGACTGCGTGCACAGTATAGTTGGAAAGTTTCAAAAAGCCTTGATTAGATTTACAAAGCCGAGTCTATTCTTATAAGAAGAATAAAACTCTTGCTATAGGCTCAAGAGACTCACATTCCGCATAACTAGTCCATTTAAGGCTTTTAACAATCTTATAAGAATCTAGAAGAACTCTTGAAGAGTTCTTATTACGTTCTTAAATAAGTCAAGTAAGACTTTCGGAGCATCTTATGAGAGGGTAAATGTTACTTGGGAAGTTCCTACATCTCTAAAAAACAAAATTATAGTTTGATCCAAAGAGGAACTTCTTGATAATCATGGGCCCCAAGCAAAACCTGTCAATCCTACACTGACTTGCATTTTCAAATGATTTTAGCAATACTAATTTACTTATATTCCTGAAAATAGAACCAAAATGTTTATAAAGACGCATTTGTTAACAAGAATTGCTGAAAAAAAAAACAACTTTTGATTTTAATTGATGAGCATCAATCAGATTGATGGGTGTAAAAATTGTTTTGGCACATTTCCATAACGAACGATGTAGACCAAGGATATAAGTTGAAACTATTAAAATTCTTTATCGGTCGTTGTGGAAATTAAATATTTATAGAAATTTGATGATTTTTAAATGATACTAGTTCAAATTTATCACAGCTGTTTCCGAGATATTTACATTTAAAGCTCTGTTCTTTTTGAATCAAAATTGAGATATTCAATTATTTTAATCCACAATTTTTACTAACTCTTCCTCATAACTTAAATAAATATTGTTAAGTTGTTTGAGATTATGACTACCAGCTTCAAGCTTTAATGGACTTAAACGTCTTATTATTCTGACCTTCTCTATAACATGTCAATATTAACTGACTATATGTAAGCGCCGCTTGTTCTCTTTCATGTTATAAACCCTCTTGATAAAGTATACTTAATACAATAATCTAAACATTAACCCATATTATAAATAATGTTATTCATTAAATGTTTATCTATGATATTATGTTCATTTTTATTATTAATGCAATATGTGCTGTGCAGGCTTGTCCAATTTAGATTGCATAACATACAATAATAATAATTCTACTGGTAGCAGAAATGAAAATATTATTATAGTGGTACCGGTTTTTCCAAAGTTCTTTATTTATGCACAAACATATACATATGTACATGCAATGCGATGAGTAATAAACAATGAATTTAAGAGTTTTATAGTAATTTATAGTAAACGCATCGTGATAACCAGAATAAATGAGGATATAAATATAGTCATGTTGTTTTTTTGTGTGAAGGTCGTATTTGTAGACATTTATCAATCGGATAGAAAGTTGAAGTAGGTGAAGGCTTTTGAACTTTAAACAAGGACGTGATGAGGAACAAGTTTTTTTTGTAGGTGTGTATGTGAGAACGTGACAAGATGACATTTTATCTTTAGATTGATAAGATTGATTAAAAAGGTTTTTATCGAGTATATTATACTTCAACCTGGCTGAATCTCAATATTTTATCTTATCATGCACAAAATAAAATGAACCTCCAAAAACCAAGGCCTTTTTTTGTCCCCTTTGCTCCCCACTCTGCTTAAAACTGAAAGAACTTTTAGACATAATCGGTCATATGTATTTATTAGATTTCTTTAGAACACTCTTTCAAAGTTGTCCAGCAAGTCATTGTCTTAATAGTTGGACATGCTCGAACCATTTTCATATTTTATAGGTTTGTTCGTTTACTTTCTGCTGAAAATTTGTATTAACTTCATTAAGAATTAAAATCTTAGAATTAAATTTTTATCAAGAAGGAGAAATAATTTATTCTCTCGTCAGCGCTCTCTTTTTTCTAAAACTACACAAATTTTGCGTACAAGAAGCGGATTTGTGTAAATTTGTCTAAAATTCGTAAACAAACAGTCTTCATCATTCATTCACTAACATAAGGTCTGTTTGGTATCTTTTTTCAACAAAATGTGTAAAACCTATCAAAACACCAAAGAGAGAACAATTTTCTCAAAAGAGAAACTTACTTACTTTTGTGTACAAAATGTCAGAATTTCACTCCTCACATCAACAATCACATGCCAAAAGTCTGTTTTTTTAACAATTTGCATATAATTAAAAAAAAAATTACGTAAATTATAACCTTCCCAAGTTATTTATTATTTATAAAGTTAATTTTCATATATAAGAAACCACAATTTCAAATTAAAAGCAAAATAATGCTAACAGCTGGGTGTTTTGACAGTCTTTACTCTTCTTGCACACAGAAATTTATGTAGAACAAATTTGCAAGTTATCCAATGGAGGGGACATTTTTTTCTCTCTCTATGTGCTCTCTCGTTGCAAATTTTTCGAGTTAACAAACAGGACTTTGTGACAAATTGTAAAAATTTATGAAAATTTGTGCAAATTCGCAAGAAATTTCACGTTACCAAACAGACCTATAAGTATACCTGTCTGTATAACCTGTCAATGCTGAATGAATGAACTAATAAATTGAGTGAATTTTCATTCATTTCAAAATAACTAGTCAATTATATAAACTATAGAAACTTGACTTACCTTGAAGTTACTACTTTAGTAAGGCAACCAATTTCGCCGTCTAAATTAGAGAATCGATAGAAAAAGTTTATTAAAAAGGTTTTGGAAATGAGGTTATCTAAGGTTTGAAATACTTTGGAATGGGTCTATAATTATCTACGACTCAGGCAGACGGCAAACCTATGATAATCGATTTCTTTAAAAATAATTTTGTAACATAAACAAGAAAATTTACAACAAATCTGATCTGATCTATCTACGACTGAAAGTTTCATCGTGTAAAAGGGGTCTTTAAGTGGTTTTGTGATTTTAAATTATTTTTCTAGCCCTGTTACTTTTTTTTATAGACCCAATTAAAGAATCTATGTACTTTTCCGAAGTGTTTTGATGTCCGAATCTCAAGACGACCTTAAAATTGTTCCATCACGCCAGGCTTGTTCTTCTTATTTCATTGTTAGTTTCATTTCAAGTTAAGCCAGAACCTAAACGGTTAGCTGTCATACAACAGTCTAAGTGTTCTCGTAAAAGATTCTAACGATTTTTATTAAACTTTATACCTGTACCGTATGACCAAAGTGACTGCAAGAAAACTGCGTTTCAGTTTTTTTGAAAAAAATTTTTTTGGTATTGGTTTTGGGTAATTCGAGTGTAGCTTTTTGATGGTTTGACAGATTTTGTTACAATTTGGTAATCTGGTGCTTCTCAATAGTTTACACAATATTGCATTCAAAAATTTAAAAAAATAATTTTTTTGAACAAAAAAAAAATCAAACAAAAAATCATTTTTTTTTCACACCTTTTGATTTTAATTATTCTCAAGGGTTTGTTTATCCAACCAAAAGTTTTGACAACTCTTTCGAATTCCATTAAAACTATCCATTGCCCTTAAAATAAAGGGTGTTTTTTCTAGACGTGTGGTTTTAAAGAAGAAATATAACGCATACAATTTAATGTAATGGCCAATAATTTAGCTATATTATAAAGATAAGGGTTTACCATTATGTTTTAAACATGATTTCGGGCAATTGGCCGCCACAGCTGTCTCGAATAAACTCCAGCCGATAGGCCCAATTTTCCACAGCTCCAATTGTTGCGCGAGATGGCGGATGCACTCATTCGGGTCTTCTTCGATACTCTGCTCCACAGCAGCAATAGTGTCTTCGGTGCACACTGTACGGCGTCTCTGAGGATGCGCATTATCCACTAGAGTAAACGTGGTGCGAAACCAATACATGGTTGCTCGAATTTATGCGATCTTGCGATTATGTCGACCGAATATTGGACGCAGCGCGCGATTCGTGGCACGAACCGAACCATTATTTTGGTAATAGTAACCTTGCAAGATTTGGAAACGTTTTTTTCAGAAATAAGTCTATTAATTATGAAATGGCAAAACAAAGTGAGCATAAATCAAGTAACAACTGTCAAAAAGACCAGTTCCAAAAAAAATATTGCCAGATTAAAAACCACACGTCTAAAAAAAACACCCTTCATAACCTGACATCAAAAACTGGTACCGAAAGTGCCTATTTACTGTCCAAACGCCCCAAAAAAAAATCTGTCCGACCACAAGTTTTCTAAATGTCTCGCCATTTTCTACCTCGTCTCGGTTCGTCTACTTCCCAAAACTGAAAATTTATACCAATTTGAGTTCAATTTAATTGATTATATATCAACTTTGACAAATATTTCGACTAAAGTTAGTATAAATTAGCAGTTTTGGGAACTAAACGAACGGAGATATTATAAGACTTACTCTCAGTTTCACAGTGGAAATTTAAACTCCACTTTTGGTTTGAACTTCATTTCGACAATTAATTCAGTTTCACAGTTTCGTTTAAACTTTGAACTGAGTTCATTCTGTGGTTAAAGTTAAACGAAAGTATTCTGCCGTTTAAACGTCAGTTCAATGTTTGGGACAACTTAACAACACAGTGACATTTCAATTCTACAGCTGCCAATATAATACATAACCAAAGGTTTACGGCCATATTATTCACTCGATTTATCCAGATACAAAATTTAAATCCAGATGTAAAGCATACAAATTCAATGTAAATACATCTGGATTTAAGTTTTAATCTGGATATATCTAGTGAATAATATGGCGGTTAGAGTTGAAATCGTTTGCAATTAATCCCGATGCCGTGTTTTTTTTTTCTTTCGATTGCACTGAATCAGTCTTTTTGTTTTGTTTTTTAAATGTACTTATTTTTCATCACCATAATTCCATCAGCAAATCTACGTTTGCTTTGTTTTATTGAAATTCGTTTCCATTTTTTTATTTTTTTCGTGTCACAATCACAGGTGACAGCGGTAGGTACTTTTAAACATTGTAGGTATTTGAGAATTTTTTGTTTAATTTACTTTTAAACAAAAAAAAACTTACCAGATCCTCAACAACATACAATATTTATTGTTTCGCGTATTATTTGATATTTGCTTCAGAAAAAGAAAGAGAAAACAAAGAAAGATTTGGGAAAAGCCGCATAAAAACTGCGTAATTTTTACATTCTGTCAAACTATGTGCAATACTGCCAATTTATATTCATACAATTTGATTAAACTCAAGTTGAGGTTCAGCTGAACTTAAGTTTAAACTTCCACTGTGAAACTGGGCATTAGGATTATGAATGTTCTAACATCTGTCAAAGCCCAAATGACTGAATTCCTCGTATGAGCAAGCCATCTGTTTGATAATATCACAATAGGCATAAGTACAGTTTTAGTTAATTAACTTATCAATTACTAACCATTAAAACAAATGATAAGACCTAATGTTAACTAATTGAAGAATCACCCTTGTTCGAAGAGTAGAATATGTATATACTATCCGACCATCAACATCAAGTACAACTTCTCAATTCTCAATAAATTATCAGATTGACTGAAACAATTTTCATGCTAATGTCTCAATTTAAATAAATTACAAGCGGCAATAATGTAAAATGTAAAGTTATTATTCAAAGCTTAATGAAATGAAACAGAGAATTTTCATTAAACACAACATCGTGATGTAACACCCGGCTTGTACTGTATAAGCTTAACCGCATTCATTTATGTTCGTTCAGCTATTATAGACTTCCTGCCAACAAAGTGTCGATATTGAGAGCTTCATACATACATATATAAAAAGCACCCTGACAATGAAACCACAGTCACAATAATAAATACATAATTGCTTATAGCCCGGTCATAACATACATAGATGACCATGATCTTGTATTTTATTTTCATTGTTTCATGATCATGAAAACAGGTGAGATGATTCCCCCATCATGTAACAATAACAAAATAAATAAACTTCCTTCATTTTGTCTCTATCTCCTTCCAAGCCTTACTTAAAGTCACGGGCATTGTCAAGACTACGACGACCAACTTAAAAAAATGATAATAACAACAATTATACAAAGTAAATCAAGATCAAGAAGGGATAATTGTTTTATACCGTCCGTCGTAAGTCGTTCTACGGGAAAACGTGATAAATTAGAATTAATCATCTAGAATTGTAAATACAGCATTCTTGAAATCCCTCAGCACCAGCCAGATCAGCCAGCGCAGCATGTATCAAGCTCAAGTGTTAGAGGGTTTCAATTTAAATACTCGTTAGACTAGGTCTTCAAGACTTGTCATTATTTCGAACGACCATAAGGCATAATCACGCATAATGACGGAAGATAAATTGTTAAATGAGATGTTTTTCCATCATCAATTCACACATCGTCATATAAGGTGCTAGAGAGGGCCTCCAGGCCTTGAGTATAAAAAAGCTAATATAGAAATTAATTGTTAGATTCTTTATATAGAGACGCTGTTAAAACTTACTTTTATGTCAAATTCAATAGGGAAACGATTGAACATTCTGATTGTACGAGGATAATTACGATTTTTGTACGTGTTTTGTTTGAAAAAGCCTATATAGAATCAAAGAAGTCATTAGGCTTGGTACATTAGGTACCTACCTAGTTAAGAAATGAAAGTTAGATTTTATGTGTGATATATAAGGTTATTAAAGAGGAAAACAAAATTATCTAAATAACTACTAAAAAAGATATCACAGAACACACTAATTAGGAAATTTATTTGGAGTTAAGAAAAAATGTTTTTTTTTGGTAAGGGCTTAATTATTTCTTGATGGTGAACACTATAAAAAGACTCAATCGTGAGATCATTACGCACACAAATCGTTAAAAATTTAGTCTTAAGCTAAGAAAGTATGCTTATGTCAAAGAGTTTCTTTTGTTGGATGTTTGTGCAATAAACATTTAGACACCTGGCTTTCTATAGTAAAAAAGGCGGTTTTTATACAATCGCACTTCGATTTTGATACATTTTTGACAACTAAAGGCCAGTTCTCCAGTACTGAATTTACTCTGAGGTAAACCAGAGCAGTTTTTTAAGTGTGGAATTAACATTGACTTATTCTGGTTGGCAGAAATTTATCGAAATCGAATTGCGATACCTACCATATAAATTGACGTTTCACTATCGAAAATGAGATGGAAATTTCCCTTTCGGTACCTCCTTTCGCAGCTCGATATTGGTAGATTTTTGATACACTTTTTTCAGTAATATCTACCTATAGCTAATCCAAAGATAATTTGCCAAATTTGTTGAAATAACTCGGGATCTAAATTGACTTAAAAACATGTTTCTGGAATTAACACGGGTTTAAACCCGAAACTATAATGATCTCGTAAAGTTGGCCCTAAAAACCACCCACTAAAGTTTCTGAGACCCGAGTGGTGAAATAAAATTTAAATATTTCAATGAATTTTAACAACAACAACAACTTAAATTTAAATATTTAAGTTCAACATTAGAGCTTATATGTGACAGTTCACAATAAATAAAAAGTAAAAAGATTAGTAGTATAAGCATTTAGGCCCAGTTTTTCAGTGGTGAGTTAAACCAGAGTTAGCTAACTCACAGGGAACTGAGGAAGCAGTTTTTCTGTGGAGAATGCATGCGGAATGACTAAACAAATTTTGTGGATAAAATATCAAAAGCATCTTTTTAATTAATCCTCAGTTAACTCAATTGCATGAGTTAACTCAGTTTTAACTTTTATCTCGTGCTAAAAAACTCGACCTGAACAAACCAAAAGGTTAGAAATTATAAACAATGACTCAAAATTATAGTCAGATAAAGTACACTTTAAAATTATTTGAGCAGATACTAAAGTCGGTATTAGTGTTTTTAGACGAAATAAAATCCACTTTATCGTTAGCGGCTCGTGATAAATTTAATACCGACCAAAGTACCTTTTATCTCTTAATATACCATAAATATGCCTTATTTTGCCCACACTCCTGTGTACCCCATCGAAACCATTCCTATGATTATGGCTTCCCATGCAAGCACCTTCTTTCTTATTATTTTGGTGTCATTGCCCCGGTCCTCCACAACAGCCAAGTGCTCCTGTACTAAGTGTCTGAGCATTTCTCACTCATCCTCACTCCAATTTGGTTCCCTATCTCGCTTAACCTGCAAAATTGCAGATATTAATTAATTAATTAATTATTATTTTTTTTTTATAAAATACCTTTCCGCTCAATTTATAATAGATGCAAATTTTTGTTTGATCTTTTTTTGTATCTTGTTGTTTTTTTGTTATTTGCTCCTGTTGGTTCCCTTTCGTCTTCTGTGAAATTTTGTTCATTTATTTTGAAAAAGTATACCCCTCAAACTGTATTTGATTTCCCAAACTGTTTAGTTTTGAGTTTGTTCGAGGAAAATTAATTGTGGATAGGACTTAAAGGTAACACTAATTGTAAGTAGGTTATAAAACTAGTAACTGCCTTAAAATGGGTTTTAGTTATTACGTACTTAACCTAATTAATAGGAGCTGACTATAATTTTGCGCCAGTAATTTGTGGATGCAAAAACCATTTCCTCCTTAAAAGTGAAAATATTTTTTTTTGTCGAAAGAGTTTTTTTGCATGAAACAGTAAACCATAAGCATGTCAAAAAATATGTTTTGTATTCACATCAATAATAATTGTTGTATGCGAAAATGATTTCATAGATTTTTTTTCTCACGGGAACTGTAACATTGGCTTCAAGCTTCATTTTATTCACACAAATTTAATCCTTTGCTTAAAAAATCCAATAAATGCATTTTTTGAATTTTCAGTGGAGTTTTAGAAGTGATAAAGACTGTTTTGGGGGTCAAAAGAAGAAGTTTTCTCTCAAGAGCTAATCCTTGTTTTAGAGTTGTTTAATTTCACTTGAAAGTTTGTTTTCATATGGACGAGAGACTTGCCAGGGCCCTCCGCCGAATGGCATACTTCAGGTACCCAGAGTTTTTTTTCAACTTAACGCACAACCACTTTTAATGGAGAAAAACTGTTATAACTGTCATAAATTGGCATGTCTCTAGACTCGTCCCTTTTTAAACCAAAACTGTTATAATTGGCATGTCTAGAATCACTTCCTTTTCATATGCCTACCAGCTCATAATTTAATTTATGAAGATTAAATATACATGGTTAAGATTATACAGGGTGATTCGCATAAGGTGTTATAGAAATCTAGAGTGTGTAGAGACAAAAAAATCGTAAAGAATGGGGGGTATATTCTCCTTGTTTAGAAAGGATGGATAATTTCGTAAAAAAAAAACAACTTAAAACAGAATACAAAATCATTAAAAAATAATGGTAACACTTACAATGCTATCCCATACTTTTTTGTATAGCTATAGAAATCTCAACTTTTATTTTACATAAAGTTGTTTTAGTGAACAGTTTTTAAAAAATTAATTTTCGAACTCAAGAAGTGATTTCTTGCTTTACAAAAAAGTATAGCATGTCATTGTAAGTGTTACCGTTTTTTTTTTTATTAATTTTTCTGTTTTAAGTCGCTTTTCCTGATAAATGAGGGGAATAAACCCCCCATCTCATAGCATTTTTTTCTTATCTCAACCTAACTTACACGTTCTAGTTTCTTGTCACATTTTTTGCAAATCACTTTGTATAGTGCGGTCATGCAATACTTTTTGATGATATGACATTGCTTTCTTTTCAAGGTATCGCAAACGGAGTTAGTGATTTATTTGAAACACAAATTTGGCAGAATAATTTCCTAATGTTTCTGATTTATTATCTCTCTTTGTATCTTGAACAAAAAAAAAACTCCAACACCTAATTCCGGTAAGCACCTTCATGCATCAGTATATACGAACCTCACCTTCAAGGTTTTCTGCCCCCTCAAATTTTCATTTCAACTGTATAGTGTATAGTTAACATTTCCTAGACGGAACAAAACAACAAACGCCCAAATGATTTCCATAAATCAATTACTAAATTCACCCAATTCCCCAAACACACCACATGGGAAGCACTCAGCATGACATATATTCACTATCCACATACAAAAGCAACATAGCGTTACAATCCCTGAAGAAGAAATCAAAAAAAAAAAAGTGTAAATTTGCTAAACGACACGATTGTACCCAAAGCGATATAGCTAAACATCTATTACTCTGACTCTGCGCTAACCCAAAACTGCGTAATGAGGTACAAACGTTCGTTCATTTAAATTTAAAAATGTATTCCAACTGAAGGTCAGGCATCTTGCATAACACTTCGGAGTGTAGTTGCTTACGCATTTCTTTGGTGCCTGCGCAGACATTTTGTGGGAAACTTATCCGTTAGAGTCATCACAACAACAACACAATAAAACAGCTACTTCCAAGTGATGGTGGCAAATTGTGCACTCGAGAGTTAGATAACCACGCCAAATGTGGCAAATGTCGCTGATGATGGTTTGGTCTCCTTTCGGATAGCCGTTTCTGGTCAGTAATTCCCAGCCTGCTAGTGAGATGGAGCCCCCCGTGGTGGGGTAATGCTGAATTCCGTTATTTCATCCATAAATCGTCATATCAACAGTTGGATTAAAAAGTTGCAAAATTCATCTAAGATACAATGTTGCAGATGCAGTCGCACGGCTTATCTCTGGCTTTGGGAGTGACTGACCGGTCTGTGGCTTTTAGAACTAATTTCGTTGTTTAGGAGACTTTATGATTTCGACATCCGCAGTCCAGTTGTTCCACCAGAGATAGTAAAAAGTTCACAATCTCTGACTTGGTCCTGATTTGAAGCTAAAGGTCTCGCATAAGTCACCGCCAGTTAATAAATATAATTATTGTCTCCCTGGATGTCTCGAGACACAAAAAAATACTTCTCCTACCAGTGGATAGCACGAGCAAATATTTAAAAAGCCCCAATACAAGATTACCTTGTAAATCGCCGCGTAGACAACGTCATCCCCCTTTCCTCCCGCTGCACCTTTTTCGGCTTTTATAGTTTTGTCTTGTCTAGATGTCTAGCTGTCTATCTGTCTGGTCAAGAGATGGCGAGTCAAATTGATGATCCACGAAACAAGTTGCCTCTAATAATAGTGATTAGGTTCTTTTCGGTTTGAAGTACGGTTGGCGTTGGCTCCCAAGATGCCATAACTCTATTGAATGGATCAAGTGTTCGCCTCTGACATATCCTCATCAAAATCCATAACAGTGATGGGAATTTTAAGTATTTTTTTTTTTAAATCGCCTGAGAGAACGATGTCTTAATGGATTGGTTGTTTTTTCTCAAAATTGAAATTGGTTTCACCTTTGAGATTGAATTTTTGTTTGTTCGTCGAGACAGAGCAAGAAGCCTAGCATAGACTTACATCACATCGAACTATCGTTGTCCAGTAGGAAAACAAATTAAATCTGTCTATGGCTCTGAGAGACGAACATTTATTGATTGTTTAAGTCCTCAAAAGCACTTTCGATAAATTATATTCAATGGAATTTCTTTTTTCTTTTTTGTTTGTTCAGCTTAAGCGTTATACAATATGCAAACCCTCAGAAAGTAAATAACCTTTTTTAAGTAGTGATTGCAATTTTTGTGTTAGTTTGATTTGGGTTTGAGAGAAACTGTCTTTTTATTAAAAATAATTCAAATTCTTTTAACATATTATGTATCTTTTAAGTCCACATGAAAACTTTCAAAATTTTCCTTTTGGGAATTACATAAAAATACTCTGTACCAAATTTGAGGCAGTTAGGTCCACCCTTTAAAGTACTAGCTCAAATAGTAGACGCTACGAAGCATAGACCGACAAAGGGGTTGACGAAACTTATTTTTTGTGGACTTCTCGATCATCGACCATCATAGTGTTTGTTCTGATCAAATTCTAGATATTTTTTTCCACTTTTTAGATAGAAAGTTTCTTATAAATCGAAGGCTAAGGCTAGGTTTCAACATTTTAGAAATCTAAAAAACAATTTTCAACAAAAATTTAACAAAATGTACTTAAGTAGCTGCTTTAAAAATACATATCTTATCAGTTTGTCTGGAAACTTCGAATAAAAAACTCTTGATATTGAGTCATATTTATTTACAGTGAAACCCCCTATTGCGGAAAACTCCCTTAAGCGGACAATCCTCTTAAGCGGACAAATTTTCAAAACCGTGAATCTTGGATTTAAATTTCATACATTTGATGATCCCTTAAGCGTACACTCCCTTACCTCGAAGCGGACAGGAATAGCAGTCGTGAATTGTTAAATTTAATACTCTTATAGCGTATAACATAAAGCCCTTTTAACTACTTAATAGGCTTTTAAATCATAAAACGACGTTTGTTCCCTACAAATACAAGTCATTTTAAAATTTTAAAGCCTGTTAAATATTTGTGAAACCGAACATTAGACGAACTTAAACTTTTTTTAATTTGAAAATTTCAACCCTTATTTTCAACAATACTATTTCATATCCTTTTTTTTGAATTAAAAACGTTTCCACTAATTCACAGCGACAATAGATTTTGTCAAAAATGTCTTAAAGGCAGTTTAATGACTTAAATTGTTGTTATTTTATAAATGAATTATTAATTTTTGTTAATAACTGAGCTAAGTTGTGGCCTAGGTGTTAACCAAAGCAAAACAAAATTGATGCTTTTTACTACCAAAACTAAAGTACATGCTTTCACTCTACTTAGACTCAACGGCCAAAGTCTGTCGCTTTCATCCAGTACTATATATCTGGGCGTAGTTCTCGACCATAAATTAAACTGGGAATTAAATATTGAAGAACGTGTTAAGAAGGCCTTCTATATGCCTGTAGCAAAACCATTGGGAAAAAGTGGGGCCTACAGTCAAAGATGATACTATGGACGTACACAGCAGTAGTACGACCTATCCTCGTATATGGATCGATTGTATGGTGGCGCACTCTAACCAAGGCATATAATATCAATAAGCTTAAAAAGATTCAAAGAACAGCTAGTGTTGGAACCACATGGGCCTTAAGATCTTGCCCAACGGATGCTTTAAGCGATTTTCTGCATCTTTTGCCACTCAACACACATTAAGCGCGATAAGACTGAAAGAATCGAAATGCTGGTTTGCAAAAGCCTATGGTCATCTCAATATAGAAAAGTTTGATTCCCAATGATATGTTTTCGACTACTGCACCCCTACTTTGAGCATCGGGGGGATTTCAACGTTAAAATTCCAATTAGAGAGGATTGGAATCGAAATAACTATATCAACACTGACGCGACGGCTCGAATATGGAGTGTGGTGTTGGTTCACTGATCTTCTCTGAGTCCTTAAATATCTCCAAATCTTTTCGACTTCCTGACTATGCTAGTGTTTTTCAGCAGAATTACTGGCTATAAGGGAAACATGCAAAATACTGAAACAAGACCCAAACCAAAATCGAAATACTGCAATTCTGACAGACAGTCAGGCCATTCCTGCGGTCACATTATCATCCTACAAATTGGACTAACAATGCCGGGATAAGCTCACAAGCCTGAACGTCAATCTTAGTGTCACTCTTATCTGGGTACCAGACACTGTGGCATTGAGAGAAATAAGCCGTCTGACCTCACTTGCGGAAAGAGTTTACATTCCTCTCGGAGTTATGAAGGGCAATTTGATTTCAATTTTTCTCACCAAATCTAATTGTAGGTGGAGCAGTCTAAGCAACTGCCTTATATCTAGAAAGATGTGGCCCGCCTTTAATAAAGCGCGAACAAAAAATCTAATGTGTAGACCAAGACAAGACATTGAAAGGGTCGTTGCAACATGCTCCGGACACTGGCCAATTGAAAAGCATGCGGTGAAACTGGGTATTTCTTACAAGACCCACTGTCGTAGCTGTGCGAACCAGCAGGAAAAGAAAAAATGGCTCTGAGACGATATTTGGCTTTTTGCTGTCTAACTCGGGGCTTTAGATTGTTGTTCCACAAACCCATTCCTCAACCATAGGCTTAAACGAGTTTTGGTATCAACACGCCGCTTTTTGGGGTCAGCGAGCTAGTGGGCTCGTTGGCCACCATTTCTACCTACCTCCTTAAATGTTTTAAAGACAGCTGAAAGAATTTAATTTGTCTTATGTTTCAAGAATATTATACTAAATATTTCCTTATTTAACTATTTTTTTAATTTTTTCCCTTGGACGGATATCTCCATTAGATGCGGACAAAAGTATTGCGTCCTTCACTGTCCATCTAAGGGAGTTTTCACTGTAGTTGTTATTATTTTGAGAACTACTAAAGCTCTATTTATTCAGAATCAAAATGCTTTAGATCGCCGATAATTTCACATACCTATTGAAGACAACTTCGATTTATATCTGCTCCACAGCACGTTCGCCACATATTTGTTCCATGGTGATCTCAGTCAAGAAATTCCAAAGCACATTCAGAACAACTTATCGAACGACTCTTCAATTATTAGAAGAAAAAAAAGTCATTCATAAGCCACATAACAATTGAATAGAATTTTTTTTTTTTATTAAATTGAATAAATTTGAAATTCAAATTAAACTCCCACAAGGTATTTGCAATTTTTTTTAACAGCCCCATCAAAGTTCTTGGAATCAAATCAATTATTCACTCGGTTACTCCAGTTTTCCGAATCAACAGCCGTTACAAGAAATTACTATGAGAGCAAAAACTGAGAATAATAATTTATGAATTAAATTATTCAAAATATCGATCAGTCTTCTTTGTACTTATGTATACAATTGATTGACTGAGTATTGAAGTTAATGTTTATGTATTTTTATTCTGATTGGTTCCCTATTTTCCGGTTAAAATAATTAGATACGTTCCCACTTACGGTTTTTTTTTTATTTATTGTTAAAAGAAAAATGAGGAAAAAATTCCGATTAGTTAAAAGAATTATTATCGAAGTATTTTAATGTCTATACAACTCTTGTCTTCTGGTGTTATTCCATTAGTAGTTCTTGTAAGAAGTCGATGATTTATAATAAATGACAGTAGTAGTTGTTGTTGCAACAAAGCCAGGTAGGCCACCTGCCCTACAATTAAACTAATTAAACTAATAATTAGAGATTGAGGTGTGCTACTAGCTACAATTCTAGCTTGCTAGAATGATGTGGGCATTTAAATTGTGTCATCTATTTCTTGTGCAATGAAACAAAGCAAAAGGTTTTGTATATTCTCAGAAGCTTAACGGTTAATCGCTTAAAAAAATTTATAACAGCATTTTTAACTCTTGACACTTTAAAATTGTTTATATCAATTGTTTTAATGATAATTAATTAAATAAATTTTGTTTTAAGAGCAATAAAGTTTAGTTTTAATTGAATAATTATAAATTTCTAGTAAAATTTTACGAAATTTCCAGAAAAATGTAAGTGGCAATTCTTATGGCCACGAGAATTTAAACCACATTCAAAAATTGTTAATAGACTTGAAAAGAATAGATTGAAAAGAATAATTAACGATTTTCAAAATTATGTTTTACAAAAACTAAATTTTCTTTTTGGAAATTTCAAAAAAGTACCTACTTACTTTAAAAAATGTAAGTGAATAATACAAATTTTCTTAATAAAATTTTCGAAAACAAAATGAAATTTTCCAAAACTGATTTTTGGAAAATTCTTATAAATAACTTAACATTTATATGTGCTCCTTATTTTAAAAGAGTCACTAAAAATTCAATAGTAACTGTGATTATAATTATAACTATATGGATATCAAAGAACGGTTCATTGTTGATTGGACGCCACTATTTAAGAAGTATGTAACCAAGTAAAATTAAACATTGAGTTTGAAAAAAATTACGAAAAAACTTAATTTCGAAGGAGTATTTTGTTCTCATCCTTAAGCATATCCTAAAACAAATCCTTAATTTGAACTGGTTTTGATCTTAAAGCAGATGAAATGGACCAAATTAAGTTTTTTTGTAAGATTTTCAAGGCATCGGTATTTTTTTTTTTTTTCAGAAAAATGTGAAGGAAAAAATTATAGATTATGAAAGTTTGTCAAAAAAAAAAAAAAATGTTGCCACTTTTTTGTTAGAGAATGCATGTGGCCAAAGAGAGGGCCTTGCTCTCAAGGCAAATAGCTGTTAACGGCATTAAGTGTTTTTCGACTAACGCGGGTAGATTTTGGTGGCCAGTGGCTGCCATATTGTTTTGGTGACATCTGTCAAATCTGTTGTTTATTATTCAGTTACTAATGCCAAATTACCATGGCATGGCAACACGATTAAATAGCACATCCATATGATAAAACTTTAATATCAAAATCTTTTGAGGCAACGATACGTGCGTTGCGCCCATTTTACGGATTACATTATTTTCCTTCCAAGTCGATTATTCAAAGTTTGGTAGTCAAACTTGCGTCAACGAAACGCAAGATCAACCGAAAACATCGTCGCTGTTTGTGCGAGTTCTCCAAAAAAGACGATGTCATTGCCATCAGCATCAACGTATAGCGCTACCGATCGATGATAACCAATTTTTGTTAGCTCCAATTGGAAAATATGGATGTGAACGACATACATAATTGCTCTACGTGCCAAAGAGCAAACGCCACAATGTTCTATTTCAACATTTACCCGCTTTTGTTGATAAACGCTATATAATTGCTTATAAATATATTAACCAATGAAGCTGCATTTTTTTTAATCTGTCTTTCTATACGTCGGCCT
The DNA here is from genome assembly GCA_932273885.2 of Leucozona laternaria. Classification (NCBI taxonomy): domain Eukaryota; kingdom Metazoa; phylum Arthropoda; class Insecta; order Diptera; family Syrphidae; genus Leucozona; species Leucozona laternaria. The sequence goes on along the minus strand of OW026367.1, from coordinate 127,715,706 downwards.
AGAGCCTACAACTTCAAACTTGGTTTTTATGAGATTAATGCCTTATTTTTGATAGTTAATTTGCCACATTGAGGATTATTGTCCTCAGAAACTGCTCAAATAATTTTGGCTCAAAAATTTATGTTTTGTATACTAAAGGGTTTTTCAATTGGCACGGGTAGATTTTGGCAGCCATGTTGTTTTAGTAACATCTGTAAAATCTGGGGCCAAATTACAGCATCAGTTATCGAGTAATACGTGACTGAAATATGTGAGTTTGGCATTACCGCTCACGTTATGGAGTCTTCATCCCCATAGGTTTTACTCGTCCATTCGATCACTGATGGCACTCACTCGATCAGTCACTGATGCCGTAATTTGGCCCCTGTTGTTCATTATTTAGTTACTGATGCCAAATCACCCTGGCAATTTACACGATTGAACAGCACTTCCAAATGAGCGTTTGGAAGAGGACCCTATAATTTTGGCCGAAAAATCATCGCCAAGTCATACGAGGTTCACCAGGTGACAATGCATCCTCAAAAATTTACCGTTTGGTGTGGATATTGGGCCGGTGGCGGCGTTTTTGGTCCGTACTTTTACGAAAACGACGTTGGTGTGGTGGTCACCGTAATGGCGAGCGCTACAGGCGACGATGATAACCAATTTCTTATGTCCCAAATTGAACAATATGGACCTAGACAAATTGTGGTTTTAGCAGAACGGCGGCCGGCGGTGCTATACGTTCTACATAGCGGACGCCACAATTGACATTCTGCATGAACGATTTGAGGGTAAGGTTATCTACGTGAATTGGCCACGAAGGTCATCCGATTTGACCCCGATACACTTTTATTTGTGGGGTTTCGTGCGAAAAAACCACAATCGACCGATGCCCTTAAGGTGAACATAACACTGGCCGAATCTATTCGGAAGAGTCATTGAAAATTGGACCACTCCGATCCGTGCCACCATCGCATAAGTAGCCACGGTGGGCATTTGAACCATGTCATACCTTTCAAATAAATTTAATACCTTTTTAATACCTCAAACTCATCAGCTTGTTTTATTCCATTTCAACATCTACCTACCCTTAGTAGTTCTGGCGTTTTTGTATTATCAGAAATGATCGATCATAAAACATGCATTACAAGAACAACACGAGATCCTGGGGCCAAATTACGGCATCAGTGACTGATCGAGTGAGTGCCATGAGCGATCGCATGAACGAGTAAAACCTATGGGTATGATGACTCCATAACGTGAGCGGTAATGCCAAACTCACATACATAATTCAGTCACGTATTACTCGACAACTGATGCGGTAATTCGGCCCCTGCTCTCTATCGGGATCACGTTTCATGAACCAAAAATTTAGTTTTTACTCTTACGGGTAGATGGCTTCTCAGTTTTGCAAATGGTATGGCAGTGTGAAATGTAGTGTTAAAAACAAAGACAACAAATAAATGAAAAATAAACAAACTTAAAGAAAAAAGAGGTAGGTTTAGACACAGTATTAAAATCTAGTTACGACAATACGGAAAGAGTGATTTTTATAGGGGTGGTTTCTTAAATTAATTTCAATAGCGAAACATCGATTTTAAACTTCGATTTCAATTGATTTTGACAAATTAAATTTGATATAGTCCAATGAGAAACAGCTTCTGAGTTAACCCGGATTTAATTTATCTACAGTTTTAAATAACTCTGGTTTAAATCAGAGTTAATTCAGCAAGGAAAAACTGGCTTTTAAGGGGTTAACTCCGAGTTATCTCGAGGTTGAAATTGACTGGAGTATATTCTATATAGACGTGTGGTTTTCAATCTGGCAAAATTTTTTTCGGAGTTGGTCTTTTTGACAGCTGTCACTTGATTTATGCTCAGTTTGGTTTGCCATTTCATAATTAATAGATTTACTTCTGAACAACGTTTGCAAATTGTGCAAATTTATTACCAAAATAATGGTTCGTTTCACGTGACGCATCACGCACTGCGTCCAATATTCGGTCGACATAATCGCAAAATCGCATAAATTCGAGCAACCATGGATCGGTTTCGCACCACGTTACGTTTACTCTATTGGATAATGCGCATCCTCAGAGACGCCGTACAGTGCGCACTGAAGACACTATTGCTGCTGTGGAGCAGAGTATCAAAGAAGACCCGAATGAGTCCATCCGCCATCGCACGCAACAATTGTAGCTGTGGAAAATTGGGCCTATCGGCTGGAGTTTATTCGAGCTAGCCGCGGCGGCCACTTGCCCGAAATCATTTTTAAAATATAATGGCAAACCCTTATCTTTATAATAAAGCTAAATTCTTGGCCATAAAATTAAATTATTTGCGTTATATTTCTTCTTGAAAACCACACGTCTAAAAAAAAACACCCTTTATATTCTAGTTTAACCATGCAACTTGGATGGTTTTGAACTGGAAAACTAGGCCTTAAGATTCTTCAATACAATTCCCCTTATAGAACTTAAGTATTTAAATAGTATAAGTTGGAGCCGGAGGCTTTTAATCACAGAGAGTTTTTATGCCTTAAGAGAAAATGCTTCTTTAAAAGAAAAATATACAGGGTCAATTTGAAGCTTTTGAAATAAATTTTGTTTAATTTAATGGATTTTTGTTTCATAATAAAGGTCTTTTCAGAGATAATGAAATAGTATAAATTTGTAAAAAAAAATTAGTCTATAAAAACCTGTATTATAGGCCTACGTTAAATATTTTATTATGAGTATCTTAAAGTCGTGCAAAAATTTTTTTTGTAAAATTTAATTTGCGTTAATTATAAAGCCCTATACAGCGAGCGATTTAACTTCACCTTGAATTTGCTTTTAAATTTCCCCTTGACAAAATTCTTAGGCACCTTCCTCTTGAAAATGATCATCATGCTCACAGGTTACACCGGAAGGCTACGTCTTCATGCCTCATGATATCGAAATAAATTTTATTTGCATAATATGCCATTTTCAAGGTCAGGACAAGAGCAACAATTATTATACATGTATCCCATCTCCAAGCCATATATAACAATGAACAATTTAATTTGCAAATTCTTAAGATTCAAACAGCTTTAGGCTTAAGATAAGCCTTAATAAGAGCTTAGCGATGGGCTTCGTTGGTTATACTCACAGTAGATACAAAAAAAAAAAACAACCTCATTACAGTAGACATCTCAGAAAGTTGAATATCATGTGAAATGAAAAGTCACGAATGAACTACACATCATATTAATTTTATAGGCACATCACGTCTTTCAGATAAGTTTGTGGATTAATTTTGATAGCAACGTCAGAAGATGTCCGTCCAAAAGTGACCACATCACCGGCTGAATGAACTGAATTTGTTATGTGAACTTAAAATTCAGGCCATGAAGTTGTGCTTGCAAAGCTGTGAAGTCATGTCTCAAAATCGTGGATTTATGCACAGAACTTAGGACGCGAGTGCGATTATCGTTAAAGTTCGTTATGTATATTCATTTCAAAACAGGGTCGCAATATTCACAAGGCTGTTAAGCTTAATATATACATATGTGTGCCTATATATGAGCCCGAAGTTGCTAAAGGGCCTCGTTTAGGGAAGTCAATTTTATAACGATTTAATTTGATATTCTCTTTCACTTACAAAATATTAAATTAAATTTTTTGGCTATGAATGAAAAACGGGTCCTTAGACTTTGTTCGCCTTATGGCCCTGTTTTATTCAGTGCAGCCCTGTTCAAATACCACAATGCACCTTTGTAATGTGGTAATATGGGCAAATCTTATAATAAAATTGGGGGTCAGATTACAGCATGAATCCATTGGGAGATTTTCAAAAGATTTTCAAGAGATATATATGTAAGTGCAAATTAAATTGAGAGATCAAAAAGTTAATAAAGGAGTCTTTTGCCCATTACAATAGCGAAACAATTATTACAAAATTGAGGCGAGCCCATATTGCGGCGGCGCGCGGTTGGGGCGTCAATTTAATCGGCATTCAAAAAATTAACATGTTTGTTAAATGAACACGCGTTGAAGTCAATGAATCGGATAATTGGACTTCATCAAAGTAAACCCCAGCAGTTATAGAGTGTAATTGTGGTATAACGTGCATTTGGCTACAACTTTTCATGATGAAAAGAGTAGATTTAGGTGACGACTCTTATGGTTTAATTCGAGTGTAAGTTTATTTACAAAACAATTTAAAAGTTTTAAGTCATTCAATTGACATTTATAAATACCAATTTATGAGAATATGTATGTGTGCTAAGTGAGTAAGTGGATTTGTATTGTAATCAAATTTAGATAAATTTATTGAGTGGAGTTGTCTTGCATATACTGATTAATTGCATTGAATTGATCAAATTTAATGAGAAAATTTATAACAAGATGTTTTAAATAACTTCAAGGAGCCTTAACAATAGTTTAAAAACGTCATACTTGAGTCGATTTGATTTTTGGTTAATTTGTATAATTTAATTCAAACCTTCAATGCTAATATGATGGTGCGTAAGATTTCCAGCCTTAATGCAAGTGTGTTATTACACAAAAACCAACTTTCTTCTTTTTAAATAGAAATAAAAACCTAAACACCCAAATGCACTAACTGTTACCCTAAGAAAAATATCGTTTTAGGTTGGTTAAAATAATATCGATTTTTAAAAACTACCAAGCGCAGGTTGCTAAAATTAACGTAGTAAACTTGATCAAATTATATCGTTTAATAAATAAACACACAAAAAGGTTATTTCAATCAAAGAACGCAGTTATAGACTATAATCGAGAAATTTGGTTAAAAATTGCAACTTTAAGGATTGTTAATAATTATATTTACTCATCTCTTGTTTAATATTAAACAATCTTCTTATTTGAATGGGAAATTAAACATTTAATCAAATATATTTAATCATTTTTGAAATGGCTTAAGATTTCGCCAAATGATGATGGGTAACCGATTTAACCGAATGGTGATATGGTTAAAATTACACAAGCATTTGCTTTTTTTGTCTACATCAGTTAAGTGAGATTCTAACGTCAACCACGTATCTTAGTTACAACTGCCGTTTAGATAAGTTATTCTGACTTAGTACTAACTACTAAGACAACCGAAATGTTTAGCTGTCCCAACTGTTTGCTAAGACAACCAAGTAAATTGGTTATCAAAAGCGATTTAATAAGTTTCTCTTACGAAATTAATTGGCTATTGAAACCACTTAAAAGAAGAAGAAGAACGCAGGAGAAACTCACACAGAAATAGCTTATTAAAATTTTGTACACTTACAAAAATTGTCTTAAACGAGTTGATCCGTGTAATTTTAACCGAGTTTGTTTGCAGATTGTAAATTAGCAGTCTCACTTGTTTACTTTAAACTGAGTCTTACGTTGATTTTAAGTAACGATTTGTCTTCATATATTCTACTGACTTTTTCATTTTGATTATTTTACTTTTATTAAAAATCCTGAATGATTATAAATACAATAACAGATAACTGAAAATAACTGTCAAAAAACTGTCATTTGCATTTAGACTTCTACGCTTCTAGAAATGTACCCTTCGAACATTTTTCTTATGCAATTTAACAATATCGTCGGCCTCATAAGCAGACCTTGTTACTCCACCTTTTAGCGAAAATGACTTTTGAATGCCATTTTATAGAAAATTGGTCAGCGCAGCAACCTAGAAAATTTCTTACCGCTCTTAAAACTCTAAATAAACTTAAATTTAAATTTTGCATAGCACGTAACTCCATTGCTACTCTGATGTCTGGCAGACCTCGTAACTTCAACAAAAAGTTTTCTCAGAAAACCTCGTATCTTTTATTCGTGGTTATCAAAACTCGTAACTCCATTTAACTCATGCTAAATTGCCACCGCGTTGGAAAACCGCCAAAAAACTACTAAAAGGGGAATATATTTCTAATCATTTCTGTTGTTTTTTCTAATTATCTAAATTCCATAACATTCATTTTGTCCGCGGAGAAGGTGGTATCCCAGAATAATCTGTTGTTGAACAGCATGCCAAGATTTCGCGCGTTTGGTACATAGGTGAGTGGGAAATTATTTAGATACAGGTTAGGAAAATAATCTAAGCTTAAGGCATTCTTAGCTTCTTCGAGGTCTTTGTTAATCATGTATGCGCATTGCGCAGTCCTCGATCAGGCCTAGAGCACAACTTTTATTGAGTTCAACATCATCGGCGTACATTTGAATGGATGATCTACTCACTCTTTCAGGTAGTTCATTTATATGTAATGAGAAAAGTAAAGATCCTAAAATCGAGCCTTGGGGTACACCTCTTGAAATTGTCAGAAGGCAAGATGTTTGATTGCCAACACTCACTAATTTTTCGAGCATTCTTTTAACGATTTTCAACATTTCTATAGTCTGTACAAAAGGTGATTTGAGACGTCCAAAGTTCAGATAAAGGGCTCCAAATCTATATGCACCATCCCTTCTGAGGCTTTATCAGTTCAACTTCTTTAGGAGGTCTTGTTATATATTTTCATAGTATTTCAAAGTCTAAAACTCCTTTTTAATATTAAAATTGAACATCTGCATCTTTTAAAATCTGCGGAGTCGCACAATCCTGGAACAAAATTTTGTTCTCCAAAAAACTCAATCGATAAAAAAGTACTAATCTTTAAAGCTGATTTCTTTTTAAGTCCTAAACGCTATACTGACTAACATGTTTTGCTTATTCTTTAAAGATCTTTCTTGTGTTTAATTGAATTCTTTTCATTAATGCGGTTCATAAAATTGCATTAGACTCTGTTCACCAAAAATGTCAATACAGAAAAGATAGGACGCTTGGCTTTCAGTCTAGTTGCATTAGGTTGCATAGATCTGGCACTATTTATAGCTTCCAAAGGTTTTCCATAGTTTCCATCATGAATCTCTGCAAATTGGAAATTTTTAAAAAGCTTCAAAAAACAAGAGAATCTGAAAGCTTATTCATTGCTTGAATTCAAAACTAGCCTAACTCCAAAATTTCAAAGTATACAATTTTCAAGCCATTCCTCGTGTTCCAGTTTGAGAACCGTCTGCGTTCTAAAAGCTTCAAAAACAACAGAATCTGAAAGCTTATTCATTGCTTCAATTCAGAACTAGCCTAACTCCAAAATTTCAAAGTATACAATTTTCAAGCCATTCCGCGTGTTCCAGTTTGAGAACCGTCTGCTGAAGAGCAATAGTTCGTTCCCAGTTTTAATATATAACAATTTAATCTTTTGTCATAAACTAGTTCAAAACAACCCTTTCTCCTCTATACTGACTTAATGTTTCTCTGCAAAAAGCAGCTAGCCTAATTCCATATAATTTCATAAAAAGATTTGAGTTGCAATTTTTTAAAGGTTTTAATAATTCGCTCTCCTGAAAAATTGACATTATAAATTCTTGCTAAATATGTGACTTAGGCTACTTTTGCATTAAAGCGATGAATTTCGAACATTTTGCTCTCAACTGTGTGTAATACTGGTTATGTTAGGTTATAAGAAGTTTAACGGAGTTTTCAGTTGCAATTTTTTTGATTTAGTGTCTTGATAGTATTTGCTAGCACCACTGATTTGAAAAAACTCTCCCATTAGCTACGTATAGTGAACTTTTTTATTGAACAAAAAATAATAAAGTATTAACTGTGCCATATTAAACAGCCAAAAGTGCAAAACTTTCTCAAGAATGTTGCTCCATTAACCTTTTGACTTTACTAAAACTCATTTTAATTGAAATAAACTCCATAGCTCTCTAACAATATCTTCTTCATATTATTTCAACACACAAAATAAAAATAATCATTTTTCTACACACGAAAATCAATGAATGTTAATAAATACTCTAATTAAAATCAAACCTACCTTTTACACTTCATTTAATAGATAATCATTTAAACCATTAAATAGTATTCTCCGACACTTTGAAAAGGTTTTTTGTATGATGAACTATTAAAAGTTACCACTCTCTAATGCATTAATGAGTTTCGATTCACGAAATCAAAAAAATAAAAAAGAAGAAAAATCAAAATAAAAATAAAAATAAAAATCATTCAAGTTCAAGTTTGGTTGAACTCCATTTGTTGTTATTTATTTCGCACTTCGTTCGTTATGTCCGGACCAACTGCTATTTTCTTATACATTTCATTATCCACTTGTTAAACAAATCACTATAATTAATCATAATCCAGATAAGAGATCATTGTTATTGATGTTTTATTATTTACGGAATTAATTTAAACTATCATGCATATATATTTTGTGTCATATATGTTTGTTGTGTGCTCTTAAAATACATAAAAGATTTATCTTTATATGATACTTGTCTCACCCACTTTTATTTAATAGGTACAGAATTAATACACAAATGGTTTAAAAATTAATCAATTTTGTAATGATATCAAATAATTAATTTAAAAAAAAAACATTAAAATAGAAACAATACAAGAATCCAAGGGCTGTGTTTGTATATTGAAGTGGAGACTTTTTAAACCGGTCCCTCGCCTGAAAATTATGTCACTTAAGACCATGGACATAGTTTGTTCTTTTACTTTTAATTGAAAAATGCAGTATATTGTGAGGTAGAACAATAAATCAATTGATAATAATAATTGAGAGGAAATATTTGCAGACTCTATGGAAACAAAAGACCTGAGCAACAAACTCGATTGTTAATTTAATAAATAATCTCTACCTACATAAGAGATTTAGAGATTTTTTTAAAAGAACACGGATATGAATATGAATTCAATTAAAATATTTTGTTTGACAAGCTTAACATTTCATTCTATTCATTAATGAATGTCTTGCAACTTTTGTCTTTTCGCATTTTTTTAAAGAGGGAATGGTAATCGGAAATAAATTAATTTCATGCCCTGCAAAATGATTCTTTTGTATTTAAGTCTTTTCGGATATTAAAAAAAAAACATTCTTTAAAATTATTCTGCAAAATTATTCTTTCGACTGTTTTGGCATAAATTCCACATTTAAATAATTGATTTTTATTTGTATTTTTGTTTTATTTTTCAGTTTAATCCAGAATTACTTTTGCTCGTCGTGTGTGTTACACTGTCAACGGCCATACGAGTTGACTTTAGCACAAAAGGTGGTCCCATAGTTCCTGCTGCTGCAACCACACGCAAACCACCCTCGCTACCATACCGAAATCCAGCACCAGTATGGGAGGACCAATCAAATGATATACCAAATCCTAACAAATATCAGTAAGATGCTTATACTTACACATCAAAAGCTTGTATTTTACGAAAAATAACTGAATGGTTTTTCTTTTAGATATGTTCTTCCCCCTCCATCACGACCAAGGCCAGCAACAAACAACTACAAGCAATCATCACGGCCTATAACAGGTCAGCAGAAACCCAGAGAATTTGTCTTTGGGAAGGTCATTTCCCCAGACTTTGTCAACTCATTCTTCCCACATACTCAGTCAGTGTCTGGCTTCTCACCGCAGTACATACCAAACTATGGCTTCAAATACCACGCCATTGTGCCGTCAACTCAAAAAACCTACTACACTAAGAACACTGATTTCTACTACAATGACAAATTTAACAAATTCAATGGCAAATACAATGCCAAGACTAAGAAATACAAGGCTTACGAAAAAACCAAATACAATCCCAGTGTTTATGTAAGTTTAAGCCCGTTCTATTGAAAATCATTCCCCCTTTATTTATCCTTATTTTACTCATCATTTATAATATGTTACAGCACTCGAATATCATTGATCAATCAGCTTTGTCATTCCAACATCAACAACTCCCATTATACCAAGCACCACAACCATTCCGTTTACCTATCGACATCATGAACCCGCAAAAGGCTACACCCGCCGCCATTGCCACTGCTGCGGCCGCGATCAAAATTACACCACCAAAAGTCATCAACTACTCCAAAGACAACCTATACTCAATTTCGAAAAATTACAAACTACATCATCATCAGACACAACAAAATTCATTTTCATCATACGAATCGAACAAAATTAGGAGATGAACGAACGCAGAACACACACTTTTATAATGCTTTCGAGTCGAATTTTATAGACTTAATCAAAATTTACGAGCACACACGTATGCAGCAGGCCGTGACCTTCATTAAATTTATTATTATTTTTCCGATCGAATTGAATCCTTTCATTTATTGCCTCAACGTTTTATTATTTTGCTTTTGTTTCATTTGCCATATTTTCGTTGGCATGTTATGGTTTTAAATTTGTATTTATTTTAAGAAAAAATCACTCACGCAAAAAAAAAAAAAGTTAAAATCACAAATTTTTAGCTGTGAAAAGTAATCGAATTTAACAAAAAAAAAAACGAAATAAGTCTCTCTTTTTTTATTTTATGTAAATAATTTAAGTGTATGTATGATAAAATAATGTAAATAAAATAAATTAAATAAAATGTGTGGTAGTATTAATTTTTAATGGGTTGACTATGGAAATTTATTAAAAAGTAAGTAAAATTCATTTTTTTAAGGGTAATGATTCGGATGTTTTGAAATCAGAGTCTTAGAAGCTATCTTGAAATACACAAGGAGAAATGAAATACCAGAGTCAAAAAACAACAAAAAAAATATCAACACACACAAAATAGATAATTTTTTGCTACATCTGATTTACATTGGAAGGGCGACGCTCTTAACAAATAAAAATCTTAATTTTTCGAGGTTACTACCGAAACATTATAACAACTATGTGAAATTGCCCAAAGTATTTCTATACTTAGATAATAGGAATGTGGAAAGGCGATTTCTATAGTCGAGACGTCCTCGTACAAGACGGCATTAGGTTATACGGATACCGTAGATTTTTTTAATTACTTACTTATCTTTATATTGGTTATATTCTTCTTATGCCAGAAGCATAAATGTGCTTAATTGGTTTGATGAACCACCATTCGGTATTTCGTGTCGTCCTAGGGCTATTAATGTGCGGACATCGAAGAAAAAATATTATTTTAAAATATCAATTAAGTAATTAGGTGATAAAGACTTCATTCTCATCTAAGAGGTCATTCCAACACGATATCGTTCATTTTGCACATTCATGCTTCGAGCGTTATGAATTTTTACATATGTGTATGTATATACATGCCAAATTATTAAATACAAAAAAACATTGGACACTATTAAACTTTCATCGAAATTTTCAGTAAAGGACTGCTTTTCAGTCAAGTGACACAAATGAATAATATTTTATGTGAGCTATTTAAATAAGGGTCTTACGTCTTACATCATGGATATACTGTGTGATAAGCCCACAAACCTACCTGGGCAAAAAACATTTTGGAGATAAGGCTCGTGAGTCATATTTTCCAAACTAAATAAAAGGAAATAACACCCTTTTTTTTCCTTTTTGAAAAAGAATTTAGACCCACGGAAGTTATTGCTTTTGTGGGTTTATATTAAGACCTGCACACAAAGTATCATTCAATAATTCATAAATTTTTTAAATGCAACCTGAATTGCACGACACAAGTTAAAAGGAATAGAAGGATAGGAAAGAATTTTTGCTGGCACAGTGTGCACTGAGAAATAAGGTATTGACTACCTCATGGAATCCTACGAGTGGCGCGGCGTCCAGATGTAGCTGGGGGAATATAGAAAATAATGCTGCCTAGAGTGGGGCTCGAAACCACACCTCTTAGTCAAGCACTACATCCACTGCGCCATTGCCACCCACAACCAGGGTTGTCACTTTCCTGCAATTGCAGTAGATCTACTGCACTTTTTTCGAAAAATAAATCTACTGCACTTTTGGTATTTTGAAAAAAAAAAAATTCTTTAATAAATAATCCATAAAATAATTTTTCAATTCTGTCATTGAATGCAGTCATTGATATTCTTCATGAAACCCACCCTTTAATTTATACATACAGCTTTCGACTATCGGCTTTGTTTTGATGACAATTGAAAGCTGTCACAGCAAATCTGTCAACGTGAGGTTGACTCTATTTGATTTTGTTTTTGTTGTGAGAAAAGGGGAAAGGATGGATAATTTTTTTATTTAAACCTCCACGCAAAAGGTAAAATTGTTTTAAGTGGTTGAAAACTGATATAAATAAAAATTTATTTGTATTGATTTAGTTTTTGGTATGGTAGTGATTCGCAAAAAAACTGATTCCAGAAGAGGAAAAGCAATGTGTTGATCAAGTTTGTAAGTTTATATTTTTATATATTTTAACATTATAATAGGCAGGCATATTTCTTTGGTTAGATTTTTAAAAACTAAGAGTTTTTTTTAATGACATCGTCGACGACGTTGAGCAGAAATTTCAAGACCTTACCCATCAAATTTTTTTTCCTGAAAATATAAATCTACTGCAAAAACATTGAATCTACTGCACTTTTTTTGCAAATCTACTTCGGAAAATTATTCAAAAGTTGGCAACCCTGCCCTCAATCCTTCAAAATGAATGGATTTTGGACTTTTGTTGCACTCTTTCGCGGTTTCAATGGATTTTAACTCCCTCTTGGGGGTTTCCAGTCACACAACACATCAGTTGGTCCACTTAGGGTATGTATTTACATTCGTCAGGCAGGCGCCTATGTTTTGTATTTAGTGAAAGGGTTTTATTTCCATTTGTTCTAAGAATTGAAAGCCACAAGAAAAAGAAATTAACACACAGCTTTTGTTTCCATTTCAAGAAGAAAAAACAAACCGTCGATGTTATTTCATTTTAATTCTTTGCCTTTAAATTTAACATAAAACATTATTCAAATATTCTTTACATGACCACATGCAAGCTTTTCAATCCTTTAAAGAATTTAACGTTCATTTCGTCTGATATCTCGGCCATAACCTCATAAATGTTGGTTTCAATTACTCAAGAATTTAAAAACTGTCCGTGTAAACACGATTTTTCAAAAATATACCCCAACGACGTCATAACGCATGATCTCACCGGTAACCAGGAAGTTTTTCGCTCAATAAAGCCAAAGTTGGTTATGCTGTGTGGGTTGTGGCGCGAATTTTGTTGGAGCCACATATAGCTCAGATCGAAATCTTCAATTTTTGTCCAAAAAAAATTAAGCCTATAGTGATAGCAATGCTGATAACTGACAGGATTGATAAATTTGAGTCCTCACTCTTCAGCCACACTGGCACTGATAGCAGCGATATATTGTCCGATATTTTCCACACCCGAAATGACCCAGACTTTTTGAATTTATTCACTGATGTGTTGGAAATTTCCAGATCAAAAGGACAAATTAACAAATATAAACACCTTGTTTGGTGGTTAAAGCCAAGTTTACAGTTCCCGTGCGAGATAAAATATCTATGCAAAAATTTGCGAATATCAAAATTTTTTAGGTGAATTAAAAACATATTTTTTGGAACGCTTATTGTTTCATCCACAAAAAATACCCATATAGCTCTCATGGAATGTCACACAAAATATGACATTCAATTTTACTGCCAAGGAAAATTTAACAACAATAAAAATATTTGCTGTAGATATTTAAAAATTCAATGGGTAACTAGGAACAAGCATTTATTAGGACCAAAAATTGGATGGAAAAAGGTTATAGGTATAACACCTTCGTTTTCTCTCAGTATTTATTTTGAAACGCCACGACGGACGAAAGCAAACTCGATAATATTGGGTAAATCCTTATTTGCACTCATGGCATTAATGTATTTCATTTATACTCACAATCACAAATTTCTTTATTTTGTTTTTAAACTCAGAAAACACAAATAACAAGCAACAACAAAACAACAATCAAAACAAGCTGGTTCCATGAAAAACAATTGAAGAGCAATAATGTGGAGAACAACAACCATTTTTTTGCGTACAAAAAAATTTATATTCACCTCACAACATTATTTGCATAAAGATGGTTTTTTCATCCAAAAATAATTGTTTTTTTTTCAATTTTAGCCCTTTGATTAATTAAATTAGGGTAAATTAAGCACTTTGCAGCTTGCTTATGCAAAGGGTAACATTGTGTTGCCTTGAATTTCAAATAAAAATGGAGCAAGTACATATTGATTATTAAATCTATATAAGAATTTAAGGAAAATTAATATTTGTACTTACTTTGTCAAGATTATAGAGCTGATTGTATTCCCTAAATAAATAGTCAATTGTTTTACATTTTAAATTATATTCAATCACCTTTTTGGTTAAAATCTTTTCATTTGTGACCGTTGTCACCTTTGAACATTTATTTTCTAATTCCCTAGTTTTTGAGTTTATTGTAACTTGTCATTTGCCTTCTTATTTCAAGATTTTTTATTATTCAAATGTTTCCGTATGTCCAAAAGTGAACCAGTATGAAAATACTAATGAGAAAAATTATGCTAAAATTAAAATTTCTTCTTCATCTCTTCTCTTGACGAAAGTATATTATGTGTTTTATTCAACCTTCAATTTGTATATAATTTGTGACACGCTATATATCAATATATATTGCTATCAACACCTCATTATAATATAGTTTATTGACACTAGCATTAAACTTAAATTTTATTTTTAAATACGGAGATATTCAAATTCAGATTTATTCTTAAAAATATTAATTATTGTGGTCATTGTTGTAGTAAAAATAATTCTCTTCTCGATTGAACTTTAAGGGGTTATAACCTGAAATATGTGATTGTAATCATTCTGTTTTTGAATAAAAAAAAAACAATAAATAAATAATAGGTATTCAAAATCAGTCACGAAGTTTAGGGTTTGAGAAATTAAAATTGATAATTGCAATTAAATCGATAACCAGAATAATGTTGAGTTTAATGAATTTGTTTCATTAGAGGTAGAGGTTTTGTTTTTGTCACGATAACACATCCAATTACCAATAACATGAAATCAACCTACTGACATGCTCTCTTATTTTATGAGATTATAATCAATTTCCTTCTTTGGTGATATCTATTCTGATAAATGATACCAATCGAGTTTGCTGCTCAGCTCTTTTGTTTGATGATTTTTCAAATTCGTTATATTTTTTTTTTCTTTCCTTTCTCACTTAAACTTTGATTAATTTAATTACTATACCCCCAGGAGATAGCAATACATGCATTTATATATGAATTATAAATTCAACCTTGATTGTGTTGAAGAGTTTTTGTTTATTAATTCAATTTGTATTAAGCAAAAGCTTCCTTATTCGACTGGCACAATGAATGCCCGTCTATTAAATATTAATAGACTCAAATGATAAAATGGCAAAACTACATCAATAAGCAACTAAATTGAACTAAAATGGTAACTTAAATAATGTGATACAGTTAAAGAAGAATGACATACAGGTGCATACAAATAGTATTTTTTTTATTTTATTTTTATGGAAAGGATATGTTGCAAATTTGGTGCACTAGGCCAAAACAAGTTGTAGTAAATGGTAAAATAGCTTCCAGTGTATGACATTAAGTATTATTTATGTAGTAACACAGTTTGCTTATAGTTTGTCAAAGTTTACATGAAAGACACATTAAAAATGCCGGTTAAATGTGAAATAAACAATTTCTCAAACATCAGTAATAAATAAATATTAAAAAATGAATGTCTCTTGAAAGAAATTGAAAGAAATGTTTGAGTTACTTGTAATTTCAATTAAATGTTCACACCAATTATTACATGGCGAGACAGACAAATTGTCTGGTTAACAGGTTCTTGGAATAAATTATAGACGGAAATGTTTTATTAATCTTTATAGGACGCAACTAAAGAAAAATAGTAGGACTGCTTACTCCCCATGTTGCCATTAAATTATTTAAAAAAATGAAAAACAAGCCGTTGTAACACAAAATGTATTCTTATTTTTTTTTTTTAATCTGTGAAGCTTAAGAGCTAAAAAGCAAGCTTAATTGTAGGTGTTTTTGATGTGCAAGCGTTTCCGAAGTTTTAAAATAAATTCATTCCGTTTTGTTGGGCAATTAATTAGGAAATTATTTCTGAAAGTAAGGGTAACAGGGGGTGTTTGACAGTTTTGGTTAAAATGATTTGGTTAATTTTGGTGAGTGAAAATTCAACAATATCATTGGAAAAATAGAAGTAAAACAGCCTTGGATTTTGAGATGTTTATTCAATTGTTTAAGCATTTCCGCCATGACGCAATACTTTTAAAAATATTCATTCAATAGAAAAACTGCTTAAATAACAATAAAGTAATAACAAGCTAGTTAGATTTTATTACTCGCATTCAGTTGTTACTTATTTCAATACTGTTGCATTGTAATATGTTTTGTAATTTTGCACACTCAATGTTAACATCATAAAACACAACATCCTCTCAAAACCAAACGATTATAAATTAATGCTCCTTCACAACAATTGAACCATCACAATGAGTGCCACACGACACAATCGAGCCGCTAAAGTATTAAGCTACACCGCTGGCACACCGTTTAAACGCCTTCACTCTCTGTACCTCGCCTCGCTGCTAAAAGATGTTCAGTGAAATTTATTACATTCAATTTGTTTTTCTGGGCCGCTGACAATTCCAAAATGTGTAGAATCTCTGTTAAAGCTCTGTATGGCGATCAACGATATCGGCTGCAGTTGAAATTGCACCATTTCAAACTATGTAACAAACGTCGCGTCGTCGGTGACGGTGGTGGTGGAGGCAAAGTGTCTTAAGCGAGGAAACCCAAAAAGATGTCCAAAAGTAAAGTGCCACCTATACTTTTTGTGCTATACGTGAGATGATAGTGCTGATGACATGAGTAGGGAGGAGGTAAGTAAACAAGTTGTTGCATCCACATAGGAGTTTTGAGGTTTTCAACTTGCGCGATGATTTTCAAATTGAGTTTGGAGTGATGAAGGCCTAATGCTAATCTTAGTTGATGTTTCTGTGAAAGTAGAATGATTCGAGACGTCTATGTGATGACATCTGTTTTTTTTTTTTTTTTGTGTTGTCTCAAGAATGAGGATGTACAAGTCACGATCATTGTAGAGCTGATGTAATTGTAATAATGTGGTGGTTCATGCACAGAATGAAGTTTTTCTTTTTTTGAATTTTACATTTTAATTAAATTGCAATAAAACTGAGTCAACATTTTAATGAATAATAAAACCTATATAGTTATAGCATTTTTTAAATTATGGATGTAGTTATTTTTGTTTGTCAACGATTAAATTTTAAGATTTAAAGAAAAATAATTATTCAGCTTTAAATCAATTTTCGGGGACAGATAGTTTTTTTTTTGCATTGTCTGCTTTATTTTGTCATTTTGTTTGCACCATAATATGTGCGGTTGACATTTGTGATTAAAATCAGGCTATAATTTAAAAATGCGTAAGTAATTTGTAAGTTACTTAATGGAATTTTACAAGGACGTTAAATAGTTAATTTCACTGGAGCAAAAAAACGAAGGCCAGAGCAAATAAACAGTTTACGCATACAAAAAGTTTGATTCCTATATAAGTGCATTCAATTTATAAGAAAGTGAATGTAGTTTTTGGTGTCTTATGAATTATTGATGTTTAAATAAATAAAATATTTTTAAATATAATATTTTTAAAACATCAGAATATATGTAAAATCGAATATATGTATAGTTGTAATTTGTTGTAGCTTCTCATCAACTCCCCGTTTATTCAGACGGAACCAAAAATTACCCGCAGAATCTTCCTCTCAAAACATCCTTAAGTATTCTCATCCACCTGCGATAAGGTCCATGCATCTGCACCATTTAAAGCACTATGATCAGCGTCTTAAACAGGGACACTTTACTTGTTCGAGAGAGAGCTTCGCTACTCAAATGCTTTCTTAGCCCGAAGAAGCTGCGATTAGCAAGTGTTATTCTTCGTTTGATCTCAGTGCTAGTATCGTTCTCTGTGTTAATATCGGAGCCAAGTTAGACAAAGTTCCTAACCACCTCAAAGTTATAGCTGTCTATCGTAATATTCTGTCCAAGACGTTGGTATTGGGGGTTTTTTCTTGAAAACAGCATATACTTGGTCTTTCCCTCATTGACCGCTAAACCTGTTTTCTTCGCTTCCGCAAAAGTGCTACTAAAAAAAAAGCGATTTGTTCTTCCAATTATGTCAATATCGTCAGCGTATTCGAGTAATTGGACGGACTTTTAAAAATTTGTGCTTCTAGTGTTGGCGGCAGAGCTTGCACTATACTTTCGCCTTGTCTGAATCCATTTTTAACATAAGACATTTCGGTAAGGGCTTTGCCGAACTCGATGGAGCAGCGCAGCGTGCATTCTCCATCGTCATTCTACACAAACGGACGAGTTGGTCAGGGATGCCAAAACTAGACACTGTCTTATGTAGCTCGTCTCTATAGATGCTGAATTGATTTGAAGATTCTGGGTTTTTTCTAAGATCTGCCGAATTGTGAGTATTTAGTGGTTGGTGGACTTTCCTGGTCTAAAGCCACTATATGGACCTATCAGGTTGTTGAGGAAAAGCTCTAGGCGTTCACAAAATACGGCAAAATAATCATTTTAAGAGAGATTTATAGCCATATTCACTTTCAGTCCAGTTTTTAATAGAGTGTGAATAAATTGACGGACAAGTCTTAAGAGCACGCACATCTGTTTGGTATGAAGAAAATCACTTTACTGTGGATGCTCCCATTTATCACCATTTAGAGTATTTTTGACAGCCGAAAGTTTCGTTTTCGAATTTGTGTCACTAAAGGATTCCGATGCGGTGGCTTTGAAAATAAAAACAGTAAAATATAAGTTAGAGCTTTTATACGCTTAACCAAAATCCAGATAAACTTAAAACTCAATAATGATCTTACAGCGCGTTCTAAGGAAAAGATTAAAAGTTAAAAATTGCTAGAGTTATTAATATTCTAAAAACTAAGTTCTAAAGATATACTAGATCGAGTTTTTAATTGTTTTTAGAACTTTGTCAAGAAATTGAGTGTATTATAAGCATTTCAAAATAAATGCAAGAGAAACGACGTGAAACTCGATTGCGAATTTTATTTTTTTTTTGTTCAAAAAAATCATCTTTAAAAAGTATCCCTTTTATTGCTTGTATTCACTTATTCAGTATAAATGCCGAAAAGACAACTGAGTAAATGATGAAATGTATATGTATAGCCAGATATTTGAATTTCCGTCTCTATAAATCAATACCTTGAGAATCTGCAAATATGATGCAATATTTCTTTGAGATTTCAATTTTTCAAATTTTTTTAATTTTCAAAAGGTTATTGCTATTTTTAGATTTTTGTACAAACAGTATATTAATAGTATTTTTCTTTTTGAACTTAATTCAGACGAAAAAAAACTTTTGTTCAAGCAATAAGGCTTAAAGTTTTAATTGTTTTAATTAAATACATTTTTATTAATGTAGGTAGGTATATATTTATTTTTTGAAGTCAAAAAAGTTAGCTAATTGATATTTATATATAAACAGAAAACAATTTCGATGATGTTTAAAGATGAAGATACATTTGTTTATACAGTTAAACCCGGATAAGTGCCTTTTGCATACAGCTGCTAGCAAAAAAATAGCAGTGCAACGAAAATAAGTTTAGACAAAAATGAAAAACCAAAAGAAGTTTGATTTTAGAAATCGTTGTTGGTAAAACCTTGTACGTTTTATTGAAATGTTTTTTTTAATAAATTGAATGATAATTTATTGATCATTAATGTAGTAACTATACAAAAACAAAATATGTTCTAAAATAAAGGGAGCAAAATAATAGCAGTGCTTGTCTCATTGTGTATAATTATTTTTAATTTAATAATTTTAGTTAGTATTTGGGAGCATGACCATTATTTTTTAACACAGCTTCGCAACGATGCTCCATTGTGTCGAAAACCCCCTCACATCTTTGAGGTGATATTTATCTCCAAACCTGCTGAACTACGGTCAATATCACTTTGTTATTTTTTGGTTTGGCATTCAAGACTTATTTTTTTATATCCGGCCAAAGATTTTCTATGGTAATGAGGTACGGAGACTGAGCAGGCCACTCCTAGACCTCAATCTTCTAGTCTTGAAACTATTTTTTTGGTGTTATAAAACTGCATTTCAGGTTTTTCTCAAAAATTCACATTACGGAATTAGGTATTCAACGTTTTTTGAGAAAATGGTCTTATTTTTGGGTTATTCGCGTATATTTTTGCCATGGTTAGACCGATTTTGTTATAATTTTGCAGTCTGATACTCCTTAATAGTTTAAACAATAATGCAAAAAATCAATTTTTTAGTACTTTTGACTCTTTTCATATTTGCTAGTTAAATATATACATCATGCATCTTCAATGTGGGGTTACACACAGTATTTAACCACAAGAGCAAGTTCGTGCGATCAAGTCGTGCATATAACAAATTATGTTACATTTTCGTAGACTTTAAGGAACAGTCTTATCTGCAAATAACTCATGTTAAATGCAATTTACATGTTAAATGCAACTAATCCTCTTCGGGTCGGGCGCAGTGAATTCTCGGGACTTCACTTAAGCATGGAGAAAACTGTGTTACCGGCGTGAATTACATATATGTTATCGATAGTTTGTATGGAAACTTCATTTTGTTTCTGTAATGGCTTCGATTACCCCGCCAATGTCGTTTTCTTCAACCAAATACCTCCGGGCGAAAAAACACGGCTTTTGAAACATGAAATAAAATTGAAATTATAGTTCCCCTAACGGAAAATAACAACACATGTATTCCGTGAAACAAATTACATGGGAATGTTTTTCAAAGAACTTTATGGTCTTTTGCATCTGTGGCTCGATTCGAAGCTTATTTTACTTTCAAGTTAAAAGTTCAAGTGAGCTCAACTCCATAAATGCGTTTCGCCCAGGTACGATAGTTGGGCTCATCAGTTAGATGGCTATCGTACCCTTCTAAGACAAGAAAATTAGTAAAAGTTAACGGATTTATAACACAATTTTACTATCAGCTTTTACCAATCTGGTTGCAAGGTCTAACTTTATGGGACAACCTTTTTTTTTTTGAACTTACAATAGATTTGTCTTTCCACAAATTTAATTAATTCAAAATTTCTTAGTCATAGTATTGGACTAGCAGTGATAAGTTGCTGATTAGCATATCATAGCTCTAGGTTTATCCAAAACGATAATAGTTAAATTCCGGTGCAAGAACATCAATAGTTGGATTAAAGTAAAATTTCTAGCTTAAATGACATTTACTCCAGAATGAGCGTTTCTTCCATGTTCGATAGTGATCTATCAGATAGATGCTGTAGAACCCGTCTTTTATGATCAATGTTATCCCTTTACTAGTGATACCTATCGTTTTTTTTTTTGCACGATACAAAAACCGCTCTGAAGAATTTTTAAAGCTCTATGCAATGGCAATTAAAGTCATCGAAACTCAAGCAGTCTAAATCCGGCAATGGCTTTATTCATTGATTTTGCATTCACTAAAGTTTTTTGAACCACTCCTCTTAAGGGTGGAATTTTTGCATGACTCTTCAGCTAAAAAAACATAGCTTGTCATAAATTATAAAGAAAACCATCTTAAAATTTGCATATTATTTTCGAATGCCTGCCGCGTGGCGCCGCACCGATGATGATGAAGAGATGATGTACCCCTCCATCTCCATCTACATCACCATTTACCTATTCAATATCCGTCACAAAGATCTCCATGGAAAAACCAATTTTAATTACAGATTTGCCATTTTTTGTATTAATAACCATTTTAATCTGCGTGATGCTTGTGTAATGGGCAATAAAATTGCTCACGGAATACAATTTATGCTGTTTTGTGTGCCATTCGAGTACCAAAGTTAGGAATAAGTACATAAATACCTACACAATGATATGCTTAGGTAATTCGTTGAATGAACAAAAAAATAAACACAAATATCTTATGAATGTAAATATATGGATTTCGTGGATTCTGTGGATGATATCTTTTTGAAAAGCGCATAAAGATAAACACAAAGATGCGATGATCATGCGCTTTGCCATTGAGGAATAATAGAGTCGGCGTGGATGGTAGAGGTGGCGCGGCGCGGCGGGCAGCGGTGCAACCAACACGGCAACGGTGGCGGCGCGGCGTTCTTGTGATGATGCCAATTGGAAGGGTGTTTGTTTTGTGTTTTTTTTTTTTGTAAGAGAATGTCTACTTGGTGCTGCAAGTGTAAATTTTACTCTGTCTTACCCGGACTTTAGGAGATTTTTCTCTTTGCTAGGTAATTTGTTCAAGAACAACTATCTTCAGCACCTTCTTTCCACCACTGGAGAGGAGTTCCGGTCTTATTCTTGATGGAATTTCGTTGATTTATATACTATACACGCAACACTTACTGGATTCAAAAGGTTAAAAGTAAACTTTAATCTGCAAATATTGTTATTATACGAGTACCTATACAAAAATTTGAAATATTTGTATTTCAAATATTTAAAAAGCCTGAACTTTAAATTCAAATGAAAACCGAACATTAGGTGGTATGAATAAAATGGAGCACCTGCTCAAAACTCTGTTTTTCCGGAGCAAATACTTACATTTTAGAAGCACTTGCTCAGTTTTAAATATGAGCATCTTCTCATACAAAAATCCAGCCTTTACAAATATTACTGAATTTAATTTTAAATTTTTTAATAAAATTTGACTCTCAAGGGGGTTTCTCTTCCCCCAAAAAAATCAAAAAAATTCTGTTCAAATGGCAAGTTGAGCCGCACTCATAAATTCTATCTGACTGGCCCAATCTGATGATGTTCAATCCAAAGCGAACACAAAACAATTCAACGAAGCGTGCTCACTTCATCTTTGAACACATTTTTAACACTTGCATTGGAGGCACTCTTACAAAACAAACCAACAAACAACAAAACCCAATCACGTGCATCTTCTCTATAGCACAGCCGACCGACGCGACGTTCACCTATTTTTCCAAATCGCAAATTAAAATAAATCCACAGAATTCATCTTTATGCACTGCATAGTCAAGTATCTATCGTCGTAAACGTGATGCTGTGCGACACAAGTGTTTCTTGCCACAAGCTACTACACCGTCTATCGTCTATGTTGTTCTGTGACATCAGAGATCGCGCTACCACAAAAAAGGCATTCTTGTGCCATTCTCGTGCCACTAGAGCTAATCTCAAGAGTCATTCAGACGCACTAGGTTAGGTCTTGTGCCAACAATTAGGTTTACTAAAAAGTTGGATTCTTAAGAGTATTATGAAGTGATAGTGTCTTCAAGAAATTATACAAAATTCAAAGGATTCTAAGTGGTGTGTTAAATCAAATACTTTTGTGTCATTTTTGTCTGTGTGATTGTGCAACAAAATAATTTTAAATCAACAGAAAAATCGAAAGTAAAAAAAAAAAAAAACAAATAAACCTGACCAAATATGGTAAGTCCACTCTGGTAGACAAACTTCCTTTCAGTAACAATTGATTCAGTTTTAAGTGAGATTGTGACTTCCTTTCTTTCTAATCGGACTGGTCATATCGGTAGTGGTATAGTGCAAGTGCATCATGCAAATTTCCTCTCCATTAGCATTTCTCTCAGAGGGAAAGTCGAAGTCATTCCCGATTGCTTGAGGTTTGAAGTTCGCTGCTTTAGGGCTCATAGAAATTTAAATCTGATAGCGCGATTTGATAGTGTATAGTTGGTGATTGAGTATACCTGGTTGATGGAGGTGAAACATATATATATTCCCCCGACTAGGAACTAACCTCTTACTTCGGGCATACGTAATATACAATTGCATGACACACTGGACTCAAACTCGAAATTGATCTCGTATACTCGGACTCCTTCAGGTTCAGACTGTGACTTGTACTGGTTCCGCGAGATTTGTTAGCAATTTAAGAGTTTATTGCAAAATAGTATATAATGGACAATTTCTCCTGCGGGGATGATGACGAGAATCATATGTGGTTACAGTGGTGATTAAAAACAGCATTCCTTGGAGCTTGATGAATTCCTTTTAATTCTAACCTTTAATTTTGTACATCTTCTTCTCAATATAAAAGTATGACAGAGACAGAACTAATTTCTGACAGTTTGCATTGAGATGACCACTCGCGTAGAACTTGGCAGCTCCGGAATCTCATTTGTGGATTGAACAAAAAAAAAAACAAGCATAGCGGTGCATCAGAAAAGGTCAACAAGTTTTAGTAATTGGTCAGCCATAGACATTTTTGTATGATTTTTTTTTAAGTTTTCAAAATTACATTAGAAAATGTTGGTACCTCATTGGTGGAATTTTAACATAAACTTTAATAATTGATAGAAATTTCTATCCCTAATAAATCAATGAAATTAGTTGACCTTTTTTATGACCTTCCAAATGTTAAAGGGACTTTGTAATTCCACATATGAGTTGCCAAGAACCCAGAGCCAAACATATGACATCTGATGAAGTGAACACAAAAACTAAGAGTAGTACGAGGAATTTATTAGTGAAAATTCCGATATAATTGAGGGCATAATTATGTATATATTAAACCCCATCAATGTTAAAATGTCACAAAAAAAAAAGGAAAAAGGTGACAATGGATTCGGATCTTTTGTTTTATGTGTCGTTAGTATTAATTTATTAAATATGAAATTATTAGAAGAAATCGAAAAATATCAGCAGCATTTTTTAATTAACTTTGACAGAAAAGTGCTTTTCCCTTCTTAAAACTACTATCTTTCTCTTGTTCTCTTGGCTGACACTTACGGCTGTATTATTCACTCGATTCATCCAGATTAAAAATTTAAATCTAGATGATTTCAAATCATCTCATTTCCCATAGAAATTCAAATTTGTCACAATGAGGTAATTTTAACCAAATTTGCACGAAATTCGTTAGGAAAAAACGTTACGAACACAGCCAAGTGGAATCCATTCGAAGTGGAATCCATTGAAAATGTCAAAAATTGATGTGAGATGTGATGAAAACAATTTTTCTGTAATCTGCGAAATTATCTCATTTCGGCTCTTATGAAAAGTGGTATTATACTCATAATTCCATCTCATATCATATGCCATTTAAATTCACATTTTGAAACGTGAACAATTTCCGAACACACCGAAGTGGAATCCATTCAAAGTGGACTCTTCAAACAAATTTACTAGGCCAGCTTTGTCGGTATTTTTTGGATCATAGCAAAACGAAATGTCACACCTACAACTACAAAAATTCTTTCTGTCAGCAGGCATTTTGTTTATTTTCTTCCTCACACTTTTTTTCAGTACATTTTTGTAAGTGATGTAGCGAAGACATAATTTTTTTTAGTTTATTTCTTATGAAAACTTGACAAATTTTCGATTAATATTAGTACAAATTTTAATGTTTTTCGTTCGTTTCATCTCCCCTAGTGCAAAAAATATGTGTTTGTAAATGTATTTTAAATAAACTTGTCATGAAAGGAAAAAAGCTTTGTTTGTTTCTTAAATGTAAATTTGATTGGAAAAGTAATTTTTTTTGTTCGTTTTGGATCCGTTTTTGTTTCGGCTTTCACTGAGTATGGTGAGCTCTCTCACAATACATGCACAAGTAGGCCCGTAGTGATTCTAATTTCTATACTTATTTAAAGCACCAAACTCAATTTTAAAAATCCATATTTGAATCCGTATGCAAAGTCGTCCATACGTTGTTGACTTCGTGAACGGATCCAAAACGGACTAGTTTGCTTGGAGGAGAATTCATTGATAATGTCAAAATATCGGTACATAAAAATGTACAAGAAAGCAAGCAATTCACAGCCAAATAAATTCAAAATAAAATGAGCTGTTAACGAAATCATCAAATTTGGGATGACAGCACTTTATTTGTAATTTGCCAAATTACCTCAATCCGGCTTTAAAAAAATGTAGTGTAAGTATTAACCTATAACTTAGACTGAAACTTCAGAACGATGTAAACCATTCTTCAAACAGTAGTACTACTTTTTCATTAGACCCGATTAATGCGAGGTAATTTCGCAAATTAAAGAAAAAGTTTTATTCATAAATTCGAAAATCGAATTGGGAAATTTTCAATAAAATTAGGAAATGATGTAAAATGAATATATTCCACTTCGTCAAAAGTTTTCCCTCCACGTTTGAAATGTTGGTATTCGAAAACTCTAGAGAAAAAGTGAAGTTAGAAGTTCAGGTTGAATTTAAATAAGCTTAGGTCTTACAGTAGCCGTGTTTTATTGGTAATTTTATAGCCAGCGCTATAAAATCGATAAATTAGCCAGTAAAAGAGTGGATATAAAAGTGGTTATACATAGTTAGAACTTTGAAGATGAAGATGGCGCTCTTGTTAAGTATTCATGACTTGAACCTTTATGTTGTTTTTTACTCACAAAATGGATGTGAACTCTGATATTTGTAGCGAACACAGCCTAAAGTTGCTAAAGCGTTTTATTGGTACTTGATTATTGCGCTAGCGGGTTTCCAGTTTTTCAAATCAATTTTTAACTTTGGATACAAATCTATGAAAAGTGAAATTGTGAATTTCACGTCGATATTTTACTATGAAGTTAATAGTTTGTCACTCGATCTTTTTACAAAGCTTCGTAGGACTTCGTTATACAAATCATATTGTTTACAACCTTGACTTTCTGAATACTTTTCATCACCACTGTATTGTTATGTATTGTTAGTTGTTTCTATGACCCTCTGATACATTTCCGAAGTAAGATCAAAATATTTGTTTCGCGGCTTTCAATTTGCTTGTTATACTTTTTCCTCTTTAAAGATATATACAATACACTCCACGCGTTAACCAATTCAATTCAAACTCGAGCAGCAGAGAAGTTAGTCCTTGTTGATTGCCAATGATTTCATAATTTCTCCGAACTATAGCTATAGGTATGAGTACACCATGGGAAAAGTGGAAGTTTGTTATTTCACTAGGCAATCCAAACAAGTAAGTAAAAGCTGTGAGAAGTGTTACAAGTTATACAGCTACATACCTACATACATATCTGGCTATCTGGAACCCGCTGAGAGGCTACCTGTTTTGGGAAACCAATAATTTGAATGTATGTTGCAATTTCAAAGTAATTAGAGCAAATATTATTCAATATTTTTCATGCAGTTGCATTATTTATTGGATCCACCATAATATGAGATTCACTTTGTATACGCTTTTGCGTATTATATGTGAGTATGCAGGTGCGAGTATGTGATGTTGTCACTGTGCGAGGTGTGTTTCTTATTTTTTTTTTTATATATTTATATTCAACCGGGGAAATTAATTTTGTCCGGTTGATGAATACGCTGCCGCAATTAAGGTATGGAAGCATGGATGGTAATCAATATTAATCATTTATGATTTAGGAGAGCTCATAAGCAAAAAGTCTTAAGTGAGTGTTTAATCAATGTCTTCAACTGGTGAGTAGGTAAATAAAGTTTTGATATTCCTGGTGGGATTTAAGATTATGCAAATGATTATTTTGTAATGATCAAAAATCGTCGATTAATTGATTTTTTGACTTAAAGGGTTAAAGCCTAAAACACAGTTACCCAGTGACAATGAAATCTTCATGTACTAATTTTGGCGTGAAATTCACAAAGTCATTGTACATTCCACTGTTTCTATTAAAAAAAAAAATTACGTAGGTATTTCTTTTCACGCTTGAAGCTTAAATAATAAATATTAAAATTAATCATTTAAAAGCGAAAGGAGAAATATTGTGGATCGTGTTTTTTTCCATTTTTACAGGAGATGAAAACAAATCTTTTACTTGAACCTTTATTTGGAAGATATGTCTTCACTTATTGGGTTTTCTATAGGTAAATTCAGATTTCAATTTAAAAATTAATTTTTTTCGTGGCGAATGGAACACGATTTCAAATTGATTTTTTTGTGTCATTGTATTTTCGTCCCTTTTAGAAGAGAAAAATGAGCTTGATGATTATTTTTAAACTTTTCCATTTATAATCGAATATTTCTCACATATTTTCAACATAAATTTCATTCCTGAAATACCTACATTAGTCCAATCAAACAACATATTTACCAACTGACAGCTGTAAATTACGTTAAATCTGCCGAAAAATTTAGATTTTAAATCAAAAGTAAATCAATTTATTTTGCCCAATGGAACGTAAAAAAGGTCAAAATCGGATCCACACCAAAAATAAATTAATTTATTTTACCAATGGAAAATACCATAAAAGTAGATTTTCAGTGAAATATTTAAACGCAAACATATCGTGGGTATACAAGCAGAAGGCACTAAGTCAAAAAACATAGTTTTGAGTAAATTGATATTTAATATTTGTTTACTCTTCAAAATTCAATACCGATGGTAATTTCTCATCCTATCACATAAAAAGCTCTATTGACATTATGACTTAAGTTTACAATTTAAAATTTAAGGTTTCGCTAAACCAATTCGAAAATATTGGAGCAGAACTAAAAAATATGCTGACTTAGTGCTTTTTAGCTGAATTGATATTGCACTAATGTGTGAATTAGTCAATTATAACTGACAAAATAAATCTGAAAAAACATTTTTTTTAATGAATTTAGCACTTTAAGAGCAAGTAGAAATAAGAATAATAATAACAGTAAGAAAATAAAATAATAAGTAAAGGCCTAGATGGGGTAAGAATAATAAGTTAATAAAATGAAGAAAACGGTATGGTAAGTTAGAATAATAAATTTAAGAAAAAGTCAGAGTTTTAATAAGTTCACAATAAAAACAAGTTAAGAATAGTTTTACAATAAATAAAGAAAGAGGTTGGAACTATTTACCATCGCTTTCTTTTGATGTGTAAGGTTGTGCAGATTATTCACTATTACCTACTACCGGAAAACTTTTAAAAAATTACTTTTCTTCTTGACCAAAACTGCCAAATTGTAACACTTAGGTGCAATTCGCTCTTATGTGTAGACTACAGAACAGTAACTCATCACCTATTTAAATCAAAAAACTTAGTTTTGATGACAGGTAAAAAGCACTAAGTCCACTTTAATGCTTTCTTGCTGTATTATTATAGAATAAAGTGTTTTTTCTATGACAGCCAAAATGCACTAAGTCAACTTAGTGCGTTTTAACAGTATTATAAATTATTTAACTGACTAAGTGCAAAACTAAACCTCAAATAATTCATGTTTAACGTTGCATAATGACTTAGGAGGTGTTTGGATTACATAGATATCATCAATCATGATCACTTAGCATTCAAATGTAAAAATCCTAAAAAATTGACTTAGTGCCTTCTGCTTGTATACCCACGATATGTATGTATGTAGGTATATAAAGGGTCTTCCAATAGGGACTTCCGAACTTTGACATTTGATAGCGGCCATATTGTTGAAGCTACATCTGTCAAATTGGCTGTCATTTATTCAGTCTGTTTTTTTAAATCACCATGTTCTATCAAAATGGGTATTCTGTTCGTGCAACGTTCCCCACGCTTTGCCCATTTACGGTCATCTTCAGCGATGAGGCCCATTTCTGGATAAATGGGTACGTCAGCAAACAAAATTGTCGAGTTGGAGACGATACCAATCCACATGAGATCCAAGAGCGTCAAATCAAATGCATCCCAAAAAAACTCCCTGTTTGGTGTGGATTTTAGACTGGCGGCGTCATTGCTCCATATTTGAAACTCTGCACGAGCGATTCGAGGGCATTGTTATCTCACGTGGAGGTGATGTGAAGTGGCCACCTAGATCATCCGATTTGACCCCGTTAGACTTTTTCTTCTAGAATTGTCTGAAGTCGCCGGTCTATACGAATAAGCCACAAAATACAGTGGCCTTCAAAGCCAGCATAACCCATGCCATCGGTCCAATTCAGGCTGATTTGTGCGCCAGAACCATGAAAAATAGGAAATTTGGGATGCGCGTTACCCAGAGAAGTTGCGGTAGACATTTGAAGATTTGAACGATGTTATATTCCATACATAATAGCAACGATAGGCCTTTCAAACGAATACAAAATTTTGATGATATCTCACACACACTTTGTTTTATTTAAGTTTAAAGATAGGCAGCGCTTAATGAAAGACCCTTTATATGTACGACTGCGCCATCACATTCATTTTGTGGTTGAAAGCGTGATGGGTTTGATGTAATAAGTTCTTGTTTGCACACATTAAGGGGAAACATTTTTAAAATGAAAAAAAAGTTTGAAGTAAGCTTGGTTAACTTAAGATGCTTGTGTACTTTTGTTTGGATTCTTTTTTCTGTTTGTAAGGATCTTAAAGTCGTCACTGGCTTTTCGTGTCGTGTTTTTTGATAATGGACTGGTATTTCATAATATTTTTAATATCTTTTTGTGTTTTTTTCATAATGGAAACTCCACTGACATCGTTATATTAATCTATAGCAATTTGTTATGCAGTTTTCAAAGTCTCTTGGGCGCCATTTAAAAAAAAAAACGAAGAAATAAGTGAATTTGGTGAATCTGCTACGAAAATACACCTTTCATTTCCGATGCCTTTCAAATCTTCGAAATAAACCTTCACAAAACCTTCGTCTTGGCTTCAACATACAACTTTCATATGCCACCGCCATTAAGTCATTTCCTAAACAACTTATACATAACTTGTGGTAGTTATCAAAATTCCATATTCAGCAGACGTCTACGGGTCTACCTATAAGCTATTGCCATTCCAATTGGTTTCCCTAATGCCTATAGGTTAAACCAAAACCCTGTCAGTCGTCGCGCCTTCAAAATCATACAAGAGAATACCCAGAGCCACCTCATACCATATACCCACCCAAAAGTCCAGTCCAGTGCAGTCCAAATACATATACCTTCTAAATATAACTTACAAACCATCTATTTCCTCCTCTGCACGAGTTAGAAAAAAAACAATTTCCTCCTGTACCAGATTCCAGATAAATACCTACTACCAACTCCCAGTATCAAGTATCTGACCCTGCAATCTTGCACTTACTCTCACTTGATCATTATGGGGAACCTTTATTTTGTAAACAACATGTAGCACATCAATTGAGCCAGACCATTTCGCCACTTTTGTGTTTGTGGCGCGATTACTATGGCTACTCGTATACGAGGAGTACATAGGTACAACTTGTAACCCTTTCATTCAATTCAGAGTGGTACTTTGGCCACACGACGACCGCAACGCGACGCTACGGTACACCTTTATGGCAATTTATATGCATAAGTTAAAGTACCTCCTATACTGCACACTGGCACTCACTGGATCTAGACAGAAGTTAAAACTTTGAAGTCGAGTGCCAATCTCACTTGCAAATTCAATTTGAATGCTGCTGATGTTGATCTAGCGATTTCAAAAATATCGAATAGTTCAAAGTATTTTTTTTTGTGTGTTGTTGTTCAATGACCAAGTGTGAAGCCGATAATATGAGATTTGCAGGTTAGAGTTTTTATGAGATCACTTGATGGGGTCACTTGGAAAATAATAATGAAACTTGATATGTTTCTATTTGTACAAAAGCTAGCTATATGAAATTGCACCAGGCGGGTGATTATGGGATTGTATCAGTATCGTGTAAAAGGACTTTGGGAGGGAATAATTGTTTTGGGAATATTTAGAAAGGTAAGATAATCTTTCTGTTTTAGTGCGAGATTATGGAGTAATGTGGTTTTGGAAAATTTGTTGATTTAATGTTAATCCATTATAGAAGTTAATGGCTATTGTTTTCGCCTGAATACGGAACTATTATAATTCCACTATTTCTTCACATCAAATTTTTGATTCATCTGTCAACTATTTGTCAAGTTCTACTATCAAGTAGTTGATCTACCTCAAATGGAGAGAGAGGGGAGGAATGTTTCTACGAAGGTACTTCTTATTACAACCAGGTGGCAGTGAAAGGATTCTCCAGATGGAATTGTTCGAAAAGCTATAAAACCTTTCAATTGTCAATTTTCATTTGTGAAAATACTTCTGTCTAAAACTTAGGCCGTGTGTCAATTGGATTATTTTAAATCGGATTAAAATTGATCCCAAGTTTAATTTTAAACACTAATGAGCTTGATCTATACCTATAAATGGAATTTTCAGAATTTAAACTAGGGACCAAAAATTTAATCGAAATTTAAATTAAATTTACACATGGCCTTTTACTACGTTTTCATTAGAGCCGAAATGAGGTAATTTCGCAATTTACGGAAAAAGTGTTTTCATCTCATTTCGTTTGACAGCTCATTTGAGTTTGAATTTTATTTGGCCTTTAATTACTTGTTTCCTCTTTGTGTTTCTATTTTTCACACATTTCACTATAAAAGCTTTTCAAAACTTTTAAAATGGATTCCAATTGGGTGTGTTCATGAGGTAATTTTCAACCTAATTTCGTGCAAATTTGGTTGAAATTACCTAATTTTCAAATGTGAATTCGTATGGGAAATGAGGTAATTTGGAATCGAATTTGGCTATTTTCAACGAAATTACCTCATTTGCTCTAATTAAAACGTAGTAGTAGTTATAATTCGAGTGAAATATTCATAAAGAAAAAAGACTTAGGTAAGTTTAAAAACTTTCAAAACTTGGACCTAATATTTTGAATGCTACTTCAGCTCTTTCGTGTTTCCATGAAGCACTAGGAAGACTATAGGTCTGTTTGGTAAACTGAAATTTTTCATAAATTTTCGCAATTTTTCAAAATTTGTTATCAGAAACCATGATGAAAATAAACAAGTTTGGGAAACTTTTGGTTAAAATTTCACGTGGCAAACTGGCATTATGTAATGAACTATACTCTGTCCAACAAAAATAGGCAGTTCACGTCTTATGGGAAAGCTTTTTCAAAATCAGCAGCGTGCCATATTTTTGCACCATATTAAATTGAAATAACTCCTCCACAAAAAGTGTTTGCACGCCCGTGAATTTCCAATAGCATCTGACACAGACCCAACGTCCTATTCAAGGCACATCTGAATGTGCAGTATGTGCACTGAATTGCTGTGGCCAATGGCGATTGGCTGCTGCTTGATGTACATTCGGAGTTACCCGTGTCCACAGATTAGCCATATGAAGATGAGAATGTTTCGTACGTTTCACCCTCCAAAACCCATTTGTTTACATTGTTGTATTTGTAATTTCTTCCCGCGTCGATGAATAGATGTGAATTGCAACAACAATTTAACCAGGTGTGTGAAGATCCCTACTGTCTATGTGTGAGATTTTTATACACACATTCTCATTTTTTATCTGATAACTGCCAGTTCAAGCTTGTAGGCAAATTAAAATGGCTGCCGGGGATTCTCATCTTCATGTGGCTAATATGTGCCCGTGTCCATTTGGTAATTCGTTCAGCTTTTTTTCCTTGAGTTTCGGTTAAGGTGCTTTTGATTTTCGAGCTTTAAGAAAAAGCTTTTAATGATGAGTGTTATCGTGTACACTACGACAACCCTATGAAAGCTTTAATGACGGACAGATTTATGCAATCCACTGTAGACAGAATGAGAGGCAAACGTCCTATCCTGCCTACACTGCCAATTTTTTTTGTTGGACAGAGTATAGTATTTGTTTTCTAATTTTTTAACAAAAGTTAGGCCAATTGGTTATGACTTACATATGACTCGCTTCTATTCTATTCAGCCAGTAAAACTAAAAACTCATAGACCCAGCTTTGCGAAACTTTGTGAAAGTATAAATGACTAAAAATTTTGTGCACCCCCTTTTTACCAACCAACATATCCGGTGATTAATTATTTATTATGTATTTTCCCAGGTTTCTTTCAAAGTAACATTTTTGTTGCTCGTCATTGGTAGCATGTTCATTAATTTGTGCAA
The DNA here is from genome assembly GCA_932273885.2 of Leucozona laternaria. Lineage (NCBI taxonomy): Eukaryota > Metazoa > Arthropoda > Insecta > Diptera > Syrphidae > Leucozona > Leucozona laternaria. Next base: position 127,682,155 of record OW026367.1, on the reverse strand, counting down.
CATAACAGTCTCTGGCCAGTTCATGGAATTCTTTAGTGACTACAAGAAAAACCACATTGAAGATGAGGTAAGTCGCCAAGAGTAAACAGCTTGTAAATCAAATTAAATGTGCATTTAGTACAAATTTATTAATATTGGACACTTTAATTGCTCCCGGACACTGCTGTGACCAATCTATAATCATAAATTTATTACTACCATCATGGTTTGATGTTGAAGAAAAGTTGACTATCAAGTTTATTCTTTATTCTTTAACTCCCTATCTCAGAGTGCGTCTGGTCGCATATAATTCTCGTAAAGAACCATAAGAAATGACCTTGGATCGGTTTCAAGACGTATGGTCTTGAAATCGAAATCGTATATGAAGCTACTTTTACTTTTTTAATGCGAGAAGATATTTTCTGTAAACCTTGAATTTTAATTTTATTTTTTTTTTTTATTTTTTCTCTTAAAGATAAATTACTCTTTTCGCTATGTTATCGATCATCCTGAAAGTGGTGTAATACTGGACCATTGGGAGGATAGAAAAGGCATCCAAGTTAATGGTAGATATGGACTTTTAGAACCAGGTGGATATGTTCGAGATGTACGATATGAAGTTGATGGAGATAATGGATTCCGAAGTGTAGTGCGAACCAGAATGCCAGGTTTACTACAAATAAATTAATTGGTTCAATTAGAGTTCATTAAATTGTTGTTGTTTTTTGTTTCGTTTCGTTTTATTTCTCTGTATATATGTAGGAAGTAGAAGCCATCAGGTTTTATTTGTTTTGCGATCACAACCGAAAGAATCGTTGAGAAGAGCTGAACCTGTGGCGTTTGTAGTGTAAAATTATATAATCATTCGCAACAAAGATAATGAAATAAATATATATTTTTCTCTAGCATGTATGGAGATGTTTTAAATATCATTATTAATTTTTTTTTTACAACTAATAATAGGGTCTGTTGGGTAGGTATCTTTTTGAGTAAACAATGTAAGACCTGTCAACAATGCCCTATAAACAAGAGAGAATTTCTCAAAAAATGGAAATCTACAACAGTTTAGTTCAAAACCCATTGGCTGATTTTTATGTATAAAACGTCAAATTTCTAATCTTCACATCAACAATCACAAAAAAAAGTATGGTTTTGTTAACAATTTGCGTTTATCTTATTTAAAAAAAAAAAAATTCAATTATACATTACAAAAGTTATTTAAACATTCAGATAGTAAACTTTCATATCAGCCACACCAAAATTTCTATTTAATATTTCTATTTCAAAAAAAACTAACAGCTGATTGATTTAATAGTTTTTTCCAAGTAGGGTGATGGCATGTAAGGTCAGCCCCCTCCGGTAGTCAGCCACTTCGTTATAAAATACAGCAAAATAGTAACGGTTTTAGTTTATTTACCATGAATTTTTTTTTGTAAGAGCCTAACTTATCTTCTGCCTGGATTCAAAATTTTGTGCCAATGCAGCTGCTTGTTTTCGTGTTAAAAATGCAAGTTTTCTTCAAGTTCTTCTCAATATCGATTGTGTGATTTTTTTGTTAAATTTAAATTAGTAGAAGTGCTTTGGAAAAAAGAACTATAATGACCAAAATATTGAAGTAAGCTGTTTTATATGATTATTTATAAATTATTTATAGTTTAATTTAAACTTTTTAAACTAAAAATATTGCAAAATATTGTTAAATATATATTTACAAGGGGGGCTGCCACTAGGAGACAACATTTTTTTAATTCCCCTAAGGTCCAGCCTCCCCCGGCTGACAATGGAAAATCATTTTTTTTTTTTTTAACTGAGTATGCAAAGTGAATGGTATTATTATTCTCTTTTGATTTTTGCGAGAAGAATTTAAAAAAAAAACTTAGTTTCAGTAGCCAGCCTCCCCCGGCTGACTGTAAATTTGAAGGTAGAATGGACGGCTGACTACAGGAGACACATAAATCTATGGTCAGCCGCTTATATTATAGACTTTATTGGGGGCTGACTACTGGATACTTCAGGTGGCCGATTACTGGAACTTAAGGGGCTGACTACTCAAGAATCACACTTTCATCTCAATAAAATTAAATAATTAATTTTGGGTAGAAAATTAACTAAAAACGTTTAAAATTTTATAATCTACACAATCCCAATAATCAGATAATCTAAATACTCTATTCCGCAATTGAATATTTGATTTTTAAGGACCAGTTGAACATAAAAAAAAAGTTAAAGGGCCGACTACTAGTGCCATCACCCCTAGTATCCTCAACTTCAACTTTTAATTGAATTATATTCAATAATCCCATCAGCTTAAGAGAAGTAATTCTTTCTTATTTTCTTCATCTTCTTTATCTTTAGGTATTTTTAAATTTTGTAAATAAATTTTGTTTTCAAAAAAGCTTTAAAAGCTATAATTCTGAATTGTATTAAGTTTTTATTGAAGCAAAATTTAAACCATTTTTGAATTAAGTTTTTATTAAGCTTCCTGAACCTCTGCAAGCGGAAACTGCCAAATTATAGCAATATTTTTTTTTTTAATTATGTCAGTTGATTTAAAAAAAAAATTAATTAGGACTTAAATTGACAGTTTTCTGAAGTTAACGAACAGACCTTAAATAACATATATTTTTCAGTGAAACTAATAGCCTTTTCACACCAAACAAAAAACCGGGGGCTCGATTAAAAGTTTTCAAAAAGTGGAAAACCGTTCAAACCCCAACATTTCACGTTTTCGTTTGATATTCCATTTTTTCACACCGCCTAACTGTCAAATTTTGTGTTGAAATTTTTTTTCTAAAATAAAACTTATTATACATATCTTACTTATAATTATTTATAAAATTAACATAAATCCTCATATTTTAAACTCTGTTTAATCCACCAAATTAAAACAGAACAAAATATGAAGATATGTCATGCCTCTTCTCGTATCTCAAGCTTCCATCATTAAAAAAAATATTGGAATTTTGAAAGAAAAGCTTTAATTGATGCATTTGAGAATCAGAATCGATAAAGAAGCTTGTGGACGACAGTGAGATTCCTATAACAATTTAATTTAATTAGAATTGTTGGAAAAAAAAGATGAATATTTATACGACGGAAGTCCAGGCTGTTGCAATGATTCCCAAATAACCAGAATTCGTATTTAAAACAACAGCAGCAGCAACCTATTTCAGAAAATATGTGGAATGTCGAGAAATATATACCTATATGCGGTGTGGATGTTCTCGTTATTTTAATTGGAGATTTAGCTTTCAGGTTTTCTGAATATTTAATGTAACCATTTCCATTTAGCACCGCATCTTCTGCAGAAGAAAAAAAACCTCAACTATGCTCTTTTAAAATGTAGAAGTGTTGTTGAAAACAGCTTTGGACACCTTAAAGCAAGATATCGAAGAATCGGAAAAGTTCTTGATAACCGTATTAACAACAGATCTGATTATAAAAGCATGCTGTTAATTTTTTTGAGTGTCAATAATGACGACATATATGTACATTCAATGGTTACAAAATACAACCATTTATAATCCGCAGAGAGAGCAGCCTCAACATTCAATCCAAATCCAGATAGATGAAGTAAGAACGACACCTTCAATTATAAGGAAATTTGAAGTTATAGGCAGTCGATCATCAAACTTCCTTTCCACTTGCATATACAAATTTGTTTATGTTTAGTTATAAATATTTCGTCGAACCTTATTTCTGCCTGAGAACAAAAACAAAATACACAAATCGTTCACCCAATTAAACCATTTTCTTGCCGTCCATATACAATTTTCCATTTATGTACATTTGCAACTGCCGCAACCTGCATCACAAACACGCCCTCTACCTTAGAACCTACGTAAACAAAAAAACTTCACACATAATAAATATAAACAAACTTCACTTTATTTTATTAATCGAACTTAAAAATAATGCATTGAATTTTTTGGTTTCACCCAGAAACTCTTTCATTACAGTCAGCTTTTCTTCTTCAAGCTTTAGGCTCCATTCCGCGACTGCCTTTGATCGCACAAAAAGCTTTTCAATGCTCTCATCAACATTGTCATCATTTGCATTCCCTCTTTTTCTTTTCCTAGCTCTTGGAGAATATGAAGAATTCTTGTATTCTGAACTCGATGAAGAAGCTGGCAAGGGCAATGGTTCATTAATTGGCATGCATTCTGAAAATTGAAGTATTTACATAAATTAATTAACGTTATGTTTGTAGTATTTATAAAATGTATTTAACCTTGGGGACGGCTGTCTTCCACCACAAAATTCAAATTCTGAATCCGGCGCGCCCATATAATTCTGTTGACTTTGTTATACAGTTCCCATTCGGAAGGGGAACCACCAGACGTCCCGATAAGGTTTCTTTCTTTCCTGTAGATGTATGTAGGTAGATTAATATTTAATGGATTGATAATTTAAAGAAAACTTATGTAAATATATTTAGTCCTTAGGTTGTGAAGTTTCGTTTTAACTTCCTCGGCTGAGTACTCTACCAGCCGTCCCTCAAATGCTGCTGCCATATCTTTAAAAATGTGCCAGTTCTTCTGGCTTTCTCTGAGATCTGGCTCCTTATCCAGCCACAACTCCAACAGGAACTCTATATCCAATCTGCCCCACATCTTTTTGTTTTCTTTGTTCGTTTCCATTTTCTATAATTAAAATAAGTAATAATGGATGTGATGTGATGATGATGTGATGTGTGAGATATTACTTTACCATCCGCCAACAGCATCGTTATTCGTTAACTTTTAATTTTGTGGTGATAAAATTTAAATTTCATTAAACAGCTGTTCGCTGTCATTTTTTTTTGGCGTTTGATTGAGCGCTGAATGATTCACAAGGTGTGTTTGTTTTGATTATCTCCCAATTTCATATAGTTTTGGAGAGGTTTTATAACTTGTACGAAAACTCGTGGTTTATAACAAATGTTTCGGAGAACTTATGTTTTTGATGTACAGGGTCTTTCATTAAGCGCTTCCTATCTTTAAATTTGTTCCGCCTAGTGCGGTTCTACCTTAACAGGGTCAATCATTTAGTATTTATTTAGAATTTTTTAAATGTGAACAAAATAATACACCTTTAGGCCAGGCGCTCACATGCAACAAAACAGTTTGGTTAAGATTTTGGGCACTATGGGATTATATGAGAGTCCGCGCAAATAAACCAGCGGACTCTCATATAATCCCGAGTGCTCAAAATCGAAACCAAACTGTTTAGTTGCATGTGAGCGCCTGGCCTAAAGGTGTATTATTTTGTTCACATTTAAAAATGTCTAAATAAATACTAAACTCCGAACTGACATAATAGCCTACGAAATTTATACACATTTTCTTAACAAAATGTTCTCCACAAAGTAGGTCCATCCCTTTAAATAAACTATCAAGCTGTCACTTTGAGATTCATCGAAAAATTCATTTTATATATTTTCAAGTGCGCCAACTTTTCATTGCAAAAAAATTCAGTTTTATACAGTTGGTGCTCCTGCTTTTAACTTTGTTATTAGTTTTATTGAGTAAAAATTTTCTAAAATTTTCCAAGTTCCCACAAAAAAGTGTCTCTTGTCCTCCTAATCAATTTGTTTATCGAATTAACTAAAGTAAAAATTTTAACTACATCTTAATTGAATTGTTTTAACTTTTTAAAACAACAATTTCTCATCATTTCCTAGGTTTTTAAAAGAAAGTGCATTGCTAAAAGTAAACCACTAACTTTAATTTTTGCTCATTTCAACGCAATTAAGAGACGACGAATTTCATAAACCAAATCTACCAAAACATAATTGAATTCAATTAAAATAGTTAAACATTTTAGATAAGCAAATTAGATTTGTGTGTGTTTTTATTCCCGAAAATTGGTGCAAACAATTAAAGCTACCCTTTACCTGCTTAACCTGCTCTCTAAAGAGCCAGGTTTGGTTTTTTTTTCCATAAATGGAAGCCGACGTCATCCCTCATCCTCGAATCAGAAAAAAGAACAACGAGAACAAATTTAGAAAGACCTTCATTTCGATTTTTTTAATAGCTTAAATTTTGTATTTATGTGAAATATTTCAAGAACAAATTTCTGTTTCTGGAAATGTTTTCGAGTGCTTTGGCTGGTTTTGACCTCAAAAATTTACCTAGCACCGAACAAGTAGCTTACAGTAATTAATTAAATGCATGCATCTAATTATACCTCCTGTACCCCATTCTTCTCCCACGCCACCCACTTTTAATATGAAAATATGAGCAATTCAAATATTCTTGCTGGCGTGTTAACTAATTTATTATTGAGGCTAATCTAGAATTCGATTGAATTTGACTGACGACAGACAACACATTTTCTGTTGTCATTCTTGTCAGCCAGTACTCTGTTGTCACTGGGTGTTGATTGAGTCGGGTGATGAGATATTTTGTGCTTGTTTACGCTTATAAATAGCTATAATCATCATATAGAATCTATGTACCTAGCAACTCTCAAAAGTAAATAAAAACAGACAACACACTGAGCTGGTGTGGCCGTGGCGCTGGCTCTGATCTACACCCTACTAAAGTTAGTAATTATTCATTTCCATTTAAAAAGACGTCAAGAGGGACTTTAAAAGAGGCGGTGAGCGAGGTTATTTATTGATTTTGTAGGAACTTTTCGGGTTGATTCAATAAGGAGTGTCTGAATTCCATAACACATGACCTTTAAACGCCTTCTTCAGTTAGATATAAAATGTTTTAAAAAAGAATCCCGTTAGAAATGTCAAAACATCCAATATAAAAGACTTCTTTGGTTGATTTTGCTTGTGACACGGAAGCAGTTCCGCAGCTGCAAACTGAGTTATACAGATTACAGGGTTAAAAATGCTTTACCTAGAAAGTGATTTCTAGTTACTTGTGTCTTCGTAAACTAGTGCCTGAGTTCCTGACCTATCATCTACTGAAATTAATCTTAGATATGTGTTTGCTCCAGAAAACCCTTATAATGTTTCTCAGCTACTGCGGAAAAGCTAAATGTGACAATCATTATCTTATTCTTCAAACTTGGCCAAAGATGGCAAACAAGTGGAAGGCAGGCAGGAAGGCGGTTACGGCTCTTTAACTTGATAATTTGACCAAACATCAATATAATGTTAAAAAGCAGAGAAGATGTCAACCACAGTTATTGTCCAGAAGGTTCTTTTTCGTAGCGTCTTGTACAGAGATTAAAAATTTATAAATGTCTGGTTTTGTATTCATCCTTTAGGACAACTGTCAGAAGAAGCTTAGAAAGCTAGAAACAAAGATTCAAAGCATAGCTGAATCTGATTCTTAAGTTCATCAACTTTTTATCATGGATTTATCCCTCTTACAGCTGATTTAGAGCCCCAAAAACATACGACACCTTTAATATTGCATTATGCTGCTAAATGTTTTTTGAATATTTTATCCCGTTCTCGAATTTACGTAAACTTATTTATTTGTTTTTAGAATATCAAAATGAGTAAGGCTCCAGGACCAACACCACCCCAGTACACATACGTACCACCGCCATCGGCTCCCCCAAGTTACCAGGAAGCCATTGGTGGCGTAAAACCCACTAGCCCATTCACTCCCATTGTTCATCCAGTAACAAATACAACAATTTTGACAACGGTTGTTCCGATTGGCCGCTCTGCCACCCACATGATCTGCCCAACATGTAACGCAGAAATCGAAACCACCACCCGTACTGAACCGGGTATGATTGCATATCTATCTGGATTTGTTATTGCCCTTTTGGGGTGAGTGCCTTCATTAAAAATTGATATTTTCTCATTTTAAAAAGTTGCTTTTATTTTTCTTGTTTGTATAGCTGCTGGTTTGGATGCTGTCTCATTCCATGCTGCATTGACGAATGTATGGACGTACATCACACTTGCCCCAACTGCAAATCCTACCTAGGACGCAATCGCCGATAAGCGCCGACGTCACCAACGAATGGAAAAAGCATTAGTGCCACTGACGCCATCATCACGGTCTAAAAAACCAAACATTTCCAATTCGATATTTTTGTTTTTTTTGTTTTTTTTTATCCCTCTGTTTTGTAATTAATTTATTTAAAAAAAAAAAAACTTTTTCCAACGAAAACTACCAAGACCATGAATCTTATGTTAAACCAAAATAAATCTCATTGCGCAGCTCAAATATAGTGTCAAGCTTTAATATACAAAACGAACGGCACAATTTATCATGATTTTCTTTGTTTATTTTTGTTTACAATTAAATAATTTGTATTTTTTTTTTGTACACATTATATTTGTATTCCCTCAAAAATATGCACTGATTTTGTGAATGTTTTTATTAATTTACTTTTTATCACATACATATTATATACATGCATAATTATGTAATTATAAAAGTAAACCAAAAATACCTACATACATATGTAGTGCTTTTTTATTAAACAAAAAAAAAATAAAGTATAACATTTTATACTTGAAACTTTAAAATACCAACAAGACACACTTTTTGGATAATGTGCCTTGAAAATATCACCACTTTAACTGTTTTTCGTTTATTTTTTTTTAAAATTAATCAATAAAACTTTTAAAAATCTAAAAAACTAACTTTATATCAAAATATGTACACGATCGTAAAAGAAAAATGAAAATTCAGATACAGTACTATATGAAGTGAGTGCAGACAGAATACTAATTATATGGAAACAAAATTCTGAATGCAAAAAAATAAAAACTTGTTTTTTTATTTTTTTTTTTTTTTAAATGAACGTTATTTTAGTTAAATAAATGTCGTAACCAAACGTACACATGTTTTTTTTTCTGCAAAACACTCTTACAGCTGAGTAGATACAACTTTTCGTCAGCGATGAAGAATGGCTTTTAAAGTTTGATTTAAGAAAATGAAATGGTATAAGAATTGATATTTGAATTAATAATAATTAATTCATTAGGTGGCTGGGGCAACTTATGTAGAACTAGTGACTTACAATTCTCAACCATTCCTGCATGCGTGTTATTGGTAGGAATGGTGGGGATTTACAATTCGCTGCCGAATCAGCACTTATTCATGAAAAGATTAAGGGCCAGTTTCAAAGTCAGAAAAGTGGCATTGCAAAGTGCACACTTTCCTGAATAAGTGGCACTTAAGTCTCCGATGTAGGTCAATTAATTTCCACTTACGCTGGCTAGGAAACTTAAAGCCCTATTCTGCTATACGATTCGATCGAAACTTTCGATTCACGTGATTGTTTCATTCAATTTTTCTCAAATTATTTATTTAAATCTTCGGTCATTCGATTTCAAATTTTAACTGATACCTACTTGTTTTTAAAATTTTAAAGATAATCTCACTGTCTAAATTTAATTTTTTTCACAATTATGGAACAATCAGTTACTTACCGCGGATAGCGGATTACAAATGTTCACGCGAACGATTAGCAGAATAAAGGTATGTTAGCCTGAAGTCCTAATAATGAAACTCAAGTCCCACTTACTACTTTGGATATTTGTTGGTTTTTGAGTTCGATGTTTTGTATCTTAGCATCGAGGCTGCTATGGTTTCACCTGCTCCAACATCGATGTTTTTTTTCTCTAACGCCGATTAGCAGGAGGGTTGTAAATTCAATTTAATTCAATTTTCTTTATTCTCACTTAAAAAATATCTTAACAATTTTATAAATAAATTATTGCATAAATGAGAAAAGTTAGTGACATCTTTAATTAGAAGATAATTGAGGTGATGCCACTTTATTAAAACAACACTTTGTGTGGGATGTACAAAGGAAGGAAAAAAGTAAGCTAGAGCTTAAACGGATGGAGGACTCTCTTTAAAGCTGGTAAAGAGCATTTGTATGTAATTGCTTTGTAGCTGGCATACAATGATTTTTCTTTTTTTTTAATTTTCTCGAAAATGGCTACTACGATTTTTATTAAAACTTAAACTTTCTCCTAATGGACACCTCGCTTATCGAGCAAATGTCGTGGTACCGTAAGCGCTCGCTTATGAGAGAGTTCACTCTTTATCTATTGTAATGTCTGGCCCATAAATCTGCGTTTCAGGTTCCTGCCAAACAAATCAGGTAGCGAAAATACTTTTTTCTTGAGTTTTGGGTTATTCCTGCATATCTTGCCCTTCTCATACACACTTACATATATAAATATATGTAAATATCCATTATGACGTAACTCTAGAAGGAACTGTTTGTTGTTTGAGTTCTATGAAAATGCAACAAAATAATCTAGCCTATCATCGTATCCGATCGCGCGTCGATTTGCCGACAAAATTAAGTGTGCATTGAGATGCCGAAATCAGAGAAGCGCCTTCCGACGATTATTTTGTATTTTGCCTCTCCGATTGTCTCCGATTTTAATCCACGCATACACAAATATATAAAAACAAAAACTGCATGCGCTGGTAAGTGTCAACATTTTCTTTAGGAAACGGATACCATGAAAAATTTAAACGTTACAATCGTAACATTTCTCGCTGTTTACCGCCCACTTCAAAGGAAGAAAGTAGAGGCTGTTGGAAACTAATTGAAAATCGAACAAACATACGACTTTTATGCCCAATTTTATTGATGGATTAAAAAGATAGGATCTAATTACTTAAAATCTATTACAACGATCCCAGTGATCTGGCAAACACTGACATAAGGTGTCTTACGCCCTTCATAAGGAGCTCAAAGTGGTTTAATGAGTAGGGAAAAGATTTTCCTAGATCCATGTGGTATCCCAACGGGCCAACATTTGGTCTAAGTGTGTTGACTCTCCGTCGACAGCCACTTCTACCTAACCTAACCTACTTAAAATCTGTGACGGATTTGAAGCAAATTTATCACTTCGTTTAGGTTCTAGTTCGATGTTAATCTGGAAGCACAGAATATTATAAGCGGGTTTTACATAGAAGGACAAGTCCATCAACTATAGTGTTGTAACGTCACATCTACGTTTTTAACGTAAACAACAGTCGATCGACCGCCTGACGTACATACAATTTGTTTCATATTTATCTGGGTCGGTAGTAAATGTGAAAACCACTCAATGGGATTAAAGTAATTTTTCTTTTTAATTTTTATAACTGAGATTTAAAGATAAGAGATTGAAATCGGGGTAAAATAAAAAAAGAGCGGACAAAAATATATTCTCTTTGAAAATGTCTGTACAAATGAATTCAGTAACACAGTACAGTAGGTTGGTAGTTGTTGAATACGAATGATCGTTTGGGGCGACACGTAGCTCATTGAGTATCTCAAAAATATAAAAGTAATAAAAACTCAAGTTTTCTCCATTTTGTACAAATATTATAACTTTTATTTTAAACTTTTGTTATTGTGTTTTTGTTTGTTTGTTTGTTTTTTCCATTTATTTATTTTACATAATATTTCTTAAATAAACACTTATGAACTAGCATCAAAAAAATATAAAATCTAATAACACATTTTGTATTTATTATTTTTTTTCTGTTTTTTTTTTTAATTAATTAATTCAGTTGTTGTTCCACTTATTTTTAAACGATTCACAATTTTAATTTATTTTTTTTTCTGTTGGAAATTGTATTTAATATTTTCGTTTTAATTTTATATCCTTGATTTTACATTTTTGTAATTATTATTTTGTCGTGTTTTAGTATTATATAATTCGTTAAGCTTTGCTTATTATTTTTGTTGTTGTTCATTGTTATTTTAATTAAATTTTTATTTTCGATTCTTTCAATAAAATTATATATTTACAAAGAAATTAAAACTGAATTTATTAAAGATTTAAAAATTTAAAACAAGTAGGTATATAGTAGATGTATTGCTTTGCAATTAAATAACATTTTTATATCATACAATTTGATCGGATTCATATTTGTGTTTTTTTTTTTTCTTCGATAGAATATAGAGGACATGCAGAAAATTACAATCAATAAATTAAAATAAAATTATTTCGTGATTGCGATTATACATAGGTTCGTTGTATATCAGCCATATAAATAATGGTGTGTAGGTTAATTCTTGTTTTAAAGGTCTAAACTCAAAATTATTAATGGTGTGTGGTTAATGGCATTGTTGGCTTCAATATAGATTTTAGTTCCAAATTCATTCTTTTTGGACTCCAATAACTTATAGTTAATGGCCCTTATTGAGAAAACCGATTTTTTTTACATAAACAAGAAAAATATAGTAAGTATGTGGATATTTTTTTAAAATTAAAAACTGTTAAAATTAAAGCAGTGTGTTTTTGTGTTTTCATGAACCATTTTTGTACCCGAGTGTATACATTTTTAGTTAAAAAAAGAATATAAATGGCAGTTTGTATAAAGAATATTATACATTGAAAAGGATTAAGATACCTCTTTTTGTGTCTGGCAATAATATGGGTTTAGCTATGTGCATTTAGAGAAATAAAACATGATAAGGTACAATAAGTTGCTTATAAATTAACAAAATAAATAGAATCATGTAACCTCAGATCGTTTTTCGAAACATATAATAAGTAATCTTATTTTATAAAATATAAAATTAAAAATTCAGCTGAGAAAGAAAACACATGAAGAGCTTATTTAAAAAATCGGTAAGGAAATGACGCTAGTACATACATATCTTAAGGCTTGGAGTTGCAAAAATATTATTTCATATTATTAAGGAAGTTTTTTCTTGGCAGCTAGTGCCCTGGGCCGTTAATTACTAGCATTTGGAATTAAAGCTACTGAGACAATTTTTTGTACCCATGCATTTATGTGAATCCTTTATCAAGTAATCCTTTATCAAAAAATACTGTTTGTGTTGTCTGTTAACTCTTTTTCTTCATTGGCGAATTATTTTACTTATGATTTGAATTCATAAGCAGTGTTCCAGACATTGCCAAGAACTATCAAATGTCATAAAATATCATAAACATTTTGTATTTATTGTATATTGTGCCAGAATAAATAAATTACAGAAAATAGTTTATTAAACTTTATAAACAAGAGTATGAATGGATTTGTTAACATTTTTTTGTTTACGATTTTTTGGAAATTTTGCGGCAAATCTATTCAAATCTATTTGCTGACGTTTAAAAATTGGGAGACTTCTCAAAACTGTCAATTTCTTCCAGTTTAGTCCAAACATCATATATGTACATATGTATGTAGGTATTAAAAAAATAAAATTGGACTAGAATTGTTAGAAATTATGTATGTACATATGTAGGTATGTTTGCGTGCTAGTCTAAAACTACCCAAAACTTCCTTTTTTGTACCAATTTTAGTCCAATCCTCTGTTAGCGAACGATATTTTGTGTAGTTTAGAGAGACCTCAGAGTAAATTGTTTTCCCTTCCTGACAAAAAGTTTCTTTGGGCAGAAATTTGCTTGTTCTCTGTCCTGTCATTAGCCAATTTGAAGTCAAAGGACAACAGAAATAAATACAAAATGGTTGTTTTTTCAATTTACTTTTAGTTTTTTCAGTTTTCCATTAGAAATGAAGTGAAGTGAAAAAAAATAGAAGAAGAAAATGTATAAATTACAGTTTTAAATTGTTTATTACCAAATTTAATAAATAATATAAAATTACAAAAGAAATTTCAATGTTGTCTTGTTTACTTTTTTTTGCTCTAAAGGCTCTTTTGTTTACTTTTGTTTTGTTTAATTCTTGCTTCCATGTACTTTTGGACAGTTTCACTTCTCTCTAAGGGAATTTAATCCCTACTCCTCAGAATTGGACAGATTGCAATTTCAAGTCCAATAGAATTTTAAATTGAAATTAAAGGCAAAAAGGAAGCTCTAATGAAAAGTATGTGTAAACTTGGATCCATTTTCTAATACGAAACTTGCATATTTAAGTTGAACTTATGAACTTACGTGACAGTTTACACTGAGGAAAAAGTACAACATAAGCTTTTAAGTGGAACTGAAAACAAAGCCCCGGGAGCCGATGGTATACCAGCCGAACTATTTCAACACGGTGGGCCAGCTTTACGTCAAGCAATTCATGAGATTATAGTGCACGTGTGGGAGCATGAAGAAATTCCAGAAGACTGGCGAAAAGGTATCATTTGCCCCATACATAAGAAGGGAGATGTCACAACGTGCAGCAATTATAGAGGTATCACGTTGTTGAGTACCGCCTATAAGATACTCTCCTCTATCCTACAAGACCGGATAACCCCATACGCTAAAACCATCATCGGACAATATCAGTGCGGTTTCATTCCAGGCAAATCAACAACTGATCAGATCTTTACCCTTAGGCAGGCGATGGAAAAATGTCTAGAATTTAACATCCCAACATACCACCTGTTTATAGACTTTAAGGCCGCCTACGATAGCATAGCCAGGGTAGAACTTTACAAAGCCATGAGAGAATTCGGAATCCCAAATAAATTGACACGACTATGTAGGTTGACCATGACCAACGTAACAAGCCAAGTAAAAATAGCCGGATTGCTATCCAAACCAATCAACATCTTTAATGGACTCCGACAAGGGGATGGTTTGGCCTGCCTCCTCTTCAACCTGGCGTTGGAGAAAGCAATCCGTGACTCTGGCACGGCAACAAGAGGGACCATCGTCAACAGGTCCAGCCAGATACTGGCTTACGCAGACGACATCGACATCATCGGAAGAACTGAGCAAGCTGTACATGATTCCTTCATCCAGATCGAGCAGGCGGCACAAAATCTGGGGCTGCACATTAGTGAAGGTAAAACAAAGTACATGGTGGCGTCGAATGCGAGAGGAACAGTTGGTCAAACAATCAAGGTAGCGGAACACGAATTTGAAGTGGTGCAATCCTTTAAATACCTTGGGTCAATAGTAGCAGCCGATAACAATATAGAAGAAGAAATACGCGGGCGGCTTCTCAAATCCAACAGAGCCTACTATAGTCTGTCAAAGCTCTTCAAATCCAGAAATCTCACCATAACTTCAAAACTGCTGCTGTACAGGACCATGGTCCTGCCAGTACTCACATATGGATCCGAGACTTGGGTGCTTAGCAAAAGGCACTCCGACCTCTTAGCCGCGTTCGAGAGAAAAGTCTTAAGGAGAATTGTTGGCCCCATATGTGAGGAAGGACGATTCCGGAGACGGTACAATCATGAATTGTACGCAATCTACCTTGAAGCAGATATCGTGACAAAAATTAAGCTCGGTAGACTCCGGTGGGCAGGGCACCTAGCTCGCATGAGCGAAGAGGAACCTGCTCGGAAAGTTCTTTGTGGTACATTCTATGGTAGACGACAGCGTGGTAGACCATGCTTGCGCTGGAGAGATGGCGTAGACCAGGACGCCCGGAGCCTTGAGGTGCGCAACTGGATGGCGGCGGCTCGAGACCGGGATGGGTGGAGAGACTTGTTGAAGGAGGCCAGGACCGGACCCCGGTTGTCGAGCCGACGATGATGATGAAATGTTTAAACGAAGAAGAAGAAAAACGAAAACAATAGAAACGAACTGTTTTTGATTTAGTGGACTCTAATGAATTAAATTCAATTAGGTGTTTAAGCTTCGTATCAGAAAACGGGCCTAAATGGCAAAAAAAATTCCAAAGTAATGTAAGTTCTTATTAAATAATATTCTATCTGAGAAAGGTCCAAAACCTATGATAAATAAACCAAATGCAGTGGCATCAGCTTTCTTGAAGCGAAACAGTTCGCTCGGAGTGCAAATTGTGGAGCAATAAAGTGGAAAGATGAATTCGAGTTAATTATGTCGTCGAAAAGAAGAAGTTTGTTGGTCGCAAATCTAATGAACCGTATTCGACTATTCCGATCCTTATTTTTTTGAACTTATAGCTTCTCTTTGTTTTCATATTGAGGATGGCTATAACCATCAAGAATTTTTCTAAGGCAGCAGAGGCCTTCCGTGGAGTTTCAAACATTAGGACTACGAAGAACTCCTATGTATATTCATGTGAATGAGTATATTCTATTCACTGAGAGACAAACATAACATTTGTGGGAAGGACAACTTTGATTTATTGAAATTATTGATTTTCGGCCTCATTTAATTTATAATTTATACAATAAAATAAAGTTATATTTTTTAGTTTAGAGATTAAGAGCGTAGCAGAAGTTCCAAGCTTTGAAAATTAACCAGACATTATGGATATTTAATTTTATCGGCATCTCTGTATTGCAATAGAACTTTCTAAAGACAGGTGCTGGACCCAGTAATTTGTTTAAAATTGAACTGGTCATGGCTCTGAGCAGGCATTCAAAAAGGAAATTTTAAAAGAGCTTTAAATTTTTTTTAAATAAGAAAAAGATAAGTTCTGTAATTTGTTTTGAGAAGATGGTTTTGCTTTATACGATCTTATACAAACTCTATGAACTAGATTGCAGAGAATGCTAATCTCTTAATCTCCAAAACCGGTATTAGAACAGCAGACAAAAATTAGTTCCTTGTATTTAGCTGGTGTATCTATTCAAAATAGTTTTGAAAAAGAAGATCCATTCTATTGTCTGATTTCAAATGTAAAAATTTCGAAACACGGATAAAATTTAAATAGATTTTACTTGAAACTATAGAACCTCGACAAGAATTTTAACAGAAAACATTAATACGAAATATTTCTTGTTTTTCATTTTTTGTATATATGTAATTGTATAAATTAACTTCTTCTTTGTTTTTTTTTTTTTTTTCTAAAGCACACATTTTTTTAACTTAAAACATAAAATCTTGTTTTAATTTTCTATGACATAACTTAAAAATAAAAACAATAAATTTAAAAAAAAAATAATTATAAGAAATATTCAATCGAACTAAAAAAATCATTTATAAATTATGCAACAAATTGTCTTTTCTTTTTGTCTCAACTAAATATTTAACTAATAACCATTTAAAAAAAAATAGAATACAACTGTTCCTTGCACAACTTCCTTTGAAACACACATTAAATATTAAAAAAAAAACAACGAGCGCAAAATTATAAATTCAGTATAGTCATTCATATCAAAAATACAATTATTTAAAATGAATAATAATTATGGCTTTGTTTCAAGCTTAAGGCATAAATGCAGTCACTTCGAAAGAAAATACAATTTCGAAGGAAAAAATTAAAATAAAAAAAAAACTATACATATATAATACAACTAAAATTACAAATACCATAACACAGATCGGGGTCTCTTTCAAACAATAGCTGTTTTCACAAGACACGCTTGGGAATTATTGCCAATACTGGAACCATCTAAGCTATCCAAATCTAATGCTGTATCTATCATTGTGGTGTCATGGAGCAGCCTCATGCGACTCGGCGTTATCACATCGGACTGATTCATGGAAGCGTTTGAGGCTCTGACTGTGTCGGAGCCAGCAGCAGCAGCACCACCACCACCACCACTAGTGGTAGATGATGATACTACGTTATGGAGTTCTTTGTCGCTGTCAGAATTCCTCTTGATTCGGGCCTTACTCGTCGACGCATACTTCTTTCGACTGTTGACGACAAATGCACTCACTGGATCGTCCAGATCCAGGTCGTCACTCAACAGAGTCGATGACATAACTGTTGAACTGTCAGCTGCACTCGAACCTGGCGGCGCCACTCGTTCATCGAGTGATTTACTATTGCTCGAAGCTAACTGAGTGATTGCAGTTGCTTCTGTTACATCTTGCGCCAACTCGCGCTCCTCCAGCAAATTTGAATACACATGCAAACTAGGATCAGACTTATTGCTGTCGTTACTGCTCACCGCTGCCGACGACAAATTTGAATTTGGTATATTGCTATAAACATTCTCAGACTCAGATGCCGACTTCATAAGTCGCACCGGGTCTACCGTAACCACCTCGGTACAGCTGCTGACACCCGCAGCCGCTGCCGCCATAAGACCTGACTTCGGACCTTTGTAGTAGCGCGCCGTTCGAGTGCTAGACAAAAGCTTGCTATCAGTGGGGTCGATGTAATAGCGAGCAGTGTGATAGCTCGACAGCAGATTACTGTCGGTTGGATCGAATTCTTCGCTGAATAGATTATTATAGCTGCCACTTAGGTTATTCGAGCGGAGACCAGTTGCAGGAGTTAGATTTGGATCGAAATTGGCATCATCGTCTGGTGTAATGGGGGATATAGCAGCACTGCTATTATTATCAGAAGTGACACCAACAACATTTGCTGCCATCAGGCCAGAAGTCGGGGGACTTTCCATGTTTGACAAAGGAATTTCATTATCGACCAAGTGGGCTAAACTATTGGAATTACCTGGATGGGAGGAATGCGACGACCATTTTATGGAAGAGAATGAAAAAAGAAGAAAAAAACAAAAATAATTATGAGTGATTTTGTGATAAATATGTAATGAAGGAAGATGTTTTTTTTTTAATTTATTAAATAAATAACTCTTATTGATTTTGGTTAGGTATATAACAACTGTGTTTTTTTTTTTGTCTGCTAATGATGGTGCAAGCAAAATATGGGCTAAAGATCGTTTTGTTAAACTTAAAAAAATGCAACTTAAAACCATTATCGTTTTAGCTCTAAAATTTGAACACTATTGCATAACTAAGCGTTTTCAAAAATTAGCAAAACAACTTTTAATATTTTAGCATTTTTAATTATTGGTAGCATAAATTAAAACAAAAATAATTATAAATAATATTTTTGTACAGTAAAAATTAAATTAAAAAAAAAATAATCCTGTTATAGGTGTGTTTCGTTTTAAAAAAGAGACATTTGAAAGATTGTAATGAAGAGAAGTTTTAAGAACAATTTTCTATAAATATAAATATAAAGGGTTTTCTAATAAGAGGTGTTATTTTGAATAGCCCGCTATTTCGGTAGCTGTCACTTTTGAAGCTGTCATTTTTTGACATTTGACAAGTAGAAACTACGCCATTAATAAAAATGGAACGATACACGCTTCAACAACGCATTGAAATTATTAAAATTCACTATAAAAATGGTGAAAATTTGGCAGAGATGGTTCGTAAAACTAAAACATTTTTGGGTCGTCGTGAAGCACCTTGTCGGACCGCAATACAGAAATTGGTGGACAAATTCGAGCTGTTGGGACAAGTTAGTGATGTGAAGAATAAAACCCGTGCGCGTCGCCTCAAGAACAACTGAGAATATTGCTGTTGTAGCGCAAAGTGTTGAAGAAAACCCAGGTTTGTCCATTCCTCGTCGTTCTTTGGAATTAGGCATTCCACAAACGTCATTACACCGTATTTTGCATAAAGACTTGGGTCTTAAGGCTTATAAAGTTCAGTTAACACAAGAACTCAAGCCGGCTGATCATCAACAACGTCGTGTCTTTGCTGATTGGGTCCTTGAAATGCATGAAAATGATCCGGAATTTCATCGAAAAATCATCTTGACTGATGAGGCCCATTTCCTCCTCGGAGGCTACGTCAACAAGCAAAACTGTCGCATCTGGGGCTCGGAAAACCCAAGAGTTATTGTTGAAAAGCCTCTCCATCCTCAACGCGTGACTGTTTGGTGCGGTTTATAGTCCGGCGGGGTCATTGGACCTTACTTTTTCGAAAATGAGGCTGGAGCAACAGTTACGGTCAATGGATTGCGCTATCGAGAGATGATTAATGATTTTTTATGGCCGGAATTGGATGGTATTGATCTGGACAACGTTTACTTTCAACAAGACGGCGCTACGTGCCACACAAGCAATGAAACCATCGATCTTTTACGGGAAAAGTTTCCGGACCGTGTTATCCGTGAAGAGGTGATCACAATTGGCCACCGAGATCTTGTGATTCAACACCTCGCGACTTCTTCCTTTGGGGCCACGTGAAATATAAGGTCTACGCCAACAGCCCAGCGTCGATTCAAGACCTCAAAGATGGAATTCGTGAGGCTATCGAGGACATAGGGCAGCCACTTTGCGATTTGGTTATGGAAAATTTCATGAAAAGGATATGGTCCTGTAAGCGTGGTCGTGGCGGCCATTTGGCTGATGTTGTGTTCCATTATTAACGGCATACCTTCCTCTTTATAATGAAATAAACATCCAATTATTTATCTCAAAAAATGCCATTTTTCTTTGAATATCAAAATAACACCTCTTATTGGAAAACCATTTACATTTAAATAATCCATAGAGCGTGAGTTAAACCTCAAATGAGACTTTTTGGAATAGATTTTGGCTTTAATCCAAATCAAATTTGTTCGGACATATTTTGTAGCTTTAAGATGAAAGCTTCAAGGTAATAACACGTTAAAGGAGGTAATATTGTCTGATTTGCTCTGGCCTGGAGTAGGAGTGCTTACAGTTATAAGACACAACTTTGGTCTCTACGTTTGAAGTTAAAGAGCTAGCATTTTACTTAATAGTTTTGGTAAAAATGTTTTTGTCATATAATTCATAATTTATTTTTTTAAGGATATAATGACATTCAAGTACCTGAGTATTTTTTACTTAACTTTATTTTTTTAGTTAACGTTTTTTTTTTTTAGGACTCGGAGAAAATTATTTAATTACTTTGATTTAAGCTCGATTACAATTATTCATTTTTATTCTAGCCAAATCTTAGCTTAGCTTAGCCTTATGATGGAAAGTTTAAAATATAGCTTAGTTTGTTTTAATTTCGTAAGGAAATAAGCAACTAATTATTTGTACTATTATTAAAGTTTCTAATTAAAAATGTGTAAATAACTTATACTTCTGTAGTTTTTTGTTTTGTTTTTTGAGGAGATTCATGCTTTTCAGATGTTCACATTTTCAAATCTTTTTATTTATGTATATATTTAAAACTTAACGATTGCATACATGTTTTTACGTCTAATTAGTAAATTCAATTTTTCTTGAAGATTTTATTCAAATGCTGTTATTTCTATGTTCATCCAACAATGGTGAGAAGAGTTCTAAATCTATAAAAAAATAATCGTGTAAATAAATAGAAAAGAGAAGTTAAAGAAAAATACATAAATATAAAATACATGTACGTTGTGAATATATTTATTTAAAAAATAAATGATATATTAACCACCATATTGTCCATACACACTGTATTGGCTAACAATTATTTCTTCATACTACTAACTTACTAGTGCCATGCAATATATTTTGCATTAAAAAGTCCATAAGGCTTAAGGAGTATACAAATTAGTTAATGCGATATTTCACTGTCATATAAATATGTCCCACTAAGCCATATAAAATATATATTTGCATATTTGTTGCATGTCAATGTAGTATAGTCTACATGTATTTTGTGTCATATAAATTTGACTATCACACTTATATGACACTTTTGAGTCATATTTATTTAGAAAACTTACCATATTTATATGATAATGTGATACTGACTTTATTATTTTCATAAGTATTAGGGCCTGTTACAAAATGTCTGAGTAAAATTCTGATTAGTTATCTGACACATAAATATTGGCTCAGTGTCATGAGTTATTTCAGGTGTGAATTTGTCTCCTTTGGACACAATAATTAATATTTTTTTCTGTTTTATTTTACCATTGATTTCCAAAGCAATTATGCAACTATATAAGTGCAAATATGTATATACATACATACCTACATATTTATTTGTTATTATTGGGTCAGTTTATTTTCGTATACAAATGAAAATCTTTTATTTTCGAGTTTTTTTGAGTGTTAAGGCTAGCTAGCTAGCAAGTAAGGTAAGGCTTGGCCCTTGTGTCATTTTCGTAAATTTTTGAGTTTAACGAGAGGAGATCATGTTCTTGAGCCGTAAGTGAGATAAATTTTTTTTTTTAGTAATAATAATTATAAATTTATGAAAACATGTCGTATAGTCTACAAAAGCCTTTGATAGAGCTCTTCGCCAAATAACAATATATCACTCTCTCAGTAATTCTGAAAACCCAAAAACAGCCATTTGTGGAAACTGACATTTGACTATCTATTCTGTAGGTATCTTATAATTTTGAAAAAAAAAACACTAATTCCGTTTTCGCTTGGACGTTCGGAGTACTCCTTTTTTTCTCTTTTTTCACTCCAACTACTCCAAAAGCCTTCGATTGGCTGTTCCGAGTAACGTTTTCGGAGTGTTGTTCTGTTCCCAATTTCATAATTTAGAAGACGAGGAACACACACTACATTACATAAGGTTTTTCGCCTGATTACTTGTCAAAAGTGATAAATGCTTGAAGAAGCCATTTTGTAAAATGGCGACTTTTGATCGTGTGTGTAAAAACAGTACAACAACAGTACAACAGTCCGTAAAACCAATCAAAAACGACATTAAATTATACTTTAAATATCAAACTTCTACAAAATGATGGCTGTCACTTTTGACAGATCAGGAACTTCCCTATGTCCCCTTTCACACGAGGAAACTGAGTTGCCAGCAACAATCAGTTTGTTGGTGAGAAGGGCAAGAAGTAAGAGGAGAAAATGAAATCTCCCCGGTCAACGATTCGAGGAGATTTTTTTGACATTCCTCTTCACACACACAGTAGAGTGTGTTTAACCAAGCTATTTTAAAAGGAAAATACAGAAAGTTTCCACGATTTTGTTTCTTCGTGTGAAAGGTACAGGAGATTTTTAAGGAAATTAAAAGAAAACGTCAAAAAAATCTCCAGCAACTTGTTTCCTCGTGTGAAAGGGGACTATTGAAAATTTCGGAGTCTTTTTTGCACATAAAGAGCTTTCCAGTAGATGGGCGTTTTTCTTTTTTAGTTCAGAGCAGAGCCTGAACTGTCAAGAAAAAAATCGTGTTTCTTTTTTAGCTCAGAGCATTCAGAGCTCCAATTTTGTGTTTCTTTTTTCGCTCTGAGCAGGTTCCGAGCGCGCTCTATGAGCTCAGAATAAATTGATGGAGCAGACGGAGTTGAATAGCTGAACACAAAATTGACAAGTGGAAAAAGAAGGAAGGAAGGAAGAACTCTCAGAGCAGAGCACGCTCAGTTCAGAGCACGCTCAGAGTATGTTCGGAGTGTTCAGACTCTGTTCAGAGCTCTACTCTGAACTAAAAAAGAAAAACGCCCGATGGTGTTCACATTGGACTTCCTAATCCTACTTTTTTTACGTGAATCTATCTTGTATTGTTCAGACACAACATAATGTGAACACACCACATACAACACAAAGAGAGAAAGCAGATATTACAAAGTTAATGTCAAAAAAAATCCACTAGTATTTAAAAAATCCTGCATTTCCTGTCCATGTCTTTCTCACCATTAAGTGAGTGAGGAAAAGCACAGAGATGTCAAAACAAATCGGAGGAGACAGGCCAATGTAAACAGCGGCGACCGATAGATTTTGACAATTCATGACGGCCATTTAATTTTATCAGTTTTTAATTTTTCTTTTTTTTATTTTTTCAGATACTCAAGACAAATCACTATGATGGCAAGTTACAGCGTCGAGCAACACGTGCAAACGATAAAACTTTATTATCAAATTCTCTTGTATGGCAACGATGTGCCCATTTTACGGTTTACATGGGCGTTACAGGATGGCGCTACGTGCCACACAGCTGATGACATAATGGGAATTTTGCACGAGAGCTTTGAGGGCATGGTTATCATACGTAGAGGCGACGTGAACTGGCCACTAAGATCGATTTGATTTTTTGTTGTGGAATTTTCTAAGTCGCATGTCTATGCCAATAAGCCATACAAAAGATAGGTGCCCTCAAAGTCAATACTACTCTTACTATCGCTCAAATTCAGCTTGATTTATGTGCAAGTGTCATAGAAATTAAGATAAACCGGTCTTGGTCTCGTATCAGAAATGGAAAGCCTCCGTATTGGTCTCGGTTCAATTTTTACTATATAAAAACGTGAGATCGAAACAGATACCTGACTTATGGTTAGTTAAATAAGACCAAGACTGGGGCACGTACTGAGACGATTTGTAAAATTTTACGATTTTACCTAGACCCATAACGAAACCTACAAATACAAAGTAAAATTACGTCATCTCGCGTGGTCAACCCTAATTTAAAAACTACTTTGCTTTCAATAAATAAGTTCAGTTGAAATTCGCATTTAACAAATTATAAGTAGTAAAAACCTTTTGAATATCCAAAGATGTATTAAAAAAAAATAAATATTCATACGGATAATTTTGATGATTAACGATTTGCGAATATATCCGTTTTTTCAAGCTTAGGTGGTGGTGGCGACGCGAAGAAAGAGAGTAAGTCATTAATAATTGTAAAAATAAATTGGGGGTAAATATGAGAAAAAATAATTTTAAAATAATATAACCAGTCTTATTTTAAAACTAGTACTTTGTTTTTTTGTTTTCAGTAGACATAATTTCGAATTTAGATTGATACATATGTTTTTTATTCTTATTTAAACCTCGTACGCTGCTGATGCGAAACGTAAAGTTTCGTTCTCCTTTTCATTTTGCACTACCTACGCTGTTCGTAGGTACTAAATTGATAATTGTAGAAGATTATTTGGAGAAACCATCGTTCTTTTTTCGCACTGAATTAATTGCCCGGACCATGAATTGTGTTCGGAAAAGTGACATTTGAGGTTTTTGTGTTTGTATTTGTTGTTTCTTTCATTACTGTGATTTTTTGCGTTTGTGTTTATTTTTTTTTGCAATTGTTGACACTTTCAATTGTCATTTTTTCCGTTAGTATTTCGCATTTCGGTTGGAGACCACCGAAAAACTTCGTTTCGCATCAGCAGAGTAATAGGCTTTAAGCCGGAAATAGATTAGTCTCGTGTGGTGTGTTGTGGAGCGATGTATCGGTATCGCTGCAATATATTTCATATGTATATGCGTAGAGCCATATTTGTCTCGTTTGATGTGTTGTGAAGTGGTGTGTTGTGTCGGAATCCATCTTGTTTCAATTCCGCCACACCACGCTGTGTCGCGAGAATGTCTTTCTTTGTGCGAGAAAGAGAAGACAGTGTTCATGGCAAGAGAATAATTAAATAGGTAAACAAAACTGACAGTTTGCAACACAACAAGCTTAATTATTGTGCATAGTCAGCGACACAACACGCCTCTCTACAACACACCACACGAAACATGTGTGGTTCCAGCTTAATTGTTTCAGTTTCAAAGTATCAGTTCTTTTAAATCAAATAAAAATTATAGCTTATTTTTTGCAATACAAATAACAGTTCTATCTTCTTCATAGAAAAAAGAATGCCAAGCCCTTAATGTTTTTGCACAAAACATTGTCAGTGACATTTTTTCGATATTTTTTCTTTTGTTAGTTCACAGTCCAATAGAAAAATGTTCGCCTACAACATTAATAAGAAATAAGTGAATCGAATTAAATATCTCAGAAGCTAAAAATATAATATCTCAGCTGCATCCTTCTTAACTCAATTGGAAACTCAACTCATACTCGTACGTACTACAACTCGATTTTCGAGGGAATGCGTGTTGCCGCACAATTGAAGCTGTAGGAGCTGAGAAATCTAAAGCTTCACTACTATGAGTAACATTAAAAGACCCTTTAAGATTCTAACTAATAATAATTATTTAAGACTCTCTGTAAATTCCCTATAAACAAAAATAACAAGCTCAATAATAGGTATATAAAGTTATAAAGATAAAAATAACACAAATTAACGAACATTTAAAATCTATGCAGCAGTATTGTGTAGTTTAATTATTAAATTCAAAAACAAAAGTTATTTATCAGAACAGTTTATAAATGCAAAAACAAACAATTAAAATAATGAGATGAACAATATGAGTATAGTGAGAACTGGGAAAAACTCTATTTATATCAGTAATACATATTTAAAGTTTGCATATATTTACATAAAAAGCTTTTGTTTTTTTTTTTTTTAAAATTAGAACAAAAAAAAAACTTGTATTATTTTCATTAACTAAGTCAATAGCAACTCACCCAATAATACGTAAGTAACTTTTTAAAACAGAAAAAGTCACCACGCGAATTTAATTGTTTACTCGCAAAAGAAGCATGGTATTCAATGAAAACAAAGTATACAGAGAAAAAGAGAGAGAAAAAAAAACAAAGAGATATAGATATTTTGTATTTTAGAAAGAAAAAGACAACAAAAATTGAGACATAGAGAGGTAAATAAACTTCGAAAGATCGTACAAAAAAAAGAAGTTTTGTTAGTTTATCAGTTTGCTGAAATGCTCTATTAACACACACCACAATGCCAATTTTTTTTTTTTTATAACAAAAAGAAAATATTAAAAATATAGAAAGATTTTTTATTTTGTTTAACAAAATATTTTTATGTAGTGTGTTTTTTTTTTATTTTTTTAATTTAAATTTTAGTTTGTTAAAAATAAATAAAAATAAACTATGTCTATTATTTTTATTTGTTTTGTTAGTCGCTGAATATTTTTCTAACTAAATTTTTTGTGTTTGAAAATAAAATAATTTATCTTCATATTTTGTTTTGTATTTTCATTAATTTTTGTTTGTTGTTGTTAGTATTTATATAAATATAATTTTTGTTTGTTTTTGCTTTACATAATGAGTGTAGTCGAAGAATGCCCCACAGGGGTACTTCGATATTGCTGCTTCTTGCACCGTTGCATTATTTTTTTGTTTTTATATAGTTTTATTATTTACAAAATACTTTAAAATATACGTATATAAATGTATATTTTTGAATTATATATAATATATATATATATGTAGAATCATTATATTTAATTGTTTGTTTATTTATTTATTTGTTCAACCATTTTTGTTTGTTTTTTTTTTTTTATGTTAAGTTAATATTTTTTGTTTGTTTGTTTTATTTAATGTTTTTAGTAGATACTTTGAGGAACTTATAGTTTCCCGTGGTTTTAATGAAGTGAGTAAGAAGAAAGGAACCAAAGGTTATGTTTGAATGGTGATACTATTTTAAATCACTTGAGCTAATTTTTTTTTATTTAATGATAAATTTATGATTTTTTTGTTTGTTTTGGATTGATGTGAACGTTGTTTGATTATTTTTTACAAAAAAAGGATTAAACTCGCTGATGTTGAATTAGGTCACATTGGTATGCAGAAAAAGATAATATTTAGTCTAAAAGCATTAAACCTACTTGTTGCGTATGTATAACGAAGTTATTATGCCTATGATTAAATTGAAGATTCTAAAAAAGATCTCTCATAATCATGGATTAAAAACAAGTCCAACAAAATAGTGGTAAGTCTTCTACTTGGCTGATTTATTTGAGTAGTATATAGAATTTGTATTATTAAAAAAATACATTAGATCTCTGATGTTCTTAAAGGGTTTGTCACAAAATCTCGAGCACTAATCGTAACCGCTATTGTGATTTGGGGATAACCCAGCTGAAATCCAAGTCAAATAAATTAAACACAGCTTTCTTTAAATGCAAATTTCCGCAGTTGGAGTTATGAATCTTCTCGAACTAAAATAACTAAACTAACACAAAAATAGACCAGAGAGTCCTCCTCCTCAAATGTGAATACATTTATTCAAATTTAAGTTATTTTTTAAATTGATACATCCCTTTCGGAACAAACATTAAAAACCTTTAGTTTTTATCTATACATATTTAAGAATAGACTTTTAAAAAGTACGCCGATTGCTTTAAGAACGATTACTCATCGTAGTACTAAAGTTGTGTTCAACACAGTTTCCAGACACAAACTGGGTAAACTTGAGACTTAAGATTTCTTGTGTACCAGAAAACCTATGAACAAATTAGGTTATACGTCAAGGGACAAATTAAATTTTGAATAATTAATGGGACAAATGAGCACACGACCTGTCAGTGTCAGTTTAAAAATAAACTCGAAGGTATTTTAAAATCAGGAAAATGTACAAAACCCATTTTGGGATGTAACGATGTAAGTAAAGATTATTTTAACAAATTTCATATATAAAGAGGTGCAACAAAGGAGATGAATCATTAGTTAAGAGCTTACAGTCTCAGTACCAACTATACAGCTCCTAATAAATCATCCTTGCGACAATGACATTTTCAAAAATCTATTCTGGAATCGGAGCTCTACTCTTGGTTGTTGTGTGCTTAGCAGCAATTAATCTTACGGTTGGTGAGCAAAAAATGTGTGGCCATCGGTTACGAGAAGTAATGGAAATGGTGTGTCCAAACGGTTTCCAGGGGTACAAAACAAAACGTAGCTCTCGTAAGCTTTTAATTTCAAAGAAAACAATATTAACATTAAAACAAGAATTTAATCATGCAAATATACTTCTTTTTTTTTTTAGATACTCTTGATGAAGACATAATTGAGGAAAATACCGATGACGACTTTAATTTTGGCTTGAGCTTTGACATGTTGCCATTTTTGGCAAGCATGGAAAACAATGGATTAGCCCAGACCCGACGACGACGACATGGAGTTGCACATGAGTGTTGTGATAAACCTTGCAAATTAAGCGAAATTAAAGCATACTGTAGGGTTTAATTTTCAAATAATATCACTATTGATGATATTTTTACTGATTGGATAGATACGGACACCTGACTTAATGTTTAAAATTGAATATCAATTACTATAAAATAAGTATAACTGCTGTTAAATATTTTTAATGTGAATTTCAACAAATAAATACCCAAACAAAATAAAATATTTTTCAATGATTTTGTTTAAAATTTTTAATTTATTTAGGGTCAATTTCTAGAGTTAGTTAACTCTAGTAGTAAATTAACCCACAGTGAACTGAGGAAGCAGTTTTTCGGTGGAGAATGCATGCGGAACGAGTAAACAAACTCGGTGGATAAAACATCAAAAGCATCTGTTCAGTTAATACTGACCCTGAGTTAAATTTGATGAGTTAACTCGGGTTTAACTTTAATATCGCACTAAAAAACTGGACCTTAGAAAATAAAAACGCTCTAATAAATTATTTTGGAATTTTAAAAACTAGATACTTTCGCAGAGATTTTCTATTAAAAATTGACAGATTCTATTGTGAATGAGCCTCGTGGGGCCGGAGATGACTATTAAAAACCTCTACGAACATTGCGACCGACTGAATGTGAATGAACTTTTAAATCATAGGCTACAAATTAAAAAAAAAAATTATCTGCAGTTTGATCTTGTGATCCTGTGATCGCGATCACATGATGTCGTTTTTAAGTACCTCTACTAAAACTGTTAATTTCTTTGAAAACTAAATTTTTGTTTTTTTAGAATTCTGATCACTTTTCAACGATAAATAACTAACTCAATGTGCTGATGGAAAATGAGTTAAGCTTGAAAACTGTTAGAAAGTCAAAATTCTATTGTCATCAAAAAAAAACTTCAAACAACGTCAACAACATCAATCTCAAAAATTCAGTTGAACACACTCAATCAATCAATCAAGTATGTTTCTCAAAGTTAATTTGTATGGAACACTATTATACTCGCTTGGTGGAGAGTATTTTTTTTTAGAAAAATCTGATCATAATAGATATATTATTATAATGATCATGGCAGTTCTATTGGCTGTTAATATAGTTCTATATATAAAAAATTGTAATTTTGTTTTGTGTTTGTTTGTATATAATTAACTCGAATCAATTTTTCGAGTAACTTGAAACCGAAGTTTATTTATTTTCTTCTTTTTTACTTTATTTATTTTTTTTTTTTTTTAATATTTTATATGTATGTATTGCTTTGCACAGCAAATAAAATTACAATATAAGCTCAAGTGATATGAAATAACGAAATGAGTGGTGTTTGTTTATGTTTGCACCACCAATTTCAAACCAGGAAATTATGATAAGCTAACACAGTTTTGCAAACCAAAGAAAAAAAAAAAAGAAAATAATTAATAAAGTAAGATAATGAAAATAAATTTTCTATTAGTTATAACAGTGTAAACGACTAGAATTTGTTAACATTTCTACTTTTTTTTTTTTTGTTTAATTATTCTTTGGTTCAAAAGAGTATTCTTGTTACCGAGATTTTGATTTTGGTTTCGAATTTATTACGAAGAGATTTTTAATTCTTATTTTTTTTTTTATTTATTTATATCTTAAGGCAGAGTCCGGAAGTTCAACAATGTTTATGTTTCGAAAAACAAAACGAAAAATGCGACGTACTATTTGTTTGTATTGTGATAGAGAACTAATATAGAAACAGAACTACCTTGTACTTTTATCTTTAAGTGATAAAATAAAATAGGTGCTGTTACAAGACTATATGCCCTCTTTTTCAAATCTGTAGGAAACAGGACTTCAATAAAACTTGATTGTTTTCTCTGAATTTCGGTCAAACTACTTGAGTGAAGTCGAATTCCAAATCCGAGTGCTCACTATACACGTGAAATTCAAAGTTAATGAGCTCGTTTCTTTATTTATTCCGGATATGGAATAGAATAGATGGAAAAGACAAAATGTTTATCCAGAATATCGAGGATGGAATGAATAAGGAAACAAAACTAGAACAACAAAAATGACAAACATTTGTTCGCTGATATGTCAAAACAATTAAAAACACATACATTTTTGTGTTTTGCGTACTTATGTATTCCTAAAGTTCAAAATTGATATTTTGTTACATTAAATATGTAGCACTTATGGCGTGGCACCTTTATTCGGATTGTTTTCGTGTTTTTAAATTATTTACACCAATGTGAATATGCCATTAAAGAGAAGAGGTACATTTCAGAATGAATAAAAAAAACAACAGAATGGTTTATCCGGAATATTCTTGTGAATAAAGAAACGCAAAATGCTTATTCCGAATATTCTGAATGTTTGGAATGAATAAAGAAACTCACTCAATAATTTGCATAAATAGGTATTTCTTTTCGCGCATTGTTTTCGATTTCACAATGAACAACATCAATAGAAGCTGTGGAATGTTAAGTTCCTAGCTCACTACCAGCAAAATAAAAATAAATACGTTCCACGATCTGTATGCCTAGTGCTTATATGACCATATGACTTAATATGATTTTGTTTCACCATTTTGTATCGACATACAGTCGACTCCTTTTAACTCGAATTTCCCTCTATCTCGAATTTTATCGCCATATTTTGGTATTCCCTTCAATTTTCTATACAAAGATTCCCTCTAACTCCAAAACATTCTATCGACTTTTGGCTCTAAATCGATTTGTTTTTATTTTGTCGAAAAAAATATCAAAGAAAATATATTGCAATCTGCAAATGACAGTCGATAGACGATATACCGCGATGAAGTTCAACACTCCCTTTTTAAAATAGAATCATTATTTAAACGGGCAAACACTACTACTACTACTGTGATGCCTCAATTTTGATAAGATAATAATGAACTAATGATCCATAAAAGTAAGAAGCTTCTCTCTATGCATTTAGTTTGTATAACCTTATTTTTAAATTCAGTAAATGCTTTTCAAAAATCCCTGTAACTCAAATTAATTTTGATATCTGGTGAAAATTCGTCTTAGAGGGAGTCGACTGTAACTAGATCGATTAAAAACCATTCTTCGAATGGAATACACCCTACCACATTGAGTAAGTCATTTCAATTAAAATTGGGGAAGTTAGTAAACGTGAGCAAAACATCGACAAATTATATAACCTACTTTCAATAGATAAATAATTATAAATTCAAAGAATGTGAAACGGTGAAAGAGGCATATAGTCTTATTTAAAAAAAAAAAATAAATAAATAAATCCTCAATTAATCACTAGGACGTAAATAAAACATACTTCGAAGAAGAATTAGAAGATAATAATTGTATAAAAATAAATATAAACAATGTTATAACGAAATTAACAACAACTACTTGAATGAGGTACTATGAAGAATCACTTGCGGCAGCATCTTCTATAATCGAATTGAGGTCAATGTTGAATGAGTACTCGTAAAGGTTCGAATAACGATCGCGCTCCTTCCACGGACTCCTATGATTCATATAAAGATTTCGTTTGCTAACACGAAATATTTGACTATCCTTGATCGATTGATCATCGTCACATGGTTCGCCGCCACCACCGAAATCGCATTCGCGAATCGTTAATCGATTTGTCGGACTTTTCAATTCGAACATGACCTCTTGGTGTTTGTATTTTGGACGCATTGGTAACGGTTGATATTGGGCTGTCGCTTTGGTCGAGTCCACCGATTGGGTACTCATGCGACGGACAGCACGATTTTTATGAAATGGATAGCGCGCCAAATTCGTATCGGAACTACGTTGAGGCGAATAGTATTTAAATTCGCTTGGCACTGGTGGTGGAGGTGCATTTGCGGCCGATGCTATTGTATTCGATGTATGCGTAGTCATCGAACTACTACTATGTGGATTGTTAACGAGAGTTCTTTGCAAAAGCGGTAGTGGTGAGTTCCGATCGAAAGACGGCGATAATGGTAGTTGCATGTTTTTCTTTAAACGATAAGCAGCTTGTGCTGCTGCAGGCGAATGTTGTGACTTACCGTTTTGTAAATTATCATAGCTGCGTGGTCGATAGACACTGCCACCGCCACCGCCACCGAGACCAGAAGCACCTAAGGAGGGATTTGACTGGATGGTGTCGCAGAGATGAAGTAGTGTATTGATATATTTTTTTTTTTGTTTTTGTTTGTAACCAAGCCAGGAAGATAAATAGAGTGATGGTGGAAGAGATGAAAAAAAGAAAAATGTGCATATAAGCAAAAAATTGTGCTCAAATTGATTATATTAAATGTGATTAAATACCTCATCGTATAATCGAGGTTTCATATCTCCCAGACCGCTGCCACTTAACATAGGTTGACTGGTTATCATGCCGGTTTGGCTTGAGCTTATAACTTCTGAGAGTTGGTTGCGGGTGTTCGTCATGGAAGATTGGTTCATTTGAATGATAAAGTCATCGGTTGCGATGCCTCTTCTTTAAAAAAAAAAAAAAAAGAAATGAGTTATAATGCAACATTTTGTGAGGAGTTTTTAATTTCTTACCTATCAATTAATGATGGTGTCATTGGACCACATAATATGTGAAAACAATTAAGGCAAATATTCCCCCGAGAGTATGGATTTACGGCACGCTGTCCACCTTTCGATGAAAATGATCCTTTGAGCTAGATAATGAAACAAAACAAAAATTAATATCATATTGCATTTAGTTTAAGAACTTACATCTTCGTTTGTTGTCTGATCACTAGTTGTGAGATACGTATGGAATCCCGCCAGTCCAATAACGGACCAAATCGAAAAGAAACAAATAAATGTTACAATCACAGTAAATGGCGCTTTCTTAATCACTTCGAAAACTTCTTGTTCCGTTTTTAATACTGTGAAATAAAATTAACAAAAAAAATAAATTTATTAAATAAATTAATTGTTTTTGTTTGTATGTGTATTTACTTACATAAAACTAAATGCGTTACTGAGCATGAAAATATAAATACAGCAAGAAATGCTAATGACACTAAAAACATATAGAAGAACCGATAGTTACGCTTCCCCACACAGTTGCCCACCTGTAGAATACATTGAATTGTTTTTAAAACGTGTCTAAATATATTAAAATATAATGCAATATAGAATAATTTTTAAAATAAGACCAAGAATCTCTAAAAAAATATTTTCAATTTTAAAACAAATGCCAAACAAATTTTTTCCTGAGAGCTGATACTGATTCGAAGCCTGTTCTTTCGCAATCCACAATGGGATTGGTATAATAAATTGTTATAAAAATGGTGTCAATTAAGGTCTTATTGAGAAGTACTAAGGAGACCATCCCAGCCCTCCTGTATGGCCCAGTACCATGTACCTTCTCCCGGGTGGATGAAAGGAAACATCTGAAGATGAAGAAACAACGAGTAACAATACGTGCTGTACAGCGACGTGCCTTTGGTAAAAAAAAAATTGTGTTAGTGCCGGGACTCACGAGTAATATGTGTAAACATCAGCGTGCGCGGATCCAAAACGGACTTGTTTTTGCTTGAAGGGGATCTTAAGATTTTTTTCACTGAACGCACTCATCCTAGTATGCAGATCGTAACGTTGCACACCGTAACGTTGAACGACGTAACGTTGCACATGAACGTTCACGTTTTTTTTTCACTCTACCGCCAGCATAGATGTTTACACATCAAAAAAAATTGTGAGTGCCGGGACTCACGGTTAATATGTGTAAACATCAGCGTGCGCGGATCCAAAACGGACTCATTTTTGCTTGAAGGGGATCTTAAGATTTTTTTCACTGAACGCACCCAATCCTAGTATGCAGATCGTAACGTTGCACACCGTAACGTTACACGACGTAACGTTGCACACGAACGTTCAAGTTTTTTTTTCACTCTTCCGCCAACATAGATGTTTACACATCAAAAACAAGTGTTGAGTTGGCTTGTTCATGCAGAACGAACTGTAAGGTATTCGACCTCATGGCAGAGACAGCGAGAAATAAAGGGAGAGCTCATATCCGTTGGTATGATCAGGTCGAGGGCTCCTTCTGTTCATTTGATATATAAAATGGGAAGAAGGGAGCCAGAGATCGACAATACTGGCGAAGTCTAGTATTAGATTTTGTTGTGCTTTGCACTCGCAGGTGGCAGCATATATGTATGTACATAGAAGATGTAAAAAATAATTTGAGGCGAATTGAATGAAATATTTACGAATCTAATAGCAGACTAGGGTTGCAAGCTACTAATCGTTAATAGGCGTTTTCCTTTGGGGTGGCGAAGTACTTGCAAGTACTTTGCTAGCCATTTTGAATGGAACGCACAAAATTAGTTTTCTTACAAATCTCATCTACT
The DNA here is from genome assembly GCA_932273885.2 of Leucozona laternaria. NCBI lineage: Eukaryota > Metazoa > Arthropoda > Insecta > Diptera > Syrphidae > Leucozona > Leucozona laternaria. The sequence goes on along the minus strand of OW026367.1, from coordinate 127,647,720 downwards.
CGCGAAGAGAGTAGATGAAGGTACGAGATTTTAGTTTGCACTCACAAGTACTTCGCCACCTCCAAAGGAAAACGCCTAATGACGTTTAAACCCTAGGTTAAGAGAAAAAAAAATCATGCTTGAATGAAAAATCTATGCAAAAAAGTTTATCTTACATGGCAGTCCTTAAAGAAATTATTAAAAAATGCTAATATAGACCTGTTTTTTATGAGAAACTTCAGAGAGTAAAAAGAAGTGTCAAAAATAGCCAAACTGTAGATACATACAAACGATATCATAAATAACAAATTATCTTAGACAAACTAAAAACCTTATCAGTAAAAACCACTGAATGAAGCAGAAATGTTCACCGTACCCTTATACCCTTCAAGGGACAAATCAATTCTATTTACATACTGAGTGAGAAAATCAGGGTCTGACCTTATCAAAGACACAATTTTTCAACGACATCACCCTGATACACGCAGTACATTTCCTTGATATGGAAGGAAATGTAAGGTTTTTTTTTGTTGTTGTTGTAAGGAATAGTATACAAAAGTCCCAAGAAGAGACAAATCACAAAACTTGTTTATAATGCTGTTGACGTGAGCTATAAATTCCACCAGACTTAACGACCTTAAGTCAAACACAACGAGACATATCTCCAGGCGTTGACCTTTGACTATTTTCTATCTAAAAAAAAAAACATCTGGAACTGTTTATTATATTATCTTCGTCTTCATGCTATCATCAGTCGCATCAAATTAGATTTAATAAAAGCCGAAGAAAAAGAACAATCTTCTTCTTCTTCTTCCCCTGCAACCTCCCCCACATCTACTCACATTTAAAGACAACTCTAAGTGGGACGACAAATATGAAAAAAAAAACACTTAATAAAATAAAATAGAGGAAGAAGAGAACAAAAAAAACAAGAAAAAAAAACTTACCCAAGGACAATGATGATCGAAACGGTCTACACAATTATCACATAGACTGCAATGTGATGCCCGAGGTGGCCTAAAAATCTTACATGTGAAACAATACTTTAATTTGACCGTTTGTCCTTTAACGAGGACCTCTTTTGTTCTCGGCGGAGGCCGATATGTGGGACTGTTGAGTGAATTTGGCACTTCTATATGAGCAGGAGAAGAAAAAAACGAAAAAAAAAAGAAAGAAGAAAAGAATAAATTTCAAAAGAAACGTTTTCTTGTGAGATAGTTTTTGTGTGCATCGCAGCACCACTTACCAATTTGTTTCTCAATGTATGCAGCTTCGTCTTGGGAAGCCCGAGGGATTACGCCAGGATCCGTAAACGTAGTTCGTAGTAAAGAGCTCATTGTGAAGAAATATAGCACAGCTCCAACAACTGGAATAGCTGGGGTTATTCTCATTGCTAAAAAAGGACAGCTGCAATGGTAAAGAAATTTGAAAATAAAAGAATACACACAATACGGAGAAAAAAAAGAGGAGATATTTTGCACATAGCAATAGCACATAGAGCAGAGCATGTAAATAATGTTGTGCACCAACCAACAGCTATACAGCACAACATCTCCACATTTCACTGTCAAAGGATCTAGGTTCTAGGATAATGCAAATGGGTATCATAGTTATTTATGTACATTTACATTTGAAGGACAACTTACTCGAACGCAAAGAAGAGAGCACTGGTTCCCGTAATCAGCACACACGTCAAATAGAAAACTCCTGTGTGCGGTGCTGACATAAGCATACCATCACAGTAGAACTTATTTCTGCCGGCAAAGTGTTCCCATTTCCTGGTGACTCTGGTGTTGGGCGCCATCGTACAGCAGCACAATAAATTCATTGAAGAAGGAACAAACAGTTGCTGGGGGTAGTTTCTCTTCTTCTTTCTTTTTTATTCTCAGCTACACTTAACACCGTTGTTGTAATATATGTCCTTTTTGTGTTATTTTTTTTTTGCAGAGGGGGATTCCTTTGTGTGGCACGTCAGCGGACAGTTGTTGCAGTAGAGGTTATGGTGGTGCCACAGATAAATCGAATTCGAAATTGAAAACGAATTCAGTTCGATTCGCGCTTAAATGTCCTCTCATTAAATGGCAGAGATTGTTGCTCCGGATGGTGTTACTACAACACAGACGACAACAACGACGATGGCTAGGATACACGACGTTATCACACTCCACAGACATTTGGAATCATCACGGGTTGTATTTTGACAGGGTATATTGCTTGAACAGTGCTGTGGGTTTTGGCCTTTGGATTTTTGTTGTTTGTGTTGATTTATTGAGGACGAGAAAAAACTATATATGTATCTGTTAAGACTAGGGTTTTCTCTTCTTTTGTTGATAGTGTTGTTGTTGTTGCTGCTGCTTAGTTCGTTTTCGTTGTGTTGAAATTTCTTCTGATGTCCTTATTTCTTTGTTTCTATTTCTGTTTGAATGAATAGATTGCTGCATTCAATTGTGTTGGAGTAAAAGATGAAATGATGCTACTATTCGAACCACATGCCGATTGCTGTTCTCTTACATCCGCCGACAGAGATATTTCTTCTGCAAATAAAATGGAAATTGAATGATTAGATTGGTTTTAGATTTGTATTTTTCTTCTTTTTTTTTAATGTTTAACAGGAAAGTGAGGAGGAAACGAAAGAAATAAACGTAATTTTTATTCAAAGTGGTATAGACTCTTGCAAAAAGGAAACGGAAGGAAGGCAATTAAGTTTAATTGAACATAATCCAAAGGATTTGTTTTGAAAAGAAAACAAAAAGTAAAAGGAAAAGATTGAAGGTCCATTGAAATGTCAGTGGGTAATAAATTGGTGTTTGGGCGTTTATGTGACCACAATTGCAAAAATGTTTTTTTTTTTTCCTCAATAATGTCGTATTTTTCACCAAGGATATAAATATTGATCTTTGTTGAAAAAGTGGAATTATGAACTAAATTTATGTGACACAGCATAACGTCGTTGATAGTGCAAAAAGTCCTGTTACATATTTTCCATGTTTATGGGATTTTATTTGTAATTAATGTAAGTATAGTTTTATGATTCAAAAAAGCTCAATAAGCAAACAAATTAGCAATTTTTCGGTTCCTACGATAAAAAAAATAGCTTTTCTGAAAACTATTATACCAAAAAAGTGATATAAATTAATTTTTATACAAAAACGCATAAAGTATTCTATTTTTTAAAAGTTGTTCATTATCTAATTCTGTATTTCATAGGAATTATTGAAAACAATTACTTAAACTTTGAGAACATCAAAATTCAATGAAAAAAAAAATTATATTGCAAACGTGCCTTAACCCACCCAACGAACGAACAAGACATCTAGTAGGTACAAATTTATTTTTTCCTGAACGAAATCTACCAATTTTGACATCATCTGTCAACTGTCATGTGCCCACGACGCGAATTAACGCGCTCACTAAAAGTTTCCTTCAATAAATTGATTGTTTCGTTGGCTGTATGGCATGCAGAGCCATCTTGTTGGAACCAAAGGTCGTCCACATCAACATTCTCCAATTTAGGCACCAAAAAGTCATTAATCATGGCTCTAGAGCGTTCCCCATTGACTGTAACATTATGGCCGGCTTCATTTTTGAAGAAATATGGACCAATGATTCCCTCTGCCCATAGAGCACACCAAACAGTAACTTTTTGAGGATGTAACTTCATCTCAATAATGGCTTGTGGATTATGATCAATCCAAATACGACAATTTTTCTAATTAACGTACTCATTCAATCAAAAATGAGCTTCATCGAATATTGGACGCAGCGCGCGATGCGTCGCGCGAACCGAACCATTATTTTGGTAATAAATTTGCACGATTTCCAAACGTTCTTCAGGAGTAAGTCTATTCATTATGAAATGGCAAACCAAACTGAGCATAAATCAAGTGACAGCTGCAAAAACACCCTGTACATACATATGTCAATAATGAATTGAAAACAGCCTCTACTCCTTGGAAAATCTACGTAACTACTTATACTTTCAGACCGTGTCATTTTTCAAATATGCCAACATTACTCCATAGCAGCTTGTATATTTCGTGTGAAATAATTTAGTGAACTTTAATCAGATGTTTGCACGTATTACCTCATAATATGCTAAACCATCGTAAAATATTACTTTCGAACCATTAACCTCATTATTCGACAAAAGAAATAAAAACCCGACTGATATCACATCATTAGCACATCGTTAAGGTCTAGTGCAAAGCCATCATCTTTTGAATAAGGACTTTAATATGCGTCCTCCCAAAAGAGAAACTGTGTGTTTGCTTTCATCACACCAACATCAACAAAATTATATCACTTTCTATTGGCTTATTATCCTCTTGAATAACATGTCCCCAACACCCATCTCCAAGCATAGTATGGAGGTTGAATATTGAGCACAGAAAAAAAAATACTAAAATCATTTCTATCTACTCATACATATGCTATGCATATCCTTTTAAAACAGGAGGACCATGGAATATGGAAAAACGACAGCAATAACAGTGAGAAAACGAATTATACTTGTGTGTTGACACATTTATCCCCACCGGGAATGGCTTGATTCCGTTTCGTGCTGCTGTCACATCCTTTGATGCCATTGCGGCATCGCATAACGGATAGTTGGACGTACCCCCGCACCACACCGATAAGCATTTCTATATTTGCATTTCTTTTTATATGCAACCTCGATCAAAAAGAAACGCCGTATAAAGAACTGCCAACAAAAAACAGTCAAATCATTTTTATTCGTTTGTTGTTTAGTTAATGTTCTGAATTCTGATGGGCTGGGCTGTCACAAGTGAAGTGATTTGACATCTGTCAAACAGACACATGTACGGTTTTTGTTTGCATTTGAAAAATTCCAATTATCTAGCTGTATCAGCCGCACTGTGTACTCTTTACTGTCACAGTAGATCCTTAAAATTAGGTCATTAAATTGAACACCCCAGATTCACAGCTTTTCGAAACACACATATCAGCATTCAGCACTCTCAATGCTGCTCCCGATTGAATGCGGCACAGATACGAGACAAACAAAAAACGGATTGGGAATTATTCTCATATGCGAGTAATCGAAAAATATCCATATACTTGTTCGAACTATGTCCTTTTTGCCAATGAATATATGTATGTATTTCGCCTATTTTACTCATACCAAAGCTCAACAATAACAACAAACAAAGAAAGGAAAAAAAAATATTCCAATAGGACAAAAGGATATCAGAAAAGCTGTGATAGATTCTCATCTCTATTGTGTATAGGGGAAAAAGACAAAAACGTATTTTTTTTTTCTACAAAAACACATTTTGCCAGAAGTAATATTATCTATAGTAACTACCTATAGTTTTGCTAACGCAAGGATATTTTTATCCGCCCTTCTCGAATATAATGCGTAGGTTTCCATATTTATCAGGAGAACTAATCGTTTTCGATGAAAATACATTAAATACAAATATCATGGGAGCCATAAATTATCCCTGTGTGCCTCATCATTATTATACCCGAAAATACCTATATTATTATGTGTAGTGTAGTCCTTATGCCAAAAGGATGCAGTACTGTTGTAGCATTAAATAAAAGCCTCACCGCAAATTGTTTGTAGGCTCATAAAGCAAAAAAAATATGATTCTACTGCAATGACAAATCTTATTGTGGCAAGCGAAGGAAGCCTCATTTCATTCGTATTTTTTTTTTTGTATCATTATTTTTTTTGTGCTAGAGTGAGGTTAAAACGGGGGTATAGGTCGAATTTGAGGTTTTTTTTACCTGATGGCGGCGGATGTATCACGACTAGACTATGCTGAACGAAGTACAGTGACAACAAAGCCAAGAAAATATGGAAAAAATGTCGATTTATTTTTCTAGTAGATTTTCAAAACATAATTTTTGTTTATGTAAAAAATATGGCCTAGAAGTAACAGTCGTCAAGTATGTCATCTTTAACTTGTTGATGTGTAAACATCTATGCTGGCGGTAGAGTGAAAAAAAACGTGAAAGTTCGTGTACAACGTTACTTCGTGCAACGTTACGGTGTGCAACGTTACGATCTGCATACTAGGATGGGTGCGTTCAGTGAAAAAAAATCTTAAGATCCCCTTCAAGCAAAAACAAGTCCGTTTTGGATCCGCCCACGTTGATGTTTACACATATTAACCGTGAGTCCCGGCACTCACACAATTTTTTTTTTTTGACCATCGCGTTTAACGTATTCAAGCAAGACCGTCAACTAGATTTTTTTACTGCAAAATATGTAGCTACACAGTTCATGTTTTCGAACATTTGACTTGAGAAAACTGCACTATCGAACACGTACCTACTGCCTTATGTGGTTTTGATACCCATGTGTCAAATTATTGGTCAAGTAAAGAAAGAGAAATATAAATTAAAGCTTATTAATCGTTTTTTCCGAATTTCTGTGGTCAACTGAAATTACAACCATAAGGGGACATTTTTCCAAGCAGTACATGTGAACAATTTCGTTTAGGTGTTGCTCACACCCATTCAACAACCTTACCCCGAAAAAAAAATAAATTTACTTACATCTCTATTTCTATCTCTATCTTCGTCTATCTCCACCTCTATCTCTATACAATTATTGTATATTTTTAGCTCCGACGAAAACTCCAACTACACCACTGTATTATAGCGATGAATTTTCTATTTCTTGGTCTTTTACTTTTCATATGCAGTCAGAATGGCACGATGTAATTGACTTGGGATGTCAAATAGTCCTGATGGATGTTATAAAGTTTTAAAATTTATTGAATGTCCTGGCTGACGGCAAAAGGTGAACTTTTTTTGGCTGATGACCTCTGTGTGTTGATTTGATGGGGCTGGTGGAAGAGTCTTGGTGGTGGTGTTGGGAAATTTCTCAATGAGTTGGCAGGATTTCCCGTATACATGTTTAATGGTGGCAGTGGCGACACGTGGGCACATACTTGGATGACGTTCGGTGGTATGGTTTGATTTTTTTTTTGCTTTTTTAAGGAATTGTTTTTGCTTACTGGTTCATTATTGATCTTTAGTAAATCATAATCATACATACATAATTAATAAAACCTTGTAAAAACATCATTTAGTTTTGTTAACATAATAAGCATGTTTAAAGTTGGCTCTCACAAAATGAATGACGCATCTTTAGGTTTGTTCGACGCTGTCTGCCCCAGGGCGACATGGAGAATTCAACTGTCAACAAATACAGAACATCTCGGGTTTTAATGTAACATCAAATACCTCAGTACTACAAGTTTCATCAGCTGATTTTTTGACTATTAATTGGTTTATTCTAGTTCAGGAAATGAATACGCCAGCCGTCGTGAATTTAATATTATTCACCGTGGTGAATAATTTTTTGCGGTGTCAAATTAATGTATCTGCTATTGTGAATGCTTATAATGTGAAGAAAAAGAAAAAACTTAAGCTACGATTAGACGGTCAACGAAAATGGTCAACGAGTTGATCCTCTGACGTCAAAATAACGTCAAATTCCGTCCCAAAGTTGTGTTGTCGTGTGATCGTCAATGCAGAATACACAATACGGCTGCGTTGAAACCGACGTTGACATTGTTTTTACCTTCAACGCATTGATTTTTTTCGTTTTTTTTGTCGGATACATTGACGCAAAGCGTTGACCATAATCCCAACGTTGTTATGGCATACTTTTCTGTCACGTCTTGATACTTATTTGTGCTATACAACGAAAATCTTTTCGAAATGATCACGGAGGAACATTTTCATGATTTCAGTTCCAAAGTGAACCATCGAATAAGGGCGTGAAAGAAAAATATTCATGTGAATTTTTTTTGACTTTTGCTTTCACTTTTTCGCAGAACGAAAGAGTTAAAAGTTTTTGGTTTAAATTTTTCATAGAATCAGAATCGGCTCCCAGGATGAATACTGGATTATGTTCGGTTATCAATCAGCATCAAACCAATCAAACGAACTTTCTTTACAAACTTGCGTAAAGATTAGAATAGATAAGATTAGATTTTAAATGATTTATATTTCATGAAATTTACAAAAGATTTGTTTGACTTTCATTATATGACATGGCCTACGCCGCCTGCCAGTTGGCAAATAATACTTAAATAAATGTAATTTAAACAGTGTTTTATTTTTGTAATATAATATGTTTTAGAAAAGTTCAGTGATGATTCGTGTTCTGTAACATAATGCTTTTTTTACGTATCTGTATAAATTCTCCCAGTCAGTTCCTCCATTAAGGATATCGACAATTTCAGCCTCATTCAGATAGTTCTTTCCAAAAACACTTCGCCTGGTTTCTACAAGCATGGGACATCTACCCACAGAATGAAACACGGTTTCTTTTTCTCTAATGTTTCACAAGTCGCAGGTTTCTTGTAAATCGCTTCTGTGAGGTATATGATTCAGGGGGAGTAACTCTGCCCGTGTTTTTAAAACAAGTGACAAGGCAACTGGATGGCGGCGGCTCGAGACCGGGATGGGTGGAGAGACTTGTTGAAGGAGGCCAGGACCGGACCCCGGTTGTCGAGCCGATGATGATGATGATGATGATGACATGAGGTCAGTTGAAAACTCCTCCCTGAAATAGTTATTAGCTGCTAAGTTGAAGTCAAGCTGCGCATAAATGTTTCTGTGAAACGAGCTTCTGGCTTTCCAAATAAAATCTTCACTTTTTTTTCATCCACTAGGCTGATTAGGTTGTAGAGTTGGCTTTTCCACGTGTCAATCGATTCATCTTGAAGAGAGAGTGAAAGTCCACAGTGCTGGGCTAAATCACTCCCAACACTCAAACCACGAAATTTTCTTTCTGATCACCAGCATTGTTATTTGCTTAGGCAATCGTCTATCGTCCATTTTGATTGTCTTAAGTACATTGTCAACCTGCATTTTAAGGGTTGAAATAAACAACAGAAAAAGACCTGTTTCCAGCAAATGGATATGGTTAGCCGTACTGTTGGGTAGTTTCAAAGTGCTCTTCAAAAAGTATCTGAGAATCTGCTCCACTTCTTCAAATTCTTTGTGTCCCTAAGCTTGTGCCACGTAGAACATTATCGCTTTGGCCGTTGCGTACAGCAGCACCGGTTTCTACCGAAATTTATTTTTACAAATGTTCAAGTCCTAAAATTTTCTTTAAAATGACACATATTTTTATATTTTTTTTTAATTTAAAAAGTGATGGCGTACAAAACAGCCTGATGTTAAGAGGTTAGCATGGTACTAGTTAACAATTTAAAAGTTTAAAAGCTCTTTACTAAAATGCTCTGAGTTTTGAACAATTTTTAACTAGTAGCTGAACACACCTAAAATCGTGACAGTTCATCCAAAAAAGTAAGCAAACATACCTTTTTCACATTTCTGATTGTCAAACTGACATATTAAGTTAGTATGATACTACAAAGATAAAATAGCAATTGGGTTATTTTACCTTTAGTAAAATGTGAAAAAGATAGTACAATGCTAACTCATTTAAAATTTGGAAAATCGTCTTTTTAACATAGCATCAGACCAAAAATGCTGTAACACTATACTAAATCGTCTAACATTTTGCGCCGATGTTATTAAGTTCTGTTTTAATTTTTTCTTCCCATGAAGTTTCAGATAAATTCCTTACACAGTTTTTTCCACAAATGATTCTCATTTTGTAATGTGCAACCATAGAGACCACTCTCCATTTTTTAAATAAAGGGTCCGACAAATAACTTTTTTTTTTTTGAAAATGGCGCAAAACATCGAGTGTAGCTTCGGCTGTGTGGTAGCGCCGTCCTGTTGAAACCAAATGTTGCCAATATCCTCCTCTTCAATTTTTGTGAACAAAAATTCGTTCAACATGGCCAGATAACGATCGCCATTGACTGTAACGGCCACTCCTTGCTCATTTTCGAAAAATGGCCCAATTATGCCTCTGGACCAAAATCCGCGCACCAAACAGTGACTCGTTTTGGGTGTATCGGCTTTTCAATGTATGCGTGCGGGTTTTCTGTGCCCCAAATGCGACAATTTTGCTTGTTTACTACCCGCCAAGATCAAAATGAGCTTCATCTGAAAAGATGATTTTTTTGGCAAAATCGGCATCTTCTCTAAGTCGATCGCAGGCCCACTTAGCGAAGCGTATACACAACCATATTCGTTCAGCGGAAGGATAAAACTTATTATCTGTCAAATCAGACATGAGCTAAGTGTTACCATTCACGAAATAAGCACGAGTTGAAAAAAAACGTTAGATGGCGGACCCTTTATATCCTTGCACTCCCTTATTCTCGAATTATACAATTTACTAATTGAGATCTTAGGAACTTTTGTTTGTACTGAGAATCCATTTGTTAAGCCTTGGAAGATCCTCCTTTTAACCCCATAAATAGTACAGCAAGGGAAATTTATTTCATTACAAGGGAAAATCTTAAAACCCCCACATTGAAAATAATTACTTCTCTCTATAGCGGTTATTAAGGCCATCGAATAGAATTACGATATTAAATACGCTCAAATAGACCTCGATACAATTGATAAGCCCAAAACTATGTGCTAAAATATGTAACCTCACAAAAACCTCCCACAAAACATTGCCATAGGTACCTTAAAACTTTATATTGTGCATTTAAGCTGATTAAATAAGATATTCAAATATTTACAACAATGATGCAACAATACAAAAGAATTTTTATTTCGTCCTTAAAATACTATAAATGTACACAATGTAGGTATCGAATCGAACATCATATTACCTCCTCCTGCATAATATCGGTGCAAAAAACACTTCAATAAATTCTTTTTCTTCCCACGAACGACATTTATTGCTTTACCCTTAATTTTACACGATTTTCATGTTCATAAAATGTCTATATATATGGGTGTATTGTATATTTGTGTGTTGTTTGCAATACACACATGCACACAAATAATATTCAGTCACCAAGAAATATACTTCATTTCTCTGAGTTTCTTGTATTGTGTTTGGTTTGGGTTAGTCTAAAATGTAAATGGCCTAAAATGACCACGTGTAGCGCCATTTCTGTGTCCAAACAAAAGTCCCATTGAAAAAATAAAAAGGAAGGCCGATATCCACAAGACCAAACCATATGTATACGCATACCTTTACATCTATGTATATACTCTTAACCTACTGCTTGAGTGAAAATTGATGCCTATAAACCTCAACCCTTGGCAAATGGTGTTTACTCCATCATATAACGCCTTGAGAAGGAAAATAGGAAAGGATATTATTGTCCCTCTTTATTTGTATGTACCTATGTGTACATGCATTTTCATATGAAATTATACGAAAAGGATACCAAAATTGCTGCTGAAACTGATGCTGACCCAGTTTCTTATCTTAACCCCTTTTTTTAACCAAATTCTCTTCCCCACTGCGCACTCTGTGTCAATGGCAACACAATGGGAAGGCCTTTCAAAGTCAATTTCTTTTTTTTTTTTTTTTTAGGACAGCACCGATTCAAATAAAGTGTTGGGCTTGGTCGAAGGGTTTTGCACGGAAATAAGGAATGGAGCTCGATTTGAAGTTTGAACTGGATTTTGAAATGAGTTAGAAAAAGTGCTAAGTCAGGTATTTTAATTATTATTTAAATTCATATTAAAATTTTAAGGCGTCCTGCTAACTTGACATCAAGTCAATCCGAAATGGCGATTATTTTTTTTTTGCGTAACTAATTACTACTACATACTTTTTATTCCGAATTATGAAAAGTGTCCTCCTAACTTGATACACCTTCAATTTTTAACACTTAATTCTGCTTTCTATCTGGATCTATTTCAAGATCGAAAAACTAATTCTTGTTCTGGCAGGTAGATGGCGTTTTTGTTTTGCAAATGGTAAGGTAGTGTAAACATTAGTGTAAAGAAAAAAGACAACGAATACATGCGAAGAAATACAAGGAAAAATGGATGATTATACATATGTATATCACTGGTGTCACTGTGATTATGTTTGTGTTATTATCAGGATATAAGCCAGATCAGCTCATGACGGAGAGTAAAGCACAGATAGTACAAGTTAAGATGAGCAGGAATATCCACTCTCTTATACAAACTACCTTATCCAAACCATGACTGTGATTTTATTTTAAATTCGCTGATATCCTTAAATATATCTGGGGCCGAATTACCGCATCAGTGACTGAATTATGTGAGTTTGGCATTACCGCTCACGTTATGGAGTCATCATCCCCATAGGTTTTACACGTTCGTTCGATCACTGATGGCACTCACTCGATCAGTCACTGATGCGGCAATTTGGCGGCCACTGTTTTTTTTTTTTGTTTTTTTTAAACCAATACATTTTCTTTTTGGCTAAGTATTTAAAAAAGAGTAAGCAAAAAGTACTAAACCAGGTTTCCTAACTACTCACACTTAAAGTGGGGTTCATCAGATACGAGAGAATCGAGTTAAGGATGTTAATATTATTTTACTCTGCAAACTATTACCCCAGGATATAGGCCTGCAAGACCTTAATGAGAAGTGAGGTGACAAAAGTAAGAATAAAACAAATATGATAAAACAGTGTTGCTGAAAAGTCAAATGGAAATTTTGAAGTAAATAAGAAAGTTTTTTTATTTTAAGTTAAAGTTAGGTGATTAAAAAATATTTAAGTCATACCCCAGGTACCAAATGGCTGAGGACTTAAAAGTCAGACTTCTGTTTTTAGTTGGTCGTTGTAAAATTTTGGAAAGCAGTATTTTGTACGACTTAAGTGCCTTCCATATTTGAAAATTGGAAGAAATTTGGTAAAGCCATTAATGAGATACATGTACGAGAAAAACAGAAAAATGAGCACATTTCCCAAAAAAATTGTCAAAGCTCTATTTTCACTAAATGAATTTTTCACCAATAACCTTTAATTACGAAATTTAATTTAAATCTTTTAAACCGTTTCTAATAAAACTTAAAAAAAAAAATGGGAGCTAAAACAAAAATTCAACTCTCCTCTAAAAATATTCAATACAGGAAATATAGGATGGGAAATATAGGATATTTGATTTTACCTGACTTAAAGCATTTTAACAAGCTGTCGCTACTTCAACGCCCTTACAGGGTTGCCGTAGTAACAAGACGACAGATTGTGTAATACATAGAGCAAGAAAAATACAATTTAAAATATTCACCTTTATTCCGTTAGGCGTTTTAGTAAAACGACAGTAAAACGACACGGCTCTAGAAGTGGCAGTTGGAGTTTTATCAAAACGACTAACGTTTCAATGGGTAGAAGGGTGAAGAAAGAAGAGAACCGTAAAATTTTAAATTTACTTAAACGCCAATCAACACTTCTGGAGCCGTGTCGTTTTACTGTTGTTTTCGTAAAACGCCTTACGGAACAAGGGTGAGTAATAGGTGAAGAACAAAAGTTCTCTTACTATTTGATGAGCTTAGAATGAGCTGGGGGGAATAAATTGTAATAATTATTGATTCGCACAAAAAATGATGTATCTTGTCGTTGAGGCAGATAAACATTTGAAACAACAAACTATACGTTCTTAGAGAGCTGTTGTTTAGAAAAGATATTCGTATTTTTACAAAAAGTGAGGGATGCAAAAGAAAAATTAATAGTTCACTGTGGCGTATGAGTAATATAAAAACTACACTTTGAGAAACGTTTTAAACATTTCAGTGCGAACGCGATTGAATGCTCGTTGGATTTCCATTCGAGAACACAAAATATAACCTGATAGCTTTCGTAATAGTAAATCTTTACTAGCCCGAAATTGACAATCAATTGCCCTAAATATGTCGTGATATCGAAAAATTTGCAGCCCTTTTGGTACTCCTTTTTTGGCAATTTTTGTAAGAATCAGTATAGGGGCAAATTTTTTTTTCTTAACAGCAAATTTACGGCTGTCAATTCACACCACCTGGCATACTCAAAAATTATTAGAAATATTTGTCTTTCTTTTCAACAAAATACAAACCCATTTGAGCTTTAAAAGAAACATGCAATATTAATGCTTGCAAGGAATTATATCTTTCAATTAAAACCAGAAGTCAAAAAACAAAGTCATAAAACCATCAAAAGTTTTCATTCCATACGAAGTCAGCAAATCGACCGACGTATCAAATCAAAGGTTTTACAAAAAAATCAAACAGAAAATTCTTTGAATACTTAAATAAAAAAAAAAAAACTATATCTCTTCCATTAAAAGAATCTCGCGGAAACTCATTGAAGATAGCTGCTGCAAGCATTACACCGCCACTGTTGTTTTTGTTCCTTTCTTCCTTTGAGATCCTCTTTAAACAAAGTAAACGTGCTCGGGTTGACTTTGCTTGATGTCTATTGTCACGAGAATCACCTTTGTTGTCTTCTCTACTATAACCAACCCATTTTGCCCTGTTTTCCCTTAGTCGGCGAGCGTGTCGTGGCGCTCGGCGCGGTCTTCACCACCACACAATCTCTATTGCTGCGTTCTTGTTCTTGGTTTGCCAGAGGGCATGTCCTGGCATATATGAGCTCTTAATGTTATTCTAAAAAAACGGTAGGTACGGTAAGGTTAGTTAATAGAAAGAAATGTTTCTCTCTGTCTCCGCATAAACTTTGCTTTGGAAATTTTCTTTGCGTCCTTCTTCTGTATACCTAGATACAAACTACTCGACTCGTAGGTATATACACTTTGTTGTTTCCCCATTTATTTACTTTGCATTTGCGGTCCACACATATAAAATAATATAAAAAGGATTCCCTGTCCCAGGTTCATTTATATTATAGATGTGCTCATTCGTGCTCCTTTGCTTTGCTTCGAAATTGGGTCATTTTGTATACATATTCACTCACGTATGCACTATCAGTGTAAACGTAAAACAGTTATTTGTTTCGTTTGGGAACAACACATATGGGACTCGGTTCTTTCGCTTTTGCTATAGTGTGAAAGGTTTCCTGCGACCTGTCGGGAGGAGACAACTTTAGCTTTGTCTGTTTCCTTCCAGACTTCGATTTTTTTGGGAGAACGGGCTATTTATTATAATGTCCCATTTTCTTATTAAGGATATTGCCTGTCCTTCGGCACACAAGGTGCCCGAGGCGGCAGCGGCAGTGTCTGTGTCGCCCGTTCTGATTAGTTTAGCATTTGATTTAGCCAGCAGGACGTTTCTGGGGTGAAACAGGCAATTCCTCGGAGGCAATAATCATTTCCATTTCGTAAAGTTTATTCATTTATATTGCTGTTTAGGTTTTCTTTTGTCCTTTTTCACGTGTATTGCTTGTGCAACATGAAACAATTTA
This sequence comes from Leucozona laternaria, assembly GCA_932273885.2. Taxonomy (NCBI): domain Eukaryota; kingdom Metazoa; phylum Arthropoda; class Insecta; order Diptera; family Syrphidae; genus Leucozona; species Leucozona laternaria. The sequence goes on along the minus strand of OW026367.1, from coordinate 127,632,548 downwards.
AGTGAGCGTATGTTCGTTCGTGTTATTCCATGCAATGGTTCTGATCCAGTATGCGGATTCCCCGTGGCCGTTTGTGTGCTAGTACAATTCAAACATGACTATAATTCCCCTCTTGCAACCTTCCTTTCCGTTTTGTTACATGTTACACTGATGATGTTGTCGGAGTGGGATTTAATTTTTTTTTATTTTACATCTTTTTATAGTTTTTTTTTTTTTTTTTGTTGCTTGAAAGAGAGATGGAGATGGTTTTTCTATTTTTTTTTATTTTTATTTTTTAGTTGATTTTAAAGAGATGTCATTTGTTATTGTTGAACAACAGAATGGGAATAACGATTTCTTTTTGGCTTCTGTCCAAAGAAATGAGTTGGGTATTGTTAAGTTGAAACGAAACTTGAGTGACTGACGGAAACAAAACGTTTTTCTTTCTCGAAAGGAAGGATATTTTTTGTTGGTGGAAAATGTAATTTAAAATGGTAAGAGAAACAACTCTAGACACAACACAATACACATAAGGGGCCATGGAATTGAGAATTGTCTCGGTCAGTAGTGAAAAGTAATGAGAACTGATGGGATTTATGGTTTTGTTTAACGGTGATTAAATTTTGTACTAAAGAATTTGTAGTCCATTATGAGCTTTGATATTTTGAGTGTTAAGAAATTAGATAAATTATAAATTAAATATAATGTGTATTAACAATAGTAATTAATTTGTAATGTGTTATAGTTGCTTGGGAGAATGCAGGGGTCTGTGATAGTTGATTGTGAAAAGACTTAATGCTTATGAATCAAACTTTTCCAGTATTTCAAAAGGAATCACTGTTTTTAAATTAAGTATGCAGTTCTTCTCAGTTCTTCTTCTTTGTGAAGATAGACATTCTAGACATCTAAAACTGTAGCCAGACACACTAAATTCACTAGATAAATTTAATAAAATGCTAACTTGTTCAAAATTTGAAAAAATACTCTTTTTAACCAAACATCATAAAATTAATCCTCTAAAATTGTGTCCCATTTTGCTTTATTTGAAAGGATCGTTCACTCAACCTCAACCGGTCGACTCGAATTTGGCTACGAACTGTTGACCGTAAAATGGGCGCAACATTGACACAATAGATTTTGATAAAAAAGTTTTATCGTTTGCACGTGTTGCTTGACGCTGTAACTTGCGATGGTGATTTGCCTTTAGAGTCTGAAAAATAAAAACAGCAAAATTAACATCAGATAAAACAACATGGCCGCCATGAACTGTCAAAATCTACCTCTCCTTTTTGGAAAACCCTTTACGTATTATATTTTCAATACTTTTATGGTTTATTTTGTCATTTTTTAGTGAAAACAGCTACGTCATATTCGAATTTATCAGTTTTAAATGTATATAGTCGATGCGCTCTGTGACTCGTGCATTATTGTTGACTATTTTCATAAACACTGCCACATTCTAGTCAAAAATGATTGGCCATGAACTAAATGGCCGCGTTCGGGGATCAATCCAAAGCTATCCGGATAGGTTTGTGTTGTTTTAATCCCTTGTGCAAAAAAAAAAACTGACACAACAAAAAGTCAAGGTATCTGAAAATTTTTGGATAGGTTGACACCCTCTCGGATAGATTCTCGAACGCAAGGAATATAAGTAACTTCAACAGGTTTATTGTTTGTTAGTTATCTATTGAAAAATACTCCAAACACATTGAACTCAAACTAAAAGAATTTAAAAACGTCAAACACTTCCAATGGACGCGTACAGAGTCAGATTCAAATAACGTTCAGCGAGTTATTGGTCGTTTGAGGGTAAGACTGCACGGCGCCGAATGTATTATTTTGTTCGAGATACTCGTATACTGAACTATACAGCAACTGTTGTTCTGATTGTTGTTGCTGTAAGAAATGAAGGTTTATTTTGCTGGAACTGTAAAATAGTCCTTAAAAAAAGTTAAGTTTATGATCGACTTGTGTTGGGGTGAAAGGTATCTTCAGGGAAAACATTTTTCTAGTTTTTATAGTGTTGGAGTCATTTTGAAATTAATCCATTTAGATTTTCATATTTTTTTTTATTTAAAGTTGTGCTTCCCTTCACTTTTTCTACCCCACCATCCCCTATTCCACCTTCTCGTCTAAAAATGCTCGGCTTGCCCCGTAAAATGAATTTAAATTAAAATGCCATCATATAACTGTGCCCAACAACTTTCTGAAACATACAGGTTCCAACTCTCCATATACTCCATTATTTTACACATTTTTCTGAGTAATAAATCTTTCTTATTTAATTGAAACATTGCCAGCAAATATATAGTGAAAAAACTAGTGCGGGTGACGATGGACAAAATACTATTAAAAAGGGTGTTCTTTTTGGTGCGAGTCAAAGCTTTTCAAATAACTTTTGAAATAAAGCAGGACTTAAAATTTGGCCTAGTAATCGTTTAAGGTATTTTTCACTTAATCTTTTGAAATTTCATGAATTATATCAATTCAATTTTACTTTTTTGTCCTTTCACATATTGAATATAACTACTGTGAAATAAAAAAGATTTAAATTTCATGGTGAAATTCGTTTTTTACGAACATTTGTTCGGGTTTTCACAATTGTGAATAAAATTAAATATTTTATTGCCAAAGTCTAATTCTAATCTAATTCTTATTTCGTTTTGCGTTTTTTTTTTTAATTAAAAGTCAAAACATCTGTCAAAATATCTGTCATCGAACAATGCTGGATTTTTTTTTAATTTTGAACAAAAAACATGGATAATATGAATGTTTGTTTACTATACCCAAAACTGCTATTTTCCACCCGAATCCGGCGAGCAGAAGTCAGATTCACTTCCTGACTACAAAATCTCGGAATTGAAGGATCATATATGGAACTGTCAAAAAAAAAATGTATGTAGTTTTTTTAGCTCAGACATATCAGAGCATAAAAAGTGTGTTTCTTTTTTCCATCGGAGTTAGGTCAGAGCTTGTTCAATTATCTCCGAATAAAATGACCGAGCAAATCGAGCGAAACGCTGAGCGAAGCCAACTTCACGGGTTGGGTACGAAATCCCGTATCACAAAATCCCGTATCACGAAATCCCACATCTGGAACTTTGACAAAGGACACATTTTTTTTTTTGAAACAAGGTTCTGGAGGTGGATCTGGAAGCGGGACAAAAGTTCTGGAGGTAGGTCTGGAACTTGGACAAAGGATACATTTTTTTTTTGGTAACAAAACAATTTTTCCTCTGTTCAGAGCTCTGCTTTGATCGCTCAGCCTCTGCTCAGAGTCAGAGCTTTGCTCAGAGCCAAAAAAGAAAAACGCCAATAGGCTCAGCAAATACATATTTTCTTTTCACATCCCCAACTCCCCGAGATTACTCTCGTTGCGGATTCTATAGTTGAAGTGATTATTTTTCATTAACAGAAATTGGTAGAAATTGACAGTTTTGAGAAATAGACGAATAGAGGTCATATTTCGTCAAAAAGTACAGTTATCTGGATTTTAATTTATACCAGTCAAGTGTAATTAGCGTATAACAGTTTCTTACGACTTCCAAATGTCAAATGTAAATCGTCGTACAAAAATGGAGCCATAAAATACAATCAAAAAGTAAAATATAAAACACCCTGCATTTTTGTACCATTTTTCCTTTCGTGAATGTGGTTAGTGTATGTGCAAATAAAATACAAAAAAAAAAAACATACTGGTCCAACATAAAGCAGAACGTTTTATTTTATCAGATAGTTTGCTGCATCGATGGTGATGATGATGGGAAGCGCATTAATAACACTGCAAACGTACTGCAGAAATGAGGCGAGAAGATATGTACCTACCTACTTACTGTTTGCCTATTTTTCGTCAATTTGCAGCCCATTTTAGCAATTTTGTATCTATATAGGCCTACATTTTCTCAATGCAAATGTGGGCGTGGGCGACGGGCGACGAGCGACCGACGAAGGGCAATTTTGATGGCAGCTGAATGGAACACTACTGAATGCAAATGACCTAGTCCTGCCTCTCGAATGAAGCGAACAAGTAAAATAGTCCTCTGTAATTGAATTAAAACATTTTATTGTATTTTTTTTTCTCTGTTGGTCGATATAGGTTTGGAATGTACGAATTTGTTGTTTTTTTTTTGCAAAGTAGACTTTGGTTTATTTTTTTTTTTTTTTTAGTTTTGTGATTATGTGATCAAATTAATGAAATGACTGCGGATGTCATAATAAAGAATAAAAGGTAGGTCAGTATGGACAAATTGAAAACATTCTATTGTGCTGTCATCAAGAGAGTTCGTATAATTGAATTATGAGGATTTCTGCTTTCAATTTAAGAATTAACTTACATAATAGTTAAACATACATATGTACATACATAGATACATACATAACTACATAGTTTCAAACTTATAACTAACTATTTGTATGTTGTTTCTTGTTCTATGTTCCAATACTTCAAAGTTCATATAAAAAAATCGTAGAAATTCACAGTTTTGGACAGAATATAAAAACAGTGACGTGTAAAAACAGTGCTTCCAAAATCTTATTTTGGATAAACGAACTGTCACCAATTCACTCAGAAATGTTATTGTTTGACAGATGGTTTGACATAATAGATATGTTCGTTTACTTACCAAAAACTGCATATTTCTACCAGTTTCAGCCCAATTTTATTTTGCATATGAATTATGACGGAAATTGTTTTGTGTCAAAATACTGAAATGGCGGGTTTTATTATTACATTAACTTCAAATTGAACAAATATTACATATTTAATTCGGCTATAATCATTTTATACGTACAATATGAACACAAAAATTACCAGATTTCCAGATTGCGCGATTTATAACAAAACTTGTGATATTTTTTCCAGATTTGTGATGTAAAAAATTGATTTTTCAGTGTCTTGCAATATAACAAAATCCGACCACTGTTGAATGCAGAAATCGTCAACTTGCTAGCAGTTTAAAAATATGTGTCAAATCCATGGTTGAATAATAATACATTTTGCGAGAAAATTTCAAAGAATATTCAAGTAATTTATGTTAAATAGGTAAGTCAGTTTAATTAGTTGCAATGTTTGCTATACTTAAGCCAATGTTCTGCATTTCGAAGGAAATTGAATTAAAATCTATTTTCAATTTCACCCGAAATGAAATTCCATTGTTCTACATTCCGTTCGTTTTCGAAAATTCGCAATTCTTTCGAACAGTCAAAATTAAAGGAGCATCCATTTTTAGTTGAGCTATGTTGTTGCGAATGAAAATGAATTCAATATAAGGTCTGTTCGTTTACTTCCCAAAACTACTAATTTCTTAAATTTTTAATCCAATTTAATTTTGTTTATTTATATATGAACTTTGACAGAACTGAGACAAATAATTTCTGGATTCAATTCTCAATTTTCTTTCTCACCCGAAACATCTGTTCATCTGACATTTGTCTGGCACTTCATAGCGTGGCTTTTTAATTTTTTTTCAAGTTGTCAACAGAAAGTGTTGTTTTCAAGGGATTTGATTTATTTAAACAAATTATTATTACCCTGGGTTGTGAAATAATTCGGCAGGTTGTTCTGGTCAACGGGGAGCAGTATTTTGACGCAAAGTGTTTTCTTGTTTGATTTCCATTTTAATAGTTTTTCCAATCATAATTAAGAAACTCAAAGAAATTCACAACAAGAATTACAGTTTATAACATATGATTTTGACAGCTTATGTTTGTACGAAGATTCTTGTTCCCCAAAATGATTCTGCCTGCGTCAATCTGACACTCTGAGCGCTCACTGATATTTTTTTTGGTGGAACACGCCCAATGTATCGGATATGCCTTACATACCGAGTTAATAAATGTGAATTATTGTTGTTTATTCTTATTTTTGTATATTCGTATGTTTGCCCTTAAAATAAAAAGAACATAAAAAGAAAAATTCAAACCTAACTGCAACTGCAACTGCAACTGCACCAATTTTGCAAATAATCACAAAGCTTAAACATGGTGGATTACGTACGTTCAGAAAGTGGAATACAAAAATGCAGAACATACACATATTCCAATTTGAAATTAGCAATACGAAAGAATTGTGAAACATCCTAATTCACTTTCGTTATATCAATTTACAATAAGTGGAATGCAGAACATGAGCGTAAAAAACTAATTTTGTGGTTTTTGGCGATATTTGTTAGATGTGTAAACATCTATGCCGGCGGTAGAGTGAAATAAATATGTGGACTTTCGTTTGTGCGACATTGCGATATCACATTTTACGTTGTAGGACATTACATTGCAGAAATCACCATAGTAGGATATTGAGTATACGTTCAGTGACAAAAATCTGAAGAACCCGTTTCATCAAACTAGTGCGTTTTTGATACGTGCACGTAGTCATCAACGTATGGGTGACTTCGCATACGGATCCAAATATAAATCCTCAAAACTGCGCTTGGACAAACGTTGGTGTTTATACACATATTAACCGTGAGTCCCAGCACTCACGCATTTTTTTTTTCCAATAACCTTACGAAAGTCTAACAAGCCTGCTCACAGGCCCAAAACTCATACTATTAACGCTAGTCGTCAGCTGCTCACTCGTGTACAGATAAACTAATACAATTAAACTCTATTAGTTCTACTCGCCTGCTTAAAGTGGGGGTACGGTAATATACTAAGAGGTGACAGCAAATTGTGGGTGTGGAAATGTAACCAAAAATTGAGTAGGTACAGGGTTTGTATAGGTGTATGCGGCGTGATATCGAAAACATATTCAACTAAGGAAATTTAATGTTTGCAATAGTGTACTGTTATATAGGTACTTACTTGTACAACCAAAGCTACATCAGCTTCTTGAAGAAAAGCTCCTGTATGTGTCGAAGCATGACATATTCAAATATCTCCTAAGGCTGTCTCGTTTTTGCTAAAGAATAAGAAACATTTAGGTACACATGTACATTTATACTCATATACTTCCTTACACCGACATTAAATTAAATTTAAACTAAGTTTGATTGCCTAAAATTCATTTCTAAAATACACATGTCAGCTCAGTTTGTAGAGTCAAAATTAATGAACAACAGTATGATATACTTCATGCCCGTTTCCTCTCCCCAATTTACTCTAGGCCGAAGCTAACGTAGATGTAGTTAATATAGAAACTTAAAGTAGAATATTTAAGATGCGGACTACGCTAAATGTTGGTTGTAGAACTCACCCCGAATCTACTTTTCACATATGTCACACACGCAGTAAGTATATCTCTTTTGAGCTCATATCTTCTATTTCAATGAGAAAACTTTTGTAATTTCTAGCAATTTATTAGATGAACTTTTTAAGTTAACTTTACAGAAACCCCAAGCACAGCAGTACCCGAGAGTAGTTGTTGATAGATTCTGCATGACTCTTCTAAAATAAAAAAAAAAAAAACTAACGTAAGCAATATACTCCACGCTCAAGTAAAAGATGATGAAGAGGGGACAAAGGACGTTGCCGCGCTGCCAAACAGTACATTGTTTTGCAGTTCTAGGTTGTAGAACTTTTCTATTGTCTCGAGTTTAAAAAAAAAAAAAATCATGAACAAAAAGAATGGAGTAAAATGTGCGCATCGAACTGCAATGGAATTCTAGTATCCTTGTGCACGTGAAAGAATTTTTTGAAATAAACCTCCTTCCTGAGAATATACATACATATATCTTGTTTGTAGAAGTAGATGGTGGTAGTATACCCAGTGCGAGTTCTATAGTTCTGCGGAGTCGCAACGGAAGGATCCTGTGTTCTACAAATGACTTGTGACATTAACATAGACCGTACTACATGAACAACTCTGATGAATATCTAACCATATAGCTAAGCGTATATGCGCGCCCATAGAGATCCAGCATTACACTGCATTGTGCATGGATAATTAAACGAGACTTAGATATGAGAATATTCAATTTTGAAAATGTGATTACATCGAGGCGTGTAGTCCGTATAGCAATGAAGTTGTTTTAAATGATGTTTTAGAGCGGGGGATGTTTGTTTGTTTTGTTGTTGTTTGTTTTAAATTGAATTTGAATAGTTGCAATTATGGAAAACAAGATAAACAGTATTTTTGTCGTTGATGTCGCAAACACATGATGATGTTTTGATTGATAACTCAGAATTGATGCATTGTGTTTCGGGATGATTTAATGCGTGAGTGTTTTTTGTAATATAGCAATTAGAATAGGTTCCTTCGATCGTTGACATAGTGTTAGTATATGATAATTCAAAGTGATGGATAATAGCCTTGGACACTCTCAAGGAAGCATATTTAATTCACTTTTGTCGCGCACTTAAATCAGTTAAGTATTTTGTCAGGTTATAACAAAGAATAAAAGAAAGAAATAAGAAATAAGAATCCCACTTAAATCAGTTAAGTTTCTGCTATTCTGACAGTTCATAATTTGCAACCTGACTTCGCAGTTGCCAAACTAGCTGAATTCAGTGCCCACTAATATTTTAGATTATTTCGAGTTTTTGATTCGTTGACCTAAAACTTGGTTTTCAATTGTCAGAATTAACAAATTTGGCCACAATCGATTTGTTTTGATTTAAAAATTATTTTCAATCAAAGAATATCACACAAATTAGTTCTAATCCCTTGGAATCACTTTCATATGAAAGTTGACATTCAATTATACAACTTTAAAGACATTTCAAAATTCAAATTTAACTAAATTCAAAATTTGTCAAACAATGCTTTTTTATGAAATTTCGAAACATATTCTGACTAAAATTCTGAAGCCCCAATTTCGAAAACACACAAAAATAATCAGGCGTTGAATTTAGAGTCCCAAATCATGAAGTGTAATAAATTTAATTTCATAAACTTTAATCTGTCAAGAATTGGCGTGGGAAATGGCTCTTTTGATAACAAAAATCAAATATATCTGCGCGTGGTAGGTGGATTTTCAATAGTAAAAAAATACATATGCGACGTCTTAGGCTAAAAAAAGGTAAAAAACACTGTCCCAAAAGCAGTGTTGCCAGATGAGAAAAAAATCTCCCCCCAGAAAAATTTAGAAACCCCCCAAATTACCACATTTTATCAACAAAAACCTCTATTTTTTTCATTTTTTTTATTTTTATTCACAGCTCCTAAATTTATTTCTATTTTTAAATTTCAATTATTCACAATAGTTGAATTACTACAGTAAAAAAACATTTGTAAAAAAGAAACTAATGGCCGATTTCATAAATCCCTTTAAACTATTTAACAAGCTTTCAAATTTTAAAATGACGTTTGTTCCATACAAAATACGTCATTTAAAAATGTAAAAGCCTGTTAAATATTTGTGAAACCGAACATAAGTAATAAAGGAAAAATTGTTTAGGGTTTCCTTCATTTCTGATTAGTGATTACTTACTCGAGAATTAAATTATCCGCAAATTAAATCCTCACAGTAAAAAACTTAGCCATTCACAATTTTTGGAAATAATAACTGTAAATGTAATGGGTTAATTTATTCCTAGAGTTAGCTAACTCTGGTTTAACTCACGAGTAATAAATAAATATGAAAATTAAAACATAAAGGAATTAAAAAATTTGTTTGCATTAATTCACATTATCGGTTTGATACATCTTCTCACTTGTGAAAGTTCTCAGCATTTCTTCGTTTGGTTGAAAATTATGACATCCAGAATGTAAGGTATATCTAACTCGTAGCATACTGTCAGCTATTTCAGCACCCATACGATTTTTCAACCGTTTAGCTCTAAATGAATCCCCCCAGATCTTACATCAAACAACTCGTCCCTCTAGATTACCACCAAAACGACAAAAAAGCCCCTAAATCTAGGGGGAAAACCCCTAAACTGGTAACCCTGATTTGAGTATGATGCTAGTTTAAACAGAGAATTTTCTAAATTTTAAACGAGTCACGAAATCACCAAATGCCTATTTCATATGTCATTTTGACGATTACAAAAAATATGAAAAGAGTTTGCTTAAAAACAAAAGTTTTCCTCGGCTTCTAGCTGGTTAAAAATATGTTAAGAAAACTTGTCCAATCTTTCGAGTATTCTAAACATGCAAAGCCAGTACTTCAAACTCTAACTTCTTTATTAATAAACGGCGAACAACGGCGTGATAGAACTTACATATCTGCCAACTTGTTATTCATATAAACATACATATGTATATTAATTAATGTGAGCATTCCTGTGACATGATGATAGCGAGCGGATAGCTTTAACTCAACAAGATTGGCGTTTAAGAAAGGGATAATATCTTAACACACGCTGCCTTTTACTTTCCTCATCGTATATTGTTTTCGGTTGAATTTCGGAACTGTTTCATTTCTATTGAGTAAAAGGAGTGAAAAATGAGTAACTCCGAAAGTCCAAACGAAAACGATATTAATCTTCCCGATTACCGAATCTGGCGGCGGGAGTCAGGGTCGCTCTCGTCATATTCACAACTAAGGAATCTGTGAATCTGGATCATTCGCCCTGCATACAATTATTAGTATTTCATATCCGTGCATAAAAAAAATACATTACTTTGGAACGCAATTCTTAAAACACATGTGTAAGGTCCATGAATCGCCGAGAGTAAACGAAACAGGCTGTTAACTGCAGAAAAGTAAAGGTGAGCTTTCACGAAACGCCTTTGAATGAATCAATTTGAAATTTAAATGAATCTACTTGCATAGATATCTTAATCTCATCTAGTGACGCATGTTATTCCTTCCTGAGTATACACGTTCTTATTTTTTTTACTACAAAATGCACTTTTATTGCATTTAGTACATAAAAGGAAATTTTAATTATTTCTTTTTAGTTATTCCTTTCACATTCGTCGAATTGCATGTACCTACTCGTACCTATACCTTTTTATTTATTTTTTTTTTTCTTTTAAACTCCCATGAGAACAAGACAAAGGAAATGCTGCATAATCTCATTTGTATATAGTTTAGTCGGGGTCTTAGTATCGTAGTAGGACGAGTAGTGTAGTACGAGTATCTTCATGCATTTGGAATTCTTGGCAACGGCATAAAGGATATCAACATGAATTTTCTTTTACGAGATGGAAAATGAAAAAAACGAGGGATGTGGGGGCTTGAACGCGGGCCCAGGGACCAGCAACAGGACGATGGAGGAAATGGTTGTCCTTTGCATTTTGCATCAACTGTCGATTTAATTTTTAATAGCTAGTAGTGGTGCTGGTGTGGTGGTTCAGACGAGAGAGTGGAATTGGTGTTACTTGGTTGGTTGGTTGGTTGGTTTCTGCAGCATCAGGAGGGTTTGTATGGATGTCTACATAAAATCTGCAAAAGCCATTTTCTGCTTTTTGGTTTTATTTTTTTCAATATTTTTGTCTGCTGTCGTCGGTCGATTGAGTGTGAAAGTTTGAAGGCTTCAAGGGTGGTGCAGCAATTAACCTTTTAGTTTCAATAACTTTTATATGAAAAGTTTTTGTATGCACACAGGCACACAGGCGCACCTCCCCCCAGGGCAAGCGGGATTGGACTTAAATGGTTGCAGTTTACTTTTGAAATGGAGGGCTATTAAGAAAAATATCAAAATTGGTTGTATTTTTTTTTTCTGCTTCTGCTTCTGTTTCCTTTTGTTTTTGCTTGAATGCTCTCGAAGGCAACAACGGCATGTACCTTCCCGCAATCCAGAGATAAAAACGCACAAAAAGGACTCAATCGACTCTAATCTCTTAGATACATAATCCCTTACACAGACGCCGGATAACAAATAAACACACAGCTAACAAAGTGCAGTCAGTGAGTGTTTGTTATTGGCCACCGACTGCGCTGCACCGCCATAAAAGTCTTGTCGGAGTTTTCAAACGATAAGAAAGTTCGAAAACCGAAAAACAAGATTACACGTACATACCCGTCTGGATGGCATGGCGGTTAGCTTTGGTAGGGTTAACTATACAAAAATTTAACCTCGTGTTAAGCTGCTTTAAAGGTTTTTGCTCTCTTTTGAATTTCAGACATTTTTCTTTTTTTTTTTTTTTGTTCTGAGCACGCTCTATAATTCCGACTTCTTGAATACGATTCTCCTCTATGCGCTTGGCGTGCCAGCGTTTTATGCAAATCAAAATCCTCCCCTCTTTTTGCATACGGAAAATAAATGTGTTATATGTTATCGCTACCCTAACAACCACACAAACACCCTCTTCCCTCCATATAACCCCCATTCCACCCCATTTCACGACTGGGGATGGAGAATTTTATAATTTAGTGTGGAAGTAATCGCTTAGCATTTTTTAACCATTAGTCATTGGATTGCCTTTAAGAACAGAATAAGTAAAAAAAAAAAGAAGAAGGAAGCTAACAGTTGGCTACGTTTAAGCTTTGAGGGTTGGGCTGGTGTCTTTATATAGGGTTAGCTTTTGTTATGATATGGCGCCATGAATAAAGAAAATTGTTATTATTTGTTAGAAAACCATGTAAACGGTTAAAGGTTGTTTCTCTTACTTCATCCCTTATATTTTTTTTTTTTTTTATTTTATACTTAACCTCGTTAAGGATGATAAACCACTTACAAGATCCCTTACGTTCGCTTAAATAGCTACTTAGTGGTTGAAAATTGGTTTAGCTAGATAAAGATAATGAGAAAAAGAAAATTTTGAAATCACTTCACAGAGCACAGATGGAAAGTTTTCATTAATGAGAGAAATATCAAAATAAGTTTTCTTCGAAATAAATGTTGACAAAAACTTTTAATCTCGCATCTTAAAATTGCCCTTGCCTGTTAAAAGGTTTTGTATAGAAAAAGTTTTTCATAGAATTTGATTTTGCGTTTAATTTATTCAGAGTAAGTGATGGTTGGTTTTGAAGTGTTTGTTTTGTTGTTTTTAAATTAGTTTTAGGAAATGCTCTCATTTTAAATGTTTATTTTGAGGTTAAGTAATAAATATAGGAAGGAACCTACTCTTGAATTTTAATGAAACTCACGACAGCAAATGCTGATTCTTTCAGCTGAAAATAATTCTTCACTATGGTGACCATAAAGTTTTGGTTTTTTGTTGTATACGCCGGGGTATTTCTGATGGGATACCAAAACTTGCCCAAATAAATTTTACTAGCAAGGGACTTACGAGTATTTGGCAAGTTTTTCTCATCTAGATTTTCCCTACTGAAAACTTTCCAAGCTCTTGACTTAACTTGGCAAAAACTTGCCGTCGAACCATTGTTTCAAGTAAGTATCAAAGTAATACGGGCATAACTAAAAAAAAATTGTTATGATTCGCAGCTAATGAAATCGTTGCAACATTGACTATTATTATAATAGTAGCCATGTTTTTGTTTATTACTCAGTAGCAAAAACAAACAAACAGTGAGTATTCCAGATCGTTTTTATTTAGCGTTAAAAATGAAAAATGAGTAGCTACTAAGTAATAGAAAAAAGCTTTCCGATTTAAAAAAAAATGATTTATAACTTAATTCCGAAGAATAGAATGAATTCCACAACAAAAGTCAATTATTTCCCCCGCGAAGTATTATCTACAGTATATAAACTCTTCAAAGCTCCAATTTCAACACACTTGAACTCACACTCAAATGAATTAACCCTTTCAACCAACAAAATCTCACACTATCATAGCAAACAAAAACAAAAAAAATGCAACTGGGTCAATCAAGGTCATAAACCCACATTCAGACAACTAACTTATAAGAGTTCACTATGGCGTATACGTAACATTTTTGTGTGTTAATCTCTTGCTGAGTGTCAATTTCGACAACTCAGCGTACCGCTATCATAAAAATCAAAACAACAACAATAATCTTAATCTATGAGCCTATAATAACATCAACACTTCAGATAGATGATTAAGTTATTTCGTGAGCACTATCGTGTGCACAGTTAATGTGATACGCGCGGACAGGCACAGGCATTATACCGAGATACGCAATTATTATCACAGTGTGAATTATAGGAAGGTTACACATACCCCCGTAGCCCGTACTTGACATTTTGGTAACCAAGTCAGAGTGAGAGTGAGAGCGAGAGATAAGTGAGAATTCAGAGAGAGGGTAGCAGTTGGAGGTGTTTTGTTGATTTTAGGGGTTGAATATGGGGTGATGGATGTTATAAGTGCACACAGCCACACAGTACAAATTATTATTAAAGCCTCTAGCGGCAGGTATACAGATACGTAGACAAACACTGCCAATTTGTTTGAAGCTCACTAATTAGTGAATGTTTGCTTGTTAAGAGGAAATATTGTCGATACGCCCGTCACCACCGGCACCGCCGCCGTCGCGTCGTGCCGTGTCGTAGTCGCTGAAACGCGTTTATCTGTTGTTGACTGAGATTATAATTTTAGAATTTTAATACACTTCGCTGCTTTTGTTTTATTTTGTTTTGATAACAAACCGCGAAAATCGTATTTTTAGTTTTATAACTTTCAAAATAAAATTGAATATTTTAAAAATAGACTAGGGTAATTATATTTGGAATTTTTCATTGAACAGAGAATTTAGGGAACACAAAAATTGTTGATTTGTTTATTGAACGAGAAAGTATTAATTTGTTTTGAAGAAAAATATACAAAAAGACTGTTTATCTCTGAGATTTTAAAAATTTTCCCGAAGTTTATACAATTTTCTAATTTTTGCTGCCAAAAAATATTACACAGAAAATCTTTAAATTGACTTGTTTAACTTTTGAGAAAGTATATAATATCTTCAGAAATAAGAAACTTACCTAATGTTCCAAGGTTTTTTTTTTTACTACAAGAAAATATAAAAACAAAAATTAACAGGAAATATAAATAGTCTCCAATTTATTCGACGACTTAAAATTCAATCAAATTCTAACAAATTCAGCATGATTTTCTCACCAGCACTATTTTTTTTTTTTTTTTAAATAAATATTGTTACTTCTGTCGGATAGTGTTTGATCACTTATTAGGTAGGTCGTGTAAATAAGTTAACTTAAAATTTGGTATGGAGTGACATCTAATGTACACAGTATTTTTGTAGGTAAATATTGATCGAAAAAATGTTGCTTATTTAGAAAAGATTCGAATAGGAAAAATATCTGTTCGAAGTAAATAAAGTCGGCCTGTGCTCAAGTTGAAATGTAGTATATATACTTCATTAGTTAATGATGCTTCAACTTATAGAAAGTTATGTAAATTTAGCTTAACGATGAGAACTTTGAAAAAACACTGAAATCGTTAATGGATGGATTATGATGACAATTTTAAACATTTATCTAGGTAAAATTAAATATATTTAGCTTCAACTGTTTCAACGATAAGGTGCCATTATTTTAACAAATTTGGTCTTTAATTATTCTTAAGAAATTATATTTAAAGAAATTATTTTAAATAAAAAGTATGTATTTTTTTGGATAGCATTTGGGTAACCAATTTATTTTTATTGATGTTTCCCCTCTCTTGAGCAGGCTACACATTATTCATTGGGTTTAATTTCTAAAATTATTCCTAAAGTTTGTAATGATTGCCCTTGAACCTTGAGTTGATGGACATTGCGAATGCCATTCGCTTCAATGGCTTTTACCTAATGTCACGCTCGATGTTCTAGTACACTTCTAATTTGACAGGTAAATTCGTTGATATCATTGGAATTCGTGCTTTTTACTTGTCAATATGTAAATAGTTGTTTAAATAAATCTATGCATACGTTTTTGTGCAGCAAGTCTAGTTCAATAAGAAAATAAGATGGCGCAAAAGCAATGTCATAATGTAAGAGAAAACTCACGCTTGCAGGATTGGACCCCTGTTTCACGGAAAGAAATATGATGACATTAATTTAAAAAAAAATAGGCGTAGATCAATGCACTGAGCGGTGAAAAAAAATCTCTGTTTCTTGTTTAGCGCAGGCACATCAGAGTGCTCAACTTAAGTTTATTTTTTTCAATCAGAGCTAGCTCGGAGCGGAGCAAAACAGATATGGCCAAAGCTGGACTTGAAGCGCTCTAAGAATTTAATATCTCTAAGCAGACTGCATATCGGCTCCGTTATAGGTGTCATTACCGGGCACTGCTTGATAGGCAAGCACGCAACGAGGCTTGGAATATTCTCAAACGATTTCTGCAGAAGCTGTTTGGATGAAGAAGAGGAAGAATCGATTCCTCATCTCCTATCTGCACTTGTCCTGCTCTATCCCAACGACGTAAACTTCATCTCGGAGAGTACTACTACAACGATCCTAGTGATCTGGTAAATGTTGACATAATTAATCACGCACGCTTCGTAAGGTTCCCAGATTCTTGTGGTATCACAATGAACCCACTGTGGTCTAAGTGTGTCAAGCTTTCTGCTTGGCAGCCGCCTTAACCTAACCTTACCTAACCTAGCTCGGAGCGTGCTCCATGAGTTCAGAATAAAATGACCGAGCAAACGGAGCAAAAAGCTGCTCAAAAACAACTTCATACAATTTTCATTCAATTTTCATACAATTTAAAAGATTCATAATCACATGAAAATTCGTTCCTCAAGCGTGCTTCATAATTAAATCGGATAGCTCATCATACTCCGTTCAGACCCTAAATAGGTTTGATAAGGCTCTGCTTAGAGCAAAAAAAAAGAAAAAACGCCTATAATGATATCGGTCAAATGACCACTTCCTGATTTGATGCACATTGTTGGGTTCGTTTTATGGCATTTTGAATCGTTGCTAAAAAATTGTTTTTTTTTTTTAATGTTGGCTTGCTATATTTGCTGTGGTAAACACGAGATTTCAAAAAGCCTCAAAGGAAAAAGTCTGAGTCGTAAGATCTGGCCGACCAGTTTAAATCGCCGAAACGGGAGATCACACAGGTGTTTCAAAAATTCCTTGAACCAACAATGCTTGAGACCCAATTCAGCAGAGACCTCATTCAACATTCTGCCTGTAGCGCTCATCATGACGAGCCGTCGTCGGCGTCCTGAAAAATATAAGAGTCCATCACTTTTTTACTGCAAATACCGCACCAAACAATCACTTTGAGAGGATGCAATGACCCTTCGTGCAAATCAGACCTCAAACTGGTTCTGCAGAGGTGTATTGTTCCATTGCTTGTTGTCATTTTTCAACTAATTTTAAAACATAAATGTGAAGGCACAATGCCATTTGATGCCATTTGCAAAAACTTATGGAACATTTTCATTAGGTTTGTTCGGGTACTTTATTGATTATAAACTGCAATCTGCAAAAAGTACCGAAAGCTTTCAACCACCAATTTTGTGCATCAACAAAACAACAAAAGAGCCCCACAGGATAAAAAAAAGGCAACAGTGATTTTGTATTGATTTTCATAATAGTTGATTTTAAGAATCGTAATTTAAAGTGCACTTAAACAAAATTTCTTTAACTTAATATTTTAATTTCAATGTCTGTTCTCGGGTAAAAATTGTCAAGAAGGGGAAGTAAATTACCCTCTCGAGAGCGCTCTCTTTTGCCCAAAAAATACACAAAATATACGTACGCGAACAGGACAAGCCTGAAACTAATTAGGATCAAGTAGTTTTGGCCCCACCTTGTAGAATATCGACCCAAGATTATATACAAAATTATTTTAAAATTAATTTTAAATTTGCCAAAAATCGGCAATTGATTGACTGATTGATTGATCTTAATGCGAGCTCTGCAAAAAAAACAGGGATTTAAGATATAAAAGTTACATTTATTGAATAAAGAGAGAAAAGCAAAATCCAGAGATCTTCATAGATGAAGATTATAGGAAGCGCCATAATGTAGATATGAAGACGTACATGTTCATCTCCATGGTATACTCTTTCACTCATTCGTTTTTTGGCAAAAATCCATCCCGCTCTACTTTTCTTCAAATTTGCAGATACAGATACATGTAAATCCATCATTACATAGATACACAAATATTGCAAAATCCACCTAATAATTTATCCCTAATAACACACAAACTATACTAAACAACAATTTTGAAGTTCAAATATTTTATATTAAATGTTATTTCCAGTTGTAAAATACTTTTGGAAAAATATCAAATTCATCAAAAAAGGACCGCATGATGAAGGCCCATCTAGTGTTTTTTGGCAACACTGGTTTTGACAGCTGACGTGTGTTTAGTACCTTGTGCCACTGTCAAACAGCTTCAGTTTGGTTTGCAATTTAACCATGGATCGTCTTACAAATGAACAACGCTTGCAAATTATTGAATTTTACTATCAAAATTCGTGCTCGGTTCGAAATGTTCATCGCGCGCTGCTTGTATTCAGCGATGAGGCTCATTTTTGGTTGAATGGGTACGTAAATAAGCAAAATTGCCGCATTTGGAGTGAAGATCAGCCAGAAGCATTGCAACAGCTACCAATGCATCCCTAAAAAGCCACTGTTTGGTGCGGTTTATGGGCCGGCGGCATTATTGGGCCATATTTCTTCAAAGATGATGCGAATCGCAGCGTTACTGTCAATGGTGAACGCTACCGAGCGATGATAACAAACTTTTTTTTGCCCGAAATGGAAGTTCTTGACTTGCATGATATGTGGTTTCAACAAGACGGTGCCACATGCCACACAGCACGCGAAACAATGGCGCAATTGCGAGGCGAGTTTGGTGAACAGTTAATTTCACGTTCGGGCCGGTCAATTGGCCGCCTAGATCGTGCGATTTGACACCATTAGATTATTTTTTGTGGGGGTATGTCAAGGCTAATGTCTATAGGGGCAAGCCCGCTTCGATTGACGCACTGGAAGCCAACATCCATGCATTCATTCGTGAGATACCGGCCGATATGTATGAAAGAGTATGCCAAAATTGGACTCAGCGGATGGGCTACCTGAGACGCAGCCGCGGTCAACATTTGCATGAAATTATCTTTAAACATTAAATTGCAAGGTTCAAACTATCGATTCAAATAAATATTTCATTCATTTTTTCGAATTTTTTGTGTTTTTTTTTTTAAAAGTTCTAAACCTCTTAAAAAATCACCCATTATTTCAAAGTGCATACATCAAAATTAGCTAAAAGTTTAACTTGGAAAACACAAGCACTCAAAAAGTGTTTTTTTTTTTATTGAAACCCTTCTACGCAAAATGAAAATTACAGCACTCAAAGCCACGCCTGGCCGACATGAAAGGCTGTTTGTCTCAAAGAAGCCTTGCTCACAAACTTATTACATATTGGTATGTATATATTTTCTGATAATAAAAATTGCTCCTTAACAATACGAAAATGATACCTAATGTATGTACATACATTTATGGTTGTATTAAAATTAAATGTATAATTTGTACATGGTTTTAAAATATGAAATTAAAAACTTTTCAAAAATAGAAATGACATTTATTTTGAATTTGTATTTCTTTTTAGTAGTGTTTTAATATTTGTAATATTTATTTTAAAATACCGGTGTTTGCATTTTGTTTTAAAAATAATTATTTTTTTTATCGCTCAAAATAAAAGTTCACACAAAAATCGCAACGCCACTTAAGAAAATTAAAATGCCTTGATTTTATCTTTACACAAATTTGAACACAATAATTTTTGGGTTTAAAGACCTAAAATTTGATGATATCATCCAAAGAAATCAACTTATTACTTTCTTACTGAAACCATACATATATGGACTTTTCTGGGGGTTTTACAGCGCTTTTTTGAATTATTACATCGTTTTTTTTTTTGCACCGATTTTATATTGCCATTTTTGCGACAACAACATTCTATTTGAAATATTTTTAGACGCCCCACCTCAAGCTTACTTTTAAATGACTATACGTATACATACCAAAATGTTACCTTTTAAATTATACATTCGTTTTTTTCTCTGCCAAATGCTTGCCCCGCCAAGTTTGTTTTTTTTTTTTTACTTTCGCATTTAACGCATTTTGAGGCCAAGTGCACTGAGCTTTCTTAGACCTTCCTTCAATAATTGTTAATGTGTTAATAATGTAGGTTAAGGTTTGTTTTTTTTTTCATAAATTATCCAATTGCGTGACATTTAAGATTTGAAAAGGGATAAAATCTAAATTCATCATTTATACAGCAATGTCAGTTGGTAAAAATTTGAATTATTTTCTTTTTCGACTGCCTTCTAATAACATTCCTACTTTTCTCTTTTAATTTCTCGAGTATTTCAAATTCTAAATCTACAACTCTGATATCCAACACAAAATACAAAAAAACTACCGAGCGACAGTCAACAAATTTTGTTATAATTTAATTGAGAAATAACAAAGGCATTACGTGTGGCAAACCTAATTACGAACAATCACCTCGACTTCGCATTAAAAGGGCAAATTCAGTCACTTGACTTTAAGTGTAATTTGTTCGTTCGTCGTAAGTATTGTGCGTGTTGTGGAAGATTTTTTTACTTTTTGTTGCTTAACTTACAAAAAAATACTAAATACAGTAGAAATACTCACAAGCGGACAGTTATTGTATTTATACTGTTAGAGAAGAGGAAGCCGAGACAAAAAGCCACTACATAAAGAAACAACTCAAACATTCGCCTGATGTCAAGTCAATTCCAATTCCATTACATAACAATGAACCGACAGTAGTGTTTCAACGCCGAAAGAAGACGATCAGCAAAATACAATTCGTAAACTAGCCGGAGCCTAGCCTAACCAATTTTAGCCTAAACTCGCCTATCCGAACATTCGAGCCAAACCTATACAAACAGAGTCAAATAATCTTCAATAAATATTAATAAGTTATATAAATTGTTGTTTTTATTTTAAACGAGATTTTCATTTGGTTTCCGCCGCCGCCTTTACACTTACTATTAGCTAGGTTATGACATTAAAATAAAAATAATTAGGTAACCTAAAATGCAAACAATAAATCGATCATAAAAAGAGAAAAGAAACACTAAATAAATCTTGTAATCACATTAAATTCATTTATTCCCAATAACGAGCTGATTTATTGGGAATATTTTGTTTTATTGCTTCAATGTAATATTTACATTTTCCCTAACCCCGTTTAGATCTAAGAGACCTCATGTTAACTTAATAACTCGAAATAATAAAAAAAAAAAAAATATAATGCAGCAGGCTTGAAAAAGAATTGTACCCCGTGGCGTAAGGGTTAGTGCGTTCCAGTGTCACGCCTGAGATCTAGGTATAGAATTCCAGTCTATTCCACTGTCACGCCACCAATTCATTTATTTATTTAAGCTTTCATATTTTTGCCATTTATTTATTCGTATCGGAATGCAAATGTCGTATTTACTGAATTTTATGAAAACTGATCTCGAAAGATATATATTATATTATATTTTAAAAGACGAGTTAAAGATTTTTAAAGAAGCAGAAGCATCAAGTACGCAAAACCAACTTTGTTTAAAGTCAAAGTAAAAGCAACTAAAAAGATTATAAGTCTCCAAGGAATTAGAAGACCCTGAAAGGACTTTAACGATAAGATAGCTTCAAATAAATTCAAAGACTCGAAAAAGCTAACAACTAGCTTCAAAAAGAAAAAGAGAAAGCGATGAAATCGAACACGAGAAATTCATCGTTTAATTTTAAACATTTATAGATAGTGCATATAAGAAGTTATGAGAATATATAAAGTAATTTGTTTTCGGAACACATTTCTTTGAACTGTCCGCAAGGAGAACTTTTACTGTCCACACTTTATAACTCTCAGCAGCTGTCGTAGAAATGTGGTTGCTTTTTATGGTTTAAAACCAATAAATTGCATGACGCTATAGCCATGTCGTCAAATTACCACAATATAATCTAAGAAAGAATTTAAAACAACAAAGCTTGAAAATCGCCCCTATTGTTTGGGGGTGAAAAAGAAAACGACTTTCTATATAATTTCTTCATTTCCTGCACAAATCATGATTCGTGCAAATAGCAGATTACATTCAGTCACACTTGTTCTCGTGTGTTTCAGCCGCACCAACACCCGACCCCTCCGATAAATACTCACCGAACTAAGCTCTTTTTACTATGAGTTCAACAACAACAAAAAAGTAAGTAATTGAATTCACTAATAATTATCCTTGAAATTCCACCCTTAAATCGATATCAAAATTTTGATTACCGACTTTGTCCGTCATATTATAGAGTGAAATGGAAAATCAATTGATTAGATACCGTTAGATGGACGTTAAAAAAAATTAAAATCAACAACTGCATCTGAAATTATTCGTGTGGTGCGTGCGTAAACGTTAACATTATGATAAGCTGTTTGAACATATTTGTGAGAGAATAAATTGGGAAAAAGGGATATTCTATTTTTTAGCACAACGCCTGATACTATTTTTAAGGGTATATAGGGCTATTCTTTCCAAAATCTAGACTGATAAAAGAAAAGTATAGTTTAACGTTCGTCGTGTAAGAAACATACATATGTAGGTATATCTCCTTCGGGGAAAAACTAAAAATGTGTAGGATATAAAATCGAAGGGAAAATATCTCGATAAGACCTTCCTCTGTAAAACGAACAATCGCCTCTCAATGGGTTCTTGAAAATAAGAAAGTACCAGTTTCAGTTTGCATCATGAAGTGTATGGATGTGTGAGGTAAAGGTTTTTTTTTATTTGGCCTTAAAACAAGGTCCTTGTTAAAAAAAAAAGAAACACTAGACGCAATGTGTAAGTGGGTGAAACAAAATGATTGTTTTTTTTAGCCTAGAATGGGTTGAATATTGGAATGATTTTATTTACCATTGGTTTCAGCTTTAAATCAGAAGGTTGCTTGCACATAGGATTATTTATTAGGTTTGTTCCGATTATTGAGATATATCCGAGATTTCATTAATATGAATCGGCATTCCCCATAAAAGATAGCGGCAACCCTGCAAGGGTGGATGGTCAAAAATTCGGGTTTAAGGTTCCTTTTATTATTTTGAATATTTTTTTTATTGATATGAAAAAATATGTCCTCAATACTTTTAAATCGTTCTTCAGTAGTTAAGCGGTACGTATTTTGAAATAGCAAACTGACGCAAGATCAAGACCGAGCAAAAATTTCAAAAGCTGGCCGATACTATGTCCCAGTAGAATATTTAGCATGTTGACAAATGAAATTCAAAACATTTCTTGTCTCAGACCCAACTCTCTCTAATCAGTTCGCAAAAAGATAAAAATAAAATGCTAATGTACATGATAATGTACAGGAAATGACTATACTTTTATTCACATATTGCTTCTAAAATATTGATGAATCATGATATGTATTACTTATCTATGGCCTGTAACAACTTCAGCAAAACAATTTAAATTTATAGTTTTTGTTTTTTTTTTTTTTAATTAGATATTATAATCGATATCATTCAATTTTGATGTCTTATCGAACTTAAAGGAATGCCATTCAACATAGCATGACGCGCTTTTTATGATACATATTTGCTATAATAATTAAAGCACTTAACATTAAGGTCAAACAATTTGTAGCGCGTGCTTAAAGGCGCGTCGTTGCATATTGAGCATTATTGTTTTTCAAGAATCAATTTCAAAATTTAAACTAAAACATTTATATAAGGGTAATTTCTCATATTCATAACTGTCCGAATACAAAGGATTTCTGTTATTCAACTACATACACATACATTTGTATAATATATGTAATTTATTAAAGCTCAGTTTCGTCAAACTTCCGCTGGTTTTAGGTCCGTTCCTTTACTTTTGCGACAGAAACTGTCAAATTTTGAAGAGTGGACATGAAATTTTCTGTTTAACTGAGCTGAGCTGTGGATTTCTGTGCGAATACTTGAAATCGAATTTAAAAATACTATATTAGATAATAAAAAACATAGATTTTTTTGTTTTGGTTTAATGGAAAACGAAAATTTGTCTTATTGTTAGTGAAAAAAGATCAGAAAAATATTGATTTTTCTTGTCAATTTAATTGGACATAAGCACCGTCTTAAAAAGATTATAATTTTAATTATTGACAGCTGATTAAACATGTAAGCGAACGAATAGGATTAATATTAGAGATAGTGTTTTTTATGACAAATTTGCAATATTTAACAGTGAGATAACAGTGAAAATAATAAAAATGTTTAACTTGCCAATTCTCGTTAAAAATATTTTTACATAAAAATTAATTAAAAAAAAAGTCATAACCTTTGTTGGTTTACTTCCCAATAATAATCTAGGTTTGGAATGAAATCGAATAGATCTATTGGGAATATTAAGTGAAATGTCAATCGTGTGTTCTTTAAATTCAAGAGTGGTATTCAGTATTTATGTATTTATTTACCTCTGATCTTTTAATGTCCAAAGCTGCCAAAGTCTACCAATTTTAGTATGTCGAAGATCATATAATGTATAAGTATTTATATATACAAAATAAATTGGTATAAATTGGCAGTTTTTAGGAAGTAAAAGAACAGACCTATTCTTCATGTTTGGTAACCTTAATTTTCACCAAGTTTCCCATAAACTGAGTATTTCTGAAAACTCAGAATAATAACGGGTCTCCTTACTGGCCATTGCAAGCTAAGAAGACACCTCAACATTCTTGGTTTAGGGAGCAATACCACATGCTGATTCTGCAATGCCCATGAGGAGATGCCGGACTAATGTATTAAAGGGTAAATATGATGCACTTATGCACCAAAGACATATGCATCTGGCTAAACAACAGATAGAAGTAAGGAAACTTATTTGGATGATAAGCTGTAGAATGGGCCATCTAATCTAACTCTAGATGTGGGTACAATAGATCTTAAGGTCGCAGTGGACATATACAATATTCATTCATTCATATGGGCAAATCTTGAAAATTTGCGAAAAATTGTGAAAATTTGTGAAAAATTTCACGTAACACACGTTGTAAGAAATTTCACGTTACCAATCAGACACATTTTTGTATTTAGAATGAAAAGGTATATAGAGAAATAAAAAATACAATTAGATGACATTAAAAAAATTAAATTCTGGTTTTGATCAGCAGTTTGGTAAGTCTTTCCTAAAAAAAATACAATGCTTCGCTTTCTTGTGTAGTTTTAAAGATTCCCTTGGCAAAATCAAGGTAAGCAATCTTTAAATAATTTATTTACATTTTACTTTTGAAGATTGTACCTATTTTCCATCGAGTCAAACGTTTTGTTTCAAGCATCATTTTCAAATTTGTGTGCATCAAAGTAGACGCTGCCAATGATCGATTGTATCGAGTAACTTTTTTGTATCAAGTTACGTACTGTCACTCCTGGCTAATTAACCTGAATTAGATAATTTTATTTAATTGAAAGTTGTGTTAACTATCATTATTTTATGAACTGAAGCGTGTCTTTAAAACCTATATCAAACATGCTCGGCATCTGGCTAATAAGTAGGTACATACCATCTACCCGGGTGTTGGTATTATAAATGTTATGTCAGCTACCGACCAGAAAAGCAGAAGAAAACATTTCATTTTTGGGAAGTCGGGTAACCGGTACCAGCTGAGGTTCCGAATTTAGATTTTGAAGAACGTAGTGTTTCGAAGGAGTCTTATTCTTCGTATTATGGACACTATTGTTCAATTATTTTAACCATACTAATTGGAAGCAAATCTGTTGTGGTAATCAGAACTCCACATTTTTGATGAATTCAATACAAATCCAAAAATAGCCAAGCTTTGGGGTCGATACAAATCATTCACCAAAAAATGGAGAAAACGCTTAAAACTAGGGGTGTGGGTTAGTTACCTACATTATGTACATGAGTAGACATTTTTTTTTCTTAAATTTTAATTTCCTTGTCTCGTGTTGTTAATTTGTTCTAGATTATTATTGTTTCTAGATAAACATTATTAAGTACTCCAATTTTCGATGAAACACAAAATGGCTTGATAAATTTATTAAACCAATACACTATTGTGTTATTATCATAAGCACGCATGAAATAAAAAATAATTGCGATTCATTAATCGGTATTTTTCCAGTCCCAAAGGTGTAATTTGACTTAGTAAGTGTGTCACTCACTCAATCATGCGATGTGTTATACAAAAAAAATAAAAGTTCGCGGAGGTTACGCTCCTGTATGAGATAACATTCAGGAAATTACTAAGTGCTGCGAAAATTTCCATTAAAAACAAACCGACAACAAAATTTAAAAACATTCACTATATTTTTCTTTTTAAAATCAATTAACTGATGTGCTAATGGGTACAAAGTTAATAAAGAAACATTGTTTTACGCTTTTGTTTTCAGAATAATACAAAACAATTCTAGAATTTTAAATTTTGTGTCATTCTCCAAATAAGAACCCACAATGCAGGAAAAAGATAATAAACTTCTAAAATAAAAAAACAAAATGTAATTAAAACTAACACTCAAATGAAGGCATGTTGTATGTGTGTCCCATATTCATATTCCTTATAAGAGACTCATTCTCATTTCCAAACTTTTACTTTTCCCAGAATCAAAATTATGGTGATGTGACGACAACATTTCCTACACAGCTGAAATGCAATTGAAAGACAATTTAAAGAGTAATCCAAACCGATTGACTAATAAAAAAAATATTGAGAATAAACAAAAATAAATACATAACCACGTGCATTCTGCAGATGCAATCAATTGAAAAAAACTACATATTATGGCACCTGTGTGGCCAATCAACAGAGAAGATGAGGATAAAGAGCAAATATTATGCTCTTCTCCGTCGCAATGCTTATAAGACAATACCATCAACATCAAGGTTTACCTACGACACATTCGAAGGTTTTCATTTCCAATTCCAGTGGCTTTGACCTCCGAAAAAAAGAAACAAAAACAAACGCGATTGACCAAAATCTAATTTCATAGCATAATTTGACGACATTTTGTGGCCTGCCACACAGAATACATTAATAAATGATTTTTGGCAACCGCAGCTGGGCCACAACAGTCATATTGACCTCGATATATGGATGAGGTCGAACGAGAGGAACAAGAGGTATAGTAAAGGTAATGAAAAGGAGTGGGTCGAATGGAGTGGAAAGATACTCGCATAACTTACATCACAACTATGATTATTGTAGTAATAATAATTCAAGAATACTTGATACGTCCTTATTTGATGGTGCAATATTCATTGGATCATCAATTCTTTTATTTATTCAGGGACTTTAAATCACCCAAAATAAAGTACTCAATCTCGCTACCTCAGTGTCCAGGAAGGAAAACCGAACAACGAGACAGACACTCCACCCAAAACTGAGGCACTAACTGAGTACATGAATCAATCCAACTGCGAACTGGAAACTGCAGTGGTTCTTCATTCTTTTGTCTCGTGTGCATGTGAGTGGGCATTGATCCGACCGCGGGGAGTGTGCTACAAACTATAACTATAAATCTCGAGTTAAGTGGTCAGTAATGCGGGGACGTTTGTCGTCGTAATTATATGAACCAAATCAATACTCAATTCATCAGCATCACACAACAACCCCCAACACCGAACCCAGATCCGCAGTCAAGTTGATGCGATGTGAATGTGTCGTAGTTGTTTGAGAACCAAGAGTTACTTACCCGCTTTGACATTCCAACAGAGATTCTCCTGGTTGGTGGACAGAAGCATACAAATGAGAAAAAGTCGAAAAAACTGGAACTGCTGAGTGCGATGTGCGAGTTCGAGTGGCCTGACTTTTTATTCAAAACAATTAAAAATTTAAACAAAAAAAAACGGAAAAAATTATTTCGTCGTCGTCGTTGTCGTGCCCTCGTTTTCACTTCGCTTCTTCTTTTTCTTCTCTCTGTGTTAATCCTTTTCCGGGCAAATTGTATTTTTTCCGTGCGATGCACTTTTTTATTTTTTTTTTTGCTGTGATTCACATAATTTTTTTCATCATTCCACTAACTTCCCGTCCCATATCAAAAAACCACAAAACCTACAATAGTCTTTATTTTTTAATTGAGTTACAATTTATTGGGCTTTAGATTGAACAGGAAAATAATAATAAATAAATACAATAAACTTGGAGTTTGAATCGTGTTTTTCTTCTTAATTTTTCACTGGCTAGTTTTGCTCTCTGGCGTAATTTTGTGCTTATTGCGTTAAGAAAAAATTGCAAAACTTAAAGAAAGAAAAATCAAATTTTCACGTGCGTACACACAGCGAGTTCCACACCTCGTCCGATATAAATTACAAAAAAAAAAAGAATAAACCTGGCTGGTATTTTCCGTGGACCGTGGGTGTTCAAAAGGTATTTTCAACTTTTTTTATTTTAATTTCAAGAGTTGGTTTTTTTTTGTTACGGAGAATAAGAATAAAAGTTTACTTGGCAAGATGTTTCTTCTTTTTTATTGTTTTTCTATTTCACAGAGCGACACACACCGATCTCGACGATTTGAAGACAACGAAGACAACACGAACAGCAAGCGACAGCGAAGCGACAAATTCTTGGAATGAAATGTCAAAAAATATTGTGGAACTTGGGTGTTTTTTTTTTTGGAGTGGAATAAGGAATGTGGAAGTTATGCTCAAAAAATGTGAATGGGGTTTAAGGAATGGGCGCATTTTCTTGGGGGAGGATAACACTATAGAATTTTGGTTAGAATACGTTTTCATTAGAGCAAATGAGATAATTTCGTTGAAAATTTCCTAATGTGATTCCAAATTACCTCATTTCTCATACAAATTCATATTTCGAAATGAGATTATTCCAAGCAAATAAGATTGGAAATTACATGCTTTTGTATTGAAATTTCAAAACTCGAAGTATGGAAAATAGAAAAAGAAAGAAAAAAAACAAAAATAAGTGATTTACGGCAATTCAAATTCAAAATCAAATGACCTGTGAATAAACGAAGAAAGCAAATTTGAGATGAAAAGACTTTTTCCGTAATTTCGTTGATATTTCTAAATTCGATTCAAAATTCCCTCATTTCCCACACAAATTCACATTTCGAAATGAGGTAATTTCAACCAAATTTGCACAGAATTCGGTAAGAAATTACGTGGACACTTTATGAACACACCCAAATGGAATCCATTAAATGTGGAACTCATTAAAAACAACAAAAACAAGCCAGATCAAAGTCAAAATGAAATGAGCTGTCAAATGAAATTAGCAAATTTGAAATGAAAACACTTTTTCTGTAATTTGCGAAATTAAAACATTTCAGCTCTAATGAAAACGTAGTTCTAGCCATTTTGAAATTTTTTGTGGATCTTAGTTGATAATTTATAAAAAATTAATAATAATGTCGTTTTCGGTTGGATTTCAGAACTGTTTGATTCCTTTATCCCCTTTCACACGAAGACACAAGTTGCTGAAGATTTTTTGACATTTTCCTTTAATTTCTTCTCAAATCTCTAGTACCTTTCGAACTAAAGAAACAAAATTGTAAGAGCTAAGTAAGCTAAGTAGACAACGAATTCAAAATAAAACACACTGGAACATAAAGGACACAGAAGAATGAGTGGTAAATCTGTATTAGGCATTTTTTAGCTCCGAGCGGGGCACTGCTGAGCTATCCAAAAAAGAACTATGTTACATTTTTAACTCCAAGCGTTACTTTTTTAACTCCGAGCTCTCAACTTGTATTTCTTGTTTAGCTCAGAGCTCGAACGGGGCTCGCTCGATGAGCTCGGAAAAAAATGACTGCTAATGAACAGCTAAGTTCATTAATTTTTTGTGGAATAATTGCTTTTTCCATTTTGTATTATGATGTGATGACAGTTTAGTGCTCAATAATAGTGTTTCTTAAATCAATCGGAGCGCTCAGGTCACGCCCGGTTCAGAGCAAGCTCTATTCGCTCACGACCCGCTCCAAGCCCCGCTCGGAGCCAAAAAAGAAAAACGCCTATTGACTACTTTTAAGCAGTGTAATTTTTCCTTGCGATTTTTAAGAACGTAGGCGTGTGGGACGTATGTGGTAGCCGTGGTAGACAAAATTGCTGATGTTGAAAAAATTGCAGATTAGTTTTACAACAGAAATGAATTTTAACTTGATATGAAATATTTATTCTAATGAAAATTTTATAAGTTGTAGGTAATAGTTATTCCACTTCCATGTTAGAGTAAAAATTTTCAAATGTGTTTTTTTGAAATTATTTTTCACCTTACTACATATTTTGAATTCTTCTTTACAATTTCAGCTGAAATTGCACTATGATTTTTTAGTCTCGACTCAAATTTGTCATTTCTCTTTTATCTTGTTTGAGTATTGAAACTCTCTATACATCTTTTACCATACCAACCGCAGTATATATGAACGCAACAACCACAATTCAATCCACAATCTTTACCTACGTTCTGTAACTCTCGCATCAATATCCGTGTTCCATTGGGCCTTGCAATGCTTTTATTTTGCCAAAAGTAAAATCTAACCTCAATATCAATTTAATTTCGGTTTTGTCTTCTTATTTTACTTTAAAATTAGAAAAATGTCAACAACAATAATCTATTACGTAATTTCTTTTGATTGATGGTGATGTCTTTGCTTGTTTGGAAACATTCTGTTACTAGATAATGAACTACCTTGAACTATACTTCGACCACAGAGTAGAAGTAGTTGACTGCAGCCAGAAGTACTTGGCAGTAGATACTGGAGCCCAAAGGAACACACATAATAAAATCAGTGGAGGAACGATGAAAATTGAACCAAATCGTATGAGTTTTGTTCCATTTTCCATCGTTTCTCGACCAATTTTAACCATGCGAGAGTTACAGAACGTATGCACTGATTTGTATAGATATGTCACAACAATACATGGATTTGTGTACCTGCATTTCTATTTTTCTAATCCGTGCATCGTTCATGCCCTTCAGTGGAGGCGCTCTATGTAAAGATATATTTCAAATATTGTTATTCTCTTTAGGAAAAAGCTGCCAGCGTTGTGAATTGGAGATTGATTTTATAACCAGATACAGATGGAAGCAAACCATATGCCACGCTCTCGGTTTCTCGTATTTGTGGAATCAACAGTTTTTGAAACTTTCTTTTTTTTTTAATGAAACAACGAGTGATTTATATCTAAACAAACGAATAAAAATTGCACAAATTTTCGATTGAACATCTCTAGCTGTCACTTTTTTCAATCAGTTCGAAAAAAAAATAAACATCCTAAATAAAAAAAGAAAAACAAGTTGTCAACACAAAAACAAGGGTAGTAAAAAAAATCATGGCGACGACATTGGCAAAAGTTGACTTGGAAAAGGTAAAAAAATTAACACCCAATTCTTTGTTTTCAATCATTTTAAGATCTCTAAAATTCTATATCACAGCTTAAATTAGATGTTCAAGTTAAATTCGATAAGATTCGTGAAGCCCTAAATGTCCGAGAAAAGCTTTTACTGCGACAAATCGATGTCATCCTCACCAGCCGACAGCACAAAAATGCATCTGCTTCTGTCTCTGTGTTGTCTTCAGCAAATCCACGAATTGCTACCGCTGGCTCATCTTCTGATTGCGATGAAATGCAATTCATTGCCGACAACGAAGAGAACATCTTGAATTCCATAAGATCTTATGGAAAATTCAATTTGGATAATATCAATCTAGCTTTGCAGGATTTGTACATAAATGAGGATTACATTGCGCCAGGTATTGACCATGACACGATGTACAAGTGTCTGAGTAATAATTCCAGTGATGCAAGTAATGGCAACGATGAGGAATCAATTGTTGTTGATTTTTCCACGAACAAAAAACTTATTCGTGATAATGTGAGCAGCATGAATGAGTCCATAATCAATATAACACTAAACGAAGCCAAAGAATTGATTCGGAAGTCGCACAAGTTGTCTGGAACAGCAACGACTACCGCCACTGATACAGATGCACCAATTATGCCTTTAAACTTGGAAGGTAAGTTCATTTTACTTTTACATTGGAGAATCAATCTATATCTTTTTAATGATAAGCTCGCGTGCAATGGTACTAGCATCTTCATTCAACTTTTAGTTATAAACCCTTTTCATTCACTAGGAATTCTCGACGAAGACGATTATGATGACGAAGGTGATGGCATGCCAGCACCAACACATTCGAAATCTTCTCAAACTATCGAAAACAAACGTAAATCACGCTTTAAGCCAAAAATCACAATCAACAATTGCAATGGCACTATCAATTTGAAAAATATCTCAAATCTAACAATCAATTGCGCAACCGAAGAATCTTTCAAAGCAACCGAAGCTAATAGCGCAGCAAACGAAAATGCCGAAAAACCAAAGAGTACCACTGTCACAACAACAACATCGACCAGCAGTGCTGGTAGCAATCATAGCAATAGCAGTGGCAATAGTGCTTCCAGCAGTAATGCAATTTCACCCAAGCAAAATGATAAACGTCGTCATGCAGATGTGGAATTCAATGACGATGATCGTTCGGCTACTTGTGAATTCTATAATCGTCTGTTAAATGAAATCAAAAATAGCCTCAAGCAGAAAACTCCAAAAATCATAACCGATAATCAGCGTTATACTGTTGGAGCCGATAATGATGACGACGATGAACGTCAGCCAGTCACATCTACCACCGACGACAGCAATGGCAATGATACATCATCGAAGACATCGCAATCGATTGCACCAAATAAAAAGTTGGTCTTGAGGAATTTCGAGAATTTGAAAATTATTTTGGAGGCGAACGATAACAGTGATGTGATGCGACCAGTTCAGATTGAACAGTGGCTGGCTGAAATTATATCCGAAACTGAAATTGAACCAATGCAAAATACTGATATATTGGAACATAGTAAGATTCATGGTGAGACTTGTTGAATAATCGACTGTTAGCGACGACAGTTGAGTAGTTTTAAGTATACAAACTATTTTAATATACAAAGGCTCAAATTTGTAGAACAAAAAAAAAAAAAAAACACAAAATGTTTGGGTTTAGTATTGTGATCTTTCTGTTTAGATTGACGAGGGTATTTATAATTTTTTGAGTAGTGAAAAACAGCATTTGTTGTACTCGTGTAACGCGTCAAACAAAACTCACGTTTAAACCTATTAAAGATAGCATAAATAATTTATGTAGTAATTGATAATTATTTGCTAGTTTGCAAAATCTAATGTAAAAGTACAAACAAGGGTTTCGAACTTTAAAAAACAAATGTCTTCTCCTTGAATATCCCATTATTCGAGTAAGTTATTTTATTTAATTTACTAGGCGAATGCTGTTTCTTAAACACTACCATCTCGAAGTATTATTTGTTCATAACTTTGGCTATCGTTTTCGACTTTTCATTCCATTTTTACTTTCAATTCCAATTTTCTGCCGATGTCCTTAACTGCGCATTAGGGATAAACAAATGGAAATATTTCTGATTTCAACTGTTCTCAATAATTTAGTGGTTAATGTTGTGACTGAAGTCGCTTTTCACATGGGGTATATGGTTTATTTATTTTTTTATCTTAAAACAACTTCCGATTACAAATAAAAAAGAGCATAAAGGAACCAATTTGAACTGCAGAAAGTGAAATCCAAAGACACATTTAAGTTTCGGTTATTGATGCATGTTATATGTGTTTCATGTAGTTGACTAGAGTTTACCAGTTTGCTTAATTCAAATAGCCGTTCTTGGATTTCTTGTAAGAAACAATCTGATAGACAGGCCAAAACTGTTTGGTTCTTGGCCGCCAGTTTTAAAAATCACAGATTTTGAAGACAAATTCATAAGAATATTCGGAATACCTGGAAAATTCTTTCTGACAACAAACTACTGCTATTCGGACATAGTGTTTCACCTCCTTCCTTTTTATAAATTTGAATTATCGCTTTTTATTCTAGTCTATTAACGACATATCCGTATTTTCCTTCCTTGAAATAGCTAAAAACTGACTTGTTACCGCTTTCCTCTGACGTGTGTCAACTAAAAGAAGCTAGAGTGGTTAAAATATCTCACTTAACAATAAAAAATGAAACATTTACATATTTAAGAATGCAATGACATATCGAAAAGTTTATTTTGGTGGTAGTGGTTGTTGAGTTGACTCTCTAGATTCCTCATATATATAAATTCCATTATAAAAATA
Source organism: Leucozona laternaria (assembly GCA_932273885.2). Lineage (NCBI taxonomy): Eukaryota > Metazoa > Arthropoda > Insecta > Diptera > Syrphidae > Leucozona > Leucozona laternaria. Next base: position 127,598,766 of record OW026367.1, on the reverse strand, counting down.
TCGATTTTTACCTGCCGTGTTGAAAACCTTGTTTTCAAACTTTCTAAACGTTCCAGCTGAAATATTCCAGAGAACAAAAATGAATGTACGTCCTTGTTTGTGCTTTGTATTGTAACTCAATAAATTTCAAAAGTTGATGGAGAATTGTTAATTGTAATTTTAGGAATTACAAAATTTTATCAAATTTTATGATTTATTTGATAATTTGTTTCTTAAAAACAAAAATATGTAGATCCCCCTTCTTCGGACTTTAATTTCATCAATCATTCAATATCAATCCAGCAGCATACTACTTTTCGGCTAAGAATGCTAAAGGTTTATCTTTGTGAGGCTATAACTGTAATAGCTACATAATCAGCTGTTCCTAAAGCGTTTTCGATTTTTATTTCGATAATCCCTTTTTTTTCTTCCTAGACCAATGTACAAAATTACAAATAACGAGTCTTCCATTGTGAAACCTCCCTACCTAAATTCGCGCTTAATTAATAATGTAATTCAAACAAACCCATAGATCACAAAACGAATATTAACGCTTCTAACTCATTGCATATAATATTCTAAAAGTATTTATTATTCCACATTGACATACATTTTTCTAAAACTATACTCTTCACTAATTCATCATATCTTTAGCACTCTTTTTAAACAAAATAGTTCACAAATATTCAACACAAAACTATATAAAAAAAAATTATAAAACATAAATTATTTGTCGTCTGCATTTATGTTGTTTAGTGTGATTAGATTTAGATTATTATGAAAATTTTATATTATTTTATTTAAGAATACTATAGTTATTAGAGTTATAGTTTAAAATAATAGGTATTATTTTTTGAATAGTAATAAGTTTTATTTTCTCTGTCTATAAATGGAAATAAATAGTTCAAATAAAGAGAAAACAAATTTTTAAAATAAAAAAAAAAGAAATCAAAAACAATATTAAATAAAGAAATATTCCAGATTTAAACCATATATGTTTGAACAAACAAAAAATATGTACTTAATTATTATAAATTGAAATAAAATAAATAAATATTATAGTATTTACACAGGCATACACAAGAATTTTTTGTTTATTTTGATATTACTTAGAGATGTCTTTTTATAAAAACAGAACCAGTTCATCGGTCCAACGATAATGTTGATTATTAATAATAAAATACAACAGAAAAGTCCCGATTACCAACGAGTTAAGTCAACCGGAGAACAAATGCTAAAAAAGTATTTTGAACCAATGACAAAAATTGCCGAGGAATGTTTTCCTCCTTCGAGAATTGGGAATTTGAATGATGCTCGAATGTTTTCAACTGAATTAATTGGTGCCAAAAATTGATTTTCCAGAAGAATTATGCTTTTATTACATTGGATTTTTATTCGAGAAAAACGTATTCCGCGTGAGATTCACGATAGTAGAGGGAAACAAAATATGCTCTAAAGATTACCGATAGAGCCGAAATATAACACAAAAAAAACCTTCACATTTAACATAACGTGATAGAGCAGTTGTGAAGGCGGATTCCATTTTAGCGCATCAATAACTTTTGAAGGTGATTTACTTTATTAGTGTATAGAATTTTTTTCCTACCACCGAGGTTTATTTAGAGAAAAATTCCTTCGTTACAAACAAAGATAGAAACTTTGAACATGACATAAGTAGTTGCTGAGATGCGAGGCTTCAAAACTAAAAAAAAACTTTCGTGGAGAACCAGGTCCAATGAATAACAATTCTCAACCATTCATGTGTGCCTAGATTTTTCTGACGAGTTCGAACGACTAATATGAAAGATACTTTATCTATATTTATATAAAAATGAATCGTGGTGGGTTCGGATGCTTAAAACCTGAGAACTACTGCACCAAATTGGGTACTTCCTTCTACGGGTTTGTTCGTAATTGTACCGGGAAGGTTTAGGAAAAAAGAAAAGTCGAAAAAGTCTCTACAGGTGGCGCTGCAGGCGAAAATTCGTTTTTCAGTTCAATTCAATTACTGTTCAACAAATGGCGCTGTAGGCGGTTAGGAAATGGCTTTTGGGGATATTCTTCTTCAACTTATTTGTAGGGTGAAATGATGTAAATATAAAAAGTGTCCGATTGAACAAATTCGTTTTTGTTTGAAGAGTTTTTCTTAGGAAATGGTTTGAGGGATATTTTTTTCAAATTTTATTATTTGTAGGATGAAATGGGGTGAAAATATAAAATTGTCCGATCTAGGAAATTCCTTTTTTGTAAAGGGTTTTTCCAAGCAAATAGCTTTAGGGATATTCTTTTTTAAATTTTGCTTAGAGAGTAAAAATAAAATAAAAACTGGTTTAATTTGTAATTGAAAGGTTATTCATTAGTGGATGGCCTCAAGGATTTTTCCACAATTTATAGGGTGATTTCAATAATTCTGTTTGTGTTGGAAAGGTTATTTTTAAAAATTTTATATTTATAGAGAGAAATGGAATAAACACAAAAAAAAAGGTTTTTGATTACAAAAATTCTTTCTGCGTTGGGAAAGTAATAAAGGTTGGACGTGGATGATCATATTTTAACGAATTTCGCCATTCATAACGTGAAGTGGGTCAAAACTCAGTAAGTAGTATTCAATTACAAAATTTGTAATTTTGTGCGAAGCTTAGGTTTGTCTACCCGTGCGAAGCCGGGCGGGTCAGCTAGTTATGATATAGATACTCTTGGAGAATTGGTCACTTCTCGCAGGAGAAAGGGTCGTTGAAAATTAATGAAAGGTTTTCTTATTGTATTTAAAAAACTAACCAAATATTTTGGTCTTTGGCACACCGTTATATCAATTTTCAAATTCAGTGATGACAGTGATAAGCTTAATTACCTTAAATTACATATAAAATTCAGTTGCTTTTCAAGAAATTAAAACATAAAGGCTCTCCCAAACCAACGCGAATATTTCAAAGCGACGACGAAACTTTCGCCTGTCTTAATTTATTTACATGGAGATTAATGGGAGCACCCACACTGGCGCGATGCGAATCTTCGAACATTATTCAGTCGTCGCATATTCGCGCGAATGTTTCGCGTTGGTTTGGGACAGCCTTAAATCCTAAAAATTTACTAAAGATATAAAATAGACAACGTCACCTTTCATTTGATATCAAACTCGGCATTCCCTTTGTATGGGATTTTTGCACTTTTTTGTTTTATTTTTTTTTTCTCAATCTGCAGCAGCCATTCTATTTTCTTTTATATTTGCAAGTTTTTATCTTTAATTCTGAAAGCCCGAAAAGCAGCCTTTTTAATAAAAACACACAAAAAGGGTTTTTTACACATTTTGGCAAGTCAAACTCTTTCAAATAAACAATAAAAAACTACAAAAAAGTTGACGCTTACGACAGGTCCAGTGGTTGGTTTATTAGTTTTGTTATCTTGATTTAAACTTATATAAATAAATATATATTATTATGACACATGGTTTTATTTTTAATCCATAACTCTAAGAGGAACAATAAATAGCTAAAATACAATTTTTTCAAATAACTTTAAACTAAAAAATCAAAATAAAAAATAATATACATTTGTATAACGAAAAAGAAACAATTACTTCTAACTTGTACTACTTAATTACATACATAATGTAAGTTCGGCAATTTTAGCCTCTTTGGCGGGCTCACACAAGAATATAACTTTGAAAACAAACGAAAGGAGACATTTTTTTATCATTTGGCTTGTCTTTGGCTTTGAAATTAAATGCTTTCGAGAGAACGATTTTAAAACATTCGAAAGGGTTAAGTGTTAAAAATAAAATAATACTTTAATTCTAGATCTACGAATAAAATAGAGTTTTTCCGTAATTTATTATACGGAGATGTTGAAATTGTGCTGATTTTGGTTTGGAATTTTCTAATTTTTGTCGTCGGCGTCGTCATCTTATTCGCTTGGAGTCTTTTTTTAGACTACTGCTATAGATTCTGCTGCTTTTAATTGAACTGTTATTAAGTTTAGCTGGTCAAGCGAAGGTAACCTGGTAGAAGAGCCATTCTTCCATGAACGACGGAACAAATGCCTTGGAAGTAGTGTATTTTACAGCCGGTTTAAGTATCTTAAGCTGGTCTTCGAAGAGTTTAAGTGATTCCAAGCAACTAGTGCCATTGCCATGAGTCAGATACTTTCCATCTGGCTTGAGTATCTTGAACGAGTGTTCGAGAATCGTGCGTATAAAGTCCCAACACTCACCAATAGGTTTATCCGATATTGGAATGTCTGTCAGATCGCCAAAAATATAATCGAATTTTTTACCCTCGGTGATGAAGCGCTTCATGTATTCAACACAATCGCCAACAACAATTTCATAGTTATCGCTCTTTCGCTTCTCGAGGACATCACCGCAAATTGAATTGAGATACTTGTTGCATGCCTGCATGACAAGTTCGTCAATTTCCAACATGACTACATGTTTAGGGTTTTCTTTGAGCAGTTCGTAGAGAAGAGCGCCATCTCCACCGCCCAATATGCAAATTTCCTTTCCTTCGTAGTTTTCAGTACCACGACACATCAGAGTTTCCGTATAAATTAAATCGGATTCAGCAATATCTAAAATATAAAACAAAAAAGTTAAGCATTATTTTTGAAGAAATTTAGTTGTTTTTGTTGACATCACAAAATACCAAGAAAATGTAGGTATGCCCTTTAAAAAAAAAGAAAAAAAAAAAGATTTCAATGTAATATTTTAATTGCGCACTGACATTCTCGGTTGCCCACTTTAAATTTGAACCAGGAAGTTGTTCGTAGGATTAGCTGAAAGGCCAAACAGTTGTTATTAAAAAAAATGGATTGTGCGATTTTTCATTTTAGAGAAGAAAACAAATCAGGTCGAGTATGCATAAGTCGAAGTGAAATCTAATAATATATATACAAAAAATAGGTAATTTAGCAAATTTAGGGTACGACAAAACCACTTATCATGGGATATTTAGACTTAGTCAAAAATGTACCTGGTTCCAGTGTACCAGGTAGCTCAGGGATTGGAAAAAACAGCTAGTAAGAAATAAAAACTTCAAACGCCTTATGTGAATTTAACATTACATTAACGAAGTTTTACCAAAATCGTTAGAGTCGTTTGCGAGGAAATTAAAAAAAAAAAAAACAATCGTCGTACTAACCGTTAAAACAGACCGACGCCGACGGAGGTATGAGAATCACTTTTGGATTTCTTGACGTTAGATTTCTCTAAAGTCTCGAACTTTTTTCACACGAGACCAATACCTTTTTTTATCTCTAGGGCAAGTAAAAAACTTCAGTATCTATTTGCATTCTTTTTTATCGAATCTAAACAGTTTGATGCATTTTCTTGAAAGTTCCTATATGCCAGTAAGTGTTATTTTGTTAAGAAATTAAAGATTCAAACTAACTTAAAATATTCCAAAGAAGAAGCATTTCCTTCGAGTTTTGGAAAAATCCAATTATTTGAAATTGATTTAAAAAAGCTTTAAATAAACTCTTTAGATAGACTTGATAAAAATATGGAGTTTCATCCGTTCTAATTTAAAATTATCAGATTAATTGACAGTAAGGGTCTGTTTGCATGCCTGAATTAGTTTTAATATTTCTAAAATGTATTCAATTGTCAGCATCCACTACCCGTATTGGTACAAACAAATTATCCATTTAGTTTACATTTAATTTCAAAACAGTTTTGTTTACCAATTAACGATTCAGTTACTTAGCAAATGTTCATTGTAGGTAGGTACAACAAATTCTTGAAATAAAAAAGCTTTGCAAAATTCAACACTTTACCTGTAGGCATTTTACATTCAACAATGTAATCACTAATTTTTCAAGGACTTTTCCAAGTTAAACTATATGCATATACTAGTTTACTCTCTTTTTGAAAGGTATCATTTGTCACAAGACAAGAATAGAATAGAAGAAAACTACCCCAAACCACGCTCTTCCAAACCCCAAGCGAGTAACAACCTGTTATAGAATTTCTTATTTGCAGCTCTTCCTCTTTTTAATTTCCGTTTTAAGGCTGAGTATATATATTTTTATATATATCGACCATGAACTTTACATAATAGCTTCATGTCATAGCCGTCTAATGGATGCATCATGTGCTTTTTCAAGAAAATAAGCAATAAAAACAAACAAAACTATTCCAAAACACTGCAGAGGCGTAATGAAGCACTATATATACAAAAAAGACCTTGAACTTACGAGCAAGGCTTTCTTTCAAATGTGTGATATTTTTTGATGATTGTATTTTTTCAATCGAAGTGAAGTCTTTCATGCATTGAAATCGATTGAATGAAACGGTTGCTGGGAATGAACATTTTGACTAGAAACTGATAAATTTGAAAGTTTGATCATAGAAACTGGCATTTATATGTAATATAAAAATGGAAAAGATGACCGGAAATAAAATAAGAACGATGATTGATTAAAAAAAAACTGAGAGTTATAACAAGGAAAGGGTTAAAATTGTACGTGGGAATAAAATGCAAACAAAAGTTTTTGTTATAACCCAATGCAGGAGGACAATATGTTTCAGATAGATAAGCGGATATAAAAACTGTCCGTTTTCTGTTATGCCTTGACAACTGTTGAAATGATGGCAACGAATTTTTCACCTTTCTTAGGTTCTGATTTTCTGAAAGATTCAGTCAAGTAAGTTAAAATGGCCTTCTAAGAGGATTTCAACATATTATAAAGATCTGAATAGAATATACTCTCACCATTTCTAGCACTTCTCTGAATAAGAAAACGAAAACTTAGCTTGGCAATCATTTCCTTCGAAATACTAAAGGCCATTCAATTCGAGTATACCCTTGACACTCTCTGGAGCGAAAGTAATATGATGGTACACCAAGAATCTTAAGTGCATGAGCTTCATAAAACCATTAGTTTTATAAACCTGTCTCTCAAGTATCTAAATAAAAATGGTTAACGTTTATTATCGTTTGCTTTCATATCACGACACAAATCTCGCAAGAAGAGTACCTATAAAAGGTTTTCAAGATTCTATAATTAAAACAATTTTAGATACTCACTTTGCAATTCATCCAAAATCAACATGTTTCCCAAGGTCTTGGAGTGAAGAATTTGAATCTTTTGGAATGGCGAACGCGTCTCGTACACCAAAGAATCAATATCATACTCGATGATGCGTTCATCTGAAATAAAATATTATTAAGTCAAGGTTTTGAAAGAAAAACATTGTTTAAACAACAATGCATTTTACATATACATACATATTATATTATGAATTATTTAATTTATAAAAATGTTGCAATCACACACAGACAAAACATTAATCACTCGAAGTTCCACATTTGTTTCATTTAAATAAAAAAAAACTTAGTTTTGTATTCAGTATGTAAATTTTTAACAAAATTCCAAAAAAAATTATCAAACATAAAACTATTACATTAACGAGTAGGAAGGAAATTATTTTAACTGTGCTCGGGGATAGTTTTCTTTTCAAAATAATCAACAAGAAAAAAAAACAACAACAATGAAACCTAAATGTGAAATGTTAACTGAAATAATTTAGCTCTACAAATACAAAAAAGAACAAAAAAAAAAAAAAATATACAATAAAGGCAAATACTTTAGTTTTTGTTTAGTTTTGTACAGATAGAAAGTAAAGAGTATTAAGATGATAGTAGTTGATTTACCTGCTGATGGAAAATACCTAGATACATCTCCTCGTTTCAATGGGGGTAATACTTGTCCGGAGTGAACTTTTAATTTCTTTGCTAAGGTATTTTCAAGTCGTTTGGATGACTAATAAAAAAATAAATATAAATACGAATTTAAACGTGAAACAAAAATAATAATTTTAAATTAATTTCAATTCAATAATGAATAATGATATTTTTTGGATTTTACAATAATATAGTTGTATAAGAGAAGCTGAAATGCAGTTTTATGATTATTTTGTTTTGTTTTTTTTTTTAGATAGATTTATGAGGAGCTATAATGATGATGAGGATGGGTTGTGTAAATGAGAAATTTTGAGGGATAGCAAGGATTAAAATTGTTTTTAATATCAAACTTGACAAATGGAGGGCTTTGTGACAGCTCATTCAATCCACAAGAACATTTTATTTTTATTTTATTCTTTTTTTGTATTTAAGTCTTTTTGTAGGTATACAGATTTGCTTTGAAATTCGGTCTATTCAATCCGAAAACGAATCGTTACCATTTCTGCTTGTTTAAAATTTGAACACAGCGTCATCAAGAACAGGGAAAATGAATTTGGCAAAATGTTTGGACTAATAATGCAGTCAGTCTGTACCAAAAAATAGCGTCATCAGCGTCCAAAGGACAATAGCTGCAGTGGATTTGACTTGAGATATAAACAAAGTTCAGAACTTCTTGCTGAGATTTTTTGTGAAGGTATAAAGACACAGAGAGACGAATCGAAATAAGTCGGTTTTAAGACAAATAGTCTGAAGATCTGGGGAGAAAAAAACAATTTTTCGTTTTCAATAATTTAATTTTATTTTAACGTCGTATACATAAAATGTCAAACTTCGCCGAACTTTTTTGTTATGTATTCAGTAGATCGAAAGGTAACGCCCATGACGATCGAATATCGAAACACTTGTCCCACTTTTCTATTTTTAATTTTGTTACCACATTTGTAGCAATTTCACATTTTAATTTAAAAAAAATAGCTCAAAGTCCTTTTAGGTAGAGCTTAAATGGTGTTTATTGATACTGTAATTTATTTCTTCATCAATACAGTTATAATAATAATATATACAAAAAAATAGGAATTCACTTTTGAAGAGCATGTAGCAAAACAACACGTGTAACGTGTAATCAAGTGCACAAGCCACAAAGACCTTTGCCTTTATATTAAAACAATCCACAGACAAAAATTATAGCCTTAACAGAACAAAGTTCTCAGAATTATCCTTGGTAAATACAAAACTGTCATATCTACAGAGACTTGCGTAAAGCTATTGTTGAAGATGAAACGAAGGCCTTTGCTGACAAAATTTGACAGTAATTGAATTAACACTACTTGACGAGAAATAAAAGTTTAAATTTAAAGAAATCCATCCTTTTTTGTACATTTTGTTTGCCGAAAATTATTTCGATCCAAATCCAAGTCATATTTAATTTTTTTTTCCTTAAAAGGTTACTAAGTTGTTTAATGACATTTGATAAATTTTGTATAGATATCCATCTGAAAATGAAAATGCACAATGATTTAAAAATATTTTTGTTTATGTTTTTATCTTCAATTGTTAATGAATTAATTTTTCTTATAAGAGTTAAAATGGAGTTGTTTTTTTTTTTTTTTTTTTTTTAATGAACAGTAAAATTGTCGTTCTATTTTAATGCAAAGAAATAATTTTAATTCTATCAAACAGAAAAATATAGAAGACAGAATAAACGAAACTAAAACAAAATTGAAATGAAAATCGACAAAAGAAAATGATTCGAATTACATGCAAAGGGTAAAGTAAAATAATTCCAACTCACTCAACAACTCCGGTTAAAAAAGAGCATTTACAAAATCGAGGTAGCTAAGGAGGCATCGTATTTAAGGGTATTTATAGATTTGTACACATCTTTGTTTAGTTATTTGTTTTTTTAAACAAACTAGCAAAACAAAAGTAAATTATAAAAAAAAAATAAAACAGTCAAAAAGATATTTTTGTTTCTGTGTATAAAAAAATAAAACAAAATATATCTATATCATAATGACAAATATTGATACAAACAAAAAATGCATCTATCACCCCCCTGACAGTATTATGAATGAAATATTCTTGTGAAACAATAAGTTGTAGAAAAACACGTAATAAAGCAAAACCTTAACTGGGTACTCATTCCGTAATTTTTTAAATGCTATAAACGTAGTAGATAGCTATAAACTATTGTGTCGTTTGTTGTTTAATAAGCCTTTATATACTTTGTAAAAAAGCCTTCAATGACGATTTTTGGTAAACAGTTCGCATGAGAAAAAGTTAAAATTTTCAAAATAATTCCTCATTTTGTGCATTGTATTTTAAAATATTCAAGGCCAATAATATGTGCCTTCGCATAGGCAACCCGTCTAGGTGCTTAATTTGCCTTGATAAAAAAATGAAGGTCTAGAAATAGAAATTAATTTTATTTGCATGCAAAAAAACTTTTGAATTCACCACACTATTTTCTCGCATACAAAACAATTGCTCGTCAATTGCAAATAAAAATATTTAAACAAATATCATTGAATATTAAAGTTGAGTACGTGCAACCACATTTGAGTACATGTAGCACATCAAGTTTTGGTGGAATTTCGATATAGTATTAATGAATTTTGGTATAGCATTTTAATTTTCACATGCAAAAAATATTTCCAAACAAGTTTTTAACGTATTCTGTGAATTATATTCAAGGAAAAAATGTTTGCAATTGCGTAAGCAAACTGATAGGGCCCAAAATTTAACCTGATTTTGCATTCAAATAATTTTTTGGAGATCAATATAATTTTTTGAAATTTACACAATGCAAGACTATCGTCCAAGCTTTATCTTCGTCGGCTATAATCGAATTACTGAATGAGTGCCCCGGTAGCAACTACTGTCTTAATTGCTGCTACCTTGTGTTTGTTTTTAAGTCGTAAAAATGAAAAAAAAAAATATAAAATATTTATATGTACAAATATAATTACTTTACATGGTATCGTGTACAGCGTAAAATAAACAATAATACAAATAAAAATTAAATTCAAATTTAAATTAAATTTTTTATTTAGTTTAATGATTTTAAATGTTTTCATTGCTAATATCTGCTTTTTTTCATTGTCATATATTATATTATAAGATAAATGTGTAATTTATATTTATGTAGATATTTTTTGCAATATTGATTTTATTTTGCTGACCTGAACTAGTCATGTAAATATCAATATATCCACCACGCTTAACCGGCGGTAAATACTTCGAACGCATTGAATCTAGTTTTTTTCGTAAAATAAGTTCCATAGCTCTGATGGTCTGTAATGTTTAAAAATTTATTTTTCTTTAAATTCTATAAATTAGGTCTAGTAAGAAAATATTTAAATATTTTAATTAATGAAACAAAACAATATTATTTTTAAATAAGCGTGTTTTTTTGAAAGCCTTCGATGAGCTCTTTTATAGAATAGAATTTCTTTTTTGTAATGAGTTGTGAGTGATATAGAAAAGAAATACAAAATTAAAAAAAAAAATCAGCTGCTTGTTGGGAGAGATCTACGAATACGTAAGTGCATCAACAGATTTTTTTTCTATGAAAAAATTATATCATTTCAACATAGGAAAAATCAAATATGTAATGTATCTCTGGCAATTATCCAATGCAACAAAAATAAACACAAATATTAATTGCATTTTCTTAGGATTTAAAGAGCTTGTTGTTATTCAGTTCATTGATCTGAATGTTTTGTAGGCAGGTAGTTATTTGAAGAATAGAATCAGTGGGGTGAAAATATTTGATTACATTTTTACTATTTATATTGTTTTTAACTCAGCAGTCTGTAGATGAAGTTGAAAGTTGCCTTTATTTTATTTATAAATATAAATGACGATTTCAACCGTAACAATGAATTTGCTTTATTTACTCCTTGCTTTTCCTATCCATTTTAATTTTCTATTTTTATTTTAAAAAGAAATATCTGCCCACGAAATACCTTAGCGAATGAATGGAATTGTTCAATAATAAAAGTCCAATACAGAGTGTCGAAAACAATAGCCGTTTATCACTACCTCCATTTCATACAGATCATTTAATAAACATGTAATTCCAACTACAAAGCATGATCTGTTTTAAATGTCGTTTAAATAAGTGGTTATATAGATGAGCTATAATATATAGATCAAAGATGATTATAGAAAAATTAAACTTGCTCTTGTGGTTAACAACTGTACCGCAAACAGAACGTACAAACAAATTGTAAATGGTTCAACAACCATTCCGCTAAGTTAAAGGTTATAAACCTCTACGCTTATGAACTAAGCGGGTATCTATATAAATAGAATTATAGCGGTTATACAAGGGGTAAGCAGCGATGGTGTGTTTTTGTGCACAACAAGTGAGCATACAAAACCACACCTAATATTATGATACTTACGTTATTTCAAAAAAGCAAAAAGTACTATAAAAATGGAATTTTTACTATTTAAAAAATAAAAAAAAAAAATAAAAACAAAATTTAATTGAGTTAAATAACAAAATCGGTCAAACCATTGAAAATATATAGGCGAATTACACAAAAAATAAGACCGTTTCTCCAAAATAAGTGGAATGCCTATTTCCGTTATGTGAATTTTTTGCCAAAAACTTGAACCGCAGTTTTCTAACAATTACTTTGATCATTACAGGTACGAAGTTAAATCAAAATCTTATTAACCGTTTTCGAGAAAATTTGGAAAAAACAAAATTGGTGTATGGCACCTAACCGTTCTAGGTGAGCTTAAACAAAAATTCGAATTTCCCCTCTTGGGAACCACACAAAAATGATCTGAACCAAATTTGGAGCAAATTGGACCACCTGTTTAGGCTCCTGCACAAATTACAGTAGGCGCACAGACGCACACACCGACGGATATGACGAAACTTCTCGATCATCATAGTGTTAGCTTTGATTTCAACCTCGACATCTTTTTTTTACACGAAATCAATACTTGCGCTATAGAGCAAGTAAAAACGGAAAAAAACAGCAAGAGGAATCATAAATAACCGATGGTTATAATTAAACTTATGGCAATATTAGACTTGAGTTTTGGTAATATTAACAAATAATGTGCTTCATACGAGTCCAACGAAAGTCTATACCCGCTAAGTTAGAATTTATAATGGGTTAATACGTAATCCAAATCTATTTTATAAACAATACTTGATAGGGTTTATTTTACAATCGATAGAGTTTTGAGTATAAAATATTTTTTTTTAAATCGGAAATGCACATTAACATTATGTCGAAATATTACAGACAGTACACAACTTTTGAATGCATTATTAGACAATGCATGTTTAGTTAGACTCTGACAGATTGATGCATTGATGGAATATTTGTAGTTTGCACAGATACTGTGTTTTTAAACAAAAATTTTGAATGGTATAAAGTACTTTGAAAAATGCTATTACCAGCCTTAAGATGTAATATTTTATTTTAATTTTTTTTTTATATATATATAAAAATAGGTACATATGTATGTGAAACAATAGAATTGAAATGAATGTTGGTTTTAGTTGGAAAAAAATGACGTTGGTTTTTTCAGATGATAAGTTTACTAAATTTAAGCAAGCGTTTTTCAATTTTAAGACGTCAAAAGTTTTGGATGGTGACACCCTTATTATTTTTAAAAAACTTTAGAGAACCAAAACAAACCCCTAATGTTATTGCTAAACAAATAAATGTTCCTAACTTGTACAGCCAATTAGATTTAATTCTCACACAGTTTACGGTTTATTGATGTACATTTTATGTTTGTACCTAAAAATATCATAAATCCAATTTAAAAATAAAATTAAAATATGTATGTAAATTATCTTTTCTTCAGATTTGGATAAATTTAGAACCTAACCTAACCCATTAAAACCGGCTCCAGTCCAGTCTATAAACAGAAAAAAAAAATCTGTTGTTATGTAAACAAATGCTTGGGCGCTCTCGGACATTGCCCTCAAGTCTTATCAAAAGTTCTCTAACTTCAACGTTGAACATTGCGTAATCCACTTAGCTTGGCATAGGTATTTAACTACAAAAATAACAAAACTGTGATGAATGAAGAGGATGTTGGCAGTGCAGTGATTAAGCAGCGGTTCTCTCCAAAATTGCAATTTGCAATCTATAAAATTATACTAAAAAAAATAAAAATTTACAAATGTGAAGCGAGAAGAGCATGAGCCGCCTTTTCTTTTCGTGCGTTTTGTTCTTTATCTTTAATTTTTATTTCGCACTCATTTGGTAATGATGCAGATGTGTGAGAAAGAAGAAAAAAACTTAATTTGTTAATGAAACTGATTGCAACTGTTCTTGGCGCGGAAAAATCAATAAACCTTCACTGAGTCAATAAAGGGTTTTAGTTTGGGGATGGACGAAATTTTTGGATGTGGATAGTTGTCGGTGCGGCGGTAAGGACATCTATGTCTGCCTTGACATTTTGTGAAGGCTGCAATTTCAACTTTTGACCTTGAAGGCATTGATTTTGATTCTGCTTCCAGCTAATTGTTATTCAAGAATTTACAATGAAAATAATCTACATAAATAAAAATTTACATCAAAAGACAAGAGTTGTTCCTTTCCCTCTTCCAAATAGTATTCTACATTGATGGTTATCAATCCTTGGCTGAAGATGCGGAAAGTAATTATAGTCTGCATATTTTCCGAGAGTACACAGAAATATCCATCGTCGGTCGGCATGTGGTGCACAAACTCTAGCTGCGGGAAGATGTGTTCCAATTCGGAACGAATAATCTTCGAGATCTCCTGACGTTCATTGGGATCTTTAGTTTTAGCAGGATCAACGGAAAAGTCGAAAAGGATTGTATTGGCTGCCATATTTAAGGGAAATCAAATAGAGTTCTTATTTTGCACAAAAATTAAAGATTTTTCACACACGCACGAGACAAAACTGAAATGCAACTTCACCCCTAGGATATCTTAGACGAACTGTCAAAATGTGCAGAAAAAAATTCCCTTGAATGCCATCGGGGAAATTCATTTGACGGGAAATATTATGACAGGAAAATCCATTTCCCTTTACAGTAGAGTCTTCACATTTAACTGAAAAAGTGAAAATCATTAAGGTCCAACTAAAAAAGAGCAGCCTTGTGTACGTTTTTTTTTACTGTCAGACAGTGTCGTATAAGGTGTGTTGTAAATGAGAGCTGATTACATTGCAACTTATCCAATAGTATAGGTGTGTTTCATTGCACGTTGCAATGTATACTTTTTGGTACTTCCCAGAAGAGGATGAATAAACGCTTTTAAGGCTCTCCCAAAGCAATCCGAATACTTCGGAAACACAACGAAGCTTTCGCCTGTCTTAATTTATTTACATCGTGATTAATGCCACACACACTGGTGCGATACGAATCTTGGTTTGGGAGAGCCTTAGGCCAGGCGCGCACATGCACCTGGCCTTATTCTGCCAAAAGTAAAAGTTTACCTCAATTTAAATGTAATTTTGGTTGTTTGTATTTTAATTTATATTAGAAAAACGTCAACAACAATAATATTTACTACGTAATTTCATTCTACTGATGGTGTTTTTTTTATGCGTAGTTGCACTTCGTTAACTGCTACTTTGACCACAGAGTAGAAGTATTTGATTGCAGCAAGAAATATTTGGCAATAGATACTGAAGCCCAAAGGAACACACTTATAAAAATGAGTTTCAATTTCAGCGTACACCATCGCAGCTTCTTTTAATTATGAAAATGTATTTTTCACTGCGATAAATTCTTCTTGATGTGTAAACATCTATGCTGGCGGTAGAGTGAACAAAAAACGTGAACGTTCGTGTGCAACGTTACGTCGTGCAACGTTACGGTGTGCAACGTTACGATCTGCACACTAGGATGGGTGCGTTCAGTGAAAAAAATCTTAAGATCCCCTTCAAGCAAAACCAAGTCCGTTTTGGATCCGCGCACGTTGATGTTTACACATATTAACCGTGAGTCCCGGCACTCACACAATTTGTTTTATTTGCAACTGTTCAATGAAATAAATGTTTTTAATCTTATCAGAACGAACATTTTTTAACAAATTCCTTCTAACACAAAAATAAATGATCTGAAATGTTTGAAAGAAATTCAACATAAATCATAAGTTTTCCACAAATCATTTCATTTTCCAGTACATCCATCGAAAACAAATTCCCCGAAATTGTGATACATTTCAAAATCCTCTATTACGGGAACTTTTGAAATAAATAAACGAACAAACTTTTTTATCCATTTCCCCCACTTATATTTGACATATCAGTTTTGACGTTTTCCATCTCGCATGACATTCTCAAACAAAAGAAAAAATAAACCCGATGAACGAAAATTTCCTCGTGCAGCCAGATTGTTGTTGTTCCATCTTTCGTTCTCGCACTCGTCGTTGTTGATTCGAGTTTTCGTGAGTGTTTTGTACGGCTACGGATTCTCGTTTCTCGTTCTCGTCGTCGTCGTCCCATCCGTGACTTCGGTGTTTAATGTTTATCATCATCATCCATTCGATTTCAATGGCTAATTATAAATAATTTTATTCAAACAAAAGGCATACGTTCACACACTCATCACAGCGAGACAACAACGACGTTGACGTCGACGACAGCGACAGATTCTATTAAATTCATTTGTGATTAAAGACAGAAAACTCGGAACACTCGGCATCACATCACATATCATTACATAAACCGTCTTTGGGGGGAAAACGATGAAGAGATTTAAATCCCAAGAGACAAATGACGATGTGAATTGACTAGAGGAAATCAAATCTTAAAGAAGAAAATTTATATAAAAATAGAAACAACATCAAGAAAAGTTCAGGAACTACCCATAAATCAGGTAACACACACACGCGTCAACAACAAGGACGACTTGCTCAATCCTTTCTCGCGGTGAGTTATTAGTTATGTCGTCATGCAGAACAAGAGTTCAAAGAAAATTATTGATTTTTTCATTCAGAAATCAGCAATCAAAGTGAGATTTGATGATACTATTCCATCTGGAATAGAGTTTTCCTCCAAGATGGTCAAAGTCAATAACAACACAAAGCATCTCGCACACAGCTCAACATGAAGACCAAAACGTTGCACCATCAAGGTCTCTTCGATTTGGGTTAAATCCGACGAAGAAAAGAATCAACAATCAAGTCAAGTTCGAGGAGGGCCGACCGACTCACAGTGGGTGGTGTGGTTCTCTGCGTGTTTCCGTGTGGTGTGTGTTTCGGTTGAAGGTTGCATAGAAACGCTTCTTTACATTGTGTTTTTGTTTGTATATTCATAGAATAGCGTAGCTCGGCACACCCCCTTGCCATTCTTCTCTCATAGATCATACATTTTTCTTGTCTAGTCAACAATCTCGTGATATTTACTCTCAATAGCGTAGAATTATTCTCGTGGCCGCCGCCGCAGTCGACGACGACGTCCCAACGCTATAAACCAGTAGAAGCAAAAGCAGCAGCCACAGAGTCAGCTGTAGGAATATTAGATTTATAGCATATTAAGCTTGCTTTAGTTTGTTTTAAGTGATGGATCGCGTTAGCAGTGATGAACGCATCACTGCCAGCCCCAAATCCAACAAAGGGAGCAGCAATATCTTCAGTGGATTATGGCCAAAGCGATCGACCAAAGTCGAACCACATCCGGTGCTGGAAAAGCGTGATACCAACCACCTGAGTGCCGATGCCAATACTGTGCCACACGATGTGTCCTTTGCCAAGTGTTCGCCCGAGAAACTCGGTCTCCGCAGCAATAACATCCACAGCACCAACACTAACAATAATAACAATGATATCAATGCAATAACTAATGTTAAACGTAGAATTAAAAACCGTCCACTTAGGAATAAGTCGAGTCGAGGCAGTTCTGGGGGACGCAGTGCGGACCACAATCGATTTAGCCATCAATTCAGTTTGTGTTGCAAAGTGGATCGAAAACCGATGACTCCGCCGGTGAGTGTGCGCTATAATTCACTGCCAGATGCGGGTTGCATGAAACGCGACAATCTTACTCTGAATCTCGATCCAAATGCAATGGAAGAGCCTATTTCGGAGTGTAATAGTGCCCCGGAGACGCCGATGAACGGGAAGCTGCTGCAATCATTCAATAATTCACACAGTTCTCCGTCGAATTCGTCGGTGAAGAGCACGCAAAGCGAGTGCAATGTTCCCCGGTCGATTGCTATGACTGCGTGTCGATCAAGACTCCGATTAAAGCTTCTTCCGCCTGGCAAGGAGCTAGTAAATGAGGTGCAACATATGTCGTCGCCGAATATCTCAACACAGCCCCAGGTGGGGGCAGTAGAGGATGTTTCCGAAGGAGTGCGATCTTGGTCACATGATAATATTCCCTTGCAAAGGATGGAGAAGAAACAACAACTGCAGCAGCAGGAAGGTGGTGGTTCAGGATTAGCGAGGCAGGCATTGATGGCAGCACAAGTTCTGAGTTTGATTCCAACGGAAAAAGCCAGAGATAGGTTTGATAAGAGAATAATTTTTGTTTTTAATCTGAATGAGCTTCATTACATTCATTCCCATTTCTAGGAGTTATCTTGATGGACGATTGGGCTCGTCTACACTATTGGGCCCAAGTGAACTGGAGAGAGTTTTGCCACATAAAGAGGTCACCATATTTGTTGGCACTTGGAACATGAATGGCCAGAGTCCACCCAAGTAAGTACAAAATAGGATGTTTTATTTTGGTTTTGTGACTAATTTTTATCAGAACACATCTGGTTTATATACAATTGCCCAATCTGTGAGCTCATGCATCCACTTTTGTCGTGATAAATTTACACTAGACAAAGAGTTGTTGAAATAAGTGACGTAGTTGTATATAAAATTAAATTTATAATAAATCAAATAAAATGCAAATGCTAAAGAAAACATGCACGATTTGTTAGGGTATGTGAGCTATTTTCAACCATTTATTGTCTTTTTGTTGCTTTCCGTGGGATGATTTTTTTTTTATTTTTGGAGAGTTCTAGATTTAAATTAACAAGTATATTTTTCTTGAATAAAAAATTAATCGCGCTGCACGCTTAGGAAGATTTATTTATTTTCTTCTTAAATAAAGTAGGTCAATAGTCAATGTTGAATTTCCTACGTCATCTCTGTTGAGGTGTTTGTTTTTTCCATAGGCTAAAGTAGCCATTCTATACTTACTACCCACTGAAATGCCAGTTTAGGCATATTTTCATCAAACCAGTTGTAAAGGGTGTTCAAATTTAAACAAGTAAAGTAAAGTTGATTTGATTTAATATGGAGCGCGTCACGGTTGTACCCCCAATGCGTCTTTATTATTTAAAAGTTATTTTAAAATTGTTCAAGTAAATTTAAGATAGAATAATGTAAAGAGATTGCTTGGTTAAACACAGCTATTTGAAAAGTCTTTATAAAATAAAATCTCTGAGAACCGGCTCCGTTTAAGATAGAAAAGAGTTAAATATACAGAAGGTGAGGTCGTTCACCCCCAAATATTCATATTGTTATTGTGCTACGCCCCAGATTTAGATTACTAATAGACATCACCTGAAAAGATTCACAATGTTTTTCAATTCGACAGAGATAAATTTCTATTACAAAATTCTTGTTCCTACATATGTATGCGCATATATGGTTGAGACATTGAATTTTTTGCATTTCCGTCATTTTATAGCGTCACTGAATTAATTAAATAAAAATAAATTAATACAAAGATGATATGTATCCTAAAAAGTCCAAAGTTAAATAGTAAATAAATAGACAGTAAAAATAATTATACCCAGCCAAATCTAAGCCAACTGATTTGAGTAGGTGTATATATTTTTTCTTTATCTTTTCATTATGAATGCAAATTATATATCATCAACACAGAAGACTGGGAAAATACATTTCAACAATGAACTTGTCATGCATAGATCTAGATTCCATTCAAATACATTCTACTCCATGCCGCATTCCCGTAGTGACGTTAAAATGTGTATATAATTCTGTAGAAAAAAAAGTTAGCAAGAGCATATTTCAAGCGATCATTTAATTATTAAGTTAGAAGAATACATTTGCGACATAATCTACAGCACAAGAACTGAAGAGTAAATTTAAAATAGGGAATAAATAATGTATTCAGTTTTCATCTATTTCAAGTTAATTAATGCATTTGTCCATATTCTATAGCACACTTCTGCCCTTTAAATAAAAAGTGAAACGAAATTGAACTCAAAAAACGAACTTTCCTGATCGTCAAATTCCTTTAGTCGGACATAGTCCCTACCATAGAGCTAGTGCTGTTAAATATAAGATTAATCTGGTCATTGATGTTACGATTAATAAGCGATAATAATAAAAAACAGTAATTTCTGTTGAAAAAGCCGTCATTCGGTTCGAAATGTTAAAAAAAATTATTAAAATTAAAAAAAAAATAATATAAAGACCATCGTGATCTTTTATAACTTTTACTTATATTTACAGACAAATGAATGATTTTGTTCTACCTGCGACTATGGAACATGTTCCTGACATTGTTGCTGTGGGAACTCAAGAAACTTGTCCAGAACGTGTCGAATGGGAAGTGACACTGCAAGAGACCCTTGGACCGTCGCATGTGCTATTTCATTCGACTACACTAGGAACCCTTCATCTAGCCATATTTATGCGACGTGATCTAATTTGGTATTGTTCGGCACCCGAAGACGCCAGTATGTCAGTGCGGCCTGGAACTGCATTTCGGACAAAAGGCGCCATAGCTATATCATTTTGTTTGTTTGGAACCTCCATGCTCTTTGTCACATCCCACCTTACGGCTCATCAACAAAAAGTCAAAGAACGCGTGTCCGATGTTAAAAGAATAATTCATGCTTTAGATTTGCCAAAAAACCTACAATTGAGGCATAAGAACAAAGATGTGACACAGAATTTTGACAATGTCTTTTGGTGCGGTGATCTCAACTTCAGATTAGGTGAACCTCGAGAGAAGCTACTTGAATGGATTCAGAATACAAAATTTCCGCTGCCATCACACTTGCCACATGGTTATATGCACACCGATCAGCTGTCTTCGGTTCTGGCCGATGGAGCAGCATTTCGGGGATTTATGGAGGCCAATATAACATTTCCGCCAACTTACAAGGTGAATTTGATAATTTTTTGCTTATCCTTCCTTATATATAAAATTTATTTCTTGTCACAGTACGATCCAGGTACCCAACAGTTTGATACTTCAAGCAAACAGCGAGCTCCAGCATATACCGATCGTATCCTGTATAAGTTTCGACAGACCCAGGGGCTGGCAACTCGTAGATCGAGTAATTTTGCGGCCTCAGCTGGACAACCAGCAGCTTTGGTGGAGTGTCTGTCTTATGACTCAGTGCCTTCGATAATATCGTCGGACCATAAACCCGTTTGGGCTCTGTTCAAGACATCCATTCGTGCCGGAACTGATTCGTGAGTTTAATAATTTTCTCCTTAACAGAATCGAATTGCAATTTTTCGTTTTCTTCCCTACAGCATTCCACTTGCAGCTGGGTTATTTAATCGTGATATCTACATTCAGGGAATGAAGCGTCGTCTCAACAACCAGTACACTGGTTCCTCTGCTGTCTGTTCAGTACAATAATTTCCTCTCGCCACATCTATCTAGATGTAGTGCATATCCTTAGTCAAAATGGCATTCTTATCAAACCTGCGGGACAAGCATAGATTCTATTTCATATTTTTGTTTCCGTTAATTTTCTAGTCGTATGCGTTACTTACAGTTTCGTACGGTTGTGTGCTTTAATGAATAGGCCTTAAGTCACCTGTTTAGCTATGGCTATAATAGTAGACTATCTCTCTTTTGATTGTTAGTTCCGATAAATAGTTAAATATATTTATGTTTATATTTAAAAAAAAAATAATTAATAATACCTATAGCAGAATCTCTGTGGCAATGTTAAGATTTAAAATAAGTTTAAATATAATAATTTAATTCTAGATAGTAAAATTATTCTTAGGTAACGAAAAGACACAAACAAATAGTATGTTTTCTGCGCTTTAGATTTAAGATTGTTCGCTCTGTCCAAAAACAACGCTTCTTTTTTTACAATTCTGTGGTACATATAAATGTAACGTTTTGAACGTTAAACCCTCGATTCGTAGGAATTAAAAAAAAAAGATTTTATTTAGTTTTGACTGTTATTTTGTTTTGTAAAAAATTTCGTAATTTTATTTTGTTGTTGTTTAATTTTTAATAACTTAACTTTTGTGATTTTATAAATTATTTAATTTATTTTTTTAATTAATGTTTGAATAAAAACAAATCAGTTTACTTTTTCAAATCAAATTGTTTTATTTAAAGAAATATCTTCATAATGTATATCTATAGTGAAGTTAACTTAAAGGAATAACCGAATGTGGCTAAGTTATGGACTTGTCAGCTTCAAAAGGGAAATCCTGCGATAAATACATGTACATATGTACATATATCCGTGTTATAAATATACCAAGCGTGCAAAATATCATGCTTAAAATATATCACGAGAAAAGTATGCAGAAATGTATCATGAGATTAAAGTATGCCAGAAAACTATGCGAGAACGGGGGAAAGGGGACTTAGGCCGATTTTATTCACTCAAAGTTGACCACAACTTGAGGATTTTTGTTTTCAACTTGTGAATTTGTTTTTATTCACACAAAGTTTACGTTTTCAACTATCGATTTTCAACTCAAGAGTTGATCAACTTTAGATTTCTCAACTAATGGGAAAAGTAGAAGTTGGTCGAGCAAACTTGAGAGTTTAGGTAAGAAAGTTGTTTTTTTTTTCTTTTTTATTTGTGTTTTAAATTGAAATATTGCAACAAAAAAATGTAAAAAATATACATGTTCAGAAGTTATTATTTTTGGTAAAATTGGCCGTCATCTTCTGCGAGCAGTGAAAGTGAAAATTATGAAACTGCCGAGCCTTTGTGTTTTGAGAGAAGGCAGTACAAGATGTGAACATAAAAATAAAAGTTTTTTTATGAAACGATTTATTGAATAAAAACTTATTTACTACTAAAACTTATCTTTAGCTTAAAAATTCTTGCCTTGCAGCTGTTGTTTAAAATATCGGGTCAGCCAAGCGAACTCTTTGCATTTCTTTTTTGAACTCAAGTTGATTCATGGATCTCTGTAGATCAGCGACTTGATAGTACCTACTTCTCTTTAAAAATTAATGCATCAAGTTAAGATATTCAATTAACAGTGATTCATGCTGCAACTAACTGGAATGGTGGTGCAGCTTTGAAAGCATTATTTATTTTCTCACACGCTTTATCCTTGTCGCGTTTCATAAGACCATCGTTTTTTATTATTTTCAATTACTTCACGGTATAGCAGACCATTTTTAAATAACCAATCATCCTCTTCCAGCGAATAAATTACTCAGAGAAGTTTGAGATCCTTGTTGTTTATTTCAGCCATTATTTTCCAATTTATTTGTTGGCAGTTTAACACAATTTAACAGAATTTAACACGAAATTACAAACAAATATGACATCGAAATAATTGACAGATTCAAATTTGAATTTGAAAATGACAGTTTTTGTTTTATATTTCACAAATATCCCAGGCATATTTTTAAAACTGGAAGTTGGCCAACTTTAGATCTTTAACTGGAGAGTTGAGAAAATAATTAGTGAACAAAATGAAATTTAATCTTGCGTTTCAACTCTCGACTTGAAGTCAACTCTTAAGTTGGCCTACTTGAGAGTTTGCCTCAAGTTGAGCAATAGTGAATAAAATGGCCCTTAATCCCGAATCACAAAATTCCGAATGTCAAAATCCCGAATGAATAAAATCCCGAATGGACAAAATCCCGTTTGCCAGAATCCCGAATTTCAATACTTTTTTTAGTCCTATTTTATTACTTAAAAAAAAACTAACTGTTTTGTATTATTGTTCTTAAAAGAACGAATATATTAAACAGAACTCGAAAATTCAATATAAACTAGTTACATATTTTTATTTGACTATTCATGTACCACACATGAATTAAAAAGGAAAGTAAAAGTAAAAAAACCCATTTTAAATCTTAAGCTATCAATCACACTTCATTTATTCCGGCATTTTGACATTCGGGATTTCGTCCATTCGGGATTTTAGCATTCGGGATTTTGGTATTCTGGATTTTTGTCATATTCGGGATTTTGGCATTCGGGATTTCGTACCCAACCCGAGAAAGGACCATGGGCATTTTGGGCTAAATTTCAATATTGCTCAACAGTGATGAAACTTATGACATATGAAAGCTTATGAAGAGTATATTTTATTACATTATATGGCAGCTTAATTGAAATGGTGTTTTGGTGCATTTTATAAAAAAAGTATTTAAAATGGAAAAAAAATATTAAAAAAAATGGCAACACTTACTTACTTAGTGTTGTACCTTTTTGAAAGCCACAATGCTGTTCTTTTATATTATTTTTAAATTAAGTTATTTCTATTAACAGTTTTCGAAAAACATTACTTTCAGAATTACATGACAGAGGCATGTGTTCTACCTTCTATAATAACACACTATACTGTTTTCAATTTGAATATGTATGCAGTACAGGGAAGATAGGATATTTGCCTTTCAGCCATTACTATTATGGATTTCAATAAGCTATCTCCATTTCAAAGCTATCACAGGGTTGCCGTAGTGAGCATTTAAAATTGCCGCAAATCTCATAAAAATATTGCTATCAAAAGCTCTAAAAAAGCTTAAATCCTTAAAGTTACATGGCATAAACCAAAGAAAATGCCATATAAATTTCCATCAACTAGGCAACTCTGATTCAACACAATGTCAATAAATGTTGGTTGCAAATTGGCGATTCCGATCAGTCTCCTTTTACCGTTTTGGGAAAACTTTGGGAAAAAGTTCGGGAAAAAATTTGGACTTGAGCTTTTTGATGTTGTTGTTGTTTGACCAGAAATAAAAAGTAAGGAATCGCATTTGGGATGTTTATGATTGGCACTTACCATTTTATGCCCTTTTAAAGGAACCAGGCGAAATATTTTCTGTTATATTTTATCCCACTGCTTCAATTCATTTATTTATTTTTTTGTGGTTTTAATTTATTTAATTTTCAATGACCGTCTTATTTATGTATACACTACTTGACAAATTAAATCTCAAATTTACCGATCAGCTGATTTCTTGTGTGATAAGCAAGAAAGTGCAGTAGGTAAAATGTTCGGGTAGATTCTATTTAGATTAAAAAACTCTGGCATTTTCGTGTCAGAAAAAAGTAAAGAAACAAGTTTTGGGTAGATTTAGGATACCACGGGATCCCGCGGACGAGTAAAGTGCCTTATTAAGTGGATTGAAATTATGATAATACGAGGATAGCGTAGCATATTTTGTTTATATTTGAATAAACTTCTCATAGCATCATATCTGGATCTTGATATATAAATCTTCTTTAATCAAAATGCGTGAGAGAGTGATAGGTATACTCATCTTGTTGTTATCATTATCATTAGTTTAAAAAAATAACATATTTATAACCACCCCCATCATACAACTATATATATTTACTATACCCCTTCAATGTCACGTTCTTTTTTGTGAAATAATAATAATGTCTTATCGAAACTGCCTATAGGTACCCAACTTCATAACATCGAAAAAGCAATTTAAAAAAAAAAAAACCATTTCCACATCACCTATCTCACTAACTTGCAGCTGCTGCTGGTGCTTCTGTCCCACTTAACCTTCTCCAAAGAAAAATTGTGTTGGTGCAATTGTGATTGCGTGCTTACTCGCTTCATTTTGTGGCTTTTCACTTCTCTACCCAACCCACTCAAAAGTTTTACTCGTATACCTACCAACTAGAGGACTTGCAAAAATATCAAGTCAAAACCCTTTCTTCTCGCTCGATTGAAAAATGAAAATCAAAGAAATTGTACACTGACACTCGTCCTAGACCACCACACACATTTACTCTCTAAGCTCTCACTATTACCCGACCTAAAATCACCGGTGTCAGCAGCTGGTGGTTTGGTTTGGCTTGCCGGTTCGTATATTAACCGGGATAATCACCCGCATGTAGGCATATTCAAGCACATTTTATATATGTATAAATGTATACCTATCAATGACGGTGTGGATGTACATATATACATGCACATATAGGAATGGGTCCTGGAAAATTGGTATTGAGGATCCGGAGCCTCATGCGCTTTTAAGGAGCATATAGGCATTCGGAAGTACTTCATATCAGTATGAAGGAAAGGAACAACAAATTGCTATAGGGAGGGCATTCTCATGGCCGCATCTGAGTTTGTATGGATTTCGAATCGTAACTTAGGGAAAAAAAATATACATAAGTACAAAAAATTGTTTTTAGCTTGAAGGCTCAGCCTGAACAAAATACAACTTCTTGGATAGTTGGCAGCGAACTTCGACCGAAAAATTGTTTTACTTTTCAAATAGACACAAATGTTTTGAAAAAAGATCTCCCAAACTATAAGCCCAGTATACTGACATTTTTTGTTGAACTTTATTATCAAATAAAAATAAAATTTTCTTTCAGGAGACTCACCGAACAGAATCGAGTTTTTAAAAGCTTCTGGAAGACATCGTATACTACTTTTGAACACCTATGATTCTTGATTTGATTTCAAAAAAACCATCAAAAGTGTTCTAAAGTATCGAAAAAGTTCTTCCGGATAACCAGTCGAAAAGAGAAAATGCCATTAAGTAAAGGCTAGCGTTTGACCCATATCCAAAATGTACCATATTTCAACAACGGATTTGTATTCAAAAAGTATCTCGCTATTTTGTAAAATGAAATTTGATCATGCCGGGGAATCAAACTCAAATGAAAGGGTTTTCTCATAAAGCTCACCCAGCTTTATAAAGTTTCATGCCAAATCTGAAAGGTTCATTCTGAAGAATGTGCAAATTTTAAAGCTAATTTCGATTTTAAAAGTTAAAACTTTTCCCTTCACTCGTGTTTGCTATACTAAAAAAATTGTGTGTGGAATTTTGTTGGCCTAGGACGTAGGACTCCAAAGCAAATCAAATACGGCCTTGAAATAACTCTTACCAGTTACCACATCGTTCGCACATTCTGTTCAAATTTCGAAATTGTATTCATATTCATGCTCAAGCTCGCATACATCTATGTGAGTACCTATATGGAACTTCAGCTAAAATCCTTCAGTTGTGCTGCTTTGTGGAGCTTCTCTAGCGATTGGCATTCGGCATTTATAATTCGTTGCTGGAGTGGGTACCTCAAACGTTTTATTAAACACTCGAGCACCAAATACACCCCAGCTCCATCACTCCCAGATACATATATGTATATGCATACATATGTACATACATAATGTATTTAAGTATGTATACCTATATATGTATGTTTATAAATTTACATTTCAAAAGGAAAACTGTAACATCCTGATATCGGGTCTACAGATATCTACATTTCTACATGGCTTTGTATACACGAGCTTGTTTCTGATGGTTTTACACTCCAAAGAACCCACCTCCTCAACACAGCCCCTCTATCCAGCTTAAAGTAATGAATTCCAAAACCTGAGATAGCTTCTCATTGAGCTTCAAAATAACATGAAACACCTTTCAAGAATGTTCGTAGATATCCTACTACCTCCCTCGCAAAGACGCATCATAATCGGTGTTGCACCACACCGGATAAGAAGGTTTGCTCTTCTTAAGACGTTATAATACCTATCCACCACATCCCAAATCCAACCCTTTGGCATCTTGTGTTGGTACGTTGACAAACACGTTTGAGGCGGAAGTGTGACAGCTTGGAAAATCTAACAATTGTCATGAATCAGTAATGGCTGGAAAATTATGTAAATCCTTGGTGCTTGTTCACCTTTGACGACTGCCAGGCGGGGGTCAAAAGCATTCCTTTACTCCTCCTACTCCACGATCTCT
This sequence comes from Leucozona laternaria, assembly GCA_932273885.2. NCBI lineage: Eukaryota > Metazoa > Arthropoda > Insecta > Diptera > Syrphidae > Leucozona > Leucozona laternaria. Next base: position 127,571,227 of record OW026367.1, on the reverse strand, counting down.
AAATCTACATCTTAGCTTATTTCATCTGTGCAGCAATCGTCATTTTGAGAATTAAATATATGGGGGTGGAACGCGAAGGACGTTTTTTTTTTTTTTTCTTTGGTGCCATTATTAATGCTTAGTTTCGTTGTTGAGTAATTTATGTAAGCTAGCTTTCTGTGAAGGAGTCGAAGAGGTTAGCCTCTTCTTGATGGGTGGAAGTGCAATATGTAGGCCTGACTGTATATAGCGTTTATGTTAAAACAAGAAATTTCCAAATGATTAATTGGTGGAAATTTATTTTAGCACTGATGAAAATGACTTCAAAATTGGCGGCACGGACATGAGTTTTGTTTGTTTAAGATGGAGTTCACAAAGGAAGTGGTATACTTCTCGCGTACCTATTTCCTTTGTTTGAAAATTGGTTTTAGCAGAGGAGATAACATTCAACATATTTTTACGAGTGGAAAATCTCGATTTAACTTTGAATATACTATATAAAAACAAACTATAAATTGAGGGGTTCTTGTGTTGTTTAAAAAAAGATATCAGTGTAGGTACTATACAATTATGTTCTTCTGAAGATGATTTTTGTTAAAATCATAAACTTGGGGGTAACAAAAGATTATACAGTAGAATTATCAACAGGATACTTATTTTCCATAAAAAGTATACATTGTGACAAAACGATTTTTTCGATATACATACCTATGCATTTGATAAAACATTCGATTCGATTTATTTAGAAAAAACAATTTGTATATGTACGTTGGGCGCCACTTTTTAAAAATAAATTTGAGAATCTTATTTTAACCGTGAAAAAAATGTATTTACAAAAAAATATTTGCTAGAAATTAATACATGGTAAGCAAAGTATTTATCTACCGTTTTTTATTCCTTTCAAATAGTTTATACAATATAAAAAGTTAAGTTATGAATAATTTTTTGATAAAATAAGAAAGAAGAACGCCTCAAATATTTGTGTTAAACCAAGTGTTTGGAATGCATTTGGCTTTTAAAATTAAATTAAATTAATTAAAATTAAATTAATTAAATTGGATTCATTTTGGACTTAAGCTAACTAGTATATAATAAATTGCAAAATTTAAAATGACGGACTTTAGAAGAAAATGAAAGTCAGATTGCCAATAGACTATTACAAAAATTGAATAATTGTTCAATTTGACATAACTTTAAAGCTATTAAGGTGTTTTTAGTGCATGTACATTCCACTTAAAAAATAATTTCAATGTTTAATACAACAACAATTCCGCTTAGTTAGTGGCAATACATGAACTAAGCGCGCATACCTATATAAAAACAGAATTACATATAAATGTTTTAATTGTTATACATGGAGTAAGCGGTGACGGTTTTTTTTTCACTTTTATTTTAGGATGAATGAGACTAGAGAATAATTGCCAATTTATAAAAGTTATTGCAGTTTTTCACATTAAAAGTATACAAATAATGCAATATTCATACTTGCCTTGCAGACAGCTAATTCATAGTTCTTTTGGAGCTATTCTGCTTTCCAAAAAAATTTCCTTAATGACACAAACACAAATGGCGCCCAATAAAGAGAGCATCAAAAGTTGTTTAAGACCAGATAAGGCAACCCATGGATTCTAATTAAGACATTATTTCTCATTTTTTCCTGAAATCTTTCCAACGGAGAGAAATAAAAATACCATTAAATAAATTCCTTTCATATTCTCTCACTGATTCTTCAACTATTTAGGAAAACTATGTCTTTGCGTACAATAGCTTATTTTCCACATGATCTGATTCGGATCAATATTTAACACGTAAATACAAAAATCATCATGCGATCCTACTTTATATTAATCTATTTCAAGGATCACACAAATGTGTTTTGCCTTTGGCGGTTAGATGGCTCTTTTGTTTTTCAAATTCTTTCTCGTGTAAAGGAAAGCGACAATATGGAAAATAAACAAATATAATGGGGTTTTCCATTGCTAAATCCAGATTTCAATTTAAAAATTGATTTTTTTCGTGGTGAATGGAACACGATTTCAAATTGATTTCAAATTGATTTATATTTGTCATTGTATTTGTGTAGTTTCGTTTTTCTGTCAATATTTCAATACAAATTACGTCCCTTTTAGAAGAGAAAGATGAGCTTGATGAAGTTACCGATTAATTTTTCCATTTAAAATAGAATATTTCTTACATATTTTCAACACAAATTTCATTCCTGAAATACCTATGGACCTACATTAATCCAATCGAACAACACATTTGCCAACTGACAGCTGTAAATTATGTTGGTGTTAATACAGGGAGGGGTAAATTTGCCAAAAAAATTAGATCTGCAAAATTGATTTTAAATCAAAAATAAATCAATTTATTTTGCCCAATGGAACGCAAAAATGGTCAAAATTGGTTTTTGACAGATCCAAATCAAAAATAAATTGATTTATTTTACCAATGGAAAACCCCATAAGAAAAAGAGATTGTTAAGCAACATGTTGCCACTGTGATCCTGTTTGTTTTGTTATCATGTTTTGATATTTCGAATGTTGAGAATAATAACGTCACAACTCAGAAAACTTCAGTTTTGAGTTAGACTGAAATTCGAGTTCGAAATATTCAATTCTATGACCGTACAAAACCAAGCCAGCTGGCGTGTCATACTTGCAAATCTTGCCGATAGAGAGCAGAAGTTTCTATATTAAAATTTCTCATGGACAGAAATTACGAGGTGAGATAGACCCCCACTTCCATAATACAAAATAATTGCATTTTGTCCTTCTTCGAATTCCTTGTCCTCCTCACCTACTATGGGCGACTCAAAATAAATGAGTTCAGGTAACCATTACGCATAAAACATGATACATGTATCTAAATTAGCAACAAAATACAGCAAGACTATAAGGGCTAGCTTCAAAGTCAGAAAAGTGCCACTTAAGTGCGCAATGTGAAAGATTGAAGCGCAGTATCACAGTGCACACTTACCTGAAAAGTGGCACTTTAAGTCTCTGATGTTCTTGACTTAAGTTCCCCTTACGCTGGCTATGAAACTTTAGCCTAAAGTCCTAATATGGAAAACTTAAGTGCCACTTATTCCGGTAAGTGTCGACTGTGAAACTGGCACTAAGAGTATTCATGTAACGAGATAAATTTTCGCTTTGCAGAAAAAATATAACTTTCCGCCAGACGTTTGCATGAATACCCCTTAGAAATACTTGAGAAATGTCACATCACAAATGTCATATTTCTAAATTCATTAGGTTAATCTTTACGCTTTCCGCATCAAATGGATATGATAGATTTATCAGATCTGCAGAAAAATATTCCAATACAAATTTTGACAGTTCTTTTCATCACAAATTAACTACCAACTAGAGCGAAAATAATAGTTCAACTTCTATGTACATATAGTATTTCCACATTTCCCCCACCACAATCATTTTATTCTGAATTTTCAGATGAAAATTTTTGTCTGAAAATTCAGATAAAACGTAACGGAAAGTCATGTAACTTTTTATGACAGCTGGACAATCAGAAGCTCCAAAAATTCAGAATTCCGAAAATTCAGATGTAAAACGTAAGGCGTTGAACGCACCCAACGTCTTAAATTATCCAGCCTAGTGTACAAGTAGGTCAAATTTAAATAATTTCTGCAGTAGTTTTATGTCACTCGTATATCGGTACATAAATATATCCACAATAAGTTGCTCCAATTTGATCAGGTATAATATATTTTGTTCATATCATTTCACTATTGAAAATATTCAGGACAAACCCAAACGTAGATAGCGTGGATACACTGTACGTATGTACCTATATCAAATGTTATTGCTGATGTTTATAACATTCATAACTCTATATGTTAAATATTTTTCACATTAAAACCTTTCATAAGTTTCAATTAAGAATATCGTTGAAGCGACACCTGAATCGCACAAAGGATATTCATAAAAAAAAATATGAGCAACGCAAAAATATAGTCCTGGCAAAAGCACACAAAAAATACTCAATCACTATTAAAGTAGCTGGTAGATGTTATATATACAAAACTGTATTGCTCGACATCTCACTATCACATTGAATCCTTTTCAATTGCAAACCCAGAAAGGGAGAGCTGGAAGTGGTACAATAGAAAAAAAAAAAATATTATCGCCAACGGGATTCAGTTAGAAGTCAGTGGAAAAAAATAGAAACGCGCATAGTTATATGCCGTCTGAAAAAACATCAACGCATGCATATGTAGCGTATCGTACGTATAACATAGAGATAGAAATGACACAAAACGGCATATTAATATCCTGGTAACTCATACGTGTTAATGTGACTTTATGACTTTTTTCTCAGTATATAGCCTCCCCATATATACTCACGTCACCATGCATTTGACTTGATAGGGAACTTTTGCAAGACGTGGCATTCCAACAACTCAATTTTTTCTGTTCATCCTTTGAAACCATGCCAAAACCTCCACCCTCTCACCCTCTCACGGTGTATCCTTGAAACTATTCAGATCTTTTAGTATACAACGGGAAGAGTCTCTAGAACAGGACGAGTGAGAAATAAAAATATATATTTGCATATACACGGTATGGCATTAGGCAAAGACGTGCTCCTTACAAAAAAAGTACCCAAAGGCAGACAAAGAGTCCTTGCGTTGGCGTTGGCTGCGCTGTGCTGTTGGGCTTCTTACTGATGCCTGATTGGTATAAATGTAACACTTTTTCACTTGGATCTTGGTAAAGATGGAGTCGTCCTTGCACACACACACACACACCAAGTGCGAGTAAGGAATAAAAACGAAAGAAAAATGGAATACAAAGTGCAATTTATGCATGATGGCCCATTTAATAACGCGTGCTTTTTTGCATTTATGTGCGATATGGCAAAGAAGAGAAAAGGATCTATACTAAACAAAACATATTTTTTTTTGTATTATTTTTTTAAGATACATAAATTGAAAATATAAATGTATACCTATCAGAAGGAGCAACAGCATGTTACCATTGCGTTTGCTTTATAGTGGAAGATACGAACTGAGTTAGTGATGGTAAGAATAGAATTAAAGTTTTTATTCAATTAGCTTAAGGTCTATTATGTCTATAGTAGAAACTCCGGCATAGTCTAAACGAATATATGTACCTACGTGCTTGGAAATTATACGAGGCTGAAAATGTTCTTAATATGTACCTATGTTTAATCCTTTGGGTGTTTGAGTAGCTACATACATAAAGAAGTCTACCCAAAGACATCATTTGGCTGATGAAATTAAGAAGTAGAGTATTGATATCATTGGAGATATTATTAAATAAATGTGTTTCACGTCGGGCGCCATTTAACTTAATTTATTTCAAGAAAGATTAAAGTACCTACATGAATCCGCCATAATATAGAGTACATTTATTTTGATTAACTAAAAGTTCAATTAAAAATTATCTGATGATTAAAATAACATCATCAAACGTAGGACTAAGGACCTGTTTCACAATGTCTGAGTGAATTTCTGATTATAGTTATCTTGGAAATAAATATTGACACAGGGTTAAAAGTCCACAATAAGCCAACAAAAATGTATTTGTGGATTTATATTCACGTGGGAGGCCATCCCAGAACCACTGGTCTCAAGACAACTCATCCCCGACGACTCATCCCAAGACCCAACTGGTACCGGGACATCTCATCCTGACAAAACTCATCCCAAATAATGTATGAGGTATTTATGGGGAGCATGCTTCCCCCTGCAACCCCCCCTACTTGGGCACACTATAGGATTTGGGGTAGGTGCGGCAAAGCGCTGTTTTTCTTTGTTTCACACAAAACATCCATGGGATGAGTTCTTATTTCTGGGATGAGTTGTCCCGGGATGAGTTGTCCAGTAGGGTTTTGGGATGTATGATCGCGGATGAGTTTTCTTGGGACCAGTTGTCTTGGGATGGGCTGGGATGACACCCTTAAATCGGTTATTGCTTGAAACACTAACTGCAATTCTATGCTGTTTGATAATATACATTGGGCGCCATTTAAATAAATATCTTTTACCAAATAATTTTTTCTCATTTGAATGGAATTAGGTCGATTATTTTTGTTTGCGATAGTTTCTATAGGTAGGCTGTTTAAACATTTATCATTCCCGTTGGGCGCCATTTGTGAATTAAAACATAAGTTATTTAAACCAATATATTATATAATAATACACAGCAATATTATATGCATGAATAATAAAATTCTTACAACAATGCGCAATTGAATATTAAAAAAATAAAAAATTAAAGCCGCATAAAACTTTTTGATTTCATCAGACATAAAGGCAAAAAGTTTTCCAAACATGTCATGTTTATATTCCACGTTTGAAAATATATGGAAATATTTACATGGAAATCAATATAATAATAAACTCGTTAGGGAAATCTTCAAATTGTGTGCTATAGTCAGAAATATGAATTTTATTGTCAAAGAAACAAAAAAAAATACAGCGTTCTTATCGTTGTACTAACAATAAAATATTTCTATGAACCTATATAAGTCATTTATCTCGATTAAAGCTCAATTTTTGGAGACAAAAAAAAGTAGCTATAAGTATTTTAAAATTTTCCGATAACCGATGCCGTTGAAAAATCGAATGCTTTTGTGGTTAAATTTGGTGGATGATTGTGGTGACATATCGTGGTTATGGCATTATTTTTGTTTGACTTGTTTATGCAAAATTGTTTTTTCATTATTATGTTTCCATTTGGAAATCATTTCGATGTCTTTTTCTACGTTGTAAGTTTTAGGTGGATTTAAATGCTTTTATACATTGAAAATGGAATATTTATCATCACAACAATTGAGTAGTAGAGTAGAGTAGAATGGCGCCCAACAAAGGGAGCCACAAGAGGTTTTAGAAGAATATTGTTGTCCCGTGGAGCCATTAAACTTTCTTGAAATTTGTCTTCCCATATTGATGCAAATATGTGAAAACAACTAAAAGCAGCCCAACAGAAACTACGGCTTTCCATATAGCAATTCTTTCTCTTTCATAGTTTCTTTTTATTCTATAAAAAATATATAATAGAAACTTACGTGGGATTATCGATATTGAATCCTATGCAAAGGAGTTTTTTCTTTATATTCTTTCTTGAATTTCTTTCTTTTGTCACAAATATAAATTCGAAATGGCGCCCAGCAAGGGATCGTTTATATTTTGGAGACCAACAATAGTTGTTTAAGAATTTCAATATTTTCCCAAGAAGTTTTGTTTTTTATTGTCTTTCAGTCTCCTCTTTAAACTAAAATCTGAATGCAAAAATACTTATTCAGATAACTGATTCTTTCCCATGGAATATGCCTTTTTTTTTCTTTCGTGAAATATTTCTCATGGACAAAAATAAAAATGCCACCCAACGTGTAAGCGCACTTTTGATGCAGACCACCGAAATTCAAAGCGAGATCCGCATCTCTTTCGTCATAAGTTTAAGACGATTGTTAAAGAAATTAACCTAAAGTTAGGCTGCTTAAAATAATCTATCATAACTTTTTAATGCTGATAAGTTATCCAGTGTCATTACTCACATAATATTCACCCATTTCCTTAAATGTTCAACCACGAAATGATGGAAGTTTAATGACCAAAATTTGTCGCGTCATCGTATAACTTCTACCCTTTGGAAAAAAAAAAAAAATATCTACGGAAACTAAATCTGAAAACTTGCAACCAAATAGTCACAAAAACCACGTGTTCATTTTGAATTGCAACCCCCAATCGATGTCGCGACATGCATTCCAGTGACTCCTATAAAATGGTAATTAATTATTATACAATCCAACCCTCCCTTCGCAGACACGACTGCTTCGCTTATTAGCAGCAGGGGATACTGCAGTAAGAGCCCACACAAATCCCAATTACACACATCCCTCACAAAACAACAAGTTACTTGATTTTTGTTCTTGTTCACCAATGAACCTGATTAAAGCTACAATAAATCCACTAACCTTATTATACAACTATGATGATCTTCAAAAAAATCCCTTAGATTTGGCTTAACTTTACCCCTATACAATGGACACATCACACATCCCTTGATGCTATCCAAGTCGAAACAATTTGCTACATAATGTGACACATATTGTGACAAATTGCATACATTTTGAAGGTAACTCTATACCTACAGTGAAAAGCAATGCAGGGCAAGAATACATCTCTAAAGTTGCCAAGGGTGACTTTGAATGCGTCTTGTGTTGTCCTTGATGTTGAAGCTAACATTCCTGCAAAACAATATGTAATTGTTTGATGTGCGTAACAACAATGCATGACGAAAGCACATTTTCTACAAAATTTTGTGTGACAAATTCTGTTGGAATTTTTTTTCAACATCCTTGGCTTTGCTGCTCCGTTTTGTCAAATGGGTAGAACTAATTTTATCCTCTCGCATTTCTTGTTTTTATTTTGTATTTTTTTTTAATTTGTAAGGGCACTGGGGTTCTAAATATAAGAAATGCACCTGCAAAAAAGTTTCTTTTTTTCTATATTTTTTATTTTACTTAAACAGATTACAATTAATTAGGGTGAAGTTATAGTGATCTGATGTCTAATTCTCTTCAGGATCTTTGCATTCATTGAAGTTTATATCTTCCGGACGAAAATAGGAATTCTGCATACTGTACAGTCGGTCAATTGGATTTATCATCGGTGGCTGGTTGAATGGACCCATTAGCTGTTGGAATGTGGCATAACTTAGGCCGAGAATTGTGTTGAGGATGGGTTCGTTTGTTTTGTTGCAATTTTCTGAAATGACAAAACGAAAGTATTTATTTGTTAAAAGGTAAGTTCAAAATTAAAGATGTAGGTATCTCTGTCCGGAAGTCCAATTTAAAACTACTTTTTGAGAGCGATGTTCTGGCGACAGGCTGTTCATAGGGAAATGGCTAAATACTAGTATACTGGGAGAAATAATCATCTGCCAGCTGTCAAATTTACTGTCAGAAGAAACAGTGTTGCCAATTTAAAAAAGACCTCTACTAGTTGTTTAGCTTTTAGTTCTTGAATGTGTAAAAACATCAGATACTAAAATATAATTTAAAAGCGAATGCGAAGAACGTCACGTTCAAATTTCGATATCTCTTCTGGAGACACGGCTTTTTCAGAAAAAAAAGTACCAACTAACATTTTCGAGAATCCTAATAGATACCACCTGCATTTCATTATAACTACATTATAAATTGTAACACGTCAAAAATATGCAAAAAGAAATGTCTGTAATAGTTCATGAAATATTATGAAATTCATTCTTTAAAATTCAAATTACTTAACGCATACAAATGTTTTGAGATAAAAAAAAGAAGGCGCTCTGATTTTTGACTTTATTCAAATAAAAAACGGGTCTATCGTAGGAGGGGTCCATAACAGCTTTTGCGATTTTTCTATCAAAATCTTAGAGGTCATTGTCGACTACTTATTTTCGGTAGCTTTCTAGCCATCTACGAGCTAATTGCATGACCAAGTTTTTTTCTCGAGCACCTGAAAGCTTATATTTATAAATTATATTTTTTTGCGGTTGTATGGCAGTGCCGTTATTTTTTTTTTTTTTTGAGAATTCTACATAGGTAATCATCTAAGATAAAACCCTTAAGTTCCATAAGTTGGAAGAAAATCGTGGCAGCGGTTTAGGCTTCAGCTCGACGTGAAGACAGAAATTATATAAAGGGTTTTGGTTTTTGAATCAGCTTAGTAATGTTTTCAATATTTTGTGAAAGAATCCCATCGATCCGAGCTCTACTAGTTTAATTATGCGGGGTCAAAGGTCATAAGTTATGGGTTTCGCGGGTAAAATAGAACACATCAAAAAGTTCTCACGAAACTTTAGAGGATATATAATATGGAGTGCTTGTTTTTATTCGAATGTGGAGCTTTCATTGGGGTCGCTGTTCAAGTTTCGGTCACTGAATTTTCTGCACATTGGAGAAAAAAACCAAAAAAGAAATCTGAAATCTTTTAAAAATTATAAACAAACATTGATTAATTATTTTAAGAATTACTTCAAAGTAGAACAATTTAGAAAGAAAATAAGCAAATTATGACTTACAATTGATAGCAGCTGTACGATCTTCTAAGACTTTATCTAAACCGAAAGTGAAATAGCGCCCCCTATCATGGCCCCAGGCACTACAATGCATTAGGGATATAAACGAAATGGGATATGGAATGTGGGTTTTTATTAATAAAAACCCTACAGAAACCGGTCTATTTGTGAAACTGGGCAAAAATGTTCCATTTGCCATCAGAACGAAGACTCGGGAGAGTGTTTACAAATATCTAGGGTAGAAGGGTATTTTTTGAGGGGGCTATATTCGAAGTCGGGGAAAATCAAGACAAAAAGTAACCTAATTTATTATTTATACCTTTGTTCGTCTCCGTGCAACTAAACGGCGTGTTTTCATTTTGAATTTCGTCCTTTATCAAGCGTGCCTTTTCACCCAGCGAAAAGGGCGATTCCAGGGATTCGCTGTCACTGTGTGCTTCATCCTTAACTTTGGCCAAACTACTATCCGATTCTTGAGAATCCGTCTCACTAGCACCTTTTTGCTCTTGCTTTGCCTTCTTTTGAATTTTCTTCACTTTGGCTCTTTGATTTTGAAACCAAACCTAAAAATTATTGGATAAAAAACAATCAATATCTTCAATTTCTTTGCCACTTAATACTCACCTGAACGATTCTCAAACTCAGTCCAGTGTCCTTTGCAAGGTTTTCTCTTACTTTGCGACATGGTTTTGGTGAGACTTCAAATGATGCCTTGAATGCTCTTCGTTGTTGTGTATTTAAAATTGTTCTCGGTCGTTTCGGTCCTCGTCTGCCATCCAATTTAGGTGGAAACAATTCATCACCATAGAAATCCTCTGATAAAAAGAAATAATAAAAAAGAAAACACAAGGATCATGCATCCCCGCAATGCATAAATCATATAAAACTATATAACATTAGTGACACTTTTTTTTTTTTTAGATAAACAAGAGAGTCATACCGTATCCCTGGAGCATTTCCACTTCCTTCTCATAATCGAATCGACAGAAGAGTTGTCCCTGCTTAACCACATATTGTTCGCCCTTTTTTAGCAGAACACCACAAACAACGCAGGCAAAACATTTTAAATGGAAAACATTTTCGAGAGCTCTCATCACAAGCTCATCAGAGCCAATCTTGTGTCCGCATCCAAGGCAACGATTTCGAATAAAGAGTCTGAAAAAAAAAATATGTTAGGTATACCTTTACTTTGAGTAAAAATAGAATTTTAATATTGGAAATCATTGTGTAGGTAGAAAAATCAAGCACTTGTTCTTCAAAGATAAAATCATTATGAAGCTTTAAAAAAATACTGCGAAGATGGAATAATTGCTCCAAAATCCTTAGAGGCAGAGTAGTGAACGTCTCTTTTTTTAAGTTATGGACATTTTTCAATAAAATTAAAGCACCGCTCGTATGACTTGTGTGTAGTTTTATTAATTCTTCTATAATTTAAACTTAAGGAAAAAATGAGATAGAAGGTGGAATTTGAGTCTTTTAAAATTCCTAAGACTGTAAGCTTTTATGAAGAGAAAGAATCCGAACTTCCTACTAAAAATAGTAGGAAATAAAACTTATTTATTATCACCTCTATTAATAAACTCAAATCAAACATGAATTATCTTTAATGAGTGGTTGAGAGCAAAATGTTATCAATGAAAACAAATGAAGCCATATGATGTTAATTAGTTCATTTACCGAAGTAGATGGATTAACGAGTGATTAAGTTAAAGATATACCTATGTTATTCTTGTCAAAGATTAGAGTTTCGTAAGTGATGACCCGACCGCAGATGAATGAAGTGAAGCTGACAACAGGTGCATTCGGAATTAAAGAAAAAGAGACACATGATTCATTTCATTTAGGTCTGGCGCCCACTAGGCAATTTAGTTGCAGGCAACTTTTCGTTGCTGGGTGTAGCCGGCAACTCCGAGCAACTAAAGTTGCTTGCCCTCGCCCAATAGGAAACTTCCGAGCAACTTTTGAGAATTAATGTTTGCGTTTTTTTGTATTTAGTTTTCTATTAAAACGTGCTACACCTAAACCTATCTCAATCAGCAACTAAAAGTTGCCCGGTGTTGCCGGTAACTAAGTTCTGCGAGCAACTCCGAGCAACTTAAAGTTGCCCAGTGGGGGCGCTCCCATAGAAGCCAATGTAATTGAATTGGGAGCAACTAAAAGTTGCTTGGGTGAGCAATTAAAAGTTACCTTGTGGGCGGCAGGCCTTAAGTGCATTATTGGTAAATTATCTTTTTTCAGCTTGCTAATAAAAATACAATTCTTACTGAATTGTAAACACTATTGTACTGTGGGGGTCTCCAGTCTCGACATTTGAATAGAGAATGGGAAAGCTATACTATAGCTTAACATTTACGGTGGAAGCCCCTGCATGATCCAATCTTTATGAAAAAGTTTTTTTACAGTGTATTAGCACACATGTCAAAAATTATTGGAAAAAACCTTTCTATAATAGTGTGAAAAAGAAATTTGAAAGCCCCTAACACAATAAGTGTGTTCGTTTGTTCACCAAAACTGTCAATTCTTGCAATGATTTGTCATTTTTACATTTTTATATGAATTTTGACAGGACTTTGTACAAAAATTGGTAGAAATTGTCAGTTTGACAGTCTTTTGACAATTCTCTCGGTTGTTTCTAAAACCTTCATACATTCTATCACATTTGAGTACTTTATGAGATTATGGTGTAAATTGATTTTCTCGATGCTAGTTTGTAAGCAAAATATATAAAATCATTTTTTCACACAAATTTAACAGTCATCAATAATTCTTTCCCACTTTCAATTTGACATATGTTATACTATACTAATCAATGAGAGAGTGCGAAAGGGCTTTAAAAGAAAATTTAACTAAACATTATTTTAACTATTATTTTTTTCTTACCTCTCATAGTCAATACGACAGTAGAGCTTGCCATCGCGTATGAAGCACGAATGCACCAAGTGTATGGAGCACGTAGTGCACTTGAGGCATCCCTCATGGTATGATGTGTCCACCACACGCATTATATATCGATCACAAATTTGCTGACAACAGTAGCCACATTGCAAGGACACTGAGGAGCCCAGTGACGATGTGGATGTGGCAGTTACAGAAGCAGCTGCAGAAACAGCTGCTGCAGCGGTCGCAGCCGCGAGGACCGAAGATAACGATTGCTGCTGATGCAACGCCGCCGCCGCTGCCGCTGCCGAGGATTGATGATGCAGGTAGTGCGAATGGTGTGGATTGTGATGGTTATTATGCAATTGTGGGCCACAATTTTGCATGCTGCACAAGGAGCTGCTACAATCACTTAGAATCGTCCTGGACTGATTGGAATGGTGGTGATGGAGGGCAGGCGCTGGAGGATGCTGCTGATGCTGGGGGTGATGGTGGTGATGGTGATGTTGTTGGTTGGCAACACTATTAGTTTTATGATTGCCATTGATATTGTTATCGGTGACATTGTTACTGTTGCCACTGCTGCTGTTGTTGTTGTTGCTGTTGTTGGTGGCATTGTTATTGTGGTTGGTTGTCCTGTTTCCGATGACACCACCAACATCTGACATAGCTTCGGTTATTGTCGGTTGAATGATTGCACTTGTTAACATTCTGTCGTTTCCGGTTGTCATTGATTGCGGTGGTGGCAGGGATGATGATGAAGATAATGCTGCTGCTGTTGCCGATGATGATGATCCCACTGCCACTGCCACTGCCACTCCGGGGCCAGGTCCAAGGCCGGATACAATCGGTTGTTGACAATGATGGGGATGTTGTTGCTGTTGCTGATGGCATTTCATGTCCAATGGAACTGTGTATTAAAGTTTTGTAAACTATTTTAGAAAGTATGTTCATCAATGCGTGAGAGTAATGTGAATGTAGTTTTGAAGTGAGTAAACATCCTTCAAATGATGTTTTGTCATTTAGATATTTAGTAGTATATAAGCTATGGTAATATTCCAACTGATATTGGAGATAGTGCCTTTGTGAAATATTAGGTCTTTGTTGATGATTTGGGGTATGATATTGTCAATTCGAAGGATACAATTAGATTTTGATTCTCAAAAGTCAAGCAATAATTTTTTGGCTAAACAGCGTTTGAGTTAACGCTTATTTTCTGTTTGTAGTACAGCAAAATATTTTGTGTTTGCTACACTTAAATTGTCGCACCGTATGGAAAAGTTTCAGTGTGAGTACACTTTTTTAGACCTTAAGCCACCAAGACCAACCAAACACAGATTAGTGCGCAATGAAGAAAACATAGCCGGCGCCCCATAGCGGCCAAGTAAATAAACTTTCTGGCTTCAAAATAAAGCCAGAATCAATTTCATATTAGATATGTGACAGTTCGTCCATCATTTTTGATCAAGCATTCAATTTTTTTCAGAAAACCTTGAACCTTTATCTTATGGTAACCATTGTGCCAAACTTCATTTTAGTTGGAAGACACTTGTACCACGTTAACTGCTTCAAATTTGTGATATTTCAACGCCCAATTTCTTCACAGAAGTACTAAGCCAGCCCTGTACCCAGTCTAGCTAGACCAGGTACTAGCTCTGGTACTCGGTCCTAACGAAAAGTAAGTACCTGAGCATTTCTTCACATCACTTTGTACCGGATCCAAATACAACCATCGGTACTAGGACTTAATACGTCTAAAACTGGTCTAATTCTGATTTTTACAATAAATATTTTGGCATTTCAAATTTTATTTTGATATTTATTTGAAAGCGATTTTTAATTAATTTTAATTTTGTATGGATTATGTGTATATTAACAAAAAGATGACATAATATCCATTCTACAGTGACTGTCTCTCCTGATAGCAGCATCAACTATGAAATTTGCCACTCGGAAGTGACTTCAACAATTTTCCAGTCTTTGATTAACGCAGTTAATAGCAAAACGGTCGTCGTTGCTAGATAGAGAGTGGGAAGAAGACGAATGCCAATGAAGTCTTACCGCTATTTACAGGAGTGATCCGTGGTGCTCTGTTCTGAATCAGCTTCCAGATGAAGCGTTTGATTTAAGTGGAACATTGTGTGTTATTTTTGTAATGGAGTTTTGGACATTTTTCTATGTAGGTATGTGTGTGACAGGCTTGGAGAATTTAGCTTTATTATGTGCATTTTATGTTCGGTTCATGCAATGCATTTTTAAATTGCGACCACCAAAAATTAAATTCATAGTATGTACCCACCACAAAAAAAAAGAAAATGAAAAATCAGTTAAATCAATAAAAGCCGAATTTATTACCTATTTAATAAACAACAACAAAAAAAACTATAAAAAATCAGCAACGAATTCATTGAAGAAAATGAATGAAATTTCTCTGATTCAGGTATTAGCGCCACTAGACTGCCGATTTGAATGTCCGAGCTAATACCGAGTCCTAAATAGCAGAGTTGTAAAGACTGCAGTCTTTTCAGTACTGCAGTTAATACAGTCCCAGTTAATTAACTTAGCTTTTGAATGCAAGTTAATACTGTGAGTAAGTACTTTAACTGCAAAGCAAACAGTCAGCAGTCAGTACTAACATTCGGACTGTGCAGTTAAAAAAAAAGTTAATTAACTTTAAGTTAATTAACTGCAGTACTTTTGACTTGATTTTAGTCTTTTAGTCAGTTGAAAGTCATTTGTACTGCGATGGTTCATCTTTTAGTCAGTAAGTCTCTTAACTGCAGTCAATGAGCTGTAAGTCTTTGAACTAAAATACTATAGATTTATACTTATAACCCAACAGGATACAATGAAAATAAATTAAAATGTTTGCATTATTTATTTGGCATTATATGCGTACGGCGTGATGTACAAGTGTGAAATATTTTTGATAAAAAACAAAAAACAAAGTTGAAAGACTCACAGTTAATTAACTGCAGTTAAAAGACTTACTGACTAAAAGATGAACCATCGCAGTACAAATGACTTTCAACTGACTAAAAGACTAAAATCAAGTCAAAAGTACTGCAGTTAATTAACTTAAAGTTAATTAACTTTTTTTTAACTGCACAGTCCGAATGTTAGTACTGACTGCTGACTATTGTATTACAGTTAAATTCTTTTGGCAAGTTAAAAGACTTAAGGAAAAAAGTTTTTTTATTCAATTAACTGCAGTACTGAAAAGACTGCAGTCTTTACAACTCTGCTAAATAGTACTCGGTACCAACTTGACAGAACAAGGGCTTAGTACTTATGTGAAGAAATTATTTGGTACAGATTTGAGTACTAACAACTGGTATAATAACCAGATACTACCTGATTTTGAGGAGCCAGCTAGTACCGAGTCCTAACTGATACTCGATATCAAATTTCCAGGACCAGGGGGTAGAACTTGTGTGAAGAAATGAGTTGATACCGATTTGAGTACTAATTTTAGGATAGTACCTACTATCATTAGAACTCTGTGAAATAATTGCCCGCAAGACTTTTAATTTTAATTTTCAAGTTCTGGATTTAAAAAAAAACATCTACATATCATACATATATCTATCTATATATCTATTTCCGCCGACGGGATCCAAAACCTTTAAACAGATTCAAAAGATAATAACTCTAATAAAGGGTGTTTTTTAAGAGGTAAGTATATAACTTTAAGTTGGCAATACTATTTTAACTGGCGGCCATTTTGTCAGCTGTCAAGTGATTTATTTTTAATTTGGCATTTCAACATGAATAGATTGACGCCTGAACAATGCTTCCAAATTGTGCAAATTTATTTTGAAAATCATGATTCTGTTCGAAATAAGTTCATAAGCGAATTTTGTTTAGCGACGAAGCTCACTTTTGGTTGAATGGATACGTCAATAAACAAAATTGCCATATTTAGAGTGATGATAATCCTCCAATTTAAGTTAAGACACCGTTACATCCACAAAACCAGACGGTTTGGTGTGCTTTAAAGTTTGATGGAATAATTGGCCCATACCTACTTCTTTAAGAACGATGCTGGCAAGAACGTTACAGTCAATGGTTACCGCTATAGAGCCATGATAACTGACTTTTTCGTTCATCAATTGAACAACCATGATGTGCAGGAGCTGTATTTTCAAAAAGACGGCGCAACATGTCACACAGCTCGTGCCACAATTGATTTATTGAAGGAAAGGTTTGGTAACCGCATAGTTTCACGTTACGGATCTGTGAATTGGACTCCATGATCGTGCGATTTAACGCCGCTTGACTATTTTCTGTGGGGATATGTGAAATCGCTAGTCTACGCCGATAAGCCCGAAACGATTGACCACTTGGAGGACAACATTCACCGCGTTATTGCCGATACACGGTCACAAATGTTGGACAAAGTCATCGAAAATTGGACCTCAAGATTAGACTACGTCCGACCCAGCCGTGGCGGTCATATGCCAGAAATTATATTTAAATTATAATGCCAGAAGATTATCTTACGAATAAAGTAAATTTCATGTCAATTTAAAAAAATCATCTTTGTTTTATTCTATTTCAAAGTTCTATATCTCTAAAAAAAACACCTTTTATAATTGATGAAATCGTTAAAAGCGGGGAGACTAAAAATAAATTTTTAATAAACGTCCGTCGCGTCAGTGCACTCCAGCATTCCGTGAGTATTTCTGATTTATTCGTTTGTTTAAATTAAGTGAAAAATAGTTTTGCAAAACTTGGATTAAGTCTTATCTAATTCACCGCCGCCGGCATATTAAACAAAAAAATACCGTCGCAATAACAAAACTATAGAAATATAACAAAAATACAGCTCCAGCATGGTAGGTACAATCATTTAAATTCACTCGAAAACTAAATTCAAATAGTGCCTACCTAATACACATTTACTAAAATGCAAATTTAATCATCCCTCTTTAAATAAATTTCCTATGCAACTATATAGGATATGTGCTCTTCTTTAACTTCACCATATGTTGCACCCTCAACTCAAAATATCATATCCTATTATCCCTCACTGATGGAAGATCGCATTGAATGCAAAAACACACTGCACGCTTCCCCACTCTGATATAATAAGCTTCTAATCAAAAACACTCTTATTGTCCAATAATAGGATTATCCTTTTCACGCTGCGCCACTATTTTCCGTAAATTAATATAACAACAATAAAAACAATCCAGAGTTTTAATAACAAAATGCTATTCTTGATCACGTTGTTCAATATGTCACCAAAACAAAGAGGTTTCACTATAAACCTATGCACCTTACAGATGTCCTTCTATTTATATACATCCTACCTACCGTTCAAAGTGACGGTATAGGTATTAATTCAAATGTAACAGGTGTAGAAGTCAACACTTGAGTCCTGTTGGCCGGCTTAAATGACTGCCACTGATACACCCCATCACAACATTAATTTGTAAACTGACAGACACGATGGAATATAGTTTTATACAGTTAATCCGATTAGTATATCCTTCTGTCTGAATGCGGATTTTGATGCTTTGGTATGCTACCATCAGAGGGTATTCGGTGGCGGTGGTGTCATAGTAGATATAACCGACGGCAAGTCATGAACTTATGAACGAAGTGTTAAACTAATTTATATATACTTACACATGGAAATCGGGACATGGTGTTGATCGTCGAGCATCGTTAGGAAATCCTTTTGTTTATTAAAAATGACTTTGGCCAAAGTATAAACTTCTCAGCACAAACCGGATAAGGAAAAAAATTTATTCCAAAATGCACACCCGACGGATTTTGTCAAAATAAGGATAATCGTATTCCAACTAACCGACTGAAAGGAAACTCTCCAAATATTAAGTTGAAAAAAATCCGATTCCTTTTCCTGCATAGATAAATCGCTCGAATGAGCATAGGATACTCTCATAATGTTTGCGAATTTGGTGTTTTTGTTTTTTGCACACACCATCTTAAAAATTTCCCCAACACGGAAGCAGGAGAAGTCAGCCATTGTGCAACGAACGCTAAGCATCGCCATATTTTCTATTCATCCAAAAGACAACAAAAAACACTAGCAATGAAGTAAGCATTAATGGCATAGTTGGAGACTGCGCATCAGGATGTCACCCAAAGGAGAGATATTTTTAAGCGGACCGCCCAATTTCCATTTCTCCAGGGCGCGATAGGCGATTATGGGGGAAATTTTCCCTTGCACTCTCGTTTCAGATGATTTTCCTAAGAATTTCCTTCTTTTCCTTAGGCCATTCATCGATTTTGTTGTTTCGCTGATTTCTAAAAATAAAAAAAAAAAAATAAATCAAAAATCAATGGAAATATTATAAATATTGTTGCATGGTGTTAATGACTAGATGGAGTTGTTTAAGAAGCCGAGTAGGTGCTGCGTGTTAAAGGAGGGTGGGAAGGAAGGTTGGTTGCCCTTGCCTGCTATTGCAATGGCACCCTTTCGATTTCATTTTCCTGGAAAATACTGATACGATTAAAATTTGTCTAAAGTTTTCATCAGCGCTTTATGATTTAATATAGAGAAAGTGTGGCCGATGGGGGTGCGATTGGTGTGGAGTGTTCTGTTTTTTTTTTTTTTTTTTCTGTTCTGATGTTGCCAGATTATAAACGTAGACCACGTCGTCATCGGTCGTCATCATCATCGTCGAGACAGAACGGGTTCATTTAAGGAGAAGCCGATGACAACAATGATGCCAGAGGTAGGTATAGGTATAGCGTATAGTGCGGAACAGATGTGTGTGGATACTTTTCATGAATGGGGACAAAAATTAAGATTAATTGGGTCATTGAGTGGCTAATGAGGAACGTGTGTGCGATGGTCCTTCTTCCAAGCAGAGGGATATATTGATTTCGAAAATATGCTCTTAAATGATTTATTATGTATATAGAACGATGAATGAGTTTAAGGAAAAAATAACAGATTTACTTTAGTGAACACATAATAGCTATATTTATGTCTATACATATACATAATATATCTATAGGCAGGCAGGGGAAGTACATATAGGTAAAGTTTGATCAAAACCTTCGAAATTCTGGTTTTAAACAACTTCAGATTAGGTTGATCGAGAAATCGGTCGGTCATTTCCTCTCACAGTGGTACACTTTGTATGGGAAAGGGGAAACAATTCTATAAAATCTGAACCACTTTACCGATTTTTGTGAAAATTTTCAGACGTGATAGTTAAAAAACGAAACACAATTAATGTTTGGCCACAAAAATTAACACAGATAATTTGCCCCACTGACACGTTTATCACTACCCTAATAACTCTTTGGATCCTATAGTTCATAGTTGTGTTAGGACCAGAGGTGGAAGTATCGGGTTTTTCAATAAGAGCGCTACAAAAGTTTTTTTAAATAAAACAAAAACGGTTTTGGATATCAATGAAATTCTTTATTCCTGTGAAAGTACGTTCGATGCCATTGTGTATGGAACTCGATTTCTTTTGCATGGCCACCACGGGCACGCTTGCAGAAGTCCAGACGCTTAACCCAATTTTCGACGGGTTTGAAGCATAAATCGGCTGATACTGATGCAATTTCACGTTCGATATTCGTACGAAGTTCATCAATCGTCGCTGGCTTGACGTAGCCCCACAGGAAATAGTCTAACGGCGTCAAAATGCACGACCGAGGCGGCCAAGCGACTGGACCATTTCGTGAGATAACACGTTCTCTAAACTTGGTTTAAAATAAATTGATTGTGACATTCGCTGTGTGGCTTGTGGCGCCGCCGTCCTGTTGGAACCACATGTCCTCAAAGTCCATATCATCCAATTGGGGACAAAAATATTCGGTTATCATTGAACGGTAGCGATCCCCATTCACAGTAACGTGCCGGTCTTGATCATCACGGAAGAAGTACGGCCCAATGACGCCGCCGCCGGCCCATAAACCACACCAAACCGTAATTTTTTCGGGATGCAATGCTGACTCATGGAGTACGTGTGGATTGCTGCCTGACCAATACCGCATATTTTGTTTATTGACGAAGCCATTCAGCTAGAAATGAGCCTCATCGCTGAAGATGATTTTTCGATGAAAATCCGAATCATTTTCAAGTTGTTGCTCAGCCCAATTCACGAACATACGACGCTTCTGGTGGTCAAGCGGCTTCAGTTCTTGCGTCAATTTAATCTTGTAAGGATGTAGGTCAAGATCTTTTCGCAAAATTCGCCACAACGACTTCACAGAGATGCCCAACGCTTGAGAACGACGTGTGAGAGACACATTTGGGCTTTCTGCACCTGAAGCCTCAGCGGCAGCAATATTCTCGACACTACGGGCACTTCTTTGTCTCACTGGCACGGGAACATTTTGTACTATGCATGTGAATTCAAATTTGTCCACTAGACGCTCAATTGTTGATCTGCTAGGACGATTATGACGACCATAAATTTTACGTAGCGCTCTTAACGTTGAAGCCACTGACTCCGAATTTCGGTAGTATATTTTAATAATTTCGACTCGTTGTTGGCTCGTATATCTTTCCATCATGAAAGGGCAAACCTTACTGAAGAGAAATGTCAAAAGAGCGGCAAGAAATATGGCGTCGTTTGCTGTCCCTGTTGCTCTATTTTTGTAGCGTCCCTGTTGAAAAACCCTTTAGTTACGGAAGATTCACACTCTTGGTTACTTTACTGATAGATAGGTACACAATTTCCAATATTTTGACTTTGTATATGAAGGGTTTATAAAATAAATTCTATATACTACTGAAATACATCAGCCAAGTAGAAGACTTAGCACTATTTTTATTTTGACTTTGGGCTAGAGGTGTGTCAATCGTTCATTTTAAAAGATTCAATCGTTTTCAAATGTCGTTCAGTTCAATGATGCGTTTTTTTTTAATCGTTCATTTTTCCAATCATTATAGTTTCTGTTTTATTTTTGTTGCGAATAAATGGGAAAACTTCGTTCTTTTCAAACATTCATTCTTTCTTTTGGTTGCGATTCAAAGATATATATTTAGATAAAGTACCTACCTATAGTTAGAGTCTTGGTGTACCCAGATTATCTGGCTAATATACTAATGTAAGAAACATTAATCAGCTATATGAATTTTTAAACTTTTCTTTTCCCGGAAATTAATCATTTTAAACTATGTACGCGGTAGGTTCCGAAAAGTTAAATAGTTTAAAAATTATAAACATAGCAATTCCAGGAAAACGAATTTTGTCCTCGGTTTCTACATTCACTAAACATCAAGCTAGAGTCTATAATAGGTGAACCGCGATTTGGTACAGATTTTTTTTAAATGTCATTCTCTAAAGGAAAAAATAGAACTTTTGTTTAAGCTCATTTAAAAAGGAGCGGTAAGCTTTTATACAAACAATTTCGTTTTCTTCTAAAACGGATTTAACGATTTTGATTAAACTTCGTCCCTGTATAATGTTGAAATTGATATTAATAAAACTATGATTCAGGTATCACACACAAATGTCGAGGTTTTTTGGAAAAACAAATTGCTTTCTCTACTGCCAACTATAGTATGAAAAATGAACTTTAGGTGAACAGGGTTATGAAAGTACTCTCAGGAAATCAATTCTCAAAACTCTATAAGAGTGAACTATCAAAGGAATAGGCACCGGAGAGATAGTCTCTAGAGTTCATTACTTGTAAATCGGCATCCCCAATAATTTAGGTATACACAAATGAAGATATCCAAATCGACGTTCTTCAAGATTTTTTTTTTTTTTTTAATTAATTTGTAGGTGGAAAATATAGTTAAAAAGTGTTCCTAAACTAAAAATAAAAATATTTTTTTTCTTTTAAATTGTGAGATTTTTTATCATCCTTTTGTATTTTGGAAAACGACCAAAAATGGAAATCAAATTGATGGGGCACTCAATCTGTTCTTTGATATGAAATTTGTTGCCCCTTATCAGCATTTTTTATACAGCCAATAGCCATTTAACCAATTTTTAACCTAGATATGCCAATCGATTTAGGAGGTGGGTATAACCCTAGTCTCACGACCGACGTTCTGGGACCATCAGAACACTTAGTTTGACAAGTGTCAAAATGTACTGAAATTTGTATTACGGCGGATCGAAAAACCTAAAGTCATGCCAGTTCTCTAGGTCCTTTGGAACACTTTTAATTTGACAGGTGTCCAAATGTCAATTCATTTGTGAGAATACGCGCTACGTAACTTTGTACATCGTAATGTAGCACAGAAGAAAGTCCACGTTTTTATTTCACTCTACCGCCGACATATAGATGTTTACACATCAAAAATGAAACATGAAACATGATCAAAAATGAAATAATGAATTGAGTGGAATGAAAATGATCGAATGATCGATTGATTAAAATGATCGAATCATTTTGATAATCGATTCTTGAACAATTCGATCATTTGAAATGAACGATTTAGACAGCTCTACGCAGCAGCAGCTCTTGAATGTGTCTGCATTAATAGGAACTTGTGTTATTCAATTTCGATGCCTAATAAAAGCTGCACATATTTTTTTGGTCGTTCTCTTTTGTTCTTTCGCTTTTCTTTTTTTCTATTTTGCAGTCTGCAATTCGTATTCCTTTCCATTACTCGGAAGCAATTCCTCTAAAATTTACGCGAAATGTCCGATTTAAATGTTTCTGCATCTGCAAGTCGACTATTCAACGTTTGACGGCCAAATTTGAGTCAACTGATTTAGTGAACAATCAGCCAACACCGATAGTAAAGGATAGCGCAACCGATCAATGATGACCAGTTTCTTTTGGCGGATATCAGCGACATGTGATCCCAATAGAAAGGTGCTATACATGCCATACCTACAGCAAATGGCACAATGGAAATTCTGGATGAACGGTTTGAGGGTTACGCGCAGCGGTGGTTAACGTGATTTGGCCAACAAGAGCGTGCGATTTGACCCGTACAGATCTTTCTTGTAGGGTTTTCTGAAGTCGCTGAGGTCTAACCAATAACCCATATAAAGGGTTTTCCAATAAGAGGTGTTATTTTGATATTCAAAGAAAAATGGCAGTTTTAGAGATAAATGATCGGATGTTTATTTCATTATAAAGAGGAAGGTATGCCGTTAATAATGGAACACAACATCAGCCAAATGGCCGCCACGACCACGCTTACAGGACCATTTCCTTTTCATGAAGTTTTCCATAACCAAATCGCAAAGTGGCTGCCCTATGTCCTAGATAGCCTCACGAATGCCATCTTTGAGGTCTTGAATCGACGCTGGGCTGTTGGCGTAGACCTTATCTTTCACGTGGCCTCAAAGGAAGAAGTCGCAAGGTGTTAAATCACAAGATCTCGGTGGCCAATTGTGATCACCTCTTCGAGAGATAACACAGTCCGGAAACTTTTCCCGTAAAAGATCGATGGTTTCATTGCTTGTGTGGCACGTAGCGCCGTCTTGTTGAAAGTAAACGTTGTCCAGATCAATACCATCCAATTCCGGCCATAAAAAATCATTAATCATCTCTCGATAGCGCAATCCATTGACCGTAACTGTTGCTCCAGCCTCATTTTCGAAAAAGTAAGGTCCAATGACCCCGACGGACCATAAACCGCACCAAACAGTCACGCGTTGAGGATGGAGAGGCTTTTCAACAATAACTCTTGGGTTTTCCGAGCCCCAGATGCGACAGTTTTGCTTGTTGACGTAGCCTCCGAGGTGGAAATGGGCCTCATCAGTCAAGATGATTTTTCGATGAAATTCCGGATCATTTTCATGCATTTCAAGGACCCAATCAGCAAAGACACGACGTTGTTGATGATCAGCCGGCTTGAGTTCTTGTGTTAACTGAACTTTATAAGCCTTAAGACCCAAGTCTTTATGCAAAATACGGTGTAATGACGTTTGTGGAATGCCTAATTCCAAAGAACGACGAGGAATGCACATGGACAAACCTGGGTTTTCTTCAACACTTTGGGCTACAACAGCAATATTCTCAGTTGTTCTTGAGCGACGTGCACGGGTTTTATTCTTCACATCACTAACTTGTCCCAACAGCTCGAATTTGTCCACCAATTTCTGTATTGCGGTCCGACAAGGTGCTTCACGACGACCCAAAAATGTTTTAGTTTTACGAACAGTTTCTGCCAAATTTTCACCATTTGTATAGTGAATTTTAATAATTTCAATGCGTTGTTGAAGCGTGTATCGTTCCATTTTTATTAATGGCGTAGTTTCTACTTGTCAAATGTCAAAAAATGACAGCTTCAAAAGTGACAGCTACCGAAATAGCGGGCTATTCAAAATAACACCTCTTATTGGAAAACCTTTACATGGGTCTTTCAAATAAAAAAAGAATATCGTTAATACGTCTTATTGTTTTATTCCATTTCAACATCATCCCGCCCTTA
Organism: Leucozona laternaria; assembly: GCA_932273885.2. NCBI lineage: Eukaryota > Metazoa > Arthropoda > Insecta > Diptera > Syrphidae > Leucozona > Leucozona laternaria. The sequence continues at coordinate 127,545,982 of OW026367.1, read as the reverse complement.
TTGGAAAACCCTTGTTCACTTCACAATCGAATGGAATGTACTTATATGTGCCAGTTTCCTTTATTGTCTGTGGTACTGTGGTAGGTACTACTTTTCTATTAATCAATATCTATATCTACATATTTACAAACTCAAGTCGAGTTAAATAAAACCATCATCTTCTTTGAAGTCAGTTGCTCTAGAATTAACAATAATATACTTCCTTTGCACAAAATAAACTCCTTGTACAAATCTCTCAACTTATACGTTCACGTACGACTTACCTACCTACCTAAATCTTAGCAACCTTTCCCATAGTTACTTTTTTTTCAAAAATTGTTTGTGTTTGCTTTTCTTGTAAATTTTCCAGTTAAACCACCAAAATACACACAATATTTATGCAAACACGTGTGATGAAGACTTTCTTCACACAATTTATGAGTGTACAAAATTTCAATATGACTTCTTTGCTCCTGATGAATTTATGAGGTCCTCTTGCGAATCTGTACAGAGCTAGCTTATACAGCTTGAGAGCACCCTTTGCCATCATCATCATCGTCTCATCGTATACTATAGGTTGCTTCTTGATGAACATAAATTTATTAAAATTCAAAGGGATCCCTAGAATATTTATTTGCGAATGAGTCTTAAAATCCACCTTTCGACTCAGTTAGAAAACGCCTCTTTTTTACTTTAACTTCCTTCAACCTTCCACAAGTTAATCCATGAAACACACCACACTGAGCAAGCAGAGCACGGCACCACACATAGACTGCGGGAAATCTCTCACGATTCTGCCATTAATGATGATGTCATGAATAAATTACATAACCTTAATGGGTTTATATTCTTTGCCCGATTCTATCTTCCCTATAGTGTATTTTATGGACGGGCTTAAGAAGCGTATGTTAAGGCGGCACCTTGTATAGAAAGTATAGTTTATCTACATAGCGGAAGAGGAAAACTATACAGAAAGTTGACACTTTTTGAGGGATACTTTGAGGTTTTAATTAAATTGGAAAAATTAAGCATCGCCGCAGCCACCGCTCGCGCCGCCTTACGCTAGGGCGGCAGTACTATGTAACATTTCAATATATTTAGCACCAACCACAAAATTGTGGGACATTGAAGTATCGGTTTGATAGAACTCAGCACCTTTAATAAACGGATGGGGTGTGTATCTGTGTATCATTTGAGCTTGTGATAAATGCAAATTTGTTTGATTTTTATGAGATTTAGGCAAATCATTAACTAGTGGCATCGCGCCGATATAATATTCATAAATGAGAGTAGCGCAAAAATTTAAACAGCCTGATGTTAGGGCATTAGCATGAAACTATTTACTTAACCATTTTCTAACTTAAGCTATGTACTAAAATGTTCTAAGTTTTAAACATTTTTTAACTAATATCATACAAAACCTATTTTCTTAATAAACTTCAGCTGAACACGCCTAAAACAATGACAGAGTTCATGCAAAAACGTAAGCAAACATACCTTTTTCACATTTTTTATTGTCACAGTGACATAAAGATTCATTATGATACTAAAAACATAAAATAAGCATTTGATGATTTTAAATTTAATAAAATGATAAAAAAAGTACGATGCTAACTCATTCAAAATTTAGAAAATCCGCTTTTTAACTAAATCGTCTACAATTTTGCCCAATTAGCTACCTTATAGACATTTAAATAGTTCCGCTCGGCAGCCTAACATACAATTTGCATGTTCAAAATTCAGTTCAATTTATGATAAGAAATATGGATTAAGACCTAAAAGGCCAAAACTTAACATTAGGCGTGTTTTTTGCAATCTCGGAGGAAATTTGGTCTCAAAAAACGACATCGGGGCAAAGCAATTTACATATCAAATGCAACAACAACTAATCCCCTTCGGGCTTAGCTAAGCGGAAAGAATTTTCCGCGCTTAACTTAAGCACAGAGAGAAACTGTGTTACTGGCGGCGTGAACTATATATATATACTTGTTATCGATAGTTTGTATGGAAACTCCATTTTGTTTCTGTAATGGCGTCCTTAATCCCCATACTGTCGTTTTTTTCAACATTCATCTTGAAAGTGCTACAGAAGGGACAATACAAAAGGGGGACAAAACATATTTTTGAAAAATATAACACCAGAGTAAAAAGAAGTGAAGTGAGATGTAGTTCATTGAGTGGATGCGTTCAGCTTTGAAAGGATTTTGAACTTCAAATGGATGTGTTCACAGAAATATTTAATGAAAATATATTTACAGTTTTCAATTGAATGTTTTCTCTGTTTGAATTTTTACTTAATAAGGGGGACAGAGGTTTGAACAGGTGGGAGAAATAGTATTTTCGTATGAAAAAGGGGGACTGTCCCCCTTAAAGGGGGGCGTCTGGTAACGCTACTACAGAGCGGTTTACGAAAAAATTAAGAGCGGAACTTCAAGGTTGATGCTTAACCTTTCTTTAATCCTCGGTGTGTTGGTTCACCACAAAACATGACCGTAAACTATTTGTATCTATTTGTGGTCTCAATTATGGTTTTCAATGAAAGCTATAACTGGCATCTAAAGTTTAAATTTTCACGCAAAAATAGTTCTCACAACTAACAGGCAATAAAGTAAACTCAAAAAGAAAATAGGTAGGTAGGTATGGAATAAACAAAGAAAACCCCGAACGTGTCCCATTCACATATCCTGAAACATTATTGTTATCCTGTCCTGAATATTGTGAGTCCATTTTAGCACAACATCATCCCCAATATTGGGCAACCTCACAGTCGCAGTCACAGTTATAACAGAAACAAAATAAAATAAGAACAAATTTATAGTTGATCCCGAATTGTCAAAATAGCTTTTGACTTTCTTTTTCCATTCCTACCAAGGATTCAGTTTCCACCCGAAAGGCAATTATTGTCCTCTTTACAACTAGAAAAAAAACAAAATAAACAAACAAAGTAAAACAAATAAAAAGAAATCTGTAACAGCCATGAAAAGGATCTGCCTGCCTACCTACAACAAATAACCAACGCGAACATGATGATACGATGCCCCCAAATACATATACATATAAACATTCATGTTCAAAATGTACATTATGTATATATATGTATGTATGTATGTAATGTAGATGTAGGAATATGTTACCTATACGCTAAAGACAAATAAGTTTTCATTTTATTTGACTTTGGCAAAGTATTTGGCCAATATGTGGAGGGTTATGTTTGCATCCAGCTCCAGTCAGGACCTAGGATCAAAAGAAAATAATCTTTGTGCAGTTTTGTTTTCTTTCGTCCTGCTCAGTGGGTGGTGGCAATGATGAAATTTTGAGCCCCATTCACATCCGAAGGCCTTAAGTGGGCTTGAAGGCAAAGAAAGGATTCTTTTTCGCTTTTGGTTATAGTTTTTATATAGTAGATAGGTATATATCCTGCTCACAATGCAAGAGAACTTAAACCTGGGCACAAAAACAAACAAATGCGGAGAAGAAAAAAAAAAATACTTACTCAAAAGATGGACGGGCTAGATTCTGAAGGATAGGTGTGTGATGGTTGTGATGGTGGATGCCTTATACTTTATCCGCAGTAAATTTCTATGACTCTGCTGGTGGTATGGTTCAGTACGATGATGTGGAAATCCCTAGCATACATAAAGATAAAAGATTATTCCGGCCATAAAAATATGAGGGAGTATATATCTGTATGTATGTACCTAACTATATCTAGTTATACAGAAAAGGATTTACTATGTGGTATCCTTGGGCTTAGTCTTTGTGTTGACGTTGTTTTGGATGGTCGTCATCATCGTCATTGTAGACATCCATCCCGTTGCGACTTATGACAGAGGCAGGGAACAGCAGCTAGAAGCAAAAATAAAAAGATTAGCTGCTGCCACATCTTTGTCGGTATCGTCCTCGTCGTCATTCTCAGTTTTAGTAGATCCTTTCTGCATTTGGATGATGACGATGCTATAGTAAAACAAAATTAAAGAGAAAAAAATAACTTTTAGCAAAAGAGAAGCAAGATGTCAGCTTTTTTGAAGGGAGCTAGATATTTATGTAGGTACAAGGCATAACGTTCATTTATTCATCCACCGAGCTGAGCTCTTCTTTGCTATAATTATTGCGCAGTTGAAAAGTCAGCAGATTTCTAGTCCTTGTTATTAACCGTTTAATGTTGGAAAAGGATTTCGTGAAAATATTCTGAATTTCGGATTAGCTGGATGCAAAGGATACAGAATTCAAAGAGATTTAGGGAACGGGAAGACGGAAGAGCAAGTTCTGCCTTCTGTTTAAAGCTTAAAGTGCTCTAAGTTTGACTACAATTAAATTAAAAGTAGGTTTATCTACCTATGGCGAAAAATAGCTTATTGACTTTTTTTCAAACCAACAATTTTTACTTTATAAAAAGTGGACAATGTGACAGAAGATACTGAGCACTAGCTCAAAAAAAAATGTGTCTTCGAATCAGCAGTGATATTTATATCTAACAACATAAGGCCAACGAACGGAAATAATCTTTTATAAATGGAAAATGATGCTATGGAAAAGTACTTCATACAAATTATGTAGATCTCTGCAACACCTTTCTTGTTTTTCCTTTTTAATCTTAAATGGGAAAGTTGTTGAAAATTATTTTGTACTAAGCTTAGCGACTTATTATAATTTCTGATTTCTAATTTAGAAGTACAGCACCCGAATGTTCGAGCTGATCTCAGTTTGTAGCAACTTCTGGTCACTTGACTGCTTGAACACAAAAGAATGTTGCAATAGGAACTGCAGCTGCAATAGCTGTAAAAAATTGTCCGTACGTGTTTTTTTTTACGAGCCCACAATGCAGCTGTACAGCTTTCTGACATTTGAAAAAAAGTATTTTTCAATTGTAAAAGAATCAGACCGTTAAGCCCGTTTAACCCGTTTACTCCATTCTGAGAGATTGGACAAAAATTATTTTTCCCCTGGGTTAACCTTAGGCTGGAATTAGATTGAATTGTGAAAATTGTGCTAGATATATAGCGAACAAGTCGCCAGAACGGCATGCATGCAGCCCTGCGGTTTTATTCCCGATTCACTTCTTAAAATTGATAATCGTAGGCTGACTCTACTCTTGTAACTTGAGCACAACATACATGATTCAATAACCTTAGATGTCAACTTTCACTGTTGTTGATCAAATCAGTTGAAGAAAATTCAAAGATTTTGTTCAAATTGTAAAGAGTGTCCCATAATTCACGCAAAATGTAATTTTGATAGAAAATACAGGGGGGTCATTCCGTAATTTTCAAAATGATAATCGTCAAAACGATTATCGTTAACGCTATAGTCAATGATTTGCTTCACGTAACTCGACCACTAAGGCCCCAGTTATAGCTATCATTGAAAACCATCATTGAAAATTTTAATGATTGGTTTTGAGGCACTTAAAAGGCAAAATTAGTTATTATTTTGATGCCAATATGTAGGTAGTGACTTAATTATTAATATTTGCCGAACAAAATTTTTATTTTGGACTAGCCGTCCACATAAAATGACTTTTATTATTTCAATGAATGAACTACCTTATCAATGATCATTGAAAAATTAAACGTCATTTTATGGGGAAGTGTGGACCCCATTCAATTTTTTTTTTCACAAAAATTATAATTTAAGCCATAAGCTTTATTTTTGCATCAAAATAATTACTGATTTCACTTTCTAAAGGTACCAAAATTAGTCATTAAAGTTTTCAATGATGGTTTTCAATGAAAGCTATAACTGGCACCTAAGGTCTCGTCTGTCGTTTTCAGTTTGAGATTGTTTGGTATATTTCACAAATTCTCAAACTGTAGTGAAAATGTTTTTTTTTCTATGGGGTTTGACAGAAAATTTGTAGTAAAAAAGCACACCTACAACTTTTTTGTGTTGTTTATTGCTTTGTGTTTTTTTTGGTGCGGCCGCCGGCGATTGGATTGAAAAGCCGTCTGGCAAGTTTATTATTTCGAGTGCCATCACAAAAGCTTCTTTTAATAGCCGAAAACGTTGAACAAAACTTTAATGGTTTGAATTATTATAACAATAATAAAAAGATTATTATTTGTTTGTTTAATTTTATTTAGAAACCAGTGCCATTAAAGACATTCTACAATAGTACATAAACATAAAAACATTGTGCTTACATATGGGTTGGAACAGATAAAGGATCTGATTTATCTCTTAATTGTCTTCGCAATCGTATTAATTGTAGTTTTTCTTAATTTTCATTTTCACTTCGCAAGACAAATAAATTGCGCTGAAGCATTTTTATTTGTATTTATCTACTAAATTGACAGTTTTCAATGCCAAACGATATCTATTTAGCTATCGTGTAAGCGATAGCGTTTGGATGATATCGCTTTGACGATTATCGTCTTACGTGAAGCGCGACTATCGCCGAAACGCTATCGTCTGACGATAATCGTTTTACGGAATGACACCCCATATTTTTAATAAGAAAGCTTAAATTTATTTATTGATTCTCATAGAGTATACAGATTGGACCACTGCTTTGCTAGCAAGAACGTATACTCTTTTATTGAAATTTTCTACGAGCGTTTCCCATAATTGTGGCTGAATTTCATTTCAATTTCCTCTTTCAAGGCGTTGATGGTCGTGGGCTTGTTAGCATAGACCTTTGACTTCAAAAAAAACCCAAAGAAAGAAGTCCAATGGCGTTAAATCGCAAGATCAGGATGGCCAATTCTGTCTTTTGTGAGAATTCGTTGTAGAGAGCTTCTCGAAATGCCCAATTCTTGACTACGGTGCCGAATTGATGATGACTTGTGACAGGACACCTAGAGTGTTTAAGATCACAAATTGATCCAGTCTCCTTTAATTTTTCAATTATTCTCTTCACAGTTCATGGTTTTCAATCACTATGACGGCCATATTTTGTACGAAAATTGCGCATTGTAGCAGCTGACAAACCTTCATTATTTTTAAAATATTGCTCGACACTGAAAATGCGTCGTTCTTTCGTATAGCACTCCATTTTACTAACCCCGAACTGTCAGCTGTCACATTGTTATCTTTTTTTCCGTTGGCAACACTGTAGTAGATATTAGGCTTTTCCAGAAACTATCTTTGTCTTTTCTCTTTCTAATTTTGACATAAAAATATGTAGGGAAAACAAACAACCGACCAATCACAATCACATGTTTTTGTTTTCCCTACATATTTGTCTGTCAAACTATTGATTTTTTTTGTTGCTTGTTTGGCACTTAAGTCTGGTGGAATTTCCAAATTATATGAAGCAAAATTCAAATTTTTCGTGATTTATGAGACAACCTTTGAAAGTTTTCAACTCAAATGAACTGTGTGCTGGCATGTTATTTGATAAACTGTCAAACCAAACCCATTTTTACTCGACGCCATGTTTTCAAGAGGGTTGATCTTAGTTCAACTTTACTTCAAACTTGATTCACCTGATTTGTTTGTATATTATTCAGCTTCTCCTTCATCCAAACTATCTCTTTTTTTATTTTTATTTCTCCGTCATCATCTAAACCACAGATGAGCCATATGAAGATGAGAATGTTTAGTATGTTTTACCCTCCAAACCCTATTTGTTTACATTTTTGTTTTTGTAATTTTATCCCGTGTCGATGAATAGATGTGAATTGCAACAAACAGGCGCGTGAAGATCCCTACTGTCTATGTGTGAGGTTTTTATACACACATTATCATTTTGTATCTGAAATCTGACAGTTCAAGCTTATAGGCAAATTAAAATGGCTGCCGGGGATTCTCATCTTCATGTGGGTAATCTGTGATCTAAACACTCTGCAATTATCATCATGTGAGTGTTTAGAGTTCTTTTTTCTTCTTAAACCGAGTTTTACCTGGGTTTTTCAGCATTACCCGCTAGACTGCGACTGCGACGAGGCGAAAAAAGGCATAAAACAACAGGAGAGAATTTCTGTTTTTTGCATACATACATATATTGTAAACTATTGTTTAAAACTAATAAAAATAAAAAAAAAATCAATCATAAAATAAGTTACATTCCATTCAACTGGCTCTTAATTAAAGTTACTACCTGTTTTTTTTTTCATTTAAAAAAACTTTCGCAATTTTAACTAGGTTCTATTAATTTATATGAACTCACTTAAACGAGTAGGTAGGTATATAAAGCTCTATTATTGATGATACTAACTTAACATAGACAAAAGTTAACATAAATAACAAATATGTTCCACCACAAAACTAAAAACACATAATATTGTATAATAGCAACAAAAACCAAAATTATCAAATAAAATAAACTTCGCACTCCGTACATACTATACGTGAAAGTGGTAAAATACAAAATTATAAAATTAAAATAAAATATATATTAACTGACCACAAACGCAGTTCGTTTGAATTAAATTCTGATATTTAAGCCACACTCACTCTTATTTTTGTGGCAACGTCAGAGTCAGAGCGTTTTGGGTAAATTTATGTAATTCGACTATATTTTCAAGCATCGGCCTCTTAAATGTACAACACTATAAACATGTAGTTACGCATATAAAAAAAACTGCATTCAAAACCGATAAATTAAATGAAAATAAAAAAGAAAATAAACACACCGGATATGCTGGCCGCATTACATTCCGCCATCATCATCATCATCATCAGAATAACGTCCGTCACAAGAACAAACAATTTGCAAAAAAAAAAAAAACACTGAATGGAAAACCAGACGCGTCCGGAAAAATGGCACTTTACCCGATAATTCAACCAAAGCAATTTGTGAAATGCGCATAACATTAACCAATAAACCACGAAATTTCGAATTGAATTTCTGCCACACGAGAACAAAACCCAGAACAAAAAAAATGAAGCGGACACACAGCTGGGAGAACCAGCAGAACCAGAATGCGTCCGGCGTCCTCTCTGTCCTGCCACCGGACAGGATGCGTCCGATTAACATTTTCCACGTTTTCAGCTTTCCAAATAATTCCCTCGTCAACCACGCATGCATCCTTCGGACCATAATCCCAGATATACTATACATCCCACCCATCAGATCCGCCCTTCTGATGCCATTTATATAGTTTGGATGCAGAAAGTTGAAGTGCGGTCCGGTTGATCTGATCCTCTACAATGACGCATATTGGATGCTTCCGTGGTGGAGGTGTTCGGTGTTGCCCTTAAACAGATGAATGGCGGTTGCATTTTGAAAATAACACGCGGCAGTATCCGGTGTGTGGATGTGCAGATATGGATATGGATAAGAACCGGGACGAGGACAGGGTTGTCCTCTCTGATGTGTTGTAATTATTTGCTAGAATTCGATTTACGGTATGTTGGATGTGGCATCGGGCAAACTGGCAAAAGATTCCGCCTTTTGTCTATGGAAAATTGTTTCGAACCGCTAGCGCGCTGCCGGCCGCAAAAAGCTTGTAATGGAGTTGAAAATTGCACACAAATTGCCGATAAGTGGCGGGTTCTACAAAATGGTTACACTTTGTTACAATGGCTTAGGCGATTCCAAATGTCAGAGGGCTCGCCGACTGTATAGGTATACTTTATACCTTATACACATACACACAAACAAAATGGTATTTTTGGTGATTGGAATTTTTCAAGTTGGAATTTTTCGACATCATTGCGCACCATATTATACAATTTGTTTGAATTTTAAGCTTAAAAAAAAAACACAAACCCGGTGAAGCGGAGGTTTAAAGGTATGGGGTATGACCGATGACGTATACGTAAAACTTAAACAGGTAAATTATTTTAGAAATCTCAACATTTTAGCAGTACGAAATTAATTCCTGAAAGTTTTTGCTTATGAGATAAAACAAGCTGAAAGACCGGAACGGACTTACCTGCCTGTTAAAATAAGACCGAAGGTGGTAAACCGATTCTAAAAATATGAAATTTTAGACATTGTAGCTTTTTTTAAATTATATTTTTTTGTGTGAAGTAGAAATTTGTACATAGCTCTAACGTTTTTTTTTATAAACAAATTAGCTCTAAAGTGAGGTGCAAAATCTAAAAATATGATACATTTTTTTCTCATTTTTTTTTTGGTTTATTTTAGCAATTCACTTCAGAGCTAACTTGAAAACTTAACTATCAAAAAAAGCTACAAGTTTGGACACCAAGAGAACTATTATTTTCTTCGGCTTACTTGAGATTTATCTTAGCGGAAACTTGAATACAAAATAAACTGTTTGAGCTAAAAAATTGAGGATTTGGAAAGCTCCAAATTGGGTACCAATCATACTTTAAAATTCAAATTTTAGCGGAAACTTTAATAACCAAGAAACCATACCAGTTACAAATTTTTGATTTGCGCAACAAATTAGCAGTGCAGTTTTTTTTACTGAGTTTTCGAGTTCAACTTGCGTTAATGCAATAAATTTGGTGTATATAAACTAAGAAAGTAGGTTGATCTCCTACTGAAAAATCGATCATTCCACTACCGAAAAGTTTTCTTACTCATATGCACCCAGTAACCATCACCTTTTGTTGAATGAACACACATATTTGACGTGTCGTCAAAAATGGCGCGAAATGCTATGGTCACCTAAAGCTACTGTCTATGTGTGAGGTTTTTATACACACATTCTCATTTTTTATCTGATATCTGACAGTTCAAGCTTGTAGGCAAATTAAAATGGCTGCCAGGGATTCTCATCTTCATGTATAGCTAATCTGTGATTTATACTATAAGATAAGGCGCAGTCTCGCACCGCTATAAAATAACATCAATTTACACTTGGGCATACTCTCAAGTACAGAGACTCTTTACAGAGCCACACCCAACGAATGTGAAATGCTCCACCTGTATTTATTTTTCCCTCCCATTAAATATTGAATGGCAGGGTTTTTTGACAAAATCATTTTCTAATTATCCTTTAGATTTAAGCAACCTTGGCAGTTTGATATACTTCCAAGAAATTGAGGTGTTACTGAGCGCACATTTTCTTCTTCTTCTTTTTATTATCCGTATTATTATTATTAATAAACGTCAAATTTTAGACCAGTTACACGATGAAGACGGTAACGTTTCGAAAATAGAAGAAAACATGACAACTTGTCAGCCGTGAAGGATTAACTAATGCCGAATTCCTTTCAACAAAAGAATCGATTCTGTTCAGATTTTTTTCTAAACAAAATCGATCCTTTTCTCTCAAAACAAATCTTGCGTTTTTAGCAGGATTTCACACTGATTTGTACACACACTATGAAGACTTGACATTTCTAATACGTCAAATTGAAAGTCGCGGAATTTTTGGAAGACGAGTTATTTATTTTATTGGTTGCAACGAATTTTACACAATTTAACAATATATTCAGTCAATATAGCTGTATATAAAAATAATTTATTGCGCTTTGTTCATTATCAAACAAAAATTTGACAAAGAAGTATACCTTTCGCTAGTGAAAGACGTGATAAAAACTTTCAGTGCAAGTAAAAACTTTTCAATAACAATTTTCTTTAAAACTTTATGTGCAAGTAGAAGTTCAAAAAAAATAAAATGCACCAACAAACTGCCCCGTATAAGAGCTGGCTAATACCTTTTGTTATTAAAATAGAATTATTATACGTAGTTATTAATTTAATTCTATTGGTAAAACATTTTTCTCAAAACAAAAACAAACAACCTTAATAGTTTTGTGAAAAATTTCTTGATGTTTTGCGTCAATTGCAGCTGTCAGTAACACAAACACAATCACAGAAAAAAAAAATCGATTCTTTTACGAAATACGAATTCCCTTCAATGGACAGAAAAAAATCGATTGTGTTTAGAAAAAATTCGATTCCGTTTAGAAAAAAATCGATTTCTTTGTTGAAAGGAATTCGCCATTAAAAAATATTCAATGTGGCATCAGAATTCATTGGGCATGTTCATTATCTCCTCAAAAAAAATTTCTCAGTTTGGCTGTCAAAAACCTGAGGAAAAAATTTTAGATTCGTTTGCTCACTTTATGACGGAGCGAAATCTCTGAGATTTCATTTTCTTGAACGCTCCTGTTGAGAGCACAACAAAACAGTCAAGATTATGACATTGACAGGAAAAAGAGTAGAAGATGTCAAAAAAAATGTCAGGGAGCTACAATTTAAAACAGTTTTTTTCGAATCTTGGTAGAAGGAAATCAAACTCTTTTGGGTTTTTCATCGTTGGCAGTCGTATTTATTAGATTTCCTTAGAACGCTCTTTAGCAATTGTCTAGCTATGGCTTCATATTCATAAATACATTCCAAAAGTGGCATATAAATGTTCACATATATTTCATCACAGACAGACTTGGAATTGGAATCTGAAATATTCAAATGAGTTTATGAATTTGAATGAACTTTTGGATACATTCAGTGAACATTTTATTCATTTCAATATATGTATATCTTTTCAATCCGTAATTAGAAACTTGCCTTACCGTGTTCATTGAACGTAGGTGCTCACTTTCGATTAATTTTGGACAACCAATTGCAGTGTCAAAGTTAGACAATTGATAGAAAATGATTTAGGAGTTAGACAGCTGTCTAAAGTTACCTTCTTTGGAATGAGTTTATAAATAAGATTGTATACATCAAAATTAAAGGTGGGGTCGTTTGGATCCGCACTTTTGAAGGTCAGTCGCGATACTAAAAAAAGTTGTTCTTGATAAATTCCTTACTTTTTTTGTATATACTCGTATATTATACTTTAAAATCAAAAGCTGCAATTATTCCCAAACTCATCCACCGATTTATATATCAACATCCCCTCTCTATACATCCAACAACCAAAACAATATGTATCATATATCATTATTTAATCGACAAAAAGCTTTGTTTCTAAGCGTATTGTTTCCATCGTCAAATCACATGTCGCTATATAGCCTCAACCTCAACTACTGAACCAGACGAAAAACGCATTGACATTATTTTACCTACCCATATCATTCGCCCTTCGTTTAGTGACGAATTAGCAAAGGGACAATGATGACGACCAACGACGACTATAGCGATACGAGGGTGCATATCTAAGCAGCTATAGCAACTCCGAATATATTTATAATATCTATGAGAATCCTCTATACCGTTTCATGATAGTCCTAAATCCCCTTTTTATATTTTCAACCCCAATAAAATTTGTTACGCTCTTTTAGGACCTGATTGTTCTTTCATTTGCGCAAATAGAAGTTTAACCTACGCCATATTGTTTAATCCAAAAGAATGTGGTATGAATTGTATATTTTCGAAAATAAGTCGGTCTTTAAAGTTAGTTTAGTTTTTATTTTTTTATTTTTGTGTTTGTTTTGTTGGTTCGTTTTAATAATATAATCAATGCTCAGCTCATGGCTTATGCGGGTAAGAAAGAATCAATAAAGAAAGCTCCAATAATAAAAATGGACCATTAGAGTCAGTTTTATTTGTAAACACACGTTAAATGTCCCCATTAAGTGTCACATAAAAAAAAATAAAATAGTTTACGTGTGTTGTCGCGTCGGTCGCATACTGTCACGCAGGACAAAAGCATTCCATTCGATAAAGATTTTCCAATAAAAAGTGTCGTCGTTCGAACGTATAGACCGTTAATATCTCACATTTGGCAGACAAACCTATATAAACGATGAATCTATGGGAGATATAAACCGCATGGCTAAGTAATAAAATTCGCAGGCTTGTGTTTATACTGACTTGAGAACAATTCACTACGTGTCATCATCTTGAAGCTATTCAAGGAGAAAGATTTCGTATATATACCTACGCGCTCATTAAATATAATGAGTCTGTAGACGGGTCCGGTCGCGGTCGCCCGGTGGACGTTAAAACATCAGTTTGACTTAGGATTGATGGACCTTTGAAATCGTTTAATGTATATTTATATAGCAGAGCTTATTGCAAGTTCTTTTAATAGGTACTATTTGAGTAAACTGTCCATTCAAGATTAACAATCAAACTGGTAGTTATAACTGAGCGTAATCTTTTTCTGGGAAGTGGGAAGCACAATGCAAAACAAAAAATAAGAAACGATTGAAAAACGAGGAATCTCAAACAAGTTGAAAGCGAGAAATTTTAAAACTCGTAAATTCTTCCATATTAACGTATTCAATAACATTCTTCATCATAAGATTATTAAGTATATACCTTACAGCAGCAGCGTATAGTTAGACGCACGAGGGCCTCGGTGCAGAAAAAAAGGGTATATTGGTATGGATTTTTTTTCAAAAACCGTCAAGATTGTTATAGATTTCATTAGAATGAAAAAAAATTGTCGTGAGAAACAACATTATGTACATGTGGTCGCTTGAAATATTTTTACAGAAAATGGTGAAAATTTGCACGAAATTTCCAGATACCAAACAGATTTAGATATATATTTATTATAAATATATTATAAATATATTATAAATATATATATATATATTTATTTTTGTTTAATTTTTCCAATCCTTTTTATTTATCAGTTTCATATCGGATAGTGCATTAACCTTCAATCACAATTGATTTTTTTAGTGATGGTTCGATTTCCGTCAAAAGTCTGACGAACAAATTTGAGTAAAGCTATGATTAGATAGTCAATGTAAATGGTTAACGCATTGACTCTCTGACGTCGCCAAAAAAGTCATCAACACAATGCCAATGGACCGTCAACGTTGACCATGTCAACGCATAACACATTGACGATCACACGAATGACGCTAGTCGGTCAATGCTAAATGTCACACGGAAGTGAACGCAGACTACGTTGACGTGGTAGAAAAGTATGCCATATGTCAACGTTGGGATTATGGTCAACGCTTTGCGTCAAGGCGTCCTAACATTTGCTCAGGGTGATTACACGTTCAACGAAAAAAGTCAATGCGTTGAAGGTAAAAACAATATCAACGTTAGGTGTCAACGCATCCGTCAACGCATGGACAGTATTTTACGTTAACTATCACACGACAAGACAACTTTGGGACGGAATTTGACGTCACACTTGTCTATGTAAGTTAAGTTTTAAATTTGATTTCGTAAAAGAATTATCAATTTGAACAACTGGAGCTGAACGCACTATTATTATCTGAACCAGTGAACGTACTCATTGTTTTTTTTTTTTCATGAAAGTGTGAAAACTCAAATCCAAATGCCAAATCTCAAATGTTAAAATATATTTGTTGTTTGCGATTTGACTTATAATTTGACACTTGAAATGGTTGTGCAAACTGTAAAAATTCTTACCCTACTATACTAATCCTACATAAATACTTTCAATAGGCGTTTTTCTTTTTTAGTTGAGGATATAGTTCCGAACATAGTCTGAGCATGTTCTGAGAGTGGTCTGAACGAAGCGTGTTCTCAGCACTCTGAATTATTTTTGAAACACACCTGAACACTTATGTCGTTATCCATTGGTTTCACTCGGGGATTCACTCATTCTGAAATCCAATGGAACAGTGCTAACTTATTCTACTCAACTTTGAAATTTTGTCATTGTATTCGTGAATCGTCGTGTCGGTGAAATGCCCTGCCAGTTTATTATTTTGTATTTGCCATGGAACTTTTAGGATTTGAAGCTTAGGAGAACAGATTTATAAAGTTGAGTATTTTAATGGTGAATGGTTATTAATAATTCAAACTACGGAAACCCTGTGAGAGCTTTAAAGAGGGGGACAGGTTTATGCAAGCCAATGTAACCAGACTGAGAGCCAAACGTCCTATCTTCCCTGCAATGAGAATTTTTGTTGAATAGAGAATAATGGCGTCGACATTTTGAGTGAGTATGTTCTGACGTTAGAGCTTAAATTTATTAGTGCTTCTTGAGCGAATTCTGATTTCAAATCGAGAAGCGAAATTATCTTCTCAGAAGCGTCGGTTGACTGTTATTTTTGCCAATGGAATGGTTTCAGAATGGAAACAATGGAAAACGACATAAGACGAACATGTTCATCTTAATAATGGTACTCTTTCACTCATCTGTCCCGCTCTATACCTCTTTTGGTCTCTTGAAATTTGCGGATGAAGGTACACACAAGTAAATCCATCCTAAGTGAAGCTCGTAAACATTGTAATCTCTTCGGACATATACATATAGTACTCTGCCACTCAGGGTTCAATAAAAAAAAATATAACAGATTTTAAACGAGTAGCTCAGAAATGTCGCTTGTCATTATTGACTATACTTGGCCGCAACCATAATCATATGGTTTATGCTGGATTTACACGACTGACAAATTGGCAGTATTCTGTCAAAAAACTGACAGAAGAATGGAAAAATTCATTCTTTCTGCAGTTTACTGCATTATATAGTTTTTGTCTGTCGCTTAGGATTTTGTGGCTCTGTCCCCTGTCACTTAATGCGTGGCTGAGCTTTTACAGTCATTTCTAAGCATTAAACAAAAAATTGGTTAAAATATCTCAAAACTTGCTCTGATTTTAGCCTTTAAAGGGCACATCCACAGCATTAATTAATCAACCGCATGAATTAAAAAAAAACCTATTTAAAGGCGTTAAACTTTTTATTCCAACATAACATTAGTCCTCACATCGTATATGGAACACCTGCAAATCTAAGACATGACAAGCAAAATCTCGATTACACTTGTGGCCTGGCCATTATGATATCGCCCATCACTGTGCGTCGTCGTAGGGTAAACCGTACACATCAGTGATATCCTTGTTATACTTTCACTCAGAACCACACATTAATTAGTTTCGCTATTCTCAATCAATCATTTAATTTTCAGCTCCATAAAGCCGATTGTATAAAACTGCGTGTCAGATTATTCCTGCTGCGGATATAGAAAACTGGTTCGTTGCCTTTTTGAAAAATCGAACCCTCTTTAAGTTATATGCGGAAATAATCGGTTAAACGAGCAACAAAAAAGGACTCACAAGTCACCGAATGGTTCGAATATCCCTCTGATGATGTTGACGATATAAGGGAAGCTGCATGAACAGTGAAAATAATTCAACCTTCACTTGCCCCTTGTCGACATAGCAATGAGGAACAGATCATATATAGTGTCCCTGATGAACGATGATGTTCAAAGGCCTTGATGGTTGTTTTTGTAAAGTTGTATAAAGCATCCTAGTCTATTTGTAGTACAGAGACTTTGAATGCGCTTCGGTGACAAAATGCAAATTTTTGTTTGATATTCCGAACCACACTGCTGTGTACTTTTTCTTGGTTGTATGTTTTTGTCCTTAAGTCAATAGGTCCAGAACATCTATTCGATATCTACGTTAACGTTACGTGCCTATATATGTAACTAACAGAATATTGACACCACAATCGAACCTACCGGCAACACAATCCTTTGATGTCACAATGCTCCTTTATACATAGATGAACACACCCAGAGGGGCATTCAAACAATAAATTCGCAAGAGTTCCATCTCCCATCATTTTCTCTGGGCCGATATCCTGCAAAATGTGAAAGGCTGAAAGGACATCGTTAAAACAAACAGACGGATGGCGATGATGGTATTGAATGTCATTGGGCTTGCAAAACAACAATGGATGCGGTTTTATGGGGAATGTGTGTGCGAAACACTAAAAAGATAAAAGATGATATGAGGTCCTGATGGCCCTGGTCCTGGTGGGAGTTGGGCGGACAAAATGTCAATTGATATCCAGGATGTGATAGTTTGTCGAATGGGGATTTTCATATGGAATTGAAGTTCATTACTTTGATTGAACACACATACCATAATATGTATATACACACATATAAATATTACATTGTATTGGAAATGCGGTTGTGTTTAAAAAACACAAATGGGGACGCCTTTAAGTTGATGATGAGCATGCTGAAGCTCATGATACCCAGAGATGGAGTGAACTTTGTTTTGAATTGCAAAAGAGATTATTATATTTCCATGGGTAAATTATGGGTATAGAGCAACGCGGCTGTTTGAAAATTCTAATTACTTTTAAATATTCTCATAGGTCTTCCTTTCCATAACAATATCCTAAAGGATGGTTTTAATTTTATCTCTCAAGTGCGGTACTGGTCGAGGTGACCACTTGGCAGTGATTTCAAATTTAGAATTTCAAGTATCAAAAAAAAAAAAAAATAATAATAAAACGCCAGCAATAAAAACGGAAACCACAGAAATTTTAATGAATCCTCGCAGAACCCTCAAACGTCAAGGAAATGAGAAAACCGTCGTCGCTCGTCCCGTTTGCGACCTATATGCTGCCACCGAAATTAAAAATATAGATAAAATAGGACAGTGGAAAATTATCATCTGCCAAGATAACAATGACAGTCTTGAATTACGTAGTCAAGAATACTTATTTGCCATTGCAGGCTGACACCACCGAACAGTGGATTCGGTCAAAATTACAAATGAGATTGCTTTTTCTTGAAGAGTTTAGGTGTCACCCTTCAAAGCAAATGAAACAAAAAACACAACTTTAATTAAAACAAAAGAATACTCACCCAAAGCAAGCGAAATATTTTATCCCGACATTAAGGAATGTAAATTTTATATGGGTAACCGGATGTTGGTCGAGATTTTTTTTATTTTGTTTAAGAAAGAAATGAAAAAAAAAAATTTACCGATGCATCGTCCGTCGTTTTCGACTACTTTTGATTTCTCTGTCGTGTCCTTTTTCAAATGGCATTAGGCATGTTCAGAGAAACATATGAGATCTCAGCCTTATCATAGTTACATGAACAAGATTCCTCAACTAAATTTCTCAGCTTTGCTGTCAAATACTGAGGAAAACAAATTTTGGACTCGCTAGCTTACTTTTTGACAGAGATTTTTTTTTTTATTTTTGTATGTAAATTACACAAACCAGTTGCTAGAAATTGACGCGATATACGCATGTAGTAAATTTTTTAACAAGAAGAAAGGACAAAGAATATGTCAAAACTTGTCACAACTGACAGAAATATTCATAAATTCTCAATCTGACAGATGGAAAGTGGCAAAAGAAAACAAAAGGCGTGTTTTTTTTTTTTTACAGTAGTGTTTGTGTTTTAGAAGGTGTTCACATTGGACACACTCCGCGCGACTCATATTGACATTTAATTGTTTTATCTCACTTCAACTCATGATGAGAAAGAGAGAGTCTAGTGAGGCAGGATTTTTTCAAAAAAAATAAAAATCCTACCTCACTTTCTTATATAGTTGTGTAGAGTGAGATAAAAGAAAAAGATGTCAAAATGAGTCGCGCGGAGTGAGTCCAATGTGAACACCGTCTAAAGTACAAAATGATTTCGTTTTATAGAAACATACCCCACACAATGACAGTACTTGCTTTCTGAAATATGTAGCTCAAAAATTTTCAATGCGTTGATTCCTTGACGTCACCATATATATTTTTTTCAACGTAGACTGTGTCAACATGTGTCGCCTTCGATTTTTTTGACGTCTCTGCGCTTTTCCTCACTCCCACTTCATAGTATGAGTAAGAGATGGAAGGGTAGGATTTTTTAAATTTTGACAACTTGTAATTCTGTCTGTGATTTATCTTTGCCACTTAAATCCTTTTTTTTTCAATTGGAAACATATATAAATTTACTTAATTAGATTTACATTTTCTAAGTGAAATTTTGCAAATTAATATTTCAACGGGCACAGCTTTGGTTTTGTTTAACCCTGAGGCCACACGGGCAAGTACTGTCAAGCAAGTTGAGTTTATATGCATTGCCTGTCAAATTCGTATCTGTTCTGTGTACTGGCTGTGATGTAGCCGGCACTCCACTTGCCAAGCTAGTTGCTTACAAGTGGGTCGTCCTATTTCTCTATTATAGTAAACAACTTTGGTTGATCTTTTAAATAAAATGGATTGCAAAAAATCGAAATTCATTTAGAATGAATATTCAAGAAAAATGCAAAAATTTAATAATTGAAATTATGGACAACGAAACAAAAGAGGGAACAACATATACTTTAACCATTGATGTACCAAAAAAAAAACTTCAATTTTTTGTAGCGAAATATTCTACAGACATCAAAATACAGTTTGTTGTCAAGCACAAAACTTTCAAATTCCATTGAAGGATGTCTAGAATGTCCATGGATTACAAAACCTCTACAAATCCGAAAAAATTGAAACTTTATTTTTTGAAAAGAGCAATTTTAGAGCTTTTTGGTGATTTGTAACGAAATATTAGCAAACTTCAAATATTCTGTCAACGAATGTCAAGTTTAGTATGAAAGTGAAATTTAACATTTTAAAAATGCAATCAAATTCCAAACTAAATTTATAAATTAACTTATTTTTTGCACAAAATCTAATTCAGAAATTTTAATAAATGGAACGATGATTGCTGACTAAAGTTAAAAAATGAACGCACTACTTGCTTCTCTACTGGCTGCTCAACTGGCTTTAGCTTCGAAAAAGGCAAGCCAGAGCAAGTTGCTTGGGTAAAAGACTGCTGAGTGTCAATGTGAATCGGGTGTGTTCACATTAATTTGTGTCTGAACAATTATACGAGTTGGATTCATGGCAAAAAAAAAATCGGAGGAGACAATCCAATGTGAACACCGTCTATTTAAGGGAGGCTGAATTAAAAATCCTCTAAAAGGGTGACATTTGGATGTAAATATTTTATAAATGTCAAAATTTAATTTGTTGACCGTCAAATTACATTTTGGAATGATTATAATGTCAATGGATTGAAAAAGCTCGAAAAAGTATGAAATTTTTGAGATTTTAAATTTGTTGCTGCAGAAAAAAACGATTTTATTGCTTTAAGTTGTTTTTTTCGTTTGACAACACGACTTGACAACTTTGAGGCAGAATTTGAAGCGTTGGCTATTTGGGTTCATCGTCTATTCTTAGCTTAAAGCCCGAACCACACTTCTATCTTGTTTATAGATAAAGATGCTTCCAAAAAGTTTTAATAATATAGCATTTATCAAAATTTTCAAAATACCTATCATATTTCGAATTTTAAAAAAATTCTGAATAATTTTCTGACAAATCGGTATTTCAAAATGTTAATGTTTATTTTTAGAAATTTAATTTTGCCCTTTAAATGGAATGTGAAAACCCCGAAGTTTTCTATGGATTTTCCAGTCTTACAAGAACTGCGACTTATAAGTATCTAAGGCATTATTCTGTTTACCGATAGCATTAAAATTTTCTTTGCCATTTATTATGTCTTATTGTCAATTTTAAAAAAACCATCCCAAACACCAATCCCCGACCTTAATTGTTTCTTTAATGAATTTCTAATATCATACAACCCTATAGAACCACAGTCGTTCAAGCGCCAGCCAAAAATCGTCTCTGCAAAAGAAAAATAACGCTGCAAGACCATAAACTAAAGTCACGTGGCATAAGACTGTCAACAAACAATTGAGTTATTTATATACGAACTTAAAGTAAATATCACCAACAACTTTTCTCTGCCTTTATATGCGTATGCTGTGGCCCAAGGACACATTATGCTACATACCAATAAAACCGACTATTCTCGCAGCCGTCCACCCTCGACATAATATTTTTTCGTCAATTTTCACACACTGATCAATACGGACGGCAATGGAGTCGAGAGACCCAGATAGAGAGAGAGAGAGAGAGAGAGAGAGAGAACGAAAAAATCTTGCGAGATGACAATAATGTGTCATCCATCATTGGTGTATATACGAAGCTGATGGTGCTTTGTTCCGGGAACAAATAAACGGAAACAGGAGATAACCCATGCCAACCTGCTGCTGCTACTTCTGCTTTCTATATATGCATTGAAAAAGGATTTTCTATGCTTTTGAAGATTTCACCAGGTCCTGCAGTGAGGGAATTCTTGTCCCATCACATCCTTAGGCCGTAGAGTATACCTATAGTGTTGTCGAACAATGGCATGTATGATGTATCCGACCATTGGTTATTTGTTTTTCAGGGCTATCATCGGTAGAATTTTAATACCCAGCATGCCCTCAGGGGGCCTCATCCGAATGACAATCTCTATATAACAGTTCCATCTTCTAAAGAAGAAGAAATATTTTCATTTTATATGCGTGAATCGTACAATTGCCGACACGTGCCAGTGGGATACGCTAGGATTACCCATCAACGTTATGAACCTATGGTTGCTTGGAAATCATTTAGCGGTAGTCAGGGATTAGCCGCTATTTAATATGATATTAAATCGAGGTCCTTTTTAAAATTATTATTCATTGGCCCCCGAGGCAGGGTTGAAGATACATATATGAATGTGTTATTAAATGATGGCAGGAGGCGTGAGAAAATCATATAAAGTTGTCAAAAAATATCCTATGGATATCCTTTAACATTCTCATAATATGAATAAGAGGTTTTGAAATATGTATGAATTGTTGGAATTTATGAATAAATTTTGAAGACCTTATATGAAGCTCTCATGAATTCAAATTGATATAGAATGAATGGAAGAAAAGGTCTATTTTTCATCATATACCTATATTATTCTTGACTGAGTTTAAGCTAAATCAAAAGACCTGCGCAATAAAAATTAAATCCTTTTGAAGTCGTTGAGATGTTATTACATTTATTATTACTGTGTGCCGTTCTGAGAAGAAGTTTTCTGAGTGATTTCAACAGAATTTATAACAACGATTAATGAAAAAAAATAAATAATATCACCTACCTCAGTCTTAGGGAGCTTTCTATCGTCTATTCTCAAGCTCGCTGCTTCCAGTCACCCATACACCAAGCGGTGTGGTATCCGCGATAATGCTTGGTCTTCAAACCGAAAGTTCGGTCTTCCTTGTGATTTTTCAACAGGGGCTGGGATTCGAAGATACTCTGGACTGAAGAACAATAGTTGTCCTTGTCTGTTCGCTTGATGTGGCCAAGCAATAGAGTTCGAGGTTGTATATTGTTCTCTTTCCCCTTTCCTCGCGCAGAGGTACACGACCAAACAAAACCACAATGGAAAAAAGGCTGTTCAATTTAGTAGTTCACGAAGGCTACATTTTCGTCATTCACTTGACTGCTGTTGAATAAAATAAAACAATATCTCGATTAAAAGTAACAAATATGACTGGACCAAGAACTCTTCCTTGTGGAACCCCAGCATTCCACTATATACGTATGTTCCGTACCTTGTTAAACTATTTTTTTTAATTTTAATTGATTCGACTGAAGACAATAATAAGGCGTATTTCTTACAAAAACAGGCGCTTTAAAATAACTTAAATAACGGTAGGCAGGGTAATTTGCGATACATTTCACATTACCAGTGTTACAGTTACAGCTTTTTAAACATCCTTATATAGATATATACATATCTTCAATTTAAAAAGGAAGCTTTTGGCAAATGAGGTAAACATTTTAAGGAAAACTGCTCTTGCGGCTTTTACGTGTTCCGTTGTAGATACACCGCACCAGCAAACTTTAGAAAACCATAAGAAATTGCTAAAGTAAACACGTGAGAGAGTATGTAAACAAAATGAAAAGTCATAAAACTTGTTGTCTGCTTGATAAACCAAAAGAGGAACAAAAACGTGAACCTTAACACACACATACGCACAAACGTACAAAAGTACAAAACAAAGTCCACACATATAAGAGGCAGAGGCTGAAGATTTTCCATTTTCTTGTAACCTTTAATCTTTAGCTATAAATATACATATGTATGTAGGTATTGTTCTTTTGTGTATAAATTGTCTTGTGGTAAGGAAACTTTTCTTAACTTCACATCCTCCTTGTCTCGTTTTTACTTTTGTGTTGATATTGTTGTTGTTATGATGAGCAAACACATGTTCATAAGTGTAAAGAATAGAAAGTTCAAAAAGAAAGGATATCCTTGAGTGTTAAAAGTTCTTTTTGCATACATATATGTATATCTACGCATGCTTCAACAAAAAAAAAAAAAAAAAAAAAAAAAGGAAATCTTCATTTTTGGGTACAAGTTCCGATTTGTTGAAAATCCCAAAAAAACATGCAAATGTTTGAAGTTCACTTGAATTTCTTTCGGAAAAATCAAGAATTTATTTGAAGATGTAGATTTTGATATATACATAGGTACCTTCCTACTTATGTACATGTATAGTACATGTATATGTATAGAAAAAGAAATTTGATGTTCTTTAAAGTTAAAATACATTTTAAGACGATTTGCGTACATGGTTCTTTTAGTTTTAGCCAATAAGCTTCTATAGGGATGAAATGTCGAACCAAGAAAATAAAACCCTTGGAAGAAAATTTTCAAATGTATATATGAACATATATCTTCCTACGCACTTTCGTATAGTCTATCAAAACGATTTGATTTTTTGTCTGAAGAAAAACGAAAAGAATGGAAATGCATTGTTTTTGTTTTTGTTTAAATGGACTCTAGTGAATTATATTCAATTGAAAGTTTTTAAAAATATAATTTTGAAAGACTGAATAGTAAAAAAAATCGGGTATGCCATCTGTTGGTTTCTTTTTGAATCATATTATGTTGACACTTTATTCTTTAGTTCTGAATTTTCTTTCAAATTTGTATGTGAATATACTTATGTAGGTATCCAATATATATGTACGCTGACAATCAGTTCAGTATTTGAAGTTGTTCATTATCTATTCTGTATTTCATATAAATTCTGGTGAACAATAACGTAAACTTGAACAACAAAATTCAATTAGAAAAATGATAATGCAAAGCTGATGCCATAACCCACTGAACGAATAAACAACACAATGGACCTCTGCCACAAAATGTCAGAAGTGTCAGTAGGTGTGTTTTATTGGTCATTTATAACTAGCGCAGCATTCCAAGTACCAATAAAACGCCATATCCACTTTTATGTACACTCTTTATTTTTGTGGCTGTGTTTGCAACGTATTCTTGTTTCTTTGTTTCCACAGTACATAACTTTATGTCATGATTATCAACAAGTCGTGAAATTTGTCGTGGCTATGATGTTTCAGCAATCCTACGTTGCAGTTAATTGCTTGACAGATATGGAACGAACCATATTTTGACGTATATAGAATATTTTATCCAAAACGTCAACGAGATACTATAAAATCAGTTTTATCTCGACTAAAATAATTTTCGGATTTTCATTCAGGCATGTCAATAACGTGTGAAGACGCGCTTCAGTATTTTTAAAAAACAAATATCTTAGAGCACATCCCTTTTTAAGTGAAAAACAATCTATATTACCGACATTTAAGGTTCAAGTCTTTAATATTTTTGAACTGCACAACACTCTTTGCCCACTTTTATATTCACTAATGTGCTGGCTTATTTATTGGCACTATTCGTTTTTGTTATTGTATATCGAGGGAAATTTTACTGCGCTAGCTATAAAATTACCAATAAAACACGACTAGTGTAAAATTTGTAAAAAAAAAAATAACAATCTGACAGCATTCCCTGGTTGGAAAACAAAACCAAATGTCAAAGGTACGAAGCCGAGCCAAAAAAGTCGTGTGTTTAATAATAGTGATTAATATGTACTAAAGTTAGTTTTTTTTTGTCAAACACTTGAAAAATGTTCTGTAGTGTAACAAAACCATTCATTCATTTCATTAACGTAAAACTTCATTTACGTAAAACTTCATTAACGTAAAACCATTTCATATTTTTCAAATATAAACAAAGCCACATGTCATATAGTAATTTCATTGACATTCGAAACCAAAAAGTTTAAATCATTTTTACTGTCTGTTTTTGTCAACCGAAAACTGAGTGTTGTGCTGTTGGAATTGCCACCACTTAGGTGACTATGCACATGAAGAGGCATAGAAATATTTTGTTACACTTAACACCAGATAATTGTATTGAATCATAATAAGACTGTCCCAACATTTTGTAAATATTAGAACGCTGATGCAGCACAAAACTAATTGCAACATAGTTGCTAAACATAAGTGGGGATAACCCAACGATTCTTAAGTAATATAAATAACTGTAAAAATTGGCAAAATAAATCAATCAGTCTTGAAGCTATCAACCTTTATTTTTATTTAAATTGCGGCTCCTTAGCCACACTATTCAGCGAGCTGCGCTTTTACTAGCAATCCTATGGAAACATAACAGCTCACTTAAATGTTTAGACACTAATCAATAGGTAATTCAATCGCAAATTTATGTTTTCACTTCCAAATACAAAAAATACAAAAAATAATCAAATGTCCAAATTTTTAACACTGCCAAGCCAAGAGCATGTAAATATTTTCCAACCAGGGACTATTTTGTTTTTGTTTTAAGATGTCAAATTAGAAAGAGAAAAGACAAAGACAAATCTTTGAAGAGCTCTATAGTACAAAATTTATTTTTTCCTGAATGCACTCTATCGGTGTTGTCATCTGTCAATTGTCATATGTAAATCACAGATTAGCCACATGAAGATGAGATACTTTCGTACGTTTCACCCTCCAAAACCCATTTGTTTACATTGTTGTATTTGTAATGTCATACCGCGTCGATGAATAGATGTGAATTGCAACAACAATTTAACCAGGTGTGTGAAGATCCCTACTGTATATGTGTGAGGTTTTTATACACACATTCTCATTTTTTATCTGATATCTGACAGTTCAAGCTTGTAGGCAAATTAAAATGGCTGCCGGGGATTCTCATCTTTATGTGGCTAATCTGTGGTGTAAATCAAAGCAATTGGAACACAAATCACCCACATGAAGATGAGAATCCCCGGCAGCCATTTTAATTTTCCTACAAGCTTGAACTTTCGGATCGCAGATACAAGATGAGAATGTGTGTATAAAAACCTCACACATACACAGTGGGGATCTTCACAAACCTGTGCCTAAACGTTCTGTAACTCTCGCATCAATAAAATCAGTCGAGAAACGATGAAAATTGAAACAAATCATATGAGTTTTGTTCCATTTTTCATCGTTTCTCGACCAATTTTACTCATGCGAGAGTTACAGAACGTAGGCACTGGTTAAATTGTTGTTGCAATTCACATCTATTCATCCACGTGGATGATGCCTTAAGCACAGAGACGTCAAAAATCCGTCAAATGTGAATATTGTCAAAACATATCGTTGAACTGTCATGTATTGAAAATTGAAATCGGTGAATTTTAATTGAAATTAAAAAGGAATAATTTATTAAAAAAAATTAGTTAACCCAAGAAGAAATGCGTATTTAATGACTGCTTACAAAGACAGTTCAAATTAAATTAAATTTTTTAAATTAAATTATTTCTTAGTTTAATTTATTTAAAAACTTTCTTTAAATTGTTAAAATCGATAAACTTTGTATATTTGTATTTTTAAATACTAAAATCTTTTTCAAAACGGTCTAATCTTATGCTAATTTTTGTGTGTGATCTACTGCTGAATTTTTATTCGAGCGGGTAACGCTGGTTACATACATATGTACCAATATAAATCTTAAAGTCTGAGGCATTTTCCAAGTACAAAAATAATTTCCAAAGAATTTGTGTAGGTATCTACCAAATTTGATATCTTTTTTTTTTGATACAGAAAGACGAAACCAAGCAGACCGCTTTTCGGTAGGTAGGTATCAAACGCTTTGATACCTTCCATCGCAGTTGACATTTTTTGTCTTTTTAATTCAAATTACAAAGTTAAAAATAAAACGAAGGAAAACAAAAAAAAAAAAACTCCTTAAGTTCTTATGTCAAGTCGATGATTTCTGATTTGCTTAACAAAAAATACTTTCTAATCAATAAACAATATAATATATGGGTGTAAAGTTGCCTTTTGGTATTCAAAACCTTACATTGGATGACAAAAGAATACCAAACATACCAGGCTGCCGCGTCACAGTATCAGCAAGACACAGCCTCTGCAGTATTTGAAGACAACACCCCTTGAATCTTATGGCAACACAACAACAAAAAAAGAAGCTCATCTATCAACCTCTACCACGACTACGACTACGATTACGACAGACAGAACGAAGCAATAAAGAACGTAAAAAGGAGACAAGAGTGTTTTCATATTATTTTTTTTTGTTCAAAGAAAAATGTCCTAGAAGAAGGCAATTTTTCTTCGTCCTTTTGATGAGAGCAGACAATGATTAATGCCGGTTTTCTAAAAATTTGTGTGGTTATATTTAAAACAATACAAAAATAAAACCAATCCTCACGTGCTAATTGCCCACATTAGTCGCATACAAACATATTATACCCACACCCTCTATTTCCGCAGAAACTCATTTTAAAAGTCCTTTCCCATTAGGCCTCATAGAATTAACCCCGCTTAGGTGCAGATAAGTCCATTTGTAAACAATTTAAACAATTCCTGTTGTATAATATTGTTGTACCTTGCTCTTGTGTGCCATCTATACTCACATCCCGATATTATCCTGATGGCAATTATACGCGCCGCTATTCATTGTTATTCTATTACCGGGTTTGGGTATAAATGTTATGTAATCCTGCCACGGACATATTTTTGTTTAAATGAATTAAATTTTACAAAAATCATCCCCTCAAAATGTTTATACCATGGAAGGAGTATAGAAGCAAAAAAACAAGGAATATAAAAATAAAAGAGAAAAGAATTTAAATAAATAAAATATTTCAATTCTCATTGTTGGAATTGTTTTGCCCTGTACAATACGACATACTGTAGTACGTTACGTATACGTATACATTGGTTACGCAGGACGAAACCAAAACCGATAACCATAAGAACCAACGCAACGTGGCAAAAAAAAAAAATAGGCACAGCATCAAGTAGGAAATACAATACACAATTTAGGTGGTGGAAAGGAAGAGTTTTGATCCTCATCCTCTCCACCCTTCAGGAAATAAATCTGGCACAAGAACGCACCTGTTTCAGTTCTCAGATTAAATATGCACTATTTAAGAGTCATGTCGATATGCGGATAAAACGATTTTGCAGACTAAAGATTTGTTTGTTTAAAAGTAAGTATTTTTTGCAAGCCTGAAAAAAAATTTACTTGACGAGAGGTTAACAGCGAATAAGAGAACTCATCACGCTGACGTCACATTTTCTCATTTGATTTGTGAATCAGGCTTGAAGTTGAAGAAGTGCGAAGCGGCATTACGTTTTCTAAAGGGTGTTTTTTTTTTAGATGTGTGGTTATCAATCTGGCAATACTTTTTTCGGAGTTGGTATTTTTGACAGCTGTCACTTGATTTATGCTCAGTTTGGTTTGCCATTTCATAATTAATAGACTTACTCCAGAACAACGTTTGCAATTCGTGCAAATTTTTTACCAAAATAATGGTTCGGTTGGCGCGACGCATCGCGCGCTGCGTCCTAAATTCGGTCGACATAATCGCAAAATCGCATAAATTCGAGCTTAATTCACATCCTCAGAGACGCGCGCCGTACAGAGCGCACCGAAGACGCTATTGCTGATGCTGTGGAGAAGAGTATCGAAGAAGACCCGAATGAGTCCATCTGCCATCGCGCGCAACAATTGGAGCTGTAGAAAATCGGGCCTCTTGTGGCCTCTTGCCACTTGCCCGAAATCATTTTTAAAACATAATGGCAAACCCATATATTTATGATAAAGCTAAATTCTTGGCCATTACATTAAATTATATGCGTTTTATTTCTTCTTCAAAACCACACGTCTAAAAAAAACACCCTTTAGATGAGTTGTCTTGTCAGTTTTCTTGACAGCAAGGGTGTCGTCCTTGAAGACGAGCTATAAACCAATAAATTTAAAACCTTTTTGGGAAATTGTAGACATTTCTTGGAACTTTCTACTTTTGTTCTCAAATGAAAATTCTTTCACTTGACAATACCTTATCACACTGGAAATACGTATTTTTTTCCCAGATTTACATATGTATATAAATGTCTGAAGCATTTTATGTAAAACTTTCTGTTTGCGTATAAATATTCGCCCCCGAATTCCGTCAAACACAAAACTCCAATTACAACTTAATTTAATATATAAGATCCACGCAACAAAAAAAAAAACACCCGCAATTACTCAACGAAAAGAGGACAATTTCTAAAATTCCAAACTTTTTGTTAAACAATTTTTGAGCTTATTTAACAAAAATTTTGTGTCTGCGGTCTATTGCTTGTGTTTATTTAATAGCCTTACATGGAGATACGACACAACGTATCTACCTATCACATCAAAGACCAAATGAAGCAAACACAGAATAAGCACAAACTGTCACCGCATATAGGAGGTCCAGCGGAACACCGCACAAAAAATAGCACCCTGATGGAAAAAGATCCTTTAGCAAAAGCTAGTGCTAAATTAAACACTCAAAGAGAATGTTCTCTGTATCCTTTGTGGTTTGGCAATGAATGTTTGTCGAAACTCCCCCCCTCCGCATAGAGTGTCACTGGCAAAAAAGGTAGGTACCCTATCCACTAATAACATTATTTTTCGAAAAAGTATTTTACTCTTTCAAACCCCTAACATACCCCGTTCTTTGAGCAAGGCGAGGCAGTTACCTCTACCGAATGGGGCATGAGATCTGCCAACTGATGGAAATAAGTATTTGGTTTTGTTAAATACTTTTCCTACGAAATTGTTTTCTTAGCACCGACACTATGATGGTGAAATTAGGTGTGGTTGTTGGCTGTTGGCTTTTGGGGTAAAATTATCGGTACAGAGTTTAATGTTTTCCTTTTGGTTTCATTGGACTCTGGTCGAACGAAAATAAACAACTTGGGAGTTATTTTGTTGGCATTAAGATGTCCATTGTTGCGGAGAACAGATAAACGTGTGGCATTGGAAAGTTGCCAGTTCTTAAAGCTCTTGACATCCTTAAAGTTGTTTTCATTCGCACAGCGATACTAAATATATGGAGGAGTTTTTGATAATTTCGATGGTAATCTCTTTCCAGCTGAAATCTTTCACCTTTACCAATCAAACTATATATAAGCTTGGCAATTTGTTAATCTATTCAACGCGTGGCGCAAATATTTATCTGAACGTCAAAGTGGATGCGTCAGCTTATTGTTCATAAGAGAGAGTTGCACTCACACTTTTTGCTCGATTGTCACGTGACCGTTTGTTTGACTAGCACCAGCACACGCCTACGACCCTTTTTATGTTTAATTTACCAGAAAATAGCCGCGAGACTGTCAACAGTAAACATTGAATATCACAACGATTAGAATCTCGGTACGAGAAATAGATACAAGTTAAAAAAAAAAAATAGAGAGGGTGGAATAGTTGAAAAATGTTCTATACTATACGTATAGTGGGAGTATAGTGAGAGTTAGGGTAGTATACGTAAGTATATCAAATCAAAGAGACATCAGCGTCAAAATCAATTTGAGGCTTCAAGCTACATTTGTTGCTAACTGAAGCTAGATATAAGCAAAGCATGTGCGAGAGGAATTTCGAGATTTATTAAAATGAGAGCATTTTATAACCGTGTAGGTATCTTATGTCCATATTTACAGGGTGTTTTTGTAATGAATCTTCACCGTGTTCTTAGAAAAAAATCGTTTGGGAGGGAGGGTCTTTTTCCCATTTATCCGAGAGGGGTAATTTTCAGAAACATCGACTTAAAATTAATAGAAAAAATTTTTTTTTTTTAAATGGCAACGTTTTCATAATAACACGCAATAGCCTTTTTAAAGACAGACATTTATTCTTTAATTTTTTTTTCAATTACGTTGTTTTAAAAAAATGTATCACAAATGGTGGTTTTAATGTACATAGGTTCTTGTTACCCCAAAAGAATAATTTTCAAAGAAAAAATAGTTTATATAATTTTCAATTTTCTCAATTACCAGAAGATGTAACACCGTCTGGTTTTTAGCGTTCGACTAACGACTAAAAATTCACTAAAATATTTAATATTAAATAAAATTTAGTAGGTAGGTATCTACCTTTTTAGTTTTTGAGAAAAATCGATATATAATTTTTTTTCAAATATTTTTTTTCCTAATTTTGAGTTTGAAAATATTTTTTTTTTCAAAAACTGTTCATTGAAACAACTTTAGTCAAAAATTAAATAAAAAATTAATTTCTGGCTTTAAAAAAAAAGGTATTGCATGATATTGTGAAGGTTGCCATTTTTTTCAAATATTCTTCTATTAATTTTATATCACTGTTTTAGAAAATTGCCTCTTCCACATAAACGGGGTAAAATAGATCCTCCCTTCGAAGTGATTTTTTTTTTTGTAGACTATTATGTCCATAAGAATCATAACCAACAATTTTGTTTATTAACAACACCCTGTATACCAACAGACAAGCTGTAACCTGTAATTGCTTGTGAATAAGCAGCTTGAATCTAAAATTATGTTTAAAAATTACCGAAAGTGTTTTAGAAAATGTTCCTAAAGTAACAAAATATTATTTAATTTACACAAAAGACACATTTTAAAAATTGTTGGTGCGGTTTTCTTAAAAAAAAATTTATACATAAATTCTTGAACATTAAAAAAAAATTGGGATACCATTTTTAAGTATTCACTAATACCAGTTTTTAAAATTATTGTTTAAGTTTTTTTTTTAAATCCGAAAATAATTTTTTTTTGAAAAATTTTGTACGCAATATTCAATTTGAAATTTTAATAGAAATCGGCAAGCCATAAACGAGAAAATCGGAAATAAAAAAAATGGTTGTATGACAGGTATACCGTTAATAACAGTTATGAGTAATTTCTTTCACCAAAATGCATACTAGGTATACTTACAAAAGTACTCAGCCATGGTTTGTAATTCACTTCAATCCAAGTAGATTTACTTCTATTATACTTCTATCTACTTCCCTACTTCGCTTTTTCAAAATCTACCTACTTCTATTTGTTTCAATTGAAAAAATCCTCAATCATAGTTTTAGTAAGAGACAGCACTGTTGTTTCCAATAAACTCAAAATGTCAAAATCAAGATTCACATTTGAAGACGATAAAGTTAATTGAATATTGTTTTTAAACTCAAAACAACTTCAAGAAGGGGATTTAACTTCAATTTTAATACTGATCAAAGGCATTTCCTTTTTACAAAAGCTTCATTGCTATCTTAAATGATGAATAGAGGTCATTTCGGATTCACGATACAAGGAAAATAGATCAAAGTGATTTACCTAAATTTTGGTACACTCTTTAATGAAAACAACAAAAATAATTGGTAATATGAAAGAACTAGTGTTCAAAAATTTGTCAGATTATATGTTGAGCAGCGCCGCGGCTAAGAGAAATTTTCCGGAAATAAATTTAATACAAATTTAATAGAAATCGTTTAAATGTAAAAACTGAAGTTTTTTCTTAAATTTCTAAATCTACTTTATCTACCTATTTCAATTTGCCTCAAATTATTTTTAAATCTTCTGCCTTTCGACTCGAGTGCAAATATTAACCGATACTCGTTTTTGAAATTCTAAAGAGAAGTTTTAATTTTATTTTTATCGTATAATTTTATTTTTATACCTATACGCATTATAGAACAATCATTTTCTTCCCCCAGATATAGCAGAATAAAAATGTTCACGTGAACGTTTAGCAGAATAGGCACGATTATTTAGAAGCATACATATAAAACAAGCAGCTTTATAAAAAATTGACAAATTTGACAATTATTTTGAATTTAAAAAAAAAGGTGGCAATTCTGGATTTTCGGAAACTCTGCCAGATCATAATACTCTACTTTCATTGTCCGGGAGGAATAAAGTATACACGAAGTTTTTGACTTGTAGCTGTCGCGTTACTCAAATAATATGATGCCATTTCATTTATGCAACTACTACGAGTGTAAAAAACATTAAGCTCTTCCGGGAAACACCGCTAAAATGCATGCATGTTAGAATACATACATAAATCAAAAGATATCCAAAAGCCAACGTTGTACAAGAGTGTCAATTTTGGGAACTTGTTTGTAGTTGAAAAAATCTTGATGGCAACCTAGCACCCTCGGAAATACTACCAGACTTTATTTTCATACCTATAGTACGCTGCCGATGCGAAAGGAAAAACTCCATACAAAAATGACGCAACTAAAAATCATAAACGAAAAATTTTATTTCGTTTTGCCGTTAGTACGCTGTTCGACGAATGAAATTGATAATTGTAGTAGATTATTTTTTATTAAATTTTTAACGTTCTTTTAGTCCGAATGGGTATAACACATCAATTATACATCATCGACCCGTAAATTTGGTCATTTCGCTGAATTGCACTTATTCAACTCAGTGTTGCCAGACGAAAAAAAAATGTTCCCCCAGAAAAATTTAGAAATCTTCCAGATTACCACATTTTATCAACAAAAACCCCTAAATTTTTTTTCAACTTTATATCTTTATTCACAGCTCTTAAATTTGTTTTTATTTTAAATTTAATTAATTCACACAGCTACAAAAAAAAAAACATTTGTAAAAAAGGTACTAAGTAATAAAAGAAAATTTGCTTAGGGTTTTCTTCACAATTTCTGAGTAAAGTTCTGATTATTTACTCGACATTCAAATTATCCGCAAATTAAATCCTTTTAGTAAAAAAAACTTAACGTTTCACATATTTTTCGAAATAATAAATGTATGTAAGTTTTGACTGATGAAAACTGGAAAAAAAATAATGAATAATATTTAAAATGCCAAGTACATAAATTTGCTAATCCTAATCGACACTTAATCGGGCCATTAAAATACTTTGAACGTTAATTAAAAGCTATACTGTTTAGATATTGTGAAACATAAGGGAGGTTAATAATTGATTAAAAAGTTCCAAAGTGCTTATTTAGAACTTTAATCCAGTCCAGGTCCAGTTTTTCAGTGCGCGATTAAAGTTTAACCCGAGTTAAATAATCATATTTGGTGGGTTAAATCAGGATTAACTGAACAGGTGCTTTTGATGTTTTATGCAAAGAGATTGTTTAGTCATTTCGCGTACACTCGCACTGAAAAATAGATTCCTCAGTTCACTGTGGATTAATTTAGTTCTAGAGTTAGCTCACTCTGGTTTAACTCACCAGAAATAAATATGAACATAAAAATATAAAGGAATTAAAATTTTTTTTTGCACTTCTTTAAGAAAGTTCTAATACTTTATCGTCATCTTCGTTTTGGCTGTCGCGTTGGTTTGATACATTTTCTCACTTGTGAAAGTTTTCAGCTTTTTAAAATTCTGATACTGTCAGCTGTTTAAATACCTATACGATTTTTCAACCTTTTAGCTCTGAATTAATCCCCCCAGATTTCCTCCAACATCTCGTCCCCCCAGATAACCCCCGAACGACAAAAAAAGCCCCTAAATCTAGGGGGAAAACCTCTAAACTGGCAACCCTGATTCAACTTCATATTAACTGAATTTGTTTCAGCAAGGTTTGGAAAACTTGTCTAAAAAAGTATATCTAATTTTTTTTTTCATTGGCCGCCATGCTGTGTTATTCTTTGGTCCCCGTGTAGCCGTATACAATATTATATGTCCATACCCTTCCCTTATGCACATCCCCCTGCTGTTAAACAAACTAAAAGCGAATAACCTTTGATGTCACTATGTCGAGTCTTCGTCGACGGGGCGGCGGCGGCGTACCATCCTTCTTAACCTATCCAAATCCCATGGAACATCTTGAAACTTAAATGGAAACATATTGAGGGCATGTTGCTTTTTTTTTATTATTCCCTCTTTTTTTTTATTTTATGTTATTTTTTTGATTCTGTTGAAGGTACATTTTGTGCGTCGTCATCGTCGTCGTGTACCTCGAAGGCTTTTCTAGTTCAGCATTTTTTTTTCTGAATTCTTAAGGAAAAACAGAAAAAAAAAATATGTGTATAGAAAAAAGTCAAGCTTATAGGGCAAAGTGGGAAACATGTGCTTTTGTCAGAAGGCGTCACGTGGTCAGAACATAAAAACGTGATAGAACTTAAAATACCGTCACTGTACCAAGGATACATATATATATTCAGAGACTCTTTCCTACGATAAGAGTATTGTGGCTTATGGGAAGATTGGCATAGATATACCTACGGGTAAACATACGTATCCTGTGATGATTCCTCCCATATAGTGAGTGATTGAGCAGTCTCTGTGATGACGATGATGTTTCTCAACGACGGGAATAGTATTTTCCTTTCTTTTATAGAAATGAGACCATTTTCAATGTTGCGAAATAGGATTTTATTGTTTTGTTTCGTGAGAAGACAGAATTTGCATCTGAGCATATGATATGGACCTGACAACGTCTATCATCATCATATACGAATCACCAATTAAATTTAACAAAAAAAGGATTTAGGTTTGTTCCATTGGGCCTTGCACAGTACTTTTTTTTACTTCCAAGTATGTACATACATAGATGGTGAATGGAATTAGAGCTGTGTAAATCGTTCATTTCAAATGATCGAATCGTTCAAGAATCGATTACCAAAATGATTCCATCATTTTCATTCCACTCAATTCATTATTTCATACTGTTCCGATTCGATTTTTGATGTGTAAACATCTATGCCGACGGGAGAGTGAAATGATGTACCACTTTACGTATCGCGTATTCTCGGAAATGATTTGACATTTTGACACCTGTCAAATTAAAAGTGTTCTAATGGACTCAGCACGTCGGCCGAGACACTAGGGTAATATCCATCTCCTAAATCGATTGGCTTACTCCGATCCGCCGTAAACAAATTTTTGGCATATTTTGACACCTGTCAAAGTAAGTGTTCTATTGGCGATTGGGGTACTCCGTTTTTCGATCCCCCGTAGTAAAATTCCGGACAGTGCAAATTTTCGAGTTTCGACTGGAGCTAGAGGTCTGGCTGTGACAGTACGTACAAACAAACGTCGATGTTTGCACATATTAACCATGAGACCCAGCACTCAGACAATTTTTTTATTTCGGTTTCGATGAAATTCAATCTCCGAATTCGACGAATACTGTACCGATTTTGATCGAATCCAATCCGACGCATATTTCTTTTCTCCGCTAAAATATATTAATAATTCAATAGAGATTGATATCGAAAATCCAGATTCATTGAAATGATTGAGATTGGGATGGAAAATCGATAATCATTGAAATTATTGAGATTGGGATGAAACATCGATAATCATTGAAATTATTGAGATTGGGATGGAAAATCGAGAATCATCGAAATGATTGAGATTGAGATGGAAAATCGATAATAATCGAAATAATTGAGAATGGGATCGATTGAAACGAAAATTTGTGATTTCGATCATCAATACTTTTCAATTATCGGATCAAAAAAATCGAATCGTTACTGATTGACACAGCCCTAGAATGGATAGCTTTCATTTTGGCAAAACTAAAATCTAACCTCAATATCATTGTTATTTTGGTTTTATGTTTTTGTATTTTATTTTAAATTAGAATAATATCAACAACAATAATCTTCAACGTAATTTCTTTATACTGCTGTTGTCTTTTTCTTGCGTGGAAGCATTTTCAGACTAGATTAGTGAACTACTTCAACCAAAGAGTAGAAGTAGTTGACTGCTGCCAGAAGTAAATACTTGGCATTGTAGATATTGGATCCCAAAGGAACATATGTACCTAATAAATACAATGAACTTTAAAAGGATTGAAAACAAATGACAGTAGAACTGTCAGAATTTCATAAATAGTTCTAAGGAAATAATAATTATTTTCTGAGAAATGGATTTTAAATGACCCAACAGAAGGGTCCCAACATCATACGAAACCATCCAGTTGGTAGCAGGGGCTCTTAAAAAACCTAATTTTTACTCGAAAGATGGTTTAATATAATTTAACTAGCATTGTATTCTGAATAGAAAAGCAGCTAACTTATAAAAACTGTTAAAACAAAGTACTGGCAACTTAATTTCTGTATCCATTCTTTTTCTAGATAAACTGTTTAATATCAATAAGAAGTGTTCATTTGAACATACCTTTCTTTAACATACAAAAAAAAAAAAAAAAACAAAAGTCATCACTTTGTCATTCTCATTACAAGGTCATTGTTACGAAATTCCTAAAACATCAGAATGGGGAGTAAATTGAATGAAGGAACGCATAATGATTTTTAAGAAAATGTTTGAAAATTACACAATAGGGGAGAAAGAATTGTTCGTCGCAGGATAAAAAAAAATATATTCGACAAGGAAGTTTTTTTTTTGGAATTCAGAGAATGCAGGGTTTTATTTTTTAGCAATTGGGGAGTACCTATTGCTCGAAAAGTTACATATTTTTCGAAATGTAGCAAAGCTTTTGAGGGTAAAATATAATTTTTCTTACGAAGCGAGCTATTTCAATTATATTGTCAATTGACAAACGAAAGAATGTATTTAAAAAAGGGTGATTGGAAGCAAAGTAACGCATCGTTCTTAGATTAACATTTTATGTAGATTGTTTTTGTTTCAATAAAGAATGAAGTATGTACAATTGTACAGGTTACATGAAAAATAATGGCCTTGTAATATGTTGCGGGGTAAATGGCAGGGTAGACGTGTGCTTAGAGCACCTGATCGGGCAAGCTGATGTAAGAACCCGCCTTTCTTTTCCTGGATTTCGTATCATTTATTTATTGAAAAATCGTGATTTTTGAATTCTAACGTTATAATTCTTAACGTGCAAACATATACATACAGTTCTAGAAATCAAAGGTATCTTTAAACGTTAAAACCCATATATTTAGAACTTAACTGATCACTGGTGTCAATGCTATATAGATTATACCTATAACTTTACATCCCTCGTCATTTTCCCACCCTTTTAAGATGCTATCATTTTCACATGACCAGCTTATAATAATTTTAATCACCTACTTACAAAAAAAATAACGATATCTATCAATTTTAAGTCAAATGGTTCTTTTTAACTTTTTGAAAAACACTGTCGCGTGCTTGTACTTAATTGTTTCGAATGTTATGCAACATTCGTTTACAGATTAAAATCAGAAGCTCACACTCACACTTGAGAGATTAAATATGGAACAAAAATGGAAACAACCCCTCAGGAATCAGAATTGAGTTCTACAAAATTCATTCACTTTGATTGACACGTGACTGTTTTGTTTGTTAAGGTTCTTGTTTGTCCAAAAAGATGCGAGTTCGTTC
Source organism: Leucozona laternaria (assembly GCA_932273885.2). NCBI lineage: Eukaryota > Metazoa > Arthropoda > Insecta > Diptera > Syrphidae > Leucozona > Leucozona laternaria. Next base: position 127,507,228 of record OW026367.1, on the reverse strand, counting down.
GATATCAGTCTGGGAAATCATAGTCATCGCTTTGGAATAATTACATTTCCTCTTATTAGCTATACTTCTCAAAATAACGGGTAGTTTAATAAAATATCTGCATAGATATATATTTTTTTAAATATTCAAAGTAAGCTGCTGGAGTACAGACATGATCCACAGGTGGTTTGAATTGTGAACCTTTAGATATGGTAATTTTTAACTTGATGGTATTTCTAGATAACAAATTATATTGGAAGAGACTCTAGACATGCCAATTATAACAGTTTTGGTTTATAAAAGTACTGTTTATGCGACCCCGCAGGCCAGAGCCTTCCACCGGTGGGCATACTTCAGGCACTCAGAGTTTTTTTTTTCAATTCACGCGAAGCGCGTTAACGCACCTCTACTTTTAATGGCGAAAAACTTTTATAAATTGGCATATATCTCTAATCTCGTCCTATTACTATATTATCTTTTCTGAAGGAATGGAGCGGGAGCGGTATAATTCTCTTTTTTTGTGCCCACAATGAGAAATATAACAAAGAAATCTTATATTAAAAAGGTACGAGTCTGGAGAAATCTCAATTTATAACAGTTGACCGCCATTAAAAGTTGGCGTGCTTTAAGGGATTTCGCGAGAATTGAAAAAAAATCTTGCTGCTCTAAACATGCCCACCGGCGAAAGGCCGCCTTGGCCCTGCGAGGCCGCATAAAACAAATTTTATAAACCAAAACTGTTATATTTACTTGTCATTTATAGTCAGCTCCATGAAAGAGATAGAAGTGACTCTAAACATGCCAATTTATAACAGTTTTGTTTATAAAAGTAGGTTTACTGTTGGTTAATGGCAAAAAACTGTTATAACTATTATAAATTGTGGATTTATATGTATTGAAGTGGAATATAAGTCTACTGTGGACTTATATTCTGCAGAGTTATAGCCTTTTCAATTGGTATAATCTGCTAGAACTTTTTGAAACGTGTGAACTGTTCTGGATTTATTCAGAAAACGAATCCAGAAGCAAATTTCTGTTCTTTTCAGAAGAAGAACTGTCATCCTGATACCAATCTAGAAGGTCATTATTTCTTGCAATTTAAACTGAAGTTATAATAATGCCTATGTTCGTTTACTTTCCAAAACTGCCCATTTCTAAGAATTTAAGTCCAAAGTTCTGTCCAAGTTCATATTAAAAAAAATTATATTGGTCTTAAACTGGTAGAAATTAACAATTTTGGGAAGTAAACGAACAGACCTAAGGTATCATTACTGTGTACATCGATAGTTTGCCCATTTGCTGTATGTATGCTGTGACTGTGACTCGCGAGTCACATTATTTCCGACTCAATCGGTTCTTTTGTGCGCTAACTCCTCGTCCCAGAAACAGGGCCGGCCCCAGCCAAACATGCGCCCTATGCAAGATTTGTAGAAAGCGCCCCTTTTTATATTTGCATACATATATACATACATACACTGATGCACATGCATAAGACTTTTCCACATTACCCAGGAGGTAGATTTTTAATGAGTAGTTCTAGTGTGATCTTTAATTTTACGATATTTTGAGCTAAATTCTCCTTGAATGCAACAGTGAAAGTGATATCAGTTATAGTGTGCAAGAAATAAATTAGCAAAGGGATTATTTGAACAAGTTTTGTGGTTAAAATAGAAATGTCAGTACATATTTTATTTGCGCAAGATCAGATTACGTTTCGCGCCCTGTGCATTTGCACATCTTGCACATACGGTTGGTCCGGCCCTGCCCAGAAACTGCCTCAAGGAGCCTATAAAATAATTTCTATCTGTAATAAAAAATACGCAAGACTGGATCGCAAGAACTTGCCCTTGTGGTTAACAACTGTAATGTAGACACACCTCGACGATAAATTTTAAGGGTTCAATAATAAGTGTATTTTTTAGTCGAAGTAGGTATATCTGCTTAGAAAAATTATTTCCATGTAAAATACAACAGCAATTCCGCTTAGTTAATGGCTATAAACCTCGTCGCTTATGAACTAAGAGCATATAAAAACAGACTAATAAGTATTAGGTATAACTGTTATTTGAAGCGAAGAAGTGAGTGCAAAAAACACACACCTTATAAATATTATAATACCTATCTATAACGAGAAAATGCTAAAAAGTCAAAAGTAACATAAAAATGGATTTTTTTGTTTCATTCTTTTCTCAGTTTGTTTTTATTCATTTTCAAAATTTTAAAATGCAATATTGTTTGAACTATTGAGAAGCACCAGATTGTAAAATAATTACAAAATCGGTTAAGCCATGGAAATGATATACGCACTGGAATAACTTAAAAATAAGATCAAAGCCTGCACCGCAGTTTTTTTTACAAATATAGGTACTTTGGTCATTAAAGGAAGTTTAATCAAAATCGTTAGAGCCGTTTTCGACACAACTTGAAAAAATAAAGACTGTTGTATATGGCAGTTATCCGTTCTACAAAGGGGTGAGATAAAACAAAAATTCGAATTTCCCCTTTTAGAAATCACAAATGCTCTGTACCGAATTTGAAGCAAATAGAATCACCCGTTTAGGACGCACAGACGCTCGAATGCACAGATTGCAAAAGACCAACGGACCCACTTTTTGGGTCTCTCGTTCATTGAATTGTAAGCATTAATTACAAACTCAATTTTGTTTACACGAAACCAATACTTGCCCTATACTTAGAGCAAGTAAAAAACCTGTAATGTTTTCAACCTTCGGTACTGAAGAGCCTTGCTTGTGAAAAATACAAACAGTTTGAAGAGTCTCAAAAACATCTCGTTTACACACTTCATCATTTTATGATTTTTTTTTATTAAGCTGTCATAATTTTGTGTTAATCTATAAAAAAATCAATTTCCTTCCATCAAACACATCATATAGACCTACTCACTCACTCATAGTCTCACGAGTGCCAACAGCATTTAAAATAGTATGTAACTACCCTGATGGATGAACCTGAACTGCCTTCCAGAAAATTTGTATTTGTTTTGTAAGTAATCTATGATCTAATCGCGAACACTTTGTATGGTTAAGGGGTGCCATATAGCCCGGTATAAGTATACATATACGAACCTTTAATATGGTATTTGCCCTTTACGTACCATTTCCCCGGATTTTAGAAATAAACAATTGGGGCATGACAGACAAGCTCTATATAATATATAATATGACTTATCAAACACTGAAACTGAAAATCAGATAATTGCACTTTAAGCAAATAATATCGTCCGTTAAGATCAGACAAACAAAGGATAGTCAAAAGTAGACGAGGTGAGATTTTATGCCACTATTCCCGTGGGATGAATATTTATCTTTAACTGAGATGGATGAAATGAGAACAATTTACTGTGATAGGATGTTCAAAATATACGCGTTTCATAAAATAGGGTGAGAATAAGGGCAAAATCTGATAAGCAATAAGTCGTTGTATATATTTCAAGTGGGTAACTTATTGAACTAATTTTCCAATCAGATTCTATAAAACAATGTTTGGCTTATCTGAAGGTTTATTGTTTCCAATTGCCAATTGGAATTGAATAAACGATTGTAACTGATTTTCACTTTATGTACACTTCGAACCAAAAATAAATAAATTATGTATGTAGGCATATTTTAGATAACATTTTATCATTTTTGATGTTTAAAAATGTGAATAATTTAACCAAGCTTACAGAATATATGGTTTGTAAATCCGAAAACAAAAGAACAAAAATTATTTGACTTTTATTAGCCTCTCCACAGGTTACTCAAAACGGTCCTTTTCGTGAATATTTCGGCTTTGTCAAACAAGCTATTCATTGAAAACACAAGCTTTGCCAGTACCTCCCGAAAACTTGTTGCAATTCAGAGCTGAAATAAACAAACACACCAGCACTCTATCAAAAGTGATACCTATACATAAATAGATTCTCTTAATCTATTTTTTGTGCTTTTTTGTTATTTTCTGATGTACCCGTTCTAGTATGTGTTCTTCACTGAAGCAACATTTTTATAAATTAACAGTTATGTATATAAATATTAATTAGGAGAATAGGTACTATTCGATAAGAAACATTTCTGTTTGATAACAATTCTTTTTATAAACATATTTTTGCTTTATGATCTTTTCAGTCTTTATCACTGAAACCACGGCAATACTTCACAAAATTATCTCTTTATTGGGCGCGTTCAACGCATTACGTTTTACATCTGAATTTTCAGATTTCTGAATTTTTGGAGCTTCTGGTTGGCCAGCTACCATTAAAAGTTAGATGACTTTTAGTTACGTTTGCTTATGTTTCATCTGAATTTTCAGCCAAGAATTCTTATCTGAAAATTCAGAATAAAGTGTAAGTGGTGGGGGAAATGTTGAAATACTATACATAGAAGTTAAACTTTATGATTTTCGCTATGGTTAGTGGTTGATTTGTGATGATTAATTTTCATCACGAACAAATTAACACTTTTTTACATAAAAGAACTTATTTTTATTGATGAGTTAGTTTTTAAATTAAGAGATTGACTCTTCTTAGAAAAATGTTCCCAGAATTCTCCATCGCAATATTGTGGAATTATTTTTTCATTGAACTTTGCATAATCTTGCTGTATTTTGTTGTTGATTAAGTTACATAATATATCATCACCACAACATAATTAAAGTTCTATTTTATTTCGTTTTAATATATGTTAATACTTTAGGTAAATGCTAGCATTTGACACAACAACTTTCAACTGAAAATTCAGAATTTTTGTGCGTCCAACAACATAACTAAATTCACATCTGAAATTTCAGATTTTGGGATTGAACGTGCCCATTCTCAATGTGTCACATTCAACCAGAAAATATGTTAAGAAATTATCCTTTCCCTAAACTCCAAATTTGACGCTCAAAATAATATGTCATAGGTCAATACGCATACGCATACGCATTTTTATATTCCTTATTTATAAATGCATTCCAACAGTTGTTTAAATATGTCCTCATATATGTATTAACAAAGATACCTGTAATCGTTCAACAATTTCAAATGAATTTGAGTCAACTTTAGATAACAAGATAACTTTTCAATTTGTTACTAGAAACTTGCCTTACATTGTTCATTGAACGTACTCACCGGTACGGTACCATTGGCCACCGAAAATTGATAGACGGACATTTCACCACCGCCGCGCCGATTGAGTGTTGGATCTTTAAGTGCTGCCATTTAGTGCGCAATATTTGAGTGCCACCGATTTAAGTGTCAGATTTTTCGTGTCTGGATATTTTGTTTTCGTGTTGGAAAAGTTGTGTAAATTTTATAAGAAATGGTTAATTCACAATAAGAATTCATTTACATATATTGTTTTCAATAAAAAATCGTATTCGTTTTCAGCTTATTTTGCAAAAAAAAATACGAAAATAAATAAATAAATGATGCAAACTAATAGAAAATAATTTTTTAACACCATTTTTACTGGCGGGCGGCAATTTTTCATGTTTTATTGTCAATCGTAGCAAATTGAAATTTGCGTCAAAAATTGAAACAAACTACAGAATTCGTTTGTTTAGCAAGATTTCACTTTACATTGCAATGAACAAAATGTTCTAAAATGTTGCACCATGCAAAAGTTGTCAAAAAAACATGGCTATAACTGGAAAATCTGTATTCTATTGTGAATAACCACATTTTTATTCCAAAAGAAACAATGGGCATATGAATAATTAGCACTTCATTGTTCAATACCTGTATGTAGGCAGTAAAAAAAAGTCTAGTGTTGAAAGATCGACAACGAACTACCCAGTGGCGGAACCGCTGTAACGAGAATTCCAAGCACTAAAAGGCTGGTGGTGAAAATCTGGTGGTGAAGTGTCCAACGGTAAAAGTTCGGCACTGAATAGTCCTGCTTCGGTACTCACTTTAGAATAGGTTATACAATCGACAATGGAAAGTTTTAATGTATAAGGTTTTAGAGCTGTGCAGCTGTTTTAAGTTAGACATACTTTGGAATGGGTTTATAAATAGGACTGTTTATAAACAAGAAATACAAGTTAACAGATGAATATGTTTTAACTCGTCGTTTTATTAGTTTAAGAATAAATATTAAATGCGATACTGAAATGTAAGTTAAAAATTGGAATTTACGGACCCTGACTATATATTGAAAAATTCGGCACTATACTCTGTTAAATTTGAATATGAAGTACAGGGAAGATAGGGTATTTGCCTTTCACTCATACTATTGTGGATTTCAATAAGCTATCTCCATTTCAAAGCTCTCACAGGGTTGCCGTATATAGTGAGCATTAAAAATTGCCACAAATCTCACAAAAATATTGCTATAAAAAGCTCTAAAAAAGCTTGAATCCTGAAAGTTACACAGCAAAAACAAAATAAAATGCCATATTTCTATCAAATAGGCAATGGTTACTCTGATTTAACACAATGTCAATACCTAAGGGTTGGTTGCAAATTGGCGATCACTCTCCTTTCTTTCACCAGGGGAGCAGATATGTCATGGTGGAACATACGAACTCAAAGAAGATTACACAAACAATTTAAATGTAAGTCAGTGATTCTGTTTCTTATTCCAGTGGCAATTTCTTAAGTTAAGGTGCAGTGCAAGCAGCAGCAGGCACAAGTGTGTTTGAAGAAGCTCTGCCATAAGGCCTGTACTGCATATTCAATTTGAACATATAGTTGTGAATTGCTAAAAATGTATGATATTATATTTTTGCCTTTATTAATTACTATTAATAATATAATATTAAAGGCCTGTTTATCAATGTCTCAGGTACAGGATCATAAGTTCAAAATTAAAAAAGACAACATTTTTCTCTTCATGACTTTTGACCGTGTGCCAATATTTATTTGTCGAGTAACTAACCAGAACTTTACTCAGATGATTTAAACTATCAAAATATGCTTCGACAAATTGATTTTTGATGTGTAAACATCTATACTGGCGGTAGGGTGAAAAAAAAACGTGAACGTTCGTGTGCAACGTTACGTCGTGCAACGTTACGGTGTGCAACGTTACGATCTGCATACTAGGATGGGTGCGTTCAGTGAAAAAAAACTTAAGATCCCCTTCAAGCAAAAACAAGTCCGTTTTGGATCCACGCACGTTGATGTTTACACATATTAACCGTGAGTCACGGCACTCACACAATTTTTTTTCCGATTTGATGTGTTTTATTGACCGCCGGAGCCAGCACGGCGGCAATAAAAGATCTGTTTGTTTACGTTTTGCGCTAAATTTTTAATGCAACTTTTTATGATATACAAGGCCAGCTCCGCACGGGTAGATAAACCGAAGCTTCGCGTAGAGATTACAAAAGCAAATATAAATAAATATTTAAGCTAATTTTTGTAATCGAATACTACTTTATGGGTTTTAACCTACTTCACGTTATGAATGGCTAAATATGTAAAAAAAAAATGATGTTCTAAGTCCAATCTTTATTACTTTCCCAACACAATAAGATTTTTTGTAATCAAAAAATATTGTTTTGTTTTTATCCCATTTCACTCTACAAATAGCAAATTTTTTTTAGATAATTTTTGGAACACATTCAGATGCCACTCTTCATTTTAGCCCATTTCACCATGTGAATTCCAATTTCCTGAAAAAATCTATAAGGCCATTCACTAAAAAACAACCTTTCAAATCGGTTATTTTTTTTTATTTGTACCTCATTTCAACCTACACATGACAAAATTGGATAAAGAATATCGCTTAAGCTATTTCCTAAGAAAAATATTTTAAACAAAAAAAGATATTCCTAAATCGGTCGTTTTTTATACCCCACTTCACCCTTTAAATAATAAAATTTGAAAAAAATATATCTTAAGACATTTCCTAAGAAATACCTTTCTAACATAAAACGAATTTCTCAAATCAGATTTATTTTTACCCGGTTTCACCCTACAAATAACAAGTTGAAAAGGAATACCCCAAAAGCCACATCCTAACCGCTTACAGCACCACTAGTTGATTTATTGTCAGGAAGGGGAAATGTTTTACTCTCTCGTTTGAGCTCTCTACTGCTCAAAACTACACAATTTTGGCTTTGGGTAAATAAGTCTAAGACTGATAGAAATTTGCAGAACAGACCTAATAGGTGACGTCCGTCAAATGAATGCATTCAGCACAGCTGAATTCTCCGAGGGAATTGTAATTGCACAAAAAAAAGGAAGTTAGTGCTAAATAATTTACTTGTGAAATGTCCTCAGGGGATTAGCTGGGCTGTCAGACAATTTTTTGAGCTTAACTTTCATCCCGGAGAAAACTGTGTTACCGGCTATTTACAGTTTGTATGAAAACATCAAATAACAGCATGATCTCATGAAGGAAATTTTAAATTTACTTAAAAGGAAAACCAATTTAGGAAAAACTTTATAAGATTTGTTGAGTCAACCCAAAGTTTTTTTTTAGTTATAAAAGCATTTTTTTTTATTTTTTATTATTTTTTCAAAAACCTTTAACCTTCACCCATCGTCAGTCCAGTCAAGTGAACTCTGGAAAAAATGTATTCTCTGTAAAATCCGTATACAAATACGAATACCTAATTCAAATAGCTCAGCCTTCTTCTGAATTCTTTAGCCAAAGATAGATTTCTCAGAATCAGAACAACCCCACATCTTTTATATATGTATCTGCAAAATATCGCCTTTATGCCAAAAAATTCTCTAGATACAAACAACATTCGTCCCCACAACTCCCACCTATTTTTAAGGGAGGAGTTCTCGCTCTCGATTCAAAGGATTCGCGATTTTTCCAACTCAGTCAACAGGCAAAATCCACTAATATTAGGGATTCATCAAAAAGGATTTGTTTCGGATGCGGATTTTATTTTGTCTCAGTTTTTGTTTGTTTTGCTTTTTTGTTTTCACTCTTTTTTTTTTGTATAAATTCTGAGAGTTAAGGGTTGGGGTCGCATAAGTCAAAAGGATATTAGCGGGTTTGTTATTTGTTCTACTTTGACTTTTTTTTTTTTTTTGTTGCAAGATTGTTTGTATGTGATGCGGCTTTGTGTTCTTTTTGGGAAGAACGAATTTTGATGATCAAACAAAAAAAATTTTCGGAGCCAGTGCTGCAACGATAAAACAAGAGATAAATGGAAATAATTTCGGGAGTGATTTTTATTAAGAATCTAAAGGATTTTTTTTCTCCGAGCATTTCTCTAAAAATAAAAAGAAAACAAGAAAAAACACGACTTAAAATTAAATCTAACATTTTTCTTTATTTATTTTTAGCATCCAATCCACCCACACTTTCGACATTTTAACTGAATGCTTTTGAAAAAAATATCCTGGACAAATGTGTTCCCATTTTGATGGTGTTGTTTTGTTTTTTTTTTCATATAAAAGAAAAAAAATATATCTACAACGTAAGAAAGCAACAAAATAAAAATGGCTTTCTCTTATTTTGTTTAATTGAATTCATCGCGAATGCGAATGAATCAGGGACAAAACAAAGAAACCATAAAAACCAGTACAAAGCAAATCATCAGGGATCGCTGGATTTTAAATTCTCCCTCGCGTTGAACCCGATATTGTTTTATCCTGGGATAAGAAACAAAAAAATAAGCTCTAAACTTTTTCACTTTTTGGAATGAGTATAGTGTTGATTTTTTCGTGTGATGGTGATTTTCTTGAAATGCCAGGATTTAATTAAAACAAAAACAAAAAAAGAAGAAAAAAAATTATAAGAGTGGAGAGGGTATTTTTTTTTGTAAAAAAAAGGAAAATATATATAATTTCCAACATGGCCCAGAGGACGGACATCTTGGGTTAGATGTCATTCCCTCGCCAAACCAAGAATTTTCTTTCTCCTTAATAACTTTGGCCTAAATTCAATTCTTTTTGTTGTCTTCACCAAGTAAATTTATGCTATCGTTGATAAGTGTCGAACTAAGAAGGACATCTTGTAGTATACATATAACTCTGACCAAATTGGGAAAGTAATTTTCTCATTTTGGAAAAGAAAAGGCGTAAAATAAAGAACTTGCTTTCTCTTTCTTTAGGGGTGATGTACCTATACAACAGACGAGGAGGTCGTTTTGAGACTCTTTGGCCTAGGGTGATGGAATTTTGTATTTTATTAACCAAACTTAAGCAAAGGACTACGACTACGAGTATAACACATTGGGTTCGTGTAATGTGGACATTGCCAGTTACTGGAGATCTTTATACATACATACATTTATATTGAAGCTGTTTGTCGAAAATTTAGGCAGGTCACCCATCATCAAGCATGCCGGAGGATATTAATGAAAAACGCTCGAGAATATTTCTTATATTTTGGATATGTATATAAATTGGGTTCTTAATTGGGAGTCGAAGAAGTGGGGTTATAGGCTTTAGTTGGGTCGTCATCTTATATATTGACTATTGAGTCGAGTTATTTGAGAAGAAAAGATAAATGCGAATTGAACAATTTTGAAGAAAAAGATCCAATAAAGTTGGTTGGAATTAATCAAATTTAACCACAGGCTTTAAAAGGGTCAATCAAAATGCCTGTGGGGAAGGATGCAAAAGAGGAGAATTTAATTTTAAAGTGTTTTAAAATTAGTTTTTGTCTTTTATTAAGAAATAACTTATTTGATATATCTAGATATGTGTATATTTTATGCGTTTTCGAGTAAAGAGTTAGATGATAGAGAAATAGGAAGAAGGTATTGGATGGAACCTAAGAACATGAAAATTGTAAATGTTTTAAATTCAAGAAATCTTATAAGAATAATCGTTTTACTTTTTGATATTTTTCATGGCGAAATTCTTATCAATTTTAACGTTCAATGAGTTTTTGGAACTCTGCGTTTTTATATAAAGTGTCTTCCAATAGGGACTTACCAATTTTGACAGGTTATAGCCGCCATATTGTTGAAGCTACATCTGTCAAATTTATTCAATCTCTTTTTTCAAATCACCATGAACGGATATAGCGTTCAACAACACGTGCAAATGATAAAATTGTCTTCCTATAGGGACTTCCAAACATTGACAGTTGATAGCACCCATTTTGTGGAAGATACATCTGTCAATTAGGCTGTCATTTATTCAGTCTCTTTTGCCATATCACCATGAACGGATATAGCATTCAACAACAAGTGCAAATGATAAAATTGTCTTCCTATAGGGACTTCCAAACGTTGACAGTTGATAGCAGCCATTTTGTGGAAGATACATCTGTTAAATGGGCTGTAATTTATTCAGTCTCTTTTGCCATATCACCATGAACGGATATAGCGTTCAACAACACGTGCAAATGATAAAATTGTTTTATCAAAATGGGTGTTCCGTTCGGGCAACGTTCCGCGCACTTCGCATATTTACGGTCATCTTCAGCGATGAGGCCCATTTCTGGATGAATGGGTACGTCAAAAAACAAAATTGTCGAATTCGGGACGATAACAATCCACATGAGATCCAAGGGCGTCCAGTACATTCCGAAAAAGTCACGTCACTCTGTTTGGTGTTGATATTGGACTGGCGGCGTCATTGATCCATATTTCTTTGAGAACGACGCCGACGTTGGCCAGGCTACACCGTCAACGGCGCGATCTACATGTCGATGATTATCAACTTCTTTTGGGCTGAATTGTATGATATGGATACCAAAGTCTCAAAATAAGGACGTCGCTAAGTGCCACAAAGCTCACGCCACATTGGAAATTCCGCACGAGCGATTCGAGAGCATGGTCATCTCAGGTGGAGGTGATGTGAACTGAATTTTTGACTTTTCTTGTGGGGTATTAGGTATTTATGCCAATAAGTACAATTTAATTTTATGAAATTAAAGGTAATAAAATAAGCTTTTCAATTGAGTTAAAAAAAAGTATATGCCTCACTGAATTTTTTGACACAACGGTGTGGCAAAGACCGCGCAAAAAAGTGGTTTTTCAAGAAGTTAAAACTCGATATCTAAAAATGTGTTTTACATATCCAAATACCTTTCATTTGATATGAATATCAATTTTCTATGTCAATTATTTCGCCCGTTATGGACAATTATTTGGAACAAAATCTGAAATCCTTATTTGGCAATCGTCAACTTCAAGCCCAAATATCTCGACTCTCCCATGAACGATTTTGAAAATAATTTACTCATGTATCGGGCTTTACGTCACCTTTCATTTGATACCAAACTCGTTCGTGTACACTCTGGACCAGAAATGGACAATTCCCTTTAATTAATTAACTTTAAACCCGCACTGAATAGCTGGACCTTAGCAACTTGAACCCCAAGAACAAGTTCTTGCGACCCAGTTACGAATTTTGTATTAAACGAAAAAAAAAATTAACATTTGGACCAAGTCCATTCTTCAATTGAAAATTTGAAGCCTTACTGCAAAATCATAGCGTGCCTGTGGTTGTTGATATAACACGGCATCTCATGCTTATTTCAGAGTGAAATATTGTCATCCACCAAACTTGTTGCTTCGTTGAATTCATCCGAAGCAAGCGGTCAGAAGGCGATAAGTGAAAAGTCAAAGTACGAAAGAATGAGACCATCAAGCCAACCGCACTACTTGAGAGATAATGATTCTACTGCAAAAAAAAAAGGAAATCCATCAAAATTTCCAGAGCACTAAACTCAAGAAAAATGCATAACTATTTTTAGTTCCCAGAGATCTCAGTCTGTGAACTATCTATGTATGTTCGTTTATTTATTTTGTAAACATTGCAAAAGAATGCCATCTGATGGTGCTCACTCAGATGCACTTCCGAGTGTTTATATTTATCCAAACTCCGTATGGTCTTAATGCTGTTTCTCAATCACCTCTCCGAACATAACGAACGTCGCGTCTTCGCGTCCATCGTCGTCCGGCACCCAAACTAAATCGAACTTCATCATTATCCCAAGTCGATTTGTCACAAATGTTTACACCAAGAAGACATAAAAATTCCAATTCATTCTGAAATATTGTGTGTTGTGTCCCCTTCAATGACGATGATCACTTTAATGATCCCTTTAGCAAGATACCCCAAAATAAACATCCTACAATATAAAGGACAAATTCTAGTGCCAGACAGTGAGGCAACAGGCAACAACCCTTTCCCTTTTTATTTCTGTTTTCCAAAACAATAATTAGTTATGGCGGGATGGTGCTTGAGTGTGATGTGACTTGAGAATCAGATCGCGCTTAAGTAGACCAACTTGTGACTCTCATTCGTATAGCTGAAGTTATCAAACATCTGCGAAATTAGTTCGGGATTGTAAATCCTTTATCACCACACTCACCATATCACAAAGCACACCACCATCAACATCACGAGACCCATATAGGATAAAATTAGCTCTCTTGGGACGCCGGCCGCGCCATGGGCTCTCTTCTCCATATTTACACACTTAAGAGTCAACAAGTATGCATAGGTAGTTTGGATTTAGGAACATAGAAAATAGTTTGCTATGCCCCAGCAAGATCTCTTGGACCGCAGATGTGAAAAGATTCCTTGGAAGAAGCCAAACCAAGGAATAAGGCACACTTGAGCGCGGGTGCATGTTCTCCGATTGCAAAGAGATAACAACACCTTCGCCATCATCGGTATGAAAGATACTTTCACTTTTCAATCAACACTGATGATGGGCTATCCAGGGAAGCAGGTATGACAACAAATGAAAGGGTCTTTGAGGGTATTTTCAGGATTTTCTAGACTTGATGGAACCCGCTGTGCTGTTATGATTCCATTTAATTCTCTTTTTATTAAAAAATAGAAACCAAGGGTTGCCCCTCAGGCCAGGGCCACACAACCATCATCATCATCAGCATTTCATAGAGAGCTCATGAGGTGATTCTGTGGCTGTGCGGTCTGCGTCTGACGATATAGTTTGTCATAAATATTCACGCATCACTTGCATTTGATAAAAGAGTTGCAGAGACTTCTTCTGTGCGGCTTTGTTAAGGGAGAGAGGACATCGAAATGAAATCCTAAGTGGATATTTATTTGAATCACGCTTTAATGAAGACACAAGTGGGATGTATTTTCAAGTTTTGTTGTTTTGTTTGAGGTTTGGACTATGTAGAGGTATTATACCTTTAGCTACATAATATGTTTGGGTTACAGATCGTTGCGGTTTGTTGCGTTATTAAGATATCATTAAAAAAAAATTACCAGATGTAAGAGTGTAAACACACAAAATTGCAATATCGGGATGATTATATAAAATACAATGGGTACGTTCAACGCGTTACGTTTTACATCTGAATTTTCAGATTTCTGAATTTTTAGAGCTTCTGATTGGCTAGCTTCCATAAAAAGTTAGATGACTTTTAGTTACGTTTGCTTACGTTTCATTTGAATTTTCAGCCAAAAATTCTCATCTGAAAATTCAGAATACAGTCTTAGTGGTGGGGGAATTGTTGAAGTACTATACATAGAAGTTGAACTTTATGATTTTTGCTCTGGTTAGTGGTTGATTTGTGATGATGAATTTTCGTCACAAATCAAATCTAATGCCCACAAATTTCAGACTTCAAGGTGGGCCTAAATAAAATTTTATAGCACCGAAACTAAACGCTTAATTCTGTTGCTTTTGCTATTCGATAAAAAAAAAACCGTTTGAATGAAATGATACAAAATATAAAACTGCGCCAATGAAAGACGAATACATCATGTTCTTGAAGATAACACCACCATTTTTGATTTTCGAAAATATTAAAAAAAAAAACGCAAATTCGCCAAATCTTACGAATGACTTTTTTTTAAAAACTTATAATTTAATAAAAAAAAAATTAAGTTGTGCTGCATGCGAAATTTGTTTTATCTCTTCAGTGCATAGCAACAGTTTTATTTTAAAAACAAATTCATCCTTAAAAATTGCAATTTGCGAATTATATATGGTATATGGTCATATGGCAGCACAAACAGAGCACATTTTTTTTTGAAAATCGGAAATGCCAGTGTTTACTTCAAGCTTCGCAAAATTTTGTTTGCCGTAAAAATTGCAAATGTGCGATTTTTTTTTGTATATCGCTTTGGCACAACTTGCCAGCACAAACTGAGGCACAAAACAAAAAAAATTGTGTGAGTGGCGGGACTCACGGTTAATATCTGTAAACGTTTGTCCAAGCGCAGCTTTGAGGATCCATATTTGGAACTGTATGCGAAGTCATCCATACGTTATTGCTTGTTGACTACGAGCACGGATCCAAAACGGACTATTTTGCTCTTCGGTTTTTTTTTGTCACTGAACGTACCCAATATCCTACTTAGCAGATTTTCGTATCGAAACGTGCTACATCGTAAAGTGTCACATCGTAACGCCGCAAAGAGGAAAACCCACGTTTTGATTTCACTTTAACGCCGGTACAGATGTTTACAGATCAAAAGAACTTGTGTTATTGGAAAAATTGAAATTACAAAAATGGTTCGTCCATAAAATTTGCAAATTTACGAAACTTTTCTTGCACATGGCAGCACAACATTTTTTATAAGAAAATCACAAATGGCGGTGCTAACGTCAGACACATGAATACGTTACATTTCATTCGGTTTGGATGACAAGGACGTTGAATATCCGATAAACGTGTTTTTAGATGAGTAGGAGAAGTGTGGACAAAACATCGTATAAAGTGTTTTTCCGATTTAAAAACTATTAAAACATTTTTTTAAGGAAAATAAATTCATTGTTTACCTACTGGAATTTCATTTAATTGCTTTGAGTATATTATTATTGATTAGGTTTATTTTAATAAATAGAAAATTATCGACAAAAAAGGTTTTGCCACATATGGGGGAAAGAGCGCTCTGCTGTATTTGTATGGGCAGTTCCCTTTTTCTTTCAAAAATGTTATTTTTCAACAAACTTAAATAACATTCAACATAAATCTTCAATTTTGCATAACTTTTAAACGGCATACTGGGTGGTTTTGCAGCAAATTTTAGGTATACTCTTTTATATTCTTTTACTAAACTGAGGGCTTTATAATTGGTTGTACATCAGGGTCTTTCATTAGGCACTTTCAATATTAAAATTTAAATAAAACAAAGTGTAGGTGAGATATCATCAAAATTTTGTGGTCGTTTGTGAGGCCTATCGATGCCATTATTATAAAATCGTTCAAATGTCCGCCGCGGCTTCTCTGGGTAGCGCGCATCCCAAATGTCAAATTTTCCATGACCCTGGCGCATAAATCAGGCTGAATTTCACCGATGGCATGGGACTTATTCGCATAGACCTGCGACTTCAGAAAACCTCACAAGAAAAAGTCTAACGGGGTCAAATCGCACCATCTCGGTGGCAGTTCACATCACCTCCACCAGAGATGACCGTGCCCTCGAATCGCTTTTGCAGAATTTCCAATGTGGTGCGAGCTGTGTAGTCCTGTCAAAACCACATGTCGTTAGTGTCCATATCATCCAATTTATCCCAAAAGAAGTTGGTAATCATCGACCTATAGCGCTCGCCATTGACGGTATAGCCTGGTCAACGTCATTTTCAAAGAAATATGGAATGATGATGCCGCCAGCCCAAAATCCACACAGTGCAGTGATTTTTTAGGGATGCATTGGACGCTCTTAGATCTCATGTGGATTGGTATCGTCTCAAATTCGACAATTTCGTATGTTGACGTACCCATTCATCCAGAAATGGGCCTCATCGTTGAAGATGAGCGTAAATGGGCGAAGTGCGCGAAACGTTGTCCGAACAGAAACCCCATTTTGATAAAACAATTTTATCATTTGCACGTGTTGTTGAACGCTATATCCACCCATGGCGATTTGCCAAAACAGACTCAATAAATGAATGGTAATTTGACAGATGTAGCTTCAACAATATGGCCGCTATAACTGTCAAAGTTCGGAAGTCCTGGAAGACTCTTTAGCTTCAACAATATGACCGCTATTAACTGTCAAAGTTCGGAGACTCTATTGGAAGACCCTTCATTAATTTCTAACATAAGATAGAACAGAAACGGTTTTACCTCCATGTGCAATTTTGCCTTTACGTATTTAACATAAAATACTTCTTGCTAACGGTTATAGATATGTAAAATGTATAGGCCACTGTGCCTACATTAATTTTGGTTTCTATGCCGCAAAAAACCGTTGCTCGTTAACTTTTTTAGACTATTTTGATGTGAACTTTATTTTAAATTACAAAAGAAGTGCTAAAATCAAGCCTAACATCTCCAGTTATAGTATAAGCTAGTAGGTACCTACATAAGCTTAAACAAAACGTGGCTAGCTATACCTTCCTACAATTCTACAAATCTTAAATCCCGACCTTAAAGTATTAACTTTCTTTTAGAGAATATGGAATAAATGACAAATACCTATGGTGTTTCAAAGTATGAGTAGGTACATACCTACTGAGTTATCTACCTAAAGGATATTTATTACTAAATTGCCTACAATATTTACTTTCAACCTACATAATGTAGGAGTAGGTATCTAATCTACAAAACAAGAACAACCTTTTCTCCCATGAGCATCTCTATTTATGTATAGGTATCTCAATTCATATCTTCAAAAGTTTCTTACCTAAACATAATTCACCAGAACTTAAAACTTTATTATCAAAATGCATGACCCGACTTTTCTGAATACAAGCTACTTTTTGCTTTGTATTTTATTTGTACTGTAGTTTGGCATAGAATATTCGAATATGCAAAATTTCCTTGTAAACATGATATTGAAAACAAAGTGCAGAGCACCCTTATGCCAAAGAAACTTTCCAAAAGTTACATAAACACCAAAAGAAGAAGAAGAAGCACAAGTTAAAGATTCCAAGTAGGTATGTACCTCAAACAACAAAAAGAAATAAACCTCTTTTTGCAGACTTGTTTGGCATTCGGCAAGTTTTAGTGGACATAGAAAATATATCCTGCATCCCCTTACCAACTATTCTTTAAGCTTTCTTCCGCCATTCTTATGATAAACAAGGACACCATTTTTTTCCCTTACCTCAAGTTCGTCCTTCTTATTTCCTTTACACCAAAAAAAAAACAAACACCAAAAAGAAAAGAAAAGAATTCAAAGACAAACTATAAACACAGGAAAATAAAGAAACTCTTTAAATTAATAATTCTCTTGGGAAATTTCCCTTCGCAGAACATGCGCTTCACGAACCGTTACTCACTCACACTTTACCTCAAAATGGAGTCATTCATGTGCAGTTACTGAGGGGAAATAACAGCCAATGAAAATGCATCAAAGGGAGTGGCTAGGTAGAAATCCATTTGTCTCGCTTTGATGATTGTTTTTTTGTGATTATCTTCCGGAGGAGGATTATTTCCGCTGGACGATAATCACTCGGAACTTGCGCAAATTGACAAGTATTAGCAAAATAGAGAATTGTCAAAAATTGCCCACATAAACGGGATGGAAACGTCAACCCTTCAGGCTTGAGGGTGAATTGCGCTGAATTTCTTTAGCTCTCGCTCTTTCTCTCCATCTCCTCCACCAAACAATTCTACTGCCGGCCGCACACAAGGGATGCCTAATAGTAATTTGAGTTTCGCATGCGTTGGTTTGCGCGGCATTAGAAGGGATAATTGAGAGCTCATGAAAATTGCCTTTCAGAAAAAAGGGGTGGACTGTTGGTGCTTGGTGGATTGTGTTTATTTTTATCTCGCATAAAATGATTCTCCTTTTGGTGTCAGTGTCGGTAGCGGTATCGCCTTCGCCAAATCTCGATCACATGCGATTTGACATTGACGGCTGGTGGACGTAATCGAATAACGGTGTCGACGATGCAGTGACAGTTCGCGATACCAAATAGAAACTCGCAAACAAAGTTTTATAACTCGGTTCAACACTAGCTGGAATTTTAAATTATATTTAACACACAACAAAAATTTCAACTCATTTAGGATAAAGAAAAAAACCTCTAATTTTGATTGTAAGAAAAGGTAAAGGTATTTAAAAAAAAAGTGCGGGTGTGTTCTGTGATCATTTTTTGTGTGTCTTGTAAAGTTTAGTGAAAACGTAAAAATAAAAATTGAAAATGTTACAATTCTATCCGATGCCAACGAATTTGAACTCCGGACTGGGTGGGGGTGGCGGTATTTCTGGAGGTGGTGGAGGTTTAAGTATTGGTGGAAGCCTTATGATGCACCACCATGAGCATCATCATGCGGGAAGTCGATTCATAGACGGAAACACAACCAAAACTTCGGACTGTAATGGGCGAACAGGTAAACATCATGTTCTTCATAAAGCTCACTCAATAAAAATTGATTTCTCTAAGTATGTATAGATGTGTATGTATTATGTACTTTACATACATTTTTATGGGTGTATAAACTTATTTCCTTAGAGCTAAAGATTCAACTTCTGTGACTGAGAAATTAAAATATAAAAATAAGTCAATCGAATTTAAAAAATTTTGAGTATGTACTCACATTTTAAACTAACATGCTCAGGTACTCAAAGCTCTTTTGCTCCGTTAAGGACAAGTTTCTCAATCAAATCAACAAAACAGGTACCTTATACCTATACCTTCTTACCAACCCTATCAAAGCAATATTCGTGTATATTATTGGCATAAGAACTATGTATTTCTTCCGACGGAACGGACAGTTAGAATTTAAAAATTGTCATTACATTTTTTTTTATTTGGCGAAAGGAGATAATCTACCATAATACTTAATACTCCTTTGCAGCTTCAAACGGTGGGGCTTGAAGTCAATACTTGAATATAGTTGAGCTATACGAGTAAATATAGGCCATTTTCGAGCACTGACGTTACGTTTTAAATTTCACGTGTTCAGACGATGTGCTACTTTTGTATCAAAACTTCCGATCAAAGTGCAAACTAGTAAGTAATTGCAGATTTGCGAGCACGAAATTGATTTTTTAACAAATTTTCTGAAAGGCACAAATGTTTAATAAAAATAAAGTTGAGAACGTTTCGAACTCTCTCGCAAATACTCGCAAATTTTTCCGATTTTTTGAAAAGCCGCAAATTATTTTGCGATTTGAGTTTCTATAAATGCAGATCGCGAGCATTTGTGAATGCAAATAGATGTTTTGTGTTATCGCAGTCGATTGAGAGAGCTACGTCGTCGATAATAGTTAGGATGTAGATCAATAGGCCAAGAAATATTGAAAACAGAGGGTCTCAAACAGTGATACAAAGCAATGACTTAAATGGCCTTTTCGATTGGTAATCCGGGAGAACGATTTGATACGTGTGAACCCTTCTGGAACAATTCTGAAAACAAAATCAGAAGCAAATTTCTTTCTTTTCAGAAGAAGAACTGTCATTCTGACTCCAATCGAAAAGATCATAAGTTTAAAATGGTCAGGAGGTGTCAGTTTTAATTTTTAATAAAGTACATACTTTCAGTTGATCTATAGATTTGAGCAATCCGAATCCGTTTTGTTTACGAAAGAATATTTGTTTGAAGTCGAAAATTATTATATTTTTATTATAGAACTGTCTATCTTACTTTCATAGATGGATAAGTCAAAGAAAATGCAGTATTATAGGACTGGCTGATTTTTTTTTGTAGAAACATAATATGGATTTGTTAGTGGTAGATCTACTACAACAAATTTGGCAATTTTCACGAACTTTTGCCTTAACAATATAGAACAACACTTTCAAGTGGATGCTATCTACACTGATTTTGCGAAAGCTTTGACCGTGTTCAGTTTGATATTTTAGAGTGTAAGTTGGTAAGCTTTGGTTTTCATTCTGCCCTACTCAACTGGATAATGAGTTACTTAAGAAATCGTAAGCAGTACGTTAAATTGGGATCGCGTTTTTCAAAAGCTATTTTAAATCACTCAGGAGTTCCTCAAGGAAGCCATTTAGTTCCCCTCTTTTTCCTCTTTCTTATAAAGGACTTACCAGATCTGATTTTGGACTCAAGTGGTTTACTTTTTGCAGATGATTTTAAATTGTTTAGGCAAATTCAAACTGTGACGGATTGTATGAAACTTCAACAAGATATTGACAGGCTAACGAGTTGGTGTGTTGTTAATTGTTTACATTTAAATATTCGTAAATGCTCTATTATGACATTTACCAGATCTAAAAATCCAATTATATTCCAGTATAAAATATCACAAAACAATCTCATTCGGGTCTCGACGATAAAGGATTTGGGAGTTATTTTCGATCCTCAATTGAGTTTTGCGTTGCATGTAGAGTTTTTAATTTCAAAAGCTAATGCTAGTCTTGGTTTTCTTTTCAGAAATTCCAAAGAATTTAGTGACCCTTATACTCTGAAATGTTTGTTTGTCTCTTTGGTTCGGTCTAACCTTCTATAATATGGTCACCGTACTATAACAGAGGATCATTACGGTTTGAACGTATTCAGAAAAGGTTCACAAGGTTTGCTCTACGTAAAACTTATCTACATTCAGACATGCCTTCTTATAACATCAGATGATAATTAATTCAACTTAAACCTCTGCATAGCAGAAGATTATATTATTTTGCAATGTTTTCTAGGGACATTATTTGCAGCCACATTGACAGTCCAAAATTGTTGTCGTTATTTAATATGTATGCTCCTGTGCGTTCCTTATCGTAGGCATAATACTATTTATGGTTTGAACAATCCAATATGTAATGCTGCCTTGTAATTTATTTTTAATATCAACATCGTTATTACTGGACATATATAAAACCGCATCATCCGCAAACAGAGCTAATTTGCTATGTTTTATAACCTTTTTAAGATCATTTATATAAATAGTAAATAAAAGCGTTTCTAAAACCGAACCTTGGGGGACACCGTAGTTTACTTCAATCGCATCAGAAGTTTCAATATTTACTTTTACTCTTTGCTTTCTATTATTTAAATACGATTGAAACCACTTCAATTTTCTATTTTTAACACCATATTTTTCCATTTTCATCATATATATTTCTACTTACAGTCTCAAATGCACGTTTTAGGTCCAAAAAAACACAATAAATACTTCTTTTTTTAGATAGTTCCTCCTTCCACGATGTTAAAACTATATTGATTGCAGTCTCACATGGGTAACCTTTTCGAAAACCCGATTGAAGGTCCATAATTAAATTGTTCTTTCAAAATAATGATAAAGTTGTTTATATACCACTTTTTTCAAATATCTTTTCACACAATGGCATAGCATTCGCTTGTCTGAATTCTTCACATTTCACTGTATTTACTATTTTTTCTATTGGTGTTATCAAAGATTCTTTCCAGGAGTCAGGGAACTTGCTTGTGAATAGGGAACCGTTAATTATTTTGCATAAGATAGGACCGAGAATTTCGAATTGATCTAAGTAGATACTTGGGCGCATGAACTGAAAATCGCGTTTGTTTTTTATATCTTTAATAATCTTTTTTAAATCATTTAACGGAATGTTTTTAAAACACACTTTCCACTTCTTGTACATGGTTTACAAAAGGAGTCACCGGCATTGTGTGTTCCATCAAATAGAATTATATCCCTCTCTTTTTTATTCATAAACGTCAAAATCATCGCTTTCTGGGAACTGACATTTGATTATCTATTTTTGAAAGCAAATACTATAAAATTAAAAATTGGAGCACTTTAAATATTAAAATTCAGCACAGAGATAAGAAAACGCCTCCAATTTAGCTTATCATCGTTGATAGTTCAAAAAGTCGTGTGTCACAAATTTTCCATGTTGTGATTTTATTTCGGTTTCATAAGTGAAAAAAATACCAAGGTTTTTGATTGTTATGATAATGAAATAATTGATAATCATACGACGATATGTCAGTTTTCACAAGATTCTAAAAATTTAACTTTTACCAAACTTGAATTTTTCACACAGTTTCCAAAAACTGTTGTTTTTCTTGACAAAAATTGTAAATTTTACTTTACCAAATAGATTTAGTTAATAAAAAAAATTGACCATAGCTGTCAGTCATTTGTCATTGAAAAGGCAAAGGTTATAATTGTTTTTTTTCGCTTGAATTTTAAATATTTTAAAGTTGAAAGAGGCAAAAATGTGTGATCGTTCTTTTTAATTTTTGATGCTTGTTGATCGAAATTGGAACTACAGTAACAAACAAATCAAATTGCTTAAATCAAAACAACTTTCAAACATAAAGAGCTAGCTGTCAACAACAAGATGGACAGATATTTTGACATTCGGTCAGTGTGTGACAGTTCGTCTTTTAAACTCATGGCTTTTAATTGATAAATACTAGGTCTGTTTGTTTCCTTGCAAAAACTGCCACTAGTTTTATTTTTTGTATATTTACTTTGACAGAACTTTGTACCAAAATTTGTAGAAACTAGAAATTAAACGAAAAGAGGCAATATTTTTCAGTTAAGAGATATAATATATTTTTGATTATTTCCACTTGTACTGATGCAAAAATACGTATTTCGTTAATAAAGATGAAAGGCATCAACATCTAATAAGTAATATTAAATAGAATGGAAAGCTCCTATAACAGTAGAATTCATACAGGGTTATTCAAGTGTTTCTTTCTTTTTTTTGTGTCACATATCAAACTTTTAATACGACGTTTTCCTTTATATTCCGAACAATGTCTCTTGTTGCAAAGAAGTTACCAGTAACTAGGTGGTGGACAAGTTTCTGGCAATGCTCTGCAAAAAGCAGGTATCAGTTAAATGTGCCTGTTCACTATCTTTAAAAGTCCCTCTTAAACAAATAATGGCGCAAAATTTTAAATAGCCTGATGTTAAGGTATTCGTATGATTCTACTCAACAATTTACCAACTTTCTTTTCAAGCTGAACACGCCTAAAACAGTGACATTTCGTGCAAAAAAGTAAGCAAACATACCTTTTTCACATTTGTCATTATCAAAGTGGACACATGGAGTTAGTATGATACTAAAAAGATAAAATAGCCATTTTGTGATTTAAGCTTTAGTAAAATTGTAAAAAGATAGTACGATGCTAACTCCTTTAAAACTTTGGAAAATCCTCTTTTAATCATACTTAAAATGCTTTAACATCGTACTACATCCTTTTCCCAAAACCTTTAGATCTCATCATATGCTCTTTGAAGAAAACTTTTTTTACCTTTCTGCATACTAAAAGCTTCGGACTGTGTACAAGTGGTACTGTTCACTATGATGCATATCAAATAAACCAGGAGTTTTTAAAGCTAACTAAACGCTTCTTATTCGCATACCTATGTATATTAAATCCTCATCCAGTTATAGCCACAATACTGACCCACACCGGAAACCAATGGTACACCCACATTTCTACATAATTCGATTCAAGTTATCCTTTTTGCTCGTGCATCTTTTCTGTGTCTGTTCGATGCCATATTGAGCCTGAAAAAGGCATACAAATTTGGTCAATTCTTATGACAATTTTCTCGAAGTACCTATATACATATCTTCAGGTGTCTTTTCGAATTTTCATGCACTCCCGGAACGAACTCCATATCTTTGACTACACCAGTAGATATACATGATACCAAATACGATCTGACCATCAGGCGGCCATCCTGCATATTATGAGAGAGAAAAACAGTTCTTCGTCTTGTGCCTTATAAAGAATTTATGGAATTCAAACATTCGTAGATACTAAAACAGGTGAGAAGGTCTGTTTGCTTCCTTCTGCAGTGGATTCACATTCCTCAGGCAGGAGGCATCATGGATCGATATGAAAACTATTGGACACTGCAAAAATTCCAAGCTCACTTGACACACAAGTAGGTATACATAGATGCATAGATGTTTTAGATAGAAAGTACAAGATATCATCTGTGCGCAGATAGAACTTCATGGTCCACATTGGGATTCTTATAAGACAAAGGTGGATATACACACTATATAGGTAGTGGTCAAGGGTATAGGGGGATGAGTGGTTGTTGTATTGCTTAGGAAAAGCAATGCGGAAGTGGCCAGTAAAGTTGAATGGACGAACAAATGTTACCAAATCTACAGATGTTTCAAGGGCTTTGATGCATGATATAGATGAAATTTTCTGTTTTTTCAAGAAATCAAAAAAATAACTGTGTTCTTTGACTAAGATGAAAAACACCAGATGATAGTGATATATCTGTATTATGCTCTATATTTATAATAAGTACAATTTTGTAAAGGTACATCAGATGAGAAATTTTAGGAATAAATTGTTTGTTTTGATTCATTTAGGGGAGAAAATATACCAACAGTATCTTCTTATACTCGCATTCACATATATAAGATTCTGACTTTAAAACCGAAGAGACACTCCATAAATTCCATCGTTTCAAACTTTTTGTTTGCAATGATTTATAAATTTAAAAATGCTTTAAATAGCTCACTTGGTCATTATAAACATTGTAACACCCTTATTAATAACAAAAAAGGCGTTGTTATCTTTTAATTCACAATTAAACTTTAACCTTTGATCTTGATTTAATTCACGAGTTAATTTTTTTCATTAATAAGCTATGCTCAATTATATTAAGTGCCAAACCTTCACGAAAATCTACTACAATTTACAATAATTCTGTTTCCACCGAAAACATTTTCTCACCAATTGTTAACTTTTACACATACACTTTCTCATTTGAGCAAGTTAATTGCACATGTGTTAATAGCGTCTGTTTGAGATAAAAGATGTCTAAGTTTTGGCATAGTTCTGTGAATTATATAATTAAGATCAATTAACATGAATACACTAAAGTATTGATAAGATTTCCCGATTAACTCACTGACCAAAGATAATTCATATTTCATGTGCGTTTATTAATAAGACTAAGTTTAGTTTCTCCCTTTAAAATTCTTGAAAATTGAAATAAGTCTCATTTTTGCCTTAAAACATAGTACGCTGCTGATGCGAAATTAAAAACCTCTACAAACATTAGCTAAGACACTATAGCTAAATTTTGATATATAAGAGCTTTTTGGAGAATATGCCACAGAAAACAGCTATTTTCTGAGAAGAATTTATGTATATTCAACTATTCCAAAGAATTTGTTGTCGTTATTTCAAGTGAATTAATCAAATAAAATGGAAAATGTTTTTTTTCTTTAGCTGAGATAAATCATTTGCTATCAAATATTCCTCTATTTAGATTTTTATTTTCACAAAGCATAAGTTCACATGAAATTCAAGAATTACAGAATCTCTCAAAATTTAATTTGAGAATTAATCCGCTGGATAAGTATTTCTTGGGCTAAATTTTGGCAGATGACAGAACAGATGCTTGATTTTTTAAGCTGATGCTGCCCATCACTCAGCTAAAATGCTTTCCTGAATTTTGGAGGGAATTTTTTTTGGTGAAAGCTGAAATCTAACGCGATCTGTGTACTAAGTTTAAAGACGCAAAATATATGACAAAATATTATTTATACAGTTTTGCAGAGCGTTTTATTCTTCTTGTCAAAAATTAATTAAGCTGTTATTTGATTTAATCAAAAATACGGATGTTATTCGAGTAAACGAACTCAAATTTTATTCAAGATAACGGCAACCCTGCAAGGAATTGATGGTTGAAAATTCTAATTTAAGCTAAATGGTACCCAATTTAAATTGAAATTTAATAACTTTACCGTCCAGTGAAATATTTAAACACAACCTAAATTACGTACGCCAGACATAATAAAAGCTTTCTTGCAGCATAAATTTGACAGAATTTTTTTTCGAATACGCTGACACTTTCCCGGAGAAATAGAATGAAGGAAAATGGTTTTGGATACATTTCACGCTCTCAAACACATAGCGCTTTCGTTTGGTCTGAAAGCATTCCGAATGCTTCTGAAAGCGTTTGTTTGGCAATCGATGACAGTTCTTCTTCTCAAAAGAAGATAAAATCGATACTTAATTTAAATAAAGAATCAAAACCAGAAGCACGCATACCTGCGCACACTTTATATGTCAAAATAGTGAAATGTGATTTTTTTAAATTGCGATTGTGAATTTTTGTATAAATTCGACCGAATTCTTCGCAAAAAGGACCAAAATCTTACAAGTTAATATGTTCGCCCTGTTAACAAATAATAGAAAATAAAAACAAATGTAATTTAAAAACAATGAAATAAACTTCAGAATCAAAAAATATTTACAAACTTGTTCGTTTGGCATTCCCAGTCGAAGAGTTCCGGAGGGTCGAATTACCAAACGAAAACGCTTTTATTTAAAATAATTTTTTGGGTTAGTTTCATTCGAACAATAATTGATAACTTTGCTATATTTATTTGTTTTTCATCATTTTTTATGCTTGCAAGTATTGGTTTTTCATGTAAAAAAATGTGAATTATTATAAGAAACTGGTACACCACCATAGTCCAGTCAATGAACCTGGTAACCCTGACGTATAATACGCTACAGGGAACGTAGGGAAATTTAAAAGAAAATGAAAGTAAATTAAATTTCCCAATAAAAGTTTTCTTGTAACAATAATAACAATATTAAGATTTTGATAATTAACATTCATATTTTTAACATTTTCAAAATATTCAACATGGAATCTTTAGTATTTATAATAAATTAAAGAATTGCCTTTATTTCGAATTCCGATTTTGTCTTTGCCGAAATTTCTAATTTTCGGGGAATGTTCAAAAATTCGATTCTTTAGTTAAGCTATGATTAGACGGTCAAAGTAAATGGTCAACGCATTGATTCTCTGCCACTGCCAACGGACCGTCAATGTTGAACATGTCAACGCAACACTCATTGACGATCACACGAATGACGCTAATCCGTCAATATCACACGAAGTCAACGCAGACTACCTTGACGTTTCAGAAAAGTATGCCATGTCAACGTTGGGATTATGGTCAACGCTTTGCGTCGATGTATCCTAACATTTGGTCAGGGTGATTACAGGTTCAACGAAAAAAGTCAATGCGTTGAAGGTAAAAACAATGTCAACGTTGGTGTCAAAGCAGACATCGACGCATGGACAGTATTCTGCGTTGACGATCACACGACAAAACAACTTTGGGATGGAATTTGACGTCATTTTGACGTCAGAGAGGCAACGCGTTGAACATTTTCGTTGACCGTCTAATCGTAGCTTTATTCATATCTGTATAGAAATGTTTACGTCAACAAAGGCTGTACAATGCAACAAACTAATATTCTCGAATACAGGGTTGTTTTATTTTTTTAATAAATGATGAACCGAAAGAATAGTTAATTTTGGAGCTACACAACCACTTCTAAAACCCAAATACTGTATAGACTATGGTTTTCAGCAGACGCTGAAAAAAAAAAACAATATTCGTCAATGCCCTTCCCCCCAAACAGTTTCTATATGATGAATCCTGTATGCAATCCTTTACTGACTAAAGAGCTTAGGAATTATTCAAAAAATAAATTAAAAAACTGAATTCTCTGCAAAAGAATGTGAAAATATTGACTACAAAAACACAAAAGGCGTCATAGCTTCCAGTTAGACGCGCAGACAGAATCAGTAAAAGCAATGCCACCCTCATACCTCTAGCTTCAATCCAGAGATACGTACGAACTTTATACTCACTTTTTCTTATTTCAAATGGCTGAGAATGTAAACCCCCCATTGTGGTCTGCTGACAGTAGATTGGTATGGTAGGTACTCTTGGTACTATGGATGCTATACTATACTGATGCTGGTTCTTATCCTTTTGGGAAGGTGTTATTGTGGATGTGGATCGATCGACTAGTCCTAGAGACTGATAGATAACAAAAGTATTTTCCCATCCCTATTCCTATTAAATCACATCAGGATTTTTTAGCTACATGAATCCAAGCCAACAAATTATAAAAAAAAAACTGTTAGAACGCAATCGATAAAAGGCGCTACCTGTTTTTGTTTTTGTTTGTTTGTGCGTTCGCGTTTGTTTTCAATCCCCCATAGAGGGCGGTTTAATTTACCTTTATCAATAAATTTATTCTGAAACTTTGTTCTTATTTTTGATTTTTTTGTTTTCACTTCTGATACCATTGTAACTTTTGTTCTATTTGTGGAACAGGTGATGTCAGAGTTGGTTTGACTTAGATTAAAAGCACAGACACGCGCTCCACATAGCTTTGATAACCTTTTTACGGTTGGTTTTAGGGAACAAGTTTTTAAACTTTTTTTTTTTTTGTTATTTTTGATTTTAGATTTGAAAAGCGGGATGTTTTTGTTTCGTGAGAGGAAGTTGATTTTTGAAATCGAATGATTTAGATGGAATGTTATATTGAGATGGGATGAAACTAAAAAGGCTTTTTGGTGGCTATAAAGGTAGGATGGATATTTAATCTGTGTATGGCTGGATATGAAAAAAGTTTGAACAGTGTATTTTTTTTTTTTTTTTGAAAAACTGTAGAAAAGTTATTTTGGGTTCAATTAAAGCAGCTCTTAATGTGGTACATTACATTAAAACGAAAGAGATTCATTGATAAGGTTTTTTTTCGATGCAACGAAATGGAAATATGAAGGGTGTTTTTTAGTCGTGTGGTTTTCAAGAAGAAATAAAACGCATATAATTTAATGTTATGGCCAAGAATTTAGCTTTATTATATAGATAAGGGTTTGCCATTATGTTTTAAAAATGATTTCGGGCAAATAACCGCCGCGGCTGGCTCGAGCCAGCCGAGAGGCTCAATTTTCGACAGGTCCAATTGTTGCGCGCGATGGCGGATGAACTTATTCGAGTCTTCTTCGATACTCTGCTCCACAGCTGCAAAAGCGTCTTCGGTGCGCACTGTACCGCGCACGTCTCTGAGAATGCGCATTATCCACTAGAGTAAACGTGGTGCGAAACCGATCCATGGTTGCTCGAATTTATGAGATTTTGCGATTATGTCGTTCGAATATTGGACGCAGCGCGTGATGCGTCGCGCGAACCGAACCATTATTCTGGTAATAAATTTGCACGATTTGCAAACGTTGTTCAAGAGTAAATCTATTAATTATGAAATGGCAAACCACACTGAGCATAAATCAAGTGACAGCTGTCAAAAAGACCAACTCCGAAAAAAGTATTGCCAGATTGAAAATCGCACGTCTAAAAAAACACCCTTTATTTTAGTGACTTAAAAAGATTTGTTCGGTTAGCCTTGAAGTCACCTTAGGGTCACCTCAAAGAGGTGGCCAAATTCTATATCAAAATCTTAACTTTTAATCAAAGGTTTATGTAAATTGACTTTAGCGGTCTTTTTTTTGCACGAAACCAATACTTACCTACTCCCATAAAAGATTCAACAAAAAAATTCTGCCACAATGATAAATTCTTTCATTGTTGTTATTGTTTCTTCTCATTATACTTATCATATCATTATGATATCTCCCTTTTTTTACTATATGTTATGCACTTCAGTATCTATATTTGTTTACTGGATAAATTAATCACCAAATGACACTTACAGTCATCACTTGGATGTCGCATAATAAATAATAAAATACACCAACTATAGACAAAAATATATACATACAAGCAAGAAAGTCCTTTAACTTTATGGAGCCAATATTATTGTTTACTGATATACCTGTCAAAAGTCAAATATAGTTATGAGGCACGTTTAGAAATAAATTACGTCTTTCGGTTGTTCGCTTTAGGCGCATTAAACTTTATCACCTCACACGTTTTGACAGCATACCACTTGAGTCTACCCCTGGTTTATATGGAAAATAAACCCTTTCGATAGTAATAAAATAAATATCGATTAATAACTTTATCAAGAGAAGTTGAGTATCCTATTCTCATACCAGTAGATATACATTGTTTTTGATTTTACCTTTTTTTTGAGGTCACATTACATTAGCCTCCCCCCACTATACCTATAGGAACGTTTATGCAATAGAAGTTTTATGATTGACTTTATCAAACAACAATGAGTAAAGGCAGAGAGGTTGGGTTTGGGGTAAGGGGGAATTCCTGACTGCTAGACAAGATATGACGAGCTTATATTGAAATTAAATTGAACCCTCTTTAATTTGATTTCTC
This sequence comes from Leucozona laternaria, assembly GCA_932273885.2. Lineage (NCBI taxonomy): Eukaryota > Metazoa > Arthropoda > Insecta > Diptera > Syrphidae > Leucozona > Leucozona laternaria. The sequence goes on along the minus strand of OW026367.1, from coordinate 127,476,476 downwards.
TTGAATTTTGTATTTACAGAGGTTGGCACAATTAAATGCGAAAAAAATTACGAAATCTGCGAAGGATGTGGACAAAAAATTCAGGATCGATATTTGATGAATGTTGGCGACTCGAATTGGCATGAACATTGTCTTGCGTGTTGCTATTGTGGGACACAACTCAGTCATACGTGTTATGTGAGAAATTCAAAGCTGTATTGTAAAATGGACTATGATAGGTGAGTTATTTACATATAAGTGAAATGTGAAATCGAAAGGATTTTTTATTTGATTTTACCTACTTATACTCTGAAATTGTAACGCTCTCCTTAAAAAATAGCAAAAGTATACGCAGTTTATCCATCATAAGCCCAAAATAATTTCATGTGGATTTTAGGCTAGACTTTAAGTTCCCCATTATTGATGATATTTCTTTGAAAAGTATTTTTTTGTTTGTTTATTTTAGTTTTAGTTGAAATTTTTTTAAATAGCCACAGACAATAACATTAAGAGTCGAAAAAATTGAAAAGTGGACAAGTCCACTTAAGTTATTTGGTTGGCAATGCTGTGTTGAAGTCAACGTTGTAACTTTTGTTTGCGAAGAAAAAATCAAACATATATTCGTTTGTTATTTCAAAAAAAATTCAGTAAGCCTACAAACACTCAACATCGACTACTCAAAGACTCAAATTTTCCCTTAAATAAAAATTAATAAAAATGTTATCAGGCTCTTTAAAAGAAAGAATGAAACAGAAAAAAAAAAAAAAACAAAATGAATAAAAACTCTAACAAAGAAATTCATTCATAATATCCTTGCAGTGTGCTTCCTTTGATACAGCATCACGATTAGATTCGCTTCATACCGAACGTTTAAATTATCCACCACCATCCCTGAATTCATCCAAAGGCTTCCTAATTTTGACTGAAAGTCCTTCTTTTTTCTTGAGTGTGTATTATACAACAAAAAAAAATGAGATAAAGAAAATGGGCGACGAAAAAATTCTGCCTCAAAAGATGAACACAAAAAAAATAATAATAAAAAAAAATCCAAAAGAAAGACGTGTGCGATGACAAAAAATAAAGAAAGCAGCAATATTAAAGTCAGAGCAAAATGGTGGAAAAGTAGAAGAAGATATCCCTAAGGATTTTGATATGTATAGGTATAGCTAAGGAAACTGACTTAAGGGTGGAGTTTTCGCCTCATTCAGCTGCAGAGTAGGACAAAGCGATGGTTTAACATTATTCATTGTCCCCTTGTCAATATTTCCTCTTATTTTTTGTATTGTTTTTGTTGCTGTTCGTCCTTTCAAAAGGCTTCTGTTGCCGTGATATGTGGAGAAAAAATCAATTTAAAAAAAAGTTCTAAGGATTCAAAGGCCCAAACTCATATAATTTTCTCTTGAAAGTTTTCTTTTCAAAGAATTTTTCTTCACCCAAACTAACTTGTTATACTATTTGTTTTTTTTTTTTTTTAGAATATTTGGTGTAAAATGCACCGGCTGCTGTCATCCTATTTTGCCACATGACATGGTTATGCGGCCACAGAATTACATCTTCCACCTATCGTGCTTTGTTTGTTACGTGTGTCGACAGCCGCTGCAGAAAGGCGAACAGTTTCTGCTGCGAGAGGGGCAGCTCTTTTGTTATCGGCACGATTTGGAAAAGGAACTCTACCTGGCGCAGCATTGTGGCGATGAAGATGACATTCTACGACCAAGGGATGGCCGAAGAGGCCCCAAACGCCCACGCACTATTCTAACGTCCCAGCAGAGAAAACAATTCAAAGCTTCCTTCGATCAATCACCGAAACCTTGTCGTAAAGTTCGTGAAGCCTTAGCGAAGGATACTGGGCTGTCAGTGCGAGTGGTGCAGGTGTGGTTTCAGAATCAGCGAGCGAAAATGAAGAAAATTCAACGTAAATCGAAACAAGATGGTGACAAAAATTCATCCGACAAAGATAAGGACGACAAGAGTGTGAAACAGGAATCTTCAGGAAGTGAGAATGGCTACCTAGGTTCCTTCTCTACCCAACCGTTAAACCCAAATCTGCCTTATTCACCAGATGGTGAGTTCAATTATTATTGTCATTTTTGTTGTCTCGTGGATTAAATTTGATTTGTTTATTTTTAGATTATCCAGCGAATTCAAATGACAGTTTCTGCAGCTCTGATATCTCACTAGATGGCAGTAATTTCGATCACTTAGATGACGACGGGGATTCACTGTCATTACAAAATCTAGAATTACAGACACCTGGAACGCAAGCACGCAGTTCGAATGGAACCTCTACGCATGACTCACTAGCGAGTCTCAATTCACATAACATAATTAATCCAATTGATAAGTTGTATCTTATGCAGAACTCATATTTTAATTCCGAACAATGAAATTGAAAGAAATATGTATAAAATTCAAACAATAGTGCCATACAAAGAAAAAACAAAAAACAAAAAGTAAACTTATGTTAATTATTTAAAGCAATATGCTGATTTAGAATTTATAATGTAAAACGTTGGGCCGAGAAAATACGAATTTATTAGAATAGAGGGAGCAACTGTGGACACAATAAAGAAGGCCCTTTTTGTTTTTAAATGTCATCTGTCATTTCATTTTTGTTGATTTCTTTTTTTTTAATTTTATTTGAAAACATAACTTAACTAAAGAATTGAGCTACAAATAAAGCCTATTGGAACACCTTTCTACACACTTTGAGTGTAAATGAAATATCTATACAAAATATCGGATTAACTTGATGAAATGGAAATGCTGTATGTTTTTCCGAAATGTCATAGCTGGATAGGAAAAATATTTTTCGGGTGAAAAAGTCACATTGATTGATTAAAAAATGCACACAAATTTAACCAATCTACACCACTTGAGCTTTTTCCCTTGATAATATGGCCGCGACGTCGAAACAAAATTGTGGAATATAATAATTTTTCATTTCACGAGAGGTGAGTATATTTCTCGTGAAATAAAAAACTAATACGTAATATTTGAGTTATGAAACGCCCAACCGAACACATGGGAAATGAAAATTGAAGGAAATTTAATTTATTTTTTTTTTTCAAAAGAGAAGCCGTGAAATGTTAGGTTCCCTTTGCAGCTTTTGGATATTTCATTTTCACTTCAACTGATGTGAACTTGACTGAAAGTTGTCCTTTTTTTTAATCAAAAAAAGAAACATTCCAACCAATATTGTTCTGTAAATAAATTTCAATTAATTTTTTTTTTGTAAAAATAATATTTATTTTTATTAATTTAAGTGATTAGAATTTAACACCAGAAAAAATAAATTTCAATATTTTGTACATATATGTAATAAATGAATACCTAATTTATTTTAAGCAAAACTTTAATTAAATTAAATCTAAAAATAAACTTTAACAAAGTAATGTTAAGTATAACAATTAATGTGTAAATAAGAACATTTTAAACAAGCATTATAATTAGATTTTTATTTAAACTGTATTTGTTTCAACACTGTTTATCTGTTACAGAAAATTTCGTTTGGCTAATGCTTAGTACACATGATTTCAGATCTGTCCATGATCTGACATTAGGCTACCAATGAACTGAATTTTGTTTACAATGTGCTGAACTGTCAGTTTCCAGTGTTGACAGATGTGTTTTTTTTTTTTTTACTAAAAATTGATTGAACCATTGGCAGACATTGTCAGACAAATTAAAACTTCTTTTTCGTCGTACAGTGGATTGCAAAGTGTGACTTATTTAATAAAAATGCACCATTGGGTCGCACGAACATGCTCTTGTGGTTCAAAGCTAAAATGTGGCTAGACGTAGACACTGAAGATGTATGTTAATATAAGCTGGTAATGGTTCAATAGTGTAATGATATTTCCTTAATGTTTACACTAAGAAATTCATCACATTACGCCTCAAATTCTCAAATACAAATTCTACCATCAACGCAAGTTTACAGGGCATATGCTATTCGGTAATTATGTGGCTTAATGTGAAATATTGCAGGATCGGCTTAGTAACTAGCTCAACAAAACATGCCTACTAATAACGATAAAATGTGAACAAAAGTCAAAATTACTAAAAAAAATTATTTTTTTCTTTAATTTTATTTTGCTATAAAAATGCCATTTATTAAATTTAATGCAAATCCGTCCAGCCGTTTAATACCTGTTTACCTCGATGTATAACGATGACGCACGAACGCAAAGACTAACGGACGGTATGATTAATCGTATTGTAAAATTTGATTAAAACCCCGAATTTTTTCAAACACGGCACCAATATTTGCCCTAAATAAAAATCGAAATACAAAGGAAAAAAATCACTTGTGACTTGCGATATGATGAATTGCTACAAAAACGTAGTATAGTGTTTTTGAAAAAAGTATCGTCGAATTGCGAGCTGAGGCGCGAGAATTGTATCACACTCAGGAATTTTTAACAATTTGAAAAAATACCTGTTAACTTTTTGACTCTAGAAAACAAGATCGATGTTTTTTGAGCATACTTATAGGCACTGAACTCAAATTCAGCATCTGTTTCCTGCGTTTAATATATACAAATTGATAAGAGCATTGAATATTAAAAACAACCCAATATTCAATCTCTATGTTTTTATGTAAATATGTAAAAGGTGTTTTTGTTAGAGCGGATAACTTTAAATTCGCAACACTGTTCGCTGTGACAGCTGATTTGACAGTTCTCGGTTGTTTTGAGGTTAGTTTGGTTTGGCGATTCATCATGAATTTGAACTTACGCCATAAAAATGTTTGACAATTGTTCAAATTTATTTTGAAAAACATAGTTCGATTCGAAAAACTCATTGGGCATTAGGTTCGTGCATTTATGGTGTTCATAATGAAGCAAATTTGGTACGTCCATAAACAAAAGAACCAAATTTCTATTCAATTAAGAAAAAAGGAGCGCTTTAATGCGTCAGGACATTATAGTCAACGGTCAGAGGTACCGAGACATTAGCCGTTTTTGATTATCAGAGATAATAACAACACGAGATCTTTTTCAAGTCTCAATTGGAATAAGGCATTAATAGCCGCATTTTACAATCGCTGATGATCTTTATGGATCATCTCATGAAAATTAAACGATACGGATCTTAGTGACAACTGTGTTGTATATACCTATCCTTTTTCCTTAGAAAGATGTCGTGTTGTTGTTGAAATGCATGTATTTTGATCTGTGATGGTAAAAAAACGGCTAATATTGCAGTTATATAAAGGGTCCGCCATCTAACGTTTTTTTTTTTCAACTAGTGCTTATTTCGTGAATGGTAACACTTAGCTCATGTCTGATTTGACAGATAATTAGTTTTATCCTTAGGCTGAACGAATATGGTTGTGTATACGCTTCGCTAAGTGGGCCTGCGATCGACTTAGAGAAGATGCCGATTTTGCCAAAAAAAATCATCTTTTCAGATGAAGCTCATTTTGATCTTGGCGGGTAGTAAACAAGCAAAATTGTCGCATTTGGGGCACAGAAAACCCGCACGAGTACATTGAAAAGCCGATACACCCAAAACGAGTCACTGTTTGGTGCGGATTTTGGTCCAGAGGCATAATTGGGCCATTTTTCGAAAATGAGCAAGGAGTGGCCGTTACAGTCAATGGCGATCGTTATCGGGCCATGTTGAACGAATTTTTGTTCACAAAAATTGAAGAGGAGGATATTGGCAACATTTGGTACAGGACGGCTCTACCTGCCACACAGCCGAAGCTACACTCGATGTTTTGCGCCATTTTCAAAAAAAAAAAAGAAAAAGTTATTTGGCGGACCCTTTAGTATAAGCAGGACGACCGGTGCCATATGCTACACAGCACGCGATACAATTAATTCTCTGAATGAAAAATTTGACAAACGATTAATTTCACGAAATGGACCTGGTAAACTGGCCATCTTGCTCGTGCGAATTAACGCCATTAGATGATTTTCTCTGGGGATATGTTGACAGTCGCATGTCTATGTCAATAAACCAGAAATAATTAAGCAATTGGAAGCCAACATTCAACTCGTTATTGCCAAAATACAACCTGATTTACTGCGAACGCGAAGAGTGTGTGAAAGTTGGACCTCCAGTTTACGCCATGAACGCATACCAGCCCCAGCGGCTACATGCCTGAAATCCTATTCAAACAATAATGTCATACAATTATCTGTCAAATAAAGCCAATTTCGTCTTTATTAAAAACGATCTACTACAATTGCTTCTTTCTACAAATCCGCTCAAATGATTTTATTTTGATTTCGAGAATACATTACAATAGGCGTTTTTCTTTTTTAGTTCAGAATAGAGCTCTGAACAGAGTCCAAGCATGTCGAGCATGTTCTGAACGTCCTCTGAACGAAGCGTGTTCTGAGTTCTGAGCACTCTGAACTATTTTTGAAACACACCTAATGTTCTATGTTTATGGCTCAAATCTGTCAGAGAATATTTTTTTTTGCAATATAAATCATTAATGCCATCACTTTAAAAAAGTATATTTTTCTGAATTATAAAAATATTTCATTAAATTAAACAGTTCTAAGCTATGCTACAAGAACCAATATATGCAACCCAGGCGCTGTGTTGTTTTTTGTTATTTGTCATTTCATGATAAATATTTCAAATGCACATAATCTTATAAATATTTATCTATTTTCCATTTGCAAACACAAATCGTCCCACAAATCCAAGCACTGAGCTGACCCACGATAAATACGCCCCCTATTTGTATAAATGTCGCCCACTTTCTTCAAAATCTTTTAGTAGCTTTTCGGATTTAACATTGATCAAATGGATACTCTGTCTGCTCGGAATTAAAACTATAATTAGTTTTTGAGTGTAATTGAATTAATTTACCAAAAAAGGATCGACAAAATGTCGATAACCCTTAGAACATTATTTTTTATGTTAACTATTTTTATAAGTGTGCGACTGAAAAATGTCTTTTGTGATCAGTGAGTTTATTCTTCTATCCATACACTAATTTATATAGCCACTGCTGTCTGATTCAAAACTTAATTTTTTTGGGTAATATGCAAATAGGCCAAAATTCATTTCACATGAAGGAGATCTTGTTTTTCAATCGGCTGAGGATAAGAATATAACGATTTGTCTAAGTGGAAGTTCAAGGTTTCTTATCAACGATATCAATGTGTTGGAATCCTTGCAAAAATTTTCAAAACAAAACACTCCTACGGAAGAGGTCAATATCGAAAATTTAACCAATCAGGTGGGAGTTCTTAAAACGGACATTCAAAGTTTTCAAAATCGGATGAGACGCTATGAAAATGGGTAAGTATACCTATACCTACGTATCTTGTTCAAATGAACAAAGATTTAAGACATTCTTTTAAAATGCAGAACCTCATCGCTGCCACCAGGGCGTGTAGCAAGGCTTCAAACACGTGCATTACGCCTCATGACTCGTATAACTACTATTTTACATAATCTAGCAACAAATAACGCTTGTGAATCTATTCCTTGTAAAAATGGTGGCACTTGCTATAATTTGTATAATGATTTTAACTGTGAATGCCCCAAAACGTGGACGGTACTTGAAAGCTTTTATTTACTTATAAAGGATGTTTTTTTTAGACTTGTGGTTTTTAAGAAGAAATAAAAGGCATATAATTTAATGTTATGGCCAAGAATTTAGCTTTATTATAAAGATAAGGGTTTGCCATTATGTTTTAAAAATGATTTCGGGCAAGTGGCCGCCGCGGCTGGCTTGAATAAATTCCAGCCGAGAGGCCCAATTTTCGACAGCTCCAATTGTTGCGCGCGATGGCGGATGGACTCATTCGGGTCTTCTTCGATACTCTGCTCCATAGCAGCAATAGCTTCTTCGGTGCGCACTGTACGGCGCGGCGTCTCTGAGGATGCGCATTATCCATACTGGAGTAAACGTGGTGCGAAACCGATCCATGGTTGATCGAATTTATGCGATTTTGCGATTATGTCGACCGAATATTGGACGCAGCGCACGATGCGTCGCGCGAAACGAACCATTATTTTAGTAATAAATTTGCACGATTTGCAAACGTTGTTTAGGAGTAAGTCTATTAATTACGAGATGGCAAACCAAACTGAGCATAAATCAAGTAAAAGGCCACCTCCGAAAAAAGTATTGCCAGATTGAAAACCACACGTCTAAGAAAAACAACCTTTACATACATAAGTATTTCGAATTAAATTACTTCTTTTGTTTTTAGGGAACAACCTGTGAGACAGATGTTGATGAGTGTAAGAGTTTTGCCGGAACTGATTTGGGTTGCCAAAATAAAGGAGTTTGTATAAATTTACCTGGAAGTTATGGGTATGTTAAACCTCTTTCAATGTTTTATTGAGACTTCTGTTCTACTGCTGTTTGTTTAAGGGACGTGTTCAACGAGTAATGATTGTTTCGGTGATGTCTCATTCATTGTTTAAATTATTAATCATAAGTTTTTTTTTCAACAAATTATGATTTTAAAACTCGAAATACCTTCTTCAACCACAATTCCATATCATTTTATTAAAAAAGTGCCTATCCCTATAATTTATGGTGGCACGAATTATTTCTTTCTTAAGGCTTGAGAATTCTTCTGTAAAAGATAATATTAGAATATTATTCAACAGATTCTCCGTTACATTTCTGACCTTCAATAATTGGTGAGAAAATATGTTTTTCTTTTAAATATAATAATCATCATCAAACATCATCTCTGAACACATCCCTAAAAAGTTCTTAGTATCTCAATTTTAATGAAAAGTATTTTTGAACATTTATTTATCTATTTACGATCTTTAAGTAAGATTCTCAATGAAACACGATTTTAAAACTAAGTTGTTTTTGACCATTTCCAAATGAATCAATTGATCCATTCCCGATTTTTTGCCAAATGAATCAATTGATCCATTCCCAATTTAATCGGTTTGTTAGATGTAACTGTACAAATGGTTTTATCGGTGCCCACTGTCGAGATCGCGTTGCTGACTGTACCAAGTCACTACCCGGAGAGTTATGTGGAAAGGGTCAATGTATACCGGCTAATAATGCTTTAGGTTATCAGTGTCTATGTGATGCCGGATGGAAAATAGACAATCTTACTCAGTCTTGCACTGTTGATGTTAACGAATGTGTAGAATCATTGGTGTCATGCCATACAACCTGTATAAATTTACCTGGCAGCTTTGCGTGTGGTCCTTGTCCAAGTGGATATACGGGTGATGGGGTCATTTGCCGGGACATCAATGAATGTGAGAGGAACAACGGAGGCTGTAGCATGCTGCCAAAGGTTCAGTGCATCAATAACGAGGTAAGGATAAAAGAATGATGTATTTTATTTTAATTTCAAAACTTATTTGTGTAGGGTTCGCATCGTTGTGGCAACTGTCCTCCAGGTTGGACTGGTGATGGCCGTTACTGTAGCCAGGCGGAAACTTATTCATGCGAGTCAACTAATATTTGTCATCCACTTGCCAGATGTGAGTATATTTCGAATGTGATGGTTTGTGTCTGTCCCGAGGGGTTGACAGGCTCTGGGTATGGACGAAATGGTTGCAGATCGGGCTCCGCTAACCCATGCAATGAACATAACTGTCAGGTACGAACGGTGTTAATTTAACAAAAAAAAAAAAAAATGACGCATCAGCTGCATGTTGGGCGCCAGCTTAAGAAATCAATTCCAATTAATTTTATTTTCTATTAGAATGGAGGTACATGTGTCAACCATGGTGGCATCGCAACGTGCATTTGTCTTCCCGGCTTCGAACTACCCAGCTGTGAACTAAAAAATCCATGTTTAACTAATCCTTGTTTGAACGGTGGAATCTGTACCAGACGTCTTAATTCCAATGCAACCAGTTGTAATTGTCCTGAAGGATATTATGGAAATCGATGCCAATACAAACGCGATTCGTGTAGCAAAGTTTTAAACGATACTACTGGCGAACTTACATATCCATATGGAGCCACCGAATATGGACCAAATCAGGCATGTGCTTGGGTTATTCGCACAAGTCCCGATCTTATTTTGAATGTGACCTTCAGCCGTTTTGACCTTCAGTTAGATTCGGAATGCAAGAAGGATTGGTTGCAGATCAACGATGGGAGATCATTGGCAACGCCGGTGATAGGAAGATTTTGTGGTAACCAGCTACCAAATGGCGGCAACATTTTATCTTCCCATAACATTCTGTTTTTGTGGTTTCACACGGATAATACTATTAATGGGATGGGATTTAGTTTGAGTTGGAAAAGTGTGCCTCCGATTTGTGGTGGTCTGTTTAATGTCAATGAACAAGGTTATGGAGTTATAACATCACCAGGCTATCCTGGTAAAAGTCCACCTAACCGTGACTGCCAATGGGAAATAGTAGCTCCACTAGGAAAGCGTGTACTGCTTCGATTCTTCCAGGTGGTAATGGAAAGTTCAGAAAACTGCACTAGGGATTCATTGCTCATTTATGATACAAATGAACTTTTGGAACAAGTTTGCAAAACAGACATTCCATCACCAAAATATTCATCAACCAACTCAGTTAAGATACATTTCCAAACGGACAATATTAGACAGGACAGCATGTTCCAAATGCATTATGAGGTTGTCGACGGCAGTCCCGGTTGTGGAGGACTGCTAACTGAACCTATCGGTAAAATAATTTTCACGCTTGACCTAGATCACTGCGTGTTTCTACTTCAACAACCTGTTGGAACCAGGATAACAATAGCTTTCTTTAACAAGTACTCAGATGCGGGAACTGCTTCGTTCAAAGTAAACAGGGCTTCAAATATCTTTGGAATGAATCTATCGACGCTTTTCCCTTTCAGATTTACGATGGAAAGACTGAAGATGATCCTGTGTTATCTGTGACCAACGGTGATATACCACCTGGTAATTTTACTTCAACAGGAAATTCGTTATTGATTGATGTTCAAATCAAATCCGTATTGCTTTCGAAAACCACAGGCGTTTTATTCGAGGCAGATTTTAAGCGAGGTATATGATCTGTGTTCTTTAAAGATGTTTATAGATACCTAACTTACAAAAATGTATTACTTAGTTTGTGGCGCGGAACTTCAGGAACCACTAGGTGGAACATTTATGACTCCTAATTATCCCAAACCCTACTATGAGGACCTGGATTGTGTGTACTCTATTGTAGGACCGGTCAATTCTGTAGTTCATTTGAACATAACAGATTACGACCTATCCGATTATAACCAGGGCTGTGATGATGATGCTGACTTCATTGAGGTAAGTAGTGTAAACAACAAAGTTCTAAAAGTTTTTAACTTCAACATTTTAATTTTGGCAGATCTACTTTACATTAAGTGGATCCCCAAAACGGTACTGCAAAGGCGAACAGATGCATATTGTAGCTCCAAGTAATTATCTCAACTTGGCATTCCATTCGAATACCAATCCTCAGAGACGCAGGGGCATATCAGCAGAATACCATTTCGAGCAAATCGGTTGCGGAGGGGTTCTCCGCGAAGCAGAAGGTTCTTTTCAGCGTTTGAGCAGCACAAGCCCAACAAGTGCATATTGTGAGTGGATTTTAGAAGCTCCTGATTCGAATGTGATTTCCTTGGATCTTACTTACCTTCGAACTGGAACAAAATGCGCTCCTGGTGAAGTTGATCTTAAAATTTTCCTCAATAAAACTGGCACTCATGACGGACGTTTGGTTGAAAGGTGAGGTTCTTGCCGCATATATTACAATTACGAACAGATATAATGACGAATTCTCATTTTGTGTACCATATAGCCATTGCGGTAATGAAAAACGACTTGTTACAATCCTCCCTTCGAATTTAGCTACAATATTTCTGAAGCTAGTGCCGCCATCTCTTGGAAGTGCAGTGGCATATGGAATTACAGCAAATTACACGTTCACTCCCAGATCGTCAAGTAGTAAGTATTGGTAGAGAGGTCTGGTCAATAAAGAACTCATAATTGGCTGCCTAGCAAGGCTTAAATAAAAATAGTATAAAGATATATCGGACAATCAAACAAAATCGATATCATATCGACATTTTTGTAGCTATCTTTCGCAGTCAAAAATGAGCTTTGCTTTATTTGTTGGCCTACAAGCTTGAATATGATTTTATATTATTGCTTTTAAATTATCGAAAGATTGTGGGGGAAACTACAGTTTGCTTTCGGGATCGATTCAGTCACCTGGCTGGCCAGACGAATATCCTGAACCAATTGACTGCATTTGGGTGATACATGCCCCATTGGGTAACAAAATTGAATTAGTTCCAAGAAATTTTTCCCTCGAACCAAGCTACAGACAATGTGGCGATGATTATTTGGAAATAAAGTGAGTCTGAGGATGAAAAGCTTATTTTTTTTTTTGTATTGTTGAAATAAAATATCTCTTTTATCCCACAGAAATGGTATGTCCGAGGAGTCTCCGTTGATCGGGAGGTACTGCGGCTATGATATTCCTCCACATATTCCCTCGTTCACAAATCATCTGTATCTACATTTTCATTCGGATTCATCTTTAAGCTATCCGGGTTTCGATATAACATTCCAGCAGACTTCGACTGGTTGCGGGGGCTCACTTACCTCTAACACAGGATCGATAACTTCACCGCATTATCCAGAACTTAGCCCAGGCCCGGTACAATGTGATTGGAAGATCACAATCAGCAAAGGCTCTTCAATCGATGCACGCATAACAAAAATTGGCCCCACTGCAAATTTATGCTCCGGCAATGTTCTTGCCATTTACGATGGCCCTGATAGCTTGTCCAAGAAACTTTCAATCAATTGCTCTTCGGATGGAGATATAATTCTCAAATCAAGTAAAAACATAATGTTTATTCGATATGTCTTGCCAGATGATGGAGCAGCTGAAAATCAGCAATTTTATCTGGAGTATGAGACAAATTGCAAACGGACATTAAATTCCTTTGAAGGTGTTATCGAATCGCCCAATTTTCCAAAGGAATATCCAAATAATCTTAAATGCGAGTGGATTATCGAAGGTCGAAAGGCCGATACCATTTCGTTAACATTCTCGCATTTTGAGCTAGAAGCACGTGATCTACAGTGTGCGTATGATAAATTCGAAGTTATCGATATGAAGGGAGAAGAGGTTCTACAAACTCACAAAATCTGCCGGGATCCAACAGGGCTCTTAACATCAGATGGCAATAAATTTGTGATTAAGTTTACAACGGACTCTAATCATAATGCAAATGGCTTCCGATTGGAGTATAAACGTAATGGATGTGGAGGACACAAGAACACCCCTACGTTTTGGTTTGGATCACCGAACTACCCGTATAGTGTTGATATCGATTGTGAGTGGTTTATTGAGGCCCCAGCTGGTATGCAAATTGTCTTAGATGTTTCGGAGGTCCACATCGAAGGTGATGGTAATTGTACCACCAATGGACTGATTGTAAGTTTGTTTAACTGTTTCTGAAATACTATGCCTCTCAATCTCAATATAGGTACATTTTCGATTGTTCAAAGTTTGAATTGAGTCAATACGGGAGGTATTTACAGTTGAGACTTAGATATCTCGCAATTTGAAAACCGATTTTTAGTTTAAAAGAATTTATGCCATATGTATTTCAAGAACTCTCATACTTTTTTTAAGATAGTTTCTCACAAAAGATTTATAATATTTCAGGTTAAAAACGATAAGACCGATATAAGAAATCTACTTACAGCATGTCGCGTTAAAACGACAACATCAACAGTGACATCGCAGGGAAGCAAAATGTACGTTCGATTTTATTCAGATTCTATAAGATCAAGAAAGTATTTCAAGGCATCTTACAAAAGAAGACAAGGACGTACGTTACATATATTAAATCTTATATATTCATAAATAATGTACTTTGATATAATTTTGTTGGTTTAAATCTAGAATGTGGGGGAGTATTTCGCAATACAATTGGTGAAATAACATCACCGAATTACCCAGAAAACTATCCGCTTAACACATACTGTGAATGGATGATAAACATCGGAAATGAACCTACTTACATGGAATTAATCTTGGAAACCCCAGAGCCTACGAATGCAACAAATTGTTCAAATAATTTATTTGAATATTACGATGGTTTAGAAAGCGATGCGAGTAGTCAACTTATAGGTCAATACTGCTTTCAAAATGTATCCAGACAAAGAAATGTTATGGTTCGAAATAACATTATTAATGTAATATTTAGCTCAGAAGATAAACCCGGCAAGGGTTTTGTTTTGAAATATCGAAAGGTTTGGTTTCTTCTGTCAAATAAGTCGCTTTCTCTAATTAATTTTCTATTATTTTAGCAATCCTGTGGCGGTGTTTTACGTAATGAAATTGGAAACTTCGAAGCCAAGGTGGAGGATCAAAGTTGTTTGTGGTTGATTAAAATGAAACCAGGTAAATCATTATGTTAATTCGTTATGTGTGCTGGCCACCAAAAGTAAGGCATCATCTATCTAAAGTGTTCACAACACAACAGGTTGACTGAGTAATCAAATTAGGAAATTACTTACTTAAGGTGGATCTAGACAGATAGGACACGTAGATCTGGGTCTCAACCAACAGAAGCTTCTCCTAGTCAGCTCGATTTCTTTGTTCATAGATGACTTCAGTTTCGAATGCCACGTTGGTTGAGGTCCTGTTACAATTGCATGCTTCATCTAAATCGCGGTATTCCTTTGCTGGTCATGTTTGACAAACAGTCCTGCACCAAATACAAATACTGGGATGATTACTGTCTTATAATGGGACACTTGATCTACTCGAGAGATGATTTTGCTACTGAATTGTATTCTAAGCCTAAAGAAGCAGTAATTAGCAAGAATTATTCTTTGGTAGGCTAGGAATAGATGAATGGCATTTGGCGTTCACACAATACGTCACCGACTGCCTCTGCCTCATTAACTTGATTTACTACAGGGTGGACAAAATTATTGGTCACTGTTGTTTAGTTTGAATGGTGTAGCCTGAGAGAAAAGTTTGATTCTTCATGAATTTTTATATTTTTACTTACCTATTTGATATTTAGCATATGAATGTTTAAATTTATACTGCGCAATTGATTTTGATAGCTGATAAGCTTAAATTCAAAGCTCATTGTCTGCTTCACTAAATTTTCCGATACTTAATTATTACCTACATACTTAATTTAGAAGCAGTTTAGTAGGGAAATTTACTACACAAATTGATTTCTTATTTTTAATTTGTTTCTTAAAAAGGACAGTTTCCGCCAATTTTGGTGTGTAACAATAATTGAACTACTTAAATATAAGTAGGTAGCAATTTTTTAAATGAATATAAGTGAGATCACCGGAGCAAAAAAAACCGTAAACAGAAGAAAAATGGCCAATTCTCCAAAAAAAAACAGTTAAAACTATGAAAATATCAACTAAGTTTAGTCAAAATCATTAGATAATTACTGTGAACAAAAATACATATTCCTTAGCTATGAGAATTTAATAGATAAAGCACAATCAAGAAAGCTTTTTACCAAAATATCAATATAGAGGTATTCCTTTCTCGTTTATCCATAAACGTCAAAATCTTCACTTTCACCAATTTTGTTAAAATTTTTAAACCTTGCACCACAAGAGCATATTCATACGATCCACTCGTAAATTTGATTTCAATTTGCTATCATTATCAGCCTGCAGATAGGTATTCAAATTCGTCCTCTAATTGATTTTTTCTTTTACTCGGCAGGGTATAAGTTTACGCTGTCTTTTTCACGTATTGAATGCCATTGCGATGGACTAAGTTCCGAAGGCTGTGCAACACGTGGCATAAGGGTAAGCCTATAGCTTAGTTTTTAAATTAGATTACATTCATTTTAAAAGCTTATTTTTTAAGATTTATTACTTAGCAAAAGAAAATATTCACATTTGTGAAGAGCATCCTCCTGATATTACTATAGCCACCACTTCTGATATTATAATCTCAGCAAGGGATATAACATTTACTGCTAAATATAATCTAATTGAAACTGCTTGTGGAGGTGCTTTGAGTTCCTTGCGTGGATCATTGGCATCTCCGTTTTATCCTGAATCATATCCTTCGAATGTTGAATGCATTTGGACAATTAACGCTCCACCGGGAAACCATTTGGAAATATCTTTTAACGAAATGAATATATCCAGTTCGGAGAATTGCAATAAGGATTATCTAGAGCTCCGCGAGTCATCGTCTACTGGACAAATTCTTGGAGTATTCTGTTCCAGTGCAGTACCGAAGGACACTCTGCAAGGCTTCGAGAGTATTTGGATAAAGTTTCGCAGTTCGGAAGACAGCATTGGAAAAGGATTTAGACTTACTTGGACAAATGGTAGGGATTTTTTATTTACAATGAGCTTTAATTTTTTCAAAAAATTGTTTTTACTTTTTTTTTTTTATTAAATAGCCCAATTGAATGAAATAAATGGTATCAACGGAAAAATAAGATCACCTTCGATAGTGTCAATCAAGTCAGAAAAGGAGCCTTTCCAATGGAGGATAACAGTACCTCGTGACAATGTTATTTCGTTAGTTTTTAAAGAATACAATCGCGGCTTGACGGTAAGTTAAATTCAAAATTTAATCGTCTCCTACAAATTTTCAAACAACGTGAGATGTGCGTATCGTTCAAGACTTTTCATTCAGCTTTGAAAAAAATATCTTAAAGATGAATGGTTGGAAGTAAATTTCCACAAACGCAAAAATGGTCAAAATCGGATTTTTGACAGATCCAAATCAAAAAATAAATTGATTTATTTAACCACTGAAAAACCACATAAGATAAATAATATAATATATAGAAAATATTTATCAAACGTTTCACTTTTTTACTCCCAATTTAGTTGTACGAAGGATTTGACAACACTGGTCTACCAGTTGAAATCCAAATGTCACCATGGCAAGTTACTTCGAGTACAAGTGTCGTTTATCTCATCAGTGACAACCAAATGCTCGATGAATTCATCATTGAATGGAAGGCAATTTCGAGAGATGCAATAGTTAAAAATGAAACAGTTCAAGCCTGTAACGAAACTCTGGTCATCGCTTATGGAACTGTAATAACGGTCACTTCGCCCGGATATCCCACCGGCTATGAACCAGACTTAGAATGCCAATGGCTTATCAAATCGGATCATCCAACACGACATGCTGTAATGGAGCTCTTTGAAGTTCGTCTAGAGAAACTAGATGATTGCTTTGCTGATTATTTGAAAGTATTTAGCTCCAATAATTTAATGAATTGGCATGAGGAACTTGAGATATGTGACAGCCCTCCGAAGAAAGGTAAACCTTTCACTGTAATCCATGGAACTCCTTATCTTAAACTAGAACTAACAACTGATTCGTCAATAAATAAAACTGGTTTTACTGCAAACGTGTATACGGCTTGTGGGAGCAATTTGACGAATTCAATTGGAAGGATACTCGATACAGATGTCATAAGCCCATCGTTGAATGCGAAAATCACACAAAACTGTACTTGGCATATTGAAGTTGGGGCGGGAAGAAAAATTCAATTCACATTTGACTTTCCGAAGAACACGGTGCAAAACTCATCTGATTGTGAGAATTTTGCTTTGATACGCGACGGTATGAATGCAGGAGCGCCTATTATTCCTCCGGGTCGAATTTGCTCGAATAATGCAATCAACGGTACTATTATAACGACCACAAATCGTGCTACCGTTAAGTACTTCCTTAAACCGAGTAGTGTCTTTTACGCATATGAAGCTCCTCTGTGGAATCTTACCTACCGTGAGTATAGCGAGTGCAGCGGGGAAGTTCGTTTGACATCCTATTCGCCATTCGAATTGATAAACTCACCTAACTACCCCAACGTCCCCAATCCGCATACGGAATGTGTTTGGATAATAATAGCACCACCCGGGGAGACAGTTCAAGTTGAATTCGCTCGTAACTTTGATATGAATGTTCGAAAGTGTTCGAATGAATATATTGAATTTCGTGATGGAGCAACAGAAATGGCGAGGCGATTAGGAAAATTTTGCACTAAGCCACCAGGAACAATTCGGTCTTCAGGTAATGTTCTTTACGTGCGCTATCTTACCGACATCGCCGAACCTCGAAATGGCTTCAAAGCTAACGTTTCGCTCTCGACTTGCGGCGGAACATTTACACAATATAATAATTTGATAACATCAGCGAATTATCCAGCACCAGGTGGATACCCAGCAAATTCTGTATGCGAGTATGTCATAAAAGTATCGTCATTATCTCGTGTAAATTTGACATTTTTGGATATTGATTTGCCATTCGATGCGACAAATTTAAACAGTTCCGATCAAATCAGAATCTACCAGATTCTGCAAGGTGATTCAGAAAGAGTTGAAGATGAGTTGACAGTTATTTATGGTAATACAACTTCACCGTCAGCAGTGGAAATCGAAACCAATGAAGTTCTGATTCGATTCTACAGTTTCAAGGCGAATTCGAAATTTCGAGGGTTCAAAGTCAAATACGATCGCATATTTGGGGCCTGTTATAAAGATGTTTCTGGTGAGAGTGGTGTCCTGACCTTAAATATTGCACCGCAGCGAATGTCAATGTTCCTGCTATGCCGTTGGAAGATTACAGTTCCGAAAGGCAGGCGAGTGAAGTTGGAGATAATAGATGTTGATGAGGGACCCACAGTGCTTGATAGATCCAAAACGTAAGTACATATTTTTTGTCACTATTAAATAGGTATTTAAAAATATTGTTTTTATAATGTTCTATTTTTTGTTTAGTTTTAGAACGACTATCTATAACGACTTCCAAATGTTGTCACGCATCACAATGTTGGACTTAAACAATATAACAAAAGCTGGATCCATTCGTTCTTCCGACAATAAAATGTTTCTTCGCATCTTCGGAGCTTATACTACTAGTCTGCGCAAATTGAGGGTTGAATATTCGTCATCAGAGGAATCTAACTGCCCCGATGATATAGCAAGCGATAGTGGTTCCCTTTCAGTTAAAGACTTAGGTTCCACAACGAATTTCTTTTGTTCTTTCGATTTTAAACTAAGTGGCAACCAAACAATTTCATTCAATGTTTCCCGTTTGGTTATTGAACACCTTGATCAGCGCTTACCTTCTTTCGCCGTGCGGTTCAGAGATCAACGTTATTTTGAAACCCTTCTTTTTTTAAACAGCAACACGACTAATTACGTGTTCGCAATTGCACCCAACCATGGGACCGTTAATATTCTTCAGAACGATGCTATTCGGGTAAGAGAATTAGATGCCACTTATAAGAAACATCCTTGTGGTGGGCAGTATAGCTTCGGACAAAGGTTTGAGATATCAATGCCTAACTTAACGGCAGAATATGGAGATCTTGAGTGCGCTTGGCAACTCCTTACACCAATGAATCAAAATGGTCTTGATTTAACGGCGAATTTCAGCTTTACCCTGCCTTGCGAAGACGAATTTGTTGTGGTACATTCGGGACCTTCAATTGAACATTTGGAAATAGCAAAATTATGTCGAGGTGAAACTTTCAACATATCTCGATTGAATTCAAGAGAAATCTACGTATATTATCATACAAAAACTTATAGTCCCAGCAGTCAAATGCAAATAGTTCTCCAGAAAGCTACACACTGCGGAGATAAACTGAATTTGCAAGTGTCAGCTTTGGAATACTTGAAATTCACTTCGACTGACTATAAGAACAATTTAGAGTGTGTATGGGATGTACAAGCAGGTGAAGGTTTCTATTTGCAAATTAAATTCAGCGGTCGTTTCTTCATTGAGGAGAGCAAGGATTGTACCAAGGATTATCTGGAGATAAGAAAGTTTGAGAACAATGATTGGATATCTATGCCACGATATTGTGGCCGGAATCTGCCATCCGCCATCAATACAACCGCAGTAAGGCTTCAGTTGACCTTCCGCAGTGACGAGGCCAACACCGGCGATGGTTTTACTTTGGCCATAAGGAAGACCTGCTATGCAGTGTTCAACGTAACCAATCAGCCACAGGTGATAAAGTACCCTCAAAGATGGAGCATGACAAGAGTTCGAATGACTTGTGACTACATTCTTCAGACAGCAGACCCCGACAAATACATACAAGTGAAGTTTAGCAAGCTGAACCTTGGATACCGTGACCGTTGTCAGCTGACTAAGCTAACGGCGCAAAAACGCTCCTCGGATGGTTATTTAGTTGATATGGGACCATATTGCAAAGACAATGCAGTGAGAGAGTTGAGAGCTAAGGAATACATTTCTCTGAACTATCAAGCAATCTTAGAGACCGGAGGCTATGAAATAGAATTCTCCTTGGACAACTGTGGCGGCGAAATCAGAAAACCCACGTGGATTTCACATCTGAGGAATGAAGCAGGTGATGGTTATGCCAACGACATGCAATGTGTGTGGAATATCAGTGCCCCAGCAGATCACAATATTGTGATTCAATTCAAATACTTGATTCTGGAGGAAAACGGCGAATGTTCGCTGGACAGTGTTTCTATTTACAAAGGTTCTCAAATAGACATGGACAATCAAGAGGCGAAACTTTGTGGCAATCTAACTATAAATCCGCCAAGTTTTCATATCGATAGCAATTCAGCAGTACTGACAGCAGTTTCCGACTCTACGGTTTCGAGAGAGGGATTTTCCGCACGAATTATATTTAGCAAGCGGTGCAATGAGAGAATTACACTGACGCAAGCCAATTCGCCGGTTGATATTGATCGAAATATAACTGCTGGTAGCGATGATGTAATGAGCTGTAATATTCGTGCAATGGGACCACCTGGTTTTAGGATCGAAATAGAACTAAAAGAATTAAATCTGAATCAGCAAAATAAAACATGCAGTAGCGCATGTGATAACTGTGAATATCTTGAAGTGATAGACAGCCTACAGGGTGGCAGTGAAACGTTGGGAAAATATTGTCGGTTAGGGATGGCTAAAACGCAGCTGATTTCCTCGTTTAAAGATATTTTAATTCGAACTTATTTTGAGCGACCTGGAAGTCATCTATTTAAAGTGAATCTTCGCCTGGTTCCAGCGGAATGTGGCAGTCAAAGTGAATATGTTCTCGAGGATGATGGGGTAGGTACAATTTTTAAGCGTTAGGTACTACATAAACAATATTTAAAAATCACTTTTATTATTTGAAACGTACAGAGTAGTAATGGCCCAAGTAGGTTCGCCTTATTAATTGTTTTTTGACCGTTACATACCAACGCCACTGGGCATGAACGATGTGTGGATTATGAACATGCCTTAAAAATCAATGGAGACAGACAAATCAGTACCCAAGCAGTGACATATCTATACAAACCAGATTGTTTATTGGCTTGTGGTTGTGATATTGGACATCGTTCATGTCCAGTGGAGGCATGTTAAGGAAAATCGATTTTTTCACAAATTTTTAGAAAACATTTATTCTCCGAAAAATGGATACCTAAAGAAAAATGAAAATTTTAATTTACATAGTTTTAAATAACGTGTCGAGCAAATGGAGATCTTCAGAGGAGTCCGAAGGTTTTGGCACACAAAAAGCGCGATGTTTAACGGAAATGGACAACTTATTTTTTTAACTTAAACTGGTTAAACTCGAATTCTATGTTGTGCAATACGGACAAAATAAAAAAATATTATCTGATTCCATTCATTCCAATTTAAAACCAATACAACCGTGTTAAAATTAGAATGATCTAGCGTCTTAATGACTGTATTTACATTGGGATTGGACTCACTCCTCCTACTCTCACGTCACGGTGAGAAAAAGATGGCCAAGCCAGGCAGGACTTTTAAATTTTTTATGTAAACTTGTGGATTTTTGTTTATGTTTTCTTTTGTCACATTTGTTTTCTTTGTACTTATGGACTTTTTCTTTGGCAATGAAATACTGCAGAATTTTTTTTTTTATAAAGAAACATTTATATATTTAATAAAATTTTAATTTTGTAATTCAAAACTTTGTACGAGCAGATTTGTGTTGTTTTAATGACTGCATTTTCAGAGTGATTCGGATTTGTTCACATTAGTTTGGGTCTGAACAATTGAAGAATTACGCGGATAATCCGAAAATTATTATTAATAATGTAATTGAAGACAGTCTTATATACATATTTTTTTCTTCCAGACTCTTGAAATTGTACCATTGCAATCACCAAACGGTTTGTACCCACCCAACACTCACTGCTCTTGGAAAATTACTTGCAGATGTGATTTTGAGCTCAAATTCACACAATTTAGTCTTCAAAATAAATCCGATGTTACGGGTCAATGCTTGGACTATGTTCTCATAAGAAATACGGAGGTATATCAACGTTTTAATATCGCTATTCTGTTGCTTATACTTGAAAAAGTTATAAAATATTTTTGTTAACTTTCTACAGATTTATAAAGGAAATGCAATAAGTGAACATTGCGGTACTATTCCATCATTTTTTTTCAAAGTTGAACGTTACGGCTTGGATGCTGTTGCTGACATAACTTTTCATACTGATGAAACCATTGAGTCTACTGGATTTATATTAACAGCAACAAAAACAAGTAGTAAGTACCAACTGTTAAAAAAATTGTGATAAATGCCTAGTACGCCTGTTCGTTTGATTTGCAAGTTTTAATAGCACATTTATATAACCCACCAGCTTATTAGCTATTGTTTCTTTAGAGGTGGTGAACTGCACATGGGTAGCTGCAAACGATTATCTAGTAATAGTACTACCAACTGCTCATGTGCGAGTAGATTAGATTTCTATTTAAATAAATTCTGTGCGATCCATTGAAAATGGGTAGCAAAGTACTCATGAGTACGTCGCCAACTCCAAAGGAACACGGCTAATGACAAACAAATAATCCGAACAGTAGGTACATTTATGTCCAAAATCAAATAAGTTTTACCCAAGCAGCACAAATATAACTATTTAAACTTTAGATCTGTCGAATTTTACAATTATAATTTGTTTGTATATGAACTTTTTTTGGACAATCCACGAACAGATATATTTTCAGTCGTCAGTTATTTATTTATTTAAAGCATTCCTGGTCCTTGAATCTAGAAACTATCAAAAGGCTGTTCACCTATTCAACGGATTACAACAACATAAACCTATCCGGATAGCTTTAGATTACTAGCTGCGCCCAAAAAGATTATTAAATGTTTTCTAATGTTTGGCGTTTCCGAAATGAAGGGGGGCACAATAAACATAGAAAAACAAAAAAATATACACAAAATTCGAGAGAAAGTGAGATCTTTTTTCACGCTGTCTAAGATTAGTTCAACAGACTAAAGGCCAATTTCTTCACAAAGTCCTAATGCTAATACCGGTACTAGTCCTAAAATTAGTACTCAAATCGGTATCAACTCATTTCTTCACACAAGTTCTAGGTCGTAGTCCTGTCAATTTGGTATCAGTTAGGACTCGGTTATAGCTGTCTCCTCAAAATCAGCTAGTACCTGGTTATTATACCAGTTGTTAGTACTCAAATCGGTAACAAATGATTTCTCCACATAAGTACTAAGCGCTAGTTCTGTCAAGTTGGTACCGAGTACTATTTAGGACTCGGTATTAGCTAGGACTTAAAAATCGGCAGTCTAGTGGTGCTAATACCTGAATCGGAGTAATTTTTTTCATTTTCTTCAATGAATTCGTTGCATGGACGTGTGCTAATGCACTCGTAAAAGAACATATTGCCACTGTTTATGTACATTATATCGAGAAACAACGTCATATCTAAAACGATTAATAGTGTTGTAGACAGTTTCGACAAGCTTTTAAAAAGGCATTCCGCACATATCCCACAATTTTCAGATACACATTGTTATTTTTGCATTTACTGTTTTCATAAGGGATTAAAATCAACACAAAACCTATCCTGATAGCTCTGGATATTTCCCCGAACGCGACCAATGCATTGCATGAAATGCACACAATAAAAGCCACTTCTCCAAGACTCTCACACACATACCAACATAGAAAAATGTCCAAAACTCCACGCAAAAAATAACACACAATGATATACTCAAATCATATGCTTCATTGGCAAGCTGATTCAAAACAGAGCACCACTGATCAGTGATCACTCCTGTAAATATCGCAAGGACTTTATTGGCATTCTTCATCTTCCCACTCTCTATAGGTTTGTAGCAATGACAGCCGTTTTGCTATTAACTGCGAAAATTGAAGACCGGAAAATTGTTGATCACAGTGACAAATTTCATAGTTGATGCTTGCTTAATGAGACAGGTATCGTGGAATGGATATTATGTCCCCTTTTTGTTAAAACTGACATAATTCATTCGAAAATAGAATAAAATAAAAATCGCTCAGTCAAAATAAATATCAAAATAATATTTGAAATGACAAAATATTGTCAAAATCAGAATTAGACCAGTTTTAGACGTATTAAGTCCTAGTACCGCTTGGTGAATTTAGATCCGATACTAGTGATGTGAAGAAATGCTCAGGTACTTGCTTTTCATTAGGACTGAGTACCAGAGCTAGGATCTGGTCTAGCTAGACTGGGTACTAGGCTGGCTTAGTACTTCTGTGAAGAAATTGGGGGTAAAAGTATTAATTTTTTGAATGAAGGCCCACTCAGAAGGATCAAAATAAGGACTTTTACGCCCAATTTCTTCACAGAAGTACTAAACCATCCTAGTACCCAGTCCAGCTAGACCAGGTACTAGCTCTGGTACTCGGTCCTATCGAAAAGTTAGTACCTATACATTTCTTCACATCACTAGTACCGGATCTAAATTCACCAAGCGGTACTAGGACTTAATACGTCTAAAACTGGTCTAATTCTGATTTTGACAATAATTTGGCATTTCAAATATTATTTTGATGTTTATTTTGACTGAGCGATTTTTATTTTAAATTATTTTCGAATTTTATAGTATAGGGCTTAGTATTTACTTATTTGAAGAAATCATTTGGTACCGATTTGAGTACTAACGACTGGTATAATAACCAGGTACTAGCTGATTTTGAGGAGTCAGCTAGTACCGAGACCTAACTAATACTCGGTACCAAATTGAAAGGACTAGGGACTAGAACTTGTGTGAAGAAATGAGTTGATACCGATTTGAGTACTAATTTTAGGACTAGTACTGGTACTAGCGTTAGGACTCTGTGAAGAAATTGGCCGTTAAGGACTTCCGTCCTGCGGACTTAGGTGTAGCCTTAAACAAATGTGTTGGATAACTAATCACAACTTAAGGCATTGTAAAAGAAGCCTTAAAATCTACAAAACAACTCCTACGATTTTAATAATAATCAAGTTGTCTGTCTGTTAATATTAGTACGATTTTCTATTTGACAAGAACACATTTCACACTAAGCCATTAATAAGTGTTCCTCAAGTGTTTTTATTTTCGACTTTCTCATTATCTCCTTAGCCAATTTAAATTAAATTATTTACACAGAAGCTTTACGTAATGCAATATATGAAAACATGTTTAAAAAATTTATTTTTGTTAATTCGATATTTCAATGCTGGTGTGATGCTCCACATTAATAAATGGACGTGACTAGTGACATGCCAATTAATAACAGTTTTTCGCCATTAAAAGTAAGCGTGCGTAAACGCGCTTCGCGCGACTTTAAAAAAAACTCTAGGTGTCTGAAGTATACCGACAGGCGGAGGCCCTGACCAAAACTGTTATAATTGGCATGTCTAGAGTGACTTCTTTAATAAATACATAAAATTGGCGTACCTACTAACTTTATAAATAAAAAATATTTTTTAAGGCTCCCAGTCCGACTTATTGGTTTATTTTATTTCTAATCTTGAAAGCCATCACTTTAAAACTAACCTAATTATATTTTAAATAGTTTGCAATCAAACATATTCCCACACCTCTGGAGTGATGAGTGGAGATCTAAAGAGTGATATCACATGTCTAAATGAAATTTTATTGCCAGAGAATTATTCAGTTAATATATATATTGCAAGCTTCTACCTAAGAGATTCAAATTGTTCAGAAAATTATATTCGAGTAAGTTATGGAATGCAAGGCTTCTTCGATGAAACTAACAACTTTAATTTTTCCCCACAGATCTTCGATAAAAAGACAAATCTTAAAATCTATGAAGATTGCAAAGAGACTTACGACGCAAGAAAAATCTATACATCAACAAATCAAGTTCGTTTGGACTTCAAAGTAAGCCGTTCTATGGACAGAGAAGTATTTTACTACTCAAGTCCCAAATCACCACTTCAAGGCTGTGGTGGAAATCTTGATATGCGAACTGGATATTTAATGAGCCCGAACTATCAGCAGTACAACAATTCAAGTGTGTGTCGTTGGAATTTGATAACAACTTCACCAAATCGAATTGATTTGTTTTTCTATGGTAATTTTTTCAGATTGCAAAAAAAAAAAAAACACCCTGTATTACAAATGTTCATTATTATGTTGATAATACAAATGTTTGTTTTTAATTTAATTAGAATTTAATATGGGATCGATTTGTAAGACAGATTACTTGGATATTATTGAAATTTCAAATAACGGAACTGAACGAATTGCAAGGCATTATTGCGAACAAGTAAGGATTTTTCATCAATTTTAGATAATTTTTAAAATTATATTTTTTTTATAGGAAATCATTCCAGTATACACTTCGGAGAGCAGTCGGGTATCAATTGTTTCTGTGGCTGCTCTTGATTTTGATGGAACTGGATGGTTAATATTTTTCCGAACGCGTTCCGAAAGTTTGAGAAAAAAATTATATAATAATTGAATAAGAAAGTTCATTTATGCAAAGATTAATAAAAATCACAATAAAGTCATTGTTTGATTTTAAATGTTTTGTTATTTTTCAGCATCATACAGTCGACTCTCCCTAAGTCGAATTTTCACGGGATACCAAGATTTGTTCGAGTTAGAGAGAGTCTTGGAAAAATTCGAGTTATAGAGAAAATGATTTTTATTTTATTTTTATTATTTAATAAAAAAAGGTTAATATAAAAAAAATAATAATAAAATGAGGACTTATGAATTCATAGAAACAAAACAAAAATATAAAATAAAAACCATCTTCTGAATAGGAAGAAACAGACGATGATGGCACACGCTATGCAACAAATACATATTAAGGGTATAGGTTAGGTATACTTGATGGTTCGTAGTTACATATGTATATACATATATTCCAAATACGAATTCCGAAGGGGTAATATTTTTTATTTTGTTTTGTGCTAAACAAAATTTGACTTAAGGGGTGAAAAAAAATGCCAGTAATCAAGAGAATGTGTTCGAGTTAGAGAGAGGTTCGACTTAGAGGGAGTTCGACTTAGGGAATGGTTTTTGGATGGAAAATTGAAGGAAATGTTAAAATATGGCGAAAAAGTACGAGTTAGAGAGAAATTCGACTTAGGTAGAATACGACTTAGGGAGAGTCGACTGTATTTGTTTTTTTTTTTAAACTTATTGCTTCAAACTTAGTACAGAGCATTCCTGTTTGAGCACATTTTCGTTGCAACTCATCAAGAACCATAGCTCTATACACACAGTTTTGTTTGTTCAAATTGCATCGAAAGCGACTCAAACGATTTTGATTGAACTGCCGTGTTTGTGATGTCTAAAGTGAAGGTAACAAAACAATAAGTATAACAGTCCATGAATTGTTATTTCAAAGGTTAGTCAAAATAAAATACCAAACATTCATTACTTCGAATTTACATACAATTAATTAAAAACCAAAATTATGGAATAATAAAAAGGAGCTTAAAGCTTGAACTTTGTTCTCAAAAATATTCGTATACTTTCATTGTTTGAAATTAGTTTAACAACAACGACAAGTTCTCATCTCGGTTGAGTCTCGCTTTTTAGTTGGATTTTGAAACAGGCTTCAGTGGCTTCCAGAAAGCAAAGCCCACAAATGTCGCATTACACTGTAAAAACGTGTATGTACATATATCAGATATCAGTATTTTGTCTATGAGGAGACAACGCTTGGTGCGCAATGGGGCTTGTTGTATAAAGAGCATATCCAAATTGTAAAATCAAAGGGTTTTCATAAACAACAATAACAATCTTTGGGAATGAACATGACATAGCAACTAAATCTTACGATTGGCTTTCAGTCTAGATTTAACTAAGTCTTTTTTTTTAATTAAACAAAAAACCTTATGTTATTCGTTTACAAATTCAATTATTTTAATTAAAAATAAAAAAAGAAAAAAGACACTTACATCTTTCTTTACTTAAGAATAATTTGACATTTATCTTGTACTAACAACAGCCTCTTTACGAGCTGCATCTTGAAGCAATTGAGTGTCGACTTCATCGCCAGGCAGTTGGACATAACGAACAACAGATCCTCGTATGAAACAATTCTTCACCGACAACATGTGAGGATATTTATCTGGGTCTGTGACACTTATGTCTGTTAACTTGATATTGAGATATTGGTCCACGGAATGCAGAGTTCCACAAATGCTGAAATTTGGAAACAATTCAAATTGCAATAAAATTTGACGATGGCGCCGCCGGCCGGGCCATGTGAGTTGAAAATTCTAAATCAAACCTGAGATCGTTTTTGAGCTCCACAACAACATCTTTGCCAACCAATGATTTGAAGAATGAATAGAAGAGCTTAAAAAGTTGAATTTTAATTAAAATTTAATTATTTTTTAATTTAATTTTTACCATTTTGAACCGGCGAGGTTTAATAGAAGAAGTGGTATTTCTTATTTACAAATTTGTTTGGCAAAAAATGACAGCTGACATTGAGTCTGTCACTTAGTTCAGGCGATCTGAAGAAGGGTCCACAATTGTAATGGCTGCATTCAGTTCGGCAATGTGGAAACTGGTAAAGTCGTGAAAACACTTTTTGAGATCCTGCAAATCATCATGCCGATTATCGTATTCGCAATAATGGATTCGCGGTGATTCGCAGTGCTGTGTTCTCTTTTCTTTTCATGGCGAATGAGTAAAGAAGAACGAGTGCACTAGACTGCGAATCCAGAATTGCGAATTCCATAATAGGCATAATTGTTTCATGTATACTTATCATGCCTGATTCACAATGCGTCGAGGAAACGGGACGTGAGCGTGATGAGTACCGCTGTCATTTTTTTAGTTACAAAATCGTAGCCCAATTCACAATGTAGCTGGTTTTAAGACAAAAACTCATTTTTGTAAAAAAAAAAAATCAGTAACTGTATTTGTTAAATACATATGATCATTTCTTTTTTGAAAAATCTGTTAAATACTTAGCGAACATAAAAATCGTGGTCACGTCTTTTTTTCAATTTTTCGAATTCTTGGCGTGACGTGACGACGAGAAACGCCGCATTGGCTTCACACGCCGCTTACTACTGGATCGATTAATAGTGTCGGCAAGGTTTTTGGGTCGTGTGAAACGAAAGTGTGTCGACACTGGCCGCGTTCAGATTTGTATCCAAAGCGATCTGGATAGCTTTGTGTTGTTGTAATCCCTTATAAGATCACATCTGATAGTAAAACAGCTGTTGCCATAAAATAAATAAATAAATAGAATCCTGTGTGCCTACGTTCTGTAACTCTCGCATGGATAAAATTGGTCGAGAAACGATGAAAAATGGAACAAAACTCAAACGATTTGTTTCAATTTTCATCGTTTCTCGACTGATTTTATCGATGCGAGAGTTACAGAACGTAGGCACTGAGCGTGGCCACTGTTGATCGACTCTGGAGTTCGAAGTAGTACGTGGTGTGTAAAAAGGAACGATCTAGTTCACCGATTCAGTTTTTTATATTGTTATTGTTTCTTCTTCACAAACTGAAGTGATATTTTAATACAAAGAATTAATTAATAAAATAAAAATGGAAAAGTATGTGTAAGGATGTCGTCATATAGCTGTACAAGCAGTCTGATTCTTCTTTGTTTTTCAAAAGCAATGTAGAATGTAGAGTAGATTTTCTTCTTTGTGATATAATTTGCTTTCTTCTTTTATAAATAAATTAATTGTATTCATGCAACGGCGGAAAACTCAGATAAACCTCAGAAACCAGATAATTTTATCTCTGCAGAAACGAGCTGTCAAAATTTGTAGAGGAATATTTTTCTGCAGATCAGATAAATTTATCTCATTAATTTGATGCGGAAAGTGTAAAGATTAACCTGATAAATTTAGAAATGACATTTGTGGTGTGTTTGGTGTGACATTTAGCAAGTATTTCTAAGGGGTGTTCATGCAAACTTCCTGCGGAAAGTTATATTTTTCTGCAAAGCGGAAATTTATCTCGTTGCATGAATGCCCTTATTAAATTACTTAAACATTTTTTAAGAACTATTTTGCGTTTAGTCATTTAAATTTAAATTAATTTTTGTTTATGTATAAAGAATTGACAACTATTCGTTTTGACAGCTGGTTTTGACATACAATTATACGTCGACGCATTGACGTGTGAATGCCCATACCGGAACGAACTACTTCGTCGACATGGTAGAGATCGATTGTGGCATGTAACAGGGGTAATCAACATCAATTTTTTTTTCGTTCAGGAGAACTGTATACTTAGGTTTTCACTGAGTATGGTAAGGTCCTTGGTGATTCTAATTTGTATACTAATTTAAACCAACTTTCACAGCTTTGAAGCTATATATTTGAATCCATATACGATTTCATCCATATGGTTTTCACTACGTCGTGGATCCAAAACGGACTTGTTTGCTTGAATTGTATTTGGTTTTTAATTAAATTTTACGTTCATCTGGCAGTGCTCTTTGCTTCATCCACTGAATCATTTCATCCTTTTTTGCTTCCTTATCCCATCTAGCACTTCTGTAAGGCTGTCATCTGTCAAAAGTCAAATTCATTTCGCTTAAAAATGTCAAAATGGTCGCATTCAACGTAAGTAAACTTAAGTATTATTTTTCTTAAAACTTTTATAAAAACTGAAATATTAATAAAAAAAAAAAATTATTTACAGTCGTGATAGAGAACGTGAAAGAAGGAGATACTCCCGAAGCCGTTCGCGTTCTCCTAATCGAGATCGCAAACGCAACGATGACTATGACCGGCCGCGCGATGACGCGAAGCGCCCCCACAACCGGGACACTAGGAAACGTGAAGATAACAAGCGACGCAGGCACTCACCGCTACCTAGGCCAAGAGACAACGATGGATTTAGAAGGTAATTGCCATCGATAAACATAAACATTTCGAAAGTTAAATCTGTCTTTTACCAGTCGAGGAAGCATCAACCACCAGGAATCTTCGAGAGATCGCGACCGTGACCGTGAACGGGAACGTGACCGTGAACGTGAGCGTGATCGTGACCGTCATCGTGACAGAGATCGCCAAAAGGACAGGGAGCGCAATGAACGTTCCAATGCTTCACCGGTAAAGGAAAAGGTAGTTGAAAAAGTCTTAATTGAGCCCGAGGCAAAGGAGAGTCCGGAAAAAGAAATCGACAAGGAAGAGGAACAACGCCAGTTGGAATTAGAAATGATAAAGCGTCGTGAGCGCATCGAGTGCTGGCGTGCAGAACGCAAACTCAAAGAACTAGAAGCCAATAAGAAAGATTTCAAATCACTTATCATCCTAACGCAAGCAAATTCCAAAAAGTGGAGTCTAGAAGACGAATCAGACGACGAAGAAGACAAAGATTCCAAGGACATCAAGGAAATTAAGCCACTAGCTGTTATCGCCGATGAACCAAAGCCAAAACAAGACCAAGACGAAGTGGAAGAAGAACTCGTGAAGAAGGAGGAGGAAGTCAACGACGACATTGACCCCTTGGACGCCTACATGCAGGAAGTAGCCAAGGAGGTGCGAAAAATCAACAACATTGTAAATCCCTCAAATACAGACAGTTCCGGAGTTCTGATTATGACGGGCATTGTGAAGAAAACATCGCAGGACGTCAGTGCGAATAAGGGCGAGCTCATCGAACAAAATCAGGACAGTTTGGATTATTCCAGCGATGATGATCTGGAGAACATCAAAGACACCGCCGCCAATTTGGCCAACAAGCACAAAAAGGAATTGGCTAAGATCAACCATGCCGATGTAGATTACGCCACATTTAGGAAGAATTTTTACGTTGAGGTACCGGAACTCGCGAAGATGAAGTCACACGAAGTGGAGAAATACCGAGTCGAGCTGGAGGGCATACAAGTCAAGGGCAAAGGCTGTCCCAAGCCGATAAAGGTAAATGGAATTGAAGAATTGAAGATCATTTATTTTTAAAATGTATTATATTCCATTGATTGCGTGACCCTAAACCAATATATATGTGTCGAGTAACTAACTAGAACTTTACTCAGACATTGTGAAAAGACCAAAACCCAAATAAAGGAATTAATTGATTTCATAATTCGTTGAATTTTTATTAAAAAAACAAACGCTTCTTTTGAAAACTGCATTTATAAAAATATATGGCTTAATCAGTTTTATTTTATAAAAATAAATTATTAAACAAATTTGTTACTTCCAGACTTGGGCACAGTGCGGCGTGAGTAAAAAAGAAATGGACGTCCTCAGGAAGCTGAACTTTGAAAAACCCACTCCAATTCAGTGTCAAGCCATCCCTGCAATTATGTGTGGTCGGGACCTGATCGGCATTGCCAAAACTGGAAGTGGTAAAACTTTAGCTTTTATACTTCCAATGTTCCGACACATTCTCGACCAGCCCCCAATGGAGGATGGAGATGGCCCCATCTCAATAATCATGGCACCAACCCGAGAGTTGTGCATGCAAATTGGCAAAGACATCAAGCGATTCTCGAAGGCGCTTAATCTGCGAGCAGTGTGTGTTTATGGAGGAACTGGCATCTCTGAGCAGATTGCTGAACTCAAGCGAGGAGCCGAGATAATCGTTTGCACGCCAGGTCGTATGATTGATATGTTAGCAGCTAACTCAGGTCGAGTGACAAATCTGCGAAGAGTGACATACATTGTTCTGGATGAAGCTGACCGGATGTTTGACATGGGTTTCGAGCCGCAGGTGATGAGAATAATCGACAATGTGCGTCCAGATAGGCAGACGGTGATGTTTAGTGCTACATTTCCTCGTCAAATGGAGGCTCTGGCAAGGAGAATTCTCAAGAAACCAATCGAAGTCATTGTAGGCGGACGTTCGGTCGTGTGCAAAGATGTCGAACAGAATGTCGCTATCTTGGAAGACGATGCGAAGTTCTTTAAGTTGCTAGAGCTATTGGGTGTGTATCAGGAACAAGGAAGTATTATTGTTTTTGTGGATAAACAAGAAAACGCTGATATTGTGCTAAAAGACCTCATGAAGGCTTCCTACCCGTGCATGAGTCTTCACGGTGGCATCGACCAGTTCGATCGTGACTCGACAATTCTGGATTTCAAGTCAGGCAAAGTACGTCTTCTGATTGCCACTTCTGTTGCTGCTAGAGGTCTTGACGTGAAGGACTTGATTCTGGTGATAAACTATGATTGCCCCAATCACTACGAGGACTATGTCCACAGATGTGGGCGCACAGGAAGAGCTGGAAACAAGGGTAAAGCTTGGACCTTCTTAACACCGGAACAAGGTCGTTATGCTGGAGATGTTATCCGAGCACTTGAACTATCAGAGACCCCAGTGCCGGAGGATCTGAAAAAGCTTTGGGAAGAGTACAAAAGCTTGCAAGAAGCAGAGGGTAAAAAAGTTCACAGTGGCGGTGGATTCAGCGGCAAGGGCTTTAAATTCGACGAACAAGAAGCTAATGCTGCCAAAGAGAGCAAGAAACTTCAAAAAGCCGCTCTTGGTTTGGCTGATTCTGACGACGATGAGGACATTGAGCAAGATATTGATCAGCAAATCGAACAATTGTTTGCTGCCAAGCGTAATGTTAAAGAAACTTCTGTTGCACCTGTCATTCCAGCACCAGCAGCTGCCACGACAACGATAGCAACAGGTGGTGTTCCTTCCGCAACGCCCGTCAACGCCAGCACCAACCCCATTGCCAGCACGGCAACTGCTATGACTATTGTAGCTCCAGGTGGTTCAGATAAATTAGAACTTGCCAAGAAACTGGCTTCCAAGATAAACACAGCTAAAAATCTAACCAGCGATATAAAACCAGCAATGCAGCAAGCAGCTGCCGAATTAATTTTGAAAGGCAGTCAATCTCAGCCGATGATGACAGCTCGGACAGTTGTTGAACAGTTGGCTGCAAAGCTTAACAACAAGTTAAACTACCAACCAAAGGACGACGAAGAGGGTCTGTCGCCATTGCAACAATCTTCCTTCACCAAGTACGAAGAGGAATTAGAAATCAATGATTTCCCACAACAAGCAAGATGGAAGGTCACCTCAAAGGAGGCACTTGCACAGATTTCTGAGTACTCTGAGGCTGGCTTGACTGTCCGAGGAACTTATGTTCCAACAGGAAAGAATCCACCCGAAGGTGAGCGTAAGCTGTACCTGGCAATAGAGAGTTGTAGTGAGATGTCAGTGCAGAAGGCAAAGCGAGAAATTACACGCTTGATAAAGGAAGAACTTCTCAAACTCAGCTCAGCTCATCACGTCTTCAACAAAGGTCGATACAAGGTGGTGTAATGATAAGAATTGTTTTCTATTACTTTATGCTCGCGTGGAATATTATTGTGTAGAAACTCATATAAAATAAATAAAAATCAAAATATAAAGCGAGGAAAAGGAGTTGTTGTGAATTAGTTAGGGTTATGGAAAATGAAAGATGTATACATGTACGTCGGGAGGGAAGAAAACTGAAAGAAATCAACAAGTTTAATTATTTGGCAGTGAAAAAAGAAAAACTTGTATTAATATCAAAACCATACAAGAGCTCTATAAGTTACAAATATTGGAGTAGAATCTTCTATTTTCCAGCTGAAAGTTTTCAAGTCAAAATTAAAAAAAAAAGAAGGAAGTCGCTTTTGGGGAACAAACAAAAGGAATGGTCCAAAATAGCTTTTAACGGCCTTTAGTCCAATAAATATATTTTAAAGGCCGTTAAAAGCTATTTTGAATCAAAAATTCAACAAGTCCAATTAAATAGTGCTAAGTCTTCTACTTGGCTGATGTATTTCAGTAGTATATAGAATTTGTATTATAAAAACCTTCATATAAAAAGGAATGGTCAATTGATAGTTCATTCAGAAATTGTTGTAAACTAGTGAGGAATGCGAGAGGTGTAGATGATATGCCCTTCATGCCCCCCAAGCCAAACAAAAAAAAAATAAAGACTATCGCAAGAACTATTTGTATCAAACCTCATTTCCACATGAGATACTATAATGCTCCTTATTAGCATTTTCTAACGATATCACACACTTTCTACACGGTACACCGATTTTGAATGTTTATCTAAAAACGAAAACATAAAAAGTATACATTTCGATAGGAAAGCAGCTTGTGTTCTTGATATTACCTAAGATATCATTAGAGCTTCATATTATAGTCAATTGAGATGCATACACACTATTCAAAATCCATTCAAAGTCAGGTGTAATGAAGCAATGGAGCTAATCTTGTACTACGAAAGAGCATGCGAATGTTCCCTCTTAAGGATAAACTAAGGTTATGTGTGTGTGTTTGGCATAAGCAATGAGCATGCGCTTTGGACAGTAAATACAAATTCTTCCAGATTCGTTATGAGAGTATTACTGGAAGGTAAGGAAAAAAAATATCTAAAATCTGTTATACCGTTTGAAAAGTTTTCACGAACAATAGTTAGTATGTAGTTAGTTTCTGTTTTTGAATGAAGTATGAACGATGAAAATAATCGGGTGTGGAAATGGTTGATTATAGTTTTATTTCGAGTCATCCTTATCACCATTTCCATGGTAATCGGAAACTTGTTACGACTCACAGAAAAAAACTACAACAGAATCTATCGTAGTGGAAAATCTTATACAAATTGTCATTACTCATTACGAACGGATTCGTCCCTAGATAGCTTTTTTTCGGGATTTGTGAAAGTTTTCGATTACGATGGAATTCCTCATACGGCTGAATATTTTTAAATTTTATTGATATTTGTTTTTTCTTTTTCCTATCACACAGCTTTAAAATTTGAAAGATTCAAATTGTAAACAATCATCTAGATAGCTCAATGTTGTTGTTATCGCTTGTCGAAGCTCACCTTGTGACATCTGATATATAAAGTATTAAATGATCGACTTTTGTCAAAAGTTGTTTATTGATAAACAATCGACAGTCCTGGTCCTCCACGACCTGTAGCGATACCAATTTATTTATTATATTAAAAATACAATA
Source organism: Leucozona laternaria (assembly GCA_932273885.2). Classification (NCBI taxonomy): domain Eukaryota; kingdom Metazoa; phylum Arthropoda; class Insecta; order Diptera; family Syrphidae; genus Leucozona; species Leucozona laternaria. Next base: position 127,440,385 of record OW026367.1, on the reverse strand, counting down.
CATTATTTTAAAGTTATACTTCTAAGGGCTTTAATTTAAACTTCATTCCTTTCTCCACATATCCCGATGGGAAACCGATGTTATCATCTTTTAATACTTTTGTCTTTTTTTTAACAATCTTTCTCTTTGAATTTATCGTTCACTGTATTAATAAACGAATACCTGAATTCTTCAGTTGATATATTGATATCCCTATCGAACTATAAGAGCAAGTAAGTGGCCGGGATCGAGTCGTGCATTTTATCTAAAATTATATTTGATTTTCATTTAAATAATTTTATTCACATATTATAAGCTTCTAGTTCATATCATTTATAAGTATGTATTTAAGCAAAGTTAGCGTGATACAGTCGAACTAACATTTTAAATTCTATAATAAGCTATTTCCCATCACGAATAATAATAATTGATGCTTTAAGGCCTTAATAGAAACACATGACATAACACATTTGTTCCACTCAAGGGAAAATACTTATAGATAATGAACCCTTCTGAATAGTAAAATACCTATATAATATACCTGATAGAAATATAGTCCGTAAATCTAAAAGACCTTATAGGTACCTACTCGTGGCTTTATATATTTTTACGGAGAAGCATTTATATGTAGTGTAGGTTTAAATAATCCATTCAGAGGACATTTTCTTATCAAACTAAGGTACATTTCCAATTATTGTAACATTTTTAAATTTTTGTATAACGATGGGTTTTACAACTTAAAATTATACAAATTATGAGAGAAATTGCTTATAAATGACTGACTAAAATTTGCTAGGTGTCCTTAATTTCAAAAATACAGTTTCGCATACTTATATTTATAATCAACAATTTTAAGGTGGACTTATTAGACCATCATTTTGCTGAATGCCTTATTTGTACATACACAATACATATATGCTTCTGGGCGAGAACTTTTTGAAATATATACATATACCCTCGTATTATTTCAAAATATACATATAATCAGCAAATTAGCAGACAAAAAACTTAAAAATCAAATAAAAAAAATTAAATATTAAATAGAACTTGAGGTACCTATGTACATATTTTTCTATTATAGACTTTATACGCTTGTTTTTGTATGGAAAAAACTATGGAGACACACACACACAAAACAGATAAACTTACTTGAATAAAACCCACACCGAAGTTCAATACCAGCCTACTACCTATGTATGTGTATTAAAAAACAAAAGTTTTAAATGAACCTTTTATGTAATGATGTTGTAAGATACTAAAGCAAACACACCGAATATAAGTAGTAACAAATTTCATTAAAACTTTGTCCAACTCCAGCATCTAATGAGTGCGATCCTTGAGAAAACGGAAGAACTAAAATAATTGAGATTTTTATGAGCTCTTTTAACCATCAGTGTTTTGATCAAACTGTGAGGGGAGGTACATAGTTTGAGATAGAGAAGGCATGGCTAGTATGAGTATCTACTGAATTTTTCTATTCAGTAACTAAGATTTTTTTAAATCAACTTCTTTGAAACGACTTTTACAACCTTGAATAGATTAAAAATTTTCAATAAATCTATATTGCTTTGTTTGTTTTTTTGTTTGGGGCTAGTCTCAGAAACCACATATCCGATTTCAAAAATTCTTATAGTGTTTGAAAGGTAGTTTTTAGGGGATGGTTATTGGCATATTTGTAGGGTGAAATGGGGTTAAATCAAAAATAACTGTCCGGTTTAAGAATTTCTTTTTTAGTTTGAAAGGTTTTTCTTAGGAAATGGATTTATGAATATCTTTTCCAATTTGTGTAATCAGTTGGGTGAAATAGGGTAAAAACGAAAAATGTAACTAATTAAAAATCAACTTTTGGTGTTTGACAGGTCATTTTTGGTAAATAACATTACGGTTATTTTTTTCCGATAATTTTCTACTTTAAGGGTGAAATGGGGTAAAATGGGGAAGACGTATTCGATTGAAAAAAACTCTACCTGTGTTTAAAAGGTTATTCTTAGTTAATATTGCTTTTTAAGGATATTTTTTTTTCAAAATTTTTCTATTTGTAGGATGAAATGGGGTAAAAATAAAAATAACTGTCCGATTTAAGAAATTATTTTTTTTTTAAAAAAGTTTTTCTTAGAAAATGGCTTAAGGTATAATAATCTTTTTCAAAATTTTAGTCTTTGAAGGGCGAAATGGGGAAAATGGAAAAAAATTTAGGTATCCGATTTAAACATTTTTTTTTGGTGTTTGAAAGGTCATCTTTAGTTCATGTATTTAGAATAATTTTTTTTTCGAAAATTTGGTACTTTTAGGGTGAAATGGGGTAAAAACGAAAATTCAAATTAGGTATCTTTAGGGTGATTTAAAAAAAAAATAGGATATCCGAATTCTGTTTTCTTTGAAAGATTATTAAAAAAAAAAAAATACTATTTACGGAGTGAAATGGGATAAGAACAAACAAATGATTTTCGATAACAAAAGTTCTTTCTGCGTTGGAAAAGTAATAAAGGTTGGACTTATATATTATAGATATTATTTTGACAAAAAATTCCCTTTTTTTGTATATCTCGTAAAATTATTCTAAGTCATCCAATATATTTCCTGAGGGCTCAATTTCACACATAATTATGGAAATGGCCTCACTGTAAGCCTAGAATTAGGGAATACTTACAGAATTAAGACAAAAAAAATTAAAAGATTATAGGGAATACATTTTACCAATAACGTAGAAGATATTCGTTTCACTTTAAATTATTTAAAGCCCATTGATTGAAGATAAATACTATTTCTCTTATCTTCAGGTGGTCATGTTCCACAGTTCCTTTAAAACCACTTACACACCTAATATGACATTATTCCTTTAATTTCAGAAGTTAAAGTTAAAGAAGTTAATACATACATATTATGTACCTACATACTCTGTAAGAATAGAGAAAGGAGTTACAAAAGTTGTCAACGAGATATGTTTTCGGGCATAATGCCAAGTTGAGGTTATTCATACATATACACATACGTAGGTATGTACAAAAATTGAAAATATATCATCTTTATACTTTTGCCAAAAGAGGAGCTATCTTTTGCAATTTAAAATCAAATAACTGCCTACCCGTGCTCTATAAGAGAAGGAGAGGCGAAATAAACTCCCCCGCAGTCATCAGTGTGTCACGTTCTGGTTTTAATTAACGTCTAGATGTCACATTGATATTATTATTTATTTTTTCCTGAAGACAAAAAAGGACACATAAGCGTTTTTTCATATTATATCAAGCCAAAATGAGGTAAAATGATTTGTCAGTTGGAATTTAATGATGAGGTATATATACATATGTATGTATTTCATTTAATTAATTGTTTTCTTGTTGATTTATTTATATATGTACGAAACATTATTAAATTCGTTAATACTTCTTATGTAAGGGAATGAATCGCATGAGGGAATAATAATGAAGTCTTTTTTTTTGGATATCACATAAGAAAACGTTTGCATATAAAATTCGTACATGCTTTTAATTAGGGAGCGGTTTCTTTTTCAGTTTGACCATGTACCTAGTTCTGTAAGTCCTAATATCCAAAAAAATATACTTAATTACTTTAGATGGCGCTTTTAGTCCAGGATGTAGCACCGTCTCAATCACAAAAAGCCAGTTACGCACACACTAAGTTGGTTCAGGTCTTTATTTTCCATTTTCGCAGGCCACCTTAGGTGGGGGGTTTCTCTGTTGGTGTAGTCCATTAGGGGAAAATTGAAAAACTCATTGCTTTGGGTGCATCTCCAGGAGGAGAAAATATTCTCTAAATCTTTTGTTTTCAAATATTTGTCATAAGACTGTCAGATTTTTGTACTTGAAAACGGTTTTAACCGTTTATCTCGTCTTTCGTTGATCTGACTGAAAAACGATTGTTAAAATACTTGAATAGATTTCTAAACTTCCTACATATCTAAATATTGAGCTTTTCTGTGCGTTTAATACAACTTATGATATGAGCTTAGGAGCATGACAATTATGTTCATCTTGTTGAAACGAAGTTATTTAGTTTTGAGTCGATTTGGATCCGTTTTGGTTGAGTAAGGTGAGCTCTCTTTCTTACAATACATGCACAGGTGGGTCCGTGGTGATTCTTATTTTCATTCTAATTTGAGCCGCCAAATGCAGGATCCATATTTGGATCCGTATGCGAAGTCTTCCATATATGATCTGACTAGGTGCACGGATCTAAAATAGAATAGTTTCCTTTAAGGAGCATTGGATGGCCTTGTGCGATGGCATTGCTATTGGTGCTAAAAGAAACTGAAAGACAAGTATAGATGTGTAGGGTGTTTTTTTGTTATTATTTTACAATAAACAGCAGCTTGAAGCAACTAAGCAAATTTTCATGAGATTCAGCGCCTATAGCATGACCAGGATGTTCAGGGTCCAAAATAGGGTGATTCTTTAGGAGAGGGCTTTACTATTCTTAAATATCTTCATAAGCCGAATCAACAAAAGGAATTCCCAAGGCGTTGTAGTAGAAGAACACAGGTAAACAAAGTTGTTGACCTTCTTTGAAATTAAATCTCTCCACCAATCCACCATCGTGACTTTTTGAACTAGTTGAGTTGAACTTTCTTTCTTGAAGACGGCATACATATATAGTTGCTATACCTACACATTCTTCCCCTAATCCTCATATCAATATTCAAACCTCTTTACGTTGCTTTAATACATGCAAATGTGCCAAATATATTTTGGACAATGTCATAATCTGCGGCATAAGTAAAAATAAAATTTAAACGGTCTTTTGAACAACTAAAAAACCTCTGTTACGTTACCTCTGATACGTTTTTGTCGATTTTTGATATAATTTCAGTGAGATTTTTCCAAAGCATTCTAAGCAAACGAGTTTACCAGGGATGCCGAGATAAGTAGGGACTCTGTATAATTCCTCCCTTCATGTATACAGTAGGGTGGCTTAAATTTGATCAAATTATGGGATGATGCATGCTATATTGTAAATAGTGGCAACAATTCAGTCAGTATATTTAAAAAAAAAAATATTGTTTTGTACAGTTTTGCATGAAATATGAACATAGGGCAATCAAAAAAAAGTTTGTTTTAATTTGTAGGTCTTTTAATTTTTTTTTTAAATTTAAGCTCAAAGTGCAGTAAATGTAAAGTCTTACCCCAAACGACTCTATCAGGTTTTACTTCAGTTTATACTTGTTCAAGGTAAAGGATTTGGTGTCATAAGATATTGACCAGTTCAGAATAATGAGATGTTCCAAATCTAACTCTGTCAAAATGTAAGGAAGCGAATTGAAATTTTCAAAAGCAAAACATACAAATGTTGGTAAGAAAAATCTTGTTTATATTTTTGATATTGCTGAGAACAATTAAATTTATTATTTATTTATTAATATTTTTTTATTTAAAGGCTCTACATTTCAGATGAATGATACTTACATTTTGATCTTATTTTTATTGATTTCCTCTTTTGAAAAAAAACTTTCCTCCATTTGAGCTTTCCCTCTAGAAGAAAAATTTAACGAAGTTAAACAATTCAGTTTCCTTTTTTTAAGAATTTCCAAAAAATAAACTACATACCCCCAAACCTTTACTATGAAAGCTTTTAAATCCTTTTTTTTGTATTCATCTGCAATTGAATTTCATCACCACCACACATCGTTGAAATTGAAAAGTTTCCCTAGAGACTTGAACTTAACAACTCCATTGTATGCAAATTGTTTTCACACATCGACATGGCAAAGTTTAAAGTTTCTTTCCAATTAGCGGTTCGAAACTATGCACTTTCATGCAAAATCATTTCCTTAAGGGAAATTTTTTAAACCTCAGTGCAAAAGTATTGCAGCACAAACCAAAATGTTTTAATAACAAACATAAAACTGGATGGAATTCAAGTATACTATGCAATCGTACATCACATCAGAAAGTCAATAGCTGGCTGGGCCGTAAGAAGTTATTCTTGTGCTTACGAATAAGTTCTGGCTCAGAGCGAAATAAATTATCAGAATATATTTGGCAGTCCCCAAGTTTATTTTAGATTTTGAAACTTTCTTCTGTGTTGGAAATGGCGGGAAATTTTTAAAGTTTAAGACGTTTTTTGGGCGGTGATTCAAGCCATTACTTTTATTTTTTTTTAAATAATTCCTAAATGACAGTGGTTATAAAGCGTTAAATTTCGGGATAAAAAATTAAATCTCAAAAAAGAATTTTTGGTAAATTTCATTACTTCGAATCCTTTTAGCCGTAACTAAAACACTCGATATAAAAAAAAACGAAGAGTGCTTCCAAATGAAATATGTATCATCCTTCAGGTAAACAATAAAATTATCTCTTAAATAACAAAACAAATAATAATCACAATAAAGTTTATCATTCCACTTCTCATCTGCTAAAACTCAAGCCGTTTTCTATGATTATTGTTTGCCAACCTCTGAGTGCACAGAGCCGCTTAAAAGAGCATTTTACCGCCAACAGCATCAACCCCATTCCGTTGGCGTGTGAGTATTAAAAACTTTCACCGCTGTCATTGCCACCACAATAAATGTGGATATACTGCGCAGTATGACAATAATACAAACAGCTATTGAAAATGTTGTCACAACTTCTCAAAGCTGCATGTATCTACGTCTTTTGTCGACAATAAAACCAGCTTTTCCAGAGTTATGAGCAAAGTTTATCTTTTGTCTTCCAAATAGCTCGCGCTTACCTTATACCTTATAAGCCCTTAAGACAAACATAAGGTGTTTCGAGAGTGAAACTTTTGTGTGTTTGCCACCAGGTATCATTATTTCATTTAAAATGGTAAAATATCCTTCAGGTTATTTTGTGTTTTGTTGAACGATTTTTTTTGTTTGTATTTCAATTCGAGAATTCAAGCATGAAAAAGAGAGAAAACACGATGATTTAATCGAAACTTTTTAAATGGTTTAACTTTTGCAAAGAAGGTCCTGCCATTTACATGGAGAGCTACTTTATTAACATCATCAATCATAATGAAATGTTAGTTTGAAAGAAAAAAAAAAGTTCCTTTCATTAGAACTACTAGCTTCGTTTTTATATTAGCTTCATAAAAATAACAGTTCAGCCAACAACTTGGTTGCAAAATGAAGACATTCAGTGCCACCCGCTGCTGCATTAAAATGTCATAATTCCAAAGGACTTTCTTTTCTTCACTGCAAAAAAAAAAAAAAAAAAAACAAAATACCTATACACTCCTACACGGCGCTATATCGACGACTATAAATACTAAACTAAGCGTTCATTACTTCTTGGCGTTCGTTGGCTGGCAGGCAAGGTAATAAAATTCCAACACACAAGCGATGTCATCTCACTTCGTCGCCATTTATAAATGGCATTTTGCATAAATCACCACACATGAACGAACGAAGCCTAAGAATACTCGAAATTAATTCTTCAAAGAAACAAAAAACCCTAGAGAAATCCTTGGGAAAAATGTCATCTACATAATTTTTTTGCCAATTCGCACATTGAATGCATTTGCATTTTATGGATATTCACCTAAATAGTTTAAGTTACCTGCGAGATTTCACTAAAAATTGCGGACGGATCACGGACGGGCACAAGCGACATGAACGACGACTCGACACATGGCAGAAAAAATATGATGGAAAATGTTACGTATACGCCACAGTGTGCACTATTGTTAACTTTCGTGTACAGGAAAGCAGGTTATATTTCATAATGTCTAAATCATTTCAGGTTAAACAAAATATATGTATGTATGTGTGTGTATGTATGTACATTATAGTTTCTGAGGGAACATTGAAATATAAATTTCTTGCTGTTGGCAAAGCTGAAGGTATTTGTGTGATTCTAGCGGGAGGCTTGAGGTTATTTGTGTATATGCAAAATGATGTGAAAATTGGAGCTTTCTGTATTGGATTGTAAATACATTGGTCTTCAATTCCATGCTTCATTTAGAAAACATTTTCCACAGACATGTTATGAATATCAAATAGGTAGGTACTTTACCTGCCCACATGTTTATTATTTTTATATTCCAACTGAAAGTTCAATCCCGAGTCGATGTCAGTAAGAAGTGGATAATGGATAATAAAGTAAGATTTTTCATGCTTTTTATTGATTCTATTTTAGGTCAAATTTGTAGAACATTGCCTCTCCTCCCAAAACCGATGAATTTTTTTTTTTCAAAATTACGGTTTTCTAAAAAAATTAAATTCTGCTGTTTTGTGCTCAGTTTGTACTAACATACACCATAAATATAAAAAAAAAAAACTTTAATTTGCAACTTTGCGAATATAAGTTTTGCGATTAAAAAAAAAATATGTGATCCTCACGGTAAACATTAACGTTTATCCTGGTGCCGGATTTTCGTTATTGAAGGTACCCAATTTAAATAATGCAAACGTTTTGTATAGTATTACACGTAAAATGCTACACGGAACGTGTTATACGTAAAGCCTAGAACGCTGCTGATGCGAAACGAAAAATCCCATACAAAAAAAGACACAACGAAATCATAAACGAAAAATTTCGTCCTCCTTTTCGTTTTGCAGTACCCTGTTCGATGAGCGAAATTGATAATTGTTGCAGATTATTTGGCGAGGTCTCCGCTCTTTTTTCACAATTAATTAATTGCACGGACCATTAATTGTGGGCGGAAAAGTGGCATTTGAGATTTTTTTGTGTATGTATTTGTTGTATCTTTCATTCCAGCGTGTCTTTCTGTAATTTTTTTGCGTTGGTGTGACACTTTCAGTTGTCATTTTTTTGTTGTGTAAGACCACCGAAAAATTTCTTTTCGCATCAGCAGCGTACTAGTTAAGTTTAAGTTTTAAGTTTACCCTACCACCGTTACCCTGTCACGTTAATATTCAAAAAGTCTAAACTAAATTCCCGCCAATTTCATTATTTACGGCACGCGGCAGCAAAAGTTGAGCACACTACAGTACACCTTTTTTTGAAAATCGAAAATGGCATGGTGCCATATTCTTTGTATGTTTTTTTTTTGCGAAATGCGTTACGAAAAAGGTAATAAATCTCGGAAACGGCTCTTACGATTTTGATAACAATTTTTGTGTGCATTATTGTAGGTATGGTATGAATTTTTTTAAAACCAAATTTACCTAAGGATGTTAATAATGGTAGCTGCTTGCGGACCGTTTTTTTTTGATGATTTCCCGTAAACAGCTTAACCGATTTTGATCAAAATTTGTATGGAAAAGGTCTTTTTTTAGTTTTATTAATATTGCATATAATAATTTTCAAAACAATAATTTCGGGAAAAAATCAATATCTTTAGAATAAGTTGATGAATTACTTTTAAAACTAGTTTTTTTAGGTATTATTATTTAACACTTTAAATAGGCATATACATATGTACCTTATTTATCTTAAAATTAATTTTATTTTGTATAGATTATTTTTTTTTTAAGAAATCGGACGATGTGTTTTATATTAAGATATAAACTTTTTTGCGAATGCTTTTAGCGAATGCTTCTTTACCATTTTCTCGAATTTATTAAATATAAATATATTTTTTTTTTTATATTATAAGCAACTTGAACCCCAATAGGAAGTTCATGCAATTCAGTCGTGCATTTTATTTATATTTTCGCTTTTCTCCAAAATTGTTCATTTGATTCTTAATTTTTTTTTTTCAAAAATGTCACCAACATTTTGAAAACATATTTAATTTGGATTTTAAAAAAGAGTTTTAATATACTTTTTTTTTTGGAAAATTCAGTATTTCTAAAACGACTAAGTTGATTTTTTTTTAAACTTGATAGCATGGCTGCACAATATGCACAACTGGACTGCAAAAACTTGCTTTTGTGGTTAGCAAATGTAATGGCGCCACACATTATTAAGCTGCATAATAGTGGCTCAATAATGCGTTATGATATCTTTAAAAAGAAAATGTAAAAAAAGTTATAAGAACTTAAAAAAATTGATTGCAAAATTAAAAAAAAAATCGGTTTAACCATTGAAAAGATTTAAACGAATAATCCAAAACTAAGACCATTTTCTCCAAAAGACGTGGATTGCCCATTTCCGGTTTGTGAATATTTTCCAAAAAATCTGAAACGCAGTTTTTTTTTACAACTACATTGGTCATAGAGGTATGAAGTTTAATCAAAATCGTTAGAATCGTTTTCGAGAAAATTTGAAATAAAATAAAATATAATTAAATTGTTGTACGTCAGCTACCCTTTCCAAGTGAGTTAAAACGAAAGTTTCGAATTTCCTCCTAGGGAATCTATTTCAAATTTGAAGCAAATCAGCTCACCCTTTTAGGCTCTATCTCAAATTACACAGATACACAGATGCACGGACGCACAGACTGACGGACCGTATGACAAAACACACTTTTTCGGACTTCTCGATCATCAAAGTGTTAGTTTTGATAACAACGTAGAGCAAGTAAAAAAAAAAAACAAAAAACTAAATGTTTATTTATGTAGTTGTGATGGTGAAATTACCAACCTTTTCAATTCCTTATTATCTTGCTTACAAAAAATTCAGTATCTATGCATTTAAAAGCAAGTTAAAGTATTTCTCGAATAATGGTTTCCTATCAATTAGAGGATAGATAGAGAAGCAAACAGTCATTGAGCTCATTGACACTCTTAAAATTTAAAAACAATAAACAAGTGAGAAAAGGAAAATCAGTTATGGAACATGTGTAATTACCATCAACTTGGCACCCCTTCCATCATGCAGAAGTGTGTATGACTGTCAACTGTTTTCATAATTTCCATGTCACTTTTACTCCATTTTATAAACGCACACATACCTATATTATGTATAATACGAGTAGTAGCCAACTTTGTGACACAGCTGCTTGACTGTGCGCCTCTGTCCTGTGCTTGCTAACGTATTCAATAGAAGCAACCGGAAGTTTTTCTTCACTACAATACCCGGATGGAAAAATTTACTAAAACCTCTTGAAAAGTCCTTCAATTTATTATTTGCTCTGACGACTACAACTCCGGACTACGAGAACGACAGCCATCAGAGTGCATTCATTTGCATCAGTAATTAAAAAAAAAATAAGAAAACTAGCTATCGTCGACGAAACCGACGCGGCGAAAGGTTTTTATTTCCCTTAGTTTGCCATCAACTAAAAGTTAAGTGAACTGTGCAAGTCATTGCTGAAGACTAGAAAACTTGCAAGTGTATATGTATGTACATGTACAATGTACATCATACTCTGTTTGGTCGTTAAGCATAAAATAACGTTAGGTTTAACAGAATAAACTAATAATAAGCATTATTGTGTGACCTGAACTGATTTTTAATGAAAAAGAACGTCATTTTAGGTGTAAAATTAAATTAAATTGAGTTTTGGAGAAACTTTAATAATTCTATATAAATAAGTTGGCTAGGTAGGTTGTAGGTAGGTATATGCAGGACTCAAAATATTTGTTAATAAACGTATAATCAGCAATATTAGTTAAAAAGAAAACTATCTGATTCTAATAGTAGACGTAATGTTTAGTGGTTAGGTTAGGACTGTCATGCGCATGCCGAGGGTAAGGGTTTGATTCCCAGCCCCGTCTTCCTAAAAAATGGGTACTACATCTGGCGAGAAAATGACAAATCCTCCATGAGTATTCCTTGCCATGAATAAATGCCTCTCACCTAAGCCGTTCGAACTTGGCAGAAAAATTGTAGGTCCCCTCGATTCCTGCAAATAAACAACACGCACACAAGAATGGTTGAGAGTTGTAAGAAATTAGGCCGTGGCTCTCCACGAGCTATCATGTCACCAAATTTAATTTTTCTGATTCTTAGCAAACGTCCAGAGTTCTACCCAACTTTGATAACTTTTCTCATTTATAAACATATTTTTGCTTTCAGATATCTTTCCAGTCTGTCCAGTCAATCGCTAAATACATTCCACCAAATTCCAAATTGTGCAAAAATTCAAATAAATGTGTCCCATACAAGCAGTGTGATTTATGAAGTGTATAGGTATAACCGTTTTTTAAACACCAAATTTAGCGAGTTAAAGTTATCCGCTCGGTATGACATGACACAATCCATTATAATTTATTAATGAGAACTAAAAACTAACAAATCTTTTAAATCTGGCAATACTTTTTTTCGGAGTTGTTTTTTTTTTGACAGCTGTCACTTGACTTATGCTTACTTTGATTTGCCATTTCATAATTAATAGATTAACTTGTGAACAACGTTTGCAAATCGTGCAAATTTATTACCAACATAATGGTTCGCTTCGCGCGACGCATCGCGCACCGGTCCAATATTCGGTTGACATAATCGCAAAATCGCATAAATTTGAGCAACCATGGATGGGTTTCGCACCACGTTTAGTCTAGTGGATAATGTGCATCATCAGAAAACGCTTTTGCTGCTGTGGAGCAGAGTATCGAAGAAGACCCGAATGAGTCCATCCGCCATGTCGAAAATTGGGCCTCTCGGCTGGAATTTATTCGAGCCAGCCGCGGCTGCCACTTTGCCCGAAATCATTTTTAAAACATAATGGCAAACCCTTATCTTTATAATAAAGCTAAATTCTTGGCCATAACATTAAATTAACGGGTGATTTTTTGGCTGGTTTGGTTTTGGCAACACTGGTTTTGACAGCTGACGTGTGTTTAGTACCTTGTGTCACTGTCAAACAGCTTCAGTTTGGTTTGCAATTTAACCATGGATCGTCTTACAAATGAACAACGCTTGCAAATTATTGAATTTTACTATCAAAATTCATGCTCGGTTCGAAATGTTCATCGCGCGCTGCTTGTGTTCACGATGAGGCTCATTTTTGGTTGAATGGGTACGTAAATAAGCAAAATTGCCGCATTTGGAGTGAAGATCAGCCAGAAGCATTGCAACAGCTACCAATGCATCCCGAAAAAGCCACTGTTTGGTGCGGTTTATGGGCCGGCGGCATTATTGGGCCATATTTCTTCAAAGATGATGCGAATCGCAGCGTTACTGTCAATGGTGAACGCTACCGAGCGATGATAACAAACTTTTTTTTGCCCGAAATGGAAGTTCTTGACTTGCATGATATGTGGTTTCAACAAGACGGTACCACATGCCACACAGCACGCGAAACAATGGCGCAATTGCGAGGCGAGTTTGGTGAACAGTTAATTTCACGTTTCGGGCCGGTCAATTGGCCGCCTAGATCGTGCGATTTGACACCATTAGATTATTTTTTGTGGGGGTATGTCAAGGCTAATGTCTATAGGGACAAGCCCGCTTCGATTGACGCACTGGAAGCCAACATCCATGCATTCATTCGTGAGATACCGGCCGATATGTGTGAAAGAGTATGCCAAAATTGGACTCAGCGGATGGGCTACCTGAGACGCAGCCGCGATCAACATTTGCATGAAATTATCTTTAAACATTAAATTGCAAGGTTCAAACTATCGATTCAAATAAATATTTCATTCATTTTTTCGAAGTTTTTGTTTTTTTTTTTTTTTAAAAAGTTCTAAACCTCTTAAAAAATCACCCATTATATGCGTTTTATATCTTCTTGAAAACCACACGTCTGAAAAAACACCCTTTATTATGTGAGTACTAACTTGTTGTTGTTCATGGTTTATTAAAAGAGAGAATATTCAAACGGCTTGACTTAATTTGTGTTAGAAGACAAATAAGTTAAATTGTTTACCGTTTTCCCTTAATCTTAATTTAAGCCTCCCACTTTTCATGATCTATTCCCGAGATGAAATTGGTTGGATTGGATAGTTCACGTCTTTGGAAACGCGCCTAAATGTTGATCCGCAGAAAGGCTTCAGGTCAGCCTATACTAGGAACTAGTGAATGCATTTACCATTTTTCACCAGAGTTACTACACTTTTGATATGAATATGTTTCCTGGTAAGGAAGTTTTCTCTTCTATAAAGAACAATTTTCGTTCTTCTTTAATAATTCAATTATGAATTTATGACACAAAGTGGCAATAACTTAGCAAAATAAATTATTCATATGAAAATTTAGCTTCGAGTCACCGCATTATCCTGCCACTATATCATCGCAGACAAAATTTAATATGTAGAAATAATAAAAATAAACAAACGCTCCTCAGCTTATATCGTTCTAAATGATGGCATCTTGTCAGGACTCTACATATGTAGGTACTAGTGAAAGCGAACAGAGTAAAGGTTGACGTTGAATGCACAATGCATATGCACATCCTTATTCCAGATTTTGTCCTTTTTATACTATAATATGCATCACTCAACCTATTCCCAACCTACAATAGACGGGTTAGAAGGTAGGTAGGTGTACCGACCATGCCACCATCGCTGTTCGCGGTGCGGTTGCTCAATATGTATTTTTTATTATGTCTTCTTTTGTGTGAGAGGCTCAAAGGATTCGATGAGTGTGGAATTTATAATGCTGCCTTCAGGCAAAAGTTCATTTTTGAAGTTATCCTCTCTTGTTCCATCAGGCTCATAAAACATTATACAATATTTTGTATTTATGTATATGTGTCACAAGAATGGGAACAATTTACCAAACGGGAATTCTGACGGATTCTTATTAAATTGAATTCTCCGCCTCTGGGCGTTTTATTTTTTTTTTGGTAGTTGCACTTTATTAGGCAGAGACTTTTATGAAGTTTAAACTTTGACTTTTTTTTATTCGTTCAATTCAAAAGCAATATTGTAAGAGATAATTTTCCTTGTCAGGAATTCAGATGGTATTAAAAATAAAAATGCCTATATAATGAATACACTCTTATAAGTGATGTATATAAGAATGTTTTATGTGGTATTTTTGAGTCATAAAGAAGAATACAGACATTTGAAAACTGGTATACCTATAAATGCCATTATGAGTATGACATCATTTGGAACCACCTCAAAATATTTGTCTCGAAAATTAATATTTATTCTAGATTTATGCATTCGAATTTTTTTTTTTTTCTTTGTAATTCGAGATTATTATTTTGTTCGAGATTTTTATACTTCTCAAAGAGTAGATATTATTTTCTAGCCTTAAAAGTCAATTTCAAACAAAAATAATCATTTGACAGAATATCTTCTATCGAATTTAGATTACATGTTTTTTATTTTGGATTACAGGACCAGTTTTGGATGCGTTAAAAAAAATATGCACGACTGGGTCGCATGAACTTGCTCTTTGACCGAAATAAATTAGTTCTGGTGGCCTATATTTTAAAACATTTTCCAAAACTTAGTTAAGTTGCAGGTAGTGTTATGTGAGTACACAAAAATTAACAATATAGCCGCATGTTGATGTTCCCCATAGGTATGCAATATGCATACAAGGAAATTATATGATTTTTTAAAAAATTAGAAAGAAAATTGATAAAAATACGTCTGAAACTGTTTTGAACCAGACACGATGTACACCATCGTGATTTCTTATGTATGTAAATCTTAATTTATGTGAACAAATTTTAAAAATCGTAGGAGCGGTTCTTAAAATAATTAATTTTTTGTATGTAAAATTTCATAAACATTTTTTAGAAAAAAAATTGGTACGCCAGTTTTAAGTATTTATTAATGTGGAGTTTAAACACAAACAAATCTTCCACCCATTTTTGAAATATCGAATTTTCCAAAAATATTTTGAAATATTTTTTTAAAATCCAAAAATTATTTTTTTTGAAAATTTTGATATGCAATATTGTTTAAACTTATTACAAGCTTCTGTATACAAAATTTATTTTTAATCGGTTAGTCATATAATAAGATAGTCGAAAATCAAAACAAACGTTCTATGATAGGTAGTGTTAATAATAGTTGTAAGTAAAATTTATTTATTTTAAATAGTAGACCTTACTAATTTCGATACACGAAACATTTTTATAAAAATCGTGTGAGTCGTTTTTGAGTAAAAAAAAGATTTTCGTTGACGGGTTTTAAACATTTTTATGGGAGGTACCGTTATTTTTGGTTATAAGAATAATGTTTGTCTAAAACCTTCTATATATGTACATATGTACTGTTAAAAAAATGATTTAAACAAAGTTTAATAAAAATCGACGAAGTCGTTTTTGGAATATTGAATTTTCAAAAAAATTTTTTTTTTTTAATTCAACAAATAATATCTTTTTGAAAATTTTGTTATACAATATTATGAAACATGTATTAATTATTATTCATACAAAAATTGATCAAAATTAGTTGAACCTTTTTCGAGAAAAGCGAAAATCAAAAAAATGGTTATATAGTAGGTGTCATTAGTAACCATTTTTCTGCGCACCACTTTTTTTTATTTAACGACAGCTTATATTTATTTGAATTAGTTGCTTTTTTGTTTTTTAAATCTGTGGAGCCAATTTTGAGAAAAATAAGATTTTCCTTTTTGGCCAAAAAAATTTGTACGACAGGAACCGTTATATTTGGTCGTAAAAAAAATGAAAAAAAAACGTATCAGGGGAATATCCAGAAAACGCTAGGTGCCAAGTTTAAAGAAAATAGACCCATCCGTTTAGTCGAGAAGACAGAGACAGACAGGCGGACATTTTTGCGAGACCCACTTTGTTCGTCTTCCCTATCATAGTAATGTCAAGTTTGATCAAAATCTCGAGTTATATTTTTTGCACGTATCCATAACTGGACTTATAGGACCAACATATCGCAAGTAAAAATAAGCGACCTTGAGGTTTTAACTTGTCTTAGCTCCAAAATAATAGTTCACAGCATAAAACCATTGTAAAATAGGTTATTTTATTTCGGAAACGCCTCTACAGATGTTCATACGAAAAAAATGTATGTGCTATTGTAGTTATAATGCTTGGCATTTTGGTAAAATTTTTTTCCAAAAAAACTCTTTATTTGATTTTCGACTTTCTCGTTAACGGCTTAACCTGTTTCTTTCATAATTTGTGTAAAGGAGGCTTTTTTTAAGTCGAAATATCGAACTGCATGAGTCTGGCCACTCTACAGTCGATGTTTGAGATTTTCCTATAGTAAAATTATAATAGAAGTGATAAAAGTGGTTTTTAATAATTTTTTTCCACTACAAAAGTACAATACAGTTTTCGAGTCTTAGGTGTCAAAATATTTTTGAATGATATAGACTTGAGCACCTCCAAACACCTTCAAAAACTTGTTCTGCCATTAAACTACAAAGTTATAATTAAAGTCAATAATATGGCTGTTAGAGTTTGAATGAGCTACCGAAACACTATATGAACAAAAATGTAGAGGTTGCATTCAAAACTAACACTACAATGATCGAGAAGTTTAAAAAATTGAGTTTTATTCATACCGTCCACTTCGGTTTGTCGGTTTGTGGGTGTGTGCGCTCTTGCGTCCCCTGTAGTTTGGCTATAGCCTTAATGGTTGTACCCTTTCGGTTCAAATTTGGTACAGATATTTTATATGTAATTCCCTAGAGGGAAAATTAATTTTTGTTTGTTCTTGGTCATCTAGATCAAGTAGCTGCCAAACTACGATTTTCGCCTTTTTTAATTTTTTTTTTCGAAAATGAACCTAACGATATTAAATGATAATAAATGCAAGAAAAGTCCGTTTCATGCAACAAGTACACATAACGTTTATAAAAAATCCAGTTTTTTTTTTTTAAGAAAATGGTCTTATTTTTGGAGTATCGCCGTATATTTTGTTGGTGACTCAACCAATTTTGTTCAAAATTTGCATACATGTATTAATTAAGAGTAAAAATAATATTTTATTAAAAAGTTTCACAAACAAAATTGAGTTTTAACCAAAAAAAATCAAGAACAAAATCCACATTTTAGTACAAACAGTTTATAGAAGCAAGTTCTTGCGACCCAGACGTGCATTTTATTTATGGTATTTGCAAACAAAACTACTATAGGCATAAGAATACTACAAGCATTGATTTCACAGGTTTTATTAGTACCCTCTATTAACAGATTGCAAGTATTTTAAAAAATTGTGTGAGTGCCGGGACTCACGGTTAATATGTGTAAACATCAACGTGCGCGGATCCAAAACGGACTTGTTTTTGCTTGAAGGATATCTTAAGATTTTTTTCACTGAACGCACCCATCCTATAGTATGCACACCGTAACGTTGCACACGAACATTCACGTTTTTACTTGCGATATATGCAGGTACTATATGGGAAGTTATGGATTCGTACAAAAAATCGAACTCGAGATTTTGATCAAACTTTACATTACGATGATAGAGAAGTCAAAAAAAGTGGGTCTCGCAAAAACGTCCGTCTGTCTGTCTGTCGGTTCGACTACAGCCTAAACGGATGGGTCGATTTTCCTTAAACCCCACCCGTTTTTTTCTCTTTTTTTTAGGACCAAAATTAACAGTAGCTGTCATACAAAATTTCTTGGCCAAAAAGGAAAAACTTATTTTTCTCAAATCCAGCGCTACCAAATTTGTTTTTAAGAACTCAATAAATTTAGATAGTTATAAGTTGCCGTTTAATAAAAAAAATGGTTCCGAAAAATGGTTATTAATGGTACCTCCCAAAGAACCATTTTTTTGATTTTCGCTTTTCTCGAAAAACGGTTAAACTGATTCTGATCAATTTTTTTATGAAGAATTATTGACACATTCTAAATAATATTGTGTACCAAAAATTTCAAAAAAAAAAATATTTTTTAGATTTTTAAAAGTAGTTTGAAATTTTTTTTTTGAAAACTCAATATTTCAAAAACGACTTGGTCGATTTTTATTAAACTTGGTAAATAGCAGTTTTTTAACTTTATCTAGAAGATTTTTGACAAAAATTATTCTAATACCCAAAAATAATAAAACGGTGCCTCCCATACAAATGTTAAAAAACCGTAAAGAAAAATATTTTGTTTCTCAAAAACGACTCCTACGATTTTCATAAAAGTTTTTTTTTTGTGTTGAAATTAGTACGATCTACCATTTAAAATTTTGAAAGTTTATATTTAACGTTTATTAACAGTACCTCTCATAGAACGGTTTCTTTGATTTTCGACTATCTCAACATCTGATCAACCGAATAAAATTAGATTGTGTATACAGAAGCTTGTAACAAATATAAATAAAAGTGCGTATCAAAATTTTCTAAAAAATGATTTTTGGATTTTTAAAAAAAAAATCAAAATTATTTTTTGAAAATTCGATATTTCGAAAACTGGTAGCAGATTTTTTTGTGAAGTTCAATTTTTATTGCAACATTAATAAATGCTTTAAATTGGCGTACCAATTATTTTTCTCAAAAATGTTAACGAAATTTTATATATAAAAAATTAATTATTTTTAAAACCGCTCCTACGATTTTCAAATTTTTTTCTCATGAATAAATATTTATATAAGAAATCAGATGGTGTACATCGCGTTGGGTTAAAACAGATTCAAAGTATTTTAATCAATTTCTTTCTAATTTTGTTGATTTAAAACAATTTACCAGTTTAAATCATATAATTTCACATATTGCATATGTGCAACACTAGGCTATATTGTTAATTTTTGTATACTCACGTAATACCACCTGAAACTAAACTAAGATTTGGCAAATGGATAAAATATATACTCCTATAGCTAATTTATTTAAGACTATAGAACCACAATGTGATCGCGCATAAGAGCAAATTCGTGCGACCCAGTCGTTTTTTTTTTCACTCTACCGCCAGCATAGATGTTTACACATCAAAACATGCGTTTTAAGATATGGTGGCTCTATGTAGCTCGTTAAGTTATGGTTAAAATTACTTTACGCTGAATTTTTATATATCCAGCATTAAAGCTCAGTTTATTAACCATTCAGAGCACGATTGAATAAAAAAAAGATAATATTCCCTTTATCAATAGAAGAATTCTATTCCCACAACGCTCGCTCGGTTGCTCATTATGCTCCATGCACAATAGCAAAGAGATGCTGTATCCTTTGCATGTGTAAGAAAAACTTCATAATTTTAAATCCAACTTTATAGCTGCGAGGGTATATAAACGAACGCAAACAATGCCGACCACGATCTCGGGAAGGATTCTTCCGTCGTAGTCTCGTAGTCGTCGACATCGCATCCCAAGGGAACTCGCATAACAAAGTTGCCCCGCCCCGCATACTTCCATTTCCATCAGAGCTTCATGCCTACCTAGAAAAAGAAATTCCAACAACTATTAGCAGCTTTATAGAGCACAAGAGGTGTGCTGCATGAATCACAATTCACTGGCATCAGTGCGGAGCTCGTGTGAATGAGTAAATACTAAATAATATCCCATTGTCTTTTTGGCAGGATATTCGTTTTCACTCTGTATATAAACCTTCTCGCCGTACAAAACAGGGCGAAAGTTAGTGTGTAAATCTGCAACAAGTACACATTTTGGCATCGGTCCAAGAGAGTGTGCTTGAATAATCCTTTTGTTATATGAATGTAGGTAGAATCCTAGATTTTATATATGAAAATTCGAATATGTGTATTTTTAATAATCGTATTTCCACAAGGTAGAATAGCATATAGCAGAAATGGCCAGACGTGCATGTGAGTAATCCTTTTCAGTTGTAGGTCCTTGTTTTTCCATTAAGACAGATAAAGGGGATTTTTTTTTTCCCCTACAGGGATTATATTCGAAACTTTGAAGCCAAATATTGTGATGATAACCATTATTACGTGAGTAACTGAAATAAACAATATTTCATTCACAGTTTTAATAAAAAAAAGAGATAGAAAGTTATGATATTTGAGCAAAATTCTGCGGAGGGATAAAAAAGTTCAAAATTATAAGGGTTTGCTTAGTTAATTTTCTTATAAAACCTACATAAATTTACTTTAAAAAAAGAAATACTTAAAATTCCATCGGGACACAGTGTATGGTTTAATCCGCAATCTTAACTACACAACAAAACAACCCATAATCCATGTCATTGCTGTGGTTAATTTATGTTGTAAAATAAAGTGTTTTGCTAATCGCTTCAATCATAGTCAAGGGAGCCATTTTCACACTTGCCGATGCAGAAGGCAACAGTTTTATTAAGAAGCCCACAATTTTATACTACTCTTCGGGTGAAACCTAACACTTTGTTGGGCTTGTTGCGGATACAGAATAGGATAAAGCTGGCTGAATGGCTTGTCGGAGGTTGCCCTTGCTGCTGCCTGACGGTTTGTTCTTTTCCTCAAAGGGGAGCTTGTTTTATAATTTATTCTGCTTTAAAAACAAGAAATTGGTTTTTTGTTGTGTCATTAAAAATGACTTATACGAATCTTAATTTGAAATAAGGTTCAAGCAGCATGTTGTTAATACAAGTTATATTAATTTTTTTTTTTTTTTTTAATAAAGACCTTAAAACATTTGAAGGAATTAAGTTTGTTCTTCATGGTGTTAATTAAGACCAATAATTCAAATCCAACTAAAAATGAAGGTACACCTTATGTAAGCTTTGCATTTAAGTACATAAGTAAATGAATTTCTGAAGCTATAGCTAAAGCTAAAAAGCCAGATACAATTTAGACACTTTAGAACAATATTGGTCAAGCTTTTCTTAAAGGAAGTGACTCAAGACATGCCAACTATAACAGTTTGAACAGTGGCCCAGCAGGGCCAGGCTCCTCCACCGGTTAACTTTCGTCCACTTTAAATGGCGAAAAAATGTTATAACTGTTATAAATTGGCATGTCTCTAGTCGCGTATTAAAAAAGACGTTTGAAAAGATTACGCTGATTATTTACTAGGTAGGCAGTCCTTCGAATAAAATAACATTCAATAAATCAATCGAAATGTTAACTCTTTTCAATTACGCAACAATCGTTGAAAATATTGAAAAGTAATTTTTGTAGTTACTTTTTAAAAAGAAACTAACAGATGGAAAACCCTTTTTTCCTTGAAAGTTTTGTTAAATTATTTTGTTCTTGCTATAAACACACATAGACCTTTTAGGGCAAGTTTTAGATTCGTAAAAAATCGAGTTCGAAATTTAATCAAATGTAACAATACGATGGCAGAAAAATTAAGAAATTGGGCCCTACAAATCTGTCTTCTCGGTTTCGATTTCTGTACCTAGAATTTCAGCCTTTTTCAATTCTTTAATTTATTCTTTAAGAAAATGTAACTGAAACAGTTGTCCTACTCGAAAACCACATTCATATATTAAGACACTATGCAATTGGTTGTCAAAACCTATTCTAAAATGTGTAAGTTCAATTAACAAAGTTAACTTGAAATAAAGATAGGGTGTTTTTTTTGGACGTGTGGTTTTCAAGAAGAAATAAAACGCATATAATTTAATGTTATGGCCAAGATTGTAGCCTTATTATAAAAATAAGGGTTTGCCATTATGTTTTAAAAATGATTTCAGGCAAGTGGCCGTCGTGGCTGGCTCGAATAAATTCCAGCCGAGAGGCCCAATTTTCGACCACTTTTTGCAGCAATTCGGGCCGTATGTCAGCAATAACGCTCCCAATATTCTCTTCCAAGGCGTCAACTGTCTTGGGTTTATCTGCGTAGACAAACAACTTCACATAACCCCACAAAAAATAGTCCAGCGGTGTTAAATCGCACGATCTTGGAGGCCACGCCACGCCACAGGACCACGACGCGAGATAATGCGCTCACCAAAAGTTTCCTTCAATAAATTGATGGTTTCGTTGGCTGTATGGCATGTAGTGCCGTCTTGTTGGAACCAAAGGTCGTTCACATCAATATCCTACACTTCAGGTGCTAAAAAGTCATTAATGATGTCTCTATAGCGTTCCCCATTGACTGTAACATTATGGCCGGCTTCATTTTTGAAGAAATATGGACCAATGATTCCCTCTGCCCATAGAGCACACCAAACAGTGAATTTTTGAGGATGTAACGGCGTCTCAACAATGGCTTGTGGATTATGATCACTCCAAATATTAACGTACCCATTCAACCAAAAGTGAGCTTCATCGCTAAACAAAACTCGCTTATGAAAATTGGGATCAACGGCAATCTTGTTATGGGCCCATTAGGGCACAACTTGGAAGCGTTGTTCAGGCGTCAGTCTATTTATTATAAAATGGCAAACTAAATTGAGCATAAATCAAGTGACAACAGTTCAAAAAGACTAAATCCGGAAAAAGTGTTGCCAGATTGAAAACCACACGTCTAAAAAAAAACACCCGGTACAATATTGATTGAACGTAGCCAAACGTTCACTTAAATTCATTAATTCATTCCAAATTGACAGATTTAAGGTATGTCAGTGAATTTTTTAATTTCTGTTCGTATACTTTCCAAAACTGCCACATTCTACCAGTTTTAGTTTGAAGTTCTGTCAAAGTTCATATTAAGAAAATTGTGTGCGTACCAGGACTCACAATTAAAATGTTTAAACATCAAAGTTTGTCCAAGCGTAGTTCGTAGTCGTCCATACGTTGCGTTGACTTCTAATTTTCTTGAAGGGGATCTTCAGATTTTTGTAACTGATCGTACACAATATCCTTCTTTGCAGCTTCTTTTAACTTAACGTGCTAGGTACATCTTAAAGTGTGAACTCGTAACGTCTCACAGACGAAAGTCCACATTTTTATTTCATACTAAAGCTGGCATAGATGTTTAGGTACACATCAAAAAACAAATTTAGACTTAAATTGGCATAGTTTTGGGAAGTTACCTTTTTAGAAAACCAATTTAGAAAACTGTAAAAATGCGTTTATAAATAACGAGATATCCGGCTACTAAGACAATATGTATTTAGCTATGCAACTGTTTTTTTTTTTTTTAACTGTATAAGTTCATTCAGCGTGACTAATTTAATTTGTATTCACAATGCCAACAACGAAAAATAAATGACACACATTTGTAACTATAGTGACATCATCAACTGTCAACTAACTGCCTTAAACCAAATCAATATATTCTATTCTATTTGTCCTCAGACCTCAGCGCCACCACATCAGCACTAGGTCGCAGTTGGAATCGGAATCGGAATCCTTCAATGATAGAAGAGAAACATTAACCATGCAACAACTGGCTCCTCTATAACTCTGTCCATTTGCATAATTGTATTCACTTTGCCGACGGACTTGGCTCTCATACATATATACTCCACAAATCCAGCTCTCGTTTGTCCTTTACCGCCGGCCGTCGCGCCGTCTTCGGTATTCCACGTGGAAAAGTATAAAGTCTGGGTCTAGTATTCAACCATTTGTTTGTATAGATCTTGGTCGTGAGTAAACTATCATTGCAGTCCATGAAACTGACACTTGCCTTTGTGTTTTGGTTTGAATTTTGTCTCTGTTTGTTAGATGAAAAAGAAGAAAAATAAAGGCTGTCCTTCTCTTAGTTCTTTCCCCCTGTGGCATGAAAGACCAAGTTAAAGGACAATTTATTCAGAATGTTCATCTGATGTTGTGATGTTGTGAAAAAAAAAAAAATATTACCAAGTATATATTGATGGGGTGTTTTGAATTTATGTTAGTTTGAAAGATATTATATAGAGGTGACAAAATTCCTTACAACACCAAGCTTAAAAACTTAAGAATGATTGTTGTTATTTTCAAGTTCCATCAAAAAGTCAATTTTGTGCTTTCAAACTTTTCCAAAGTTACACAAGCTCATAAATTAAATCTTCACGTGACCCTGATTATTTTCACCCAAGCTATGCATGTTAAGACCTCGACTCCCATAAGAAGGGTTTTAAATAAAAAAATCTACATAATTACTTCAAATTAATCTTTACGTCATTTCCTTACCCGACCGGTTCGGAAAATAAGATAAATTAAAACTTATCCTTGTTGTTGTATGTTTCCTTTAGAAAACCACCTTCAATTTTACCCTACTCATTTTTTTCTTCTTTTGCATGTTAAGTTGCAAAAGTTTTTGACGTCAACTTTGAGCTACTATTAAATGCCTTCAACTTCACCCACATAGACGACAAACGAGACAAAAAAAAGGATCAAAATCTCTTTTATATGTTCTTCCTTCCCTCCCTCCAGAGCAATGTGCATCACCCACACCTCATAACCCACCAAAGTAAATTATTAAAAAAAAAATAAAATATGAAGTGAAACCCCAAGTCCTCATAACATAGTGGTTAACAATAAGGAATGTTTATGGGTTGTGTTTCCATTACACCACCCACACTGCTAGCTAGCTGCCCTTCAGCTGGAGAGCGAAACGCTTTTGAGTTGTAATTAAAACTGCAACAATGAACGTTCCCAATTGGAGAATACATCATAACCGCACTGAGTAAGATAAAGGTTGAGCGAGGGGGAAGGAGGTTGAGTTGAAAAAGCCAGTGACAAATTCTGTAACCAGAGGCTTGAGGACAAAAACTGTGAATATAGTTCTATTGTCCTTCTTGTAGCTATACAATCCAATTGCATGTTGAACATAAGAGCCTGCGGCTCTCCTCGGCTCAGCTCTTCTGGGTTAGGGGGCACAGTTGAAACATGACTCTGAATCTGAATAGTCGCTGCAATATGTACTATTTTGCGTCCACAGGCGTAAGGCGTACACGTATAATATTGCTTTAACATTCTCATTTGTGTATATGGAAATAAACCTTAAGCATCGTATGTGCTGACACTTGAACTGAAGGCAACCATACTTAGAAATTAAGACAACGACCGACATGTTTCTCGCTTTGTATTTAAATATATTTTTTGTTTTTTTGTTAGATGGGATATCAAAATGTTTTCAAACGTTTATGGTGCGTCTAACAAACTGAATAAAGTTACTATGTCGAAGGCAGTCCTTAGATGGAAAATTCTTTAATACTTTCAGAATGATATAAAAGATATAAATATTGCAAGGACAGCTTTTATAATTATTAAGTACAAAATGTTTATTGTGAAGAACAAAAACAATCTATAACGGTCTTACCTATACAACTGTTTATGCCCGGTAAAATACGTAAACACTCTTAAGAGTTTCTATTCAAGCAATAATAATTATGAGAAGGTTGTTGTCTTTGGCTGGAACATGCTCCTTGGGCCAAGATTAAACTATGTAAAGAAGTTACAAGACTTTGGTTTCTTGAGAGTTTTTTACTTTTGAGAAATTTATTTGTGTTTATATTTAGATATATAAGCAATTTGAAGGTCCAACGACATCGTTAATGTCCCCTTGAATAAAAGCCCGTCTAAGAAATAGAACTCTGTCTCAATAAACTGGTTTCGATCTTGCGGTGTGAAGGAGCAAAGTTTTCTTAAAAATCATGACTGTGTACGCGTGGATCTGGATATGTTACTGTAAATAACCTCAAAATGTGGAAATTCTAGGATTTACCCTGTAAAACTTTTGTAAAAGTCTAAAATGTTTTGTTTTTGGCAGTTAAAATCACTAGAAGCCACGAAGCTTCGATTATTGACTATTGTCAAAGGAAATGGTCAACAAAAGTCCAGAGTGAATTATGAAAAACAGTACATTTAGAGTTTTTACCATTTTTGCTGAAAAATTTTAAAGTTTGAAAGGGTAAATCCTAGAGTTTCCACATTTCGGAGTTAAATCAGTACATTCACCCAAACAAAATTTGTTGTTCATTCTACTGCATTAGTTGTCATAATCGACCCCACAACTGAATTGTGAAAATAATAGAATCTGCTGTAAACTTTACAGTCAGACTGTAAAATTTACAACAGATGTTGTTATTTGCACAAATTCGATTGTGGAATTTAAAACCATGTCTCTATTAAATTTAAAACAATGGTTGTAGGGTCGATTATGACAATAATTAATGCAGTAGACTGAACATCAAAGTTTTTTGTTTTTTTTCGGCTCAAGAATGATAATTGATTATCAATTTTTTGATTGTTGCTTTGAAGATAGCTGTCTCTATCCTATCTAAAGGGAAAGACAGAGGGAGGGAGGGAAAATTGTGTGTAGTTTATACAATGACCACTAGAGATCGCGCACAGCAACCAACAATTTAAAAAAAGTTGAAGAATATGCAAAGCATACCTTCCGCAATAGTTTCCTTGGTAAGTAAATATATAATTTAGTTTAAATTTTATTTTACTTTTTTTAAATGACCGCTAGAGGTCACACTTTCCAATTAGAAGCTAAAAAACAACAGAATTTGAATAATGTAGGTATACTCCCTATAAGTAAAGCATAGAGTTCTCTTACTAATAGTATATTTTAAACTGGCCGCAAGATGTAGCCAATGAAAGTTTTTTTTTGTTGAAAATAGTTCTTCTTGTACATTGAAATTAAGCAAAATTGCACTTATTAACGCTTAAGTTGCTTGAAACTATTTAAGGAAGTCTGCAAATATGTCAACTAAAAAAAGTAACAGCAAGAATTCTTAGGAATGTTTGTCTTTAGGTAAATTGTTTTTTTTTTTTTTTCAGTTTATTTAATACTAGTAGACCCGTATTTGCGTTGCTTCGTTTAATTATAACATGAGAACGGTTGCAGTGATTCGGGTTAAAATAGCCCGAATAAAGTTTATACTGAATAAAATTCAGGAAAATCTGAAATTGCTATTTTCCATAAGATTTTTATATGAATTCGCGACTGTAACTTTTTGTATAATTATTATTTATTATTTATTTAAATTTGCACTGCACAGGCGTACTTTTATTATATTTGAGTGTGTTCGCCGGATTAAAAAACTATACAAAGCTGAAATCTGCAAGTTTTCAATCGACCCAAAAGCATAATTTGTATTTTTGTTTATATTTTTTTTAATTTCGCTCTCTGCTACGCCAACTTTTACTACATACCAGTTTCCTTTAAAACGTCACTAGAAATTTAAAATTTCCTTATCGAGCTCTCTAGAACATAAGGAATAATATTAACAATTTTTCTCATATCCACTGCCACGCCCATATACAACATATATCAATATAAAAGAAATTGCTTTTCATTAAATCCTAAGTCTTGGAAATCACTAGACCGATTTGTATGAAATTTCCAGAATTTGTGTCTTTAAGTAAGAGAAAGGTTTA
This sequence comes from Leucozona laternaria, assembly GCA_932273885.2. Taxonomy (NCBI): domain Eukaryota; kingdom Metazoa; phylum Arthropoda; class Insecta; order Diptera; family Syrphidae; genus Leucozona; species Leucozona laternaria. Next base: position 127,412,641 of record OW026367.1, on the reverse strand, counting down.
GAAGTGGTTTCCTATAAATATTTGATACATTTGAATAAAATTTCTATAAAAACTCGCTCCTTCATTTCATTTCTTAGAATTCAGAAGAATTTAGGAATTGAACAAGACTTAAAACAAAGATCTATAGATAACGATGTTTTCTTTATTTTTCTCAAATTCTATATGTAAGCAACTCGGTAACGTTAAGTCAGTAGATAATAAAAAGGTTACCTTTACCGTTTTTTAATCTAGTTTCAATAACTTAAGTTTTCATCTGAGCATCAAGTTATCATCATTTTCTTTAAAAATAAATTCTATAATACAAAATTTTTAAGCAAAAAGTATATTGAATCCTTTGCGGAGACAAGGCCCCCCTAGGGTTTTTTTTTTCCTTTCAAAATATGTTCTTTTCATCGAAATTCATTTTAAGAAGATTATAGGCATCAGGCTTTTGGTGCAATTTGTTTTGTATCCTCTCCCAGAAAAAATACCCAATACCTTCGCTATCTATGTATGTATATAGGTTTCTATGATAAAATACATAGGACATCACCCAAAGAGATTCCTTTTAGCACAAGCACGTGAACGTGATATTTTTTCGTAAAGTAGAAGCTCAAGCTGAAATCGAATCTGCTCGTTTTCAATCATCCGCCGGCACCGTCCTATCTTTTCTATAGGAAAGGTATCTATGTATGTATGTACATTATTATTTAACTTTGCTGCTGGAAATTATTTCTATAGACATTGAGTCACGTATGAATTAATGGTTGGGTTTCTCTGTTGCTGTTTAAGCTAGGAATTCATGCATACAATTGTATTAGATTGCCAAAGGATATATGCAATAGTTTCCACAATCGATTTTAATGAAATACGTTATCTGAAATGTATAATTGCTCATCTGGCTTTGATTTTGAGGAAAATTTGTTGAGCATCGGAATGTGATGTGGAATCAATGAAATGTATCTATTAAATTTGAATAGGTTGCTAAGGGATATTTAAGTTAGAAGATTTTATAAATTGAAGATTTTATAAATTGAAACGTATGTATTTTGCACGTTCCAATGACATTACTTGGTGTAAAAGTAATTATAGTGAACTTCAATTGAGAACCCCACTCTCCACAGGATATATTTTTAAATAAATTTAATTATTTGATAAAAATGTCAATCTTTTAGATATGGTGAACAAATTGTGGAATGTGGAATTTTTTTATTTTGTATTTCAAAAAAAAAAGGACTACAAAAGGACTAGAAACGAATTTATTTGTCCGTTAAATAAAAAAAATTATTGCCAAGTCAGAAGTTATTTTTGTTTTTTCAGTAGTGAATTATGAATTTCACACCATCCCTACAAGCCTAGTACAGTTTTACTCACCTTTTGTGGAATAACAAATAAATGCATTCCACAATCTTCTACACTGGTCACTTTTAAAATGTGAGAGTATTGGGTAGAAAGGATAAAAGCTGATGCAGCGTAGACAAATTTTACCTTTAACAATCAATTAGCTTTCATTTCAAATAGAAGCTGTGGAATGTAAAAGTAACAAATTTCGCACTGACAAATTAGTATGAATATTTCATTTTCACTTGAACTGTGTACTGAGTTTGAAAGTCAAATTCCATTTTCACATAAGCTACATAAGTGAAAATGAAATTTAAATGTGTAATATGCTAAAGTCCAGTTTTTCAGTGCGAGATTAAAGTTAAACCCGAGTTAACTCATCAACTTTGGTGAGCTAACTCAGCATTAACTGAACAGACGATTTTGATGTTTTATCCACCGAGTTTGGTTAGTCATTCCGCATGCATGATCCACCGTTCACTATGTGTTTATTCACTTTACTACTTTAGCTAACTCTGGTTTAACTCAATACTAAAAAACTGGACATAAAAGAAATTGAAATTATAAAATTCACAAATTAAATAACTTTCTGTTCTTTTTTATTCATTGGATATAAGTAGGTACTGATCAAAAAAGTCAACAGAAACTCTTAAAGCTTATTGTTTACTCCATTTTCACCTCCCAAAGCAATTTACCTACTTAAAAAGGATCAAGCACTTATAATAACTAAATAAGAATTCAATAAGCATAAATAGGTTCCACACCTGCCCCATGAGGAATCTCTGCTAAGCATGAAATTATATACACATCAAAGAAATGCAATAAACTTTTTCGTATATTTTATCGTCAAGGAAAATGGCTATCGCAACGAAAACACTCCTTTGTCTACAACCAAAAATAGCTTAACTGCCACCATATAAAAATCATTCTTACCGTTCGCATATCCGTTTGAAAAAAAAAACATGGAAGGCAAGGTCAACCCGAAAATCTACTCGATATCTCTACCTATACTAAAAGGTTTATATCAATCACAACTTTGTTTCCATTAACATGCGCAATATGAATTTGTTTTCCATTGAGAAACAGCTGAGCCAGGTATACCATTCCAGCAGGAGTTCAATGTTCGTATCATATTAACTGTTATACTTGTACCATGATACTATATTGGCACACATATACATACATAGATGGGTCAGTAGTGCGTTTCTGTTAAATTAAGATTTTTTTTTGCTGAAATTAATGAGATACTCTGACTTCTGACACTTACATTGTCATTTTCTGTTGATAAGCTTGAAACTCATGTTCACAGCAGAATTATCAGATTAAATTTTAGAAAATTAGGTAGCAATTTATTTGATTTTGACAACTACCCTTAAAAAATGACACAGTGCAAGGTTTAAAAACTTAGCGATTTGCATCTAACTTGGAACCTTGTATTAAGCATTGAATTGTGAATTGAAATATTACACTTAGTAGTCTTTTAATCTTTAGGATTATCGAGGTATTCTTATCAAGGCCACTCGTCAAACGAAGTGCTTACAGTTGTCACTTGACTTATGCTCAATTTGGTTTGCCATTTTATAATGAATATACTTACTCTCTTGAACAACGTTTGAAAATCGTCAAATTTATTACCGAAATAATGGTTTGGTTCGCGTGCCACATCGCGCGCTGCGTCCAATATTCGACGAAGCTCATTTTTGGTTGAATAAGTACGTTAATAAGCAAAACTGTCATATTTGGAGTGATCATAATCCACAAGCCATTGTTGAGACGCCGTTACATCCTCAAAAATTCACTGTTTGGTGTGCTCTATGGGCAGAGGGAATCATTGGTCCATGTTTCTTCAAAAATGAAGCCGGCCATAATGCTACAGTCAATGGGGAACGCTATAGAGCCATGATTAATGACTTTTTGGTGCCTAAATTGGAGGATGTTGATGTGGACGTCCTTTGGTTCCAACATTATGGCGCTACATGCCATACAGCCAACGAAACAATCAGTTTATTGAAGGAAACTTTTTGTGAGCGCATTATCTCGCGTCGTGGGCCTGTAGCGTGGCCTCCAAAATCGTTCGATTTGACAAAGCTGTCGCTTGTTTACGCAGATATGCCCGAGACGATTGACCCCTTCGAAAAGAATATTCGGTGCGTTATTGCTGACATACGGCCCGAATTGCTGCAAAAAGTGCTCGAAAATTGGGCCTCTCGGCTGGAATTCATTCGGGCCAGCCGCGGTGGCCACTTGCCCGAAATTATTTTTAAAACATAATGGCAAACCCTTATCTTTATAATAAAGCTTAATTCTTGGCCATAACATTAAATTTTATACGTTTTATTTCTTCTTGAAAACCAAACGTCTACAAAAAACACCCTTTATAAAATAAAAAAGTAGTTTTAGGCAGAACATGACTGTGACAGCTGTCATTCGACTTCTGGATCTGGTTCACTGGTTGAGATGGCATCAGTCAAAAGAGTTATGGTCATTCTATTGGTGTCGGATTGACAGTTCTAGTTCTGAAAGAAAAAGAAAGAATTTGATTACAGAATCATAACCAGAAGCATTAACACTATAAAATTTGTGTTCCAGAGTACCAATCAGGTCATAAATCTTTATTTTAGAAATTCTCTGCTCTTAGCATCTTCCTATTAGTGAAAATAGCAAATGATAGTAATTTTGGCTTTTATAATTTGTGTTCAGGTGAACTGCCTCTTGCGAGGAAGTCTGCTAAGACTATATATACCTAACTTGTCATGATAAACTGGCTCTCATCGGATTTGGTAGAAAATCTTAGGTCCCTTCCATTTCTGCCGGCTAACAACACGCACACAGAAACAGCCTAAAGCATGTAAGTAACTAAGTCCTTGTTCTCCACAAGACCACAAGCTGTCGCGCCACTAACTAAATTCATTTTTTTTTCGAAACCCACACATTATTCAAGTTTTGCAAATCTCATTGCGTGTTTTTAAAGCTCCTAATTCATTTGTATATTAATCCTAGCCTCCTCCCTCCTACTCCTTATAACCACCCAGTGAAACATTACTTTTTCAAATTGTTGTGCTAAACCCAAACAAAATATTTCCGGTTCTATTTCTGAAAAAATATCCCTACTTCGTCCTTTTTATCGTTTACTTTAATCAGCTCGTGTTTGCATCGAATTAGCCCACAAAGCTATAATTTATTTCATAGATAAGAGAAAAGAACAGACAGATGGAAATCCTGCGGAGAGCAAAAAAGTCAATAAAATCGATTAAAAGCAAAATTACGCCCTTGAAGTAAACCTACTTACAGTTCATTCGGTTGGTGGTGGTAGTAATAGCACCGGAATAACATGAAATATAAAAAGAAAAAAAAAAACGAATAAAGCAAATGAACCCCATCCAAACATAACGATTTTTCTTTTTTTATATGCTTAATTTACGAAGAAATCGGAAGGAATATTATTTTAGTCTTCGAATATAACAAAAAATCAATATTTATTCAATTAAATTCCCTCCTGGCTATATTATTTGTACATTACGTACATACCTACTAGTCAAGGAGCAAGATGGCTATAAGCAGAAAAATGGCGATTTTAATTTTGTTTTTATATCACTTTTTCCTTCACCGATTATAACATTATCTTTGTTTTTATTTACACACACTATTGCCATAGATAAATGCAATCATTTCCTTTACAAAACAAAAAAGAATGGAGTGAAAGCGAAAACAAATAGAATGAAGGAAGAAGGAAATGGATGTAATTGAAATGCAGTTTAATAGCACTCTTGGGACTTCAAGCATGACGTTTGGACAAAACTATAAAGGATCTTAGTCCTTGAAATGTGTTATTTGTAAAAAGGGGTGTTTTATTAAGAAAGACAAAGTTCTTACGAGAAGCTTGAGGGAATTAAAGGAATTGGCTTCGTTCGTCTCCTTTTCTGTGTAGTAACTTTATTTTCACCACATGAATGGCATTAAATAAAATGCACTAAATTTTCAAGTGTCTGTTTTGAATCGTTTCAATTATTATTTTATATTGAATTTGTCATGCTGCATAGTTATTTTTGTCCCTTGCAAGAAGACTCGGAGTTCTTTCGCACAACTTCAACATGTCCTTTAAATGGTTATGATGAATAATGCACGTATATTTTTTCCTTCCATTCCTAAGTATTTTTATTTCGTCTTTGGTAGATGTCCTGTTTACTTGACCAAGCAAAATGAGATCCAAACACTGTTATTGGAAAGAGATGTTGGAAAAATACATCCATTTATTATTAAAGAATCTAGAAATATAAAGGATACATTTTAGATCAATGCAATTTCAAGGAACGTGAAGAACATTTTTTGTGTCCTAAAAAAAACTCACACACTTTTGTACCGGACTCTTTAAAAAGCTCCTGCTGGTTCAAAATCCATTAAGTACGAGTAAGATCAGAATCGATATTAAAGTATGTTTTCATATCCAAAAACCATAAGCAATAAAATTAAGCTTTGACTCTCATTTAATGGATTTGAAATCCTTACAGAGATTCAGTTTCATCTCCTCTTCTTATATATTTATACAGGTGCGATTGTAAGCTTCATTCTGGTAAGTATTCAAAGAAGATGTTAATAGTTAAGTCGTTAACGTAATGGAAGATGATAAGAATGAATGTCTGGTCGAAATGCCTTGAAGGCTATGGTGCTGAGAAATTGACTTCCTATCATTGCTCCAACAATAAAGTAAGAAGTAGGTACTTAATGAGCTTTGAAATTTTGACTGCAAATTACAGTTTTCTCACTTCTTTGTATCTGATATTTTGTATTAATTGTTTAATAAATTCTTTGATTCGTTTACCTAAATTTTTGTTCTCCTTCCTACTGACATATCTCCGCCTTTCTGTCAAAAGTCAAAACCTTCTAAAGGGTGTTTTTTTTAGACGTGTGGTTTTCAAGAATAAATAAAACGCATATAATTTATTGTTATGGCCAAGAATTTAGCTTTTTTTTTTTTAAAGATAAGGGTTTACCATTATGTTTTAAAAATGATTTCGGGCAAGTAGCCGCCGCGGCTGGCTCGAATAAATTCCAGCCGAAAGGTTCAAATTTAAACCACTTTCTGCAGAAAATGGGGGCCGTATGTCAGCAATAACGCACCGAATATTCTCTTCCAAGGCGTTAACTGTCTTGGGTTTATCTGCGTAGACAAGCGACTTCACATAACCCCACAAAAAATAGTCCAGCGGTGTTAAATTGGAAGATCTTGGAGGCCATGCCACAGGCCCACGACGCGAGATAATGCGCTCACCAAAAGTTTCCTTCAATAAAATGATTATTTCGTTGGCTGTATGGCATGTAGCGCCATCTTGTTGGAACCAAAGGTCGTCCACATCAATATCCTCCATCCATCCATCATGGCTCTATAGCGTTCCCCATTGACTGTACATTAGGGCTGGCTTCATTTTGAAGAAATATGGACCAATGATTCCCTCTGTCCATAGAGCACACCAAACCGTGACCTTTTGAGGATGTAACGGCGCGGCGTCTCAACAATGGCTTTTGGATTATGATTACTCCAAATACGACAATTTTGCTTATTAAGGTACCCATTCAACCAAAAATGAGCTTCATCGCTGAACAAAATTTTCTTGTGAAAATCGGGATCGGTGGCCATCTCGTTTTGGGCCCATTCACCGAACGTGCGAAGCTCTTAATGGTCGTTCGGTTATTCACAATGGCAAACCAAATTGAGCATAAATAAAATAACAGCTGTCAAAAAGACCAACTCCGAAAAAAGTATTGCCAGATTGAAAACCACACGTCTAAAAAAAACACCCTGTACATCTACATAGACTGATTGTTACACGAAGATTTTTCCAGTAAAACCGGGTTAAATGTTAACATTGAACGATTTTTCCATTTAAATATTTTTTCGTTGTCCTCTTCACTTCTTATTGCTATCCCCTTCATTTTACTTTAAGATTTACTAACACCATCGAAAAAAACGACACATTAACAATAAATACAAACAAGAAATTGGAAAGAAGTTAAAAGAGAACGAAAGGCGACTGGAAAAACCGCGTGAGTTTTGAGAAACAAACGATTTTGTCCTTTCCCCTCACTTTTTACTCCCTTTACACAGGAACAAAAGATCGGCATTGGAAAAATCGAGACTTAAAAAGCACAGAGAAACAATTTAAAAAATAATTAATTCTGAAACTGAAACACCAAAAGAGTTATTAAAAACAAGAAATATACTGCCAACAGGAAAAAACTTATCCTATTTTTGTTGCGTCAAAAAGTACCCCACCTCTTGGCCGATTCTGCCACACCGGTGGGGCACTTTCGTACAGTCGATGCATTTTTCTGAAAGTCCTAAGAACACTTTTTTAAAGTACATAATCATAATGTTTCATAACATATTAATGAGGATATTGGAAAGCAAATTAATATCTAATTTAAGAAAATTCATATTTATACTTCAATTGGAAGCTTTTTGAAAAATAAGAAAAAGTGTCCGAATGTCCCCCACTCTCCACTATTTACATATGTTCCCAAATGAAAAACATGAATTTCGTAGTATTTTAGTGCTAAAAAAAGTTCAGACAGATGTCAGAGATAAAACGTCAAAAAAGTCAACAAATTTTTTTTTTTTTTTTTAAATTCTGCCCTTCATGGCCACCTCTTTCTCACCAAGAAGTGGGAGTGAGCAAAAGCACTGAGACTTCAAAAAAAGTCGGAGGAGTTAGTCCGATGTGAACACTATCCTAGAATGTTCTATACTTATAGATTTTTTTGTAAATCTTCGAAATAAGAGATAAAGAAATTGGCACGTGAATTTTGGGGGCTGGACTGTGGACATAATATTTAGTTTAAAAAATTGTGTCAAACAAATCGTATCGCTATCAAAATTTAAGAAAAAATCGTTTTCAAAAGAATACTTTGTGTAGTTATCTAGCTATACAAAAGCCTATGATCTCGATACTTCATTTCAACCATGCACCGTCATTTATAGCTGCCTTTCATCATCAACTGATTACCTACCCAAACCATCAAACCTAAAAAAAGTTTCCTCATATATATGTAATATTCTTTTAGTGGTTTTCTCTCGACAACTGCACCAGGGAACCACAGCATCTATCATTCATTCTCTTTGAATACAAAATACCTACTTTTATACTCCTATAAAATTGACGCAAATCCTTTGGAATGCCATAGCAAAATCTAAACTCTGAATTTATTTACTTAATTTATTGCCCCCGACTATCAATTTCCATTTTATATTTCAACAATATAGCGTAAGCTAGATACAAGGAATTTATTTCGAAAACCTCTCTATAACAAAATCCTTTAGAATTAAAATGTTTTTGCCTTAATATAGGTACATTTGGCTGTTATGTGGGAGCATATTACCTTTGCCATTGCAATATTGTTGGTTGCTATGCATACGGCATACCAGATGAGTATCGTACATAGCTCTTTTGTTTTGTTTTAAAACATAAAACAAAATGGAAATACCGAACGCGTTTTAAAAGCTAATTTTACTTACTTTGGTACTTTGAGTTTTTTTTTGTGGAGTTGGAGAGACAGATGATACATAGATAGTGATGTGTACACTCTTCTTCTATTGAATTGATATATTATTTTTGAAGTTCAGTTAGGCCCAGTTTCTCAGTGGTGAGTTAAACCAGAGTTAGCTAACTCTAGAAGTAAAATAACCCCCAGCGAAATGAGGAAACAGTTTTTCGGAGGAGAATGCATGTGGAACGACTTAACAAACTCGGTTGATAAAACATCAAAAGCATCAGTACAGTTAATCCTGAGTTAAGTCAAAAAATTTGATGCATTAACTGGGGCTTAACTCTAATCTCACACTGATAAACTTGGCATTAAAATTTTAAATCATATAAAATGTCATTCGTATAAAATGATTTTTTCAAAGTTTCTTGGGAACAGCTCTAGACTCTAAGATAAAGTATCATATAGGGTGTATCGTGTATTCATAGATTTGAATTGAAACTCATGTTTAACCAAACTGTAAAGGCTTTTGGCAATTTAATCGAATTTTTATACTTCAACTATTGGAATGACAAACCATACTAATTAAAATAAATGTCAAATAAAACAACTTTGAATTTAACAAAATGTATTTATTATTTATTTTGAATTTCCTACTTAAAGGTTAATATATTTTAATTAACAAGTAACACGAAGTTAATTTTTTTCTGATTAAAAAAAAAAAAAACAATAAATAGTCTTATTTAGGCTTGTGCCTTTTTAGTCGATTAGAAGTGTAGATAAGTATTGTTCTAAATTAAAAATAAATTACTAGCTCAACGAATTGAGAAGGATGCTGCAAGAATTCAACGAATATTTATTGAATTCAGGTTTGTACCCACTGTAGGTACACATTTTACCAACAATTCATTTCATTGGATTTTATAGTAATAAGCTTAATGTAGTAGAGGTATGTATAAAGGTTTGTTTCTATGCGGTTTGCAATTTGACGAATGAAATTGAAATTGAACTGACACGCAACTATGGAAACCTTATTTGGATACACAGAACTCAAACGATAATTTGCAAAGTTTTTAATTAAACGAATTTTTCATAAGTGCAAAAAGTGTTCAATACGTCAGATTTTAGGCAATTGGATAGTTGGTAATTGGGTGGAAAATAATTTGAGTAAATTCTATTTATAAATCCAAGAAATTTAAAAAAAAAGAAAATTACAAAAAATTAATTGAACAAGCTTATTAAGAAATCGCAAGCAAATTTTATCATTGCGATTTTTAAACTGTATTAAAAGCAAGAGTAAATTATCAACTTGAGCGCAGAACAGATATATTTTGTGATGGGTGCGATTTGGTGATTTATGTTAAATTGGTCTTTCAGGTCCAAGAGTTGAGATAAACAGAAAAAGAGTTGTTCTAAACTTAAGTGGAATCGGTGTACCTCATGGCTCAGTACTTGGACCATTTCTGTTCCTCATGTACATATATGCACTTTTTATTCGCTCTTTAAGGGTGAGATGATTGCTTTTGCTGTTTACATAGGATTCTTTTACGGCACAAATAGTCTCTTGGACATAACTGCTGATATATACTCTTAGAATAAGCCATATAGTTAGCGAAATATCAAAATGTATGTTCTGTAAATGCTCCCTAAACTCTATGCTGTCTACAGTAATTTATCCAACATTCTCAAATTTTATAGTGAAAAATCCCTTACAAATGCCAATATCTCTAAATAACTAAGAGCCGCTTGCTGATACGAAACTTTAATATTTATGTTCAATTTACAACGCTTATGTTCTACTTTTTCCTCAGCGAAAACTGTCACATCAGCTCTTTTTTTGAACAATAATTCTTAAGTTTCGTTTCAGCAAATAGCCTGAAGAGACTTACTATTGAACGAATACGATATATTGTTTTAAAGTCCTAAACTGTTTTTTTTAAAGATCTGAAAATTGTAATTTTTGAATCCTAACTTATTGTAAATTTTGCGGAAGTAAATTGTTTTTGGGCAATTTTTCTCAATTCCGCACTTCACTACAACAGAAAGGCCAGTTTTTCATTAAGGGCCAGTTTTTCAGTACTGAGTTAACTTACACTCTAAGTTAAACCAGAGTTAGTTAACCCTGCAAATGTATAAAACCGATTTAATTCGGAAGCAATTTTTTAATGGAGAATGAGCTTTAAAATCGAAGTGCGACACTAAAGAATTTTGACACACATCTGTCAGGAATTTGAGTTAACTCTTTATCTAAATTGATTAGAAAACATATTTCAGGTGTTAAAACGAGTCTATCCTCAAAACTGAGATAGTTTCGGACTGAAAACTAGGCTTCAAAGTTTCGACAGTGAAATCACCAACAATAATATCACCAACAAAACTACCAAAACTACCAATTTAATCTAATACAACATCCAAAAAACCTTCATAATTTATTCTTATGGAAGAAGAAATAATATTTGCACCGATTTCCCGTAATCACGCCATTGTTAGATCTTCAATACCATAATTAGACCATTCTCCATCAGAAGAATTTAATAACTTTTGATTTAAGATTAACTTGAGAAGCTTTGCTAGTGCCTCCAGGAGAAGCACTTATTTGATCACCAAATAAAGTGTCACCAGGGATATTAGAAACAGTATCATTGATTTGAATACTTGCAGTCACACTGATAACAGTCGCACATAAGAAAAAACTGAGAAGAACAACTTTTGAACATTTTTACTAAGGATAGCTCAGCAAAGCAGAAGACTTTACCACTATATTAAATAGGACTTGTTCAATTATTTATTCAACATAACATTTAACGGCCTTTAGTACACACAAATTGGCCATTTTTCACAGTGATCTCATTTGGATTCGCCAGCTGGAAACAGTTAAAACACCTAACTGATAATTTAAAAGCTTCAGCTAATAAATGAATGTAGCACTTTTGACCTGCCAAAAACGTGATTGCATATTTAAATTAGAAGAAAAAACTACGTCAAAGCTTTCAAATATACAAAAATTGTTTACTTTCTATTAAAATTTCTAATTAATTTATTTAAATTTTATGGGTTCAGAAACAAGAGACGTCAAGTTTTTTAAGTTGATAAAAGTATAGTTGCAGTTTGTCCGTCCTTCAGTACATCAACTTTATTTCAACAACTCATATATTTATCTTGGGTGGGTGTGGACGCTAAAACAGGTACTTGTGGATTTATTTATCCAAACCAATTATCTTCATTTGACATGTTTTCCTTTGCTGCTCATCAACAAGAAATGTGAATTTATACTTTGAAATGACATAATGAAAACATCCATTTAGTTAATTTTTCAACCATGAGAAACTATCACAAAACTAGAAACAATAAACCTTGGACTTATGATTTCCAAAAAAATAACCTGACAAGATAATTCTACAGCTCTGATGGAGTTCGGAAGACCAGTGTCAGTTAGATATGGATAATTCCATACGTAGTACTTACACATGTGAAAAAATTTTAATCTCACGAAGGTTATCACATCTTCTTCCACTGACGTTTATTTGATTCTTTTTTCTTGACCAGCAAATTGAAATGAAATTTCTCGGAACAACACCGTCAACACAAATCCCCAAGGATATCATATGTGTGTGTGTGCCAGACAGCGAATCATGTGGCATGTGAGGCAGGGGGATAAAAACGAGAACATTGTTCATTTTATCGCTGTATGACGTTGGCGTCGTCATCCTCGTCATGCTATGACAACCTTTGAGTGCTTTGATCTTGTTTATGTCTCTATTCTCCATAGAATAAGGATGCATGTACCCATCAAGCAGAGCAAAGCTATACTGCATAGGTATATATCTAGGAAAAGTATAAAACTCAGATACATTTTGTATCCTAAGCTCTTTCAATTTAAGTGGTTTGTTTGTGGATGACTGCGTGTAAGGGAAAGTGCAATGTGTTTGTTTGTGTATGTAAACTGTATACAGCGAGTGTCACTGACAGTTTTGAGTGCAAACAAAGGAAACCCTGGTTAAAAGTGTCACAAAAAATGTTGTGGTTTTGTTCTTATGGAAACCGACAACGATGACAACAACGCACGAAGACATCATCCTGCTTAGAAAATTTTAGATCGAAACAAAACTTGTTTACACCAATGAAGGACAGTTATGTATATACTGATGAATTTGTGAATAAATGAATTTTCATAGACTCATGCTTGTTTGACAATATAAACGTCACATTAGGTTTTTAGACAGTCATAACTTTTTAACGGTTAATGCTAGGAACAAATCCTCAGATTGATTTCAATGGAAAATTGCGGAAACTGAAAAGTTGCAGAACGAAATTTTTGAGATATTGCTAAAAGACATTCTCATGACATTTGACCCCATGGAACTGACTAAGTGGCCATCGGATCAGTCCCATTACCAACAGTCGTAGCAAATCTGAGAATTTAACTAATTTTTTTCCTTTCTTTGAATTTTGTTCCTTTTTTTCTTACTGAAATAATCACTTTGTATGTTTTTGTTGTTATTGAATTCCAATCAGTTTTAAATACACGATCTAGGGGCTCTGTCAATATAAGCCATGTTGGCGATCTACTCATGAGTAGATCCAAACCATAAGCTAGTTCTACCAACTACTCGTGCTTTCATCGTAAGTAGATGAGATTTGTAGGGAAATTAATTCTGCGCGTTCCATTGAAAATGGCTAGCAAAGTCCTCGTGAGTGCTTCGCTATCTCCAAAGGAACACGGCTATAATTGCTTAAGTATTCAGTTGGTTTAGTGTAGACTTACAAAAGCTTGAAATCATCAGCGAAGATTACAATTATTGTATAAAGAATATCGATATATCAATGTAATTTGTAAACAGTATTAATAATAGCGGTCGTATAGGACAACCTTGAGGAAATTCGGCTAGTCAATTATTTATTTAACAGTTTTAAATGCGCATGCTGCGTGTTTCTTTTAAAAGAATTTGATCCCAGCAAGTATCCACTCAGGAAGCCCGCATATCTTCCATATTACATTTTACAGTCAAACAGGGTAACACCAATTTTAAACCAAAATTTAACTCTAGGACAGAAAAAAAAGAAATACAAACAAAAAAATTAGGGGGAAATTCTTGGTTCCAAGAAAATTAAATTAATAAAATGTCGAAATCTGTCATCCAACCCACAAATTTCTATTTCTTCCTTTAAAAAATCACTTTTTATAGTCAGCCTTAAGAATCTTTACGGAAACTTGTCAGATTTTCTCATCTAACCCACAAACTTCTAATTCGTTAGGTTCACTCATATCTTATCAATCTAATCAAGCCGAAGCCTATTACATGCAATAAATGTGCACATATGTAGATATACGATATGCGATAGCATTAGAAAGACATGAAGTTAAGGGTGTTTTTTTTTAGACGTGTGATTTTCAAGAAGAAATAAAACGCATATAATTTAATATTATGGCCAAGAATTTAGCTTTAAGGATAAGGATTTGCCATTATGTTTTAAAAAAGATTTTGGGTGAGTGACCGCGGTGGCTGGCTCGAATAAATTTCAACAGAGAGGCCCAATTTTCGAGCACTTTTTTCAGCCGTATGTTTGGGGCCGTATGTCAGCAATAACGCACCGAATATTCTCTTCCACAGCGTTAACTGTCTTGGGTTTATCTGCGTAGACAAGCGACTTCACATAGCCCCACACAAAATAGTCCAGCGGTGTTAAATCGCACGATCTTGGAAGCCACGCCACAGGCCCAGGACGCGAGATAATGCGCTCACTAAAAGTTTCCTTCCCCATTGACTGTAACATTATGGCCGGCTTCATTTTTGAAGAAATATGGACCAATGATTCCCTCTGCCCATAGAGCACATCAAACAGTGACTTTTTGAGGATGTAACGGCGTCTCACCAATGGCTTGTAGATTATGATCACTCCAAATACAACAATTTTGCTAGTTTACGTACCCATTCAACCAAAAATGAGCTTCATCTAATATTGGACGCAGCGCGCGATGTGTCGCGCGAACCGAACCATTGTTTTGGTAATAAATTTGCACGATTTGCAAACATTGCTCAGGAGTAAGTCTATTCATTATGAAATGACAAACCAAATGGAGCATAAATCAAGTGACAGCTGTCAAAAAGACCAACTCCGAAAAAAGTATTGCCAGATTGAAAACCACACGTCTAAAAAAAACACCCTTTAGAATCATTTCTTCCCAGCTAAGCCCAACTTTACATCTCGGCAAATCAATAGCGGTGGTATTAAAATCTGCAAAGGGAATAATATGTTTGTAGATATGTATGTATATTTATTATGAGCATAATGCACTCCATTCGAGTTTTTGCAAGAAACTGACACATCAAATACAATTTATACACCACAACCTTTCACTCACTCGGGCGTATACGTAATATTTATATAGGTTTGCTGATAGTGATGAACATAATAATAAATATCTATATTGCTGCGGTTTCCTACACTTCACGATTGGATGAATTTATAAATGCTGAAATTTTGATCAAATAAACCATTTTACTATAGCAATACACAACCACTCTCATATTTAAACAATTAGATTTACTTTAAAATCTGACAGAGCCAGAGGCCTATAATTGAATCAGACTTGAGGTTGGGTTTGTTAAGGGAAAGTATAAAATCCATCTACCTGTCTGATGGTCACTAGATTTTCACTCTCAAAATTAAACTTAATTAAATTGTTCCATACAAACAGCCTCGCAGGATAGAAATCTCTGTGATTCTATTTGAGCAAGTAATTGCCTAAGGGCAGCTCAACATACATACTCATATTTGCTGAAAATAATTTTTGAACTTTTCGAAGCGCATACTGACAGTCGGATGTGAACCTACCGAAAAGCTGTTGAGCAATTAAATGTACGGAAGGTTCCAATTATAGATTTTGGTGAGAGAAAATGTGAAGTGAGGGGCGGTTTAAGGACGATCTTTAATAAAACATTCCCCGCTTAATCAATTGAAGCCTTAATTTATTTTGAGGCACGGCATTTATCAAAAATGAATGCCGCTAAATATTTTGCTTGATAAATAAATATTTTAAATACTTTGCAAGTTCATTTCATCAACGCATTCATCATACTCATATTGAACATGTTTGACATAATTGAAAGCCCGTTGACCGTAAAACCCCCATCACCCAAGACCATCAAAGGATACTTTGATAGTGAAATATCACAACAAAACCACGACCAGTGCAGGAGCACATATGACACACTGACGAGAGCTCATACCCAACAGGCAGGTAGCACAGCGGCATTATCCATCATGTCCACCCGTATTTGTGGAAAACATTCTTTTCCTACTACGATATGCGTCATTCTACATGGAGTCACCACATCACATCGCATAGTGATTTCATTGCAAAATCCAAAACTAACCAAACCCCGAACAGTTATTTGTTCTTTTGTCAGGTTTTAAAGTCTGACCACCATATCGTACGTATCCTCGGAACCGGATGTGAATGGATACGGGCATATACAATACATATACAACATCATGAAGCACGGCTATGGGTGATTGATTTATTCATGTTGTGCTGCTAGTTCTGGGTACACACATCATCACACACACACATCTTTTTTGGTTATTTAGCTGGGATGGACGGACACGTCACCTACTCCTGTACGACTTCATCTTTTTCAAAGCTAGTTTGTGCTTCTATACCATGCTCTTCAATCTTCAATTGATGCAATGTGTATAGGTAGGTATTGTAAGCAAGATGGGTGTGTTAAAATTCTACCATTTCGGAGGAACTCATGTTTAGTCATTTTCATTTGGTTTGTGGTTGTGTTTTGTTGTGATGGATTAACATCAGCACTTATGTTGTTTTGTTCATGCAGTATAATATGAGGTGTGAGTTAATTTAATTGAAATATTTATGGTCCATTTGAAGCCAGAGCTATTGGAAATGTTTAATTTTTCAATTAAATTTCATGCATCTATAAAAAAATGGTTTTGATAAAAGCAAGCGGTGAAATGATGAAAAAAATGCAAGACGCCGTATAATATCTCACTTGGGTATGAGAATAGGGATAAGTGGTAGTATATTGGTCTCAAAATCATCAAAATATACACTTGGAGTAAAACGGAGGTGAAGACAATCTTTATATTGTGAACTGAAAGTGCCAATTGTTTTAACTGTGACTGCGTCACCGTCGCGTCGGTCGGCAGCTTAATAATACATTTTTTGAACCAATAGTTGTGAGTTCTACGTCTTTCAACCAAAATTTGTAACTAATTGAAAAAAAAAAAAATGTGTGAGTGCTAGGACTCACGGTTAAATATGTGTAAACATCAACGTTTGTCCAAGCGCCTATAATTTATTTATTTATTTACTAGCTGGCCCGCCCGGCTTCGCACGGGTAGACAAACCTAATCTTCGCACTACAAAATAAAATATAAATAAAAATGAATGCTTATTTTTGTAATCAAATACTACTTTATGGGTTTTAACCTACTTCATGTAATGAATATCTAAATATGTAAAAAACATGATCCTCTAAGTTCAACCTTTATTACTTTCCCAACACAAAAAGAATTTTTGAAATAAGATGCCCCTTTTCGCTTCTAACCCATTTCACCCTATAATTGCTAATTTTCTGAAAAAAATGCCTAAGGTCATCCACCAAAAAGAACCTTTCAAACACCTGAAATATTAAATCGGATATTTTTTTATTTTAATCCCATTTCGCCTCACAAAATAAAAAAAAAGAATTTATTCAATCGGACAATTATTTGATTTGACTCCATTTCACCCTACAAATAACAAAAGTTGAAAAAAAATATCCCAAAAGCCATTTCCTAACTGCCTAAACTTTCACCTGTTTAAAGGTAATTGGATTCAACTGAAAAAAGAAATGTGGGCCTCCAGCGCCACCTGTTGATAATTTCACGCCTTTCCATTTTTCCTAAACCTTCACAAATCAGTTACGAACCAACTCGCAGAAAGAAGTATTCAATTTGGTATATCCGTTTTCAAGTTTTAAACATCCGAATACACCACGATCCATTTTTATATTAAACAAACAATGAAATGGTAAATAACGAAAATATAAAAAATAAACCGAACTTACCAATTAAACGCTCTGGTAAATAACACTAATTAATTTTTATTTATTGCCTCCTTCAAAATTTGAATAAAAAATTTTTTTCCTCAATTTTTGACAACAAAACTGAGAAATTTTTCTGACAAATAAAGCTTCTGTATTGCTTAAAAATCAGTATAGCGGGTGTTGTTTTTATGCGCAACATCTACCATCGTTTTTTTAAAGAAAAAAGTATATATAAACACGCGCGTATTCGAAAGCAATGGTGTGTCAAAATTCCAAAGCAATCGGTTAAGAACTTTCAGAGATTAGCGATTAGGAACAAACCAACATTTACATTTTTATTTATATAGATAGAAGATTAGTTTCATCTACAAGCAGTTTTACAGCTAACAGATATATAAAAGGTTAAAATATAAATAAGTACCAAATTTCGGATTTGAATTTTTCACGAGTAAGACATGAAAAATCAATACTTAACGACACTTCATTGAAATAAACAATGAACCTGGATAAAGGCTCAGTATTATGAGTTCTTTGAAATATAAGAAATCTAGCTCTCAGTGTTCTAGCTGGAACATAAATAGGAACCAGCGCAAGAAGTGATGGACACTTTGTGTTATAACTAAGTAAATCTCTAATAAGCATTACACTATGAACTTTTCGACGGGATTCAAGGGATTTTATACCAAGCAGTTGGCACCTAGCCTTATATTCTGGACAAAAACTCCAACGCATTTGTTGGAATATGTATTTAGTGAACCGTCTCTGAACTCTTTCAAGTCGGTCAGTGTGAACTTTATATGTGGGGCTCCAGATAACATCTGCATATTCAAGAAGCGATCTAACAAGAGATGTATATAATGATAAAAGAACATACGGATCTCTAAAATCTTTAGCATTCCGCTTAATGAAGCCTATCAACGAGTTGGCTTTAGGGATCAAGTAATCGAAATGAAATTTAAAAGAAAGAGCAGAATCAAGTATAACACCTAAATCGTTAATCCTTGAGACACGATTGATAGGTTTAGATTCAATTGTATAGTCAAATAATAAGCAAATAGTTTTTCTTGAGAAAGAAATTGCATTACATTTTTTAATATTAAGTGTTAGACCATTAGCATGACACAATCTGTTGAGGTCAGATTGAACCATCTGACAATCTTCTAAGCTTTTGACTTTTAAAAACAGTTTGAGATCATCTGCATAAAACAGACAGTTGCAATAATTAATCACTGAAAGGATATCATCAATAAAAATAATAAAAAGTAGTGGACCAAGATGGCTTCCCTGGGGAACACCTGACGTGCATAAAATGTCCTTAAAGCATACATTATTTATCTGAACTTTTTGACTTCTACCAGTGAGGTATGAAGATATCCAACGAAGCATTTTGGAATGAAATCCAAATATCTCAAGCTTTTTTTTATGTTTGGTGGTTCACTGAATGAAATGCTTTACTAAAATCCGTATAAACGGCATCGACTTGAGATCTATCCTCCTTGGTATTAATGACATAAGATGTGAAGTAAGTTAAATTTGTGACCGTAGACCTACCAGAGACAAATCCATGCTGTTCTGCAGCTAAAGACTCACATGTAATTTGTGTTACTAAACGTACTCAAAAGATACATATTGAATAATTAACACTGCATTACCTATCTGCAGGCAGTGCTTAAAAAATCTAGTGTTGAAAGAACGGCAGCAAAATACCCAGTGGCAGAACCGCTGTAACGAAATTTCCAAGCACCAAAAGGCTAGTGGTGAAGTGTCCAACGAACGGTGAGGTTCGGTACTAAAAGGTCCTGCTTCGTAGTTCACTCACATTACACATGGTTATTGTTTATGGTCATCATCATCACTCTCTGAGCATCGACAAACAACAACTGTCAGCAGAAAGCACTAAAATCGTGGTTTCAATGAAATGACACCATAGCCAAATTCCAAATATTTAGAAGATTTAGTTGAAGTTGTCAGTGGAAGTTGCAGTTTCAATCTATTGACACCACAGCCAATCACCTATATGGAATTGGACGCTGTGATTTTTAATGAATGTGAACTTTGTGCAAGTGCAAAAGTAGCCGATAATGCTGCAATTTGTTCAACCTCAGCAATTTTGTGCATCCCAGCCACCTATCCCTCGCAAACGCGCTTAAAAATTGTTAAAAGAAATTTTTGCATCGTTTAAAAGCAGTATATGTAAACGTAGAATTAAATTTCAGATTTTTATCACTGAACGCACCCGATATCCTACCATACCTATAGCCATTGACCTACTATACCTACAGTCAATTGTAAATCCCTACAGCTGACTATTATTATTTTTGTTTTTATTTTGTTTTTTGTCTAGTTTCTAGTGTCGCGTCCATTTTGTCGGGCAATAATTAAAAATAAAAGAATAAAATATAAAAATGTAAGTGTTAAAATAGTAAAACATAAAAAAATAAAAAATAAAAACAAATTAGTGGTCACGATAAAATATAATCAAATCGTCGGTCACGTTTAAAAAAAAATTTGTTTTGGTTTTCGTAACGTAACATGCTACAACGTAAAGTGCACGACGTAACGTTGCGCAGGAAAGTCCGCGTTTTTTTTCACTCTACCGCCAGTATAGATGTTTACTCATCAAAAAAATTCCCCAAATATGCTTGATATTCCCAATAGTAAATCAAGTCATCCACGTCAAAGATTATTTCTCCTTGTTGATGGAGTATCACCTCAACTTGAGTTATTTATAAACCAATTAGTAATATGGTAATATCAATTCACACTGAATGGTGTAGGAGTTTTAAAATAATTTTAAATGCAGTCCTTTAAAGCATTCAGAGTGAATTCCAAATCAATCCGTTTTGTTGTTTTAATTAAATCCTTTAATAACAACTGACACAGTACAACATAATTTGCTTATTCAATTAAAATTGCATAAATGCATTGCTAATATGCAAAATGTACTCGCACACGTTCCACATCAACACAATACACGAGTATGTATCTTGATTTTGAATGCATAAACATTATATGATGAAGTAAGTGAATGTCAAACAAAGAAAGCAATCCCTTCACTTCTTCTACCACCCATTCGTCCTTCGTCCTACTTCGTTTCGACGATACGGCCCCATATAGACCGACTACTCGACGACACGACACAACTCAACTGATGCAACGACTTTGAATTGTGTGTGACATGCAAACAGTTTTATTTTCAGGTAAAATACGTCGATACATACATTTTACAAGGATATCATTTTTACCTTTTTGTTTTATTCTTACATTGTTTTTATATTTGTACGTCTTTCTGTTTAGGGCTGCCAGGCATTGATTTTATTTACATAAAAGCTAATTCTGAAACAAAAAAAAAAAAAAAAAAACTTCCACAGCGACAATTAATATTATGGATTTTCATTTTATGTAGAATTTTGTGTAGGGTTTTGTTGTACCTATTTTGTGTGTCTAATTCAAATTGAAATAAAACAAAATTGATATCCTTTGCACTGTTGAATTGAATAAATGTTTCGATTATGCAAAACTGGTTCTGTTTTTCTCCGCTTGTTGTGATTTATTGTTCTGTAATTGTTATTGTATCCAGAGTATAGGGTAATGGAAGGATTCACTCATAGGACTTTTCAAGTCCTTTCGGTTCAATATAAATAGATTGTACTTTTTGACATGCCATGTTTTTAGTCCTAGAAATAAAAAATTATTTTACGGTCCTGCTAGGCATTCATGTATGTTATATATATAAATAAGTTTAAATTTGGATGTACCTTGCTGAGTGAAAATACAAATATTCACGTGATGTTGGAACATTTAAAACAAAAATTAATAATTCATTATTTTGATTCGCATTTTGAGACCATTTTTCATAGTTTTTCACGGCTGTAGCAGATTGCAAATAGAAAATAAAACGTTGCCGGAAAAAATATGTATTGAGAGTATTTTTTGTATAAGCGGAACTGAAACGAGTTCATATTTTTAAAATGGGTAAGACTACTTTTTGTTGTGAAAAACCCTTAGTCTAGAATGCAATTCTATTTTGAAGTGCAGGGAATTTAAAATGCGTTACTGTAAGCCCCCTGTAAATCAAGGTTTCACTGATAAACAAAAGGATTTAGGTAAATGTCGAACTACAAGAAAATTTGCTAAATACACACACCCACAAACATCCACACACAAGCTGTGCAAACTGATGAACAAAATGTTCAGTCTAGGTTGTGAAAATTTTAAAATCAGTTCTGCTTTAAAACAAATTTGTTTTAGTTTTTCCTTTCTTTTGATTCCCTGTGGCAAAAAAGAATGATTGCACGTCTTATGCCCTAATTCCAGTTCAAACATATTTTTTCCAAATAGTGTACTAAAAATTAAGGCTCTCAGTGGTAACGCCTATACGCCCGCTTACAGAGTGCCCAAATACGTAGTCCCTGGGCGTTGTTCACAGGGATATGCGTTGCCCCTTAGAGCTAGTCAACACCTCTCTGGAAGACTATTTTTGTTCTTAATTAGTTTAAAAGAGCTCACATTAAAAAAAAAAATACGTGCCGTTCATAAACATTTTTAAAAACAATATGCTTACAGAATGAGCTTCAAACTTTTTTAATGACATATAGATATCTAAATTTAGCTATTTATAGGGTGATCAGTTGTAAACACAAAAAAATTGTATCCGATTTTAAAACGTTATTTTCTGTTTTAAAGGTATTATTTTAAGGATGTACTTCGAAGAACGTTTTATGGTCACTTATTATTTTAAATTTCAGCTATTTACAGGGTGAAGTGGGGGTAAAACCAAAAATTTGAGATTGAAAGGTAACATTTAGAGTATTGACTTCGAGGATCACTTTAGGAGTAGATATAGAAAATCTGACTTGGCTTCCATAAAGACCATTTAAGTTAAAAAAAATAGAAATGAAATTGAAATCAAATTTTATTTTTTATTGATTTTTCATCCTGAAAACTATAAAGTCGAATATATCGAACAAAATAAAATAATTTGTAACGACTTTTGCAGCATTAAATATAGAACTCTTTTAACTAAGCAGGGGGGTTGCGGAAGAAGCAATACAAAATAAAAAAAAAATATTAATAAATGATAAATATATTGTCTACCCGTGCGAAGGCTAGCCGGGGTAGGTCAGCTATAGCTACTGCTCAAACGATTTTTAAAATTATCTTTGCATTTTACCTCAAATTTTCTACATTTCAGTTAAAAAACTATACCGTGTCCTTATGCAGCTTTTAACAATCATCCTTATTTTATGATTATGATTCCTTAAAGTTTCCAGCATTTCAAATAAGTTTACTTCGTCATACGAAGTGTTTGGTCAAAAAAATATTAAGTCTGAAGAGCTACAAAAAAGCACGAAAAAAATTACATTGTACATATAAATATGTTAGTATAAAATCATTTAATCATGAGTGTAGATTTTTTTCTACTTCAAAGTTATTTCCTTCTTGTTTTTTTTTTCGTACAAAATATTGGTAAAGTTTGAACCCTTCTTTGCCCATAAAGTCATAAGGTTTTACGGTACATATAACCATATCTCAACCAGAATTCAAGGTAAATTGAAATAAGGGACGGACAGTAAAATAAAAAATGTAACCTGAGTTACAAACAACCCTCGAGTAGGTATATATACAGTATGTAGTGAAATTGTGGCAAACATTCAACCTTGCTACACTAATAGGATTATTTCGGCATTGGGTTTGCTCCATAAATCTCAAGGCCATATACCACAGAGAGCAATTTCCCGAGCACATCACATACATTGGTACATATACATATAAAATATACATACATGTATACACACATTCAAAAGGGAAGAGGTTATGTGATGCGTTTGTTTTTGTAGGTTGCCATTCCTTCGCATGGCTTAGGGATTGTAATCGGTTTTTCTATATTGGCTGGCCAATAAGATGAATCTGCCTATTTCATAAATTAAGCTGGAATACTTAAAACAAAACACGTTGAAATTTACCTTTTTTAGGTACTTTTTCATATTTTTATTTGATTACAGGTATGTGAGCACAGTAAAGTCTGGAATATTGTTCTGTGTTGGTTGTGGGTATGCATACAGGAGAGATGATGGTTTGCTAACATTTTGTCGTCTCGTTGTCGACATATGTATTTTTGTTCATCATTTTAAAGAACTTTAAGGATATTAAATACTACATTTATGGAATTTTATTTTTATTAAAGGATAAGCGGACCAAGGATGAGAGGACAGGTAAAATTTGTTTTTTTTTGGTACATTTTTTTTATACCTTCCATATAACGGGTGATTTTTTGGCTGGTTTGGTTTTGGCAACACTGGTTTTGACAGCTGACGTGTGTTTAGTACCTTGTGTCACTGTCAAACAGCTTCAGTTTGGTTTGCAATTTAACCATGGATCGTCTTACAAATGAACAACGCTTGCAAATTATTGAATTTTACTATCAAAATTCGTGCTCGGTTCGAAATGTTCATCGCGCGCTGCTTGTGTTCAGCGATGAGGCTCATTTTTGGTTGAATGGGTACGTAAATAAGCAAAATTGCCGCATTTGGAGTGAAGATCAGCCAGAAGCATTGCAACAGCTACCAATGCATCCCGAAAAAGCCACTGTTTGGTGCGGTTTATGGGCCGGCGGCATTATTGGGCCTATTTCTTCAAAGATGATGCGAATCGCAGCGTTACTGTCAATGGTGAACGCTACCGAGCGATGATAACAAACTTTTTTTTGCCCGAAATGGAAGTTCTTGACTTGCATGATATGTGGTTTCAACAAGACGGTGCCACATGCCGCACAGCACGCGAAACAATGGCGCAATTGCGAGGCGAGTTTGGTGAACAGTTAATTTCACGTTTCGGGCCGGTCAATTGGCCGCCTAGATCGTGCGATTTGACACCATTAGATTATTTTTTGTGGGGGTATGTCAAGGCTAATGTCTATAGGGACAAGCCCGCTTCGATTGACGCACTGGAAGCCAACATCCATGCATTCATTCGTGAGATACCGGCCGATATGTGTGAAAGAGTATGCCAAAATTGGACTCAGCGGATGGGCTACCTGAGACGCAGCCGCGGTCAACATTTGCATGAAATTATCTTTAAACATTAAATTGCAAGGTTGAAACTATCGATTCAAATAAATATTTCATTCATTTTTTCGAAGTTTTTGTGTTTTTTTTTTTAAAAAAGTTCTAAACCTCTTAAAAAATCACCCATTAGTTGCACATTCACCCAGAGTTGTTAAGTAATTAAATATATTGCAACTTAATTACAATTTAAATATAATTATTTGAATCTTTAAATTCTTAAGTAGAAATATAATTTGATGGTAATTGTATACTTAAAAATTCTAAAATGCCAGAACCGGGGCTTTTACTTATAGTTCCACGAAATATTTACAAGTTTTGTATTGATCACTCTAGTATGATGCTTTTTCTTCGAGGCTGAGGTTAGCTCACCAGTCACTAGGGTTTCTCCCAAATACGCAACTAAACTTGGGCTTTTGGAGAGTCTAACTCCGAAATAACAGTTTCTTTATTTAACTCACACTACAAATAACTAACATGATGGTATTTCATATACTTCTCAGGTTTCGACAATACTATACTTTGCCCCCAGTATGCAATTAGTGCAAAGGTCAGGTCAGTACCCTCTTGGGGAACCTTGTCCAAAGATATCTTGAAGAGGCAAACTAAGGAATGCTCTGGTCGGAACCCTAGAAGGGAATTCTTTATCCAAAGGAACTTTGAAGATGTAGATTACTGAAATATCTGGGGGAATACTTTTGGGAAAACCATGTCCCTAGTGAGCAAACTAAGGAAAGTTCTGGTCGGAATCCTCGTAGGAAATTCCTTGTCCAAAGGAACCTTGAAGATGTAGCCCAAGAAAACTACCTTAAGCCTGTCTAAAAAAACAAACGGCCCTACTAAAAATATTTACAAAATACTTTGCAGTAGCTTTTTAGGTAGTGTATTAACACCACAAAATAGAGTGCCTCTCTTTCAGTCGTCACGTTTTTCATGGTCCTGTGTCAGCTGGATCTTCTATTCTCTATACCTTGCATTGGTACTCACCACTTGGACGAGATTAAAAGACATTTTGATGATTTCTTTACTTCCTCATGTTGTTTTTTGGTCACAAGTGAATGTGAACTGAAAAGTTAGGAAAATTTAAATTTTGATGAAAATTAATATTTACTTTAAATTACATCTAAAATCAAAAAGTGGCATCTGAGCATAAGTTGTAACGCTTTATTACACTAGTATCTACTTTAATATGTACTTTACTACTTTTCAAATGCTTTTTTAATTCCTCAATATTTCTAGGTACTAAGGGATAAAGTACTGATATAATTAAAACTAAGATAACAATGATGGAGAATTCCAAAAAAGTGGTTTCTTACAGTGTTTCTGTTCGTCCGTACGTCAAGGTTTACATCTTGCTAGAGCCTAAGATTGACGAATTTTCATGAAATTTGTTGCAAAGGTTGTGTTTTTTTTTACAATTTTCTCGAAAATGTTTCTAATAATTTTGAATAAACTCCGTACGTACATACATGTAACGTCTTAAGTAATTGAAATAATACTGCTTTTCAGGTTTTTACCAACAAATCGCATACCTAACTTAAATAGGAATTTGAAGTTTAAAAAAAAAAACTTATTTTTGTGGGTGATACATATATATATTTTTTTAACAGCTAGACCGATTTTGATATAATTTTAAATCTGGTTTGTTGTACAAATAATTTTTTTATAACACAAAACAAAACAAAGAAAAAAATAAATTTGTTTGGGACTTTTGAAAGTTTTAATATTAATTTTGTTGAAGATTTCATAACATTATTTAACCATTATAATACATCTGCATTTTGTAGCTAAATCACCACTTATTAACCACAAGACCACATTAGTGCAATCCAGTCGTGCATTTTATTTGAATAAACTTAAACATTTTCAACTTTCAATAGATTTCTTCAAATTTCCGTCAATATCAGTTCCAACATAAAAGATTCATGGAACTTAAAGAGAAATTCCTTGGTGCAAAAAAAAATTAATGTTTCACCTTGCGCCCTTTTAATTCGCAATTATTTCCTGCTTTCAGGGCCATCAACCATTGCTTTGAAAATCACGTCTTCAAAAGCAAACTTCCATCTAAAGGACACCATTTTAAAGTTTTTTTTTTGTCACACCAGTCGAGCACCGTTTGATAGAAATTAATTTCCATTTGAAGTGTTTTCTATTTTCTGAACGTCATCCTTCTCATTTCAAAAGAATGCCATTCATTCGCCATCGCCACATCCATCGTGAGATCCTGTTGACACAATTTCAACAATCAAGACCTTCTTTTATACTATTTTCCTCCTTCTTTGGTGCATTACCAAAAGAAGTGTACAGTAGAGTTCTGTGAATGGTATTTATTTAGGCGTGTAGGACAAACGAGACATCAGTGCTTGTTCCTTCTTTTTAAGTTTGTCTTAAAGTCAAGATATAGAAAAAAAGGTAATCGTGAAAGTATGGAAGATAGGTACTTGACTTTCAAAGATTATTGCTAAAATTTCAGAAATGTAAGAAAGTTTATTTCTATACTTAAATTGAGACGAAAACAAAATGTTTCACTATACATTATAATTCTCAAATACATATTTAGAAATATGACTCTGGTTTTCGAGATCCGCCATTTTGGAAAACATGCATGGATCTACATAAGGAAACTCCGAAATTATTGGTTGTTCTGTACGTGCAATGTAATCATCTTTTATTAGTAGAGTTTTCTTTTCATCACGGCAACATTTTCAAGGTTATGTCGTTTTAGTTTTTATTTTATAGCATTTTTCTGGATTCGTAAGAAACTAACGTAAATTTTTCCCATCCTAAGAATTAAAGAGAACGAAATTTCCAACATTTTGATATCATTTGGAAGATGATGCGATATCGCAGTCCACAGATATAGTTATGAAAAGTCTACTTCATAATTGGTTAAGAACTTATCTCACTCGTTAGTTTTTCGCTTAAAACAAACATTTTTTTTTTTTATTTCAGGACTATACTGCCCCTTGCGAGCGAGGAAGTAACAGAAAATTGTAGGTCCTCTCCATTCCTGTTGACTAATAAAACACGGGAACGATTTAGAGTTGTAAGTCTAATATGTAGTCAATAAAATTCAACAAATAATTCGACATAGTAGGTGTTTAATAATTATGACGATGAATCAAAATGAACATCCTAAACTATAAGCACCATTAAAAAGGGGACGAAGTCGGTCCCCGTGAAATATTTTTAATTCCAGTCTATAAACTTGGTATGGTAGGACGATTGTGTTTTCATGTTTTCATTTAAGTTAATCAAATTTAGATAATCAATGAATTTTTTACTTGCGAATATAGGTATAGTACCTGGCAAGTTATGTATTCGTACAAAAAATCGAACTCGAGATTTTGATCAAACTTGACATTACGATGATAGCGAAGACGAAAAAAGTGGGTCTCGCAAAAACGTCCGTCTGTCTTTCTGTCTGTCTGTCTGTCGGTTTGACTACAGCCTAAACGGATGGGTCGATTTTTTTAAACTTGGTACCTAGCGTTTTTTGGACATTCCCCATACCCGTTTTTTTCTCTTTTTTTTAGGACCAAAATCAACAGTAGCTGTCATACAAAATTTCTTGGCCAAAAAGGAAAAACTTATTTTTCTCAAATCCAGCGCTACCGAATTTGTTTTTAAGAACTCAATAAATTTAGATAGTTATAGGTTGCCGTTTAATAAAAAAAATGGTTCCGTAAAATGGTTATTGATGGTACCTCCCAAAGAACCATTTTTTTGATTTTCGCTTTTCTCGAAAAACGGTTAAACTGATTCTGATCAATTTTTTTATAAAGAATTATTGACACATTCTAAATAATATTGTGTACCAAAATTTCCAAAAAAAAATATTTTTTAGATTTTTAAAAAAAGTTTGAAATTTTTTTTTGAAAACTCAATATTTCAAAAAAGACTTGGTCGATTTTTGTTAAACTTGGTAAATAGCAGTTTTTTAACTTTATCTAGAAAATTTTTGACAAAAATTATTCTAATACCCAAAAATAATAAAACGGTGCCTCCCATACAAATGTTAAAAAACCGTAAAGAAAAATATTTTGTTTCTCAAAAACGACTCCTACGATTTTCATAAAAGTTTTTTTTTTGTGTTAAAATTAGTACGATCTACCATTTAAATAAAAGTGCCATTTAGTAAAAGTTTTCTAAAAAATGATTTTTGGATTTAAAAAAAAAAATCAAAATTATTTTTTGAAAATTCGATATTTCGAAAACTGGTAGCAGATTTTCTTGTGAAATTCAATTTTTAACGCAACATTAATAAATCCTTTAAATTGGCGTACCAATTATTTTTCTCAAAAATGTTAACGAAATTTTATATATACAAAATTAATTATTTTTAAAACCGCTCCTACGATTTTCAAAATTTTTTTCTCATAAATAAATATTTATATAAGAAATCAGATGGTGTACATCGCGTTGGGTTAAAACAGATTCAAAGTATTTTAATCAATTTCTTTCTAATTTTGTTGATTTAAAACAATTTACCAGTTAAAATAATATAATTTCCTTTTATGCATATTGCATATGTGCAACACTAGGCTATATTGTTAAGTTTTGTATACTCACATAATACCACCTGCAACTAAACTAAGTTTTGGCAAATGGATAAAATATAGCTAATTTATTTCAGACTATAGAACCACAATGTGATCGCGCATAAGAGCAAGTTCGTGCGACCCAGTCGTGCATATTTTTTATTTCGTTTTCAAACACAAAAAAATATAGTTTTATAAACATTTTTATTTTATTAAATGCAGCATTAGGAAAAGGTATCCAAAAGCGAGTCCAACGGGCGGCTAGCCAGCATTTCCAAAATAGGAACTATTTTTAAACATTTTGATTTGTTTTTGAAGTCAGAAGTAAACTTTAAGAAGCTGCACAGATTTGTACATTAAGAAGTAACCAATTGTGTGTAAATATTTCACATATTGGAAACTTATATTGGTCTTTGAATGCTTACTTTTATAGAAGTCTTTTCTTTGTTCCTAAATTTCTTAGAACAAACATTTGCTTTATTATAATTTTAATTTAGAAAAAAAAAAGAAGATACAAATTTTAATTTTTGGTTAGACGATTTTATTTATTTTTTGTCTGTCCAATTCATCCACGTAATTCATTAAAAACATCTCGGAATGGTTGGGTTATCAATGCCCAATCAGGTAAAAGTGTTTCATTTAAAGCATTTTGTATATTACCAGCCGTTTGAGCGTTACACACATCCATGACAGCAACAAGTAAAATGGTGAAGAACAAACTAATTTTAAACATTTTTACTAAGATTTGAGATTGTTTTCCTTTTTAAAATAGTAAGATGTAGTTACTCGAACAGAACTGATATGGTTAAATGTAAAGATCTGGCGCTTATATACATAATCGTATACAGAGAAAACTTACACTTTGTATGTCGTGATTAGGTGAAACCATGACTCTGGAATCGTGATCATTTTAAAATCAAATTCATGTAGTTACAATTTCGCCAAATCGTTTTTTTTTTAATTTAATTAGGAATTAGTATCACCAAGAGCAACACACTTTGAATGGCGACGAAAAAATTACTTTTGGTATTAAAATACATTGTAACTTTCGCAAATTTGACAACATTTTTTTGATACACAAAATTATATGAATTCGGTAAGATATAGATTTCAGTTCGGATTTTTGTCAAAAGTCGCAAATCGCCCACGAACGATATTCGAAAAAAATCACTTATAATTATCGAACTCAAGGTCAGCATTTACTTATATATTTTTCGTACAACTGTAATATAGCAACACACATATTGGAGATTCATGTTAATGTCTATTAATGTCATGGAAGATTTAACAAAATCAAAAGTAATTAAAAAAAAACTTAATTTTTAATTTGTATGTAATTTTTTCACTAATTTAGGAGTACCAGATTGCAAAATTATAATAAGATCGGTCTTATCATGAGACTATTTTCTCTCGAAACATCATGGTATGGCTATTACCGTTATGTGATTTTTTTGCCAAAAATCTGAAACTTAGTTTTCTTACGATCACTTTGGTAATTACAGGTAAGAAGTTCATTTAAAATCATTAATATCGTTTTTGAGAAAATTTGAAAAAAAAAAACAAAACCCATTGTATGGCAGCTACCCGTTCTAGATGAGCTAGAACAAAAATTCTTCTCTTGGGAATCACATAAAAATGCTCTGTACAAAATTTGAAGCCAATTTTTCCACCGGCTTAGGCTATAGAACCCATGGACGCATAGACGCACCAACACGACGCTCAGGCACACAGACCGATACACGGTATGACGAAGCTCACTGGACTTCTCGATTATCGTAAGATATTACAGCTTCGAAACCATTACTTGCCCTGTACAGCAAGAAGAAAGACACAAATTGCAGGAGCAAAACAAATCGAAAAAATTTGTAAAGTTTAGATAGATAGTTAGATTTTCATTTTTGCCGTTAAGATTAATTTACTAATTTATGAAAGAAAATACAAAACAAAACCATCCAATTCGAAAATGAAATGAAATAGAGCATGTACACATTTTGACTAGGAATACATAAAATAAAACTTTAATTTTGAAGAGAAGGTTAGAAGAATTAGGATTTTTGGATTAGTAAAATAACAACTTAATTATTAAATACTTAAATATAATTTATTAAATAAATAAGATGAAAGTTCATAAATTAGCAAGTAAATAAATATACAGAGGGTGCCTTGTAAATAATGGATAGCCTTGCAACGGGATAATGCTGGCCTTAAGACCTTTCAGAAAAAAATAACAACCGGAAACGAAGCGAGATTTGCGCGGGAAGTCAAATTGAGGTCGGCTAACTTCAAGGGACATACTTTATTTGTAAATAGGACGTTGAATTCAAATACAGTGAGTGCAACATGTGACGCTGCAAGCAGTTATGAAATGGCTTTTGCGATATTCTTTTTCAACTTTTGTTATTTGTAGGGTGAAATCGAGTAAACATAAACAAATTTAAGAAATCCTTTTTTTTTTAAAGGTTTTACGTTTAAAATGCCTTTTTCAAAATTTTAATAATTATGTCGTTTTAGTTTTTATTTTATAGCATTTTTCTGGATTCGTAAGAAACTAACGTAAATTTTTCCCATCCTAAGAATTAAAGAGAACGAAATTTCCAACATTTTGATATCATTTGGAAGATGATGCGATATCGCAGTCCACAGATATAGTTATGAAAAGTCTACTTCATAATTGGTTAAGAACTTATCTCACTCGTTAGTTTTTCGCTTAAAACAAACATTTTTTTTTTTTATTTCAGGACTATACTGCCCCTTGCGAGCGAGGAAGTAACAGAAAATTGTAGGTCCTCTCCATTCCTGTTGACTAATAAAACACGGGAACGATTTAGAGTTGTAAGTCTAATATGTAGTCAATAAAATTCAACAAATAATTCGACATAGTAGGTGTTTAATAATTATGACGATGAATCAAAATGAACATCCTAAACTATAAGCACCATTAAAAAGGGGACGAAGTCGGTCCCCGTGAAATATTTTTAATTCCAGTCTATAAACTTGGTATGGTAGGACGATTGTGTTTTCATGTTTTCATTTAAGTTAATCAAATTTAGATAATCAATGAATTTTTTACTTGCGAATATAGGTATAGTACCTGGCAAGTTATGTATTCGTACAAAAAATCGAACTCGAGATTTTGATCAAACTTGACATTACGATGATAGCGAAGACGAAAAAAGTGGGTCTCGCAAAAACGTCCGTCTGTCTTTCTGTCTGTCTGTCTGTCGGTTTGACTACAGCCTAAACGGATGGGTCGATTTTTTTAAACTTGGTACCTAGCGTTTTTTGGACATTCCCCATACCCGTTTTTTTCTCTTTTTTTTAGGACCAAAATCAACAGTAGCTGTCATACAAAATTTCTTGGCCAAAAAGGAAAAACTTATTTTTCTCAAATCCAGCGCTACCGAATTTGTTTTTAAGAACTCAATAAATTTAGATAGTTATAGGTTGCCGTTTAATAAAAAAAATGGTTCCGTAAAATGGTTATTGATGGTACCTCCCAAAGAACCATTTTTTTGATTTTCGCTTTTCTCGAAAAACGGTTAAACTGATTCTGATCAATTTTTTTATAAAGAATTATTGACACATTCTAAATAATATTGTGTACCAAAATTTCCAAAAAAAAATATTTTTTAGATTTTTAAAAAAAGTTTGAAATTTTTTTTTGAAAACTCAATATTTCAAAAAAGACTTGGTCGATTTTTGTTAAACTTGGTAAATAGCAGTTTTTTAACTTTATCTAGAAAATTTTTGACAAAAATTATTCTAATACCCAAAAATAATAAAACGGTGCCTCCCATACAAATGTTAAAAAACCGTAAAGAAAAATATTTTGTTTCTCAAAAACGACTCCTACGATTTTCATAAAAGTTTTTTTTTTGTGTTAAAATTAGTACGATCTACCATTTAAATAAAAGTGCCATTTAGTAAAAGTTTTCTAAAAAATGATTTTTGGATTTAAAAAAAAAAATCAAAATTATTTTTTGAAAATTCGATATTTCGAAAACTGGTAGCAGATTTTCTTGTGAAATTCAATTTTTAACGCAACATTAATAAATCCTTTAAATTGGCGTACCAATTATTTTTCTCAAAAATGTTAACGAAATTTTATATATACAAAATTAATTATTTTTAAAACCGCTCCTACGATTTTCAAAATTTTTTTCTCATAAATAAATATTTATATAAGAAATCAGATGGTGTACATCGCGTTGGGTTAAAACAGATTCAAAGTATTTTAATCAATTTCTTTCTAATTTTGTTGATTTAAAACAATTTACCAGTTAAAATAATATAATTTCCTTTTATGCATATTGCATATGTGCAACACTAGGCTATATTGTTAAGTTTTGTATACTCACATAATACCACCTGCAACTAAACTAAGTTTTGGCAAATGGATAAAATATAGCTAATTTATTTCAGACTATAGAACCACAATGTGATCGCGCATAAGAGCAAGTTCGTGCGACCCAGTCGTGCATATTTTTTATTTCGTTTTCAAACACAAAAAAATATAGTTTTATAAACATTTTTATTTTATTAAATGCAGCATTAGGAAAAGGTATCCAAAAGCGAGTCCAACGGGCGGCTAGCCAGCATTTCCAAAATAGGAACTATTTTTAAACATTTTGATTTGTTTTTGAAGTCAGAAGTAAACTTTAAGAAGCTGCACAGATTTGTACATTAAGAAGTAACCAATTGTGTGTAAATATTTCACATATTGGAAACTTATATTGGTCTTTGAATGCTTACTTTTATAGAAGTCTTTTCTTTGTTCCTAAATTTCTTAGAACAAACATTTGCTTTATTATAATTTTAATTTAGAAAAAAAAAAGAAGATACAAATTTTAATTTTTGGTTAGACGATTTTATTTATTTTTTGTCTGTCCAATTCATCCACGTAATTCATTAAAAACATCTCGGAATGGTTGGGTTATCAATGCCCAATCAGGTAAAAGTGTTTCATTTAAAGCATTTTGTATATTACCAGCCGTTTGAGCGTTACACACATCCATGACAGCAACAAGTAAAATGGTGAAGAACAAACTAATTTTAAACATTTTTACTAAGATTTGAGATTGTTTTCCTTTTTAAAATAGTAAGATGTAGTTACTCGAACAGAACTGATATGGTTAAATGTAAAGATCTGGCGCTTATATACATAATCGTATACAGAGAAAACTTACACTTTGTATGTCGTGATTAGGTGAAACCATGACTCTGGAATCGTGATCATTTTAAAATCAAATTCATGTAGTTACAATTTCGCCAAATCGTTTTTTTTTTAATTTAATTAGGAATTAGTATCACCAAGAGCAACACACTTTGAATGGCGACGAAAAAATTACTTTTGGTATTAAAATACATTGTAACTTTCGCAAATTTGACAACATTTTTTTGATACACAAAATTATATGAATTCGGTAAGATATAGATTTCAGTTCGGATTTTTGTCAAAAGTCGCAAATCGCCCACGAACGATATTCGAAAAAAATCACTTATAATTATCGAACTCAAGGTCAGCATTTACTTATATATTTTTCGTACAACTGTAATATAGCAACACACATATTGGAGATTCATGTTAATGTCTATTAATGTCATGGAAGATTTAACAAAATCAAAAGTAATTAAAAAAAAACTTAATTTTTTAATTTGTATGTAATTTTTTCACTAATTTAGGAGTACCAGATTGCAAAATTATAATAAGATCGGTCTTATCATGAGACTATTTTCTCTCGAAACATCATGGTATGGCTATTACCGTTATGTGATTTTTTTGCCAAAAATCTGAAACTTAGTTTTCTTACGATCACTTTGGTAATTACAGGTAAGAAGTTCATTTAAAATCATTAATATCGTTTTTGAGAAAATTTGAAAAAAAAAAACAAAACCCATTGTATGGCAGCTACCCGTTCTAGATGAGCTAGAACAAAAATTCTTCTCTTGGGAATCACATAAAAATGCTCTGTACAAAATTTGAAGCCAATTTTTCCACCGGCTTAGGCTATAGAACCCATGGACGCATAGACGCACCAACACGACGCTCAGGCACACAGACCGATACACGGTATGACGAAGCTCACTGGACTTCTCGATTATCGTAAGATATTACAGCTTCGAAACCATTACTTGCCCTGTACAGCAAGAAGAAAGACACAAATTGCAGGAGCAAAACAAATCGAAAAAATTTGTAAAGTTTAGATAGATAGTTAGATTTTCATTTTTGCCGTTAAGATTAATTTACTAATTTATGAAAGAAAATACAAAACAAAACCATCCAATTCGAAAATGAAATGAAATAGAGCATGTACACATTTTGACTAGGAATACATAAAATAAAACTTTAATTTTGAAGAGAAGGTTAGAAGAATTAGGATTTTTGGATTAGTAAAATAACAACTTAATTATTAAATACTTAAATATAATTTATTAAATAAATAAGATGAAAGTTCATAAATTAGCAAGTAAATAAATATACAGAGGGTGCCTTGTAAATAATGGATAGCCTTGCAACGGGATAATGCTGGCCTTAAGACCTTTCAGAAAAAAATAACAACCGGAAACGAAGCGAGATTTGCGCGGGAAGTCAAATTGAGGTCGGCTAACTTCAAGTGACATACTTTATTTGTAAATAGGACGTTGAATTCAAATACAGTGAGTGCAACATGTGACGCTGCAAGCAGTTATGAAATGGCTTTTGCGATATTCTTTTTCAACTTTTGTTATTTGTAGGGTGAAATCGAGTAAACATAAACAAATTTAAGAAATCCTTTTTTTTTTAAAGGTTTTACGTTTAAAATGCCTTTTTCAAAATTTTAATAATTATGTCGTTTTAGTTTTTATTTTATAGCATTTTTCTGGATTCGTAAGAAACTAACGTAAATTTTTCCCATCCTAAGAATTAAAGAGAACGAAATTTCCAACATTTTGATATCATTTGGAAGATGATGCGATATCGCAGTCCACAGATATAGTTATGAAAAGTCTACTTCATAATTGGTTAAGAACTTATCTCACTCGTTAGTTTTTCGCTTAAAACAAACATTTTTTTTTTTATTTCAGGACTATACTGCCCCTTGCGAGCGAGGAAGTAACAGAAAATTGTAGGTCCTCTCCATTCCTGTTGACTAATAAAACACGGGAACGATTTAGAGTTGTAAGTCTAATATGTAGTCAATAAAATTCAACAAATAATTCGACATAGTAGGTGTTTAATAATTATGACGATGAATCAAAATGAACATCCTAAACTATAAGCACCATTAAAAAGGGGACGAAGTCGGTCCCCGTGAAATATTTTTAATTCCAGTCTATAAACTTGGTATGGTAGGACGATTGTGTTTTCATGTTTTCATTTAAGTTAATCAAATTTAGATAATCAATGAATTTTTTACTTGCGAATATAGGTATAGTACCTGGCAAGTTATGTATTCGTACAAAAAATCGAACTCGAGATTTTGATCAAACTTGACATTACGATGATAGCGAAGACGAAAAAAGTGGGTCTCGCAAAAACGTCCGTCTGTCTTTCTGTCTGTCTGTCTGTCGGTTTGACTACAGCCTAAACGGATGGGTCGATTTTTTTAAACTTGGTACCTAGCGTTTTTTGGACATTCCCCATACCCGTTTTTTTCTCTTTTTTTTAGGACCAAAATCAACAGTAGCTGTCATACAAAATTTCTTGGCCAAAAAGGAAAAACTTATTTTTCTCAAATCCAGCGCTACCGAATTTGTTTTTAAGAACTCAATAAATTTAGATAGTTATAGGTTGCCGTTTAATAAAAAAAATGGTTCCGTAAAATGGTTATTGATGGTACCTCCCAAAGAACCATTTTTTTGATTTTCGCTTTTCTCGAAAAACGGTTAAACTGATTCTGATCAATTTTTTTATAAAGAATTATTGACACATTCTAAATAATATTGTGTACCAAAATTTCCAAAAAAAAATATTTTTTAGATTTTTAAAAAAAGTTTGAAATTTTTTTTTGAAAACTCAATATTTCAAAAAAGACTTGGTCGATTTTTGTTAAACTTGGTAAATAGCAGTTTTTTTAACTTTATCTAGAAAATTTTTGACAAAAATTATTCTAATACCCAAAAATAATAAAACGGTGCCTCCCATACAAATGTTAAAAAACCGTAAAGAAAAATATTTTGTTTCTCAAAAACGACTCCTACGATTTTCATAAAAGTTTTTTTTTTGTGTTAAAATTAGTACGATCTACCATTTAAATAAAAGTGCCATTTAGTAAAAGTTTTCTAAAAAATGATTTTTGGATTTAAAAAAAAAAATCAAAATTATTTTTTGAAAATTCGATATTTCGAAAACTGGTAGCAGATTTTCTTGTGAAATTCAATTTTTAACGCAACATTAATAAATCCTTTAAATTGGCGTACCAATTATTTTTCTCAAAAATGTTAACGAAATTTTATATATACAAAATTAATTATTTTTAAAACCGCTCCTACGATTTTCAAAATTTTTTTCTCATAAATAAATATTTATATAAGAAATCAGATGGTGTACATCGCGTTGGGTTAAAACAGATTCAAAGTATTTTAATCAATTTCTTTCTAATTTTGTTGATTTAAAACAATTTACCAGTTAAAATAATATAATTTCCTTTTATGCATATTGCATATGTGCAACAATAGGCTATATTGTTAAGTTTTGTATACTCACATAATACCACCTGCAACTAAACTAAGTTTTGGCAAATGGATAAAATATAGCTAATTTATTTCAGACTATAGAACCACAATGTGATCGCGCATAAGAGCAAGTTCGTGCGACCCAGTCGTGCATATTTTTTATTTCGTTTTCAAACACAAAAAAATATAGTTTTATAAACATTTTTATTTTATTAAATGCAGCATTAGGAAAAGGTATCCAAAAGCGAGTCCAACGGGCGGCTAGCCAGCATTTCCAAAATAGGAACTATTTTTAAACATTTTGATTTGTTTTTGAAGTCAGAAGTAAACTTTAAGAAGCTGCACAGATTTGTACATTAAGAAGTAACCAATTGTGTGTAAATATTTCACATATTGGAAACTTATATTGGTCTTTGAATGCTTACTTTTATAGAAGTCTTTTCTTTGTTCCTAAATTTCTTAGAACAAACATTTGCTTTATTATAATTTTAATTTAGAAAAAAAAAAGAAGATACAAATTTTAATTTTTGGTTAGACGATTTTATTTATTTTTTGTCTGTCCAATTCATCCACGTAATTCATTAAAAACATCTCGGAATGGTTGGGTTATCAATGCCCAATCAGGTAAAAGTGTTTCATTTAAAGCATTTTGTATATTACCAGCCGTTTGAGCGTTACACACATCCATGACAGCAACAAGTAAAATGGTGAAGAACAAACTAATTTTAAACATTTTTACTAAGATTTGAGATTGTTTTCCTTTTTAAAATAGTAAGATGTAGTTACTCGAACAGAACTGATATGGTTAAATGTAAAGATCTGGCGCTTATATACATAATCGTATACAGAGAAAACTTACACTTTGTATGTCGTGATTAGGTGAAACCATGACTCTGGAATCGTGATCATTTTAAAATCAAATTCATGTAGTTACAATTTCGCCAAATCGTTTTTTTTTTTAATTTAATTAGGAATTAGTATCACCAAGAGCAACACACTTTGAATGGCGACGAAAAAATTACTTTTGGTATTAAAATACATTGTAACTTTCGCAAATTTGACAACATTTTTTTGATACACAAAATTATATGAATTCGGTAAGATATAGATTTCAGTTCGGATTTTTGTCAAAAGTCGCAAATCGCCCACGAACGATATTCGAAAAAAATCACTTATAATTATCGAACTCAAGGTCAGCATTTACTTATATATTTTTCGTACAACTGTAATATAGCAACACACATATTGGAGATTCATGTTAATGTCTATTAATGTCATGGAAGATTTAACAAAATCAAAAGTAATTAAAAAAAAACTTAATTTTTAATTTGTATGTAATTTTTTCACTAATTTAGGAGTACCAGATTGCAAAATTATAATAAGATCGGTCTTATCATGAGACTATTTTCTCTCGAAACATCATGGTATGGCTATTACCGTTATGTGATTTTTTTGCCAAAAATCTGAAACTTAGTTTTCTTACGATCACTTTGGTAATTACAGGTAAGAAGTTCATTTAAAATCATTAATATCGTTTTTGAGAAAATTTGAAAAAAAAACAAAACCCATTGTATGGCAGCTACCCGTTCTAGATGAGCTAGAACAAAAATTCTTCTCTTGGGAATCACATAAAAATGCTCTGTACAAAATTTGAAGGCAATTTTTCCACCGGCTTAGGCTATAGAACCCATGGACGCATAGACGCACCAACACGACGCTCAGGCACACAGACCATGACACAGTATGACGAAGCCCACTGGACTTCTTGATTATCGTAAAATATTACAGCTTCGAAACCATTACTTGCCCTGTACAGCAAGAAGAAAGATACAAATTGCAGTGAGTGCAACATGTGGCGCTGCAAGCAGTTATGAAATGGTTTTTGCAATATTCTTTTTCAACTTTTGTTATTTGTAGGGTGAAATCGGGTAAACATAAACAAATTTAAGAAATCCTTTTTTTTTTAAGGTTTTACGTTTGAAATGCCTTTGGGGCCTTTTTAAAAATTTTAATAAATATATGTTGGGAGAAATGGGGTAAAAATAAAAAAATGTCCGATTTAGGAAATTCTTTTTTCGTTTAAAAGGTTTTTCTTAGGAAATATCTTGAGCTATATTCTTTATCCAATTGTGTTATTTGTAGGGTGAAATAAGATAAATATAAAAAATATCCAATTTGAAAGGTTGCTTTTGAGTGAATGGTCGTAGAGATTTTTTTTTCAGGAAATTGCCATTTACAGGGTGAAAAGGGGTAAAAATAAAAGTGGCATCTGATTGTGTTTGAAAGGTTATCTAAAAAAACTGCTATTTTAAGAGTGAAATGGGATAAGAAACAAAATAATTAGTAGTTTTTGATTACAAAAATCTTTCTGTGTTGGGAAAGTAATAAAGGTTTGACTTAGAATATAATTTTTTTTTTAATATTTAGTCATTCATAACGTGAAGTAGTATTCGATTACAAAAATTATATGAAATATTTATTTATTTATATTTAGCCTAACGAAGCCGGTCACGCCAGCTAGTGTTATTTACATAAAAACAAGTATGTTAGTACATGTGACCCCGCGGTCGTGTCTTTCATTTTGAATATATAGACATCTAAAATTAAACTCATTTCCGCATAAATTATATCTTGTCAAGCATATAATGCATTTTCAATTATTATATTTTCCTTACCTTAATGATTGAGGTGGCTTATTTAAAGACAATTTTACATGAAATATTAATTGCATTGTCAACAATAAAATGTCAATATGCGCTCTGCACGCATAAAAGCTCTTGGGACTAATACTACGAGTGTCAGTCAATATGCAACCCCAACATCAACCACAAACTAAGTACTACCAACAACATAAAATTTAACTACAAAATTATTACTTCAATTGCAAGCACGCATTGTTTTGGGCAAACACAAAACAACACACACACACATGTCACCAAACTAAAATCACTGTTTTTCATTTGTACTTGTAATTAATAATGAATATTGAGGACGATAATAATTGTTGGATATAAATATAAATAGTAAAGGTAGGCGTAGAGGTATTGTATTGTTCAAATAATCCCATAAAAACTCACTTATTTGTTTTGAGAGAATTACAAAATTGTTTGAGTGCGCTGGGACTCCCGGTTAATATGTGTAATCATCAACATTTCTCCCAGCGCAGTTTTGAGGAAGCCTTCCATACGTTGTTGACTACGTGCACGGATCCAAAACGGACTTTAGCTTGCTTGAAGAGGAACTTCAGATTTTTGTCACTGAATGCACCCAATATCGATATCCGACTATGCAGATTTTCATAAAGTACCGTGCTACATCGTAAAGTGTGACCTTGTAACGCCACACAGAGGAAAGTCCGAGTTTTCATTCACTCTACCGCAGGCATAGATGTTTACACATAAAAAAAAATAAAAATAACGTGACAAAGGCTTTTTATTTTATCAAATCACATTTACTACTTGTGTGTATTATAAAGGTACTCCCAAACCAACGTGAATACTTCAGAACGACGAGGAAACTCTCAAGAGCCTTTAGAAGCCTTAGTTTTTTATTATGATTAATTCGTATAAAACTTCATCTTTTTGTTGTCGTTATTAATTTCGATTGCATTTAAATAAAAATTCCAGTAACTCTTGACGCGATTGATCAAATTGTATAATTTTAAAGAATGTTTTGACCTTAGCTTCACCTGCTTTCTAAAAACACTCATAACTTCTTACTGCGATAGTAGATCGTCTTCAAAAAATAATGAAACATTTGTAGTTCCATGCTCAGCTATTTACACTAACTCGTTAGATAATGAGAAGAATGATAAAAATGAAAATTACATGACCTCGAAAATATTCCCCGTACAGAAAAACTAAAATGTAATAAACCGATAGTTTCGGAGACAGAACAATTCGCAGTCACCAAAATGCCAGATTACGGCCAGTACTCTCCGAAGCCTTTCAGTATTTTCTACCATAAAAAAAGGCTATCTTTCTTGTACCAAAAATCTCATAAGTAACGGCTTTGAGGTTAGCATAACAATTTCGATCTAGGCCAATGAAACCGTAACAGGAATTTGCGAAGGTGTTTTTGCATTTTTTCTCCATTTCTATTCCGGATTTTGCAGTTTTGTGAAGTACATAGCTGTAT
This sequence comes from Leucozona laternaria, assembly GCA_932273885.2. Taxonomy (NCBI): domain Eukaryota; kingdom Metazoa; phylum Arthropoda; class Insecta; order Diptera; family Syrphidae; genus Leucozona; species Leucozona laternaria. The sequence continues at coordinate 127,370,392 of OW026367.1, read as the reverse complement.
TCTCAACAACCGGGCAAGCCATCAATTTGAAATAATGCTCTAAATATCCCGTTTTTTGTAGTTAAAAAAAGGCCTAAATTTAAAAGAACTCAGAAGAAAAAAATCATATTGCGCCCCCGCCGACTTCAATCAATGTGAAGTTAGCAAAATAGTCTTTTACTCAGAAACCTATAAAATAAGTTCAGAAGTGGTTGGGAAATTAGCTTGGTCAAAAAGCCAATCATTGCAAGACAATATTTTACAGTCTCGAAAAACAAAACAAGTTCCTGCTCCAGATATTCTTTTAAAAATAATTTTTTGCAATTGTGCCAAAGGATGTGGCTCAAAATGTGGTTGTGAAAAATTTGGATTGACTTGTTCACCAGTTTGCAGAAAATGTCATGACCATAGTCTCTTTTAAAGCCAGATTAATTGATTCTGTAGAAATAATACGCGAGAACGAGGACCAAGAAGTCGACAACTTAATTGAGGAAGAACTTGTAGATACTTGTCCTTTTTAAGTGGATCGGGAAAAGTATAATGAATCTGATGGAGAAGCCGAAGAAGAAATAGATGAAGACGAAGAAGATGAAAGTCAATGGCGATCGTTATCGGGCCATGTTGAACAAATTTTTGTTCACAAAAATTAAAGAGGAGGATATTGGCAACATTTGGTTTCAACAGGACGGCGCTACGTGCCACACAGCCGAAGCTACACTCGATGTTTTGCGCAATTTTCAAAAAAAAAGAAATTATTTGGCGGACCCTTTATAAATAATACATCCCAGCAAACATTTTTCTGAAGGTTCAGATTTTCTTCACCAAAAATGATTCCAATAAAGTGAATTAATTGTGAATGTTCATTTAAGAGAAGGGATGATGAGTAAATACCTTCATTTAAATGAATCATAATGCAATCATATTTATGGTTCAGAAAAGATAAAGAAATAATTTTATAGACTCTTATATACATTCATTTAAATTAAGTTTAAATGAAGATCATAAATCATTCACAAAAGCGATTCATTTCGGTGTCCAAGTGCCCAGGTAAAAGAATTCAAATTGCATCATAAGTGAATTCTTTTCCGGTCAGGTTCTTCAATTTTGTGATTTATTTATGATTCAATTTTGAATAAAATGTTTGCTGGGATTCATGTAAGTATGTCTGCATGTGTATAATATACACATATATTTAAATACGTATGTGTATGTATATAATTAACATAAATATACATAAACACAGATTTATCGAAGTGAAAACAAGAACAAGAAAATTGGGAAATTATGTTTTTAAGACAGAAATAGAAAAAATCAAAATCTTTAAACGTCAATAACTCAGCAACCGTTACTTCTATCAAAATAAGTTACACATACTTTTTTTTTGGAAATTTTATGTAATTTAATTTTGGATAAAAGTATTTTGGACGAAAACCCGTTAGAAATGGAGAAAAACCCTTTTTTTTTGTGGTTGCTTACTTCGTTTTCAAGTTTTGATTTTGGTTTGACCCTTTACTTCAACTGCATTAATAAATGCAAATTTGGAACCTTACTGCAAATTCCCTAGCTTGCTTCGATGCTGAGAAAAGGACTGTCATGATAACTTTACAGTGAAATAATCAGTACACGCGATTTACACCCAATGATATGCATAATCCGGAATAGAAATGCATAAAAACTGCAAATTCTTGTTGTGATTCTATTGATCTAGGTGAAAATTGGTATGAAAATTTCATATTCGTTGATAAATCAAAGCAAAGACTTTAATAAAAACTTTAAAAAAATTGAACAGATGAAAAGTATTCAATTTTTTTTAAAACTTTGGTAACACTCTGTGATGTCGAAGACTTGAAGAAGATAATACAGAATTCATAACGAGGTGGCCACCATCAAAATATTCCCATTACAAATGTTCAATATCGAAATAAGTCTCTATAAAGCTGTTCAATTCAGCTATTATGTATAGGTACTAATTATTCTATTCTGAAGAATTCTTCAAATTAAATAATTGAGTAATAAGATCCTCTTATTCTGGTCTGGAAGGTAGGGGTTCATTAAAGTAATCCACAACTTGTCACTAGGTAGCTATGAATGTTAAATTTGAGACAGCTTTCACTTACACACATCAACAAATCACAAGGAAACTCAATCTGACCAAACAAATTTACCCATTTCTTCATTATATCGGTTGAGAGTTGACCCAAAACACAGTCATTCAACTTGAACCTTATGTCTCTCAGTCCCAAATTGACATGTCATTGGTATATGTGGATATCGAAGCACGAAAAACTTTCACCTTCTGTGAAAAGATTTCCCCAGAGTCTACAATCATATACACTTACACTCACACATATTTGAAAACTATTTCCTATGCATTTGCTTATATTTACCCTCCTCTCCCCCACCCCACCTTCCACGACATGTTGGTGTATATGTATCAGAATTGACCATCTTATAAGTGATGCACACTAACAAACCTGTGTCTGCCGTAGCTGTCTCTATATGGTCATATTAACTTTTGAGACTTCTTCTTCCTCAATCGATTTCGATATCGAGTGCTCTGGTCGGTTGATTATGAAGCTGTTAAGGATTCGTCCAAGGAAGAGAGGCAAAAGCAGTCAAGGTTAGAAGAAGTCAATGGGAAATCGATTTAAGTACCAATACTCTATGGGTTGAGCCTCTAACGACAGGCACTTAAAAACGATATTGTTGTGTGCACAGCGCACATATCGGACAAATTTTGAATGTTTTGTTTTTATTTACCCGATAAGGAAGGATATTATTTGTTCTCCGAATTACGAAAATTGCATACATACATAATATTTTATTTAAAAATAAATCCATCCGGGCTTCAAAAAAAAAAGAAAGAAAATTGGTGCCATTATAGTAATGGAGTTGGAACATGGTAAATTAAGCGCTTGAATGTCTTTTTAGCAACCTCAATGTGACTGCTTTCCTATGAAGTGCCTGCCCCGCCTATGCTTTTATCCTGAGGTAAGAATAGCGTTATTCAAATGTCAAGGCGTTCCGCAAAATATTTTCATACGGTAAAAAACATGCAAAAAAACGGAAGGAATTTTTGCATTTTAGATTCACGTCATGAATTCAGGATTTTGCATATACAAACAACCCTATTTGGTTAAATGAGGAGTAACCATCAAACCACATACGTAAATATATAAATACATACATACAAACATGCACATACATATAGAATGGAGGACAAATGCAATTTAAATTTTCTGACATTTCATTTTGAAGCCTTTTCCTGTGTCTGTCTTCTACTGGGTAACCAATTTCCGAATAGAACAAAATATTTTACTCCCCGTTTATGTTAATTCAATCCCCAGATTCTTGTTCCCAAATGGTTTGTTGAAGATGAGATGAGATGATATTATGTGTTTTGAAGAGTATCAAGAAATTATTTTCTTTTTTCTTCTCATTTTCGGAATATTTACATTTCACATCTCATATCATCGCTATTTTTATTTCTATTTCTATTTGTATTTTTTTTTTTATCTGTAAAAAGTCCTTGTAACAATTCAAAATAAATTGTTTTGGGGATATTTTCACTTTTATCAAGATTGGTTTTGGAATAAGAATGATGATTTGATGATGTTAAATGGGTATACGTAAAAGAAAATAAACAAAAAGTCTTTGAATTGTAATGCCAAACAGGAATTGCCAGATCAAGTTGGTTTTTTTTTTTTGTGTATGGAATGAAAAGTTCGGTCACAGAGAGAAATAAAGAGGACATATCAAATGAAGCAACAACAGTCGAATCTAGATTAAAGGTTTTGAATGAAACATCAACCACTTGAGTGAGGTAGCACCAAGTCATTATAGGCTGGAGTCTATGCTTATAAAATTGAATTTAAAAGACTAAGCACCATTAAAAGGAGTCTGATGATCAGCCTGGCCAGCCATTATGAAATAGCTATAACTCCTGCTTATAATGAATTGGTGGTAGCTCACTCAAGTGGTTGTTGTTTCATTCAAAACCTTCAATATTAATATGATGGTGCATAAGCTTTGCAGCCTAACTGAAAGTGTGTTATCACACAAATACCAACTTACAGTTGAATCTTTTTTCACAAAATTGGGAAAATTGGCTACACGCACATATTAAATTAAATAACAAGATCTATGTTTAACATGGATTTGATGATTAACTTTGACCATATACCTACTTTTAGGCCCAGTTTTTTTTTTAAGTTGAGTTTTGACTAGAGTTAGCTACCTCCAGAAGTATCTCAGAGTTAACTGAAGAAGCAATTTTTCGGTAGAGAATGCATGCGGAACGACTAAATAAACTCGGTGGATAAAACATCAAAAGCATCTGTTTAGTTAATCCTGGCTTAACTCACCAAATTTCATGAATTAACTCAGGTTTAACTTTAATCTCGGACTAAAAAACTGGAAACTTTTCGACTGATAGGCCTGGCCAACAGACAAGACTTTTTAAGTTTCGTTTTGGTCTCGTTAAAATCAAAAAATTTAGGTATCGTCTCGGTATCGGTCTAGTCTCGGATGATTTGGAGACTTTTTTCGTCTCATGGTCAGCCTTAGTTTCTGTTTGTCTTCACAAGTCTTAACTATAAGAGTTTGAAACTAATGGGTGATTTTTAAGCTGGTTTGGTTTTGGCAACACTGGTTTTGACAGCTGACGTGTGTTTAGTACCTTGTGTCACTGTCAAACAGCTTCAGTTTGGTTTGCAATTTAACCATGGATCGTCTTACAAATGAACAACGCTTGCAAATTATTGAATTTTACTATCAAAATTCGTGCTCGGTTCGAAATGTTCATCGCGCGCTGCTTGTGTTCAGCGATGAGGCTCATTTTTGGTTGAAACTTTTTTTTGCCCGAAATGGAAGTTCTTGACTTGCATGATATGTGGTTTCAACAAGACGGTGCCACATGCCACACAGCACGCGAAACAATGGCGCAATTGCGAGGCGAGTTTGGTGAACAGTTAATTTCACGTTTCGGGCCGGTCAATTGGCCGCCTAGATCGTGCGATTTGACACCATTAGATTATTTTTTGTGGCGGTATGTCAAGGCTAATGTCTATAGAGACAAGCCCGCTTCGATTGACGCACTGGAAGCCAACATCCATGCATTCATTCGTGAGATACCGGCCGATATGTGTGAAAGAGTATGCCAAAATTGGACTCAGCGGATGGGCTACCTGAGACGCAGCCGCGGTCAACATTTGCATTAAATTATCTTTAAACATTAAATTGCAAGGTTCAAACTATCGATTCAAATAAATATTTCATTAATTTTTTCGAATTTTTTGTGTTTTTTTTTTTAAAAAAGTTCTAAACCTCTTAAAAAATCACCCGTTACATCCAGTTAACAAACAAAATTGGTCTTCTGTTGAACAATTAATCTAAATTTGCTTAGAGCCAGTTTTTCAACAGTCTGTTAAATATCAGTTAACACTTACTATTCCTATTTAATCTACTGATAGTCAACTGCATATTTAAATGAATATTGAAAAATAAACTCTTAATAAATTAAGATTAAGTGGATCAATACTTGTTTTCAACTTAATGTAGTTTTCAAGCTTTTGGTTAAAACTGGTGAGGGTTACAATGTAATTTATTTTAAATTTGAATTTCTAAAGAAACATCATTGTAAATTACAAACTTTGAGCTATTTTTAAAAGCATATCAACTGGTTCACTGTGTACCAGCCGGTGGAAACAGTGAATCACTATGGGTGTTATACAGTAAACCAATAGAGTTTATTTATTGTAATCACAATTTAAAGCTTTCAAAAGTGGAAAACAATAAATGATTTGTTAAAATCAATCCACAAACTAAAATTTTAATTAAAAAAAAAAGAACTGTAAAATAAATACTAACAGAAGGGAAGACACATAGATTTTCTTGATTGTGTACTTTTAAGAATTGGTTCACTGTTGGACATTCCTGGTGACTTTTTTGGAGAAAACTAATGCATAGATTTAATTAATTCACAGCTTGAAAATAACGTTATTTAATACTACTTAAAAGTGTGTTCATCAAATCTCACTACGTACTTTACTTTTCCAACAAAAAAAAAAACTATGATTTCTATTTACACCTATGTAGTAAATTTGAAATATTGTTCCTGTCTGCAAGAATCAAAGAACACACAACTCCAACTAAATTCAAAAACAGTCGAAAAGTGGTTGAATCTCTATTTTTTTCATATTTTCAACTATAAACAGGAATTCTGAAATTTGAAAAAGTTCACTGTGATTTGGGGCTTGGTTCACAATTGAACAGCTTACCCAGCGTTTTGAAATAAACATTCTTAGGAATATGCCTGCTCTTAAGGGAAACAAGTGCAAAGTTTTAATGAAAGTCCTTCAATTGCTTAAGTACTGCCACGTGAAGCTAGTATAATATTGCTAATCAGTGGAAACTATTAATGCAGTAATATTTTTCCTTATACAGGGTGGCGCACGAATCGTGCTACAAAAATAAAACTTAATAACTTTATTTCTGTGTGAGTAATCGGCTTTTTTTTTATTTTGCAGGTTAATATTTAGATTTATCAAAATGAATGCTTGGGATACTGAAAAAAGAATTTTTATAGTGCAACGGTACCATGCTTTGCAGTCCGTCATTTCCGTCCAAAGGAAATTTAGGCGGGAGTTTAACGGTACTTCGGTAGATGGACCATTATGAGGCTGGTAAACCTGTTTGCCGAATCTGGAAGCATCGTACGAAGACCGTACCATCAAGGTACCAATGTTCGGGTTCAGGATACGATCGCGGGTGTAGCATCGGCAATACAGGCAAATCCAAGCTTTTCGACTAGAAACTTATCGAGGCAAATATGGAGTTAGCAGACAACGGATACTTCATGATGACTTAAACTTGTTGTTTCCGTACAAAGTCCAAATTACAAAAAAATTAAACCCTCAGGATTTGCCTGTTCACGTAAAATTTTGCCGAAAAATGATTGCAATGACCGAAGAAGACAACACATTGATAAATTGTTTGTTCATGTCTGATGAGGCCCATTTTGATCTAAACGGCAATGTAAACAAGCAAAATTGCCATATATGGAGTGAATCTAATCTAGAAATGCTCTATGAGACGGAACTGTGTGGTGCGCAGTTTCATCAAGGTGTATTATCGGACCATACTTCTTTAAAGAAAACGGTTTACCAGTAACCGTCAATGAGAACCGTTGTTTAAAGACGTCAAATGAGTTTTTTTTTTACTCAGAACTGCGCCGAAGACGTATCCAATATGCCATATGGAGCATACACACATAGCCATACCAGTTATGGCGGAGCTCCGACTAAAAATCCCAAACAAATTAATTTCCAGGAACTCCACTTTTCGCTGGCCCACAAGGTCACCTGGCCTAACTGTAGCAGACTTTTTTTGTATGGGGTTATGTCAAGCAGGAGGTGTACACAACGAAACCCATAAATTTGACTGAATTGAAGCAGTCCATTAAGACAGTAATTGAGGCGATCCCAACTTCAACCCTTCAGGCCGCAATGAACAATTTTCTGATCAGGTGCAGCATATGCGTGGGTGAGCGTGGAGGTCATATTCGTTCTATTATTTTTAAAAACGATTAGTTATTTAAAATAAAATTTAATTTTCTATTCAATAAAAAAAAATAAATAAAATACATCGATTAAAAAAAGTTATTTGAATTTCTTATTGAAACACAATTGGTGCGCCACCCTGTACTTGTTTTGTTCGTAAATTTAAATTTCTTTGAATACTTTTTATGTTTAAACTCTAAGTAAAAAACAAAGGAGTTACACAATTTGAGAACCTGGCATATGGCATAATTGCCATGCTATATAATGGGTGATTTTTTAAGAGGTTTAGAACTTTTTTAAAAAAAAACACAAAAAATTCGAAAAAATGAATGAAATATTTATTTGAATCGATAGTTTGAACCTTGCAATTTAATGTTTAAAGATAATTTCATGCAAATGTTGACCGCGGCTGCGTCTCAGGTAGCCCATCCGCTGAGTCCAATTTTGGCATACTCTTTCACACATATCGGCCGGTATCTCACGAATGAATGCATGGATGTTGGCTTCCAGTGCGTCAATCGAAGCGGGCTTGTCCCTATAGACATTAGCCTTGACATACCGCCACAAAAAATAATCTAATGGTGTCAAATCGCACGATCTAGGTGGCCAATTGACCGGCCCGAAACGTGAAATTAACTGTTCACCAAACTCGCCTCGCAATTGCGCCATTGTTTCGCGTGCTGTGTGGCATGTGGCACCGTCTTGTTGAAACCACATATCATGCAAGTCAAGAACTTCCATTTCGGGCAAAAAAAAGTTTGTTATCATCGCTCGGTAGCGTTCACCATTGACAGTAACGCTGCGATTCGCATCATCTTTGAAGAAATAGGCCCAATAATGCCGCCGGCCCATAAACCGCACCAAACAGTGGCTTTTTCGGGATGCATTGGTAGCTGTTGCAATGCTTCTGGCTGATCTTCAATCCAAATGTGGCAATTTTGCTTATTTACGTACCCATTCAACCAAAAATGAGCCTCATCGCTGAACACAAGCAGCGCGCGATGAACATTTCGAACCGAGCACGAATTTTGATAGTAAAATTCAATAATTTGCAAGCGTTGTTCATTTGTAAGACGATCCATGGTTAAATTGCAAACCAAACTGAAGCTGTTTGACAGTGACACAAGGTACTAAACACACGTCAGCTGTCAAAACCAGTGTTGCCAAAACCAAACCAGCTAAAAAATCACCCGTTACTTATTGATTATGTAAATACCGATATTTTATAATTAAACAATAAATAAAATCAATTACACTTAATTAAATAATTTAAAATTTTTAAATATACAGAAATTCCGAAAAAAAAAAATAAAATAGAATCTTGGTCTTACGAAACAAATTTTAAAAATCAAAATTTCAAACCAGTCCCCTGCAAGATTAAATGATTGCTAAAGAAACATTTTTAACTGCTAAGATGAACTTTTTAGCTCGCTATAACTCTTGAATTTAAAAATCCTCTAAGAAAATGATAAACATATGCAAAAAAGGAAGATAGATATTTAAATTTCCTATAAGAACATGCAAACGATTTTTTGTAAGATGACCCTTTCCTCCAGATATTGGTTAAACCCGGTTTTGTTTTTTCAAAATCTCGGTTAAGGCACTATTCCACTAACAGACGTGTTATATGTTCGAATACTCAAGGACCAGGGATAACCCCAAAATTATACAATTTGTTCTGTTAATTTCTTTTTACTCTACCGTTTAGCCAAATTAGTTAAAAAATACCCTTAAATGATACTACAACATTGTTAATTATTTTCTATTTTTGTCCTTTTGTTGCTCAATTATTATTTCGATTAAAGATTCACAATTCAGTGAGCAATTTACAACTCTACCTTCAATCATTCTCTATAATTTATTGAAATCGAAATACAAAACCAAAGCAACAACACTGACTTTTTGTAAAAAAGATGAACACAGTGCTTCCTCTTAATTAATGCAAATGAGTTAATTAATATTCCCTGAAGATTCACGTTTAGGCTTCGACGCCTTTGGGATATCAATAAGTAAGAGAGAACGGGAGGTGAGAGAAACTGAGAAAGTGAATACATTAATTTATTAAATTTGATTGTAAAGGTGTCAATTTCCAAAAGGAGAATATAACGACGATTATTTATTGCATACCCTTCAATAATAACCCAGATATGATAGGTATGCGGATCGAATGATTTATTTTACTGACAGAAGGTTGGCAGAATTCAATAAATAAATTTTTGATTTGAATAACTGATTTATATCTATTTTTGCGTTTCCTTATGAAGGATTTCAATTTTTTTTTCGATCAGAAGTGAATGCGTTTTCTTTGTCTTCTTATACTGTCTTTACACTCTTTCACTTGAATAACCCTTGCCCTTCTTATGATGAAGTAACCTCATTGAACTTTAATTGGTCTCGAAGGAGTTGTCCAAGAAATTCAATTGATTTTGAAGTTTCCATTGCGAGTGAGGAAGCTGAATACTTGAGTGAAATGAAGTTTTGTTTTACCATATCCGCGATTCAAATCGAATTCAAACCCATTGAAGAGGCAGCATTTAGTCTGAAACCTTATTAAAGTCAACCCGCAAAGAGGTCATCCATTTCAAGACTGAATTTTTTCTATACAAGAAAAAATGATATCAAACCCTCTTTGAGTATAGAGACTGGGAATGAAGTGTGTGGCACTCGTTTGAGGTTTATATACATATATTTCCTTGAACTAATAGAATTTAATCCTGTTAGTTGGTAATCAAAAATCATATAAGCGTGCAAAGTTTAAGCGATTAGAAAATTTTCAAAAGGATTATAAATCCCTGGAGCATAATTACCTAAGTTGGTAAGAGATACAGGGAATAGAGATGGTGTGAGCGTGTAAGATAGGAATCACTACTAATATATGGCATGCGTGTGTGTGGTAAAATCCTTTTCGAAGGTAAATACTTACTGTTGTGTTCTATAAACATTTTAAATGACCTGCGATAAGACATACCTAGTATTTAAAATTGCTTGTTGAACTATCCTGAAATATCTCTTTTCAGTTTAATGAGTTTGAATTTGAAAAATGGCAATTTAAAGGATAAAATAGCTAGACAAAGCAATGCAGGCGCAAATTATAAACTCAATTTAATATAAAAGACAAGTTTATTTTGTCAAAATATTTTATTTAATAAAGAATTGTATGAACTAGTTATTCAGTGACGAGCAATAACTTGTACATTGGGCGGTATGAATAAAAGTGGAGCATCCAAAAGTTAATTTTTTGCAGCAAGTTCTCCATTAGGTATGAACAAATTTTTTGAATAGGATCATTTTCATAGCAACTGCTCAGCTTTTATATTGAGCATCTGCTCTCAGCACGTACTCCTTTTAAAGGGAGAGGATCTTCTAAAAACTGCAGATTTTTGAGCATGATCTTCATTTGATATGAAAAAAGTCTTGAAAAGAAGCATTTTATAGCACCTGTTTAGCTTTTTATATTGAGCATCTGTTCTGCGCACATTCTTCGTTTAATTTCAGTATCTTCTCAAAACGTCAGTTTTGGAGCAAGTTCTCCATTTGGAACAATGAACGAAATTCATGAAAAGGAGCCTTTTCATTACAACGTCTCAGATTTTTATATTGAGCACCCGCTTTGAGCACATACTCCGTTTAATGTGAGAATCTTCTCAAAATTTCAGTTTTTGGAGCACGTTCTCCATTTGGTATGGGCCGAATTCTTGTATATGAGCATTTTCATAATACCTGTTCAGCTTTTTATATTGAACATCTGCTCTGTGCACATACATACTCCGTTTAATGTAAACATATCTTCTCAAAAGGACAGTTTTGGATCAGGTTCTCTTTTTAATACTAACAAAATTCTTGAATGGATGCATTTTCATAGCATCGCTCCGATTTCTATATTCAGCATCCGCTCTGAGCACGTACTCCGTTTATAAGAGCACCTTCTCAAAATGTCAGTTTTTGGAGCAGGTTCTTCGTTAGGTATGAATACAATTCTTGAATAGAAATATTTTCCTAGCACCTGCTTAGCTTTCTTATATTGATTACCCGCTTTGAGCACGTACTTTATTTAATGGGAGTACTTTCTCAAAACTTCAGTTTTTGGAGCAGGTTCTACACTTGGTAAGAACTAAATTCTTGAATAGGAGTACATTCATAGCATCTGCTCAGCTTTTTATATTGAGTATTTTCTCTGAGTACTTACTCTGTTATATTCACATCGCCTATAACTATAACCCATTGTTATGCTGAAAAATAAATTATTTGCTGCAAACTATGAAGTTTTTTTTTTTCAAAAGTATAATTTGGCACTTATACATATGTATGTATGTACATATAGGTGTGCCTATAAACTGTTCTTCACAGATAATTTTATTTTAGACCTAAACACAAATTTATTAAAATCATGTAAGCTACTTCTTAAGCATCAACAGAGTCTTAATTAAGATGTGAACTTAAATTCATATTTGCCGATTAAAGTGCACCTTTCGTACATACATACCTACTTCCTCTCATAAAACATCCCCACAGTCTATAATTATATGCACAGTGTAGTCATCTTATAATCTTGAAGGTAAGAACTTTTGTACCTTTTATGTTATGTTAACTCATGCATTAAACGTGTGTGCATGGGAAATTATTTAGATAGACAAGTTTGAGTTTCAAAGAGCCACTTAAGATTGTGAAGTTTGGTTACAGTTGGTTGGAATTTTATGAGTTTTTGTTGTATAGTTTTGGCAAATACATATGAATATACATATGTAGTTGCAGAGGCAGACATTTATTCTATAGAACAACTATATTCAGCCGGTAAATTTTGGTTGCAATTTATGTGAATTACACACATATAAATTTATACATATGTATTCAAAGTGAATAATGAACACATTGTGGCGTTAATTTTTTTAAATATGCCTACCCTACATCACAACATTTGAGTCTCATTCAATAATATAAAATTTTTGAAGTATAATTTATAGGTACTGGTTGATTTTGTAATCCAGTTTAAATATTCCAAGATGAAAAACTGAATTTGAGATTTAGTTTTTCTGATGAGTAAGACTAAAAATTTGTATTTTTTAAATCATAGAATAGAAAAAGAATTTTTTTAAATGCAATTATGTTTAAACTATTTAAAAGCACCAGAGATTGCTTAGTTTTAATAAAATCGGTTTAACTATTGAAATTATATACGCGAACAACCCAAAACTATGACCATTTTCTCAAATAATGTAGACTGCTTATTTTCGTTATTTGAACTTTTTTTTCCAAAATTCTGAAACGCAGTTTTCTTACAATTATTTTGTTCATTCCATTTATAAAGTTTAACCCCAAATTGTTAGAGCTGTTTTTGAGAAAATCTTAAAAAATCAAAATAATTGTGTATCATATTACCGTTCTAGATTATTATTATGAATTTTTATTATTATTAAGTATGAATAGTACAATAAATATAAATAATTATTATTATTACTATAATTTATTAATCTTTACATAAATGTATTGAATATTACTTAAAAGCTTATTGCTTCCAGGGCTTCTAGCTGATGATCTAAAATTAAAATTCGAATTTCCTCATAATCACATAGAAATGCTCTGTAGTAAATTTGTAGCAAATCGGAACACCCCTTCCTTTGGGCTCTATCTCAAACTACAGTCGTCGCATGGACACAGAGACGCACAGACCGACGCACTATGGGGCGAAATGGGATTTTAGTGCGCCAAAAGTGGGACGTATAGGAATTTGTGTAGGTTGGCGCAAGACAAACAAAAAATCGCATGGGTGACGGGGTCTATTTCCCCCCGTTTAGGTAGGAGGGGCAATTTTTTTGTTTTAAGGCCAGAAAGTCATTCATCAATTTGCTTTTCCAACCAAGTTGTTTGAGCAAATAGTTTAAGAAAAATAAATTTTCAGACTCAAAATTTTGAAAAAAAAAATGAGTTTAAAAAACTGGATACATTTCGATACCTGTTGGTCGTAGAAAATAAGTTTTTGATCTTCAGATGTTATAGGGAACACACTTTTTTGGGCGGTACTGTTGTTGTTATTCTCCCTCAGTTTATCAAATAAAGCAGATTTTTTTTATTTGCCGCCATTTTGTTATCATACTGTACCTTTATATGTATACTTCTTAATATACCTCACAGATGGCAGCACTTCACTGTTGTTTATTTAAATACTTGTATTTAGCATTTATTTAGCAACAGACTCATGCGGAGAGAGGGGGTATGACCCCCTCCCTTCCCAAGAATTTGTTTAACTTTATTAGCTTAATACAAGCAAACTTACGGCTAAATCTTAAAATAACTTACGACTAACTACAAAAAAGCTTAATAACAACTAAGCTAAAAGGGGTTTGGGGCTAAGAATTTTGGTATAGAGAGATTTTAAGGGAATTTTTGGAGGAGTGGAAGTCAAAGGAGTTTTGCATACTATTAGCAGCACGAAGCATGCGATTCATAGGTTCGTTACATCCGTAGTTGGTGCGGTGAAAGCTGAGATCAAAGAGTGACGCCGATCTGAGACTTCTAGGGTTGGTGTAGAGTGAAATTCTTTGAAGAAGTGCAGGGCAATCGATATTGCCAGCTAAAAGTTGATGGACAAAAACAATGTCTGCCACTTTCCTGCGTATATCAAGGGGTTGCAAGTCTAAAAGCTTTAGGCGATCAACATAGGGTGGGAGGTTAAACATATCAGGCTATGGTAACCCACGAAGAGCAAAACGAAGGAATCTACGTTGGACGGCTTCAATTCGAAGTGAATGAGAAGTATAAAAAGGAGACCAAACCTGACTAGCATATTCAAGAAGGGGCCTAACAAATGTGAGGTAAAGGGATTTAGTGACATAGGGATCTGAAAATTCTTTGGACCATCGTTTAACGAAACCGAGTGCGGAGTTGCCTCTATTAATAGAACTAGTGATATGGGATCGGAAGTTCAGTTCCTTATCGCATAAAACTCCAAGATCACGCAAAGAATTAACTTGTATTTATAACCGGCTCATTATTAATAAAATAGGTACGAGGAGGGAGTGGCGTGCGTTTCCGGGAGTACGTTATCGCTTGACACTTGGTAACGTTTAGCTCGAGAAAGTTTTTACGGCACCAGGTAGAAAATCTGTCTAGGTCGAGCTGAAGGAGGTCGAAATCAATAGGGGAGGATATATATCTGTATATTTTCTTATCGTCGGCATATACAGAAATGGAGGAGTCTTTGATGACGCAGTCAACATCATTGATTGTTAAGATAAGAATCAGAGGGCCGAGATGGCTTCCTTGTGGAACACCCGAGGATGCTAAGATTGGGTCGGAATCTGAGTTTCTAAAAAGGACCTTGTACTGACGTTCATATAAATAAGATTGCGAATACATGCAATAAAAGAAGGTTGAAAACCAAGTGCTTTTAGTTTGAAGAGAATTAAATTTTGGGATATTTTATCGAAGGCTTTACTAAGGTCAGTTGCAATAACATCAATTACTTTGCCACTTTCCATTGCACAAATTGCTTCAGAGACAAAATCAACTAAGTTAGTTGTAGTTGATCTACCACTGAGGAACCCATGTTTACTGGGGGAAAAAATGTGTTTACAGTGAAAGAGCATTGTGTCATAAACTATGCTTTCGAAGAGCTTGGGGATGCACGAGAGTTTAGCGATAGGGCGGTAATTAGAGATTAGAGATGTAACAAAGATGGTAGCATTTACCTGTCCAGTGTCCACATGTGCCATTGAAAATTATTTTTCACTTATCAATACTTTTGTTTTCCGAAATGTTTACAAAATGAGTTTCGCTTTATGTGCTAATGAAACTTTTTCTTTTTATAAAAAAATGTTAATCACTTATAAAAAAATCATATACAAAATTTCAAAAATAAGGCAATGTGCAAAGCATTTCTTGTTACAAAGTATATCCGCGGCTAGTGTTTGTTTTAATAAAAACAATACTATAGTGGATATGAAAAAAGTGTTCTCACCAATTTTCTTCCATTGATTGGAATAATAACGATAGGTTGAAAAACAGGAAAATAAGACCTAAAAATCAATATATTCATAGTCGTCTAAAAAACGACGAATAACAAAAATATGTATGAAGTCTTACAAAAACCGTTATTGGAATTATTGAGAATCATTCCTGAAAATTTCATCCATATCGGAGACCATTTTCAAAAAGACTTTTGGAGTGCTAAAATCCCATTTCGTCCCACAGTACGACGCCGATCAACCGGACGGTATGACGGAACTCACTTTTTCGGATTTCTCGATAATCGCAGTTTTGGTTTTGATTGCCCTATGGAGCAAGTACAAATCAAATGTGCGTAATTCTTTTGGCCAGAGCTGTATTAAGAGCATTAAATTTTCTTACTACAGTCTTAAGCCCGTACAAAAATTGAGTGATATTTTTCTACCATTTGCAAAAAGTACTAAACCAGTTGATATGAAGTTCTTCGGTTTGTTGAAAGTTAAACACACCCCAAATTTCATATGAATTTAAATACTTCCCAACACGTTAACAGATTTATTCGAGCACTCTTCAACTTTTATCACATTTTAAACAAAAATCCCTCCATCAACTTCTCCGATCTGCCTTCCAGTCACACACATCTGTTGTCAAAAGAAGACACCGGAAAAGTTAACATCTTTCAAGTTGAAACTTCTAAACAAACAATAAAAAGTTCAAACAAAATATGACAACATCATAAAAAATTCAAACATAATAAAATTAGATTTTTTGTCTAAAATACAAACAAATTATGTATGTCTGTCCCAAAAAAACACAAAAAGACAAAACAAATATCCTTTGGCTACAAGTCTAAAATAGGAGTAGAATGAGGGGGAAATTCCTTCAAAAACATGACAGTCAGTGTTTGACATTTTATTTATAGTGACTGAGCAGAAAAAGGACATTTAACAATTTTAACCTGTCGTTAGCTCTCAAAATTTAATAGCTTATCCAATTGAGTATAAAGCAGCAGAGTAAAAAAAAAAAAAAAAAACCTTGATGAAATGTGCCATTTAACCACCGAATACCATGAAACAGGCCATAATGTTATCGTTGAAGGATTTACGATGGCAGGCTTTTAGTTAAATTATTTCTATTTACGATCAAAACAAAAAAAAAAACCCCCACTGGCTATCTCCTCAACGATTTGGGTTTTAATGTTTTTCACACCTGCCCGCGCGTGCTAGAGCCAAAGAAGTAAAATCTGTCATTCAAAATAATTCAAGGACGGACGGACGAAGATGTTATATAGGAAGAAGGAAATGCTTTTCTCGTTTTTCCAAAACCAAAACAATTCCTTAAATTTCTATGGGGCAAAAAATAATGAAATTATAGCCCATATATTACCACCCTTAGAGATATAAATCTCCCGGTTAAAGTTATCCACGACTTCACAGTATACCTACACACCGGTGGAAAATCAACAACAAAAAAAAAAGCATTCCCCGCTTAATCCAAGCCTTGACTTCTCTACCCACAATGATCTCAATTTCATTTATGTAGATTGTAGATTTCGTTTAAAATGCTTTTACCCCAAACATTCTTTCTTATTTTTATTTTTTTTACAATCAAATCATGAAGGTTAAAGGATGAGAATGGAGAATATCCCCCTAGTCTCTTCATCCAAGGACGACATTGAGTTCCTTGTGTCGCTTTCTTAGGTTTTCGTTTAAAAAAAAAACAAAACAAAAAATACAGGAAGGTCCAACCACGAACTATCTATATACATATAAACCCTCCAAAACGTATTTATCCAACAAAAGAGAAGCGGCATAGAAAATTATATTATGCGAGTCAATTTTGTACAGGGCTGGGTTTTATGGGGGATAAAATTTAAATGAAACAATGTCCTTAAAAAAACCGAAGAAATATACCAGATGTTGGAGGAGCAAGGCAAGTATATAAACGTTAAGAAGCAAAGGATCATTTGTAGGAAAATTCTTTAGCAGGACATTTTGGGCGGGAATGGAATTTTTTTAATTAGTTTTTATTTATGTTTTGAAATTTTATGAAATTAACGATGAACAGGTTGATGTGTTTTTATGTTTCATTCACGTGAATTCTACCATGTCGTGTGGATGCTAGCCTGCACACCATGATTCCTCTATAAAATATTACTAAAATACGATTCTTTGGATAATTGCATCTCCTAATTGGTCAAATTTGTGTTCTTCGAAAGGACTAGACTATTAACCAAACAAACTTCTACCAGCACAATATTCAAAGAAGTCTCATCTTTCAATTGTTATAATACCTTATAAATTCCATTTAATCGGTTGTGTGGTATCACTCTAACTTGTACCATTGTCCGTTCAAAGATTCATAGGACTACTTGAACAAATGTAGGTATATAGCCAATCCCCTTCAGCAGTAATAAACACTTTAAGGACTAAATGTTGGTATAACAAGAACATCCCGAACCAATTAAGTGCCCTTTGTTATGGGAATGGAGAATTCAAATAAATACCTTTTTACAGTGCAAAAACCTTAGCATGTTCTGAGAAACACCACACCAACCAACAATGCCAACATATCCTTTCACTGGAACATAATTGTAACGATTAAGTCCTTAATTAAAGCAAAACCCATAACCATGCGGTTTAATATATCTATGTGCTTAGTATGAGTATTCCTTTTTGGGCCTGTGATCGTCCGACTGTATGTCGTCTTCTTTTACGGTGTGTCGTTTGAATTAATTTAATTCTTACTTTTTGATGTCGGAGTGTTTCGATTGTTTAACAAATTATTCTTGTAATAAAATGAGATGAACAATATTGTAAGAAACATGCTGCTAATGCTGAGCTGAATTCAAATTATGTGAATTGTATATGTATCGGGTTTTTCAATAAGAGCGCTACAAACGTTTTTTTAAATAAAACAAAAACGGTTTTGGATATCAATGATATTCTTTATTCCTGTAAAAGTACGTACAATGCCATTATGTATAAAACTCAAGTTTTTTTGCATGGCCACCACGCGCACGCTTGAAGAAGTCCAGACGCTGAACCCAATTTTCTACGGTTTTCAAGCATTAGTCGGCCGATACTGCTGCAATATCACGTTCGATATTCGTACGAAGTTCATCAGTCGTCGCTGGCTTGTTGGCATAGACCATAGACTTGACGTAGCCCCACAGGAAATAGTCTAACGGCGTCAAATCGCACGACCGAGGCGGCCAAGCGACTGGACCATTTCGTGAGATAACACGTTCTCCAAACTTGGTTTACAATAAATTGATTGTGACACTCGCTGTGTGGCTTGTGGCACCGTTCTGTTGGAACCACATATCCTCCAAGTCCATATCATCGAATTGGGGTCAAAAATATTCGGTTATACGGTAGCGATCCCCATTCACAGTAACGTGCCGGTCTTGATCATCACGGAAGAAGTACGACCCAATCACGCCGCCGGCCCATAATCCACACCAAACCGTAATTTTTTCGGGATGCAATGATGACTCATGGAGTACGTGTGGATTTCTGCCTGACCAATATCGCATATTTTGTTTATTGACGAAGCCATTCAGCCAGAAATGAGCCTCATCGCTGAAGATGATTTTTCGATGAAAATCCGAATCATTTTCAAGTTGTTGCTCAGCCCAATTCACGAACATACGACGCTTCTGGTGGTCAAGCGGCTTCAGTTCTTGGGTCAATTTAATCTTGTAAGGATGTAAGCCAAGATCTTTTCGCAAAAATTCGCCACAACGACGTCACAGAGATGCCCAACGCTTGAGAACGACGCGTGGGAGACACATTTGGGCTTTCTGCAACTGAAGCCTCAGCGGCAGCAATATTCTCGACACTACGGGCACTTCTTTGTCTCACTGGCACGGGAACATTTTGTACTGTGCCTGTGGATTCAAATTTGTCCACTAGACGCTCAATTGTTGATCTGTTAGGACGATTATGACGACCATAAATTGGACGTAGCGTTCTTAACGTTGAGGCCACTCACTCAGAATTTCGGTAGTAAATTTCAATAATTTCGACTCGTTGTTGGCTCGTATATCTTTCCATCATGAAATGACAAACCTTACTGAAGAGAAATGTCAAAAGAGCGGCAAGAAATATGGCGTCGTTTGCTGTCCCTGTTGCTCTACTTTTGTAGCGTCCTTGTTGAAAAACCCTTTATAATGTAATACTCTGTACCTACTGGAACAAATTCTAAGAGTATAACTGGGAACTGTGGTGGATTATCGGGGGGCGTTTTCTGGTAAAACTTCTGATGTTATTTTGTTTGGTATCCTATTCTTCAATTATTTCATTGACAGAACACAATTTATGTATAGGAAAGGGACTCATTATATGAATACTTAAAGACGTGAACCCATATTGTTGACCAAGCATCATTTCATATTTTTGAAATTTATATAAAATAGGGTGGGGTCAAAAATACCACACCAAAGCTGCAAATTGGGGAGTCTTAAATGAAGAAATAAAATCTACTTTTACCAGAGGGAATGGTTAAAACCGGTTAAGGTCTTTCTCTTGCGCAACGGCTGTACAATTTTTAATAAAATTCTAGCACTTGTCGAAACCACGCGCGGTGGTCGTGATTTATTCAAGATTCGGTTAGTTATTGTGAAGTAAGAAGTGCTCGTAAATCAAAAGATTGCAAGTTTTTGATAGGTGGCGCTGAACGCGAAAATCTCAGTATACAATGAAAGCTCCCTTATAGGCGGACAGTGACGGTGTCGAGATTTTTAATTTTTTAAAAAACATAAAAAAAACTTAAAAAAAATAAAAAAAAAACGAAAATTCAAAAAGTATTAACATCTTAACATTGTTATAAACAACATGTCTTTTTAATTATTTCTATAACGGGTGTTTTTTTAGAGGTATAGAACTTTAAGTTGGCAACTTGGAGGACAACATTTGCCGCATTATTGCCGATATACGGAGACAAATGTTGGAAAAAGTCATCGAAAATTGAACCTCCAGCGACTATTTCCAAGCCAGCCGTGGCAGTCATATGCCAGAAATCATATTTAAATTATAATGCCAGAAGATTATCCTTCGAATAAAGTAAATTTCAAGTGAATTTAAAAAAAATCGTCTTTGTTTTATTCAATTTCAAAGTTCTATACCTCTAAAAAAACACTCTTGATATGTTGAGAAAATCAGTGAGAAGAGACTGTTTTTTTTTTGTTTGCGCAAAACTTAAAACTTCGTCAAGATGGGCTTGCAAGCTTATAAGAAGCTGGAGTGATTTCCCATCACTTCCCTTTAGTCTGAGCAAGGGAATTTTTTAAGAGTGGCTTAAGGGAATGTAAAATGTATAGAATATGAAATATGAAAGCTTGGTCTGGTAATGTGAGATTTCACTGTTCATATAAAAATTGTTTGTTTAGCAAAATCTTTCAATAATTTAAAATTTTAAATATTCAGGCCTATTCTGCTATTCACGTGAATCCTACATTCGATTTACCCATTTTATTCCCTTACACCCTACCTTTCCATTCTGCTATTCATCGGGTGAACTACATTACCCCACTCAAACCAACCACATAAACAGCTCTTCATGAGAAAATCTTGGGAAATTTAATTTAATTTTATTTTACTTTATTTTATTTTATATAATTTTATTTTATTTTATTTTATATGCAAATGAAATTTCATATATATGTTCTTTTAAAAACAAAATAATAATAATCTCAGCAATATTAGCCCACATGACCAGTGAGCTACATTTCTCAGTTTTGCTGTCAAAATACAGAGGAAATTAAATTTTGAATCTTTTAATTAGTTATTTATAGGGTGAAATGCGGTTAAAGCAAAGAAATGGTATAAGTATCTGATTATTTTAAGGTTGTATATTTTTCAAAAGCAAGGTATTTATAGGGTAATTTGGGGTAGACACGACAAACTATATATTTTAATATTTCGTTACAAGGATGGAAAAGCGATTGTTTGCATTATTTTTGAATGTTTCAACTTAGAGGAAGAAATTCAATTCCGTTGGGTTATTTGAAGCAAATTATGTTTGTGATTAAGAACTTCAAGCTTCTGCTTTTGTCATAATTGAGAAATTTTAGAACTGTCAAAACCTCAAGCAGTTACGTTCACTTTTAATTTGAAATCACTATGAAAATAAATTGTTGTCCTATTAATCTCACCAATTTGCTGAAATGAAACTTAACAATTTATGTTCAACATAAGACATTATGTGACAAAAAGCGTTTATTTTGAAAATAAATATATATTTAAGTTTCGCTCGTTAAGCTCTTAGAGCCGTTTGCTGATATGAAACTTAAATATTAATGTTCAACTTACAACGCTTATGTTCTATTTTTTCCTCACTGTAAACTGTCACATACGTTCCTACGTTAAACTTAAATATTTAAGTTTCGTTTTTTTTCGAGCCTTAAGGCTCTCCCAAACCAACGCGAATATTTCAGAACGACGACGAAACTTTCGCCTGTCTTAATTTATTTACATGGAGATTAATGGGAGCACCCACACTAGCGCGATGAGAATCCTCGAACATTATTCAGTCGTCACATATTCGCGCGAATATTTCGCGTAATTTTGGGACAGACTTTATTATTATAATTTTGAAAAATTCTCTCCTTTTGAATATGTATCCTCTTCCTCAGTTAGTTTCGCAATGGTGTTATGGGGTGCCAGGGAAGCGGTCTGGTACCAGCTATATTAAAATATAAATATGTTCCAATTTGGCATGTCTAACATATAATACTGTTATTTGTTAATTTTTTATGGATTTAAGATATTTTTAGCCGTGCGAAGTTGGGAAGTTGCAGCTAGTAATGACATAAAATTGAATGTAAGCTCGTGTTTGACCTATAGATTCGAAAACTACTGAACCGATTTCATTTAATTTTTTTTTAATTTATTTCTATTTGAAGCGGAAAGGTTTTCAAGCTTGTCTGAGTAATATCCCCTTTACTGCCACATCAACTTTTCTTATAATAAAGTTTTCTCCTTATTATGATGTGTATGATTCTTCCCTAATTCTATAGTCTGCCAAAGCTCTTCAAATCCAGAAAACTCACCATAACTTCAAAACTGCTGCTGTACAGGACCATGGTCTTTCCTGTACTCACATATGGATCCGAGACTTGGGTGCTTAGCAAAAGGCACTCCGAGAGAAGTCTTAAGTATAATTGTTGGCCCCATATGTGAGGAAGGACAATTCCGGAGACGGTACAATCATGAATTGTACGCAATCTACCTTGAAGCAGATATCGTGACAAAAATTAAGCTCGGTAGACTCCGGTGGACAGGGCACCTAGCTCGCATGAGCGAGGATGAACCTGCTCGGAAAGTTCTTTCTAGACTACAGCGTGGTAGACCATCCTTGCGCTGGAGAGATAGCGTAGACCAGGACGCCCGGAGCCTTGGGGTGTGCGCAACTGGATGGCGGCGGCTCGAGACCGGGATGGGTGGAAAGACTTGTTGAAGGAGGCCAGGACCGGACCCCGGTTGTCGAGCCGATGATGATGATGATGATGATAATTCTTCCTGCTCACTACCAAATTCTTTTTTTTTTTTTATGTAATCGAATCCTTAAGGCTTTAAAGTACTCTGTGAACATTTGTTTTCGAAGCAAAATTTGATTTAAAGTTCCTATAGCAAAAACAAAGACCCAATTTGGGTCGATTGAATTTCAAATTCGTTATTGGATTTTACAAGCAATCAACTTATATATCACTGAGATGAATGCCATTCGTTGTAAATTGCTTTTTTACTGAAAGCTTCGACGGGGCTTTCAAAGAAATTGAGTACGATTGTCGATTTTCATCGTCATCTGGCTCACTAAAATAATGAACAGTTATGATCCTCGAATATGGTGCTTTATACCTTGAACAAAGCGAAGTAGAGCCCCTAGATTTGCCTCCACTTCAAAAAAAAAAAAAAATAAAAACCTTCTCCCTCTGATGTTACTCGATTGCCCACAGTAGTCCATAAATGCATTTAATAAAAACGAACAAAAAAAAACAAACTATACAAAGGAGATAATCCAATCGATATGCAGTTAGAAATTTCCCTTTCCGCTTCCGTTGATTCTTCACGCTGGCTGCTGTTCTCATTCGCCAGGAAATGGTTTTGTCCATCTGCTATAAGTTGCTTATTGTTCCATATTTCCTGAAGTGCCTTTCTGACTCGAATTCTCAACCAAACTCCCAGACTATAATATTCTCTGCAAATCGTTTGCGATATTGCACCAGACATTCAATTTTGTAAAATGTATTCATGCTGATTTGCGATGCAGAAATTTGTCTATACACTGTACCTGTACCTATACACATATACATATACATAGGTACTCGAAGGTACCTATACTTCGATGGGTTTTGTTTCCGCATTATTTTTTGCTTTTGTTAATGGTAATGGATATTGTTTTACTCAGGCAGGAAGTTTGCAGTTTCATTTTACTGTGATTTTCTCTTTTTTTGATACATATTTCTATTTATTTTTTTTTGTAAGATTAATCCTTGCAGCCCGTTTCTCAAATTTTTAATGAAAAATAATGCTCTCCTTAATGAAGGTTTGAAGGCGTACACTTCAAGGATAAGGCATTTTATCACAGCTCCCTTTTTCTCATTTTGCTTTCACTCCGTTTTCAATCCTTTAAATGAATCACTGAACTTAATTCTGAGGCACAGCTAAAAAAAAAAAGCGAACTAAAATCCTTAAAGCTCAAAGACGTCGTGAGCGAACCAAAGAACAATATACGACCACGAATTCTAGGTAAATGTCTTTCATTAAATCAGGAAAAATTGGCCCTGTGCAAAAAAAAAAAAAAAAAAAAACAAAACGTTTGCCCTTTTGTCTGCAAAGTCTTTGTGTTTTCCCAAGTAGCAATTACATGCAACCTTACCTCTCTATCGCCGCCAGAATCCTTTGCTGAGTTGGCGTAAATTCCGAGAAAATGAAGTTGAAGGAAATTTTTCAAAAAAAAAAAAGAACAGAAAGAGAAGTCCTTGCAAATTAGGTAAACTGCACAGCATCCTGGTTATTATAGTTAACTGCATTGCAGGCCAAGTAACTGGAAACATCAAAAGGACAAACAAAAAATGTTAAATTGAAACACGATAATAAATTTTATCAATGGGCAAAGAAAAAAACAAACATTTTCAAACATATATGTACATCGTTAAGAGTCTCTCACTTTTTATATCACATTATTTTTTTCGATTCGTTTTTAAGGAGGCAGGCTGAGGACTGAGGACATTTTTTTTTATTTTTATCTATGAGATGTGTGTGTGTGTGCGTTTATCGATATTCGTCTATGCGTATTTTTATGAGGTTATGCTAATTTTTTCATGCTGACTAACTTCCTTTGGGATATTGAATTCATGAGTCCTGCGATTCATATTATATTTATATTTTTTTTTTTAGATAAACACGAACAGATGAGTTCTCAATTCCTGAGGGGATAAATTATATAAAAAAGTTTTTTTTTTTTGCTGTTGTTGTTGTGTTACTTTCATGTCATGGGTATATAGTGGGATAAACACGATAGAGCTTATGATATTATCGATTGCCTTAGGGGGCTGATTTATTTATTTTTACATACAATTATATTGGAAAATGGATGAGGGTAAATACATGGATGAGCGGGTATGCTAGTGAGATTTTGTGAATCAATGAATGGCACTTAAAGAGCTTTGGGGCAAAGTTATAGCCGGCAATTTTAAAATTGATAACAATTTATAATCGTGAAAACTGAAAACGGAGGTCTGATAATGGGACCAATATATTTTATATATCTAAACATATATGAGGCTTTACCAGTAACTAATCGCTAAGTCCGCGTTTAGATAAACGCCACGCTAAACTTCGAAGACGAGTAAATTTTTGTGTTGAGGTCACTATTAATTTGATTATTGGTATATGGTTCAATATTAAGAATCCACTTTAAAATTAAAGTTGTCTCTAAGTTCGGATATTGTCGGAAGTTCTATGTTTAGCACGGTACCTAACCAAAATTTCTTAAATAGTATTTTTCATATTCTGTTTAATAAATACAAGACTCTGAAATCTATGGTCTCTTAAGTGGGTTGGGTACGAAATCCCGCATAGCTAAATCCCGTATCACTAAATCCCGCATCACAAAATCCCACAGGATCTACTACAATGCGGTAGCGTATACAATTGAGGCCATGAGAAGCAGAGTGGCCTAACTGATTCTCGCACTTGTTTTTAAAATGACGAAAACTTATGTTTATCGCACCGAAAATCTGCTTATTTTGAAACAATAATATTTATAGATTGATGAAGCATATAACTGCTTCAAAAAAAGTTTGTTTTCGTAACTGTAAATATTAGTTTTCGCCAGTTCAAAATGAAGTGCAAAAAACAGTTAGGCCACTATGGTTCTCACTGCCTCAATTTTGCTTACCCGTAGGAATTGGTGCCTCGATTGTATGAGGATCACGAAGAACGAAATTTCCTACTATTTTTTCTGGACCGACGACTATGGTCTGGTGTCTGGATCTGGTCGGTGGATGGCAGTGGGTCTGACGGGGAGGTTCTTGAGTCGGGTCTGGAACTGGGAAATAGGTTCTGGCCTTGGGTCTGGAGCTGGAACGAAGGTTCTGGATCTGGGAAAAAAGTTCTGGAGGTGACTCTGGAACCTGGGCAAAGGATAATTTTTTTTTCTTAAACAAGGTTCTGGTGGTGGATCTGGAACCAGGACAAAAGTTCTGGAGATAGGTCTGGAACTTGGACAAAAAACCAATTATTTTATTGAAACAAGGTTCTGGAGATGGATCTGGAACCAGGACAAAGGTTCTCTAGGTAGATCTGCAACCTGGACAAAAGTTCTGGAGGCGGGTCGGAAACTTGGACAAAGGAAAATTTTGTTTTTGGAAACAATATTTTTACAATTTAAAAAAAAAAATTCTGGAGGTGGGTCTAGAAATTGGATAAAGGACAAATACATTTTTTTTGTGGAAACAACTTTTTTTTTATTAACTTACATATTTAAAAAAAATCTGTTTTGCTTTTTTAACTACCTTATTCCCGCTCACGCAACTCCGTTGCTCCGCTTAGGGTATACATTCAGTCGCCAGGCAGGCGCCAATGTCAACAGTTTTCTTGGACAAAAGTGTGTTCTTGGACCAAAGTACCTTGCCTGGCCCGTTTCGCAGGTTGCAAGGTTATAACTCCTTCTTTGGGGGGCTTTGTATCGCTCACGGAACTCCGTTGCTCCACTAAGGGTATGTTCAGTCGCCAGGCAGGCGC
Source organism: Leucozona laternaria (assembly GCA_932273885.2). Classification (NCBI taxonomy): domain Eukaryota; kingdom Metazoa; phylum Arthropoda; class Insecta; order Diptera; family Syrphidae; genus Leucozona; species Leucozona laternaria. Next base: position 127,343,661 of record OW026367.1, on the reverse strand, counting down.
CTATGTCAACAATTTTCTTGGGCAACAGTACCTCGGGTGGCCCGCTGCGTGGGTTCTAAGGATTTTAACTCCCTTTTTTTGATGGGTAATCCCGCTCACGCAACTCCATTGCTCCGCTTAGTATATGTTCAGTCGCCTGGCAGGCACCAATGTCAAGAGCTTTCAACTAAAATTAAACTTTTTCAATGTTTTTTTTTTTTTAAAAGAAACAAATCTCTTTGTTTTTGTTAAAAAAAAAGTTTAGGAAAAGAGAAGTTTTTTTTTCCAAAAAAAAAAGAGTTGAGAAAAGTTAATTTTTTTTTAAATATTTTTTCCAGAAAAAAAAAATCCATCTCTGTCCAGGTCCACGTTTTTCCAGGTCCAGAAGTACAGAAAAATGTTATATTCGAATTCACCAACATTCTTCCAATTGCATTATTTTATTCAAAATCACCATCGAAATTCTTCCAATCTTATTTTTTTTTTAAAAGTATTGAAAATCCCGCAGCGTACTTTCTTGCTAGATTTTGTTGTATTTGCAATCTGCGAGATTTCGTGCTGCGGGATAGTGTGCAGCGGGATTTCATAACGATCCCCTCTTAAGTGCACCCTGCATGGATTACAAGTGGTTAGTGAGAAGGAATAGAAGGATATGGAGAGGATATTTGTTGGCAAAGTCGATTATGGAATCGCAGTTAAAACTTGAAGAGAATCCTGCCTTGAACCATCATTTCTTAAAAACTTTTCACATGGGAGCGACCAGTGGTAATGAACGAATGGTAAAAATTGTAACGAGTTCGAGAAAGCTATTTTATATAATATATGACAATTTCATTAGATACAAAAGAATCTTTACCAAAAGCTTTACACGGTGTAAATTCGAAGCTCTTATTTTATTCAAAATAAGTACTGCACTCCCTTCGCCTTCAATTTTAAGAATTTGCAACTTTTCTAGAAAACTTTAATATCTTTTCCTTAGCATTTAACAATAAAAGCAAAACGAATTATGTTCACTGTGGCGTGTACGCAATTTTTTTTGTTGTCAATTCCTCACTCACATTTGAGTAAAAATCATATTCAAAGTGCAACGCCTGCAAGTATGTGTGATGTATTCCATTCCCAATAATTTCAAATTCATGATAAATTCTCAATTCTTCGTCTAAATTTGATTATGTGACATTTCATGATGTAACAAACCTACCTACTACCTCTATACCATCAGATCGAAGGATACGATTGCAGCATACAAAAACGTATGCAGATACCAAATGATTGCTAATACCACCAGAAGGTGGATGGAAAGAAAGGAAACTGCTTTGAATTTGCTTTTTGTTCTTCAATATACGAGTAGGTTTACTGATTCAATATTTCTGATGGCAGGAGTTTATACCTACTGTATGTGATGGCTGCATTCATATCAAAAGGACTCATTTTGTTGAATGAATTTCAGAAATCTGAGAATTTGATTTGGAGATAGATTTGTCTTCGTTCTTTGAAATATTAAAATGTATATTTACATACATAATGTATGTGTGTAAGAATAGGGTAGAACGTAGAAATTCAATCAGATAAGGATGGATTTTACAGTGGGAAATTTCATTATGAACCACCACCGAAAGTAGAAATATTTCAATTATCTCTGAGTCTTTAGTACTTCATTATAGCACTCATTAATTTGAATTTAAATGTGGGGTTGCCACCGCCCAGCTCTTGAAGAGCCTAGTGACTTACATATCTCAACCATTCCTGTGTGCTGTTTGCAGGAATATGGATGGGACCTACAATTTTCTCCCGAATCCAAACGAGAGGCACTTATTCATGTCAAGGGATACCCTCTTGGATGATTTGTCTCTTCCTCGTAAGACTCAGAGTAGCCGGCTTTTGTTTTATTTAGATGTACGAGGCTGAAAATTGAATCCAGACCTCAGAAATGACAGTCTTACGCACTAGCCATTACGCCACAGGCTACTGCATTTAATTCCCATAAATTCTTTAAAAAATCAAGCAGATTTATATTCAAACTTCAAAGAAGACATACATATTTCAATTTTATTACACTACCCTACTATACTTTCTACGATGTCGTTTTCATTTGAAGTGTTAAAAAATAGCCCAATATCAAATTCACTGTGTCACAAAATTGGAAAATTAAATTGACTTTGTCATAAGGCAATTCGTCTTCCATGATTATCCTCATTTGCTGAAAGCTGAAGCTCGCAAACTGAAAATATGGGTGTGATGTCCTGTTTCATTGCCATGTAATTTAAAATAAGTTCTCGATTTAAGGAAATATCACACTCTTGACAAATTGGTTTATATGTATCTCTAACGCAATCGGATAAGAGTATTTCGAAAATCTCCTTTAAGATGAACGCCAAGCGATAAATAAAACATTACCAAAGGCATGAAAAAAATGTAAAAAAAAAAAAAAAACAAAAATAAAAACAAAAATGTCACAGGAGAGAAATGAACCTGTCACATTTTTTTTCTTGCTTGAGATTCCTTTATACATTCATACATATATACATATACATAGCTTAAAAAAGGGACATATGTACTTTATGTGTCTTTTCTGATTAATGTAATTTTATTTGTGTGTTTTTTTTTCACAGATGAATAATTTACATTGGAAAATATCGTTAAGGTCCTTGTGGACCCAAATTTGACTCATTCAAGCGTGATATTAATATTAAAGTAAGATATAACGTTCTTTATGGCTTAGATACACCTTTTTTTGATATTAAAGCAATTCAGAGATTTGAGACAAATGTCAAGGAGTTCTTTTTTTTACAAATTTTCCGGAGCTATCATTAATCATGCCACAAAAGGCCAAAGTTCAAAATCAACACTTTTTACTGGTGATATACATATAAATAGGTACAATGTACAAACGACTATGGGTATACGGCAGTCGATTCGTAAAAATTGAGGTTAGGATCAAAATTGACATTACATTACCATACGATAGGGAAGATGAAAAAGGTGAGTCTCAAAATTCTGTCCTTGTTACATAGCGTTTTTTGGACATTCTGCCGACTCGATTTTAACATTTTTTATTTAGAAGTAAAAATAACGGTACTTTCATACAAATTCTTTTGGCCAAAATGCAAATCATATTTCTCTCAAAATCGGTTCCACAGACAAAATAAATGGTTATTAATGGCAGCTCCCATAGAATCAATTTTTTGATTTTCGTTTTTCTTGAAAACTGTTCAACTATACTGATTTTGATAAATTTTTAAATGAAAAATTATTGATGCATTTTAAATAATATTGTGTACCAAAATTTAAAAAAGAAATTATTTCTTTTATTATTTCCGCTTAAACGATTTTTAAAATAAAGGGTGATTTTTAAGCTGGTTTGGTTTTGGCAACACTGGTTTTGACAGCTGACGTGTGTTTAGTACCTTGTGTCACTGTCAAACAGCTTCAGTTTGGTTTGCAATTTAACCATGGATCGTCTTACAAATGAACAACGCTTGCAAATTATTGAATTTTACTATAAAAATTCGTGCTCGGTTCGAAATGTTCATCGCGCTCTGCTTGTGTTCAGCGATGAGGCTCATTTTTGGTTGAATGGGTACGTAAATAAGCAAAATTGCCGCATTTGGAGTGAAGATCAGCCAGAAGCATTGCAACATCAGCTACCAATGCATCCCGAGAAAGCCACTGTTTGGTGCGGTTTATAGGCCGGCGGCATTATTGGGCCTATTTCTTCAAAGATGATGCGAATCGCAGCGTGACTGTCAATGGTGAACGCTACCGAGCGATGATAACAAACTTTTTTTTGCCCGAAATGGAAGTTCTTGACTTGCATGATATGTGGTTTCAACAAGACGGTGCCACATGCCACACAGCACGCGAAACAATGGCGCGATTGCGAGGCGAGTTTGGTGAACAGTTAATTTCACGTTTCGGGCCGGTCAATTGGCCGCCTAGATCATGCGATTTGACACCATTAGATTATTTTTTGTGGGGGTATGTCAAGGCTAATGTCTATAAGGACAAGCCCGCTTCGATTGATGCACTGGAAGCCAACATCCATGCATTCATTCGTGAGATACCGGCCGATATGTGTGAAAGAGTATGCCAAAATTGGACTCAGCGGATGGGCTACCTGAGACGCAGCCGCGGTCAACATTTGCATGAAATTATCTTTAAACATTAAATTGCAAGGTTCAAACTATCGATTCAAATAAATATTTTATTCATTTTGTCGAATTTTTTATGTTTTTTTTTTAAAAAAAGTTCTAAACCTCTTAAAAAATCACCCATTACATTTAAATAGGTACAATGTACAAACGACTATGTGTATACGGCAGTCGATTCGTAAAAATTGAGGTTAGGATCAAAGTTGACATTACATTACCATACGATAGGGAAGATGAAAAAGGTGAGTCTCAAAATTCTGTCCTTGCTACATAGCGTTTTTTGGACATTCTGCCGACTCGATTTTTACATTTTTTATTTAGGACTAAAAATAACGATACTTCTCATACAAATTCTTTTGGCCAAAATGCAAATCATATTTCTCTCAAAATGGGTTCCACAGACTAAAGAAATGGTCATTAATGGCAGCTATTATAGAATCAATTTTTTGATTTTCGTTTTTCTTGAAAACTGTTCAACTATACTGATTTTGATTAATTTTTTAATGAAAAATTATTGATGCATTTTAAATAATATTGTGTACCAAAATTTAAAAAAGAAATTATTTCAAGAACATGTGTATGTATGTATATTGTATAAAAATTATTTTTTTTAAAAAAAACCGCTTAAACGATTTTTAAAATATTTGGTTTGGTTTCAAGCTTTGCTTTCGCCTTTCCGAATGCAATCTTCACCTCAAATTCAGTTAGGTATTCATATAAAATTCAGTTTCACTCAAAGTTGGACCTATGCTTTAAAGATACTTGCAACTCGTTACATTCACTCCAACTAGTGTGCATAAATAAATACCTTATAAAGCGTGATTTTTTTAGATTTATAGAACTTTGAAATGCAATAGAACAAAGATGATTTTTATAAATTGATATGAAATTTAATTTTTTCGTAAGATAATCTTCTGGCATTATATTTATAATTTAAATATAATTTCTGGCATATGACCACCACGGCTGGCTCGGACTTAGTCTAATCTGAAGGTCCATTTTTCGATGACTTTTCCCAACATTTGTGGCCATATATCGCCAATAAAGTGGCGAATGTTGTCGTTCAAGTGGTCAGTCCTTTCGGGATTATTGTCGTAGACAAGCGACTTCACATATCCCCATAGAAAATAGTCAAGCGGCGTTTAATCGCACGATCATAGAGGCCAATTCACGACGCGTCCGTAACGTGAAACTATGTGGTTACCAAACGTTTTCCTCAATAAATCAAGTGTGGCACGAGCTGTGTGACATGTTTGCGATGAACGGAAAAGTCAGTAATCATGGCTCTATAGCGGTCAGCATTAACTGTAACGTTCTGGCCAGCATCGTTTTTAAAAAAGTACGGACCAATTATTCCACCAAACCATAAAACACACCAAACAGTCAATTTTTGTGGATATAACGGTGTCCTAACATACATTCGAGGATTACCATCACTCCAAATACGACAGTTTTGTTTATTGATGTATCCATTCAACCAAAAGTGAGCGTCATCGCTAAAAAAAATTCGCTTATGAAAATTGGGATCAACGGCAATCTTGTTCTGGGCCCATTTGGGCACAATTTGGAAACGTCGTTCAGGCGTCAGTCAATTCATGTTGAAATGCCAAACCAAACTAAAAATAAATCACTTGACAGCTGACAAAAATGGCCGCCAGTTAAAATAGTGTTGCCAACTCTAAAAAAAAACACCCCTTAAATACCAAGATTCGACAGTTAATTTTTAAAGAGCCTGATTTTTACGTTTTTCCCAATTGGTGTCATTTATATTCTGTCGATACTAAACTTTCCGTTGATTTCTGGGGATCTCACTTGCTTTGTAGGTGTTAGCTGATATTGAAGTGACCAACCTAGGTAGAAAATGACACCAAGCTTCTAGCTAGCATTGTGGCAGGTCTGGTGCTAAAATATTATGTCATCTTTGATGATATATTTGGTGTTGTTGAAGTGGTAAAGTCCTAAAAAAGAACACCCTGCACTTTAACAAAATTAAATATTAAAACCGAATTATTTTAGTATAAATTCAGCATTTTTTCAACTCATCCTTAAAGTCAAACAATTGCCCCCCAAAAAAAAAATGCATTCATACATAAAACATTACATTTTCCACTCAATCTAATCCTATCTCATGCTTGCAATACAACATTCCCAATCCCAAGTACACAAAATATCAAAGTGAATAAAAATGCAATCCTTCTCTATATTGCCGTTCTAGCAGCTGTCGTGTGACAGAGACAGAGTGGGAGACTGGAAAAAAAAGTGAAGATGATGAAAAATGGTTTGTGTTTTACTTCCACTATCTTTGAACCATTTGTTTTTATTTTTTTTTTTTTTCTAGCAAAGGACTCTTCCTGTACTTCACTTAAACAATGCGACGAATTTAAAAGCTTTTTTTTATAACTAAATAAATAAAAAAAACCTCTAAAGAACTTATTTTTCATCTATTTTTGACTCGAGTATCTCTGTGCGAGATTGCGGTTTTGAAAATGTGCGGCGCTCTGATTGAAAACACACTTATGCGAAGTATCTTTTGTTGACGCCTGCTGATATTTTGTATCTCCAAAAAGGATGTTTCAGGTTGTTGCCTTAGGCAGATTTTAAAAACCTTTTAACATTGGTTTATGTGCAATTTCAAATCCATTATTCAGGGCTGAACTTAAGTAAAAATGAAAAGTTTCCTTAATATTATTATTTTTATCTTTACACAAAATTATATAATATAGATAATTTATTTGCAGAAATCTGTGGGTTATTAGTGGTGTCCCAAACAAAAATGCTGCCTGATTAAAATTCAAGTCTAGTGAAGTCTTCACCGCATATTTATGGCCATAATAACCAGCCTTAATCCTTGTACTGTACTATAATAATCAACCACAATAACGAAGAATAAAAGAAAGATGATGATTTGAGCTAGCACATAACCAACACGTACCTACACATAAATTAAATAATCTGCACCAATTAAATGAGTATAATGTTTGAGCTTCTTCTCACTCGACGTGCTAAGGGATTTATCCTCGAGAGGAAATTAGAATGAGCATTTGATATCAGTTATACAACCAACATACAGACACAGATGATATACAGTAATGTGTGGAAAGTTGGTTTCGTTTGCACGAAAATCGGGTTAACATTTTGTAGGAAGGTACTGAGCTGATGCTCTTCTTATTCTATTTTGCTACATTCTGTCTTCAGCTTTAGATATTTAATTCGGCAGCGTTGATTTGGTTTGGTTGGCTGGTTTCCTTAGCGTTTCAGTCTTCTTAGCTTAGGCGAAATACATTTAGCTACATACATACATATTCTTCTAATTTAATTTCTGGATGCTTTTCTGCATTCTTATATGACCCGTTTTATCTTCCGTCTACAGGAAGCAGGATTGAAGCCAAATCTTCTCTCATTGTGTTTATTTTCTTAGAAATAATAAAGAAGTATGTGTGTGTGTGTCTGTGGATGCAGCACATACAGTATCAACATTTTGGTCGAGAAAAGCGAGGACATGATGAAGACATGAAGATAACAAAATGCATAGTATCAGGGGGGGGGGGCTGTAGGAGTACGTATGTATATTCCATTCAAGAATCCCAACTGGATGAACACTGAACATGAACACAAAAACGGATTCAAGAAGGCAATTTGGGTATCATCATTGTTGGGATATAGAGATAGCTATCTCAGATTTTGTTTTAGTACCCTCGAATCGAATTCATTTTAATGGTTTGTTATTAAATTTGGAAATCATAAGAGCAGATCTTTCTTAAAATAAAAATTAAAAACAAAAAAAACAGGACGAATTGAAGAGAAAAGGATTTTTTAATAATTTTGTTTTAATTAAATAAGAACATAGTTTCCGGGCTAAAATTTTCATTATCACTTGTTTCTGCTATACCTATACTGAAAGGCAGATATACCTACTGGGAGGCAGATGGCACATTTAATGGAAGGAAGAAATATGGTAGGTAAATTGTTCTATTGATTGGGATGGAGCCATTCACTCTGATATTTTACCTGGGCTTTGTTGTTAGGTCAGATTAGATAGAAGGACTGACAGTTGATCTTGTTACCGTCACACTTAGATCTATGTAGATTTATTGAGATACCCTGAGGAAGTTGTATCCTACTTAATGTAAAAACCTATGTGCTCTGTTAGCAGTCAAGCCATTTAGAGGCGTTGACGAAGTTCAGAAGGCCGAAGTTCTATAGAAATATCCTCTGGGTCGTCAAAGAAATTATTCCCTAGGTGTTTCTTTCATAAGTGACAGAGTGCTGGGCAGTGACAAAGGAAGTGTAAGGTATCCTCATGTGCTTTTTTATCGCTGCACCCTCTGCAAAGATCGTCAGTACTAAGCTTAATTTTCTTTTGGTGGTATCCCAGTAGGTTGTGTCCGGTGATTATGCTGACAAGGGAACAAAAGATATTTTTTGTTCATTTGCATAATTTTGTCTGTCCTCTGCTTACTGAAATTTGGTCATAATTTTCTAGTTGTGGTGCATGTTTCAAGCAGGATCTATCTCGTTATTCTCTTTATATTCTATCTATATGAAATAGATAACGTTCAGTCACTATAGTATTCCCGTGCATTTATAAAATTTCTCTATGGTTGACCAAGCATATTGTACCACTGCCAAATTTTGTTCATTCATTAAGAGGGATTACATCGGAGATTTTTCGCAATGGCGAAATTCAACCTTTCAACATCTTGGTTTCTGTTAGTCCTACAAAAAGTTTATAAGAGAAAAAGTGTTTAAAATTAAATTTCTTGAATTTTTGATTTAGTGTTTTTGAAAATTTTGCATTTTTTGATGTAGACAACACTTCTTAGGCTATAAATTCTCATCAATTCAATTCCTGTCTTTTTTATTTATTGAATTACAGAAAAAAATTTAGGTATTTTAGAATTTTAGAGACAAATTTTGTCTACATATATTTTTTTAATTTTGATATTAAGGACCTGTTTCACAATGTCTGAGTAAAGTTGTGATTAGTAATTCGACTCATAAATAATAGCACAGGGTCCTTTAACCCATTGAGGTTGGTTAAAATACAATTTTGAACTTTTCTCCTGTGATTTTATGACACTGTGCCAATATTTTTGTTTTGGTGCTTCGATGCAAAGTGTAGCAAGTCCTGAAACTTCTGGCAAAAAGTTGCATTAACCAAACTCAATGGTGGAAGTTCTGCTTCAAAATTTTGCTTCACAAATGTATTTCAGATGAATTAATTCTTTTTCCAACTCTTGAGATACATGCGATTTATACTTTTGGAAAAAGCTTGTAGCAGAATTTCGAATCTCAGTTTCGTCCATTTTTGAAAACTGCCATAAAAATGAAAAGGTCACAAGCTAATTTTTCCCGAAACGAGAAATTCCAGTTATAATCGAATCAACTACGACGTAAAAAGTGTTTCTTTTGAAATTTGCTTCTTCGTCTGTTTCGCGGGTGGCAATGGTGCAGTGGATGTAGTGCTTGACTGTTAACTTAGGGGTATGTGGGTTCGAGCCCCACCTCAACAGTATTCTTTTCTATAAGTCCGTGGGATTCTATGAGATAATCAATACCTTATTTCTCAGTCCACTGTGCCAGCGAAAATTCATTCCTATCCTTCTATGCCTTCTAAATAATTAGTGCCGTGCAATTAGGGTTGCATTTAAAAGACCTTAGGTCTTACAGGCATATAGTTATAGTTATCATTATTTGTTCTACTCCTTGATTTTTTCCGAAATGTCTCTTCATTTGTCTTTTTCGGGTTGATGAGAACGATTTTGAAATATATCCCAATCTAGCAGCAACTTTGCTTTGCAATTTTCAGTCCCCCTATAAAAAAGCAAAACATGCAGTGCACCAAATCGAAACCAAATACAAAAATTTTGTGCCAGCATTAGCGATACATGTAAGAAACAGAAATCCAATAGATATGAACAAAAATCTGAATTTTCTAAAAAATAAAAAATATTTGTGTTTTTCGAATTTCTGGGCCCTTGATTTTGGCTTATAAGATACTTTAAATTAGAAAATTGTTTGTGCTCGCAAAAAAAGGGAAGTGATTTTCTATCATTTTTTATATTAGAAAATCTCGGGCCTAGTCTGAGCACCTTCTCAAAACACAACTTTTAAGAGCAGGTGCTCTATTTGGTATGAATAAAACACTTGAGAAGGTACTCAAGGATTGAGCATCTACGTGTTTTATGAGCACCTTCTCAAAATAAGCACCTGCTCCATTATAAGGTATGAATTAAGCAAAGAACATACTCCATCGAGAGGAGCACTTGCTTCTATTTGTGAGTTAGCTCATTTGATTGATCAACGAAGTAAATAGCTCTTTAAAATTTGTTTTCTGTAAATGGCGGAGTTCATGCCAATTTTAAATTTCAAATTTTATAAAAGAAAAAGAGAATGAATGTCGAGATCTGGGCAAATCATTTTCTTGGGAATAGTTCAGAAACAGGGGGTGGTGCTACATAGTTGATCCAGGTTTTCAAACTGGATTCCGAGAAGACATTGGAGTACACCAGTCCACAATCTCTAATCCTCTATTTCCTCTAATTCTAATTCGCTACAACTACTGAAGAACTGCAGAATGCAAAACGCGAATGGCAAGTAAAATACAACTTTCCTTCAGCAATTTGATTGTACTCATGTTCCTATCATCAAACCAGTTGTCCATGGGGACGAGTACGTTAACAGAAAAGGACTCCACAGCATTAATGTTCAGGTAACATGCAATTCCAGAGATTAACTTACGAGAATTGACCTTTCATGGCCAGGATCAGTGCATGATTCACGGATTTTGAAAAAAATTCTCGCGTATTTAAAATCACGCAATGGAATGAAGCTTGTGCCATTTTACTTGGTGATTCAGGATACGTACTTACTCCCTGACTTTTAACTACCTATGTACAAGTACATATCAAAATCCAGATACTCCTGAGAAAAATATAAGTGCCTAACTCACGAACGAGTTATAATTGAACGATGTTTCGCGCAAGTTAAGCAACGTTTTCCCATCCTTCACAATAAAATGCGAGTCAAAACAGAAAAAGTTCGACGCTTCTGATTCTTAAAGAAAAACTGATTTTCAATCAAAAACAATACCGAATGATATAAAAGCCTACGTAGGCTTTATTTTTTATACATCATAGAAATTATCTTAAAAAAAAAAAACAATCGAATTTGACTCGGGGTATGAGAGCACCTGCTCCGTGTGAACAAGGAGGTTCTCACTGGTTAGAGTATAATTTTATTCATATACGAAACGGTAGCAGGTACTTCTTTTTTGAGCACCTTCTGTGATTCTTCTGGAGAACCTGCTCTGAGTAAGTGCTCCGTTTTATTCATATCACCCAATATGTCGCTTCTAGTCAAGTTTGTTTGTGGGATTTTGAAACATTCTAAGTAATAAGTGATGTATCGTATTAACTATGTGCGGTAATCTAATATACGTATAAAAATGAATTGTGGTGGGTTCGGATGCTTAAAACTTGAGAACGACTGCACCAAATTGGGTACTTCCTCCTACGGGTTTGTTCGTAATTGTACCGCGAAGGTTTAGAAAAAAAAAGTGTCAACAGGTGGCGCTGTAGGTGAAAATTTCGTTTTTCATTTCAATTAAATTACAACAAATGGCGCTGTAGGTGGTTAGGAAATGGCTTTTGGGATATTCTTCTTCAACTTTTTTTATTTGTAGGGTGAAATGGGGTAAAAATAAAATATTTGTCCGATTTAAGAAATTCTTTTTTGTGTTTGAAAGATTTTTCTTAGGAAATGGCTTAAGGGATATTTTTTTTTAATTTTTTTTATTTATAGGGTGAAATGGGGTAAAAATATAAAAATTGACTGATTAAAGAAATTATTTATGTGTTTGAAAGGTTGTTTGTAAGGGATGGTTATAGGCATATTTTTTGAAAATATTTCTATTTGTAGGGTGAAATGAGGTAAAAATAACAACAAAATCCGATTCAAGATTTCTTTTTGTGATTGAATGGGATATGTTTTTTTTTTCAAAAATTCCGTATTTATTGGTGGGGTAAAAACAATTTTTTTTTGAAATATTATTTAAAAAAAAATACTATTTATATAGTGAAATGGAATAAAAACAAACAAATGGTTTTCGATTACAAAAGTTCTTTCTGTGCTGGAAAAGTAAGAAAGGTTGGACTTAGATAATCATGTTTTTTACGAATTTCGCCACGTGAAGTGGGTCAAAACCTAACTGGGTTTAAAAGGTGATTTTTAGGAAATGGCTTTAAGGATATTTTTTTTTTTTCAAAATTTTGCTATTTGTAGGGTGAAATGGGGTGGAAATAGAAAAAAAATTGTCCGATTTAAGAAATTATTTTTTGTGTTTGAAAGATTTTTCTTATGAAATGGCTTAAGGTATATTTTTTTTAATTTTTTTTATTTATAGGGTGAAATGGGGTAAAAATATAAAAACTGTCCGATTTAGTAAATTCTTTTTGTGTTTGAAAGGTTGTTCTAAGTGGATGGCTTAATTTATATTTTTTTTCAAAAAATTTACAAAAATAGGATATCCGATTTCATAAATTGCGTTTTTTTTTTTTGAAGGATTATTTAAGAAATTGCTATTTATAGATTGAAATGGGATACAAACAAACAGATGGTTTTCGATTACAAAGGTTCTTTCTGTGTTGCGAAAGTAATAAAGGGTGGACTAAGATAATCATATTTTTTCAAATTTAGCAATTCATAACGTGAAGTTGTTTAATACCCAGAAATTAGTTTTCGAAGAAGCTTAAATATTTTCTTATATTTTATTTAGTAATTTTTATGCGAAGCTTAGGTTTGTCTGCCAGTGCAAAGCCGGGCGGCCCCAGCTAGTATTATATTGTTGTGTTTTATAAATATTTATAGGTACCTTAGAAATGTATGAATACATTAAATTACACTTAAATGTTATTTTCAAAATGACGGCCTACCATTTTAAATCAGCATTAATTGTAACCATATATAATATACTCACTGTTTTATGACTTGTTTGGTCTAGAAATTCAACCATTTGCAAACCACTCACTATACCGTAACTCGTATATAAATTAATTTAGATGATTTATATTGACCAATTTGGACCAATTGGCCAATTAAGTTAATTAACCTCAAATATGTTTCGTAACACTAACCAGTTTTGAAATATTTAATAAATACCTACAAACTACAAATATTACGTTTAAAATCAGATACTGGACATTTTTATCAGCATACCTATCTATGCATGTGTACTAACCCCAACATCATAATATTTATTATAAATTTGTCCATACACCAGTTTTGTTGGGGCTTTAGGTGACTTTATTTATGTACCTACCTGTCTTATGGGTTAAATTAATTAATTAAAACTATTTACAAAACAAAAAAAAAAAAATGATAAAATTAAAAATCATCAACGTAAACCATTTTTTTGTTTATTCGAAAACGAATCGAGCAGTACGCTCCACTATTTTTGTTTACGAAATACCTATACAACCAAAGCAAAAGCACACATTTATCTCTGTCTGTCAGCAAACATTAATTAGCAAAAAGTTAACAAGCAAACTTCACATTTCACATTCCTACATGAAGTCTCTGGCCCTGATGGTGGAATTTTCGAAGTTGATGCAAACTACATGAAACCACATTCATTTATTCCATCCTTTTTGTTATTCAATGCTGCCTCTGCCTCTTCCTATGTGTATGTGCAAAGCCTATGGCATTCTACTGTCAATCGTAGCATCGCGTCGTGTAATGAGGTGCAAACAACCAATAAATTGTAAAATAGCTTTCCACTAGCAGGTAGCAGCTGTGTAATTAAGTTTTTTTTTCGAATAAATGTTAATTTCTTCAGAACAATTTGATTTCTATTTATCCACCGGAACAGAATAATATTACATATATTAAAATATTTGATCCAGGTACACACCACCAATGTATACACAGAAACTACCTGGGTAACACTGTAACAGTTTTCATACTCAACTCAATCAAGGTACTTAAACACAAATAGACATCAGGCAGAAAAAGTGACGTTTCGAATAGCAACAGAAATAAATGGCTTTTTAAATATCCTTTTTGCGTGTGACAGTTTGTTTGTTGACATATACAACAAAAAACAAAAACAACTCAAGCTCATACAAAAACTCATTTTGAATGTGTGGTCAGATATGCCACTATATTTTTCCCAGGATATGCAAGTTTTTGTCTTTCTGTGGTTGGAGGGATCGGGATCGGGATCGGGATGGGTGGGTGGTGAGTGAGTGAGTGGTTAGACGAGTGGAATGTGTATTTACAAATAAACGAGCGAGTAAGTGGGTCAACTTTTCTCTTATTTTTACTTGCGATATTTTTTTTTTTTTTTTTTTACTGAAAACAACAGATTGTGTGATGGAAAAAGTTATTGTATTTTCTTTATTCAATTACTTGATTGGGAAATTAATTGCAAGAGAAGGATATGTTATTTTATGGCGCACATATTGAAGACTTGTGTGCGTGCCTTCAGGATCTTTGAATATTCATTTCTGAATATGAACATGCACATGCAGTCATTATGAAAAATGCAGAAAAAGATATTAAATAACAGTAGATAAGGTATGCATACATAACTTTTTGAGACTCTATAGACCAATTCCGTGGAGAGTTGAGGTAGTTAAGCAAAGTGCTGCCCTAAAAGTTTGACCTTAGAAGCTTCCAACATCCTTGATGGTGGAACAACTTATCTAATGGACTTTCAAGACAATAGACTAAATATTTAAAAGAGAGTCTTTTAGAACAATTTGAATTATGATTCTTACCCCAATATATTTTTTTTTTTTTCGATTTACATAGATAAATCTTAATCTTCTTGAGAAAAACTTTCTTCTCACCTCAGTACGCATTAACGTTTCAATTTCCTCCGTGATATTTGAATTCAAGTTTAGAAACAGACATTCCAAAATAATTTCCCCGCCTCTGAATTCCCTACGGTGTTAAGTCCCCCCCCCCCATGCCCTTCACAAAAAAAAAAAATACAAAGAGTCATAAAACTTTCTCTAAAAGTACTTTGCGTTCTTTAAGGACCAAAACTCCCCAATGAATAGTCAAATTGGAAAAACAAAAATGTTTCTTCAATTATATCTCGTCTTCATACCATGCCTGAGAGTGGTGTGAACTGTACTATATACCATTTACCCACAGGAAATAAATCAGAATAATTTTTTTTTTCGAAGACAAAACTTGAAACTTGAAAACGATTCCATTGAAAAGAGTAGGCATATTTTGTAGCTTAAAAATGGTATTGTTATTGAGCACCCCATAACATCTGTTTGTGACTCTCACCAAAAACAACAACAACAACAACAAAAAAACACTTAAAACTCAAATTAACCTTGAATATCAACTCTTGAGCCTCTAATGCTTTTTAACTTTGACGTGCGTCGTTGCTGTTGCCATCGTTGTTGCTGAGGTTGTCTTGTCGTCTTGCCTTAGAAACACTTATATTGAAGACAGCAAATATTTTTCACTTCAGTTATGTAGGTATTTTATGTTTATTGTAAAAATTTAATGAATCCAGTTAAGAGAAGAAAAGTTTAAATTTTTGTCTGCAATACCTATACAACTACATTATAATGAGAAAATAAAATTGAGTATCTTGCGGAAAGCTTTAAGCCAGAAGATCCCTAGAGGGTTGATATAAAATAATTTACCATTAAAGAAAATGTTAATTAGACGAAAGTTTATAAAGGTACTTGTTGGTGGTAATAGAAGTTTATTGTTTTATTAATGATTGCAAGAGGTTAGTAAAAGACGATAATTTACAGTAAAAAAGGACGATAGCCTAGTGTAAGTTTTCAGAAACATAAATATTGAAGAAAAGGTTCCTAAAAATTCCCAATTGTTATCTTCAAACCTCTTGAATGGCAGATTTGTAAGACAATGCAATCGTTTGTGAATGTATTCCTTAAAAATCATTCATTGAACTCAATTAAAAGATTGCATTCGTTGACTTCAGTTTCACCATTCATTTGACATCGAAAAGATTGCAATCATTTTTTTCCTTATTTATTTTACAGCAATCAATTGAATGCAATCGTTTGGGAATTTCTGCTTTCTTTTCCATTCATTTGCATTAGGCATGATAAGCTTTGATTTTGTGAACCTCTTCACGGGGGGAAGAGGTTCACCGGAAATGATAACGGAAATAGTATATTCAGTTTCTTAAAGTATAGCCTGATTTTGAAAAATTTGCTATTTATAAATTACTTAAAGGAGTCATTCACGTTGATATTGTGCAATGGGGTCGTAAGCATAGTCGCAAGGTTCGTAAGATTTTCAATGGAAAATTGACAGGTTCTATTGTGAATGGGGCTTGACGCTTGAGCAATGGGAGAATCATTGCTAAATCTATATATGAACGACCGTCTCAACGGGGAAGGTCAGCTATACTTTCAAAAAGGTTATTTGTAAATGTCAGTCATGATTGATTTTGTGTTTGACATTAATGAATATTACTATGCGAATTCATACAAAATTGTAGTATATGACTTTCGTGATTTGCGTAAAAAATAAAAAATACTGAAATACTTAAGAATTGATCAGAGAGAATCTCGTAACATGTAAATCTATCACACCTTCTCTTTCTGAACGAGATTCTTAAATTATTCCCAATGGTAAATCTTTCGTCAAACACAACCGGTAGGTAAGTTGCGTTGGGGATGTTTTGTGTTCTTAATTTGATTAATTCTACTCAACCGAGAGTTGCAAAGTTTAAAAACTTTTATAATGTAGTCAAACTTCATTGTGCAAGAAAATTGCTTTTTCAAGTCCATTTTCATAAAACTTGCACAACTTGGTGATTTTGCAGAAAGATTGATTTTTTTTTTGATTTTCTTCGTTTTATTTGTATTCGTTCTTCCAAACTTGTGCAGCAGCACTATCAACCTGTGCACTTTCTTCTTGAGTTAAAAATGTTTAAATTATTTGTGTCATATCTTTATCGAATGTCTTTTAATGTGTTTTGTTTTCGAAGTTCGAAATAAAAATCTTTGATCTGGACTTACAATTTTGATGACTAACATAAATTATAATATTTCATGTTAAATTCAAAAGATGTAATACATTAGCATGCTTGGCAAATATTGTACCATACTTTTGTTTTATTACAAATTAAATTCAAAAGGAGCTCAAGAGGGTGCATATTAACTTTATCATTTTCAAAATTTGCCTCATACATTTCAGCTTAATATAACAACAACCTACGTAGACAGCAAAAAACCTTCCTTACTTTAAACATGATTTGATTAACACCTCTCTGTGAGTTAAATATTTTCCTCCGGGACAAATGCTTAGCATAAAAACAAAAACAAACATTTAATTCCGAACAAGTTATACACAAGTTGTAGCTGTAGGGAGGCTCTGTTCAATACCACCCGCAATCCACAATCAATCCACATCAACTATCATTATACCAACAAAATAAAACATGCGCACATCCTTGATCCTCTCTCAGAGACGTATTCTAAATGGCTGGAAGGAGTCCCTTCCAATAAATTTTCTGTTTTCCAAAAAAAAGCTAAGAAACAGAGAAAAATTCCAACTATATGAACGTCGCATAGAAGGCAATGGCACATCCCCTTCTTCACTGTTATACAGAAACTTAATAATTATCCTCAAAATAGAAAACTTGGTCAGTAGTAACTTTTGGTCCTTACTCGAAATACGTGTGTGTTGCCTCGTTTCGTAAAAGTATCAGAGAAAAATATAATTTAAAGGTGGTGTTAGTGTTTCACATAGGTTTTACTTTAAGAAAACCTAATAAGCAAAAAAACCAACAACAACAACAACTACGAGTACTAAAAACAAATCCTTTTAGGATTATATATCCTTACAAATAGAGCAAGGATACCAATATTTCGGTTTTACCCTAGCAAAAAAAAAAATAATCACAACCCTTCGTTTCTTGTACAAAAAAAAAAAAAATTGTGAAGTTGGATAAAATATCCTGAGTGTTTGTTTAAGGACATCCCACAATCCTTTTAGAAAAAAGGAAAAAAAAATAATTAAGAAATTCAGTGCGATTTTGTGATTTGTGTGGAAGAAAAGTTACAAGCAAAATAAACGAAAAAAAAGAAGAAAACTTCAAGGATACCCAGGATTATATTAGCTTTGTTGGATTATATTTCTTCTTCTATCATTGGATATATCTCTTAAAAAGGATACTCATTTATAAATGGTTGGTATATACAAAGATACAAGACATTAAGATAGATGGATGATCGTATGCTGTGTTGAGTTGTGTTTTTATTGCGTGGATCCTTGTAACTAATTTTATTTAAAAAAAAAAAAGTAAATAACCTGCTCCCTTGTATATGAAATCCTTATTCGTTGCCAAGACTGATTCAATTTGTGACACCCGTATCAAAGCCTTAATCTACTCACACTATACCTCCCTATGTGAATGTTGTGTATATCCTCTGGTTTAATCCGATGGAAAAGCAACAACGACAACAAAAAAATGTAATCATCTTTACGCATTTTCCATTTCTTGTTATGCCACTTTGACACTTCGTTATTATGTCAAAAAATGCTCGTTCATCTATGCCCCGCCATTCCTTGACAAGGACACCACACGAGCTCGCATCATTCACAGCCAACACTTGACATTCTGTGAAATGGAAATACAGAGGCTGGCAATCTAACCCACCCGCATTCATACCCTATCCCTCCCCCTTACACCCCCCCTGCCGTACCACATTCGAAGGACATTATACACTTTCATTTCTTGTGTTATCTTTGTGTGCAAAGAAGGAGTGAAATTTTGTTGTGGGCTGTGAACAATTTCATAGAAGAAAAATTTATTCTAGTTCCTTGTGCTTTATGACGCAAAGGATCCTGTTGATTTGAAATCGAGAAGGAGAGGTATAGGAAAAAGGCACAACCCAGCATCGGCATTCTCAGTGGCTGGACTGGGTTTGTTTTGCTGCCCCAAGAGCTTCTTCGCTCGTAAATAAACGTTTAAGTGGCTAAATATTTATGATATTAGAAATATGGCCGAGAGTTGGTAGGTAGGTATATGGAAAGAAACGGATTTCCTTTAAAAGATTTATTTCCTCTTTAAGCAGAAGTTGCGATTACAAAGAAATCAGATATGTATGCGGGAGTGGATCAGGATATATACCTACCTACAGCATGGCCTGAAGGATGAAAAACGTGTGATGGATCTGAGGAGTGTCCTCGAAGACATTTGATGTTTAGGCTAATGTATATAGTTTTGTGTCAGTCAAGTTGGCAAAGAGATTTGTCCACTGATTTATGGATTTTGGGGGTAAACTTGGTATTCTAAACGCAAAATCGTATTAGAAAAAGAACCTCTCATCTCATCTCATATGATATGAAAGTGATTTTCTCAGAAAGATATTATCGATATATTTAGTTGAAGTGGATTTTGGGTGATGCGATTTTCAAGAGGAGGAACAAAGAGATTAACCTTTTTTCTAGAAATGCTGTGGTTCACAACTGAAAGGGATATCCCCAGGGATATCGGAAATATATTTTATTGTGTACATTTATATACATAAGATATGACAAGGTATTTTTATGAGAACTTATGCTGATGGGGAAAATAATACCAAAGCTACTTTAACACTTCTATAATGTGCCATTAGAAAAGAAAGCTTATAGGAGTATTTTATGTATCGTTACTCAAACAAGAAAGCTTATAGGAATATTTTATGTATCGTTACTTAAACAAGTAAGACCCGCTCCAAAAATATCCGACAGAAATATTTTGCTATAGTAAGTAGTATCAAGGGGAGAATACTCTTTGTCGGTGGTCAAAATATTTTATTATGTGGTGAAATAATCATGGATACGATTTTTGTATTGCTTTAAAGAAGTAGCTATAAGCAATAAATTAATAATGGAAAGTAGAACACATCAAAAATAACCATTAGGATCATAAATTTATTTTACGAGCTTACCTTGTCTTAAATGATGATGCTATCAATTTCTTCGCCGATGACATGTGATAGTAGAAATAGGTATTACTTTTGATTAATATACTCATCAAATTTTTGGTTAGTATCTACCTCTTCATAATTAGGTAAAGCTGAATTTAATTACTTTTTGTTTATGTTGAACAAATATATGTATATTAGCTTCTAAATATATTTTCAAAGCATTCGTTGATCAGAATACAGTGTGACATAAATTCCCCCCCCCCCCACTTATATATTATATACATACATATACGTAAGTTCAATATTTGAAATTATGTGACAGTTTACGCTGAGAAAAAAGTAGAACATACACGGTTTTGTTGAACATAAATATTTAAGTTTCGTAGCAGAAAAACGGCTCTTAGGGTTTCGCATTACATAATGGGCTCATTGGAGCTGTTCATGCCGGTTTTAAGTCCACCTAAAAACAAGTTTAACAACCGTAGGGATGCCAAATTGCTTTTAAAAAATGAGAAATCTATCAGTGAGATAAAAGTCCTAAGGGATAAAGAATCTTCTAAGGAAGGTCTTAGTCAGGAGTCTAAATAAAAAAAGCTATGTGATAAAATCATCTATCGTCTCGTTGAAGCAATGGATTTGGAACTCTTAAGAGATGGAGTATTATAATTAGGATGGCTTTAGTTTATACCTCAACTACCAACCTCACCATGCGGTTCTCCTATTTCCTTCAAAACTCCATTGGTCTCACCTCATCCGCGCGGACACGGCTTCGTATATGTCAGTTGTTTCTGGAGAAGATATTTGTTGTCACCTTCTGCTGCCATTCATCACTGAAGAACTCCAGATTCCCTTTAGATCTATCTTTACTTTTAGAACAATTGGTCTCCTCAGAAGTCATGCTGCTCTAGCAGATTCAACTTCTTTGACAACCATAATCATAATGTCAGCTTTCACTGGGATGACAAAATCATCTACCGTCGCGTCGTGAATAATAATCGGAGCCATTGTCGACCAGAAAAATCAGCCGATAGCTTGAGCCTAAGTATGATTACTAAGTTAGTGCTGGTGATAACCGTTGGACAACTTCTTGGATGGGGTCAAGTCTGTACTGGACGTTATGTGACATATTTACATTCACAAAATTTCCTGGCAGTTGTGATAGCCTTCAGAGGACACTAGAAATTATATACAGGTATTGCAAGAAACAGGGCAAATTCAACCAAAGTGATGGAGAACGGGGCAAATTCAATGAGCAAATTGTTTGCTAATATTAAGTATTTTACCACTCACACACTTACCGGAAAAAGTATGGGAACTTTAGTTTCCTATATTGTGATTTTAGGCATAAATCTAATCTTCTATATACCTACTGCCCTTACTTTAGTGCCACTTTCTATTAATGTGAAACTGCAGCCTTAACCTCAAAAATTTGATCTGTTTACTTTATATCCTTCCACTCACTGGTGTACTCAGGCTTGCTTAGCGACAATCTGTTATTTTGTTTGTCATTGAAATTATTTTTTACAAGATTGACAGTGGTAGAAAAGCTATGAAATCCCTTTTCTTTAGTTCCTACGATTGTACCAAAAGATTCTGAAAAATTTTCCAATTTTAATGCCTTGAAAATTTTCTTTGACTTATCTGTTTCTAATACTGTCGCAATATGGTCACTCAGGAGAAACTACAGATTTCATCGATGAAACTTACTGTTTGGTCTTGGGATAGCTTTTGTCACAAATCAAATTTTAAATTCTTCTACATATGTAGTGCTTAGCCATGGTAAGGGTAGGCCCACACCAAATAAAGCAAAAATGTATGTTCCACACCCAAATCAATGAAATCAACACTCAATCAACGCTCTTTTTGGTGATATGAATAGTCATGGTTTATTTCAATTATGCTTTGTTGCTGCTGCATAAAATGTTGCTTCACATAAAATGAATGAACGAAACAAAAATACCAATATTCATCGCTGAAATGCTCCAAATAGTCATTTTTGTTTTCTTTTTGACTGGTTCGGTGTGGTTTAACTGCTTTGTTAATTGTGAGCAAATTTTTTTTTTAAATATTAACAAATCCTAAATTTAAAAAAAAAAGTTGTGTACTATTAAAAGAAAGTTTGTATCTACACTCACGAGCAAAAAAATGTTATCGCCCTGTTGCTTTATGCTAAGACGATAATTGCTCTCGATGTAATTGACATACATGAATGAATTCTTCAAAAAGCTTGAACCATAAGCTTTAAAAGCAGGCTAAAAACATAGCAATCACTTCAGGATTTTCATAGGTAATCGTCTGAAATAAAAAATGTAAGAAAAATCAAAATGAAATTGAAACAGGCAGCAGTTGGAAAATTAAGTATTTAAAACAAAATCAAGTGTAATTTATTGTTTTAGGATTTTGTGTTGCTCCTTGCTCTGATTACAAAGCATCTAAACGATTTTTCATTGATCTAATCTTCGGTCGTCTATACCAGTGCTTGATTCAGTTAATTAATTGTTTCAGGCCCTGGATTTCTGGCTCCAAACCTTGGCTAAATCTCGTCTCACAAATCTTCGATAGGGTTTTATTCTGGGCTTAGAAATGGCCAGTCTATCTTTGCTATACCGGCTTTCCAAAGGAATTCGACCGTTCCACTCGCATCCACAAATCCAGCATAAGAAATGACGTCATCTATTAGCACAAAAACCATCTCGCTTTGCCCTCTAATTGAAATGCATGCCGATATCATACAATATTCTTCCCCATAAGCCACGGTTTCTGCAAAACAGTATTGTGCAAATCGCTTGCCAGGTCGGTCGTCTCCATACCCTGCCTTTACGATCGCTTCAATGCAGACACATATTGCACTCATCCCAAAACATAACTCCACTCCATTGCTTGACTTCTCAATTATAATGCGCGTAAGCAAATCGAAATCAAGCTTGTCGGTGATTTGAAGTTAATTTCGGTACCATGGCAGGACTTTTCGGGTAAGGTCTGCTTCTCTAAGTTGTCTCCAAATTTTCCATTCACTAGCGGTTCTCCTCGCACCTGTCTGAGCTGATGTTGGACGTCAACGTCAGTCAAATGACGAGTCATGACTATGAATCTGACTTTTCTCTCAGTGGTACACCGGTGACTTCTAGAACCTGGCCTTTGCACAAACTCTCCACTTTCGCTGAAATTTTTGAATGTAGATCTTTGATATAGGGGATTGACTTAGATGGAGCTTTCGGGTTACAGCACGTCGGCCAGTGGTGTGTAAACTTGAGCAACTTCTACAGGCGTGGTATGCATTTTTTTTCCAAAATTAGGAGGCTTATGAGTCGAGATATCTAACAACTCACTTTTAACAGTATATTGATAAACAAAACCAATAATGGGCATACGTAATATTACAAATCAATGCTTCCTAATCGCGTCTATTTTAATGACGGATATCACGAAAACTATCCGATGTATTTTTATATTTTTACGCTCAATTAAAAATTTAAGTTCCAGCCTTTACACGAGGTCATACAAATTTGAGTATAAAAATTGTATCCATCGACATTGTTATTTTTAGAAGACGAAAGATGGTGATTCGATTTATCTGCTTGTGAGTGTTTGGTAATCATGTGTAATGAACATAAACGAACTTAAGAGTTTAAGTATTACCTGCTTTTTAACCCCAATAGACTTCTTGGAAAATGAATTAACATTTTTTTGTAGACTATTTAAGGAAAAAAATTCTTTGAAAGTGCTTCTTCTAAAATGAAAATAATGGCTTAGTACTCCAATACAAGACATTGACACAGGGTCGTTGCAACACGGACCGGGCACAGGCCAATAGGAGAGCATGCGGCGAAACTATGAATTTCCTACAAAACCCATTGTCGTAGCTGTGCGAACCAGCAGGAAAAGGAAACATTAGTTCACTTCCTCTATAAATTCCCTGGTCTAGCCCGTTTTAGAATACAATCACTTGAAAAGGCTTTCTTCGACGAACCTTCCGAACTGGAGATCAAAGACTTGATCTCTTTTTTAAACGCGACTAAATGGCTCTGAGACGAAATTCGGCTTTTTGCTGTCTTACTTGGGGATTTAGATTGTTGTTCCACAAAACCATAACTCAACCATAGGTTCAAACGAGTTTTGGTATCAAAACGGCACCTTTTGCTCTAATTGGGTCAGCGAGCTAGTCGGATCGTTGGGCGCCATTTCTACCTACATACCTGCTCCTCAGCAAATTCAATTATAATAGAAGCAATTTTAAATCCTGAAGCTATTCTAATAAACCAAGAATAAGTTTTTAATCAAATCTTCAGCTAGAAAATTCTAAGTAATGTTAGAAACCGTATGGAACCTTCTGTTGGAACTAAAGGCTAAATTCTGTAGGCCTGAGGCATACAGCAAACCCCACGATATTCATGTTTTAAAAATAAGTTTGCAGCAGAGTTTTCGATACATGGAAAAGTCACGGACATTAAACTTCCTGGTCAGCACCTCCCTGATACAAAACCATTCACTAGAGACTAGAATTAAGAGCAACAATGAGAAACGTTCGTTGCTGTTCGTCAAGTGTAATCTTACCTTTAGCTAAAAAACACTTTATCATATTAATTTTCAATTAAATGTTATTAATATGATATTTATTTAAGAATTTTCTGTTAAATTTTAAAACCGGACTGAGGATCCAGCACAATCTGGTTGAAATTCGGATTTAGAGAAGTTGCTAATGACCTTTTCCAATCTCTCTTCCGGACAATAATAATTTGCGTTTCTATAAATTTCTTTTCTATTCCTCATCTTCTTATTTATTGTCGTGGCTTTCTTTATCCTTCCCAACAAATTGTTATATTAATTACAAATCCCATAAATTATCAATTCAAATTTTGAATGACATCTATTTGGGATTGAAGTAAACTTTACTGGGGCTATGGACTGTTAGATTTGCTTTTATTTTAATTCCATTTATAGCTCGTTCAAAGTGTTCGCTCATTTTCGAAAGCCTCAAGTCGAGTTCTTTTCGAACACTCATTTAGAAAATTAACGACTTCGACCCGATTGTCTAAAAATTAATGGTTATTATTGTTCCCAATTAATTAATGCCTTCAAGACAACCACAAACACATCTCTTTAATTTGAAAGTTCCATCATACTGCTTCACAAGGACCAAAGCGAAATAAAGTTTGTGCCATTAATAACTTCATCCTCTGCATAGAAGAAGAAAATCACAACATTGATACAAAAAAAAAAAAAAAAAAAAAAAAACCGAAGGAAACTCTTGAAAACTTCGATGAAAATTCCATTAGGAGAAACCATACAAAAAGGACTTTGATATAGAAAATCAGAAAACGCAGCACAACCCCAATACCATCACATCAACCAAACTATTCTCGTACAGAGACGATGTACGAGTACAGTTGTACTTGTTGGGGACCAAAACTAAAGCAGCGCAATAAAACTGACTTACAACGTTGGACAACTTCCGTCTTCAAAGACTTTCTGCCATTGAGGGCTTGTCAGAACAGAAACTCAAAAAGTGATGCTAAACTTTTTTTTTTCTTTATTGCGCGCAGAGAAAACTATTGACAAAAGAAATTTTAATTGTTCCCTTGGATTGGTGGTGGTTCGAGTTCGGAATGTTTATAAAAGCCCCAAAAATGGGGAGGGCGCGGCGGAAGGAATGATATTGCGATTCTGCGAGTGCTTTAAGGAATTGGAGAGGAAATGATTTATTGATTGCAGATGATGCTCCAGGGAATTTTTTCAGTGTAGGTACCAACTCGAATATTTCGGTTTTGCAAGGAGGAGTCTTTTATGAATCTGGCATTGGCGAGTATAAGCACCAAGTTCATGCTCCCGATAACGATTTTTCTGGTGAAATTTGTTGCTATACAGCTTAAAGCCATTATTCAATTTTTGAAATTATCATCGTCGCTTCGGTTGTGTTGTGTTTATTATACTAAAGTGTTTTGTCTTCCAACATAATGTACTCGTATGTGTCATGATGTTCATGACATTTCGAACATTTCTAATCAAATTTTGTTGTATTATTTGGAACATATATACATACTTTACTTAACAGTATATGAAAAGCATTTCAATCATATTTCTGGTGAGTCACAAACAAGATGATCAAGATGTCTTCTTCTCGTTGTGCTGGATGATAAACACATAATGAACGAACTTCCATTCCCATGTCTCATCCCATGTCTGAACAATAAGCTTCGAGTTATATTAATGGGAAACTTCTGTTCGAATGTTTCTAATGTCTCCCTCCTGATTTGTTATTCGTTTGGATGCGTAATAACAATTGATTTTGATATTGAATGATGATTGCTGATTCCAAAAAGTTTATATGTCGACTTCTACTTGCCACATAATGGAGATGAAAAATGTTTTATTTATTATCATCTTGAAATCGATTTGTTCATTATGGTTGTCACAAAAGTTATGTGCTATGTCCAGTATGACGTGGGTACTTTTTTTATTTATTTATTTTTATGACAGTCATGAGACGTTTGTGTTATTTCTTATTTCGATTGGAATATTGAATGAAATTTCAGAATGGTTTTTTTCAGACATTTCATTTAAGTTGTGGTATGTCCAAAATGACCTCATCAAAATTTAAAGAAATACAGGAAATACAACTAAATAGAATATCGCGAAAAGCACTATGCGCTGTTCAAAGCTAATTAAAAAAGAAGCTGATCTTTCTTCACTCCGTTATGTAAATTTTAAATTGGGGATTCCTGTAAGCCGTTTTGATGCCGCTTTAAATACATCAATTTGGCCTAGACATGTCCAATTAAAGAAATTTGTAAATTTTCCGAAAAAGGAAGACAACTCCAAGATAAAATAATTGATCCAAAGCTCAGAAGAAAATTATCTGAAATTCGCATTTATTTTCAGAACGCTGGTGGTTTGCAGACTTATGTAAATAAATCAACTTTTTTTATCTTCGTCTCTACATGAATTTGATGTCATTATAATTGTTGAAACATGGCTAAATTCAAACTTGTAGTCGTGTGAGCTTTTTGATTCTTCGTTCAATGTTTATCGCAAAGATCGTTCTATTAAAACAGGATGGGATCGAGGAGGTGGTGTCCTGATTGCCGTCCGAACAACTTTCAACAGTACTCAACGTAACTTAATGAATGATGCAGATGAAATTGAGCAGCTTTGTGTCTGTGTAAGCTCTAAAGATTCTGCTGAAATTAAAGATTTGTTTTTTATTGTGAGTTATATCCGTCCTATGAGCGGAATAGATTTATATACTGATCATGTTTCAAATGCTCAAGCAATATTGTAAATGAATTAACGATGAACCAATTCCCATGTATTCTTGGCGATTTCAACGTTGGTGATATCGACTGGTGCTACATGGAAGATGATCAAATTTTGATCCCTTTTGATGCTAAAAGTGACATAGAAATGTTGGCCTTTTTCAGATAAATAACATAAAAAACAGTTTGGGAAGAATTTTAGATTTAATATTTATAAATAATGACTTAAAATACCATTTTTCAATTTCGGATTTTCCTCTTCTTAATAACTCTGTTCATCATAAAGCGGTATGTTTTACATTTGAATATTATGTTTATGCTTCTGTCTTGGATAATATTCCACTTAAAACTTATAATTATGCAAGGGCAGATTTCATTGCGCTAAATAGCTTTTATATTTCTATTAATTTGAAGGATTCACTGGTGGGTAAATCCTTAGAAGATATAAATACTTATTTTAATAATATTGTGTTTGAAGGAATAGAACGTTTTGTTCCTACCTTTATCAGGAAGAAAAAGTATAAACTTCCATGGATTAATAAACGTCTAAAAAATTTAGAAAACTTAAAAAATTAACAAACTTTTTCGAAGACCGTATAAGATTTTTTCAATTAAGGGAAGAATTTAATTTTTTAAATAAATTTTTACACAGGCAATATATAAATAATACCGAATCAAGTATAAAAAATAACTCTAAATCTTTCTGGATTTACATAAAATTCCAAAAGAAAAGCTTCATCTTTTCCTCAAAATATGGAATATGAAAATCAAAAATCCAATAACATTCAATCTTCTTGTAACCTTTTTGCATAATTCTTTCAAACATCGTATAACAGTGATTTAATTGAAGATATTGATGAATTTTATCCAGATATATACCCTTTGACCGACTTTTCGTTACTGAGTTTCTCGGAACACGAAAAAAGCAAGCTTTGATCAGATTCCTCCCATTCTTTTATCCAAATGTTCAACTTCCCTATGTTATGTTTTATCCCGTATTTTTAATACATCTCTTTCAACTAGTGTTGTTCTGAAAGAATGGAAAATATCTTTTATAAATCCTATATATAAAAGTGGTCTTAAACATTTAGTAAAGAATTATAGACCTATTTCCAAACTTTCAGCAGTACCTAAAATTTTCGAGAAAATGGTTACTGAAAGACTTTACTTTTCTGTTAAGGAATCTTTATCCCCGTGTCAATATGGTTTCTTAAAAGGTAAATCAACTTGCACAAATTTAACCCTTTTTTTAAATTTCTGTAGTAATCAAATGGAAAGTGGTAAGCAAGTTGATGTCCTTTATACCGATTTTGTAAAAGCATTTGACCGCATACATCATGGTCTTCTCTTACAAAAATTAACAAGGTTGGGATTTAATAAAGCTTTCATCAAATGGTTAAGATCATATTTATCCGATAGAAAGCAATGTTTTAAGATAGATGGCTGCACTTCAAATATTATGGAAGTCGTATCTGGTCTTCCACAAGGAAATCATTTGGGCCCACTTCTTTTCATTATATTCACTGCTGTACTACGATATTGCAACTGCTTAATGTACGCAGATGATATCAAAATTTTCCTTTCAACATCTTCAATTGCAGATTGTTCATTTCTTCAGCTGGACATATCCAATGTTTTAAAATGGAATTGAACTATTCAAAATGTAAAATTTTCAGCGCAACAAGATCTCCATCTCTTATAAACTTTGACTACAAATTCGATGATTTTAGACTTCTTAGAGTCAATACTATTAATGATCTTGGAGTGCATTTCGATTCTAAACTTGACTTTAGATTACACATTGACTATGTTGTTTCTATAGAGGCAATTCCTTGTTAGGGTTTTTAAAACGAAACTCAAACGATTTTAAGGATGCTTACACGTTAAAGACCTTATTCATGTCTTTAGTATTACCCGTTCTAGAATACTGTTGTGTTGTTTGGTCACCATTCTATGAAAATAATATTTTGCGAATAGAAAGAATTCAAAAAAGATTTACCACTTATGCCTTAAGAAAGCTTAAATGGGTTGGATCCTTATACCGGATTATAAGTCTAGATGCTCTTTTATAGATTTAAAAACGCTTAAATGTCGCAGGCAAGCTCAATGCATTGTTTTTGTTAAGGATATTTTGGATAATCGAATATCTTCTATGGAATTGCTTTCCCTTGTTCCTTTCTATGTTCCTACACGTATGCTTCGCAACAGAAGTGAATTATTTTACATTGCTCTTCATAGGACAAATTACGGTTTAAATGAACCTATAACATCGACCTATGTATGAATAGGGATCTATTTAAGGATAAAATACTTCAGCTATGTAATTGATTATATTTTTTTTTCTTTATTTGCTGTAATTAATATTGTTTTTGCATTTTACTGTTATATGTAACCCAAACTGTATTGAATTCAATATATCGTTTACTTTGTATAATTATTGTAATCAGCAGATCTTTAAATCAATTGATGATGAAAGAATAAATAAATGTTCATTTTAAGATGAAAATATTGTATGAAGGGAAAAATTTTACAGTTGTCAAATCAATCATTTGATTTATGAACATTAATTTTTTTTTTGAGACATCATTGAATGTAAAAGCTATGATATAACAATATGAAAAATCTCAATTTATTTCCATTGAATGTCAAAAACAAGAATAATGCTTCGAGGAAATATCACAGCACAGCACAGCACAAAACAAAATATTATGTATGTATATATATTTTTTAATCTTAAAAATACAATGGGTACATTATAATATTCAAATCAATCAGTTTTCTCTTATAATACGGAAAAGATAAGCATATTTTTTTTTTTTTTTTTTTTTAATTATTTGGTTGTTTTCATTCAATATTGAGCATAATACGTTTTGAATATAATTCGATGGTATAGTATTTTTTTTTTTATAAAATCTTTTCAACTTGTAGTCCTTTGGAACATTTACATTTTTCAATTCAAAGAACAAACTCAATGGTCATTGATAATCTTCTCAAAATTTTATACAAAACATTAGAAAAACACAAAAGAAAATGCTTTGTGTTTTGGGGAGACAAAACAAAATCCTAAAATGAAAGAATTTTGAAAATCCTGGGCTACCACCCTCTGTCTCTATACACACCTTTTCTGCTTTTCAGCCTCATAACAAATACTTGACTTAAGCTGAATGAAATACAGAAAAGATAAGCTCTTGAAAAAGGAAGACCAGTAACTAAATGAATAAAATCAATACACAGAATAATGTGTACATACATATGCAATACATATTTGGCTATACCAGAAGTTTATTGTGTAAATATTGGTTTTTCTCAAAATAGGTCCACTTGTGAAAGGGGTTTATGTAATGACATTGAATTGAAAAAAAAAAATACCTTTTGGAAAAGTAATAAAAATTTTTATCTAAGGCCTTAGAATAACTTTTACCTTTATATAGTATTTTGAACAGTTTTTGATTTCAGACTTCTAGGAAAAGGTAACTTCCTATCTAGGCAGAAACCATCCTTATCGTTGAAAAGAATAAATGCTTCAAACAAAATTGATTTGGACAAGATGGTGCAAAAGTAATGTCATAATGTATACGTACCATAATTTTTGCAAATGGCATCGAATATCTACAGCCAGATGTTAAACGTGATAAGGGTGTTCGGATGCCTTCCTTGGGAGTTTATTTATGCTAATCCACCTTCTGTTGGATCGCACGAACTTGCTCTTGTAGTTAACTACTGTATGTAGCCTCAGATTGGAGATGTATGATGTTATGAATCTTTAACGACAACATGTTTAAAGTCGAAAGAACTAAAAAAAATTGATTTATTTAACATATTTTTAAGTTATTCAAGTGCAATTTTGTTTAAACTGTGATTAAAGTTAATTCTGGAATTCTACAAGGTAGTCATTTAGGCCCTATAATTTTTTTTTTTATTTATAAATGACTTTCCGTCTGTATTGAAGCACTCCAAGTGTCTCATTTATGCGAACAATGTTACAATCTTCAAAACTATTTCAAAATCTCGAAATTGTGAAGAGTTGCAATGTGACCTTAATTCGTTTTTTCACTCGTGTGTTCGTAACTGTTTGCTTCTTAAAGTCGATAAATGTAAAACAATGAGCTTTACAAGAAAGCTTTCTATAACTTCTTTTAATTATTATTTGTTTAACGGTGTATCGTTATCTCGTGTAAGTGATATTTGCCTGTTCTTGGTGTGTCATTTGATTGCAAAAGTAAATGCAATCAGCACATAAACTCCATAACTAATAAAGCTAACTCAGTTCTTGGTTAGATTAAGAGAGAGTCAATACTTTTGTTGTAAAGCAGCATTTCATAACATTTGCTCGACCCATTCTCGAATACGCTTGTCGAATCTGGGCACTCAATTATGCCTGCCATAAAGCCAGATTAGAACAATTGCAAAAGAGGTTTCTGAGGTTTGCCCTTAGGGGGTTAAGATGGGATAATCCCTACGATATTCCACCTTACCACAACAGACTTAAACTTATGGATATGCCTTTAGTCTTGAGAGCAGACGTTCTTGACTCTGTGCACCTTCTGTCTCGTATAAACTTTAAAATTCCACAAAGAAACCTTAGAAACCGGAGGTCCATATTTCAAACTATTAGACTAATTATATGAAAAATTTTTTCCATTACCTACATAAAATGTTTAAATTCTTTAATTATTTCAATGACAAATACAGTGGTGGTCCAGTATAACGAATGCCGATATAACGAATGATCGATATTACGAACACTTATTTCAAGTCCATTAGGTATTCTATATAACGAACAAATAACGAATTTCACAAATGAAAAAAGAAAAAAACAAAACACCTACTACGTACAGCAAATATAGAAAACAAATATTTGAAGCAACTCTTGACTGTAAATGTGTTAATATCTAAGTTTCTTCATGATAATATTGGAAGATTCATACACAATTTTGTCCAACTTCTTCGTATTCGTTTATGTAAACAGATGCTCAAATTTTCGATCGCTATGTACAGAACTGCAAAATACAGTTTAAATTTCTATTTTCCTAAAGATTCGTTACAAAAAAGTATTCGATATAAAGAATTTTGGATATAACGATGAATGCACTCTGGACATTATATCATTTGTTATACTGGACCACCACTGTAATACTAATTTGTTTGATCATAGTGTAAAGTCAAGTAAAATTTAAAACAACTTTTTTGCCAATTTTATATAAATTGTGTACATGTTTGAATTCTGTAAAGCCTTAGTACTTAGCCGAGTTATAAATAGAAAATACAAGTCACTTTGATCAATACAAGTATGAAGTTTAATCAAAATCGTAAGAGCAGTTTTTGAGAATATTTGAAAAATAAAAAAAAAAAAAATAATTGTATAGCAATAGCAGCTACCCGTTCTATGTGAGTTAAAACAAAAATTCAAATTTTTCTTCTAAGGAATCACATAATAATGCTCTGTACCACCCGTTTCGGCTCTAGCTCAAATTACAGTGGACGCACAGATGAACCGACACCGCGCCGCGCTGCCGCGCCGGCCAACGGACGCACAGACCGACACGTGACGGACGGAATGTTAGTTTTGATAACAACTCTTATACGAAACCAAAACTTGCCTTATGGAGCAAATAAATCAAGACATGCCAATTTATAACAGTTTTGTTTATATTTAAAAGTACTGATTATGCGGGCGACCTTCGCCAGTGGGAAAACTTTAAGCTGCCAGATTTTTTTTCAAGTCACGCGAAGGGCGTTGATGTACACCTAATTTTTATGGTGAAAAATTATTGTAACTGTTATAAAAGAGGATTTCTCTAGTCTCGTTCTCGTCCGTAAACTACACAGCCTTTACTACACCGTTTGGTCCGTTTGAGCATTATGTAAAATTTAAGTTAAAATAGTACAAAATATTCAAAATCCTTTTTTATAAATTCTTAGTCAAAAAAATCTTTTTGTTTTTAAATAATAACTATATATTATTGCCTGTAACACCTAAGGTCTTTTTAAATGCAGTTTGAAATGCACGGTACTAGTTTAAAGGAATAGAAGGATAGGAAAGAATTTATCTCATGGAATCCCACGGGTGGCATCTAGTTGTAAGAATGCTGCCTAGAGTGGGGCTCGAACCCACCTTCTCTAAGTTAACAGTCAAACACTACATCCACTGCGCCATTGCCACCCGACTTTTAAACATAGATTTTCCTTAGAAGGAACAAAAACATTATTAAAAAAAAAAACAATCTCTTAACCTCATAATTGCCATAACAGCAGCGATTTAATTTTGTCAACAGTCACATTCTCAATTTCATATGCTAACCTATGTATGTCACTCGTTGAATTAAATATTTCAAATTTTCATCTGTGGAATTCTGCTGTGGAGATAAATTTCAAATTTATTTCAAATCACGTTTTGAAGTTATTTTGCGTTCTCCGCACGATAAATATATACAATAACTTCGTCATATAAGCTTCTAGTAGAGCATCTACAACAATTTTTATTGCCATCCATCCTTATATTTATGTATGTATATAGGAACCAACAAGTCTTTTTTTGTTGGCAATGATCCAAGAACGAAAACAAAAAAAACCATTTGCCACAAACTTGTTTTTCGTTTTTTTTTTTTTTTTAAGGATCCAAGCTAAACAGAGTTAACTTTCTATGATGACTGCCTCTTTCGGATCACCCAGGAACAATAAAAACAAAAAAAAAATAGTACAAAATCTGCGAGAAACATATCCTTTCACATGTGATATAGCTTCCATTATGTCTAATCTAATCCATGGGCACATAACTTCATATATATATACCTACTGACAGGAAGATGTGTCAACTGTTTTTCTACTTAGGTTTATGTTCATACAATATAACATATTTGTTCGAGTATGTTGTGTGTATCAGCTGGAAAACTGTCATATTCTCATCATCATCGTCAGTTCTGTGACACTTTAAGGATACACCCAGCATCGCATTATGATGTACACACTGGCACTGGTATGTACACTCTGAGGTCTGAGCCAGGCTTCTCTAGGTACATTGTAATGGAATGTTGATATACGAATATGTGATAAACGTGATCCTGCGCTAGACAAGAGACAAGGGATGTTTTATATTTTTTTTTTTGGTGTACCTACAAAGAATTCTCTTCAGGATACAAAAAATTGGATAAACCTAACGTTTGAATAACATTAGCCATCAGATATAAAACGAACAAAAAAAAAATACTGAAGGAAGGACTCAAAGGGTCATAATATAAACAGTGTTTACGATAAGTGTGATTTTTTACTGTGAATAATCTTTTAACATATTTACTGCAAAAATAAGGACATGGCCGAGGTGGAGAGGAGGAATAAAGAGAACAAAAAAAAAAAAAAACAAATAGAACTACTGTCTTCCATTCATTTTCAAAGTTTGTGTTGATATGAAATTCTTCCACAAAGTTTTGAATTGTATGTATGGATGTAGCTATGCCGGAAGTTGACAAAATGTTTTTTTTTTGCTGATGGTTGGTAGAAAGAGCAGAAAGAGTTTCTATAGTCAATAAAACGAGAATCATCATAAGACAACTACTATACAAGTTGG
This sequence comes from Leucozona laternaria, assembly GCA_932273885.2. Classification (NCBI taxonomy): domain Eukaryota; kingdom Metazoa; phylum Arthropoda; class Insecta; order Diptera; family Syrphidae; genus Leucozona; species Leucozona laternaria. The sequence continues at coordinate 127,308,794 of OW026367.1, read as the reverse complement.
GGGAAGAGTGGAGTTGAATTTTATTGGAAAGGTTTTATTTGAATAGGGTAGATCTATATATTAAATGGTATGATAGCAGTTTCATTTTGTTTTTCAAAAGAGACAATTTATGCAGGTGTACTTTACGATCTTCTTATGCATGCATATAATAGTCTCCTGTGGCCCACATAGTAGGTTTGTCTCTGTCATTTTTCTTAATGGGCACTTTCTTTTTGGATGGAAGTACTGCAGCATAAACTTCAATTTCTATCACATACTGGTACCACAAAATGTATGCAAGAAAACTTCTAAATGAACGTTTAGATGTCTTCAGAAATAAACTTCAATCTCGTTCGTATTATATTTCGAAGAAGTAACACGTCACTATATTAAGGTTATAAAGGGTGTTTTTTTTTAGAGGTATAGAACTTTGAAATGGAATAAAAGAAAGATGATTTTTAAATTGACATGAAATTTAATTTATTCGAAAGATAATCTTCTGGAATTATAATTTAAATATTGAATTTTTGAACAACAACAACAACTTAAAGGTGCTACCACCAATTGTTTACGAATAAATTTATAATTCGTTTATTTTGGCTAGAGATACAGCTGTTTCAAGGGGTGCCAAGCCACCTATCATCAGTCTCCTCTTATTAGTGGTGCTGAGCTTTAATCCAATTTTATTATGAAAAACTTTCTACATGCCCATCATAGGGATCAAACCCACGATATCAGATTTGCTCAGTCTTAGAAGCCGCATGCACTACACATTCCGCCGCCTGAGACCACTGACGTCACATATCGAAAATGGGATGTTATTGTTTATCAAATGCATTTGGAGCATCAGCATTTTTCTAAGCGCCTTTAAGTATGCTGTCTTGTTCGGCCTCCATTTTTCTCCATACCTTAATTTAAATATGATTTTTGGCTTATGACGGCCACGGCTGATTCGGACGTAGTCTAATCTGGAGGTCCAATTTTCGATGACTTTTCCAACATTTGTGGCCCTATATAACGCGGCGAATGTTGTCCTCCAAGTGGTTAATCGTTTCGGGCTTATCAGCGTAGACTAGCGACTTCACATATCTTCACAGAAAAAATTCAAGTGGAGGCGTTAAATCGCACGATCTTGGAGGCCAATTCATGGGTCCGTAACGTGAAACTATATGCGGTTACCAAACGTTTCCTTCAATAAATCAATTGTTTCACGAGCTGTGTGACATGTTGCGCCGTCTTGTTGAAACCACCACATGGTTGTTTAATTGATGAACGAAAAAGTCAGTAATCATGGCTCTATAGCGGTCACCATTGACTGTAACGTTCTGGCCAGCATCGTCTTTAAAGAAGTACGGACCAATTATTCCATACCAAACCATAAAGCACACCAAACAGTCAGTTTTTGTGGATGCAACGGTGTCTCAACATACACTTGAGGAAATTATCATCACTCCAAATACTGCAGTTTTGTTTATTGACGTATCCATTCAACCAAAAGTGAACTTCATCGCTTGACAAAATTCGCTTATGAAAATTGGGATCAACGGCAATCTTGTTTTGGGCATTTTTTGGGCACAATTTGGAAACGTTGTTCAAGCGTCAGTCTATTTATGTTAAAATGCCAAACCAAATTAAAAATTAATCACTTGACAGCTGACAAAATGGCCGCCAATTAAAATAGTGTTGCCAACTTAAAGTTCTATACCTTTAAAAAAAACATCCTTTATTTATGTAAATCATCCCCAACTGATAAAGCAAAGTGAGTTGCGCACATAGGTTGCCAATTGACTACAACCTCAAGTTCAGCAGCTTAAAGAATTCCAAAAATCCCTTCCTACATATATCACAATAAGTAAAAACAATCCAACCTAAAACCAAACTGTTACACAAATTCGGAAGCAAAATTTATACACATTCATAATGTACGCAAAGCAAATTGTTCCACTTTTCTCTCCAAATATCAGCTAAAAATCTAGCTAAATTTTGACATGAGAGCGTTGTGGAGAATACATATATCACAGAGAACAGCTGTTATCTGAAAAAGGCATGTTTAACAATTTCAAAGAATTTTTTTTTTCATTATATCAAGTAATTTTAAGCAAATAAAATGGATTCTTCTCTTTCACTGAGATACATATTTTGTTTCCAAATATTATCCACGTGCTTTTTATTTTCACAGAGCAAAATTAAAAATTCAAGAATTATAGAAACCTTCAAAATTCAGCACGAGAATTAAGTGCCAAACAAATTTTTCGTGCGCTAAATTTTTACAGATAGTGATGTACAGTAAGAAACAAAATTTTGACTTTTACTTGGAGCTGGGCACCACTCGGTTAAAATGTTTGGCTAAATTTTGGAATTTTGTATGAAAACGAAAATTTAGCGCGATCTGCGTACTAGGCTTAAGCATACAATTTTAATTTAAAGCTGATCTGTTTTGTGGGCTATTAGGTCAGTTTTTTTAAACTGATACGAATTCCATCGTAATCGGATTTGTTTAAGAATCCCGAAAAAACAATCACCGAATGTGTTCTTGATGGCAATTTGCGTGAAGTTTTGCAATACGATGGTTTCTGCGAGTTTTTTTTCGGGATTCGTAACAAAGTGTCCGATTACGATGAAGTTCGTGATAAGGCTGAATAATAAAGTAAAGATTAAAATTTTGTATACAAATAAAAAGTGTAGATTTTCGAAAAAATTAAGTTTTTTATTTAAAAGAAAAAAATTGACTCGGAATTCGAAATTTTTGTTTTGAATTTTCAAATCGCTTAATAATCTTCTCGAAATCTAATTCAAGTCTGATTATTTATTTTCATTGCCTTAAAAAAGGAACTTGGGTAAAATTTTAGTAAATATTGTGTATCAAAATAAAAAACAAATTTCTATACATGCATTTATACGTAAACACTTTTGTATATCTACCTTTTTTAACTGACTTAATGGCAACGTATTGAAAATATTTTTTCTTTTTTTAATTCTGAAATCTATTAAGGAACAATGAAGGTCAAAGGATTTTGAAACTTTTTTTTTTTTGAAACTGTACTTCTGTACTTGCGTAAATTTGGCTTTTCGAAACTTTTTTCCTTTTGTAAAATTAAATTTTTATTTCTTATTTGAACGGTTCGTGAATGGATCTTCAATAGTTCTCGCATGATAAATTCGGAACGAACGATATTTTATAGATCCAAATCCTATAGTGGTTCGATCGTGAAAATGAATTTTATTTTAAAGGAACCAAAAAATAAGTTTGGCGATCAAATCAAAAATAAAATTCCCTTTCAAATTTTTCACGAGAGAATGAATGATATTTTATAGTTCTATAAACCTTGCTTTTTGTACAAAAACTTCCAAAAAAATTCGGTAAGTACGGTCTTCTATTAAATAAAAAATATCTTTACGCTGGACAACTATTAACAGTACCTCCCATAGAACGTAATTTCAGATTTTTTCATTATTGGCTGAATGCAATTAAATTAAATTATTTATAGAATCTTTCAAAAAGCTCAAATTATATAATTATATCGCACTTCAAAATTTTCAAAAAAAAAAAAAAATTTGTATACACAGTTTTTCCGAAAATTTGATATCTCAAAATTGGGTTTGTGTCTGCCCCCCACCGCCTATATTGGAAAGCCTGATTTCATGTAAAATTCAGCAACGAAAAGATAAAATATTATTAAATATTAAAAGGAAACAAGAAAACAAACTGAACATACAAAATTTATAAAATATTCCTCTATTCTTCTTACCTCAATTGAGTCCTTTCGAAAAAGATCGAAGGATAACATGATACAATTATACTGAAGGATAACATAACCTGCTCAGTTAAATTAACTTTTCAAATAAAGGTAGGTGTACTATGTGTGTGCAAGCAATGTGTGTTCACAATTCAAATACACAATCAACAAAAAGGAGAATTACACACACATTATCCTGATGGCAAAATAAACATTCAAACAAAATTTCAAAGAAGATAATAATAATGGATAAGGATTGTATTGGAGAAGAGAATAAAGCAGCTATATAGTCAAAGGAGGACACAGAAAAACCTACAAAATACATACATACACCCAACCCTCTACAAATTCATTCAAACAAAGTCATAAATATTCGAATGGGTTTTATAACTCAAGTCTCTGGCAACCATAAGAAAGGATAACACATATACGTAATATATAATCAATGGTCAAAAATAGATTGTTTGAGATACAAAGAAATGTTGGGTTCGATGGTTTTGTTTTTTACACACTGATTATGCAGATTATAATTAAGTTAACGTTGCTTTCATGTTTGTATAGTATATGTATGTGTAAGGATAAGAGAAAATTAGTATATGGTCTCACAAAATGGAAAGCAATTAAAAAGAACCATTAATATTACGATTATACGTAGGTATATGATGGGGAAAGTGAAGTGAGCTTAACGAAATGAGGGAATTATATGCCTAAAAAGTAAACTTGAGGGGGAGTTTCTTGGTTTGATTTCCCTTATGATATTTTACAAGTAGGTAGTAGTTACATCATGATTTATTACTTCAATTAATAGATAACATAAAGTGTAATGTATGATCATTAGACTTATGGCATTCTCGTTATCAATACAATTATGTACCTACCTAATCAAAGTAGCATTTCTTGTATACAAACAAAATCGTTAATTTATTTTATTTGCTTTATCTTGCTGTAGTGGTTTGGTCTGAGTAAATTACGAGGTTTTGAATGAACTTTAGATAGATACAATAAGATTATGAAGAAGTTAAAAAAATGGTTTATTAGTGAAATGAGATTTTTTGAATGTACCTTCAAGAAACTACACTGAACGAAATCCTAACGTAACTACAACGAAAAATTTCACCGAGCAGATGATGGACTTCGTTGACTATTCATCGGAAAATACTGGCAGATTTTAGATTATTGACTTTGAAAAGGTTAGGTTTGGTTAAGGTGGCTGCCAAGCAGGAAAGCTTGAGACATTTAGACAATAAGTTTGTCCATTGTGATACCACAAGAACCTATTCATTGAACCACTTGGCGATCCTTATGAAGCGTGCGAGTTTACGTATGTCAACACTTGCCAGATCACTATGTTCATTGCAGTAGTAATTTCCGACCTAAGTACTGACCAAATATTCAAACACGTCCAAAACACTGTCAAAAAAGCAGCTTCTCAAAATCCGACGACACATACAAGTAAACGAAGAAGCTTGTGGTTTGATGCAGAATGTAGGGGACGTAGAAAACCCTGTTTTGCATTTTTAAATCTTTTCAGAGTTACAAATTCTTTTAAGGTCAGTACCTGAAGGAGAATGATAGCTTTAAGAAACAGTGTGTAAAATGAAGAAAGCTGAATTTTACAACTCACTTGCTGTCAAACTCGAGTTCACAAAAAATTCAAGGGAGTTCTGGAAAATCGTCAGGGATGTAGGAGACCTCCGATCTACCTCGAGTGTACTTATACAAACGGAATTGCTAACTGATCACGTATATTGAAGAATAAGACGACATAATAACTTTACGGGAAGTTGAAAATGTTTTGAAACAAATGAAAAATGGGTAAGCATCTGGTTCTGATGGGATACCAATAGAATTCTATAAGTTTTCAACTCATGCGATTCAGTGTCAATTAACGGAACTATACAATCAAATGAACGATAGCTGTCATAAATCAGGGGATTTTAAAAAGGCTTTGATTTCCCTTATATTCAAAAAAGGCGATAGTGGCATGCCAGAAAATTATAGAGGAATATCGTTCTTAAATTCAATAAGGAAAATATTTGTACAAGTAATGTATAACAGACTGTTTTCGTGGGTTAAGGGCATTAATGTGTTTCCGATAAAGTGTTTCGACAATCGATCAAATATTTGCATTGCAAAGCACTGCGAGGAATTTTATAGAAAATAAAAAAAAAAATTTTCTGCTTTTTTGTTGACTTCAAGGCCGCCTTTGACAATAATATTAATAGAAACAGTCTCCTCTATAAGCTGAGTACTACTATTGGGCTATCTACAAAGTTTATAAAGATGTTTGAAGAGCTCCTGTCGGAAACATCGGCAGCTCATTTTGTTTCCCCACGACAATAGGCGTTCCTCAAGGATGTATTTTGAGCCCCATTATGTTTGCACTATTTATCGACGACATCTTCAAGAACTTACCAGGAAGAGCTAGTTTAGCAGGACAGTGTTTAAAGGTCTTATTGTACGCTGATGACTAAGTAATTTTAACAGAGGAACCGAAAACACTCCAGCTAATGATATATTAACTGGCTGAGTACTGCAAACTATGGGATCTTCAAATTAACACCACAAATTCGAATGTCATGGTATTTGAAAAAAAATATCCGAAGACAAGTGGCAAATGAAGATTGGTTTCTTAATAATGTGAGACTAGAAGTCGTTCGAGAATTCAAATATTTAGGAGAAACTTTCACGTCAAACTTGAAATGGAATAGCCATATTAAGGCCAAATGTTCAGCGGCGAAAATTGCCATGAATACGATGTGGAAAGAATTTTACGGCAAAACCAAAATTTGCACATCTGCAAAATATAAAGTTTTTGATGCCATTATAAACTCTTGCTTATGATACGATCGTGAAGTTTATGGTTGCAACCCAGTAAAAAAGTTTGAGAAATGCAAAGATTTTTCTTTAAACGTTTGTTCCGACTTCCTAACACCAATTCAAACGCAATATATGTAGAATCCGGGCTGGGAAACATCTTTCTGTGTAATTTAAAAGCCAATTCCAACTACATAGCACGGACAGTACAGAAGAATAGTAATAATGTGCAAAAACATATAATACTATCACTACTAAGAGCAAAAAAAGGGATCTTTGAAGATTGGTTTAGACTAACAGAAGACCATAACTACTCGCTAAACCTAATTCATAATTTTGAACAATGGCAAGGGATGTTCTACGGATTGATTGCAGTTTGTTGACGAACGGATCTATTTGAAAAATGTTCACAGAGCATCTTCGTCAGAGTCCCGCTCTACTTACAAAAAGAGTTTAACCAAAGACTACACAGATTAAGTAGCTTTAATTATTTTACAGATGATTTTAGTATAGAAAATATAAGTTAAATCCTACAGGCTAGAACAGAAATCATTAGACAGGGAAGATCTTTCAGGAAATTGTGGTATGTGTAATCTTAATGAACGCGAGGATGTACTTCAATTCATTGGTGTTTGTCCAATTTTACAAGAGATTAGAAGACTTTAATTCGAAAAGAGCAGATTGACAAGAAACGAATGTCTATAGGAATCCTTAATGGTGACAAGTTATGGAAAACTTTATCTAATTTTTGTAAACATGCTTTCAACTACAGAAATAGTTTTTTTATAATTTTTTTATTTTATTTTTTGACTTATAATATATTTTAACAATAAGAATATTAATTGAATCAAAAAGAGCGGATAACATAAGAAGCAACAGCAACGAGCAAATAGGGGCGCTTGGAGTGAATAAAACCCCCATCTTTTGAGTGGACTAAAACCCACTTCTGCTTCGATTGCAATTCATAATTTAAAATTTCTTTAAATGCCCTTTTGGTATGAAAAAATGTAAGGCAAAATATGTTAACTCCAGTTTAACTTTAATCTTGCACTGAAAAAACTGGACCTTTGTGATATGGAGTTTTTAAATAAGACTCTTAGCGTGCTTGCTGATAGAGAGAAGTCCTTAAGCTCCTTTAAATCATTTTTAGGGACAGTCTTTGTCGATTTTTGGCTGAAAATTAAAAAATCTAGTGGTATTTCAATTTTGTGTTTTTATAAATGCGTTTTTCTTGCCTTCATCACAATCCGTCACTAAAAACTAAACCTGCTAATAATACTTTCATCGCATACTTTTAAGACTCAATAAGATCTTCAAATGCAACCTCAGAACTATAGATACCAACACGTCACTAGTCAGAAAGAATAGAAGGTTAGAAGGAATTTGTATGAGTACCTACTTGCAATGAGATTTGAAAAATCCTACGATTGGCGCCCAGTTGAAACTGGAGATAGTGTGTTTTGCATAAGATGCGCAAAAGGCTGGAGCGTAAAGACAATATAGAAGGGACAATTAAAAAAAAAAAACTACTTGAACACTACACAATGCTACAGTTAGCTTCTTTCAAAGTCAAACTCTACGGGACAGCTTAAAAAACGGATTGAAGTGGAACTTAAACATTTAAATTTCGTATCAGCAATCAAGTCTTGACTGTGTAAAATTTAAAAGAAAGCACTTCTATAGGTATACATTAACGTACATTTTTTCAACTTTTTAAAAGACTGTTCAAAAATTAAAAATTTTTGTTTTGAAAAACTAATAATTTAATTATATTAAAATCAGCTTAAGCATAATATTTTTATGTTACCACTTGTCGTTGTTTTTTTTTTTAAATAATTTGTTTTTCAATTCTTAGTCAATTTATTATTTATTTTGAAAATTCGCCCTCCCACTTTAACGTGGTAAAATACGTTCCACGCAATTTTGTTTGCCTTGGCCCAAATAACACCCCCTAGCTTTTATGGCATCCCATTCGAATCATCCTGTAAACAGAATTAAATCAGGCAATTTCAAATTCAATGGATGCTATTGTGGGAAGACAAGAGTTTTAAGAACTTCCTGTAAATTTAAAACAATTAAAATCAAAAAAAAAAAATAAAATTAAATACATTTTAAAAGAAACATCCAATTACGAAAATGAATTTCTCTCTCAAGTTATAATTAATGTTAAAAATACTCCCTCGTGTCATTTAAACCCAATTAAACGCATACTCAAGCAGACTCATTATTGAAAATAAAATGTTTTCCATAAGTCAAGAGCCCTCTTATATATGTAAACGACTCTCAATGGTGAGCGTATGATCATGTTGTTCGGTTTGTCCTTTTCAAAATCAATACAATAGTCTGCCATCTGAAAAAATGTATCCTTAAAAATATGTATTTAAACAAAAAATAAACTTTTCCAACATTATAATCCTGTCCCTGGACATTTTTATTCGAATATTGCCCACACGTAATATCATCATATCGAAATAATAATTATTGTTGTTAAAACAATCGCATTTCGACAGACAACAACAACAACAACAACAACACAAAATAAACTTTATTTTAGGCAGGTACCAACTCACTATTTTGAATATAAAGGGTGTTTTTTTTTTGACGTGTGGTTTTCAATCTGGCAATACTTTTTTTGGAGTTGGTCCTTTTGACAGCTGTCACTTGATTTATGCTCAGTTTGGCTTGCCATTTCATAATTAATAGACTTACTTCTGAGCAATGTTTGCAGTCCAAATTACCAAAATAATGATTCGGTTCGCGCAATGCATCGCGCTTTGCGTCTAATATTCGCTCGACATAATCGCAAAATCGCATAAATTCGAGCAACCTTGTTTACGCACCAATTTTACTCCAGTCGATAATGCGCATCCTCAAAGACGCCGTACAGTGCGCACCGAAGACGAAGACGCTATTGCTGCTGTGGAGCAGAGTATCGAAGAAGACCCGAATGCCCATTGCGCGCAACAATTAGAGCTGTGCCCATCCATGATTAATGACTTTTTCGTGTCTGAATTGGAGGATGTTAATGTGGAAAACCTTTGGTTCCAACAAGATGGCGCTACATCCCATACAGCCAACGAAACAATCAATTTATTGAAAGAAACTTTTGGTGAGCTCATTATGTCGCGTCGTGGGCCTGTGGCATGGCCTCCAAGATCGTCCAATTTAACACCGCTGGACTATTTTTTGTGCAGTTATGTGAGATCGCTTGTCTACGCAGATAAGCCCGAGACGATTGACGCCTTAGCAGAGAATATTCGGCGCGTTACTGCTGACATATGGCCAAAATTTCTGCAAAAAGTGGTCAAAAATTGGACCTATCGACTGGAATTTATTCGAGCCAGCCGCGGCAGCCATTTGCCCAAAATCATTTTTAAAACATAATGGCAAACCCTTATCTTTATAATAAAGCTAAATTCTTGGCTATAACATTTAACTATATATACGTTTTATTTCTTCTTGAAAACCACACGTCTTAAAAAAGACACCCTTTACAATGAACAATCGAAATTGAACCTACTCTCGTGTCCTGTCCCTGTTCTCCACTCGTCGCTAGAACAAATTTAATGTTCTGAAAATTAATTTATTTTCTCTTCTTTCATAAAATCCGAATTAATGTGAAATAAGGAGAGAGAAGAAAGAATAAATGTACGTTCAGCCTGACGCTCTGGTGCCCGGGTGGGTGTATCATTTTCAATATATTTTCCAGGGCTTAATCAACCAACAACGGACGTGCTCAGTTTTTCAAAAACGGACCGAAATATGTGGATTAAAATTAATCGAAATTTAACCCAAAACTTCACCTCTCTGCATATACTACCTACATTTAAATGTAAATGCATATTTTTTGTCGGTTGAGTTCTACCTGAAAACCGGATAATTGTGTTCGCTCAAAAAAAAACTCAACCGGAAAATTTTGTACTATATACGCGAAGGACTTTCTGTATTTTCTACAAAAATAAAATAAAATTGAAGAAACTGTAGTGTGGTTAAATTATAAACGAAAATTGGTTGAAAAATTAAATGAGAACACACAATTCACGCGGTGTGAGCCGAGAGTGAAATTTATATTTTTCCGCATGAAAAAGGATACGCCTGGAAGTATCAGTAGGTATATGTTACCATTTAATTGTAAGTACAATTTTAATGTCCTGGAATCGTGTTAACAAAAAGGAACATTTCAATGATAAGTCGTTTTCATATATATCGTCTGGAGACGAGACGCACGGCCGACGTCTTATTTCCCATGAACGGTGTGGTTCTCCCAAGAAAGAGAAGAAGGCCCTTAATTCGAAGGCCATAAAGGAAAATTGTTCGCAGAACTTTAACAACACGCTCCTTAACACATTTAAGGACAAAGTATAATTTATAACGGCGCACATTCACGTGGTACATATGGGTAAAACAAGGAGAAATAAATTGCACATGTTGTTGTCCAATCTCCAATATCAACAGCAGCAGCAGCAGCAGCAGGCAGAGTCATGGCGCAGTAATTATTATTATATTCCGAAACTACACCGGGGGCGTGTATAATTATATGGATTACGATGTTTAAGCGTTAAATGCTGGAAAAATTATTATTAACGATGATGATGCTATAATAAGTGATGAGATTTTGAGGGGGTGGAATTTAGTTTGGTTATGTGTGCTGTTTCATGAATTCCCAATTCGAATATATCAGATATTATAATACTTGCTGGTAGCATGCGATAAGCCATTAAAATACTAATTTATTTATATGAAGTGAAATTTGTATAGTGAAATTTGAATTTAATGAATTAGTCAATTAAAATCAATTCGAACTTTTAACTAATTAATTAAATATTTAGATCACCACCGTCATCGTCATCCGAATATAAATTTATTTTTTGACTGATTTTGTTATTATTTATTGCACTCCAGAGATATAACATCAGGATTACAGTACAGGAACCGCGACTTCCCTAACATCGGTATAGGACATACGCTGGGATATGATATATGCTATGTTTTTTTTATTTTTATTTTTAAATATCACTAACACTTTTAAGTGGAACTATATGTAATAAATTTTGTAAGCCAATTCTTATGAAGCTGGAGAAGAATAGTAGGGGGCTGCAGAAAAATACCTTAAGATACCAATATGAGGATGTAAATCTCCAGATTTTTAGTACCACTATAAGCTACTGACAGATACGAAAAAATCATCGAATTTTTACGATTAATATCAGAGGTAAATACTTAAAATTTATCTCAACATTAATGTAGTGATACAATGTAATGATAGACGCTTTAAAGCTACGCCAAATTGCTGGAAGATTCGATTTAAAAAAAATTTAAGTAAATAAATGCCCCGACCCTTTGAATCCTTCGAGTTCATCGTGGCAACGGATCCATGGACGTGACGGATAGGACGGATAAGGGTGACCTAATGAATAAATTCTTTCATTTGCTTGTTTGTTTCATAAAATTCTACAACCACTTACCTTTATATTTTAAATGTTTTTATTTTGTTTTTACTACGAACATATTATCTGCAAAAAGCAACACAAAATCTTCTAAAAACAAATTACAAAAACCCAAAACTGCAAATAACTATTGACAAATGACAACTGATGTCAACGTAGTATCTGCCGGAGAATAAAGTTGCGTTGCTTGTGGGTCGCTTCATGGATGTCAAGTTAGCGATAACGAAGCAACATTCGCCAATCAAAAAAGTAGTTAGGTGGATAACTTTCCAATAATTAGTTTTGATAGTTTCGATTTTTTTTTTGTTTGCTGCTGTGCTAAGTTTGTATCACGTTAGCGAAGCATACGAAGGGATAAACACTTGTTTTATTGGATGTTTTATTTCTCAATAATTTGCCGCTTATCAGTCGTGAATTAGTTGTGACAGTTTCAATTTTATTGAGCAATTTGCTAATTTCATATGAATTGAACAAAAAACATAGAAAACATCGCACAAGAAAATTTAAATTATCACGACTCATGAACTGCACATTCTGAGATAATAAACCATTAAATATTATAAGTTTTTAGCCCCTTTTAAATAGGTGCTTAGCTAACCTCATACCGATTTAGCAAATCAGCAGAACAAACATAGAAAACATCGTACTATACAAGGATGAAACTTTAGTCAGAAAAAGATTTGTAGCCATCCATCATTTAAAGGGTGTTTTTATAGACGTGTGGTTTTTAAAAAGAAATAAAAGGCATATAGTTTAATGTTATGGCCAAGAATTTAGCTTAGTTACCGAATATTCACTTCCAAGGCGTCAATCGTGTCGGGTTTATCTGCGTAGACAAGCGACTTCACATAACTCCACAAAAAATAGTCCAGCGGTGTTAAATCGCACGATCTTGGAGGCCACGCCACAGGCCCACGACGCGACATAATGCGCTCACCAAAAGATTCTTTCAATAAATTGATTGTTTAGTTGGCTGTATTTCATGTAGCGCCGTCTTGTTGGAACCAAAGGTCCCCTCATCAACATCATCCAATTGAGGCACGAAAAAGTCATTAATGATGGCTCTTTAGCGTTCCCCATTGACTGTAACATTAGGGCCGGCTTCATTTTTGAAGAAATATGGACCAATGATTCCTTCTTCCCATAGAGCACACCAAACAGTGACTTTTTGAGGATGTAACGGCATCTCAACAATGGCTTGTGGCTTGTGTACCCATTTAACAAAAAATGACTTTCATCGCTGAACAAAATTTTCTTGTGAAAATAACCGAACGTGCGACGCGCTTGATGGTCGTTCGGCTATTTATTATGAAATGGGAAACCAAAATGAGCATAAATCAAGTGACAGCTGTCAAAAAGACCAACTCCTAAAAAAGTATTGCCAGATTGAAAACCACACATCTAAAAAAAACACACGTACAAAAAATAACAGTCGCTCACTCATAAAGACCTTATCCTCCAAAACGGAGTGTAATGCTGGCTATATCGTTGTCTAGATTGATATTGTTTATTTACGTAAAATTGATCAAAATGATAGAGGTTGTTTGTTGGATTGAAACAATATAAAAATGTTATGGGAGAGGGATTAACAGACCCCCTCTATTTTCACGGAAGATATGTAATTTTGTAAAAAAAATTACTTAAATTGAAAATAAAATAAATTTGTTTTAAAATTCAAAATTTAAGTTGATTTTGTAATAACTGTCCTCTTTTCAGCACAATTTTTGGCTCCAGGATCTTAGTACCTCATATGTTTTGTTTTTTATTGTTTTTAAAATGAATACAAAATTTCCTATGGCTGACCATATTTTAAAAACTAGTTAATCTTTTTTGACCAATTACTGATGACATTTTAGATATCATACTTTTGTTGCGAATATACCACGCATATGAGGTGCTTCGATCTCGGATCGTAAATTGTTGTTTTTAATATTAAATTGATTTTTTGAAAGAGGGATTAAATGCGTGAAGCGTTGTTTAAAAACTATACCCAACGACGTATAGCTGTATTTGTGACATTCTTTGCATAAGACTTCTTTATTGGATGTGCTTTCTTCATCAAATCACATAATTTGTCGTGACCTTGTTGAGCCTAAAATCCATCTTCAACCCTCCATCTTCTTTTTTCAATGAAGAAATTTAATGTAGTTTTAAAGAAACAGAACACCCTATTTCTTTTAAAAAGTGAACACGAACAAGTGTAAAAAGGCCATTGTGTTGAGCTTTTGAATTATTCACACAGATTTATGATGTCTAAAAAACATTTGAGTGCACCACCGGTTTCTTTAAAAATGTCCCTGCCATTTGTCAAAAGTGAGGATATACCTATCAGGAATCAAAACACAAACTCTTGACAACCCTTAGGCAAATGCTTACGTTCCGTGTCCAACACACATCATGTCTTTTTGATAATAATAATCCAAAATAAAGGACCTAAGGTTCTTGTAAATCCTTGTGGTCAAATTCATTATTCATCATCGTAAAAGATTATCTCTTCAAAGATTTGTCCTATATATGCTCCCCATAGAAATGGTATGGTAATATCCGCATTCATTATAAATTTGTTGTCACTACTTGAATATTTCTAAAGCCTAACTATAATTTTCCACTTTAAATTCAAATTCTAAAACTTCTAGACTCCAGTTTCCGTAGTTAGCTAACACTGTTTACTTATATATTTGCCTGCCAGGAACTGCAATCCATAAACCAGCATTTAATGTAAATTTCATATTCCATACCACATCTCTAAGAGTCGGTTTCCTTTGCAACCATGAAAGCTATTTCAATTTACAAATCTCACCGCATTCACTATGTTTAATCAAAATATAATGACAAGTGGAATATAGCCTTGTATACATTCATACTCAACTCTACTTGTAGTACTTACATGACATGACGTTTATTATTATCTTATTCATATCATTACACTTTGATTCACTCAGAGAGTGTGCATTGTGTGGTTGTGCCATCGTACACCTTCCTGTTTTATTTCTATCAGCTCTATAGCATTATCCATGCGTTCAATTCATATATAAACGCACATTTATGTATACAGAAAACACGTTTCATCTCTGCTCTAGCAGCTCAATGCCAGTGCGCTATAGCTGGCGCTGAACAAAGCTTTCATCTGCAACATCAACGCCATTCCAAGCCCCATCAGCCATCACCATCACTGTATCACCAATACAAACACTCTAAGTAATGTGGCTTTTTATAATGTTAGCTGGCCTAGAGAATTGTCCTTTAAATGGAAATATTAACCTGCACTATATGCACAGTGCACATTCACTCGAACAGAAGAAGTCTCTTGACGGTATAAGAGGAGTAAGGCTTGGAAAGGGATGACATGGGAATCAGATTACATTTTACATTATCTATCAGCTTTCAGCACCTCTTTTGATACAAATGAGAGTTCAGGGCTGTACTGTACAACATGTTGTGGTGAAATATCGATGCACGTTGGCTTAAAAGTTCTGAATTTGTATTAAAATGGAAGTGAAAAACGGAGACAGGTAAAGCATTCTACATTCGTGGTGGTACGTTTAAGAAGAGAATCTCTTAAATCAACAGCATTTTCGAAGTAATTATTAAACTTGAAATACGAGTATTATATGGAGAAATTGTTTAAGAGAGAGAATTCAACTGGCTATTTGGCTTGAACACTGCCCCTCGTTCAGCCGGGAGGAGCAATTTTCTAAACAAAATGACTTGAAACAGAAAACAAATTATTAAAAACAACGGCTACTCTCGCAATACCATGATATACTTTTTTCTCAAGTCAGAAATCTCTTCTCTTATTTTGATTTCAAAGAAACCTGCCCATGATGGTTGCTCAATTAATGAAAGAAAAAGTCAGTAATCATGGCTCTATAGCTGTCACCATTGACTGTAAGGTTCTGGCCAGCATCGTACGGACCAGAAGTACGGACCAATTATTCCACCAAACTAAAGGCTTTATAAAGGGTCCCCCATCTAACGTTTTTTTTCAACTAGTGCTTATTTCACTTAGCTCATGTCTGATTTGACAGATAATTAGTTTTATCCATCCGCTGAACGAATATGGTTGTTTATACGCTTCGCTAAGTGGGCCTGCGATCGACTTAGAGAAGATTCCGATTTTGCCAAAAAAATCATCTTTTCAGATGAAGCCCATTTTGATCTTGGCGGGTAGTAAACAAGCAAAATTGTCGCATTCGGGGCACAGAAAATGAGTCACTGTTTGGTGCGGATTTTGGTCCAGAGGCATAATTGGGCCATTTTTCGAAAATGAGCAAGGAGTGGCCGTTACAGTCAATGGCGATCGTTATCGGGCCATGTTGAACGAATTTTTGTTCACAAAAATTGAAGAGGAGGATATTGGCAACATTTGGTTTCATCAGGACGGCGCTACGTGCCACACAGCCGAAGCTACACTCGACGTTTTGCGCCATTTTCTCAAAAAAAAAAGTTATTTGGCGGACCCTTTATAAAGCACACCAAACAGTCAGTTTTTGTGGATGTAACGGTGTCTCAACATACACTTGACCCGAATAGCACAGAATTCGATTTATAACTAGAATTTGGTTGTATTTGTGTTTTGTTAAAGTAATCTGCAACATTATTTATTGCAGCTCAGTTTCTCAATTGTTCATCGAAAAACAGTGGTAACTTTGTGAATTAAAATGCTACAAATCGGTTTCGTAAAAGTTTGAACTTGTTCCCGAAAAACTGAAGTTGTTCTTAAAGGGTTATAAGCAAGTCCAACATTTGAAAGTTGATAAAAAGTTTTTATTACATCTATTGAATTTCTGTTTCGTTATCTTCTAAATTAAATGTTAAAATAACTTTCTTGTGACAATCTGTAAAACCATTTGGGTAACTTTATTATAATTTATAATTAAGAAGGGGGAAACAACTAACGAAAACATTTTTGTAACGTTTTTCCTCTCAAAATGTTTATTTTAACAGAATTTCAATGAACAAGTTTACAATTATATATAAATAACAATAAGTCAATCGGTGTTGTCTATTCTCAAAACGAAAAAATGTATATATTATAATGAAATAAATACATCATTCCTTTAATAGCGAATGGTTATTTTTTTTAAAGAAGTAAGCATAAATCTCCACCATTGTTTTTTTTTTTTATTTACATTTCAATTTTCTTGTTACTATTAACAACGTCAAAACAAAGATGAAGCTCTAAATGTGTTTTGTTGTGTTGTCGTTTCGTTAAATTTGGAATAACACGAATGCAACAAACAAAATGTTTGAATACACATCGTTCCTTAGTTGAAACTGAGTTGAAACATAACTACCATAACTGCTTATGCTTTTTATTGGTGGAGACTTTGTTTTATTTTGGTTTCTTATTCGTAAACATGAAACAAGGATTGAAACGACAATAAAACAAATAGGTAACCAAAGTACTAGAATTGAAAAAAAAAACATTTTGTTTGTATTTGAAACAAAACTTCAACATTTCTTAAGATTCAAGTGATGTTTTAGTTGAGTAGAGATGTTTTATAAATGTTAATCGTATATTTTTATATACTTTATTCAAATCAACAATGAACAGTAAACAAACAAAAATTAATGCTTAGACATGAAAAGAGTTACTATACATGGCAGAGTTGCTGCTGGATTGAAAAATTGTCACAATTCAGATTAAACAATTTGTAGATTTTAAGATGACAAATATTTAAGATGATAAATATTTCGTTCCAAATGTCAACAGGCTGCCTAGAAATCGAGATTTTATGAAGCATTAAGAAAAGGGCACAGAAATTGATGTTTTTGGGTTTCTTTTTAATCTATCGTTATATTATAGATAAATTTAATTTCTTTAATTTGACATTCCACGGGGTTTCGAAAAAAGAGAAAATTGATATTTTGACATTTAACGTTTTATCTGATATAAAATGTATGTTTTAAAAATATAAACAAAAAGTGAAGTGCGGCAACTCTGGTGGGCATAGACCAAAGTAAAATGCAAGTTGTTGCTTCATTTTTTTTCCGCCTAGAAAAAATTATGGTTTTTTTAACATTAGAATACTGGTTTCAGTAACGGGGATTTGAAAATGTGATTAAGAAGAATATTTCTCTGTTTTACAAACAGTGTAAATTGGTTAAAATGAGAATTTAATTGCCTTAAGTTTCTACTTTATTGTATCCTTGGTTTAATAACATGTAAGTTTTAGTTTTAAGAGACAATGTTTTATTGATATTTCCTGCAACAAGCGCCATATTGTTCACAATCTAATGACTTTTTATTAGAATTTGATCTTAAATGCGAAATTTTTAAACTAATTTTTCCAGTTAGTATCACGTTTTCCATAGTAAATTTCAATGGAAACGGCTGAAAGTTTCGTTTAAAAATGTAAATTATAAATACTTTTGCAACTTGAATGCCTAAATACAAACATGATTATTTTTGTATTTTTCAAATTTCCGCCCAATTTTAATTTTGTAGGTGGCCCGAGAATTTTCTGAAAGTAAAAGTTCAATCTTAATGATAAAAATGGGGTTTGTATTAGATTTTCCGTTCATAAATAACTGAAAATTGCATTTCTAATCACAATATTAGACGTTTTGACTTTATTCAATACTTTGAAGTTTATCTTTTTTATAACATTTCAAAGGTATTATACATTTAAAAAGAATTTGAGCAAAACTTTACAGAGACTTGTATAATGTTTTCGGAAACATTATTTCTCATTATATTATAACAAAATAGAACAGAAAAAGTTAAGGTAATAGTAATAGCAACTTCGATGAAACTTTATTCAAGTTATTGTAATTTGTTTTAAACACAAAGTATGCTTGCATAAACATTTTTGCAATATTAGTAAACTCATCGTCGAGTTCAATCAAAGTTGCACAATTGTAAGATTAAGTTACATTTAACATTTCTTAGTTCAAATAACACTTATAAAGCTAAGAAACGACAAAATTTATCTTCTATAGAACCCAATCACCATAAGTTCGTTGCGAATAAGAGGAGAAATGCGGCTATTTGGGTTACACAACTGTACCAGAATATGTTTCTGAAATAAATGGACAACAACTTGATTGTTTTACTGGAGTTATATCTACCAAATGAAAACCCGTCTGTGCTATTCGGGGGACTATCATCACACTAAATACAGCACTTTTGTTTATTGACGTATCCATTCAACCAAAAGTGAGCTTCATCGCTAAACAAAATTCGCTTATGAAAATTGGGATCAACGGCATTGTTGTGTTGGGACCATTTTGGCACAATTTGGAAACTTTGTTCAAGCGTCAGTTTATTCACGTTGAAATGCCAAACCAAACTAAAAATAAATAACTTGACAGCTGAGAAAATGGCCGCCAGTAAAAATAGTGTTGCCAACTTAAAGTTCTATGACTCTAAAAAAAAACACCCGTTACTATTAAAATTAGGTATGGTTAATAAAATGTACAGTAACTGTTATTAAGGGCACCTATTGAACAATTTTCAATTTTCGAGTTTCTCGTTAACAGCTTCACTGATTTCTATCAAATTTTTTAAAGTTGTTCTTTAAAAATTCAAATAATTTTTTTCTGAATTTAAAAGTTTTAGTGTCTGTTTAACAATGTCTCGACACATAAATATTAGTAAAGGTTGAAAATAGATTTATGTATTTCAAACCATCTGGTTTTAAGCATTATACAAAAATTTAAAAAATCATTAAATTTAATTTCCTGCAAATTTTTAACAAAAGATATAAGAAAAATTTGGATATAAAACACATTTCTTAGATTTTCTTATATCCGTGTTGTACTGTTATGTTAGTTGAAAAACTGTGCATATAAAAGACCAAAGCGTTATTAGTAAAGGGTTTTCCAATAAGAGGTGTTATTTTGAATAGCCCGCTATTTCGGTAGTTGTCACTTTTGAAGCTGTCGTTTTTTGACATTTGACAAGTAGAAACTACGCCATTAATAAAAATGGAACGATACACGCTTCAACAACGCATTGAAATTATTAAAATTCACTATAAAAATGGTGAAAATTTGGCAGAGACGGTTCGTAAAACTAAAACATTTTTGGGTCGTCGTGAAGCACCTTGTCGGACCGCAATACAGAAATTGGTGGACAAATTCGAGCTGTTGGGACAAGTTAGTGATGTGAAGAATAAAACCCGTGCACGTCGTTCAAGAACAACTGAGAATATTGCTGTTGTAGCCCAAAGTGTTGAAGAAAACCCAGGTTTGTCCATTCCTCGTCGTTCTTTGGAATTAGGCATTCCACAAACGTCATTACACCGTATTTTGCATAAAGACTTGGGTCTTAAGGCTTATAAAGTTCAGTTAACACAAGAACTCAAGCCGGCTGATCATCAACAACGTCGTGTCTTTGCTGATTGATCCTTGAAATGCATGGAAATGATCCGGAATTTCATCGAAAAATCATCTTGACTGATGAGGCCCATTTTCACCTCGGAGGCTACGTCAACAAGCAAAACTGTCGCATCTGGGGCTCGGAAAACCCAAGAGTTATAGTTGAAAAGCCTCTCCATCCTCAACGCGTGACTGTTTGGTGCGGTTTATGGTCCGACGGGGTCATTGGACCTTACTTTTTCGAAAAATGAGGCTGGAGCAACAGTTACGGTCAATGGATTGCGCTATCGAGAGATGATTAATGATTTTTTATGGCCGGAATTGGATGGTATTGATAAGGACAGCGTTTACTTTCAACAAGACGGCGCTACGTGCCACACAAGCAATGAAACCATCGATCTTTTACGGGAAAAGTTTCCGGACCGTGTTATCTCTCGAAGAGGTGATCACAATTGGCCACCGAGATCTTGTGATTTAACACCTTGCGACTTCTTCCTTTGGGGCCACGTGAAAGATAAGGTCTACGCCAACAGCCCAGCGTCGATTCAAGACCTCAAAGATGGAATTCGTGAGGCTATCGAGGACATAGGGCAGCCACTTTGCGATTTGGTTATGGAAAATTTCATGAAAAGGATATGGTCCTGTAAGCGTGGTCGTGGCGGCCATTTGGCTGATGTTGTGTTCCATTATTAACGGCATACTTTCCTCTTTATAATGAAATAAACATCCGATCATTTATCTCAAAAAATGCCATTTTTCTTTGAATATCAAAATAACACCTCTTATTGGAAAACCCTTTATTTTTATTTATGTAAGTTGCTAAACGGGCCTTTAACATAAAATGAAATCTCCTCAAAATGATTGAGGAGATGTCCTGATACAGTGGACGTCCAATATAACGAATACCAGATATTATGAATTAGCGATATAACGATCGCAGAAGTTAAGACAAATTTAAAAGGCGCATTTTCGTTAAAACAATTTTAAATACGGCTTTGGCGTTTGAAGTGAGATGAAATAGTGAGAATTGACTTGAAAATCAGAAAGTTAAGTTTCTTCTTCTCCAGTTTTTAAGTGCAAGATTAAAGTTAAACCCGAGTTAACTCATCAAATTTAGTGAGTTAACTCCGGATTAACTAAACAGATGCTTTTGATGTTTTATCCACCGAGTTTGTTTAGTCGTTCCGCATGCTTCCTCCACCAAAAAAACTGCTTCCTCAGTTCATTATGGGTTAGTTTACTTCTAGAGTTAGCTAAGTCTGGTTTAAATCACCACTGAAAAACTTGGCCTTATGTGTTAGCATTTTATTGAAATAAAACTAAAAAAAAATAAAACACATTGACTAAAAATGAAAATTCTGTACTTAAAGCCCGAACCACACTACTCTCGTGTGATGTGTTGGGGAGTAGTGTGTCACTATCGCTCTAGTGTATTTTATATGCGTAGAGCCATATTTGTATCGTGTGATGTGTTGTGTTGTGTCGAAATCTATGAAATACATTGGAATGACAGCGACGCACTACTCCACAACACACCACACGAGAGTAGTGTGGTTCGGGCTTAAGGTATACAAAATACATATGTAGTGAGCGTGAACTTCAAAGCCTTGTATTACACAATTTCTGTTTTGAAATAGCTACACAAATGTATTTTAAATGTTTTGAATTTTGCACGTTGCTTTATAAACTTTGATATCCTTGTGGTTGCACCTTTAAGATTGACTGATTCATGCGACAACTTAGACAAAAGCTTAAGGGTTGTGAAAGTTTTAATTTGTTTTAGGAAAGTTTTAAATAAATGCTGTGCTGAAGGATGTGAAATAAATTGTATATGTGTATTAGTATTTTATTTTCACTCGTGTACCAAATTTTTGTTTGGTATAATTTGGTATTTGAGAAAAATACATAAAAAATGCGAATGAAAATAAAATTTTCTATTGAAACGAATTTGGGGTCAAAGGCACAATTTTGTATTCCAATAATCGTATTTCGAATAGAAAACTTTACTGAAAAATATCAATATATATGTACATAGCTGTTTCCCTTGTGGTTCCACCTATAGAAATCTGAAGCATGATGTGAGGAATAATATTGAGGAACGTTTTCACTAACTAAATACTTCACCGAAAGAAAATATCTTCTTGGGTTTGAAGGTTTTAGATTTTTCACAAATCCCGACTTCAAATTCCAGAATGACCAAGGACCTATTTAATCCATACACAAAAACTTTATTCTTACTTAAACTTGTTAAATAAGATTATCGAAACTACAATTTCATATAAATTCTCTTCCTATGCATTCAGAAAATGTTCCTCTTCAGTTATAAAGCTCTGAACTACCCTTAAGGCTCGCAAGCAATAAATACCACCGCGAGCTTAGAGTATACAGTGCCATTATGTCAGTGTCCTGTAATACTAACTACATCCCTCACCCCTCAGTGACACACAATTCAATTAGATGCCACCAACACAGAGCTCCTCATTATTTATGGAAAACGTGTGAATTCTTTACTGATGCTTGGCTGGCTTTGGCAGCTGATGCGCTGCTTGTGTGTTTCTGCTGCTAAAGCTGAATTTAAGGCAGCTGATGTGTAAATGCCATGCCAGTAGTGCATCGTGAATTATTCTCCCATGTTGAATGCCATCCTACTGCAATTGCGTTTGCAATGCTGGGAAGCTGAATTCTATTCTTTTGTTGCAACCACCCGAATCATTGTGGTCCTGGCTTGGCAATGTGTATTTTAATTTGATTTGAAATTTCATGCGCTAGGATTTTTTGATGCATCACAAAGTCTCAAGCCGCTAATTAGGATTTCGGTTTCTGCATTCTATTCCATTCCATTCAAATTAAATGTGCATCCATGCCCTGGGAATGTCCTGGATTTTGATGTGATTGAATACTGATAGTGACACGTACACACAAATCAGAATCTCAAAAGCCATCGATATGACGTTTAATTGAATATGTGAAACTTGTCTTCTATCATTTTCCTGGGGATGCAATCTAAAATCATGTCATGGAAACAGATGCTTCACTCCACGACAACGGACGCCATCGCTATACACCCTCGCCCGTGTCGCCCTCCGAATCGATTCTGTCCTTGCTCCTTTTTTTATGTTGCTTTTTTCTTCATGTTCTCTATCTTTCTCTAGTTTTTTATTTGATTTTATTGTTTTTGGGAGAAGCATATGGAAAAAGTTGTAGGATAGTTTTATGTGTCAACATTGGCACAACATTTGAATAACATCCTGGTTCCAGACTTCACGATGACAGACTCTGTGACACTATGGTAGGGGAATGGAGGTCGAGGGAGTGGAATGTAGATAAATTTCGAAAACGTGTGTGTTCCATTTGGATGTTTTTTAGTTTGATTGAAAGAAAAGTTATAAAATTGAAAAACATTTCTTCCAGGTTTTTGGTGTGCGGTATATACGGTGTATACGTACATAAGTGGTAGAGGTGTACCGCACAGATAAATTCGTGTGCTACGTTGTCGTTCGTTTTTCGTAAAGTTTTAAACGTGCTGATGGGATGAAGAGGTGTCTGTTTGGGACCAGATTTCTGTGTAAATTGTTCAGGTTTTCGAAAGTTTAAGTCTTTCAGGTGGGTAACTTTTTTTTTTGTTTCGAAACTTGATCCGCTTAGGAAAGCACGGTGTTTGTGGGCAAATTTAAGGGTTTGTTTGTGGGTTGCTATTTAGATGTAAATAAGTTGGCATTGAATTTAAGTTTTACTTTAAAGAAATGGGAGCTACATATAACGGGTGGGCCATCTAGTTGTTTCCTTTTAAATCATAGGTTATTTTGACACTGACAGCTGTTTCACGCTCGAAATCTTGACAGAAAGTCAGTATCATACCACCGCGGAACGAAATGAGTCGGCTTACGCTTGAAAAACGGTGGGAAATATTGAAAACTTATTTCCAAAGTGAGTGCTGTGTAGCTCAAACAATGTAAACAAATTATCTTTTCTGACGAGGCGCATTTCCATATCAGCGGCTACGTTAACAAACAAAATTGCAGCATCTGGGGCTCGGAAAACCCGCACTATTATCAAGGGCCAATGCATCCACATAGAGTGACAGTTTGGTGCGGATTGTGGAGTGCTGGCATCATTGGACCATTTTTCTTCGAAAATGAGGCTGGTAATAACGTTTCGGTAAACGGTGGGCATTACAGAGCCATGTTAACTGACTTTTTTTTTACTGAAATTGAAGACATGGATTTGGACGACCTCTGGTTCATGCGGGATGGCGTGCCATGCCACACACAGTCCATGCCACAATCTATCTTTTGCGCACCAGATTCCCAAAATTTGTGCCAAACGCCTCTGAGCTGCGATTTGACCAATTTGGACTTCTCTTTGTAGGGAACCGTGAAGGACCGATGCGATGTTATGCAAACAATCCGGAAACGATTTAAGCACTAAAGGACAATATCATTCAAGCAATCGGTAAGCTACAGCCCAAAACCATCAACAAGGTCTTGGAAAATTGGAGTGACAGAATGCGCTTCTGCGAAGCCAGCCAAAGCAGCCACTTGAACTACGTTGTGTTTCATAATTAATGGGAATGTTTGCTCTCACTAATAAAGCTTCATTTTATTGCATTTTTAAAAAGAAACTTGTATTTGGCCCACCCTGTATTCAAATCCATATGCATGCACTTGTTATTTAATCTTTAGAAAGTTTGGGAAGTGAAAAAGAAGATTACTTTTGGCTACACTAATCTCTTGTTTCAAACTACTTACTTACAATCTATGATGGGTTAGGTTACTGATGAGATATAGTAAAAGAAAACCTTTAAAGTCAAAATGCACATCAAGACAAAACCTAGTAAAAATAGAATTGGCAATAGAGAGACTTGATTTGATTTCTCGACATATGTATGTATTATACTTGTAACATTTTCGCTTTGGACAAGAAAGAAAACGCGTTTGCCCATTTTTTGGAGATTATGCATTTGACCTTTATTCAATTATGAAGAATGGTCCATGCAATAATGTTTTGAAAACAATTTCAGTCATTTGATATCTTTGATGAATCTCTCCGGTCTGTCAAATTTGTATCAAGCATTTAGAAAACCCAAAAATAAAGCGCTGAATATTGCTTCCCAACTGCCAAGGTTTCAATAGTTTGTGGGATACCAGGATATTCCATAGGTTTTACATGTATACATAGTCTCACATGAGAGGTGATTTTGAATCTATTCTTCGCTAAGGTAATATTTAAATAAGTAACGTAGCGCCATCTTGATGAAATCAATCATTGTAAGGTACATTCGCACATTGGCTGCAACGTAACGTGAGCTCTGAACTCACTTTTGAAAATATAAGGACCGATAATACCACCCATCAAACAAGTAGATTATAACAAACAAACACAACAGTCACCTTTGTATAGGTGAGCATTCAGTTTCGTTACTTTCTTATTAATCGATTAGTCGAGTATAATTAGCAAACAGCAATGCTATGGAAAATGTGTGTTTCTTTATATAAAGAGTACCTACCCTTTCGGGTTCTAAGTCCATAAAAATCAAACAAAACACAGTCTGTTCATTGGCTGCCACTTTGAAAAATGATTATAACACTCGTCGTTATCTAGTGCAGCAGTTTGGGATGG
The DNA here is from genome assembly GCA_932273885.2 of Leucozona laternaria. NCBI lineage: Eukaryota > Metazoa > Arthropoda > Insecta > Diptera > Syrphidae > Leucozona > Leucozona laternaria. Next base: position 127,282,870 of record OW026367.1, on the reverse strand, counting down.
TTCGAAGTTGTCAGAGTGGTTTGAGACGTCAGCAGGTGTCCCTCAGGGATGTATTCTAAGCCCTCTTTTATTCGCGCTATTTATCGATGATATCTCTGAAATGCTTCCTGGAGGTGTAATGTTCGCTGGAACTCTCATCAAAGTTCTTCTCTACGCTGATGACTTGGTATTAATAGCTGACAACCCCTTTACTCTGCAACTCCATATTAATCGTCTGGATGATTATTGTAAGAACTGGGATCTCCACATCAATGTCCAAAAAAACACAATAATGATTTTTGAGATTCGAAATAGAAGGGTGAGGCTACCTGAAGAATCTTGGCGTCTCAATAATGAAATTATTGACATAGTACGTGAATTCAAGTACCTTGGAGTTTTGTTAACATCGAACTTGAACTTTGGCAAGCATGCAAAGGATAAAAGCACTGAAGCTAAGCTGGCGCTAAATATAATGTGGAAAAGATTCTTTGCTAACCAAAACATTGATCATTCGACAAAATATCAAGTGTTTAGGGCGACAGTTAACACTTGCATGTGCTATGGAGTGCAAGCCTTTGGTGTTACACCCTTCGAAGAATTTGAAGCTGTTCAAAGATTTATCTTCAAACGATTATTTCGATTGCCGAACTCTGCACCAACCTATGCTATACACGTGGAATCTGGCTTACCACCCATCTACATAAATTATCTAAAAGCTCATGCAGACTATCTAACAAAAGTGATGAGGAGAAGTAATACCAGTCTTCATAAAAAAATTCTGATGAGACAACTGCAATTGAATCAGTACCCTTTTAGAGAGTAGAATCAGTTGGCCTTATCCAATGTACTTTCTCTGTCCTTAACAGAGACAAATGTTTTCGAATGGCACAATATATTCGCATCAATTATTGCTAAGACCGATGAAAGGATTTTTGACCAGCACCTAACCAGAGCTTCATCGTCGACTTCAAGGTTATTTTACAGGAACCTTAACCATCAAATTCTAACTCAGGATAGCTATTTCAACGTTAAGTACTCGTCTGAGGCTATGAGTACTATTTTCAGAGCAAGAGTAGAAATCCTAAATCTGAATTACATCCCACATAGAACTGATCTTCGGCAGAATTGTGAATTGTGTTACAGAAGAGAATGTGAAGATGTTTACCACTTCATTGCTGTTTGCCCTTTACTGCAAGATATACGGCGCTTGTATTTCCAAGAAAGTTCTTTTTCACGCAATAGCTTGTTTGAGATATTAAACGGTGGTCGTGGTTGGTCTAATCTATACAAATTTTGCAAACACGCTATGAATTACCGGAATAGTTTTTGAAAATTTGTATTCTCTAAATATTTCTTCAAATTATTACTTTTTATGTGGCAAATCATTAAAATTGCAAAAACTTCAGTACATATTATCGCTCTCCCATTTATTTATTTATTAAATCTTAGCTAAAAATATAAATATTCATAGCATCACTTTTCGTTTTTATTTTTAATTCTTTTTTTAATTTTTATATTTACTTACTCATGAAATGTCATATCCGGCAGACGGCAGATTGCCATGTCCGTATTCTTAAGTTTAAAATTGTATCAATATAAAATCGAAAAAAATAAAGAATTTTATCTATCTATCTATCTATCTTATAACACGTTCTTGCGATTTTCTTAGCTCCCATTAGTCTCCGAGTAGTTTTTATTTGAAAAAAAATCATTCTCTTAGGGCCAGTTTCACAGTTAACACTTACCGTAATAAGTGGCACTTAAGTTTCCCATGTTAGGACTTTAGGCTAGGTTTCATAACCAGTGTAAGTGGAACTTAAGTCACCCACAACATCGGAGACTTAAGTGCCCCTTATTCAGGTAACTTTTATGACTGTAAAACTGGCCCTTAAGCTTTCGATTACGAATATTTTTGACAACTTTTCGCACTAAATATCGATACCCGAAAAACTGTCTTGTGTTTTTTTCTGTTTAGTGTTTTGGAGTAAAAAATCTTTTTTGGACGTTCATCTGAACGGAAAAAAAATATTAAGTTGGTTTTTCTAGAGCACTCAATTGTTGTCTATGTGGTACAAAATTAAGGTTTAGAGTTTCAGTTCTCATTTTAAATATAAAACTGGTTATACTGTTATTGAAATAGTTATTAGATCCTAGTGAATTCTTTAAAGTTCTGTAAAGATTTCTATGTTCGGAAGAGCGTGCCCTGATTAAACAGCTTTCATATAATAACATTAATCTAACATTGTTTTGCACTCATAAAACTTATTTTGCCAAGTATTAATATTTTCGAGAGTTAAAAGCATATATGTAAGCAGCCGAAACTGAAGATTAAAGTTAGGTCGATTCATAATTTTAATAATAAAGTCGGCGTTTACTTTGAGATGTTTATAGTATATTTGGGAGAATCCGGCTCGACATAAATAGCGTATGTGGGAGCTTAAGTGGGTAGTTTGAAAATTTGTTTAAAGAAAAAACACAGAAAGCGTTCGAATTCTTCTATTTTCTTAAAACCAAAAACTTGATTAGCATAATAAAGACAGGAGTTGATGGTTGCATTAATAACTTTAAATTTAGATGCTGTGTCAACATTTTTATTGTTATAAAACCTTGGCCACATAATATTAATTGCTGTTTTTGCATTTTTTATTTTTTTCTTCTGTATTAAGATTGATAATTAAGATTGGAGGACAGCAAAAAAACCTAGATATTTAAATTCATTGACGACCTCGATTAGTTCACCTGCAAGTTTCCAACTTTCTCTCGGTAATCTTTTGCATGCAGTATGCTGAAATATCATAATTTTTTGTTTCGACGTATTGATTTTTAGGTTCCAAGTATCACAGTATTGTTTAAGTTTATTGATTTGAAGCTGAAGTGTCGTCAATGAGAAGAGCGAATAGAATGGGGCTCAGAATACAACCTTGTGGAACTCCCGTCTCCGTAGCAAAAAACTTTGACTTATAACTACCGTTCCAAACAGACACTGAAGTGTTTACAACCAATTTTTTTTTATAAATGTTGAGAAACTTTGTCGAAATACCTATCAAACTCAACTTGTATATGAGCGAGCTTCTATTGACGGTGTAACAAGCCGTCTTGAAGTCGACAAAGAAGGCGTATAGTTTTTTTTATTTTTAATAAGGTTTCTTCTGGCTATTGTGTCTAGCGCAAAAATTTGGTCGACTGTCGAGAGTCCAGCGCTTAAACCAGCTTGAAAGATACTAAGACGGTTATTGCATTCCACCCCACTAGTTAGTCGATTATACAAAATTTAAGCAAAAATTTTCCTCAGGCTACAGAGAATTGATATTCCCCTATAATTTTCAACTAATATATCATTTTTTTTTTTAAATCGGGAAAATAAGTGATTTTATTAAAATATCTGAAACGTCTTCATTTAAAAATTATCTATAAAAACAGGTAGATATTCCTGAAAGTTTGCAGTACTATACTTAAAATACTCGACTGGGATCCCATCAAGTCCACAAGCCTCATTGTTTTGCATATTTTAAAGAGCACTTTTTAACTCATTCATTACAATTGGTGGATCCAGTTCATCAACAACAACATTTGGGAGTGCGTAATGAAAAAGAACAGGTATTGACTGCGATGTTAAGGGCTTGCCAAAGTATGAGTCAAAAAATTCTATACTTCAACTGCTAGAGCATTCGTCGAATTGCAGTGGCCTAGATCTCGAACCCTGTGCTGGAAGGATTTCGAGTCCTTACAATTACTTAAATTATTTGCGATTCGATTGAAGTAACTATTACGCTTGGTTTTACATATAGTTTTATAACTTATTCCACATTGTGTAAAGCCTTATAAAATGTTTTTCAAAAAACATTCAAGAAGGAGAAGGATTTTTAACTTCATCTATATAGAATAAGATAAACAAGGGGTGCTAAATAATTTTGTTTGTTCAAAATCTTAAGTCTCCGAAAGTTCTCCACCGATTTCTATGAAATGTTGAAACAACGTTGCATTCAAATACGAGCATTTTTATTATGCTTTTTGAAAACAAAAGCCTTCTCTTGGACTTCAAAGAGCTATGAGAGGCCATCAGTAACGTAAAGTCAACTCTACGAGAACTTCTTTTTTGAGTAATTCAATGAATTATGTAGATCAACTGTGGAGGTGATCAACAGAACAAATGCTATATACAGACGTAAGGGGATGATATGAAACTAAAAACCAAAGAACACAAGAAAAAATGTGGAGTAAAGACGAACTGCTATTATATGTTATCGATCTAATGCGTTTTAAGTCATCGCCAGTAACCAAACTAAATTTTGTATTAAAAGTTCACTTAATTAAAATTTAATCTATACTTAATCCTTTGCAATATGGTTTCAAAAAGAACCATACCCGTTCTCCTGATGGTCACTGAAAATATTCGACAGGCCTCAGGAGAAAACAAATTATCACTTTAAACTCTGCTTGATTTTTAAGAGCATTTAATTCGGTTGAATAAACAATATTATGCAGAAAACTATACAATTTATTCAACTTCTCATGTAGCGCAACCGAACTTGTTTTTTTCATACCTCCCAAACCTAAGCTCAGGCTGTCTTCAATAACAAAGGCGTCTTCGTTTCTAAATTCAAAGAGGGATGTGCCACAGGGCTCAATTCTAGGACCTCTGCTTTTCTATTTATTTATAAACGACCTTCAATTTGCTTTGACTTATTGTTCATATTATGTATATCTAAACAGAAGACGTTCACTTTATAGGACTAGTTGAAGATGCCGTAGTCAAAACTAATGAAGATTTGGTGTCCCTTTTTGAATGGTCATCTCAAAATCAAATTTTAAATCATACTAAAACAAATTGCATACCAATCAGCACTCAACAAATTTTCCTTGAAAACTTTCCCAAACATCATAATGCTGAATGGGTCCGGTGATTGAAAAACATATTTTTAAAAATGGAGTTTTGAAAAATAAAATTCAAAATCCACTTTTTGCTTCTTCTATTAAGATTTACCGTATAATAAAATAAATTTATTTAAAAAGTTTTAATGCCCTGCCAAGTTAAGGCTTCTTTATTTAGAGCATTTTGAAGTGATAATCATCTCTTATTACAAATTCATCTGTGTTCAATTATGTATAATTATTTTGAGTTGCTTTATAAATATCTACGTTTGGGTTGGGTGTAGCCCATCCCAGAACCACTGGTCCCAAGACAACTCATCGCCGACGACTCATACCAGAACTCAAGTGGTCCCAAGATAGCTCATCCCGGGGAAACTCGCCCCTCCTTCATAAATTTTTAGAAATTATGGTTTTTGGTCTTAAGGCAAGTACTTTCACATAATTTATGGACCCTTTACCACCAACATCCAAAATATTTCTTACAAAGCAATGTATGTCCCAGAAATCATGACAGGAAAACAATAACAAAAAATTAGATCCTTTATGACTTGATTTCCAATAGCAATATCTCATAATCTAAGTAAAAATTAAAAACTTTAATCTATGCATACTTATTCTTTAATTTAAATTTCAAACTTTATGACACAAAATGACTGAAACAATATGCATTAAGCAAAATTGACGAAAGTGAAAAAAATAAAAACACAAATATCCTTTTAGCTTTTTTCTTAATCCTTGCCCGCAGCAATCTCTGTGCATAATATGTTGCTTCTGGCTAATACTACACCACACCACACTATACACCCTTCTCAATATCTCTTGCCGCACCCTCACACCCAACCCATCTGCGGCACATCAAAACACCCGTCAGCATTTTGTACATCACTTGGCATCCGAAATCCGAACACAAGATTCACTGCCATGTCCCATCGAGCAAATGGATTTTCAAACGACAATTCCTCTTTTATACTTCCTCTCTTTGATAAGGGAAAGATCTACATTTGACATTTATGCTTAAATGTTCCGAGGACGAATCTTGCCAGGCTGTTTTATGTGAAGTGAGTCTGGGTGTGTTTAGTATAGGCTGCCGAATGGAGGGCTATAAAACGTTGGATAGATGATATGCTAACACAGAATTGCATCTGAGCTATACAAATATTCCATTGAAGTAGAAAAAAAAAGGAAGAAGACTGTGACACATTATGACGATTTATCTAAGCGCTGCGGTGGTGTGGTGTGCGTTCTTTTGTGTGAATGGCTATGTTAAATGAGGACTCGCAGTCCTGTGCCTGTCCTGTTTGGCTAGAGATCTTTCTTCGGTGTTCCACTCTGCGACAAAAATGTTAACAATGACACACAACAAGCACTTGTCTTCCTACTCGTATGATTCTGGGCCAAGCAAATTGCAACTATGCCACATCCACTTAGCACTTACCACTTAAGTCGTATAGCTCGTAGATATATAGGAGAGGCCAACACGGGAGGACCAACTTCTGCTTCATTGGATGCGTTTAAAAGCTGGGTTCTACATATGTACGTGTGTGTGGACGCTTTGTGCCTCCTTGGCTGTGTCCTTTTCCTATTTTTTATTATATTTTTTATTAAGCCGTGTGCTTCTCCAAATTGTGTCCTATAAATTCTCCATTGCTGGCATTACAATAAGTTTGCGAATCTTGTTTGTTTTGTCATGTGATATCTATGAGATTTATTTTTTTTTTTTTCCTATTTCATTCTGAATCTGAAGCTTTCCGGGCAAAGAGTGCAAACAAAAACCGGAGTGGACTTAGGACTCAACTAGTTTCAAAGTCGTCGTTGACAAAACGTTTTTCTGAAACGATGGTATCAGGGTATTTTAGGGGGAGAGCGAGAGAGAGCCTTTAGCCTCGGTTTAATGTTTGGAGAAAGAATGTCGTATATGTATACATTTTTTCTATGTCGGCCAAGATTTGTCTTCTGTCTTTGGTCTTTTGTGCCGTTTCGTCGTATAGTACAACACTCCTCATAGTTTTTCGAGCTAAACCTACTTTATATTATATAATATTTTCTCATCTACCGCTGCGTTGTTTATGAGAAGTGAGAAGATATTATACTTATATAGTTTGGGCTTTGGGGAAGCGCGCTGTATACCTACATAGCTTGTGCTTTGTGCCAGAATTTGTAAAACTCATTTGTCTCATTTGACAAGACGTTTATTTTCAAAACAAAGAACGCAAAAACTAGAAGAAAATTTTGGAAAATGTGCGGTGACTAGTTTGTCATTGGAATGGTTATATTTTTCACAAGAGTCTTCTCCTTTTTTCTATAAGTTATGCTCATTGGTTTTGGTTAGTAGGTACCTACCTATACATATAATGAGAGATATTTTTGTGATAGATGGACTGCATTGGGATAAATAGTTTTTATGTTCCACCAAGCGCATTTGGTACGAAACCTTGAGGGAAGATTATTTTTTTTAAGGTATTCTCATCAGGGAAGTGTTCAGCATAGAAAAAACAAGTACCTATTTGAAGCTTAAGGATAAAATGTTGAAGAATTGTGGTTTTGTTTGCATTAGTAGCTAAATTATTTTTTACTTTGATGAATTTATTGCTTGTTTAACATGTTTTTTTATTTCTTGTGAGACAAAAACTTATTTATAAATCCATTTTAAAGGGTTTTGTGAATAAAAAAAAAGCTAAAGCTTAAACTAGGATTTTTAAGTAAAAGCTAGGTTTTTGGTGAATAAAAATAAGCTTTAACTAGCTAGATAAAGATGTCTTTTAGTAATAGCTATTTTAAAATAGCCAACGCTAAATTCATTTAGTTTTAACTTGTTTTTCCAGCCTAAGCTTGAATATGTGTGGATAAAAATAGCTTAAACTAAAATATTATAGTTAAAGTTACAAAAAAATCAAGATTTTTTTTACTTGTCTAGAAACCTTTGACTAGTTCTTATTTTTATTATTGTGTTTAGTTTTAGTGCGTATATGGCCGAGTTTATACGCGTAAAAAAACCAAAATTGTATAAGATACGGTTGGAAATTAGTGATGAGGCTTTTCATAGTTTTCAAAAGAAAATGTTTAGTGCTTTTCTGATTACTTTTAAGGAGATTCAACAGAGCACTGAATGCTCTGAGCAGAGAATGCAGATATTTTTGAGATATCTGTTTGAACTTGGATTTCAGTGCGGTGTAGGACAAGATCTTGGAGTTGAATGCTCTTCTGTATGCAAGACTGTTAAGCAAGTGGCCACAAAGTTATGGAAAAGGCTCACAATGGGCGGAAAAATAAATGTTTCCCAGAGCTTTTGGAGCAATAGACTGCACCCATATTGCTATCTTCAAACTCTCAAGATTTTCTGATGAATACATTAATCGGAAAGGCTTCCATAGCCTTAATGTACAAGCCACATACAATGCAGCCGAAGAATTCACAAGTGTGGACGCCCAGTGGCCAGGGTCAATTCACGACTCATGGATCTTGAAAAGATCATCAATTTATGCATCTATGAACGAGAATTTTCACGTAAATGCTATAATCCTTGGAGATGATGGGTACCTTACAAAAATCCTCAAACAGATGCAGGAAAAAAATACAATGAAGTATTCTGCCGACAGCGCGTTATAATAGCGAGATGTTTTGGCCAAGTGAAGCAAAGGTTTTCATGTCTGCAATACATAATGAATGTTGCAACAAGCATGGTTCCCCCCTTGTCATTTGTTGCTACGTGCACCACAATCTGGCACCACGATCTTCAAGCTTCTTCAATGCCAGATAGACCAGACAGACAACAAAAAAAACCACTAGATGAAGACCAAATTGATGATAACAACTCAAGCGAAATAAACCTTCGTAGACGAGGGCAGCAGCGCAGAAATTAAAAAGCTCCAGCAAAGACTGACGGAAAAAATGATAAAAAGATTTTTTCCCCGCAACCAATGCTTGCCCTATAGACTAGATAAAAAGTTATGGCAAAACAAAATGCAAAACAACCTTCCTTTTTAATTCGGTCTATATAAAAACAGTTCTAGCTAAAGCTATCTAAGTCAAAATATGTGAATAAAAAACTGAGATCTTAAATAACGAAGCTAAAGCTAGATTTTTCCAGCTCAAGCTATTAAGCGTTATCATTTTTTTATTCACATGAAATAAGGCTTAAGCTAGAACTGTCTAGCTTAAGCTGCTAGTAAAAGCTATGACTAGTTGGCTTTAGCTTCCTTTAAAAAAAGTTTTTTACTTTTTTTTTATTCACAAGACCCAAAGTGTGTTTAACTTAAGTCAGCTCCAATACCTTTCTTATAAACATTTTCTTTACGATTATTGTTTTCAACAGGGACAGCTATAAATTTTATAAATTTAATAAAATAAGTTATGCGTGGGAAGTACGATTTTTCATTTTATTAAAAGTCATTAATGTTTGAAATTTTTCGAAGGGCCACCGCGCGCCGTCGCCGCTTCGTTAGGTGGTGCGTACTAGATAGGTCTATAATTTGCAACGACTGTCTCTATGATGTCTCATAAAACAGGCTGAATTTGAGCAATGGCAGGGGTTATGTTGACTGAGAGAACTCCGGTAGATTACAACTTATTGCTTAAGACCTGCGACTCAAGGAAACCCTACAAAAATGGATCAACGGATTTAACCTCGGTGGCAAGTTAACGTGTTGCCTGTGGGTGAGATAATTATCATGACTTCAAATAGCTCGAGCCGAATTTCCATATCAGCGCCATCCTGCTGGAACCCCACATGTCGAACACATCCATATCATCCAATTTGAGGCAAAGGAAATTATTTATCGCTGATCTGTTGCGCTCTGTAATGATGGTGATGGCAATGTCATTGTGGTTTTCCATTTTCGAAGAAACATCACCACGGACAACATACCTGGAATACTCGACTGATGGGAAAATGGTCGTTGCCGCGAGTGGTTTTGACATGTAGGGTCTAAAAAATAAAAAAACAGGAAAATTAACAACAAAAAAATCTACCCGGGAAAGGTAAAACTACTACCGACTACTCCTAAAGTTGCCATTAAGTGCTTTGCACATGAGACATGACCTGCGAACTGCGAATTGTTGGTCGCGAATTTTGATATTTCATTCACATGAGTAGTCGTTGACAACTGCGAATTGTCATAATACGTAAAGAAATAAAATGAGTGTTTGAAGTTAAACTCGGGCGAATTTTCTATTCGCCAGTTTGAGGATTGCGTCCAGATGTTGGGAATTGCAAATTTTCTTTGGACAGTTCGCAGAAAATAAGTTTTTGGTCGCGTAGAAAACTTTAAAAATACAAAATTTTCCAGTTTAAACTAATTTTACGCAGTGATTAGTATTTAAATTTGTTCATTGGATTAATTATTTAGTTGTTGAAAAGTAAAAACAAAAAAAATAATTTTATTTGCTCTAGAAATCGATTTAAAAGATTTAAGGCTGTCCCAAACCAACGCGAAACATTCGCGAGAATATGCGACGACTGAAAAATGTTCAAAGACTCGCATCGCACCAGTGTGGGTGCTCCCATTAATCTCCATGTAAATAAATTAAGACAGGCGAATGTTTCGTCGTCGTTTCGAAGTATTCGCGGTGGTTTGGGAGAGCCATTATTCGTATTCGCAGGTCGCCGTTCATGTGCAAGGCACTTTACTGTCGAAATTTTTAGGCCAATTCCAATATTTACAGCAACAAAACTTTGTAGTTTTCACTCAAGTGCATCTTTGAATAATTTTATTGGAATATCATCGCGCGAGTTATGTACATGCCCCATTCTTTGCCATCTAATTTAGATATCCGGTTATCAGAAACCTTTAATGCATCGATGTTCCCACATCAAAATATATTGCACTCTGCACTTCACACACCTTAAACATTGGGCAGTCATTATGCTGACTATTAATTATATGACAAAAGATACAAAGACTACATAGGAGATAAATAGATTTTAAGCGAGGAGTTCGTCTTTGTAATTTGCGAGAAGCAGACTAGTTCTTCGGTCGGAATACTTAAATAAAAACATACTTTGCTTACATTAATCATTTTGGTCTTTTTCTTTAATATCGTACTAAAAAAAATTGTTATTTTAAAAAAAAAAACAATCTCGGTACGCGAAAAAGACAAATCGCACGACGGCCAAAAGAAAAAAAATGTTCAATTAAATGTTTTAGTTTTTTTAAGGAAAAACATTTACCCCAAGGACAATTTTATAAAATATTATTTTCAAAAAATATTATTTCAAGCGATTTCTCATAGATTCCTACCGTGTTAATTTTACAATTTGTACGTTAACCCAATAAATTACCCAAAACAAAATTTTTACTGATCCGAATTTTTCTTAAAAATATTTACGCCATAAGCTCAGCACATTACCTACAGCAAAACGTTCTCTGTTTCTAAAAACGAAAATGGCGGTGCTAAAACTTCACGCTAAAAAAATGGCTAGCCTCTAAAAATCATAATGCTGTACGATTTTTTTCTAAAATACGGCACATGACAGTACAAGTTGGACATATTTTTTTTTACGAAAATACAAAATGGCGGCATGTTCTTCTTGGTTGATACTTCTGTTCGATTTTTTGTTATCTTTTTGGTATGAAAGCACGTCATTCACTGTTGAAAAGTGCCTTATAATGCTGATGATTTGACAGTCAGTCAGTAACGGTTTTAGCGGTTTTTAAAGTCCTATATCGCAGTGAAACCATTAACTCAAGGGAAATGAAATAACATTTAATCAAAATTTTCTGAAACATAATTGATTTTTGTGTTAGCTCTCGGGCAGTATAAAACTTTTATCTGAGTCCACTATAACCCTGATTAATAGTGAATTATTAATCAACTATCTATTTAGTCGATTTTCGATTTTGGAACGGCGGTAACTCTATTTGTAGATTATTAGATTTTTGGTAAATTTATAAATTTGTTATATGTCTGTGTTTCAAATATCCACTGACTAAAAAAATGCCATACTCCACCACACCCCATTTAGAGTACAGTTGTTGACCCTTAATTAATAAAAACCTATGAATTCAAATTTCTACAAATTCTGTTCTAGCGCGCCTCAGAATGAAATTTGTAATTCAATAATCATGCCTATTATGGAATTCGCAATTCTGGATTCGCATTGCAGTGCACTCGTTTCTCTTTACTCATATGCCATGAAAAGAAAAGAGAACACATCATTGCGAATTCTATATTTTCGTTCCATTTTTATCACTAACAGAATAAAGGCCACTTTACACGATAACAGAAGTCATATTACTTCTCATATCATCTGTCAAAAAAAAAAAAATCCTATCAAATAGTCTGAAGCCACTCATTAAACTCATACGACTTCTCAAAAGAAAAAGAATATGACTTTTTTGACATTATATGATGGCACAGCTAATTCCATTTGAGAAGACATATGCTATTATTGCATTCCTAGTTGGATGTGTTAAATTCAGTGCTGAATGTTAAATTGTTTGTGTGAACAAAAATAGAAAGTCCCAAAAAGCTTGAGAAAGTAGAGTTTTTTTTGGGGAAAACCAAGACGTGTAAGTAAAGACATAGACGTGTAAACATACAAAATTAAAACGATATGGTATCACAAATAGAATGACAGCTCATTTGAGAAATCCTACATAAAATCTAATGACAGGTCATATGACTTCTATTATCGTGTAAAGTGGCCTTAAGCTGTAAAATGGAGAGCAAGTGAGTTAGCGGTAGATTAAAACATTGATTTATAATAATTACCTACTACCTACCCAGTTGTGGATTTATGTTCTTATAAACACAAATCATTTCTTTGATTTGTTCACCCTTTCTTCATAACGATTCCATTCTAGTAATAAACCAATATCTTACATCTTTAATACTTTACCATCACTTTACATCAGCCTTGAACCAGAAGGCCAAGTGGTGCATTATATTTCCTTTGATTGTAAGCTGCAAAAATACCGTCGCGTCGGCGGCGGAGGAAAAATTGTGTATCACTCAAGTAGTTCGTTTCTTTTGTACTGTATAAGCTTTAAAGGATGTGAATTACCTGAAAAAGGACCTTGGAATATTTATGAAGCTATAAAATGCAGCTAGCTACGAAAGCACACAGTTGTTACCAATATAACACAGGTCCAATTTACAACTTCTGGATATGGTTGTGAATTGAATAATTATACAAACTTAAATAATTCTTCCATCACGCATAGTTTTTAATGAATCATTTTATTTCCATCAGGAAAACTTCTTCAATTGCTCTAACACAAATATGTTCAAAGTTAAAGTTGATTTGATTATTCAACACCCAACTAACGGCGCAATTTTTACCACAGTCATCGTCGTCACTGTCGGAAACAATATATAATGGCTCCACACAAATGTCCATATACCTACCATCATCATACCCACAACTGCTTAATTTATCCAAACTGCTTCACAGTTCAATAAACTAGTTTACAAGCTCGTGTAGTTGAACTCATGCTGTAATTAAAAATGCATTAGCTCCCTTTCGAACTCATGTGATGTGTGCTGAATACAAAATGAAAGTCGTTCTTAGCAAAATGCCACATACCTTATACCTACTCAGCCGCACAGACTATGGGTAAAATCTCCACCTCCTTTTTGAGTATCAATAACTTTCACCATAGCGTGTCTGCTCCTTTCGAACGTTATCCGCATCCAATATCTCTCTATCACCCAACCGACCGACCATTAAGCTCACGCCACATAAAACCTCTTTTTCCGATATACGCAGGATACGGATATACAAGGTGGAGTAGGTACATATGTGTGTATGTAGAAGGAATTTTATAGTCCACGCCACATATGCGTTTCTGGCAATTGTAATTTCCTCAAAAACCCAAAACCAGTTTTATCCCAAAAGGTTTTGACTAAAGTTGCATTAGAAAAGGAAATGTCCTATGTACCTATATATGGAAAATAGAGTAGTAACAAACTTTACAGATAAACCTACACACTCTCGTTCACAAACAGTCTGCACATATTCAAAAGGACTTTGAGAGAATTAAATATTTATGGATGGTTTGGTTCCGTATTCTGTATATATTCGTTTATGCCAAAAGTACTAAATCTCTTTGGGTGACGTTGCCTCTATATGTATTGTATAGTGCCATATTGGAGGTGACTAGGTGTCCTCTTTTTTGAGATGTAACTCGTAAGAAATGCGATTTTTTCTCCATAATCAAATTTGTAGTTTAGGTACCGTCTACTTTTTAAGCTAGCTATATAAATGGCAAGAATTTATTTCTGACATACAATGATTTTGGTTTGTTTGACTTTTCTCAGGAACAGCTCTAACGATTTTAATCAAACTTCGTAAGAACTATAAAAAAAAGTGATTTTCAGAAAATTGCGTTTAAGGATTTTTGCAAAAAAAATTCACATTACGGAAATAAGCATTCGAAGTTTTTTGAGAAAATGGTCTTATTTTTGGATTATTCGCGTACCTATATATTTTTTTCAATAAAAATATTGCAAATAAAATGTTTGAAGCAAAAATTGTATTAAACACAAAAAATCAAAGCATTTATTTTTATAAAATTGATCTGAATTGCACGGCACTAGTTACAAGGAATAGAAGGATATATATGTATAGGTGCGGTATATGTATACAAGTTGGTATATATATACATATTTACATGCGTACATACTTATGTACACATATATCACATGAAATAGCCAAATTAGCCAAATGTTTCCAAAAAATCATCGGACGGGAGGCCACTCCGCCTCTTAACCGCAGGGTTTTCAGCAGCGTTACACAAATTCATCATGGCAGCCACAAGAAGTAAAACGATGAAGTTCAAACTATTTTTAAACATTTTTTTTTATTTATTTTTGAAGTTAGAAGTAAACTTAGATAGAGAACTGATATAATTTTCAAGTAAAATTCTGAGTTTATATACTCTTTCAGAGTTTATATTTTTCGGTCGCGATCAGAGTTGAGTTCGTTTGTAATCAATAATGTCGTAATCTAATTTTTCATTTTAACAACATTTGCATTTTAAATTACATATAATTAACCTGTAATTCAATTACATGCAATTAAGGAGTAATAGTACCTAATTAAAATAAATTATTACAATTATAAGTTATTAGTAATGTAATGTTAATTAGAATTATGAAATGTATTTTAAATAATTTTGAAATCATGTAAAAAAAATAATAATAATTAATATTGTGTAGCAGTAGTTAAGGTGCGAATAGGGGGGGTATACCTAATATAAATTGACCGATTAAGTAATAATGTAGTTGCGTATACTGGAGAAATCTATAGCTATCTCCTTTATTGGAATGGTAAGGGTAACACAATTTTGAAGCTTCACAGCTGCGTACCTTATGATGTAAAAAATTGTGTGCAAATGACTCAGAAAATATTTAAAAAAACAAAAGAAAAGTTCGAAAAGTCTTTTAGTATGAAATGCTATAAAAATATTACTCAATTTTGGCCAAAATATCAGTTAGAACCTTCTTTTCCTAAAATGGTTAAATATCCAAGGTTTATTGAAATATAGAAATAATTGTCCATAACGGTAAAAATAATTGACATAGAAAAATGATATTGATATCAAATGAAAGGTATTTTTCTTGTACCAATATGATTTTGATAAGTTAAACACATTTTGAGATATTGAGCAAAGCCACACCTATATTTCAAAAAATTCAGTATTGACACTTACTTTTTTAGCTTCAATGAAAAGCTTATTTTATTAGCATTAATTCTATATAAAATGATGTGTATACTTAAACAAATAAAAACCTAATTGTAAACAAAACATTCTTCAAAATTACAATTTTTAAGACAAGAAAAAAACCTTTCATTTGCTATCAACATCATTTTTCTTCGTCAATTATTTCGTTATGGACAATTATTTGAAACGAAAAATTAAATTATTATTTTACAATCGCCAACTTCAAGCCCAAATATCTCGACTTTCCCATGTATCCATCTAAAATTATTTTACTTCTGTATTGGGCTTCATGTCACTTTTCATTTGATACCAAACTCGTTTGTGTACACTCTGGACCAGAAGTGGATATCGTTGGTCTTCGAAGCCGCTGATCGGACAAGTTTTTTTTTCAGATTGCTATGGTCCAGAACATTACCACTTTTGGTTACATTTTTGACTTACTTAGTCAGGTACCTGGTGTTGCATTTTTAATCGAGGCTGAGGTAGCTTGTCGGTGTCTAGGGTTAATCCCAAAGAAAGCAAAAACTTGAGTTAAGAGTTTCTAAACTCCAAATCACAATCAATAGAATCTATTCAGCTTTCTCCGTTTTACAATTTTTTACAATACAAAGTTCGTAAAATTATTTCAAAAAATGGTATTGCAAATACTTAACAATAAAAATCTTAAATAACAAAGTATTACAATATAGCGGTTGGGATTGGGACGGTTCACGGCAAAAGGCTTGTCTGTTGTACTCTTTTAGGAAGGGTAACCAAAGAAAAAATCGTTTGGGATTCCGTTCCCAGCCTCTAGCAGAATAAATCGGTTTAGGCTAGGCCTTGTCTATACAATACATTCAGATTTTAGAAGGAATGGATTGTAAAATAAAGCAGGTACAAAGCTACATTTGCTCTTAGTAGCAAGCTCGGTGCTCTGTTGCCGTTCCCTGATCCCTGCCTCTAGCAAAATACCAGATGAATAATTGGATCAGACTAGACCTTGTTCACAATACACACAGAAAGAGTGGATTGGATTGTAGAATAAATCAGGTGGGGAAGGGAAGCGATAACAGGAAGTAAAGGTTTATTTAACCCAAAAATTAAAACAGGCTACTTCTGGATCTGGTGTTTTCATAAAATAATCGTTCCGAAATAATTTATTTCTTTTCACTAGTTACTCTAAATTGGTACAATTCAACAGGTAAAGACAGAAGACCAATTTGTATTGAAATTTCACCTCTATTTATGAATATTTCAGACAAAGGTAACTGTGAGCTGAGAGGGCGCAAACGAAATCAAAAATAAAATCAACATCTGTTTATTAAAATTTGAATATGGTCACCCTATTTTCACTTGATACGTTATACCTCACATCTAAATTCTTTCAAGTTGAGATATATGGCAATTCAGTATCCCTACCTGTCACATGTGAGTTGTACGTGATTACTACTTGGCACGGCACATGAATGTTAAACAGAATTATTTCACGCACAATGTGGTTCATAGATAGCATAGATATAACTACGTCAGTAGAAAAGAGTATTTTTGATTTATAAGGGAATTGGGTAATCCTTGATTTAAAATTTTTGCCTGTGATACTGAATGTAAAGTGGTAGTGTAATTTTTAAGTACTTATTGAATCCACACCAACCATCGGAAAGGATAGTTATATCGTTTGAGAATTTTTTGCTTTTTAACTTTCGAAATCTAACAAATTTTTAGCATAGAACTTTTAAGCCATACCTATGGGGTGTAGTGAGCTTGCCAACTATACGGAACAAACAGCTTGAATTAAATTTGAAAAGACCAGATTAAAACCAGATCAAATGCACTCTTGAATACAGATACAAAATTTTATCCGCTTTTCGGTGTAAAATTCTTGAACATTGCATGGAATTGATAAAGGATGCATTTTAAAGGATACGTGTTATTAAAAGGCTCTGATTAAAATTTTGACGTATAGGTGATTGAAAAGAGAATATTTCAGATGTCTGGACCCATATTCTGTAACTATCTCGCATCGATAAAATCAGTCGAGAAACGATGAAAAATGGAAGAAAACTCATATTATTTGTTTCAATTTCCATCGGTTCTTGACTGATTTTATCGATGCGAGAGTTACAGAACATGGGGCCTGGTATAGTTTTAGGATATTTTTTCATTGCTTGAAAAGTTGAATTGATAAAACTAAAAACCCACGTAATTGGGCAGTTCTAGAATTTACTCAGAATTTTTCAGCGATAGCAACGGAGCGTATAGCAACGGAGTTGAGTGAGCAGTATACATATAGGCCCTAAGAGGGCGCAGAAATCTTAGCACCCCATATGTGGGATATTCGCAAAACAAGAATACCGCCTAAAAGGTCAGTAATTGGTAAACAAAAAAGTTAACTAGTTTCAGTCTATTAGACCTTCAAAAAACTAATAGTTGACCAGTTTCCCTTCCGATGATATAGTTTTTCTACGAACATCCCACAAATGAGGTTCTCATAATCTCTACGACCTTGCAAAATGTCTTCAAAAATTCATAAAAAACTCAATGGCTGACCAATTACTATAAAACAAGTTGACCTTTTAAGATGATTTAGGGACCTTTCAGATGGTTTATTCCTTACTGGAATATCCAACAAATGAAGTTCCAAAAATCGCTGATGACCTGGAAAAACTTTAACCATTGATTAAAATTGTCTATGGCTGATCAATTTCTGAAACTATCTGCACAGCTTTGTAGTTTAAGAAGTGAACAACTGTGTGGAGATATTTCACATTTTGGAAACTTATATAATAGGTCTTTGAATGCTTACTTTCATAGAAGTCTTTCCTCTGTTCCTAAATTCCTTAAAACAAAATATTTGCTTAACTAACATACTCTCAGAGTTAAGCTCTTCAAATCTGTTATAAAAAAAACTCCCATAAGATTCTTTTATGTCCTATTGCTATACTTAAGATTTAATTTCTTGTTATGAAACTCATATTCGTCTCAGAGCATTTTTATTGTAACAGCTATAGGCATTTTTTAAATTTCAAAATACTTAAATCTTATAGCTAGATCTATTGAAGTCTTATAAGTACCTCGTTACGAAATTGAAACTCTAAACGGTATTTTTAGTCTTTATAATCCCATTATATCACATCAATAACACTGTGCATATCTAAGTTATAATGGGTGATTTTTTAAGAGGTTTAAAACTTTAAAAAAAAAAAAACACAAAAAATTCGAAAAAATGAATAAAATATATATTTGAATCGATAGTTTGAACCTTGCAATTTAATGTTTAAAGATAATTTCATGCAAATGTTGACCGCGGCTGCGTCTCAGGTAGCCCATCCGCTGAGTCCAATTTTGGCATACTCTTTCACACATATCGGCCGGTATCTCACGAATGAATGCATGGATGTTGGCTTCCAGTGCGTCAATCGAAGCGGGCTTGTCCCTATAGACATTAGCCTTGACATACCCCCACAAAAAATAATCTAATGATGACAAATCGCACGATCTAAGCGGCCAATTGACCGGCCCGAAACGTGAAATTAACTGTTCACCAAACTCGCCTTGCAATTGCGCCATTGTTTCGCGTGCTGTGTGGCATGTGGCACCGTCTTGTTGAAACCACATATCATGCAAGTCAAGAACTTCCATTTCGGGCAAAAAAAAGTTTGTTATCATCGCTCGGTAGCGTTCACCATTGACAGTAACGCTGCGATTCGCATCATCTTTGAAGAAATAGGCCCAATAATGCCGCCGGCTCATAAACCGCACCAAACAGTGGCTTTTTCGGGATGCATTGGTAGCTGTTGCAATGCTTCTGGCTGATCTTCACTCCAAATGCGGCAATTTTGCTTATTTACGTACCCATTCAACCAAAAATGAGCCTCATCGCTGAACACAAGCAGCGCGCGATGAACATTTCGAACCGAGCACGAATTTTGATAGTAAAATTCAATAATTTGCAAGCGTTGTTCATTTGTAAGACGATCCATGGTTAAATTGCAAACCAAACTGAAGCTGTTTGACAGTGACACAAGGTACTAAACACACGTCAGCTGTCAAAACCAGTGTTGCCAAAACCAGCCAAAAAATCACCCGTTATTTTCACAGATTATAATAGGAGCTACGACGCCAGCTTTGAATGTCAAACGAACAGCTGTTTTAGTTGAAGTGTACGGTACGTTATTTTTGTTCACAAAATATGCTTCTGTTCATGTTTGATTGGTGGTGAAATTGTGGTAACAGTATTTAGGTTTCTATTAAAAGTTTTATGGGTTTCGTGTTGAGCAAATTTCATCTGTCGATTTTTGTTCTCTTTGTTTCGATGTACCGAATTCCGGGACTGTGGAACTGGTAATAGTGAATTTGATCATAAATAATATTACAATAATTTTCACCACCGAAATATGTGTAGGTACTAAACAAAAAGCACACATCTCAAAGTGACAGTAGTAAATATTTTTGGTGTCAGTAAAAAGAGAAATCAATCTGCCGAAAAATGAATATCTGTAGAATTGATTTTTCTTATTATACTTCGTAAATTATATTGTGTAACTTGTCAGCTATTGTCATGCAATTTTTGAAAGAAATGATTCTGACATTTTTGTTTAACCTTATTTTATTTTTTTCGATTCGATTAGAATTTTTGTGTTCATCTCTTTTCGGTTTAAATCTTATAAATAAGAAATTCCCACAAAATGCGAGTCAGTTTCCCGTTGTACCTTTTGAGGTTAAAATTCCCAACAAAAAGGATTTTTTCCACGATCCCCCAGGACTGACCAAGACTGTTCTCCGAGATGTAAGAAAATAAGTTTTGAGTGGGCACACATTTTTCAGGCTAAAATTGCATACGATTTATCTTGAAGAATGCCTTGAAGGACTCCAGGGACACCACAATATATGAATAAGCTCGATTGCAAAACTCTACATCACTAACTTTAATATATTCAGGGGGTTTGGAATAAATGGTGTCTAGCGGAATATTTTCAATTTAAAATTCAATATAAAAAAAACTACATCGTTTTTATTTATTTTTTATTTCAATTAAGTGCAGAGTAACAATGCGGATTTTATTTTTTAAAAACGGTATCCAAATGATGGCCGTTTTTTTTTCAATACTCTCTTGCAGTCGGACCCTTACATTTGCGATTACCCGACGGCAAAGCGCTGGAGTAATGCTTTGAATTTCATGGCTAATATTTTAATGCAGTGCCTGAATTGTCCGGGGATTGTTATTGTTAACCTTTGATTTGAGGTATCCCCATAAAAAGAAAAGCGGCGGTGGAATGTCTCCGTACTTGCTGATCAATTCATTCGGAAAAACTGTCCTTAACCTTTCCATTGACACCATAGCTGTGTGTGGAGTGGCACCGTCCTGTTGAAATTGTGTTCGGTTGTTGTACCCTGAATACAGCTGTAATTGCGGTAACAGAAACTCATTAATCATACGGCAATACACAGAAGCAGTGACTGTCTCTTCTTGGTTAAACAAAATAAGGGCCAATTACCCCGCTCCCTTAAATGGCACACCAAACTGTCGTTTTTAAATTATGTAAACGTTTTTGATGACGGTCTCTATACGGTTGTTGAGGTGGAGCTTTAGTTTCTTTTTCAAAATAACATGCACTGTTGATTTTTGTATTCCTGTGGAGGCCGCAATCTTCCTTATCGATTTACGTGGATTTCGAATAATTTCATTTCGAACTTGGGACACATGTTCTGGAATTGTTGCTGACGTTAATGGTCCAGGAATAGGTCTATTGACCATTGTGCCTTCTTGCCCGAATCTTTGTACACACGACCAGAATATTATCAATTGATAATTTATGGTCGTAATAGGAGTGTAAGGTTTTAAAGTGCCCCAAAACTTAAAACGAAAATTTTCAATGATAGCTACAACTGGCACCTGTTTGTCTCCCAAAAATTCTTGCAGGAAATTTAGGTATTTTTTTTTATTATTATTTCTTCGAACTCAATCTATTTTCAAATAAAATAAAACTTTATTAACATTAGTAGCATACTGTAGTTGCCGGTAGCGTAATGGTTAGTGCGCAGGTCTGTCATGCCGGAGGTCTGGGATCGATACCCAGCCTCTTCAACAATCGGCTACTTTATACTCCGAGGAAGTGACAAATTCTCAAAGCCTATGTATCTCTTGGTATGAATAAGTGCCTCTCACGTCTCACCTAAGCCTTTCAGATTCCGCAAAAATTGCAGGTCTCCTCCATTCCTGGAAACAAACAACACACAAACATTAATGGTTGAGATTTGTAACTCAAACTCTTCAGG
The DNA here is from genome assembly GCA_932273885.2 of Leucozona laternaria. Classification (NCBI taxonomy): domain Eukaryota; kingdom Metazoa; phylum Arthropoda; class Insecta; order Diptera; family Syrphidae; genus Leucozona; species Leucozona laternaria. The sequence continues at coordinate 127,261,100 of OW026367.1, read as the reverse complement.
AGCTGCCACGCTACCAAATTAAATTTATTGACATCCTGAAAAATAAAAAAAAAAAATGAATAAAGAACTAATTTCCAGTCATAAAAATAAATTAACCACCCAAAATAAATTAAACTTTTCCGAACATAAATTGAAATCGACAACAAGCACAGAACTCTTTCTCCAATGAGCTATGAATTACTTCATTAAATCAAACTTTCTTTGCTCTTATAGTTGAATTTTTGTTTCACATAATTCTTCTTTAAATTATCAAACTTTCTAAGATTTATCTAACTTCAATGAATTTATATCAATATCTTCAGCCGAAATTGGATTAACGTGAAAATATAAAGTTGAATCCTTCATGACTACTGTCTCTCTCTCTCTCTTTCTCTCTACCTAATCTTCTTCTTTGCCAATCGCACATGGCTGGGTTACATGGTTAAATGGCTTTTAAATTCTAACCTTAAACTTTCACCAAAAGTATATTGCGAAGAGAGAAAATAATAATAAAATGGTAAAATGAGGAAGTGCTTTCGAATGTAGAAGTTCTGGCCATTTGGCCCTGAGACAATGCACTCACGCTGCTGTATTGAAAATGATGAAGATTCTATAAGGACCTGGTCAACATGAACCAAACGATCCACACACCGAAAATCCTCCTGATGGCAAAGTGATAAGTGTTTGTTGCCACTACCACATCTAACCATCATATTTATATACCAACCTCGGTGATGACAAAAAACGCCAACAACAATAACAACAACAAAGACCAAAGCTGGAGGACGAACTGCGAAACCAGATATTTAGAAAATGAGAAAACTTTTCTAAAAGTATATTCGAGTTCGAGTCGGAGGAGGAAAGAAATCCAGGAATAGAAATGCTCTTTTCGTTCTTCTTCCTCTGTTTTGCTGGCTAAAGTTTTAAAAGATTTCAAGTTTGTTCCTTCTGTCTGTGAATTCATGAACTCGTTGCAATTGGCAGGATGTGGCAGTTTAACCAACCAAACCCACACAAAAACCAAAGCAGAGATTTTTAAAAACGGAAGAATATCACCAGTGGCGCAATGAAAAGGAAAACAAATAACAATTTTAGTGTCATCAAAAGACTACTCCCGATAATTTTTTATGCGAGTGCGTATAGGGGGTTGAGACAGAGAAGCTTCTATAGGGTCAATATACCTACCTATACATCTATTTACTTGAAAATTCACGCGGAAAATACTTGTTTATGTTTCTGTGGTTATTTAGTCTTCCAATGACCTAATTTTAGTATTTCTTTGGATTCAGCAATAAGTTTTAAAAAATGCTTTCTGTGATTTGATATTTCTTTCATTCTTCCAATTTACGATTATACGCGTGCCAAAAGTCAATTTCTGTAATGTTTATAGGTACACACATTAAAGTTCTGTTGGGTAGCATGACTACGAGTCCTTAGCAAGTGTTTAATCGGTGAAATCGATTTCTTCTATGGCAAAATGGCAAATTTATTTCTCGTTAAGCCTAAGCAGGTTATGAGCAAATAGAAAACACTGCATGTGACGAAAAAGTATTTAAACCCCCTGATGTGTGCATTGAATAAGAATATAAATTCTTGTTAAATGTAGACTGTTTAAGGGGTATAAATCAAATTTTATTTTCTAGAACAGCTAGGTACGGTTTTTGTGAAGAAAATAGTTTGTCATTCATTCGAGGTATACAGGGTGTCGCCTTTTTTCTCAAGGATAATTTGCCAATTGATAAAAAGGTATATTCTTACAAAAAAATAGTTAAACTTCAAGGCTGTATATCCAATGTTGACATCATTTACCGCGGATTTAAGAAAAGGCTTGCTTTGGTGTACCATGAACCATGTTAACACGTTTTTCACAGGTATCAGTGGAATCATTTCCCAAATTATCTATAACGAATTAGGGCACACCTTGTTTATGTAAGATAAATGTGGAAGTTCTAGAATTTACCGGTAAAACATTGACAGTCGTATTTATTAAGATTTTTTTAGAACATGCTTAAACAGTTGTACAGCAAGTCATTGGCTTAGTCATCTCCCTATTTATAAACGGATTTCGTAAGTTGTCTAACTACCCAGGGTTGTTATCGAAATACGTCCTCATATATATTCTCTGACATATCTGTAATATGTCAATCTGGAATGAAGTAATGAATGTGAGTGAACTTTGTAAAACAGCTGTTGCAACTAAAGGGTTCTCCAATAAGAGGTGTTATTTTGAATAGCCCGCTATTTCGGTAGCTGTCACTTTTGAAGCTGTCATTTTTTGACATTTGACAAGTAGAAACTACGCCATTAATAAAAATGGAACGATACACGCTTCAACAACGCATTGAAATTATTAAAATTCACTATAAAAATGGTGAAAATTTGGCAGAGACGGTTCGTAAAACTAAAACATTTTTGGGTCGTCGTGAAGCACCTTGTCGGACCGCAATACAGAAATTGGCGGACAAATTCAAGCTGTTGGGAAAAGTTAGTGATGTGAAGAATAAAACCCGTGCACGTCGCTCAAGAACACCTGAGAATATTGATGTTGTAGCCCAAAGTGTTGAAGAAAACCCAGGTTTGTCCATTCCTCGTCGTTCTTTGGAATTAGGCATTCCACAAACGTCATTACACCGTATTTTGCATAAAGACTTGGGTCTTAAGGCTTATAAAGTTCAGTTAACACAAGAACTCAAGCCGGCTGATCATCAACAACGTCGTGTCTTTGCTGATTGGGTCCTTGAAATGCATGCAAATGATCCGGAATTTCATGGAAAAATCATCTTGACTGATGAGGCCCATTTCCACCTCGGAGGCTACGTCAACAAGCAAAACTGTCGCATCTGGGGCTCGGAAAACCCAAGAGTTATTGTTGAAAAGTCTCTCCATCCTCAACGCGTGACTGTTTGGTGCGGTTTATGGTCCGGCGGGGTCATTGGACCTTACTTTTTCGAAAATGAGGCTGGAGCAACAGTTACGGTCAATGGATTGCGCTATCGAGAGATGATTAATGATTTTTTATGGCCGGAATTGGATGGTATTGATCTGGACAACATTTACTTTCAACAAGACGGCGCTACGTGCCACACAAGCAATGAAACCATCGATCTTTTACGGGAAAAGTTTCCGGACCGTGTTATCTCTCGAAGAGGTGATCACAATTGGCCACCGAGATCTTGTGATTTAACACCTTGCGACTTCTTCCTTTGGGGCCACGTGAAAGATAAGGTCTACGCCAACAGCCCAGCGTCGATTCAAGACCTCAAAGATGGAATTCGTGAGGCTATCGAGGACATAGGGCAGCCACTTTGCGATTTGGTTATGGAAAATTTCATGAAAAGGATATGGTCCTGTAAGCGTGGTCGTGGCGGCCATTTGGCTGACGTTGTGTTCCATTATTAACGGCATACCTTCCTCTTTATAATGAAATAAACATCCGATCATTTATCTCAAAAAATGCCATTTTTTTTTGAATGTCAAAATAACACCTCTTATTGGAAAACCCTTTATTACAAACATTTTCAATTCAAGCATCAAAATCAAAAAAATTCTGAGAATTGGGATAATTATGATAAGGTATGAGGTGTGCATTATAAGCATTTTAATTTGGAATTTTTTTATAGTTTTGAAAATTCAAAAAAAAAAAAATTGACAGATAAGAACAATTGTCAATCAAATGTCACTTGGTACCTTCAACACACATTACATTAATTATTTCGGATTGACTTTGTAGACATTGAACGTTTCCACTTTTGAATAGATTTAGAACACCAATTTCGGTGTCTAAGATGAAGAAATGAAAAGGTTTATAAATAAGATTTTGAAGTTGGATGGTGTGCTTAGGTTAGCAAGGCTTTAGAATGCGATTATAAATACCACTATGAGTTTTGAGCAACATTGAAAAAAGTCTGAAATTATTTGATTTCATAATTCAAACCGGACTTTTGTTAACAGTTTTTTTTTTTTTTTTTGTTGGCCCACTTCGCGGATTCCAGGGGTCTTAACTCCCTCTTTGGGTCCTGCTCACGTAACTCATTCTTGCTTAACGTTATGCTCTGTTGATGGGGTGCCTGACCATATAGGGATTACAGGTAACGAAAAAAGCATACGAACTGGCACGAATTGGTTCGTCAACTGATCCTAGCCAGGCAGAACTAAACGTGTACGCATGCACATATCTGCTCCTTCAAACAGAATGTGGAAAAGAAAATTCTAGAGAAAACAAATGAAAAATGGACCCGCTTGCTTGACTCTTGAGCTAATACCAAGAAACTTTGGGCGTATTTTGACAATGGAAAGACAGATAGGATCTTAAAACTAAATAAGAAAGCACTTTACTCTCTTGTAGGTATCGTTACTGGACACAATCTGCTGAAGTACCACAAGAAAAAACTGAGGCTCAGCACAGATGATTTATGCAGGGGTTGTGGCGATGAAGAAGTACATGAGGACTCTTCTCACTTCTTATGTCACTGCCAAGCACTCTCGCAAATTAAGATAAAAACTCCTAGGAAACTACTTCTTTAAAAACATAAGAGAGCTCCCCAACTTTTCCGGTGTTAAATTGTCGAAATTTATCAAAGCATCCAAATGGCTTGATAACCCATGAGAACTTTTTTAGGTTATCTTATTGGGAGTGTTCCATCCACCAGAGTATCACAAGTCACAAGAGATTTACATTTATCTACATTAGTGTGTTAGGCATAAGATCCTCTATCAGCCCCAAAACCTAACCTACCCTAATTCATTTTTGAACTGGCTTATTACTAGCTTTTCCTTAATGTAATCTCTATTTAATTGGTGTCTTTTAAACTAAACCGCTATTTCCTAAATCGGGATTGATACCCAACAAAGTCCCTGCACGTGCAGCTTCAAAATTGTTTTTGCAATAACCTCACATTCCATTCAAGATGATAGCTATAGATTTCTCATAACTATTCATATTACATAACGGTCATTTTATTTTATATTGCGCCTATTTGCACTTTAACTACTGCTAATAAATATTAATTATTATTATTCATATTACATGATTTCAAAATTATTTCCAATTACAATTCATAATTTCGATTACATTCCATTACTAATAACTTGTAATTGAAGTTAATTAGGCAAGTACGATTACTATTTAATTACATGTAATTGAATTACAGGTCAATTATATGTCATTTTAAATGCAAATGTTGTTATAATGAGTGATTAGATTACGACAGTATTGCTAACAAACAAACCCAACTCTGTGTTAGCGACCGAGAACAACAAGAGTACCTATATATAAACTCAAAATTTTGCTTGAAATTTATATCAGTTCTCTAAGTTTACTTCTAACTTCAAAAACAAATCCAAACAATTCAAAATGTTTAACATTAGTTTGTTCTTCATCATTTTACTTGTTGCTGTCATGGATGTGTGTAACGCTCAAACTCAAATGCCTTCTGTAGGATCTGCTGCATCGGAAACACTTCAGCCTGCTGCGGATTTGGAAAAAAGCCCATTCAAAGATATTCTTGATACAGTTTTTTAAAATAAATAGAGTACAATTGAATAAATTGGACAGACAAAAAATAAATAAAAACATCTAACCAAACATCTAAAAATTTGAATAAATGTTGATTTGCATCTACATATTTTGTTTCTGAATTACAATTCTCAAGTTGCTTTTTTCCTCTCATAATATGCTGCGAAAGCCTTACTAGACTTTTTTAAGGGAGCCAAATGCACTACTGACGAGATCTTCTAAATTATTTTTAACGGCCTTAAATGTGCCTAGTTATGGAAGCCTCTAGGAAGAGAGCCTATAAGAAGAGTTTTATTCTTCTTATGCGAATAGACGCCGCACCGCCATGCCACCGCGCCGCTTTGTAAAGCCCGAACCACACTACTCTCGTGTGGTGTGTTGGGGAGTAGTGTGTCGCTATCGCTCTAATGTATTTCATATGCGTAGAGCCATATTTGTATCGCGTGATGTGTTGTGTCGAAATCTATGAAATACATTGGAATGACAGCGACACACTACTCCACAACACACCACACGAGAGTAGTGTGGTTCGGGCTTAAGTCTAATAAAGTTTTCTAAACTCTTTCTAAGAGTGCGTGTCTCTCCCTACAGAAGTTGTTGAAAAGAGAACGAGTGTATGTGTGAATTTTGTATTTCTTTTAGAAGAAGGTAGGTGAATAGTTTGTATGCTGTCATGTCAAAAAAATAATTTGTATATATCTACCTACATATGTATATAATATATCGGGTTTTTTCAGTAAGAACGCTACAAAAGTTTTTTTTAAATAAAACAAAAACGGTTTTGGATATCAATGAAATTCTTTATTCTTGTGAAAGTAAATTTGATGCTATTATGTATGGAACTCGATTTCTTTTGCATGGTCACCATGGGCACGCTTGAAGAAGTCCAGACGCTGAACCCAATTTTCAACGGTTTTCAAGCGTAAATCGGCCGATACTGTTGCAATTTCACGTTCGATATTCGTACGAAGTTCATCAATCGTCGCTGGCTTGTTGGCATAGACCATAGACTTGACGTAGCCCCACAGGAAATAGTCTAACGGCGTCAAATCGCACGACCGAGGCGGCCAAGCGACTGGACCATTTCGTGAGATAACACGTTCTCCAATCTTGGTTTCCAATAAATTGATTGTGACATTCGCTGTGTGGCTTGTGGCGCCGTCCTGTTGGAACCACATATCCTCCAAGTCCATATCATCCGATTGGGGCCAAAAATATTCGGTTATCATTGAACGGTAGCGATCCCCATTCACAGTAACGTGCCGGTCTTGATCATCACGGAAGAAGTACGGCCCAATGACGCCGCCGGCCCATAAACCACACCAAACCGTAATTTTTTCGGGTTGCAATGATGACTCATGGAGTACGTGTGGATTGCTGACTGACAAATACCGCATATTTTGTTTATTGACGAAGCCATTCAGCCAGAAATGAGCCTCATCGCTGAAGATGATTTTTCGATGAAAATCCGAATCATTTTCAAGTTGTTGCTCAGCCCAATTCACGAACATACAACGCTTCTGGTGGTCAAGCGGCTTCAGTTCTTGGGTCAATTTAATCTTGTTAGGATGTAGGCCAAGATCTTTTGGCAAAATTCGCCACAACGACGTCACAGAGATGCCCAACGCTTGAGAACGACGTGTGAGAGACACATTTGGGCTTTCTGCAACTGAAACCTCAGCGGCAGAAATATTCCCGACACTACGGGCACTTCTTTGTCTCACTGGCACGGGAACATTTTGTACTGTGCCTGCGGATCCAAATTTTTCCACTAGACGCTCAATTGTTGATCTGCTAGGACGATTATGACGACCATAAATTGGACGTAGCGCTCTTAACGTTGAGGCCACTGACTCCGAATTTCGGTAGTAAATTTTAATAACTTCGACTCGTTGTTGGCTCGTATATCTTTCCATCATGAAAAGGCAATCCTTACTAAAGAGAAATGTCAAAAGAGCGGCAAGAAATATGGCGTCGTTTGCTGTCCCTGTTGCTCTACTTTTGTAGCGTCCTTGTTGAAAAACCCTTTACATGTATAAAAGGTATATTGAAGAAAATTAAATTCAACCATAATCGATTTAAATTATTTATAATTCTACATAGCTATCACTTTATTTATGCAAACAGGTGCCATGTATCTGAAATGTATATGAAATATTTATATGTATGCAGCTTTATGCAAATACAATCATTTACAGTTTCAAATTTATATTTTGTTCTCTTTAAAAAAAAAAAAAAATCAAATCAAAAAATCAGCTCTATTTATATAAGTTGAATGCAAATATTTGTATAATAAAGCAAACAAGAAAAAAGCAACATTTTGCAACTGCAAATGCAATTTAAGCATAAAAAAAGCCTCATTTGTATGAAACTCTATTAAGAAAAACAATAACAGAAAAAAAAAATAACATTTTTCCACACAATATCCTCAAAATGTTTGGCAATTTTCTCTCACTTATGTATTTTCTCTGCCGGATGAAATCCTTATAAATTCATATAAATCCTGGTCTGCTTGACAGCAAAAAACCACACGCACACGTATAAATCAACACACACACACACACTCACAGGCATACAGACGACACAAATGGCATGTTGTTTATTTTTAATCCCCGTCATTCTTGTTTATAGGTGAATCCTTCAAACTTCAACAACTCAGCTGGCAGCGAGTAAAGGATTTAGTGACGTGTCAGACAGAGAGTGATCCAAGCTCCAACCCATCACCCAAACATATTTAAACACACACACCGCCCAAACTCAAGTCTCGTATACAGAAAGGGGAGCACGAGAAAAGTGGTTTTCATATAATCCAGGGAAGGCTAAACGAAATCGAAGTGAAATGATCCACATCCGGTGAGCTGAGAAGGACACATATACACTAGAGCACATATACGAAACTACTATATCCGTAGGACATAACCTGTAAGCAAGGCCAACGGATTTAAAGTCCTGGCCGCTTTCACCCGACCACAAAGAGCACATGGGAAAACCCATACGGACTCAGGATAGTTATCACTAGCCCACCACCAACACCATCACCATCACCACCACCGCCAGGCGCCGTCATTCAACTGCCCAACAGCCCAACCCACTGAAACAAGGGATCAAAGTGTAATAAGGAAATTTTCAATTTTTTTTGTCGAATTTTTCCACACCAAAGGACCAAAAGAAGGACAACACAGGACAGGGTAGGAAGAAACTACAAAAAAGTGGTTCGCAGCTGACTCAACCTCAACGCACATTGTTTATCAGGGACACGCGGCACCACTACAGAGACCACAGTGGGCGCGAGGAACTGACGGAAGGAAAGGGCAGGCAGCACGACCACAGTAAACAATCCAGCACGGAAACGTCCGATTAAATGTCTGCCGTGGAATTAAAGTCTTCAGTCTCTGTTATGGATTTTCGCCAAAGACAGGTGAGTGAGCAATAATTAATCATTTCAGAATTTAACCCATTTTAATTTATTCTGAGGGGATTTTGTACAAATGTAATTGTTCTTAATTAAAGGTGGGATTAAGGCATTTAAATATATCTAAAGTGTAGTTATATAATATTGAGGCCTTTATAATGAAAGTACCTATGGAGCTTAACTTTTTAAAAGTCTCAAATTTTAATCGTTTGATGTCCTTATTTAAAAAAAAAACAGAGGATTTTTCTACTGGGGAATTTAATTTACCACAAAGAAAAGATCAAATAGGGAAACGAATGAATGCCTTTCCCGTTTGAGAGTGGGTAAATAGATCAGGGTTGCCACAAAGTCACAAAGTATAAATTTGAGAATTTTTTTAAATTTTCAATATTGACCTTATATACATACTTAAATGTATTGGTGGGGTAATTAGTATAACACTTTACTAAGGCCCAGTTTCACTGTCAGAGAAAGTGGCACTTAAGTGGCCAATATGGAAGATTAGGATGCAATATCACATTGTACACTTATCTGAATAAGTAGCATATAAGTCTCCAAAATCGTTTCGAGTACCTACAAACTTCATTTTTCAATGTAATGGGTACTTGATTAGTTTAAGTTTATTTTTTGTATAATATTAATTTATTTTTGAAAGTACGGCAACACCACGAAAGAATTTTTTTCATAGAAGTACAGAAGTTAGCTTTATCGTTATGCTGGGTTATCCATACTAAAAAATCGCACACACAAATTATTAAGATTGATACTGTGCCATTAAATCATTTTACTGAACCAAAAATGGTGGTGTTGAGTGGTGCCATCTTGTTGCGAGAGTTCAACTTTGATAGGATTAAGATTGCAGATGCAAGTCCAAGTGAAAAAAAATATGGTAATGTACAGTAAGACAAGCCCATGCAGAGTCTGAAATTTTTGTTTGTCTCCACTCCTGCACTGGCAGCAGAAATATTTTCTATCGAGCTTCAGCTCCGATGATGCACAAAATGTATGTCTTACCACGTGTAAGTACGTCTCTTTAGATTTCTTCACGGCGCCCATAGTGGGCCAAGATAGGTCGTTTTGTGAATTGAGTGTTGTTTTCCAACTTTTTGCGATTTTATGATGATAGCGAAGTGTTATTTTGAATTTAAGTAAGTTTTGTTTAAAAAAATTGTATTTTTAAATGCGAAATAGCCACGAAAAAGTTGAGTTTTTTTTAAATAAAAAATTGTACTAAAGAAGGGGATCCAGCTCCCCTAGTTTAGGCGAGAGGGGCAATTATGTGAAAGTTGACTTAAAGTTAAAAAAAAATTTACAATTAACAAAAGTTTGTACAATAATTCGCTAATACTGTATTCTTTAATTTGCTCTTTTCATTCAAGTTGTTAAAGTGTAAAGTTTTTGAAATATAAAATTTTGAAAAAAAAATCGTAGTTTTTTATTTTGAAGTTGATTATTTTCAAAAATTTGGTTCGAAAGTGGTATGTTTTACTAAATATTCAATATTCTTACCAATTCCTAGCAAGATGTTAAAAACCAAGTGCGAAAATCTCTATTAGCTTTTGAGTTATTAGAGAAAATTTTTTTACTAAAAAACTCAAATTTTCAAATACAAATAACTTACATATATTAATTTTATTTGGCTCAAATAAGATTAATTCATCTAATTGAGTTATAAATAAAACGCAGTATTGATGCAAAACTAAAGAAATAATAATATAACCAACTTTTATTTTAACTTATTTATGTATTTTTAATCATTTTCAAATTAAAAAAAATCATACAAAATATTTTTGGCATTTTTCAAGCATTTTTATTTTTTGATTTATATTCAGCAAATATCTGTTCATCTGGCAACACTCAAAGACCTGGTTGAAAAATTCCAAAAGGGAAGATATTGCTCTAAGTTTCATGTGAGACCTTAGAAAAAAAGCAAATTGTTGTAACCTTGCCATTATACACTGAAACAAGTTTTCCCAAATTTTTCTCCTCAAAATAAAAACTAAACATCTTCACCAATATCAGAAATATAATTTGACATTTTTTCACTACTCTTTATAAGAAAAAAAAATTAAACAAAAAAAATCTCTCATTTCAATTTCAATTTTTTTTTTTTATTTGCTTTCTCGCGCCAACTTGATCAACTTTACAGCGTGGTTAAGTTAGCATAGGTGACTTACCAAAAAAAAATTCTTCCATATCCTATCAAAAATATTGTCTTTATTGAGAAAAACAATACTTTTTCCCCATTGCTTAAAAATTTTGAGATGGACTTTATATCACGGCTCTCTATAGAACTGCGCCACTGTGCTGCGGTGTTTGCAATTTTGCGCTCAGAAGAACGATTTTTCCAACCATGATCTAAGTACTTGTAAAACGCAAAATTTGTCTACGACAGAATAACCGTTTTGTTTAAAAAAAAACGTTGTACATTCTAACACGTTTTTCTGTGATTAAACGATGTATATTGTGAAATATCATTCCCTGCATTGAACGTATTACAACTTGGATGACATTCAATTTTGACAGCTGTCAAAATTACAGAGCTGAATAACCTATTAGCATTGTTTATAAAATATCGGTACATATAAGGAGAGGTAGAAAATATTTCGACGGTTTTTAAGAGGCATATGGCCCCGCAGGTCCAGAGCCCTCCGCCGGTGGGCATACTTCAGGTACCTATTTTAACTGTTGTAAATTGGCATGTCTCTAGTCTTGTCCATTTAACAAACATTGAAAAATGCGACGGGTAAATTGACAGCGTCACAATTATCAAATTTCTGTTCCATAATTTGACAATATTTTAAAATAATTGTAAACAAAATATACAACAATTGCAAAGTTTTTGAATCATAAAAAGCTTGTTGTGAATATACTCTGCTCTGACATATTTCTGTAAGCGCATTGTTAAGGAAAATGAGATTTCAGAGAAAAGTAAATCCTCAGCAATCTCAGTTAACTGAACAGGATTCCTCCGCAAAATTTCGTTGTTTTTCTGTCAAAATCCTGAGGAATAAACTTTTGAATTCGCTTGCTACTTTTGACGTAGCGAAGTCTCTGAGATCTCATTTTCCTGAACGCGACTAATTTATGTAGGTAACTACATATGTATGTATTTTGGTTGCGATATCGAAAGTGAGCACACACACCATACGACTAAATCACGATTTCATCAACTGTCGTATGCAACCGCTCGTTTTCTATCGACAGCATTCGACGATGCGATTTCAGTACAGCGGATACTTTGGTTTACACAGACGATACAATCATCGTATGCGATTCAACTTTTGTACGATAATCGGTACAATAATTGTATCGTGTATTGAACGCTTAAGAGATTTTCTATTTTAAAAATTTGGTTTCGGAAAAAAAGGCGCGGATTTTTTTTTTTTTTTTAAATGTGTACAGCATCATGCTCAAGCGAATCACTCTTTTGATGGTATTCCTCAATGGTAGGTACTGGTACGAACATCGAACATGTTCATATTCATAATAGCAATCTTCTACTCATTCGTTTTGGTGGCATGCATCTTTCCCGCTCTACTTTTCTTGAAATTTGTAGACGTAGATACATGTAAATCCATCATTAGTCAATTTTAACATTTACATTTTCAAATTTGAAATACTTTCTATAAACAAAACATTTTTTTTTCATCTGAAAAATAAATGGTTGATCTCTCATTTTGTTAAAATATCAAGACAACCTATTATTTCAGCTTACTCTCTGTTCTCTAGCTCTGTTCTTAATCCTAATTTTGAAAAATGGCTCCTCTATCTCATCAGTTGTCAGACTTCAAACAAAGTACCTACCTTCCTGCAAAGTAATGCAAATTAATATACGAGTATCTAATATATATACATATGTCAGAGAATGTACCTATATATTATTCTTGCAGCTCATATCTAAGGTCTAGTCATCCTTGACGTTTTCTCTGCAGCAAGACTGATTATGTGTCAGTATAGTTAAATTCCCCCAGTGAAACCCTAAATATAATTTATTAAGTGAAAAATCTCTGAACTACCTCCTTTAAGATATTATACGTCTAAGTCCATGAACTTTAAACCTATTCCAGCAGCACTAAAGCATCCAAACCAATTACGAACATACTCAACCTCCAATCTTGCAAAGAGTTATGCCAAACACTACTCAATTTAATTGTATAATTAATTATGTATGCACATATGCTACCCAAACGATGTGGGCGTTAAACAATTGCCCCAAGGCTTTGGGCACCGCAAGTACTTGTGTATAGGTAGGTATATCAAGTGAGTGAAGTATAAGCCAACGCCAACCCCTCCCAATACCCCGATCCCAACCGACCGAAAAAAAAAAATAATTAACCAGCCATTGTTAATTGAAAAGAAACAACAATCTCAAACAAACATCCCGGGGAAATTTCAAGATTTTTCTTTCCATCGAAATGTAATCCCTTTTTCCCCCTGCACAGCTTTTGAAACAATAAATTGGATTAACCCTCTGGTTGAGTAATGTCGGTAATAGAGCTCGACTCGCAATAAAATAAAAACAAAAACCCAAAGTAAGGATCTGGATGATTTTGTTTTCGCACATTGCAGCACACCGTCTTACGTCTTATATAACATTTTATATTTGATTACTTGTAATCTGGGTTTGATTAATTAGCTGACAAGAGCAGATGTCTAGAGTAATGAGTGTTTTACCAGTTGTTTTCTTGAGAACTTATAACCGGGATATCAGGGATTATCCTAATTAACAAATGATTTTCATTTAGTTTATAAGCTCCAATCAATAATGTTGGTAGGTAGGTAGGTGTTGTTTGATTTGTTTTGGTGGGCCTGGGCGGCGGCGCGGAGGCCGGCGGGCGTGTGGGTTTGAGCAACTCCAATATCGTCATAACAAGATTAGCCGAATTAAATAAATAACCCTAGTTTCCAAATTTAAGATTAATTGCTTTCCGAAATCGACTCGAACGGTGTATATTTTCGTTTCAATTTTTCGAGATTGATGGATTGTGTATCACATTTCTCAAGTCTGCAAAAGAATCATCATCGCCATAGTGATTTTTATTCAAATCGTCAGTTGTGTTGTGGGAAGAGAAGGACATAAACGAGGACACCCTAGAGAGCCTGGGAGCATTGTTTTTTTGTTTGGGCTGATAATACTTAATTTTTTGTATCTTTTTTTTTCAACTGAAATGGCAGATAAATATATTTAGTTCACTTTCGATGTTCCAAGTATAAAGATATACATATAGACTCTGCCATGAGAATGAGGATGGGGATGTCTTCCTTTCATTTTACGAGTATTTGTATATAGCGACAAGGTCGAAAACGGGATCGAGAAGGAAGTTGTGGGTTTATAATTTATGGCTCTCCTAGTTTGACTTTATTGGTTGGCTATATAATTTATGAAGCACAGTCTTTAATATTTGGGGATAATTAGGTTTGAACAGATGCGGGCCTTTCTTCGAAGACCGCAAATTTGTATATTCATAATTCAAATTGAGGTTGTATTAGCACCAGAGTATTCTCTCCCTTTATCTGATGTTTTGTCTTTGTGGATATCTTTCTCAAAGGAGCGTTGGCGCTTGTAGGTATATAGAGAAGGTTTGTGCATATTGTAGGTTCATTGTAAATTATAATTTCAATCAATATCGAAATACGTTTATTATTAATTGATTTAAATGAAAATTATAAATGCATATTTTCTATAATTACTAGCTTTTATAGGTACTCTTCGAACTTTATATTGCTCAAGAATATTTGCAGATTTACAACTTAAATTCAATTAACTGGAATAAATGTTACCCCATTTTTAAGTACAAGAATACCTATACATACACATATACCCATTTATGGATTCTTAATGAACACAATGCACGAGACTAGAGAGAGAGGCATGCCAATTTATAACAGTTATAACAGTTTTCACCATTAAAAGTGGGCGTATGATAACGCGTTTCGCTCGACTTGAAAAAAAAAACTCTGGGTGCCTGAAGTATGCCCACCGGCGGAGGGCCCTGGCCCTGAACACAATAGGTTCGTTGCAGGTCTCTGAATTTCTGTAAATTTTTATGAATTTCAGCACAAAGTCATTCCCGCATTAAAAAGGGACGAGACTTAAATGAAAATTTATAACAGTTAAATCAGTTCATCGCAACTAAACAGTAGGTATAATTTTATAAACCAAAACTGTTATAATTGGCATGCCTTGAAGAAAGAACGCCCTCGTGGAGAGTAAATAATTTCCCTATATAGTGTTTCCCCATAGAAATTAGTGCTGTCAAAAACCACATTTCAGCAATATACCACTATATGGCTGTGTTCAATTGGATTGTCTGATTCAATTTTTGACGCAAATTTCATTTTGCTATAATATTTAGTGCTTTTTAACAATCGAACATGAACAAATTGCCTTCCGCTGACAAAAAAAGTCTTTTTAAATGATTTTCTATTAATTTTCATCATTCATTTTTAATATTTGTATATAAATGAATTCATATTGTGAATTAACCATTTCTAATAAAATCTACACTACTTTGCCAACACGAAAACAAAATATCCAGACACGAAAAATCTGACACTTAAAACTGCGGCACTCAAATATTCAGCACTAAAAGATCCAGCACTCAATCGGGGGTGGTGAAGTGTCCGTCTATAAATTTGTGGTTGTCAATAGTAACGGGTGATTTTTTAGCTGGTTTGGTTTTGGCAACACTGGTTTTGACAGCTGACGTGTGTTTAGTACCTTGTGTCACTGTCAAACAGCTTCAGTTTGGTTTGCAATTTAACCATGGATCGTCTTACAAATGAACAACGCTTGCAAATTATTGAATTTTACTATCAAAATTCGTGCTCGGTTCGAAATGTTCATCGCGCGCTGCTTGTGTTCAGCGATGAGGCTCATTTTTGGTTGAATGGGTACGTAAATAAGCAAAATTGCCGCATTTGGAGTGAAGATCAGCCAGAAGCATTGCAACAGCTACCAATGCATCCCGAAATAGCCACTGTTTGGTGCGGTTTATGGGCCGGCGGCATTATTGGGCCTATTTATTCAAAGATGATGCGAATCGCAGCGTTACTGTCAATGGTGAACGCTACCGAGCGATGATAACAAACTTTTTTTTGCCCGAAATGGAAGTTCTTGACTTGCATGATATGTGGTTTCAACAAGACGGTGCCACATGCCACACAGCACGCGAAACAATGGCGCAATTGCGAGGCGAGTTTGGTGAACAGTTAATTTCACGTTTCGGGCCGGTCAATTAGCCGCCTAGATCGTGCGATTTAACACCATTAGATTATTTTTTGTGGGGGTTTGTCAAGGCTAATGGCTATAGGGACAAGCCCGCTTCGATTGACGCACTGGAAGCCAACATCCATGCATTCATTCGTGAGATACCGGCCGATATGTGTGAAAGAGTATGCCGAAATTGGACTCAGCGGATGGGCTACCTGAGACGCAGCCGCGGTCAACATTTGCATGAAATTATCTTTAAACATTAAATTGCAAGGTTCAAACTATCGATTCAAATAAATATTTCATTCATTTTTTCGAAGTTTTTGTGTTTTTTTTTTTTAAAAAGTTCTAAGCCTCTTAAAAAATCACTTATTAGGTAGGTATATCGTACCGTGAAAAATGATGGCCAAGATTGGCAGATTTTTTTTAAAACTTGTAGATTTTTTGACGTATTCTTTTGTGACATCTGTTTTCTCTGTCTGTACTTTATCTTTGGCACTAAAATCCTACAGAATCCAATTTTTTTTAATTGGGAGGAATTTTTTTAATAAAATCTTCCCCGTTAAACTGAAAAAAAAATATAAAATAAAAATTCGAATACTTCCAGTTGGGAAGTACATAATAATGCTCTGTATTAAATTTGAACCAAATCGATCTATCAAAAAATGGGCTCTAGCTCAAGGTACTCATGGACGCACAGACGCGGCATCGTGTTTGAAACAAATTGTATTTCAATTTGTCAGCACTTAAATTCTTTCGTATGCCATTGCTCTGAAAATACAAGTGCCACCGATGTAAATGATCAAACTATGAAGATATCTATGCTTCAAAGTAAAAAAATAAGGGAAGTGTAATCATTGTGGTAAGAATAAATGTATAATTATTTTACTACATCATATTTATATCATAAAATAAGAATAAATACACGCACCAGGTAAATTTATTTTTATACAAATAAATACGTACATACACAAAATAATATTTGACGAACACTTTTTTTGATTTCTTATTGCTTACACTTTTCTTGTTTACATCTTCCTTGTTAACCTTTTATTATTATTTTTCTTCTTTATGTCAAATAAATAAAAACAAAGACACAAAACATAAAAAAGATTCTTTGGTTATGACATTTGAGTGTTCGAAATTAAATTCGAAGTTACTCATTTTACTTAAATAGCTAAATCACTTTTGCGAATAAAGTGAGATGAGTCAGCAAGTAAGGCTAGTCATCTCGTTTCACTCGCCGAAATAGCTAAATCTCGGTAATGATATCGCATCTGAAAAAGCTCTCCATTTAACGCAACAACCATATACACCATACTCGGGTAAGTTTTGGCAGCAGCTGGTTGTTCAACTCGTGAAACAATGTCCTGGCGCTATAAGAAACAGCAAGCATCGGAGTTGAAATCCGCCATGAAATCGACATCTACAAAACCAACATCTACCCCTATTTATCCTCGATTTTAAGAACTTAACTTTGAATATCCAACTATTATAACTCAACTTGTAAGCATTTAAAGCCAACCATCATATATTCTCACAAATTATGATAAATTAACACGCCTTAACTTATCAACCTTTGTATTTAATTCTGATACCTACTCTAAAAAGATATGAGTATAATGTTCATAATTATCTAATCAGTCTCCGGTAGGTGCCACAAACGCTATCTACAAAGAGAAATTTTGTACCTTGTATATTTACACGACTGCTAAATTCTCTGTCATTTTGTATTCAACTCCCATGACAGCAAAAATGTCTAAATCCAGTACATATTATTAGACCAAATCTAATATTCAAATGTAAAATATTCGTTAGATTTTGAAAATTTACTTAAGCACACATTCATTTATATCCGTTTCCGTTCCACAAATGTGAATTTTTCAAATACTACTAGCGACATCTTCTTACAATTCTCATTTTAACCTTATTTCGGTTGAGTTACTTGCTACTCTCCACTTTTCGAAATGGTATAATATCCCTTTTCCCGAATGGTATATTAAATATAGTTATCTTGTGCACAAACCATTACCATATACACTTGACATTCGTCCATAATGGCGGCCAAAGTCTACACAAAATTACCCATTTCCCGGATATTCCGTTCTTGAAAATAATGCAGTTCCGTTTGCAAACTCAGTGCGTCCGGTTGTCAATTTTAATTTGACTTCGTTTCTTTTAATTTATTTTTTTTTTATTTTCTTTCGTTATTATTATTATTTTGTGTTCAATTTGTTCATTTTGTAAATAATTTATTAATAACTTTTGTTGCATTCATTTTGTGTTTCTGTTTCTGGTTTTTGTTTGTTTGTCTTCTGTTAAAAAAAGTTCGTCTTGCTTTTTCGTTTTGTATATTTTTTTTTTGTTCGTGGTACGTGCACTGCACTCTCAGCGAAATGCAACCAAAACCCCATATAATCGTTGGTTGTTGGGGTAGTTTTTACAGGAATATTTCCATTAATCTGGAGTTAAACGAAGAATGGAATGCAATAAACCAAGAGATTTGGGTTTGTTTTTTTTTTTTTTTTAATTTTTTTAAGTTTTTTTTGCATACATATAGTAAATTATGTATCTTCTCTTTTTCTCGTTTGGTCGAATAGCATTTTCATATTTTTTTGTCATACTAGACTACCACTATGCAAGAACGGTAAATTACACATTGTTGCAGAGAATGAGAAAGACGAAAAGTGTTTTTTGATTTCTTTTTGGAGGAACTGAGAGAAATGGATGGCTTTACCTTTAACTATAGAACTGTTAAGTGCATTGGGAATTATATACATACTTAGATCTGTATATAATACCACCGTTAAAAACCTAAAGGCGATAAGTGCTATGGGATTTTTTTGTTTTTTCTAATTTTAGTATTACCAACTTAACATTTTATGTTGGAGAATAAAATATAATGATAGGTTATGTATAGGTGTAGGTATATTAAAAAAAAAATGTATTGGGCATTGTTAGCATAAGGACAGCTATGTATATAATGGTTTTAATGAAATGAAGGGCTTATTTGAAAGACAAAATAAACCATATAGGTATGTACCTACCTAGGCTCTTTATTGCGTTTTTTGTTCGCAATGATCATGATTCGTAACTCACGATGAGTTTATTAGTTTATACCTAATTGCATTTAACGAAATTATTAGATTTTTTTGTAGGTGCCATGAGGAACTACAAAATCATAACCTACTTGTTTAATCTTAAAGCATAGGTATGTAATAGGATATGAACAAATTTATTGCGTACATACCTAGTTTATCTTGTTATTTAAATAATGCATTCAATTTAAAAAAAATAAAATAGGGGACAAAATTCCACAGTGTGAGAATCATCAAATTTCAGGTTTAAAAATTAGAGTAGAAACAAAAATAAAAAAAGTCTTTATTATTTTTGGACAGAGATATTGATATGTATGTAGGATTTATCTGCAAGCAGGTACCTACATACAAATGCATACTGAATCTCCCTAAACCCTTACTTTTAATTAACAGTTGAAATGTTTGCCAGAGGTTTTCGTGGATAAAGTTGGGTCAGACGAGGGCTAACTTACGATTTGTCGATGAAGAAGAAACTAATCTGAAGGTTTTATAATATACAAATTCTATATAAATGCTACTGAAATACATCAGCCAAGTAGAAGACTCTTAGGTGCCAGTTATAGCTATCATTGAAAACCATCATTGAAAACTTTAATGACTGAATTTGAGACGTGCAGAAAGTAAAATCAAAATCAAAATGAATGAACTACCTTACCAATGATCATTGAAAAATTAAACTTCATTTTGTGGCGAAGTTTGGGCCCGAATAAATTTTTTTTTCACAAAAATTATAATTTAATCCATCAGCCTAATTTTTGTATCAAAATAATTTCGGACTTCACTTCCTAAATGTCTCAAAACCAATCATTAAAGTTTTCAATGATGGTTTTCAATGACAGCTATAACTGGGGCCTTAGCACTATTTAATTGGACTTGTTGAATTATTGATTCAAAATAGCTTTTAACGGCCTTTAGTCCATAAAAATTGGCGTTCCGTCCCGGCGATCTCACTTGGAGTCATCAGTTGACTAGTGAGGGCCTTGTCAATACGCAATTTTTAAAATGTAATTTTAGTTAAACTGAATAACCAATTAAGTTTTGTTTAATTAATATTTTCGATATGTAAAGGGTCCGCCAAATAACTTTTTTTTTTTGAGAAAATGGCGCAAAACATCGAGTGTAGCTTCGGCTGTGTGGCACGTAGCGCCGTCCTGTTGCAACCAAATGTTGCCAATATTCTCCTCTTCAATTTTTGTGAACAAAAATTCGTTCAACACGGCCCGATAACGATCGCCATTGACTATAACGGCCACTCCTTGCTCATTTTAGAAAAATGGCCCAATTATGCCTCTGGACCAAAATCCGCACCAAACAGTGACTCGTTTTGGGTGTATCGGCTTTTCAATGTATGCGTGCGGGTTTTCTGTGCCCCAAATGCGACAATTTTGCTTGTTTACTACCTACCTGCCAAGATCAAAATGAGCTTCATCTGAAAAGATAAAGTTTTTGGCAAAATCGGCATCTTCTCTAAGTCGATCGCAGACCCACTTAGCGAAGCGTATACACAATCATATTCGTTCAGCGGAAGGATAAAACTAATTATCTGTCAAATCAGACATGAGCTAAGTGTAACCCTTCACGAAATAAGCACTAGTTGAAAAAAAAAACGTTAGATGGCGGACCTTTTTATTTTATTATTATTTATAATCGATTTGCAAGAATTAATGTTGTTAAGCCTTTAATATGTAATTTCACTGCGATTTTTTTTTTCAATCTACTTCGAAATAAGATTTCTGAAGTCCGAACCCAGTCCATATATGTAGGTACCCCAAAAATGAATTTTAAATAAAATATGTGTTATTCAGCTTTTATAAATATACATTATGCAGGTACATATATCATCCCCATAAGTCTATCATCAAAACAAAATTTTTATTGCTTTATATTTATGATTTTCTAATTGAAAACTCCAAAATATCGCATAGAAATTTCCATCCTCTCTGATTAGGACTAATGATACATCAATATATGAACTTAATAAACTCAAAGACCAAGAGATCTATGTTTGGAAACACAGGAATATTGTAAATGGAATACAATTAGTGATAAGTTCTATTAAAGCATACATATAGTATGTATATTTGTATAGATAGGTATACATAATTATACAAAACATCGAAACAAAAAAGTGATTGTATTGAAAATAAAGTTTATCCTGTAAAATTAAATTCTCAAACTTACTTTTGTTTCCAAATTATCTCAGCTGGGACGTAAAATTTAATAAATCTCTTCTTCTGCCAAAAAATCAAAAATTAATAAAGAAAAATTAAAAGTCAAACAATGAAACTATAAAACAGAGCCATAAATATATCCTTGTTTCTAGCAATACAGATTTAATTAAAATATGCATAGGTACCTATTATATAATACTATTCAAAAATATTGTTTGCATATTTTACGGACCTGGCTGGAAACAAGAAAGTCTGTCGGTCTTTTCTTCATCACATCACATGCTTCCCTGAAACTCCATAAAACTGTATACCTATATGTAGGTAAAACAAAAGCATCACTATTATATATAAAATTTATGTATTTCACCAATTTCCAACCATGAAATTCCCATATATAGAGGAATATTCATCAAAATGATTCCTCCGAAAACCTTTGTTGGTATTTTTTTTTTTTTTTTTTTGTGATGAAATTCCAACCCCTTATCCCCCATCCCAAAACTCTTGCAATGGAGCAAGACGAAATTTGATCCGTAATTTTCAACTTCATCATCAGCACCATCTTTGTGTCTTAATCCA
Organism: Leucozona laternaria; assembly: GCA_932273885.2. Lineage (NCBI taxonomy): Eukaryota > Metazoa > Arthropoda > Insecta > Diptera > Syrphidae > Leucozona > Leucozona laternaria. Next base: position 127,239,133 of record OW026367.1, on the reverse strand, counting down.
ATTTTCCGTTTGGATGAAAGCCCAACAATAACACACCCAACTGAATTGCCCTCTGGTGATTCTCCTTGCACCGAGAAGTGTAGGTATTTCCTTCAAAGGCTTGAATGTACTGCGATGGTAAACTTTTCATCTTCTTCATGAATTCAACCGAAATACCGAATTGGCGAGTTAAATTTATAAGCACTCGACCTTCTTCTCTTTCTCAAGCCAAAAAAAAAAAATAATAAAACCCCTGCTGCCCCACCCGGCGGCATATTGCAGTTCAAAGGCCCTGGTCAATTATTATCAAAATAAAAGAGATCTTTCAATAGAATTCAATAGGCATTCTTGTATATACGCCAATTTAACGGAAAAAAGTTAACTCAAGAGGTGAAAGCCATAGCCATGTGATTCAAAAATATGCAGCTGTGAATCTTGCGAAAAAAATCCTTCTCATTTCTAGCACTTTTAGTAGGTATATATTGTATTGATGTTTTAATGCCGTTAACGACAGAGGTTATGACTGATATCATTAAGAATAAGAAGAACCAACGACAACGGAAAGCATCCACAACAACACCTGCAACATCACAATTCACCCCCCAGCCAGCAGCAGCAACCAGCACCCACTCGAAATGTTAACAATTATGAAACATTACTGTTGCATTCGGAGGATATCCGCTCTAAATGGTGGCGTTGCAATCGTGCTAACACTTTGTATTGTGTATTATGTCCTGCTCCGTTTCTGCTCATCAAGGATTTGAAGTTTGAACTTTATACAAAATTATTTATATAGAACCATCAGAGCTTACTCTTTATGTTTCTGTGCATAAAATGAAATATAACATCGCATTTGAAGCAGCAGTAGTGGCAGGAGGCAGAGGGAACATTATTTTAATTGTTTCCTTGTGTGTCGATGTTGAGTCGAGTCGACACAATGGATGGCAGAAAATGTGGTACAGGAACACGACTGGCACTGGGATTATGATATCCTTTTGTTATGGGCGATGGATTCATTATGAAAAGCTGTGAATAGGTCCGGTTTGGGTTTCTCTTTTTTTTTTGTATCTTTTTATTTCATTCAATTTGAAAAAGGGTAGCTGTAGCTTGTACTTTTAGTATGTACCTACATATAGATGGAATTGTTGCAGCTGACAGAGAACAGAGAACAGAGAACAAAGAAGAAATATATAATAATTGTTTGATGGGTATGAGGACAGGTTAGAGTTGAAGTTTTTGGAAAAAGAATGAAAAAATCAGCAATAATATTACCATAACCCTCTATAAGCTATAACAATGGAGTCATTCAGCTTTTCGGCGTTAACTTTTCAAATAGAAGTTTGAATACCTAATTCATAATCTTTAGCTTATCGTTATTTATTTATTTGATTTAATCTTTAAACGACGCACGTTGGGAAGCTAAAATAAGCACGCTTTGAATGATAAAATATTTTTTAAGGCATTGTCAATAGGAAGAACAAATGTTTGGTTAAAGACTTTCATGAAAAGTAAACCAAAATTGAATTGACATAAGGTCAGAAATATTACGAGCGCAAAAATAAAACATGTATAGGTACATGTACATACAAAAATGAAAGATGATTTAAGTCTAATTGTACAAAAGCGTTCAAAATTTAAACCCACCGACAGAGATACGTATATGTATTAAAAATAAATTTTCATGTTTCAAAATGGCAGATTTCGCCATGATCATTGAAAGAAGCTTCTCTAAAAGACCCCTTTCATATATGAAAAGATCAGCCTTTTTTATACCTATAGTGTTTTTGAAGTGTTGCAACACAGGATTTTTAATTTAAGGCGAAGTATTTGGTGTGTTAGAACTCTTCGCTTTAAAGCTTAAATAAAGGATTTTTGTTTAAATGAGCTAGAGAAAATGACTAGGCATTGTTTCTTCATACACATTTCGCTAAAAACAACAGAAAATGTACAAATCTTGTATGTACCTAATCTTTGTTTAAATGGAGGATATAACTACATATAATTTTCAATTGGTTGATAAAAAAAAATAAATTCGGTAGCTCTTCAGCTATTGGAGAACAAGAGCCTATAGTGACTTTCAACTCTCATTTATTCCATAAAAAAGGGACCTACAATTTACTACTGCGCATATATCATCCGCTAGGAGAAGTATACATATACAGGGTCATTCATTTCGTGATTTCAAGTTGGTAACGCTGGTATTTGACACCTGTCAAACTCAGTTGTCATATGAAGTGTCATAATATTAGTTCTATTTTTGCCATTTACGATAATGAATCGCTTAACAATCGAACAACGCGTTAAAATTATTAATACTTACTACGAAAGTGGTGATTCAAACGGAGCCACTTTACGCGCATTACGCGATGATTATGGTCGTCATAATCGAACGACTACGCAAGCAATCGGTAAAATTGTGAAACAATTTGAAGAGAGTGTACGCTCAGTCGAAAAGCTGATGATCCAAATTTATCGATTTCCCGGCGTTCGCAGCAATTGAACGTGTCGTAACCGATGTTTTTTTGGCTGGCGATTGAAGATCATAACTTGGACGATATGTGGTATCAATAAAAAGACATGGCAACATAACCCAAAATGGCATTATTGCGAGAGAATTTTCCTGGTCGCGTAATTTCACCTTTTTGCGACGTCAATTGGTCACCAATATCATGCGATTTGACACAGTTAGATTTTTTTCTGTGGGGCTACACAAAAGACCGTGTTAACGCGAATAATACTCGAACTCTAAAAGCATTAAAAACCAACATTACTAAAAATTCGTTAAAATCTACCTCAAAAGCATCGGATGCTGCGAATATTCCCCAGGCGCCCATTTGATTGATATTGTTTTTTTACACTTAATTTCTAAGTCCAAACTTTATAATTAAATAAAATTTTCATTAAAAATGTATTGCTGTATGTGTTTTATTTAGCTTTACTTTCGAAACCGAAAAACTAATGACCCTTTAGATGCAGGATAAAAGGGAAACATAATGATAACACTTTCAAAGTTTAGTTTAATTCGGTTTTAATTGATTGAAATAATAAAAAATAGTATAATAATAGGCACTTCTAATTTAATTTCAATATAAGTATAGTATTTGATATAGTTTCAATTTAAGAGATAAGTTGATTTCAGATTGTTTTTTTAAATTTAAGTTTCAATTTTAATCAATGTTTTAATAAAAAGTTTGACAAAGAAAAAATGGAGATAAGATTTTAGTGGCTTTGCAGCGTTTTCGTATTTCTCGTTGCGTGTTGCAGGTTCAAACATTTGCGTGTTTCTTTTCTCGCTTGTATCCCGTTTTGTGTTTATTGTCTTCGTGTGAAATCTCCGTTGATCACGCAGTAGTTACGGTAGATATTATGATGGTGATGAATAGGAGAACGGACTTATGGACAGATTAGAGCTTTGTTATCCTACATTATGTAGATGATACATTTTTTATTAAACTCGGCATCTTTCGACTTTCTCAAAACAAATTTTTGAAAAATATTGAAATTTTTTTTTTATATGAATTATTTAATTTTTTTAAAATGGTTTTTCTATACTTTAAAATATTGTTTCCTAGTCCAGGATCACGAACAGCTGTTAGAAAAGATTATCTTACATTTTTCGAAAACGGTTCCTACGATTTATGATGAAAATTTTCGTGGGAGAAAAATGTAATCAAAAATCCATTATATAACCTTGTTTTTTTTTATTATCTACTTCTCATCATTGTTAATGTTTATATAGAAGCTTCTAAGAAGTTTTCTAAAAAACTTAAAACATTACATCAGATGTCATTCTTTTTACACCCTATAGGACATTTTTTGCCATTTTAACTAAAAACGACGTACCTACTTATTTAACATTTTTTTTGAATTTTTGACTAAGAGCCAAAAATCAAATATCTGATTTATTTAACAAATCTAAGCTCATGAGAAAAAAAATTTTTAAAACCGTTGACACAGTTTAACAAAAAAAATATTTTTATCTATGTAGGTATGTAATATAAAATTTTCTTATCATTTTTAAGAAACAATTTTGGTAAGTTATACGTCTATTTCAAGTATTAATTAATGTGGAGTTATTTCAACACAACAAATAGGTTACGTATTTGGAACTATTTTTTGTAAAAATACAAAAATTTATTTTTTTTGAAAATTTTGATATTAATGTTATAAACAATTTACCAATCATTCTCTATAGAAAATTAAATCAAAATCAATCGAACCATTTTTGAGATCAGCGAAGTTAAAAAAATGGAAAAAATGTGTCGGGGTAATGTCCAAAAAACGCTTACTTCCAAGTTTAAAGAAAATAGACCCATGCGCTTAGACTGTAGCCGAAAAGACAGACAGCGATGCGATGATCGAGAAGAATATCTGTACTAATAGATAGGTAGTCAAATTTAACACTAGTTGTTGCCGTTTTTTTTTTAATTTTAATTTTTAAAATTTCTGAAAGGTCTTAAGGCCAGATTTACCCAGTTACAAGAGTATTTACGGGACACCCCGTATAGTTAAATGGCTCTCTTACCATATACCATAGGTACATACATATTCGATTTCGAATTTGAAACTTTTACTTTCCTGACTTTTGCAAATATATTGCAGCTTTTCAATTTTTAATGAACAAATTGTAAAACTCTACTTACTACACATTTAAAAAATAATATATGACATTTTTTGTTAAAAATAAGGCAAAAGATGATCAGATCACGAATTGAAATAAATTTGTACAACGAAATCCATTTCTGCATTCTTCTCTCCAAACTCTTAGCACATATTTGATTTGATATTAAGGGCGGTTTTAATCGAGCGCTTTTAAGTCTATTAGAGTTTCATATTCATACGTGCAATAATTTGTGTGAAAATTTTCGAAAATAACACTTAAGGTGAGCCCTATCAAAACTGAATAGTGGTCGTGACCGTTGATAAGTCCTATAAGCGCTTATAAATATTTACTTTTAAAGCTTATTAGATATAGGATTATGAGCCTATTAACTTTATGAATGCTCGATGATTACCGCCCTTAATGTAAGAAAAAGAATTTATTTAAAAATTGCAAACCACAAGGCCTCTATATAAATATAAAACTCAAACCTTAAGAGGGTCAGGGTCCTTTAAATCAAGTCACTTCTTACCTTCTTAGATTACTCGTGCCTTGGTGGTGAACATTGACAAAAAATAATTTATAGATCAGGAAGAAAAAGAGTTAAACTAAGACAAACAAAACCTAAACTTCTGATGAGATAATTCAAGGACATAGTTATATGCCCTAGTGCACTTTTGTTTGCCCAACACTTCAACTAAAAATAGAACGAACAGAAAACTCGAGAATAAGAAAGCTAAAACTTTTGTTCAACCCTAAGGTAGAATTTGTGTTCCGACTTTTCAATGTTGTGTGTAAGGTTTAACTAAGTTTGATTTTAATTCTTGTAGGTAAAAATTGTTTGACATTATTTTTATTTCAAACCCACATTCTTGGAAAAGGTTTCCGGGTATATAGACAGCGAAGTGAATGTAGGTATCTAACAACCTAATGTGCCCAAAATATTCGCATTGTAAAACACGTCGATGAGGCAAGCTCTTGCTGCGCCCTCTATATAACTTTATGTTTGTTGTTGTTGCTGTGTACCTTTATATGTGCTATGTCTCCTTCATCCTGCCAGAGGTGCAAAGTGTTGAACGACACAACTTTCCTTTTTGTCAGTTAAATGTAGTTTTAATGTCTTTTGGATTCCATAGGTAAGCACTGAACGCAGATTAACCCTTTTTGCCTATATACACCTGCGTTCCATACATACATTCATATAAATAAAACGACCTTACGGATGCCGAATCGAAAAGGGAAAAAGGGAAACTGGCCTAAAACTACACTAAACCCTGTTAACTGTGCATATTAAAAACCATTCAAGGCATGCGGCATTAAATCAAGAGAGAGAGAGAGATGTGTTGTATAAGTAGTGAGTGGGGTGTGTGGAGGGGGATAATGTCAGGGAATATCGAATGAAGCTGCCATTAAAAACTTTCAATGTCTTTTTGGTGATTGGTTTTTTTTTTATGTTGTTGTTGTCGAATATTTTGGAAGGGGGTGATTCTACACAGCTACAGCTTTGGATGGGTGCTATATAGGAGCAGGGAAAAGGGATGAATTTATTGTATTCAAATCATTGACACACATACTTTATATTGTTATGGTTTTGTGTCACAGATGTCATTGGCAGAATTTTGTTTTGTGCTGATGGAGAGTATGTTCTTATATTCCTTTTGAATAATTTATTGGTCGAAGAGTTAATCCTCTGTTGTTGGATCTAAAATAATGGTTTTTCCAATGTTCTTATTCCCCCTCTATACATATTGTATAGTCTCTCTTGTTTTGTAAGAAGGATGATTTTTCTTGTTTTACCAGTTTTTTTTTTATTTTCGAATGGCTGACTAAAGGACTTGAACGAGATAAAATATTGGAGTCATAACACCGAGGTTATACTTATGCTACACATATACATATCTGCAAATTGGACATGATACCGTAATTTATTATCGTATTTAACAATCTTGATATGGTTGCGGAGTGAAAGTATAGAGTATAGACTCAAATGGGGGTTTTTATTCAGAGCTTAAGGGTGAATTATGTATAATAATTGAAGTTTACAGGAATAATAAAAAAAATAACATGGAACAAAGGGAAAATTTTATTTGACCATGTTTAATAGAAAATTAGAATCAATTAATTAAAGGTAAATAATTTACTTTGACGGATGAACAAAAGGTACAGAGTTCTTGACTATAGTTATAAATCTACACTGGTATGTAGATAGATATAGGTATTATTTTATAACGGATCGATAAAAGGAGGCGTGTTGAAATGAACCACCAACATCAGATCCGGGCAATGTTTAAAAATTTTAATGAAATTTTCTTTTAGAAATTCCTTCAGTGAAACAGCTTGAGCGTGTAGAGGTTGGGTCAAGATGAGAAAAAAAAAATCGTAGGTGTAAGGGGGGTTCAAATTCCTCACAACACGGCAACACTTTCAATATAATGCTTCAGTTAAATTCTGAAATCCATTCCTTCATTTTCTGTTTGAATTAAGTTGTTTTAAACATTTGTTTTTGAAAGATTAATTTTCAAACTCTAGGGCCAGTTTCACAGTCGACACTTATTAGGACTTTAGGCTAAGTAAGGGTAGTCGGAACTTAAGACACCAACATCGGAGACTTAAGTGCCACTTATTCAGGTATGCGTGCACTGTGATATTGCGCATTAATCTTTCACACTGCCCACTTAAGTGCCACTTTTCTGACTGTGAAACTGGCCCTTAAACTTTGAAAAAGAGATTAATACAAATTTCTGAAAACTTATTTTTACGGGAAGAGGTTTTAAATTCGGGCCACTGCCATGAAGTCGCTGGAAACCTGAAAATTTGTAACATACATACCTACTTTAGGCTCCCTTGAACTTAAAGTATGTCATATGGTTGTTACCAATGTTACGTGTGTGACACATAATATATTTTAAGTTAATAAACTTAAACTCATGATGTGTCTTAAATGAAATAGTTTAATGATTACAAATTCATAAGTAATACGATCCATTTTAGTAACAAAACTGGTGATTTTCGAATGCGACATTAAATATGTTCATGTTGTGTACAATATTGCATGAAAACCATATTTCATTCTTTTACAAATATTTACCTGATAGAGTTGACTTCCAGTTCCAGTTCAAAGACGAGAAATAGGTACAACTATACTAGGAAAAAAATATTTAAAAATGTTACGGAAATGACAGGAGTCTACGTTGCAAATGTGACCGACTTTGAATTTTTTTTTTTCTCTTTTACAAATAGATATTTATGTTTTAATTGGTCCTCAGTTCCAGTTTATAAACAAAAAGCAAACTATTAAAAATAAAATCAAAAATTAAAGTTTGAAATTGTTACGGGAGTGACGGACGTTGACGTTACGGAAGTGACCGAGGTTGATCTTTGTACGTATGAAGAGAATATAATAAACCATGTTGTATTAAGGAATTATATTCAAAAAAGTGAAATTATTTCTCAAACGAAGTGGGAAATACTTTCTCTTGCAAAGTGAAGCTTTTTTCACGAGAAAGTGAACATATTTCTCAGTCCAATGCGTTTTTTTTTTTTTTTTTGTTAAATGGGGAAGATTCTCACTTCAAATGGATTACATTCGCATTAAATTACATAATCTAGAAACAACAAAACTAAAAATAAGTTAAAAAAAAAACAGAAGAACTATGTTTTGAAATGCCAACGTGGTAACGGGTGTGACTCAGACTTTATATTATACATATATTTGGACTCAACATACATTTTAAATAAAATGAAATTTCATCTGACGTTAGATCACAAAATTCTTCTTACTTCCCCAAACTATAGGTAAGTTTAAAATTTGTTTTTGTAATAATTAAACATGTAACATTTATTGTTACGTTAGTTTTCAATTTCAAATCTCTCATATATTTACATACTGCATATACATAAAGGGTGTTTTTTTTAGACGTGTGGTTTTCAATCTGGCAATTCTTTTTTAAAAGTTGGTCTTTTTGACAGCTGTCACTTGATTCACGCTCAGTTTGGTTTGCCATTTTATTATAAATAGACTGACGCCTGAAAAACGCTTTCAAATTGTGCCCACAAATAGGCCCAAAACAAGATGGCCACCGATCCAGATTTTCACAAGAAAATTTTGTTCAGCGATGAAACTCATTTTTGGTTGAATGGGTACGTTAATAAGCGAAATTGTCATATTTGGAGTGATCATAATCCACAAGCCATTGTTAAGACGCCGTTACATCCTCAAAAAGTCACTGTTTTACGTGCTCTATGGGCAGAGGGAATCATTGGTCCATATTTCTTCAAAAATGAAGCCGGCCATAATGTTCCAGTCAATGGGGAACGCTATAGAGCCATTATTAATGATTTTTTCGTTTTTGAATTGAAGGATGTTGGTGTGGACGACCAACAAGACAGCCCTAAATGCCATACAGCCAACGAAACAATCAATTTTTTGAATGAAACTTTTGGTGAGCGCATTATCTCGCGTCGTGGGCCTCCTAGATCGTACGATTTAACACCGCTGGACTAATTTTTTGTGGGGTTATGTGAAGTCACTTGTCTACGCAGATAAGCCGGAGACAATTGACGCATTGGAATAGAATATTCGGCGCGTTGTTGCTGACATACGGCCCCAATTGCTGCAAAAAGTGGTCGAAAATTGGGCCTCTCGGCTGGAATTTTTTCGAGCCAGCCGCGGCAGCCAAATCATTTTTAAAACATAATGGCAAAACCTTATAATATAAAATAAAGCTAAAGTCTTGGCAATAACATTAAATAATATGCGTTTTATTTTTTTCTTGAAAAGCACACGTCTAAAAAAACACAATTTATAACAAAAAAACAGCATGGTGCCAATGGTCATCAATTTTAATTCATCAATCATTGAGGAAATAATCCAGGATTATTCAAGTACATCTTAATTTTAATTGCATGCTCTTATGACACTTAACAAGGTTCCATTATTGTTTTTTGATAGTCAAATTCAGATAATAGTTACCTGTTGATTATCATCTGCTTTGGATACATCATCTCCTTTTAGGCGTATAATCTGATAAACATCATATTGTATTAAGCAGATATCATCTCAGATAATATTAACCTATACCTACCCCGGAATCCATTTATATAAAATGCCTAAAAGCCTCCCACAATATACCTACGTAGGTTTATAGAACCGTTTATAGATGGTGACAAATTGGATACGAACTGCTTGCACTTAAGTGCCCCACTTAGCTGTGCTCGCCGGTAATACAAATCCAACTCCTACACGTGCTCAAAATTGCTCTTTCTTATGTCTTATCTTAAAGTCTATAGGATGGAAGACTTTGAATTTCCTTGTTAAAATACCTAACGCAAGGAATAAGGATATACAGCAAAAAAAAAAGAAAATCATCGACCTTGTCATCATCCCAAAGGAACTTCATGTGGACTAGGTATACTCTGCCTTTCTCTCTCTCTCTCTATCTACCGTCACCTAGTACTTGCAGGAGTGGCGGATTCAATTCGATTTCCACCACCCGACATGCAACGCCAAAATATATTCCAATCACCAATCGTCCTTTAGATATGTCGTCCGTGTTGTCCTCCCCGTTTTCCACGTCCCTCCGTCCATGTTGCCACCATTTTTGAAGAGGAAGAACTTGTTTCGATGAATGGAGCAGCGAGTAGAGGCAGAGTAAGGTAAGAAAAAAAAAAAAACATAAATGTACATCGCATTGCATGGAATTGGAATGAATAGGTACAATTGCCCCCTGGGACGGCACTCAGATAATATAAATTTGTACATCTTAATGCTGCACGGTCTGCGGAAGAAAGGATCCTTGATGAGGTCGCGCAACAACATCACCGGCGACCGGCACCAACAAAAAACAAGTGCACAAAATTCACTCCCTTTGGATATTGGCCAAACTGCCAATTCAATTGCAAGTGGAAAGTTTTTCGTGTTTGTTTTTTTTTTTCGATTTTTTTTTTGCTATAGGCATGTCGAAGATAAAAATTACGACGAGTCCTTTCTGAAGTGGTAACCGAAAAAATTCTTTTGGCGAATCTCCGAAAGTTATTTTGCAAACCTTAGGTAAAAGAAAAAGACTCAACTCTCAAGGATATATTATGAATATATATAGCAAAGCCAGATTGCTCTGCTCACGTTAAATAGGCGAGGCTCGATTTGTCGGCTCATTTTTGTGGGCGATTTCCGCCCATTCAAAGTGGCTGACATAATAAAGGCAAATCGATTAGACTCATATACATATACCTACTTTAAGACTTACGTACTGCTTCCTCTCTGGTCCATTATCTGAATCGGAGAGATCGGCCAGGCTGGGCCGCACGAATAAAAAGCTGGTGCCACCGAGACGCGATTGCAATTTGCAATTTTCTCACGTATTTCCAAAATATTTCTCTTCTACCAAAGGGACACTGAGGTTTTTTAAGGAAGTTTTCAATTTTTCTCTTAAACGAAAAATGTTGTTTTCCTTTTGTGATTGTATTTGTCTTGAGATTAGATAGTTTTTGACAGAGCATATGGCAGGAGTTGCAAGTTTGCTTCTTTTTTTTTCTTCTTCAATTTTTTTGCGGAAACAAATTCATGCTTTTGAAAGTTTCCTCTTTCTAAGTAGTTGAGATATTTGTTTTTTTTTTTTTTTTTTTTTTTTCTGGAATTTTGTTTAATACCTAAGTTTTTAAAAGGGACGACATGAAGTCTTGTAGTTTTTTTTTTGTCAGTTCTATAAGAACATCTGAAATAGGAAATACCAAACCACACAGAAAACATTCCCCAGGTTTGTTAATTGAAAATTCCACCTAACCAGGACTGACCATTAATTCTTAGTTTTCGTGATGTCTTTTCACGTTGCTATATTCTCTATAAACCGGAGTTTTAGAAGTTAAGGGAAAAGGAATTAAGGTATAGGTATGTCCAACCATTGAAACCGAATTGCGGGACACAAATATTCACTGAAAACGACGACGCAAACAACATTGTGACTTGTGAAAAGTATTTTTTGCAAAATGTATGTATTTTTTTTTTTTTTTTTCCAAAACAAAGTTTTCGTCTCTTCTGGATTTTGCTAAGTTATTCGACCACAAATGGTGATGCTGTTGTGTTTTGCTGTATTACCTGAAACTGAATGAAAAAGCTAAGCAGCTCTAAACACTATGCGAAAGGATTTATTAAAATATTCCTGGCAAAGTGGTTTGAAACTTAAATGGTACATTTGGTTGGTTATGGTTATATTTTTGGAGAGATAAAGTTTTATGGTAAATGGTAATATGGCAATACGTATATATGGCAATACGTATATGGAGAGACAGAGAGATTTTGAAACACTTTGAAAAGAATACCCATTCATTTCTAACAAGAGTGGGGGAAAGGGTGATTCTGTTTATTATGCGGATGGAGTTTAGTTTCGTATTCTTTTTTTTTTTTTGTGAGTAAATATGTCGGATAAGGGTAGTGGTTGTAAAAAGAAGGTAGGTTGTTATGAAACTATTTTGTATTTTGTACTGAGATTAGAGTAAGTTTGGGGAGAACTTTAATTTAAATCACATAAAATATATAATAATGTAAGGAAGACTGATTGTCATTTTGCTAATACGTTCTGTCAGGGCCGGCCCCATAGCCCCACATTACCCAGGAGGTAGGCTTTCAATGCGTAGTTCTAGTGTGATCTTTAATTTAACGATATTTTGAGCTAAATTCGCCTTGAATGCAACAATGAAAGTGATGTTAGTTAGTGTGCAAGAAATAACTTAGCACAGGCATTATTTGAACAAGTTTTGTGGTTAAAATGCAAATGGCAGTACATATTTGTTTGCGCAAGATCAGATTACATTTTCTTGCTCCTGGTAATGCGCTCCCAGAATTTCGCACCCTGTTCATCGTTCAATCGATTTTTATATTTAGCGCACACTAAAGGGGTTTGTGACTACCCTTAAAATGAATATACACAGCACGAGCGATTAGGTAGATTGGAGGGGATTTAAAAGGAGATACCGATGCACATTGGTTTTAAATGTTTGAAGATCACAATGGGAGGGGAAAACCGGGCTGGGTAGAGCATTCCACATTCGTGTAGTGCGACTAAGGAAAGAATCTCTGTACTTAACAGTACGTCTGAAGTTGGGCTCAAGGGTAAACTGATGAGCATTCCTAGGAGCGCGAGTATTACGGTTGAATTGTTTAAGGGGAGGAATGCAACTGGCTATTACACTTGAACACTGTTTATATAAATAGCGGTAAAATAGTTATAGACATGAAACATTGCGACGGTGCTCAAGAGATGTAAATGTTTACATTATAGTTCTTTCACCTATCATTTTTAGAGTTCTCTTTTGTATTCTATCCAATAGGCTCAAGTGGATATTTGGAGCACCTGCCCAAATATGGGAGTTTTACTCAAGTTTCGGACGAATAAAGGCTTTGTAGATCACAGCCAGTTAAGAGGGGGAGAAAAATTTCTTGCATCGACGGAGAAAACCTAAACACTTAGCAGCGTTTTTGGCGATGTCAAATATGTCGTCCTTCCACAAAAGGTGGTCTGTGATACACATATCGAGTACTGAAAGCTGTTCGGTTTCCTTTATGCAAGTGCCACTCATAAATAGCAGCATTGGGGGTGGGTTCCGGTTTAACGACAGGAGACAGAATTGAGTTTTAGAAGCATTAATTTCTACACGGTTTCTGATTCCCCATTCGACAATGCTGTCGAGATCAGAATTTAGTGAGCTTATCATACGCTGCCGTTGAAGTTCCACATCTGAAGAACATGGATATGAAAAGCTGAGAGTACTGTCGTCAGCAAAACAGTTTAATGGATTAGAAGTTTCAGATAACAGGTCATTTATGAATATTAGGAAGAGGGTCTTAGACAAAACGGAGCCCTGAGGCACACCAGCATTTATTTTGTAGATGTTAGACTTGACAACTTGTATTGATCGCTCCGAAAGGTAATTTCGAATCCAACGAAGAAAAGATTCATCAATACCAAATGCACGCATTTTCGATAAGAGAACTTGATGCCAAACTCTATCAAATGCTTTTGAAATATCAAGTGCAATAATCTTACTTTCGCCAAAACGATGTAAAGATTTGTGCCACTGTTCGGTGAGATATACCATTAGATCACCAGTGGACCTATTGCTACGAAAGCCATACTGCCGGTCATTTAGAAGCTTTCTTTCTTCAAGATATTTCTTCAGTTGATGATTAATCAGCGTTTCCATGACCTTGGAAAGAAGGGACGTTAGTGCAATTGGTCTATAGTTAGAGGGGGAAGAAGACAAGTCTTTTTTAGGGACAGGCTGATGGACAAATGCTATTTTCCATCCACTCGGAAAGAGACCAGTAGAGTAGGACAGATGGAAAAGCTTACGCAGTGGTTTTGCCAGCGTTGAAGAACACCTCCTCAGAACAATGGGAGGGATATTATCCGGGCCAGCGGATTTGTGAATGTCGAAATCTTTCAGAACCCTAGCAACTGCACGAGTGTGAAAGAAGATTTGCCCCATAAAATCGTTTACGCTCTCAAGAACAGGTGGAGTCATATCTTCTTCTGGCAGCGTCGAATTAACAGCAAACTGTGCTGCAAGCAAATTGGCTTTATCGAGTGAGCTAACAAAAAGAGTATCGTTGGAGACGAGCGTTGGAACAGAGGACGAGGTGGTATTTCGTATGTTTTTTACAAATGACCAACAATTTGTACTACCTTTGGGACATTGTAGTATTTTTTGCCGTAATTTTTGATCATATAAAAATTTGGTTCATCGAATTTGAACGTTACAGGTCTTTCTAGCTTGTTGCAACTTTTTCCGGTTTTCCTCAGTAGGATTGGCTTTATAACAACGAAAGCTTACTTCTCTGACCCTAATAACCTCTTTACAGCTCGAATCAAACCATGAGTTTTCTTTGGGTTTGATAGATTCTACCCTATTCGGCATAAAATTTCTCATTCCACAAAAGAATTAAGTTTGTAACCATATCTGCGCTGGAGTCTATGTCACTATCGAGGAAGCATAGTGACCAGTTAAAGTTCCTGAAGAAAACATTAAGACCGTCCCAGTTGGCTTTCTCGTACTGCCAAACGGTTCTCTTAGGAGTTTTTTTTTTAACTGGATACAAAGACAAGCACCACAAAAACAACCGCATTTCAAGGGAATATTCAGTAATTGTGAGGACGATGAAGATGAGTACGAGTGCGACATCGAAATAAAATTCGATCTATTCCAATGAATTTAAAAAAATAATGTGTCACGTATGTTTATAAATATTCTTCGAATGAAAATGAAGATTTTTAATAAACACGAACACTTTCCGTGTTATATACTTTTGAATAATGACTTTTTTTAATTTGTTGGTAACTCAGATTTTTCCTTAAAACAGTCTCTAATACATAGTTCACATTGGTTTTTTTGTTAAAAAAATTATGTAAGTTGAACTGAACTTAATAAAAATTGAGTATTGACAAGGCCCTCACTAGTCAACTAAGGAGCCCAAGTAAGATCGCCTGGAAAAAACGTCAATTTTTATGGATTATAGCCGTTAAAAGCTATATATTGAATCTTTAATTAGATTCTTTTAAGATTTTGGGTTTGAAAATTAATTAAAAAAAAAAAACTAATTACTAAAACAATTTGATTGAAAACCAGAATTAAAGAATAAATTCCTGTCTTTAAAGAGGACATTTTTAGTGTTGCCGTTGATTTTAATGATTTTGTTTCTATTTCAAGTCGATTATTTAGACAATTGTCCGACCTGCCTAAACGATCTTTGTCTTAGCTCGTCCCTACCTACCCTAGCATATTGTCGCAAAACACGTTGTATATCAGAGTGTTTCAAAACGCTTGTACTATTTCCCATATAGTGAAGGAGGCGATGCGGTTGGAGAAAGGTTTCTCTTGCAGGATCTGTCCTTCCATTTTTAAATAAGACAACAACGCTGCTTAATTACTTCGAGAGCAGTTAGTCTGTCGTGGATCGTTGAACAGAACTATTAATTAATTTTAAAAAAAATTTGGTGCCACGATTGCGCATAAAGAATCGGAGCTTAGTAACTTGCAACTCAAAGCCATTCCTGTGTGCGTTTTGTCAGCAATAATGATTGATAGTTGTTACTCACTATAGGACTAGACTATATATTATTCTCCACGACAAGTCACTGGCCACCAATTTGGGGTTTACATATTGCATTCTACGTTTCAACGTTGCCAAAGTCGAGTCGACCGGTTGAGTGAATAATCAGCCAACACGAGTACATCAACCAAACGTGCGATGTGACGAAAAATTGCCGCCAGTTAAATCGAAATCCCGATTTCAATCAAACGTGAAATTTCAATAGTAGAAATATACAAAAAATACATGGACCCTGCAATTCCGTCTGTTTGTGTCGTTCTGTATGCTCCTCGGCCTATAGTCTTAACAACTGAAGCGATTTCCTTTAAACTTGGAAGCTAAGATTTTTAGGTTATTTTGAAATTTTTGTTTGGTTCCAAAAATAACGGTACCTACCTGCCTATACAACCGTTATGAAAGAAGTTTTTTATTTCGGAAACGGTTCTAACGATTTTCGAAGTTTGTTTGCTTAAATAAGTATTTTTTCAAAAATTTCGACGACATTATTAGGAGTTGTTTTAGCGAGTTTCAGACTGCCTTACCATTTTCTGCAATTTATTATAATATGTATCTATGTAAATATGGATGTTTTATAATATAAAATTTTTAAAATTTTAAGCCACAAGAACAAGTTCGTGCGATCCAGTCGTGCCTTTAATTATATCCTAGCTGCATTCTGCCACTCTTCGCAGCATCACCTTTTGAACATTTTTCAAACTACAAAATTTCAACTTTCATGGAAAAATTCTAACATTAAAAATGGGCGTGGTAGTGGGCGGGAAAAATAACACACAAGTATGCCATGGTTAAAGTTGAAGAGAGCTTAATTACAAAATTTTAACATTCTAACGTCGTTTAGTAAGGAGAAAAGTAAGATATGATTTGTGGCCGAATTTTACTCAAACCAAATTTCAGCGAAATTGGTTGATTTTCAAGCCTTTAAACCTCGCACAGACTATCATTAATTATATTGGGGTTAAGGGTAATTCACAATAATTTTTATAAACTGTTGCCAAGTTAAACGTGAGTTTAAAATTGAATTTTCCTTTTTTGCTTTTGGTTCCTCTTTCAATATTTTAAGTTGAATAATTCAATAAAAATACAATTTAATCAACTTATGAGGTTCATCGATTAAAAACAAGAACTGAGAGTTTAGCAAACGAATATATGAATTCGCCCCATTATATGTTTATAAGATAAGTTGGTGAAATTATTGTTTAAAGTGTTAAATTGATAATTGAATTACATACTCCACTTGAGCACCAATATTGTTTATATTTTTGTGTTCTAAGGATCATCTGATGATAAATTAATTAAAAAAAAAACTTCAATTAAATGAAAATATCCATAAGAAAAGTAAAATGTCAGAAGTAAAAAACCATTGAAAACATTTCCATGACAATGCGCGCACTTAAGAATGCCACGAAAATAAATAAATTGCATGTGTTGCCCTATATATACCAACCTCGCCATCCCATATATGTACAGTTCATATACCATCATTCTCAACTGTCAATCGATGGAGGTATACTCTTCGTATAAATGCGTGCTTATTTTTATGCACTGTAATTTACCCAATTTTCTGATGTGCATCTGTGTGTTGCAAATTAAAATTCGTCATCGTCACAATTTAAAAGGCAAATTCGTTCACCACGTACATTTCACTTCAAAAGAGAGAACCACCACTATCCACTATGATTTTATTGCAGATAAAATGTGACAGGCAATCCTTTTTCCTTTGGTTAATGCACATCTATAATCTATATTGCACAACCCACAACAACAACCAGCGAAAAATTATGTTGAAAATTATTATACATGGAAAAACACACATGAAAGCTTGAAATATTTTGAAAGTAAATACTTACAACTTACCCCATTCATCTTTTATTGTACATAAATAACCATTATGTAATTTAATTAAAGTCTATTAGAATAATAGAACTGTTGGGTTGAGTACTTTTACTTATGAGTATGTACTTCAATTTCAGTATTCTTTAATCAGAATTGCCTAAAGTTAGGGTATTTATACTTTTATGAGTAGTACTTTGACTTTTTAATTGTAATTTTGAGTTTAAAAATTTACGAATTAAGTTGTTCAAATATAATGGGTGATTTTTTAAGAGGCTTAGAACTTTTTTAAAAAAAAAAACACAAAAAATTCGAAAAAATGAATGAAATATTTATTTGAATCGATAGTTTGAACCTTGCAATTTAATGTTTAAAGATAATTTCATGCAAATGTTGACCGCGGCTGCGTCACAGGTAGCCCATCTGCTGAGTCCAATTTTGACATACTCTTTCACACATATCGGCCGGTATCTCACGAATGAATGCATGGATGTTGGCTTCCAGCGCGTCAATCGAAGCGGGCTTGTCCCTATAGACATTAGCCTTGACATACCCCCACAAAAAATAATCTAATGGTGTCAAATCGCACGATCTAGGCGGCCAATTGACCGGCCCGAAACGTGAAATTAACTGTTCACCAAACTCGCCTCGCAATTGCGCCATTGTTTCGCGTGCTGTGTGGCATGTGGCACCGTCTTGTTGAAACCACATATCATGCAAGTCAAGAACTTCCATTTCGGGCAAAAAAAAGTTTGTTATCATCGCTCGGTAGCGTTCACCATTGACAGTAACGCTGCGATTCGCATCATCTTTGAAGAAATATGGCCCAATAATGCCGCCGGCCCATAAACCGCACCAAACAGTGGCTTTTTCGGGATGCATTGGTAGCTGTTGCAATGCTTCTGGCTGATCTTCACTCCAAATGCGGCAATTTTGCTTATTTACGTACCCATTCAACCAAAAATGAGCCTCATCGCTCAACACAAGCAGCGCGCGATGAACATTTCGAACCGAGCACGAATTTTGATAGTAAAATTCAATAATTTGCAAGCGTTGTTCATTTGTAAGACGATCCATGGTTAAATTGCAAATCAAACTGAAGCTGTTTGACAGTGACACAAGGTACTAAACACACGTCAGCTGTCAAAACCAGTGTTGCCAAAAACCAAACCAGCGATTTGACACCATTAGATTATTTTTTGTGGGGGTATGTCAAGGCTAATGTCTATAGGGACAAGCCCGCTTCGATTGACGCACTGGAAGCCAACATCCATGCATTCATTCGTGAGATACCGGCCGATATGTGTGAAATAGTATGCCAAAATTGGACTCAGCGGATGGGCTACCTGAGACGCAGCCGCGGTCAACATTTGCATGAAATTATCTTTAAACATTAAATTGCAAGGTTCAAACTATCGATTCAAATAAATATTTCATTCATTTTTTCGAATTTTTTGTGTTTTTTTTTTAAAAAAAGTTCTAAACCTCTTAAAAAATCACCCATTATTTGTATATTTTTTTTATTTTCCTCAATTTTACACTTTTTATACCTTTTACTTTGTTTTTGTGTAACAGAATACCAAACACTCATTTAATTTCCTTACTTTGACAAAAAATAACTCGTAGTTGTGGAAAAATGTGAATACGTGTGTTTTTTTTTTGTCAACATAATATCCATCCACCCAATTACGCAGCTATAATATAGGTCCTTAAATGCGGATGGCGCTAATAGAAAAAGCCTGTTGGATGTCTGTATTCACAAGAGAATTGAACATCATTCCAACTGCTATATATACATATATTAGATAGGGCAGGAGGCGAATGCTTTTTATGAATCCGAATACACCAAAAACAAAAAGGTGCCATTGGGAATAAAGAGATTTTACTTACTTAGACCTACACATTTTTTTTGCCATCCACACACACACACATGCCCACGTATGTTCACTCTAAGAGACGTATTTTTTTTTTTTTGTGCCAACATTGATAAATGAAATGCTTTGCATAGGTAACTTCGTATAGAAGCATAGCTTTTGCTTTTAAGCAAAAGCTTTAGAAAATGAATAGGAATAGGAATATGTGACATATGGTCGGTTATTTTATGGGGATGTGATTTCAACAGGATGTAGAAAATTTAATTAAATTAATGAGTTTTGTTTTTGGTTGTCATTTATTATGACGTGAACATCCCCATATACGAACATAGGTAGATATACAATTTGAATTTAAGGACTCTTGTATAAATATGGTCCTCCTGAGCTGTGTAGGTAAGGTATGTATGTACCTAGGTGGGCTTATTTTATTCCAAAAAAGGAGTTTCGGTGTCAAACATTGCTTTGTTAATTTTATGCGGCATAATGTCTTTGTTTTGAATGAGTTTGACTCTTTTTTTTTTTACAGAAATGAAGATGATGGGTAGCTTAGCTATAAAATAAACAAACAAAAGTAAAATATCCATTTTTGTTCATACTTTTGTACATAGTACGTATGTATATACAAATGTTTAGTACTTAGGTACCTACATGTAGGTATGTATTTACGTGGTGCATATAAAGGGTCCGCCAAATAACTTTCTTTTTTTTTTTTGAAAATGGCGCAAGACATCGAGTGTAGCTTCAGCTGTGTGGCACGTATAGCTCCATCCTGTTGATACCATATGTTTTCGGTGTCCATCTTATCATCCAATTCAGGCCACAATACGGGTTCTTGAAAGGGCGATCCACAACCACTAACCTGACTGAATTCATCTCAAAGACGGTGTCTGCTTTAGAGCAAGAGATGCCATTGCAATAGATTTAAGTGAGGCATTTGATAAAATATCCCACAATATTATCATTGACAAACTAAAAATGCTTGGTTTCACTCATTTGTTTAACCTTGGAACCGATCTTATTTCGTTCATTTTGTCAGTATCGAGTTCTTTTCAGAGCTTCAAACCTTTTCAGGCTCTCTGTCTATAGTACCACAAGGAAGCCATTTAGGACCCTTTATTTTTGTTTTGACTTTAAATGATGTTGGACTGATTGTACTGTAATCTGATTTGGAAATTTACGCTGATGATATGAGGATTTCGAAAAAAATTTAGGGCCATTTGCTGAAATGAAACTTAAGAATTTATGTTCAACATAAGAGCTTATGTGACAGTTTACGCTGAAGAAAACGTAGAACATAAGTATTGTAAGTTGAACATAAATATTTAAGTTTCGTATCAGCAAAGAGCTCATAATCCTCTATGTTTTATTTATGTTTTTATTACAAACAGACTTAAATAAATTTTGTACTTGGTTCCGAAAAACTTTCTTGAGCTTCACATAAACAAGTGTCGAGGCATAACTTGCTTCCGAGTTCTTGACGTTATATCTATTCGTTACCTATGAATCATTTGAGACACTCAACATAATTCTCGCTCCCAGTACGACAGCATTATTAGCAAAGCCAACTCAGTACTCGGCTTCGTAAGATGCAGCTCACAAGAATGTTTTTGTCATTACGTTAATAAATCCCTTTATATGGACTAGACCTCCCAGGTCTAGTCCACCTCATTACCAAATCCACATTGAGCGAATTGAAGTTGTCTAGAGCATATTTTTACGCTTTGCTTTGAGGGGCCTTGGGTAAGATGATTCCTTCTTATGTTATCCGATTTAAACTTTTAAAACTTCAAACCCTCATATTACCTACCTCGTGATATTCCCAACATTCTTATTGTTCACTTATTATTAAATGGAGTCTGATTGTAGGTACCCGCATTCTTCTCCAAAAAATCTCTGGTACTTGGAATTCTCGTCAGCTGAGACCCAAATCAGTGCCTTTTTTCCTCATCGCCTACTACTGTATATACTGATTATGGCTTAAATTAATCTCTGACCCAAATGCAACGCAAAGCTTACAACTTAAATACTTTCAATCTTAACATAAGTAAAGCTTGTTTTAAAAGAAGCCACCCTTAACTCTCCCCTCGCATAGCCATTTCTTCCACTCAAGTAATTACTTTATAATGACAGTGGAAATTAAATTCTTAGGGCCAATTTCACAGTCAGAAAAGTGGCACTTAAGTGGGCAATGTGAAAGATTAATTAATGCGCAATATCACAGTGAAAACTTACCTTAATAAGTGGCACTTAAGTCTCCGAAGTTCATGACTTAAGTTCCACTTACGCTGGCTATGAAACTTATAGTTTTATGTAAGCCCTGATATGATAAACTTTAGTGCCACTTATTCCGGTAAGTGTCGACTGTGAAACTGACCCTTATACTCTCGCCATTTTAAGAAATACTTTTTTTAGTTTAAGGTCTTGCTTGTATCAAGAGTTTAATAAAATTAAATAGTCAGAGGTACAAGAAAGTCAACAAAATATATTAAAAACCTTTTTAAAATACCTACCTTGACCAACTTTTACTTGGATTTAAAAAAAAATCTAACTCGAGATTTTACTAAAAACTGACATTAGGTGCCAGTTATAGCTTTCATTGAAAACCATTATTGAAAATTTAAATTTTTAGTTTTGAGGCACTTATGTAAGTACCAAACTTAGTAATTATTTTGAAGCATATAATATAGGTAGTGACTTAATTATTAATATTTGCCAAAAAAAAAATTTGATTTTGGACCAGCAGTCCACATAAAATGACTTTTATCATTTAAATGAATGAACTACCCTATCAATGATCATTGAAAAATTAAACGTCATTTTATGACCCGATTAAATTTTTTTTTCACAAAAATTACAACTTAAGCCATCAGCTTTATTTTTGCATTAAATTAATAACTGATTTTACTTCCTTAACGTCTAAAAATAAGTCATTAAAGTTTTCAATGATGGTTTTCAATGAAAGCTATAACTGGCACCTCAGGATGTTAGAGATCACGAAAAAAGTTGATCCCACAATTTTGTCTGTCTATTTGCCTGTATATCTCGACCTACACGAGCCTAAGCCGCTTAAGCTATTTTTTCAATTTTAGTTCAGACGTTTTAAAGTGATTTCTTAAAGGGAAAACTGGAATTTTTGTTTATCTCCAAAAATAACGGTATCTGCCATACAACCCTTTGTGAAAAAGCTTATTTATCTCTGAAACGGCTATTTACATGAAACCAATACTTGACCTATAGGCTATAGGCTGTAGACCAAATAAAAATCAATTTACTACAAAAAACATGTATCTAACTCCCCCCCACTTGGAAAATATTAGAAATGGGTTCACACCATAAATCAAGATAGCAGAAACCCTGATGTAAGGAGTTTTTTGTTTGGTCGAAACTCTGTTTGGGCTTTCTATAAAGTAAAGTACCTTTACGATGAATGTCGGACGAAATCTTCCTTACTCAAAAATTTATAAAATACCCATAGGAATCTGAACAAAAAACATACCTATTTCATCAAAAAGTCTAGTTATTTGGTTCATGTATTTTGGAGATGCTTCAATTATTATTATTATTTGCAATATGGAAAGCCCTCAGATTGATGATGACATACCTACATTATCCGAAATCAGAAAAAAAATATTTTAAAAGGGTTCATCACGAAATGTTGTTGCACTTGACTTAAAATTCTGTTATTTTTCTTCATTATCAAACATCTCTCTGTCATCAGCTTAGCTGAAACTCAAACATTGATTTTAAATGTACAATGAAACACAATCATGTATGCACTTTGACACCCTTGAAAGCATACCCCAACCCCCATTGAATTCTTGTATATTTATGTATATTTGTTAAGTACTTTTTCTAACAACTGTCAGTCACATTCACAATGCAAAGAACAATATTAAACGCAATCTTTCAAAATGTAAAGTGAAAATAAAACATAATATTACACATGCCCCCATACACACACACACACACACACGCAAACAGACACAAAATCACAGAAGATGGAAACTCCTGCATAGATCATCCTTTTTCTATGCGAGACTAGAAACATCCTGGATGGTATAGTATTTTTCCTCCAATGCGCCGTAAGCATATATAACTGTAACTGTTTAGCAACACTGTGCACCATCTATATCCACATCCTTCAACAACAACAACAGCAGCCCGCTTAAAGAAGAATGTTACACATCCTTCGCATTTCCCAGGATATTGATCGGCGAATGTAACATGCGAATTTATTGCTTATTTTATCTCTATAGCAACGAGTTTTCTCTCAAATAATTGTAATGGGGGTGAGAGAGAGAGTGGGAGAGAGGGTGTGGGCTATGGGGGTAGATGGAAGATATTGTGTGTGTTGGGGAAGTATGAGGGGCTAAAAGAGGTGGCTTACCTACATATGTGAATTTCGAGATGGATGAAGGCGAAATAGGACATGAGTTTGGCATGGATCTCGAGGAAAAGATTGCATTAAGGACTTCTTCTCTCCAGGTAAAGGTATAGACAGATAGATACACACAAAACATAAATAATTTCAAAGCAGAAAAAGAATGAGGGTTGAAAAATGTTATTGTGTATGAGTGGGTGTGTGTTTTGCTGTTTCAAAGTTTCTTTTATCCTCGAGCTTACAACAAGAACAGAAGAAAAAAAAAAACGCATCCTTTTAATTTTTTTTTTTTTTTTTTTGCTCACACATCAGGAAATTAGATATGTATGTAGTTACAAGTACATACATACATAGGTCTTTAATAAGACGGAATCTGCAAAGTGGGTGCTCAACAGGGGGAAGAATATATATTGTTATCACGGTACTTTAGACTTTTAGAATAACTCTATGCCTGGAAGTTCCTTCATTAATCTTTTTTTATTATTGTATTTAATTATATGGCCTTAGAGAAACATATAAATATGTGGTTTCGAGGGGATTTTAATATGTTGAAGGAAAATTTTTGCAGAAATTTTGTTGGTGAAAATGGAAATTCATTACATTTTTTATTTTCAAATTTCTCAAAAACTAGAAGACATTTAAGCATCTGGTTTTTAGTGTTTGACTAAAAATACATTAAAGCATTGAATTTTAAACAATAACAAAAGTCCAGTCATTTAAAAAAAAAAAATTTCTAAAAATTTAAATTTTTCAAAATTTTAAGTTTCAAAACAATTTCATTTAAAAGCAAAATTAAAGAATGTACCTATATCTGGCTCTTAAAATAGATATATGATGAAATTTGTGAGTGTTGCCGTTGTTTTATTTTAATAATTTTTGTTTCTATTTCAAGTTTATTTATTTTAGAAAAATGCTCGTTCCTACTGAACAGTGATAAATAAATTCCCATTCTCATACCTACTGGTCATCGATCCAACCGACATGCTCAAGCCTTTTGTTGCATCTTTTAGAAAACACCTTTTAAAGTTTGAGCAAATGTAAAAAAAAAATACCAAAAACTAGATTTCTTCTTAATTTTAGAAGTACCAACTTTTCAAATTCTAACAAAATCAGTTCAGTCACTAATAAGATATAGGGCAATAACTCAAAATAAGGCAATGCCTAAAAAAACCTTTAAGACTCTACAGTTTTATTAATATTAAGTCAGGCATTATACAGGATGTTTTTTTTTAGACTTTTGGTTTTCAATCTGGCAATACTTTTTTCGGAGTTGGTATTTTTGACAGCTGTCACTTGATTTATGGTCATTTTGGTTTGCCATTTTATAATTAATAGATTTACTCCTGTCCTGAATAACGTTTGCAAATCGTGCAAATTTATTATCAAAACGAGATGCCCACCGATCCCGGTTTTCACAAGAAAACTCAGCGATGAAGCTCATTTTTGGTTGGTTAATAAGCGAAATTGTCATATTTGGAGTTATCATAATACAGAAGCCATTGTTAAGACGCCATTACATCCTCAAAAAGTCACTGTTTGGTGTGCTCTATGGGCAGAGGGAATCATTGGTCCATATTTCTTCAAAAATGAAGCCGGCCATAATGTTACAGTCAATGGGGAACGCTATAGAGCCATGATTAATGACTTTTTCGTGCCTAAATTGGAGGATGTTGAAGTGGATGACCTTTGGTTCCAACAAGACGGCGCTACATGCCATACAGCCAACGAAACAATCAATTTATTGAATTAAACTTTTGGTGAGCGTATTATCTCGCGACGTTGTCCTCTGGCGTGGCCTACAAGATGGTGCGATTTAACACCATTTTTCTGTGGGGTAATGTGAAGTCTCTTGTCAACGCAGATAAGCCGTAGACGATTGACGCCTTGGAAGAGAATATTCGGCGCGTTATTGCTGACATATACGGCCCCAATTGCTGCAAAAAGTGATCGAAAAATGGGCCTCTCGGCTGAAATTTATTCGAGCCAGTCGCGGCGGTCAATTGCCCGAAATAATTTTTAAAATATAATGGCAAACCCTTATGTTTATAATGAATCTAAATTCTTGGACATAACATTTAATTATATGCGTTTTATTTCTTCTTGAAAACCACATGTCTAAAAAAAACAGCCTTTCCATGTTTGAAATTTAGTTAAAACCGTTAGAGTCATTTTCGAGAAATTTTGAAAAAATCGAAATCGTTGTATGGGAGTTACCCGTTCAAGATGAGATAAAACAAAAATTCAAAAATAAATGAAATCACATAAAAAAAATTGTGTACCAAATTTGAAGAAAATCGGTCCACTTGCTTCGGCTCCAGCTCGGTGATCAGTGGACGCACCGACCAAACTCACCTTTTCATCATCGTAGCTTAAGATTTTGTAAGTGGCTAAAACAGGTCAATCATTGAAATTCCCATTTGCTAGAGCCTAGCTCCGCATATCCACTGAGGCAATAAAAAGGCACTTTTACTTATACTTTAACGTTTTCTTAAATTCGAAATGACAGGAGCATTGTAATTTATGTTATACTGACATTGAAGAAGAGGAGCGAGAGTGCAAGGAAAGTGGGCATTGGTCAAGAGCAAAAAAGAATTATAGTCACAATTAAGGATCAAATGGTCTTGAAGAAGAATGTACTTAGGTTTTTTTTTGTTGCGAATGAATAAAATGGATCGGTAAATGAGTGGAGAAATGACACAATTAAGTGAGGATATTTTTGCTCGTTGTTTCTGCATCTATGTGCTTGAGTTTAATATTGTGGCTTAATTGCATAATAGGTATACATAAACTAAAATCAACGTAAATGTATCCTGTGCACACGCCTCGTCTCCGTGTGGCATATCCCAGATCCCAGGAGTAAAGTAAGTGCGGTCAATGTGAAACTAATGCCAGAGGAAAGTTCTAAACAGATAGGTATGCATTTAGATTGCATTAATTTAAATGAGAAAGTATGTGTGTGTGGGATTGAAAGAGAGAGAGACACACACACTCACACACACACAAACAAAGATATAGAGAGAAAGGTGGTTTTGGTTAATGGATCCGAGATAACCGGGTGAAATTCGGTTTTACGGGAGAGTGGTCCGGGGGGTCGAATTTTCAAGTATACTGCGGTAAGTTCAAAGGTACCAAAGGACATAGCACTTGCTGCAGCTGTGCTTTGCAGCCTTAGAATTAATGAGCGTGCTAATATTGTCTCGATTTGTGGAAAATTACAAGCGATTTGTGGGTGAATCGGAATTAGAGAATTTAGCTATACATAAAGGTATAGGTACCTTTAGGACTTTGTGGTATTTGCGCAATAGACTTCTGTATCTATAGGTAAGGTATTGGTTTCATCTATATAGATAAATATATATTATTTTAATATTATTTTCGAAAGAAGATGTTGCTCATTCTATGAAGTTTGTGGTTTGCAATAATATTCACCTTGTTTTCACATACCTACTTGAACAAGGAGTAGAAATCGTTTGCATTAGGTACCTATACACAAAAGCCATTGAGATTCGTTATCTGTGCTTCGAAAATAATTGCTATTAAGTATTTACATAAAGTGAGCAATTACGTAGACACAATAAGTTAAGATAAAATTATTTTTTTAAGAGCCATACATAGTGTTGTGACTCGTTTATTTTGCAACCCGTTGATGGTTACCTATACGAATTTAAAATATATAAATACCAGATATTTCCCAGCTATATTCCCAAAAGATGTAGTTTATAATTTTCCTGCTTATTTACAATTTACCTGCAAAAGTATATTAGATACATATCCCCCGGGGATAATGCATGTTAGTTTATTTTATTAAAAACGACGATTTAAATACATATATTATTGTACTTAACACCAAAGAAAAAAACTAAGAAAAAAGTAGTTTTCGTATTTTCAATTTTTTGAAAAAGCTTTTTAAAAGAAGTATAAAACCAACTGTACCCAGGTCAAGAAACATGGTCAGTTCAGAGAAGATATATAAAGTTTTCATTCTGCCCTAGATAGAGGGAGAGAAATATCGATAGTCTCTGCCATCGATAGTTAGTTGTAAACTATCGATAACTATTGATACATATGTCGATATAGTTTTTGTTTCATATAAATGCCTTTGAATTTTTAGTTAAAGAGATTCATTTTTTAACAATATTCTCATATTTTAGGCGAAATTATGCAAATATGAAGTTTATTTGTTTATAAAAAGCAGTATTTTTAAGATTTATTTAATACTATCTAATGGAAATGGAGTTTTTGAAAGTCATAAGAACTGTCTTTTAAAATTTTTAACTAATGGGTGAGTTTTTAAGAGGTTTAGAACTTTAAAAAAAAAAAAAACACAAAAAATTCGAAAAAATGAATAAAATATTTATTTTAATCGATAGTTTGAACCTTGCAATTTAATGTTTAAAGATAATTTCATGCAAATGTTGACCGCGGCTGCGTCTCAGGTAGCCCATCCGCTGAGTCCAATTTTGGCATACTCTTTCACACATATCGGCCGGTATCTCACGAATGAATGCATGGATGTGGGCTTCCAGTGCGTCAATCGAAGCGGGCTTGTCCCTATAGACATTAGCCTTGACATACCCCCACAAAAAATAATCTAATGGTGTCAAATCGCACGATCTAGGCGGCCAATTGACCGGCCCGAAACGTGAAATTAACTGTTCACCAAACTCGCCTCGCAATTGCGCCATTGTTTCGCGTGCTGTGTGGCATGTGGCACCGTCTTGTTGAAACCACATATCATGCAAGTCAAGAACTTCCATTTCGGGCAAAAAAAAGTTTGTTATCATCGCTCGGTAGCGTTCACCATTGACAGTAACGCTGCGATTCGCATCATCTTTGAAGAAATAGGCCCAATAATGCCGCCGGCCCATAAACCGCACCAAACAGTGGCTTTTTCGGGATGCATTGGTAGCTGTTGCAATGCTTCTGGCTGATCTTCACTCCAAATGCGGCAATTTTGCTTATTTGCGTACCCATTCAACCAAAAATGAGCCTCATCGCTGAACACAAGCAGCGCGCGATGAACATTTCGAACCGAGCACGAATTTTGATAGTAAAATTCAATAATTTGCAAGCGTTGTTCATTTGTAAGACGATCCATGGTTAAATTGCAAACCAAACTGAAGCTGTTTGACAGTGACACAAGGTACTAAACACACGTCAGCTGTCAAAACCAGTGTTGCCAAAACCAAACCAGCTTAAAAATCACCCATTATAAATACCAGATATTTCCCAGCTATATTCCCAAAAGATGCAGTTTACAATTATGGTTGTGTATACGCTTCGCTAAGTGGGCCTGCGATCGACTTAGAGAAGATGCCGATTTTGCCAAAAAAATCATCTTTTCAGATGAAGGTCATTTTGATCTTGGCGGGTAGTAAACAAGCAAAATTGTCGCATTTGGGGCACAGAAAACCCGCACGAATACATTGAAAAGCCGATACACCCAAAACGAGTCACTGTTTGGTGCGGATTTTGGTCCAGAGGCATGGGCCATTTTTCGAAAATGAGCCAGGAGTGGCCGTTACAATCAATGGCGATCGTTATCGGGCCATGTTGAACGAATTTTTGTTCACAAAAATTGAAGAGGAGGATATTGGCAACATTTGATTTCAACAGGACGGCGCTACGTGCCACACAGCCGAAGCTACACTCGATTTTTTGCGACATTTTCAAAAAAAAAAAAAGTCATTTGGCGGACCCTTTATATTGTACTAAACACCAAAGAAAAAAACTAAGAAAAAAGTAGTTTTCGTATTTTCAATTTTTTGCAAAAGCTTTTTATAAGAAGTATAATACCATCTGTACCCAGGTCAAGAAACATATGGTCAGTTCAGAGAAGATATATAAAGTTTTCATTCTGTCCTAGATAGAGGGAGAGAAATATCGATAGTTTCTGCCATTGATAGTTAATTGTTATTTATCGATATTCTTATGTTTTCATTCTCCCCTGGGTAGAGTTTTAAATATATCGATAGAGTCTGCCATCGATAGTTAGTTGTAAACTATCGACAACTGTTGATACATATGTCGATAGTTTTTGTTTCATATAAATGCCTTTGAATTTTTAGTTAAAGAGATTCATTTTTTAACAATATTCTCATTTTTTAGGCGAAATTATGCAAATATGAAGTTTATTTGTTTATAAAAAGAAGTATTTTCAAGATTTATTTAATACTATCTAATGGAAATGGAGTTTTTGAAAGTCATAAGAACTGTCTTTTAAAATTTTTAACTAGTACACTATCAAAATCGTAGTGTACCAGTATAGTACAAAATCATTTAAGCTGAAATTCAGCGGAAATTCAAAAATAATATTGCGGTGCTAATGGTGATTTCTCATTTAAAAAAAAAAATACAATTGATTGAATTTTGTTTTTAATCAAAATTCAATCAGACTCTGAATCCACTGTACATATATGTATAGGTAGGTCTGCATTTTTTACAGACTCCTAAATAATCATTTAAATCTTTTAAAAAATGTGATAGTCAGGCATTCAATGAATAACTTTTGTAGATTACTAACTTCTTCGGCTTAGACTTAAAAAAATTTCCCAAAGGTCAAAATTTTGAAACAAAAAGATTAATGTTTAGCTAATTCTAAAATAACCATCGAAAACTCTTTCATGAATGTCCTGGCAAAATTATTGTGTGGTGTGCTTGTCAACAGACTAGAAATATGGGTTAACACTCTCAATATCTAATCAGACTATCAGGCTGGATTCAGAAAAACATTTTCAAAACTCGACCATATTTTTACACTAACTCCAATTGTTAAAGCGTTTCAAGCCAGAAACAAAAAAGTTTATGCATTTTTTGTTGATTTCAAAGCAGCCTTTGATCTTCTAAACCGTAATGCTCTCTTTTATAAACTTTCACAATTAGGACTGTTTTCAAAATTCATCAATATAATAAAAGATCTATACACAGAGTCAAAAGCAGCTGTATGAGATAGCTCAATTTATTCCGATTGGTTCGAAACGAATAGTGGCGTTAAACAAGGATGCCTTCTTAGTGCACTTTTGTTTTCACTCTTTATTAACGATGTGGTAGCTTGTATTCATGGAGGAATCCGTATTTCTGAATTAAACATCAATGTTTTTCTGTATGCCGATGATCTGGTGGTACTTTCAGAATCACCAGAAAATCTTCGATTAGCAAAATACTTTCTTAAATGGAGTCTTGTCATTAACTCAGACAAATCAAAAGTCACGATATTTTCAAGATCAGCTAGAAGCCGGAACACTTATAATTGGTCATTCCATGGATCTAAATTAGAAGTTACCAACGTGTACAAATATCTATAGGAGTTAAACTGAACAGTACTATTAATTTTAGTAAACATGTTTCAGAAAAATCAAAAAGTGCGCAAAGCCTGATCAATGTCTCTTGGAGAAACATATTCTTAAATGAACGCATCAAACTTTCAGCAAAATATAAAATATTTGATGCTGTGGTAAAATCTACTCTGTGTTACGCTACTCTGGTGTGGGGAATTGAAGAATACGAGGATAATGAAAAATTCCAAAGGAATTTCATAAAAAAAAACTATTTTCAATCTACCACTGAAAACGACTAATTATGCACTATATCTTGAAACTGGTATACTTAAACTGTTTACACATACGCTTAGACTGCAAGCAGATTACATTGTGAAGATTCTCTCTCACCAAGACGCACGACTTTCTAAAAAAAAATGGTACTATATGAGTTCAGAAACGAGGATTGGTGCGGATGTGAAATTGGAAAAATTTAGGAAATAACTATGTAGAAGTTCTAACCGTGGATCCAGACAACTTTTCCGTTCTTAAAGAACAGTTATACCGTATTATTCGGCAACATGAAGACTCTGTGCGTGATAGTCTTATAGCAAAAGCTCGTGAATCGAAAAGTAGAATTCTATATTCTCCACTCAACAGCACTTTATCAGTCAGCAAGTCCTAGCTGACTTCTGAGCTGCAATATCCACCTTCAAATTCCTGACTTTTATCCATAATTCTCTCTGTATCACTTTTGACTATTGTCATACTATATTTTCATCACAGAGTCAGCGATCCACTGTAGTTGAATTCAATAAAATACATTTTTCGTCTACGCTGGAATATCAAATGATATTCGAACTACCTATACCCAGGTACCTATAACGAGAACAGTTTATTCACTAAAGAATTTAAACAATGCCACAATCCTTCCTAAATATATATTTGACATTCCTTTGAAATTTCAAAATAATCCTTTTGGCTGAAAGGACCAAAAGAACGAGGTATGTTGTGGGTCCCTTTGCAGATTTATTTATATGAACTCCCTAACATAGTTACAAGGTCAGACACCTTAAGGTTATAGCAAAATATTCTATTGTAGGTACCTATCTATCCAAGTTTGTGGAATGAGAATCTCACACATTCGACTGTGTTCTCTCGTTTATCTATGTTCAACCAGACTTATTACAAATTTCAAAAACACCCTCAAAAATGTTTCTCCATTAAATGGGGAGCAATATTAAGCTCTTTATGCCTTAATTGCTCAATGGGAAGAGACAGAGAGTGAAGATGGCAATCATTAAAATCCCCAATGAATATCTACCTACCTGGGGAGGAATACAAACTATACCTACCTACCTAGAGGAAGACTCTGGTATTCCAATAATAAACCCTCTTTAGGTATACGATGTGTTACCTATAGTCCTACCTTTCTAATAAATCAATCTACCCTAAGAGCATTTTATAGTCGTGGCCATAGCCATGTCCACTTGGCACTTCGAGACTTCCGAGTTATCCAGGGTTGTGTTACAGCCAAAGCCTCTTTGGTACAATGCATCCTTTTTGCATTTATGTGATAACCAGGGATACGACGACGACGCCGACGACGGGAACTATATCAAAATATTAAATCAGCCTTAACCAGAGGCGTTAATAAATCCATCATCATTACCGCTTATAGCTGCTGTGTGTACATAGATCCAAGCATCGTCCTTTAGTTTTTTTGTTGAAAACGAAGAACCTGCAACCCAAAAACGGAGGACACAGAGATAAAGAGGCAAACGAAAGACAAGGCACACACAACCGGAAAATGTTTATTAATGAAAATCAAGGACTCTGCCGCCAGCCAGTTCGTTGCTGGTTGCTCGTCCTCTTCCCTTGGTGAAGTTCCGGAACTTCGCTCTCTGGTCTCGCTCAATGCAGTTAGCTTTTTATCTTTTATCTATTTTGTCCTTTGAACGTTAGTTTTCCATATGATTTTCTTCTCTTTGCGGTTTCCCCTTTTTTTGGTTTTGTTTTATGTAAGATTTTCTCTATTCTTTAACGCTTTCCGTCTGTCTGAAGGAAGTGGAAAGGTAGTGTGCACTGAGGACATCCGGTTTATTTTAATGGGGATGGTGGGGTTGGGTTGGATTGGCAAAGTAGATCCTTATAAGTATAAACAAAATCATGTGCGCCAGTTCCAGCGATGCATTTTTTTTTACATATTTCTGTGTTTCTTTATTTCCTGAGTTTTCTTGAAATCAAATTTAAGCCCTACAGAGAGGAATAAGAACACAAGGACAAAGGAAGTTTTCAATAATTTGTATAAAAAAAAAACTACATAAACGTATACCTACCTAATTAACGGTGAAGGCTGGCGCATGTCCTTAACCAAGCAACATTAAATGTTGCAGACAAATATTATGTAGGTATGTTGATGTTGAGTAAAAAACCAAAGGCTTTCAAACTGTATTTTAAGCTGGAAGCAAAATGCTTCGAATAAATTTTGTTTTTTTAAATAGGTATTTTTGCAGTCACAGTTCCAATAGTGATACACATTAGACAGACATTGATTTTCTATGATTAAAAAAAAAATAAGAAGACGATTATAGGTAGATATATTTGAAATAGAAATTGATAAGCCGTTTTTTCATATAAGAAAATTGTTTCATTCTAGGTAGCTATGTATGTATATCTCAAATATTATACCTATTTCGTTTTTGTATAATTTTTGTATAACAAAGTGATAATCCAAGGCCTCATTTAACTATAATTATGTATACATATTTTTGTTGTTCTATTTTGTTCTAAATGTATGTTCTCTTTTCTATTCCAGGTAAGTGATTCCACATAATCAACAAAAAAAAATTGTTAAAACTCAGCAGAAGGTACGTTATTTGTCAAAAGATTTGCACCTTACTCTTGTGAAATCGAAAATTCGATATCTAGACGAATTTTTGTGAACATATAGAGAAAACTCAGGCTTGTGAAACTTGACCTCTGATTTTTGTCATTCATAAATAGAAACGTATAATAATAATAACTCGAAAATGGTAAGTGAAAATTTTGCTTTCGACAAAAAAGTGTGGTGAAACTGAATACCAAACATTTTGTGTGGTCTGCTTACACATCCGGACAAAAATTACTTCACAAAATGACTGCAAATGATTTCTGTATTTAAAAATAATTTACATATCGTTATCCATTTTTAACACTTTTGTTTTATTAAATAAAGGAAAATTAGGGGTTGTTTACGTCAAAGCAATTGTTAAGAAGAATATTTCAATTCACAATAAGAGTACACTTTTAAGTCTGTGCAAAGTTAACAATCATGAGTTACAAATCCTAACTACCTTAAATATATAATACGCAGAAAAGGTTGGAAATTGTTTTAAACATTTTAATTTTTAACATGTAAATAGGAAAATACACGCCTATACTTAATTAAAAGATTTTAGAAATCTATACAATTATTCATTATTTTCTTATTTTTTCCCAAAATAAAAATTTGTTGTTCGACTGTTTGACTTGCTTTAACTCCACAAATTTCATTCAACTTTGAGAGATACTGGACTTGGCCTATGGCAACACCATCCACACTCTACAGTCTACACAAAATCCTAAAAAATGCCTCTCGGATGGTCTCTTTCACTCTGTTCCCTTCGAAGCAAAAATCTAATCGGCCATATTTGTTTTTAGAATCTATCGCTCTCCCTTCCACAAAATAAAGTAAACATTTTTCACACATGCTATTTGACATTTCTCCATTTCATTGTTATTCGTCAATCCTTTTCTCGTTTTCCACCCGCAAATCAAACAGCTGCATTTAAAATACAAAATAAATCCATTTTCTTTCATTCGTCTTTTGTTGTTATGCTCCATAAGTACGTTTTACCAACAAAATTAGCAACACAAATTACAAAAAAAAAAAACTCATTTCCTTTAGCCACCAACGAGTGTATGCGCAGAAATTAAATTCAAATCTCAAATTCTCATTTCTCAATCTGAATACAAAAGAAGACAACACCAAAGCGCAAGCGACAAGAAAATAAAGGAAAGAATAACGAACATCAACCACAAAGCACACGCGACAAGAAATCATCTACCCAAAACGCAATCCGCAAAAATTCAACTCAGCTCTCTCTCTCATTCAATTCCGAATGTCAGTCTACCGTTTGTCGCAGTGCTGTGTTGATTGGAAGACCGCAAAATAGCAAAATAGCAAAAAGAATCTACATTTTCCAATAAAGTAGAAATTTAAAGAAATAAAGTAACACTTTTCCCAGCAATTTAAAAATAAAAAAAAATGTCCTCGTTCAAGTTCACTCAATTAAAACACAATTAATCTGCGAAAAGGGTTTGTTCTTTTTTTTTTTAAATATATTTTCTGTTTGGTTCATTCGTAAAGCGTAAAGCCAAAGAGGGAATACAATTTTCACAGTTAAATAACAAATCAAGAAGTGTGAAAAACGAATGAAAAGTGAAGAAAAAATCGCATGTTTCTATTAAACAGCCTCAGTTAAAGTGCCCAGAGTGTAACCCTAGTGGTAGTCCCGTAGCCCGTTGCCCGTACCCGTACCCGCCTGAGCAGGCAAAGTGCCGTGAAAAAGTTTAAAAATAAAAATAAAGAAAAGATTCATGCGTCGCCTTGTGGTGGTGTGGTGTGTTGTTGTTGTTGTTCCCGTGCTGTTGTTGTTTTTGTTGTAAATCTGTGTATTCTGCTGTGATTTTCGCTTGCCATAAATTTTTCTTCGATTTTTTCCGATTCCTAACCTCAGCCCGCCACCGTTGATCGTTGTTGCCGAAAACTTTTTTTATAAAAAAAAAAAATAACTCAGCATCTCTTCGTTGTCTTGTAAAATTTATTTTTTTTTTCTTCATAAGAATTTCTCGTGCGTCTTGAGCAAAGAAAAAACAAAAGAAGTAAAAACAAGGAAGACTTTATTTTTTTTCCTTCCTTCTTATGTGATTTTTTTTTTGTTGTATTTGTTCTTCTTGATTCTCATCCACCCCATGCCGCGGAATGTGTGGTTCTGGTTAATGAATCTGAATGGTGATTTATTTCGGGAAATTACCTACAAAATTGTGTTGATTTGTTTAATTTGTGATCGAAGTTCCCTTTAATTGAAAAATATCTTAATCCAAATAGCAAAACTTGTGAAATACTGCAACTAGTTTTGATGTGTTTTTGATAATAATCAGCAAGAGAAAAGACCAAGGTACAATTTGTGAACTGGAAAATTTCTAATTCTACACGAAGTGGGATCTTAAAAGGATATTTTCTTCACTCCCAGAGTTGGAGGAGATGTTTCTGTGTGATATTTAACAAAAGAAAAAAAAAGAAAAATTAAAATCTTATTTATTTTTGGGTTTTATTAAATTTCCTGAATATAGGTTCTTTGTAGGGATTCAATGTTTTTTTTTTTTTTATTTTCGTCGGAGAAGAGGATTCCACGCAGCATCCAATTTAAGTGTTAACAGATGAGGAATATAACATAGGCACTCAAGTTGAATTATGAAATATTTATTAGAATGTTTTTTTTTGTAAATGCAATTAAATTAAAATTGCAGTAGCTAAGTACCTATACCTATTAATTTCATGGTCTTATAGATCCGTTCTTCTTCCAAGACTTTAGCGCTGAGGTTTTTTTGTTACAAAACCTGAAAGTGTCATATTCAGCTAAAGTGGATTTAACCTACCTTTTCAGATTTAACTATTTTTCAACTGTTCAAAAATGCATGTTAGATGCAGGTTCTTGCGGGTCCATTTTTAACTAAGATTTAATTGAAATCGAGTTCCTAATCAGATTTCTTAAGTCCGAATTCATCAAACTTCTAATACAAGTACCTTTAAGAGTTAATCTTTAAATACATATCGAGTTAAATACCTATTTGTTCCAAACTAAAATATGTAGGTATCTTGAAAATTTAGTTTTGCTAAATAGAGCAAGCAATTCTCAGCTAAAAATTAAAACTTGTGTTTCGAACAGTAGGATCATTTGTTAAAACTTTATGGAAATTTTGTAAGAAATTTCACGTTTTCTATTTTCACCTGTTAACATTTAGCTATCTGTCAAAATCTAAGCAAAGATCACCACTAAGCAAAGATCTCTAAGCGCTGAGAGTTTTTTTTTTAAGTGGATTTCACCTGAGGGTCCAGTATTTTGTATGGAGGGTTCTGATGTGAGAAGAAATATTTTGGGATTAATTTCTTAGTTTATTTTTTTGTCCGACCCGGCTTATATGTAGGTACATACATTATGTAGGTGTGTTCCTATACCTACTGTGTATTTTCACAATTTCAGTTCAAATGATTTTCTGTGCCTTTCGCACTTTCGTCGTGCAAAAAGTTTCTTTGGCCAAAAATAGGAGCTATGCCAAAAAACGGCTCGACGTTAAGTTCACGTTTCTAATAGGTATCTCAGAGATTTCAGAGAAGAAATCTGAATAGGTACCTACCTACATACCTATCTATTCATCCAAGAAGTTAAAAGCAATCTCCATCATTCTTATAAATTATATAACTGTGAAAAAAAAAAATAGGTAATTGAGCAGGAGAATACCTACAAACAATTTCAGTCTCGCCTTTTTTGACAACAAAAGTAGGGAATTTTGCTAAAAAAAAAACCGCTCAGAATGAAGAAAAAGTTAAAGCAGTCAGAAATTGACAAGTACAAGTAGGTAGATACCTACCTATGCCTTATATAGATACATAATTAAAAACTCAGTCCTAAAAAATATTTCTACCTGAGCAATTGCACAATTTTAATTATGGTTATTATAGGTATCACTATTTTTGCACAATTTTAGCTTTGGAAAGAAGTTGCAATTAATAAATTTCTAATTTATCGCGAACTTCTTACTGGGCTTCACGTTCCGAAGAAAATCAGTTAATTGTTAATAAACACTTACTAAAAAATATTAGAATTTTAGTTAATATACTTAGTTTACTTTACTTTAGTTGGCGCTACAGCGCATTGTGCTCCTGGGCCTCAAGTAATAGATTTCGCCAGCTTACTCGATCTCTAGCTTGCTGTTTCCAGTTTCGAATACCAAGTCGACGTGCGTCGGCCTCAACTTGATCACTCCACCGGAGATGAGGTCTGCCTCTGCTTCTGGTTTCCTCAGGCTTGGCGTTGAATACCTTGCGGGCTGGAGCTTCAACGTTCATTCGCTCAACATGCCCTAGCCATCTTAACCGTTGAATTCGCAGTTTTTTTACCAGTGGCAAGTCGCTGTACAGCTCGTATAGCTCGTGGTTGTATCGCCTACGCCAGATGTTGCTTTGCCTGTCGACACAAACCGGTCCATAGATCGTACGCAGAACCTTCCTCTCGAAGATACCAAAAGATCCTTCATCCGCCTGGGAGAGAGTCCATGCTTCTGCACCATACAGCAAGACTGGGATGATTAGGGTTTTATACAGTGTCTTCTTGGTACTTCGCGATAGGGCCTTACTCCCCAACTGCTTGCTTAGGCCAAAGAAACAGCGATTAGCAAGAGTGATTCTACGTTTGATTTCAGCGCTGATGTCATTTGCAGAGTTAACAGCAGTACCTAGATAGTTAATATTTCTGGAGAAAATTGAGCATACCAATCAAAATTTACAGCAAAAGTCTTGTGTTTATGTACCTATCCAAGTATGTTCATACGACTTCGTATTCTAATTTCTATTCTCTGTACCTACGAATTTTAAAGTGGCAAATCCCACTTTTCTCTTCAATCATCAGCTTCAAACCATAGCTAAATTTTCAAATAAGAGCGTCTGAAAGCAACCCGGCTGGAAAAACAATCTAGTTTTTAATGAGGCTTTGAAAAGTTTTACATAGATACTGACCAGTGTCTATCAAGGGTGACTATTGCCAATTATGAACCGTTTTGCCTCGAGACAAACAAAAATTTCTTTGACATTTTAAGTAAGCTTTTTAGGAAAATCAAAACGATAATGTACAAAAAAAATTCCATTAGCCAAATTTTTCGTGCAAGCCGCGAGTTAAAAATGAATAAGTTTATTCTTCAATTTTTCATACCATGTAGGTATAGTGGATATAAAATTGGGGTTATTGTGAGAAGTTATCAAGACTTACCCAACAAGTAGGTACTTGACATGTTTTTCTCGTCTAGACTTCCCATACTGAAAACTTAACTAATAAACTAGGCAATAACGTGTCAATTTTCCAGGCGGGCACTGTTCCCGTAGAAGAAATAATTATTTTCAACAATTTCAAAGAATTTGTATCAATTATTTTAAGTGAATTTAATCAAATAAAATGGATTAATTTCTTTTGCTAATTTTTATTTTCACAAAGCAAAATTCACACAGAAAATTCACACATTCACAGAATCTATAACAAAATTAGCCTGGTAATTAAGGTGCCCAACATTTATTTCGCATTTATTATACCTACATACCTAGTATCACTCATTTGGCGGCCATTTTGGAAATGGGGCCATTTTCATTATGAAAAAAGCAGCCCCATTCTTGAGATTATTTCTCACAAGGTCCAACTACTAACATACATGTACAAATTCTAAGTAAAGGGTCCGCCATATAACGTTTTTTTTTTTCAACTAGTGCTTATTTCGTGAATGGTAACACTTAGCTCATGTCTGATTTGACAGATAATTAGTTTTATCCTTCCGCTGAACGAATATGGTTGTGTATACGCTTCGCTAAGTGGGCCTGCGATCGACTTAGAGAAGATGCCGATTTTGCCAAAAAAAATCATCTTTTCAGATGAAGCTCATTTTGAGCTTGGCGGGTAGTAAACAAGCAAAATTGTCGCATTTGGGGCATAGAAAACCCGCACGCATACATTGAAAAGCCGATACACCCAAAACGAGTCACTGTTTGGTGCGGATTTTAGTCCAGAGGCATAATTGGGCCATTTTTCAAAAAATGAGCAAGGAGTGGCCGTTACAGTCAATGGCGATCGTTATCGGGCCATGTTGAACGAATTTTTGTTCACAAAAATTGAAGAGGAGGATATTGGCAACATTTGGTTTCAACAGGACGGCGCTACGTGCCACACAGCCGAAGCTACACTCGATGTTTTGCGGCATTTTCAAAAAAAAGTTATTTGGCGGACCCTTTATATCTGGAAGAAGCGGTTAACCAGTAAAATCAATGGCGTAGAGTTTTAGACGATTCAGTACCATGTTAAAACATTTTAAGTGTAATGCTGGGCTAAAAAGAGGATTTTCCAAATTTAAAACGAGCCGTACTATCCTTTTGACATTTTATAAAAGTTAAAATCACCAAATGGCTATTTTATGTTTTTAGTATTATACGAACTCCATATGTCACTTTGTCAATGACATGTGAAAAAGGTATGTTTGCCTACTTTTTTGCATGAAATTTCGCTGTTTTAGGCGCGTTCAGCTTGAGTTTCGTAAGAAAATATGTTTAATATGATACCTACTAGTTAAAAAGTGTGTAATATTAAGAACATTTAAGTAAACAGCTTATAAAGTTAGTAGGTATATTGTTAACAAGTATCATGCCAACACCATCAGGCTGTTGGCGCCAATTTTATATTTTATAATTAAATTAAATATAATTTTATGATTAAATTGCTTCTTAAATCTACAATCTTAATGTCAACTGCATTCTTAACGTCAACTGCATTATTATTCAAACTATTATTAAAAAATCTAATAACTCAGCAACTAGAAAAAAAAATGTATTAACAAAAGAAGTCAATATAGCCAGATTTTCCGTAAGTAAGTTAACCCTTAAATCGCGCATTATTTTGTTTAATATTCACAAACACAACCAATGCAAAAGCCAAATTGGTATCACATATTTTATTTAAAAGCACTATTGAATTTCCTAAGAATTATAATGCTTATAAATAACTCAACTGTCACAAAGCTCAATAAAAACCTGTGTCGTTACCAGCCCAAATTCACTTTTTCTTGGTCGCATTAAGTAGATAGGCTTTTTGAAAAGTGAAATCTTCGTATTTAAATGTAACAGTTTGTAATTAATATTCAAGATGTGACCTTTTTTTTTATACATTTTACGAGCTAGACGACATCAAATATTAGGTACCTACCAAAGAGATTGATTCCTACGTTTTTTTTGTTTATACAAAAAAATGGAGAGCAT
This sequence comes from Leucozona laternaria, assembly GCA_932273885.2. Classification (NCBI taxonomy): domain Eukaryota; kingdom Metazoa; phylum Arthropoda; class Insecta; order Diptera; family Syrphidae; genus Leucozona; species Leucozona laternaria. The sequence goes on along the minus strand of OW026367.1, from coordinate 127,198,016 downwards.
TTTTTTTTAACTTTTAATTTCACTATTGAGACAGAGACAAATTAAAAAAGATAATATGGAAGCTTGAACTGTGTTTTAAGTTGGACGAAGAAACAAATACTTTTCAGAATTGATGAAAGTTTTAATTTAGATAATTCAATAATTTTTGGCCGCAAAAATAATATTTTATGTGAAGAAAAGAGCTCTTTTGACTTCTCGCATAGAAATTGTATTCAAGTTTTTGCATTTTCTTCATAAAAGTGAAGGCGAAGCAATAGTGGGGTTTCAAAAACGTTAACTGTCTCAATAGTTACAAATTCATCATCGCTACAACATCCCAAATTATTGTTTCTTCTTTGTGTCTGCATCGATTGAAGGATTTAGCCGTAAAATAGACATCCCATTCACAATTTTGAAGATGAATATTTTGAATTGCAACTTTGTGGAGCTTCGTTAAATTAAAATAAATACGGAAGATATGTACATATTTTCAATCTGAATTTATATTGTTTAAAACGAAAGTATCTGTAAGTGAGATATTCAACAACTATCCAGATTTGTTGGGCCAGTAGTTCTGTTCCCAACCTGTTAGTTTGTCTAAATGTTCATGAATTTCAGTCCAAACCCGTTGCCGTTCTGAGGAAATTCCTAGTTTTCGCAAAAGAGACCGTTTGCGAGAGTGTATAATGCCCCCATTTCCTGTCGAAGAAGTTCCCTTCATTTCGATCAGGCCTTTTGATTAAGTGAGGTAAAAGCGCCAACATTATTTTTTTTTTTGTAAATACATATTTCAAAACCATCGGTTTTTTTTCGAGAAATGTATCTGTATATTTACAAAAAAAAACGAATTTTAACACTTTTCACCCAGCCTTTCTCAATTAGGTATATGTAAAGTTATATTTTGACAGTGGATGACTATCAGTTTTTCCCGCTCAAAAAAAAAAGTGACAGAAGCACATCAATCCAATCAATTTTATTACAAACTGTCTTCGGTTGTCTTGGCATGCTCATAAAAAAACCGTTTTTTTGGCATACGAAAACTTCTAAAAAAAAGTTTGACTAACACTTTCCTTGTTTTAGAAATTCGAAAAAAAAACTATCCCATCGATGGTTTATCCAGGCCTAAAACCACTCTTAATCGTTGACTGCGCGTGAACAGTGGAGAGATTGTTCGAAAGTTGTTCTCGGGGTTTCCCACATGGATTTTCTATGTACTTGCTTTGCAATGAATCCTTTTCTACCACTTGTGAAACAAACTTAATAAGCTTTCTCGAGAATTTCAAAAGTTAACATCTTTTTCACAACTTCCTTGGCGTTTTTCGAGTATTCTGCTATTATCCTCAAAAAAATCTTATTATACTATTGTGAATAGTCTACAACAGGCAATACCTACATGTCCCTTTTTTTCAATACCGTAATGTCTTCTACACTTACTTAGACATTGTTTTGTTTGTAGGAAGGTACATACCTTTTTCACCCTAAGACATTATCATTCACAAAACATAAAAAACTCTGTACACAATTTTATAAATTACTTCATGAATAAATATGAGATACACTCGAAAACAATCACTTACCTCATCCCTATCAATTTGAATTATCAACTAAACAACAAAAAAAAATAACTAAAAAAACAGATACAATTTCCTAATCTCTGACTTGTACAGAGAAGTTACAAACAATTTTTTTTATATTTTCCCGCATGAGATCGACTTTATTGAACCTATAATACTTTTCAATGAGATAAGCCATCGATACTCGAGTAAAACACTTTCGTTAAGTGCCATGCCGCCGCCCGCTGCCGCCACTCAAAAAACCAAACAAAACTCAAATTTTGATCTTCCTATCTTCTCAATAGCGCTGCTTCCATTTTCTTAATCGTTTTCTTTTTAGCTTTAAGTGTTGTCGTCTTTCGATTTGTGGTGTAATCTACGTTATTTTTTTTTTCTAACCCCGGGAGTAATAATAAATAAATATGTATACATACATATGTAGGTAAACAAGTAGAACAGAACTCCTCTTTGAAAATTGTCAAAAACTCCTATGGCCATTTTCTTTGGTTAAAATATTTATGAATCAAATTGTCTCATTAATAAAAAATTACATGAAATTCAGCAGCAAATAAAAATTCCTCATCTGGCAACACTTGTGATTTTCCCTTTTTTATTTCAACCTTCTATACCCTTCCAGCCATCAAGGGATGAATATAAAAAAAAAAAATAAAACACAAAAAACAACAAAAAAATATTAAGAGGAGAATGGATAACAAAAAAAAAAAAAAAAAACAGAATCTCCCACATGATGCAGAAGATTTTCCGTTTTATTCCCTCTTGTCTTTCGTACATTTTTAATAGACCTCTTTCTCTGTCGTGCGCGTTGGAGACCAGACCGACCATCATAGTTCGTGTTGTTTTTCCTTTCCTTTGATTCTCACAGGACAAAATAACAACAGCCAGCACGAGTGCCATCAGTAAAAAGGACATTAAAATAAAAATAAAAATAAAGAGTGACACACATGCAAAGATCACATAAATACAACACACACAGCATCCCTCCCTATGCGAATGTACCTATATTATAATATTATTGTCGTCGTCGAACATCGACTATCATCATACTCAACTTAACTAATACCAATAAAATGAAACAACCCCTCTCTCTCTCATTGGCAATGTTGTCAAATTTATTATACTTCACATCACTCACTTGTTCCTTCGATATTGTAGTTGTTTTTTTTTTTTGTTTTTGTGTTTTCTATCCTTTTTTTTTTTTTGTTTTCTTATTGAATTTCTCCCTTATTTTTTTACAGTGTAATCCAAAAGTAATAAAGAAAAATATAAATCAAAATAAATCTTTGAAAATTTGTGCCAAAATATAAAAAAAAATATAAAGAAAGTGTGGTGCGTACATATATTGTATACAAAGAAAAAAAAAGTGAAAATAAAAAAAAAATAATATATTGCCCTCTAATATTGAAGGGAAGGCAGTCCAAGTATACAACAAGAAAGGATACCAAGCATAAGAAGCATCCTTTTTCGCTGTTTGCCATTACATCGTTTCGGCCCCCCTCGATTCGCCAAACAACGTGCTTACGTTCGTCGTTCAACGTTCATCGTCATCTTACAAAGTCGCTGTCTTCGTTTTCATCGACGACGTCATTTCAACGAAAGGACATCCTTCGTCGTCTGCAAGTTTGAATATTTTTTCGTTCTTCTTCTTATCTGGTCTTCTTCCCCCCAAAGGTTAATAAAAAGCCGTCAAACTGTGGGGCTCAGGGGCATTTTTCCTTCCTCCGCAAGGAATGTATTATCCGGTAAGTTGATATGAACAAAAAAAAAAAATATATCTACACTATCTATACTATTTCTAAAGGATCTGCATCCTTGTCTATTTTAGCAATTTTTTTTTGTTTTTCATCTAAAGATATAAGAACATATTGAATGCAGTAATATTTATCGTATCTTCTTGCCACTTCTTGGGAATAGATCAGAGGTTAGGTAAATGTTTGAGTAGCTCTTAAACTTAAGCCTCACGATGGTTATTTTTCGAGTTAGGGTGGTATTTATGGGTATGGATTAGGGTAGATAGGTAGGTAGGAATAAGAGAAATGTACAAAGTTTTATTATTTAGTGGAATGTTTTTTTTTTGTTTTTTTTTTTTGTGAAAGTGGACATTAAGGCAGGCGAGAAAGTGTTGATGAATATTTTGTGGGGATTAAGTGGTAGCACTTATTGTCATGAATAAATAAAATTAAAATAGTGTATATTTCATAACTGAAGCTATAAAAAAACTACCAATGAATACGATAGTAAACTTTACAAACAGGACAAAGTTTTTTTTTTTTGTATAAAATAACATAAACCATTCAACTTGAAAGATTACCTGAAAGGCTTATTCTTGAAGAAATCCCAATAAATATTTTGGTGGTCAAAAGACGAATAGACAGAAACAGACTTTGATTTTTTTACAAATCCATAAATTGCCCTTATACACCTATTATCGACATCTTTCAAGTAAAATGCATGTAGGAATTATACCTCTCTATACTTTGTGGTTAAAATGTTGCAATAAACACCTATTCACATAACTGTTGTTATGAATTAAATGAGCACTGTCCGATCTACGGAGTCAGATGTGTAATGTAATTTCTTTTGTTTTATTTTTCTCTTAATTTTCTAAGGGGCTTAGAAGGCCATTTCTGAGCAATCAGCTAAACTTGCATTATACCGATTGCGTATAAGGTAGATACAAAGTAGCTTTAAATGGTGTAAAACGCACTAAATGAGTGCAGTGGCTTAACAGAGAGAAGAAAAAAAAAAAAAAAACAAAATTATGATGCGTTTGTAACGGGTGATTTTTAAGCTGGTTTGGTTTTGGCAACACTGGTTTTGACAGCTGCCGTGTGTTTAGTACCTTGTGTCACTGTCAAACATCTTCAGTTTGGTTTGCAATTTAACCATCGATCGTCTTACAAATGAACAACGCTTGCAAATAATTGAATTTTACTATCAAAATTCGTGCTCGGTTCGAAATGTTCATCGCGCGCTGCTTGTGTTCAGCGATGAGGCTCATTTTCGGTTGAATGGGTACGTAAATAAGCAAAATTGCCGCATTTGGAGTGAAGATCAGCCAGAAGCATTGCAACAGCTACCAATGCATCCCGAAAAAGCCACTGTTTGGTGCGGTTTATGGGCCGGCGGCATTATTGGGCCTATTTCTTCAAAGATGATGCGAATCGCAGCGTTACTGTCAATGGTGAACGCTACCGAGCGAAGATAACAAACTTTTTTTTGCCCGAAATGGAAGTTCTTGACATGCATGATATGTGGTTTCAACAAGACGGTGCCACATGCCACACAGCACGCGAAACAATGGCGCAATTGCGAGGCGAGTTTGGTGAACAATTAATTTCACGTTTCGGGCCGGTCAATTGGCCGCCTAGATCGTGCGATTTGACACCATTAGATTATTTTTTGTGGGGGTATGTCAAGGCTAATGTCTATAGGGACAAGCCCGCTTCGATTGACGCACTGGAAGCCAACATCCATGCATTCATTCGTGAGATACCGGCCGATATGTGTGAAAGAGTATGCCAAAATTGGACTCAGCGGATGGGCTACCTGAGACGCAGCCGCGGTCAACATTTGCATGAAATTATCTTTAAACATTAAATTGCAAGGTTCAAACTATCGATTCAAATAAATATTTCATTCATTTTTTCGAATTTTTTGTGTTTTTTTTTTTTAAAGTTCTAAACCTCTTAAAAAATCACCCATTAGAACATAAGATACACGCTTTTCAAGCGAACCTTACAACCTTTTTTTGTGGAGATTTTATGCAGAGACATAAATCAACATCAAAAGTCTCCAAAAAAAATCCGATAACGTTCGCTTAAAAGCTTATATATTGAGCTCTATTAATCGGATTGTCAAGATAAAAGGCTTAGCACTCAGAGAAAAACGACAGAGCTTCATTTATTATTTTAAAAAAATGAATTTAAGTGATAATGCTACTGAAAAAAAATTGTAAAAATCGCTATCTTCAACTCCCCCACAACCGGCGCAAAAAACCCTGTTTGACTTTTTTTTTCGATATCACGATGCCTACAAACCCTCGTACTTAATTTTTGGTTATATTTCCACACCCAAAATATACTGTCAGCTCTTAGTCTAATAAGCTTTGCATGATGTAGGTACTTTTCTGTAAAGTTGTAGTGATAACTACGTTTAAATATCTTCTCCTCGATTTTTTCCGCAGGTTGGATTTTTTTTGTAATTTTTTCCTGGGCTATGAATGAGTCAATTATACCGATCGTTGGTAGAGGGCGATGATGTCAATATCGTCCGCATACCCTGCAGTAGTTAAAGCGATCTGTTGAAGATTGCCTTTTTTTGGGAATGTCGTTTAACTTTCGATGCGATAAAAGTTGATTGTAAAATAGCTTGATGGTTGTAATCGTTTGTCAAACACAACTGATGAGGTTTGATGGAACAACAACTTAAGTTATCTTAAATTCTCTATGATCGATTCAAGTCGTTTAAACGACGACAAATTTAAAAGAATTATTTAAACATTCCTTTCTTATGTTTTGAGTTCATTTTAACCTTTTTTGATGGGAGGTATTCTAACTTGACTGCATCAAGTTTCTATTACCAGAGGTTATTTAAAAAAAAAAAGCGCGACAAATTTGTTTATTTCACGACAATTAATCCAATCCAAAGTTTTGAAGTGGTAGTGCTAACTCGACGGACTCGATATTTCAATTTAAACATGCAATATTTATATTTCTAATGTTTTGCCGAAAACAATAAGCACGCTGACTTTTCTCGACTCGTGCTAATGAAAATGGCAATATTAAAAAAAAAAAATTAATATTAAAAAGACAACAATTTATTCAGTCTGATACTTGTCTGTAGATTGAAATCAACCTCATACAGAGTTTCATTAAAATAGATACCCCTAAGTCATGCTGCCCAAAAAAACAAGCAAGACTATGAAAATCTTCGAATAATTGTTTGAGATCTACAAACTTGGAACCATGATTTTGACAAAATTGTTTATGGTCACGATCATCAAATTAAGTTTCCATTAACACTGCTATGGTCTTCTTTTGGTCTTACCCCAACTAAATCAATTAATCTTAAACTCAATAACACACAAAACAAAAAAGCATAAAACCGAAAGAACTAAGATAATGATGTCGTCCGGAAATGGGAGATATTCAAACAAAAAAAAGACTAAAAAAAGAAGCCACTTGTCTATTCAGCACATTGTTTGCCAAATTAAAGTACCTAACCTCACCCAGTTTCCAAAGGCACTTCCAAGGATATTTGTACAGATAATTAAAATGTTGATTGTCACAGGACTAATGTTGGTTTTTTTGTTGTCCCCAAACATACTACAGCTGAACTTATACTCTAGTATGTGTTTTGTTTCTCTATTGATGATTATACCTTAGCTAAAAAAAAAAAATAAAAATATTATTTAGTCCACCTCCCATTCCGGCGCTAGCGGTGTAATTATCCCACCAGCCACCACTACCATCACATTAAAAAAAAAATAAAAGAAAGAAATCGAGAAATGATGTTTTTTTCTGCTGAGAGTTCTATATGTTCTGGTCGTCCATAATTTTCCCCCTTTTCTTTCTTTTGTTGAGAAATTGGTTCTTCCTCTGCTTTAATTACGCGCACATTCTCGGCGATATGACTGTCGTTTTTTTTTTTTTTTTTTTTTTTTTTTTTTTTTTTGTGAGTGTGTAATGTCTACACGGGTACTACACACATATAAAATTCTCAAGGAGTTCCATGCCCGCACTCGAAACACATGTGTGGCAACCAGCATTTTTTTTTTTTTTTTTTTTTGAAATTTCATCTCATTCCAGTGCATTAAGATTTTTATTTTTTTTTTTCTTCTATTGGATTCTATTTATTTTTTCTCATTAAAGCAGTGCATTGGTTGTGCAACTGACGCTGCCGTCATATTTTTCCCATAATTAGGGTTGAAATTTTATGACAGGGTGTTGGTTGGTTGGTACATGAGTTTTAATTATACAAAAATCTCACAAATTTGAATTTTTTTTTTTTTTTTTTTTTAATTCTTGCTGATCTCATTTTCTTGGGTGAATTTTTGTGAAAAATTTCTTATAAAACATGTTTTGAAAATCTTAAAATAAAAATAAACAAAAACAAAAACAAACCTGCCGGGCGCAGACAGAACGAATAAAGAAACACAGTCTACCGCAACTTCAGTCTCGGAATCATCATCAATCTCAATCACTTTCATTTTTTGTTTCCATATTTTTGATTTATTAAATTTAATATCTACTTTTGTTTTTGTAAGTTTTTTTTTTTTTTTTTATTTGATTTTTGTTTCGTGACGCTATTTAAAATTGTTTTCTTAAAGTTTCGAAAGAGCTCTGCTCTTTTTTCTTTTCAAAAAAAAAAGATAAATTAAATGACACACGATTCGAAATTAGAACGACAGAAATGATGGTTTTCAACAAAAAATTTAGCATAAATTCAAAATTAGTCCACTGAGTCATAAAATGTGTACATATTTCCTCATACGAAATGCCATGATTCTGAGGTTGAAAACAAAATAAAGTACTTAACTAAAATTTGATATTACATACAAGAACAGTTATATTCATAAAACTATTAAAACATGTCATCTGAGAAAGAAAATTAAAAAAAAAAACTAATTATAGCCAGAAAAAGAAATATGGCTTTTTATTTCCGTTGGTTTTCTGTTCTTGTTTAATTTTTTTTTTTTATTTTTTTTACAAATAGTAAATAGCTTCGTGTGCCCCTCGGGTCGTTGGTCGGTTATTTAGTTTTTTTTTTTTTTCTGTCCACTTTTATTTCCTTAGACTTTTTGTCTTCTTTGAGTATTTTTTATAGCGTATGGTAATTTTTATGATTTATTTTTTTTTTTGTTTTTTCTTTATTTTCTGTTTCATCTCTTTCATCATTTAGTGCCATAAAAAAGGTAATCAATTGAGACAATCTTAAATTTTAAAGTGTGGATTGCGTTTAAAGGAGAAATATGTAAGTACCTACCTATGTATTAAAAAAAATAGAACTTATTTTATAAAAATAGAGGCGAAAGAAAATAAGAAGATTTATTTGAACACGCAGGGTGATAAAGAGGGCGAAGAAATAATTTTCAAAAAAAAACAATGAGCAAGTATTTGGTTTGCATAATATCAGATGAGCAATAAAGATGCCACAGACATGAAGAAAGGCATTGAATTAAAATAAAAGATTACGCGATGATTCCTCAAAATGAAGTTGATTTAATTTTACAGGTGAAAGACCAATGAAACCACATATATGTATATGAGACGCCTAATGAATACTTAAATAGCTGATTCTCAAGTGTATTTATTGCATAAGATATATCTGTGATAAAAAATAATTTATTTTCACAATCTTTAAGTACTTACCCAGCCGTATATAAAAGTTAAGCTTATTGCAGAAGTAAACATAAGGCAAGATCTCAAAATCCAGCTCTATACATCAGCATGTATCTATGTATCTATGTAAATGATTATTGTTTTTAAGTTTAACATAAACCACTTGAAGTTATTCAATTGTAATTAATTTTGATTAAGATATTAATAAAAATCATTTATTTTTTTTTTTTTTTTTGAATATTTTATAAATAAATTAAATTTTGAAGAAGAAAAAAATTAAAATATTTATGGTGAAGTCAGTCAAGCAAAAAGTACTATGAGAAAAGTAGATATATATTCAAATCACTGTAGAAAAGCACTCCGTCAAATATAAGGTATACATCTGGGTCGATCGAACTTGCTTCTATACGAGTAAATGTCTCAGGCCCAGTTTTTCAGTGGTGAGTTAAACCAGGGTTAGTAAACTCTAGAGGTAAATGAATCCACAGTTAACTGCGGAAGCAGGTTTTTGGTAGAGAATACATGCGGAACGATTAAACAAATGCGGTGGATGAAACATCAAAAGCATCTGGGTCAGTCAGTTAATCCTGAGATAATTCACCAAATTTAATCAGTTAACTCGAGTTTAACTTTAATCTCGCACTGAACTTTAACTTGACCTTAAAGATTTTGGCTTAAAAACATCTTAGAAATACTCGAAATCTTACAGCTCGATTGTTTAAAGAAATGAAATTGCGAAGAAGAAGAAACTCAGCTTTGGAAGCGTTACTACATTTGAGCGAGAAGCTCTCCTTATCCATTCTCCTACCATAGACGCCAATTATCAGTGGTCCACCATCAATAGGCAGAAGATACAGATGCGAATATACTGCAGCTTAAAACAGAACTGGTGAGTAAATAATATTGTACCTGAGAAGGGTGAACAAACGAACCCACTTGGTCACATCCTTCTAAGATATCGACTGGTGGTGGTAGCGGAGTTTTTTGTTTTGAAAGCTAAGTAACTTTTTAACTGAGGGTGGACAAACGATTTTTGTTGCCTGAAAAAAACGGGGACAAATGAACCTGATAAACCCCCGCTTCAAAAATAAATTTGAGTTCGGGGTTCTGGTTTCATACAGCTTAGGAAAAAGAGGGCGTCCGCCAGCCTCCCAGGACAATGAGAGCGAAGAGTCAAGCGGTCAAAAAATACCCAGAGGTTTATAAAAAAAAACTCCTGGCTCCTGGTTTTATAAAAGACCGGAATGCAGGCTCTTCGAAACAGCGCCTGCGGAGGTAAACAAGTCCCCCAAGCACAGGGAAAAATGGTTGTAATAAAAGAGTATTTCCATCAGCAGCTGCTATTAAGGTTAAGAAATTTAACTAAACCGAAGTGTGTGTGAGATATTATCGAAATTTTTTATTCGTTTGAAAGGCCTATCGATGCCATTATGTATGGAATAAAACATCGTCCATCGTCGTCGCTTCTCTGGGTGGCGCGCTTCCGAAATGTCCAATTTTCCATGACTCTTGCGCATAAATCGGGCTGAATTTGACCGATGGCATGGCTAATGTTGTGTCCACATCATCCAATTGAGGCAAAAAGAAGTGTGTAATTATAGACCTAGCGCTCGCTGTTAATGATGATGGCCTGGCCAACTTCGTTCTCAAATAAATATAGACCGATGACGCCAAAAATCCACAACAAACAGCTCCTGGGTCAGTTGAAGTTTTGTACGGGTGCAGCCCAAATCACGACGCGAAATTCGTCAAGTTTTGGTCTACAAAAGACCGAGTTCTTGTGAGCGACCCGAAATCGACTGCCTCGGATTCGCCTGCACACTCTCAGGGACAGCGGCGATGTTTTCGGCAGATCTTGCGCTTCGTCTACGTACGGTTTGATTGCTCGTTTTCTGAACCAGTGGGCTCAAATTTATCCACCACACTGCTAATAGTCCTCTCGGTAGGACGATTATGTCGGCCGTAAAATGAGCGAAATACGCGGAACGTTGCCCGAACAGAACACCCATTTTGATAAAAAAAATTCTATCATTTGCACGTTTTGTTGAACTCTACATCCGTCAATGGTGATTTGGAAAAACAGACTGAATAAATGACAGCCAATTTGACAGATGTAGCTTTAACAATATGGCCGCTATCAAATGTAAAATTTGGGAAGTCCCTATTTAAAGACCCCTTAGTTTCACCACCCTGTATAGAAGTAGTTATGTAGATTATAGACCTATCTATAAAAAAGCTTTAAAACAATAAGGCCCCCGGTTCTGATGGCTTATCATGGGAGCTATAATATGGAGGTGGGCTGGGGTGCATGCATCAAATCAATAACCAAAAATGTATAGAAGAAAGCATGCTGCCCATACCTCCACATGCCCCATTTACAAAAGAGGCCGTTTTATGTCTTGCAAGAATTATAGGCTAAGATCCCCGCTAAAATTTGCACATAATATCATACTCTTTTGTGGCTCTTAGACCAGTTGGACCAAGTCTTTACACTGAATATAATCCCGGCAAATTCCAACAAAATTTAAGTCGACTTTTACCATCTTTTCATCGACTTTGAAAACTCACTCAGCTGTATGTGGCGTATAAGATTACAAAACACAATGTGCAATGTCCAACTAGGAAATGAACTTTAATTGAGACAATTAAACCTTCATCAAACAATTAACATACTTGTGTACATCACAGATTAAATATTTAATATGAAGTTTTTGTTTTTGGGCGAAGGAATTTTTCGTGGATTCGATGAAATCTTAGAAACCTCATATTCTTACTAATAATTTTATTTTCAGAGCACAAATTCTATCAATCATAAGACTTAAAGGAAGAAACTGAGGTAGCGTGTATAAAATTAACACCTGCCACAATTAATTAATATTATTTAAAAATAGAAGTTGTTAAATAACGATTAGTGTCTTTTAGTCTTGGGTTAGGTTGTAATACATTTTCACTGATTTAGAAAGCAAAATCCCAGAAATACCCTAGGTGTTGCTCATAAATAAAAACTACTTAATCCTATCGCCCCAAAAAAAAAACTAAGTACCAAATACAAAAATGAGCTTAAACCTCCTCTTCATACACAAAAAAATCATCTGGCAAACACTTTAAACGATTAATTTTCATTTGTTACGAGGAATGTACGTATATACAATCGCTCCAACGATATATATCTCCATACTTAATGAGTATAGGGCCCTGAAAACATCTTACTCATACGAAATTGCATTCGAAAATCTTAACCCCAATCACCTCAGTACAAACGTGTGCATTAGACATTAATCAACGTCTGCTTTAGACACGATTCGATTAAAGTCGTCAATTCCGATGATAGACAGATCTCATCCATTTGTTGATTTCCCTTTCACATAATGTCGCTTCGTCCGTCGATCGTTGGTCGGTCGTTGGTCGTAAGTCGTCAGTCGGTCGTCAGCTTAGCCAACGTATCGTTTAAGATTACTCAATTTAATGATCAATAAATTAAACAAGAAGACAGGTGGTGTTGCCGCCTGCAATTTACAACAAAGCAAAATGGTTTCGTCACATCTTCTAATTACATACATATACCTACTATACCTAACTTAACTTATGGTTGTGACCGTGTGTCTAATAACTTTTGTGTTGTTGGGTCATCTGAGTTCGTTGAACTCTATTTCTTTCTGTGTTTATAACACCTCTGAACTCAACCGAAAACAAATGAGCACAGTAAATGTTAATGACAACAATTTTGGTCAATTTGCTGTTAACGCCGAGCATTTTATACTCGCATACAGCGAGTTATTGACATTTGACACGTGTTCATATGTATTTGTTTTCAATTTTCAGGTGAATTTTTGTCAACGTCAACCGCACATTCAAATTATTATCTAAAAACCATCATCACCATCTAGTAATTAGTGCAGACTGAAAAGTTTACCATAACAAAGCGAAAACTTTGAGCGCCAAAAAAATAACTCCAGTTTGAAACTTTGACACAGTGGGGCAGGGTGTATGGAAAATTTGGAAAATAAAAAAAAGTAGTTTTGTTAAAAAAAAAAAAGTTTCGTTAAAAAAAAATTCCAATTAATCATAATATTTACATACAAATATTGATTTAAGGCTGAACACATACTCGAGCGGCGATGTGAGAGTTGAGCAGACCGAAGAAAACCAAACAAATGTTTTCCTATGTGAGCTCTCATGCTGCACACGCGCTTACAATGTACATATTCATTGGAAAATTCTTGAAAATATTTAAACCTACTTTGCTATTTTTAAGATTTCTAATTGTTTTTCTGGATTATTTTTCTGTTTTCCTACAAAACACTTCTACTGTACGCGGCCGTTGTAATAAGCTCGCTGGATGCGCCGCCGCGCCGCCGCTCCCTTACGCCTCCTTTTTGTTGTGGTTCTTGTGGGTGTATGAAGTTAATTTTGAAAATGTAGACTCTTCCCTCCTAATTTACCATGCAAACTTGCTTCCTTTGTTTTCATGTGTACTGATGGTGCTGCTGATGCGAACTAAAAACTATGATTAGCAGCTATTTTTTTCTTCAAAACCTAGCTAGACTGCGCTTGGATTGATGGCTGGGTAATTATTTATTTGAATTTCAAAAATTCACCACAACTTATGCATTCTATCATATATTCAGCGCAAACTATAGATACAACCATCTGCACTTGCATCAAAAAAAAATTTAAATAAATTAATTAATTGGAATCCATGACGCATAATATGTGTGTGTGCGATGAGTGAGAGAGTTTTTCGTTGGTGGTGCTATAGAGGTGCATCATCACTCGCGTCAAGCGCCTTTGAGTTTCTTCGCTTTCAGTACCTAGTTTGTTGTTTAAAGCGAGCGCGCCCAATTTCGCTTGAAGGCAGATAAATTATTTTTAGTGTCTCACTGTCGAATTTATGTGAGAAGGTTGTTTCGTCACTGTGAAGTTAGAGATGCCAAGACTGTGTGAACATGGACCTAATGTGCTTGTTTTATACAAAATTGTATTATTATACTCCATACAAATACTCCATGCATAATTGTAGAAGACTGTAGTTATAGGATGTAGGTAGGTATGTATGTGTAGTGGGCTTTATCATCGACCTACACGAACACATTATAATTAATCTTGGGATTGGGTGTGTTTAATTCGAAATTAATGAGTTATTTTGAAGAACTTATGATACACCCAGCTGCTGTTGCTCTCTGTTGATGCAGGGAGTATTATGTGTTGGGTTGTATTGTGTTGTGTTGAGGCTAAAAGGGACATTCTACTTGGCCATGGTCAGTCAGTCAGTAAGTATTGTCCTTGTATAATATTACTTCACCGGTAATTTAATGTTATTTCATAAATCCCTTTGCAATTTGGAAGTTTAATTAAGGTTTTCGTATATAAGATTGTACAAAGTTATATTAATAGGATTATCGCTCTATCATACTCTTGCCAGTTTGTCAAAATTCAATTTAATTCAAGCTGTTTGCTTTTATTTGAGATAAGACGGTTAAGTCTTTATTTTGAGTTTCAACCGATTGACATTTCAGTCTAATAATTTTTGCCAAAAAATGTTGGTACGTATTGAGGTGAAATATTTTCGTGTGAAACCCTCAATATGGCCAATACTAGTTTAGTGGTGACCAAAGGAAAAAACAAACTTTACAAATATTTGTCTTTTGCGTCATTATTTTCGCTTTATTTTTACAAGAAATAATAATAATAGCAATATGTGACCATTGTGACGGATGTGACGTTCATGTTTTTTTTTAATATTATTCACACAGTTTTGTAAATGGTATTTATAGGATCCATTTGAGTTGAGATACGGGTGTGACCTAAAAAAATTCGTAAATTGCGAATAGAACATGGACATTATGTCGTGTTAAATGATGGATAAAGACTTTGGTTCATTCTTTTCCAAATATTTAAATGACAATTCATACCCAGCGCACTAGTTCCAGAAATAGCTAGGTAACAAAACTATGAAGCATTTATTAAAATTTAAGTTTGAAATTGTTACGAATAGGACAAGTTAATGTTACGTTTGTGACACAGTATAATTTTAATCCTTTAACAGACTAAAATAAAGCAATTTCGAATGGGTAATCATTGCCATCATTAATTATTATTATCATTTCTCATACGAAGAAGGATGTAGGAAGTACGACTCCTATAGGAACGTAAAGTTTGTATCCCTTGAATGTGAAATAGTTTCTCACACCAATGGGAATTTATTCTCTTTTTTTTCTCATATAGAAACAAATACACAACAAAACTCAACATCTGTGCGTTCAAGTACCCGTACAAAAGAAACACAGCTAATTTAATTAATTCATCTATAAAATACCAGATTACCACCCCAAAAGTTCTTCTTTGAAGGTCATATTATATAAGAATCCTTATCCAGTGTGTATCTACTTACAATATTTTTCTCATTACCCAATTAAAAAGCTGAAGCCTTCAACTGATACAACAATCGAAAAGCCTTTCAAACAATATCAGATAAGCAAGGGAAAACTTCACTTCTCCTTCGCATCCTTGATTTGATCTCCAAGCATCTTCAAATTTATTCCCGAATTCATCAACCTAATGCGGGACCTTTATCAACTTGTTTTCATTCGATCCGTAATACTTCAATGTAGCACCTTAAAACTTGTATCAAGCAACAACAAAAAATATAAAAAAAAACAGGATTTTCCAAATAACGACAACTCAATGGGGTGACGAAGTTTTACTGCTTTGTCTATATAGGTATAGGTAAAACGGCACGCGTATACCTACTATAATTAAGAATCCATTTGGATATTACAACGCCATACCATTTTGAACCCCTTTTTATGAAATCAATTTAAAAACCCTCTTCTCACTCTCTCTCTCTCTGTTTCTCTCTATGTATATCTCTTCAGCCAGCATCAAGAGCTAGAAAATTATTTTCCTTTAACTATACCAACATTTCATAAGCACGAGACAGAACGGAGCTACCACCTTTGCACCATCCAACCCCCATAACATAGGTATAACATCCACCCTTATATAGAAGAAACGGAAGATGTGATTGAAAACTGGCAACAGTGCTTGTGATAAGAATCTCAAGGGCTGTACTCGTTGGAAAGGGCCAACATTTTGTAAATGGCTTTGCGTTCGCGACAGAAAATATTTAGAGAGACAGGCTGGCACTCTTCGTCGCCACCGCGCCGTAAGTCGATGGGTATAAAGGATAAGGTGGTGGTACACATCAGAAGAAGCTGCCTTGTCAATGCCATCTGCCGTCAAAGAAAGCCAACGTATATCAGACTGAGGACGGTATTCTTTTTTTGTTTTTCCTTTAAGATAAAAATCGATTCTCCCGTGAGGCGAAAAAGAGAGTACTTATACCTATGTAGATGATGGGCGTGAGTGCCAGGATGATTCCGATTCCGACTTCATAAAGTGTGCCATATGCGTGTGTGTAGGTACCCGTTCTGCAGAGAATCATGTTTGACTTCAATTATTTCCATTTCAGTAAGTTGAATTCTTTTTGTTTCCTCATAGCTTTTTTCATCACAGAGGAAGAAAGAGAGAGAGTATGTGAGAGTGAGAGTGAGAGGGAGCGAGAGACCAAAACTAAAAACGGAAATGTCCTTGCATGAATTTTGTAAAATATAAGAAAAGCCTGCTTCCCTATACCAAGCTATACCAACATCCATGTGAAACTGAAAATGATTTGCTAAATATTTGAATAGAATAATAGGCACGAAACTTGTTACAAGCTAGTAAACAAATTACGAGGAGCCATCACCATTCAACATTCACCATGCTCGATGCACAGTTTGTTACTTTTGTATATGATTTTATTGCTGGAGTTTTTGATTAGTGTGATTTAACTTAAATGTGAGCGTGGATCCGGTTTCCACAAGAAAATTGCAAATTTGTTGTATCTAGGCAGCGACAACAACCAAGGCTCATTTTAAGTAAAAGTTTACACCACACCGCACCGGAAAAGTTCTTGAAAATTATGTGGAATCAACTGAAGAAGAAAAATAAAATGAATAAACTCATCAAAAGTTAGAAGGACAACAACTGAAAGTGGTGGTAACCAGCCCGCGACACCAGCACACAAAACAGGAGAAAGAAATTTTATCACAACGAAAAAAAAAATAAAAGTGTAAAAATGATGCAATCAAGTCATTATGAGCTCCTGTGCAAGGACATATGTCCCCGCGTGATCGTCATTTTAAAGTACCTATCACATAGAATGGCGGCTGAGTATTCAAATTTTAATAACCGGTCGTCGGTTGTTGGTCGTCATCAGCAGCGTGTGGCTTCATCAAAAGAAAATTACAAAAAGTTTTTTAAATTAAGGAACATTTTGTATAAAGTATGGGATATTTTTTGTAAAGACATCTTTTGTAGCTAGGTAATTTCCTTTTTTTTTTTTTGCAAAGGTTATCAAGTGGATGTTCCTTTGATTTTGTGATTGAGATAGATATATGTATATGAATAACAGAACAGAGCTTGACCTTTTTTTGGATTTAATTAACACGAGGCTTCCATCATTTAAATATTAAAAAGTCAACAGTTGCTGCGAAAAATTATCTAACGAGTTTGAAAAAATTAATTTTTGGTGTACCTGTATTAGGACGAAACGTTTCAATTAATGATGCCCCCAAAAGCCTTGTATACTGCCTAGTGTTTTGAGTTAAATGAGACTAGTTCTTATTTTGTCTTCGGGTGATCTAAAAACCTAGTTAATTTATCAATGTGAACATGATGTCGCTTGTAAATTTAAATACAAGTTGAATCTTTAAAAATATTTGTGAGATAGTCTCAGAAAATACTTAAATGAACAAGTTAGTTGGTAGAAATGTAACAAAAAATTCCCTAACACTAGATACGTGGAGTTCATTTAGGCGCATTATCCATTTTCTTTACTTAGATTATTTCTAGAAACTGCTATAGAATATATTTTGCATACCTACCATTTTTACAACTTTAAACTTGTAGTCTGAGTCGTGAGTTGCTAACAGGCTTTCAAGCTATCCGCGCACGAAAAGGGCAGCACCCCCTAATTATACTTTGTCATCTGTCCGCCATCAGCTTGTGACTTCTGTAATGCTCTTTTAATAGAGAATATGTATTCATTTTCGTGGATGGTGGTTACAGCATAAAACCACCAAATCTAACATTTTTCTATCGTGACCTAGTGTTTATTCCGTCCGGTTCAACTAATGCTTTTATGATCAAGCTGACTATCTTTTTTTGCCTCGTGGTGACAGCATAAAAGCACCAAATTAAACAATTTTACCTCGTGAGTCAGTGGTTTTAACGCGAAACCACCTTATGAATGTACAAATGTACAGACATCATAAACAAAGCTTTTATTTCATCCCACTTAAATAATGCTCTTTTAATGCAGAATTTTCATTTTTGCCTGGTGGTTAGAGCATGAAACAACCAAATCCAACATTTTCCTCTGGTGACCCAGCGTTTATTTCGTCCTGTTCAACTTATGCTTTTATGATCAAGCTGACTATTTTTGTATTGCCTCTTGGTGACATCATAAAAGCATGAAATTAAACAATTTTTCTTCGTGACTCAGTGATCTAAACGCGAAACCGCCATATAGTTGGTAACTCTGAATTTCCAAATGTACAGGCATTATAAACAAGGCTTTTATTTCATCCCACTCAACTAATGCTCTTATAATCCGGAGTATTCATTTTTGTCCCTGGTGGTTAGAGAATGAAACCACTAAATCAAACAATTTTCTCTCGTGAAGCGGTGGTTTTAATGCAAAACCGCCTTATGAGAGGTGGCTAACTCTAAATTTCAAAATGTATAAGAACCATAGAAAGGTGTTTTATTTTTTACCGTTCAACTAATTCCTTTATGATCAAACAGACAAATTTGTTTACCTGGTGGTTACAGCATCAAACCACCAATTCGAACAATTTTCTCTCGTGTATCATTTGTTATTTCATTCCGTTCAACTAATACCTTCAAGATTAAGCATATTCATTTTTTCCTGGTGGTTATAGCATAAAACCACCAAATCAAACCATTTTCCCTCGTGAGTAGGTGGTTTTAATGTGAAACCACCTTACGAAATGAAACAAACAAACCACCAGCAAATTTGAAGATAAAAAAATCCGTAGATTCCCAAAAGCCTTAACGAACAAACTTACATTTCCAAAGCAAAACATTTTTAATTCAACTCACCTCCCGAAAAAGCTCGTTCCAGACAAAGTCCCATAGAGAAGTCTATCTTCAGGTTCATTTACAAAATAGTATCATGAATTAAAGATGTGAATGTCATTCCTGATTCGAACCTGGTCAAGCCGAGTTTCATACAAAAAAAAAAAACTTCGGAACGTTTAGCTTCTTCTGCGCAATTTAACCTCGTTAAGTGGATAATTTTAATAATAATTAAATCTGTAAAAAGAGTCATAAAACAAAGATCCTTAACCCAAAGTTCTCGCTAATTTCTATCAAAAGAATCATCGAGTCTACCTCAATTCCTACATCAACAAAAAAAAAAATGGCTTCAAAACATCAATCAGGCCATAACAAGATGACGAAATCCCAATAGACAAGTAATTCTTATCTTATATTTTCGTGATGCCATTAGTTATAATCGTGTTGGCCATTTAACCATCATCTTCATCAAAGATGATAATCATAAACATTTGGCAGGTGACAGCCTAAAGAAAAAAATAAAAAAAAAAAAATTCTTACATGATTTAATCATTAGTGAAAATGAAGGCCGCACACACTCGCGTCCATCGTAACATCTATCTCCAACATCTTTGCGTGTATATCTATCATTAAGAAGTTTCCTTTCAATTTCGTTGATGTTTCATTATCTTTTTTGTATAGATATCAATGAATTACGGATTTCCCACAGCAAAAGTATAATTTTTCATTTTAATCCCAACGCCAGCACTTTAACCTCAAAATATAGAAACACAAAATTAGAAAAAAAAAAATTAAACTTATGTCTTTCATATTATCTTAGACCATAACGGCGAGGAGAGAAAAAAAAAAAAGCTTTCGATTCCATTCATACGCCTCCGGCGCTGCGCGGCGCGGCCGGCGTGGCGTTTATCAACGAAATACTTTCGTTCAAGTTTATTAAGTTGCTTGCCTATATATTTCTTTGCTCGTCGCGTTGTTGGTCGTCGCAAGTCGCAACCTTGAACTCGTAAATTCACTTTCCACCAGCATGATGGAGAACTGCACACTTTTTTATCTCAGCATAATGAGCGGTCACAGAGTTAACAGCAGCGTCGGCGACGGCGGCGTCGGCGTCGTCACCGCCCGCCCCGTCGACCCGTTCTGTCCGTTCTCGCCTACACAATTAATCATTCCGCATCTCGAAAGAGTCAACGTCCGCTGGTTTCATTAATTTTCTCTGTTATTTTTATTTTTTGCTCATTCTTTCGTTCTTGAGATGAAACTGGAAACATTCTATCATTAGTTAGTCAGTAGCATTAGCATCCGAACAGCAGCTTTCTCACGCCCACTCCATCATCGGCGGCTTTGAACATTTAGTTTAATTTGTTTTTTTTTTAATATATTTAATATTAAATTCATGATAGCTAAACATGGAATGCAGTTTTTTTTGCATGAAGCTGGTACACTTGGAGAAACATTTAACTCGTTTTAATGAAAATCGGTTCTAAAACTTAGGAATTTAAGGTTGATTTTGAGCTTAGAAATTATTCAATGAAACCTTTTGACATCAAAAAAATTTGTTACAGGCTGGATTTACCATTTAATTGTTCCTCAAAGCTTTAGCATTAACGAACAAAATTGTGTATTATCCCCAGTTCTCAATTTTACCACTCTTGTGTCTTATCAAATCAATATACTTTATTTGCTATTGATCGGAGATACTCTGAAGATAGAGGACGTACAAGTTTCCGAAATTAAATCGCCTGGAAAAATGGCAAGTTTTGCCAAATTTAGTCAAGGCCCCGGGATATTTTCAGTTTGGGGAAAACCTAAACAAGGAAAACTTGTCAAATATTCGTAAGGCCCTTGCTAGTAAAAAATTTTTTGTACCCCGTGTACAACAAACAAAAGAACTTTATAAATACCAAACAACGATAGGAGCCCTTGTTAGCCCCTTGTTAGTATTTATGTTAAACTTACTAGGGCCTCATTAAAAACTAGATTGTCTTTCCAGGTGAGCCCAGTTAACTCGGAACATATCCCGAACTAACTCAATAGAATCGAAGGGTACTTTACGACTAACTCCAAAGATATTTCTGACAGATTCTGCATTGGGCGTGTCAAAAATTTATTGAAATCAAAGTAAGGCACTAAAAAAGAGGGTGATATAGTTCTGCATATTTCATTTTGGCAATCAAAGTCAGTCCGCTCCACTGAAAAACTGCTGCTGACTAATTGAAGCAGAATCTCATTTCTCTGAGTGTACAGCCCCTAACACATAACATTGCCACACAAAATCAAAGACAATTAATCTCCGGGTTGCTGGTCGCATTTATGATTTTTGACAGCAATTACGTAAAATCACAGCTGAAGTTTCTCTGGCACCGCCTCTAGCCGTCCATATACGCATAGCTAGGACACAGGCCTTTCATTGAGGGTCGTATAATGATGATGTTGATGTCAATGTTCACAATGTTCATGATGTTCCCCTTCTGGTCGTTAAATTGGCAAGACTGGGGCAAGGTGGTAGCTTAATCCACCTTGACCGCCAAGAGTGTGTCGATGCCGCCGCGTGCCGATGCTAATATTTATAACATGGCAATGTGCCTCTGGAAAATTGTTAATTGCTTCATCAGTTGATTTGTGTCTAACTATAGTTTTAGACGATAATGATGATGGGGGAATTGATTTTGATGAACGAACACTTGCGGCGCTGGCTGGCGAGAAGCCACTTTGTGTGTCCGTTTATGTTTTATTTTTTTAAATATTTAAATTTTAACAAGCTGCTAACCTCTAATCGTAAGATTTGAAAATCTTTGAAAATAAATTGACAGGGATGGAGTTCTAGTAGTAGAGTTGCTGGTCGCTGTTACCATAGTTGCTGTCCCTGTAGCTGCGCCAGCAGGTGCGCAAGCTTTGTTTATTTTGATTAAATCAATTGCTGATTGGAATTCGTTGTTGTAGAATGTATAATGATGTTACCAACAGTCTTGTGTTGTCAGGTGCGACATGAAGTCATTAGTTATTTCCTAACAATGATCTTCGGCGGGCACTCCAATCTTCCATTTTTTCTACATTAAACAAGATACAAAGAATTGGTAATGCTAATGACTAATGAGGAATGAGGATGTGCTATATGCGGGCTTTCTATATGTTATAGTACGTCTTAAATTATGATAATGCTATGGAAACAACAATCGGACGTTGGTTGTGCAATTGAAACTTTAAACATAAAAAATTTATTCATATTTAAAATAATAAAAAAAAATCCATCACTATTGTGTATAGAAGAGATCCATCTGCTTGTTGCTTGGTGTGTAGTGTTTGGAAGAGATTGATTTATGCGCAAATAAACATGCTGTTTTTTTTTTTTTTTTTTTTTTTGTAAGATAAAAGGAATCTTAGGTTACCTACATATAAGATTGTGATAAATTACATCATTTATCATCATTATTTTGTCTTGATTTTACTTTATGTTTCTATATACTTGACTTATTTGTTTGTCCCTTTTGTTTTGGAAGAAAAAAAAATCTATAGTGTTAGATAAGTTTGTCAAGGTAACATGTGTATAGTAGATACCTACTTTTTGAACAAAGACTCTATTCTTTTTTGTTGATATTTACCCAATTACATACTAGATCCCCTTTCACCTTAATTTATCATCTAATGCATTGCAAACAATTAATCATTATTTTTCGGGGGGAAGGCCGTGTAATGAAGAAATCTTGCGGTGATTTGTGTTAAATTTTTAAGCAATTTAAGACTAATTTTATAGGTCTTCAATTAAATTGGCATTATTTCGTATGAATGCACAGATCTATATTATATCATTTTGAAAAATTGATTTTCGGATTACATACATTGATGCCTTTCCACACATTAGTTTAGCTTAATTATCTGAATTTAGTTTTTTATCTGACATTTACTTTTCGATTTATGGTACGTACATAGTTGAAAAATAGGTATATGAACCACTGACATTGGTTTGCTAAATTAAGTTTTATGAGTTTTGCACATAAATCTCTCATTCTCTTAGGTAATTTAAATTTAAATGAAAATAAACTAAGTATGATTATAAGGGCTTGTTTCACAATTAAGTTAAGTTGTGATTAGTAAGAAAAGTTAGTTTAAGCTAAGCACACAGCCAAAATTCAATTAGTGAATCTTTTACCCAATCAAAAGGGTTAAGATACCATTGTGAAATTTTGAGGGGAGGACTTATGACCCTGGGCAAAAATTTTAGAAATTTAGTTATAAACAAAGAACCAAAACCAAGTTTTCGAAGTGGATGTAGTGTAACCATAAAATATGAGTACGTGGGTTCATAAGCATATAAGTCGTTATACCTGTATATATGATATACAAAAGTGTGACAGGTTTGTTGGTGGAATTTTTAAAAATGAGAAATCATGCTCTGCTATATTTTCCCTAAGTTCACGGCACGAAAGACTGATTAAAAAAAAATTCCAATCTTTTGTTTCCAATGTTTGGTTTATTGTCTAAGAACCTGATGATTTTGTACGTATGAGTATACATATTTTATTTTTAAGAAAATCGGCAACAATTTGGGTAGGATAGGTATGTCATTTTGTGGCTGTTAAAAATGTTTGTAATGTCAAAACTTTTGGCTATTACATATACATATGTTATTATTAAAAGATAAAGTGAATAAAAGGGTTACCAAGGGTTAAAATAGAAATTATAAAAAAATAAGGAAAGGACAACCCTAATGTACATTCTGGACCTAAATTTGCTGCAAGCTCCTAGACTATTAATCAACATGAAGTTAGTCTTACATTTTTTTTTTTTAATTAACTAAATGTTTTAATTTAATTTCCGAATCAAATTCTGATACAATTGCATTAACAATTACAATTACAATGAAAATGAAAATGAAAATTTCAATTACCAATTACAAATTCAATTACAATTACAACTTCAATTACAATGAGACTTCAAATTACAATTTCAATTTTATTTACATACCAGGTTAAATTTAAAACAGAAGCCTCATCTCTTAATTTTTGTTTTACTAGTCGACTAAACAATATTTCAACCGACAAATATATTTACTATCTAACACATTGTTGATCATTTTAATTATTTTTGCAAATCGAAAGAAACCATTTTCAAGAGCCATATCTCTATTAAAAATGGTCTAATCGCAATGAAGCGAAAATAATTCTAAAGTTTTTAGTTATTCGAATTTTTTTTAAAATTTTGTCAGTTCCGTTTTTTTGTCATAAAAATTAGTGCGCGAACAAAATGTTTCAGATACCACTGCTTCGGAAAAATATTTTCTGTTGAACTAGCGTATTAATTAGTTAACTTGTTTATTCAACTTTAATTTGGCACTTTGTAGGTCCTTCTGCGTTAAGAATTTGGTCTGATTGACTTTGAATGAAAAGTTCTGCTATTTTGTTTTTTTTTTTTGATGGCGAAATAACTTAAAATTATAGAATGCGTTTTGCTTTATTTGAATAAGAATTATTTTTAAAAGAGGTTCTTCAAAGGCACAAAAATAGTTAATTTTATGTCCCGTTAATTTTGTCTAACAGTTAATAAAAAGAAAATACATTTCCCTTGCCCGATAC
The DNA here is from genome assembly GCA_932273885.2 of Leucozona laternaria. Classification (NCBI taxonomy): domain Eukaryota; kingdom Metazoa; phylum Arthropoda; class Insecta; order Diptera; family Syrphidae; genus Leucozona; species Leucozona laternaria. Next base: position 127,173,407 of record OW026367.1, on the reverse strand, counting down.
AAAATATTGAAAGAAGAGTTTTCAAAATTACCAAGGTATGTATAAAATTTCGCGTTTCAAAAATTAAAATTAATTTCCACACACTTGGGAACCATTTTGTTAGCACATATGTAATTTATATTTTATTATTATGTAGTTCTTGATTGTTATTTTGATTAAAGCTGTTCTATCCAGAACTGTCAGATCCAGCTCCGATTATTATAACTGAGCTACTCTAAGGGCCGTTTGCTAAAACGAAACATAAATATTTATGTGTAATAATAATGGAATAGAACTTTTTTTTTATTCGCATTTTTTAACAAACAGACCAAAATAGCCCAAAAATACAGTGGAAAAGTTATACGAACAAATCGGTCAAAAACAACGTTAATATTTATGTTCAACTTTAACGCATATTTTCTACTTTTTCCTCAGCGTAAACTGTCTTATGTGATAGCCCATATGTTAAACTTAAATATTTAAATTTTGTTTCGGAAAATGGACCTTAGTAATTTTGAAAAAAAAATGATATAGTAAAAATTAGTAAAACTTAAGTATATTAAAAAAAAAATGATTTAGTTAAAATTGGTTAAACTTAAATATACATACATAAGTCTGGGGCCTGATTTTCTTACCAACTCTTGTTGTTGATATACAGTACAGCACCAGTTTTTGTGCCACCGACCGCTTTACATATTGTCTGGATTAAATATTCACGCTCAGCTTGTTCGAATATACCGATATTGTGGTCTGCGTAAATAACTTGATGATAGTTCCCTAAGTTGACTATGTTTTAACCCACGAATAGTTCTCTCCAATCAATGTCAGGTTGAAGGGGAGGCTGGCCAGACAATCGTCTCACTTGAGTTCCTACATTTAAGATTTCAATTCAGTTTTGTTTACTTTTTCTTCTTCTTTCTATAATATAAGTATAAGTGAAGTACTAGACTTAAGACTGAAGAGCCCACTTAATCTAATTTGTCTCTATTTTGTTATCGTGGCAAGAAAAATGTTTGTCTCAGAGTCCAATGTCAATGTTCGATCCAGTCGTGCACATTCATATTCTCTTTGTTGGTTTTTCGGTCGTTTTTAATCATCCTTCAAGCATTTAATTTAACATTCCTTGAAAATTAATAAAATACCACATGTGACAGTTGAAGAATTTGTGAGTCAGTGACGCACAATATAAAGGAGTGTCCTCTGAGGCAAAACCGAAACTCTACAACATATACATAAGTAGGTACCAATTTTGTTCCGATAAAATTCCAAAATGTCGAAAATATTTTTCAATTGCGTGATAAATGCTTGAACCTTAAAATAACTTTAAAATTCAAACGCACCTTCAAATTCATAATTTTATCATCAAAACAAAAAAAAAAGGTTCAAAAAACAAGCCGATTTCGTTAATCCTTAAATTTTTAAATGTATTCGCAATGAAATATTCGAAGTGAAACTCTACCTATGTGTGTATATCTAGTTGTCAGATGAGTTTGATAAATCTTAATCTGAAAAATATATTCAATTATGTAGCTGCGGTGCTGCTGTGACAGCAATCGTAATATTTTAATTAAAGTCTAATAGGTTCAACTTTCTCATTTATTGTCAGCAAACTTGCCTTTACTGTCACTTTTGTTTCTTGCGCATTCGAGCCCCTTTCCTCTTTTTTTTTTCTTTTTTTTTTTGCACTCCGAGGACCCATTGATGGGCTTCAGAGACTTTCATGTTGCTCCGCTGCTCTGTTGATTTTCTTCCAATTTCTGTATAGATACATATGTATATTATGCAGTTGTTGTTTCCATAGGCCTCCTCCCGGGCGTAGAATGTAGTTTTTATATTTTTGCTCTTTACCATCCTGTTGTTGTTTGCGTCTTATTTAAACTTGTTTTTGCATTTTTTTTTTTCCTGCGCGTAGTTGCAAGGATATATATTTGCAACTGTCACTTCTCTCTCAACCTTCTTACAAGTTACAACATAACAGATACATAACAAGGGAAAAGACCATCAAAACTGGTTGGGCGAAAAAGATACATTTTGTATTTAGTTCGAAGGGAAACTGGGTTAGGTTGTTTTTGTTGTTGTTTTTTTTTTTTTTTTTTTTGTGTATCGGGTCTCGATTAATGTGTACCATCATTGTCGGCGTAATAATGTCAGTGAAAGTCGTCTGCCTGTCACTTGATGCAGAATGATCACCTCCCTGAGAGTTGTTGGAAGTCTCTGGCTGGTTATAGTCTTCTAGCTGTTCTGGGTATAACGAATGTATACTCAAAAGCCGGTCTTTGCGGATAGGATGGTTGGGGTTATGTAAGCGAAGCCGGTTGGTCTTCTCAGTCTGATGCCTTTTAGGTCTACATAGATAATGATTGTTGGAGACCGGGTATAGAGAGTGGCTGTTAGTCACATTTCATGCGTGTCTTCTTGATGTCCACTAAAAATCGCTGTGTGTGATAGTCGACGATAGAAACAAGACGGTAGGAAATAAAAAGTGGTGGGAGGGGGTGAAAAGGGATTTATCGCCCTCATTTTTTGTACGTTAGTAATTTATGTAACTCAAACCACTCCAACCCATACACAGTCTGTACATAAAATTTAAATTCTTTTTGTAGACATTTAAACAAGTAAGAGAGAAAAGGAGGAATTTTTTCGATAATGGTTTGGGATTTTAAGCTTTTGTAGGATTGGATTTTATATCGAAAGTCCCTTAAAACAAGGGCTAACGCAGTGTTTCAATCAGAAAGGAGGGAGGTGAATCATTCAAAAACCTCTCAAATAAACTTTTAGATAATTGCGTTTTGTAAGTGTTCATGTCAGTGAGTTAAAGTTCACGGAGCTAACCCACAGATGGCCCTCAAAATACTAATCCATTGGTACCGCTGTCAGTTGGTATCAAAAAACACAAGAGCGCTACTTGTGAAAGAAATAATTTGAAATTAATCATCATCATCATCGGCTCGACAACCGGGGTCCGGTCCTGGCCTCCTTCAACAAGTCTCTCCACCCATCCCGGTCTCGAGCCGCCGCCATCCAGTTGCGCACCCCAAGGCTCCGGGCGTCCTGGTCTACGCCATCTCTCCACCGCAAGCATGGTCTACCACGCTGTCGTCTACCATAGAATGTGAAATTAATAGTTTTTTTTTAATTAATTAACTAGGGGGGCAACTCTGCCCCTCAATTGCTCCACTCTGCCTTCGTTTTTAGGACCTTGCCCATAAAGCTGATGTTTTTTTTTTTAAAACCCAACTAGATTTTGTAATTTTGCTAACGAAAATCGAGACTTTGGTTCGGAGGGAAACCCATACCTGCATGATAAAATTTAGGAAAAAAAGATTCTTACGTCAAATTTTTTTGGCTACGGCCCTGTTTACTAGTGTCAGCTAGGCTATGTTGGTGACGATGATATTGGACTCAATGCCCAGTCAAGCATGAGGTATCATATTTAATGACAAATCAAGTAAAACGATCAAGTTTTCAAGCAACATTTTTAGATTAGGTACACTTCCTTCAAAGAAATTGAGAAATTTGCTTGTTTTTAAATAAATTAACATTGGGTGGGCATTTGATTTACCTCGATTATAAGAACGAGTTTTTTTTTTTTTTGTTGGTTTTGTTTATTACTTCAATCAGTTTTTAATCATTAATCTTCCCTAATTAATGTTCTGTTGAATAATAAAATCCATCAGACTTTCAAGTTGCCAAAAAAAAAAAAAAAAAATTATAGCGTGGGCTTAATACTGATCAAGATGAAACAAACATTTCCTACTTCCTCATCAAATTATGCTGATATGGTTAATTACTTTTTTTTTTATAATATAATTACCTCATGAAATTATATCTTATTTAAGTGAATTTTTTTTTAATTCACGCTTGCTGTTATTACTTAGATTATTTTATATTTTTACGAACAAGCACAGTGCCATCTATTATCATCTTCCGTATATTGTGCTCACCGAACCGATGAGGTAGTTCGTGTTCATTTTCGTAAACAGTGCAACCACTTTGTTGGATAATTATTTTTTTTTTCAAAATAAAATAAAATATTACAATGTTATTCATATAATGTAAGTAAGTTACAGTTTATTGTTTCATGATGACATGGCTAGGAAATCAAATGTGTGCGGCACACGTGAGCTTACTCATCCAGAAAGGTATTCTTCTTCTTTCGAGAGTCGGAGAGTAATTCTTTAAGCTTCAAATTCAATTGTTACGCTAAGGTTACCCAATTTGTTTTTGGAAATTAGTTTTTGTCTTATGCTTACATTGAAAAATGATGCGAGTCTAATCCGAGAATCAAAGTCGACCTTGAAGAAGCATTAAACAAGTATAACTCTCATTGACTTGAGTTAGATATATGTATTTTTAAAGTCAGCATCATTAATTGAGTTTTTTTTTTTTTTTTTTTTGTATTGCTTCTTTTCTTCTTCTATACTGTTAGCCTGATCCGGGTCAGTAAGTCGATGAGTTCATGAAAAGACTTATATAACCTATGAATCTACATTTGCATGGTCGCTTCGTTTAGTTCAATATAGCATTGATTGTAGATTGCCAATATGATATTTATGTATATGAACATTTCTGCCATTAAATTATAATTTGAATATTTTTAATTTTTATTGGAAGATGATTATAAGATTAAAATGAGTTTTGATGAGTTGACCTTTCATACATAATTTGATAATGATGATGATGATTGAAACCTTTCTATTTTTCAATAATACATGCTTGGCTGGTGCATAACGGTAATTTATATCAAAAATTAAAATGGGAACACCTTGAATTAAAAACTAAATTAATTGTACATTATAATTTCAAAGTATGTAGGTACCTACTATGGATAATGTTTTTTTTGTAGAAAATATACAAGTGAGCAACAGTATCCCCCGTTTAAGTGCACCGACAATTTTGTTTTCAACAAATTAAGACCGATGACGGATGAATACAATCCGAAACGCCTTGCGTTAACAAGTAGTAAAATATATGTGTTGTGATATAATTAAATAATTAAATACAATTGTTTTTAAAAATTCATATTTATTAATTCAATCGGTTTTACAAAACATGGAAACGGCTTAAAGGCTTAAATACATTCAAGACTTTTTGCAAAAGTGGCAAAGTGACAAACTAAAACATGCGCCACAGATAGCTGTGTCCGAAAGAAAATCCGAAAATTATTTTTAATCTGTCATTTCAGATTGATTTGAAAGATCAAAGACAATTTGTTCGCAATCAGGAATCTATAGAGCATGTGCTTGTATATTTCACTTTTTGCTACTTTCTTGTAAATAGTGTTGAATATAAAGGGTGTTTTCTAAGAGGTGTAGAACTTTAAATTGGCAACACTGTTTTGACTGGCGGCCATTTTGTCAGCCGTCAAGTGATTTAGTTTTTGTTTGGTTTGACATTTCAACATGAATAGACTGAGGCCTGAACAACGCTTCCAAATTGGGCCCAAATTCGCCCAAAACAAGATTGCCGTTGATCCCAATTTTCATAAGCGAATTTTGTTAAGCGATGACTTCCACTTTTGGTTGAATGGCTACGTAAATAAACAAAACTGCCGTATCTATTTGGTGTGATGATAATCCTCAAGTGCATGTTGACACACCGTTACATCCACTAAAACTGACTGTTTTGTGTGCTTTATGATTTGGTGGAATAATTGGTCCGTACTTCTTTAAAAAAGATGCTGGCCAGAATGTTACAATCAATGGTGACCGCTATAGAGCCATGATTACTAACTTTTTCGTTCATCAATTGCACAACCATGATGTGCAAGAGCTGTGGTTTCAACAAGACGGCGGCGGCGCAACATGTCACACAGCTCGTGCCACAATTGATTTATTGAAGCGTAACGTTTGGTTTGGTTTCAGGTTACAGACCCGTGAATTGGCCTCCAAGATCGTGCGATTTAACGCCGCTTGACTATTTTCTGTGCGGGTATATGTGAAATCGCTAGTCTACGCCGATAAGCCTGAAACGATTAACCACTTAGAGGACAACATTCTCCACGTTATTGCCGATATACGGCCACAAATGTTAGAAAAAGTCATCAAAAATTGGACCTCCAGATTAGATTACGTCCGAGCCAGCCGTGGCGGTTATATGCCAGAAATCATATTTACATTATAATGCCAGAAGATTATCTTTCGATTAAAGTAAATTTCATGTCAACTTAATAAAATCATCTTTGCTTTATTCCATTTCAAAGTTCTATACCTCCAAAAAAAAAAAACACCCTTTACAACAAAACTAATCGAAATCCTTTCAGCCACTGTAGCGAGTTAATAAGTATTATAATAGTGAAAAATGATTTATTATCATTAAATTATCCAAAAGCAGCAAACAAAAAATCAACGGTAACTAAAAAATTACAGAAGCTCAAAAACAACCAAAATCAGATAAATCCATTCAGTAAAACCCGGTTCCCGCAGATAAAAGTCTGCAATTCCTAACTAAATCATTAAATGGATAAACCCTCATCTGTCAAACGTATAGAGATATATAGCTTATCAGATAGGCTGCATCAGGGCAAACTGATTCCGATATAGGGTCAGCTTTTCTTAACCCCATCATGAGTTTTTTTTTGCACCCTCAAAATCCACTTAAAATCCTTTCGAAATTTATGTAATATCGAAAATATGAATTTTACCCGTTTTAAGATTATTTATTTAATTGGACAAAGACAATTTCTAAAATGGCAACTTCACTTCCCACTCACTCATCTGGATAACATTTATGAGGGTATATTCTTCTACCTACATAAACATATGGCTGTATCTTGTGATTGTGAAGACGAAAAAGTCCTTTTCGATTTAAAACGCTCTCTTTGAAGTTCTATTAGTGTCACTGTTATCCCTCATTGCTTGCCTTTTCTTGTATTGGTATATCGCAAACCAAACATACCTCAGGCTGATATATAAAGATGTCAAATATTAAGCACCACTATATAGCTTGTGCACTATTCTCTGTGTTTTGTCACCCACGAAAGGGTGTTTTCGATTATTATTGTTTCTTTGAACTCCTCATCACTTTCAAGTGAATCATTCAAGCGTTGATATTTTAAAATTCATCCGCCTTTGAGGTGTTTTTTTTTATGACTTTTCGTCGTCAGTTCTCTCATCAGCCTCTAAGTTTAAATTTAATTCAAAGAGAAATTCTCCATCAGCCTCTTAATTTTATTTACCATCTCATGATTCCCATTCCCATCAGGTTACAAGAACAAAGCTTTGTTCTCCCACAACCACAACTAACCAACTAACATGCTTCGCTGAAGACACAAATAATCCACCATTATACCCTTTTTACCCTACTGTGTGCTCTGTTCTATGTATTTTTACCATACCGACCTTCACCTTGTGTGTTTGCAAGTGCGTAAGTAAATTAATTCAATGACTTTGTATATGGAAGAGTGGAATTTTATTTAGGTGCGATTGTGATGCCATTAAAAGTTTTGTTAAAACTTTTCCCCAACAAATATACCTATATATAGCTCATAAAAGAGTATGCATGTTGTAGACAGAGTTTCGTATTGGTTCAAGTTGTTCCCCTGCCCCTGCGGTATCATATAGGTACCTACTACTTGGGTTTCGTTTGTGTTTCATTAAGTTTTGGTTTGAGGTAAAACACAAATTAAATCTACGCTCTAAAAATGCAAACTCTACTCCATATAATGTTGATGATGATGATGCTATAAAACTTTCATGGCTTTCAGTACAAGTTGTGCTGCGCTGTGCTGTGCTGTGCTGTCTCGCTGGCTGGCTGGCTAGATGGGGGAGAAAAAGGAGGAGCTCATATCATTTGGTGGCGTTTAAAATTAACTTATTGGTTGAACTTGTGACGGAGATTCTGTTATCTTATCTATGAGTTTTCGAATAAAGTATAAAATGTATAGTAGGGATGTCACTTAGCTATATTTAAATAGTGTTATCGCTTTTATGAGTTTTTTTTTTTTTATTAATTGCGAGGGTTCTGCACACATACATGTGTTTGTAGAATATAATTGGAGGGAAAATATTATCTTTAATTGAGTTTCGCAGATACATATTGTAAAGGGTGTTTTTTTTTAGACGTGTGGTTTTCAATCTGGCAATACTTTTTTCGGAGTTGGTCTTTTTGACAGCTGTCACTTGATTTATGCTCAGTTTGGTTTGCCATTTCATAATTAATAGACTTAGTCCTGAACAAAACGTTTGCAAATCGTGCAATTTCATTACAAAAATAATGGTTCGGTCCGCTCGACGCATCCAATATTCGATGAAGCTCATTTTTGGTTGAATCGGTACGTTGATAAGAAAAATCGTCGTATTTGGAGTGATCATAATCCACAAGCCATTGTTGAGACGCCGTTACATCTTCAAAAAGTCACTGTTTGGTGTGCTCTATGGGCATTGGTCCATATTTCTTCAAAAATGAAACGGCCATAATGTTACAGTCAATGGGGAACGCTATAGAGCCATTATTAATGACTTTTTCGTGCTTGAATTGGAAGATGTTGATGTGGACGACCTTTGGTTCCAACAAGACGGCGCGACATGTCATACAGCCAACGCAACAATCACTTTATTGAAGGAAATTTTTCTGTGAGAGCATTATCTCGCGTGTCGCGGGCCCGTGGCGTGGCCTCCAAGATCGTGCGATTTAACACCGCTGGACTATTTTTTTGGGGTTATGTGAAGTCGTTTGTCTACGCAGATAAGCGCGAGACGATTGACGCCTTGGAAGAGAATATTCGGCGCGTTATTGCTAACATACGTCCCCAATTGCTACAAAAAGTGGTCGAAAATTGGACCTCTCGGCTGGAATTGATTCGAGCCAGTTGCGGCGGCCACTTGCCCGAAATCATTTTTTAAAAAATAATGGCAAACTCTTATTTTTATAATAAAGCTAAATTTTTGGCCATAACATTAAATTATATGCGTTTTATTTCTTCTTGAAAACCACACGTCTAAAAAAAAAACACCCTTTATTATTTTTAATTGAGTTTCGCAGATACATATTGTATTTCATAAAAAGATTGAAGGATTTTTTTTTTGCAGGGAATATCTGTAGGCAGTTTGAACACAGTGACAATGACTTCAATTGCAGTTTCACGGTCGTGGTAGGTCAAAAGTGGTTTTTCTTTCGTTAAATTCTGTCATTCGATATTTATTTCGAACGAAACAAAACAAAAATGTTCGTAGTATTTTTGCAAGCAAAATGGAATTGGCAGAAAAATCCTTGAAGGTTGTAAAGGGTTTTCCAATAAGAGGTGTTATTTTGAATAGCCCGCTATTTCGGTAGCTGTCACTTTTGAAGCTGTCATTTTTTGACATTTGACAAGTAGAAACTACGCCATAAAAATGGAACGATACACGCTTCAACAACGCATTGAAATTATTAAAATTCACTATAAAAATGGTGAAAATTTGGCAGAGACGGTTCGTAAAACCAAAACATTTTTGGGTCGTCGTGAAGCACCTTGTCGGACCGCAATACAGAAATTGGTGGACTAATTCGAGCTGTTGGGACAAGTTAGTGGTGTGAAGAATAAAACCCGTGCACGTCGCTCAAGAACAACTGAGAATATTGCTGTTGTAGCCCAAAGTGTTGAAGAAAACCCAGGTTTGTCCATTCCTCGTCGTTCTTTGGAATTAGGCATTCCACAAACGTCATTACACCGTATTTTGCATAAAGACTTGGGTCTTAAGGCTTATAAAGTTCAGTTAACACAAGAACTCAAGCCGGCTGATCATCAACAACGTCGTGTCTTTGCTGATTGGGTCCTTGAAATGCATGGAAATGATCCGGAATTTCATCGAAAAATCATCTTGACTGATGAGGCCCATTTTCACCTCGGAGGCTACGTCAACAAGCAAAACTGTCGCATCTGGGGCTCGGAAAACCCAAGAGTTATTGTTGAAAAGCCTCTCCATTCTCAACGCGTGACTGGTTGGTGCGGTTTATGGTCCGGCGGGGTCATTGGACCTTACTTTTTCGAAAATGAGGCTGGAGCAACAGTTACGGTCAATGGATTGCGCTATCGAGAGATGATAAATGATTTTTTATGGCCGGAATTGGATGGTATTGATCTGGACAACGTTTACTTTCAACAAGACGGCGCTACGTGCCACACAAGCAATGAAACCATCAATCTTTTACGGGAAAAGTTTCCGGACCGTGTTATCTCTCGAAGAGGTGATCACAATTGGCCACCGAGATCTTGTGATTTAACACCTTGCGACTTCTTCCTTTGGGGCCACGTGAAAGATAAGGTCTACGCCAACAGCGCAGCGTCGATTCAAGATCTCAAAGATGGAATTCGTGAGGCTATCGAGGACATAGGGCAGCCACTTTGCGATTTGGTTATGGAAAATTTCATGGAAAGGATATGGTCCTGTAAGCGTGGTCGTGGCGGCCATTTGGCTGATGTTGTGTTCCATTATTAACGGCATACCTTCCTCTTTATAATGAAATAAACATCCGATCATTTATCTCAAAAAATGCCAGTTTTCTTTGAATATCAAAATAACACCTCTTATTGGAAAACCCTTTAGAACTAAACAACATTCAACAAAAATACATCTTTTCTGCGTCGTATAGCCTTTTGCTTAAGGTTGAATTTCCTTTCGAAAAGGTTAACCAGTTCTTCAAGTGCTCTAGAAGTTCATATGTCCGCATATGCCTGTATGTAGAATATGTGATTTGTCAACATATTTCTCGTCTCTCTACTCATGACAAACTCCTCAAAAACAAACCATCTCATATAACCTTCTTTGAAACCATAAATGTCAATGATTCTAACAAAATTTCTTTCTTTTTTTGTCTTTTCCTTCCAGGTAAGTGCTCAAAGTAATCATTCATCCGATAAAAGGTATTGAACCCCCTATACTTCGAGTGTGTGGTATGGTATATATACGGTAAGAGATTAATCATCCTGGTTCACCTTTCAACCTGAACTTTTAGCTATCCCCCTTCCCCCCCCCCCTGTCTCTCACTCCTAGATTGTTGAAAGTATCAAAAAGGCTATAGAACGTTGTGTTGTGATGTAACGTTGAATCCATAAATTCTCATTAAACCTCCGTGGTGCACTTAATATACTTATACTCAGTATCTATCTGATATACCTACACAATTTGAAGCTCTTTTTCATAATATGTATATGGATATAAAGGACAATTTACACTCTGGCAGCACTTATCTGCACACACTCTTGGCTGTGTCGCCTGGAAAATCACTTTCTGTATGTGCGGTGAAGATCATCGCAGGCTTTTGTCGCTAGGCGACTTGATGCTTAGGAGGGATGAATAATAATGTAGAAGGTCATAATGGATCCAAATTTGGTGATGGGCGAACAAGCATGGCTAGAATGCAAACGCAAAAAGATACATTTTCCCTGCATACCATATCTCTCTCTCTGTCTCTCTCTCATAATGATGAAGTTATACATGAAGGTTTTTGAAATCCATCTACACCATCGCTTGCTTAGTTTTTTTCACATAAATCGTACAACAGGTGTAGGATGATGATGATAATGACCCATTAAGCCACCGGAAGTGAAAAACGATTAAGCCATAAAAACATAAAATACAAAAAAAAAAAAAAAAAGAACACCTCAGAGGTCCTCGACTGATGGGATGTGCTCATAATAAAATTTCGTCCTTGTGTCTCCCGAGTATTCGGCAGCGATAAATTATGCTATAGTATAGTGTAGTGGCTTCTCCCATGGCTATACTATCTCCGCCGACCGGCCGACTTGACGTGCCGCTCATAATGGACATCTAAAATTCACTTTGTTTCGGTTGGATGTTATTTTTTTGTGTCATCTGATGCCTGCTTGGTCGTTTCCCTTCCAAACGAAAATAATTTTGTGGTCCTTTTTTATAGAATTTAATAAAACAAAATAAAAAAGGAAGTAAAGTTTTTCATAATTTTACATGCTGGTTTGGGAAATCTGTGCCTCACCGACCCCGCATCAGATGAAACGGTGCCAAACTCACTGTTCGATGAAATGATTTTAATGGCTTCCGCATTTAAAAGCATTTCTATGTACGTGACTCTTATGCTTTCATCCGTTCTTTTTTTTTTTTTTAATTTTTTGTGGCTCGTTTTATATATTTTAAAGAATTAAGTTTAAAATTCTGTTTAACATTAAACGGACTGGCAGTAGGAAGTTTTTTTCTATAGGAAAAGCTGAAGGGCTATATGAAGTAAAACTCTTTATGAAGTGACCCTAAACTTTTTAATATTTTTTTCTTGAGAGGTTATTTTAGAGCGGGATTTTCTGTTTCTTGCGTGAAAAGCATACACATAAAACAACAAAAACAAAGAAAAATGCTTAAAAGTAAAGAAAAAAAAAAAAAACAAGAAAAGTCGAAAAGTTCGATGTGGAATTAGTGAAAAAGTTCTTATATAAATTTTTATAACGTCACAAGCTGGATACAAGGGGCTGTCAGGAGGGGAATGAGAAAAATTGTATGTGCTTTCTTTTTTTTGTCAAAGTTTGTTAAAGTTATATGAAAAAATCAATCATTAAATTATAAGTTATAGGAAATTGGTTTTTATAGGAATAAAAGCTAAGTTAAGTGATGCTTTATCTGAATGTACAATAATTTTTTTTTAAGCTTCGCAAGTTTTGAAAATGTTAGAATTTTTAATGTTGCATCCTGAAATGTGAATTTTGTAGCATTTACAGAATTAGTTGAGATGATAAATGCTTAACTCCCAGTTTAATCATTAAAAATATATAGAAGCTTTCAAGAAGAATACAATCTTCTAAAAAAAAACAACACTAAGCCCCAATTTAATCACTCTCCATTAAAATTAAAGTCATCATTAAAAATTAGAGATTTATTTAATTTGTACGAAAGTTAATGGAGTGTGATTAAATTGGGCCTAAGTCGTGTTGTTTTTTTTTTTTTAAAGATAGAATCAAAATGTTATTCTTCTTGTAAATTTCCTTATCATCACAACATGCATTTTTTAGTTTCCTGGGAAGATGTTAAGATTTTTAAATCAGTTATTTCAAATTTTTGACATTTTTCGAGTCTCTTAGGCCCAAGTTTTCAGTACGATAATTAAATTAACTCCTTAAATTCGGTGATACAACTCTGGAATATCTGAACAGATGGATACAAAATATCCTCCTAATTTTTTTAGACCCTTCCGCATGCATCCTCCTTTAAGAAACTGCGTTTTTAGTTAACTCCATGGCAGTGATTTTAATTTCTAGAGTTAGCTAAGTCTGGTTTAAAACAGCATTGAGAAACTGGGCCTTAGAATTTTTTTTTTTTAGGTTTCATGTTATTTTCCAATTTCCAGTTTCCAATATATTGTTAAGCCTTTAAGTCTTTTAGAAACTGATTTAATTTTTGTTCGTCTTGAGTCTCTTAAAACTCATAAATATTAATTTAAACCTATTTTTTGATGTCCTAAAGTCTTTCATATTCTTTTAATTATTTAAAAGCTCTTTCAATATTGCACCTTTGGACACATTTTCGTTTGAACCCAAATGTTAATGATAAGGTTGGATAAGGGTGTATGTAGTTATATAGGGGAGCATAAGAAAAATATAAAAAAAAAATGCCAATGGAAAAATGTTTTTTTTTTACATTATTTTTGAACAAATTGTTCATTTAAGAGTAACGAACAAAAAACTTGTATTTTTGAATCTTGGACAATTTTTTTTTTGAAATAATGACTTAGAAAATACTGGTTAATGTTTTCTTATAAAATGTCAAAAAATCTACAACTTTTGTGAAAAAATCGATAAAATTTACACATTATGAGTTGTATGTGAAAAACCTATAATTTTGACACCTCACGTTTTTGAAGTAGCAATATCTTGTAACTGGTCGTTTGTATGGAAAAAAATGTCATAATACTTTTTGTGGAGAATACTATAATCTATCAAGTGAGCATAAATTATTCTTCAACAACTTCGCCCTTTAAGGGTTTATGGCCAAAAATCCGATATTTTATTTCTTTGACAGATTTTTAAAATAGGTAATAATATTTTTCAAATTATAACTCTTGGGAATAAAATGATTTTAGCATCCAGTTTTTGGTGCTTGACTAAAAATTAATAAAAGCATTGAATATTAAAAACAAAAATATTACTAAATAACGTAAAATTTTGAACAAAATTAGTTTGAACAAAATTTTCAAAAACTATTCTCTAAAATAACTTTATTTAAAAACACAATAAAAGAAGAGATTTCTGGCTTTACAAAAAGGTGTATCATGGCATTGTATGTGTAACTGTTGTTTTTTAATATTTTTTTTTTTTTGTTTTAAGCCATTTTTTTAGAAAATTGTCACTCCTGGATAAACGGGGGGAATAGACCCGCCTCCCATACGCTTTTTAGTTGTCTCAACCCAACCTACACGCTCTAGCTTTTTGTCACATCGTATGCGAATCACCCTGTATATTAAAAATAGGTCACATATTTTGCAAAGTTTGCATAGAGTTTTTTTTTAAATAAGCTAACTGTGTATCAGTTATACGATAAAAAATTACATTCTCGTGATTTTACGTTTTCCTTATAAAGCAGTCAGAGGAAAGAAAGTGATTAAACCTTTTTTTTATATATCTGGGATGCAGTACTTTTCGAAAGTGTTTATTAAGGAAAAGTTATAAGCAAAAAAACTATATTTTTTACATTGGATTTCGCAAAGGACTTTTTAGACAATATTTCTTATGGATTTTTCTGCAGTAAGATACATTTTGCCTGGGCCATACGGTTTTAGACTCTCCTAGAACTTTAAAGTATTTTTATCAATTAAGTTGGTTAATATCAACCAAGTAGGTACGTTGGTCAATAGTAACCAAGTAGGATGGTTAATACTAACCGTCTTTTGGGTAATATTAAATAAGTTGGTTGGTTAATATTAACTAAGTAGGTTGGTAAATATTGACCATCATCATGTTTTTAAAAAATATTGCATTGCTTAGCCGTCTGCTGATCGACTTACATCATTGACAATTTCTATTTGGTTTTATCAACCAAGTAAGTCGGTTAAAATTTATTTTATTTTGTTATAGACTTCAAGTATTTTAGAGTTTGTAAGTATGTGTCTTTTGTGGTCCTCTGTTAGAGTTTTTTTTAAGGCTGATAATTGTTTTGAAATTATGCATTTAAAGTATATTAAATTACTTGAAATCTTTTAGGAATTTAAAGACTTTTAGTGATTTAAAGACTTGCAATTCTTGGAATTTAATTGATTTTTGTGTTATTAACATTTAAGCCTTAAATTCTTTGGCCTTAAGAAATGTTTCATAAACCTGTTAAATATCTAAAACATTTAGAGTTTCACCGTGAAGAAGGCTAGTTCCCAAAAAAGTCTTAGTCCGCGTTTTAAAATATACGTTCAGGATTCGTTTGAGAAAAAGATATATTTGTTTTATTCCGCCATAACGTTAAGTCAATCACTGCTTGATAATAGCGCAAACAATGAAGCATATTGTATTTCCTAGAAATTTCGAAATTGGAATCTCATTTCAAAAAAAAATCATATTTAATGTTCATGATAATTCCCAAAAGGGATTTAATAAGTTGCTTCTTCTGCCAAATTCAATAACCAACTTCTGCAAAATAGCCAGCGAACGTGTATTATGTGTGTCAAGCAAATATCACAAGAATCCCCAGAACGAAAAGTCCAAAAATTTGCTGATTACAAACAAAAAGTGTGTACTTCTTTCAGCAATAAAACCCTATTAAACTTCCCATCAGTGCCTGGAGAAAGACATGTTTTTTTTGCTGTTTCAACAAAAAACAACAACAACAACCCACTCAAGGCTCTCATTCCAACAAATTACTTACCATCAGAGAAAGGTATATGTACACAAAAAAAAATCTCTTATTTATTCGATCGGAAACAAAATACAACTCACATTCCGAAATAGCACAAAACAAGCCTCTTCAATTCGCTATTTTGTGTACATGAAACTTAAACATTACTTTTAATTGAAAATCAAACAAAAAGAATCCCGAAGAATAACATCCAACCCCACCCCCCCCCCCCACCCCCTCGAAATGTCTTGTTGAATATTTATGCGAGTCCTTGTATTTACTATCCCATAAGCATCAAGCATCTCTCCTTTGATTGTTTCCAATTCTTTCAAAGGACAAAACAGAAGTTTCCTTTTTTTTTGTCTCTTATCTTATTCCTTCGTACCTACCTCTCGATGGGGGAGGAAACTATTGTATAGAGATATTTCGGTAGTTGTATATCAATTTCTTGCAATATCCCTTGTCAAAGAAATAAAAAAGTAATTTTGAATCGATAACGAGACACAGAAGAATTGAAATTAAACGAACAAGGAAGAATTCTGTCTCCTCCTTGTTCATACGTTCAAAAAATAAATAAAATATACGTACGAAAGAGCTGTGTACAATGTACAATTTAAAAAGGGTGACGGGTTAAGAAAGCCTTTATGTTGTCTTGTCATATTAATCCTTGGCGTAGTTTGAAAATGAAATTGAACAAGAATATTCATAGACAACAGTGAAGTTTTTGAACCATTAAAATAAGGAATAGAAAGGAAGAAATAAGTTTACAAAGAAAAGTATTAGATTGATGGTTTATATTGTATTTTTCTTCGGTCATTTTCTTTGTAAGAAAACATCTTATTCAAGAAGGTACGTAGTCCTTACTAAAGTACTTTCTTTCTTTTTTTCCTCCTTCTATGTGGACAATTTAATCGAACATTGAAGCACTGATTTATAGAAAGCAAAGCTTTGTTGCCGCCTGGAATAACATTCTAGTTTCTTAATGAGCCCCTAGAAACTTCTACAAGAGGCTAGCAAGAGTGACTAACTAAATTTCCCAATTTTCCAAACTTGTTCGTTTGATAAAAACCTAGATTTAAAAGATGCATACAAAGGTTTTCTAGAGTTGTTTTTACTCATCCAACCAACAAATTACACAGAAAATTGTAGGCCCCCTCCATTCTTCCCAACTATTAAGACGCACCCAGGAATTATTGAGAGTTGCTAGTCTCTAGAGGCCTTAGTTTCCCACGAGCTATTGTCCCGCCAATTTATTTATTTAAATCACTGACTTATTCCAAAGACTTTAAGATTTCAAGTTTCTTAATAAATCCTTTTTGATAATAAAATATGGTTCATGGAGATTTATTTAAGCTAGATGATATAGATTATACCCTTTAATCGAGCCCAACTTCCGGTCTCACGAAAATGGGTTTTCTTCTAGAACGTTTTTCATGTGATCTCCTTGGAATATCTATAGATAGAGCGCCTGTTTCACATTTGCTGCGGAATGCTAGTGAGTTTGTTCGCTTAAACTTTTACCTTCAATTATGCCCGCAGATAAAAATCGGGGGCTTCTAAATAACGTAGCGGTCATTTAAATTCCTTTGGCAGCGTCACTGGGCGCAGACAGGTATCAGCTGTAGCTCCATTTTGTTGAAATGATATCTCAAGGTTGCCAAAAATACAAAAAATTTCAATCACTATTCAATATCTTTCAACATTAATAGTTGCTGTCTTGGTGACATGGTCCCACAAATACGGATGGTCCATGAACTTTTTCCGTGGAAGAACCACACTAAAGTGAGCCGCTCTTTAAACAAGCATAGGTGCCCAACACCAGTATAGTTGTTCAAATAAAAAAAAAGTGAAGCTGATAACATTAAATAAACTAGGTTTTTAAAACAGAAGTGACTCTAGACCCGCCAATTATAACAGTTTTGGTTTATAGAAGTACGGTTTATGTGACCCAGCAGGGCCAGGGCCCTCCGCCGCGCCGGTGGGCATACTTCAGGCACGCAGAGTTTTTTTTCAAGTCGCTCGAAGCGCGTTAACGTACTCCCACTTTTAATGGCGAAATACTCTTGTAACTTTTATAAATTGGCATGTTTCTAGTCTCGTCCTTTTAAAACGGAATTGAAAAGTTTACGCATAATTTTTCCTAGTCCAATACATTTAGAACAAAAAACGTGGGCGCATGCAGCCTACTGTCTTCTTCATTTGTATTAGATATCTATTGCACGCGCCCCACGTTTTTTTTTTAGTATTTTATTTTTATTTAAATAATTAATTTCTGCTTTTTAGTCTTGTGTCTGTGAAATTGACTAAGCTTACTGATAAACTAGAGACTTGAAACTTCCAACACAGGTGCCATCATCTAATTATAAGCTTTGTTTAAAAATTCAAGGCTCTACCTCGTTGGTAAGTTAGTTTAAGATCGCACAATTTTTACCGAACAAACAAGACAAGACAGACAGACAAACAGACAGAAAGTGACCAGCTAAATTCTTCAAACTTCAAACGAACTTGCTTTTACCGAGTTCTGAACTATTTTTAAATGTTCAAGGCTTTCGTTCATCAGGAAGTTGTTTTAAAATCGATAGGAGAAAGCGAGCTAATAAAAAAAAAACGATTTATAAAACGTTAAAATGTATACCTTGAAAATGTCAAATCCCATCTTGTAATTGAAACCATTACAAAACTTACACAATTGCGGTCACCTTATATAGCACAACACTCAAGTATTCATTTATTTGACAGAAAAAAAGTTGCCTTCTGACAGCTAAAAGATTCTTTTGACATAAAATGTATTCCATATTGTTTTCTTCTACTTACCATTTCTACAGTTTTTTTTTTCGTATTTTTAAGAAAATTTTCCAGGCTCTCAAAATAATTGCTACATTCCAAAATTTGAATAGGGACTCTGGTTTCTTTGTTATATGAATTGTGCACAGCGCATATATAGAATAGTATGGCACTTGGCCTGGCTTGATGCTCATCAGGCTCACCCCAAATGTCAAAACACGTACTCGTAAGTCAACACAACAACATAGAGAGACCAGATATCCTTTTTAAAGAAAATTTCATCAAGTTGGTCGTGATGGAGTAAATATGTATACATATATACAAAGCTCCATGAAAAATAAATATATATGTACATACGTATATACATATGCCATTGCAGGCCTCTCTTCTAACCCAACCCCATCATTTACCTTTGTATCACATCTCCCTTGCAGGCTCTATAGGATTCGCTAAAACGTGAGGGAATATTCTTTTTTCATTAAAGTCTTGTTGTTAAATTCAACAACCACCACCAGCTCTCTAACAAAACAAAAATGACAAAAAAAACAAAACAAAATACAGAAGCATCTCAAAAAGGACGTTGGAAAAAAAAACACACCATCGGCGTTGGCGGTGGAAGGTGGTAGATGGTAGATGGGAGAGAGAAATGAATATCCACAGAATCAACGAAAGGGAAAAATGACAGAAATATCCTCTCCTACACCATACATTGCCACCACCCTTAATCTAACCCCAAAGGTGGTCAGGGACGTTTTTTGCTTTGAATGTGTTGCAAATAAAACGTGATGATATGCGGGAAAGGGGTTGTTTTTACCCGACCAACCCGACCCGACCCGGGCACAGTATAACCTGCTGCTGTCACTGTGTAAACTCAATGCAGAGCTTTTCTCTATTGGTCCTTTTTTTGTTGTTTAAGTTGTTGTTTTTTTTTTTTTTTTTGTTACTGTTTGCTAGCTTTCTGTTAGGTTTATGGTAAAATTTGACCCTTAGCAAAGTAGCAAAGTGTAGGCGAAATTTAAAATAGGTACCTTTACCTTTACCTACCTACCTACATTTCCACTGTGAGGATGATGGTGGGGTGAACAAAAAAAGGAACCCTTAAGCTATGCGTCTATTTAGATTTTAGAATGGCAAACGTTAAGAGTAAGTTCTATTTTAGGTCGAAAGGTTTCCTTGGGAAAGTTAAGGTAAAATTTCATTTTCCAGTTGGAGATGTCAAAATAATGTTAGTCATGCGAAAAACGGACTTTGCGTTAATTTAATTCCTTTTTTTTTGTGGTTGTTGTTTTTGAAACGGAAAACGGTTACATCAAGGGAGATGAGGATTTTCGTATTAATATTTTCTATTTTCTACCCAATTCTATTTAAAAAAAATTAAATTATAGGTATCAAGAATTTTGATTAAATTTATTTTATAGGTTTCGGCACCAATTTAAAAAAAAAAATTAAAAATAGCTACAAATCATGGCAATCCGATTTTTTTAGTGATTTTAAAAGTGTGCGAAATTTTTAACAAGCTTATCTGTGAAGGATAGTATTTTTACACCCGTGCCTTTTGAGCCTAGTTTTTGTGTAAGGAAAACTGCAACCAAAACTTTTAGTTGAATCGGGTTACTTTTTTCTAAAATTTTGCAGCAGCTATTCCGTTACGTGGTTGGGTCAGGTGAAGATCTTTTCTAAAAATGAAGTTTTGGATAAGTTAAAAATAGTTGAATAAAAAAATCTGCCATTTCAAGGCGTTTCTAAATTTTGGAAATGGTTTTTGTCTTGTACGATCTGATACTTTGAAGTACTTTTTTTCAAAGTTTTGAGAGAATATTTTTAAAACAAGAGTAGAGTAGAGTAGAGTAGAGTAGAGTAGAGTAGAGTAGAGTAGAGTACAGTAGAGTAGAGTAGAGTAGAGTAGAGTAGAGTAGAGTAGAGTAGAGTAGAGTAGAGTAGAGTAGAGTAGAGTAGAGTAGAGTAGAGTAGAGTACAGTAGAGTAGAGTAGAGTAGAGTAGAGTAGAGTAGAGTAGAGTAGAGTAGAGTCTGAAAAGTAGAGGGTCAAAAATTATTTGAAAAAAAACCAAGGATTCATCAACAAAAGACTAAAAAATTGATTCTAATCATTAGATTTTTTTTAAATTGGTCAAAAATTAAATTATAAAGTAACTTGCATGACATTTAGGACAATTTAAACAGCACCTGGATTAAATACCTTTTGGGAAAAATTTAATTATATAAATACCTACATTATGTGTATTCCAGTTTTATGTAAGCTTTTTTGTGAAATTCCTCAGGTTTCGGCACCAAATGTGCAGTATTATTATATTTTTTTTTTAAGTCCAGGAATGAAGGGAAAATGGAATGCAAGAAACATATGATATGATGAGGGGGTTCATTTCCCCCGTTTAGTCAGGTGTGAGGCAATTATCTAAGAAACAAAAATTACATACTTAAAATAGAAAAAAAAAATTAATCACAAGGGCAACACTTAAAATGTCATGCTTAAGCTTTTTTTAAAGCCAGAAAGTCATTCTTTAATTTTCTTTATTAAACAAGTTGTATTATTCAATAGTTTTTAAGAAATTATTTTTTAAAACTGAAAAATTTGAACAACAAAAAATTAAAACAATTTTTCTCCAAATTGATTTTTTTACAATTTATGTCATGAAGTACTATTTCTGTTTTTTAACATTCAATGTTCTTATAAATTCTTAGTCAAAAACTAAAAACCAGATGCTTAAATGTCTTCTAAGAGGTTTAGAACTTTTTTTTTATATTATAATATTTATTTGAATCGATAGTTTGAACCTTGCAATTTAATGTTTAAAGATAATTTCATGCAAATGTTGACCGCGGCTGCGTCTCAGGTAGCCCATCCGCTGAGTCCAATTTTGGCATACTCTTTCACACATATCGGCCGGTATCTCACGAATGAATGCATGGATGTTGGCTTCCAGTGCGTCAATCGAAGCGGGCTTGTCCCTATAGACATTAGCCTTGACATACCCCCACAAAAAATAATCTAATGGTGTCAAATCGCACGATCTAGGCGGCCAATTGACCGGCCCGAAACGTGAAATTAACTGTTCACCAAACTCGCCTCGCAATTGCGCCATTGTTTCGCGTGCTGTGTGGCATGTGGCACCGTCTTGTTGAAACCACATATCATGCAAGTCAAGAACTTCCATTTCGGGCAAAAAAAAGTTTGTTATCATCGCTCGGTAGCGTTCACCATTGACAGTAACGCTGCGATTCGCATCATCTTTGAAGAAATATGGCCCAATAATGCCGCCGGCCCATAAACCGCACCAAACAGTGGCTTTTTCGGGATGCATTGGTAGCTGTTGCAATGCTTATGGCTGATCTTCACTCCAAATGCGGCAATTTTGCTTATTTACGTACCCATTCAACCAAAAATGAGCCTCATCGCTGAACACAATTTTTCGATAAAAAAGCGGATCCTCGGCCAGCTTTCCAAGAGCCCATTCACCAAAAATTCGGCGTTGTGGTAGGTCGGCTGGCTTTAGTTCTTGCACCAGCTGTATCTTAAAAGGCTTTACGCCCAAATCCTTCCGCAAAATTTTCCACGTAGTGCTGTAACAAAGGCCTAACTGCTGGGAACGGCGCCGAATCGACATTTCGCGGTCTTCTGTCACACTAGCTGATACGGCCGCAATATTTTCTTCACTACGCACAGTACGTAAACGTGTTGGTGGTTTAATGTCCAACAAAGTAAATTTGGTGCGAAATTTGGTCACAATCTTCCGAATAGACTGCTCAGAAGGTCGAGAATGCCGATCATAAAATGGAAGCAGCGCACGATGAACATTTCGAACCGAGCACGAATTTTGATAGTAAAATTCAATAATTTGCAAGCGTTGTTCATTTGTAAGACGATCCATGGTTAAATTGCAAACCAAACTGAAGCTGTTTGACAGTGACACAAGGTACTAAACACACGTCAGCTGTCAAAACCAGTGTTGCCAAAACCAAACCAGTTCTTTTGAGAAAAAAATTGAAAATAGATACGCATTCCAAATTCTTGATAAATTTTGATTTTCCCTGGTTTCGGCACCAAATTTTAATTTCAATACAAAAAAAAAAAATTAACAAAATTGCATCAAAATATTTAAACTGGCTTCAAATTTTATAGATATAGATTTCAAAGCAAGCTAAAGTCCTGGACATTGAATTCCATGAAAAAGATTCTCTTCTGTTTGAATTTCGCGAAAAATTGTAGGCCCCCTCCATTCCATTCGACTAACAACACGCCCACAGGAATCGAGGATAATTGTAAGTCACTAAAAACCCACGGATCTCCACGAGCTGCCGCGCCACTTATATACATTAATTACTTTAATTAAAAAAAGAAAACTCCAACTTTTGCTCAAAACTTTAAGACAGTTTAATAGGTATACCTATGATGCTTTCAGGCAATTCATTATTTTGTTTTAATTTCCAAATTTTTTTTGAAAAGTAAAATCTGCTAGAGACCGTTTGCCTACTTGTTTATGTGTATTTTCAAACTCATCAGCAATTCATCACTATCATTCTTCATTATGTTCAACATCAAAACAATTTTCTTCTAAGATACCAGTTAAAAAAAAATCTTGTCTTCTAACATCAATTCATCAACAAAAAAAAAAAAAAAAAAAAACTTTTCCATTACCTCTCCTTAGGTACAATGCTTTTTCTCAAGAAAAGCAAAATCCCACTCAATAAACACGACAATAAATCGTGCGCAACCAAGATAGCCCAGCGTCATACACATTAATGTCAGAATATTTCGCACCATTTACTCTAAATCAACATCACAAACAAACTCACCGTCATATCCTTCTAAACACTTACATTTGCCACAGAAAAGAGAACACAAAAAAACCTTGCCGTAATCTATCGTTTGCCCTACAAAAGGAACCTTTTCTATTTTCTATGCACATTAAAGGCAACAAAAAAGTTCAAGGATAATTGCAGGAAAAAGATTAAAGAGATCCAGTAGCGCGAAAACACAAATCCATAATTTTCTATACTCTATTCTATCACCCATAACACAAACACCAGCATACGAACACACAAACACACAAGCAAAAGCGGCGGTAAGCATCCACCTGTAGTAAGCTGCGGTGATTAAACTTAATCAATACCGGGTATCCTGGTTGCGAAATTAGAGCAAAATAGCGCTAGAGGAAGAGGGTCCTTTATTACGTACAAAATACATACTTACTATCCCGATATCCGCACCAAACACGGTCGTTTCATTCTCGTTTGTTGCAACAATCATCAGTAACGCTCCGCCGCGCGCGCCGCCGCCGCATCGCATGCAGTTGTAGTTGTTATACCTATAGTTAGTTGTTGGTTCGATGAAGTTGCCTGATATCGTGCCTGGGGAGTATAATTTTGTGCTTTCCCGGAGCGACTAATTGCTCCTTCAATCCCCTGGCCATATACTATATATCTCCTTTTGCTTCTTCCAACTATACGCTGCCGTAGCGGTAGCCGTATGCCAGCAATGCTTTTGCTTCCCAGACAGATATCCTTCTTGAGTTGTTTGTTCTTCCTTTGTGTTTTTGTTTTCTTCTTATTTTTTTTTTTTTTTTTCTTTCGGAAAGGGTTTTTAAACAAAAGGAAGACAGCGAAAAATTGCCAACAAGGACGACGATGACGGCGGCGCGCGGCGGTGCGGCGGCGGCGGTGCGGCGGCGGCGGTGGCGGCGTGGCGATGTGATGGTTGTTCGGCTTAAAGAACGATCCCTGCCTGGTTTATCATGTCAAGACAAATGCACGCAATAAAACCGTAGATAAAAAAGGAAACGATTTAAGTTTCCCACATGCGATTTTGAATAGTTATAGCTGTGGGTTGCCATTTTGAGCTCAATCCATCCCACTTTCGATCGCCTCTCTCCTCCTCAAGCATGGGAGTACCTATACCTACTCGTAGGTATCTGGAAGTGGATATATACATACAATATGACCGTGAGTGAATTTGATTGAGTAATTGCTTTAGCCTTAAGGCAGAGGACGTTGATGGCACAATAATTACGCCATTTAAAAGGGAAATGATATTTTCGGTGATTTGTGGGGCTCTTTGAGGGATTTAAATTTTAAACCTCACATATCGAGTGGAGTCTTTTTTTTTGTGTTGGTTCTGAATCAGGGCGGATTCTTTGAATTGTATGCTTTTGTTCTTGGCAAACAAATCTGCAAATTATTTTGGTTTAAATTCCCATGCTACCGTCCTACCTAAGGATATCTATCCTTAGGGTCTAATGTGCCTATATAGATACATATACATAAAATGAACGTTGCTAATATCCTGTTAATTTGAGGTTTTGATATTGTAGCTTAGAGACATGCCAAGTTTGAGATGAGAAATTATTTTGGTGAATAAACCATCGATAGCACGCATGTGGTGCAACCACACACATCCTGTGGGAATGTAATCCCGCCATTGATGGTTATTAGCTTAGCATTTTGGCAATGGAATGTTATTTAGGATTTATTCAAAATAAGGATTAAATTTTGGCAGTTATGATATCTTTTTGTTGTATTTAAGGTTTAAGAAATCATGCGCTTGAACTTCATTTTTCCAGGACGACGCGACGCGACGATAAAAAAAAATCCTACAGTCAAGGTAGACGGAGAGAGCTACCCTTGAATTTGGACTTGGGAGAGGTATGATTGCAGCCTAATGGGACTACAGCCGTCGAACTATTGATTTATTGTAAACTAAGTGTAACTATAATAGTGTAATCAGTTGTTTTGGAGTTGCAATTTGAAACTGTTGGACCGTTTGTCATTGAAGATCGAGACTATGGAAAAAACCCACAGACGATTCAGGGACTTAAGAACATTGTTTTTCAAGCTATTTGTGAATTTGGTGCCGAAACCACTGAAAATATATTTAAAAGTTGTGGTGAATGGATGGCTTTTTGGGAAGCCAGCCGAGGCAATCACCACCAGGAAGAAGACTTAAATTTTTATGATTGAAAAGATCACTACTCCTTTTAAAATACTTTTCAAAAAAAAATAATGAAAAATTCCATTGTTTGAATTTTACAACAAAAAATGTTAATAACCCTATAACTACAGTTGAATGTTAATCATCCTGAAAAAAAAACAATAATTTTGTAATGCCCTGTTTTGTTGTAAAATCAATTAAGTGTTAGTATATTTTATTAAAACAACAACATCAAAATTTATTAAAGCCTTCAAGACAGATGTTTCTTATATATTTGAAGGGATGGTTTTATTGTTCAGCTGTCGACCATTTAATCCAAATGTGATTGATTGATAAGAAAATCCAAATAAAAAAAAACAACCATTCATCAAAACGACTTTTGTCAACAGACAATCAAAAATATATTTTCCACCTTCAAGGAATACAAATATAGAAATTTAATTAAATGAGAAAACAAACGATAGAAGTGACTTAACGAATTAATAAGCCGATAAGTCAGAAAGAAAGATACGAGAAAGAGAGAAAAATAAGAAAGTTAAATGAAAATGAAAACGAAACGATAATCAGTTCTAATCCTCTTCTGCAACTACTACTACTCGTCGAACAACGATTTGTATCTGATGGTTGGGAAGATGGGAAGACTTTTGCGAGGAGCTATAGATACATTCACTTTTTGTGTAACCTGCTTGATAAATTATATTAATTTAACTATCAATAGAATTATAGGTTTGAGGGTAACGTTTCATCAATTAATTTGCCTTGGATGAGCAGTTATAACTATTCAGACCTTCAACCTATCTATATCCTTAACATTCATTAACAACACATATTTCAGCTCGATAGAATATCCTATTCTGAAGAATCTTGATTAAGATATTATTTCATTCGTCCTTAATCTTTTTATATGGGTTGATGTGATTGAATGAAATATGAAAGGTCTCGATGTCAGAATGGTATCTTTATATCTCAGATAAGTCGCGTTAGGAAATATCTCACTAGAAACGCGGTGATTTTCACTATATATACATATTAAATGTACATATGTATATTATTCGCCAAAAGACTTATTGGGTATGTGTGTATAGTAAACCTAGATGTATGCATAAATGCCAACATTAATTAGACTATATGTGTACACTGTGGTGATATGGTATAACAAAACAACACCTAGACCCTGATGGTTGAGTTGAGTAATCTGTTTTTCTAGCTCGAAGCTAGAAATGTCTGAGTGTTTTTCCTTCAATGTAGAATAACAAGGGATGGATAGGGGGTGGGATGATGCGAGAGAAGATACTCTAAGCTTTTAATTTGTATAAAAGGTGAGGGAAGGAAATCGCGAAATTGAATTCCACACGAGGTATAGCTTAAAGTTCTATATAAAGGAGAATACATGACTTCGACTTAAGAGTATCTATAAGCGGTTATATATTTATATTCTCCTGTTTGATTTGTGTTTTTGTATAACGCTACACATATATACATATGTAGGGAGGGACTGGACATAAATAGCCTGGGATTATCTCTTAGACAAATTGGTTTTGACTTGAAGCAATTTAATCTCAAGCTAAAATCTTCTGTGAGTCTTACACAGGGGAGAACAAATCAGGGAAGCTAAAATCTTATACATATGTATTTATGTACATAGTATTAAAACACGCAAAAATTAAGGGTTGATTATGCTGGGAATTGGTTATATGGTTTATGGGATGGAAGGGAAAAAAAATACTTAACATGTAATATTTTTTTTCGGAAAAAGCTAGCATGAATTTCATGTTAGGCTGCAGCCTACATCCCTGGGTCGATTTTCATTGAAGCAAGCACTTACCGTACTGGACATATTTTGAAGAAATGGATTTTTTAAATTTTTAAGCATCAGCAAACATTACGGTAATTTCCATATAAAGTTGTAAAACTAGTAAGGACTTACCTACTTATGTTTTCTCGAAAACTTATCCTATGATTGATACAAAAGATATGATTGTGTATATAATTTAGAAGAAAAAATTATCAAATAATCCACTGTACAATTCCTACCCGCAGATATCGGGTTTTTCAATAAGAGCGCTACAAAAGTTTTTTTTAAATAAAACAAAAACGGTTTTGGATATCAATGAAATTCTTTATTCTTGTGAAAGTTCGTTCGATGCCATTATGTATGGAACTCGATTTATTTTGCATATGGCCACCACGGGCACGCTTGCAAAAGTCCAGACGCTGAACCCAATTTTAGACGGTTTTCAAGCATAAATCGGCAGATATTGCTGCAATTTCACGTTCGATATTCGTACGAAGTTCATCAACCGTCGCTGGCTTGTTGGCATAGACCATAGATTTGACGTAGCCCCACAGGAAATAGTTTAACGGCGTCAAATCGCACGACCGAGGCGGCCAAGCGACTGGACCATTTCGTGAGATAACACGTTTTCCACACTTGGTTTCCAATAAATTGATTGTGACATTCGCTGTGTGTCTTGTGGCCCCGTCCTGTTGAAACCACATGTCCTCCAACTCCATATCATCCAATTGGGGCCAAAAATATTCGGTTATCATTGAACGGTAGCGATCCCCATTCACAGTAACGTGCCGGTCTTGATCATCACGGAAGAAGTACGGCCCAATGACGCCGCCGGCCCATAAACCACACCAAACCGTAATTTTTTCGGGATGCAATGATGACTCATGGATTACGTGTGGATTGCTGCCTGACCAATACCGCATATTTTGTTTATTTACGAAGCCATTCAGCCAGAAATGAGCCTCATCGCTGAAGATGATTATTCGATGAAAATCCGAATCATTTTCAAGTTGTTGCTCAGCCCAATTCACGAACATACGACGCTTCTGGTGGTCAGTCAGCATCAATTTAATCTTGTAAGGATGTAGGCCAAGATCTTTTCGCAAAAGTCGCCACAACGACGTCACAGAGATGCCCAACGCTTGAGAACGACGTGTGAGAGACACATTTGGGCTTTCTGCAACTGAAGCCTCAGCGGACGCAATATTATCGACACTACGGGCACTTCTTTGTCTCACTGGCACGGGAACATTTTGTACTGTGTCTGTGGATTCAAATTTTTCCACTAGACGCTCAATTGTTGATCTGCTAGGACGATTATGACGACCATAAATTGGACGTAGCGCTCTTAACGTTGAGGCCACTGACTCCGAATTTCGGTAGTAAATTTTAATAATTTCGACTCGTTGTTGGCTCGTATATCTTTCTATCATGAAATGGCAAACCTTACTGAAGAGAAATGTCAAAAGAACGGCAAGAAATATGGCGTCGTTTGCTGTCCCTGTTGCTCTACTTTTGTAGCGTCCTTGTTGAAAAACCCTTTACTTCGAATAAGTCTAAGATAGTGAAAGGATAAATCGATTTTGTTGCAAAAAGCCGTACCTATCTGTGAAATGTTAAGTTGAGCTTTAATGTTCACTTTTTCCTTGCTTTCCAAACATATAAAAAGAATAATTATAGCTGTACGCAATTCATCGAAATGGTATCAAATCAATTATCATAAAAACTGTAAACCTTACAAAAAAAAAAAAAACTAACTCTTTTAAACCTGATTTGTAGCTGGGAGTGCTTTTATTTTCTTTATTTCACTACCTTTCCCCACACCCATTACCAACTTTACGATAATTTCTCCATGAAAATGTAAAAAAAAGCAAAAGGTATTCGATAAATCAAATATATGATCATGAAAAACTTGTCGAGATTCATTCATGCATGGCGCATGATACACCTTTAATTTGCAACTCACGAATGCTAACATTTTTTTTATGACACATCTAATTGCCAAGTCATTAAGATGTTCATCTGTCTGATGTTGATTAAAGATACAACAAGAAGTAGAAATTTATCGAACAGATATTTAGATAGATATCTATATAGATAGATAGATATCTATGTAGATGGATATAGATACTTTTAGTTTAGTAATAAATCGGCTGGTTGCTGGAAATAATTCATGAAAATTTAATGAAAATATTTTTCTATCCTAAAAGCCAAATATACACTACACTTCTAGTAAAAATGAACTTATGCAAGATTCTTGTGGGAATTAAACACATTTATTTCATGGGGGAAGTCAATTTTAATTTGCCATCGTTTAGTTTAGTTTATAGGAATCTTAAATCCTAGAATTCGACCATCAACCACTTGCAGAGTTGCCGCCATCATGATTTGTGCGATGAGTGAGCGGTGATGCGAGAGTTGAACAGCGGCAAAAAACAAACAAATGTTTCGTCTTATGAGTGCTTAATACTGAAGTGTCTCTCACCTCAGTATGAGATATTAAAATATCGGAAAAAATTCACTTTGTAGGGTGAAATAGGGTACAAATAAAAAACAAAATGAAAGTTTATTTTGAATGGATGGCTTAAGGATTATTTGTTTTCAAAAGTTTTGTGTTTATAAGGTGAAAGGGTTACTCCCTTTAACGAATAGTCGTATCCAATTTCAAAAATTCTGTTTGTGTTTCAAAGGTTATTTTTAAAAAAAATTCTATTTATAGAGTGAAGTGGGGTAAAAGTAAAACAGTGGTTTTCGAATACAAAAATTCTTTCTGTGTTGGGAGAGCAATAAAAGTTGGACTTAGAGGATCATATTTATTATAAATTTAGCCTTTCATAACGTTAAATGGGTTAAAACCCAGAAAGTACTTAGTATTCAATAACAAAAAAGTCAAAAAATAATATTTTCTTTTGTAATTTGTACGCGGAGCTTAGGTTTGTCTACCCATGCGATGCCGGGCGGGCCAGCTAGTATATGTATGTTTAATTAACTAATAACACAGCGCCCATTGTTCACGCTCACAGCTTGCACGCATTCTCAATATTTCCACATTGTTTAAGCTATTCTTCAAGAATTGCTGCAAAATTCAATAAAATTCTTTCAACAATTTTAATTACTGCCATTGGCATTTTATTGTTACATTTATAAATGTACATAATATATACAGCAACTGAAAACCTATATGACCCAAAGGATATGGGAACAATATGTAATACATCACGTGCTCTGGACGAAACTTAATTTTCCAAATATTGCAACCCATGGTAATGGACTCTTCCATTGTATTGCGGCAGAGTACAGTGGGGAAGATAAGCTTTAAAACTGGAAAAAAATGATGGAGAACCCCAAAAGTTAGATTTCGTCATTATATCGTCCTAAATTATAGAGGTAGGTTAGAAACAAAATTCGAAAGGGCTCTCTAGGCTAAAATTATTAAACGAAGAAGATAATATTAGAAAACGTAATGATTTTGTTTGTTTATTTTTTGTGTGGACTACGTATGGAATGAAATTCTATTGAACTTTTGTTCGACTTTTAGTCCAAATGCGCTTGATGCTGTCGTACCTTTCTTAGATGCAAGTTCATTAAATTACGAAATTGGATATTTAAAATGTCTTTCAAAACATTTTTCGAATTTTTTTTCAACTCTCCAATACAGATTATCCCACTGTTTGGCAAGAAGTAACATTATCAGAGCACTCACTGCAGCTGTTAGCAACTTGTTAACTTAATTACAAAACTATGCCAGGATGTCGCTTATTATTTTACTTCAACGTCATTGCACCCACATTAGTCTCATGCTGCTGCTGCTGCTTCTAATGCTGTAAGGCTCCGCTAGAATTTTTTCATTTGCTATATCAGTTATGTGTGCATGTGGAATCTATGCATATGCTATATGTATGTCTTTGTGTGTCCCATATGTATATATGTCACCCTCTATACAAGCGAACAACAACAACGACTATACAACGATGATGGCGTGTTGCAGATGCATTTCATGTGTGCAATTCCTTTATGCTTAAGTGAGCTCAATTGCCTTGATTTAAAATGTCATCTGTTCATCTATTTAGTGGCATGTTGCAAACACTTTAGAGCCTGAGTGCTTGAAAACGAATATATAATTTCGAAATATTCACACCTCATGCGGGCATGTTGTTTGGATCATTGATGCGAGCGAATTCGATTTTTAATGAAATATTATTAAAGAAACCAGAATGAGTGTCCTCTAATTGATGGGTAAGGCTGATGGAAAAAGTTAGAGTAGACTCGAATATAATACGTCCCTTTTGTTTTATACACATATGTATTTCAGTTATAGTCAGATATATTTAAGTTGAGATGATTTGTAGAGATCTGGACAATATAAAATGTGTTTTTTTTAGACGTGTAGTTTCCAAGAAAAAATAAAGCGCATATAATTTCATGTTATGGCCAAGAATTTAGATATATTATAAAGATAAGGGTTTGCAATTATGTTTTAAAAATGATTTCGGGCAAGTGGCCGCGCGCCGCGGCTGGCTCGAATAAATTCCAACCGAGAGGCCCAATTTTCGACAGCTCCAATTATTGCGCGCGATGGCGGATGGACTTATTCGGGTCTTCTTCGATACTCTACTCCACAGCAGCAATAGCGTCTTCGTTGCGCACTGTACGGCGTCGTCTCTGAGGATGCGCACTATCCAATAGAGTAAACGTGGTGCGAAACCGATCCATAGTTGCTCGAATTTATGCGATTTTGCGATTATGTCGACCGAATATTGGACGCAGCGCGTGATGCGTCGTGCGAATCGAACCATTATGTTGGTAATAAATTTGCAGGATTTGCAAACGTTGTTCAGGATTTAGTCTATTAATTATGAAATGGCAAACCAAACTGAGTATAAATCAAGTGACAGCTGTCAAAAAGACCAACTCCGAAAAAAGTATTGCGAGATTGAAAACCACACGTCTTAAAAACACCCTTTATAATTCTGAGTTTTTGTAATTTTTTTTTGGAGCATATGACCTGTCAGTGTCAAAATAACATATCATTCGAAATAAAGCCAAGATATGACCCACCTACTACCACAACTACTTCTATAGTTCTACTTCTACTTCTACTTCTACTTCTACTTCTACTTCTACTTCTACTTCTACTTCTACTTCTACTTCTACTTCTACTTCTACTTCTACTTCTACTTCTACTTCTACTTCTACTTCTACTTCTACTTCTACTTCTACTTCTACTTCTACTTCTACTTCTACTTCTACTTCTACTTCTACTTCTACTTCTACTTCTCCTTCTACTTCTACTTCTACTTCTACTTCTACTTCTACTTCTACTTCTACTTCTACTTCTACTTCTACTTCTACTTCTACTTCTACTTCTACTTCTACTTCTACTTCTACTTCTACTTCTACTTCTACTTCTACTTCTGCTTCTACTTCTACTTCAACTTCTACTTCTACTTCTTCTTCTTCTTCTTCTTCTTCTTCTTCTTCTACTTCTACTTACTTCCATTTCCACTTCCCCTTCTACTTTTCCTACTTCTTTGTTTTGACTTACAGGAGTAGCCACCAGTTTAATCTGGATGAGATCCTCTTCAAAAAAAGATGAAATTTAATACAATGGTGCTGGTGTTGGTGTATCTTAAATGTGCAATATACATATATTCATGAAGCTATCCAATACATTGATAAAGATATTCATAACAACTACTGGGTGTTGGCTAAATTATTTAACGAACTGTCACGTTCCCATTGATGATTAAGATACAGCCGAAATACGTGGAACAATCACTTAATGGAATAATGTAGAGGATGACCAGATATCTGATTACTTTTCCTGAAATGACAAAAGGAAATAAAAACAGAAAGAATATACGATTTATATATTTTCTAGGTTAATGTGAAAAGTTACTTAATTTCTTTATTTCGAGATGGATCAATTAAGTAGGCAACACATTCATGATGAATTGTTAAGAAATGTCTGTGTGTTGTGTTGTGTTAAGGAGTGGTGTGTTTCAGTTTTTCAAGTTGAAACGAATGTACATATGTTGCTTTTAATTTAATTCTTCCACAAACTTAATTCATTAAGTTTCCTTTTCACAACTCGTAACTTTCTTTTTAGAAATATATATATATACCTACAAATATGTGTACGGTTTAAATTTATATTCGCCTTGTGTGAAAAAATCATTGAGAAAATGCAACCTATTTTTCGCAACTTCGCAACACTTTAGAAGTTTTTGGAACCTTATGATTTATAAAAAAAAGATTCGTTGAAATATTGAAAATTAAAAACTTATTTGAACCTGAAGTAATTTTCTTAAATTATTTAGCAAAACAATTTTTTTTCAAATAAATGCAAGTTTTTGCAAACTTAAAATGAAATTTCTCATTCTTTTGTTTAGTTTCAGGCGAAATACATTGCTTAGTGTTTTTTTTTTACAATCAAGACTTACTTTACAAAAAAAAAACACTTTTCTTGAAATTTGCGAAGGTGTTTTTGCTATTAATGAAAATATTCTTTTTTCTTAGCAAACTTTATTTATGCAGTTATGACTCCCCTGAAAATACTACGATTACTTTCTTCAGTTTTTTTTATATTCTGTTTTATTCTAGCGTGATTCTTCTTTTAAAGGTTAATACTTTGCCTGTCTAAAAATCTTTTCGCATTTTGAATCTTGCAATTTATATTTGGCATTGATATGCGATTTCGCATTTTTTTTTCTCATTTTGCTTTACTTATGATACTTTTCAATTTGTTTGTTTTGAATTTCCAAAATTTTATAAAGAGTTGCAAGTAGCATTTTAACTGCGACGTTGGCGAAACGATTGATTAGCTTTGTGATTGCTAAAATAAAATCCCCAAGCATATTATTGCGAAATAAAACCTTTCCAGCTCACTGATCTGAATTGAAAATTGCAATAAAAGGTATTTTCATAAATGCGAAATTGTATTTACTAAATGAATGAACAAAAGTTGGCACAACTTAAATTTAATTCTTGCAATGTATTTTGTTGAGAATGGAAAAATAACTGCGAAGTAAGATTTGCGAAATGCAAAAGATAGATGCGAAGTTATTAGCTTATCTACTTTTTGCGATTCTTTTTCAAGGCTAGAAGCTTCATTCACACAGCTCTGCAATGAATTTAGCAACTTGGAAAAACCTTAATTTGTATGATAGTTAACATAGACGATAATTAAACCATTTTTTTTTTTAAAGAATTTTACAATAATCACTTTGACGTCAGAGCTTAAGAATGCTTAACTTAAGTCGGATTGTGAAGCATGAAGCTTTCACTTAAAAAAAATAAACTTAAGTGAATACAAATCTATTTTTTTATGAAATTTAAGAATTGTAACCTGTGCAATTAAGTGAAGGAAAAACAAACAAATACATACATATGCAGGCCTGTGATCGGGTCACAAGATTATGTTTCTCGTTTTTGTGTTAACACAAAGCAATTTAAACAAGATTTTCTATTTTCAGTGTTTATTTTATTTGGAAAATTAAAATAAATATATATTTAAATACAATCAACACTTTCTAGACAAATTCAATATTTAAACCTAAAATTGGGTTAAATTTAATTAATTTTTTTTTCTTTTTTTTTATCTTTCCAGGTAAGTGGCGCTTCTAGATCTACAAATCCCAAAATCAGACGCAGAGTGTAGGTAGCTATCTAACTCTCTGTCCGTCCGACCTTAATTGATGCAATCAATGTGGTGTGTAGTAGGTAAACACAGAAATACACAGTTTGTATAGCACTTTAACTTGATTAACTGCTAGCTCAACCAATCAACCATCTATACAACAATCGAGAAAATCAATCTCAAAATTTTCGGTTTTCGTTTTCAGAATTATTGGGAGTTAGAATTTAGTAGTGGATAGTAAATATACGAGTGTATCTGTATAGAAGTTTTCGATATAGATTCAGGTGATATGAAGTCAGTAGAAGATATCGCCCACTATCTACTTCGAAGGACTCTTCATTTGTCATCAGTCATGACATAAATATAAGCAGTTGCTTGATTTTGTTTGGTTAACACATCACTGAAGAATCTGTGCGGAATTTGTGTGTGAGGAGAGGAGTTGAAATGAGTAATCAAAATCAGGGTATCAAATTCGGGTTGAACCCCAGTCTTGGCCAGAAATCGATGAAACATGTTATTATTTCGAAGCATTCTGTTATTGTTGTTTTGATATGGAATGAACAAAGCAGTGCATCAGTTCAGGATTTTGCTGCGCACCTTGTGTTGTTTGAGATTTTATCTTAGAGCAATGGAATTAACAGTATCTCGACTCTATATGTAGGTATTATAATTGTAGGTATAACATTAATAAACGAAGCGTAACAACTGCATTAGCATTTAGATTTCATTTAGAAACTTTTCAAAGAGATCAATCATTTATGAGGAAGTTGATGGTGCATTTTCGCATTGACTTCAGGCGGTATAGGCGGAAAAATTCAGATTTAAAAAAAAAATAGATACTTATCAAGTTGTTGAATAACTTTTTTTAGTTTTTGTGCCCCAGGCGATGTTTTTTTAATGGAAATAATGAACATTTCCATGAATCACTGGTTTTTTGGATTAAATGAAATAGGTGAACTTTTTTCATGATAACCTAATATTTCCTTTTTCGTTACCTTTTTTATACAAAATTTGAACTTCTCCTAAATGGGCCTTAGGTCTTGTTTAAATTTTTTTCATGATTGTTTTTTTAAGTCACAAATACCTATGACCAGACTAACTTGAATGTGATGCCAAGGATATTTTAAACTTAAAAGTTCTTTGTTGTTATTGGTAGAATTAATACAAATAGGAAATTAAGTTTGGTCTTTTCTTCGAAAATCGAATTTTCTAATTTACAAAGTAATTTTTTAGTAAGATTTAAAATAAAGCTTGAATCTTTCCTAATGGTCCAATTCATCATAACTTTTTTGTAAGGGTGAATTAAAAATGAAAAATAATAACCTAGATATCTCCCATTTGTAGGGCAAAATGTGACTTTGTTTCAAAATTACACCATTTGTATGGCGCAGGTGCACTATGGTCCAAAATTCCAAAAGTATTGGCTAAAAGAGAAAATCAGATTTTTTGATTTAAATTTCTT
This sequence comes from Leucozona laternaria, assembly GCA_932273885.2. Classification (NCBI taxonomy): domain Eukaryota; kingdom Metazoa; phylum Arthropoda; class Insecta; order Diptera; family Syrphidae; genus Leucozona; species Leucozona laternaria. The sequence continues at coordinate 127,137,043 of OW026367.1, read as the reverse complement.
GAAAGAATATAAATGGCTCCAAAAGCAGCTGCAAAAATATTTTTCTGATAAGTCGTTTGAGCTTTAAAAATCTGCGACAATTTGTTTAGCTTTCATAAAACGGTTTTTTTTTTTTATTTATTTTCGATTTTATCGTTAACGGCTTGATCGATTTATATGAAAAGTCCTTTCCAATTAAAATAATAGTATATACGAAATTTTCCAAAACACAATGGGGCATATTCATAGTTACTTTTAAACTCCAGTTTATCTTAGACTGGGGTTTATTCTATGTTATTAAGGTAGGATAAACCCAGGTCTAAGATAAACTGCAGTTTAAAAGTGACTATGAATATGCCCCAATTTATTTTGGATTTCTAAAAATACTAGCTGGCACGCCCGGCTTCGCACGGGTAGACGAATCTAAGCTTCGCATAAAAATTACAAAACAAAAAACAATAAATACGAATACATACTACTTTATGGGTTTTAACCTACTTCACGTTATGAATGGCTAATTATGTTTAAACAAGATTCAGTCCAACCTTTACTATTACTTTCCCAACACATAATCAAAAACCACTTTTTTGTTTTTATTCCATTTGAGTCCAAAAATATCATTTTTTTTAAATAAACTTTTAAATACAAAAAGAATTTTTTAAATCAGATGCCACTTTTCGGTTCTATCCCATTTCACCCTATATACAAATGCTAATTTTTTGAAAAAAAAAATCCCTTTTCAACAACCTCTCAAACTTCAAAATAATTTCATTGGATAATTTTATATTTTTACCCCATTTCAACTTACAAATTACAAAAAAAAAAGAAGAAGAAAAATATCCCTAAAGCTTTTTCCTAAGAAAAACATTTTAAACAAAAAAAGAATTTCCTTAATTGGACAGTTTTTTTATTTTTACCCCATTTCACCCAAATCCAAATTTCCCTAAAGCCAAAGCGAAAAACTATTAAAAAAAGAAATTAATTTCTTATATCGGACAGTTTTTTTGTAATGTTGCCCCATTTCACCCTACAAATAACAATATTTTTTGTAGAAGTATTATTTTATTTTGACCCCAAAATTTGAAAAAGAATACCCCTAAAGCCATTTCCTAACCGCCTACAGCGTCACCTGTTGAACCGTTAGTTGAATTGAACTAAAAAAGAAACGAAATATGCGCTTACAGTGCCATCTGTTAAGAATTATCCTACTTTTCTTTTTCCTTAACCTTTGCGGAGCAATTCCAAACAAACCCGCAGAAGGAAGCAGTTTGGTCCAGTAGTTTTCAAGTCTTAAGCATCCGAGCACACCACGATCCATTTTTATAAACATAAAAATATAGATAAAAAATATATTTTTACTAAATCTATATTTTTATAATTTTTTTAAACATATGTTTTCGATATACAAATATATTATTAAATACTTAAAAATGGCATCCCATTTATTTAAAAAAAATTTTTTTTAAGAAAACCGCTTCAATGATTTTTGAAATTTTCTTTCCATAAATTTATACTTTTTCAGGAATTCAGATATGGAGTCTTCATTTTGAGATCAAAACCTTTTTAAGCCTCGACTGGGTTGGCAGTAGGCCATATCAGCAACCTATCAATGTTTCGATATCCATATTTTCGATGGTTTCGGCCCCTATTTCACGAATAACTTGACCAATGTTGCCTGAATCATCTATGGATAGCATCGATCTTCAATGATACCTCACGAAAAAAGTCTAATGCCCGATTTCATAAAAATACACTAAATTCCCTTTTATCTAAAGTCCTCTTAAATTTTATCAGACCTTTAAATATTTCCAGTTTCACCATCTAAAAAAAGGAAATTTTAGGGAAATTTTAGTTAAAATTGGGTTTGCCTTACATCCCTGGATATGGAAATGGGTTGTTTCCCTCTCACATTCAAAATGTACGTGAAAAAGCATTATATGTAGAAAAAATGCTACGAAAAAAAAATATTTGGAGAACGGATTCCAATATGAACTCGGAATATTCTTGGACGTCTTACTTTATGTCGCTCTTCATTCTCAGATGAACAATCAATTATTCTAAAAACAAACAAATTATGAAGGCTTTCGGAAACCAACGCGAAACATTCGGAGCGAATATGTGATGACTGAATAATGTTTGAAGATTCACATCGCGCCAATGTGGGTACTCTCATTTATCCCCATGTAAATAAATTAAGAAAGGCGAAAGTCTTGTCGTCGTTCGGAAGTTGGCTTGGGAGAGCCTTAAAAGATTATTATCTACACACAAACTATATTTTTGTTTCGACCTATTCACAATTTATATTTGCAAGAAATTAAATAAAAAAGTGACTGCAAAATATCATCTAAATATAATTTTCTTACTCGTCGGCTGACATCTGACATATTAGACTTCACAAATCACACTTTTAAAATTTATTCAGACGAAAATGGGCTTTTAGTTTATAAAGGCATTTAAAAGGATTTTAAATTTAAAAGCACTTGGTGAAACAAAAAAATCCCATTTTAACTCTAAATGGGCTTTTAAATATTTAAAAGTCCTTTATGAAATCGGGCATAAGCAGCTTAAATGTAAAATCTTGTTTCCGATAAAAAATTTGTTTTAGTTCATAGTTTAAAAAAAAAAAACTCTTAACAGAATATAACCATTAACCAATGACCCACAAGTTAGAGCCTTCTACTACTCCATCACTGTCCTGATGATGAAATATTTTACTTTATCAAATTTGTCGTTTTGGCATATATTTTTTTCTGCCCGGAAGACCGTTGCGGTCCTATCAATCAATCACCAAAACACCGGATACCGCAAAAAACTGTCACGCTAAGCAACTTCTTCCATCAATAATTCTCACATTTTCTAATACACCGGTTTCGGTTAAACTCCCTATAGAACACATGAGAATATGTGGTTAAATGAAGCTCAATATGTCTAAAGCATCTCATGAATAGATGAAAGTAAATAAAAGCCACCTATCGCCTTCTCACCATGCTTTGTCACTATACATCTTATCTCTAAGAAAAAAAAAAGCCCATTCACTTGTCAATACAAAATAGTCATTCATACATAAATAATGTCCCTAACACGTGGCCGCACGCACGCCTCACTTTTGAGTTGTTTTCCTTTTGCCAATAAATTGAATTCATCCTTTCAAGTGATTGTACCCTCGTCACTTTTCAAAAAGCAACTTCTGCAGCATTTATTTTCTAATCCATCAATTAACCGCAACCGTTTTATTGTGTTTTTTTTTTTTTTTTTCTTTGTCTGATGGTTGGTTTTTTAGAGAGTTTTTTTTTATTAACCTTCGTCAGTCTTCTTTTTCCGGTGGCCCTAAATCAAATGGTCGTCACCAACCAACTAACCCAAAAAAGGAGTAAATATGTGTACAAAATCTCTCTGTCGTAGGCTGTTTTTTAAAATCCAAAAAAAAATCCCTATATCCAGGAGATAAGTTTAATTCACTCAAGTTTACGGTTGATTTATTTAATTCTAGACCCGTATCCCTATTTTGAACAAGTAAGCAATTTACTTTCTACCGATAAACCGACGAAAGATTCTCCAACGATTACGCAACGCTAAATTAAATCTGACCCGCTGTTCCGCCTTCTTTTATTTTTCAATTATCGTATAAAGATTGTGACGAAGTTAAAAATGGCTTCTAGGACCACTCGCCCACTCCACGGACAGACTATAGAGCCGCATAAGCTTTTTTTTTTAGAGTGATTAATTGTAATAGCTCTTGTATAGCTGCCCCTCCCATAATCAAGGAGCGAGTAGCCCCATCGAAATAGTAATCAATCTAAGATAGTTGGCTTGGCACGGAGGCAACTTCATTTACATTCACGCTTATGCTGATAGCTGTCACACTTTTAAAATATCATTTACACACTATTGTGTGTGTGTATGACGTCAAAGTCAAAGTCATTCATTCATTCATTGAAATGGTCAACGGTTTCCGGCGGAAGGTTCATCGCAGGGTGCCTGAATGATGGAAACAAAAAGGAGACGCAAGAGAAAATATTATGACAAGTATTAGTAAAAGGGTGTTTGAATGATTAATTAAAAATTAGAGTTCCCCAACTAAATGCAAGTTAAATTGACTGGAGAGTTATTAAAACATGACAAAAACACATGTAGGTACAACCATGGCTGACAAGCGGACACTAGAAACGGTTTGGTGTATGGGAAGAAAGTTTAATATAATAACGAAAGGTTCTCTGACTAAGGTAATTGAGTTCCAATAAGCTGTGGATAATAAAGGGTGTTGTTTTTAGGCGTGTGGTGTGCTCGAATTTATGCGATTTTGCGAGTATGTCGAACGAATATTAGACGCAAGGCGCGATGCGTCGCGCGAACCGAACTATTATTTTGGTAATAAATTTGCACGATTTGCAAAACGTTGTTCAGGAATAGGTCTATTAATTATAAAATGGCAAACCAAACTGGTCATAAATCAAGTGACAGCTGTCAAAAAGACTATTTCCGAAAAAAGTATTGCCAGATTGAAAACCACACGTTTAAAAAAAACACCCTTTATATTCAACTGCGTACTTAAATATTTATAAGATTTTGGACAACTACTTTTTACTTTGAGCTCCATCTTTGCGATTTGATGTAGCCATGGATGTTTTCAGTTAGTGAGTAAATTTTGGCTGGAGACCTCTCCGAAGAGTCATACTTTTTTTTGAATCGCGCGAATCGCATCATTAATTTTATTTTTGCCAACACTGTTTGTAATAATGAAGGCCTTCCACTTAGGGCCAGGGAGCTTCACCTGCTTGTCAATAGAATTCACTACTTTTGAATCGCGTAAATCGCTTCATTAATATAATTTTTTCCAAAATTGTTCATAATGATAAAAGTCTCCCGCTTAAAGCCAGAGATCTTCACCTGCTTATCAACAGAATTCACTACTTGCGTCTAAAATCAGTTGACCACTTGTTACCATGGAGAGAAACTGAAAAAGGATAGAGGGTCCGTTCGGTGCTAAGAGGCGATGGCTAATCGATTTACACTTTTCGGATGCATCCGAAATCAAGACAAACAGAGTGGGATCAAGAAAGTGGAAATGAGCCTTACGAAGGCATAACAGTCAACTGGGGATCATCAACATTTTTTGAATCGCAGGAATGTTGAGTAATGCCTCAAGAGTCTTCATTGAACTTTATTAAAAGAATTGAACCTCCTGCCCTAAGTCGAGAGTTCTCCACAGTTAAATGAACATGATAAATTTATATAATTTTTGAATCGCGTGAATCGCGGCATGAATGGAAATCTATGAACTACTCCCATTTTCTTCCACTAAATTCCACTTCTTATAAAATATTTATTATTTATCAATGAACCATTGACATTTGTCACTTTTTTTTTAATCGCGCAAAGCGCATTATTCCAATTTTGATTTAAATGACCTTTAGTTAGTTTGAACCAAGGCCAATGCCGCCGTTGTTACTGTTTTTAGTTTTTGTCTTATGTTAATTTAATAATTTTGGTGATTCCTAGGCCATTATATAGTCAGGAATAGAAATGAGGATGACAGATGTGCATATTCACACTCGTGATTTTGAGTCATTAGCAGTTGGAAAGATGCCTTTTAAGCTTCACACAAATATAAGGCACTGTTTAACGGTACCAAATATGCCACTTACTCAATCTTAGAGTTTTGGCGTTTGCGTTCTTTTTCTTTGGAGAGGAGCAGAGTCATTAACCGTTGACGAGCGAATTAAAGACATCAACATTTTTAATCGCGCGAATCGCATCATGACTTTAAATTGGATGACTTTCCTATTTTCTGCCACCGGCTTTAATTTTCTTTCTACGTTAAATTAATTCAAAGCTTGCAACATTTTGTCTATGATATTTGTACGTGTTGTCACGCTGATAGAAGTTTTTTTTTCAAGACCTTCAACTCAAAAATGTCACCGATAGTGAAAAATTTCCATCTGAAAGATAAGTATAAGTACAAGTCACATAACTAAAATTCTTACCTTTCTACGAGCAGCTAAAAGCTACCTTTCCGTTATCCCTAACCAATATTTTAATTAATTTTCTGAAACCTGAATTGTAGGATCTCTTGGTGCACACTTACAAAAATTCAACACAAATTCTACAGCCGCAGTGAATGCTGTCCCCTTGAGAGAAGATAAATTCAGTTTAAAAAAGGTAAACTGCATAGTATAAACCTTTGCCAACCTTAAAGTCACCTAAGCGAATCACCTTTTTCAACTCTCGTGATCAAAGCCGAGTTGTATGGTACTTAGTGACATTTTTATGAATTTTGGCGCTGGTGTCGGAGTTATTCGTATACAAGGAGCAACAGGCCCGCGTTTTTTGTTGTTTTTGTCTTGTCTTTTTGGCTGGCATCCACTTTGTCTAATTGTAAATGCTAGAATATGAATGTGAAATATATAATTCAAGTCCACAATTGGTCACGAATCTTGGGGCTACTAAATCATCCTTAAAAAAAGTTGAAATTTTGGCCTTTATATCTGAGAGTGAGAAAATTGTTCTTCTTCTCCTCCATTTGTGCACCAGATAGATATGTATGTATATAAGTACAAAAAATGCAACAAGTAAATTGCAATCATGATGACAATCACTTGGACACTAAATTTCTATCCCCTTCTTCGCCGTCATCGTAGTTTTTTTTTAGTTCTTTTCATTTTATTTTTTTTTTATTGAACAGTTTTTAAAAAAGGACATTTCCTTCGCTTCCTTGTTGGATGGCTGCACAACCAGCAGCAGCAACACCAGCAGTAGTAGTATAATTGCACTTTACATCTGCATGCAATTGAACTTCTTTTTATGTCCCTTTTTATTTGGTGCCCAAACCCGATGCTATCTCTTGTGGATTTTGTAGATTTTGGCTTCGCTTTTATTGTTATTTTTATGATGAGAAACAGAGAAGTGGGGTGGTTTTTTTTCTGTTTTTATTTTTTTTGTTATATTGTTGAAAGTGAATTCGAGTAGATACTTTTTGGATATGGTCCAAAACAATTTATGTCATTTTTAATAATATCGAGGATAGTGCCAGTGACAGTGGTGAATTCAATGAGACGTTTTAAAAAGAAAATATTGGCAGCAAGTCGGTTGAAATTTAAAACTTTTTTATTTGAAGTGATAATAATAATAAAAAGATACATAGACGGTTAGGTTTTTAGATATACGAGTATATATGAACGTGAATTGAGTGCTGATGGATAGTATTTCATTAAATGTTTGGAGGACTTCTTTTATAAACTCACCCAGGAAGTGACACATTGATATGTATTGGAATTAATTAACTCTCCAGTCAAGACTCATCAAATTTCTCAAAGGGTAAAGCTTTTTATGTTATTCGGAAGATAATTTAAATTATTAATGAAAAATACAATGTCAGAAATTTGATCAAAAATGGTTTGATAAGAGGAAGGTTGCAAAGTAATGAATCTGCTATCCTATTTTTGATAGTGCCATCTTAATACTTTTATCATAAGTTTTGGGAACACTGGCATTTTTACAAATTATGCCATTTATTCTTTCGAAGAGGCTATGATAAGCTTAGCATGATTTTTTACACAAAATCTCAGTTTAATCAACTTCTTGACGAACCAAGTATTATTCAGTCTAAAAATACAGTCTTATCTGGAATCAGAGTTAAAGAACTGAAATGAGTTGCAATTTTTAATTTTGTTGTCTTGCACCACTATTGGAGCGGTGGCGTTATGCTACAAATTTATCAAGGAAACCAGATTATAAACGGGCATTCCCGAAGAAAAGAAAAAAAAAGTGCTTATGCTTCAGCGTTCAAGGTTACCCAACTCCAGGTAGCACGAGTTCAAGTCGCTAGACTCCTCAGTGCACCTCAGAATGCTCCAAAATCTTTGCTTAGTAATAAACCAATTGGAGTCATTTGGGTAATGACAATCACCAACTGTCAAACAAGCTGAAATAAAGGTTTTCAAAAGACTCCTCGAGACGGCTACACGGAACTTTCTTGAAATAGCTAGGGAAATCAATACTCCCCTACAGAAGAATTCGTTCTATCATAAAGGTAAACGGTAGAATTCGGAGTGTTTTTACAGTTAAAAGGCAATGCTGAAGTCAGGCTGTCTAATATTTTAATTTTATTTTCGCTATCGGGGATTAAACAAAGACAGTTAATCTAAACTGAAGGTTATTCCAAAAAACTCCTCGAATGAGACCCATTTTTGAATGGAGCTTTTATAACATGGAATAAGTCCTATTACTCCGTAAATGACCCGTCATTTACAGCTCGACTTGTCGTGACTTTGCTACCCAAAATGACTGTCGAACATATGTCTTCTTTAAGGTCGTAGCCCTCGTATCTGGATCTAGGAGAGTTGTTATGTGTTGGAATGGTACTTGAGCTGTCCTATAATGTTAGTGCTTCTTTAAAAGAAATTATTCTTCTTTGGAAGGCGTGGCCTTATAGCCAGGTGCCCACGTAAAGCCATAACCTATCTAATACTATTTTCCATTATCTATTGAGGCTTGTGACTGTATAAGAGGTCTATCCGCAAGTGACATTTCCATTTGCGATGATCTATGGAAAGTTATATTCTAGTATAAGGGGAAACATCAAGAGCCTCGGGCTCAAGTCGGGTGTTCAGGTCCTATGGCAATAGTTGGCTTGATACTGCGTGAGAGGTAGACGCTTGTGCGATTATTGTGGAATCAGTGATTGCCCACAATGAAGAAAAAAGTAGTTTTATTAATAGTAGTAGTAGTAAAAGTTATAGTAGTAGTATAGTAGTAGAAGTAGTAGAAGTTTTTATTTTTTCACTAAGCAATTTTTTTAGTATGTAGTTTTAGTAGTAGAAATATAATTTTTTAACAATTTCACAATTATTGTAGCATTGGTTTTTTTCCTCCAAGAAGAAAGCCAACACCTTTATCCCTAGAGACCAACTTATATTATATATAGACCTTGCTCTCAAATAAGGAATGTGGTCATAACCATGCAGTCGTACTAAGGTAGTATATAAAGGGTGTTTTTTTTAGAGATAATGGGCGATTTTTTAAGAGGTTTAGAACTTTAAAAAAAAAAAAAACACAAAAAATTCGATAAAATGAATGAAATATTTATTTGAATCGATAGTTTGAACCTTGCAATTTAATATAACTTTTAAGGCTTTCGCGGTTGTTTACATAAGAGTACTGTATTGAACTCGCTAAATATTAAATATTTAAAACGCGGCTAATCCGAAAAATTTAAAATGTCTTGCAATTTAATGTTTAAAGATAATTTCATGCAAATGTTGACCGCGACTGCGTCTCAGGTAGCCCATCCGCTGAGTCCAATTTTGGCATACTCTTTCACACATATCGGCCGGTATCTCACGAATGAATGCATGGATGTTGGCTTCCAGTGCGTCAATCGAAGCGGGCTTGTCCCTATAGACATTAGCCTTGACATACCCCCACAAAAAATAATCTAATGGTGTCAAATCGCACGATCTAGGCGGCCAATTGACCGGCCCGAAACGTGAAATTAACTGTTCACCAAACTCGCCTCGCAATTGCGCCATTGTTTCGCGTGCTGTGTGGCATGTGGCACCGTCTTGTTGAAACCACATATCATGCAAGTCAAGAACTTCCATTTCGGGCAAAAAAAAGTTTGTTATCATCGCTCGGTAGCGTTCACCATTGACAGTAACGCTGCGATTCGCATCATCTTTGAAGAAATATGGCCCAATAATGCCGCCGGCCCATAAACCGCACCAAACAGTGGCTTTTTCGGAATGCATTGGTAGCTGTTGCAATGCTTATGGCTGATCTTCACTCCAAATGCGGCAATTTTGCTTATTTACGTACCCATTCAACCAAAAATGAGCCTCATCGCTGAACACAATTTTTCGATAAAAAAGCGGATCCTCGGCCAGCTTTCCAAGAGCCCATTCACCAAAAATTCGGCGTTGTGGTAGGTCGGCTGGCTTTAGTTCTTGCACCAGCTGTATCTTAAAAGGCTTTACGCCCAAATCCTTCCGCAAAATTTTCCACGTAGTGCTGTAACAAAGGCCTAACTGCTGGGAACGGCGCCGAATCGACATTTCGCGGTCTTCTGTCACACTAGCTGATACGGCCGCAATATTTTCTTCACTACGCACAGTACGTAAACGTGTTGGTGGTTTAATGTCCAACAAAGTAAATTTGGTCACAATCTTCGGAATAGACTGCTCAGAAGGTCGAGAATGCCGATCATAAAATGGAAGCAGCGCGCGATGAACATTTCGAACCGAGCACGAATTTTGATAGTAAAATTCAATAATTTGCAAGCGTTGTTCATTTGTAAGACGATCCATGGTTAAATTGCAAACCAAACTGAAGCTGTTTGACAGTGACACAAGGTACTAAACACACGTCAGCTGTCAAAACCAGTGTTGCCAAAACCAAACCAGCTAAAAAATCTTTGAAATGGACTAAAACAAAGATGATTTTTTTTAAATTGACATGAATTTTACTTTATCCCAAAGATAATCTTCTGGCATTATAATTTAATTGTGATTTCTGGCATATGATTGCCATGGCTGGCTCGGACGTAGTCTAAACTGGAGGTCCAATTTTCGATGAATTTTCCAACATTTGTGGCCGCATATCGGCAATAACGCGGAGAATGTTGTCCTATCCAAGTGGTCAATCGTTTCGGGCTTATCGGCGTAGGCCAGCGACTTCCACATATCCCCACAGAAAATAGTCAAGCGGCGTTAAATCGCACGATCTTGGAAGGCAATTCACGGGTCCGTAATGTGAAACTATGCGGTTACCAAACGTTTTCTTCAATAAGTCGACTGTGGCAGGAGCCGTCTTGTTGAAACCACAGCTCCTGCTCATCATGGTTGTTCAATTGATGAACGAAAAAGTCAGTAATCATGGTTCTATAGCGGTCACCATTGATTGTAACGAAGAAGTACGGACCAATTATTCCACCAAACCATAAAGCCCACCAAACAGTCAGTTTTTGTGGATGTCACGGTGTCTCAACAAACACTTGAGGATTATCATCACTCCAAATACGGCAGTTTTGTTTATTGACGTATCCATTCAACCAAAAGTGATCTTCATCGCTACACAAAATTCGCTTATGAAAATTGGGATCAACGACAATCTTGTTTAGGGCGAATTTGGGCACAGTTTGGAAGCGTTGTTCAGGCGTCAGTCTATTCATGTTGAAATGCCAAACCAAACTAAAAATAAATCACTTGACAGCTGAAAAAATGGCCGCCAGTTAAAATAGTGTTGCCAACTCAAAGTTCTATACCTCTAAAAAAAAAACACCCGTTACTTGAGCTGCACTGCGGCTTTGTATAGACAGACAGAAATAGACAAAATGCGCCTCATCGATTAAGCTTACGTTCAATTTATGTTCATTATTTTCTTTAACTTTTTGGTCGTTTGCGTAGAAATAAATCAGGCCGTAATGTAACGCTTAAGCGTTAGGTACTAAATTAAATGATATTTGAGCCGGTTTAAAAAGAAACAATTTTTATATATTCCTTTAACTATTTTTTTTTTTTTTTTAAGACCTTAAGATAATTTTTCTACGTGCTCATTCCATCCTATATTTCTAACGAACCCTTCCATAGAAATAAATATAATATTCTATTCTTGTTTCCCTGGAAGTTGGTAAGGAACTCCTCTTAAATCTTATTTATTGCGCTACCCTAAAATAAAGTCATTGAGTGTCGACGTATAATTTGGAATAAATTTCACTTTTAAAGGAGAGGTACCTACTTGAATTATGGTCCATAAATGTCTTCAATTTTATTCTTTTGAAAATGTTTTTATTAAAAACACTTTGAAGTGACTTTAAAAAAAAAAAAATGAACACAAAAATGCCAACAATTCCGCATTTAGAACAAAGTAAACTTCGAAATATGGATATAAACATGTCAAAACTTCAGCCCATCAAAAAAGGGCCATAAAAACAAATTCAACAAAATAAAACTTTCTACACACATAATGCACTCACTCCACACACAGTCTAGTTGCCAAAATCAACGTTTTTGATCCATTTCCATTTTTTTTTTAACTTTCATTTTATCCCTTTTTCGAAAGATGTATCGGCGCTTCTTTGACACTCCTTGGGGTTGTTATGTGTTTTTTTACGACTGACACGCTAGAGGCCTTAATGCAGCGGATACTGCGGTGCATTTTCTTGCTTTGTTGTGTTTCCCTTCACAAAAAAAACACGCTGCTCAATTTTTCCTTTCAAAACTTAGGTGCATACATGTATACGACGATGATGTAGCGCGTGTTTTCGTTTTCTTGTAACAAAAAGTTTGTATATCAGGCTGAGGCTAAGGCTAAGGCAAAGGCTCCCATCAGTCTTCTTTGTGATGGCAGTGCATACGTAAAATGAGTAATAAACTTTTCAGCATCCTCGTTCATTGTTATGCTCGACTTTTAAGATTCAAGATAATAGCTGGTGCAAAGTTCTTCTTTCACTTATTTTTTTTTTTTTCTCTTGTTTGTATTTTTCTATACGCCGAAGTTAGCTCTTTTGTATAGCCCAAAAAAAAACACCACCCCATCCCCTCAAGTGTGAAAACAATGTGTTCTAAATTATTTCGAGCCTTAATGAATTTTATGTAGGGAAGGAAAGAACGAACGGCATTTTGATCTCAAAGACTATGACGACGACGACGACGACGATGAAGCCAGAGAACACTTAATACATGTACAAATGTACATCATACATCTACAAAAAAAAAGTTCATCCTTCCTTGAAAGACTTACGATGGCGATGGTGATGACGAAGATGAAGACAACGATAACGGGATGTGTGGGTACTACGAAATGAATTTTCGAGTAAAGGCAAAGTTTTTTAGTCTTTTGTTCACTTTCTGATGGAGTTCTCGACGGTTAGCGGGGGTTTTACGTTCTACGGCGAGGCAGCGACCGACACTGCGACTCGCCGGAAACACGAATGGAAATTCACCGCGATAAAATTGTAATAACTTAAGTTTTTACTTTTTTTTTTTTGTTTTTTGTTTTTTGTATTCCTTTTTTTTTTCTTAGAGGCAGAAATGAAAAGTTGATGAAAGCACATTCAGCTTTTTTGTTTCTTGTACTTCTTTGTTTTTTTTTTTTTTTTTTATTCAAAAAGAACAAAATTTTACAATGTTGACGACATATTGTCTGGGAGCAAGGAAGAAGCAGAGTAAAAGAAGATCGACGGGTGTGGGCGCACTGATGAAGATAATAACGATGTAAGGGTTGACTGTTTTAGTATCTGTACAAAGTTGCTTGCAGAAAATCAAATGGAATATTAAACAAGGGAAGTTTGTATTTTTTTTTTTTTTTTTTTTTAATTTTATCCAGAGGAAAAACTGTCGAAAGAAAGTTTTAGTTTTTCAGGAAAAATAAGAAAGTTTTTTTTTTCTGTTCTTAGGAAGTTGCAAAGCGATGCATTTCCTTCTTCTTGCATTAAAACAAGAAGGTTAAACACTTTCTTATGCAAAGAGATGTATTTTTTTTTTTTTGGAAAATATTTACTTGACATAATCAGGTTTTTAAGAATTTTTTTGAAAAGTAACACCGATGGCAAGTTGTGTTGAACTTTATCTGTTGCATATGCAAAAGATTTATTTACACGATCTAGCAAACAAAAACAAAACTATTAATGAAGCGCAAGAGATATGAAGTTAATATCTTGTCTTAATGAATTTTAAATGTTGAAATTTTTTGTTTGACAGAACACTTCTGTCAGTAAACTTATAAAAAAAAAGGCTATCAAAAAAAAAAACTGTTCAAAATTTCTAAACGATTGTTACTGTATTGGAAATTCCTCTGAAACTTTCCAAAGAAGCTAAATATCTTTGCGTAATCCTTGATTCCGAGCTAACCTGGAAACGGAACACAGAGGAAAGAATGAAAAGATCACTTTGTGCTTTCTACACAAACACATGCAATAAAACCTTCGGTACAAGGTGAGGTATGCGACCGCAAGTTATCCAGTGGATGTACACGGCGATTGTTCGTCCCATACTTACCAATGGTTCGATCGTGTGGTGTGGAAGGCTGTAGAAAAAGTAAGCTATATCAAAAACCTGAACAACGAACAGAGACTAGCTTGCATAGGAATAACGGGGTCACGGAGGTCTACGCCACAAGCAGGGCTGGAATTTATTCTCAATCTTCCAGTCCTGGACGAGTACATAAGAAGCACAGTAGCCAAAAGTGCATTTCGACTTACAGAAATGGGCTCTTGGAAGCACAGCACCTATGGTCATGGGTCTATCTTGGAAAGGTATGACACAGTGGCCGGACTTGATGTGAGGACTGACTACGTACTACCTGTAATAGATTTTAACAAAAACTTCTCTATTTTAATACCCGAAAGGCATAAATGGGAACCCAACTCACTAATCAGTGAACAGGGTATCTCCTTCTACACTGATGGGTCAAAAATGGAAGAAGGAAGAGGAGCTGCGGTGTTCTGTGAAGCTCTTAATATTAGACAATCATATAAACTGCCAGTGTCTTTCAAGCTGGGACTTACGCTACAAAAATAGTTCACAAGAAAAAACTGAACTCCTCGGAGATCACATTTTTCGTGGACAGCCAAGCTACCATCAAAGCATTATCCAGTAAGACTATTAGATCCAAGACAGTAGCAAAATGCCGAAACATACTAAACAATATTTGCAACACCAACCAAGTCAAACTCTGCTGGGTTCCTGGACATAGCAATATAGAAGGGAAGGACATAGCAGATGAAAAGTCAAGGAAGGAAGGTCAGTATCAAATAGAGAAAATAGACGCCAAGAAGATATGGGACCAGACGTTCCAATTAAAGTCGTGATTAAAAAGAAGATCGACATAATTACGAAAGAGCAAATCTATAACTCCTGGATTTCCAGGAAGCTTATGGCCTAGAATTAATGAAAAGAAAACTCAGTATATTCTATCGCTGAGTAAAAAGAATATTGGAACCTTGATAGGTGTACTAACGGGACACTGGGCCATTGACCTGCGATTGTCCAAACCTTCAAACAAATCGCCTCCGATGTTTTGGAAACAGATTTGTTGGAGAACTGGACAATCTAGCCCTCAATGGCAAACATGAGAAAATATATAGAGAGCACAGGCTGATTCGCAAACGAACCAGTCTATGCCAGTCATTAGTTTAGGAGCAACTCTACTTTTTTATATTAAAGGGATCACAATGGACCACTAGGCCCCCGTGAACGCAATAGCCTCCGGGCTGTGCACGCCCCTCCTAACCTAACCTAACCTAACCTAACCTAACCTAACCTAACCTATAACAACTATATTGTAAAGAGTAACGCTTAGGATTAACTATAATATATTATTTTATTCAAACTACCACCTTGGCTGGCTTGGCAGTAAGCCATCCTGTCGACTTTTCAATTTTTCAATAGATTTTCGATAGTTTCGGCACCCATATGACGAAAAGCTTCACCATCACTTCGTTCGCATCGCATCGATCTTTAATGACAGCTCGCAAAAAAAATTCCAACAGTGGAGTTAAATCGCAACTCCGTGGCGACCATCAAGCCACATCACTAAAACGACTGATTGCACAATTATTGAACTTAGTGTGCAAGAAATCGATTACTGGATGGCTTGTTTCGAACCTAGCCCGATCTTGCTGAAACCAGAGGAACAAGTAAAAATCCCCAATTTCTGGCCATGAAAAATCGGTTATCATGCCTCGGTAACATTCTCCATTGTCTGTAAAGTTTCTTCCATCGTCAACTTGCAAGAAAAATAGGCCAATAATGCCGCCCCTCCAAAAACCACCCCAATTGCAATATTCTCCGTTGAGCGCACACGACAAATACCTGAATATGTTCGGTTATCAATCAGCAAACCTGTTTCAAGAGCATTCTTCCCAAACTTTCGTTCAGTGACTGCGAGTTGTGCATTATTTCGACAGAAATTGTAATTCAAAATTCTCACTGTTTCGGAAAAAACACGTTTAATTGGGAAGTAACTTTGCAATATTTGCGAAAAAAAAAACAGTTGTGCAGGCATCTGTGGCTTCATTTCATACCGCGGAAATAAAATACTGAATTTCTGTCATTTTTTCAGCACAAAAGAGCTGTCAGTGTCAAAATAACATAATGATTCAAAAAAAAATAAGAAACAGATGACCCATCCGACTTTACCTATGTACAATAAATTTTTAAATTTAAAAAAATAATCAAAATTGTTACTTTTAATCAAAAACATGATTGTTTTTGTTGTCATCTAAATAAACCTAGCTCAAGAAAATAATAAGTCTCCACTATACAGAAAAAAAGCTCCTTTATAAATTAATATTCACTCTTATAACAGCAGACCAATTTGAAAACCAATTATATTTTCTTCCATTTTAATTGTGATGCAGAAAATAACAAACTATCTGCAACAAATCTATCAAAGGATTTTTTCAAAAAATTAAAATGGCAACCAACAAAAAAAAAAACACACAAAAACACAAAAACACAAAAAAAACTTCATCAGCAATGCAACAGAAAAAAAAATAAAGTTCTATAATTCTTCCACTCGCAAGTATAAAAGCCCGCATTTTAAATTTTCAAAAGAAGCCAAACCCTTGAGATACAGATACAAAAAAAAAAAACACAGCAAAAGAGATAAATCCAATTTCTTGGAAGGAGATTTTTTTTTTTTTATAGAAAAAGTACCATTGCTCCTCTCGAAATACCTTCTTATACCTAGAACTATATCAACTGTTGTTTTTGGAGAACTGCCGACGACTGGGGTGGTTTTTCATCGTATTTTTTTCTGCATTGTGCTTCTTTTTCAAATTCTTATTCATCTACCATTTTGGATCATAATTTATACACTTGGTACTTTTGTGTGGTTCTTGGCGTCATTTTCTGAACAAAACCGAAAATAATGAAAACAACAACAATCAGAATCAAATCAAAGCAAATGAACACAATAATTATATTCATAGTGACGAAGTATAAACAGTATATAAGTTCTCGCAAGCACAATGCAGATGAGATATTTCAAGACGGTCATCATCATCCTTACAAACAAGACAAGATGGCGGAGTTATAGGGAATGTAAAAACTTCTATTTTTAGAACGACATCAATGCTCATCAAAATTTAAATAATTTCAAAAGATGAAAATGTTTTTGTTTTAATAAAATTGTTTAAAATTTGAATAGAAATCCAACATCTCAACATCAAGATACGGTCTTATATACTTTCATGGAAAATATGTAGGTATAGGTGGGTATCTACACCTATGTACATATTCGAATTACCCTTAGACATTTGAATATGCTCTTGATTGCGTTAAGCTCCTTTTTGGATGCTAAAATTGTGTACGAAGAGAACTTGAGTTATTTATCAAGATTTGAATTATCTATCAAAACTGTATCTTTGGAATTAGAAAGATGAATATACATCAACTGGGGATGGAACGGCCATCCTTCTTCAAGTTCTGCATGAGTTTAATATGATCTACAAACCTTTATGGCCGTAGGTTAATAATAAGGAAAGGTTGAATTTAAAACAATTTTAAACATTTTCAAACCTGATACTGATAATTTCATTTAAATGAATTCCGAATTGCACGGAATAATCCAGTTGAGAAGAAGAGAATTAAAGGAATTTAATAGTTATCTCATACAATGCTCCGGGTGGCGCACAGTGGGGCCGAGTTGGAAAGAATTAGATTTTTTGAAAGTGCTGATTTCGATTAGCTGATTCATGTTTATCACAGTCTATTTGCCAGAGATACACCAAGGATTTTGTCCGAAACTCATGTTAAAACTCCTAAATAGAGGCCCAAATTCAAAATATTGGAAATCTTGTGTGAACTTGAGGTAACTGACAAGGGTGTTAAGTCAATGCGAGATGAAAACAAATGTAAATATTTTTTGTTTTGCTTCTCTACGATCCCTAACAATGCAGTACACCGGTCAAACCCTGCAAACATATCTTGAGCAGGTTACAGTTGTAAAATGTTACAATTAGTCGAAAGTAGGTAGTGGAAAGCAGAAATCCTATCCAAAAAAGCTCCGCTTTCCTCCGGGATGAGGAAGGTTTCTTCTCGTTGTAGACCTAAAGGGTGTTTTTTCTAGACGTATGGTTTTCAATCTGGCAATTCTTTTTTTCGGAGTTGGTCTTTTTGACAGCTGTCACTTGATTTATGCTCAGCTTGGCCATTTCACAATTAATAGGCTAACTCCTGAACAACTTTTGCAAATCGTGCAAATTCATTACAAAAATAATAGTTCGGTCCGCGCGACGCATCCAATATTTGATGAAGCTCATTTTTGGTTGAATGGGTACGTTAATAAGAAAAATTGTTGTATTTGGAGTGATCATAATCCACAAGCCATTGTTGAGACGCCGTTACATCCTCAAACACATCCTCACGACTGAAGATCTTATCAAAATCGGTTAATTGGTTCAATTTGTATGAAATTTTGTCCGCTCTCCCATACAAAGTGTACCACTGTGTTGCATTCAGTTGAAGCACTGACCCTTACCCCCCTCCCCCCCTTTCCTTGCAAATTCGCTTGGAAACATTTAATTGTTCAAAATGTCACTCTGGAAGTTGAAACCCATTATTATGCTTGAAAAAGTGGGCGTGTCAGTGTGTGGAAATTTATTGTTTTGATTTTTCACCTATTCATTATAACGCCAAAAAAAATTATCAAAATTAATTAAGTGGTTCAGATTTATATGAAATTTCGTCCTCTCTCCCATATAAAGTGCACCACTGTATGGCATTCAATTGAAGTCCTGACCCCCATTTTCCTTGCCAATTCGCTTGGTAAAATTTAATTGTCCAAAATGTCACTCTTGAAGTTGAAAACCATTAAAAGTTGCTTTTTTCTTAGCAGTTTTCATATCTGGAATGACTCTCTTGATGCACAAAGCCCATATAATTGCGTGTTGACGTCTGGAATGCTTCCTCCAAATGGGTGAAGAGTTACACAATGATCAATGATAATCCAAAGTGTTAATGGTGCAAAGGTCGTGATCAACTGTTTTGCGTTGACAAATTCTCGCTTTGCCCATGCCGGCCCTATTGGAGATGCATTGAAGTCTACTGTATGTGGAATGGTGGAGTACTAATTCCAGACATTTTTACATTTTTTTTTTGTTAACTTTTAATTATTTTAATCAATTTTTTTTTGTTTTCTAAAATAAAAATAATATCGTTTGAAGTACACAACTTGCAAAAAAAAAATTCAAAAGGGCATCAGTCTATGTCTAGACCCCTGTTTAAATATTGAAACCATAACTAACCTCCCCTCTGTGATGAAATATTAATTAAGTCCATATAGGTGAGAGATAACACAAAGCAAAATATTATACCAACAACAAAAAAAAAATCAATCTCAAAACCACCTCAAATATTGAACGCAAAAAATGTAAACAAATCACTCACGCTAAAGTGCACTTTGCATGCATATGATGCATATAGGTATAAGCATATAGGGGGTTGGAAAAAAAAATATCTTTGTGTAGTGTTGTATGTTGACTATAGCACAACACTGACCTTTTGAGATAGATAGGGTGACCTCTCTCAACACAGAGAAAAAAAAAAGATTAAAAAATCTACAGAGTGTAGGGTAGGTTGTGTGTATGTGTCGCAAGGCTTTTTTTTATTCGACTCTCGAACTGACACTTTTAAATGTGTTGCGTTTGTGTTGCGATTGCAGTGTCATGTGGTACCTATATCTACTCTGACATATTCCAAAGTCAAACGAATATAAATGATGGCTGCACTGCAACCAACACTTCTTTAGCCATAACAACTACAACTACAACAAAAAATAAAAAGGACTCTAAAACGAACGAGAACGAACTACCCACGATAATGTCGTCGTGGGTGATTTAAGTTTTAGCGTAAAACTTTTCTTCTTCGTCGTCGTCGTTGTTGTTGCGGTGCGTGGTCGTCCTCTATGTAGGTATATACGGAATATGCTTGATGGATGGGAGCTCAGTGACAATGTGCAAGTGAAAGGAAATTAAACAAATGAATCACACACAAGTAACGAGTCAGTCAAAGTATAGTGGTTTGAAGGAGCATTAGATAAATGAAGATGGCTACAGCTACGAGAAGACAAAAAAAAAAAACAAGACAGAGAGAGAAACGGGAAGAGAAACACTCGAATTCAGCACAATCAGTTGACAGTTTGACTTTTTGATTGAGAACACTAAATGCTTGGTCTTAAAGTTCAATGTAAATGCTGCCTGCAGAAGCGGATGCAGTGTCATTACTCTTTTCAGAGTTAACCTTTTGTATAAGACAAAAAAAAAAAAAAACTCTACTTCGTTGACAGTTGCTAGAAGCCTTCCCTATATAGTGAACCTTTTCCATGTTATCGCTTCGAAAAAAAAAAAAATCGTCTACTGTGACTTTTTTTTTGTTTTTATTTTTGAGCGATAAAATGTCGAAGATGGTTAATTTATCATTTGTTTGGGGCAATTCACGGTTTGTTTTTTTGGATAAATTCGATTAGGTAACAAAGCCATCTTTTCTCGAAGATAAACTTTCGTAATTACCTGCAATCAAATTTAGATAAAACTGCGCTTCTTAAACTTTGCATGATCAAATGTATTAAATATAATTTACTTACGCGGATAAATCTCTTCTTGTGAAAAAAAAAAAATTAAATATTTTGTTATAGTGATTTTATTTTTTTTAACTTTTTTTGGATTTAAAAGATTTAAAAAAGTTCATCTAAAGATTATTCTATGTTTTTCTATATAATTCACAAACAAAAATATTATTTAGGGTGGATGAAGTAAAAGAGCTATGTGACTATAATAAAAAGCTGTTTACAGTGGTGCAATTTATATGGGAAAGCGGACAAAATTAGAAAAATTGAACCAATCAAACGATTTTTATCAAATGTTCAGGCATAACAGGGAATGGGATACAAAATTTGAAAACATCACAATTAATTTCCAAACTGTGCAACTCGTACTTTTGTTTGTATTTTAGCAGCCAACATTGATAAAAATGCGAGTCATTAATCTTTATAGGTTAATTTTTAGTATTTCAGCCATAAAAAAGTTTTTTTTTTCCCACGCATAGCGCCCACTTTTTATAACTAGGTGCTACTTGTGATATATTAAGGTGCTAGTTAGGTAGGTAGGTACAAATGGCGGCCAATGAGCCGACTATCTCGCTGCCCCAATTAGCGGAAAAAGCGCCGTTTTGATACCAAAACTCGTTTGAACGTAGGTATGGTTGAGGAATGGCTTTGTGGAACAACACTCTAAAGCCCCGAGTGATAGACCGCAAAAAGCCGAATATCGTCTCAAAGCCATTTCGTCGCGTATAAGAAAGAGATCAAGTCTTTGATCTTCAGTTCGGAAAGTTCGTCAATGTGGTCAAAGAAAGCCTTTCCAAGTGATTGTTTCCTAAAACAGGCTTGGGCAGGGCATTTACAGAGGAAGTGAACTAATGTTTCCTTTTCCTGCTAATGGGTGTTGTAAGAAATACCCAGTTTCGCCGCATGCTCTCCTATTGGCCAGTGCGAGCTCATTCCAGCATTGCTGGACCAATTTGGAAGATGATGTTACCGCAGTAATGGTCGTAACAGCCTCCTGACTGTCTGTCAGAATTGCAGTATTTCGATTTTAATTTGGGTCTTGTTTGAGTATTTTGCATGCTTCCCTTATAGCCAGTAATTCTGTCTGAAAGACGCTAGCATAGTCAGGAAGTCGAAAAGATTAAGGTACTACAGGGCAAGTTAAGGATTCGTGAAAAAAATCGATCTCGAGATTTTAATCAAACCTAACATATAGAGATAACACGAAACAAATTAGTCCCGCAGTTCTGCATATGTCTGTCAGCCTGTACCTATTTCTACCTACAGCCTAAACTACCGAAGCGATTTTCTTGAAATATTGAACTTATAGTTTTTTAGTGATTCCCTTAAGAGTAAATTGAAGTTTTTGTTTTAACTTCAAAAATAACGATTCCTGCCATACAACAGTTAAGAACAAAATATTGTGTGTAATATTTTTCCAAAAACTGTCATTAACGGTATACCTGTCATAAAACCGTTTTTTTTTGTTTTTTTTAATTTTCTCGTTAACAGCATAAGCTATCAAAATTTGTGTAAAGAATTTCCTTTTAAACTTTTATATTAAATATTCCAAACAAAAATTACAAAAAAAAAATTGGATTTAAGAAAAAAAAAATCAATATTTTGAACACGGGTCGATGAATTTTTTTGAAATTAGGGTCTTAGGTGCGTATTATTAAATATAGTTAAAAGAAGCATCCCAAAGAAGAAATTTTATTTTTTTTAAATTATTTTTTGAGTAAACCGCTGTAAAGACTTTTGATTTTTTGTACAGAAATTCATTTTGTTTGCAATTAATTTTTCAGACAGCTTTCTTCATTTTGAGACAAAACATTTAAAGAAGTTATTTTAGCGATTTAAAAAAAGAGTTTCATGCATCTTTTCCATTTTCTTAGTTGAATAAATATAGGTATGTACTTAGATAATTATTATTATTAATTACACACATGCATTCAAAGGTATAAATGTATAATATACAATTCCAAGCCAATTTAACCATCACAGGAGCAAGTTGGTGCGACTCAGTCGTGCATTTAATTTTTCAAAGCAAGCAAAAATCCCATGGAGAAAATAATTATTTATTTTACCCTGATCCCTGTAGGGATTTAATTTCCCTATAACACCGCTTAGACCTTACTTCCCGACAATCATTAAATTCTCAACTGAAGTAAATTGCTGAAATGAATGCGAACTTCTCTTTGCAATACCTATTAGGTACCTACCTGTCCGTACCTACCCGTCATCTTGTTAAGTTCATTGAACTCCATATCTCGCTCATTAGCAACAAAAGTAAACGTTCTTTGTGCATACAACCATTGCACCCCTTTCATTAAAACGTACAATTCAAATGAATCCACACGTCATCTCGTTGCATACCTATGACATCCTGTTTTTTGTTCAAATGAATTCTTAATTTACACGTTCAGACTTCTGCGACAATTCCCGCCTTGATGAAAGACTGACTGTTGTATAGGTATGTATGTATGTGTATTTGGGTGTGTGTGACTTTTTGTTCTTTCTTAAACCAACAAGGTGATGTATAGTAACTCTTGATTTATCCATCTACCTTAGTTTAAATTTGCATCCAATCATAATCATCATCATTAAATCACACATACAATCACATATACCTAAGTATAGGTACTGATGTGCATATATTTAAATGCAATATCAACCCGTTTTACTATTGCATAATCGTCAAAACGTAATTACTAAAATTATTTTCACTAAAAGGATAATGATGGCTTGAGAAGAAGAAGAAGAAAATCCAAGGAAACAAGAAGAAGAAAAAGAAGGCAAAACGGGATTTCCCTTATTCACACACATGGATATGCACCCTCACCTCGCGTTTATGCACACTGCACAGTTTCATTAATTCCGTGCTTCTTTTCATCCCTCTTCTGAAAATATTTCATTTTCATATTGTATTAGCACGTATTCTATGTCTTTGTTTTGCAAGCTATACGTGTATGTGCACTGCAGCCTTACACTTGGCTGGATTTTGTCTATCTGCCATGTTGAAGCAAAGCCAGGATTCAGGATGATGGAATCCTTTAGCGAGTAATCTCAATTTGCATTACGATCCCACAAACACTATATAGCTCTCTATAGCAACGATTATCATCACCGACATCAGCTATAGGTGCAGCAGCAGCAGCTAACAACCCTCATTCTAGTCATTTTCTTTGTCGTCATCAGCGTAGCGTTGTTGTCGTTGTCGTCATCGTCATCGTCGTCGTCGTCGAACAACAATATCGTTGGCAACGTTGTTAAATTAAAAGGATGAGGATGTCACGTTGTCGTCATCCGTCGCTATAGTCGCATATAGTAGTCGTCGCGAATTCTCTTTGCTTTAAATTTTCCTTTGGCTTCTCCACATTCATGCATTTCGCTGTTTTGTTTGCATTCCGGGTGCTTTATGATGTGTCCCTATGAAATTGCTGGAAATATACATACATACGTCTGGCAAATATTATCCCCAGGGCATTTTTGTTAAAAAAAAAAAAACCAATACAGCCCTAACATGATCTCATAAGGTTTTTTTTAATTAAAATTTCACGCCTAGATATTTGACATACGGTCGGTTACCTTCGTTGGGATTTTATTTTTTTTACTTCAACTGTTTCTGGTAGTTAAGCATCTCATTTTAAGCATTCTTAGGATTTATATGGTGGAGAGATTAGCAATATTTCTTAGAAATTGAGAAAGCGTACTTAATGGGAGGCTCTGAATTATAGGATTTTCTGGTAATGTGAATAATTGATTTTCTTTCAAAAATAATTATTTTAAAGAAGTCTAGGTTTTTCGATACGAGACCAAGACTGCATTATTTTCGAAAGAAATTTACTGAGACACTGAGAGTTTCATTGCTCTCGACAAAAAGATTAAAAATTAAAAAAATCATTTAGCCCATAAATAAAGCCCAAGTTCGAAAAAATTTTGACAAAGCCAAATTTTTAAGGAGTGGCTTAATTTTTTTAAACCGTAAATTAGGACGAGGCCTAAGGGTTTATTTAAGGGGAGGGGTTTAAAAGGGTGATATTCAATTTTGTGCAAATATCTTGAAAACTATCTCTTTAAAAATGTGAAGATGCAAATGTAACTTTTTTATTCTGATTTTTTTTTTTGTAAGAGCAATACCTAGATTTTCAAAAAAAAAGTGCGTTCGGTTGTGTTATGTTATGTTATGAATAACGGGTAATATATGACACTTTTTCGAAAGTCCCTTATGGGTGGACAAAATCCGGACAGTCAGAAACAAGCGATGGAGAAACGAACCCATTTCGTCCAATCCTCCTAAGCTATCAATTATGGACGTCAAACGAGTTTTTAGGGGTGCTGCTATAAAAAAGGAAAGCTTAATAGTTTTTACCTGAAGATGGACAAACCATTTTTACTTTCGAATATACATACATAGGTACTAAGTATAAGGCAAGTTATGAATTCGTACAAAAAATCGAACTCGAGATTTTGATCAAACTTGAAGTTACGATGATAGCGAAAACGAAAAAAGTGTGTCTCGCAAAAACGTCCGTCTGTCTGTCTGCCTGTCTGTCTGTCTGTTCGACTACAGCCTAAACGGATTGGTCGATTTTCTTTAAACTTGGTACCTAGCGTTTTTTGGACATTCCCCCACCCGTTTTTTTCTATTTTTTTTAGGACCAAAACTAACAGTAGCTGTCATACAAAATTTCTTGGCCAAAAAGGAAAAACTTATTTTTCTCCAAATTCAGCGCTATAGAATGTTTTTTTTAAGAACTCAATTAATTTAAATAGTTATAAGTTGCCGTTAAATAAAAAAAAAATGTTTATTAATGTTACCTCCAAAAAGAACCATTTTTTTGATTTTCTCTTTTCTCAAAAACTGTTCAACTGATTCTAATCAATTTTTTTATGAAGATTTAATAACACATTCTAAATAATATTGTGTACCAAAATGTTTAAAAAGATTTTTTTTTTAATTTTTAACACCTTA
Organism: Leucozona laternaria; assembly: GCA_932273885.2. Taxonomy (NCBI): domain Eukaryota; kingdom Metazoa; phylum Arthropoda; class Insecta; order Diptera; family Syrphidae; genus Leucozona; species Leucozona laternaria. The sequence continues at coordinate 127,111,548 of OW026367.1, read as the reverse complement.
ACTGTCCCCATACAAATTGATTTAAAACCACCCATACGTCCATTATTATTTCAAGACATCAACAATACGTCCCATGTATCATATTTGATACACACAATTTGTTTTTTCTCGTGCCGCCTACGTCCATGTATCATTTTTGATACATGAACAGAACTCGGCTTCACTGTCCCCATACAAAATCATTTAAAAACGCCTATACGTCCGGTACTTTTTTTCAAGAAAAAGCATTATTATTTAGTAGGATTCAACATAGAAGGGGTTGGTTGCATACATAATTGGTCACTGCTGTTAAAAAAAAGTTTTAGTTTTGTGGTCATTTTTGATACATGGACGTATGCTAACTAATTTTGTGTATCAAATTTGATACATGGGACGTATGGGTGATTATCAATTTCTATTGGTGTAGGATTTACTACTAGATTTTGCAACTGCAAACCCATAAGAGTTTGCATCAGTCTATAAGCTTCTCCGTATCTCCATATTCCTGTTGCAATAGGGAAATGGCTCCATCATAACATGCATCGGAGGGAGTAAAACCTACTATGGTTTTTGCCGCATTGTCCGTTAACACCGATTGCAAGAAATTAAACTTTGCAGATCGAAAATTTTCCCAAAAGGGACGATCTTCGTAATTTGATTGTGAAAACCAACACGTGTTTGTATCTCCATTTTTTATTATAAAAATCGAGAAAGGAAATTTCGATATTAAAAAAACCACAACTAAAGGGTGATTTTTTAGCTGGTTTGGTTTTGGCAACACTGGTTTTGACAGCTGACGTGTGTTTAGTACCTTGTGTCACTGTCAAACAGCTTCAGTTTGGTTTGCAATTTAACCATGGATCGTCTTACAAATGAACAACGCTTGCAAATTATTGAATTTTACTATCAAAATTCGTGCTCGGTTCGAAATCGAGGATCCGCTTTTTTATCGAAAAATTGTGTTCAGCGATGAGGCTCATTTTTGGTTGAATGGGTACGTAAATAAGCAAAATTGCCGCATTTGGAGTGAAGATCAGCCAGAAGCATTGCAACAGCTACCAATGCATCCCGAAAAAGCCCCTGTTTGGTGCGGTTTATGGGCCAGCGGCATTATTGGGCCATATTTCTTCAAAGATGATGCGAATCGCAGCGTTACTGTCAATGGTGAACGCTACCGAGCGATGATAACAAACTTTTTTTTGCCCGAAATGGAAGTTCTTGACTTGCATGATATGTGGTTTCAACAAGACGGTGCCACATGCCACACAGCACGCGAAACAATGGCGCAATTGCGAGGCGAGTTTGGTGAACAGTTAATTTCACGTTTCGGGCCGGTCAATTGGCCGCTTAGATCGTGCGATTTGACACCATTAGATTATTTTTTGTGGGGGTATGTCAAGGCTAATGTCTATAGGGACAAGCCCGCTTCGATTGACGCACTGGAAGCCAACATCCATGCATTCATTCGTGAGATACCGGCCGATATGTGTGAAAGAGTATGCCAAAATTGGACTCAGCGGATGGGCTACCTGAGACGCAGCCGCGGTCAACATTTGCATGAAATTATCTTTAAACATTAAATTGCAAGGTTCAAACTATCGATTCAAATAAATATTTCATTCATTTTTTCGAATTTGTTGTGTTTTTTTTTTTAAAAAAGTTCTAAACCTCTTAAAAAATCACCCATTATTACTTTTAAACAAAACTTATTAAATCTCATTTTCAACACTTCCCGGGTTTCGGCACCATGAAGAAAAATTCTAAAAGTCCGGAAAATTAAAAGAAAAAAACCTCAAAACTATCAAATTTATAATAAGTTTTATCTTATAATATCAAAATTAATTCAATCATATCGGTTAAAAAGTAAATCGTTAACTTAACTGAATTCATATTTGCGCGGCTTTATATTGAACACAAAATTCAGTTTTTATGTTCATATAGAGTTATTAAAAAGAGACGAATACAAAATCAAAATTAATTATTTTCCTTATAATTCAATTTAATAAGATTTACACAATTATTAAGAAATATCGTACTTTTTTTTTTTAAATATGTTCATACAAAAGTAAGGATTTACTTGTGAAATAAGTTTTTTTACTTTAACATTTTTCCAATTTTGTTTGAACTTCCCTAAAGTATCAGACGTTACCTATACACGTTTATATGAAAAATAAGTTTTTAGGCAATTTTGTTCATATAAAAATGATAAATGTTTATGTATCAAAAATGATACATGGACGTAGGCGGCACGCGAAAAAATTTAATTTGTGTATCAAAAATGAAACATGGGACAGTTAAGGTGTTAAAATAAAGTTTGAAACTTTTTTTTTTGAATACTTAATATTACAAAAACGACTCTGGCGATTTTTATTAAACTTGGTAAAAAGCAGTTTTTTAAATTTATCTAAAAGATTTTTGGCAAAAATTATTCTAATACATAAAAATAACGGTGCCTCCCATACAAATGTTTAAAAACCGTTAAGAAAAATATTTTTTTTTCTCAAAAACGACTCCTACGATTTTGATAAAAATTTTTGTTATATTGTATCTCAATATCTGATCAACCGAATAAAACTAGAATTCGTATACAGAAGCTTGTAACAAATATAAATAAAAGCGCGTACCAAAATTTTCTAAAAAATGATTTTTGGATTTTTGAAAAAAAAAAAAATCGAAATTATTTTTTGAAAAGTCGATATTTCGAAAACGGGTAGCAGATTTTTTATAAAGTTCAATTTTTAACTCAACATTAATAAATACTTAAAATTGGCGTACCAATTTGTTTTCTCAGAAATGTTAACGAAATTTTTTTATATAAAAAATTAGTTATTTTTAAAACCGCTTCTACGATTTTCAAATTTTTGTTCTCATAAATTAAGATTTATAAATATAAGAAATCAGATGGTGTACATCGCGTTGGGTTCAAACAGATTTAAAGTATTTTAATCAATTTATTTCTGATTTACCACAATTACAATTTACCAGTTTAATTAATAAAGTAATTTCCTTTTATGCATATTGCATATGTGCAACACTAGGCTATATTGTTTTATGTATACTCACATAATACCACCTGAAACTAAACTAAGTTTTGGCAAATGGATAAAATATAGACTCTTATAGCTAATTTATTTCAGACTTTAGAACCACAATGTGATCGCACATAAGAGCAAGTTCGTGCGACCCAGTCGTGCATATTTTCTTTTTTTTTGGGGCAAGCGATGGACAAACTAACTTGATTAACCTCCCTCAAAATTTTTAAGTTCGGGTTTCTGGCTTCACACAACTTCTGTAAGGTGGCATCCCAGCTCACCAAGACAACTGGTCCCCACTCAGCCCATCCCCGACCCTTCATTCCAAGACCCAACTGATGGTACCGAGGCAACTCATCCCAGAAATAAAAACACATCAAATGAAAAGTGTGAGGGATGTTTTGTGCGAGACAAATACATACACCCAACCTCGCACCTACCCCAAATCATATAGTGTGCTGCCAAAGCAGAGGGATTGCATACATACCTCAAACACTTTCCTTAATTGGGATGAGTTCTTATTTATGGGATGAGTTGCCCCGGGATGAGCTGTCTTTTGACCAGTTTAGTTCTGGGATGAGTCGCCGGGGATGAGTTGTCTTGGGACCAGTGGTTCTGGGATGGGCTACACTCAACCCCTTCTGTTAGTTCCAAATATTGAAATAGAGCCCTGTGTTTTTCCAGCGGAAAGTTGTGACTATTTTCTTCTGGGTCGATGCATGATGTGCAGTTGGTTTTTTTTTTACCACCTAATAAGCATTTTAAGGGACTTTTGACACCACATAACATTTGAAATACCTACTCTTTGATGGCATCATGCATTTTCAGACTTCTGAAGAAGTTGCCCCTCTTTTGCAAGTGAAATTATCTTTACCATCTGAACAATTGAAATAAAAAATATAACACGTCCCATATAAAACTAGATATACCTATCTCTTGATTTTTTTTTCTGACCATGAACGAGTGGTGTATGCATAATTCATTAATAGATTCAAAACAAAAAAAAAAATCCCAAATGTTCACAAAAGAAAACTTATTTTTTGAAAGTATTTTGCTTTCAAACTACAACCATTCATCATCACATCACATAAATTCCCATGTTAACATATATCTATCTCAATATATGTATGTATATATGTATGTACCTACATAATATGATTCCGTAGTTGAAACTATTTTTTTTTTATTATTATTCAACTAGATTTTAACACTTTTGCTTCTGAAGAAGAACTACACTCCTTGAAAGTTCTAAAAGCTGTCATTTTGTAGTTGAATTCAGCACATTCTTCTTTTTTCTGAACTTGACATACAAAATGTATGAATTTTTATGTTAGATTCTTTTTTTTTTACAAAAACTTTTATTTCTTCCTCTTTTTTTTCAACAGTCATGTGTATATTTAACAAGAACAGAAAAAAAAAAAGAATAATGAAATTCTGACAGAACGGAATAGTTTTATTTTTCAAAGGAAAAAAAATAATACCTGAAAACAACATGAGCATATAAAATAATTAACCTCGAATTCAAAGGGTAGAAATACTTTTTGAATACAAAAATATAAAAACCCTTATAAACGTGGCGCAAAATTTCGCTGAAGAACGAAATTCAAAAGCACTTGAAAGTTCTCTACAGCGTAGCTTTGATGAAACTAACGAAAAAAAAAAATGTAAAACTGTATAAACTAAACAATACAGGGTGATGCAATTTGTAGAAACAAAAATTAGATACAAAATAAAACAAAATAGAACTTGAACAAAATTAGGGATTTAAAGCCTAGTTCACAGTTCCCGTCGTGAAAAAAAATAAAATTCTATGCAAAAATTCATTAGCTCATGGAAATAACATCGAAATTTGTGTGGTTTTCTTATATGCTATTAATTATAATTTATTGGTTTTTGGTAGCTTTCTTTATATTGACAACTGGGGGTGATTTCCTGTTGATTAAGTACAAATTTCGACAATTATAAAATAAAAACCAAGTTTAGGAAAAAAATGTTTGCACATAATGTACTTATTGTTATTGTATTTGGAGCGAATGTATATGTTACTGTAAACTCCCGGAAAAATATTAAGATTGACCGGTAAAACAGCAAGGTTACCTCAGAGACATTGCAAACGTTGAAAAATTAATTTTATTCCATACTCCATTCCGGACTTTTAAGCAAATGGTAACATTTATGTTTTACCAGTTAATCCTTAGATATCCACCAATCCGGGGGTTTACAGTAACATTAATATAGGTTTGTTTATTTCAGAAAAATTGTAAAATAGGACAAAATAAAAGAAAAATAGAGATAAAGGACAAATTTACAAAAAAAAGCCTTCTCTTTAGAAGCATAGAATAAGAAAGCGTGTGATTTGACAAAGAAAAGTGAAAATATTTTATCTCCTGCGCCTTGAAATTTTCTTAAAAAAAATAGTTAACGAATAAAGAAAACGAATGAAATATTTGTAACATAAAATTCTTCCTTTTTTGCGTTTTATCTTATAGTCCGAATGTTTGCTTCAATTTTTTTGAAACTCTAAATACATTTCAAACAATCTAGATTGTTTTCCCCCTTTTTAATTAATAACCTAACCGAAGTCAGTAATAAAAAGACTTGGAAATAACCGAATAGAATAACCCGAAAATCAAGAAAATTTTAACGAATTTATTTTTTCACCAGGTCCTACCTTTATTCATATATTTAAAAATTATATAGAAAAAATGTGTTCCATTGATATAAGTGCGTTAGAAGTTGTATTTCTTTGTGGTTTTCCAACTATACTGATGAGAACTAAAGATTCCAAGGCAAACATTTTTTATTGGTACATGTACTCAGTCTGTCTTTATCTGTTTCAATGAGAAAAACATCCACAATTGTGTTAAATAAATAAATAAATTACTATCATCAGTTCTTAATGGTTTATTTGTGAGAAACGCTAAGAACAGAAAAAAAAAACAAGGAAAACAATCTGAATGCCATTTATACTCACCAACAAATTACGAAACAATTTGTCTTCCTAAACGCACTTCTTCGTTGAACCTCCACAATCAGCTACTCCCATTTAAAAAAATATACAAACGCATGTAGAGTTTACTATCAATCAAGGACTGAAGCAAAGAATGTGTATGATGTACATAGATACATACTTTTAATCCCCTTTTTCATATTTCTCCTTCATTGACGCAATTCCAATCGAATTTTCATCAACAAAAAAAAAAATTAACAAAAAAATAATTAAGAAATATTTTGTTGCAGATAAAAGTTATCTAAAATATGAAGTGTTGCCAATTTTCTGTAACTAAATTTTTCCATTGATAAATCATCTCAAAAATTGCAATATCAGTTACTTCTCAAACAGCTGAATCGTGGAGGAAAACATTTTGAGAATTTTCTGAAGAAAAGACTACGAAAATTCCTTTTTAAGATTTGGGGCCGATTTCAAGCTACGATACACCCACCGTGTACTTCAAAACTCCCAAAACAAACCAATTAAAAAAAAAATAAAAATTATATTTAAAATTCATTTATGGGTCTGTGCTAAATCTGAATTGAAGAAAATATGTTAGCCCTCTCACTTAAATTTTTCAAAAATAAACCCATAAATTCGTATCAAATTTCCTTCCAAACATGTCACAATATACGAATGTATATCTATGTATGTGTATATTCTTTCCGACTTCCATATATTAAAACTATAGCAAACCCATTTTACCGGAATCTTTTTCGGTTTTTGAAAGAACCTTTTCCTGCGTACTTTTACCATAAGCTAGAGAGCCAGTGAATTTTGAATAAATTTACTTTTATTCCAAAATACCCCTGAATCCACAGAATATACATATTTCTCTCTGTATCTAGTGAAATCAAAGCATTTTATGCAGTCAGCTTATTCGAGCATAAATATTCGCATCATAGAGACCCAAGAAAACACCACCCTGTATAACGAGAGAAAAAACCGTTCACATGCGTTAATATATTCCAGGTGATGAAAGAAAACGAAAATAAAAACATGTAAGCCAACATTTTTGCATCCCAAAATATTAATACTCTGCTGATGTACCAAGAGTCCTTTTCTCATTTCATACACTTCTCAAGCATTCAAAAGTGGGTAACTGGGCGGAGAGGGATGGTATGGTATAGAAACATGAATAATTTACAAGATATGTAAATTGTATAAGCCCCGGCTCGAGGCGACACAGAAGATACAGAAATAAAAAATAATAAAACGACATATACGACACACACACCACAGGAAAGGCAGAAAAAACACAAGGGAGACCGTGCCGAGCCCCAGAGTGAAACAGTCCTCAGTCCTCCTCACATCCAAGGGATGACAGTTAGCACCACCTTGTCATCTTATTCTCTTCCAATGTGGCAATGAGAAGAACGTTATTCAACTGCTGAGCTGGAAATTTATTTTATTTCGTTTCTGACAAAACGTGTGTACCAGCCTACGCCTATCCACGCCCTCTGCCACCTTCGTCAACACCACCCCCACCACCCATCTAAACATGTTATGGTTTTCGTTGTTGGGATCAAGGGGCGATAGGCAATGGGCGTAAATCCATCGTGAAAACACATGTGTAGGTATATCGTCTTATGATTATTACTTTTGATACGGGGGTTTGAAATTAGGGCAAAATTTTCCAGTTATATATTCATTTACGTTAAATTTGCTTAACCACCCTTGAGATATAAGAATATCAGGGGTTTTTCAGTTGCTGCGACTGCCAGCGATTACGATAAAAGTTTTACGCTGCTGCTTGCAAATGGCAAAAATAAAATATCCACCATCCCTTCACTTCGTGCTCGGTTTGTTTTGTAATTATTATGAAGGTCTTGCAGCCTGCGGCGGGCTTAATATAAAGCGTGAATAGAAATCGATGTGTAACCGTGCGTCGATTAAGGGTTAAAATTGTAACTCCCTCTTGATACGAGTATAGGTATACCTGAGTGTCCTTGGAGATAAGCTTGTGTAACTTCTGTTAGAAGTGTACGATTCGAAAAACCACCCTTGATTACACATCTTAAATAAACTGTATTCCCCACTGAGGCATTATTATTGTTTTCATCCGAACGGGATCAAACCGGAAGGTGAGAAGGGTGGCAGTCGTTTGTGATACACTGACAAAAAAAAACTCCCATTTGAGGAACTAGTTTGGTAGTCCAGTCAAAATGTATAGAAAACGCTTAGGGGTTTTCGTAAGGAGTCTACATTGCGTTGGGCGCCATTTTGTGTTTTATGTAAATTGGTTTCATCTTCACGTAAAATATGCTTTTAACCAAAGTTGTTGAAAATTGTATTTTCTACAAATTTGAACTTGACAATTTTTTGTATACGATTGATATTTTTCGACTTAATCCGTAAAATAAGATTACAAATTTATATGCCGTTTAACAAAGTCTGTGTAAAGTGCTGATTATTTATTCGACACGTTTTTGCGTAGGGTCATAATTCCACATTCCGAAAAACATTTGTATTGTGGATAGTGTAAAACAAGCCCTTGATTTAAGGTTGAGAATGAAGGAGTTAGTTAATTAAAACCAATTTGTTTAAAATTCAAGATGGCGGCTAAAGCAATTGTACTCAGATCGCGAAAACTATTCTGTAGACTCCTTATGACCCCCTTACTTAGTCATCTTAAATTTTGCCATTTCAAATGTATGAACGTTCCAACTGAGACATGGAAATTAATTAATTTACATAACACAATTTTGAACAACGTAACATATGTTTGCAGTTAGGGGTCTTAAGAGCTGTAGCCTGGCTGTAGACCTGCTCTTTTAATATATTCGAAGCTATACATTTGAGCTTGGGTATCTTAACTATAAAATTAACTGTTTACGAGATTTAACAGGCTTTAGGACCCTAGGCTTTAGGACCCTATAGGCTTAAGGACCCTATACAATTTAAATCAAGTAGAATCTTGAGATACAACATACAATTACCTTAGAGACATATTCGAGAGAAAACTATCATAGCCCTAATTTTCAAATTCCATTATGAATTATGACCTCCAGCAGTTTTCACCCCTTTCAATCAAAGACCCCAAATCTGCCCTATTAATAAATACGAAGTTATACATTTTATCATGGGTATCTTAAATGTAAAATTGACTTTCTACTAGATATATAGCCCAATCAGAAATTTCAGAACCTTTAGAACCCTTTAGAATTTAAATCAAGTAAAACCTTGAGAGGCATCATATACATAGGTACAAGATACAATTATCTCAGGGACATATTCGAGAGAAAACTATCATAGCCCTAATTTTCTTATTTCATTATGAATTATGACCTTTCAATCAAGGACCCCAAATCTGCCTTTTTAATAAATATTAATTTATTTATACCTTTAATCATGTGTATTTTAACTGTAAAATTGACTTTTTTTAGATCTATAGCCCAACCTTTTAGACCCCATACCTTTAGGACCCCATAAAATGTAAATGAAGTTGATTCCTTAGAAAGAGCATCATTTTAAAGGGCATATTCAGACGAAAACCAGCATTGCCCTAATCTTTCAAGAATCCAAGACCTCCTTCACTAAGGTCTTAAGTTTTTCGACTAAATTCCATACTGTTTTTTCCATCAGTGTAGAATACAGGAAACAATGCTCCTTAGAGAGAGAGAGAGAGTTCATAGTAGATACATGTACATTTATATAAAACTACACATGAAATGCAATTTTTTATTTCAAGTTTCCTTCTTCTGAACAAATCGTAACGGGGCGAGGGTTGAAAGGAGTTACGGTTTTGCACATCAGAGGAATCTCTCTCCCTCTCTCAGTTTCAATGGTCTTGGCTCTTGGGTGAATACATTTAATAGTGATTCCATCCCAAAAAAAAAACTATTATTCTACAGCGTTTTCTTTGCGTTTTGTTTTTTTTTTTTTAGTTTGTTCACTTTTCATCCTCCAAGGACCTTCCAAAGGTGATTTATTTAATATTAGTGTTATTTTTGAGTTGAATAGTTCTGGGTTTATAACATGATTTTTAACTTTGTAACATTTTTACAGCCTCAAGGAGTTTCCTAGTAGAAAAAAAAAAATCAAACAAACAAAAGATATACGAATGGCATGAGAGAAGGTGAGCGCGATATATATATAGAGAGAGAGAGAGTGCAAGTGAGAAATCTCTGTGAAATATTTAAGCTTGGTGTAAAAACTAAAAAATATAGAAAATGTTTTTGAGATGATTTTTATTTATTTTTTTTTTTTTTTATTTCTTTGTGTTTTGTGAACGAATAAAGGGAAGAAATTGCTTTTCAAAGACACTGACATACACTCGAGATGGAATTTAAAGAATGATTTACAGAGTAATTCGTATATAAAGGATAAGGTAGGTGGGTAAGGTAGGTACTGTGATTTAACATCAGGGCAAAATGGTATACACAAAGGTTAGGAATTTTCGTTTACAAAATTGAGTGGAAAATAATTTGATAAAGTTCATCGTTGATTCTTTTCTTGGGTTCAATTTGAGGGGACACAATTTTAATGAGGTTTTTCAGGGAGCTTTGGCTTTCGAAATATAAATCATTCAAAGTGATTTTTTTTTTATTTTGTTTTTCGATTATTTTATTGAAAATCAAAGATTAAATTTTCTTTCAGTTTTTGGGAAGAAGGAATGAGAAAAGACGTTTGTAAGGAGATTTTTGGATTTTTAAAATAAAAATCTTTCAAATAGGTTCTAACTGTCAATTGCTGTTAATAGTAATGTCAAAAAGTATGACTCAAATAACTGTACTTAATTTGAATATCCTTAAAGGTCATACAAGAGACACGTTACAAGTAGTGTAACAATGGCAAAAGTAAAAGTCATAATGACTTAATTGGTGTTTCAACATCTCCCTCGTTGCCCGAACTGTGGCAACGGTTGCTCCACCCTGCTGTACCTACACGGTTCAGTACCTAAATTGCGGGAAAGAAAAAACTTCCAACATCTGTATGAAGACGTTTCACGCCATTTGCAAAAAGTCGAAGTGGCGAAAAGTAAATTTTGTAAAAAAAAAAAAAAAAAAACAGGTTTTAATGTCTTATCGTGTGAATACGTCAATATATAGGGGTCTAAACGTACAACATCTTTATGGACATACAAAAATCGAGATTTTTGAAGGTTATTTTCTTAGGTCTTATGATACCTAAGTTTTAATGGTGGCAGCTTCTTGATCATCGGTCTGCCATTTTAAGGTCGTTTGGACACTTGGTTCAGCTGAAAATCGCTTAAGAAGGAATAAAAACTCTTACCAAAACAAATATTTTTTTATTTCTTATCGTGTGATACCTTAATATGGAAGGGTGACAACTCTCATATCACGAATATTTCAATTCTTTGAACCCCGATTTCACGTTTGCTTAAAACGAACAACTTCCTCACGCACCTACAAAAATTGGATTTTTCAGTTATTTTCTTGGGTCTTTTGATATATAAAGAGTGTTTTTTTTAGACGTGTGGTTTTCAAGAAAAAATAAAACGCTTATAATTCAATTTTATGGCCAAGAATGTAGCTTTATTATAAAGATAAGGGTTTGCCATTATGTTTTAAAAATGATTTCGGGCAAGTGGCCGCCGTGGCTGGCTCGAATAAATTCCAGCCGAGAGACCCAATTTTCGACAATTGGGGCCGCATGTCAGCAATAACGCGCCGAGTATTCTCTTCCAAGGCGTCAATCGTCTCGGGCTTATCAGCGTAGATAAGCGACTTCACATAACCCCACAAAAAATAGCCCACCGTTGTTAAATCGCACGATTTTGGAGGCCACGCTACAGGCCCACGACGCGAGATAATGCGCTCACCAAAAGGTTTCTTCAATAAATTGATTGCTTCGTTGGCTGTATGGCATGTAGCGCCGTCTTGTTAAACCAAAGGTCCTGTCATCAACATCATCCAATTCAGGCACGAAAAAGTCATTAATCATGGCTTTATAGCGTTCCCCATTGACTGTAACATTATTGCCTGCTTCATTTTTGAATAAATAGGACCCAATGATTCCCTCTGCCCATAGAGCACCCCAAACAGTGACTTTTTGAGGATGTAACGGTGTCTCAACAATGGCTTGTGGATTATGATCACTCCAAGCCCCTTCAACCAAAATGAGCTTCATCGCTGAACAAAATTTTCTTGTGAAAATCGGGATCGGTGGCCATCTCGTTTTGGGCCCATTTGGAGGCGTTGTTAAGGAGTAAGTCTATTAATTATGAAATGGCAAACCAAATTGAGCATAAATCAATTGACAGCTGTCAAAAAGACCAACTCCGAAAAAAGTATTGCCAGATTGAAAACCACACGTCTTAAAAAAAAACACCCTGAATATATTTACCTACTTTAACTTAAAAATGATATTCAGCAGTAATTTTCAATATTCTGACTTGGAAGTTCTCGAAAGCAGTCAACTCACTATCATTTAATTGACTGTATTACTCTTTGGGTACCATTTAAAGTCTCTTAGTCACTTAAAAGTCATCTATAAACTTTAATCATTTTTGGTATTTAAAGTTAAAATTCAATATGAAGGTATCTGTCTCTTAATATTAACATTTACTACGAAGAATCCCTTCATTGTAATTTCCCGTATGTAAATAGTTTTATTCAATTGACTAACAAGAAGTCTGTTGAGTTACTGTTAAAAGACTGAAGTCATAAAAATCACTGACTTGCCAAAAATAACTATGAATTGAATATGACTTTAAAGTGACTGGAAATAACCAAAAAGATTTTTTAAGTCACTAAAATACTGGAAACCGACAAAAGGTTCTGCAGTCAATGTCAATTGAGTGTTATAAATTAAATTCAAATTTTCAAAATGATTGTTGACTGTGGTTTAAAAGTAAAAGTATTCGGGCTTGAAGTTACCGATTGCAAAATAAGGATGTCAGATTTTTTTGTCAACTAATTGTCCATAATCATTCATTATTATCATTATTTCTTACTAATACTCTCCATAGTTTAGGATCGTGCTACTTTTAACTGGTATGTTCCACAACATTATTTATGTTACCTCAAGCCTTTTGAAAAATATTTTGTTTACAATTAAGAATTTATGTAATTAAGTACACTTGATTTTTTATATATTTTTTTTATTAGATTTTTTTATATAGAGCTAAAAAAAAATATTTGTCATCAATGAATTTTTTGAAATATCGGTGTGGCAAAGACAGCGCAAAAAAGTGGCTTCTCTAGAAGTCAACACTCAATATCTCAAAATGTGTTAAACATATTAAATTAATTTTAGAAATTATTTTAAGAACAAGAAAAATACCTTTCATTTGATATCAATATCATTTTTCTACGTCAATTTTTCGCCCTTTATAGACAATTATTTCCGATTATCTCGACTTTCCCATGCACGATTTTGAAAATATTTTACTCATGTATCCTGCTTCACATCACCTTTCATTTGATACCAAACTCCTTTGTGTACGAACACTCTGGGCCAAAGATCTATAGTAAAATGGGTATTCCCTTTTATACGTATTCTAATGACTTTTAGTAACAATAACATGTAAAGTCGAACCTTTACAAATGTTTGAGCTGTCAAAACCTTATTTGACTGTAGGTTCATACTAATAATATGTTCAAAACTTTTTTTTTAAAGAACGTCATCTAGAATTTAATTAAAAGAATACATTTTTGACTTAAAAAAAAAAACTAAAACTTTTTATTGTTTTTTTTTTTTGAAATATCTTTAAAAAAAACTATGCCACTCGGGGGAAAATAGATAAATGATCAGCTTGAAGACATTTTCTTCTTAACAAAACAATATTATGGCAATAAACGACTAAAATATGGCGGAAATAAGGGCATTTTGTCAGTTTTGTAGATCAAAAAATTATATCTTTTCAGTTACGAAATACACACTGTCATACATCAACAGTGTCACACGATTATAGCGCCACACTTCTGGCATAACTCAAGTCCACAACCCACAATTAATTTTACTACCACAATTGACTTACCAAAACTCGTAAAAATTAAAAAAAAAAAAACACAAACAGAACAAAACAAAATATCATTTACGAGCATAAATTTCGATAAGTCGATTAACGTTGATGACTATAATGGCTCTAGAACATTAATTTAAATAAGACACTAATAACGAAAAAGCGATAAAACTTATTTAACTCAATAAAATATCGTTAAACGTTTTTTTTTTTTTTTTTTGGAATAAAATCCAATTATAAACGACAAAACGGTGAAAGAAAAAAAAAAAAAAACAAAAACTTGAATATAATGGAAGTTCTCTTTTCAAAAATAATTTATGACTCAAAATATACACACAAATGTTTAGCCACTATGGGTAGGTACCTATTAATGTATGTATCATCGTACACCACACATAATGTCTTGCGATAACCTTTGATCAGGCTTTAGCCATAAACAACAAAAAATACATGTCCTTTTTGCTTTTCAACACACAGCACTCACCAGTACCATGTATATATTTATACAACCACAAATCATTTTGTAACAAAAATCATAGCCTAAAGCATTTTCAAATATCTAGAAATAACTTTCAAACGAGAAACCTTCATTTAAATAAAATACCGATTTATTGTTGACGCCTTCTATGTTGTCTACAAAAAAAATAAAATAAAATAAAACCACCCACAAAATTGATCCCCAATTTATTCCTTTTTGATATAAACTTCCATACAGATCCTTCCTTTGGTATATGTACAAAAAAACGAAAAGGAAGAAAGAAGAATAAAGTTAATTAAATTATAACAAAATGGCTTTTGTTATCCAAAATAAATTAAGTTTCTTTGCAAAATAAAAAAAAAAAAAAAATAATAATAAATGTCTTGCATATCCAGTATCCACCCCCGATTCAAGATAATCAAAAATCTTTATTCCTTTCTTCGCTCTTTGAGGACGAACTCATAAAGTATCCTTGATGTTTTAAATCTGTATCCAATTTTAAAGGAATTTGTATAATTTTTATTTATTTTTTTATTTTGTGTGAAATTTAAAATGCAAATCCTCACATGAAGCGATGATGATGATTACAATCATTTTTTTTTTTTTGTATCAAAATAAAAAAAAAATCTCGTCCTGTTTTTAGGTGAACACAACACGCACATTTGTGGAATGAAAAAAAAAAAAATAAAAAATCGTATCTCTGTGTACACAATTTAATTTAACATAAATCACCCAATTTACGCTGATTTTGTGACATAATGGCAATTGTGGTGCACGGGAATAAATAACTATATACAACAAAGGACGACGACGCGAGCAGATAGCTGGGAGTATGCAGTATAGACTGTGCTGTGGAGCAGCCCATCAGGATACATGTGTAGTGTGTAAGCCGCCGCGCTCGCTGGGCCCGGGGGAAAGATTTAAACAATTTATTAAACGTCCAATTGGTGTCATGGTGGCAGTAGTAGGTATAGTGGTGTTGGCGGTTAAGGGTATATTGGCAATGGCGGCATTCTGTTTGATACACTTTTTTCCTCATTTGTTACAATTTATTGGCAATTATTTGTGCTGTTCTGTTCATATTTCTTTTTTTTTCAACCGCAAAATGATGGCATTGTAACGAACGTCAAAGGTAAAAGATATAGAAATTTCCCATGGTCCTTTACCACTCTATATAAATACCTATGTAGGTACATATAGCATGATGCTGGTGTAATCTCTTTCTCGGTTCGAAGGACGATTTGAAAATATTTATGCACACACAACACATAAAGGGTCTTTTTTTTTTTTAGACGAGTGGTTTACAATCTGGCAATACATTTTTCGGAGTTGGTCTTTTTGACAGCTGTCAGTTGATGTAGGCTCAATTTGGTTTGCCATTTCATAGTGAATAGACTAACGCCTGAACAACTCTTCCAAATTGTGCCCAAATGGGCCCAAAACGAGATGGCCACCGATCCCGCTCATTTTGGTTGAATGGGCTTGGAGTGATCATAATCCACAAGCCATTGTCGAGACGCCGTTACATCTTCAAAAAGTCACTGTTTGGTGTGTTCTATGGGCAGAGAGAGCCAATCACTCATCATCATCATCGTCGGCTCGACAACCGGGGTCCGGTCCTGGCCTCCTTCAACAAGTCTCTCCACCCATCCCGGTCTCGAGCCGCCGCCATCCAGTTGCGCACCCCAAGGCTCCGGGCGTCCTGGTCTACGCCATCTCTCCAGCGCAAGCATGGTCTACCACGCTGTCGTCTACCAAAGAAAGAACTTTCCGAGCAGGTTCCTCTTCGCTCATGCGAGCTAGGTGCCCTGCCCACCGGAGTCTACCGAGCTTAATTTTTGTCACGATATCTGCTTCAAGGTAGATTGCGTACAATTCAGGATTGTACCGTCTCCGGAATCGTCCTTCCTCACATATGGGGCCAACAATTCTCCTTAAGACTTTTCTCTCGAACGCGGCTAAGAGGTCGGAGTGCCTTTTGCTAAGCACCCAAGTCTCGGATCCATATGTGAGTACTGGCAGGACCATGGTCCTGTACAGCAGCAGTTTTGAAGTTATGGTGAGATTTCTGGATTTGAAGAGCTTTGACAGACTATAGTAGGCTCTGTTGGATTTGAGAAGCCGCCCGCGTATTTCTTCTTCTATATTGTTATCGGCTGCTACTATTGACCCAAGGTATTTAAAGGATTGCACCACTACAAATTCGTGCTCCGCTACCTTGATTGTTTGACCAACTGTTCCTCTCGCATTCGACGCCACCATGTACTTTGTTTTACCTTCACTAATGTGCAGCCCCAGATTTTGTGCCGCCTGCTCGATCTGGATGAAGGAATCATGTACAGCTTGCTCAGTTCTTCCGATGATGTCGATGTCGTCTGCGTAAGCCAGTATCTGGCTGGACCTGTTGACGATGGTCCCTCTTGTTGCCGTGCCAGAGTCACGGATTGCTTTCTCCAACGCCAGGTTGAAGAGGAGGCAGGCCAAACCATCCCCTTGTCGGAGTCCATTAAAGATGTTGATTGGTTTGGATAGCAATCCGGCTATTTTTACTTGGCTTGTTACGTTGGTCATGGTCAACCTACATAGTCGTGTCAATTTATTTGGGATGCCGAATTCTCTCATGGCTTTGTAAAGTTCTACCCTGGCTATGCTATCGTAGGCGGCCTTAAAGTCTATAAACAGGTGGTATGTTGGGATGTTAAATTCTAGACATTTTTCCATCGCCTGCCTAAGGGTAAAGATCTGATCAGTTGTTGATTTGCCTGGAATGAAACCACACTGATATTGTCCGATGATGGTTTTAGCGTATGGGGTTATCCGGTCTTGTAGGATAGAGGAGAGTATCTTATAGGCGGTACTCAACAACGTGATACCTCTATAATTGCTGCACGTTGTGACATCTCCCTTCTTATGTATGGGGCAAATGATACCTTTTCGCCAGTCTTCTGAGAGCCAATCATTGGTTCATATTTATTCAAAAATGAAGCCGGCAATAATGTTACAGTTAATGGGGAACGCTATAGAGCCATGATTCATGACTTTTTTGTGCCTAAATTGGAGGATGTTGATGTGGACGACCTTTGGTTCCAACAAGACGGCGGCGCTACATGCCATACAGCCAACTAAACAATCAATTTATTGAAGGAAACTTTTGGTGAGCGCATTATCTCGCGTCGTGGGCCTATGGCGTGGCCTCCAGCGATTTAACACCGCTGGACTATTTTTTGTGGGGTTATGTGAAGTCGCTTGTCTACGCAGATAAGCCCGGGACAATTGCCGTTTTGGAAGAGAATATTCGGCGCGTTATTGCTGACATACGGCCCCAATTGCTGCAAAAAATGGTCGAAAATTGGGCCTTTCGGCTGGAATTTTGTCGAGCCAGCCGTGGCTTGCCCGAAATCATTTTTAAAACATAATGGCAAACCCTTATCTTTGTAATAAAGCTAAATTCTTGGTCATAAGATTAAATAACATGCGTTTTATTTCTTCTTGTAAACCACGCGTCTAAAAACAAAAACACCCTTTATCATGAGCAGCGATTGGTCGAATGATAGTGATGGAAAATTAATATAATCATTATACTGACCTCAATTTTTTGGATTCATTATTATTTTTATTAGCTTTATTTACGGCATCAATGTGATGGACATAATGGGTTAGGTAGAATATTTTAATTGGGTTGATGCAGTCAATATTGGATTCAGATTCTTTGTTCTCCTTCAATTTCTCTGTCCCTAAGTTTTTTTTTCAAAGGGTCCAATTTGTTTTTATTTTATTCACTCATGAGTACTCAAGCATTAAATTGAAAAACAAAAAAAAAAAAAATAAACTCGGGTTAAGTGCGAAGGCTATATTTCTATGCATTGTGATTATTATAGTTTATGTTAAACATCAAGCTGAATATGAAGCAATAACGAATTATTATTATCTTGACCTCTTCTGACCAATTTAAAGATTACACACAAACAAATCACAATATAGGCTCGGATCATTAATTTTATGTATAGGGGTTTTTTTTTGTTTTTTTTTTTTATTTATGTTGAGATGATGATTTGGTCTACGCAGGGTGTGGCTGATGTCTCAGAGCTCATTAATTTATATGATGGGTTGGCAAAAGTTGTAAGACATACCTTTCTTTATTTTGTGGGTTGTTCAAGATTCTTGGGTGGGTAATTTAGGTATACATCAAGATACATTGGTACACATCCAACGTGGGCGATTCAATGTCGGTTAAAACACCACCACCACCGGTGGGAGTTGTTGTTAAATAAATTGTATATAGAAACGTATTTCTGATTGAACTTCTTTATAGGGATCTGTTCATCAAACAAATATTAATTTTGAAAAGTATCGATTTTTAAATTTAAATTGATTAACTGTAGGAGTAGGTAACAAGTAAAGAGTCCTTTGTATCTGTAACCCCATTAAGGAGGTGTGATCAATTAGAATGAAATAACTCTGTTATGAATGATTCTTTTGAAATGAGTAACCCTAACATCTGTAACTATTCTCTTATACCGAAAATTATAATAAGCCTAAACAAGCGTGATTTGAATTCCATTTGATTTTTTTTGTATCACGTCTCCAAGGTTACTATAATTTTCTACATTTCAGATTTTGGGTAAAACGCTTTTTATCTCAAGACTTTTGTCCCAATATAATTCAAAAAAATTTCTGTTATAAAGGTTTTTGTAAAGGTTATGCAAACAGGCGAACAAATTATGGCTTCTGATGTTGTTACTCGAAAAATAAGAGCAAAACAAATCGATCTTTTGCACAAATAAAATATTTCTCTGATTTAATTAAAATAATCACTTTTAGAGTGTTGTAGTTTGAACTTTTCTTTTCTTCCTGTTTTGACTTACAAGATATGAATGAATTAAAAAAATTGAATGAATTGAATGGTGATTTGAATGAATTGATTGACTTGGAGGAACTGAATTGAATGAGTGAGTAAATGAATGAATGAGGGAATGAATGAATCAATCAATCAATGAAAGAATAAATTTTGTCAGCTGTCAAGTGATTTATTTTAAGTTTGGTTTGGCATTTCATCATGAATCGACGACCACCACCGGACACGGCCGGCGCAGTGGCGTACATTCGGTGAATGGACTTGAAACTAGATTGCTGGTGATTCCGATTTTCACAAGAAAATTTTGTTCAGCGATAAAGCTCACTTTTGGTTGAATGGCTACGTCAATTACCAAAACTGCCGTATTTGGAGTGATGATAATCCTCAAGTGTATGTTGAGACACCGTGACATCCACAAAAACTGACTGTTTGGTGGGCTTTATGGTTTGGTGGAATAATTGGTCCGTACTTCTTTAAAAACGATGCTGGACAGAACGTTACAGTCAATGGTGACCGCTATAGAGCCATGATTACTGACTTTTTCGTTCATCAATTGAACAACCATGATGTGCAGGAGCTGGGGTTTCAACAAGACGGCGCCACATGTCACACAGCTCGTGCCACAATTGATTTATTGAAGGAAACGTATGGTAACCGCATAGTTTCACGTTACGGACCCGTGAATTGGCCTAAAAGATCGTGCGATTTAACGCCGCTTGACTATTTTCTGTGGGGATATATGAAGTCGCTAGTCTACGCCGATAAGCCCGAAACGATTGACCACTTGGAGGACAACATTCGCCGCGTTATTGCCGATATACGGCTACAAATGTTGGAAAAAGTCATCGAAAATTGGACCTCCAGTTTAGACAACGTCCGATCCAGCCGTGGCGGTCATATGCCAGAAATCCTATTTAAATTATAATGCCAATAGATTATCTTTCAAATAAAGTAAATTTTATGTCAATTTAAAAAAATCACCTTTGTTTTTTTATAAATATTTCAGAGTTCTATACCCCTTAAAAAAAAACCTTTTTATGAAAATATTATAATGGTACTTGAATAAAAATAATGAACACTAAAATTAGGAGAGAAATGATAAATTATTACTGAGAATTTAAAAAAACACAAAAGAATTATCTAAAAGGACGAATTCGTTCTGATTATCACTTAAGTCCTTTTCCTTGAAGTCTTATTGTGTTTTTATGCATTTTTTTCAAGAAATTGTTTCTAAATTCTTCAAAAATTAAAATATGTATGAGTGTTTTTTCGATTTGAACAAAAAGCCGACAAGAAACTGCTTCGTGCTTCAAAAGGAAAATGAAAAAAAAAAAACAAAATCCTATTATACATATATTTCAACCCCAAAAGCTTTCATCAAAGACTATATGCATCCGTTTTATTTTTGCATACAGAAATGAGCAAAACAAAAACGAAAAATTAGTTCGTATCTCCGTTCATATAATCCTTGAGTGCTATGCGAGTATAAATCCTATTTTACTCGCGCAATTCTGTCATTGTTGCGAATTTTTTTTATCGTCAAAAAAATCGCTGGTTTTAAACTCAATATATACGTAGGTATATGTAAAGTGATGGCGGAACTCAGTTCTCTTATTTTGTACCTCTTGTTCCTTTGATGGCTTTAATGAAGATCCGGCATGAAAGCCACAGTTGCCACCATCAACCACCACTACGACCAACAAAAACACTTTGCAAACTCCAAATATCATTTTCACGGTGAGTTAATCTCACATCCATCCCGTCAGCGTTTTATGGGACTTTAACGAGCTACAATATCTAACGCCTGTGCAGAGGGATTTTAGGACTCAAAAAAAAAAAAAAAAAAAAATTTAAATATATTAAATATGTATCCCCCGTTTTTACAATGTCGAAGAAATTTGTCCAGGATCGAATGCGTTTAGACTATTTGGATGCAAATTACCAAAAGTTATGGTTATCCTTATTGCTCCGCAGCGCAGGAGCAAAATGGCTTGATGGCGTCTTTGAACTAAGTGGCGAATTTAGTATTGTGAATAAGTATGCGGCGGGGTTTTTATTTTTTATTCTGATCCTTGTTACTGCTGCCAAACTTGATGATGTGAAGAAGACAAAAGGTATGTGTGAGAGTGTGTGTGGCGTATCCTTATGGAAAATTACTAAGAACTTAAGTAAATTATTTTTCAAATGGTAGTTGTCGCCGGTATAAGAGTGCATAATATCCCCTATTTGAATATGAACATGCACACACACACACACACGACACACAACAATAGAGCCAAATTAATATGCCATTAGAACTTGGCACTCTTCTCTGATGCTCTTCAACATCATCACATGAATATAAATTGACTTCAATTGTTCCTGGTCATTTTTTCCACAACGACAACGACATTCACTTGACAACCGCAACAATAAAGCCGCAACAGAAGCATGATACACGTACATGTAAAATATTCATAAGAAATACATACACATACCTAAGTACATAGATGTATTTAGTTATAGCTACATAACAGGCATGAAAATTGAGTGAATTTTTGGATCTAATTGCCAATTTACCGAGGGACATGTGGAGATGTTAGTATAGATAGATATTCTAGGTAGATATATACTTTGTCCATTGACTTCAATTAGTTTGAAAATAATAATAATTTTCACTGTTGCTAAAAGTTGAACAATAAAATGAAAAAGATAGTTGAATTTAACTTTTTTTTGTAGTAGGTTTAATCCGATTAGAAACTTGCTTAGAATTAATCCGGTATGAGTTGTTTTTAATTTGTATCTTTGATATCAAAGTGGTAAAAAGTTAAACATAGACTGCGAGCGAAAATATCGCCGACAGAAAAATGTAAGGTATATGAAATAAAGTCCACACTAAATCTAACGTATACTTAGTCTTATACAGGGTCTTTCATTAAGCGCTTCCTATCTTTAAATTTAAATAAAACAAAATGTGAGTGAGATATCATCGTTTTTTTTTAATCGTTTAAAAGGCCTATCGATGCCATTATGTATGGAATACAACATTGTTCACATGTCCGCCGCGGCTTCTCTGGGTGGCACGCATCCGAAATGTCCAATTTTCCATGACTCTGATGGCGCATAAATCAGGTTGAATTTGAGCGATGGCATAGGTTATGTTGGCTTTGAAGACCGCTGTGGTTTGTGGCTTATTTGCATGGACCTGCGACTTCAGAAAACCCTACAAGAAAAGTCTAACGGGGTGAAATCGCACGATCTCGGTGCCCAGTTCATATCACCTCCACGTGAGATGATCAAGCCTAAGAATCACTCGTGCAGAATTCCCAATGTGGTGTGAGGTGTGGGGCACGTAGCGCCGTCCTGTTAAAACCACATGTCGTTGGTGTTCATATCATCCAATTCAGGTTAAAAGAAATTTTAATCATCCCCCATTAGCGCATGCCGTTGATGGTGATGGCCTGACCAACGTCGTTCTCAAAGAAATATGGACCGATAACGCCGCCAACCATCCCAAAATCCACACCAAACAGTGACTTTTTGGGATGCTTTGGGCGCCCTATGATCATGTGCATTCGTATAACGTTCCAAAATCGACAATTTTGTTTGTTGAACCCTTTCATCCAGAAATGGGCCTCATCCCTGAAGATGACAGTAAATGGGCGAAATGCGCAGAATGAACTCCCATTTTGTAAAACAATTTTATCATTTGGACGTGTTGTTGAACGCTTTATCCATCCGAAGTGATTTCGCAAAACAGACTGAATAAATGACAGCCAATCTGACAGATGTAGCTTCAATAATATGGCTGCTAGCAAGTGTCAAAGTTCGGAAGTCCCTATTGGAAGACCCTTTATAATTAATTTCCATGCATGCATGTGTGCTTGTGTGTAACACGTTGCTATGTTGTTCATTTTTGTATACTCTCATAATACTACCTCCAACTAAACTATATTTTTGACAGATGGGTCAAATATAGGCTCCCATAAATAATAAAGGGTGTTTTTTTTTAGAATTTTTTTAAATTGACACGAAATTTACTTTATTCGAAAGATAATCTTCTGGCATTATAATTTAAATATGATTTCTAGCATATGACCGCCACGCCTGGCTCTGACGTACTGGATTGGGCTTAGTCTAATCTGGAGGTCCAATTTTCGATGACTTTTCCCAATATTTGTGGCCGTATATCAGATATAACGCGGCGAATGTTGTCCTCCAAGTGGTCAATCGTTTCGGGCTTATCGGCGTAGACTAGCGACTTAACATATCCCCACAGAATATAGTCAAGCGGCGTTAAATCGCACGATCTTTTAGGCCAATTCACGGGTCAGTAACGTGAAACTATGCGGTTACCATACGTTTCCTTCAATAAATCAATTATGGCACGAGCTGTGTGACATGTGGCGCCGTCTTGTTGAAACCACAGCTCCTGCACATCATGGTTGTTCAGTTGATGAACGAAAAAGTCCGTAATCATGGCACTATAGCAGTCACCGTTGACTGTAAAGTTCTGGGTAGCATCGTTTTTAAAGAAGTACGGACCAATTATTCCACCAAACCATAAAGCACACCAAAAACTCAACATACACTTGAGGATATTATCATCACTCCAAATACGCCAGTTTTGTTTATTGACGTATCCATTCAACCAAAAATGAGATTCATTGCAAAATAAGATTCGCTTATAAAAATTGATATCAACGGCAGCAATCTTAATTTGGGAACAATTTGGAAGCGTTGTTCAGACGTCAGTCTATTCAAGTTGAAATGTCAAACCAAACTTATGGCCTTTTCGATTGGTAATCCGGGAGAACGATTTGATACGTGTGAACCCTTCTGAAACGATTCTGACAAAAAAAAAACCAGAAGCAAATTTCTCTTCTTTTCCGAAGAAGAACTGTCATTCTGACTCCAATCGAAAAGGCCATTAAAATTAATCATTTGACAGCTGACAAAATGGCGGCCAGTTAAAATAGTGTTGCCAACTTAAAGTCCTGTACCTCTAAAAAAAAACCCTTTATATCTCAGACTTTAAAACCACAATGTGATCGCACCTAAGACCAAGTTCATGCGACACAGTTATCGATTTTATTCAATTTTGTGACGTTAAAAGTAGGCGGTTTGAGTCAGAATACATGTTTTTTTTTTTTTTGCCGGAAGAAGAATAATTCAAGTCAAAAGATTTATTTGACATTAAAATAACCAATGATTTAGATATTTAAACGTCTCACAACAACAAAGTGAATCTTTCAATGATGAGTTTCAATAATTAAGCTAAAACTTACCCCTAAGCCAATAATAATAATTGATATTGTTTTGATCCTAACAGTTTTCCAAGGCTAAAACTAATTCTTCTCCATTTTTATTTTTCTACATAAAATATCTACTAAATTTATTTTCATTCTTTTGCACATGAAACAAGTTTTTTTTTGGAATAATTAAAAACAACAATTAATACGAATTCTAACAAAATCCTGGTCATAATAAAATTTAATGTTCTTTCATAATCCAAAAAAAATACTGTTAAAATTGTAGGGATTTGTTGTATAATTACAATTACCTCACAGATGCAACTTATGTAAGTCTATAGTAAAACGAGTTGCTCTTAAACCATAACAACAATAATTTAAGTATGTCTTCAATCTTAACATTCAGTAGACATAACTTAAAACAAAACAGTTAGAACTAACAATTTTATGTGGAATTTAACATCGGAAATTTAAATGTTCACACCTTAAAAATGACTCTATAAGGTGGCAGCTTAATGAAAACATCATACATGAAAGACCATAAATAATTTCTGCACTTGTTCTGGGGTCATAACTTCTTCAATCATTTTGTTTTACTGTCAAACAAAGTTTATTTTTATTATGGTCTGGGAATTGAAGTATCAAGGTAATAAAACGGCAAAAAAACATACATAACAAATACATAGAAGGTATTTTTTTTTTTTTTTTTTTTTCAAAAAAGCACATCATTTTTAGCTAAACGAATGTGAAGAAACTCTTGGCCAATAATCATGTTTTTTTTTTTATAGTATAGTCGAATTTTGTTTTAACGGCAACGCGTTGTTGCATGGCAGTGTGTAGTTAACAAAAACAATGACACAACACTCTGATGAGACATAAAACCCAAACAATTATAACGACAAAAAGGTAATAATTGTGGAGGCATATAAAATGGAAAATGGAAACAGTGAGAAGAGTGTGTGTTTTTTTCGGTTTATGTTTTGGTATTATTAAGTTCAAGACCATGGCTGGAGATAAAGTTTAATGACCCTCGTAATAAGAGACAGACAAAAAAATGAAAAAAAAAACAATTTATTTAGAATTTGGTATTGTGACCTTTTGGGTCATTCATTCTATGAGTAACTGGCCAAAAAACGGCAGAGCCGTGTTGATCTTGAAATATCTCTCTTTTAAAGTTTGCGAAGAACTTAGTGCAAGAAAGTACATATATCAAAGGCAAAGCGGTGACTTGATATTTTAAATCTTATACATTCCACACATTCTATTGGAAGTTATCTTTATTCGTCAAATTTTTTAAGCATTACAAAAATTATCTTTCAAAGATTGTGGTCCGCCGAACGTGTATCATCATCGTCAGCTCGACAACCGAGCTCCGGTGCTGGCCTCCTTCAACAAGTCTCTCCACCCATCCCGGTCTCAAGCCGCCGCCATCCAGTTGCGCACCCCAAGGCTCCGGGCGTCCTGGTCTACGCCATCTCTCCAATGCAAGGATGGTCTACCACGCTGTCGTCTACCATAGTATGCACCACAAAGAACTTTCCGAGCAGGTACCTCTTCGCTCATGCGAGCTAGGTGCCCTGCCAACCGGAGTCTACCGAGCTTAATTTTTGTCACTATATCTGCTTCAAGGTAGATTGCGTACAATTCATGATTGTACCGTCTCCGGAATCGTCCATCCTCACATATGGGGCCAACAATTCTCCTTAAGACTTTTCTCTCGAACGCGGCTAAATGGTCGGAGTGCCTTTTGCTAAGCACCCAAGTCTCGGATCCATATGTGAGTACTGGCAGGTCCTGTTTTTTTTTGCCGAATGTGTATACTTGAGTTTAATCCTTAGCTTTGTACATAGTTTGGAAAAAAAATATTAGCACCTCACATTTGTAATTAAATAACCCTTTTCTCGTGTGCAGTTTTTTTTTTTTTTGAATTTTTAAACTATGAGCCTACTTGTACTGAAAGTGAAATTTCGAGTGAAAAACAACCCAAAGCTTCTATTTTGAAACAAAGACAATTTAGACTTTCTAGTGAACCCCTGTAAAATATATAAAAAAAAATACAATGAGAAATATTGTATTTAGAATGTATTAATTTCACGAAAAATAATTGAGACCATTTTTAAGGAGCGCATGATAAATGTGTTCCAAAATCAAACACAAGCGAAAAAGCTTAAAGTAGTGACGAAAAGTTTACAACACTCATAAATTTATTAAATTTGTAGGAAAAAGTGGAATTTTCGCCACAAAAATCATTTAATTTTGATACACTTACATTTATTAGGGGTTTCTGACTGATTATTTTTGCCTGTTAAAAATTTTAAGTCAGAATATTGTAGGAAATTTAAAAAAATTTAAATAAATCATTGTTCTATACCTACAGGAATTAGTGAAATGTATGTCTTATTTTTCAACTGTCAAAATTGTCAAATTTCTATCAGATTTTGTTTGACAATCATTTTTTAGAGCATTCGGCAACATTTTGAATTTGCTTTTCTACTTATGTACATATTGCTTGGAAATATTTGGAGACATTTTACACATAAATTTGACCAGATTCCCGCCATAGACAGGAATTTTAATATTTTTGAATTGAATTCATTTTTAAGTTTCCTTCCATATTCTGACCTAAAATTTAAAGAGGATAAAATGGATGGAATTCTGCGTTCCAAAATAATTAAATAAACCCAATTTCATACATTTTCGTAAAAAATAGTTAGTGTCGCCAAGTTTTTCGAATCTCGAATGATATCGATAATGAATATCTCCATTTTTTTTCGATGAACACCTTATTTTTTTTCGATGAACATCTCAATTTTTTCGATGAATATCTCCAGTTTTTCGATGAATATCTCAATTTTTTCGATGAATATCTGAAATGGATATCTGAAGTTTTTCGAATCTCGATTGTTTAATGAATATCTCCATTTTTTTCGATGAATATCTTATTTTTTTTCGATGAATATCTTAATTTTTTTTCGTGTCAGATATTATTGATTTTGAAAATTGGTAAGCATTTTTCTGGAAAAGTTCTGATGGTATAGAAAAACTTCACTTCCAGGTGGATGTTGCTGAATACTTGGACAAGTTATGCGAAAAATATTTTGAGTACAAAATACGTAAGACAAAAACAGTACAATGCAGTAGATACTAAAATCTTTGATCGCCGGCGATCTGAAAAAAACCCTGTTAGTGCGCAAAAATGTGAAAATCTTATTTTAGATTTAAAACAACTGGATTTAAATATACATAAATGTCTTGTAACTGTAGGATGATTTATTTTGGTTCTGTAAACCAGTTTGTGTCTCCTCAGTCATTTTTGACTTGCGAGATTACAGGACTTATTTAGGATCGCCGACGATATTCTTGTTCGACTTTTTAAAGTTCGAATAATGATCTATACGTCATCCATCTAGCTAAAGTGGGGTGTGCCCGCTCTCGTGTGGATACCACAAAAGAAGTTAAAATGGCTTTTAACAAGATTTAGGTATATTTGTCAGCATCTAATTTGCGTATATAGTTCGTGGATTTAGCTTCTTCGTAATACGCCTTCCACACATATTGGAGACCAACAATTCTCCCTTAGACTATTCTCGAACACGCCTAGTATGACATATGGCCTTTTATTAGGTAGGTACCTAAATCTAGGATCCAGCTGAAGCTTAGAAGTTAAATTAAATTGTTAGGTTTCTGAATTCAAAAAGAAAATCTTGACCTCGACTATTGACTGGAGACCAAGCTCTTGTGATTCTTCCAAAAACTTTACTTCGTTTCATATGATTTCTCTTTTTTATCCTTAAATATTATTTTAGACCCTTAAATCGTACCCATATCAAATTTAGTGACATAACCTTTACAAAATCCAACTAAACAAAAAATGCAAATCCTTGATATTTGTACGATATATAATTAATCATCGAGCCTTTTTGCAAATATTGATAAAAAGATAAGCTTCCATTATCACAACCCCTCTAAATCTGCATCAATCTCAAATAAAAATCAATTTCCCTTAAGAGGTTTTATCCATTTATAATCATTTCTAAACAATTTTTTTTTTTTCTTCTTCTTTCAGGTAAGCATCTCTAATCCCAGCAGCAAATATCATCCCATCTTCGGATACCCACAAACTGTAAGAATCACGAAATATTGTTTAAGCAAAAAAAAAAAAAAATAATATCTCTATCACCCCGCTGTAGTATATATACTTCTTCGTCCCTCCCGCACTTAACCAAACTTCAATCATTATATAGCGATATCATTCCTTCCAATTGGCCAATCAGTAGTACCAAATAGCTCGATAAGGCAATTTACCATCAACCATTCGGTCTCTATAGACACACACATTTTCCATCTCAAAATATCTATAAATTTTCCTTCCATCACATCAGTTCAGTTCAGTAAATTTGAGCAAAAAAAAAAAATCAGAAAAAAAAAAAAATCAAATACAAAATATTCCAATAAATCCAACTCAATTTTCATCATCATTGGCGCTTGCTTGCTGTTATGTGCTCTGCTGTGCTTGAATCAACACAATTCCCATCCCATTTCACTCTAAATCTGTTATCGATATAGACATTATTGTTGCACATCACAAATGACGTCGACAATAGCTCGTAGCTCGCGACGGACGCGCGCGTTCACAAAGAACAAATACTACCCCACAGAGCTTTAGTATTTTGTGTTTGTCAAAAAAAATCATAAAAAAAAAAACTATAAGATAAACGGGTTATTTCAGAATTCTAAACAAGGATGAGTTAGAAATTTCCTTCCTTCCGCTTATTCCACGTCCTCGTCCCACGCCGAAGTGAAGAATGATTAAGGTCTATATTCGAAGAGAAAAAGCCAATTTTCCGCATGACTTTTCATTGCAGATTCGTTTCGTGCGAAAATATCTTCAAAATACAATGCAAACACTCTCGTTGAGCGTCGACTTTGGTGTTAGTCCGTCGCGACCGACGCGACGTCACATCGTCGTTGAGTTGAGAGTGGCTTTCGTTTTGCTTTTGCTTCTTTTTTTTCCATCGTCCTTGCTGCTTAATTTTTCTACTCGATAAAATGTCGTCTTTACGAGTATGTGCATGTTGGGACTTAGGGTGTAGCCGAATAGCGATAGTGAGTGGAGGGGGTTAGTGTGAGTGGCTTTTATGTGTGAAAAAACACTATTTGCTTTATTGAAAAAATATCTCATTTTCGGTGGACTATACAACTAAGATACAGATATACAGTCTTCTTCCGGTTTGTTGCCAAGAAGATGAAAAAGAAGAAAGAAAACAAGAATGCTCATAAATGGTTATCTTTTTGATGCGAAATTGGAAGCAAAGTATACTTTTATTTTTTTATTATTATTATTTTGTTTTTTTTTTTTTTTTTTTTTTTGGAAAAAGAAAAGGATAAATAATGAAATTTTCCAACCGTTTTTTCCCTAATGTTTTTTCAAAAAGAACAAAATTCCTGGATTATTATTAATTTTCGTTGCTCTCTCTCTCTCTCTCTATCTTTCTCTCGGAAAAATGCTTACAAAGTGATTGGGGGTATTTTTGAGATTTTTTTTTTTGTGTTTAATTTTCCTAGGAAAAAGGCTTTTTCCTCCACTTGAAAACATAATTAAAATGTGTTTAACGAATTGTAACACCCAAAAATATGAAATGATGATGATTTATTTTTGGTCGTCCTGATGGGAGCATTATTTTTTTTTTTTTTTTTGGCAAGGAAGTCTATGATTTTAAACCCTATTATTGGAGTTCATTCAACTGGTTTTTATGATCGGCTGATTTTAACGAAATTTATGGTTTTTTTTCTGGTAAAATTGCTTGCCTACTTTTTTACGACCCATAGTTGTCTTTGATAAATATCTTTATAGAATTGATTTTGAAGTGAAGCTTCTTAACTTTCCTATAGGGAGTTAACTTAGAAAACCAACCGAAACGGAAGAAAAAATTACGGAACTGTCGTCACACCATATAGCATAGGGGTTGTCATAAATATTAAAATCGAAAACTAGTCTGGTGGTCTGTTAGCAGCAACGATTTTCAGGGGAAAGCCACGTTATTTTATGTAAACTCTTGGAAAAAAGTCGGTTTCACTACCTTTCAAAGCCTATAACTTGAGTTCTAGTCGAAGGATCTTCATGTTCCAGGTGTTAAAATTGAGAAAAAAATAATAGGCTTCATTTTGGTATCAAAATTGTCTGTAGTGTGTAGACTTTTAGGTGGGTTCGGAAGAGAATCGACACAACTTAAAATCGACATTTTTTTAAGTTAAATTGCAGTTTTGTTTAGAAATAACAGATTTTGGACCAAAGCTAGATCTGAAGCGCTCCAACAGTTTTATATCTCTAAGCAGACTGCATATCGGCTCCGTTATAGGTGTCATTATCGGGCACTGCTTGATAGGCAAGCACGCAACGAGGCTTGGAGTATTCTCAAATGATTTCCGCAGAAGCTGTATGAATGAAGAAGAGGAAGAATCGATTCATCATCTCCTCTGAACTTGTCCTGCTCTATCCCAACGACTATCTATCTCGTAACTTCATCTTGGAGAGTACTACTTCAACGATCCTAGTGATCTGGTAAATTTTGACATAATTAATCTCGTAAGCTTCGTAAGGAGCTCCAAGTGGATCAACAAATAGGAAGGAAAATTCCTAGATTTTTGTGGTATCGCAATGGATCAACTATGGTCTAATTGTGTCAAGCTCTCTGCTTGGCAGCCACCTTAACCTAACCTAACCTTAGAAATAACACTGAAATTCACAAGATGCAGTGTTAAAACAACAGGAATCTGGTCAAAATTATCACTGTGGTCATGTTGAAATTGTATTTACAAGAATTGCGAGTTGAAAGAAAATAACATCTTAAATCAAATTCAATTTTATCAAAAAAAAAATGCCGTGTTAACTACAAATATATTGTTACTTAATATGGGTAATAGTGCCTTGTAAATTTAACAAGAGACTTGTTAAATTTTAACTAAACATATTTCTCTGAGAATTCGTTTTTATATTAAATGAAAATTTTCGTCGAAACGGAAAAATAGATGATCTTAAAAAGTCAAACATAGCACCCAAAAACACTTCTTGTTCATTCTACTATAACCCCTTTTTCAATTTAACAGAGACATGGTTGTGAATTCTACAACAAATTGTTTTGGGTGTGTGACCAAATTTCTGTTATAAATATTAAATCATGAAATTGAAAATATTTAAAAATGATTAACATATTTTTCAATTTTTTTAAATATGTAGGTATAAAAAAATAGCAAATTTATTCATCATTTTTCTGAATAAAAAAAAAAGTTTATTTTAAGATCTTTTATTTGACATGAGTTACATAGCTAATGTGACACTCTCAATCTAAATTAACTGCCAATTAAGAATGCTCATAGTATAATGTATCTATTTTTTTTTAAATTTATTTAACATGAATAACTTAACAACACAAAAACTGTGAACCCTTTCGCTTTTTTCTTTGTTTCCCTCGTTCGTTTTATTTTTTGTGAAACACATGTCCGACCTACTGGGCATCAACGAGATACTCGTCGCGTACTGATGCGTAACTTGGCAAATTTAAAACAAACCAAGCACAACAAAAATAAATAAACACACATCCAATGGAATGTCTATTTTCTTCATCATCATGAACATGATCATCATGTCTTCACAGTGCGTTGTTCTTCTTGGCCATTTAACTTCGTCGTCATCCGAATTTACGAAAATAAAAAAAAATTCAAAAAAAAAAACTATCATCTTCTTTCTTTGTATAATATACAAAATACACTCATCGAAAAGGCCGAATAAAAACAAGAATTGCTAATAAAAAGAAAATATGTAATAATAAAAAAAAAAAAACTATCTGATACGTTGAACGTTCAAGTAAATGAAGGCTGACAAAACAGATAAAATGAAGAATTTTCTGTATTTATTTGCTCGGTGTTGCCAGATTGATATTGTTTTTTGCAAATTTCATTCTATCATTCATCCATAGGCCCAGTTTTTCAGTAGGGAGTTAAACTAGAGTTTGTTAGGTCTAGAAGTTAACTAAGCAACAGTTTTTTGGTAGAGAATGTATGCGGAACGACTAAAAAAACTCGGTGATTTAAACAGTCCTGAGTTAACTCACCAAATTTGATGAGTTAACTCGGGTTTAACTTTAATATCGCACTGAAAAACTGAACTTTAGACAGTGTCCATGTAAACAGGGTATACAAATAATTCTAACAATACGTACATAATTGGAAAAATCTTTTGTTTAAGTAAATAGATACAAATAACACTTTAGTCCAAGTTTAGACAACCGTTTTTTAGGTCTAAGTTATACAACTCTTAAGGCTATATTATTCACGCGCTTAATCCAGATTAAAGAATAAATTCACTGGTTAAATACGTAATTGCATACAATTTTTTTTTAATCCTCTGCTTTCCAGAGATTATTTTAAACAAGGATAATATGGGCAAAAATTTTATAAATCCGGTTGTAATATATCAGGATTTAAAGTTCATTTAAATCCAAAGGTCCTTATACCAATAAGTAATAGCTAAACATACGCGTTTAGATAAACCGGACGATAAATTTTTAAAGAGTTAAGTTGTGTTTTAAATTAAATCCACTTAAATATTTAGTTTAACCCTAAATTTTGTTGTAATTTAGGCCTAACTTGAATAATATGGCGGTTAGAAAAAAATGAAGACATAGTATGACAAGATTTTTAAATACGTTTGTTTCGCCGATACGTTACTCTGCGTAAATTGTCACATAAGCGCTTATATTAAACTTGAATATTTAAGTTTCGTTTCAGAAAATGGACCTCAAAGTATCACGTAGTACCTATAAATTATTTTAAAATTTCAAAAAATATAATTAACGACTAGATCGTTCTTATGGTACAAAGTTATAACGTGGCTAAACATTGAAAGAACATATTTTAAATGAGAAAATTAATTTGATTTTGTTGTTAAATTTGTAACTGTAATACCTTCTGCACCAATAAGACGATGTGGACTGCAAAATATTTCAAAATTGATCAAGCCATTAGTGAAAATTCAAAAACAAGCCAATTTTCTCAAAAAATATCAAAACCCCTTTTTCCGTTATGCCAGTTTTGTTTGCCATAAAGCTGTTTTCGAGAGAACTTGAGAAAACTGTAATAGTTATTACTTTTCCTAGGTGAGCTAAATTAAAAATTCGAATTTTTCCTGTAGGGAGTTACATAAAATTGCTACGTAAATTGTTTTTTCAAGTGGAATTTTATTTATTTATTCATTTAACATCTATCAAGTAGGTAAAATAATTTTAAAATAATAAAAGTAAATATTTATATACAATAAAAAATAATAAGTTAATTAAATTACTGAAATAAAATGACAAGTTACATAATATTCAAAATCCTATTTTTACAAATATTTCTACTAATATAAAAAATATTTCTGTCAAATGAAGGTTTTTTGCGTAGTTTTCCTTTTGTCATTCCTAATCTTTATCATCATTTTAAATAGTATTTTTCTTTATCTATTAAAATTATTTATTGTAATTTAAAATAGCCATAGTTATTGGATCATTAAAACCGTAGTTGGTTCTATGTGTGGGGATATGTAAGAAATCGCCAAGTCTAGGTATTAATTATCGGATAAGGACATACAAATTAAACAGAGGTGTGGCCAATCAAAACATCATGTGCAAAAAGAGCAGACAAATATTCACGCCTTATGCTGAGAGGTTTCAATAAAGGCACTTCTGGATTCATATGATGGCTTAAAAGACCAATTAAATTTCCTAATAGCAAATTTTGTGAAACGTTTTTGAACTCTTTCAATACGTAAACGGGCATTATCATAAAAAGGACTCCAAACAACACAACAATATTCAAGAGAAGAACGAATTACATAGAGATACATAAAGTGACTTAAAAGCGTATGGATCCTTAAAATCATTAGCATTTCGAAATATGAAACCTAACATCGAGTTAGACTTAGATAGTTATATAATCATAATTCCAGGTAAATTTCAGCTGTTTGTTGAAAATAATTCCAAGGTCCTTATGTCTTGACACTCTTTTAAGACACATATTACTAATAGAAATAATCAAATGATAAAGGACAGTAAATTCTAGATGTAGTTAACACCGAGCATTTAATGACATTAAAACGCACAAACCATTGCGATCACACCAAACAGATACTTTATTTAAATCACTTTGGAGGCATTGAGCATCGGAGAGAGAATGTATCTCTTTGTATATCTTCAAATCATCCGCATATTATAGACAGTTGGAATGAGTAACATGCTTTGGAAGGTCGTTAATAAACAAGAGAAACAAAAGTGGACCAAGGTGACTTCCTTGCGGAACACCTGAAAAGTTTAAGATTTCCTTAGAAATTTCAGATCCAATTTTGACGAATTGCTTTCTTCCAGTTAAGTAACTACTAAGCCACATAAGCCAATTTGAATGAAAACCTAAAAACTCTAGCTTATTTATGAGGATGCTATGTTGAACACCGTCAAAAGCTTTGGAAAAATCAGTAAATATGGAATCCACTTGACATATATATTTTCTAATGAATGTAAGTAGAAATTTGTATAAATTGTTAAGTTTGTTAAGGTAGACCTTCCACTCACAAATCAATTTTGAAAATCTGAAAAGTAATTGCAAACACAGGCATACAACTTTTTTTTGATGATAGCTTCCAAAATGTTTGGGATAATTTGAAGTTTAGCTATAGGTCTGTAATTACGTATATCTCTTTTGGACCCGGATTTATGTATAGGAGAAATAAAAGGCCACTTCCATCTTTCAAGAAACTCACCAAAGCTCAAAGACTTATTAAACAAAATATAAAGTGGTCTAAGAAGGCCGAATTTACACAAATTAAAAAAAAAAATCTTAAAAATTCTTATTTGAAAGATTTCATTTAAATTAGGATTTTTTTTCCAACGGAAAAATGGGGTGTCTTCCTGTTTTTTTTTTTTTTTTTTTTTTGATATTTTCGAAAGTTATTAGAATCAATAAATTTTGAGTAAAACGTCCAGATGGTCAGCAATATTTTCTTTTTTTTTTTTAAAGCACGTTGTGCTTAATTAATCTGTACAAAAGTACTATGTAGTAGGTACTGACGAAGTGTGTACCAAAGTAAAGTATGTGCAAATTCTGTTGAGACATAATGCATGTTGTTTCTTTGAAACAATATTCGATTCCACATAAAAAAAAGTGTCAAAGTTTTGTCATTTTTCAGTTTTTCTCGAAAAAGTTATCATCACCTTTTCACTTAAACAAACCCGTGGCTCAAATAAAGAGCAGGTACTTTTTTGGATATGTTTAAAATAGTATACAAAATGTCTCCACAAAAACTCAGCTTGGTCCCACTTTTTTTCTTTAAAAATTTAAACTTTAGTCCTTGTTTTGTCACGTTAAATTCTTGTTTTAAAAGGAAATAAGAAGGCATGCAATAAAGTAAGTGCTGCCACTTAATGACATTTTTATATTTAATTCTCTTTTTTTTTTGCACGTAAAAAAATTGAGAAAAATGTATATTATTTCTTAAAATTTCTACTCCAGTCAATTTAATTTAATTCTCGCTCCAAGATGAGTAGTTTTATTTAATATTCAGTTGCACTTCGATGGTAATACTATATTTTGTGTCGCCATTATTTGTGTATAAATTTATATTTAAAAAAAAAATATATGAAAAATATAAAACTGAGTTGGTTGCTTGCTCATCATGAGATGATGATAGTCTATGAGTTGGTATTTTGATTGTAAATGAATTTGACCTCGGGTGCAATTTATTTATTTTTTTGAAGAAGAAGAAGAAGAAGAAGATATTTTAAATTTTTATTGTTGGATTCTTATTTAAAAACGGACATTTTTCGCTTTGAAGTGATAAATAAAATGACGGCATTTTCACATATTTAATTGAGAAAATTAGTTTAATAAGATGTGATAGTTGTTATTGTTATTGATTGAATTTCGTATGGTTAAATTAAAACCGCATATTGTCTTGAAAACTTTTACTTGCTCTAAAATAGGAAGATGCATTGCAATTAACTATTTTTGATAGATCAATAAATTTATAAAAAATTTATTCAATTTCAACGTTTTTGTTCATATCTAGCTCATAAGTGAAATAAACTTAGTTTACGTGTTTTAGCATCTTCTGTATTTAATATCAAGACTTCACAACTAAGAATGATTTTGAATGTAGCCTTATGTCAACTCTGATAAGAATTGAATCTAAATACACACAAATGCTTTGAAATAAAAACCAGTCCTTGAAAGGAATTTAGCTAAACACTCTAACCACGTCAAATCAAATCAAATTCAATTGCATATCACATTCTGACTAACCTGCAATTGACATATAGTCAAAGGACTCTCTTGAGTACACACTTTTACAACACTTGAATTTTAGTCCTATATCAATGTGCCTGATTGCATACAGCGCGCAAGGCAAGGCCATGATATCAATCAGACTAAAAACCAAAGTGGATCTATTGCATCAGAGAAAGAGGAGATGTATCGAACTTCATATATGCAATCGAATCAACGCACACTCTTGGCGGCAACCCCATTTCTGATTCGAGGACTGAAAATGTTGTCCTTGGTTGGGAGAGATGGGGTGATGCGTAAAGGTGGAAGTTTAAAATCACAGGAAATATACCTACGTATACCGCACCCTCAGTTCCCGCACCTATATTTAAGGTTCGCCCGAGAAAACTGCACATTGTGCATCAATTGATCCGAAAGAACAACGCCCGTCCGTCCATCCGTTTTGCTCTTCCGTTACGTTCGTTTGTTAGTTCGTTCGTTGGTTGGTTGAATTCTGAATTCGTTCGCCCTCTCGTGTTATCGCACTGAAACAGAAAAATAATTGCTGAAAATTAATCATCAGTAATGTCCTTCCTATTCCGTTATCGTGCCGTCCTCGTCCACGGACGGATAGGGATAGGGACCCACTTGGTCGTCGGAGGATGATTTTCGAAAATTGATTGCGAATTTTGTGGATCGGAATACGTTAGGCTACCTTACATGCCATACTCATCTCCATTGTGAGCTGTGTAGGTAGCTGCAGAATGGCACAGAAGTGTTACATTGCTGTCGCCAGGAATACATTTCTGGGCTGATATTGTGGATGAGGATGAGGACGATAAACGCAGGCATGGATAACTGCAGTGGCACTCTGTACAACGTCAATATGGAATCAGATGACTCCGACGACGACGACGACGACTACGACAAAGAGCTGACGTTGATGCGAAACGCTATTGTGCGCAGCACTCCTCGATCAAGGATTGCAAGAATGGGGCTTGGATTTCGAAGCATTTCCTCATTTTTGTTTTTTTTTTCTCTGTTTTCTTTTTTTTTTTAATATTTACTGCGATGGAATTGAAATAGTTGCCTGGGATACTGTGAGAGAATGTCAACACTTTTTGTCGAGAGAACTGAACGCTGTACTGTGCAGTGCCTGATGGGATGGATGTTCCAATGGAGATGTTTCCTGCGAACTTTGACTCTAATCAAAATTGCCAGTTCAGCTTGTGGAACAATTGATTGGGTGTACTTTATTAGGGAGATTAAGTAGAGTCAGACAGGGAAGGGGAGTGACGGTGGAGGAGGGGTAGGGTGTATCAAGTGATGAAAGAGAATAGCACATGAACAACAGTTGACAGGAGAGGAATTGTAAAAGTAGGTGAATAGAATTGTTGTTTTTTTTTACTTTCATTCGCACTGCATGTCATCTGTCTGTGAAGTAAATTGGACACGAGAGGCAGTCAAGGATCTTTAATCGATTTGAATTGCAAGTTCTCTACTACGAGTAACGTGTATGGGTAGGTATAGAATGCAATTGCACACAAAAAATGCAATTTATGGTTTTCGTCATTGTGTCGTTCAATTTAACGACACTCGAAAGAATTTAAGAAAAAAAAAAACCTTATCCGAAGGATCAATGGTTTTTTATAGACAAATGGAAAAAGAAGTAAAAACGAAATTGTTAAACCAAGGATTTTTACTTCCAGTTCCAGGAAGATCAGAGGCCTTTTCGCCTTGTTATCCAAAACGACCAATCAGACGATTTATCGTTAATTCCGAAGCGACGGTCCAGCTTTGAGATAACAAAAAAGGCGATATCCGTTTTGTGTTAAAATTATTGATTTTCAAAATAAAATTCAATAATTTTCATTTCGTTGTTCAGTGGTTAGTTTTGACATTTTGAATTTCCCAAGTCTTGTCAAAAATCTGAAACTTTTTCCCTTCATTTCTTTCCGCCACCTTATACCCATTATGTAACAAACGGGTGTTTTTTTTTTTAGAGTTATAGAACTTCAAGTTGGCAACACTATTTTAACTGGCGGCCATTTTGTCAGCTGTCAAGTGATTTATTTTTGATTTGCTTTGGCATTTCATCATAAATCGACGACGACCACCGGGCACGGCCGTTAAATGGACTTGAAACGAGATTGTTGTTGATTCCGATTTTCACAAGAAAATTTTGTTCAGCGATGAATCTCACTTTTGGTTGAATGGCTACGTCAATTACCAAAACTGCAGTATTTGGAGTGATGATAATCCTCAAGTGTATGTTGAGACACCGTGACACCCACAAAAACTGACTGTTTGGTGGGCTTTATGGTTTGGTGGAATAATTGGTCCGTACTTCCTTAAAAACGATGCTGGCTAGAACGTTACAATCAATGGTGACCGCTATAGAACCATGATTACTGACTTTTTCGTTCATCAATTGAACAACTATGATGTGCAGGAGCTGTGGTTTCAAGAAGACGGCGGCGCAACATGTCACACAGCTCGTGCCACAATTGATTTATTGAAGCAAAACGTTTGGTAACCGCATAGTTTCACGTTACGAACCCGTGAATTGGCCTCCAAGATCGTGCGATTTAACGCCGCTTGACTATTTTCTGTGGGGATATGTGAAGTCGCTAGTCTACGCCGATAAGTCCGAAACGATTGACTACTTGGAGGACAACATTCGCCACGTGATTGGCGATATACGGCCACAAATGTTATACAAAGTCATCGAAAATTGGACCTCCAGATTAGACTACGTCCGAGCCAGCCTTGGCGGTCATATGCCAGAAATCATATTTAAATTATAATGCCAGAAGATTATCTTTCGAATAAAGTAAAATTCATTTGAAAAAATCATCTTTGTTTCATTCCATTTCAAAGTTCTATACCTCTAAAAAAAAACACCCTTTATATTGGTTAACCTAGAAACAGACTTCGATTCACCTTCTGTAGTAGCCGCCTATTCCCCTACCCCATCAATTTTCCACACTACATATATACTTATGTATATATAGTCCTTGAACCATTGCGTTGTTAACAACTTGTGCCGTGATTACACCCAGCAATCACCGATAAAAGTAAATATTACTCTCTATGCGATCACTGTGATTGTTTACATTCTACAGCGTGCCTTAACTCTCGTGCGACTTCTGTGTAAACTCAGCCTTAAGTAAACATGAACAAAATGAATTCTCTCTACTGTGTAAGGCTGCCATAATGTAGGTATATCTGCTGTCTGTCTGTCTATCTGGTTTTTTGTTCGATTTTGTTTGCATTTCCCGATGAGATCGGATATATATGGAAGTGGAGGCTTTTGTGAGTCAAACTCGAATGCACTGCGAAGCAGCCAACTCGCATTCTGTTCAATTTGTAGTTATTATTCCTTTTCAATGAAGAAGATACGCGGCTCTGATGTCTGATGTGATGAGAGTGCGTCACCTTCAATACAATTTTGTTGCATGTAAATCGAAATTAATTGTACAAAAAAAAATTATAAAAAAAATTCTTCAACCGAATACAAAAAAAGTCTCTCATTAAAACGTGCGATGAATTAAAATTCCCATACAAACGATGTTGAGAGCACGCAGATATTTTTGAGTTTGGGAGAGAGAGAGTCAAGGTGTAAATATTTATTTAAGTATTTAATTTAAATTTAATTCTTTTTTTTTTTTTTGCTATTGCAAGGGAAATTGCTTGCTTTATGGTTGAGTGGTTACGTCGCCTTTGCCTTCGTCGTCGTTGGCGTTGTCGATGTCGTCGTCGAAGCACCCTTGGGGATAGTAATATAATGTATCTTTATATAAATTTTTGTTCATTGAATTTTACCAACCATATGATTGATTGATTTTGACAGAATTGTTAATGGTGCAATTCGATACATACAAAGGTTTTTTTTTTTTTTTATTATCGAGTTGGTTGTTTTTGTTTTGCAATCTTGTTTGTTTTTCTTGTATTGTTTTTTTTTTTTTTGTTGGGTGTAAAACTGTTTTTTCGATAACATCTATTGTTGAATCGATTTTTGTATTCATACTTGAAGTCTTCTGTGTTTTTGTATATTTTGACACTGACAAGTGAGGACTAAGTGATTTCTTCTTTTGATTTAAAATAAAAAATAAATTGGTGTCATCGTTTACTAAAAACTTTTGAACTCTGCGGTATTAGGTACTTAATTTGCATGAGAAACAACAATATATTGTTGTGCAAGAAATTTCGAAATTATGATGAAACAAATGACTAAAAGCATTTTGAGCTTTCGTTGTCATGTATTTCGTTAGTTTCAGACATATTTTGCACTTTTGCTTAAAAATTACACTACATATTGGCATAAGAATGAATTTGGCTACTTTTTGGTGTTTTTCGTTAAGTAATAAATTTCAAATAAAAATACATAAATAGAAAGTATTATCAACTTTTCTGAAATACTCTTCGGGTTCCAAATTTGAGTTCATAAAACTTTGAAAATTGACTACTGTCACAGAAAAAAAAAAAAACTTCTTAGACTTCATGGTTTTTTTTTCGGAGGAGGAAGCAGAATGGTAAAAACCAAGTCAATTTAACTAATAAATATTTTTATAAATGCGCCATTTACATAACTCAATTGAAAAAAAAAAACATTATTGTTCCTCCAATTTTCAATGAGCGGTTCGTGGGAGAAAAATACATAGTTTCCGAGTTTAAAGCAACAAAAAAAAAAAAAAAAACGAAAAAATGGGATTTTTAATTTTTTCAATGTTGCGTCACAAAATTTCCTTCAGATTCCCAAGGAACATTAGATCATATTTTACGTTCAACAGAACTTAATAACAAATTTGCAGCTTTCTAGAGATGTCAAAGTAAAAAAATTGGCGTGCTAATGGGAGGGGACAAATTATACATGGCATACCGTAAGTCTGAAAGAGCTTAATTTCAATCTTTTGATTTTTTAAAGATCTTCGAATAAGAAGAAAACTTAAATTTAATGAGTGTAGGCATGGTGGTGCATGAATTTTCTCAAACCTCTTTCTTTTCAATTGGAAGAATTTATGAAAATTTCAGTGAAATCGTTTAAGCAGTTTTCGAGTGCATAATAGAGTTGGGAAATAATGATTACAAAAATAAGTCAATAACAATTACTTGTAATTGAAATCTCCAAACACCTTTTTTTTAC
Organism: Leucozona laternaria; assembly: GCA_932273885.2. Taxonomy (NCBI): domain Eukaryota; kingdom Metazoa; phylum Arthropoda; class Insecta; order Diptera; family Syrphidae; genus Leucozona; species Leucozona laternaria. The sequence continues at coordinate 127,069,614 of OW026367.1, read as the reverse complement.
TTTTAAATGTACTTCAAGAATTTCAATTACTAATTAGGTTATTTTTTGTAAAGGGTCCGCCAAATAACTTCTTTTTTTTTTTGAAAATGAAGCAAAACATCGAGTGTAGCTTCGGCTGTGTGGCACGTACCGCCGCCGTCCTGTTGAAACCAAATGTTGCCAATATCCTCCTCTTCAATTTTTGTGAACAAAAATTCGTTCAACATGGCCCGATAACGATCGCCATTGACTGTAACGGCCACTCCTTGCTCATTTTCGAAAAATGGCCCAATTATGCCTCTGGACCAAAATCCGCACCAAACAGTGACTCGTTTTGGGTGTATCGGCTTTTCAATGTACGCGTGCGGGTTTTCTGTGCCCCAAATGCGACAATTTTCCTTGTTTACTACCCGCCAAGATCAAAATGAGCTTCATCTGAAAAGATGATTTTTTTTTGGCAAAATCGGCATCTTCTCTAAGTCGATCGCAGGCCCACTTAGCGAAGCGTATACACAACCATATTCGTTCAGCGGAAGGATAAAACTAAATATCTGTCAAATCAGACATGAGCTAAGTGTTACCATTCACGAAATAAGCACTAGTTGAAAAAAAAAACTTTAGATGGCGGACCCTTTATAAGTTCAAAGCACTTATAAGCCCATTTTTTTAATGGTGAGTTTAACCAGAGTTAGGCAACTCTTAAAGTAAGTCTACCTACAGTTAACTGAGGAAGCAGTTTTTCGGTAGAGAATGCGTGTGGAACGACTTAACAAACCCGGTAGATAAAACATCAAAAACATGTGTTCAGGTAATCCTGAGTTAACTTACCAAACTTGATGAGTTAACTCTAGTTTAACTTTAATCTCGCACTGAAAAACTGGAACCATAAATACATCCTATATCATTCGCAAGTGCAGCGAGAGTGCTTTTAAATTTCAATACAAATATTGAATTGATATAAATAAAGAACAAAATCGGTCTTAAAACATAACCCTGAGGCACACCTATTGTATTAAAGAAATGTATACTACTCCTGGAATTGTATACTACTCCTGAAATTGTTTATTTTTACGCTTTATGATCTATTTAGATGAAAAACTTCCCTTGAGGGGAAATTGTATTTTTGTAACTCTAAAAATAACGGTAAATTTCATACAACTGTGAATAAAAAGCTTATTTATCTCGAAAACAGCTCTAAAAAAATGTATACAAAAAATATTTTTGTAGGTTCTATTGCAGGATCCTTAGAACTTTGAATACGAGTTATATTCCATATTAAAATTTTTGGAAAAACATTACTATTTTGAAAATTTAATATTTAAAATTTTTTTAAACAAATCTTATGTGTATATACATATATCTACAATTTTTTTTATTGAAACTGCTCACATGATTTTTAAAATTTTATTTAAAGAAATCAGACGATTTTTTTAAATTTTAGAATTTTGTTTTTAGAGTTCTCTTGACAATGAATTTCATGCAATAGAACATTTCTCTTTACCTAGAAATTTTTTTTTATTCCTAAGCCTAAAATTGAACAGGTGTAAAAACAAATACGTACAACCTAGTCGGGCATTTTATTTTTTACTCATCTTAACTCATTGAATAAACTAAAACAAACATTTCAATTTTTCATTAAAACATAAGTAATAAACCTACCTAATGTGTATATAGTTTTGGAACCAAAGAACAATGCCGAAAATAGTCAATTAAAAAACATTGTTGATACAAAAAGCGGTATCATTTCTATCCGAAGGGAAAAAATCAAAAGCAATCGATAACAGAAACAAAAAAAAAAAAAAAAAATTACCAAAGTATTAATTTCCCAAAGCTCGATCTCATTCAAAATAAAAAAAAAAAAGAAAAAGCAAAACTATCCCTTTGCAATAGGATTTTTTATCAGATTCTATATTGCAATGGTAAAAGGAGTCCTTTGTTTTTTTTTTTTTTTTTTTTTTTTTTTTTTTTTTTTTTACCGAAATTCCTCTCGAATGCCGCTGATACTTTTGAAAAATTCCACAAACATGGGGTATCTATATTAAAGCTGAAGTACCTACCTATATCACATTTTAGTATTGCATTCCTTTTGAAATTGCAAAAGTGACTTTGATTGAACCAAAACCAACTGATGCAACAAAAACTTAATCAATGCTTTTTTTCAGCTTAGGTGTATCAAAATTCAGCGAGCAGAAATAACCATTCTATTAATAACTATCTTTTTCGTTGAGTTTTTTTTTTTTTTTTTTTTTTTGTGTGTATCTTCCCAACACCAAAAATGACCAATTAAAGGAATGTACCGGATGAAGGCTATCTTTCTTCACCAATCAAATTCAAAAAAAAAAAAAACAATAAAAGTTCCTACTGAATCCCCTCAATTTAACCAAAACACAAAACAAAAACATTATAATTTTGTTGAGATACATTTAACGATTCTTTGTTGAAAATACGAAAATTCCATTTTTGAATTGTTGTACTTCTCTATTTCCAAAAGGCCTTGTTGTTTTTTTTTTTTTTTCTTCTTAAAGAATTCTCTCAGTATCCCTTCCATGAACTTCATTTCGGTATTAAGTATTCCAGACACACACTCATCGTCGTCGGTCGTTTGTTAATCCCCCTTTATTCCAGTATCTTATGGCCGACAGCATTGTGCAATCACAAATCACACATATAAAAAAAAGAAAAAAGGAATGAACCACATCCCGCCCGATCCCAATCCAAAGCCAATATGCATTTGTGCACACAGCCAGCACACACTGCTGTGTGTGTATGCCTGTGCATTTTGTTCACTTATTTTTTCAGGCTTATTTTAGATATTTCCGTTGTCTGGGGCTATACAGCAGCAAATGAAGTCCATAACACAACAAATTCTCTGGAAAACAACACCAAAGATAGAATTCGTTGTTTTTTTTTTTTTTTTTTGTTCATCCTTCATTGTATACAAGAGGAGGCCCCAAAAAATAAACGGCCAAAAACTGCTGTTTGCTGATCAATAGGCTTCCGCGCTTAAGGCAACAAAAACTAAATCCCCAGACATATGCAGTGCACATGTTCATCGTTCTCTGATGCTCCTGTGGCAATCTATTATTGGATCCACGCAACAAAGATAATTATATGTGAAGTCTTCTTGTCTCTATGTGTATGTGAAGAGTGCATTCAAGCGTTCTAGGGAAAGAAAAGGTACTTAAAATAACAAAAACAACACCAAACAAAAAATCATCTTGTAAACTTAAATGATAACCACTCCATGTTGCATACTCTAGGGATTTATTGAGAAGAACTTTCCACTTGTATGCTCTCCGCAACGATTAGGTTTAATTGCTATTTGATAGCTCTTGATAAGTATATCTATCTAAACGAATATCCACACAATGATTTTGAATAATAAAACTTAACGACTGTAATATCCTTTTATTTTCGATAAAATTCGTTATATTCCTTTCCAAAAACAAAAGAGACGAAAATGTATGCCAAAGAAAACTGTTGAAACTTTTCCTCCCTCTCTCTCTCTCTATCCCTTCCCATCACACGCTTCTCTTTAAATATAGACAAAAGGGAATGAAAATTCAAGTAGATACTATTAAAGCTGCTGTTATTAAAATTAAGCATTCACTTGAATACAACAACTCTCGTTAATGTTGCTTGCTGTACTGCACTTCTAAAATACTATACACTCCTTACTTAACGAAGTCTTTTCTTTTGTGCTCTGGCTTGTCCTGTTTGGTATGTTATGCGAGTAATAAAGTTTTTTTATGGTTAGATATTGTATCTTGGACTTGAAGAGTGTATCTATATGTTCAGCTCATAGAAATTAAAACATTTTATATTTCCTTAGTGGCATAGTCACACATTCATAGAGCATGTTATTTAATTTTGTATAGGTTTTTTTTTTGTGTGCAGTAGTCTCAGTTGGTGGTTGGGGTTTTTTTTTTAACACTTCAGTACTTACCTATGTAGGGTGAATGTGAATTCGAACTAACAAGTCGGAAGTAAGTTAGAGAGGTGATTTCAATAAGTTTAAATACTAGGGAAAGAAGTATAACTACATCTTGGTTTTTTTTTTCTTCAAAAGTAAACTATAACCTCCATGTTGTGTTGAGACTAAAGGAAATTTCAATAGATTGTTTTCTTTATTTTTTTTTATTTTTAGGGAAAATGGTGTTAATTATATAGTAAGATAGTAGTACCTAGTTGGTTCAATAAATCGCTCCTATAGATAATAATACTTGCACTAAAATGCTATCCACGCGAACTCATAGATCAGCCTAGGTACCTATGATATCAAGTGGTAATAGGTTTTTCTGGCATTAAATGTGGCAGACAAGTAAGTCATGGTGGAAGGAATATACTTTCACTTAGGGTTTCCTCAAGATAATTTCATTCATAGAACTTCATTTAACATAATCGGTCATTAAAAATAACTACGTCATAACTCGGTAGGAACTTGTAAAGATAAGCTCCGGTAAATAAGAAAGAAATCATAGGAGGCCTTCGATTTTATTATTCCTCAAGGGGGCTTTTAACTTTTTTTTAATTGCAATATATTTGCATGTATCGGGTTTTTTCAATAAGAGCGCTACAAAAGTTTTTTTTAAATAAAACAAAAACGGTTTTGGATATCAATGAAATTCTTTATTCCTGTGAAAGTACGTTCGATGCCATTATGTATGGAACTCGACTTCTTTTGCATGGCCACCACGGACACGCTTGCAGAAGTCCAGACGCTGAACCCAATTTTCGACGGTTTTGAAGCATAAACGCCAGATACTGCTGCAATTTCACGTTCGATATTCGTACGAAGTTCATCAATCGTCGCTGGCTTGTTGGCATAGACCATATACTTGACGTAGCCCCACGGGAAATAGTGTAACGGCGTCAAATCGCACGACCGAGGCGGCCAAGCGACTGGACCATTTCGGAAGATAACACGTTCTCCAAACTTGGTTTCCAATAAATTGATTTTGACATTCGCTGTGTGGCTTGTGGCGCCGCCGTCCTGTTGGAACCACATGTCCTCCAAGTCCATATCATCCAATTGGGGCCAAAAATATTCGGTTATCATTGAACGGTAGCAATTCCCATTCACAGTAATGTGCCGGTGTTGATCATCACGGAAGAAGTAAGGCCCAATAACGCCGCCGGCCCATAAACCACACCAAACCGTATTTTTTTCGGGATGCAATGATGACTCATGGAGTACGTGTGGATTGCTGCCTGACCAATATCGCATATTTTGTTTATTGACGAAGCCATTCAGCCAGAAATGAGCCTCATCGCTGAAGATGATTTTTCGATAAAAATCCGAATCATTTTCAAGTTGTTGCTCAGCCCAATTCACGAACATACGACGCTTCTGGTGGTCAAGCGGCTTCAGTTCTTGCGTCGATTTCATCTTGTAAGGATGTAGGCCAAGATCTTTTCGCAAAATTCGCAACAACGACGTCACAGAGATGCCCAACGCTTGAGAACAACGTGTGAGAGACACATTTGGGCTTTCTGCAACTGAAGCCTCAGCGGCAGCAATATTATCGACACTACGGGCACTTCTTTGTCTCACTGGCACGGGAACATTTTGTACTGTGCCTGTGGATTCAAATTTTTCCACTAGACGCTCAATTGTTGATCTGGACGATTCTGACGACCATAAATTGGACGTAGCGCTCTTAACGTTGAGGCCACTGACTTCGAATTTCGGTAGTAAATTTTAATAATTTCGACTCGTTGTTGGCTCGTATATCTTTCCATCATGAAATGGCAAACCTTACTGAAGAGAAATGTCAAAAGAGCGGCAAGAAATATGGCGTCGTTTGCTGTCCCTGTTGCTCTACTTTTCTAGCGTCACTGTTGAAAGACCCTTTATTTAGGTGCTATGTGATAAGTTATGGAATATAAGGGTCTCCCAGCTGCTTCCTTTTATTCTGAAATGTAGAAAAATCATATTTTATTTGACAAAAATAACTTTTATTTTAAATACTTGGTTTTTCGGAGATTCGCAGAGACAATCAGCCTTATCACGAATTCCATCGTAATCGGAATCTTTCGGAATCCTGAAAAATAACTATCATCAAATCCGTTTGCAATGGCCATTTGTATGGGACTTTCAACTATACGATATATATTCTGTGATGGTTTTTTTCGAGATTCGTACTACGTTTCTGATTACCATGGAATTCGTGATAGGGCTGAATGTTGGAACTTAATCACTTTATGCTTTAAGAATTTGTTTAAAATTTCTTTCCCCAACAAACGGTTCATTAAGGCATTGTATGAGTTCATTACGATAGTAAAACAAAATTGTTTTTGTTTTTTTTTTCGATTATCTCAACTATCTGATTAACCGATCAAATTTAATTTTTGTATATAGAAACTTGTAATAAGCTTAAATAATATCTAACGCATTCAAAATTTTCAAAAAAATTATTTTTTTTTTTTTGAAAATTCAATAATTCAAAAACGGGTGGTTGATTTTTTATTTAGATTCAATTTTTACCTTCACATTAATAAGTATATATGTGTGTACTTTTAACAGTTTTCTTTATTGACGTATCCATTCACCCAAAAGTGAGCTTCATCGCTAAACGAAATTCGCTTATGAAAATTGTGATCAACGGCAATGTTGTTTTGGGCCCATTTTGGCACAATTTGGAATAGTTGTTCAGGCTTTTCATGTTTAAATGTCAAACCAAACTAAAAATAAATCACTTGACAGCTGAAAAAATGGCCACCAGTTAAAATAGTGTTGCCAACTTAAAGTTTTATGCCTCTAAAAAAAAACACCCTTTACTATTTTTCCCATAAATTAAGATTTATTCAAAAAATCAAATGGTGTCCATCGCGTTGGGTTCCAATCAGTTTCAGAAGTATGTATTTTAATCAATTTATTGCTAGTTTGTGGGCATGTGTGCAACACGGTGCTATATTGTTCATTTTTGTATACCTACTCACCAAATACTACCTTCAACTAAACTATATTTTTTGCAAGCGGATACAATTTAGGCTCCCATAACTAATTTATTTAAGACTTTAGAAATGCAGTCTGATCGCAAATAAGAGCAAGTTCGTGAGACCCAGGCCTCCATTTTAATTTTAAAGAAAACCAAGAATTCCCTTCAAAGTTAGACATTAAAAAATTATTTTTAGAGCTAGAAAATATAACCCGGCTCATAAAAAAACCAAATAAAGAACCTTTTTTTCAGCAGAAAGCCAGAAAAAAAAATTACAGTTATGTTCCGATCAATAATTTTTTCGATTGCATACTTTTCTACAAAAGTATTGCAATAAAAATTGAATAGCATCGCACAATTAAAAACGTCTGTTTTAACAACCGAAATAATCAAATCCTTGAAACTTCTATGAAAGAAATTTCAACTTTTTCCAGTTAAATAAAAACAAAGGGTTTATTTAACTAATTTATTGCTATCGTACCCATCCACATTATAACCATACTAATCTAAGCAAATAATAAAAGTGCCTTGTCTAATGTTGCATTATTCATATTTAACTATCAATTTATTATAACTCCATTGGGATAGCGTTTATTTCAACCCCAAAATAAATGGTCTCCTTAAAACCATACCTACCTACCTCCCCCGCCAAATATACATTCCTATATGGTCTTATAATCAGATAAAGGCAAAAAGATAATAATCGCGTGTTTGCCTTAAATCCATGCTATTAGCACAACAATAAAAAAAAATATACTAAAACGAACAAAAAAAAAAAAAACTATTTCGTATGTATCTGAAAAATTAAGGATAATGGGGATATAGGTATTTCAACATAAACAACAAAAAAGCAACAAAAGACAACAACGACGCTCTAGGTACATATATATAAATGACTGATATTTATCAAACACATATTTAATGTCCCAGCGCCCCCCTCCAATACATATACAAAGAAATAAAAAAAGCATTTTTCAACAATATAAGTCACGCGAAAATCCAACTACATAAACATGAATATCCTCCCTTTTACCAATATGACTTTCCATTATAGAGCTTTGGTGATGTTTTTGCTTTTTGAACTTCCTACCGGATTTTTATTCTTCAAAAACAATAATTGAAGCTATCAACAAGGCGATCGATGGGTGGGAGTAGGATAGAGAGATGTTATCCTTGACAGATACTCGACGTTATTTGGCATCATTCATCCGTCACAAAAAAAAAAAATGTATAACATCAATAATAAAATATTAAAAACAATCGCCACTATCGAACTTTGACATGTCGTCCTCTCTCTCTCTCTCTCTCTCTCTCTATCTCTCTGTCTCGATAAGGACACTCAACCATCAGAGTGTTGTCGAAAATAAATTATTCTGCGGAAATCGTTGCCAGCATTTGTGACAATCAAATGGGAATTTGCATATCTTCGGCAATCGGCGAGATGATGAAGAAAAGTTGTTTTTCTTTTATGGCCCTTAAATGTATTGGAATAGCTGTAGTGTGGGAGGGGGATTAGGGGGTGGATTGAATAACACACAGACTCATTCAATTCCATTTATACGCCAAACACAATTGACTATCGACATTCATATTCATCACGATGATTTCAAAAACACTCATCCAACTCATTCAATCCTCACCCCCCCCCCAAGCAGTCCATCATTATCCATCGTTGGTCGGCGTCGTGGTCGACATCCTTTTCGGGTGAAGTGGCAGAGTTTCAAAAAAAAAAAAAAAAAAAACACCAACTGCTTCTGAATTCTGCACACAATCGTTGAAGCCTCTCTTGTCTATTCATAGCTCTATTGGAACTATATGTACGTATAGAGCTAGTAGGTACAAGCCATATGAAGCTCAGGTCCGTCGCCAGCCGGCCGTCGTTCATAGGCACAAAATGATTGACTGCGGCTCTAATTGAAATTCGGATCACGCATATCCTGGAACAAACAATATTTACAGCACTTTTCCATTGTTTCAGTTTGGGTTTTGGGTATACCAGTCCGTCAGTCCGTCCTCAACCATTTCACCGTCCCAGAGAGGCAAAGACCAAATAGTCAGACTTCTGGTCGAGAGAAAAGAACTTCGAAACTAAGTGGATAGAGGTGTTACGTGCATTGGTTGTTGGCTTACCTCTTATTGTAGGTATATAGGTACCTCAGAGTCCTCCCCTGATGACGAAAGACCGACCAACCGAGAGAGTACAGAGGTTCACTTTATTTGGTGTTCAATTTCCGTTTGGAATTTTCGGATTTTCTCGTATTTTCAGGAACACTTGGTCACGAACTCCATATACATATATAGGGTTGAGATTTTGTTCTTCTTTTGACGGAGTTAATTTGAATTTTCTTCTTGTTTCCCTGTCGTAAATTTGTGTAGGTATCTATCTTGGTATGTGTGTGTTTGGAATTTTTACATACGTATATATAGCTAGCTTAGTGATAAATCCCTAAGATGCCTATTTCTAGAGGAAGTGGCAATGGCCATGGCTATTAAAAATGAAGTTTTTTTGGAAAATACCCTTAAAGTTGTTTTACGAGTGGCGTCGTCGTCGGTCGTTGTTTGTCGTCCATGGGTAATAACCTAGCTATGGGCCACTGGAAATGAATTTTCTTTTTTTTTTAAATCGAATTTCTTGCCTTGGAAGTCGTATCGTTGTTTAAATTCCATTTTGGTGCGGAGGAGACTAATTTATCTTTTGGCGAAACGGCATTTTTATTGAATTTTGTCAAATATTTAAATTAAAAAGTTTTTGTTTTATTTTTATTTTGATAAATGCTTAGAATTTGTGTAGAGGCTCTTTTTTAAATGATGGTGAAGTTGGAGATAAAGAAAAGAATTCGTTAAATCATCCATGCCTAAAGCTCGTTTGTTGTTTCTTTGCAAGGTTTATGAAGGCTGAATTTCGAATACACAAAGGTTATATTTTGTTCTATAATCTTCTAAATACGGAAGGTATTAAGTTCACTAAACCGTGATTATTCGTTATAATCACAATTGCCTTGCATTAAACAAAAGTTATTCGACACGTAAAGATGATAATTTTGGTTTAATTGACAGTAGTTTAAATAGCTTTGGGGAAATCTTCCCAAACAGGAGATAACCATGTTTGTGATAGAACTTTCAAGGTTGTAATTAGGTAATTTCGAAGAGGTAGGCAATATTTCATTGGCTGATTTAAATTAAATAGGATAAACGGATCGGATACATAAATTAGTAAGTTAATCTATTGTTATTATGTGACTTTAGTGTTGAATCGTTACTTTTGTTGGGAATATGTTCTTAAGTTTGAGATGATGAATACTGTTTCAAAATGTGAATGAAGTCACATAATTTCAAACGTGTCGACTACATATTGACTCGGCTTTATCGTGCGTATACAATACAACAATATTTCAGCCAAGAAAGTCTTTAAATCCCAGCCCTAAGGTTTGATGCGACAAGAAAGACCGAACTTTCGGTTTATCAGAGGTGGTATGTTCCAAAATTCAATTTTTGTATATTAAATTATTTTGTAATTTGGAAAATATTTATGTTGAAATAAACTTTCCAGCTAAATTTTGAATTAAAAAATTTTGACAACTTCATTTATATTATACTAGCTGGCCTCGCATAAAAATTAAAAAAGAAAATATTATTATTTGAGTTTTTTAAATCGATTAGGTAGGTACTACTTTCTGGGTCTCAACCCACTTCTCGTAATGAAAAGCTAAATTTGTAAAAAATATTATCTTCTAAGTCCAACCCTTATTGCTTTCCCAACACAGAAAGAATGTTTGTATTCGTAAACCACTGTTTTACTTTTACCCCTTATCACTCTATAAATTGCCTTTTCTTAAAATACATTTTCAAACACAAACTGAATTTTTGAAATCGGATACCACTTTTCATTTTAAAACCTATTTCACCCTACAAATAACAAAATTTGAAAAAGAATATCCTTGAAGCCATTTCCAAAGAATTACGTCTTTTTCACTTGACCCTATTTCACCCTACAAAGTGAATTTTAATAATTATTCTGCTATTCGGGGAGCAGGCGAATCCAACATATTAGAGATCATTAAAATCGCTCCAGCCATTCTTGAGTTATAAATGGAGTAACTGAACCGACTTTGTTTTATATATTAACTAGCTGGCCCGTCCGGCTTCGCACGGGTAGACAAATATTTTTTGTATTTATCCCATTCACTCAATAAATAGCAAATTTTGTAAATAACCTTTCAAACACAGACAAAATTTTTGAAATCAGATGCCACTTTCCCTAAGGCCATCCACTAAAAAACAACCTTTCAAACACCAAAAGAATTTCTCATATTTGTTACCCCATTTCACCTAACAAATAACAAAATTTTATAAAGAATATCCCTAAAGCTGATTTTTAAACAAAAACCAAACTTCTTAAATCGGATATTTATTTATTTTGACCCCATTTCACCCTACAAATAACAACAGTTGAAAAAAGAAGCATCCGAACACACCACGATCCATTTTTATATATATAGATATTATACTATACATAGCTTAGTTCCCGGAAATCAAGCCAGAATTTAGTTTTTTTTTTTTTCAATGAACGTCAGAGAATGTTTCTGGTAATCCTTCCAGAACTTTTCGCATTTTCCAAATAGTTTTCTGAGAATTTTAATACTTTCAAATATGAAAAAAGGATGTACAAAAATTTTGATTCCTTCTTATTTTGGATATAGAGCCAAAAAACCTGCATTTTCTGTTAAATACTTTAATAAATTAACATTATTGTTAGACATATTTTTTTATTGGAACTTAGGCTGTGTGTAAATTGGATAAAAATCGGGTTAAGTTTGATTCAAAGTTTAATTTAAGACACTAATAAGGTGACTCTATATGTACGTGAGAATGTCAAAATTTATTCTCGGATAAGGTTTAAACGAATTTTAAACCCAAATCACACACGGCCTAAAGCCAAAAATTTTGTTTTTTCTTGCTTTTGTCCATTCTTGAGAAAACAAAGCTTTTATCGCGTTTATTTTCAAAAATAATTACTTCTACATAATATACAAATTTTCGATGATTTACAAAATTATGACAATCCAAAATTGCGGGTTAAAGAATAGCTACACCATATACGCATTCGTAAAATAATTATTTTCGATTAACTCTTTTTTGGCTTAATTTTATATATAGGTATGTACCTTTCTAAATTTTAAATATTAAAACACACTATAAATTTATAAAAGTTATCAAAAATAATGTCAGAAAAATTAAAGTACCTAGATATCAAGAATGTTGATCAAATATTTTTTTAAATGAATAATTATGTACTGAGTAAATGCATATAATGTCATATATAAAAATTTTTAACATATCTTATTTGCCTTTTCTCGTGTTCATTGCAATTCAATGTACTTAAAATTGTACACAAGTTTAAGTGAAATTATTAATTATTAAAACTGAGTATCGTCGCCTTTCTGTCAAGACATCGTGAGAGGAAAATTGAATATTTGCCATAGGAGATATAAAAACCCGATTTATAAAACAATAAAATAAAATTTTTAGGACCTAGAAAGTTTCAAAACTTGTTAACCGACGCAAAAGAGGCATTAATATTCGAATTCCGTGATACTTTCGCCGCAATCTCACAGCTTTTGGAGGTGAAACTGCAATGGCATCGTACGATAAAATTATTAAATTTCGATCTTAACAGCATCGTCTAAAGGAGAATTAATAACAGCATTCCAACACCAATGCTGTTTCTTGTCGTTGAAACGAAACGTCACCCCAGTTCCATTCGAGAAAACCTCCCACTAGAAAAAACCGAATACTCGGTATAACCCACATATTCCATGTCGCCAAAAATTAGGGTTCCTAAGGCAACGCAAGAAATTCTGTTCCACCTCTGATCAGGCTATGACCTATAGGTATACAATCCCTCAAAGCCTGAGCATTACACTTTAATCTGGGCAATGGGCAGGTGGTCCTATTACATACTTGCATGTCGTGGATAAAAAGGTGGAATTTCAATAATAGAAACAATTATGTATGTAGAAACGTTTCATGGCTCTCTCTTTATTCTTTCGATACTTTTATGAACAATGCTCCAGTGAATTAGCCAGCTGCATTCATCCCTTAAAACAACTGTGTGAAGCCAGAATCCCCAAACTCAGTCAGTCAGGTAAAAAGTTATTAAGCTATTCTTTTTTATAGCAACACCCCCAAAAATTAAAAAAAAACCCGTCTAACGTCCACAATTGAAAACTTAGTAAGATAGGTTAGGTTAGGTAGAAAGGCTGACAGTTGATCTTGTTACCGTCACACCTAGATCTATGTAGATCCGTAGTGATACCCTAGGAAATTGTATCCCACCTAATGTAAAAATCTATGTGTTCTGTTAGCAGTCAAGCCATTAAGAGGCGTTGACGAAGTTCAGAAAGCTGTTCTCTGAAGTTCTAGAAAGATCCTCTAAGTCATCAAAGAAATGATTTCTTTCTTAAGTGACAGAGTGCTAGGAAGTGTAAGGTGTCCTCATGTACTTCCTCATCGCTGCACCCTCTGCAAAGGTCGTCAGTCCTGAGCCTCATTTTCTTTTTGTGGTATCCCAGTAGGTTGTGTCCGATGATTATGCTGACAAGGGAACGAAGATGTTTTTTGTTCATTTGCATAATTTTGTCTGTCCTCTGCTTATTGAAATTTGGCCATAATTTTCTAGTTGTGGCGCATGTTTCAAGCAGGTTCCATCTTTCATTGGTTTTTTCTGAAATTTTGTAACCAATATCCTGTTTCATGTTACAGTTTGGTACTTTAATATATCGTTCGGCTTGACTTGAATCAAGCGAGGATTCCGTTCTAGCCTGCACATTACTGTGACCAGGAACCCAGCAGAGTCTAATGCTATGCTGCACACCAAGAACCTTAAGCAAGTTACAAGCTTCGAATGTATCTCGGTGGCAGAAATTGCTTCAATTGCTGCTTGGCTATCAATAAAGAGGGTGAACTTAGGAAGATAGTACCAAGTCTGTTCGGTTACCCAACACTTTTTAATGATTGTCCACCAAAAAAAAAATTGTTTGTCTACCAAAGACTTTTCAACTTTTCAATTTTATTGCACCCAACACAAAAATGTCTAAATCCACTTAGCACAATCGGAGCAATCGCAATCGTTTGTTCATTGTTTGTCCATATCAGTGCAGAAAATAATATATTCTTACCACCCTAAGTTCAAAAATTATTCCACATTTCATTTTTATAGCAACTTTTTCAAGACAAAATGTACATAACTTCGAAAGAATTCCAGAATAACACTCGCACTCGAAATCCTAGTAGCTTACCCTTTAGTATAACTTTGGCCTTCAAGTATAGAGACTCCTTCTTTAACCGTACTGCACGAATGTAAAATGCTCTACCCAGCTTTATGTTTCCCTCTGGTAACCGATATGGCGTAGGTTAGCCCGTAGGACTGTCATGCCGAAAGTATATGTTCGATTCCCAGCCTCGCCCACCGAAACAATATCGGTTACTGCCTCTTGTGAGGATGTGACAAATCCTCCAAAAATATCTCTCGTTATGAATAAGTGCCTCTCACTTATTTAATTAAGATTCGGTATAAAATTGTAGGTCCCTTCCATTCCTGTAAAAAACAAACAACACTTAGACAGGAATGATTGAGAGTCGAAAGTCACTATAGGCCTGGTCTCTCCACGAGCTGTTGCGCCACCAAATGTATTTATTGTTAAAAGTAATAAATTGTCATTTCTTGAGTTGAAATTAAAACTAAATATACTACCTTCCTAAGAACAATAATTAACCTATTCTAGGTACTCTTGTCAGATTGTGCACTACATTCAAATTTATTCGCAAATATTTTGAATTCCTATTCGAAATAAAAATTCGTGGTGGTTTCTGTTGAAAAACCATCCATGACAAACAAAACAATCCTTTGAATACCTTTCGTTATTAAAATTCCAGTCAAACTACCACGAATCTCATTCACAAACAACGATATGTCTCGTAAAAGAGAGAAACAATTCCTAATTAACAGAATACACAATAAACTTTGAGAACTCACTTCATAAATTACACAAGTTTTGCAACACACGAGTGTGTTGACACCCTTGTTGGTATATAACGTAGATGCCTTGCTGTGACTTTGCATTCAAAATTATACTCGGAAAAACACAAATAGAATCTCAAAAGATAAGAGGCTGGTGGTGTGCCAAGCCACCACAGAATTTGAAGAATTTAGAACTTTTTCATGTACTAGTGATGATGCCTTGCCTTTGCCTTTACAAAAGATTCTTTTTCCCTTATTCAAAAACTGTTTCCGTTTTGCTAGAAATTGTTCATCCTTCCGAATTTCAGATTCCCAAAAGGGTTTTTTTCTCTTTTTTTGAAGTAGAAAATGCATTGTGGTCTTATTCCTTTAGTATCTCTATTAGTACCTACCTATCTCCACAAGAAATATCAAAAAGCTCATTTCATTAAGTTAAAAAAAAATAGAAAAAAATAAAATAACATAGAAAATGCTACGGTAACCGGCGACATTGTTTCCGGTTCTGCCATTTTGTTCCTATTTTTTTTTGACAATTCACGTGCAAAGGAGATTTCTTTCTGTGAGCAAAACGAAAGACCAACTCAAAACCAATTAAAAAGATTTTTTTTTGCCGTTCTTCCTCTCCTGCCTGACAGGACATAAATTTAATTCAATAGCACAAGGTACTTGGAAAATTTTATTTCAAGTTCCAGTTCAAATTATATTTCATGTAGGTATAAAAGAGAATATGGAAAAAAAGTTATAAAATTTCGTATCCATGAATCCATGAGAGATACTCAGACAGACCATTAGTAATTTTCTCGGTGGTAATGATAAAGATGGCGGTGGCGATGGCGGTGGCAATGGCGGTTATTACTGTTATTATTGCTGTGATATTAAAGTGCAAACAAAAGAAGAACAACATTTATTTTTGCGAATCCTTGGAATTTGTTATACAACATTTTGTTGCTTGTTCCTTTGGGTCCCTGAAGAAATCCACAACCGCACACAAACTCGTGTTTATAAACGTGTGTATGTGTGTAATGATGTCCTGGTATAGCTAAAAATTTTGGTTTAGTACAATCATTTCAGCTGAGTAGATATACAATCATAAAACAGAGAAAGAGAGTAGCCTAGAGGGTGGCTTTGGATGGAATGTATGTATGTATTTATGATTTATGATCAAATTTCCAAATGTGGATTTTTCTTGCCACCATTGCAATTTTTCTGTATCTGTTTTTCTTTATTTTCTTGTTTAAGTGTGACAAGGGAAATGGAGTGGGGCATTGGTTAACCCCGATCCCATAAAATATCCCTTATACTACTTGCGCTTGTGTCTAAAGATGGAAAAAGTTCATTAAATTTTGTGGGGAAGCTGTTGTAAGAGAAAATAACAGAAATTTATTTCATAGGTTTTTTTTTTTTTGGTTTGTAAGGGTAAAGTTCGAAAAGTACTTGGTTGTTAATTGTCTTGGATTTTTTTTTCATTTGGAGAATTCATCACTTTTGTTTGAGTTGTTCACAGAGTGTAGAGCTTTAGAGTATATTTGTTTGTTGTCTTGAGGCACACAATGGAAGCAATGAAGTATATAAGAGAGAATTTAAAAAGAAACATTTAAGGTCCACTCACGCAAAATATAAACAAAATATCTGAGGGAGATTTAATAGAAAATAAGTGTGTTTTTTTTTACATACAACATTTGGTGTCCCTGCCTTAACGGTTAGAATTTTGACAGAAAATTCGGTGAATTATACCAAAAACAGAACCATTAAATCTTAAATGAGACATTTTTCAATTATTGGCGACTAGCAGAACAGTGCTATCGTTGCTTCGCTTGCTTAAAAAATTAAATGGAGGTATCCAATTGATGACCTGCAACAAAAAGTAGGTTCAGAAATGATTATACAGAATTTTACTTACTTTAGTATGATGCCTCTTTATAACAAGACCTAGCTTAAGGACTTCTTTGATAAGTATAGCCTGTAATCACATTCGTACTTAAAATTCATCCGCTACTAAACTACAAAATAAAATCGTTTCTCCACTTTTAAGGAGATCTCCATTGCATTAACATTTTACATATAAATTATGTTTTTTATAGAAGTATAGAACTTTAAGTTGGCAACACTATTTTAACTGGCGGCCATTTTGTCAGCTGTCAAGTGATTTATTTTTAGTATGGTTTGGCATTTAAACATGAATAAACTGACGCTTCAACAACGCTACCAAATTGTACCCAAATGGGCCCAAAATCAGATTGCCGTTGATCCCAATTCTTATATGCGAATTATATTTAGCGATGAAGCTCACTTTTGGTTGAATGGATGCGTCAAATACCAAAGCTGCCTTATTTGGAGTGATGATAATCCTCAAGTGTATGTTGAGACACCGTTACCCACCGACTGTTTTTGGTGTGCTTTATGGTTTGGTGAAATAATTGGTCCTTACTTCTTTAAAAACGATGCTAGCCATAATGTTACAGTCAATGGTGACCGCTATAGAGCCATGATTACTGACTTTTTCGTTCATCAATTGAACAACCATCATGTGCAGGAGCTGTGGTTTCAACAAGACGGCGCTACATGTCACACAGCTCATGTCACAATTGATTTATTGAAGGAAACGCTTGGTAACCGCATAGTTTCACGTTACGGACCCGTGAATTGGCCTCCAAGATCGTGCGATTTAACGCCGCTTGACTATTTTCTGTGGGGATATGTGAAGTCGCAAGTCTACGCCGATAAGCCCGAAACGATTGACCACTTGGAGGACAACATTCGCCGCGTTATTGCCGCTATACGGCCACAAATGTTTTAAAAAGTCATCGAAAATTAGACTTCCAGATTAGACTACGTCCGAGCCAGCCGTGGTGGTCATATGCCAGAAATCATATTTAAATTATGATGCCAGAAGTTTATCTTTCAAATAAAGTAAATTTTATGTCAATTTAAATAAAACATCTTTGTTTTATTCTATTTCAAAGTTCTATACCTCTAAAAAAAAACACCATTCGCATGTAGATAATTCAACTTTGCATCATGCATCAGCACAGTGCACATTGAATGAAAAAGTCAGCCTACATAAAATACTCGTATGTATGTATATTGAACTTCTCTTTAATGGCAGCACTTTATTTATCGATTTATACCTACCCATCATCAGGATACCTTGAATAAATAAATTAACTCGAATTAAAATTTAATGTAATCCCATTCGTCGAACTATTTTTATTTATTTTGTATATGCACTTGTTTTTTTTTTTTTTTTAATTTAAAGCCTTGCTTGCATGAAGGACCTTTATTCATTAAATACAAAATCTTTTATTAATGACAATGAGTGTGCGTATAAGGTAATTATTAAGGTTCAATGAACGTGACGAAAAATTCATATTTACTCACTCTCCTTTATATGTAGGTATTTTTATTATTTTTTTCTTTTATTCATCCCGAATAATTAATGATTGACATTTTTCGTTTATTCCTTATTAAAACATATGAGGGCAACTGCTGCAAACAACCCCTCTTGTATGATAATTAAAAAAAATTATGATTAAGATTTGTTTATGTGAGGTAGGTATGCGAGATTTTTTTTTTTAAGTTTCACTGTTTCCAGTAGGAGAGGAGAAATTCAAAAAGGAGGACATCTGATATCGTAATTATGTCCTTATATTGTTTGCTGTATAGGGAACAGTAGTGAGGGGAACTCTAAGGTTGTAAATAAGAATTTATTTGTTGGGAAATGTAATAAAAGTCAAGGGACATAAGACATAACATAGCTCATAAATTTGAAAGAAATTTAAAAAAAAAAGAATTGTTTGAATTTGAACACTAGGCTCTGATATTTTGTGCGAAGGGGCATTTTTTTTTTAATTTAAAAACAAATTTAACTTAGGAAGATATAAATTGTTTTAATTACATGCCTTCTAATAAATCTTTCAGTTTGTCTTTGGGACATACTTACACACATACCCACAGTGAAGGACGAGCTTGTGTTTTCCTGAACTTATTTGTAGGTGTTCAAAATAAAATGCAAACGAACGTGTATAAAAAAGGTCATCTTTCAAAAGCTAAAACAATAAAATGCTTGATTGGATCTTACGAACTTTCTCTAAGGGTTCAAGTAGCTCAGAATTTCTAAGATTGTGTATAATAAGTACATTTATACATGCTATACTTTTTTGTAAAGCCAGAAATCTTCTTTTTAAATAAAGTTGTTTTAAGGAACAATTTAAAAAAAAAAAATAAAATTTTGAAAAAATGTAAAAAAAAACTTTCAAACCAATTTTGTTCAAAATTTTACGTAAAATAGAACTTAATCTATTTTTGTTTTCAAAAGTCAATGCTCTTATAATATTTTTAAGTCAAAAACAGATAACCGGATGCTTAAATGTCTTGTAGTTTTTGAGAAAATTGAAAATAACTAAATCTACTTTACTACCTATGTTTGTAGTGAAAATAGGATCTTTAGAGCAACTCAAGCAACAGATTGGAGTCAAATTAAGGGAATTTTATTTTTGTTATTTTCAATTTTCTAAAGAACAAGAAGAGAAAAGAGCATCTTGTTTTTTGTGTTTGACTAAAAATTAATAAGAGAATTGAATATTAAAAACAAAAATGTTACTTACCAACGTAAAAATTTGAACAAAATTAGTTTGAAAAAAATTTAAAAAAAAATTTTTTTTTTTTAAATTTTAAGTTTGAAAATTAAATGTTCAAAAAATATTAACTAAAAATAAGTTTATTTAAAAAGAAAATAAATAAGGAACGCCTTCTGATTTATTGAAAAAAAAACAAAATTAGTTTATGAAAAAAGCATTTTTGTCATTTGGCCTTTGCCTCATTTTTTTTTCTATTTTTTTTTTTCTTTTTTGTATTGACTTGCTCTAAATTGTACCTATTATTTTATTTAAAAAAAAAAAACAAATTTTAATCAATATATATTGTCATATACGTGGAAGGATATAGGACAAACTAGTCCCTCTCGGCGATCAGCAGATAGAATATAGGAAGTTTTTTTTCCAAATAACATTTGATAAGATTCTCAACATCCTTCTTTTCTAGACAAATAAATAGTTTTTCCGCAAAAATGAGACTGTCAACTCGTCGTAAAATGCAGCCAACGTAAAATGCAGATTTTCCTTTACTGGGAATTGGACCAGAACGTAGTAACCCGCCTTGACATTCTAATCTTCGCTGTTGATCATTTCTTCATCACTCTCCAATAATACTTGGAGTTGCCCGAAAGCCAGGTTTTAAACTGTCTCTTTCCATGCAAACTTTCCCAGACTTTTTTAAGGAGACTCGGAAACACTTCTTTCGGGACTGTTTATTTTCTCGGGTTTGCCAGTTTCTACGGATGTACGCCACCATCCGTAATGAGGTTGATGCGTATGTTTTATGCTGAAAAGAAGAAGAAGTGTACGGTACTGGAAGAAATGTTTAAATTACATGTTGTATAAGGTTTCAGCAAAGCCTGAGATGTGGTCATATCTTTTAAGACAATAAATGTATCTTATTTTGTTGTTGAAGGCAACAATAAGTTTTCGTCGACTCTCACAATTACAGTAAATTTCACAACCATATGTAAGAAGAGGTATAATTAAAGTTTTTGCAATCGTCTTACGAGTTTCTATCGGAGTTAAGTATTGGGAATTTCGAAGAACTCTCAGGCCCTCGTATAATTTGTCGAATTAATGTGTTTTTCCCAAGTTAAGGACCTGTTGACAATGACTCCAAGATTTTTAGCTGATTCCACAAAATCAATAGCGATATTATTAAGCATTAAACTAATCTTAATTAAATTAATTAATTAATTAAATCTAAGGGCTTTTTAGAAATAACTATACATTTAGTTTTTGAAGGGTTTAAGAACAGGCCCTTTTGTTGTGACCAAAGGTGAATACTTTGGAGATCCTGATTTATGTTATTAGCACAGTTTTTGATAACAATGAGAGGACTACTCAAATAAAGTTGCACATCATCTGCATACATCTGTATAAGTGAGTATTTTAAAATGGAAGACAATTCATTGATATAGAGTGAAAAGATAATTGGCCCTAAAATCGATCCTTGTGGAACACCTTTCAAGACTGGCAATAAAGAAAAAGGTGTATTGGATACAGGCTGTAACCTATTATCTTTCGTTCAGATATGAAAGTAGCAAGTTACCTGCAGAAGATTAAAAATTAAGTTAATGGAGAAGCTTATGTATAAGGATGGAGTGGCCAATTGTATCGAAATCTTTGGAAGAATCCAGCAGAACCAAAAAACACACTTTGTCTCGATTAACAGCTTGCCTCAGATCTTCTATGCATTAGGCATATTGAAAAAGATTACACAGCTTCTTTATATTTAAACAATATTTTGAAAAGAATCAATTCAAAAGCAAAACTAATCCAACCAACCTTAATTCAATCGGGTTCACGGTAGTACCTATAAGCAGGTTGATTCGATTAAGAAAATTCTTTGACTTAAAATGAAAAAAAAAAAATATTAATAAAAAACAACATAATTATTAAAAAAAACACCCAGTTCGAGATCCTCCTAATTTCGGGGCCAGACCCAAGTTAACCGCCCTTAAACATGTTTTTTTTTTCAGTTATTTTAGAACAAAAGTTAACTCCGAATTAACTCAACAATTGTTTAAATTAACTCTGGGCTAGATGAACAGATATCTCTGATAGATGCATGTGAAAATGTATCTTTTTCTTTCTCTCTTCTTTCTCCGTACTCGATTTATAAAGTATTGCCGCTCGACTCGACACTCTCATATATAAATATTAAATATTAAATAAAAACAACATTAAGAAATCTGTTTATAAAAATAATGTTAAATCCTTATATAACGTGCACTCCTTGCTTTTTCGCACGTTTATGACTTATGTGAGCAATAAAACAGGCGCTTATCAAGCCATGCTAAAACTATTAACTCTTTGATCACATCATTTTTTCACACTAACTATGCACTTAAAGTTTTATGTGGAATTTTAACGATAATGGTATTGTGTATCCGAAAATACATAAATGTAGGTACACCCATCAGTATAGGTACCTAATTGTTTATTTTTAGAGATAACTTCTTGAGTAACATAAATCCATCTCGAAAATTTGTTTCTAGCAACAAGTAGATATCAAGTTAATTTTATGAGCCATAACTCCATACCTCTTCTAAGTCATCAAATTTCATCCCCATTTTACATTACTATACTGCCCCTTCTTAATTCTCAAAACCCCATAACTATTTCCTCTTCTATTTTAATACACAATTAATTTTTTTTTTTCAAATTAAAACCAATTATGTACGTACATACCTTTATGCTAACCAATTTGTTTTAATTTTTTTTTTTTCCAGGTAAGTCGAATACATAATTATAATGAAACACCACATCGAAAACACTCGTTAAAACAGGTAATCTCACATTGTTTCATCACTCTTACTTCCCCAAATTCCTTATAGCACGAAAACTTACTGTTAAACCGGGGGTCTGAGATCCTCGTGGATATTTAAACCCCAGGCTACAAATATAATTGATCATTATCATACGGCTAAGTCGTCAAACCTCCAAAGTCAATCATCACCAACCACAACCACTGATGGCTGTCACATTTGGTGCAAAATTGAAGAAAATTGCAAATAAACTATCTACCATATAGCTTTAGCCGGTGCTGGGGTGAGTGATGCTGGACGGACGCCGGCCGCGCCGCCAACCGACAATAACTTTCACTGGACGCAATGAAATTTACAATCCGCATAATGTTTACACTGCGCGTCGTTGTCGTCGTCGGCGTCCGTCAACGTTCGAATCAGTTTTCCGTAAGCCCCTTATGGTTTCTGCTGGTAAAATATCTACTATCAGTGGTACAGTAGTGGACGCCTTGTCTTTGTCGATGATGTTGATGACGATGAAAGAATGTCATGTAATTATGTGAGCCACTTCTCGGCCGGTCTTTTATATCTCTAGCCTTTCAGAGATATCTACAAGATGCAATTGCTTAGCTTCAAACACCATATACTTAACATTTGTTTCTGTGTGTTCATATCGCCTGCAATTATTCACTACATGGTGAGAAACAGTGGGCCAAAAAGGCTTCAAAACTGGATTTAAATTGAAAAGTTAACTGAAACAATACTATTAAATAAAATTCATGACTGAATCCCTTGAATTTGCCCTTCTTGTTCAAGGCTATACGGTGGCCAATCATTGAAGATATAAAGTAATATCAATTATTACAATTATACAACGGAATAGTATACAAAAATTAAAAGTACTAAAAATATATGTTTTACTTTTTTAATTAGTTTTTTTTTTATTATAAATAAATTTTTTTGTAAAATTTTGAAAATTCAAAATTATTTGCACTATTTTAAGGAACTTCTGTACAAAGTTTGAGCAAAATTGGTCAAGTAACTAACGAGATATAGGGGAATAACCCTAAAATGAAACAATGTCCTCAAAATATTGTCAAAATCCGTTAGGTTTTGATTATTCTCTAGAAACCTTAGACGCAGTTTTATAGTAATTACCTTGAGCACTTCAGTTTCGAAATTTAATAAAAATCGTTCAAGCCGTTTTTGAAAAAATTAAAGAAATCCAAATCGTTGTACGGAGGCTATCTGTTCCCGTTGGGCTAAAACAAAAATTCGAATTTCACCTCAAGGAAAACACACACGTTTTTCGTGCCAAATTTGAAGCGAATCGGTCACACCGTTTGGGGCTTAGATCGAATAACATTGGACTCACGCACTCACAGACAGATAGATTAACAGACAGATTAACAGACCGACGACGGACAAAAACATTTTTTAACTTCTCCATCATCCCCGTTTTATGTTTGATTAAAATCCGCTAATTTATTTTATACTTCAGTTTTATTTAAAATCTTCAAAAAAAATTATTTAAAAGTAATACAGAAAAAAACCAAGGTCAAATTCACAATTTAAAATTCTAAAAAAATATATTTCACAGAAAAATGCAAAAAAAAAAAATAGATGACTTTCAGTATCTTTGAATTTATTCCTACTTTGTCATATTTTCTGTTCCACTGTGTGCAATGTGGTAATTCAATCGTCTGCAAGTCTCTTTGATTCATATTATGTAGGTACCGTTAGCTTGGCGATTGTGTGGTGCATGACCATAGTGGAAGTTTGCACCGACTTTGTGTTTGCACTTGTGCGATTGCTTTGCACCTTTCAACAAAAAAAAAAACGGAGTCAGTGTGGCTGATGGCGATGATGGGGTAAAGTTACATTTTCTGAGTCAATAGTGAGCACTGTGCCGCGCCGCGCCGGCCGGCCAACTTTACCAGTGGGTGCTTTCGCTTTAATCGATTTACATGCGCTTCAAGGGGAGTGGAGTGAAACGATAACTAAACGTTTGAGATTAGGTAATAAACATGCGGTGCGTCCCCATCTAAGCACACTGCCATTTACAGTACACACTCACTCACACACAGAGGCAATCTTTAATTAGTTTACAAGTACTTAGCGATGACATTTGTATTTATTTTGCGGCTGATTTGTTTGTTTTTTTTTTCATTGGAATAGCGGTGAATATTAAAAAGCTTAAGTCATTGAGGAAATTCAAATCACTGTTAGTATACTCGTTGTTGGTATACCTTTGGACAACGCGTAAAGCTTTAAGATGCTATACTTAAGTGAGTTTGATTGAGTTATTCTTCATTACTTAGTTTGTTCGATTTAACTCTAGTTAATCCAGTTACCTGATTTCCCTTTTATGGATTTGAAAGTGGACACTTTGAGATCAATCAGTATGGTTATGCATCAGTACAGCTTTACTGACTAAAGCTACTGTAAGGACCTAGTTGTAGGAATTGTTTTTGTAACTTTCAACTTCGAGTTCGAATTACTTTGAGCAGAGTTTTTTCTTATTTCGCAACATAAAATACTTGAGAGGAAACAACACTCAAAATAATTAAGTAAAATAAAGGGCGTTTTTTTAGACGTGTGGTTTTCAATCTGGCAATACTTTTTTCGAAATTCGTCTTTTTGACAGCTGTCACTTGATTTATGCTCAGTTTGGTTTGCCATTTCATAATGAATAGACTAACGCCTGAATAACTCTTCCAAATTGTGCCCAAATGGGCCCAAAACGAGATGGCCATCGATCCCGATTTTCACAAGAAAATTTTGTTCAGCGATGAAGCTCATTTTTGGTTGAATGGGTACGTTAAAAAGCAAAATTGTCGTGTTCGGAGTCATCATAATCCACAAGCCATTGTTGAGACGCCGTTACATTCTCAAAAAGTCACTGTTTGGTGTGCTCTATGGGCAGAGGCAATCATTTGTGCATATTTCTTCAAAAATGAAGCCGGCCATAATGTTACAGTCAATGGAAAACGCTATAGAGCCAAGATTAATGACTTTTTCGTGCCTGAATTGGAGGATGTTGATGTGGACGACCTTTGGTTCCAACAAGACGGTGCGGCGCTACATGCCATACAGTCAACGAAACAATCAATTTATTGAAGGAAACTTTTGGTGAGCGGACTATGTCGCCTCCAAGATCGTGCGATTTAACACCGCTGGACTATTTTTTATCGGGTTATGTGAAGTCGCTTGTCTACACAGATAAGCCCTAGACGATTGATGCCTTGGAAGAGAATATTCGTCGCGTTATTGCTGACATGCGGCCCCAATTGCTGCAAAAAGTGGTCGAAAATTGGGCCTCTCGGATGGAATTTATTCGAGCCAGCCGCGGAACCCACTTACCCGAAATCATTTTTAAAACATAATGGCAAACCCTTATCTCTATAAAAAAGCCAAATTCTTGGCCATAACATTAAATTATATGCATTTTATATCTTCTTGAAAACCACACGTCTAAAAAAAACACCCTTTAGTGTAAGACAACAAATTTTCCATTACAAAATATGGCCAAAATATTTATAAGGAAATGTCGTCCAAACCAAAAGCTCCTCGTGCTGACAGGCCTTAATCACTTCCAAAGGTTTCTGCTCCGATTTCTATCTTAGATTCTAGGTTCCGCCACGAGACGAAAATTCTTGACACAACCTCTAAAGCATCCGAGACGAGAACGTATTTTTAGGCCGCACATATAAAATTAATCGAGTCTCAGTGACTCGACAGAAAATATTAAAAATTAAAAAATATATTTTTCAATGTACCTAAATATTTAACAGCTTCTAGACTCAAACTCTATATCGATAGGTCTTTTACTAAAACAATGCAAAAGGGCCGAGACGAGACTCAGTTAAAGGAGACCAAAATCGATACTGAAATTTTAAAGAGACCTAAATTTTTTAAAGAGACCTTATTTGGCCTCGTCTCGTAGCCAAGCTCTAAGCACTTCTATCTTAACTCAGACAACGTACTTAACAAGTTCAAGTTTCAAATGCATTTGTATTCCTACTTCAGTTCATTAAATTAAGTTAAAAAAAAACAAGTCAAACTTTATTCTGATGACACTAATTAGATTGTACGAGTTAAAAAAAAACTGTTAAGACCATTTGATATTCCGTACAAAGTTGTTCTCAATTAATTTTATGTGTCAGTTGAAAAAAAAACCAACCAGCTTAAAGTGTGACGAAATAAATTATGCCAATCTACATAATGTACAACATGCACTCCACTCGTAAAGAATTCCAAAAATAAAAAAAAAAACACAGTCAATAACCCTAGTACGTGACTTGCAGACGAAAAATGTATATTTCCTGCGAAATAAGATCACGATCAATCTCACTGAAAAAAAAAAGTTGTTTTGCAGTCCATCAAAAACTAAAAGGTCCTTTTCACATATGGTGGCCGCCGTGCTTCGAATATTTCATCTGTCTCTCCTTTCTCTCTCTCCAAGAAATTCAAGCTATATCCATATTGTTGGCACCGCACAAAACAAACCTAAAACAATGTTTCGGTTAACTCTTAAAAAAAATAACTAACAAAACCCCCGACCACACCAACATAACCCAACAATCATGTTCAACAGCATCCTTTTAATGTATCCTATTGCCATGATGGAATATTACACAAACACCAATAGCAATAAAAATTTGCGCACTTCCAAAAAAAAAAAAAATGAAAATAAAAATAAAAATAAAAAAAATCATTAAAAATCCTTTCTCTAACAACAGCACACACATTGCCCAAAACAACAACAACAAAAAAAATAAAGTGTTCTT
Organism: Leucozona laternaria; assembly: GCA_932273885.2. Taxonomy (NCBI): domain Eukaryota; kingdom Metazoa; phylum Arthropoda; class Insecta; order Diptera; family Syrphidae; genus Leucozona; species Leucozona laternaria. The sequence continues at coordinate 127,042,539 of OW026367.1, read as the reverse complement.
AACGATGTTACGAGGAAAATTGCACACGAAAGTAAGCGCCATTGTGCGGGCTAAACCGGCAACATGCCATAAATATCACACTAATGTGAATCCTTTTCCTCTACGTCTTCCTTCCACATCTGGATCTAGCCATACATATTGACAGACAGAAAAAGAGAGGGAGGAGTGTTATATGTAGCCAGATTTTTCTTTGCGATTTCCTGGCATCCCAGGACACACAATATTCCCGTTTTCATTTTCCGGCGAATGAACTGTAGAACAAAAGGGAAAAAATAGAAGTAGATACAAAACAAAACGGAGCAAAATAAATAAAAATATGATACGTGGGGGTGTATCCTAGCGTAACAAACACAAACACACACACACACCCACCCTATCACCCACACAGCCCAATTGCCTTGAAAGTTTTGTTCGCATGTATTCTATTGGAAACAAAATTTAAAGCAATGAAAGGATAATGTTTTCTTCATTGAATATTAACAGCAGTTGTTGACTGGAAAGTTTGCCGCTGGCTGCTTTGTCCTTTTGTTATTTTGTATCCATTTTTTTGTGTGTTTACCATTTTTATAGAGGTTGTTTTCAATATGTTGAAAATTAATAAAAAAACAAAACAAACAAGGATACATACTCGCCATATCTTGATATCCTTTGTATCTCTATTAAGCCCGAGCCCCCAAGCAATAACCCCACATTCAATTTTTCTAATTTCAATGGTGCCTTTTTTCATATATCAGTAAAACGATACAAAAGGACATTTTCTATATTTTTTTTTCCTACTTTTTCTCATTTGAAAAAAAAAACCTTTTTTTTAAAAAAAAAAAAAACCTTCACTTTTGTTGGAAAGTGCGAAATTGTACTGTTTTAGGAAAAATAGCAGTAAAAACAACTTCACAGTTTAAGAGAAGGTAAATGAGTCCTTGTTGTGTTCTACTTTTTTTTGTTTTTACTCTGTTACTGATGCAAGAAGGAGAGAGTGGAGAGTCGTTAAAGAGTGTCACACATGTGAACGTGAATTCTATGTTGTGCATTGTGGAAGAAAAACAACGAAACAGTTTGGTGGTTTCGGGGTTAAATTTGCCCAAAAGGATGGGGAGAAAACAAAAACAAAATAAAGCCAAAGGAAGAGATTCTCTATGTGCATGTCAATTCAGTGCTAGTGGTGATTTATTTTAGTTTTGTTGGTTTGTTTTTCCTCCCTTCTATGTTATGGTGAGCATAATGAAGAAGTTAATGTTTTATTTTTCTCGTCTATAATAGAAAAAAAGAGGAAAAGTAAAGATAAAAATAAGTAATAAATGCTTTAAGAGAAGAAATCTACAAACTTAACTTTTGGGGGCATGTTAACAACTCATTTATTATTATAGCCAATAAATTTACTGTTTGACAAGGGTTGTAATAAATATTGGAGCTTAACTTTTCTACGTATTATTATAATGATAGGCCTGGTATTTTATGAGGTTTGTTTTTTTTTTTGTTGGTTAAGAGAGAGAGTCTTATAATGTATCCTTAGTTTTTTTTTTTTTTTTCTTTTCTTGATATTTTAACCTCGATGTAATAAATTGATAAATAAATTAAGGTTATTCCATTCTTTATGCGTGTGGATTTCTTGAGGATTTTTTCAAGGATCCAATCAGTTTAAAGTTCTTAGAAGATTGCTCGTAGGTATATATGCACTCAATTATATTGCAAAAAAAAAATTATTGAGATGAGACAGAGATCACATTTTTCATACAAAAGTTTACTGAAACCATGATTATCTGGAAGAATATTATAAACTATTCTGAATTAAAGTTTATGACTTTAGGCTGGGAACTATACGAGAATAATCTACTCGTCTCGGTTTTCCGAGACATAGTTTTGTTTTAATAAAAATTAATAGGCCGATTTGCACGTGGGTATCAGTCAATCCCCCGACTTAATATACGGTGTATACTGATATCATTTATCATACCACGTTAACTTAAAAACCTTAACCTAAAAGGATCCCACCTTTAGATCTCAATTAAGAAATATAGCTGATTTGCCCATGTCAGTGGCTTCGCTGATTTATTTCTAAATGTAAGTTGATATTTTACTTTAATTTAAATCACATTTTACCATAAATTTAAGACGTCAACCTTACATATCAGACTATTAAAACAGAAGTTATTGGTTTATAAAGGCAAACATCATCTACTACTTTCGATTTGCATTTTTATTTTCACTACTCCGCAATGCACAATTAGTGCCTGACATTTAACCTTCAATTAGAGGCCTTAATATTGATAATCCGATGAGTAGAATTAAAGTTACAGGCTCTTGAGTGCACTCATATTTATTATTTAAGAGATTTTATACAAAACCAAACCCATAGGTAGACAATGAACAACTAGATCCGCATTTTTTTCGATTCGTTGTGTTGATTTATTTGAAATCATCGGGCCCAGGATTAACAAATAATTTATAAAAATCCAAAATATCGATATCTATCTTTCAAAATTTAAGATTTCTTAACCTTTTAAGAAATAAACATACAAAACTACACAAAATTCGAATAAACATCACCAGCCCTTAAGGCTGCATACGCTCGTAATTTGTGTGTTTTCAACATCTGTGGATCAAAACCTTTGCAGCGATACATTATTTATCGTGAAAAAAGTATGTTACGTCAAGTCAATTCTTTACTAGAGTTGACTGGGGTTACCTTCGTGGTTTATGATTATTTTCCAAACATTTGTTTGAACAAAATAAGAGAAACTGCATTTTAAATCGAATTTTTCCACTTCCTTAGAAGCAATTAACATTTACCGTTATTGACAAACAAAAAAATTAATTAATTTTTCTATTGACAAAGGCTAATTTCAACACGAACTATCGAATCGAATCATTACCAGGAAGAGTCAACACAAAATACACGGAGTTTAAACTTACAAACCCGCCGTAGTTTCCTTCCAAATATTATGGTTAAAATATATTCGTGAGATATGTTGAAGCATGCTTGAAGCCATAGCTTGTTGTCAGTCTTTTTCAAAGCAACAAAAGAGACAAATAACAACATCTTCATAGCGATTGTCACTATCGCCATGATGGCCATTCAAATGTCATCTATGTATATAGGAATTGAGATAGCCATGGGTGCATAGTTCAATAGGTCACCAGAGTGTATCATCACTTGTGCACAATTCAATAAGCTAAAATATACACTCCGACGTAACATTCATCTTCACGAATTCACGACTTCCCTTCTTCGAAGAGCCGCCAAACGAGTAGCTTTTTTTTGTATCTCTGGCTCACATGAAGTGCCATTACTTGAATCTTTCTTAAAAGAAACCACCTTCGAGAGATCACGTTTTCAATCGTGATGCAACGATTTTTTTTTTTTTTTTGTGTCGAATTTTTTGGCGGAGCTTTAGACTGAAAATGTGGCATCTTCTTCCAAACATGCAATAAACCAAAAAAAAAAAAAAAAAACAAAGATAGACTCATTGAACAGGTTCGTGGTTCTTTGGGATTATTACGACCTCGAGAGTGTGAAGCAGGATCTCGTTTGGAGCTACGAGTATGTATTACAAAACGTACCCTCTTTAGTATTAGCCGTGTGGAATGGGAATTTTTCATTCATTCGTTCGATTGCACTGCGCACTACACATTGAAATGTCATTCGACATAATTAATCATGACATCGAAGTTGTTATCCCCTTTAAATGTCATATGATACACGATATGAGAAGAGAAATAAAATCTTGTTTAATGTACAGGGTGTTTCAGGAACTGTTGATAGGTATGTTATGTGATGCTGACATTCTTGACTTAAAAGGGTCTAATTTAAAATTTTAAAAACTTCATGATCTTTCATGAAAACCCATAACTTTAAGCGAGTATTCCGGGAGAGATATTGAGGAGTATTCCGTCGCATGGCTTGTCGACTTCTATTCTGCATCTTCTTTACTTCACAAATATCAAATCAGAACGGACCGCTTCCGCCATTTGGAATTGTTATAGAGTCTTCGGATAGAGTGATACAGTTTGTATGTAGACAAAATATTTAATACCCTGTATATTTCCGGAACATCTGTCCAATCGAATATGACTATTTTCTATTATATAACCTTTGAAATTGCTGCATGAAAAAATATTATGATGACTCTCGAACCAGCATTCACTCCAATTTCATAGTTCCTTCCGTTTTCAATTAAAATTTCAATTTGATTGCAAAACCAAGGGGTGATTCACAAATACAAATACATGTATGTACCTACCTACGTGTAGTACCCTCCACATCGATATTACGTACAATATTATTTATTACCTTGACAGCTCGATGGTGCATAAGAGGTGAGCTTGGCAAATTCAAGTTGAGAGATTTTTAGAGACCAACAGCATTAAACCGAAATGAAATATCGCTTCTTTTCAAATTGAAATATTTTCTGAGAGTGAAGGTGTATAGTTGTAGAAGTAAATGGAGTGTATTTTTTTTTTCAAATCACTCTGCCATCACAACCCTTACAGCCGTTTCTATAGATGTAGATGTAGATGTAGATGTGGATGATTGAAAAGTTGGTTACATTTTGTGGCTTGCAGGGGAGAGTATGTGCTCTGGCTAATACAAATCATTTTTTTGACACTGACAGTTTCGCTGAACAATGGCATCATACGTTAAAAGATACGAGAATACGAGTACCTTTATCCTATGTATATTCAGATCACCAGGGGTTGTAATCAAAATGTCAATCAAACTCCGGTTTTGCGGTTAGCCAAAGGTTTTGAAATTTGTGATAGGTTTTTCATCTGTAAGAACATATAATGGCAGCAGTTTGATACATCATTTGATTAAGTAAATTATTGAAATTCCATTTTTGTAAAGATTTCGTTAAATTGAGATAAAAAATAATAAATGTTTCGTATACGCCATAGTGTCCCAAGATGAAAACTAAATTGATTTACTTGTTTTTTTTTTTTTTTTTTGTTGGTGCTGTATAGACTATAGGTATAAATGAAAGGTCGTGCTGTCAACAAGTAAACTGACAGCTATTTAATGGAAAATGTCTAACGCAAAGAAATGTATCGTTTTACGAATTATATAAATGAAAGAAGCTTGAGTGTCGCGTTAGGGTGAAGCTGAAGCTGTCCGAAATCGATAAAAAAAAATATATATAAAATCGATTTTAATGAATTCCCAACAGCGTCATATTAAGCAATGACAGGTGGGGTTTATGTTGGTATGGTATGTGATGTGTATGTAAACTCTATAAATCAGTTAACTGATGCCATTTTGTATGCTTTCAACGAATTAAACATTTAATGCGAATATTTATATGTTGATAAATTCAAGCGAAGTGAAACATAAACTTCTCAATTCTTAATTAAATTCGTTTCAAATTGAGATTCAGATTCCACTCGACAAGTATTATCTTCTATTTGAAATATTACTGATTTACATTAAAAAGTTTAACTTTAAGTTTTGAGGCACTTAAAAATCAAAGTCACTGATAATTTAATTTAGCCTTAAAATCAACTCTCGTACTGAATTTTGCCCTCTTTCACCCTACAAATTCAAAATCTCTGGTCCAAATTAAGGGTAGTTTTTGGAATGTGATAAATACAGGGTGTTTTTTTTTAGACCTGTGGTTTTCAATCTGGCAATACTTTTTTCGGAGTTGGTCTTTTTGACAGCTGTCATTTGATTTATGCTCAGTTTGATTTGCCATTTCATAATAAATAGACTGAGGCCTGAACAACGCCTCCAAATTGTGTATAATCGGGCCCAAAACGAGATGGCCACCGATTCCGATTTTCACAAGAAAATTTTGTTCAGCGATGAAGCTCATTTTTGGTTGATTTTTGTATTTGGAGTGATCATAATCCACAATCCATTGTTGAGACACCGTTACGTTCTCAAAAAGTCACTGTTTGGTGTGCTCTATGGGCAGAAGGAATCATTGGTCCATATTTCTTCAAAAATGAAGCCGGCCATAATGTTACAGTCATTGGGGAACGCTATAGAGCCATGATTCATGACTTTTTCGTGCCTGAATTGGAGGAAGTTGACGTGGACGACCTTTGGTTCCAACGAGGCGGTGCTACATGCCATACAGCCAACGAAACAATTAATTTATTGAAGGAAACTTTTGGTGAGCGCATTATATCTCGCGTCGTAGGCCTGTGGCGTGGCCTCCAAGATCGTGCGATTTAACACCGCTGGACTTTTTATCGTGGAGTTATGTGAAATCGCTTGTCTACTCAGATAAGCCCGAGACGATTGATGCCGTAGAAGAGAATATTCGGCGCGTTTTCGCTGATATACGGCCCCGATTGCTGTAAAAAGTGGTCGAAAATTGTGTCCCTCGGCTGGAATTTATTCGAGCCAGCCGCGGCGGCCACTTACCCGAAATCATTTTTAAAACATAATGGCGAACCCTTATCTTTATAATAAAGCTAAATTCTTGGCCATAACATTAAATTATATGCGTTTTATTTCTTCTTGAAAACCACACGTCTAAAAAAAACACCTTTTTTTTAAAGTCGGTCTTTACCTTGCTAAGCTTTAATTAACAAAGAAACAACGTTAGTTAATGTGAAAATCCTGACCTTAATCAGTCGAATATTAAATATCCGGTCGAACTGTTAAGGTACTGGTGCCTCGATATGTTCTAAGTTCTTTGTAATTCTGCTGTGAACGTGGTGGCCTTCCAAAGTTTTTTTTTTCACCCACAAAAAATTATATCACTCTGCAGTTAGCTTTAGGCTTCAATAGCATTTCAGTCTCTCCTTAATCTGTCCATAATCTACCTTCAAAAAAGCCAAGAGAATCTTAGACCATTGATAGCCCGTCTAATCCATTTCTGATGAATTTGAGTGAAATTTCATTTCTTCCGTCTCCGCTTTGAGCCACAATCATTTTCTGTCCTCAAAGCTATAGGACATTTTTTATTTCTCTCGCAGCTAACAAAGAATAATGCCACACATCAAAGCCACTCGACTATGGCTATAGCCTAGTGATGCCTAGAAAATGTATCCCCATCTCCAGCAACCAATAAGCTTCTTTTTTTTTCTTCATTTTATTTTCAAATTTGATTCAAAGGAATTTCTTTTTGAAGTGACAATCAATGTGTCATCGCTGTGCTGCACCGGCTGGTGATGTTTTCATTGTCAAATTCAATTTAATGTTGCAGTTTCCAGCTTCAGAGTTATAAGAAAAGAAATAAAAAAAAAAAAAAAAAAAAAAAAAAATTGTGAATAGCCGATTCCAATGTGCCTGTTTCTGTGGGCAATAAACCGTCAGGAATTGTTGTAGTACTCATCTTAGAAATGCTGTCAATTTGTCAAAAGGAAGAATTCCACTGTGTGTGTGGGGCGACACTTATGTATGTATGTATGTATGTATTATTGATGTGTCACACTGCTGGCGTTGCAATTATCCAACAATTTTCATTTTGTTTTGAAGACATTCATATAATGCGATGCTATTTGCGAGAAAATTTATTTGGAAAATCAAGAAAAAAAGCCAATAGTAAATTTATTTCGACAAAATTCATATGAACACATCAACCGAAGAAGAAGTTGACACAAATTGGTCTACACATTTCACACAATATTTTGTCATCGATGCTGGCTTTTAAGTGGACAATCTAATGGGAAATGCCAACGCCTCAATCGTCAGTGTTTGTCATCATCATTTTATGGCATAAACACATTTTTTTTATACTGAAGTATTTATGACCCACTAAAGATAGGAATTGCTTCTTAAAATTAATTTACTTGAATTATTTTCAAACATAAACAAAAGTAATTGGGTGTGTGGGTCGTAAATACCTGCTACAAAAATAGTATCTTCATATTTGCGAATCTGGAAAAAAAAACAATCTAGTTTTTAATGAGGCCCTAGAGAGTTTTACATCGAAAGTGGCGTGGTATTTTTGAAGAGGTAGCAAAACTGGTTTTAAAATTTTTTTATTAACAAAGGCCTCACGAGTTTTTAGCAAGTTTTCCTCGTCTAGATTTTCCTTACTGAAAACGTTCATGGGCCTAAACTAAACTTGGCAAAAACTTACAATTTCCCAGGTGGTTAGTTCGGAGTTAACTCATGATTTAAACTGACGAAACATATGTTTCAAGATTAAACTCGGGTTTAATCCCAAAACAGCTATGTTCTCGTATTTAAAAATCGGGCCTTAGTAAATAATTTCTTTTGATTTCTGAAATAGTGTTAAATTTCAAACATCATTCATTATTATCATTATTTCTATGAATACGATACTTGACCTTTATATTAGTTCCAATATTGCAAATGAAAATTTTATTAAATTCTTTGATATAAATTCTATAAATGTAAATAATTTTATTAAAAACGAAAATCTGTGAGATAAATTTTTTTTATACTAATGAAAAATAAATTTATAAATGATTATATTCAAAAATATGATTTAAATTAGGCGTTGGGAAATTTAATGAGTTCATTCCACCCCTTGTTGCAAGGCATCCAACCATTCGAATAGGAATCCATCGCCAACGCTGATCAAAGGCGTGCAATTTTATCTACTTTTCGGTTTTTCAAAAAAAAAAAAAAAAAAAAAACAAACTGTTTTATTTAAAATTTCAAATAATGATTTCATTTGATTTTGTTTTTATTTAAAAAATTTTTTCACAACTCTGCTGATGCTATTATGCTGGGATATACATATGTATGTATGTACATATTTATATGATGGGGAATCTGTGCCACGTAATGTCATCGGTATGGGAAATCGCATTGAGGAATTATTTTTTCGTTGGCTGATTTTAATTTTGCTATGTCAATGATTTTATATATACGTACATATACCTATGTATGTACTTATGTTGATGTGTATTTTTAAATGCCATCTAGTTAAATATTTGTAAAACAAATTGATTGACATTCAAAGGATGGTTTTGGTGTTTATCTGAGTGTGTTTGTGGGTTTTTGTTTGTTTGTGTTGCCCATGTTTACTATAGGTAGGTAGGTAGGCGGGATGATAAATTGTTTGCTCTGCTCAATTGAAATTTTGTGAAGAATTTTTGCATATTTTTTTTTTTTTTTTGCTTTATACATAATACATACATGTGTGCGTGAATTTACTTGTGTTGTTTTTAAATTATTTACGAGGCTTAAATTGTTACTCAAATAGGGGTTTTTTTGTGTTTTTTTTTTATTTTTTTTTATTTTTTTTTTGTTATTTGTGGAGTTATTTCAATTATTTAACACACATGTAATTTTAAATTTTAGATGACAAATGCAAATTTTATTATATTTTTTTATTTAGATATTTTAATTGAAAATGTTCAAATATGTATGTTTTTGTTTATTTAAACAAGAGTTTATAATTACAATTATTTAAATTTTTAAGTTGAATTAGTTCATGGATCCCAGTTCATCTAAGCATAATCTACAAAAATATGTGCATACTAATATTTTGCCCATTTCCAGGAAAATAATTACATCATATTTCTTTAAAATGAACTAAAATTTGTAGCTTTCGCTGAATTATGGATTTATATGTGTCTAAGGCACGGACAACTGAAGTTTAAATCGATATAATTAGTTAGTTGAACCTCAGCTGTATACGAGTAATAGCTTCTATGGGGCCATAAGCGGCAAAGAGAACAGATGAGGATTTCATAGTAAAAGTTGTGCAGTTATTGAAACCTGAAAATAGTCAATGAATGAATAGAATATCAATTATTTGTCTTCGGTCTTTTAACTTTTTCAAGGGAATTAGTTAAGAGCGGTCTTGATCGAGATGTAGTATCAAAGGATCGTTCCTAAACAGGTCAAATAGAAAGAAACAACGTTGAATGCTCTCGATTCTGGAGTTATGGATGTCTTGATAAGCGTATTCAATGAGGTGTCAACAAAAGATTATATTTGGCTTAATGAACTATATCGTCTATATTGGTCACGAAATTTAGCTCTCTTGGTAACATAGTATACCAATGTCGCGAATCGACTCAACGCTACGGTGAAAATAGAGAAGGTGGAGCCAGAGATAAAAATTCGATACCTTTACTTGAATAGTGAATTTGAAGCTTCCGAGCTCTAGTTGAAAAAGTAGAAAAAAGATCTTAATGGACTTGAGAATGTTGATATAGAAATTTGGTAGAATTTGGGGATGACCACGACAATATCGTCAATGCGCCTACTTTTTATGAGTCGATTTTTGGCGTGCGTCCAATCGCCTATTCGCACTTTGCGACTCGCCGAAACACCACAGCATTTACTCATATACTGCCGTGTTAACTAAAAAAGACGTATCTAACATTTGTGGTTTTTTTGGAGTCAGTGCCAAGTTTGAATAATAACATTAAAGCTGTAAATCGCTTTTTTAGGGGTCAAACATTCGAAATACATCTTTTTGTAATAAAAAATAATATTATTTCTATTAAAAAATGTCAACACTAACCATTAAAATCCTTTAAAAAAAAAATGCAGATACGTCAGTTCTAGTTAACACAGCAGTATATTATGTAAGTGACTAAAATCATATCTGATAAAAGCTGAAAAAATATCAATTAACTCAAACAGTATAGAAATAAACAAAAAAAAAATCCAGAGGTCGCTATGTCAAAAATCGATAGATGGAGAAAGAATAAAAAGAAGGGGCCCTATATGACTGCCTTTGGGGACTCCGGGAAAAGGTTATAAAATACTGGACCGAGCAGACCTAAACCTTTTGTTTTCATTTAAGAAGATAGATATCTAATGCTCATGAGGTGTAAAATATAAGGTTTAAAATACTATTTGTGGTATGCAAAAAGTTTATGCTCAATCTCATGAAACTATGAATTAAGACAGACCAAAAAGTTATATGAGATTTATCTGATATAGAGCACATTCCATAGCTTTTATCTCATTTAAGAAATTCTCGTAGGCATAAGAAAAAACTAAAGACTGATAATATGTTGTCTCATAAAATATAATACATAACTGAGTACTGAAATGTTTTTGCTTCTATTGAAGAGAAGTAGAAACTTTAAAAGGACTTTACAGTTTTAGTCCACATAAAGTAGCAATACTAAAAAACTAGCAACAAAACCAGAATAATAATTTTTACATTTGAAGGAAATTCTTCTTTTTTTTTTTTAACTGTGGAATTCAGGAAGTTGCTGGAAAAATGATGATTCGTCTTTATTAGGCCTCACACTTATTACCCTTTTGAGTAGAAAATATAGTTCATTTACCTTATAATAGTATTTTTCAATGCAATTCAAAACCTAATATTCATACCTTCAAGTCTGTTTAGCGCTATGCGATTTAGATTTTGTGAATCTATGTTAAATACTTCCCAAAGTTCTTTTTCCCATCACCTTAATCTAATTATGTTGTTTTTTTTTTGTTTGAATACTTTTTCCGAAATTAAATTCGTACTCTGCTTAAAATGTCTAAAACCGATTAGTTACCACGTTATTTTTTTTATGAAACTCTCAAACAAAATCTGTGGGTATGTATCCTGATTATTTTGTAACGCTCTCATCCACTGACTGATCTCGCATGGACTCATTCTTTCGACTTGCTGTCTTTTTTAACATGAGACTTGAACAAGATACGAAAACGTGCTGCCTCATACATTCAGCTGTCACAAATACCAATCTAATGAGATTGAGTTATACGTTCTTGCATTCCACCCATCATTTCTATGTGTTGTGTTCCATAATTTGAATTTCATACTAAACTTAGATTTAGCTCACAAAAGAGAGATTTGATAATGATAATGATAATGAGATAAAGCTTTTTGGATAAGACCGTGCATCGCCTTCATTTTCAAATATTTATCTGAAAATTGAGCTAGAAATGAGAAACAAATGTAAGGAATTGGGCAAAATTTAAATTTAAAATTGTTACGGGAGTGACACGTAAATGTTACGGGTGTGACCAAATATGGTCACATATTCATTCTATAGCAGAATATTTATGATAATTTATAATCATAGAACATCTTTCCCAAAGTGTTAAATATCTCTTTTTATGAAAGAATTTATCACTCAAAAAGCAATTTATACTAATTTTATGCATTTTATGCAGGTGTTCAATAAGTGATTTTTGAGGAAAATTCAGTAGAATTACATATGTATATTCACTAATCAGAAATCAACAGAACTCAAAAAAAGGTTAAAGATTATTTTTTTTGAAATGCTAACCTGTAACGGATGTGACACAAACCTTAAACTGGAAACTCGGTCTTAGTATGATTTTCAAATTCATTGAAATTTTGTCTTACGATAGATATCAATATTTTTTCTTATTTCCCCAAATTGCCATCAATAAAATCAACAAAACTTACACATTTTTGTTACGTGTTTGACACTTACCACTTTCTGAACAAACTGCGCAAAAATTAAAAATAATCAACGGCTCTCAAATCGAAAACCAACGCATGCTAAAAAAAAAATGATTGCTCGAGCCATAAACTACAGGGTGTTTTATTTTGAACCAAAGACATGAAATTTTATTAATTAGCAATTAATTTGTTTTGAATCGAAATGTTACTTTCTGGAATAAATTTTGAAGTACACCTTCGGGTGTATGCCTGAAGATTGTCCTCATTTTAAATCATTGAGTTCACAAATGTTGAACGAAGACAAGCACAGATAAGTCAGTTAGTAATTAAATTCGTTTTAATGCTTACATTATAAATGTGTAAAAAGAAAAAGAAAAAAAACATTCGTGTACTTCAATTTCATGTTTATTACTTCAATAATCTCATCACCATGGTGAATATTTTATTAAAAAATTAGCACTAAACAAACAGAGTGACATGGGAAAAGCATTTTAAAAATATCTGCGAGGCATCCCACTTTTCACGTTAAATTTTTCACAACAATTCTGAGCTTGGCATTTTAAAATCAAGTATTATTTCCGGCATCCGATATTTATACCATGCATTACATACCTACCAAAACCTCAGCTAAAAATTTTCAAACCAAACAAAACACAAAAACAACAAAAACAATCAAACAAAAATGTTATAAATAAATAAGAGAGATGGATTGAAAGTCCCAAAATAAAGATAAATGCATTTTGTAAAAATTTCATTGCACATTCAAATTGTAGAATAGCGCATTTCACAATAGCGCATACCAAAAACAGAACAAAAAAACAACAAAAAACTACCACATTTATACAAAAAAAAAAACTAGTCAAATATTCTATGCAAAATGAAAAATTAATGAATACATACATATTAATGAAACATTGGGAGCGCGCGGTGTAAATATTTCATTCGCTGTATGTGTATGACTGACATTTCCATTTCATGTTCGCATCGCAATCCCTTGTGTTGCTAATTTAATTGATGTCATGTCATGAGATTACACACAGAGAAGTATACGAACGTTAACAGAGAATATGCTGGCAAAAATAAATCAAGAAAAAAAAAATTGAATTGGATTCCACCATTTTGATTTCTTAACAAGAGCGTTTACTTTTCTTCTTTAATTATTTTTTCATTTTTTTTTTATTTTGCGGTAAATTAATTTCATGCCAAAACTCAAAAAAAGTATCACATGTGATTTAATCATGATGTCGACTGAGGGGTGCGCCGCGCCATCGCGTCGGCAAACAAGGACGGTAGGTCTTCAAGCAAAAAATTAAAGAAGGAACTTCTGATGAAAGATTGAAGCAATTGCTTTCATACATTTTTCAATGTCGTCTTGTACAAGCCGAGCTATCTGTCGATGACAACCCTTTCCACTTATGGATACTCGGGCGTATACGTAACCTTTTTTTTTTTTGTTTTTTTTTTTGTTTCAGATTTTCTTGATATCTTTGTATAAGCTAATTATTAATGAGTAAAATGAGTTTGGCGCACAATTAAATTAGAACAACTTTTGACATTTTTATTGGATGCACGTAATGAGCAATGGTGGCAATTTATTCTGCAGGGTGTATTTTTAGCTACAACCAACAAGCATTGGTGGAGGAGCGGTTGTGTCGGGCAGATCTGCGTTTCTCTGTTATGGTTTGTATGCTTTTACGCCTGCATGCCACATTTAAAATGAAAACACACAAGCTATTATGGGAGATCGGTAATGGATGTACACCCACATTCATTTATAAAACATCAAAAGGACTCAAAAAGCTGTGTTAAATGAATTGCACCAAGCAACACACATTCCTTTTGTGCAAGCAATACACAAAGGACTAGATTTTAATTTTAAATTGGTTAACCATACCTTTTATTTTTTATCTCCCCCAAAATAGGCTTTTGTTTCGGTCGATATTACTCCCCACCAAAACGGAGTGAGCAAAGGGTGTATATTCGTTAGTGCTGCTTTTTATGCCTCTCCCCTTCCGCCCAGAAAAGGGATTATTTCGTTTTATATAGTTGTTCTTGTTAAAAGATACAGAAAGGTAGAGACGTTGTGGAAAAAGAAAACCAGGGATGAAGATCTCATCAAGCGGAATTTGATGTGAATATAACATCGTAAAATGGATATTTATGTTTGAATATGTATCTACCTATTTTTATTTACGGATCAAGTAACCCATTATTCTTAATGTTGTCATGGTATTAATAAAATGGTAATACCAAAGTTTTAATGTCTTCAAAATTTGTTTGGGTCGTAATTTTGTTGGAATTTTAAACAAAAAACAAAATGTAAAAGGTTTACCTTCTCTCGGGATCGATGTTATCTACAGGGTATACTCTTATCGATGGGTGAATATTAAAAGATTGAAGATATGTATGTATATCTACTAATTTGTATGGTATGAGGATGAATTACTCTGGTTTGTATAGGCTGATTGAGTATTCAGTTCAGGGATGGAGTTGTTACCTTTTGGAGATGTTTAAGTACGTAACAAGAGACTTTTTTTTGGGAGATCATTAAAGGGTTGTATTTAGCAATTAAAAATATCGAAACAAATTACGTGTGAAATATTCTGTATCAGTTAATTTGAATAATTTGAAATGCAGCCGTTTAATTTGTGTTCTCGTTAAAATTAATAGATGCGCTGGTGATGGTTTTTTATGTTTGATAATAATTGGAAACTCAAAAACGATAATCTCAGGAAATTAAATAAACAGCTATGGTTTTGAATATGACGATTCCAAGTTATACCACTGGGCAGAAAGTAGAAGGTATTTTAAATCGAATTTGATTTAGATTTGCCTAGTCTCCAAGAGCTTCTGGACCCCATCCACCAGCTTTAGAAGTTTTCTAAAAATAATACCAAATTTTTGTTTAACTTAACCTGTAAGACAGAGAGTAATAAAACAGAAAAGATTTGTGTAAATGAATAATTTATAGTTTTATTTAAAGAGTTAATACTATATATTTAGTAATGGGTACTGCCTCCGGATTGCTGAATCACTTTAAGTAGCATGCTGTTTATACAAAGAGTCGTGCTTCCGAATAATTCAGAGAAATTTCGAGCTAAGCTCGTTTGATATCTTCGATTATCTCTTCCGATTTACTGTATTGCCTTCCACTTTTTTTTTGTCCTTGTGGTGTGTATTTGTGTTTTATCTTGCAGAAAAATCAATCGTTGATGACCAAATAATATATTAGAAAAATGTTCAAAGGGTCTTCTCAGTATGGATTTTGTAGTTATGAAAACTCGACATTAAATAGATCAATGAAAATATGTATATAAAATTTTAAAAGAGCTATGAGGTAGTAACCAAATAGTTCGTTTCTAAAAATTTGGAAATTTTGCATTCCTTTTTCAATTTAAAAAAAAAAAAACAGGAATCGAATTGATTCTTACCTCTCACCGCCTTTTTCGTACTATTTTTTTGTGACATTTAGAAATGAAGGTAGACATTTTATCTCTATTTTAACACCTTAATTTTGAAGACCCGACTTCGTAACGCAATCATATCGAGGTTTTATTTATTTATTTTATATAAATATATTTTTTGCTAAAAATTCCAACAAAAAAGTGCAGCTGCTTCCTTTTCCTTCAGCCCTTACCCCTATAAAAGTATTAACGTTTTTGTAGGGGTTGGTGGAATAATTTTGTGGGAGGAACACTATTTTCCAAATTTCTTAAATTTTTCATCAAGTTTTGCATTTCCAAAAGCGAAAATTAAATTGGCTTCCCTCAGTATATTTTGTCAAAAAATAACCTTACCTTATACCTTCATTTAGAGTCCTTAACCTTCTAGATCCGACAACAAGAACTCGGGTTAAAGGATTAGTAAGTCAATCATGTCAATAGTTTTCGGATATTTCTCATAACAACTAGGAAACTTTTTTTTGGAAAGACGAAGAGCTAGCAATGGTAATTCTTCATTATGATATAGAATCAACCACAAGAGCTAACAATTATAATAATTCTTCATTCTGGTAAATAATCAACCACAAAAACGCTCGTTCTACACTCCGGTTTGGTGACAGGGGTCTTTTTATATGTTATAAGGTAACCAAAAAAGAAATAAACACCTAACTGACTGATCCGGAGTGTAAGACCGGGTTCTATTGTTTGTATTTTATGTGTTTGATGAGAATTCGAATCCACTGCGCCCTGGTTCTCCACAAGTTGTCGCACCAACAAGTTTATTTTATCGAAACAAGTCGAATATGTATTTTTGAAAAAGTAAAAACACTGCATTTATTGTAGCTGACTATACAGTCCGTTTACTTTACACCAGTGAACTATATTGTTAAGAATTTAACTCGAATCTTACAGAGATCATATTCTGTTAAAAATCCGGAGATCATACAAAAATGTACAACAGACACAGTCTATAAGAAAAATAATTTAGCAAATAATTAATAAAAATTAAATTAATAAAAAGAATTGGTCCTAGGTAGCTGCCCAGTGGTACACCGGTTAAGTTTTCATACTCATTTCTTGTTCGATAATACTTTTCATGAAATGCGACCTTTTTTTTCATTCTATCTCTGAGATGATTGTGTTGCAATTCCTTGATGGTAAACTTGACCACTTAATTGATTTCTTTATTTGTGGGATCAAGTGTTAACACAGAACTTTGACTCTGCATCTCTCGGTGACTGTGAATAAAAGCATTCTATTTTAAACTGTTCTATCAAGTTATTTGTTTCTATGGGAACATCATCGTTGTGTTTTGTTATATTGAATTGCAATCTGGCACGTTGATTTGGCTAGCTGATTGAACTTATGCACTTTTTACGATTCGTGTGCAATTTACGCCATCTCAAGTTCGAAAAATAAATAAAAATCTAATCGTCTGATTTCCTTGTTTTTTTTTTTATTTAGATTTATCAAACACTACGGAGAGTATAAAAAACATTTTTAATCTACACACACATACATATGTATCAGTCTTTCAATTTCAGTTCATCGGCTTCTTCGATCAAAGATAAAACATCAAATTCATCAACCGGCTAACTTCCTCATTGGTTATTCAAGCGTTTAAGCCAAAATATTTTAACGATATTTTATCCAAATTGAAAAAAACCTAATAAAATATCCCAAATGTCGGTGATGTGTTAACCTATACCTAAATGTATATGTATTTTCTTCGCACACAATAAACAAGTTCGCGTGTTCTTTTCTTCGCTCTGAAGAACCTTAAGAATTTCGTTCTTTTTATTTGCTCTTTTTTTTTTTTGTTTAACTGTCACCAAAATAGATGACCATCGAAGCGAATTCAACTTCTTTTCAATGTCGTTCGTGTGCGATGATCTTTTTTTGAGAGAACATTCATCAATCTGTCAACGAATGTCCTTTTGTTTTTTTTTATATAATTTTTTTTTTCGAAAAATACTGACAATACGGCATCAATAACACAATCAATTATTTATTTATATAAAATTTCCTTTTTTGTATTTGTGTGCTTGTTCTTGTTGGGTTGGATTTTTCTCATCGTGCGTCGTTGTCGTGGCATACTAATGTTTTCTTTTTTGTTCCTGAAATCCTTTTACCTTTCGCATTTTATTGAAGGCCGTGTTCAAGGAAAAATGTTTTTCTTCACTTTTATATTTATTTGAACTACCTATTGATTGAATAAGGGCAATTTATGCGTTTGTCAATACATATTAAATGACCTGGAGGTTTTTATCGAACATGGGGTAAGTCGATGGTAAGTAGAGGGGAAGAAGGGAAAAAGTCAGTCTTGACATTCCTTTAGCTTGAATTGGCTTCATTGGTATGCATAGAATTTGTTCTTACGAAATTTTATATATGTAGATCTTTTTGTTAGAAGCTTACAGTAAATATTGTATTTAGGAAAAATATTTTGAAATAAGCAACAAGCACCAGGGAAGGGACCACAACAAAATCGTATCGAGATTGAATTTAAGGAAGTTTTTAGGATATGCTTAAGACGTCATAGCAAAATTCTCCACCAAAATTCATCTCTATCTAAAGTCTAATTTAACTTGGTTGCATCCAATGCAGAAATATTTTTTGAATTTAATATCCGTTTCCATAACTATAACTCCCTTGCTAGCTTTCTCAGCTCCGCTACTATAGAACCAAGTAGGTACGTGCGACGCATTGATGCATCTTATTTATTTATTTTGTTTTAGTTGTTTCCTTACTCCTGTCCACCACACGTACTCATGTGGAGAAGGACATGAATTTATTTTCCTTTTATTCAGCGAACGTGTTCCAGCTTCCATTTCGATTTGCTTTTTATCCTTTTCTTTGTAAAGAAGGTCGAGCGCCCCCCCAAACCTCCTCCCATCACCTGTCTTCTCAGTCAAATGGGGAGGGGGGTTAACCCTATGCATTTGTGGTATACCTTTACTCTTATGTTATTTCGAAGAGACGAAACTAGAAAGGGGGGAAGCAGAAATGTAGATGTAGAGTTCCAACATTTTCTGAGTAAAATCTTAAGAAATGCGATTAAGTTCGTTATGGAAAGAGAAAACGTAAACGAGATACTCCAGAGAAACCGGCAGAAGAAGTGTTTAAGTTTAAAAAAAAAAACTATAAAAAAAATTAAATGGGATTGCATAAGCAAAGCAAATGCATATACAATACATATATCGAAATGAAGAGGTAAACTAAAGCAGTTTAATCGGGCACCACATACATATATTTGATTGTGTGTCTTGGATGTTTGTCCTCGCTCCTCGTCGCTACGTCTCGAAATGGTAATAGGTTTATGTTTAATGCAGGGAGAATATTGTCAAGGAGAAAATTAGATAGTTCTGCATCCTACATTTCTGTGGAAATAGAGGAGAAATAATAAAATACATTATGGAACTACACAACTCAACTTTCTAAGACAACTCAATTTGGAGATATCAAAACAAATAATATTTCCAAAAGTTTTGTTATAGTGTTAAATACGTTGCCATTTCTATTTAGACTCCTATTTATTTTTTTTATCAGCCTTTGAGGATCGAATTTGAATGGATTCAGGAGTTGCTTGTATGGAATTATTTTTATACTGAATGTATTTCAAGTTAAGTTATAAGCTGTCTTTCTATTTTAGCTTAAAATCTAAAGTCATTCCAAGCTATTTAACAGCTTGTCTGTTGATTAAAATTGGAACATTGTTTATGTTTTTATTTGTAAAATGTACTTTAGTCAATTTTTGTTTGTTTATTTTGATACGGTATATTGCATCCAAAATCTTTCTGTATCGGCTGCAATTTTCAAAATTTCTGCTACCTTCACAACGTATTTAACAGGGACTAATACCGAAGTATCATCTTCAGAGGTGGCCATGATGAATATCCCAAGTACATATACATTCTAAAGGGTGTTTTTTTTTAGATGTGTTCTTTCCAAAGTTGGTCTTTTTGACAGCTGTCACTTGATTTATGCTCAGTTTAGTTTGCCATTTCATAATTAATAGACTTTCTGTTGAACAACGTTTGCAAATCGTGCAAATTTATTACCAAAATAATGGTTCGGTTCGCGTGACGCAAAATCGCATAAATTCGAGCAACCATGGATCGGTTTCGCACCACGTTTACTCTAGTGGATAATGCGCATCCTCAGAGACGCCGTACATTGCGCACCGAAGACGCTATTGCTGCTCTAGAGCAGAGTATCGAAGAAGAGCCGAATGAGTCCATCCGCCATCGTGCGCAACAATTGGAGCTGTCGAAAATTGGGACTCTTGGCTGGAATTTATTCGAGCCAGCTGCGGCGGCCACTTGCCTGAAATTATTTTTAAAACATAATGGCTAACCCTTATCTTTATAATAAAGCTATTTCTTCTTGAAAACCCCAAGTCTAAAAAGAAGACCCTTTATATAACAACAAAAAAAGAGTTGGTCCTATGACACTTCCTTGTGGTACACCGGCTTCAATTTTGTTAAATCACGAATAATTTCAGTCATGCCGTTACTCAAAAGAGTCGGTCAGTAATATAAGATTTCTGTATTTCTTAGTACTGCCTGAGAACATACATATGCAGTTTGTACTCAAGTCCTTAAATGCCAAACCTTGTCAAAGGCAAAATAGCTTTTAGCGGCTTTTAGCCCACAATAACTATAATTTCTTAACGACTATTTTGAATCAATAATTCAACTAGTTTAATTTAATAGTGCTTAGTCTTCTACTTTGTTGGTTTATTTCAGTAGTATAGAATTTTTATTATAAAAACCTTCATATAAGCCCTGTTTGTTTTCCTTCAAGTTCCTTTTCCACAACATCAGTAATTCGATGCACTTGGTCCATTGTTGAATGTTTATTTCTTGATCCAATTCCAAAGTGATGGTTTGAGATTAATCATTCTTATATTGTTGTACTAAGCATTTTTAGTAGACATTTTTCGAAAACTTTTTCCATAATTTACTGTCACGAATATTGTAAGTATGCTTGTATCGGGCATTAGTTGACAGGACTTAAACAAATAAATTTAAAAATATTACTCATTGATTTAAAATGTCACTTTTTCGAAAAATTTCGAACTTAACAAATAATAAAATTAAATTAATTTTCTTACAATATTATTGTATTTTGATTACTAAGCGTGTTTTATTCAGAATGAAGGATTTCAAATTGGCAACACTGTGGTCGGTGAAAGCTAATTTGACAGTTCTTGGTTGTATTGAGGTTAGTTCGGTTTGGCAATTCATCATGAAAAGACTCACGCTGCCGGACCAGCGCAACTTTTGCAACTTATTCAAATTTAATTTTTTAATTGGCAGCACTGTTTTCTGTGACAGCCAATTTGACAGTTCTCGGTTGTTTTGAGGTAATTTATGTTTTGGAATTCTTCATGAATACTCACGCGCGCCGCCGCATTTTGAAAAATGTTACAGAAAACGCTGAGAGGTACAGAGACATGATTATTAAATTTGTCGTGTCTAAGTTAGAAGGCATTAATGTTGCAGATATTTAGATTCAGTATGCCACACAGAATGCAATACAATTTATTTACTCAAAGAAACATTTGACGAGCGATTAATTTATGGATTAATGGACCTATTAACCTCATTCGTGCGATATGACGCTATTAGATAATTTTCTCTGGGGCGTATCTAAGCCGATTAACCAGAAACTATTGAGCATTACGAAACCAACGCGTTATTGCTGAAATACAGCCTCATTTGCTGCAAAGAGTGTGTCAAAATAAGACTTCTAAATTATGCATGCCCGACATCATATTCAAACTTTACTGCCAATTAAAGCCAATTTAATGAATATTAAAAACATTTGCCTGTGTTTTATTTAAATTTAAAGTTCTTCGCCTCTAAAAACACAAAATCATTTCCCTTATTCTCAAAAAGTAGCAGTTTCTGAAATGACCTTATCAATTTAAATTAAATACGGTTAATTGGTTCGTTTAAAAATCGTCCATAGCTATAGAAACTCACTAATACTAAATAATTGAATAATTGATATTAATTATTTTGTTTTTTTTTTTTTTTTAATTCTAAGGTGGTCTTGAAAACAAGGAGTATAGGTACCTACCCGCAACTATAAAGTTTTGAAAAATTAAGTAATCAATTTAAATTACGCATCATATTCAAATCTTTTTACGAAATACCATCTGCCCTAGTTTGTTTTTTTTTTTCGTCCTTGGATAGGTTAGTTTACCTCCACTGTTACTAGATACGTATTTTTTTCAATTTTCCTCCATCTTGTTTTAGTGACTCTGAAATTAATACCCAAAAGCAACACATTTACATATACAACTACATATAGCTAAACTAACCTCACTTTGCATTTCTAAAGCATGGCTATGAGCATCAGCACTCAGCGCACCGCGCCGCCATCGCCATGTTGTTAATGAATTAATGGAACGAGCGAGCGTAGGGAAATGGAAGATGAAGCCCAGTTCAGTTCCATCCATCCATCCATCCATCCATCCATCCGCAGCTACTATACATGTACATGTGATGCGGCTTATGTGACATTCCATTTTCACTGCTCATCATAGAACCAAGGCAGGCAATCTAGTGGATATACAGCACACGGGACCCAGATGAACCAAATTAGACCGGAAACATTCAATTGGCGTGAATAAAGCTTTCATCTGTTTTCTGTCTGTCTGTCTGTTTTGAACGGTAATACTAAATACTATATACAGACAGATACAGTATCCCGCCGCCGCCGCCGCACTTACACTCATCAAACCACCTCCAACCTAAGCTCTTTCAGAGGATTGAGGATTTGTTGTACAATTTGGATGTTTCTCTCTCTCTAGAGGGTACACAGCTAGCTATACACGAAAGTGAATAACTGATGGAGATTGAGCTCCCTCTGTCTGTCCCGTTCGACATGACACAAGAAGATTCATGTAGATACTTCTGAAGGCCTCATAACTATACATATATACATATATAGCTGCTATCTAGAATGAATATGATTGGAATAGTTCTACTGCTACTACTACTTGTTGGAATTATAAGCTTCCATCATCGTTCTGCAATGTTCTGTGAAGTTGATTTTCATCTTCTAATGGTTTAATTAGTGTTCACGTGATGACATCTCAAGTTTTAGGTTTTCTATTGGTTCGAATAAGCATCAGAGTGGATGGCAGGGTTATTGAGGTGGAATTTGGAGTATGACATAAGAAAATTGTTGTGCAATCGTTAGCATCCAATACATACACATCATTGAAAGGAAGGGGTGGCTGATTGAATCTGCAGAAGCACGTGCTTTGGCAATAGAAATAAAAATAAAGAATGATACACACTACACATCAGACTAGCTGACGCGCTCTAGAGAGGACTTCTTCCAAGTAGTGCAATTAATTTCGTAAAGGTTTAAGTAATTGAGGGTGATGGGAGGGATGCACGTTTTGTAAGTGATTATCTATCGACTTGAAATTATGAACGTGCAATGGCATGGGATGGTAGAGGAGGGGCTTTAGCAATAACTTTGTAAAACATTCAAACATTTGTATCAAATTTTGCATTTTGTGAGTTTATTTACCTCACCCCCTCCCGGCCTTTTTAAGAATTGTTTTTTGGACACTACCAATATCATTTGTTGGTTAAATTTCACCTTCATTTTAAGACCCTTATTTTGAAGATTCGACAATTAGAATTCAAGTTATAGTCGTTGTAAGACAACTATAACGATAGTTTTTCGGAGAGTTTGCACAAATAATGGCCTGCATCATAAAAGGCAAATTATCGAAGCAACATTGGCCGTTAAATTTTAATAACTTCAAATGTGACGTTCATTATTTTCATGTTTTCTATGTTTTTTTTGCTAAGTTGATATAAAGTTACCGCTATCAAACGACCCAAAAAAAAAAAAAAACATATAGGGGTAAAAACTTCTTGCATTATTTGGTTTATTGCCTAAGAATCTTCCTTTCAAAAGTCTGCAACAATTTGGGACAATTTCAATTTTTTCGTGCGATGTTTTCTATGTGTTTTGTATGTTAATTTAGTTAGGGAAGCACACCCTCGAAAAGGAGTAAAAACTTCTCATATTGAATTGGTCAATTGCTTAATAATTTTAAGTTCATTAGTTAATTAATTATACATATGTGATAACTACAATTTTGTCTTGCGATGTTTTCTATGTTTTTTTTTTTTTTGTTTTTTTGCTAAATTAATTTGAAGATGTTCGACAATTTTTTTTTCGGCGCTCAAAATGATGAATCTAATTTTATTCTGAAAGCCCGACTTTATATTTTCCACTATTCCTTCAAATTTCCAATTTTTAAACCTTATCCCTAAAAAAAAAAAAAATAAAAGGCCATTAGAAATGGATCTCTAATGTTCGGTTGCACAAATTTTTAACATGCTTTTAAATTTTTAAGTGACGTATTTTGTATGGAACAAACGTCCTTTTAAGATTTAAAAGCCTGTTAAATAGTTACAAGGGCTTAATGAAAGCGGTCATAAATATGTCTGTTTTATTTTGAATACTTTACGAAAAAAATAACACGATGAGTCAAAAATTCCTCAAACACGTGTATAGAATATTTTTCTAGTATCTTTCCAAAAAAAATAAAATTCTCCACTATCAAACACTGTTCTGAGTTATTGCAAATTATTTCTTAAACGTCTAGTTTCCCGTTTCTTACTTTGATGTCCACTTTTTCAGTGCTAACTGCTAACTGTGGGTTAATTTACTTCTAGAGTTAGCTAACTCAGGTTTAACTCACAACTAAAAAACTGGTCATTAGACGTTCATATTTCGATTCTTATAGATTTTTCCGAATTTTTCGTTTCATCTACGACCTTCTTATAATTCATAAATCTATCGATTACAAACAAACATATTTCTCCAGTTCTAACCGTGTAGGAATTAGCGAAAACGGAGATAACTCTTTAAAAAAAATACATAAGGAAACCCTATGCTAGGGTTGATAGTCGAAAACTAGTATTAAAGCTTAAAGCTACTCTAGCGACGGCAATTTATACAAAAGAAATATTTTCCCCAAGGACATATTAAATTCCCGAATTAATCTTGACTAAATATACGGGACTAGGTACAACCATCGGATCTAAAGCGCTGCTTTCTCATAGAATTTACAAATAAACAGCCAGAGATGTGCACATATTTATGTATAGAAATATGACCTGAAGTTGATTTCTGGGTTTTTGACAAATTCATCTCCAAAGTCTCCATATCACAAGCCTACCAACTAAATAAGCCGCGTCCAAACGCTTGCAAATAGTTGACTTTGACTTGAAGAGGAAACATCAAACTAAACCATACAGCCAGATAAAACGCAAAAAATGTCACAATATGTTGTACATATATTTAACTAATTCCACTGTCATGTGCGACGTACAATCTGCTAACTGATATTTTAAATTTGTGTGTATCTACTCTTAGTCAATTATTGTCTTTCGCCTGTCAATATTCGTTGTTTCTGTTCAAACAAGAAAAATCAAAAAAAAAAAAAACATATTGGCAACACAACTTACCCTCTTAGCTCGACTATGAATTGGTAGAAGGCATCTTATTTAATCTTGACACTAAAAACAAATTTCACCACAAATTTGTCTGCCATTAATCACTTTTCATAGTTTACAAATTCCAATGCCTGTATTTCATTTTTGCTTCGACAAAATTATACGACTTATCTACGTTCAGCATTCGTATCAATTGATCTCAAACTAATCTATGACTTTAGTCACTTCAGAAGAAAAACGAGTGCGTAAATAAATATATTTAAATATTTTATAAACTACATAATGTGTACAAAACTATACATCATCATCATGATCATCGTCGTCGTATAGTTGGCTTTGAGGTCAAAACCAAATGAAAACATCGGCGATAGTGAGACTGGTGATGACAAACAGTAGCAACAGAAAACTCAATAACCATAAATAAAAATAAAAAAAAAAAAAAAAACGTTCAAACCAACAAACAAAATGCCAATTTGAGTTTTCCTTGCCACATTCGGTGTTGCGAACAGTGCAGTGGTCATCTGTTGACGCAGCGACACACATTTTCTAAACCCATCAGTAGTGGAATTGACCAAAACAAGTTGCAGATATTTAAGTTGTTTCATTCATTCGCGGGTAAGTAGGTACCAAAAACTTGTCTTCACTGCCTCGAATTGGAAGCTTGTCAAGCGGCAAATAAGTAGGCAAACCGAAATTAGCTGCTGCAACTTGCAACAACATAGTGTGCGTTCTGTGTTTGTATTTTGTTTTAATGGAATCTGTGAGATATACTGGTGGAATAGTTTTTGACTTTTTGCTTCTCATACAAATCTTTTTTGAGCTGATGGCATCCGACAAGGTTGTTGTGTTGTTTTTAACAAAAAAAGTCTATTATGTCAGATGTGATTGTAACGATAGTGGTTACTATCTATTCTACAACAGAGAGTGATTCACATAAGGTGCAACACAAAGTTAGAAAGTTTATGTGGGGTCAGGGAAAGAATCGTGTCTATTTTTCCTCATCTAGGTCGGAGGACCAATTTTCTAAGAAATTGCTTAAACAAGGAAAACAAATTTAAAAACAAGTGCGACCCCTATACAATAATATGTTAAAGCTTTTCGCAATGCCAGACATCTTTTCTTTGGTTTAATACAGCTGACCCAACAGACGCTGTCCTGTCCAAATTTGTTATGTATCATACAAAAGACTTAAAGAAAAAACAAAATCCTTAAAAAAATAACTAGCCAAATTCTTTCAGCCGTTCTAAAAATGATGTCAATGAACACCAGTTCATTGACTGTGTTGCAGTCGAAAAAGAATTTAACTTAAAAGTTGGGTTAAAACTTCGCTCCAAATGATGTCGTTTGGAAAAAACTGTTGTACTTTTATTTTGCAAGAAATGCTTCCTCCGAGGAATGGCTTTGGTGGCGGTGTCAATTTTTGCAATTTGACCTTTCCATTTCCACAACAAAATCCCTGTAGTTCGTGTCGACATTGCAAACAATTGCAATGTTGACAAACAATCGTTATTGTTCTGCAATTGACCGATATATTCACTGCTGGATGGTAGCTGAACGCCAAACGTTCATATCGAATCATCTCGTTTGGCCGTCTGTTTTGTCGATGTTCCAATTTATTTTGTGCGTTAGCTAAACACTGAGACCGTCGAACTTGACTGAACCCGTTGTTCCGGAGTCTCAATGGATCGCGCTTTAAAAATTGTTTTTCGATTTTCCTCCAAACTCTGCGCTGTCTACGTTCTTCGTCAGACTCAGATATAATAATTTGAGTAGTTATTTAATAATATAATTTGATATTCACTTCACTAAATTATTTCTTCTTTTTTTTTTGAAATTTGAAAGTGGCTTCAGGCAAGAGAAAGGCCCGAGCATAACTGCCAAACGAAATGTCATGTCACATTTGTAAAGATTTTTGTACAAATAGATCAAAATTTCCGAATTTTCCCCTTGATTTTCCAAAGTTATTCTTTTATACGAAACTTGTGATGATAATTACGAACACAACAAAAAAAGGATCAGCCAAATCGATCGAGCCGTTCTCAAGTGATGATCTTCCATACATGCGGCAATTGATTAATATTTAGGTTCATGTACATATAGGTAGACAAGTTATTTCAAAATGTAGTTACAAAAATTATTTTTAAACGCTTGGTATAGATTGAAGAGTGAATTCGGAAATCATTGAATTTCTTCTTAAAAAAAAGAATTTTTGTTTTGCTTTTTTTTAGATTCTATTTTCTTTAACTGTCATTTCGTTTGTAAAAATGGAAAAAGAGGAATAAAGAAATAAGAAATTCCCCACAAAAAGAGCCACATGAACGAACAAAATTAATTTTGATGTGCCACAAGGCTCCGTTTTCGCCTCAGACCTCTTTTTCTTCCCAAAAACTTCCAATTACATATTCCATTAAATTGTCTTGCAACCGACAATACCCTCAGCGATTAATATTTGTTTCTACATGAGTGTAGATTCGCAACAATTTTTTGTTGTATTTGCTTGTATGACGGCAGCGTTTGAGCTCGATTTAATTCTTTTCTTAACTGCATTGCCTATTAGGGAATGAAAACCCGAAAAGGATTTAATGTTGTCGTAAAATAGTGAAATGACAAAATAGTTATAAAGAATTTCGTGGAATATAAACTTTTACCAACAGGAATGGTGATGAATTTTAATTTCCTATTTTCTAATTTTTTTTTTTTTTGTTATAACCTTACATCAGTGACAAAAAAGAAATCATGGAATCACAGTATAATATTCGAATCTTTTTTACATCTATTCTAGTCAATGGTTGGTGTTTGGACCAAAGTGTTGTTTTTCTTAGTGTCGTCGAACTAATCATATTTTTCAGATTGTGATGCATTTTCTTCGAGGCTGAGGTAAGCTCGTCGGTGTCCAGGGTCCTTCCCAAAGAAGCCACTAAACATAGACTTGGAGGATCTAACTCCGAAATAATAAACTCTTTATTTATCTCTAATTTTGGATTCAATGCTTTGAAAAGTTCATTCACTTAAAATAACTAACATGGTATTTCATAATACTTTCTCTCCAGTACGCAAACTGAGGAAAGAACCTTGATTCTGGCGGAATCCTCCTCTAAGGAAAACCTTGTCCCTAGTCAGCAATCTAAGAAAAGTTCTGGTCGAAATCCTCATATTGAACTCCTTGTCCAAAGGAACCTTGAAGAGGTAGCCTAATGAAAGTTCTGGCGGAGTCCTCTTAGGAGAACCTTGTCCCTAGTGCAATCTAAGAAAAGTTCGGGTCAGAATCCTCGTAGGCAATTCCTTGTCCAAAGGAACCTTGAAGAGGTAGGTAGCCTAAGGAAAGTTCTGGTGGAGTCCTATTAGGAAAACCTTGTCCATAGTGAGCAAACTAAGGAAAGTTCTGGTCGGAATCCTCATAGAAAATTCCTTGCCCAAAGGAACCTTGAAGAGGAAGCCTGAAGAAATTACTATAAGACTATCTTATTTATCTAACGGCCCTACTTAAATATTGCCTTAATTAGAAAAAAACATAGAATATCCCCTTAGGTGTATTATCACCACAATAGCGTGCCTCTCTTTCAGTCGTCACGCCTGTTATGGGCCATTGTCAAGTGGATCTTCTAGTCTCTATACTCTAGATTGGTATGGTACCTACCGATTGGACGAGAATAAAATACAATTTCAGTGATTTCTTTACTTCCTCATGTTATATTTTTGGTCGCAAGTGAATGTGAACTGAAAAGTGAGGAAAATTAAATTTGTATGAAAATTAAGATTTCATCCAAGTTACATTTAAAATCAAAAAATGGGTGCATCTGGCGAATAAGTTGTAACGCTTCGTTACAAGATGTTCTTTGGTCAAGGCAATCAAACTTCGATTATTAGTAGTAGGTTATATCAAAAATTAAAACCAAACTTGAGAAGGGTTCTGTTTTCTTTAGTTTTGAATCTTTTTTTGAACATTATTCTGTTGCGTTCATATTGCCTTAAATTACTTGTTACAGCTTACAACTTTATTACCCTTATATTAATTTCATGTATAAAATTAAACATAAGGTTGCAAATGTCAAAATATTCATTTTTTCCCCTGTAATCAATCTTCAATTTGCCAACCAAAAAAAACATAAAATCAATCCACCATCCCAAATTATATGTATTTCAAAAAAAAATGCCATTTTTATAAGATTTAGTTTTTTTTTTTGCTTGTCAAACTTAGTAACTTGCGGTAATTTAAATGTACATAGAATAAGAAATTCTGACACATAACTCATGTAACACTTCAATTGACTAACTTTTTTATATTCAATCTAACCTTACAATAGGCGTGACTAAGTTGCCTAAATCATCATCACAGTCCTAATAAAATGTTAGAAGCTATTATTCAAATTTGGTTTCCTTCCTTCCGTTTGATTTATCAACACGCAAATCCTATTGACTTACTTAAATAAGGAACAAAAACAAGGTGGCTTAATTTTTTTTCTTCTTGGGTGTTCTCTATGTGTGTGTGTGTGTGTGTGTTTGTTTGAATTAAATGCTTATTTCACAGTGAAAATTGAAATAGGAAAAATCAAATAAGAAGAAAATCTCTCGAACAACATTCAAAAATATCGGATTAAAAATTCGTTTTGGCACGTGATTATTAAGACTTAAGAAAACACAAGGCAATAATTATATTAGAAGTCTAATCACATTTTTGGGTGAAGTAACATAAAACAGTGGCGTAATAGCAAAGAAAAAATATATTTTGACTTCTTTGCCAAAGAAAAATACAACAAAAAAAAATAAAAGTGAAACTAATTGCATCACTTAAAGGTTTGAATATAGGCACTGACATAAATGGCACACCATGGCAACCCATAATGATTTTGACATTCCAAATGCCATGCTGTCGTCGTTGCGTCGCGTTTTAGACGTTGACGTATAGACGTAACCATTGAATTAAAAGTCTTCACCTAATGACTAGATATTAAGACACAAAATTATTTCTGCAATTCACGGCACGTATTCATGTTTAAAAGTCAGCGGCGATGATTATGGTTGCCTTTAGTATTCCGTTCAGCCATCCGTTTCAAGACTTACCATATAATATTCTCTTAACGTCATATTTGGAGCCCAGATAATACCCCCAGACACCACATTGTACGAAAACTTCTTTTTTTCGTCTTCTTGTTCCCAAAAAAGGGTTAAACTCAGAGCGAAAAGTTTTACAAATTTTGTGTTTTTTTTTGTTTAAATAAAGGGTGTTTTTTTTAGGCGTGTGGTTTTCAAGAAGAAACGCATATAAATTAATGCTATGGCCAAAAATTTAGCTTTATTATACAGATAAGGGTTTGCCATTATGTTTTAAAAATGAATTCGGGCAAGTGGCCGCTGCGGCTGGCTCACATAAATTCCAGCCGAGAGACCCAAATTTCGACAGCTCCAATTGTTGCGCGCGATGGCTGATGTACTCATTCGGGTCTTCTTCGATACTTTGCTCCACAGTAGCAAAAGTGTCTTCGGTGCGCAATGTACGGTGTCTCTGAGGATGCGCATTATCCACTAGAGTAAACGTGGTGCGAAACTGATCCATGGTTGCTCGAATTTATGCGATTTTGCGAGAATGTCGACCGAATATTGGACGCAGCGCGCGATGCGTCATGATGATGAATTTGCACAATTTGCAAACGTTGTTCAGGAGTAATAAGTCTATTAATTATGAAATGGCAAACCAAATTGAGCATAAATCAAGTGACAGCTGTCAAAAAGACCAACTCCGAAAAAAGTATTGCCAGATTGAAAACCACACGTCTAAAAAAAAACACCCTTTATATATCTGGGGGACATACAGTCACTCACACACATAGGCACCCCTCCCCCTCCCCACATGACCCTTTTTTTTTAATTTAATAAACTTATTTAGTGCGGTTTTTTGAGTTGAGTTTGGCAACATTCGAGAACTCCATCCAAGCATTATATGGAAAAACTTTTTAATGCACTCGATTCGAGTAAAATTTTGTTTTGTTGGTTTTTGGTTGAATTTTCGAAAATTATTCGATTTTCAAATGCATATTCTAG
Source organism: Leucozona laternaria (assembly GCA_932273885.2). Taxonomy (NCBI): domain Eukaryota; kingdom Metazoa; phylum Arthropoda; class Insecta; order Diptera; family Syrphidae; genus Leucozona; species Leucozona laternaria. Next base: position 127,011,285 of record OW026367.1, on the reverse strand, counting down.
CAGGGGAGGTATTGGAATAATTTTGTGGGCAGTATAAAAAGGATGGGTGGTTGGTGGTTGGATTACTCCTCGTTGTCGTCGCCGTCGCTGTCGTGTCGTATTTCCAATATTCAGATCAATTTAATTGATTAATTAAAAACTTTGACTATTTCAGATGAAATTGATGGGACATGTTTTATTTTATATTTTGTGGCAAAGAGAGGCGGTGGAGGGAGGGGCGTGGGGTGAGGGTTGTTGAAAGAGAAAACTTAACTAACTAACTCAAAAAATTAATGCTGCAAAAAGACTTGAGGGGAATTCAATTTTATAATTGCAATCCTGGGTAAATAGTTTTGTCGCTCCGAATGAAAATTAATAGCACAAAGTTTATGCACATTTTAAGTGGTTTTTATGTTAAAGAGATGGCGGTTTGTTGTATAATGTATACATTTGTAGAGATGGAAGCTTTTTGAATATATTTTATCAAATAGAATGTACATATAGAGCTTGGTTTTCTTAAGTGATTTCGTCGAATAAATATTTATGACTTTGGTTAAAGTTTAAGAGGACAACAAGTAGAAATGATTTAAATAAAGTGGTGTATGAGTGCCGATTATTATTAATTGCTATCGTTTTATTTTTTCTTTAAAAACATGTCATCGTGAGATACTTTGAACCAAGTAGATAGCAACATAGTCTGGCCTTTAACCGTAAACTTTTTCAAAGAATTCATATTTTAAAATGACGTATTCTGTATGGAACAAACGTCATTTTAAGATTAAAAAGCCTATTAAATAGTTAAAAGTGCTTTATGAAATCGGCCATTAGTCAATTAAAAATCGGCCATTAGTCAATTAGGCGCTTCACTAGCTAAAAAGTCGCCGTTATTTTTTTTTTTTTTTTTTCAAAAACTGACAGGGACAGGGAATGAGGGAAATCCACAAAATACTCTACTTAAGACAAACACGAAAGTGTGGTCGCCACTGTCGTGGCATAGAAGAACTTCATCTTTTTTTAATTACAAAAATGAGCCATAAAAAGTGTTGGCAACGAAATGAGACAACACTAGACAATTATAAATCACGTCTCGGTAGCAATAAAGTTCGGCATCGAACTCGTCTCGGTCTTATCTCGTGAAGCGTGAACGGTTTTTTGGCGAAGAAGTTTCGAACTACAGCTTTAATCAAGAAATTGCTAAAAATTTACTTAACAAAAATTTAATTTTATGATCAAAAAAGCTGGTTCTCTATTTTTAATTTTTATGTCGAAAACAATTGTTCTCCTTTATCTTTATCTTGTTTCAATTTTTAGAAGACCCTTTTAGTTCGTATAGCAAAATTTCTAACATTTTTTCCCGATTTTTCGATGTCAACCTTGAATATTCGACTTTTAGTACTACATTTGTAAGCTTTTAACTGGAACCATGTCGATATTTGTCGCATATTATTAAGCATATCTCAATTAAAATTGCTTCTTTTTCTCGACACTCCATAATTGCATCCCTAATAAATATCTTATAAGTTACATTGACTGATAAAATTAGGTACCGTGGTTATCTTGTAAAGTTTAGTTGTGGGAAAAAATTGATTTGTCCAAATTTTGAAATTTTTCATCAAATTTTGAATTTTTAAAAGCGAAAATACAATTAATTTTTCCCCTACACCCCCATCTAGTATGAAATTTTTGATATCCCCATGATCTGTCGACCAAAATCCAACCCGACAGTTTTTCCTCGATTTTAAGACCTTATCCTTGAAGATCAGACAGTTCAAAGTCAAATTATAGAGTTCCTAAGGAACCATAAAGATTTAAAAAAAAAAAAAAATACCGAAATGTTTATGAATCTCTCACTGAATTTGCTAGCAGAAGAATTTTTTGAGATTTGGATTAATTTTCCCTTTTTTCTGTTTTTGTTGTAATTAAGTTAATGAAGCTTGTATAGCAGCTATAATGACGTGTTATTTATCAAAATAATTGCCAAATATTCTACTTACCTACTCAATCTATGCGGATATTTTTTTTTTTTTTTTTTTTTTTTTTTTTTTTTTTTTTTGACGGGAGGAAATCTTCAAAAGACACTTGGCAGTATTCGACACCAAGTAGTGTGGGACTCTTAACCACTAAAACCACCTCTTTATCAGGACCAATCTTGAGAGATCGACATCAGATTTTTCTTTCTTAACTTTGTAAAATCACTTTGGGGGAAGTTTAAACTTTTAATACTTTCCCATGTTTTTTTAGACCGAAAGCTCATGAGGCTTGGTTCTTCTTAATCTCCGAACTTGGTTTCTTGTATTCAAGACGAACACCATTTCAGAATTGGTATGACTTTGCAGTCTCTGATTATGCGATACAGCGTATTTTTTAACAACTTCTGTAACCGTTTCTATTTGTAAGTCACGATGTAGATCGCTATTTCTTATGTACCAAGGTGCATTAACTATTCCACGAAGGACTTTGTTTTGGAATTTTTGGATGATTTCGGTATTTGTTTTCTTTGTACAGCCCCATAATTGGATACCATAGGTCCAGACAGGCTTTAGTACTTGATTATACAGCATTATTTTATTTTGGGTTGATAAATCAGAGTTGTTACCAAGTAACCAGTACATTTTTCTATATTTCAAGTTTAGTTCTTCTCTTTTCTTTTTGATGTGCTCTTTCCACTTTAGCTTTGCATCCAATGTCATTCCAAGGTATTTGGCCGTATTGGCGTAAGGTACAGCTTGATTATTAATGAATATTGGAATATTGTTTATCTTTTTATTTGTAAAGTTTATATGTGAAGATTTTGTTTCATTGAGTTTGATACGCCATTTTTCGGTCCAATCTCTGACTGTGTCGACGGCATTTTGCAGTTTTACTGCTGCTTTAGAGACACATTTGTTGGGTACCAAAATTGCGGTATCATCTGCAAAAGTAGCCATTATGGTGTGATTACCAACTGGGATATCCCTTGTGTATAGTAAATACAGGGTAGGACCTAGGACACTTCCTTGTGGTACACCGGCTTCTATTTTCTTCAGTTCCGAATATTCTTGATCGTACCTTACTCTAAACAATCGGTCTGAGATGTACGATTTTAATATTTCATAGTACTGTCTGGGAAGATCCCTTTGCAGTTTGTACTCAAGTCCCTCATGCCAAACCTTGTCAAAAGCTTGAGCAACATCTAAGAAAATAGCCGAACATACTTGTTTTTCTTCTAATGCTTTTTCTATTACATCCGTTATTCTATGAACTTGGTCTATCGTGGAATGTTTATTTCTAAAGCCAAACTGATGATTTGGGATTAACCTTCTTTCTTCTATAATTTTGCTAAGTCTCTTCAGAAGCAGTTTTTCAAAAACTTTTGCCATAATTGGTATAAGCGATATTGGTCTGTAAGACGTCACTTCTGTAGGTGGCTTACCTTGCTTGGGTATGACAATAACTTCAGCAATTTTCCAATGGTGTGGGACATACCGTTGCTTAAGGCATGCATTTATTATATATTGGAGTTTTATGAAGGCTTTCAAAGGCATTTCTTTCATAACCTGGGCAGTAATTAGATCGTAACCTGGTGATTTTTTATTTGATAGTTGATGTAAGCACATACTTTTTATTTCTTTTAATCTTACAATTGGTATTTCACTTTCATCTATCTTATCAACAAACTGTAAGCTATTTTCAGCCGCGTTTGTTGGGTATGGCTTAAAAACATTCGCAAGATGCTCCGCGAAAAGGTTAGCTTTTTCTTTTGGGTTACCGATCCATTTCCCATCTTGAGATTTCAAGGGCGAGTTTTGTAACTGCGGTCTTTTCAGCCGCTTGGCTGCTTTCCATAGCGAAAAATCGGTTGAAGCATCAGTCGTTAAATTCTTTAGGAATGTACTGAGTGAAACATTTTTGAATTTATAAATTTGTTTTTTAAGATTGTTGCTTATACGGTTAAACGTTGTTTTATCATCTGGAAATCTAGTATTTTGCCATTTTCTTCGAGCTCTTCTTTTCTCTATTATCAACTCTCTTATCTCTAAAGGATATTTTATTTCATTTTGTCTTCTATTAGAAAATGTTGGAGTACTTTCTTCAGCGGCCTGTTGCACATCAGCAATAAATTGTTCCACTTCATGGTCAATTTGCTCGATTGTATCCATGGCAGATCTTAAATTTATAAAACTTAAAAGCCTTTCTCTAAAATCACTCCAGTTTGTTTTCTTATTTACAAGCTTTGGATTACTTTTTTCTATTACTTCCGATTCACTTAGTGATAGAATCACTGGAGTATGATCTGATGACAAGTCATAATTACCTTCGACACTAATGTGATTTCGTTTAATTCCTTTAGCTACGAAAAAGTCAATAAGGTCTGGTATTTTGTTAGTATCGGAAGGCCAGTAAGTTGGCGACCTAGAGGAATAGAATTCGCAATTGTATTTACGGCCTGCTTGGAAAAGTCTTTTGCCTTTTGTTGATATAAGTCTTGAACCCCAATGGGTGTGTTTCGCATTGAAGTCTCCACCAACAAGAAAGTTATGCCCAAGAAGATTTAATAGATCTGTATAGTCATCTTCTGTCGGGGATCGCCTTGGTGGGCAGTATATAGCTGCTATCTTAAACTCTTTCTTTTTCATACCAATACTAATAGTTGTTACTTGCATATTTTCATTAGTAAGCTTGGTTTCTTCATAATGTTTTAAGCTTTCTTTAATAAGAATCGCCGATCCACCTCTTGCCTTGTCAGCTGGATGTGGAGCGTGGTAACATGAATAGTGTTCTATTACATTATCTAGACTTTGCCCATTGGAGAAATGAGTTTCGGACACCAGGCAAATATCTATATGTTCTAGATCTAAAAAGATTTTTAATTCGGATAAGTGTTGTAAAAGACCGTTTGCATTCCATGTAGCGATTTTAAGTGTTCTGTCCATCATTGTTTTTTAAAAGCGACTTTTTCGCTTAACTGTTTGATATTCAAATCCTGTTTATCAATTCTTTGGAGAATGAGTTGTAGCATTTCTTTTATGGAAGTCTCTTCATTCTTCCGCACATTTTTTAGAATCTGAGAATAGGCTTTATTTTCATCGCTTTTACTTTGAACAGCTTTTTTAGGCGGTTCATTCTTAGTATTGTTTTCAGCATTTAAATCGGTATTTACTGTTTTTCTGGGTTTGTCTCTAGCAGATGTATTTTTGCTTCTGAACTCTTGGAATTTTTTGGCAACTGGGCAGCCTCTATAGCTTGCCGGGTGATTACCCTGGCAGTTCACACATTTTGCTTTCTGATCTTTGCTCATCGGACAATTTTTAGTTGCATGTTTTCCTTCGCACTTTACACAAGCAAACTCGCGGTTGCAGTATTTTTGGGTATGACCAAAAGCTTGGCAACGTTTGCACTGCGGAACAACTTTAGATTTTCGGAGTGGTTCAATTTTAACAGCTATGCCCAAGATTGATCTTACTTTATAAATCTCCTCGACACTTTGTTTACTGTCAAAAGTTAGCATGAATAAAGGTAATAACCTTTTACTTGACGTGGATTCTCCAGAGGAGTTTTTAATTGTCTCATTTTTAAATAGATTGACTGCATCAAGGGCTTGGAAGCCTTTTTGTACAAGATCTTCCACTACTTCCTCGGGAGAGCACGAGGAATGAAGACCTCTGGCTACTACTTTTATTGGCCTTGTAGCTTTGTTCTCATATGAGTGCCATTGAATTTGGTGTTTGCTCAGTTCTTCAGTGACAGATCTATACTCGTCGGCTTCTTCGACTGAGACTTTCCAGTTGTCTTTGTTGTACGATGTGTATTTGCAAGCTTTTTTAGTACAATTTTCTATTATTTTCTTAAGATCTCCAAAAATTGGAAATCCTGAGATCATAATTGGTGGTGGTGTAATTTTTTTGCTGCCTTTAGCGTGAGAATTTGATTTAACAACAGCTACCACATTATTCGTTTCATTAGTTTCTGTTAACAATTCTTTATTATTTTCGGTTTTAGAGCTTTTCTGATTTCTTAAACAAATCTCAGGACTCCCGTTTGGTTTACGTTTCTTTGTGATACGCTTATTTTTCTTTTTCTCAGTTTCAAACAAGAGCTCTTCTTCATCAGTTTGATATTCACGCTCAATATATTTTGGATTTAACTGAAGCGTGGACTCTGAATCTTTCTTGTCAAGTAAGGAAACTTTCTCTTCGAGTTTTTTCACTTGCAGCTGAAGACTTTGAACTAGAACTTCAAGTTGTTTTCTTGCCGCTATTTCCATTTGCCATTCTTCAAAGTAGTTCTTTGATTTTGATTGGTCTATCTCTTTGTTTTCGATGGAACTCTGTTGATCTGTAATGTCGATCTCTTCATTTTTCTTGGTCCCTTTTTCGCTGATGTGTTTAACATCAATGGTATTGTTTGGGGTTGTCGGTGATGTAACCCCTGAAGTAAATTTGTTTGGGGGAGTTCTTTGCATCTTTGAACTCCGTCTCTCAATATTTATAAGCAATAATTGGTCCTCCCCAGAATCCATAGGACCGACCTCTAAAGAGAGTGGATTTACCAGTTTAACTGGATTGCCACCTGGGGTATTTAATCTAGTCGTTTTGTTCATTGCCATAATTTTTTTAACTTTGTTTTCGTACCATAAATAGGTCAGTTACTTCTATCCATAGTTTATATTCAGCCGCCCCACAGGGTACAGACGCTGACCAGTGTGCCGCACAATATGTGTCAGACGCTCTTGGATTTAATTGTGAGCTGGTGCATTCAGAGCGATATTTCTGTTCTTTTGCTCCTAGTTCCTGAAAAGATAACTCAGGTGACTCAGCTCGTGGATCGAATGGACCCAACGCTCGTCGTTAGTTGGATATCCAGCGGGCACCGCGAGGAGGTGACGATGCGATTTTGCCATGCGGATAATGAAAAATTATTTGTTGATGTATAAAACAACTGTTATATGTCTCCATTTAAAAATGTCTAAAATTGTAATTTGATGCCAAATATAAAAATTAGCAATATCTATATAACCTGTGTGATTTGCAAATGGAAATTTTTAAAATCATCAGCTTAAAAGATAAAATTCAACTACGGTTTTGTGTGTAAAAAAAAAAATGTCCAAAGGGTGTTTTTCTTAGACGTGTGGTTTTCAATCTATCAATCCTTTTCTTGGAGTTGGTCTTTTTGACAGCTGTCACTTGATTTACGCTCAGTTTGGTTCGCCATTTCAAACCTAATAGACTTACTCCTGAACAACGTTTGCAAATCGTGTAAATTTATTATCAAAATGATGGTTCGGTTCGCGTGACGCATCGCGCACTGCGTCCAATATTCGGTCGACATAATCGCAAAATCGCATAACTTCGAGCAACCATGGATCGGTTTCGCACCACCTTTACTCTAGTGGTTACTGCTCATCCTCAGAGACGCCGTACAGTGCGCACCGAAGACGCTATTGCTGCTGTGGAGCAAAATATCGAAGAAGACCCGAATGAGTCCATCCGCCATTGCGCGCAACAATTGGAGCTGTCGAAAATTGGGCCTCTCGGCTGGAAATTATTCGAGTTAGCCGCGGCGGCCACTTGCCTGAAATCATATTAAAGCTAAATTCTTGGCCATAACTTTAAATTATATGCGTTTTATTTTTTTCTTGAAAACCACACTTCTAAAAAAAACACCCTTTATATAAGGATATTTTTTATTGCAATTCTAGCAGTAGGAATAAATGTATGTCAAATTAATTTTACCCTGATTTATGGTAAATTATTTATTTTTCAAAAGTCTTTCTTATCTCGATTTGTACATTTTTTCCAAATTTTTAGAAGTTTACATTTTTTTCTCCTCATTCAAGAAATAAATAAACTTTTACGGCCTTTTTTTATGAGAAATTACCAACTTTTTTCCTTAAAATTGTTTTAAAAAAAAATGTTCTATAGCTCTTTAAAAAAAAACACCCTTTTCCTTTCGAACTTGTTTTTTTTTTTTTCTTTAATAAAACGAATTGGTACCTTTTAGCAACCACCAACATGTTGAAACTATCTTAAACCGAAAAACCATACAAACACTAAAATGTTTTACCAAAGCAACCATTAAAACCAACGTTTTCACAAGTTTGTAGAAGTAGATTCAAAGTTATTCGTATATACCTAAGAACTCACTTTCTAATTGAAACTAACCAGAAGCATCTATAACATTCCCAGAGCATAATGATATCGACCAAGAGAATTTAATTCTTATTTTCAAAAACGAAAATTCAATTAACTACTTCCTCCTAACTGCTACTCGGTTGTCTCTTATTGCTCTAAGCTCGTATAGTCGTCGTCATCGTCATCGTCGTCGATGTTTTAAAATTGCATTTGCACTTAACCGACCGCTCATATATATCTATCTATCTATCTATGCCACGCCAAGCAAAAGAACTATCCACCAGCCAGCAGCATCATAACACAAAACCCTTGGCAAACTATTTTTAATTAAACCAATGGCAGAAGTACCATCACTATGCACTATAAAAGAACACACTATGGGAACATTTATACAGAACAGAAGTATCAATACCAATATAATGCAGTTGAGTTATATAGAGAAGGAAAATACACACACTCGTGTGTGAGTGAGACATAGATACTCTAGAAATCGTGCAGAATGCTCAATGCATCGCTCAAACAGCTAGATATTCACCGATATGGTGTGTTCTGTGTGTGAAGGTGATAAACGATCACGTAATTAATTCAATTCAAAAAATTAAGATATTTCTTGACGCCCGCGCGCCGCCGCTGCCGCCACCACCACCACCACCGCCACCAATGCCAATTGCACAACAACATCATCTCATCTGGTTATCTGTATCTTTCTATCTGTATCTGTAACTGCATTTTGCACATTGCTTGTATTAATTTCAATCGTTTGATAGAAACTTCTGTGAACAACATTTTCGAGATGAACCGTTGGCGTTGATTGGTGAAAACAACCAACTTTATAACAAGGTGGGATGTTTTTGGGGTTAGGTAGGGGTGGTTTTTGGGCTTTTATAATTTTCAACTTAAACCACAGACAGTTCTAGAAAATTTTCTTCTCCTGCCTTTGTCAGGGAAAAGTAGATCTGTCTATCTGTCTGTCTGTCTGTTTCTTGTTTCAAAAAGTAAATAAATGAAACAGCAATGTCAGTGTCAAAATGAAGATGGTGAAATTCGAAAATTATGTTCCTATAGATAAACGTACTTCTATCGAATTGTCATTAAGGAGTGTCTGTTGTATATTTACATGTTTTACTTCGAACGAAGTGAAATTATTATCCTTGGCCGGGGGTTGACAGTAAAAGTTTTATTGAAAAGAGCATTTGAAAGGTCTTATGTATGATCCCAAAAATTTAACAGTTCTTAAAATATTGGTGTTTTGAATAAAAAAAATTAAATGTTGCCAAAGATAGAAACATGAACACAATTTGAATAGGTAGGTACCTACATTTCTATACACATAATTTACAATTATATTTTGAATTCAATATTTAAAAGAATGACATTTTTTTATAAATTTTACTTTAAGGTCCATTTTTTCAGTGCGAGATTCAAGTTAAACCCGAGGTAACTCATCAAATTTGATGTTTTCTATTTTTTGATGGTCTATCCATCGAGTTTGTTTAGTCGTTCTGCGGGTCAATATACTTCTAGAGTTAACTTAATCTGGTTTAACTCACAACTAAAAAACTGGGCCTGTTATTCTTCATGAGAAGTTAATTATCTTAAATACCTACATATTTTGAATTCGAAAATGTAAACGTACGAAAAAATTAAATTTGTTTCAGTTTTTGAAAAAGAATTTGGGTATTTCATTTTTCTTTTTACAAGAATTAGGTATTTTTGAACTAAATTTACTTTTTTTCGGTTTTCAAAAGCTGGTTGTATGCTATTCCAAAAGGTTTTTGATGTCTAGAACTCCGAATCCCACCTCAGAATTGCTTTATTAGCACCGGTTTTCGAGATATTATGTAACTCAAAAAAAGAATATGTGTTTTGTCTACCAGTGCGAAGGCGGGGCGGGGAAATACAACGTTAAATACAATTTAAAGTTTTCAGTATTTTTATAAGATACTAGCTGGCCCTCCCCGACTTCGCACGGGTAGTCAAAAAAATGGCATACAAAATTTACAAAAACAGAAAATATTTATGTATCAATAAATAAAAAGTGTTTTTTTTTAAGACGTGTGGTTCTTAAGAAGAAATAAAACGTTTTAAAAACGATTTCGGGCAAGTGGCCGCCGCAGCTGGCTCGAATAAATTCCAGCCGAAGGGCCAAATTTTCGACCACTTTTTGCAGCAATTGGGGCCGTATGTCAGCAATAACGCGCCGAATATTCTCTTCCAAGGCGTCAATCGTCTCGGGCTTATCTGCGTAGACAAGCGACTTCACAAAATAGTCCAGCGGTGTTAAATCGCACGATCTTGTAGGCCACGCCACAAGCCCACGACGCGAGATAATGCGCTCACCAAAAGTTTCTTTTAATAAATTGATTGTTTCGTTGGCTGTATGGCATGTAGCGCCGTCTTTTTTAGAACCAAAGGTCGTCTACATCAACATCCTCCAATTCAGGCACGAAAAAGTCAACAATCATGGCTCTAGCTTTCCCCAATGACTGTAACATTATGGCCGGCTTCATTTAAGAAATATGAACCAATGATTCCCTCTGCCCATAGAGCACACCAAACAGGGACTTTTTGAGGATGTAACGGCGTCTCAAAAATGCCTTGTGGATTATAATCACACCAAATACGACAATTTTGCTTATTGACGTATGCATTTAATCAAAAGTGAGCTTCATGGCTAAACTTCGCTTATGAAAATTGAGATCAACGGCAATCTTGTTTTGGGCCCATTCGGGCACAATTTGGAAGCGTTGTTCATTATGAAATGGCAAGCCAAACTGAGCATAAGTAAAGTGACAGCTGTCAAGAAGACCAACTCCGAAAAAAGTATTGCCAGATTGAAAACCACACGTCTAAAAAACACCAGTTATAACCTTAACCAATTTTTAATAATATGTACATATTTAATTTTGTAACACTATTATTATTTTTTAATACAGGTATACACAATAGCGCAAAATTTTTAGTAGCCTAATATTAAGCTTTAATCATGATACTGCTTAACAATTTTCCAACTCAAGCTGAACACGCCTATAACAGTCCGTGCAAGAAAGTATGCAAACTTACCCTTTTCACAGTCAGAAAAGTGACACTTAAGTGGGGAATGTGAAAGATTAATTCCCAATATCACAGTGCACTGTTACCTGAATAAGTGGCACTTGAGTCTCCGATGTTGGTGACTTAAGTTCCACTTACGCTGGCTATGAAATTAAGCTTAAATTCCTAATATGGGAAACTTAAGTGCCACTTATTCCGGTAAGTGTTGACTGTGAAACTTGTCCTACAAGATAAAAAAAGGCATTTGTTGATTTTAAATTAAATGTTAAAAAGACAATGTGATGGTAACTCGTTTAGGTTAAAAACTTAGCATCATACTAAAAAGGCTTTAACACCGCACTAAATCATTTAAAATGTTGGGGCAATGTATGTACATATCAAATTAATTATATTATCAACTTAATAGCTATGGCACTAACTTCCAGTGTCTACTGCGGCTATATTCTAATTTTAACTTCTTAAATTCATTCAAGGAGATAAATTATGAGCGAAATATTCATACGGTTTTTCTTTTTTTTTTTTTTTTGTAATTTTATTTCCATTTTTGCACAGCTTGCTCCATCGTAACATCACTTTGCCGAGTTATTTGAATTCAAGTTTTCCTAATTGCTGAAAAATAGGGTATTTTGCTATCCAGTTGTTATAGTAAACTTAAACCAGGGGCTCTTTATGGTAATTTATTTCCACACAACCTTTGCCATGCTGCTCTGTTTTCACCAAACAGAAAAGATATAAATCCTAATTTAGAGAAGTTCTCCATTATCAACTGTACTCGTGCGGTTGTTGAAACGAGTCTTATATCTCGACAAAAAAAAAAAATGCCAAAATGCTTTCCATCAGAATGTAATTAATTACTCCCTTGAAAAAGAACTATATATGTACTACCGTCAGGCGGAAACACACAAATAAAACAAAATTTTGATACAAAACATTTGGGTAGGTATATAAACATACTATACATACTCTCTAAGGGATAATACTGGCGCTCCAGACCCATCGCTCCTGCGAGGGACCGTAAATGATGAAAACTAATTAAGCTAGAGATGATGTGGTTGATGAATGAGAGTGGGGATGAGAGTGTCTTTGTTGTTGGGTGTTTTATCTAAAACTACCAGTCTATGTTTTGTTTTTTTTTTTTTTTTTTTCAAGGGTATATAGTTAGTCTCAGCAGACAGTGGAGGTAAAGGAGATGAAAGGGCTTCATGTCTTGCATTACTCAAAATATCATCAAGGATAAAAAAATCTAGAAGTTTAGCTTTCTGATCGTCCTTCTACCATGTGTACTTATTCTTCCTAACATTCTTAAATAATTTTACAATAAATCAACCTCATTACAATGCGCATAAATAATTGAGAATAATTTTCAGTTTTTTCCTTCATCAGAAGACGCACATATTTCGAGAGTATCGCCATTGTGAGATGTTGACAGTTCAATTGTCAAAGCAAATTTACAATAAAAAGACCAATCAGTATAAATGTTACGAGGAAATTATTTTGATATCTTAAACATTTCCAGAAAATTGCACTTAGTATGATTTTTAAGAGAAACAAAGTGGGCTTTGTTTTACAAATATAAAATAAATAAAAAAAAATAAATAAATAAAATAAAATAAAATAAAATAAAATAAAATAAAATAAAATAAAATAAAATAAAATAAAATAAAATAAAAAAAAATAAAATAAAATAAAGTAAAATAAAACGAAATAAAATAAAATAAAATAAATTAAATTTAAATAGAATATATTTAATAATTTTGTAAGTAGGTACATAGTTATATGTATTTTTTATTTTTAACATTTATATTCGTTGGAAGGCAATTCCCCTCCTCCCAAACAACTTTCCTTCTCCCAACCCATTTTTGTTGTCTATTGATCAAACCCAGAATTTCTTGTCTTTCATATGGCATCTTATGCCTAACATCCTCCAGTAATGATATTAAAACATACTTACTTGCTTTACTTTAGATGGCGATTACAGTCTAGGATGGAGTACGGCCTCAACCAACAAGCCCCTCCAGCCAGTTCGGTCCCTAGCTAGCTGCCTCCAGTTACGCACTCCAAGTTGGCTGAGGTCGTTCTACAGTTGTGTGCGCCACCTAAGGTGGGGTCTTTCTCTGCTGCGCAGACCATCAGAGGTAGATTCGAAAACTCGTCGGCCTGGTGCGTTGGTGTCCATACGCTCTACGTGTTCCAGCCATCTCAGCCGCTGTATTTTCAGCTTTTTGACCAAGTCGACGTGCGTCGCTGTAAAACCCGTAAAGCTCGTTGTTGAATCTTCTCCTCCATACTCCATAAATACAGACTGGACCGAAAATCACCCGAAGAATCTTATTTTCAAAGCACCTAAGCAGGTTCTCTTCCGTTTTTGACAGGGTCCATGCTTCTGCCCCATATAGCAGGACCGGGATAATCAGGGTCTTATGTAGGGTCAGGCTTTACTACTCAAATGCCTTCTAAGCCCGAAGAAACAGCGATTGGCAAGCGTAATTCTTCGTTTGATCTCTGGACTGATGTCATTTTGCGATGTAATAGTGGAGTTCAGGTAGACAAAGTCCTTGATGACTTCGAAGTTTTACCTATCCATCGTGACATTTTGCCCCAGTCGACGATGTTGAGATTCCTTTCTCGATTTTAGCATATACTTCATCTTGTCCTTGTTAACAGCCAAACCTATTTTTGCCGCCTCCGATTCAATACTTGCAAACGCTCTGCCGCCGGTAACAGCTCGCTTCGTTCTCACAATGATGTCAATATTATCATCTGCATAAGCAAGTAGTTGAACAGACCTCTGAAAAATTGTACCTCTGTTGTTGACTTGCGAGTTACGTACAATTGCTTCAAGAACGATGTTAAACAGGTTGCATGATAACGCGTCGCCTTGCCTCAAACCTTTCTCGACTTCAAAGGGTGTTCGGTGGTGTTCTTACCGACTTTGACGGAGCAGCGAGATTTCTCCATCGTCATCCTGCACAAGCGGACGAGTTTGGCAGGGATGCCAAGATGCGACGTGACTCTATATATTTCTTCTCTATCTATGCTATCACATGCGACTTTAAATTCGATATTAAAACATAAACTCCATATTTATTTTTTTCAGCTGAGAGGCCCAATTTTCGATAGCTCCAATTGTTGCGCGCGATGGCGGATGGACTCATTCGGCTCTTCTTCGATACTCTGCTCCACAGCAGCAATAGCGTCTTTAGTGCGCACTGTACGGCCGGCGTCTCTGAGGATGCGCATTATCTACTTGAGTAAACGTGGTGCGAAACAGATCCATCTTTGCTCGAATTTATGCGATTATGTCGACCGAATATTGGACGCAGCGCGCGATGCGTCACGCGAACCGAACCATTATGTTGGTAATAAATTTGGACAATTTGCAAACGTTGTTCAAAAGGAAGTCTATTAATTATGAAATGAAAAACCAAACTGAGCATTAATCAAGTGACAGCTGTCAAAAAGACCAACTCCGAAAAAAGTATTGCCAGATTGAAAACCACACGTCTAAAAAAAAACACCCGTTACAATACGAATTCTATATGTCATATGCATTGAAATAAATCAGACAAGTAGTTAAACTTTGCACTATTTAATTGGACTTGTTGAATTATTGATATAGATATTAATAATAATTAATATAGTAATCCTAAGCGGGCTTTAGGTCTTCAAATAGGAATAATTATTAATATTAATTATTAAATAAATACAAAACAAAAGCCACTTAATTAAAAATTGTAACACATTCTCACTGTCTTACAAGAAGCATATACAAAAACAGTATACCTGTACTTAAGCACTTTTCTATAACCTAGCAAGCATCAAATAAGCTCATCATCAATCAATTTCAACTTTACATGCCGCACACACATGGCCTATAAGCAATTATAATTATATTGGAAACAATATTAATGCATAATTAGCGTATAACCTTATGCTAATTAAAATTAATCAACCACACAATTTCTCAATTAAAAGTACGTCAATCTGTCTTATATCTAAATATTTATTGCAGTCCGCATCTTTTCTGTAAATTTCTGAGTAAGCATAAATATCTTCAATTATAAATAACAATTTACTCGAAATGAGGTTAATATTAATTAAATATTGTTTTTTTTTTTAGTTTTATTAACTGCTAACAATCGTTATGTCATTTTGATGACTTTTTCAGCAGATTCTACTTTTCCTGTTTAACCCATAATCTCCAGAGGAGATACTTAAATAAAACAGTTTGTATTTTCAGCTCATTAATTTAAATCCTAATTATTTATTCTATAATTTTAATAGAAATGCAAAATGGAATATTAAACAAATTTTAATATTTCTCTAAATTATTTATAAACATAAAATGAAAATTTATATTGCAAAATTTTACTCCAACACGAAGGAGATCGTTGTCGTCGTCGTAGCTGTCATTTATAAAATACTCGTACTTAATATAATTTGACGAAGTAAAATATCCTTCGTTAATAAGGTTATTTATTCCAAGGATCGTAACAATGTTGTGCAATAATGAAAATGAAGAAGAAAAAAAAAATCATTGTGACGAAGGATGAATAAAATTCTTATTTGCATATTGAAGCACATCGAGTGGTGTCCTGTATGACTTACAACAACCAACAGCAACAGCAAAAAATAAGACTGATGGGAATATTTATAAACTTGGTTAGGTCTTAAAAGTTTTTAATAAATGTAAAATATACTGTAAAATATACAGAGAAAGAGGGATAGAAAATTAAGAATTAAAGCAACACTGATGGGCTGAATTAGTTATGCAAAATGTTTTTAATTGAAAGTGGTTAAGGCTTCTAATATAAGAAAAAGAGTTGAATTAAACAATTCTCAGTGAACATAATGATAATTTTAAGGCGAAATTGCCATGACCTGTTGTGAATACAAATTTTTGGTCGGATAAGCGTTAGAGTTAGGTACTCTCAAATGGCTCTTCAGGGATTTAAAATGTAGCTGAGTTCCTAAAAGTCGAGAAACAAAAAAGGTCGATAGGGGTTTTTATTTTATTTAACTCATGTACCCTGGAGTAGAAATTGTATTTTTTTTTTAAGTTTTGACTTTATATAATTTTTAAAGCGGCAGTGTCAAAAGTCCACAATGTCTACAATGGACTTTTGACCCACTTGGATGAGTTACAAGTCCACACGTAAATTGTGAAATTTGAACTCAACCAATTGGGCCAGAAGTCCACAGAATTTCTTTGTGGACTAATGACCCGCAAATTTTCGTTTCATTTGAAGTTGTCATTTTAGCGTACAAACAGAAATTGTCATTTAAATGTAGAAACAACAAACAAACACACTTAGTGGGTTAAAAGTGCCCAATTTATTTGTGGACTTGTAACTCATTCAAGCGGGTCAAAAGTCCATTGCGGACTCTTGACTTGTGGACTTTTGACATTGCACCATTTTTAAATTATTGATAATGTTTGGACAGTAGGGCACACGATTTCTGTTTTTCTTTTTTTTTTTGCAAATTTGTGGAAGAGGGCTCATATCACTTCCATTTTGAATGCCCCAGCCTTGCCAAAAATACGAAAGTTATCCTTCTTCTTCGATGAACTGTGTGAAATCTCAATCTTGCCACTGGAAAGCATCCTCAAAATTCATTCAGAATTCAGGATGGTTCAGGGAGGATCCCCATACCCATAACTAAAATTCCTAAAAATTGGTTTCTACAGAATTTGGCCGTATTCAAATTGAAAAACAAGCAAAAATTAGAAAAAAATCTCCGACAAAGCTGAATTTAGGTGGAGGCTTTTATTTTGTGGCGTGAAATGAGCATAATCAATTATCTTTTGGAGAGATGAAAAAATTCATTTTTTTTGTAAATTGCTCAAAAGTTATTAGATTTTTGAAAGAATCCTCAAGGCAAAAATGAAGCTTGTAAGAAATCAGTCTTACTAAGCTTCAAGATAAATTTTTGTCTGAAGAAATCCACTTCAGTGGCAGGTTTAGCCCAGAAAAACTAGAATTTCACTTAGAAAAAATTTCGACAAAGTGGAGAGTTTTATGTGTAAAGCATATCTTAAAAAAAATCTACCCACAAAATATTTGTAACCTTTTTTTTCTCAGAGCAAAAGATTTTAAGCAAAAAAGTGTGTAAACGTTACAATATCAATTGCTTGGTTTAATTTTCAAAATCGCTGCAGCGTAAGATGGCGTTAGGCAATAACGCCCAAATCGATTTGGAAATATCGCCCAAAAAAATTCTGCACAATTGTTGTTGTTTTTTTACTTGATTTGGGCATTATTTCCATTTTTTTTAAAGGAAAAAATGCCCAAAATAAAAATTTTAAAAGTTAAATGGGAAGTAACGCCCAAAATTGAAAATATCGCCCAAAAAAATCAAGAAAAAGGAAATAACGCCCAAATGCTAGGAAAAAACGCCCAAATCAAAATCTTGCCAATACTTGTACTGAAACAACTGCGTTTTAAATAAAATCATTTATTTCACATTAATAAAATAAACAGTGAGGTATGTATGGGGGGGCATGTTGCCCCCTGCAACCCCCCTGCTTGGGCACACTATAGGATTTGGGGTAGGTGCGAGGCTAGGTGTATGCAAATTTTCTTTGAATCCACCTACCCCAAATTCTATTCTGTGTCTAAGGAAGGGGGCCAGAGCAGCATACCCCCCCATACATACCTCAATGTTTATGCGCCGCAAGTTTCATCGAAATTTCACTTTAGAAATATCGCCCAAAATTTAGGAAAGAACGGCCCAATTAAAACAAATTTTTGGAAATATCGCCCAATTTTTACAACAACAATTAACATTGAAGTCATTTGGGCGATAAAAAAAAGTTGTTTGGGCTATATTTCCAAATCGATTTTTGTGTTATTTCTTTGGGCGTTATTGCCTAACGCCTGTAAGATACTTGGCGCGTTTGTAAACGTTTTTCTCGAAATCTATAGCTCTTTCAAAAAAAAAGTTTGTTATCTTTCGAAATGACGGTCCAGAGCTACCTACCTACCTACCTCAGTGACCCAATTAGCGTTGGAGTGCGTGCGCCATTTTGATACCATAATTCAAATTCCTCGAATTGAGAAAATAGTTTAAATATTTAATCTTTATCTAAGGAACTTCGTTCAGGTCTTCAAGAAAAGCCTTCCCAAATGATTTCGCTGTCATTCTTGAAGGAGAGGAAAAGAATGTTTTCCTTTATAATAGTTCTGTAGTTGTAATATCGCGTTAAGTGTTTTATTGATTTTGATGCAGTTTTATAGCAAACAGTTTTCCGAGTTGAAACAAAGTATCGTGAGCCTTATTGCAATGTTTTCCTAGTTACAGCCAAAAATGTTGGTAATACATATTAAATATCCCGGAAACTAACTGTTTTTCTGATATATGTATCTCGTAACCTAGTCAATTATGCCAAGAAAATATCCCCGAAACCATAAAAATTCCTCGTAAGCCGTCAAACTTCAATGCCAAACAAGCCATAACTCAGAAAAAAAAACAGACGTCTAATAACTCGTAACCAAAGATATTTATTTAAAACTGCACTTTTAATGAAAGTTAATAATAGCACCTGAGATTAAGAACTGGTAAATTTTAAGCCCTTATTGCTTAAACCCGTTTTGTATGTCTCCCGACATAATGACTTTTATGTGTTACGAGGTATTAGAAATTCAGCTACGATATAACTCGTTAAAGCCGTTTATATCTCCTAAAATTGAGTTATACCTCGTTAATTCGAGTTATACCTCGTTAAACTGAGTTATATAGCGCTGAACAGACTGAGTGTGTTGAAGAAATCCGCCATTAAAGCGATTGTTAAATCCTGAATTTGTTTATCACCTCGTATTCGGCAAACAAAATTTATTATTTTTAAGAGTCAATCCCAAATCACGGAATTGTTATTCGGGATTTAAATAATACACAAAACTCGTGTCAAATACTCTCACAATCCTCTTTCATCAAAAAAAATTAAAAAATAGGTACATATACATACATACCTCCATCAATGAAATTCTACATAGATAGATACGTTATGTATATAAAAAAGAAAAAAAAGTGATATCAATAAAAAAAAGAGTTCCCATTCACTGTTTTATCATAAACAAAAAATATGTACATAAAAATTCAATTGAAAAAAAAAAACAAAAAACATCATTTCGTTCACAATTTCCAAGAAATATGCAAAAAAAAACTCATAACTGCGTACATATTTGCCTCGCAAATGAGGATCAGATTTTCTTGTATACAATTTAAAGTAAACCTCTTTATTGTATATAGTCAGTCAGTCAGTCAGTCACGTCAGTCTCACTCCCTTCCCCTCCTCCCCGCTCTATACGTGAAAAATTTTCATCAAAGTCAGATTGAATGGTTGGTGCGCTTGTTAAAAAAAAAAAACACAGAACAGAACAAACTCCTTTGTTTTGCACAGAGATACTCCACGTTTATTGGATTTCCTCCCGCGGGCTGGCAACATTGTCGCCTAGCAACACAATCGAGAGCAAAAAAGAACGAATAATATTCAATATCTGATGCTTCCATCAAATATGAGTCCTTTGATTTTTTTATTTTTTTATTTCAATTTTATTTTTATTCAGGATATACTTGTATTATTATCGAAAGACCAATTTGCGTCAGTTAAGTTAAAATGCCCCCAAAGCACGTCATTCGATATATATTAACATTTAAAAATTGCAGAAAAATATTATTATTTAATGGTAGAATAATAGACTCTGTTATCCGTGTATCTACTTGGCTTCGGGACCAAATGGACAACCTATTTTGAGTACAAAACATAATTTGTGCAACAAAAGCCTTTTACAAAAGACCTTCGGGTACCTTTTAACGGAAGGAAGTTCATATTTTCGAAAGAGTCATCATATCACGGGAAAATGGTGCTCCCTGGGGTTTTTTTTTGCCACGAATTCCCATCGAATATACACACTCCCACAAACACACACACAAAAGCTCGAACAAATGCACATAGTCCTGGTCATATTCCTATAATTGGAAGACCTAACGACATGAAGTGCCATTCCTGTAGTCGAATGGCATGGATGGCGTAGCCAGTACAACGGCCTCAAGCATTTTTCCATGTGAAAGGCTGGACCACATTCGTTTCAATGGCGATAAGAGAGGACATAGAAAATTTATATTAAATTTTCATATCCTGTCCAGTTTTTAAGCTCCATCTGGTGGCCAAAAACTTATCGATAGCGTTAGTTATGCCAACCAACCCCCCCTCTCTATTCTCTTTGATCTATGAACACATATGTATATTAATGGATGCATATACCAAGAGTTCTAATGAAATATCGTTACTTTTATATTTGCAGCACATGGTGCAGGCCGGTGTGGGCCCATATCCAGGTGCCCCAACAGGATATCCACCGGCACCAGCTAATGTCGGAGCTGCTGATAGCCTCTCGATGGCAGTGGCTGCTGTCAAAGCTGAGCAAGCATCACAAATGAAGCCAGATGGTGCACCGCCGCCTGTGTCATCAGCTGCAGCAGCCGCACAAATATATATGCAGCAGAAAAAAGTGAGTATTTGTAAAGTTTTAACAAGCTTTTTTGTTTTTTTTTTTTTATTTTCGAGTCGGAAAGTTTTATTTTTTATTTGTTTTGTTTTTTTTTTTAAATGATGAAGTTTTAGAGAATTATTTTTTTTTGTTTTCAAATTTAAAGTTCTCAATGTCGCGAGGAAAAAGAAAAATGAGTTAAGTTTTATTTTTTTCTTTGTCTGGGGTTTTCTTTTCAACCTCAGTAAATTGCATAAAATGAGTGAAAAAATCAGAAAAAAAACAAATATTTAAAAGGGAAAATTCTACAAGAAGGATGTTTTGGGGGGATAATTTTTTTTCTGTTTGTTTATGTTTTATTTTTTAACTTTAAAATAAAATATATCTACATTATGCACTAAAAAATAAATAAAAATGCCACACAGAGCTAGAAAATGCATGCGATGGGAAATAGATGGTTTAATTTGCTAATTTTTAATTAATGTATAAAATTTATAATCTCTTGGCTAATTTTAAACCATAATGTTGATTAAAAAATAATAATCATAAAAAAAAATGTTTTTTAAGTAAATCTGAAAGAATGTCCCTTTTGTTTCTAATACTATTCAAAGTGGTTGTTTTTTGTTTATATTTATAAAATAAAAAATAAATTGTGAAAAACAATTTAAAAAAAAAAATATTAATTATATTCATACCTTTATAAATTATTTTATATAATATTAAGATTGACTTTTTTTTGTGAATGAATTCACTGCATGATTTTGTATGAATAAATACTAAATTAAAAAAAAGAAAACTTGGTTCTGGTAATAAGTAAACACATATTGCATTGCATTTTAATATTAAGAATTTCAAAGGATAATGTTTATCTTGTGAAGTTAGAAAAAAACTAGGGACACAAAAGTTGATTTAGATGAAAGTAATAGGTCGTGTCATATTTCGAGCCTGTTCTGTAATATTCGCATCGATAACATTGGTCGAGAAACGTTGAAAAATGGAACGGAACTCATATGATTTTTTAACAGAAAATGCTAACGGATTCTTAATAATTTTTGTTTCAAAGCGAGAAGTTCAAAAACTTGAAGAAATTTAATGTTTGTATTATTTATTTGGCTCGGCCCATTTTTTTGAAATTTTCTGAATTTTGCTCATTTAATATAATAATTTTATACTCTTTTTAGTAATTAATGGATTTATTTATTTTTGCAAAAACACGTTTAGAATTTTCTAAGCAAACCAAAAACACAAACATTTAAATTTAAATTTAGTTCTAAATTAATTTTTTCAGTTTTAGTTTTCTGTTAATAATTGCACTGAAGAAAGTAATCGTGTTGATCAAAATTCAAAAACGACGGTTATATTTTTTGGCTTCGTGAAATAAGACTCTGAATGGGCTTAACCTCATATGAAATAAGAATACTGACATTTTTTTAATGGCCCTGAACTTTGTAAACAATTTGAAGAGAAATTTAAGTACAAACACCAATTTCGTAAAAATAGTTCGATTTTAAAATGACAATCAACAATCGCTTTATATCGAAAAATTATCGATAGTTATTTTTTATTTCGGTACAATTAATAGATAATAGTGATGAAAAAACTCAGATATGCCAACAAGAAAAATTAGTTAACATTTTAGACTCTTTCCGGCGATGTAAAAATGATTCGACTTTTTTGTATGAAAATAGATATTGATCGAAAAAATATCGGTACATCATTTTTAATGAATTTTTATCGACCTTCACAAAAGACCGAAATGTCGAAAGCAATGAGTTCTATAAATGTTGGATTGTGGCCAGCTAGAAAGCGCCGTAAAAAAGCTATGATTATGATTTAACGTAAATCGCTTTCTATCGATAAAATCTCGATACATCATTTTGTGGATATTAAAAAAAAGCCAGAAAAGCCGAACAAAAAAGTTTTAAAAATGATGGATTGTGACCAGGGCGGTAAAAATTGTATGACTTTGAAAATAAAGTACTGCAATCGATGTCTATTATTAGATTATTATTATTTTAAAGAAACAGTTAAAAAATAAACCAAAAATTGTGAGCAGAAAAAAGTATGGATTCTTAGCAGCATCGTAAAAATAGTTCGATTTTTTTGTTTTCTCTATCGACAACATCTCGATAAATAATTTATTTTTCCTAAGCGTTAGCAAAAAGTCAAAAATGTCGAACGAAACAAAACTTTAAAAATGATAGTGCCGTGTCATTAAAATCGAAAAAAAATATCGATAACTAATTTTTTATTTTATTGAAATTTTCCATGAAAAAAGTCTATAATCTTCGATATTTCAGTACTCAAAATTACTATTTATCAACAAATTCTCGTTTAATCATTTTATATTAACTCTTACTGAGAAAGTTATCATAAAAAAAAGTCAGAAATACCTAGGAAAATTATTCAATTTTTGTATACAGAAATTTAAAATCAAAAAAATATCGATAGTTAATTTGTTTTAAGTTTAATTAACCGTTTTTTTTTTATCATAAAAAGTCGGAACAAAAAATGTTGAATTCTGTGTCAGCTCCGTTAAAATGATTCTGTTCAGTTAAAATGATATAATTTTGATAAAACAAAGTATAGCAATCATTTTCATATACCATTTCTACTTATAAATATTTTTAATTGACGGTACAAAAAGTTACCGTGCAAAAAATCTAGAATTCGAAGCAAAAATTTTTCAACATTTTAAACTCAATAGCACCGAAAAAATGCTTAGATATTTCGATATTTCGGTACGCTAATTACTATTTATCGACAAATTCTCCATACATAATTTTTACTAACCATTACAAAAAAAATTGTTATTGAAAAATGTTATCGATAAATTAACAAAAAAAGAAAAAAGTTTTTGAAAATTGTGTTAATAAAGGGTTTTCCAATAAGAGGTGTTATTTTGATATTCAAAGAAAAATGGCATTTTTTGAGATAAATGATCGGATGTTTATTTCATTATAAAGAGGAAGGTATGCCGTTAATAATGGAACACAACATCAGCCAAATGGCCGCCACGACCACGCTTACAGGACCATATCCTTTTCATGAAATTATCGATAACCAAATCGCAAAGTGGCTGCCCTATGTCCTCGATAGCCTCACGAATTCCATCTTTGAGGTCTTGAATCGACGCTGGGCTGTTGGCGTAGACCTTATCTTTCACGTGGGCTCAAAGGAAGAAGTCGCAAGGTGTTAAATCTCAAGATCTCGGTGGGCAATTGTGATCACCTCTTCGAGAGATAACACGGTCCGGAAACTTTTCCCGTAAAAGATCGATGGTTTCATTGCTTGTGTGGCACGTAGCGCAGTCTTGTTGAAAGTAAACGTTGTCCAGATCAATACCATCCAATTCCGGCCATAAAAAATCATTAATCATCTCTCGATAGCGCAATCCATTGACCGTAACTGTTGCTCCAGCCTCATTTTCGAAAAAGTAAGGTCCAATGACCCCGCCGGACCATAAACCGCACCAAACAGTCACGCGTTGAGGATGGAGAGGCTTTTCAACAATAACTCTTGGGTTTTCCGAGCCCCAAATGCCACAGTTTTGCTTGTTGACGTAGCCTCCGAGGTGGAAATGGGCCTCATCAGTCAAGATGATTTTTCGATGAAATTCCGGATCATTTTCATGCATTTCAAGGACCCAATCAGCAAAGACACGACGTTGTTGATGATCAGCCGGCTTGAGTTCTTGTGTTAACTGAACTTTATAAGCCTTAAGACCCAAGTCTTTATGCAAAATACGGTGTAATGACGTTTGTGGAATGCCTAATTCCAAAGAACGACGAGGAATGGACAAACCTGGGTTTTCTTCAACACTTTGGGCTACAACAGCAATATTCTCAGTTGTTCTTGAGCGACGTGCACGGGTTTTATTCTTCACATCACTAACTTGTCCCAACAGCTCGAATTTGTCCACCAATTTCTATATTACGGTCAGACAAGGTGCTTCACGACGACCCAAAAATGTTTTAATTTTACGAACCGTCTCTGCCAAATTTTCACCATTTTTATAGTGAATTTTAATAATTTCAATGCGTTGTTGAAGCGTGTATCGTTCCATTTTTATTAATGGCGTAGTTTCTACTTGTCAAATGTCAAGAAATGACAGCTTCAAAAGTTACAGCTACTGAAATAGCGGGCTATTCAAAATAACACCTCTTATTGGAAAACCCTTTATTATTATTTAACGACAAAACAAGTCGTAATAAAAAAGTCGTAAATTCGAGTCAAAAACACTTTTAAACATTTTCAGCATGGTTAAAATGGTTTAGTTTTGAAAAGATGTACGGCAATTGTATCGATGAAATTTCGATATTTATCAAATTTAATTTTCCGTTACGTAAATGAAAACACTTTAAATTCTATCGAAATCTGACTTGAAAATCCATTTATTGATTTATGCCATAGTGCAATTACGCCTCCCCTGTGACTAAAACATAATTAAATAAACTTACACAACTCAAAAACAGTTCATGAAACTCCATTACACTCCATACTTTTCTAATTTGAAAATAAATTAACCTAAAATTTATACAAGCTATCACAGAACTTAAATTTTGTTATTATTTGATTGAATATAATTTCTTTCAAATTTTCTGCAAAGTTCGGGGTCATTTTTATTGGGAGTAAAATGTTATTTTTTCAATAATAAATCAAAAAAGTTGAAACTGTCATGAAAATATGATCACACGTTTGCGAAAACTGAATATACCTGCAAAAACTCACCACATTGTTAAAATGTTATTTTAATCGTTAATGGTTTGCCAAAACGAGTATTGAAATAGATGTAAGCCTTACACTGAAAACCATCAGTAAATAAGCTTATTAGCTAGCTTTGATCCTATTCCCAATAATTAAACATGCAATATCTGCTGTTTTGATAGAATTAATTCGAATTCGAAAGAATTTTCTTGTTTGTTTTATTTCCATGAGTGTATATTATCAGTGCGACCTCGTAACATCATCGTAATCAGTTCAAGCTGGATTGAATTTAAACAGCTGCGGTTTGTTATCGCTTGCAATACGAACAAAATAATAAATGAATTTGAAAAATAGTATTCGAAATGCATGTTAATTCATAAATCAGATTACCACATTTGATTGGTGGTGTTGGGAATTAAAAATAACAAAATAAAAATAAAACATGTTTAGTTTGTGTTTTTTTTTCCCTAAAAACAAAACAAAAATTTAGATATAAATTTTTTTCTGAAACACGAGTTTGCCTTCATTGGTATTATTTAACAGGCAAGTCTTCAGCAACAGCAACAACAACAACACCACCACCAACAGCAGCAGCAACAACAACAGCAGCAACAGCAGCAGCAACAACAACAACAGCAGCAGCAGCAACAACAGCAACAACAATCAGTATCACAGTATAACAGTTCCACATCAGTTCTAGGAATCCCTCCACAGCAGCAGCAGCAGCAGCAATTGAACAACATTGCTGCGACCTCAACAGTGCCATCATCGGCCCAGCCCACCACATTAACTCTTCCACTTTCGGTTGCCAATAGTATTTCAAATGGAATTGATTCCCAACAACAACAGTCGTCCAATGTGCAACAGCAACAGCAACTGCAGCAGCAACAACAACAACATCAGCCATCTGTCAGCATAGTGAGTCCTCCTCCAATACCAATCCAACAAAAGAATGATTTGAAAATAATTTAGCAACCAAAATAAAAACCGTTTGTCTTGTCTCTTGTGTGGCCTGTACATTTTGCTCCTTGCAACGCATCTTTGTTGTTGTTTGTTTTTATCCATCTTGGAAAGTATGTCCTTTCATTGTTCGAAGGACACTGCACACGTTGTTTTGGTCGCGGGATTTGTAATATGCTTTAGAGTTGTTAGAACTTTTTTTTTTTTTTTTTTCTTTTTATTTTTGTTTATGTTTTGGTTTTGTGCTTTTTCTTTATTATTATTTTCTCCTTTTTGCTTATATCTTGTGTTTTTTTTTCATTTATTTTTAACTTGTTTGTTTACAAACTTACAATTTTTGCTGAAAGTTTGCATCATCATCGTTTTTCCTCCTCGTTATATTTTCATTTTCTTCGACTACAAAACCTCAGAAAAAAAAAAACAAATCCTTCCCCAAAGGATTTTTGACAAATGAATGTGGTTATGATAAATCGAAAAAGTTTATATTTTCTTTTTTACTTTCTTTAAGTCCTGATGGACAAATAGCTTTAAAGTTTTTTCTCGATTTTGTTTCTTATGGTAATGATAATTTATTTTTATCTTGAGTTTTTTTTTAAGATTTGTTTAAAGGATGAAGCAAAAAACCAAAAAGCATGATGTATAGAAAAAAAAAAAAAAAAAACAAAAATTGAATTGAATTTTAGAAAATTTGTTTATTTCCTACGAGTTTTTATTATTTTTTTTTTTTTTTAATTTTGAAAGCAACAGCATGATAAACATTAAACTAGTTTGAGTCGTTTTATTTATTAAGTTGAATTTGGTTTGTTTTTGGTAAAGGGATGTTTTTTTTTAATTAATCAAATGGTAAACTGTTAACCAATATTTAAATTAAAATTAAAAAAAAAAAATGAGAATACAAATATTTTTCTTAGAGCAATCTATAATGCAATTAAAAGCGCATGAACAAAATATAATATATGCTATTGGCACTGCGATTTTTTTTTTTTTAACTTATAAACAATATAAATACAATACAAAATTTAAATGTTGTCATTTAAGCACCAAATTTTATTAAGTGAAACAAAAAAAAAATAACTTACACAAAAATCATAAATAAGTGTGAGTATTTTATTAAAGAAAATTATTTTGTAAAGGTGTGTTCTGTGATGTGTTTTGGTATATTTTATTGATGAAATTAAAATTCTCGGGATTGCGCTGAATTCGGCGAATGTAAGTGAAACGATACAAAATATTTTAAGTGCCTTCCTGTTTTTTCAGAAACAAATGTATTTATTTTTACTTTAAAAGACTTTTTCCAGTAGAAATACACAACACAAGATAAACCTTTTTGTTCTAGAAATAACTTCGACTTAAATTCATTAAGGTATCCATTCCACTCATTACAGAAAATAATCCAAGTTTCAGGATAAGTTCTGAAATATTCTCTTAGGACTTATAAAGGTTTTTTTCAATAAGTGCGGGTAGATGTTGGAATGGAATAAATAGAGCTGTGTGTGCGGTACGGTATTAACAAAATTATTTTTTTTTATTTGAAAGGCCCATGTATGACATCGTTCAAATGCCCGCCTCGGCTTTTTACGGTGGCACGGATCCGTGTGGTCCAATTTTCAATGGTTCTTCCGCATAGATCCGACTGAATTTGAGCGATATGGCTTGTGTTATGTTAACCTTAAGAGCATCGGTCGATTGTAGTTTAGCCCCATGGACCTGCGACTTCATAAAACCCCACAAGAAAAATTCTAACGGGTTCAAATCGCATGATCTTGGTGGCCAAAAAAGGTCACCTCTGCGAGAGTTAGCCTTACCCTCAAATCCAATTGAAAAACCCTTTAGTTTTTATTTCAGAAATAACCATCCAGAAACGATATCCAATATGTTTGCTAATTATTTTAAAAGTGCATTTGAAGACTTTTCTTCAGTGAGTACTTCTTCTTCTATCTCTTCTAACACTCAACAATACACAAATCTTAATTTAATAAACTTTTCGATTTCTGAATTATCTATATGTACATGAAATTTTTTTAAAACTTGATAAATGTTTTAGCCCTGGCCCTGATGGTGTAACATCATTTATGTTAAAAAATGTGTGTCTTATCTGTTATTTCTTCTTTTCAACGAGTCGTTGAAATTTTCGAAATTTCTGGCTCTTTGGAAAAATTCATACTTAACGCCAATTCATAAAAAATGTCCTAAGAATCTAATAACCAATTATCGTCTTATAGCTAAACCATCTCCTTTTCCTAAACCGTTCGAGTCTCTTGTCTGTGACATACTTTCATTTAACTGCTCTTCTGTTAAATGTGAATATCAACATGGATTTGTTAAGAAAAAATCAACCGTCACTAATTTATTACAATTCTCCATTATTTTGTTTAGATACTTTTGAAAACCACTCACAAGTAGATTGCATCTTTACAGACTTTAGTAAAGCTTTTGACAAATTAAGTCACGAAATAAAGGGTCCGCCATCTAACGTTTTTTTTTTGTTCAACTAGTGCTTATTTCGTGAATGGTAACACTTAGCTCATATCTGATTTGACAGATAATTAGTTTTATCCTTCCGCTGAACGAATACTGTTTTGTATACGCTTCGCTAAGTGGGCTTGCGATCGACTTAGAGAAGATGCCGATTTTGCCAAAAAAAAATCATCTTTTCAGATGAAGCTCATTTTGATCTTGGCGGGTAGTAAACAAGCAAAATTGTCGCATTTGGGGCACATAAAACCCGCACGCATACATTGAAAAGCCGATACACCCAAAACGAGTCACTGTTTGGTGCGGATTTTGGTCCAGAGGCATAATTGGGCCATTTTTCGAAAATGAGCAAGGAGTGGCCGTTACAGTCAATGGCGATCGTTATCGGGTCATGTTGAACGAATTTTTGTTCACAAAAATTGAAGAGGAGGATATTGGCAACATTTGGTTTCAACAGGACGGCGCTACGTGCCACACAGTCGAAGCTACACTCGATGTTTTGCGCCATTTTCAAAAAAAAAAAGAAGTTATTTGGCGGACCCTTTACTTTTAAATAAACTTACGAAAATTGGACTTAATTGGACGGTTTGTTTTGTGGATATCATCAAATTCGTCAAGTTGTTGGTTACATATATGCAAATTATTAAATAATATATCTTTTAGGCATGGCCAAAAGGGCCATCAGCTAGATATGATAGCCTACAATTTTCATAGGAAATTTCAAAAAAGTCATTAAGTTTTATTTCTTTGAATTTAAAAATCTTCTCTTATTATCTTATTCCTATAGATTAATAAAAATTTTATTAATTTTTGTCAGTCTTTGCCATTCAATATTTCCAAAACTTCTGATTCGTCTAAATAGTTTTCTGCCAAATTTGACGACGCATTTCCACCAACATAGGACATTTTCCTATGAAGTGAGCCACATTTTCTCTTTCGCTGGTGTTACATGAGGAACAATAAGGTGGTAGATCATTTCCGTGCGGAATAAAGTTTATGGGAATGAGCTCTCCTCTTGCTTTAAAAGTCATTGATATTTTGTCTGCATTTAAAAGATTTTTAAAGTAATTAGCTTGTCCAAGATTGTATTCGAGCTAAGAATATGTTTCCCTGTATAATGAGCCTTTAGCCTTCTCAATGCTGTCATCTCTTAGTTTTAGGTGAAGTTTTTCCAGCAAATCATCCAGGTTGGTAAATTTTCCAGAGTTAAATTAAAATTAACGTAACATTACTCAGATATATTTTTCCAATCTTCAAACCATGAATTTTTAGATCTGATAGCCGAAACTGCGACTTTACGAGCGGTTTTTCCGGTGTGAGTATACATAAGCTTAATTATATAGTTAAAATGAAGTTTTAAGGCTGTCAGATAAAGCGGTGACAGACCTGTTTCAATGAGCAACATGTAGTTTGGTGTTGATTCGGGGAGTCGAAATTTTCCGTTTAAGGAAGAATCTCAGGAGCTTTTCAGTGGTTTCATACTGACGCCATATCCACGATTGAGCTGCATACAGCATAACTGCTTCCGAAGTTGCTATAAAAACTTTGTATTTTGAACTGAAAGGAAGTTCTTTGTTACCATAAACGTTTTTCCACACTGTTGCAATCGCGTTTTTGGATACCAATAATTTTTTGGTCAAGTGCTTCTCGAAGTTGAGGTTGTTGGTTATGGTAATTCTTAGGTACTGGTATTCTCTTACAGTCTCTATATAATCTGCTCCAAAGAACCGTCTTTCCTTTGCAGCTAATCGTTCCAATCCTCTCCGGAATACCATAGTTTTTGACTTATTAAGGTTCACAGTCAAGTTCCACTCAGTACAGTATCCACGCAATTTGTTGATCATCAACTGGAGTGATTCGGGAGACTCTGCCAAGAGAACCAGGTCATCAGCGTACATTAGGATCTTAATCTGGAGTCCGTCTAATGTGATTCCATAAGGTTTTTTAAAGGTCTTCAATATATAAAGCAAATGCTGGTGGGCTGAAATTACATCCTTGTTTTAATTCTACCGTAGAGAGAAACCAGTCTTATAAATTTTTGCCATTCCATTCTGCATTCAAAGTTTGACTGTAGATGCCTTAAATTATGCTACCAAACTTGAGTGGATGTCTTCATACCTTAAGAATAAATTTTATAGTTTTATATTCAGAAATAACTGCTCAATTATTCAGAAATAACATATTCAATGTCAATTTAAAGTTAATTCTGGTGTACTGCAGGGGAGGTATCTTGGTCCTTTGCTGTTTAGTTTATTTATATATGACCTTCCTTCTATGGCATTAATTTATGATGATGACGTTAAAATATTTAGAACAATTAACTCCTTCAAGGATCGTGAACAACTGGAAATGGTGCAATAATAACCGTTTATTTCTAAACATTGACAAGTGTTAGACAATGGGGCATATTCATAGTCACTTTTAAACTCCAGTTAA
This sequence comes from Leucozona laternaria, assembly GCA_932273885.2. NCBI lineage: Eukaryota > Metazoa > Arthropoda > Insecta > Diptera > Syrphidae > Leucozona > Leucozona laternaria. The sequence continues at coordinate 126,980,072 of OW026367.1, read as the reverse complement.
TCTTAGACTGGGGTTTATTCAATATTATTTAGATAGGATAAACCCAGGTCTATGATAAACTGGAGTTTAAAAGTGACTATGAATATGTCCCAATGTGTTCTTCACGCAAACGTTATTTATTTATTTATGAAATTCATCACATTTATGTAGAGTTTCTAGTTTCTCTGACCTTGGAGTCTAATTTGATACAAATTTATCATTCACTGATCACTAAAATTCTATTGTTAAAAAAGGACACAAAATACTTGGTTTCGTCAAAAGATTTTCCCGTGAGTTCCGTGATCCATATGTTATTAAAATTTTGTATGTTTCATTTATTAGGCCACTTGAATACGGATGCGTTGTCTGGCCGCCAAACTACTCTATTCAAATAAATAGAATAGAAAATATTCAACGAAGATTTTTAAGATTTTCTCTTCGTTTTTTTTTTTCCCTGGTCAGATAGATAGTGTTCTATTACCTCCATATACTCAAAGACTTAAGTTGATAAACCTCCCATCTCTTTCTGTTTACAGAGAGTATTTGCAGTTTCATCTCCTCAGATTCTTTGTCGATTAAATTTCAATATAAGCCGGATTAGTTTTAGGAGAAATCTACCTCTTCGCATTTTAGCAGACCAAACTATGGCGCCAACAGTCAGTCAGTCAGTCAGTTGATCAATATTTTTAATAAATCTTCTATTCTTATTACTTCTACAAATGTTATTTCTACAAAAGTTAATCTCAAATCCGAATTCTTTAAATATAATGGCGCAAAATTTTAGACGATTTAGTAAAGTTTTAAATCATTTCTAGTATGATACTAGATTAAAAAGAGGATTTTGCTAATTTTAAACGAGTTTAACATGATACTATCTCTTAACATTTTACTTAAGTTAAAATCGCCAGATTGCTGTTTTATCTTTTTAACATATTACTGAATCCATATGTCACTTTGACAAAAAAAAAAAATTTAAAAAGGAATGTTTGCCTACTTTTTTGCACGAAATGTCACTATTTTAGACGCGTTCAGCTTGAGTTTCGTAAGAAAATAGGTTTAGTATGATTACATACTCTGTCCAACAAAAATTGGCAGTGTAGGCAAGATAGGACGTTTGCCTCTCATTCTGGCTACAGCGGATTGCATAAATCTGTCCTTCATTAAAGCTTTCACAGGGTTGTCGTAGTGTACACGATTATAGTCATCATTAAAAGCTTTTTCTTAAAGCTCGAAAATCAAAAGCACCTTAACAGAAACACAAGGAAAAAAAAAATCTGAACGAATTACCAAATGGACACGGGTAACTCTGAATGCACATCAAGCAGCAGCCAATCGCCACTGTCCACAGCAATTCAGTGCACGCTCAGATGTGCCTTGAATAGGACCTTGGGTCTGTGTCAGATGCTATTGGAAATTTACGGGCGGGCAAACAGTTTTTGTGGAGTAGTTATTTCAATAAAATATGTGTCAAAAATATGGCACGCTACTGATTTTTAAAAAGCTTTCCCATAAGACGTGTATACTGCCTATTTTTGTTGGACAGAGTATAGTTAAAAAGTGTTTAAAAATAAGAACATTTTAGTAAAGAGCTTTAAAGTAAGTAAAGTGTTAACTAGTATCATGCTAACACCTTAATATCAGACTGTTTAAAATTTGGCGCCATTGATTCTTAATTTAGTTAGATATTAAGTATGCATTGTAATACATATTAACGTTAGGTTTAACGAATTGACATAAAATCAAGTCAAATTCTACGCATTCGATTTAGAATAACTTTTCAATTGAATTAGCTGACATTCATTAACGAACTTCTCGAGCAACTGTGGTAGATATCATTTTATTGTAACTAAAGAATTAAATCCAACTCAAGGCCCTCTTAGTTCCTTAAAGACTTGCCTCGTCGTTAATTTTAATGGGGCATATTTATAGTCACTTTTAAACTCCAATTTATCTTAGACTGGGGTTTATTCAATGTTATTTAGATGGGATAAACTCAGTTCTATGATAAACTGGAGTTTAAAAGTAACTATAAATATGCCCCAATGTCTTTATACCTTTTCCAAGACTGTAAAATAAATATTATCATAAAATATTAAGCTTTAAGTTTTTACCACCTCTATCTCTAAAATATTATATTATGAGCCTCGACTATTTTAAGTTGTTTCTGTTTTTAACCACATACCTTCAGTGCTTCAAAAATGTATATATTCCCATTAATTAACCCAATCGTCTAGCATCCTTGATATTCCTGTTTATTTGTGTATTCCTTTCATCCTGGTGATAATAGAAGATTATATTCTCTATAGCTAAACACAAAAATTCCCTATGATCAAGTGGTATCACAAATTTTCCTCCCCTTCCGCTCTTCCCATAAACCATGTTTTAGACGGGCCATAAATAATATTTACATTTAAGCATATGTTCGCTATTTTTGGGTTCCACCGAATTTAAGTGAACAAGGACTATAATGTAGAATCCAGGACATATAGCTCCCCAGTTCACATCCCCCTTTTTCCATAAATGGATTTTCTATGCAGGATTTGCACACACAAGTTGGTTTAATTGAGTGTGTGAACATAATTCTTAGATATAATTTCGTATCGTCTACTCCTACAGTCAATCGCGTAGTCTATATGTATAAGAATGCCTTTGTTCGGTGGTATTAAAGGGTGCGAGTCCAATTAACTCCCTGAGAGTAAAACCACCAAAGCCACACATAAAGTTTTTGTTTTTGTTAGTCGTCTCCCAAAAACAGGTAGTATTTGAGGAGGGTAACTGCGGTCCCCCTTTAAAAATAATAGCGCTTTTCAATTTTGTGCTGTAAATTCTTTTGACAGCGCATGTAATTAACTGGGGATTACTTAATGTCCTGGGAAATGGTTGAATTTTTTCTCGTCTATTTTTTTTTTTTTATATTTTCTTTACTCCGAGTGTTGAAACGAAAATCGAGTGGGTGAAACATGTTCCAGGTAATTAAAAACTCGTTGATGGGGGAAAAAAAAAGATTTCAATAGAAATTATGTTACCTTACAATGGAAACGCAATCAACAGTATAGCACAACGGGACGCACACATACAATACTTACAGTAAAAAAAAAAAAAAAAAACAAAAAAAAAGCAATTAAGCTGCTGCTAAAAAATATAAATTAAATGACCATCATACATCTGCTCGGAGCAAAAAAAAAAAAGAGTTACGGATACAAAATGAAATGTGTGTGTGTGTGTGTTGCATAATCACTAAAAATAAAAAAAAAAAAAACAATATTAAATATAATAAGGGTTTATTAAAACACGCTTTGTACCAACCTACATACCCTCACGTGCCTTAAATAAAATTAATTTTAAATATAATAACAGCTTTGTTTTATGGATATAATTGTATGCACAGCTAAAAATAAAAAAAAAAACACAATAAACCCTCCTTTAATATGCCGAATTATTTCAATGGATGTATCATTAAAACATTTGCAGAGTTGCTAATGACCTTACTCCTGTCTATACATTTGGTATTGTTCTCGTTACTTAATAGCCTCTCTAGAAAAAATCAAGTTGAAAAAGCTTTTAATTATCCAACAGAAACAGGAAGTTATTATCTCAAGTAACTTCTAAAGAACTATCACGAAATATAATGTTCAACTTTCGATATGCAACAATATAGAAAAAAAAATGTTCCTTCAAACTTAACCCTGGGTTAAATAAAAATATCAATAAAAAATGCAATTTCGAAAGCATAAAAAACTTTTTTGTACAAAGATAGTAGAGTTTTTTTTATCTTGAAATTAATCGATTATTGGAAAGTTCAATGTAGTTTTATGAAACAAAAACAAATATTTGAAAAACAAAAAATTTAAAATCGCCTAAAAGTATGCATTGATTACTGCAAATTAGTTTTATTTATATTTAATCTTAATCTTCTTCATAATATTATAATAGTGAAAATGTGTTTGTCTGTTCCACTATACCGTCTAAACTACTTTACTTATTTTCACGAAACTTGAAAAAATTCCTTGGATCATGACAATGAACATAGGCTACTTATTTTTTTTTTTTCAAAAGTTGAAATAAAAATTTTATTAATTTATTAAAAATACTGCTTTTACACTTCAGTGATTTTTAATCTTCGTTTCTCCTTTGGTTCTTCTAATTAGAAATGCCTTTTCAAAGCTGCGATTTTTTAATGAAAGTGAACTTTGTACAAGTGAAGAATTATCATCTATCTGCACCCTTTACTCCACTTGATTTAGCAAAGCTATCTAAGTGGACAACGAATGAAAATAAAACATTCTCGAACAATGAAGAAAAGCATAAAGAAGAATGAGCGATATTTCTGCAATTTGGGTGAAAGTTTTTTTTGTGACCTTTTAGTCGATGGTTTTAACACAAATATATTTAGCCGCAGTGGATACGCTTACCCTTAAAGAAACATAAGGAAAAAAAGAGATGTGTAAACAACACTGTTGTCAGTTGCCATTGGGAATCCCACTCCTATGAAGCTATGAGGACTTCGATGATCATATTTTTACGAATTTTGCCATTCATAAGCTGAAGTGGGTTAAAAACCAGAAAGTTGTATTCAATTACAAAAGATAGCTTTAACATTTATCCATATTTTCTTTTGTAATTTGTATGCGAAGCTCAGGTTTGTCTACCTGTGCGAAGCCGGGCAGGCCACCTAGTAGTTAATATTTGTATAATGGAAACACAATTCCTTAAAGATTCTTAGCACCATTGAATCACCTAAATTTAAAAAAAAAAATCAATAATTTCTTTAATTTTTAAAGTGAAAAACCCCAGCAAAATAAAAGAAATAATTACCGGCATAAGTTTCAGAGAATTTAGTATCTACATATACTCGCCTAAAAGTATGCAATGATTCAACGATTTTCGTATTCAGCCATCTTTAAAACATTAACAAGTGTGTAAACATTTGCTTTTGACAAAATTTATAGCAAAATTATTTGCAGAAAAAAATATTTGTCGTGCCACAGCCACGGGGCCTTGTAACTTACAGTCTCAACTCTTCCTTTATATGCATTATGTAAGCTAGAAGGAATTGGGGGGCCCTTAAATTTACTGGTGAATCCGAAGAGCTATAAAATACATTTTATCAAGGCAATGGCAGGTCAATAATTTACACAAATTTTCACATTTTATGGTGTTCAAAATGTTCCAACAGCTGCGACAATTCTTCCTGTGGTGAACAAATTTCAGCGATATGGAAACGTTAGAGATATTAGAAGTACTGCCAGTTCTCGTTATAGTCGATCGGCTGAAAACATCCAGGTCGTTAGTGAAAATTTTGCGTCTGGTTTTGAAACATGAACACGACTACGTTCAACACAGTTGGTTATACTACGTGGCACGATTTTGAAAAAAAGATCCGCACCTGTACCCTTACAAAATTCCAGTTGGTCCAAACTTCAGAGCTGTTTACATTTACTTATGAAGGTCATATTTGGCCAACCCTGTACATAATCATAGAGTATTATGAAATGTATGCATTATTTAGTTTAAAAGTATGCAATAATTCAATAGCTTATCATTCTTTAACTTTATTGACAATGTTTTTGCAGAAACAGTGGTTTCATTTAATTAATTTGTATGTATTACATTATTAATTGTAAAACATTTAATATTGTAAATATTAACGCTGGATTTTTGCAGTTTTCTGGCATAAGAAATAATATGCCTAAAAGTATGCAATTCTTAAAAAAAAAAAAAAAAAAAAACTTGTTCAAGGTTTTATTCACAATAGCTATAGCTTAAAAAATGAAGATATGGGTAATTCGTTCTCTTTCATTGCAAATTAAAGAGACAAATTCATAATTATTATTTTTTTATTAGAATGACCCATAACAAAGCCTTAATTGAAATGGTCTAACTTACTATTAAAAAGGGTCGTACCTACTCCTATTAAATTTCCAACGATTGGAATACTTCAAATTCTCAGACTTCTCATTTTAATCTATTCTATTTTTTTTTTCTTAAATAGAAGAATCACGCATACGCCACAGTGCACGCTTTCATCCATATCCCTTCAAACCAAGAATTTATTTTAAAATCAAATCAAATATTTAATGAAACACAGTGCAAGCAGTATTGTTGTATGTAGATAAGTGTAGGTATCCCGATTTCAAAACAACAAAAAAATCACAGTTTGTAAAATTTATGGGGTTATTTTCAGAGAATTCACAGCAGCTGATGCTGAAGTTATAATTCATAAATTTCTTCTTCCCTTTTATTCCCATTCGTCCTGAAAACAACACTCGAGAAGGACATTTTTGTATAATAAAAAAATGGAAAAAAATCGCATCCTGGCACTTTCCTCTCGATAAAACTTCGCACACAATTTTTCTGCTTTTTATTTATTTATAGCGTAAATCATATTCTATACACTTAATCGTTTAATATTCAAAAAAAAAAAAAAAAATATATTTAATAAATTGCGAGTTTTTCTTCGTGAAGAGTTAAGTAAATGGACAGAGATAAATATAAGCTCCTTAAGTGAATGGACTTCCCAACACAATCCTGTTGGAATATCGTTGAATTGCAACAACTGCCGCACATTGTGGGTTTTTAGACATCAGCTCTTAGCGTTTATTTTTAATGCCAGGATGTTTTTTATTTTAAACCTTTTTCTGCTTTCTTGAAGCAGAAATAATAAAATCTGTGTGTCTCTTTATTTCAAATTTGTATATTTATAGCTTCTCAAGTGCAGCGGGCACACTTGGTATTAATTTTTTAAAAAGGACTTGATAATACGTGCATACGAAAATTTAAATCGAGACATTCGTATATAGTGTATCAGGCGATTTGTATGTGTGTGGTTGTTTTAAGTGTTCGCGTCAGGGATTTTGATCGTAAAAAAGAAAAATTTAATTCAGGATAAATATTTAATGAATCGATGGACGGCATGGTGCAAAGCCAAATAACAAACATTATATCACTTCCTCCTATATTCGTACATACACGGTATCCGGTTCCGTTGGTGTTGCCACACTGCAATCCAAAAAGCCAACAAAAAGGAATTGTGCCTCTGATGCGATGATTTTAATCTTAGAGAGAGAGGATTCCGAAACGGATACATTTCAGTGTATGTGGATGTTGATATATTGATATCCTTGCTTGAAAAATCCCCACCATTCGTAAATAGCATACAACGAATGTACCCCCTCACTGAATTATTTGAGGCTACTTTGTTCACACAATGCCTATGAGAAATGCGATATGTGGTTGATTAGTGGATCGGGCGTTGTTCGTTTGGTTTGGTGAACAGTGGGGCAAAAGGTTGTTGAAATTTGGATTAAAAATAAAACTTAAGATTAGATAAAACGTAATTCACTGAAATTATTATACGTCAAGCTTTGTATATTTAAAAATGAAAAGTGAAAAGACTTCTAAAACGCCCGCTGATACGCTCCAATTCATTCAATTAATGTGAACTCATAGTATCTGCAAAATATTTTCTTCATTAATTTTTGTGTTTTCAGACATTCGCAAATAGGCTTCCTTAAAATTATGTAAACTCTTGCATTTTTATTTTTTATTCATGAACAAATTGCTTCGAAACAAAAATAAAGCTTCAATGAAACTTTTTAATTAAACCTAACTTTCATTTAAGTAGACATTTATAATCGACTTAGACCGAATTGGCTAGCTTTACAGGGTGTCTCGGTTATAAAAATTTTAAGTGAGCTTTTCAAAATAAACTTATTGCAGTTCATTACATATTTGGTTTAGAGATTCATTGGTACAAACCTATTAAAGTACTCAAATTTAGAGTGCACATTTGTGAACATTTTAGGGTGTGGTTTGAATGACAGATTATATCCTGAATGGTGAGAGCTTTTGTGGTCTTTTCTGATTTAGAAGACGGTTTCGCCAGTGTTAAATATTTCAAGAATAGCTTATAACTTACAGTTTTTGTGTTTGCTCAAATAAAAAAAAAAAAAACACAAACAGCTTTCACAACAAGAGTTATGACAAAAAGCAACAAAGGAGATTTCGTTTGCAGTGCCATATGAGTTTTATTATAGTTTAAAAAATAGAGAGGGTTTCAAATCAGTTTAAGAGTAAAGTCAGTTCAGGCTTTGCAGCAACTTTGGCGTCTGGAAAAGTTGCAAAAAGTACACACTAATTTAATTCTTACACTGTAGGTAGTCCCCAAGTTATATATTTTAATAAATAAATACAAAAATAAATAAAATAGAAATCACAAAATGTAGCACCTACCTCAATCAAAAGAATTTCAAAGTAGACAATAAATTATTGAATTGAATATATATTTTTTTGGATTAAATGCGAATAAGTTCATCAATATGCAAACCGATCTTAATGACAGACGAAATTTCACCACTTAAAACGTTTAAGTGTTTAATTGCAATGTTGACTCCAATAAAGCTTCGTTAAGGATTTTATAATTTTATTTATAAAAACATGGTATTGATTCACTGTGGAAAACTAAGCTTATAAGAAAAGTTGTTAAAACTTTAATGTCAAAGAACAAGCCCTTTTCCTTTGTACAGGGTCTTTCATTAAGCGCTTCCCACCTTTAACTTCAAATAAAACAATATGTGTGAGATATGATCGAAATTTTGTATTCGTTTGAAAGCCCTATCGGTGCCATTATGTATGGAATACAACATCGTTCAAATGTCTGCCACGGCTTCTCTGGGTGGCGAGCATCTGAAATGTCCTATTTTCCATGACTCTGATGGCGCATAAATCAGGTTGAATTTGAGCGATGGCATAGGTTATGTTGGCTTTGAGGGCTGTGGCTTATTCGCTTAGACCTGCGACTTCCGAAAACCCCAAAAGAAAACATCTAACGGGGTGAAATCGCATGATCTCGGTGGCAAGTGCTCATCACCTCCATGTGAGATGACCATGCCCTCGAATCGCTCGTGCAGAGTTTCCATAATGTGGCGTGAGGTATGTGGCACTTAGCGCCGTCCTGTTAAAACCACATTTCTTTGGTGTCCATATCATCAAATTCAGTCCAAAAGAAGTTGTTAATCAGCAACCTATAGCGCTCGCCGTTGACGGTGATGGCGTGGCCAAGGTCGTTCTCAAAGAAATATGGACCGATGATGCGGCATGCCTTTTTCAGGATGCATTGAACACTCTTGAATCTCATGTGGATTAGTTTCGTCCCAAATTCGACGATTTTATTTGTTGATGTACCCATTCAACCAGAAATGGGCCTTATCCCTGAAGATGACCGTAAATGGGCGAAGCGCGCGGAGCGTTGCCGGAATAGAACACCCATTTTGATAGAACAATTTTATCCTTTGCACGTGTTGCTGAACGCTATATCCGTCCATGGTAGTTTGGCAAAACAAACTGAATAAATGACAGGCAATTTGACAGTTGTTGCTTCCTCAATATGGCCGCTATATACTGTCAAAGTTCAGAAGTCCCTAGTGGAAGACCCTTTATTAGCTAAACCTGAAGAAAAAAAAACATACTTTTAGGCGCTTTAACTCTTAAAGTATAAATCCTATGAAAAACTCTTGTATGAACAAAAGAAACATAATCAAACATTTTAATAACATTTTTGTATGAGGATTTGAAGATATAATAGAACGGGAATGTAAGAATTTTATTGAAAAATTAAAAAAAAAATCTACAAATCACGATATAAACGTTTAAAAGTTGATAATTGAAAAACACAAGCTTGAGAAATTATTCACCATAAGTCAGAGTGTTGATGACTAAGAAAGATGAATCCTAGATTCCTCAAAAGCTAATCAAAACTAACACTACCAATATTTCAGGGAATTTGTATTGAATTTTTTGCTTGGTCTTGATTGACTTTGATATACACACATTTTAGCTGTTTAATTTCGTCTAGCTATTAATTTTTACCGTTACTGATGGTTTTAAAAATCCCAAATACATGCAGTTGGTAGATTCTATAGATTTATTTAAGTGTTGTAAATTTTGAATTTCCAAAATATCGTTAAGCGGAGATAATACAATGTATCTGTTGTTTCAAAAATCACTTTACAACTCTTTTATTGGGTATATTCTTTACTGTCCATATTGAAATCTTACTTACAAGATCATTAAATGACAATTACTCGTATTTTGATATATCACACTTAACTGTAGGTACAGTACATGCTGCAGAAGCTTCAAAAAATCTATCTTGATCTTTATTCAAAAAATCGATATTTGTATATAATTAACAAACAGGATCCGCCTTTTGGTCTTTCATATCAAAGTTATGAATGATAAGCCTTTAAATTGTTTGAAGTTGATTTTTGTCTTGTCTTGTCCTTCATTTTAAATAAATCCACTCTGCTGACAATGCAAAGCGGTAAACAGGTTGCTGGGGATTACTGTTCCAAATTGAAACTCAGGCCTCTAATTTTCCACCTGGCAAAATATTTTCGCCCTGGAAATTACATACTTTGCCTTCTTCTAATTCTCATTTCAGTTCTTATTATATTTTGCTGGAGCAAGAATTCGTGGAGGAAATTTCAGTTACGGCTTAGGATAACTGTTCTCAGTACAAAACCACCTTCGACAATAGCATTATTTCCCTTAAGCACTAACCCTTAAACAACACTTCTTCCAAACGCTTTGCTACTTTGGGGAACACTACTTATACAAATGACTGCTTCTAATATCTAATTCCCAGTCAAAGTCTTGAATATTTAAGGGTTGTAATCTTTTTTTTTTTTTAATCTTTCAGCAAATTGTTTATTTTCTCTCTACCTTGTTCATGGTTCAGAGAGCAATGGCAAAAGTTAACAATTCATTCTCCCACGAGTGCTCTTAAAATGGATATTTATATAATTTTCTTTCCTTTTTTCTATTCTTTTTCTGTTAAATCACTTGAGAGTATAAAAATAATTTATTTCTTTAAATTAAAAGTAAACATTATTCTATCTTGAAGTTTTTTTTTTTTTTTAGTTTATATTCTCTTGAATTTCTCTTCTCTTCAACGAAAGTGTCTTGAGGGAGGGAGGGATTTGTACCTATCATCTCAGATTCCCTAGTCCTTTAAGTAGTATAGTTTCGATTTGATTGTGCCTCTGTACAGTTCATCATTCATTCATTCATCCCCTCCCTCTGCTTCTGCCTCTGCCAACAAAAAGAAATCATTACTCTTTGTGTACTCAGAGCACCCCTATTTAAATTGTATCTACTCTTGTCCTCGATCTCGTTCAAAGGTCAATATTTGCCATCAAAGAGCATAATATGTTATATTTAATGTCCTCGAACCCGATTCATCCCAAAATGTTAACAATGTTTATGGCATAACAAGCTTTTAAATTGCAATCATGTCACACAGGACTAACATATCTTTTTCGGATTCAGATTGAGTCATCGGATTGATGATTGAATTCGATTTATGTATTTTGTCGGACAAAGGACTTTGTGTATTAAGTTGGCCATTATTTTCTTTGAGAATTGCGTATGTGTATTTTCTGAATGGGACAATACATCAATACTTACCAATTTTATCATCATCAGGGTTGGTTGTGTCTCTTTTTTGTCTTGGTATAATCACACACACACAAAGTCTTTTTTGAATCCTTTGTATCACAGCAACAAGCTACATAGGATTACTATATTTTCTACAGGACAACACAATGGAGTTTTCAAAAACTTAATCTAAACACCAGACATAAAGGAAGAAGAAATAAGAAGAAGAATTAGCAGCAGAAAATGAAAGGTCAGTACAAATTAAAATTCACAGGCTCAAAATGGTTATTCAGGATTCTCGTCTTATGGGCTACATTATTTCCCTTGATCCTGTTAAGGTAAAGCAATTAGACTAAATTGCTAAGGCCTGGGGATATTTTGTGTTTGTAATTTAAAAACTGTTTAGTCAACCGTAATTTGTTTTGATCCTTGATGTTTCCACCCCCCTCCCCCACCCCTCACATAAAGGAGAATGTGTACACAAATTTGTGTTGTTCCCTAAAGTGACTTAAAAAAAAAAAACTTTATTTAAAGTTTAGTAAATAGGAGTTTTTGATATACGGAGAAAATTGTCTTATAATTGATATTACTTATTCAGAGCTAAACCTGATAAAGGTTTTAAGGTCCAGTGCAGCTAGAAGGTTGCAACGACAAAGAGCTTTTTTTTACTCCCCCATAGTACACTACAAAAGATTTCATGGAATGTATTTTCAATTATATATAAATTCTTCGTAGCTCGTAGGAGCATGCATTCCTCTTTTGTTGTTTATCCACAGCTATCCCAATGCCACTTTGGAATGTAGTTACTCAACTTTAAATTGAAATTCTAGAGCTTTGCCTCTTTTCCTAATATGTCCTCGCCGCCGCCCGAAGCCATTGGGTTGGTTGTCGTTTTGCTTTCTGCATCCACAAATAGAATTAAATGCAAGAATTTTTTTTTTTATTTCAACTTCCACCCCCCATTCCTGGTCCAACATTTTGAATCGGAATGAAGAAGAAGCAGGACTACGATGACGATGGACGACTCCGACGTCTGGGACAAAGAATTGGGAATGGTTAAAATATTGTAGAATGAGGTGAAACTTTCTGTTTGATATTGATTCTCTGATGTTAGATGGACGAAGGAACGAAAGGTTGTCCTCTGATGATGGAACTTCATGCATAGAGGTGTGGTTAGAGTCAGACACATACCTTTATGTGGAGAATGTAGATGAAGTTTGTTGTTGGTTTTGAGGTAAGACTTAAAGAAACGGCAGATCAATAAGTCGTAGACAGAAATATTTATTTAGTGTTTTTGACAAAGTCTCCAAAAAGGGTGATAGTTACATGTCTACAGACAGAAGTGAAATTTGCGGTGAAATTTTCGTTACATAAGGTATTTGATCATTAAATCAAAATTATTCATACATTTTTTAAATAAATATTAATTTCTGTCTGAGGTCTCAGCTAATGTTTGCCCTGCTTAAAGATATACCTATGAACATTAACAAGTATAAATACCTTCTTAACAATGTGGTTTTAGGCCAGGAAAGTCCACTCCGCATCTAATTTTGACTTTAGGGCAGATCTTGGGAAAAAAAACTCGGGAACTTCCAGTTGATACTCAATATCTCTTCATCGATTTCAAGGCCGCGTATGAGAGATTCTAAAAAGACGATATATATAAAGGATTTTTCAACAGGGACGCTACAAAAGTAGAGCAACAGGGACAGCAAACGACGCCATATTTCTTGCGGCTCTTTTAACATTTCTCTTCAGTAAGGTTTGCCATTTCATGATGGAAAGATATACGAGCCAACAACGAGTCGAAATTATTAAAATTTATTACCGAAATTCGGAGTCAGTGGCCTCAACGTTAAGAGCGCTACGTCCAATTTATGGTCGTCATAATCGTCCTAGCAGATTAACAATTGAGCGTCTAGTGGAAGAATTTTAATCCACAGGCACAGTACAAAATGTTCCCGTGCCAGTGAGACAAAGAAGTGCCCGTGGTGTCGAGAATATTGCTACCGCTGAGGCTTCGGTTGCAGAAAGCCCAAATGTGTCTCTCACACGTCGTTCTCAAGCGTTGGGCATCTCTGTGACGTCGTTGTGGCGAATTTTGCGAAAAGATCTTGGCCTACATCCTTACAAGATTAAATTGACGCAAGAACTGAAGCCGCTTGACCACCAGAAGCGTCGTATGTTCGTGAATTGGGCTGAGCAACAACTTGAAAATGATTCGGATTTTCATCGAAAAATCATCTTCAGCGATGAGGCTCATTTCTGGCTGAATGGCTTCGTCAATAAACAAAATATGCGGTATTGGTCAGGCAGCAATCCACACGTACTCCATAAGTCATCATTGCATCCCGAAAAAATTACGGTTTGGTGTGGTTTATGGGCCGGCGGCGTCATTGGGCCGTACTTCTTCCGTGATGATCAAGACCGCCACGTTACTGTGAATGGGGATCGCTACCGTTCAATGATAACCGAATATTTTTGGCCCCAATTCTATGATATGGATTTCGAGGACATGTGGTTCCAACAGGACGGCGCCTCAAGCCACACAGCGAATGTCACAATCAATTTATTGGAAACCAAGTTTGTAGAACGTGTTATCTCACGAAATGGTCCAGTCGCTTGGCCGCCTCGGTCGTGCGATTTGACGCCGTTAGACTATTTCCTGTGGGGCTACGTCAAGTCTATGGTCTATGCCAACAAGCCAGCGACGATTGATGAACTTCGTACGAATATCGAACGTGAAATTGCATCAGTATCGGCCTATTTATGCAATGACTAGTTTTGGCAACCCTGCCAAACTCGTGAGTTTCTGCAGGATAACGATGAAGAACACACGCTGCTCTATGAAGTTGGCAAAGGCTTTTCCACAATATAATAAAGTAAAAGATTCAAAGAAGTAGGAAGCTGGGTTAAGTAGATCGAATAGACACCAAAGCTCCGGACCAGTAAGCCACTAGTTTTATATAAAACATCACAAAAAACTATAGTTTGCAATTCAGAGTTTAACTTAACAAACACACCTTTCGAAACATTCAGCGCTCAATCAAACGTCAAAGCATAAGTTGAGGAGATGCTGTTAAGAAAAATTGAATTCACTATTAACGAACACAGCAGACCCGATGCCGCATCGATTGTATTCAAGCAATCATATAGCAGCCGATTTCAAAACAATTTAAATATCAAAAGAAAACGGGTACGGTGTGAGTGTACTAATTACAAAGCTTAAATATATATTAAAACCTTTTTTTTTAGTATGGTCTATCGTTTGGTCTAAGCAAGAATTATACTTTTTATTTAGTACACTCAAACTAGGATCTAAATTACAAAATGTGTAACAATTAAATTACGCTTAATCATCAAACAAATAAAATTTGGCGAATTCCCTCAACGCATATCTCCTCTATATCGCCGCCCATTTCATACTGGAAATTTAAAAAATAACAGAAATTAAAAATTGTAGAAAAAACCATAAATTAAACCATAGATTTCCTTGGTTCACTGTGTACTTTTAAGAATTAGTTCACTGTTGGACATAGTGACATTTTAAAGAGAATTAATTATTAAACAACTTAAGTCTCCATTTAGCTTGTTCGCTGCTTTAAATTTAAACAAATAACCACGACTTAAAAGTATTCAACAAATGCACATGAGTTTTCCAATTAGAAATAAAATAAAAAGTGTGATTTGATTTCAATTATTCGTCCTGTGTGCAAGAACCGAAAGCGCCCAACTTCAACTTTTGTTAAAATTCAAAAGGAATTAAACAGTGGTTAGTTCTGTGTCGGTTCAGCTTTTCTCTTTTACACAGGAAAGCTGAAAGTTGGAGTGATTCACTGTGGGACATGGTCCTACGATAAATGCACAAATTTTTTTTTAATTTTGTGTACAGAAACTGTAAACATTTGTTCATTCAAATCTTATTACAAATAAAATGCCGATTTAACTCTCTTTAGTATTAAGTAGGTAGATATTTGTTTGAAATTTAAAATCGCTTAAAAGGTAGGAAAAGAGTCTTATAAAGTCTTGAGAGCATTTTAATTAATTTTAGAATTTGAATATAATTATAAAGGGTCCGCCATCTAACGTTTTTTTCAACTAGTGCTTATTTCGTGAATGGTAACACTTAGCTCATGTCTGATTTGACAGATAATTAGTTTTATCCTTCCGCTGAACGAATATGGTTGTGTATACGCTTCGCTAAGTGGGCCTGCGATCGACTTAGAGAAGATGCCGATTTTGCCAAAAAAATCATCTTTTCAGATGAAGGTCATTTTGATCTTGGCGGGTAGTAAACAAGCAAAATTGTCGCATTTGGGCACAGAAAACCCGCACGCATACATTGAAAAGCCGATACACCCAAAACGAGTCACTGTTTGGTGCGGATTTTGGTCCAGAGTCTTAATTGGGCCATTTTTCGAAAATGAGCAAGGAGTGGCCGTTACAGTCAATGGCGATCGTTATCGGGCCATGTTGAACGAATTTTTGTTCACAAAAATTGAAGAGAAGGATATTGACAACATTTGGTTTCAACAGGACGGCGCTGCGTACCACACAGCCGAAGCTACACTCGATGTTTTGCGCCATTTTCAAAAAAAAAAAAGAAGTTATTTGGCGGACCCTTTATAACAAATAATATAGAGACATATCTCAGTCTGGTTGCCATGGTTTCAATAAATCCTTTCATCTTCAAAGCACCTCACACAGCGTTTCCGTAGTTTGTATCATAAATCGCAGAAAATTAGAAATTTCTCAAAGGTTTCCCACAGCAAAAAAAAACCCAAAAGCTCTTCGACAAAAACCACTGAAAAAGCCCTGATTGTTCGATTTCAATTGGGAATGGTAAGTCGATCATTCTGCAATCAGCTGTGTGGCAGACTGGTCAAGGTAGCGAATTTTTTATATCTTAATCGGTGATTTAGTATTTTGTTGGTTCATTGTCGTCATAGTGTATACAGGCACCACTGTTTTGAAAAAGCTCTCCCATAGGCCCTGTACTCCCAATTTTTTGTTAACAGAGTTTAGCTGCACAAAGCATTTTCCTTATTTCATTCCAAGATTTGTTTTTTTTTTTTTGGTTAATCATCCTGTTTCAACTTTATCTGAATAATCACTATTCCAATAAAATTCTAATATCAACCACCTTCTCAACAAAAAAAAAAAAAACTTGACACTCATCTGATTTTCTATCTAGCCTATCTTGCCTAATTTTACAATTTATTTTGTCCTTTCAAATGGCAAAAATCATCAAAAAAAAAAAATCTCACCATGACACTTTTGTGCTTACAAAGCGAGAAAAAATTATCGGATATAGGATTATTTAACAGTTGTTTGCACATTTTGATGATAAAACCATATAATAATAGAACGAAAACACCTTACTATGCTATAGTGCTATATTTGAAGTTTGTCTTGTCAAAGGACGAAGCATATGAACAGAACAAAAAAAAAAAACCGCATTGAAGCAAAAATGCCTTATGTGGAGAAACGTGTCTGGCATAGGGATTAATCTAGTTACCTTTGATGGTCCTTTTCTGTGTTCTCCTTCCCATGTGGCATGTCTCGTCTCCTTCGTTAACTATTTTTGCTTTCAAAAAAAGGAAGAAAGGTCAATCCAATGAAGTACTTTGTCGAATTCCCTCTCGGGTTTATGATGAAATATTTGATCACAAAAAAAAAACACACACAAAGTGGAAAACAAAAATTAATGGAATGTCCTTTTGTTTCCTGATGTGTCCTTGTTTTTATCTTCTGCATATGTACATATATCTGAGTTCTTTACTGAGGTAAGGTAATATTGATGTTTTTTTGAATGAAATAAGCTTTTATTCCAAAAGTGATACCTATTTAATTTTGGATGTCCTTTTTTAAGGACTACCTAAGCAATAGTAGCTATAGCTACAATTTCGACCATAAATCCTTTGCAGAAGCATCACATCTCATAAACTTTGATGTCTGCTTGTATAGTAAGAAGCATCTCATTATTTTTATGGAAGCCTAAGTCATTCCTAAATCCCTTTACTAAAACATCATTCAAACAATCAACAGAAAGGATACAGATGTATACCTCCATATAAATACCTACCTATATCAAACAAGTCAGGATTAAAATGAATCGAGTCAATTATTCAGGATTTTATTGCCCCCCCCCCCCCCCCCCAAAACGAACTTAAAAGATTTATGCAAGGTAAAACACATTTACTTAGCTAAAATTACATAGAAGTTAGTTTTTTTTTGTTTATTTCTTCGTTGTCGTTTAGTTTTGTCCGTGCTGATGATAGACAAAAGAGAACCAACCAAGTGAATAAGTTGCATGTCACATTAATGTTTGTTCACTCCGTAACTATGTTTACAAAAGGAAAAACTCGCAGTAGTTACAATAATGAAATGTGTTGAAACTTAATTAAACGGAAAATGTGGCATTTGTCTACTTTGACAACTCACCGTTAAGCGTTAGGGTGGATTATATGGCTTGGATTTCATTACGACTTTGTTTGTGTTTGTTTGGACAGGATAAGGAATTATGTTTTTTTTCTACTACCCTTGTTTTTAATGTTAAGCGGTGACATTAATGTTGGTAATGATAGATTTTGTCTAACTAAGCGTAAAATCATAGGCTCAATGAAGATTGTCTTGTATCAGAAGGGTTTTGTTTTTTTTTTTTTTTGATTTTAAGAAGGGAAGTTTTTTAGGAATAGATAACAATTATAAAATAATAAATTATCAAACCGAAAAAAAACCATTACACATAAAAATAAAGTACCGAATTGTGCCACAGAAAGCCTTCGAACAACAAATCATTTCCGCTATTTATATAGAACGTAAGGTTTTTGTACCTTTCCTTTTTATAAACATACTGAGATACACGTATCAGTCGCTTCGTTGACTTAATTGAACATGTAGTCAAGTATTGTTTGCCCGTAACTGTTGCTTCGCAGACTTAAAACCGGGTGTATCCTGATATGTTATCTTAACTAAGACCCCTTCACCTTGGAAATCCGAACGTTAAAACTCAAGTTAAAATCCAAACAAAATCCTTGCAATCCCCATCATACCTGTCTAAAACAACAATTTAAAGAATTCAGCTCATTAATGTCATCGCATTCATGTAAAGGGTTTTCCAATAAGAGGTGTTATTTTGATATTCAAAGAAAAATGGCATTTTTTGAGATAAATGATCGGATGTTTATTTCATTATAAAGAGGAGGTATGCCGTTAATAATGGAACACAACATCAGCCAAATGGCCGCCACGACCACGCTTACAGGACCATATCCTTTTCATGAAATTTTCCATAACCAAATCGCAAAGTGGCTGCCCTATGTCCTCGATAGCCTCACGAATTCCATCTTTGAGGTCTTGAATCGACGCTGGGCTGTTGGCGTAGACCTTATCTTTCACGTGGCCCCAAAGGAAGAAGTCGCAAGGTGTTAAATCACAAGATCTCGGTGGCCAATTGTGATCACCTCTTCGAGAGATAACACGGTCCGGAAACTTTTCCCGTAAAAGATCGATGGTTTCATTGCTTGTGTGGCAAGTAGCGCCGTCTTGTTGAAAGTAAATGTTGTCCAGATCAATACCATCCAATTCCGGCCATAAAAAATCATTAATCATCTCTCGATAGCGCAATCCATTGACCGTAACTGTTGCTCCAGCCTCATTTTCGAAAAAGTAAGGTCCAATGACCCCGCCGGACCATAAACCGCACCAAACAGACACGCGTTGAGGATGGAGAGGCTTTTCAACAATAACTCTTGGGTTTTCCGAGCCCCAAATGCCACAGTTTTGCTTGTTGACGTAGCCTCCGAGGTGGAAATGGGCCTCATCAGTCAAGATGATTTTTCGATGAAATTCCGGATCATTTTCATGCATTTCAAGGACCCAATCAGCAAAGACACAACGTTGTTGATGATCAGCCGGCTTGAGTTCTTGTGTTAACTGAACTTTATAAGCCTTAAGACCCAAGTCTTTATGCAAAATACGGTGTAATGACGTTTGTGGAATGCCTAATTCCAAAGAACGACGAGGAATGGACAAACCTGGGTTTTCTTCAACACTTTGGGCTACAACAGCAATATTCTCAGTTGTCCTTGAGCGACGTGCACGGGTTTTATTCTTCACATAACTAACTTGTCCCAACAGCTCGAATTTGTCCACCAGTTTCTGTATTGCGGTCCGACAAGGTGCTTCACGACGACCCAAAAATGTTTTAGTTTTACGAACCGTCTCTGCCAAATTTTCACCATTTTTATAGTGAATTTTAATAATTTCAATGCATTGTTGAAGCGTGTATCGTTCCATTTTTATTAATGGCGTAGTTTCTACTTGTCAAATGTCAAAAAATGACAGCTTCAAAAGTGACAGTTACCGAAATAGCGGGCTATTCAAAATAACACACTCTTTATATACATTTTAGAAAAAGAAAAATCCTTTCAAGCAGCTTTATATAAGTTTATCTTTCTGAGATGCCCTAAAGGAGATTTCGTGATAAAAAAAAAGGATTCAAATTCCTGTACAATTGACCATTTCACACCCTCAAGGTGCAAAAATACAATTTTATCTGTTTATTTTTTTTATTTTTTTGAAAACTTCAAGGACCTTTTTATTCTGTCACCTTTTCTATGTATCTCCCCTCAATGGCTTAAAATAGAAGTCCTTTTTCTGTGTTTTTTTTTATATTTTTTTTTTGTTTAACATAAATTTAAACTTATTCTATTCAGAGAAGCGTCAAGCCACATTACACTCTCATTCCCCGTGATGTCGTCGTTGTTGGTTGCTTTTGCTCCTTCCCATCTACTACATCATTTGGATGACAAGTGGAGCATGAAAATGCAGTGACAAATCCCACTCAGTTGAATAACTTTGTTTGTGCCCTCAGGCGTAAGCCTGTTTGGTTGCAAGCAGCAGAGTGACAGCAATAGCAACAGCAGTAGTGTTGGATATACTCGTACTCATATGAATACGGAATCTACTTTTAAAATTAAAAATAAAAATCCTTTTTTTTTTTTCAATTCCACACAAAGTTAACCTGGGTTCCTCGGTAATGGTGAATGGGACTTATTATGATGATGTTGCTGGGACGTGACGCACTTTGTTGTGCCAATATAGTGAGTGAATGTGTGTGTGTTTGAACATTGAGCAAACCTTAAGTGGCCCACTTTTGTCATGCAACACTTGATCCAAATTTTATGCTCGCCATAATATTTTACTTATTTTTCCTCATCCAGCCAGAAACACTATACGAAACGGCTTCATCTCTCCATCTTGAAATCCTTGCGTAAATTTATGATTTTATACAATTTTCTAGGACATCACGTATACCTTTGACAGAAAACATGTCACCTTAGGTGGTAGGTTCTGTATAGAATATTACGGTATATTCTGATAGTGAGAACCATGCTTAAGCAGGCCCGTAACTTAAATTATTTTTTTGGTGAGGGCTTAAAATTTTGACTTTTACTTCTTAGCTCTCCAAGTATTTTATGAGTCTTTTGTTTAAGGGTAAGCCACCTTGTTCAAAATATCATACAGAAAATTTCCTTCATTTAAGACTAAGGTCCAGTTTTTCAGTGCGAGATTAAAGCTAAACCTGAGTTAACAAAACAAATTTGGTAAGTTAACTTCGGATTAACTGAACAGATGCTTTTGATATTTTATCCACCGACTTTGTTTAGACGAAAAACTTCTTCATCAGTTTACTGTGGGCTAGTGTACTTCTAGGGTTAGCTAACTCTGGCTTAACTCAGCACTGAATAACTGGGCCTAAGAGTGTTAAAAGCGAATGAACTTAGCTTTTAAACACTTTTTTTCTTTTTTGTTGTTATTTATTTTCGAGATAAAAAGGAGAATTAGGGAACTTTTGTTATAATCAACTCCTATCTGATTCTTAAGTCATACCTTAGCGTTTGCTACATTCATAAAATTCATTTAACTATTTTTCTCATATGCCAATGAATTTAAGCTCAAGAATGTCCGAATTTTGTAATTTAGTTTTGAAAAACATTTGTTCGATACCTTCATTTGGATACAGACTCTAAAATATTTTCTCTGCTAGCGAAGAATGCTTCGGGTTCATCTACCCCCTTTATGACCCCCCACTGGCTACGCCCTTGTTCTTAAGAGACTTCCATTAAAGGAATTGAAAAAAAAAGAGGAAAAGTTTTGTATTAAAATACAAAAGAACGTTGAAAATCTCTCAACTGTGTTTCAACTGATTATATTTCTTCCTTACTTATGTATACCACACCACCACCCCCTCCTCCACCCATTGTCGCCTTTTTTCCAGCTTCTATACATTCAGCAGCGTTAGACCACAGTTCGTTGGAGTGTTAAAAGTGCGCAAGGATAAAATGGTAAATCCTTAGCAAAATGACACAGCACAGAAGATTATGCACTTTATTAAACTAATCCACTCAGCTGATGCGATGAGAAAATTTCATCTTGAATTTAAGTAAAAAAAAAAAAAAAAAAAGATTTTTTGTCGCGCGGGTTGTTCGTTTTTCCTTTTTAGCTGAATTGAATTTTATGACGAAGTATTGATTGCGAAGGATATTTACATTCTTTTTTTTTTGTTTTCTTATCGTTGCTGACGGTGCAAAATCGTCATTTCAAATGAACCATAACATCATTTAGCTGTGACAAATAGCATTATGAAATGCATTTATGAAAACTGAAAAGCATTTAAAGATAATTATATAATTCGATTGAGTGAGAGGGTGGTGAATTCATTGGGACTTCGTTAAAGGTGTTTGAAGTTTTTTTTTTTTATCAAAGAGAAAAAGTGTAATTGAGGGATTCAGTTTATTTTTTTTTTAAACTCAAGTTGCAAATAACATTACCTACCCTTAATGATGATAATGACATTTAAGCTATTCCTTAGAGAAATTAAATATTTTCATGAATGCTTGAAGTCGTTTGAACGAAACTAATTTGTAGAATCATTTAGGATAAGAGTGCGCATTTATGATTTTGGGTTGAAATTCTGGAAAAAATAAAAGAAGTCCATTGAAATTTTAGCTTAAAATAGGAGGTATCACCTGAATACTCCAACTAAGTTTTCCTCCCTAATTTTTGTAAAGAGGTTGCCGCCATCTTGAATTTCCTAAGAGAGCCTTGTTAAAAAAATATTGATTTAAATACGTTGAATAAGGAGAAAACTCAAATATAAGAAATGTGGGCGAAAGAATTTTTAAAATCGGATACCATTTTGCGTGTCTACTCCACTTCACCCTACATATAGTTGAATTCTTGCCATAAAGCCATCATGCTGGCATGTTGAATTTTAAGCCTTATTGCAAAATTTTAGAAAATATCTTATCCTTAAGTTATCCTTATATCCAAATAATTTTTATAAAATCGGATACCATTTTTTTGGTTTTACATCATTTCGCCCTAAAAATTGCTCAATTTTTAAAAATATCTGCAGCAAAAGTGATCCTAAAAGTTTATTATCTAAATATTAGCTTTCAAACACAGAAATAAATTTGAAATTCGCCTGACATGTGTTTGTTTTTACCCCATTTCACCGTATAAATATCAACATTTTGAAAAAAAAAAATTCTGACCTCAGGTGATTTTCGATGTCCAACCTCTAAATATTCTTTTTCAAACGCAATTTTAAATTTATAAAATATCTATGTATTGCTATTTGTTGTGTGTCTATCCCATTTTACCCTATAAATAGCTAAATATTAAAAAAATCTGTTAGCCTGATGTGATCCTCAACGTGCGTCGTCGTCGTTATTATATTACTTTGTAAACACCACAACATTTTTATTTAAATCATCGGATGTCACTTTTTTTGTGTTTACCCCATTTCACCCTGTACAAATATATAGATTTTTGAATATTTATATGCTTTGAGTGATCCACGAAGTTCAACCTTTATTCCTATCTAAACACTTGATGAATTTTTGAAATCAGATACCACTTACTTGTTGTCACCCCATTTCACATTATAAATAGATAATATTTTTAAAAAATGTATCTCTAAAGCCACTTCCTAAAAATAACATTTCGAACAGAAAAGAAAGTTTTATAATCGGACAGGTGGTTATTGATATAAGACCGGACAAACAAACAAAGCAAACATATCTTGCTTGACAAATTTAAATGAAATATTCCGGGTAACTTTCCGGTGGTTATTCCTGTGTAATCCGCGTTTTGTCCATTCATTTACATTATCAAGAGCGCTTTGTAATTTAGTTGTAGCTTCGTTGATAGTTTTGCCCACTCTTAGTATTCCGGTGTCATTAGTAAACGTGACTACGATAGTATCTTCTGGTATATCGCGTGTTAATACAAGAAACAGAATTGGCCCTACACCACTTCCTTGTGGTACCCCATCCACTATTTCTTTGAAGCTTGTGCCACATCTAAGGAGAGCGCTTTTAAATCCGAACTGATGTTCATGTTTAAGGCGCTCTTTTTCTATTATCGGCAATAATCTCCAATTGAACATTTGATTATTTTAATGCACTATTTGAGCTCTCGGTTTTAAGAATAATGAGCTTTTATTCGCCGTTTTTAATTCAAATAACCATAAAATCCCATCTAAGACAAATCAGCCCCGAACGGCATTCCTATACCCTTCAAACAAATTCTCCAAGGACATTTCCCTGTAGAAAATATTCCACTACAAAAGGATAACCATTCGCGAAAGTTTCATCCCACTCGAGGAAAGTACCAAGTAGATAGGTAGATATATGTACTTATTGCAAATTAGAATATCCATTAACACCGAGTTTTTTTTATTTTACAAAAATATACAAGAAACAGAATTCTATTTCTCAACCCCCATTTTGGGAAAAGGAAAATGAAAAGAGAAGACAGAATCTGAAAACAAAAAGTAGCAGCATTTTTTTCCATTTGAGCTGAGGCAAAAACGAAAAGAAAAATTAAAAAAAAAAAAAAAACAAAATAAATACATATTCAATTCATTTTACACACTTTCATTCGACTGATTACGTACAATACTCTCATGTCAGAGCAGCCAGGATCTGGGTTCTGGGACAGATTCGATGCTATCCTCGACTCGACTCTATTCGACCCGACCCGACCTCCATCTAACCGCAAGAACTTATAATGATATGCTAACATTTGAGTTCGAGCATTTTAATTAAACTGAAACAATGTTGCTCTACCATCAACGCGGTGGCGATGGCGTTTCTATTGTTCAGTTCTTGAAACGGGATGACAGAAGCTGTATTGTGTGTATATAGAGATGATGATGATAGAAATGACGTTTTGACGAGGGCTTCGGTTTGCGCTATCGACCGTATCCCTACGTGGCATACCCCTATCAAGGGAGCATCAAGAGCTTTTTCCACATAAAATATAAGTCCTTTTTGGTTTTGTATTATTTTTCTAATATCAACATCGAGTGTGTAGGACCTACATATATAGGTAGGTAAAGCAATGATTGCGTAGGTATGGATGTGAGATTGTACATTGGTGTATAGGTATTGTGTGAATATTTCCTTTATTTAACTATTTATTTCGAATTGTTGGCAATGTTGGCGCACAAAACTCTCGCTGATGGGTAATGTTGCGATTAAGGGATTTTCTATGATCTGAGAATTTTTTGATGGATGATGAAAGTTCTTATGAACAAAAAAAAAATTGCAGTTTAATACGAGGTTAAGTTTTATATAGGGATTCAAGTTTTGCTTGCCATTCTAGCAGATTTTATATTTTTGTGCAAATGATATGAAAAATAATGAAAAAAAAAACTATGTTTGTCTGTCACGATGCCAGAAACTAGTTTTCTCCTTAAAAGAAAAAAACTTAGAGTAAAAAAATTGTGTCTGATTATGGTGGAAAAATTTTTAATGATCAGCTGAAACAATTAGACATTAATTTAATGGTAAGCCATCAAAAAAAATGTTTCATGTGACTTAATTTAATAGCAAACATTTTTAAATTATTTTTTATGAACCAAAAAAAAAAAAAACGAAACTATGAACACAACATTTTAATACTGAAATTCGTAGACAGGGTGACACAGAAAACAAAACTTTCATCCCTTGAATTCATTCATTGTTTCGTTAAACAAAAATCGAGATTATAGTCAAAACTCGAACTACCATGATCGAGAAGTCCGACAAAGTAGGTTTTGTCATACCGTCGGTGTGTACGTCCCCGTCGGTGCGGATGTACATACGTCTGTGCTTCCGTACGTCCATTACAATTTGAACTACTGCCTAAACGGGTGGCCGTTTTGCTTCAAATTTGTATTTAATTTCCGAGAGGGAAAATTCGAACTTTGGTTTTAACACATCTGGAATGGGTAGCTGACATACAACGATTTTGTAATTTTTTTGTTTTTAATGTTCTCGAATTTTCACATTCTAAATAAGGTAAATATTTGTTAAAAAAAACTAGGAGAAAACATCTGGTAAAATTAAACAGAAATCAACCCATTATAAGTTGTTATTTTTCAATGCGGTTGATCTTTTTAAATGTTTAACAAGATACACGACTTTACATACACGATACACGATCATTACGAGTTACTTGGAAAATTTAAACGACACCTGTTAAGCTTTACACTACCTTAAATAAGGAATATTGTTAAATCGACATGAAAATCTAAATAAATTAACTTGGGTCTATTATTGGGTCCATTATGCGCTAAAATAACACAAAACCAGTGCCTACGTTCTGTAACTCTCTCATCGTTAAAATTAGTCGAGAAACGATGAAAATTTAAACAAATCGTTTGAGTTTTGTTCCATTTTTCATCGCTTCTCGACCAATTTTAACCATGCGAGTGAATAGTAGTAAAAGTAACTACTATGTAACGTTAAGTTAACAGGCTGTGATTAAAAAGATACTATGTTAAAATAGCACAAAATTGGTACACATTAACACTGTGGTCATGTCAAAAGCTTGTCAATTTTTTTGTATTTACAAGAATTGTTGGTTGAAACAATATGGTATCTTGTTAAATTAACTACAATTTTAGCAGAAACATTATCATGTTCGCAATTTAATCGTGAATATGAGCCAGGTTTGTGATTTTGTTGGTTTTGTTTAATTATCGCTCGCTGATGGTGGTTACGCAGGCGAGGACCGTAGTGCATACGTGCTTAGTAAAAATTTTAAATCTTAAAAAGTTGTTTCGATTTTTGTTTTTTATTGTTTTATCTCTTTTATTACGATTTTCGATAAGGTTTTAAACTGTCAACCAAATATCATGTTAATTTAACCATGAATATAATGTTATTGAAATAGTATATGACTTCGAAAGTACTACAACTTGATATGAGAAAGTGGACCTTGTTAATTTAACAAGATACTTGTCAAATTTTGACCTGATGTATTTTTTCTGAGTACACCTCTAGACAAGAAGATAGTTGTTCCTGAGTGTTCAAATGTTACGTAGAAAAAATAGTCAAAATCTTAGATGAATGGGTTTAAAAATTTGGTAAGATTTGACATTATTTTGGTTACAAGCTTACAAAATTAAAAATTATTGTTTAACTACACTAATTTTATTCATAAGACGTTAAATATAATTAATAAATCATTAAAGAGAGATTTAATCTTTTGTTTATCGTAAGGTACATTTTTTATTGGTATCTAAGTTTTATTTAAAAATTTCACTCACAGAACATGCCTGGGTAGCAAAAAATCCTTGTTATGATCCTGCTTGATACATAAACAAGATTGTTAAAAATATATACAATTTATGGTTTTCTCATTTCAATTTATAAACATTCTATTATTAATTGATTTTTATTTTTTTACTATTTTGCTATGTGTAGAGCTAATACTTTGTGAAATGTGATTTTTTCCCTTACATACAAAAATAATATTATTAAAGAATTTGTGGTGACTGGAATTAAAAAAAAAAAAAAAAAAAAAAAAAAAAAAACTTTATACAAATAATTATTGTTTAAATTTTAAGGATTTGTATTGTATCTTCTTTTTTTTGAAATCGCATGTATTTTCTAGAATTTATTTTCCAAGAAATTTTGTAATCTAAGGCATTCATAATAATATATTTGGTTTGTGTTGTTTGTTGTTCACATTTTCACCTGTGGTGTGTTTTTTTTTCCGAGCAGAAGGAATGTTACGCTTTGTACCCCATCCCAATATTTTTAAATTAATATTTGATTATTTAATTTGTGTTATTTTAATCTTTCCACAGTCATCAGTATTGATCAAAACCGAACCAGAACTAAATGCTGGACAAAATAGCACCGCAGGCTCAGCTGGCGGTGGTGGCGGAGGAGGTGGTTCAACACCAATTAGCATATCAGCAGCAGCTACAACTTCGTCGGTGGGCAGTACAAGTCTCGTAACTGGCATCACTCTTGGGGTAAATGCGGCGATTTCCAGTGCAAATAACACATCGTCGGCGGGCGGTGCCACACCCACAACAAATGGCATAGTCACGAGCGCAGCCGGAGGCCTGCTTGACATGAACAGTGCAAATCAGTCAGCTGTCACCACACAGATGATCCTCAATAACACAAATGCTGCCGCCGCTGCCATGGCTGCCGCAGTGGCATCACAGAGCAGCAGCAATATGTCAACCGTTACAACAAGCTCCCAACAGATGGCCCCCTCCGCGGTCGCAAGTGGGATGGGCGGCGGCGTTGGCACCGTGCCCGGAAGTTCAGCTACGACTTCGTCAGGACTCGATACTGCCACAATTGTGTCATCCATTGTCAGTGGTCTTCCATCCAGTTTGCAGGCAAATATCGCCGGCCCAACTGCCGTGTCGTCCAGTACCGTAGCATCACAGACTACATCACAAGTTATAGCATGCTTAAACGCAGCCGCCAGTGGAATCATGACATCCGCTGTCCAAACAACACCCGCCGCATCCTTGGCCTCAGCTCTAGTCCCCATCGATCACAAGAGTCAGCCAAAGAGACTGCATGTCTCGAATATTCCATTCAGATTTCGTGATCCTGATTTACGGGCAATGTTCGGGGTAAGTTATGACGTCACATATATCCTACACAAAAAAAAAATTGCGACTTATACGCATTGCTATATAGAGTCAGTATACATAGAGTTACAAATGTTTTTTCTTTGGGACTTTTGAATGTTTTGTTGCATTCGGAGTTGATTTTTTAAAACATTTTGTTTAAAAAATTTTTTTAGTTACAAGTGATATAATACATAGTTTTAAATTTGTTTATAATTTTTATACTCGCTCTTGATTGTATACCAATTTGTTTTAATATTGAAAAACTATTTTCTTTTTTTTGTTTCTTTTTATTGATCGTTCCTCCCTCAACTGATATAATTCAATTCGAATGAAAAAAAAAAAAAAAAAAAAACAAAACAAAACCAACCCCTTGATTTGTGGTCGTTTTGCATCCGTTTACACATCCAAATCAAAAAAAAAAAAAATCCCTATATACTGAAACTGAAATGCGTCCAAAAAATACAAAAACCAAAACCAAATATAATTAGCAATTTGGAACAATACTTGATGTAGAAATTATATTCAATGAGCGTGGCAGCAAGGTATGTATTTGTTTTCATAAATGTTGTTTCTTTTTTTTTTATAAGAAAAAAATCCAAATTTTTTTTTTAAGAATTTCGTATGATAAAAAATTATAAAATATTTAGGAATTATTAAAAGAAAAAAAAACATAGTTGTCTGTCTGTCCGCTGATACGATATTAAAAAAAAAAAGAATGCAATTCTGTCTTGTAAGTAGGTTAAGGTATTGAGCTGAAATTTGATTTAATTTAAAGGTTTTTATTTTTAATAAATAATAAAAATAATTGAAATATATTTTTGTCGTAGGATTTTTTGCGTATTAAATTTTGAGTATTAAAAAATCCTTTAAAGATTTCTAATTCAAAAAAAAATAAGTAATATATTGTACAACAACCGATTCTGTAAAATTATTTGAAGAGTTGCATTCTTTAAAAAAGAAAGTCCTTATTTCCAAAATATTAAACATTTACATATTTAAGTCTAAAAAAAAGAAAAAAGTATTCTATGTGCATTCATTTTTTCTAACCATAATTTTTAATAATTTAAAAAAATAACACTTTATAAGAAAATTTAATGTTTGCACTTAATTAGTTAATTAAAAACAATGATTTTATCGGCATATTTATCATTCTATTACATAAGCCTTAAATATTTTAATAGAATTTTGCTTAAAAACAATTTACAATAAGAATGAGTGAAAATGGAAAAATTGAAATATGACACTTAATGAAGTATTTTATTTAGAAAAAAGTATGTATCTCCTTATAATTTTTTTCTTTTTACTTTCAATTTTGTTTTTTTTTTTATATTTTTCTTGTAATTTTGTTTATTTTTGTATTTTAATTAGAATCATTATTATCATTAAAATTATTATCTCTTAAATTTAATTGAATTCATTAAATTTATTATTGCTTTTCTGTTTGCATTATTTTACATTGTTGTCATAATTTGTATGAGGCATAAGAATTGTATTGTCTTCTTGTTAGTAAAAAAAAAAGTATCATTTATTGTGTTTTTGTTTCTGTAAGCAATGTTATTTTATTTAAATTTTTATTTGATTTATATTGTTTGTTTTGTTTCTTAAGTAATTATTTTGTATTTGGTATATTGAAAAAAAAAAAATACGTAATTAAATGTTGAACAAAAAATATAAAATTTAAGATTCTGTATCACATTAAAAAAAAAAAAACTCAATGTGTTGGCTTACTTTATGTATTCATTATTAATACAGGGCACCTCGTTTTAGTTTTAATTATTAGGCTTGCATAGATAATTATAAGAGACTATACTGTCAGAATTAGCCAGGCCCTAGCCAGTTATATGCCATTTTGCCTCGAGAGACAAAAAATAAAAAAAAAAGTTGGTTGGTTTAAGATTAGACCTTCGAGCTTTAAGCTTACCAGTCCGATACGCTTATCACAATATGTCCAGACTTATTTGCAATATTGGAAATTAAAGCTTCATAGTTTAATTTTTCGTACAATTGTATGGTGGTCATGGTGGAATTTTCCAGGTGGAAGTACACACCATAGCGAAATGTGCAGATTGTAACCTCGAAAGAGAATACCGCAACCAAAATATTGCCATTATGTCAGATAGCCAAGCCGCACTCAAAGCACTTAGCTCGTACGCCATCAGCTCTAAGTTAGTGTGGGAGTGTATGAATAGGCTAAACGAACTTGACAAGTACAACAATGTCTCACTCTATTGGGTACCTAACCACATCGGGGTCCAGGGGAATGAGGAGGAAGACTCCCTAGCAAAAACAGGCGCAACAATCCCCTTAATGGGTCCTGAGCCCTGGAATACGAGAAAATGTGATTAAAATCAAAATCAATAAAGAGGAGGAGGTCAAAAGATCCAAGAATTAGATGGAATTCCCCAAGCTTAGGCAGGCAAAACTTTTACTTGGGAATTATAACCAGGATCGTTTCAAAAACTGTATCAGCTTAAGTAGAAACAACCTCAGAATACATAATTACGGGTCTCCTCAGTGGCCACTGCAGACTCAGAAGACACCTTAATATTCTTGGTCTAGAAACCAGCCCCACCTGCAGATAATGTAATACTTATGAGGAAACGCCAGACCACATTCTAGGCAAATCTGATGCTCTCATTCATCAAAGGAAAAAGCAACTGGGAAATTACCAGGTAGAAGAGAGAGAATTTACCTCTCTGAAAGTACTCCAGATACTCAAATTCCTTAAAGGTGTAAATCTGGTGGAAGTGCTTTATAGAATTAGCACGATCATCTTTCTCTAGATGGGGGCACAATAGATCTATAGGTCGCAGTGCAATTACCCCCAAACATTATTCATTCATGGTGGTTATAAAGTTTGTGTTATATACGTAATATTTTTTTTACTAGCGATAGCCATACTAACATGTGAAAAGTTTTCCTCGTTTTGACTTTCCAAACAGAAAATTGTCCAGGGCCTTGACTAAACTTGGCAAAAACTTGCAATTTTTCTAGTAAGTAGCTGTATCTGCTTACAGATAATGTAAATGCTGTCAAATTGAAGGTATCCCAATTTCTAATAGGTCAATCAAAAAGCTACGAGCATACGTGTTGCATTCCTTTTCCTGAAAAAAAAATTCAACTTTAAACTCGCGCTTCCACCTCTCAGCCTCTCAGTTTACCTTTGAATCTAGTTTTGGACCTACTCGCTTATATAGATATAGTTTCTTTGCCGCACTATACGAATGTTGATGGCTTAACTTTGCTCTATTTTTTCCTTTATTTCATCTTGGAAAAAATAGGACTTCAAGACCTTTGATTGGAGGGTCGTGAATTCATGTTTTTTTGTTTCAGACATCAAAAACCATCAAAGTAAAAGCTGAATCTTATAACACTACCACATTCCCCATAATTCATTTTGAACACAAAAAGTAAATCCCGTTTTGTTGTTAAATGAACCAGAAATTCAAAAATCACGAATTCATTTTCTAAAAAAAATCTCTATTCCCACGAAACACAAATGTATCCCTAAGTTACATCTAAACTCCATTAAAGAACCCCATATATCCCCCTCTTTGATTAGCCAAAATTACTATACCACCACACACTTTCAACTAAATTACTTTCAAAAGCACCCTCCTCTTGCCTTCTGATTTTGCTGATTTTGTGACAGAAATAAGAAGGAGACACGACATTCTTTCTCCTATATATGATTATAATCATTTTTTTTTCTCTTTTCTATTTGGTTGGCAATGGAGGAAAACTTTTTTATTCGAAACTTAATATTTTCTTTAAGAAAAAAAAAAAATCTCAAATCAAATAAAACCACTCGAACACATCTGTTCTGGTTTACCGTTTGTGATAAGCAGAAGGACTCAGTCTTATTCCTATACAAATATATTGTACTTACTTATATATTTTTTTACGAAGAAGAATCCGGGGCAACCTCAAGAATCACCAGAGCACATCTTGAAACGATGAAGAAGAACAAACCCAAGTCACTTTTGATTCGATGAAGTAGAAGTTTCTACTTAAAGTTACCATCAGGATGCTTCATAGTTCCTCGAGACACACCGGCCCGTCCCTCAGGAGGTAAAGCAGTTTTCAAATTTTCAGTGTGTCTAATAAGTTAAGACTTGAACTTTTTACTCTGTCAAAAATTAATATTTAACAAAATAAAAAAAAAAAGAATAAAAACACGAATGGCGGTATAGAGAGAGTAAAAGTGTAAAAGAGAGTGCTTTTTAATTTTGCAATTAAATTTTGTGCCAAAAAGGAAAAGCATGTATATACATAGGTATAATGATAGGCCGGGCAACAGGACCAAGACGATAGGGAATTAAACGAAAACCCCCAACAGCAGCAGCAGAAGCACAAGGCAGCAGCACACTAATTCCATTTGCTACTTTTAGCTGGGGGAATATTAAAATAAAGATAAAGACGTTTGCATAAAATGTCGGAAGAAAATATTACTTCGCCATGATTTTCCATTTTATTATAATGCAAGAGCGGGAGACACACGACGTGAAGAGGATGAGTTTAAATCAGGCACGGATTGTAGCTCTTACACGCCCAGTACAGGTGCTGAAAAACTTGTTATCTGTTTAATATAAGGGAATGTAACTTATGTGTACCCAGTTGCTGCACTAAAAGTCCGCTGAATGACAGAAAAGTAGCTCATACAACAAAAAATAATGGAGGTATAACAGTACTTTCTACATTTCAAATATAATTTAAATACTCTTCCGCTGACAATATGTGAAGTATCCAAAATTTTGTCAGCATCATACAAATAAGACAAAGCATCACTCTGAGATACCAGTTCCGCATTAATTTTCATAGCATTGTTGTTTTTAACCTTTACATAAATTCAGCTGAATCATTTTTTACTGAATTTTGTCTATGTCGTAAATTTGACACATATATTAGTACACTCCTGAATCAGAAAATTAGCTTATAAAATTGTTTAAATTTTGAAAGCGTCAGTCTTTTATGAAAACTAAAAACACTGTTATTCCCGTTTCGATAGTAAAAGTCCGCTGAATACCAGAAGAGAAACAGCAAAATTGTAACCATTAAAATCAAATTGCTGAAAAATAAGTGTAACTTAATTTCCGAGATAATATATAGGTAATTTTAATCCTCTACCACTAGTGAACTATCTTCAAATTTTGTAAGCATAAGCCAAATATGACAAAGCATCACTCAGAGATATTAGATTTAATTAAGCTTTCATAGCCTGGTTATTTTAAGCTCTTTTAAATAAATTCAGCTGCAGCAGTCATATATTAATACATATCTGAATCAGCAAAATAACCTTATGCTTATTATACATAAGTTAGACGGTTTAAATTTTGTAAGCATCCGTCTTTTATGAAAAATGCCCAAAGCTGATATACGACTTTTAACATTTAAAGCCCGCTGAATGTCAGAAAAGTCACGAAAATTTTGTAAGCATCAGTCTAATATGACAAACCATCAGCCAGATTTACAATTTCAAGATTCAGAAAATGAAAAATTTCATTTACATTTCGCCCACCAGGATCTGGAAAAAAATTCCTCTCATCCGGTGCTGACTGCCTGCCAACAACTGGATGGAAGTACGGTCGTAAAATTTTATTAAACAATTAACATTTTAGATGATATTTGCGTGTGCTCTCTGGTGGTTGCTACTATGTAGATATGTGAACGTTGTAGTATCTTTTTGGGAGTTAATAAAATTAAGGATAAAAGCTAGGAAGGATGCTTTATAATTGCCATTTCCTTAAAACCAAACACACAAAACTTACAGCAGCAGTACAGTGTGCCTGTGCATCCTATCCAATGTTCATTCATACACTGAACTGAACACAAGGATAACGATATGATGGCAGTATGATGCAGTTTTCGTGGAATGTTCTCATTGACCAATGAGGATATTATTTGTTACAAAGTTAATATTGTTGCAAAGTGTGTAAATTATAATTATTATTTGGGGGAAGAAGGAATTTAAACAATTTTAGTTCCTTTGTAATTTATATAGCCAATTATTAAGAATGAATTGCGTTTTAGGAGAAAATGTCATTGGAATGTTTTCGAAAGTTTTGCACGTTTCGAGATGTGTTTGGTTTTTGATTAGGGTTGGTTATTGTATTGGTTGCGGTGACGACCATCAAGGATGGAAGGTCCTGGGGGCTAAATTTGTTGGACATGGCAAAGACAAAGGGAATAAGATTGAAAGACATGAGGTGCATTAGGTTATTTGAGTCTATTATGAATGGAAATTATTAAGTAGACTAACTGTGGATTGTTGCATTTCTCCGAATAAGTGGTTTTTAAATTTTCCCCTTTCCCCCTATGCTTAATGGTTACTAGGTTGAACCATCACGCCGGAGGTTTAGTTTCGAATTCAGTCTGAATTCCATTATAAATTATTTTTCAGGGACACTGCCTCTTACTCTCAGAGAGTTTTAGTAGCAGCCACTGCAATCTAGCTTAACATAATATTAAACCCTCTGTTCCTTCAATTTTGTAACATTTTGTCACATTGTGATTTCAATCAAATATTTTCAAAGCACGTTAATGAGTTGTTGTCTAGCCAAGTTTAAACTTCGTGCATCTGCATAATTTAAAAATATCTCTAAAATGCATACACTTTTATTTTTCAAACAATTTTCAAAAATATTGTAGTTCAAGACTCGTATCATCACCCTGCTAATAATATACATATATCCTGAGAGACAACTTCAAAAGCTACTACCTAAATAAATAGTCTTATGTCAGTTTTATTTGCATATCGTCTGAACTTCTATCTTTTTTTTTAAACCCTTCTTATGCCTACATTATTTTAGCCTTATAATAAATTAAAAAAAAAAAAAAAGAAAATCTCTTTTTCTCTCTTAAATGCAACTTTCTGTCATGTGCATGTGCCCATGCATTTCAAATTACACATTTCCTTCTCAACATCAATGTCAGGAAGCAACAACACGAGCATAGCACAACACTAACAGAGAAAGAGAAGCTTTATGAATATTCAATTGCTTAGTAGGGGACTCAGAAAGTTCACATCAGGCATACACAAAACAGGATATATACTCCATATACCTACTTTAAACTCCCTGTCAAGCATTTCATTGCTGCTCCTGATCCTGCTCTGACTTCTGTTACAACATAGAACACCACTCGATGTTGATAATCTTGACTGCACTATAGTTTATGTGCCCTCTTCTCATATTGGGGTCGTGTCTCGCAGCCATCTTCAAAACTTAACCATTGTGCCTGTTTTACAGACACATCCAGTCAAGAGCTTTATACACATACCCTCATGTGTATGTATGTATGTATGGGGCTTGAAGTCGATTGTCCTTTCTTGTTCCACATTACACATTTCTCGAATTGAGAACATTCCTAGATCAAAAGCAGTGTGCGATTTGTTTTGTCGTCGTGTCGTCCTGCTTCCAATTTACCTTTAGTGAACTTTTAAGGACATTGAAGAAAATTAAATTCTCCACCTCAACTGTGAAAAGTTAGATATGTAGATACGATTGAAGGAGTTACAAAATGTAAAATCCCCAGATAGAAATCACTCTCTCTCTCTCTGTCTCTTATTATCTTTTCCTCTTTCCACATGATTACCTTTACTCCTGGGAGTCAGTTAAAGTACCAAACAAAATATTCGTTTTTTTATTTTGTTGGTTAATTCAAAAACCGAAGCGGAGTTCTTATCTCCAAAGGACATACATCAAGTTCTTGGGTTTATGTGAATGCACTTAATCATCTAAGCTCGCATCCTGCAAACGATAACCGAAAAAGCTAAAAGAAAACAACAAAACTAAAATGTTTTGTTCTTCATGCATACTGCATGTGTTTTATCCACTTGCCGTATAATCTCACATCAACATACAAATATAAACATCAAATAAGGAATGAAAAAACACACACATACGGGATGCAAATAAAATTGCGACAAAAACGACAAAATTCACAACCGAACAAAAAAAAAAAAAAAAAACGGAAAAAACGTTACAAACACAACCAAAAACGGGAAAAAACAGAGGGTTGTTGTTTGGGAATTAAGAAGGACACGAAAATTTGCTAACAAATCTTAATCTCCAACAACAATCGGCCCGATGGCAAAACTATGTGCAAGCAGCCAGACTGCCGCAAAAACTTTAGACATATCCTCCGGCAGCAAAATGGCAAGCAAAAGTATAAAAATACATTTTTTATGAATGTATCGAACGAAGTTTTGTTCCTCGTCGAGGAATGTGGACGACGAGATAAGGATACAAGAAGAAATACATAGTTTTATAGATTTTTTTGTTAGTGCTGTTTTAAAAGATTAATTTGTAGAGTTATCCTTCGAAGAAGAAAAGGATGTTGGATATACACACGGAAGTACAGAGAACAAACAAATAATAATAGGAGATAGAATGATCTGTTTTTTTTTTTTTTTTTGTTCGTAACTTCAAATGTCTGGATTAGTTTCGAAGCTTTCTTTTAAAGAGAAGATTTTTTGAATTTTGTATATCCATTTTTATAGGTAAATATTGTTTTTGGAGTGCGGGAGCAGATGGTCTTGGAAGTGTTTTATTTTATGTTTTAATGCTTCTTCAACTACTGAGCTTTGATTTTGTTGGAGAAATGAGGACAATTTAATATCCTAAAAACAAAATAGTGAAAAATCAGAATCTCAAAAATTAGGAACTTCGAAAATTAGTTATCGCAATTTAACAAAAGTAGATTAAAGGCCAGATTCACTATTCTAAATTACCTGAATAAGTTGAGCTAGGTACTACTATATTGGCCACTTAAGTTCGACTTACGAAGACTGTGATGTTTGGACTTATAAAGGGTGGGCCATCAGTTGATTTCTTTTAAAAAGGCTTCCTATACCTACAAAAAACACTGTTCAATATTTTTCAAATATTGTTGCTTTATCAAAAAAAAAGAACTTTCCGATTAATTAGGCATTCTTTGAAATGACTAGCTTGTCAAAAGGCCATACTGTCAGTTCAAATTTTCAATTCAATTTCTCACTTATTCTACTAATAGCTTGACCAATATTGTACTCAAGCGGCTGTTAGAGGATTTTTCACATCGATTCTTAATGACATTCCTCAAAAAATAAAAGTCCAACGGTGTGGTGTGCGTTCAGATTTATCTGACAAAAAACTAGCTCTAACTTCTGCTATGAAATTATGAAAAGTAAACCACCATTCTTGAAAGTTAGCACTAAGATTAAAAGCCAAATCATACGCCCTACCAAATCAAGTTGCAGCTCTTAAAAATTCCTTACGATAATGTATTAAGAGCACCTTTTGCTGCTACCAAACATTTGGACCTAGTATTTTTCTTCCAGTGTCAATTCGATGTACAAAAATGACTCCTAGACACTTGTACTCATCGACTTATTTTAAGATTTAATTATTCAAACTTCATCTTACTCATTATCTCTTTTTTTTCTCTCTTAAACGCTCGGAAACCATTAATTTTAACTCTGTAGATTTCATATTTTTCTCCAAGCTGATTGTATTGATAAAAACTTGCTGGTGTGCCTCAGGGCTCTGTTTTGTCGCCTACTCTCTTTCTGCAATTCATAAACGACTTGCTTTGCAGATTCAGCCGTACATATGCGTTCCTAGATCCTAGTCTTTCGACATGGAAACTAAAATGACACCATGTAATAATTTCATTTAATTCTAATCAAGACAGCATTGTTAAATGAATAACCACAAAAATATGCTACAAAAACTCTATGGTGCCTTCTTTCGTTAAAGCAGCCCTCATGTCGCTATCAGCTGAAACAACAGCTTTACCTTTAAGTTCTTGATATGTACATTGGCCATCATAGACCAGCCTTTCGAAAACGACCACGTATTGAAGGTCGTCAAAAACGCTACTAAAAGTTAATTTTCTTTGACGATGCTAGAAATGTTTCTCCACTTCTGATCTGGCTGTAATTTTGAAATTGAATATAACTCTCATTTTAAGGCAGGGGCTCCTATTACTCATTAAAGTCTCTAAAATATTACCCAAAACAGAGGTTTAAAGTCGGTAAGCGATAGAAATATAGTGAACAAATCAGCTTCTCTCGAACCCACCCCGGGTTTTTCGTATCTCTCACTATTTTATCGATATTTTTTTCAACACTGTTCTTGTGAAATATCCAACTGAAATCGCAAAACTCCATCCAGCACATCAGCTTACCCTTGAGACCAATTCCGAACACTGTCTAGTATAGAGATTCGTTCTTTAGCCGTACTAAACGAATGTGGAATGATCTACATATGTAGCTCTATTTTGTCTTCGCACATTCCTGAAGAATTATGTGAAAATTTGCACTTCGATAGAGATGTTATTTATAAGTGATAATAGAGTGAAAGATGGTTATGCAGCCCTTTCACTTTGGATGAATCATTAGTTGAGGTAGTGAACTTTATTCAAAGTTTAGCTCATGTCAACTGCTATATATTTCATTTATTTATTTTCCATATACCCTAGAATACATAATAACAAAAAGCTATGTACATGATGTAAATTTTTACTTGTATCACTTTGAGTGAATCCTCCAAGATGAACATCTTGAGTGAAACATATAAAAATGTAGATTTAAAAAATGTTAATACTTTCTGCACTTAAATCAAATATGAATTATCGAACACTTAATATTGAATGGAACAATGAATAGATATTCTAACAAAAATGATGCAAGACTTAAAATATGAAATTTTTAAATATTTGTTTTATTTTAAGATAATGAATGTATATTTATTGAGAGGTACGCAAATTTTAAAAAAAAAGTGAATACAAAAGAGTAAGCCAGCCAAATATTTAAAGAGTTTTTAAAATATATTTAAAATATTAAACACAAAAAAAAAAACGTATAAACTAAATATAATTGTTGCACTTTGTTTTTGAGCAAATCCTATTTGTTTTTATTTTTATATAACAAATAAAATTGGATCTAAACATATTTAAGGATATTTAAGAAAAAAAAAATAATTTATTACTTATCAAAATACTTTTTTTTTAGAAAATTAGTTTAAGTTTCTATATGCAAAAAGAAAATATATTATTTTATTTATATTCAACAACAAAAAAATCAACCAATACAAAATTGCATGTATCTTTGTTCTGTCCTTTGCATGTAGGGATTCGGTTTTGTAACATTCGCTAATAGTAGCGATGCGGAGAGAGCACGCGAACGTCTTCACGGCACTGTGGTTGAGGGACGCAAGATTGAGGTGTGCATGAACATTTTTTAATTAAAAAAAAAAAAAAATTACATAAATAAAATTTATATTATATACATATATGTATATCTACATTATTATAAATAGTGTTTACAATTTTTTTTGTTTTTAATTTAAAAACTTTAATTTTTGTTTTAGTAATTTTGTTGACAAACATTGCAAAACAAACAAAACAAATTTGTTTGATGATTAAAAGAGAAAAAAAAAAACTATACACATATATTTTTAAATTTAATTATTAATTTTTTTAAAACTATTTTAATCGAAATTGTTTTTTTTTTCTTATTATTTCCACCCAAACTTAGTCTGAACCTGAATGCTCTGAAATTCGAAAATAAGTTGGAAAAGTAGTATTAAACTTGCAAATGGCGCGGCGGGTGTTGAAAGGACCTTTTATAATTTTGTTGGTTTTATTTTTTTTTTGTGCTTTTGTTTTTAATGCCTGAATACTCTTCAAAAAAACCAACAATGCCATAAAGTTGGTGCAGCATAATAGGTACAGCTTTTTCGAAGGAAGGATCAACTTTTATTTCCCCATCACTTACCATTTAGTCCGCAGTTTCCATTCACGAAAATTTTAAATAAAGTTGTTAATTGAAATCTGTGGCCCTGAGTTCCTGGAAAAAGGTTTTTGTTATTTTTTTTTTGATTTATTTTTCATCAGGAACATATTATAATTGGAATATTAAACGATTAAAATTTACTCTTGGAATTACAATTATTACTTATAACTGAATGGTCGCTGTGAGTTGTGACATTGGTTAAGAGCACGCGGACAAAAAATAATATGGAATTTTAAAATTCCTCGAAATATTTAATTTGTTCGATTGTATTTAATTTATTTTTCCCTTTGGAATTGGGGTTGGTGTTGATGCTGCCGCCATTGCATCAATTTATACTTTCGTCGTCGAGAATAACGGACATTGATGGTGCTGTACCGTCATCATAAAAGACAGTTCGCTGGATTAATTCATCGGTTTTTGTGTGCTCGCAATGATGGACTGTTTCCGGTGTGATGCATCTTTTATCCATCAAAATTGGATTCACATCACACCGAGACGACAGGGAATCAGTGAGGGAAAAATGAACGTATAGTATATTCTGTTTTGAATGTATAAATTATAACGGTAGCTAGCATTCAATTTGCTGTGTGCGTTTCATGCAAATGAAGGCAGACGGAATTTTTTTGTTTTCGTTTGTTTCTTTTGCTGGTTCTGCTGGGGTTCGTTATTTTAATTGCTTGTGGCAAATTTTGGGAGGAATTGAAGGGAGAGGTATGTAGGTACTATTTCATGTTTTTTTTGCTTTCGCTCTCTTTCTGTCTCTCTTGTTTGAATGTGAATTTTAATTAAATTAGAAATTTTTTGGATGGTTGTTTTTTTTTTTTTTATTTTCATCCTGTCTATATTTTTTTTGTTCGTATATCAAAAGAAATTGTTGCAAATTAATGTTTTGGATGAATAAGTAATAATTTGTTTGATTTTAATAGAGAAGTTCTTTGAATAATTATCTTCTTTTTTTATCAAAAGAGTGTGTTTTATCTTTACTTGGGACTTTTGTAGTATTTATTATATAATCCTAATTTGTTTGAGTTTTCATCTGATAATCAATATTTAAATTGTGATCTGATAAATCTAAGGTTCAGTTTCACAGTAAGAGAAATTGGCGGAGATTAGGGCGTAACCTAGCCATGAGTTTATTATACAATTTCAACGTAAATTAATGTACATGAGGAATCAACATTTCTACCCCTAGGTCTGAATAAAAATGTTCAAATTTTACTCATAAATACTCACAATTTGAATCATAAATTTTTTTTTACACTAAATTTGAGCTCAATCACGAAAATAAAGCTCCTCAAAATTGATTTTCTGTGAATGAGCCTAAGGACCAGTTTCGTAGTGCATACTTACAGGAGTAAGTGGCACTTAAGTTTCCCATATTGGCACTTTGGGCTCGATTTCACAGTCTGAGTATTTAGAATCTGAGCTGCCAGTATGAGACACTTTAGAACTACTTTTTTGGTGATTGGCAGTGCCCTGTAATTTATTTAACCTAAAGCTACCATTTTAGCCACATTAAGATCCATTAACTCTGACTGTGAAATTGGGCTTTATGTGTTTTATGTTTTTGATAAAATTTGCCAGTTAAATTGAAAATCTTTTGTATATTTTGACATTCCCTGGCAGATGTTTTGTTCTTTAATTCGAAATTTTAATATTTATAGGATGGTGCAAAAGCTTTGCAACCTACACTGCGAGTATGTTTTATTTCTACTTGCTCTATATTGCAACTATTGGTTTTGTGTAAAATAAAATTTCAAGGTTGAAATCAAAACTAGCACTACGGTGACCGAGAAGTCTGAAAAAGTGGAATTCGTCATACCGTCCGTCCGTGGAGTCGGTCTGAACGTCCACTGTAATCTTGTTGGCTTTTTTTGCTTTAAATTTGGTAACAACCATTTGTATGTGATTCTCTAATTTAACCTCATCTAGAACGGATAGGTGCCATACAAAGATTTTGAAATGTTCTCGAAAACGGCTCTTACGATTTTTATTAATTTATTTTTTTGGAGTTATTCACTTATTGCTTTTTAAAAGCTTTACCGATTTTGCTATGAATAACCAAACTAATGATAGTTGAAACTTTGAGTTTGAAAATGCATATAATCTCCAGTTTTGAAAATATATAAAGCCGAAAATTACTTTAGGTTATTAGGTGCCAGATGTTTTTTTTTCTATCTATCTATCTACCAATTTATTTGTGTAAGTGTTAGAGAAAAGATTATGAGCGTTAATAGTATGTTTTTTTTGCGCTGCAAGTTGCCTGCCAGTTACTCTGCCAATGAATAGTATTGTTTTCATTTCTGTTCCGTTTTCATTTTTTCCATATATTGTTTTCTTTTGAAATATTATCATCATCATCATCATCGGCTCGACGACCGGGGTCCGGTCCTGGCCTCCTTCAACAAGTCTCTCCACCCATACCGGTCTCGAGCCGCCGCCATCCAGTTGCGGAGCGTAAGCATGGTCTACCACGCTGTCGTCTACCATAGAATGTACCACAAAGAACTTTCCGAGCAGGTTCCTCTTCGCTCATGCGAGCTAGGTGCCCTGCCTACCGGAGTCTACCGAGCTTAATTTTTGTCACGACATCTGCTTCAAGGTAGATTGCGTACAATTCATGATTGTACCGTCTCCGGAATCGTTGAAATATTATACTAGTTTACGACACACGTAATGAGTTTTTTAGTCGCAGATACATTCATAAGACTACCAGCATAATAAAAATAAATCCTACTATTTTGACTCGCCTCTCTAAACCGGGGTTGTTACAAAATTCCTCGAGCATAAAATTATATCTGAAGCTCTACAAATTCATTGCTGACAATTCTTTTCATCAAGAACACAAGCTCTCAACAACTTAAATTGATTTAAATTTCACCATCAGCCACGAAAAGAATAGTAAACCCGCACAACATATTTCCGCTTGGATTTAAATTCGTAAAAACACTTTACTTCAAATATAAAAATTTATCAAGCAATCCAAACGAACTTGAATAAAGTATACAAAAAAGAAAAAAAAAGTTAATCCTGGATGAATCTCAAGCCCCAGTGACATTGCATTTATCGTTTTATAAAACCAATCTTTATTTAACTCTATACTCTGTGCACTAAAATCGTTTATTTAGGCTAGAACTATAGCTTACTATATCGGAAGCCCTATGAAGTATGTAGTATGTATCTGAGTATCCAACAAAAAAAAAAAAAAACCAACAACATTGGAAAATCCACCATCATTGTCGAAACGGACTACATTTACATTTCAAATAAAACCCCCGAAAACATGAATGCACATTGTTATTTCATATCAGCATTTTTTGTTTGTATTTTTGAAAATACAAAATCATTGGGTACAGATGCGGCAGACCCCAAAAAACATGCAACCATTTTACCCAGCCCACACATACAAAACAACTTTTGTGTGCTACAACAGCGCAGCAATAAGTTGAGCTAAGTGCATTTTATGCATAGGAGAGCTCGTTTGGGTTTGAGAGACGGCCACGGTGGGCTAGATAGGCGATTGACGCTAGGGAGAATTTAGGGATAAAATAGTTTATCCTTTGGATCTTTTTTTTGTATTTTATTTTTTTACAAGCCACAAATGTGTATGTGTATGGTAGAAGAGATTGAATGCTGCTCCAGTTTTGTATAGGGCAAGCAAAATTTGAAAAATTTTATTGCGGCGTTGCATTACGGTTTTTTTTTTTTGTATTGTAAGTTTTGTTTTGTGAAGTTCGATAGAGAGATGAGGAGTCAAATTTATTTCTTTCTCTTTTTTTTGAAAGTCATTATTGATGGAAGGCCATTAACACTTTATCCACGGCTGAAAAAGCAAATTTTTTAGAAGCATAACAATATGATTTTGAATGAGCTTTCAGTCCTGACAACAAGCTTAAACCTTTTCAGGACGAAAATCGTTTGTTTTTGGTCATACAAAATAAATCTTTGTACACCATTTTCTAGTTTATTCAGTTAAAAAGTGGAGAATTTTCTTAACTTAAAGGGATTACTGAACATTTATTTAGAAATACAATCATCAGTGCTTAGAAATCTAAGTGTCTAATTATTTTCTTTGAAAAACACATAGAGCAAAGCTACAAATCCTTTTTTTCTCTTAAAAAAAAAAATAGTTACGTATACGCCATAGTGGACAATTTAATTTCTTCAATTTTATG
Source organism: Leucozona laternaria (assembly GCA_932273885.2). Taxonomy (NCBI): domain Eukaryota; kingdom Metazoa; phylum Arthropoda; class Insecta; order Diptera; family Syrphidae; genus Leucozona; species Leucozona laternaria. The sequence goes on along the minus strand of OW026367.1, from coordinate 126,935,761 downwards.
GTTGCTTGATTTGTTTTGTTTTAATTTATTCACAAAGATCTAATGCTGCAAAATTCCGTAAATGTGATTTATGGTATTTGATAAAACAGTGTACAGAAAAAATGGCATCGTTGCGTTTGTCGACATTCAAACGTGGCATTCCCCTTTTTGCTAAAATGTCATCTATTTATTATTAGGACTTATTTCCAATACCAGCTAATATATCGACGAACTTTTCTTTTTAAAAAAAAATTACGTATACGCCACAGTGTGCGATTATATGTACTTACTTATTTTTCAATTTTCGTAGAATTACTTATTCGAAACGCATAGGATTTGCACACAGAGTACATATACATATAAGTTGCTATCATAGCATTGAATTTTGACTTTATTGAATTCGCTCCGATTGCATACGAAAAGACGACAGAGGAACCTGAAACCCCAAGGGACGAACCCATCAAATATGCATTCTTAACAAAGTCACTGAAATGGAATATACTACGACACAAGTTGGATGATGTGATGGTACTTTACCTACTGATGCCTGGTTGTTATCTTGCCACAGGTACATTCATATTGGTTCGTGTTTGGAAAAGTAAAGGTGCTCGATGTACGCCTTTGGGAGAAATGGTCCCACTGTATATTCGTTTTTTTTTTTTTGTTCAAGATATTTTTCCGTTATGCCGGTGCCGGGGGAACGTTGTCATCGATGTCGACAGCGATGACGACACGTTAGAGTGAAACCAAAAGAAAATCTGGAAGTTACAAAAAAAAATAGAAAAAAGAACGTTTTCCACATTAAGCTCACATAAGTGAGGTATGATTGGATCGAAGTCAATGGCCTTTTGTAAATGGAAACTCAAGATTTCTTCTTCTTCTTTTTTTTTTGGGGGGGGGGGAGGAAACAAATTGAATGTGACGGAGACAGGGTGGAATTGAATCACAAATAAATTGGCTTTTAAAATAGATCCCCAACGGCAAAGGTACCTAATATTCGATTTAAGGATTATAAATGTTTCACGATATTTTTTTTTATGATAATTGACATTGCTTTTGGGATGTCAAATGCTATTTGTAAATTAAAAAAAAAAAATGAAAATAAAAATTACATTTCTTATGCTTAAGGCGATTTTATATCCAAAGCCAACTCTTGGTAATTCCTATAATCTTGATTTTACTGAATTTCAATACAGTTGTACAATTAGTAAAAAATATAAAAGCGGTATTTAAATATATTGGTATGTATGTATATGTACCAATAGATACACATAGCAGATTATTTCATAGAAATAAAAAGATGGAGAAAAGAATAGCTCTCTGGGAATCTTCCTTTGGAACCCGGGATATTACTATATAAGGGATTGAAATTAACTTAAAAAAAGTTACGCATACGCCATAGTACTCCATACTTGTTTTTTTTGCAATTTTTGTTGAATTACTTATTTCCACAAAATAAATTTGCAATCAAAACATTGAAGAGTAAAAACACAAAAATAAACCTGATTTTTCAGGAGAAGCAAAACAAAAAATTTCCTACCAAGAGGTGTTATTTTGAGTAGCCCGCTATTTCGGTAGCTGTCACTTTTGAAGCTGTCATTTTTTGACATTTGACAATTAGAAACTACGTTATTAATAAAAATGGAACGATACACGCTTCAACAATGCATTGAAATTATTAAAATTCACTATAAAAATGGTGAAAATTTGCCAGAGACGGTTCGTAAAACTAAAACATTTTTGGGTCGTCGTGAAGCACCTTGTCGGACCGCAATACAGAAATTGGTGGACAAATTCGAGCTGTTGGGACAAGTTAGTGATGTGAAGAATAAAACCCGTGCACGTCGCTCAAGAACAACTGAGAATATTGCTGTTGTAGCCCAAAGTGTTGAAGAAAACCCAGGTTTGTCCATTCCTCGTCGTTCTTTGGAATAAGGCATTCCACAAACGTCATTACACCGTATTTTGCATAAAGACTTGGGTCTTAAGGCTTATAAAGTTCAGTTAACACAAGAACTCAAGCCGGCTGATCATCAACAACTTCGTGTCTTTGCTGATTGGGTCCTTGAAATGCATGAAAATGATCCGGAATTTCATCGAAAAATCATCTTGACTGATGAGGCCCATTTCCACCTCGGAGGCTACGTCAACAAGCAAAACTGTCGCATCTGGGGCTCGGAATACCCAAGAGTTATTGTTGAAAAGCCTCTCCATCCTCAACGCGTGACTGTTTGGTGCGGTTTATGGTCCGGCCGGGTCATTGGACCTTACTTTTTCGAAAATGAGGCTGGAGCAACAGTAACGGTCAATGGATTGCGCTATCGAGAGATGATTAATGATTTTTTATGGCCGGAATTGGATGGTATTGATCTGGACAACGTTACCTTTCAACAAGACGGCGCTACGTGCCACACAAGCAATGAAACCATCGATCTTTTACGGGAAAAGTTTCCCGACCGTGTTATCTCTCGAAGAGGTGATCACAATTGGCCACCGAGATCTTGTGATTTAACACCTAGCGACTTCTTCCTTTGGGGCCACGTGAAAGATAAGGTCTACGCCAACAGCCCAGCGTCGATTCAAGACCTCAAAGATGGAATTCGTGAGGCTATCGAGGACATAGGGCAGCCACTTTGCGATTTGGTTATGGAAAATTTCATGAAAAGGATATGGTCCTGTAAGCGTGGTCGTGGCGGCCATTTGGCTGATGTTGTGTTCCATTAATAACGGCATACCTTCCTATTTATAATGAAATAAACATCCGATCATTTATCTCAAAAAATGCCATTTTTCTTTGAATATCAAAATAACACCTCTTATTGGAAAACCCTTTGTTAAGTAGTTCAAAACGCCGTGCAATTTAATTTAAAGTTTAAAATTAAAAACCAAATAATCTCTCACAAATGTCAAATTCCCTTGTGCTGTATACTGTGTTTACCCTTTTCCTTGATTCATGTTTAAACTTAATCTGACTTTAATTCTTCAATCTAAATGAATTATGTCTTTAAAAATGAAAATTATTCCACATTCGCTAAACATAAATAAAATTTGAAACAATAAATCCTTCCCGATATGGCTCGTTCCCATCTCTTTTTTTTGTTAAACACACACACATACTCGTACATAAGCTAGCATCCTTATTCAACGATAACCCTATACTGTACACATTGTACCTTGCTATTCTTTTTATCTGAATATAGGTCCTTGGGAGATCTTCTTCGCACATTGTGTGTATCCTCAATTGCTTTTATTCACGTGTTTTCTACAATAATTTACGACATCTTTGTTGCACAGTACCTGCAATTTTATGAAAATAATAAATATATTCTTTTTTAGCGTGTTTTTGTATGTGTGTTTGATGGTCGGTTATTCACATCCTTTATTCACGTAGATTCTTTCAGTTCCCATATTTAATGGCGAAGAACATTTTTCTATTTCATTTTTATTTTGTAATTTTTATATCTCACTTATTGCTTATGCCATCGTAAATTTGCATTTTATTTTTAACAAGAAAAAGTTCAACTTTCATACAACAACGAAAAAATAAACAAGAAGTTTTAAAAATACATAATACGAAACTTATACGACGAGTAACAAGAACAATTTTTAATTATTTCGGAATTATCTGGTGCGGCTGGTGATGATAATTCACCGTTATACTAAACTACATGCATACCTACCTGTGTACGTATAGACAACAAGGAATAGCTTTTCCATCGGTAAACTAGCAGCCACCGCAGTTACTGAAGCAACTTAAGCTCCTTATTACCACAAATTGATATTTACTGCCAGCTTATGGTTTGGGGTTTAAATAGCTTTTAAGAATGGCAAAAGAGTAAAGTAGTAGTAAAGCATATATACATTCATACAACAGTAGATACATAGCAACATTCCCTGGATCATCAGCTTTTTGTTTTTTAGTTCGTTTTTTTTTTTTTTTTTTGCCAGTAGATTTTTTGTATGCTTTTGTGTTCAGGGTTGCCAGGGTTTTTAACCGCTTTGATGTTTATGTTATTATTAAATTTTAATGAATCAGTGTAATTGAAAAGCCGATTTCAGAGAAAAACTTTTTCGTGCGGTACACAGACCTTGTGGCGCTACACGCGCCACCGGTGGACAATGATCTGTTAATTATATTTTAAGATTGAATTCGAAAAATATGGAGAGAATTTACTCAGGTGCAAACAATTTTCACATTTTACACAGTTGAGCCCAGTTCAACACTTAATTTTATTCTTGACTTTTCTTGCTCTTAAGGGCAAGTAGATATTGGTTTCAAGTTAAAAATATATAATCAAAATTAACCCTACGATGATAAAGAATCTGGAAAGTGGGTTTCGTCATATCGTCTGTCGGTCGGTGCGTATGTGAATTCGTCCAATATTGCGTCCACTGTAGTGTGTGCATAAACGGGTTAGCCGATTTGTTTCAAATGTGGTACAGAGAATTTTTATGCTCGTTTCCCTATACAGTTTAAATTCGAATTTAACTTTATCTCATATAAGGCCCAGTTTTTCCGTGCGAGATTAAAGTTAACTCATCAAATTTGGTGAGTTAGCTCAGCATTAACTTTACAGATGCTTTTGATGTTTTATCCATCGAATTTGTTTGGTCATTCCGCATGCATTCTCTACTAAAAAAAACTCCTTCCTCAGTTAACTGTGCGTTAGTTTTACTTTTAGAGTTAACTAACTGTAGTTTAACTCACAACTGAAAAACTGTGCCTTAAATGGGTACAGCTGCCATACAATAATTTTAGTTTCTTCAAATATTCTCAAAAACGACTCCAACGATTTTGATTAAACTTTGTACTCGTAATTGCTTAATTTATTATAAGAAAACTGCCTTTCAGGTTTGTAACAAAAAATTTACATTACCGAAATAGGCATTCCAGATTTTTTTTTTTGAGAAAATCATCTTATTTTTGAGTTATTCGCGTATGTATCTTTTCAATGACTGGATCAATTTTGTTATAATAATTGCAATCTAGGGATCCTAAATAGTTCAAACAGTATTGTGTTTAAATTTTTTGCTTATTTTTAAGCAAAGAAAAATCAAACAAAAAATCCATCTTTTGAATCTTTTAACATTTTCTTGTTAAAGATATCATTCATTATTGAACAGTTAACATAGGTACATCTACAGTATTTCGATTTTTAACCACAAGAGCATAAAACATTTGTGTGTCTTTGCAATTTTTAGCTCCAAGATTTTTTAAAAATTGTTTGGAATTCCTGGAACTTTGAAAGAAGATGGCAACACAGTTTCTGTCTGCTTACCTCAGACTAAAATCGTATTTGCTTAAATGATATCCTTGTGTTCCAGGCATCATAATTTAATTCACTTAAATATCTCGTCGTCGTAGTCGTCGTCGTCTTGGTTGTCGAGTCGAAGTCTTCTGTTTTGTTTTGGTTTTTGTGGTGCAGCACAAGAAAAAAAAGAGGTTAACGTCCTTGTTGAGCTTGTTCTTCATTTGAGTTTATTTTTTTTCTTTTCGTTTTCAATGTTTTCAATATTTTTGAAAGATTTCTTAGAATTTTTCCTTCTTTAAGGTCGAGTATACAAAAACTAACTGTATGTATAGTAGCAAAAAAAAACTACTAGAAGCTTATGATTTGAGGTGAAAACACTTTGAAGTGGCTTTTCTCTTCGTTAGAAAAATCTACGGAACGATGTATTTTTCTGTTTTTGTGTTTTTATGTTGTTCTGTTCGTTGTCATCATGAGTTTTTTTTAGAACACTATTTAATTTAAACTTCACGTGGGTTTTACTGTACCCACCCGCTGTATTTTTAAAATTAACTTTGTAAGTGGAGAAAACAAAAAAAAAGCAACTGGAAAATCCTGAAAGTCGAACTTGAAGAGGTTTTTGTTTGCCAGTTCACGTGGAATTTCTTTTGTTAAAGACTTGGATTTTAATTAATAGAAACCCGATGTATTGTAATTGTTTCAAATCATACCCTTTCGTCTGAATCTCCTATGCATTTTCATTCTTCGTTAAGTTTTGACAGATTGTTAGTTTTGGCAACTAGTGTTCTAGTATGCTACAGTTGTGATCTCAAGCGAGAGGAGAAAATACCAAAAAAAGGAAAATCATACTGTAACGAAAGAAACAGCGTAGATAAGCTTAGAATCTAAGAACATAGTTGGAGCCCAGTCATGTCAGTATGTACTTAAAGAATATGAACAAAAAGATATTAGTTTTGAAAAAATTCTTCTAATATACGGGAACTAACAACATTGTCATGAGTTTCTCGTTGCTTCCCGTTAAGTTTTGACAGCTAGTCAAAAATCGTTTTGTTCAGTGATGCCAATATCCATTTATTTTCTAGTTTCTTGTTGCTTTTTCGTTAAGTTTTGACAGCTAGTCAAAAATCGTTTTGTTCAGTGATGCCAATATCCATTTATTTTCTAGTTTCTAGTTGCTTTTTCGTTAAGTTTTGACCGCTAGTCAAAAGTCGTTTTCTTCAATGATGGATGCCACAAAATTTACATATTAACTTAAATTTTTTATTGTTTAATTCAAGCATCAGTTCTGATTTTAAACATCAATAGACAAAACAATTCAAGTTTCAAAAAAAAAAATATAAACAAATATTACATAAATATATGTATAGGTATAAAATTTTGTTTTGTTTGTAAAAAAAATATAAATCACAATGAAGTCTCCATAGTCTTTGTTTTGTGTTATGTTTGGTAGAAAGTACTATTTAAAAAAAAAAAAAAAAACACACAAAGTAATCAATCCCTCATCTTAGACACTAAAATCGCCAAAATGTACTTTCATTGTAATAAAACAAATTTGTTTGTTGTCGAATGCCACGTATATCGAAAATATCTGTTTTAATTGCTTTAATCCTTTGACACGTATATATATACCTACATATACAGCATGAATAGTTAAGTTTGTTTTACAAATGAAAAAAAAATAAACTGATCTTGGGTTATGGGTACCTTTTTTTTGTTGATACTACAACTCACTTACATAAACTATATTATAAATACTTGCAATGCAGTAATAAAATGACAAACTTAATTAACCCAAAAAATTATCGTTTTTCTTCTTCAAAAAAAAAAATAAGAAGAGTTTTTAGATAGGTTATAAAATTGCTCGAATTTGTTGTTTCTTGATGCTGTCTTTTTTTTTAAAGTAAATCAATCAGATTTTTAAGACAAAATTTAGTTCCCTCTTCTGGTGAATGTAACGTGGAGTACGGATGGCTCTTAAAAGAATGCGCAATTGCAATAAAACTATTTTTAGAAAATAATTTATTAACTGCATTTTATTGAAGAATTAAAATAAAAAAAATACTTAGCCTAAAACTATGCATTGATTGTCAGTAAAAATAAATATTAAAAAAAAAAAAACCAACGTCTTTCAAGCACTATAACTTTCTTGATCTTTTCATTAGAGCTTTATTTTGTGTGTGTGTCAGATTTAAGATTTGTTTATGTTGCATTAAGAAAATCAAAGAAATTTTCCAGTTAAAAAAAAAAAACTATTTTAAGTTAAATATTTTCTATAAAAAAAAAATTATTTATTAGTTTTCTGTCAATTTCCGTGCAATGTGTTTTACCATGAATTAAATTTTCTATAGTTTTAGAGTAATAGGAATGAATATAATTCATTCACATAACATTGCAATAAGAATTCTTTTCTATTCGCTCTCTATGGAGTTTACTGAAGTAATCAAACATACATTTTTATTTTTTTTTTTTCTATTTTATTTATTTTTTTATTTAGTGAACTTAGTTATAAAATTAAAGACTCATGTTTTTGTTGGAAACAAAAGTCTTTTAGCGACGTTTGAGGTTGAGATAGATATGTGAGAACCAATGGGCATTGTATCAAAGGTAAGAATATTGATCATTTGCACGAAATGTTATACAAAATTTAAACTTACACATGTCGTACTTAAGAATATTTCTTAGAATTAGTTTCTCTTGGTGTGAGTACAATTTACTCACACCGATTCCAATGAATCGAAGTTAGAGGTTCTTTTTATTCACTCAGAAATTAGCTTTCAATTTCGAATAGCCTTTGTTTTTTTCCCTAAAAGTATGCAACAATTTTCCCTTAAAGTATGCAATATTTATAAAATATTCACACGAATTTTTATATTACGCCCAATAGTTTATTATGGTCATTTGCAATGCTAAGTATCAGCAGGGTAAAACTTTTAACACAATGACTGTCATGGCTACCAAGTCCAAGTGTAGTTCTAGAAATAAAAAAATAACATTCGAGTAAAATCATTCAATTCTAGTTTGATAAGTTTCTAAATTTATTCCCTGAGATTATATTCTCAGATTTAATTAAAAACAAACAAAACAAACTTAATCGATCAGTTTTCAATTTAACTACAATACAAAATTAATTGTTATTTTCCTTTCCAACCAGGTGTTATTCTCGTTTTTTTTTTTTTAAATTAGAAATCTGAAAATAGAAGTAATCCTTTTCAATGTCAATACAGGTAGGTACTCGTATGCCAACCTTTTTCGTATACACAGAAATAGAGTGCTACTGGCTAAAACAATTTGAGAGACAAATATTTCTTTTATTGTGTTTAATTGATTTCTATTCTTGGTTCAATCAACATTCCACCAAGTGTGATCCAATTATGTATCGATGTTAGTAGATATAAAGTTCTCTTGATAAAAAAAAATAATGAAAAAGGACGTGTGCTCAAGACAGCTAAAGTAGTAATACATAGAGTAGCAGTGATGAATACAACAACACAAAATTCCATTAAAAATAACTATAGTCGTTTCTTCAGTGTTAATTGACTTGTGAATTCTTAAGGTGGTACGCCTCCGTATTGTTTGAAAAAAACTTCTTTTATTCAATGTGTAGATATGTGTGTGTGTGTTTTTTTTTTCACACAGAACTTCACTAAGGACTCCATTAGACTTAAAATTACAAAACAGTGTACTCTGACAAACTATATAGATTCTACTTTAGCTCCTCGTCTTCAGTGGCTGTAGAACGAACTTTATCTACTATAGAACGAAAAAGGATAGTGTATGTAGTAAGATAGATACACTGTGACAGCTTAACCTAATTGCAGTCAAGTAATGGGTATCCTTATTAAGGAGTTTTATATACGAAATAAAAAAGGATATACATATACACGACGAGAGAAACTTAACGAAAAAAAGATATTAATTAAGGAAGGAAAAAAAAAAAAAAAATTTGCGGTGAAGGAGGGTGATAGCGAAACATTAGAGCTTATACAGATTGAAGAAGAACCACTCAAGCCATCAGGAACTTGACAATGAAATTTAATTTACAGCTAGGGTATTTTCGGAGTACTTTCTTTTTTAATTGTATTCATTCAATGACTCTGATGTGCAAATAAAGGGTGTTTTTTTTTTAGAGATATAGAACTTTGAAATGGAATAAAACAAAGATGACTTTTTTAAATTGACATGAAATTAACTTTATTCGAAAGATAATCTTATGGCAATTTTAATATGATTTCTGGCATATGGCCGCCACGGCTGGCTCGGACGTAGTCTAATCTGGAGGTCCAATTTTCGATGACTTATTCCAACATTTGTGGCCGTATATCGACAATAACGCGGCGAATGTTGTCCTCCAAGTGATCAATTGTTTCGGGCTTATCGGCGTAGACTAGCGACTTCACATATCCCCACAGAAAATAGTGAAGCGGCGTTAAATCGCATGATCTTGGAGGCCAACTCACAGATTCAAGACGCGGAATTTCGCGTTCACCAAACCCTTCCTTCAACAAAACAACTGTGGCACGCGCTCTGTGACATATTTTTCCGTTTTTTTGAAACCATATCAAGGCGATTCAATTCAGGAACGAAAAATTCATTAATCATGGCTCTATAACGTTCTCCATTAAATGTAACCCTCTGGCCGGCATCGTTTTTTAAAGAAGTAAGAACCAATGATCCCACCAGCCCATAAAGCACACCAAACTGTCAGTTTTTCTGGATGTAACGGCGTCTCAACAATGGCTTGAGTATTATCTACACTCCAAATGCGGTATTTTTGCTTATTGACGTAGCCATTCAACCAAAAATGAGCTTCACCGATGAAAAAAATTTTCTTGTGAAAATCGGGGTCAACAAAGATCTTGTTTCGAGCCCATTTTACACAATTTGCATGCGTTGTTTAGGCGTCAGTCTATTCATGTTGAAATGCCAAACCAAACTCAAAATAAATCACTTGACAGCTGACAAAATGGCCGCCAGTTAAAATAGTGTTGCCAACTTAAAGTTCTATACATCTAATAAAAACACCCTTTACAACTGAACATTCATTGTAATTAAACATCGAAACTTTATTCTAAAGAAAAAAAAAAAAACAATTTCAGACAGAACGTCTGACCTTAAAAGTTACAAGAACAACAAATTTAACAATAAAATCTCTTTCATAAAACCTTTATGTAGATCGAAAAAATACATTCAAAACAAAAAAACATCCCGTGAATAGAAAAGAACAAGAAAGCAAAGAAAAGTTACATTTAGCTTTTTTATCTGAATCCAAAAACATTCTGCTTACTAGTGCGGTATAGTGTGTTTTGTTTTGAAAGATTCTAAACCTTTCCAAGCTCCCAAGGTCCCAGTACGATTTTAAACAGTTTATAGTTTATGTTTCTTAAAGTCTGTATTCATTCCAAACGTTTCTTGTATCTATCTATGCAGTTGCACAATGGACAATGAACATTCTTTATCATCCCTTCTATCTAGCTCAATGTGTATCCTTTCGTAACAAGGATGACTTTAAATGTGTAGGCTGCAAAAACTAATTAAAAATAAAACATTCATTTTCCGTTTGTGTTAAGAGCGATTGAGTTGGGTTTGGAGGGGGGGGGGATGGATAAAAAGCGGAGCACCTGAAAAACACCCTCGTTCGTTCGTTGGTTTGTGCCTATCACAATATCCCGAACTTTCACTTTGGCATTAATGTTATGGAAACATTTCCCATTCCTATATATCCTTGGGGCCAACTTTTCTCTTCACTCAAACACTCCTCCTTCTACTCCTTCTCCTCCTTCTGCTGCTGCTGCTGCTGCTTTTCTTTGCCAATACCCTTGTTGAAAAACAACATCAACATTGTTTTACAAGACTTTTATCTCGTTTAAATGAGAAGCGGATATTATCGTGTCGTCAAAATGATCTGGGTAGGTAGGTGTATACTTGTAAATGTTTGTATCTACATAATACATATTGGGGACAGAAAAAGTCCTTGTTATACGTTTATAGGTAACAAGAAAATCTCGTTACGCCACAAGGATTGTCATTAGACTTTTCAAAGCCCCAATTGCGACGCAAAAAAAAATATAAGAAAAGGCCAGGAACTTTTCAAATAAATATACAACACAAAAAAATACTAGAAGGTAAAAAGTGGGGACGTACGTTTTCGAAATAAGAGAAACTGTTGATCAACGCGACGACACGCTGCGCCGCACTGGCCGACCGACATTATCCATTGCTAAGGAGTGTAAAAATGTTTAATTCGATTTTTAATTGACAAAGATGGGAAGCAAGAAATAAAATAAAATAAAATAAAATTACATCGAATATTTTGAAACAAAATTCACCTTTGAAATCTCTTTAATTGGAAAAGTAATGTTTTTTTTTTGTGATTTTTTCGTTAGGAAGACTACGATTGAAAAAGGTTTCTTTGTTTTAGTACATACCTGCTTATTCCAAGGGCATTTTCATTTTTATTAATTACGGAAAATACTGAAACAATAGTTATTGGAAAGTCTTTTTTTTCTAAATGATTTTCTACGAGAACAATACAAATTGTTTTTTTTTCTGTCCGTTCCTGGTACTTTGAATTTCTCTGAAATGTATTGCAAACTCGTTCGACCTTTTCACAAAATACCTGTGACTTTATGTGTACAGAAATTCACAGTTCAGTAATAGAGATAAATTAAAATAATCATTCAAATAAGAAAATAGATCTGTTCCTTTACTTTTTGCACAGAAATGTTCATACTGTCAATTTTATTGAAGAGTTATTGCTGATTGATACTGAAATTCTCTTAAAAATTTTAGAAACTGCGAAAAAGTACGGGAACGCAGATTCACAAAAATTCATGGTGTTCCATATTACCTTATATTTTTTTGAATGACATGTTCGGCAGGATATTTATCTTTTGCTCTCATTTTGCTGAATTGTGAACATAGAGAAATTCACAGGTGGAGGACATTTTTTACTCTCTCGCAAGGCTTCTCTTCTGTGAAAAAACTACTATTTTTTTCTAATAGTGAAACAATTTTGCTATGACATTAACAAAAGTGCACAAGTACGGAAACGGATCTGATATGGAATTTTTTTGTGAATTCGCGTTCCCAATATTTTTTTAATTTCCATATTTTTGGCAGTAGGATCAGCCACGATGTTTGATCAGTTTCCTCTGTTCACTTAATTTTTGAAAAAAGAAAGTTTGAACCAAGCGATCGTCCTCACAAATAGTTTGACCACCCGTAGTATAATGCTGTTGATTATTGGCCGACAAACAGCCACATTCTGACGAAAAATTGTCATCATTTACAAAGTGAAACACAAAAATGTCAATTTAATCTGACAGATGTCAGAAGAGAATGAGCAAGTTAATTTTTCTTGTGTTTTGTCAAAGTTTACAAAAATGCTGTCACCACAATATTTACACAAAATTAAACTTCATTTAAGACCATTTGCATGAAGTCATTCATGTTTAAAACAAAAATTAAAGAAATCTGGAATTAACTTTTGAAAACCTTAGTAAACTTGTGTCTTATTTAATGTAGCATTTTGTAGATTGTGTAGTGCATTTTTTAGATAGAGGAGGCATCTACAGTCGAAAGCCTTCAACTGACGGAAATGACGAAAATCTCAAGATCTGAAAACGTGGTGCGTTCTGATTGTTGGTTGAAGGTAGAATATATTTGTTCCTGAATTTTGTTTTTATAGAAAATCAAAACGAAATGATTATCAATTTTATTGAGCTTGAATGAGTGAATGAATATTGTTGGGTATAATTGCACAGCGGCGGCCTTAAGATCTATTGTGTCCTCCTTTCGGAGCTGGATGAGGTTACTCATTCTACAGCTCGACCTTTAAATTAATTCGTTTGAGGAACTCGATAATTCGGAGTACTTTTAGAGAGGAAAGTTTCTATCTGATGGTTGCCTAAGTCTTTAGTGCATCACATTTACCCAATATGTGGGCTGGCGGCGCGGCCTCTCTTCATGAGCGTTGCAGAACCTGCAAGTGGCACTGCTTACTAGACCAAGAATATTAAGGTGTCTTCTTAGCTTGCAGTGGCCAGTGAGGTGACCCGTAATTATTCTGAGTTTGTTCCTACTTAAGCTGATGCAGGATAGAAAGCGTTCCTGATTATAGCTTCCAAGTAGGAGTTTGGCTTGTCGCAGTTTTGGGAATTCATTCCAGATTTTTAGCCTTTTTACCTCCTCTTCTGGTTTGTTTTTAATCATGTTTTCTCCTATTCCGCAGTAGGGTTCTGGCCCCGTTAGGGGTGTTGTTGCCCCTATTTTTGCTAAGTAGTCCGCCTCTTCATTTCCCTGAATGCCAACGTGACTAGGTACCCAATGAAGTGTGACATTGTTGTTCTTGCCCAGTGCCCACACGCTCCCATACCAGTTTCGAGCTGATATTATATGAGTTTAGTGCTTTGAGTGTGGCCTGGCTATCTGACATGATGGCAATGTTTTGGTTTTTCTAATTTCTTTCAAAGTTGCGTTCAGCACACTTCACAATAGCATTTACTTCTATCTGGAAGATGCTAGTATATACTACGTTTACATGAGTGGATTCACGGATCGGATTCAATCTGAATCGAAATTTCGATCCAGGTATATGAAGATGCCAGATCGAAAGATAGAATTCAAATAAAATCGAAGTGACTGTCTTGTTTGTATTGTGTGCAATAAAATAATTATACAATAGCACACACACACCAACAATCAGCTTAAAACTCCATTCTAATTCTTCGATCTAGGTATACATTTATATTTTCCCGATTCGATTCGATCCAGGTTTACAAATACCTAAATCCTGATTCGATTCGAATTGAATTCTCCATGTAAACGTAGTAATAGACATCCCATCGGCGAGGAGAGTTTGGTTCTAGGCCCAAAGATTCCTGCACCAGTCCCTTCGATTGTTCTCGATCCATCAGTGTACCATTTGATGGCGTTGCCCTTGAGATTGTAGTTCGTTGTTTCGCCTACCCACTCTTTCTTGTTACTTAACTCTGTTTGAAAATTCTTTTCGAAGTTATACTTTCTAATCATTACATCTCTTGAACAGTCAAGAAGGATTGTTGTTGTGGATCTGCAAATCAAGTCTTTTTCTCTAGGACCAATGATTTTGCCCGTCCCATCAGTTCCCTCCTTGGCGAATCTCATGATGGCTCCCTTGGCAGTGCTTTCTGTGGTCAGTGATTTTTATCGTCAAATGTTTTAAAAACTATTTGCGCATGTGCTTCATTCTGAATTTATGAACATTTTATTATTTGCGTCATCTCTCTAAAAATAATTTGTATGGATCTATAATAAGCCATATTTCATATTTTTCAAAAAAAAAAAAATAAAATCCAACTGGAACCCCCTTAACTAAATCCAAGATACGACATTGAAATTAACTTAGGTCATTTATGGCCAATTTCATAAAGGGTTTTTTAGTACTTAAATTCCCACTTAACCATAAAATGACGACTTTTGGTTTCAAGGTTAGAAGCCGGTGCTGGGGGATGATGGAAAAAATCCCTTTCTTTGGAAATTTTGACCTCAAAAAGGACAAATAGAAAATTAACTAATTTTGTATGACAATTTCTTGTTAGTACAATTAAATCGAGTTTTTTTTTTTTTAATAATTATTCGAAGAAAACTGAAAGAAGGCAAACACAATATAAAAGTATACATAAACTCTTTTTTTATAGATTTAATGCTACATTTCGAAGAAATATGTATCTTTATTCACGATTTAGCAGATGAATAGTATAAAATTTCATAAAACCTTACATGTACCTAAATGTAACATTGAAAAGGAAGTTTTCAGACTGGATGAAGGAATTTCTTCATAAAAGTTCCTATCAACACTGGTTAGAGCAAACCAAAGTAGTAAATAGCAAAAGAATTTTAAATGGGTCAGAAAAATTGGTAAAGAGTGTCTGTAAAAGAGCAATTAGAGTGAGTTAACTTTGAAAAGCACTGCAATTAGAAGTATTCTTGAGCTCGCATAAATGTTAAATTTTTTTTAAAGAATGAAATTATGAATAATTTTTTTTAATATTAGGTAAGGTAAAGATAAAGATAAACTATCAAGATTCTTTTGAAGCTTAAGGCAATCAAATTAGTTACCTTAAACATGATTATTGCTTTTAAAATATTGATTTTGAGTGAGAAATGTTCCCTCTTTTAAAATATAAAAAAAAGAAGTGAAGGGGAATACATCCCGGCATAGCTTTCAACTGAAAACAATGCAACTTTGCGGCTTTAAAAACTCTAAAATAAAAGGTCATGTGTAGGTGTAAACCAGGACTTCCACAGTTTCGAAATAATAAGAATCAAACTACTCGTATGAAGAGAACAGTTAATTACATAATTTTACATAAAACATTTACATAAAATCTATCGATTTATTTAATCATATTTTATTATAACAATTCAATAATTTCAAATGGCAACTAAGTTTGAATTCTCTCATCAATATTCAAAACGAATGAAATGTTAGAATTTCATTATATTTTCATGTTTAAATTTTCATGTAATTTCAAATTATCAGTATGTATATATTTGTATGAGTGTATTATGAACAACAATCCAATGAATTGTAATTAAATTACTTCAAAAATGTTTTATTGAATTTTAAAACATATACATGTATCTATGTAACTAGATGTATATGTTCACATTAATGTTATGGCCATAGACTGGAGAAGAAAAAAAAAACAATATTTAAAGATACATTTGATTGTAAAATTTGTTGGAAAGTATCCAACAAAAATGCATATATTCGACGAAGCAGGCTAAACTAAACGAGCATACTGCCATCATACCCCCAATAAACCAAACCACATTCTATACATCGTTCCATATTAAAATAATAGCATCATAGAACGTTCGACGAATGAATACTGGCTTATAGAATGGCCTTATAATGATTTCACTGCTGTTGCAATGCTGCTGCAGCTGCTGTTGTTGTGTGCTGCAAAAAGCACTCTAAAATTTCAAAATTCAAGAGCTATACAAAAACTACCTCTCGTATGTAATTTCCATATCTAACTCCCACCTGCAAAAATATTTTAATCCAACTCTATGTACATCTGCAAATATGTAATGTATATGATACAAAATTTTCAGCATAATGGATGCATATATGCTTTCCAATTGAACTTCCTATTCCTGGTTCGAGAGGTTACACTGTTTTAACTGTCAGTGTGGCAATATACGCAGAGAGTGGTCGACCGCAAACGGTTATTTTTTTTATTTTTTGTGTGTTTAACCTGAGGTTAAAATATCGTATCGGACTAATCGCCCGTCACTGTTTGGGGTCACATAAACCAACTCGAATAAATTCTCTTCATAAATAAAACTTACTTTACAAACTAACAACTCGTATGGAATGGACATGAGACACACACTGTAAAATGCAATTTAAAATTGAAATTCTCCAATTCTCAGGCTCTCCAGTTTGTTTGAAATTTATCGAGTTCACAAAACATTTTAGCAAAATTATATAAATCTAGATATTTGTCATGCCATATTGGTACAGAGGGAGAGATAGAATGTAGTCTTCCAATGGATTTAATGGGATGTTCACACAATGGGTACACGACGACGACGGGTGCGAGTTCCTTCCTACATTGTTCAAAGTGCACAGATTCGTTAAATGTACAATTGGGTTATTGTGACAACATCGAAAAGGGATATTTTAAATTACCCTATGTTTTTGCTTTAATTATTCAGCCTTGAGGAACAATTTGTATTTAAGGCTGGTTGTGATTTATGACGGTTCCTACTCTGAGGGCAGGTTATGGCCTTCAAATTAAAAATTTTGTAGCAAAATCTACTCTCTGAACACCATCCGAACCCTTAGCCACGAAGAAAGCTGTTCATCTCTCTCTTTCTCTCTCTCAGCGATATAGTCATTATATATAACGAAACGTCAGATTGTTCGAGTCAAGTCATTGGAGAAAATCCAGACCAAGAGGTCAGTTGTTAAACCTAAAGCACAAATAAATCTAATTTTCAAGTATTTGTATTTTTAATTATTCAGAGAGTTTATTTTACAGGTGTTGTTCTGTTCTGGAATTCAAAGAATTCCCTAAAATTGTAATACTATCTAATTCAAAATAGATTGTGGGGGTACTGAAAAAAGGATACTATAAATACTAAAATTTATAAATGCAAAAAAATGACATTTGAAAAACGTACAAAATTGAAGGAAAGTCTCCAATTTTACTCAAAACTTGTAAAACTTTGAACAAATAAAAGAATTACACATTCAAATTGTTCACCTTAACGCAGAATCCTGTGACCCATCGATTCACTTTATTTTCGTTTGTTTTTAAATTCAACTCTACAATTTTAGTTTTTTGCTTGTTGCTGGGGTAAATTTTTGAAATGAGATGATTTTATCATGCAAATCGTGTGAGTATTCTGTGAGAGGATGCAAACATCGAGAAATTGAGGCATCCATAAATTAACTATGCCAGAAAAGCTTTGCAATGCATTGCAACTACATTTATAGGGTTTTGGAATTATGTCACTAGCTGCCATATTCATTCCGCTAGCCATGCATACCATTTGGTCTATAGAGAGAAGAGATTTGATGATATGGTAATTGAAACAAATGACAACATGACATTCTACATGATTATTTGTGGTTCAAACTGATCGGACATGCATGCAACCGACAAGAGAATATGCCCGGAAGTTTGATTATCAAGGATTTGAAAATGGGTTTTTATTGGATGCAGCAAACAAAAAAAAATCTGTAACTATGAATACATGGCGGGTGTTTTTTAGATGGATACGTGGTTAGGATTTGAATTTGAAATGATGACAACTAAAGTGATTAGCTTCAGTGAAATAATTATATAATTTATTCTTGTTAAAAAAAACATTAAATAATTTAAATTTTAAAGAAGAAATTTTTATGAAAATGATTTTTTTTATTATTTCTCTGGAATCACTTTTACAACTAAACTCAAGACTTGCTCAAGTACTCTAAGGCCCAGTTTTTCAGTGGTGAGTTAGCTAACTTTAGAAGCTAATTAATCTACAGTAAACTTGAGGAAGCAGTTTTTTTTTGATTCAGAATGAGGAACAACAACTAAACAAACTCGGTAGATAAAACATCAAAAGCATCTGCTCAGTTAATCCTGAGTTAACTTAACAAATTTGATGAGTTAACTCGGGTTTAACTTTAATCTCGCACTTATGCAGAGGTTGTGGCGATGAAGAAGCACATGAAGACACTTCTCACTTCTTATGTCACTGCCCAGCACTCTCGGAACTAAGACACAAACATCTAGGAAGATATTTCTTTAACGATCTGGAAGAGCTCTCCAACTTTTCCGGTGTTAAACTGTCGAAATTCATCAAAGCGTCCGGATGGCTTGATTGTCCATGAAATAATTTTATAGATTAACTTATATGGAGTGTTCAATCCTCCGGGGTATCACAAGGGATCTACATTTATCTAAGTGTGATGGAAATTAGATCCTCTATCAGACCAAAAACCTAACCTAACCTTACCTTAATCTCGCACTGAAAAACTGGACCTAAATGTCTACCATTTTTGAATTTATAGTTTTAAAGTTATAACTTGACAGTTGTAGGTACAAAAATTCTTCTACCTGCCATTTTTAAAACGTACTATTTATTTTCCTGAAATGTTGCTAAGACCAACATTTTTGAAAAATTAAATATCTTAATACAGCGATATCGCATCATACTCAAAAAACATATCAAAATGTCGGAAACTTTGGGTGGTATGAATAAAAAGAAGCATCTGCTCAAAACTCAACTTTTAAGAGCAGTTGCTCCATTTGGTATGAATAAAACACTTGAGAAGGTGCTCAAGGATTGAGCATCTACGTGTTTGTTGAGCACCTCCTCAAAATAAGCACCTGCTCCATTATAAGGTATGAATAAAGCAAAGCACATACTCTATCCAGAGGAGCACCTGCTCCTATTTGTGAGTTAGCTCATTTGATTGCTCAACGCTTAAGTAAATAGCTGTTTATAAATTTTTTTTCCATAAATGGGGAGTTCATGCCAATTTTAAACCGGAAGGTCAAATTTTATAAAAGAAGAAGAGAAGGATTTTCTAATCATTTTCGCGTTCTATGCAGATTCAACAAAGAAAATGTGGATGGATATCTTGGCGAATAATTTTCTTTGGAATAGTTCAGAAACAAAGGGTGGTGCCTTAACAAGCATTGAAAAAATACGATCCAGGTTTTCAAAGTGGTGTTGGAGAAGACTTTGAGTACATCAGTACACGTTCCCTTGTAAGTGCGGCAATAATCCAGAAGTCAAACCATTGGATCAAATTCCCTACAACTACTGAAGAACTGCAGAATGCAAAACGCAAATGCAAAAAAAAATACAATTTTCCTTCA
This sequence comes from Leucozona laternaria, assembly GCA_932273885.2. Classification (NCBI taxonomy): domain Eukaryota; kingdom Metazoa; phylum Arthropoda; class Insecta; order Diptera; family Syrphidae; genus Leucozona; species Leucozona laternaria. The sequence continues at coordinate 126,916,164 of OW026367.1, read as the reverse complement.
GCAATTTGATTGTACTCATGTTCCTATCATTAAACCAGTTGTCCATGGGGACGAGTACGTTAACAGAAAAGGATTCCACAGCATTAATGATCAGGCAACATGCAATTCCAGAGATGAACTTACGAGTATTGACCTTTCATGTCCATTATCAGTGTATGATTCACAAATTTGAAAAAATTCTCTCGTATTTAAAATCATGCAATGGAATGAAGCTAGTGCCATTTTACTTGGTGATTCAGGATACGGACTTACTCCCTGATGGCTTTTAACACCGTATCGAAACCCATAGATACTCCTGAGAAAAATTCTTTCAATAAGTGCCTTACTCGCGAACGAGTTCTAATTGAACGATGTTTTGCACAAGTCAAGCAACATTTTCCCATTCTTCACAATAAAATGCGAGTCAAAACAGAAAAATTTCCATCTCTTACACTCCTAATTCTTAAAGAAACACTGATTTTCAATCGAAAACAATACCGATTGAAATAAAAGTTTAAGTTGGCTTTTTTTTATAAATCATAGAAATGAGTTCCAAATACAAAAAAAAGCAATTGAATTTGAGTCGTTGTATGAGAGCACCTACTCCATGTGAAGGAGGAAGTGCTCACTGGTTGGAGTATAATTTTATTCATACGAAACGGGAGCAGGTACCTTTTTTTTTAGCACCTTCTCTCATTCTTATGGAGCACCTGCTCTGAGTAAGTGCTCCGTTTTATTTATATTAAGTGCTCACTGGTTGGAGTATAATTTTATTCATACGAAACGGGAGCATATACTTTTTTTTTAGCACCTCTCATTCTTATGGAGCACCTGCTCAGAGTAAGTGCTCCGTTTTATTCATATCAAGTGCTCACCGGTTGGAGTATAATTTTATTCATACAAAACGGGAGCAGGTACTTTTTTTTAGCACCTTCTCTCATTCTTATGGAGCACCTGCTCTGAGTAAGTGCTCCGTTTTATTCATATCACCCTTTGTGCTCTACAATTTTTATTATGAGAACAATATTTAAGTAAGTTTCTTAGGGAATGAGAAAGATAAGGAAAAATAAAAAAGACATGATATAACTTAACTAAAATATTACCGCCCCAGAAAGATAATTTTATTTCTAATAATTTTGGTCTTAATAATTTTTCAGTTAAAATCAATAGTTTCGAAGAATAGATCAATTCACTTTTTTCAAAATGGCGGATTTTCCCCGGGTTGGGGTATCCCGAAAATCTGCATTTCTAAAATTTTACATGCTTCGATTTAAAATACTTTTATTCGATGACAAGGAGTCGAATATTGTGTTTTTACTTTATTGTTTCCTTATTTAAAACTAAGGCTTGGGAGAATATTAACTATTCTCGATCTTTATTATTTATTAATAGATGCAATTATTTTTCCTATATTATTTAAATGGAACAAAATATTAAAAATATATGTGTATATTTTTGTGTCGTCTGACTCGTCCGTCCGATATGATAAAATTTAAATAATTTTTTTTTTAATTTATATATTTTACTTTTATATTAAGAAAAAAAAATAAAACAAATTTACTATAAATTTACTAATCTATTACATTTTTTTCTTTTTTAATTAAAACAAAATATCATAATCAATACAAAAAAAAACAACAACAAAACAAACTCCATTATGAATTAAAAATTAAACTAGGTGAACAATGCAACAGCTCGTGTACAAACCAAAAAAGTGCCAACAGTTCCAAATGGTAAGTTTAATCAAAAACCCTTAAATCATTAACATATTTGATATTTTAACATTTTTTTTTATTTGTCAATTGCTTATCAGCTTAGTTTAAAATTAATATACAAACATATAAATCCCTAATTTATTGCATTTTTTTGTTTAATTTTGAGAAAATATTTACATATAATTTTATTTTTGTAAATTGAGTTTGCTTTTAATGCTTGAACTTGTCTTTATTCCCAACTTAATATGTTTTTATTATGTACTTACTTATATTCCTGTTATGATTTAAAAAATGACACATCTACTTATAGTTGAATTCTGATATAAAATTCAACTGTAGTTGATGAAGTAAATCGTCCATAATTATGGACAGGAATTTTATTTTAAAATTATATTTTTATGTTTGGTATTTTTATACTTAACGTTATGTGATTTTTTTCTTAATTTTAAACATTCTTTATATTGTTAAATATTTATATACTTACACATTTAATATTTTTTTTGTATGGATATTTTTTAACAAAATTATAAAAATTACTATAAAGACCTTTGCTTCAATATTTTTTTAAGTATATTTAAATTCTTCATTAACTTGCTGCATTTTATAAACGACACTAAAGCTCTTTGTTTGAGGCTACTAGAGATAAAGTGTTTTTTTTTAAATTAATTTCTTAAAACATTAATATCAACATTAAATAATAAAAATATTGAAACAAACTATATAAGAATGTGGTTGCATCGGTACTTTGTGTAAGGAATACCGGGGTAAATGCGAGATAACGCAGCTCACTAAGGCCATTTTTAAAAACACGACAAATTATACAAGTACACATTTTTTGCTTAAAAGCAACAAGAACGTTAAAACAACCCTATTCAACTTTCATCAGAGTATCTTTCGAGTAATGCTAAATTTTATTTTTATCGAATTTTAATGGACGCCTTTTATTTCCAACGACGAATATCCGAATATCACGTGGAATCTGTTTTACCCTCTTAAAATCAAAGTTTTATACATTTTGCTTCTTTTTTTTTGACTGCTCCTGTTAGTTTGGAAAGTGCCTACTATTTTGTTTTAACTTTTTGCAAAGTGAATAAATGATCCAATTAATAAATTTAAATAGAAAACACTGCGTAAAATTAGTTTAAATTGGAAAATGTTGTACTTTAATATTTTCTATGCGACCAACAACTTATCTTCTGCGAACTGTCAAATGTTAATTCGTAATGCACAACATTCCACAAATCAGCGAATAGAAAGTTTGTTCGAACTTAACACTCAATTGACAAGTTTTAAGACAATTTGCACGACTCATGTGGCCATTTTAAATGTTTACTTCTTTGGCCGTAGCATGCCATTACTGTCTAAACTTCTGTCAAAGTTTGTAACCAAAAAAATAAATTTGGAATAAAATGACAGTTTTGCGAAGTAAACGAACATACCTATTAACTGTCACTGCCTGACCCCCTCATATTCGAAGAACGGTCTGATGATGCCTATAGTCCAAAATCTCCACTAAACAGTTACAACTTTTGGATGCCTTTTTGTTACTCAACAATCACTCGTGAATTCTATACCCCAAATGCGACCATTTTGACAAAAATCGAAGCCATCAAAATGAAAATGAGCCTCATTGCTGAAAATGATTTCGTTCGAAAAATCATTGCCAAACCTTCATAAAATTTTAAAATGTTCCTTAACAATGAAAAAATATGTTATTTTTTTCATGTAGCGCTCCATTTTTAATAACCCTCAACTGTCAGCGCAGCTGTCAAACTGTTTTTTTTAAACGTTGGAAACACTTTTTACCTTTTAAGTGAAAAATTGATATTGCTCGTAAGTGCGTAAAGTTAAGTTTTTTATTTGAAACACATTGTTAATTGCAATGCCTATAAAATTTGGTTACAAAAAGTTATCATATTTGTTTCACCTTGAAGATGTTCATGCATCTGCACGAAACGTCATGAACACTTTGGTCTAATTTATTGACCTAAAGTCCACAAACAAATCAACAAAGATTTTTTTCGAGCTTAACCGCAGCAGTACGGAGCGTTTTTAGATCCAAAAATATACAATATAAAATTTCAATCGAGTATTTTACAGCCCAGTCCAACTCCTCCACGATACAGTTCTTCGCAGCCGTTTTTGGTCTTTAATCATCCTGCATTAAGGCACGACTACGTTTGAATTCCGCACTGTTATATTTTTAACCGTCGAAAATAAAGAGCAGATCTAATCTAAAAAAAAAAATAGCACGAGTTTCAATTTTATATTGTTTTTTTTTTTCACGAAAATGACCTGAAAGCAAAGAAGCTATACAATCTGAAACTTTGCAGAACGCCATCTGAACGAAGGATTGTCTTTAATAATAACAATGGCGCCAAATTTTAAACAGCCTAATGTTAAGGTCTTATAACGATACTAACTTTTTAACTTTAAAGCTCTTTACTAAAGTGTTCTTCATGTTGCTGTTTTTTTTTGTTTGCCTCCAAAGCTTTATATTTTTTTTTAACAGCTGAAAAAACGCCTCAAACTGTGAAAGTTCATGCAAAAAAGTAAGAAAACAAACCTTTTTTACATTATTTATAATTGTCAAAGTGAAATATAGACATGGAGTTAGAGTATGATAATAAGGCCCAATTTTTCAGTTCGAGATTATCCTAGTTTCGGGGATAAACACGAGTTAACTCCTGAAACACTTATTTCAGTCAGTTTAAACCCGAGTTAACTCAACAAATTTGCTGAGTTAACTCTGGATTAGCTGAATAGGTATTTCTGAACGATGCGTGTCAAAAATCAATTCAAATCGAGGTATGACACACTATGGAAAGGGGTGATTTTCATAGTGGCGCCATCTCGAATTCGATAGCGAAAAATTGATTTCAATACTGTCGAACTTCGATTTCGATAGATTTTTGACAACTACGAGTTAAACTGAAAAACTACTTTTGAGTTAACTCGGGATTAAAGTATCTGTAGGAGTAACTAACTCTGATTTAACTCGGAGTAAACTCATTCACTGAAAAACTGAACCTAAGAATATAAAATAAGCATTTTTTGATGTTAACTTTATTTAAATGTTAAGAAGATAGTAGGAAATATTTTGTTTAAAATTTAGAAAATCCTCTTTTTAAACCAGCTTCTTACTAAAAATGCTTTAACATCGTACTTAATGCAACAATTGCAATTATAATTATGCTAGAGACATCTATGTTTCCGGAAAAGAACTTTTCAACTATTAATGAATAATTTAAACTAATTCGATTTAGTTAGAAAAAAAAGTGGGGCAATTATTATTCTTAACTTTTTCAACATTTCCATATTTTCTTATTGACACAAGATAATACATCTATGAGTCAAGAGATCAAGAGTATTCACCTATTCAAGATTATAGGAAGTTAATTAAAACTAATCACACTAACAAATATTCCAATAAATGAATCAATTTATTTTCTCGCATTTAATTAAATCGCCCGATCACAGAATGACTGTAATCTTAAGAGCAATCGCTGCTTGTTAATAAGATGTTTTTTTTTTTTTTTTTGTTTCTTAAGCAAAAGTGCTAAGAGCAATTTATTATTATAAAAATAATTATAGTCGTTAGATAGATTTCTCATAAGATTAAGACTTTGAAACAATAAAGTTTTTATATTTTTGATTTTTTTCGTGGCTGAAGTTCCTTAATTTCTCGCTTGGAAAAACACTCTAGTCTGTATGTAACAAAGCCCTAGAAAGTTTTACATAGATACTCCCAAGCGCCTATCACAATTGGCTAGGCCCTCCCCAATTATGTAACCTTTCATAAAATTTGATTTCTTTTGGGATTCGATCCTGGGACCTTCCACTTACTAAATTGTGTGTTTTTTAGAGTTATAGAACTTTGAAATGGAATAAGGCAAAGATGATTTTTTTTAAATTGATATGAAATTTACTTTATTCGAAAGATTATCTTCTGGCATTATAATTTAAATATGATTTCTCTCATATGACCGTCACGGCTGGCTCGGACGTTGTATAATCTGGAGGTCCAATTTTCGATGACTTTTCCCAACATTTGTGGCCGTATATCGGCAACAACGCGGCGAATGTTGTCCTCCAAGTGGTCAGTCGTTTCGGGGTTATCAGCGTAGACTAGCGACTTCACATATCCTCACAGAAAATAGTCAAGCGGCGTAAAATTGCACGATCTTGTAGGCCAATTCACGGGTCCGTACCGTGAAACTTTGCGGTTACCAAACGTTTCCTTCAATAAATCAATTGTGGCACGAGCTGTGTTACATGTTGCTTGTTGAAAGCACAGCTCCTGCATCATGGTTGTTCAATTGATGAACGAAAAGTTACGTTCTGGCCAGCATCGTTTTTAAAGAAGTACGGACCAATTATTCCACCAAACCATAACACACACCAAACAGTCAGTTTTTGTGAATGTAACGGTGTCTCAACATACACTTGAGGATTATCATCACTCCAAATACGGCAGTTTTGGTAATTGACGTAGCCATTCAACCAAAAGTGAGCTTCATCGCTGAACAAAATTTTCTTGTGAAAATCGGAATCAACAGCAATCTCGTTTCAAGTCCATTTACCGAATGTATGCCGCCGCGCCGGCCGTGCCCGTTGGTCGTCGTCGATTCACGATGAAATGCCCAACCAAACTCAAAATAAATCACTTCCCAGCTGACAAAATGGCCGCCAGTTAAAATAGTGTTGCCAACTTAAAGTTCTATACTTCTTTAAAAAACACCCGTTAGTTCGACTCGCTAACCAGTGAGATAATACACGATACTGTTTTACAATGTTCAAAATGAATCAGTGTATACTTTAATTATTCAAACCATTGTATGGGGGTTATTAATTTTTTTGTTTATACGTGATATTTATGAAGAGATATCAAAGAGTTTATACTATCAATGGCCGCACGAGTGTTTGACCTGTTTTGCTCATCTTCATTTTCCCTACCAAAAACTTTCCAGGGCCTTGACTTTACTTGGCAAATAATATAGCTTTTTACTATAGCAAGTTCGTCATGAGTATTTAACATGTAGATTTCCCCTCCTAAAAACTTTTTAGGATCTCAACTAAATTTTCCAAAAACTTGCAACTTTTCCAAGCAAAATGTGTAGCAAAGAATTTCAAACTAAAAATCTCGTAGGCTTCACTTTTCCTTTCCTTACAATTTCTACCAAAAAACTGACTAATTGAAATAAAAATATAAATTAATTAATTCCTCCTAACTTGCTATTAAATAAGCCTGTATTTTATCTCTCCATTTCTGGTATCATGTTTGATTTTACGACAAAAAATTAATTGAGTTTATACATCTACATATTTTATATTTTCTTCTTCTCAAATACTGCGAGTATTTTAATATCTATGAATATTAATTTATAAAACAAGCCCTAAAATTAATGGTTCTATTACGCACCCTTTGGAAAAGCTTATTCAAAAATAAACCAATTACAAGCCGTTCATTATGTACTTTGGTCCTTCATACTGATAAAAACAACATCACAAAATTTCCATACTGAACCCGTTTTTCCCATCGCTACTATGTTAATAAAGTCCATCTGATATAAGTTAAAGTTATTACCACAGCCTTGAAGACTTCAATAAATATTCGAATCATATAATCAGTGCAATTCCGGTTCGGTAAATTGTTTTCTTTTCCATAGTCTTTTATACTGGTGGGCCTGTGTATATATTGGTTAATTACATCAAAATGTTCCCATTAATTTTACCCTAGCAATCAAACATTACACACCAGACACCACTCATCTGGATAAATTGTTATGAACTTACTTAACTAAAAACCCAGAACCTCCTCTTGAACAAAATAATAATAGCCAATTTCCCTTTGAAAATGGCCAAGGAGGCGAGGTTCTTCTGTACGTCCGATATACTATAAATGGCAAAAACAAATGGCACCCCGAAAATCCCAAATAAGCCAAGTTTAACTATGACATCCCGCAATCAGACCTCCTCAAAAGTTTACATAAAAGGATTCATGCATCAATGCGCTCATTAACAGTTTTCTCTATACTTTATGAATGTATATGTGTGTGTGTGTGTGTGACAATGGCGTTCCGACTTAAATCGAAGGCAAAAGCAATTTGCATGGAACATCGTTGCCGGCATCGTCGTCGTTGTTGTAGTCGAACCGAAAAAGGGCTCACAGGCCCCTCAGGGTATATAAGGACATCCAAACAAGTCGTTTTTTTTTTATGTCTGCCATCTGCGTTGGCCTGCTGCAAAAGGGATACATTTAGCTAAAAAGGAAATGAAATCATTTCCATTTCGCATTTCTCATCTGACAGGATGAGGAAGATTTCAAATCAGCCATTTTGTTTATTTTTTTTTTCCTTCACTTCTTCCTCTGATGATTAAATTATTAGTGAGCACAACATTTTATAATTTGAATTTTAAACAGGACACACACCACCACACACACAAAAACAAAAGCAATCATAACGTTTTTGCTGTTGTTGGTTTTATTCAAATTATGTTGTGTTTGTATATTTTGCCACGCGTGGCGTAAAATTCCGCTGAAGCCATGCGGAGGAGTTTTATTGAAATTAAATTGCGTTTAACGTTATTGTAAATATGTATGTATGATGATGGTGTGGGGGCCTAATTAAAAGTGTTTCGGTCGTCACGTCATTGTTGTTGGTATCATTCGTATAATTATAGTAAGTTATCAAATTAATACCTCGCGCACGATTTTTTATTTATTTTTTTTTTTTTAAATATTTACATAAATTTAAGTCGTTGTTTTTTTTTTTTTATTTATATTGGTTCTTATAGGAAACATGTAGTTGGAAATTTTAATGACAAACTTAATGGGTATTTAGGGCTTAGATATATTTTTTGTGCAGCAAGTTAAAAGAATTGATAGCTTAATTTTTGTTTATGGTGGTAATTTATTATAGCTATGTATTTGTATATGGATGGTAGGTAAGCTTATATTTTATTGATTTTTTGGTTCAGTTGATGGTTTTCTAAAAAAAAAAAAAAGGACAATCCAGTGGTTTTTCGCTACTTTAATTGGATTTATGTGTATAAATAGCTTAGATTTTGAAATCCTGTTTAATTAATGTCAATATTTGATCATCCCAGGCATTAATAACGGTTCAATATTATTATTTTACTCTGTCATTAATAGGTTTATTTTAATTGGCATTGTCGTAATAAATATAAAAATTATTTTTTTTTAGTTACAAACTGGCAGGCGTGTTCAAAATATTCAAAAAGAACATGGTTAAATGGTTGTTGGACAAGTTTTCGAAAAATCAAACTGTTTCCAATCCTGATTTGAGATCAAAATCGTTCATTCTGAGCTGAATGGGCTAAACCTTTATGAAAGTATGCCAAAAAGTCGGAAATCTTGAATAATGAATTTCTCGTCTTTCAGAGTCGTTTAAGAATTTCGAAAATTTAAGTTTTGAATATCAATTTAAGGTTAATGCAATTTTTAAAGAATTATGGGCCTGCTTTGAATTTTAAATACAGTATTTTAAATATCTTAGCAGTTGATTTTTTCGTTTACTTTTGGTAAAAAGCTGTCTAACAAACTAAATACGCTCAAAAACCTACCAAAGCATTGAATTCACTTTTAGGGTAGGTAAAAATGGCGGCCCAGAGCAAACTAGCTCCGCGGGCCCAATTAGCGCCGGCGGGCGCCGTTTTGATGCCATAAACTCGTATTGACCTGTGGGTTGAAAGTGGTTTTATTGGAGGGGTTTGCGGTTATATTCCCTTACGGGTCTGAAAGTAGGCCCCCTTTTTCAGCTCACGTGCTGTCTAAGGAGTCTACCGGATACGGTAAAGAAGTAAAGTCAAAATTAAACTTAGAACCACTTCGTTGCGTTGAGGAAAGCTTTAAAATCTTTGATCTTTATCTCAGAAAGTTCGTTTAGGTTTTCAAGAAAGGCTTTTCCAAATAGTCTTGCTCTCAATTTGGCCAGAGCAGGGCATTTACAGAGGAAGTGAACTACTGTTTCCTTCTCCTTTTAGTCATTCATGTTTTTGTCTACCTGTCAGATGTGTTTAAGAAATGTATAACTAATTTTTCGAATACTGATTCTTTGTCAAATTCGTTATTTTACAAACTAAATGTCTGCCAAATGCGTTCAAAATTTACAAAGACATAATATCCACTGATTTTAGGTCGAAATCGTTCTTCATGAACTACAAAAAAATATATATGACTGCAAGATGCGTTTAAAATTTACGAAACGGTCAGACTTTTGACATATGATTTAAGCCTGTCCAATTTTTTGAATACTGATTATGTGTCGAGAGCCGGTTTTATTAAATTATATGTTGTAACGAAGCGTTCCATGCTACGTTCCTCCACCGCACTCTAACCACCATTTCATCAGAAGAACATTTATTGCGTTTTAACCGACTCAATTCACAACCAATGCAAACACGTGACGTCTCACGAATTGGTATTTGTATTCATCGTTGTGGAGTGCACACTCACTTTCACCAGCAAATATCATATGAGGACCTGCTCGAATGCAGGAAGGCATCCTTTCGGTCATTGCTCAAGTCATATAAGGCAATAGATTATAGAATAAGTGCCGCTTTCGTTGCTGTTGACGAGTAAAGTCGATTCAGTCTTTTAGCTTGTTCGACTATTTCGTTCTTCAGGCTTCCCCCCACCCGTGGTAAGGGGTATTTAGTTTGAAGTTTAGAACTTCCTAATTGCGACCGGGATCTATTAAGCATTTTCTTTATAATTGCCACCAGGGGCTTCGGTGTCTGTCGATCTATCAAGCTTTAGCTTGGTTCATAAGCCACTAGGGGCTTTAAATCCTTTTGATCTACCAGTGCGATAGCCTGCCGTTCCGAAAGCCACCAGGAGCGTAGTATCTGCTGATATAAAGCCAGTGCGAAAGCCTGCTGTTCCGAATGCCACCAGGGGCGTAGTACCTGCCGATATAAAGCCACTAGGGGCATTTCCTTCTTCTGAGCTACCAGTGCGAAAGCCTGCCGTTCCGAAAGCCACCAGGGGCGTAGTACCTGCCGATCCTAAGGTATTATGGGCATTAAACCCTAGATACTTATTATCTAAGTGTCAGCTCATCAAAACTAACCGTAAACATCGGAAATCAAGAATACTAGATCTAAAATACCAGAATATACTCGAAGTTTGCCGATTGACCTAGACATCCCATGAAATACTTGTATAACCGCCGCCCCCCGTAAACCGCCGAATTTTTAAGATTAATACAATCGAAAACCAGTTTATTAGTTTTTGTTATATATTACTTAAGAGTTGTTTGAATAAAGATTTTGTTATAAGGTTATAGGACCTTTTCCTGCTGAAGTTTCGTGTTTGCCTTCAGAACGACCCTGGCAAAGCCGGCGAGCAAAACCTCGGCTGGAAAGCAAAAAGCACATCACAATGTCTGCCAGACGTCTTTAAAGTTTGCGAAAAATTACGCCTCTTGATTTGATTTATTCTTCTTATATATCTTGCGCTTTCGAAGTTTTTTCAAAAATCGGTATTTTGAACATTGATTTTAGTCGTTCAATTTTTCAAATTTAATTTGTACGCTTTTTAAGAACTAAAGAAGAAATAAAACGCAGATAATTTAATGTTATGGCCAAGAATTTTGCTTTATAATAAAGATAAGGGCTTGCCATTATGTTTTAAAAAAGATTTCGGGCAAGTGGCCACCGCGGCTGGCACAAATAAATTCCAGCCAAGAGGCCCAATTTTCGACAGCTCCAATTGTTGCGCGCGGTGGCGGATGGACTGACTCGGGTCTTCTTCGATACTCTGCTCCACAGCCGCAATAGCGTCTTTGGTGCGCATTGTACGGCGTCTCTGAGGATGCGCATTATCCACAAGAGTAAACGTGGTGCGAAACGAATCCATGGTTGCTCGAATTTATGCGACTTTGCGATTATGTCGACCGAATATTGCGCGAACCGAACCATTATTTTGGTAATAAATTTGCACGAATTTCAAACGTTGTTCAGGAGTAAGTCCATTCATTATAAAATGGCAAACCAAATTGAGAATAAATCAAGTGACAGCTGTCAAAAAGACCAACTCTGAAAAAAGTATTGCCAGATTGAAAACCACACGTCTAAAAAAAAAACAACCTTTAATAAAATCAAAATCAAAATAAATTGCTGAAAAACTACTGGCCTTTGGGAAACTGACAAAAACCCTGCAACCAATATTTAGTTTTGTTTATTTTTTTTTTGTATTATTATTTGCCTAGGAGCAAAAATATTACTTTAGTTAAGTAACATTAGTTAACTGTTCTATAGTAAGCAAAACCTAACTAGCGACGAAAAATTTATTATTTGCTTGTTCAAAAAAAAAAATTAATCTAACCTGTTTCCTGCGCTTAGAATGACATCCAACGTTCATTTCTTATTTATTTTAATTTAAAAAAAAAAACAGATAAAAATAAATCAATTCACTTAAACCATACCTTCGAAGATATTTTAATTTTATTTATGATTTTTTTGTGTGTCTTCTTATTTTTTTTCCATTTTTATCTTCGTTGATCACCTTACATCAGTTTGTCTAACAAAAGAAGGTGCCGTTGCGGCTCCAGCTCTAGGTGAGCAAAACAAACAACAATATTACTGTAATTCAATTTTGTTATTCTTAGAATGAAACCAAAAAAAAAATAATTAATAAAAAACAAAAAGAAACTAAAAACAAATAAATGCTAATGAAATAATTTACTAAATTTATTAATAAAAATGTATAATGTAGCTTATATAAGTTTAAAAAAATAGTGTAATCTATACTAGTAGTGTAGGTTTTTTTTTTATGTTCAAGGTGAATGGATTCAATTAATTTGAAATTTGTTTTAGGCATGTGCATCCTCAAATTTTCAAGCACGAATATTTTTTTTTTAAATAAATAGAATGGAAATGGTACTAAGCATGAATATTAGGATCTATCTGTATTATTACAAAATATATACATATAACTATGGTGAAGGTAGTGTATCTGATTATGATAAAAGTAAGCTTCAAGGAAAATTAAAATATGTTGCATATTTTAGAGAAAATTCATTTGATTAATGTAATAACATGCGGTTTATTGAGGTGTTCTACAGGAGACGTTACCTTTCAGGCTTCCAATTTATGCCTTAAAAACTATACCCTCCTTTACATCAAGAGTATTTATTGCTTATTTATATGGTAATTGTTTAAATTTGATCTTTTTATAGATAATTTATAATTCTTATAAATTCTGTTTCATTCGATGCGAATCCTGAAGGAAATCCAGCATAAAATAAAAATGTGTTGCATATTTTTAGGAAAATTAATTCAATAACTTCCGAACACCAAGCGTCAGTTTTTCAATGTGAGTTCGTCATGGCACCATTTGGGATTTAAAAGAAATTAAAATAAATTTTGTAAAGTGAGAGCTGTTTGCATGTTTAATGAAATGGAATCTCGAGTTAACTAGAGTAGGTATACGAAGCATTTTTTTTGTTAAATCTGCCACTAGCATGAACTCGCGCTGGAAAATCTTGGCTTAAAAATATTAAGGCATAGATAAGAGTGATCCTACTGATTTGCCGTGCTGAAAGTGAAAATATTGCTGAAAATCAAATTATATTGCATATTTCCAGGTGTTTTTTTTTTTAATTTAGTTTATTTAGATCCCAGTACTTATGCGTTGAATAAGTGTGGAATGCAAAGCAACTACTATTATTTTTTTTCTTATAAATTTCCCTGTTGTCAAATAAAGACTTATTTTCAAGAATTGAAACCTTTGCATACTCTAATGCGTAAGTTGTTTTTTTTTTTTTTTTTTTTTTTGTTGTATCTTTTGAATTTATCAATTTATCGACAAACACTCAACAGAAACAACTTTTCTACTTAAATGCATTGTAAGTTTTTGAAAATTCAATTTGATAGTGACAAATATTATTCACATACCTTCCTACCTACCTATTTTATGTCAAAAAGACACACAGATGCACATGATGTGGTGGTCTTATTTTAGCAAGGAGATTAAGTCTTTTCATAAGAAATGACATTACGTATTCATTCTCGAAAGCAATATGACGCTTGGAAGGTGTCCTTATATTTAGAAGGGGAAAAAAAAATATAACGACGAAACTAAAGCAACATCAGTTTCTATTTAATCCTATCATATGTTACTTCTACTTTTATTCCTGCTGCTGCTACTGCTGCTTTTTGCTCATCCTTGTGTAATATTCATATTTTTTAACTTGGGTTCTCTTCCAGTACTCAGATGAAAATCGGTCTTAATCCACGTGTGCAACATACATATATGCCACTTTTATAACGAAACCTTGAATCCATATGGTGTACATTTGATGGTGCAGTAGTTTGTTGATTCCAAGTTAAAGGTGCTCCTAAAACTTAACACCTTCCGTCGTTGTCGTCGTCATCGTCGTCGTTGTCTACGTTCGTCGTGAAAAGGAAAGGATAACTAGATGAGAAGATTTTTGCTACCAAAGCAACAGCATCAGCAGCAGTAGTAGCAAGTAGCAACGGCATGCATAGGGGCAAAAAAATAAGTTTATGACGTTAGCAAAATCCACGGAAATTGTCCTTTTTGGGGGGCTAATGCGATTTCCATATAATCCCTTTAGATCATATTTTAACTTTTCTCAGAGTAGGTATAGTATGTGAAAAGGATATCTAAAAGAGCTGTGTTGCCCAGCTTAACTGGCAAAGTGCTGGAGAAAATGAAGTTGATTCAGGAAGCCTGTTAAAGTTGTGACGTTGAATAAATTTTTGCAGGTTTCCTTTTGGCAGGAAAGATTTAAGTTTTTTTTTTTTTATTTTCCTTTCTTTTCATTCTTTATTTGACATTTACATTGAAAGGATATATTTTTAACAAAATTCCTCTTTATTACCTCCTAGAAAAATTGCGTTCTAAATTAATTTGAAAGATATGTAACGATTTAATTCGCAAAAAATGTTATTTTACTCCTTTAGGTATACCATAGTTCTCTTCTTGAGAATTGTTTTTTTAAATTACTAAAATTCAATTAGAAGTACTTTTGCGACCTTAAGTCTATCTCATCAGTTAGATGCTGTTTTTGGTTAGATTTTAAATTAAAAAGAAAAAGAAGTAATTTATGGTTACTATGATTTTTCACTTCACGCCCCTTGATGTATGCTACAAATTGTTTCTTCATTAATTCTCTTATATATTAAAAATTGCGTTCTTCCAGTAATACTTATATGAGATATATTTTATGTATATGTTATAGATACATACTGTCTTTAAATTCAATAAATATATACTTGCCCATGCCCTCGAAAGTATAATTCAGATATTATTTCTTAGACTTACTGCATACTTGCAGAAAATGACTAGTTTTTAATTTGTTTTCCTTTATATCTGAGTTTCTTTCGGACTGAAACTGTTTTCAATATATTAATGTTTCAACTAACTTCCATAATCTTTTCCTATTGCGCCTTCGAGTGTACTACAAAATTTCAATGTCACTAATTTGATTTTTGTTGACATTATATCCTCTCATTTTTCCCGGAATATTTAAAGATGAAACTATTAGTTCAGTTCTCACTTGTATTTAAAAAAAAAATCCAAAAATGCTAATATAAATATTTAAAAAAAAATCGATTGCCCCTCCAAGTATGCAGTATATTAGGCTTCAATCACTATTTTTAACATTTTTAGGATGAAATCTGTAGAATTCAAGGAATATTAAATAGGTAATATTGTTATTGGTTATGTTCTTCATTTTTTTTTTAAATAAAAAAAGTAAAAATCTTGTAGTATATTCATTTTAGTAAAATAAGTTATATTATTCACATGTTTAACATTAGATAACTGTAATTAACTGCAAGTGAACGTTTAGATTTTAACTAACAAATTGATATGTTGTATGCCTTTGAATGTATGTAATTAATAACAAAAATAAAAAAAAAATAAATGATTTTGTTCCAATTTTACCAAAAACTAATTTTCAAAAAAAAATCTTTTTCTCTCTCTCTCTTTTCTATTTTTTTTCACGGATGACAGTTTGCGTTCAATGGCCAGAAGGTAAGTCATAATTAAAACATTGTTAAATTTACTATTTTCTTTTTATTAAGTTTGATTTTACTCAAGGGTTTCTTGGTATATTTTTACTCAAGAATGATTAAAAAAAAAAAACAGGGCAATGCTAACACTTTTCAGACTACTGTAGGCAAAAAAAAAAACACTCAAAATTATTAAAAAAAAAAAAAACTCAAAAAAATGTAGATATTTTATTTCAATTTTAATTTTCAAAAAAACAATCTTAATGTTTTATTTGAACTTTTTTTGCACCGTGACAGAAGCCAATATGAAAGTTGTGTTTTTAAAAGACTTTTTATTTTGTTTTCTTTTACTTTTTTTGAATATTAAAAATCATACAAAAGTTTTATTTGGATTTTCTTTTTAGAAAAAAGCATAATTTTCTTTAATAAAAAAAAATAAATTTAAAATTAAAAAGCATCGATTTGTTAAGCAGCATAATATCTATATATATGTTCATATAAATCAATTGTATTTTTAAATATTTAAAATTAATTAATTTATTTGATTTTTGGGTTGATATCAATTTTGGATAACACAAAGAAAAAATGTTTTTCTTTTTTTTTTTTTGTTGTGTTCGAGTTTTTTGGACTTAATATTTAAATAATAATTATTACAGATGAAACAATTTATATAAATATGAAACTGCTTTTAATATATATATTAATTGTTATACGAGTTGTAAAGTTCCTTTTAGTAGGCCGCATACAAACAAAAAATTATTTAATAAACAAACAAAAAACAATTAATCGTATGTTATTGATATTTTTTTTTTATTTTGATATATTTGTTTACCTAAATTTTTAAATCGAGTTACGTTTCTCTTCTGCATTCTTATGTTATTTTTTTTATGAAACTGAAATGCCGATTAATTATTTAATTTTTTTTTTTTTTTTGGGAGGAAATGTATTTTGTGTTTTATTTTTTTTTTTTTGTTATTTTTTCTTGTTTTTGTTGTGCTGTATCATTATTTATGGAGTTGTTTTTATGTTTGTGGTTTTTTTTTTTTGTTTTAAAAAAAATTAAAACATTAGATAGGTATTAACTTTTATCGGATTAATCAAAAATCGATTTTCATTCAAACAAAAATAGTAAAATCAACAAGTTCACTTAATCTTAAAATTATGTTTAACAATAAGATTAAGAAATTATTTACAAAATAGGACCTTTCATACAAACCATGAATACAACAGCAAAATTTTACTTCGAAAAAGAATTTGTATTTAATTATTTTTCAGAACTTTGTCCGCGATGATAGCGAAATAGTAAATGAATTCAAATGAAATAAACTAAATAGTGTTATTTATTTACTTCCACGAGAGGGTTTTAGGCTATGTTGATACCTTGATTTGAATTTGCGTAATATTTTAAAAAATCAAAAGAAGCAACGACAGCACTGGTTTTCTATTGTTGTATTATGTAATAAAAGTAGGCATATACTTTTATGAGTTCGATTGAAAAATTAAAAATAATGCTTCTGGTAACACTGTTTATGACAGATGTCAACAAAAGAAGAATTTACAGGTTATGCCAAATAATTTTGAATATTTGAAACACAAATGAGACTTCAATTATTTAATTATTATCAGAAAATTGGTAATTTAATTGTTTTCAATGTTTCCTCTAATAAATTAATGTAAGGTATATTCAAGTGAGTTTCAATAAAATCACTTTAAATTTGTTTTTTTTGTTTGTTAACTTAAAAATTAAATCCGATAAAAGTTAAAAATTCGAAACAAAAGAAATTTGTTTAATTTGAATAAGTCATACACGGCGTATGCGCACTATTTTTTTTTTATTTTTTTTAAGGAAGGATTTTTTTTTTTTAATTTGTTTGTGTATGTTCCCAAGGCTTAAACAAAATAGAATAAAACAAATATGTATTATTTAACAAAAAAAAAGGTTACCGACTTCCGATGACTTGGCCATTCTTAGGCGCTACTGTCGGTGCTTCACCAATGAATCCAACAGCTGCTCCAGCTGCAGCTCCTTTAGCTCCAACAACACCACTAGTATTAGCACCACGTGCCGCCACACAAAGACGGAGGTATATAAAAAAAAGAAAAAAAAACAATACATCAAAGCGCTAAATTAAAAAAAAAAAAAGCAAAATTCAATATTTTTAGAGAGAACAAAAAAAATCTTAAAAATCAAAAATAATTAGTTTCGATTTGAATTTCTTTAGTTATAATTTTATTTGTGAGATTTTTTTTTTATTTTAACTTTATATTTTGAAATTTTAATTTTTCGCATAAAAACTAAATACAAAAAAAAAAAAGAGTTGTTATGATTGCATTTCTAACCCCCTGTCGAATGTTGAATGAAAAAGTTTTTTGAAATCGATTTTCGTTTTTATTTATTTTACTTTTTTTGTATTGTTATCATCGACGTGAATATGAAGCTTTATATTGTAATGGAAACCTACTATATTCAACCAAAAAAAAAATTCATTGAAATATTGTGTGGTCTATACATATATTTTTTATACATACATATATATAATTTATTTTTGTCTGTAATCAATAAAGGAACAATGTTATAGCCCATTTTGCACGCTCTCCATTAAAAAAAAAATATACATATATATATTTACCAGTAGAGCATCGCCAGCAAGATAAAATATCAATACATAATATTCAACTATAGTGTTCTGTGTGATTTCCCAATTTAAAATGATGTATTTGTAAAAGAAATAGTAAACATATCTGATTTTAAAAATGCACGAAATGCATGGTAATTGAATAAAATATTCACATATAATATTATACATACCTACATATAAATATTGTTCGAAAAAAAAGATTTTGATTGAAGCGATTGTCCTTGTAGAATGTAAATGTAATTTTAATATTTTTTTCTATAAAAATACCTTTAAAAGCATTTATTTCAACAACAACAAAAAGTCTAGACTTATAGTTTTTTTTTATAAGGGTGATTTTTTAGCTGGTTTGGTTTTGGCAACACTGGTTTTGACAGCTGACGTGTGTTTAGTGCCTTGTGTCACTGTCAAACAGCTTCAGTTTGGTTTGCAATTTAACCATGGATCGTCTTACAAATGAACAACGCTTGCAAATTATTGAATTTTACTATCAAAATTCGTGCTCGGTTCGAAATGTTCATCGCGCGTTGCTTGTGTTCAGCGATGAGGCTCATTTTTGGTTGAATGGGTACGTAAATAAGCAAAATTGCCGCATTTGGAGTGAAGATCAGCCAGAAGCATTGCAACAGCTACCAATGCATCCCGAAAAAGCCACTGTTTGGTGCGGTTTATGGGCCGGCGGCAATATTGTGCCTATTTCTTCAAAGATGATGCGAATCGCAGCGTTACTGTCAATGGTGAACGCTACCGAGCGATGATAACAAACTTTTTTTTGCCCGAAATGGAAGTTCTTGACTTGCATGATATGTGGTTTCAACAAGACGGTGCCACATGCCACACAGCACGCGAAACAATGGCGCAATTGCGAGGCGAGTTTGGTGAACAGTTAATTTCACGTTTCGGGCCGGCCAATTGGCCGCCTAGATCGTGCGATTTGACACCATTAGATTATTTTTTGTGGGGGTATGTCAAGGCTAATGTCTATAGGGACAAGCCCGCTTCGATTGACGCACTGGAAGCCAACATCCATGCATTCATTCGTGAGATACCGGCCGATATGTGTGAAAGAGTATGCCAAAATTGGACTCAGCGGATGGGCTACCTGAGACGCAGCCGCGGTCAACATTTGCATGAAATTATCTTTAAACATTAAATTGCAAGGTTCAAACTATCGACTCAAATAAATATTTCATTCATTTTTTCGAATTTTTTGTGTTTTTTTTTTTTTAAAAGTTCTAAACCTCTTAAAAAATCACCCATTATATACATACATAGAAACGAAATTAAGATTGATGATCGGCTTTGTGGTTTTGTGTGGAGGAATTTCACATTAACATAAATATATTATTTTAATTTGTCAACCCTTTTTATTATGTTGGGGGCTGTGGTGCAGGTTTTTTTTTTTATTGAATGACAGGGGCATTTTTTTCAATTTGTTTTATATTTGATAATATACATATATGTACATAAGTAAGATTCATGCGAACTTATTTATTTACTGTGATTATTATAATCATTGCCTACTTTATTAAATCGTAATTATTGTTGAGTAAGCTGCTTACATAATTAATATTCACGTAATTAAAATTGATAATTAAAAAAGTGTTTGAGTATTTACATATTAATGCATTGATTGATTTTGAACAGACCATCATAATTGTACAGTAATTGGATTTTTATCGATGAGAAAATGAAGAACTTTTATTACTGAAGCATCTCGGACATTTTACAGCTTTGCCTTTTATTTAACATAAAATAAAATGGGGCAATTCTGTATAATTGTTTTCACTGTAAAATAATTAATACCCTTTTTAAAGAAAAAATAGCTCTCTATAACTTGTAAAGTTAAACAAATATATGAATAAAGGGTGGGTCATCTGTTAATTTCTTTTTAAAAAGGCTATACAAAAAAACACTGTTCAATATTTTTCAACGACTGATATTTAATTGAAAAGAGTAAACTTTCCGATTAATTATGGAAATGACTTGACACTTGGCATAAAGCCATCCCGTCAACCCAATTTTTACAATACATTGACCAATATTGGTATCAGTGTCAAAATAAAATTATAATACAAAAAGAATCCAGCACATATGCACATACATATGAGACATCTATTGAGTTATTTTTGAATCATAAAACCTCTGTTCGTTTACTTCACAAAACTGTCAGTTTTAGTCCAAAGTTCATATATAAAAATTAAATTTTACTAAAAATGGTAAAAATTGGTAGTTTTAAGAAGTAAACAAACAGACCTTATGTTATTTTGACACTGACAGCTCTTATGGACACATTGGAGTGGTTCTTATTTGAATTTTCAGCGAAAATACAATTTGTTATAATTTTATTCTACTCTTCAACTCCATTTTTTTCCATGTTCGATAGAAATGGAACAGTTCCGAAATCCAACCGCAAACGACATTAGAACCAAAAATTGTTCACTTTTCCATGTTCGACAATTCGTTCGTTTTTTTTTTTAAATTTCGCATATATCTCGAACTGTCAAAATTGAAGGTGCGTCCATTTTGAATTTTTTGTAAAGTGAAATTACACTGCGGATGAAAATGAATGCAATTCTCTTGGCATTTTTAAGTTAAAAAAGAAAATGGAAATGTAGAGAAAAAATTATACAAACCATTTTACAAGAAGAATCTAACATAATTAGATTTACCTGACAGCGAGAGTACCTAGATCTGATAATTTTTAATAATTGTGACAGGAACGATGAGAATGGAATAAAACTTAAAATACCATTTTTTAGGTGTTTTCAAACTTCAAAAATGTATGGATGCGTTCAGTGTTTCACTTAAGCGGAGTTGTTTCACAACAAAATAATTATTTGGGGAAAGAAAAATGTTTCAATTAAAGGGAGTTTTCAAATAAACGGAGTACAGTTATCCGTACTAATTTGTGGGAAAAAGCCCTGAAAAAAAAACCGTGACAAATTTTTTGTGGCATATAACCGAAAGTTTCATTTAAGGGGAGTCCATATATAGGCGGAGTCGACTGTAATAGACAAAGTATAAACAAAGTGGATCGTATGTGTTCAGAAAATGCAGATCATCAATTTTTATTTTCGAAATTCCAATTCACATTGAACATTTCGAATGAATTGCGAAACACCTAAATTCAGTTTCGAATTCACAATAAGTGAAATACAGAACACTTACGCCCCTTAATGTCCACGCTCTCTGCTTTCTCCCAAAAATACACATGTTCGATTCTCATTCTTCGAAAATAAAGTGCTTGGTTTCGTCTTAAGCTAAGTACACACTTACACAGCTGGTCCCAGACGTTTGCTTCTCAAAACTTAGCCAAATATTTTATCCGTGTGGTACGCAGCTCAATTTTATTTGACGACACATTAATTTTCGAGTTTAATTTTTGGCTGATTCTTTTATCCTTGCATTTTGTGTGATTTTTTCGAAATAAAATCAAAATGGAGGCATATTTGGGAAATTATATTATCTTTCTCGGCCATGAAAAAGAATTAATTTTATGGAATTAAATTCACGAATAATAGACAAATGTAGACAAATTCTTTGAAATTGGTTGGAAAAAATTTCTTCGCAAAAAACAGCTGTTTTCTGTGACACATTCTCCACAAAGCTCTTCTGTCAAAATTCATCTAGGATTTGTGGTGATGTTTGGAGAGAAAAGTGTGAGCGGAAGCTTAGCGCAAGCTGTGTTTAGTCTTTAGTAAGGAGTTTAGGTGAAAATATTATATCTGTGTAGCTAGTAAAAATGCTAGTTGATTCAAATACAATGGTCAAACAATAAAACTTACATTGTGTTGAACCTGATCACGCGACTTCGGTAGTGCAATGCCTAGTGCGATTGGCTCTGAAGACACTTGATCTATGTTCAACTCCCAACTGGGCAAAAAGTTTCAAATTAAAATTGAACGTAATTAGCAAATTAATGTTATCAAATTCTCCGCAAGTTTTTGTAAAATTTTTGGAAAATCGGCGCTGGTATCTAAATGATTGCAAAAAAATATTTCTAAATAAAGTTATTAATATGTTTGCTTTATTGAATAAAATTTCACTTTAGGAAATGTTTTTTTTTATAAGTTTTTGTAGTTGGGCGGTTGTCTAAAGTTAGACAAGGTTTATAAAAATACGATTAATAATATTTACTTTTAAATCAAATTTTAATCCATATAATTGTAAACAACATCGTTATCGTTAGTAAATAAGTAAAACATCAACACTATTTTATACATAATATTAATAAAATACTTACAGCATCACACAGACCCTGCTTAGCATTGCCATTTGTTTTAAATTTTTTTCAAGAAATTATAAAATATCTCTTGTTTTACTATTTTTTTTTCTTGTTAATAATCTTACACAAAAAAAATATATTTAATAAAATTTAAAACCTTTAATTGCATGTTACACTAATATTGGTTTCCATCTCTTTATATAATATATTTTCTTTGTTTATTTATTTCTTTTATGTTTGCCCTGCCTTCCCTATTTTAACACCTGCACGATTGTTACTCAAATAACTCGATGAATCGATAAAATAAAAATAAAAAAAAAAAAACCCAAAACAATTTGAACATGAACGCACGAAAAATTAATTAGCTGCTGCAATGCGTGGAGTTCCCATACAAAGACCAGGAGGTTCAAGAGCACTATTTCCAACGCCGACAAATGCTTCTTCAGCTGCTAATGCAGCAGCTGCCGCAGCATTTGCTGCAGCTACCGGAAGATTACAAACGCCAATGAATGCTGCGGCAGCACAAGCAGCAGCTAATGCTTTGCATGGATTCACCCCGTAAGTAGATAATAATATTTATGTAAATCTTCCTTCACACGTTATCGATTCGATATTTATGTATATACATATGTATGTATATTGTATGTGTAGAAAGTTTTGTTATTATAGCCATGTTAATGCACACACACACACACACACACATATAATATACCAAACAATATGTGAAAACTTTATTAATATCCTGGAAAGTTTTGTGATTTGAACTAGAAAGCACGAATTTTATACACAAACACAAGCAATTACACACTGATAATATTATGCTTGTCATGTTCTATGAAGGTTTATTGTTTTTTTTTTTGTTTTTAATTAATTTATGTTTAAGAATGAAATATTAAATTATTTTATGAATTGTTGATTGTATGTTTAGTGTAGTTGTGAATATGTTTGAACATTTGCATAATAATTCAATAGTTCATTTTTTTTATATAAAACAGATATATTTTAATATTTTTATTCAAATTAGGTAAACCACACAAATAACACGGCCCTGACACTCATAACTAGCAAACATGTCTTGAAAATACCAACAGGGTGCCAACTTTTTAATAACATAACTTCCCTTATTCAATCATTATGTTATGACCTTAATATGTATTTAACAAAAATGGCGTCCAGTTAATCTCTTGTGTTTGAAATTTGAAGTAACCCGAAATAGGTCGAAATATCCCTTGTGTATTTATGCTTTAGTTTAACACGAAATGAAAACTAGATAGCATTTTTTTGAATATATATTTTTCAATATTTAAATTTTGTTAATGAACGAATAACTCCAGTTCATGTTTCGAAGATCTTACAAATGTTGCTCCGTCAAAAGGAGAGGAAGCGTCGTTAGTATTTGACATCATGCCTGATTCACAATGCGACGAGGAAACGGGACGTGAGCGTGACCAGACCTCGTTGTAGCTGTCAAAACAATTTCAAACAATGAAAGCATACCTGGATATACACAATAAGGCGTTTGAAAAAAGACGCGACATGACGACGATTTTCATTTCTGCTAAGTAATTTACAGACAGAAACGAGTTTTTGTCGTAAAAACGCTCGCTGCATTGTGAATTGGGCGACGATTTTTTAACTAGAACAAGACCACAGCGTTTCTCGTCACACTCACGTCTCGTTTCCTCGTTGCATTGTGAAACAGACTTCAAAATTGGGAATATAACCATAATGAAAAGCCTGTATTGACTGTAATTCTTTATTTATTAATTCCGGATAAGATGGAAAAGACAAGGCGTTTTGACAGTTTTTACTCTTCATGTGCATGGAAATTTATGTAGAGAAAATTCGCAAGTTATCCAATGGAGGAGAAATTATTTGTTCTCTCTTTGACTGCTTTAAGACGAGAGCAATTTTTAATTTTCGTTTCTCTTTTGGTTTCCTTCTAATTGCAAATACCTTTTAAACGCTGCGATTTTTAATGAATAGTTAACTTTGTGCAAGTGAAGAAGAATCATCTCTCTGCACTCTTTACTCCACTTTATTAAGCGAAGTTATCTGAGTGGACGACGATTGAAAATAAAATACATTCAAACAAGAAGTAAAAGCAAAAAGATGAATGATCGATAAAACTCTGCAATTTTTTCAACCTCAGAAATGTTGTCTATTTCGGCCACCACATATGTACGTCCCTCGTCCACGTCCTTAAAAATAGCAAGAAGAAATTGCATCGTTTAAAAGCAGTCATTTGTTGAAATTTGTGCAAATTGTCATGAAATTTCACGTTACGAAACTTATTACCTCCGTTCGCTTACTATCAAAACCTGGGGCCAAATTACCGCATCAGTGACTGATCGAGTGAGTGCCGTCAGTGATCGAATGAACGAGTAAAACCTATGGTATGCGGTAATTCGGCCCCTGGCATTTTCTACCAATTTTAATCCAAAGTTCTGTCAAAGTTCATATACAAAATATAAAATTGGACTAAAAATGGTAAAAATGGATAGTTTTGGACTAGTACGCGAACGCACTTAATAGTAGCTGTGTTTCTTTGGGAGTGGCAAAGTATTCATAATCACTTTATACCTATGCTGGATTTACACGACTGATAAATTGCCAGTATTCTGACAGTTAACTGTCAAAAAACTGGCAGAAGAATGGATAAACTCATTCTTTTGGCAGTATACTGACAAAAAACTTCCAATTTGTCAGTCGTATAAATCGAGCATTAAATCTACTGATGCTCTCATGCGCGTGTCGATGAGCCGAGTAGTTAAGCACCTAAAAACCACCAGAGGGCATTTGATTTTGTTAAGAGAGTTTTTCATGCAAATTTCAAAACAAACGGATTTAAAGGTGTTGTGGTTCTATATAATAAAGCTCTAGACCATTCATTATCAAAGCCTAACATTTTATTTAAAACTGGTTGGTAGAGCCAAAATAAATTATGACGCAGTTACGAGGCATTTACATTTTTTTTCAGCTGAAATACACTTCAATTGAAAGAAGCCCATGGGATGACATGCAAGGCACCCGTTTTAGATGAGCTAAAAGAATAATTATTTCAATTTATTCCTAGGGAATAAAATACAATTTTTATTTTTAAAATGTTTATTTAAAGCAATTCTATTTAGGCTCAAGCTCCTTCATACATAAATAAGTGGGCGTCAATACTGACAGACGCACAGACCGGTGGTGCACGGAATGACAAAAACCACTTATTTGGACTTCTTTAGCTTCGCAATTTATAATTTTATTACAATGAGGATTTTTTGAACTTGAAATCAATATTTATCCTTCAAGGTCCACCTTTTCAGTGCTAGATTAAAGTTAATCCCAAGTTAACTTATCAAATTTGGTGAGTTAACTCAGGATCAACTAAACAGATGCTTTTGATGTTTTATTCACCGAGTTTGTTCAGTAATTCCGCATGAATTCTCCATCAAAAAACTGCTCCCTCACTCTTGTGTAACTAACCAAGGTAAAAAAATGTAATGAACCACAACCAAGTTTTTGTCAGAAAATATGGTCACCTAACGATTGAATTGAGCCTAAAGCTAAATCGATAAAATTTAACATTTGAAGTTCGAATAAGTCACGATAAGAGCTACTGTTCGCTTACTTGGGCGACCTCATCGAATAAATCAGAAGCGTTCCTTGACCTTGAAAAATGGTAGGTAAGTTGTATGCTTTTGAAAAATTTTATCTCGATACATCTTACCTATAATATCTTTTCGTAGACTATCAGATCCTTGGAGCTGAAATTTAACAACATTTCCAATTGTCTATATCAAATTAATCCTTTTCCATTGGCAAGGATTTATGTTTCTCTTGGAACGTGAAAATATCTAACCCAATATACATCTATCATCTTAAAAGCACAAGAAAAAAAAAAGTTATCTTGCTTTCATTTTAAATTGAATAATAGTATTTAGGTATCCTATTGTTGAACTTTCTTCTCTTCGAATAATATTGTTAGCATAATATTTTTTTGTGAAAAATATAGTTTATTCATCCTCTAACATTGTTATGGCAATAAAGATAGACCCTTTTGCCTAAGAGTATAATAAATTGAGAGACATTTACTTACGTTATCGATTTATATTTGAGTATTTGCAGTTCATCTTGCTGCCCGCCCAAGGCTGCAAATTTTTCCAAAGAAAATGGTGGTGTTGGTTGGGTTTTTATCATTTATTTTTTGTTCTGTTTGTTTTATTGTATAGAGACGGTCCAAGGAGAAATGGTTCTTCAAGATGAATTCAAACAGTTTGCATTGCTGGATTTATCTTTTTTCTTTGAAATAGATTTAGAACAGTGGTATTAAAATAAATGTATAGCTAAAAGCAACAAATTGAAAGTAATTATAGCGTGCGTGGAAGATTTTTTTTATTTTAAAATGCAATAATGTACTAATACTGATAAAGCAGAACAAAATAAACAAACGAGTTGTTCATAATATTATTTTTTCTGGTATTTAATTCAATACAAAAAAGCAACAACACATTATTATTTCTTTAATAAGAATGAAAAATTCTAAAAATTTGTCCGCTATGCTTTCGGAAATTTCTGAATCTATTTAGGTAAAATAAAGTTCTAAATGTTCTTTATTTCCTTGGTAGTGCTTTTAACACATTTATTAGTGTTTTGAATTTTGATTTCCTTAGAAAATAGAACTATTTCACGTAGGGCAAGGATCGTCTTGGGAATATGTATGTACCCAAAATTTTAGACGATTTAATACGATGTTAGGGCATTTTTAGTAGGATGCTAGGTTACAAAGAGAATTTTCCAAATTTTAAAGGAATTAACATCGCACATCATTTTAATATTTTACTACAGTTAAAATCACCAAATGGCTATTTTATCTTTTAAGTATCATACTAACTCCAAATGTCACTTTGACAATTATAAATGTGAAAAAGGTATGTTTGTTTACTTTTTTTGCACGAAATTTCAGTGTTTTAGGCGTGTTCAGCTTGAGTTTCGTAAGAAAATAGGTTTAGGGCCAGTTTCACAGCCGACACTTAGCGGAATAAGGGCCACTTAAGTTTCTCATATTTGGACTGAGTAAGTGGCACTTAAGTCACTAACATCGGAGACTTAAGTTCCACTTATTCAGGTAAGTGTGCACTATGATATTGCGCTTTAATTTTTAATATTGCCCGCTTAAGTGCCACTTTTTTGACTGTGAAACCGGCCCTTAGTGTGATGCTTGTTTAAAACTAAGAACAGTTTAGTAAAAAGTCTTAAAATAAGTAAATTGTGAAGTAGTATCATACTAATACCTTAATGTCAGGTTGTTTAAAATTTTGCGCCATTGTTTTTAGAAAAATTATGATTTTCAAAGTATTTGTTGCACTATGCTCACTTTGAACCAGGCTAACCCCAGAGTGAATTTTGCTTCAATCTCACACTGGTTAAACAATGCTTGAGAAAATTTGTGTAGATACTAGATACTACATGAACCAATTTTATTTGTATTATTAGATTTTTCCTATGCCTCAAAAAAACACTTGTTTTCAACTGCGTAGTTCCACTTCAACCAGGCGATAACATTTAACGCTTTTTGTTCTACTTCCCACACACTTCTCTCTTCTCAAACTTCGTTTTCCTCTTTTGTTATGCCCACTGTGCGATGGCCTTTTCCATAATTTAAAAGGCAAAGTTTTTTAACATTAAATTTGTTTGTAACTCGTTCGATCCCTCACTAATAAATGCCATTGAAAATTTAAAATAATACTTAAGTTACGATTTTTGATTCAATTTACCGACATTTTTATCCTGCTTCAAAAAGATTAAATTTTTTCTTTCCAACCAAAAAAAAAATAACAATTTTCACGTTAACTTATTTGAACAAAGTAATTTACCTTCATAAATTTTAATAGTAATTTAAATTCTGAAAGTATTCGAAAAGAAAAAGGGTATTTGCTATAAAAATTCAAACCATTTCAATAGAAACAAAGTTATAAATTAAAAAGAACAATTTATAAATGGTATTTGTGTTTAGTCAAAAGAATACATCAAATATACATCAAGTTAAAATAATAAAAACGGATAAATTGCCTTTCAATCAAAAAGAGGAAATATTTCATTGCTGTCAGTAGCATCACTCCCGTTTATTATCGTGTATCTTCACACGCCTTAATGGATTTTTTTTGCAACTGTTAAAAAAGGGTTTGCTGGAGTAATTTGCCATTGTTATGGCTGTCATAGGGTGGGTATTTTTAATAAAAATATATTTATTTATCCGAATATTGCGAAATATTGAACGATAAATAATTTTGTAATTAGTTTCCATCACTTTCTTGGGTTGTTGCTGATTTGAAGATGATTATGAATAAAATATACCGGAAATGGAGCCAAACTCGGTAGATTCAAGGGTAGTTGATATTTGGTAAATGACATTTAAAAAAAAAGAAAACTTACGAATCTGTCAACTTCAAAAGTGACAGCAAAGACTTTTGGTGAATCTATCTGATGGGAAATTGCAAAGGAAAAGAAGTGTTTACTTATGTTTATATTTCTCTTTATAGAAACTCACCTCACGCAATACCAGTATTTGCTTTCTATAAAATAGCTAAGCAAATGTCAGTTTTACCAAAGTGAAGATTTTGACGTTTGTTAATAAACGAAAAAGGGATATATTGCTATTTGGTAAACAGCAAATCAAATCTTCGTATTAACGAATGAAAATACTTGGCCTACAAATTGACAAGAATTTACTTTGAGAATTTTTACAGAAATAGGCAAGCGTAGGGTAAAGTCAGGTTATACGGTGCGATTTTCTTAAATTTCTCTACAACTGAAAAAGTAAAAAGAATTTTTATTCTTTCAAACATATAAGTGCATACATATATTATGTAATTTATTAGAATAAAAAGTAAGTAACTTTAAATCGCCCAAATAAAGTTGCAAGAAACATAAAAAACGCAAAGAAACTGACAGCTGGTTGTTTTGACAGTTGTTACTCTTCTAGTACTGTTACGTACTGGTAAGTAATTTTCACCTCCAGTGAGAAATTTTTTAATTTTTTGATATCCATATTTATCTGGGCAATAATTGATAAAACTGTCAACGCACCCAGCTGTCAAACAGATCTTCTTGGTTACAGAAATGTGCGTAAGTGAGATTTGTTGTTTTGTCGTTCTTCTTTCTCGTTCAAACTTTTTTCATTAGGGGGGTGTAACATTCTTTGACAAACACGGTTTGATTGACTCGAATTTGAAAATGTGAACGCTCCATAAACAAATTGTCAAACATGCTGGATTAATATCAAAATATTTTGATATTTTGCTGGCTTGACAAGCATGTTTGAGAATATGAACGCATTCTTGTCAAACCAGGAGGAAATTTCATTTTAAAAAAGTTTTCAACGTGTGCGTGTGCGCACCAAAATAAAAGACAAAATAAATAAATAAAGGTGGCTGTAAGCGGAAATTGCGATTATTGGAGAGAATTTTTTGAAATATGTATCAGAGTTGTTAAGACTGGAGTCTTTTCAGTGCTGCAGTTAATTGAATAAAAAAACTTTTTTCTTTAAGTCTTTTAACTTGCTTAAAGAATTTAACTGTAATACAATAGTCAGCAGTCAGTTCTAACATTCCGACTGTGCAGTTAAAAAAAAAGTTAATTAACTTTAAGTTAATTAACTGCAGTACTTTTGACTTGATTTTAGTCTTTTAGTCAGTTGAAATTCATTTGTACTGCGATGGTTGATCTTTTAGTCAGTAAGTCTTTTAACTGCAGTTAATTAACTGTTAGTCTTTAAACTTTGTTTTTTGTTTTTTATCCAAAAATATTTCACACTTGTACATCACGCCGTACGCATATAATGCCAAATAAATAATGCAAACATTTTAATTTATTTTCATTGTATCCTGTTGTGTTATAAGTATAAATCTATAGTATTTTAAGTGAAAGACTTACAGCTCATTGACTGCAGTTAAAAGACTTACTGACTAAAAGATGAACCATCGCAGTACAAATGACTTTCAACTGACTAAAAGACTAAAATCAAGTCAAAAGTACTGCAGTTAATTAACTTAAAGTTAATTAACTTTTTTTTTAACTGCACAGTCCGAATGTTAGTACTGACTGCTGACTGTTTGCTTTGCAGTTAAAGTACTTACTCACAGTATTAACTTGCATTCAAAAGTTAAGTTAATTAACTGGGACTGTATTAACTGCAGTACTGAAAAGAATGCAGTCTTTGCAACTCTGATATGTATATAGAAGTTTTGGGCGCTTTTTTAGCCATTACTTAGTTCAAATTCGTTTCCTCTTATTTTGTTGCCTTTTTGCTTCTTCTTGTTCTTCATTTTCTAAAATTTGATCTATTACAAGATTTGCAATCAAAACGTCCACCTAGGTTAAAATTCTAAAGAGAACTGATATTAGACAGCATGTTTGACAAATGTGAACGCAAATGGCTTCAATCCATCAAACATTCATCAAGTCATATTTGGCAAACATATTTCAAAATGTGAACTTCCCTGATGAAAGGCAGGAATTTGTGACATTTGTGTAAGAAATTTTAAGTTACCAAACAGACCTACTTTATGAGTGTGGTAGAATAGAACAAATGGAAAAGGCAGTAGGTCTTTTTGTTTACTTCCTAGATTTTGTTTTTTTTTCATAAGATTTTTGACAGAACTTCCGACTTAAAGTGGTACATTATGGCAGTTTTGGGAAGTAAACAAACATACCTTATATGTTTATTCATAATGGATAGAATCAAGAAACAAAATTAGAACAAAAAGGATGGCAATGAGTTGTTCGGTGATATGTCAAAACAATTTAATAAACATTTATATTTGAATAGCGTAATTATTTATTCCTTATGTGCAAAATGGATGAAGTCTTACATTAAATGCCAAGCACTTCTGGTGTGGGACTTTTACTAGGATTGTTTTGCTGTTTTTGACTAATTAACACCAATGTGAATCTGCCATTAATTAGAATAGGTACCTACATATATAAATTGCTTGAACGCGACCAATATTCCTTTTATTTCACTCTTCACATGGAATAAAAAGAATGCATTCTAAAGATTCAAGAATGAAATTAAAAAAAAAAACAACAACAGAATATGGTTTATCCACAACGCAAAATGCTTAGTCCGAATATTTTGATTTTGTGTGAATTGAATTGAAATCGAGTTAAATTTTATCCAAAGTCAAATTTTTGACACTAAGGACCAGTTTTTCAGTGCGGGATGATCCTAGCTTCAGAGTTAAACCGGAGTTAACTCCTGAAACATGTTTTCAATCAATTTAGATCCTGAGTTAACTTCACAAATTTGCTGAGTTAACTCTGGATTAGCTGAATAGGTATTTCTGAAAGATGCATGACAAAAATCTACTCAAATCGAGGTACAACGCTATCGAAAAGGTGATTTTCATAGTGGCGCCATCTCGAATTTGATAGGGAAACATGGATTTCAATACTGTCGTACTTCGATTTCGATAGATTTTTGACAGCTAGGAGTTTAATTTAATTTTATCTCCACTGAAAAACTACTTTTGAGTTAACTCGGAATTAAAATAACTGGAGGATAAACTAACTCTGATTTAACTCGGAGTTAACTCATGCACTAAAAAAATGGACCGAATGAGGTAAATCTATATGTAGAGACGTCAAATTTTAATCTCGGATAGAATTAAATAGAAATTTAAAACCAATTCACACACGGCCTTATTCCCAGCTGCGCTACCGTTCTAAAAATAGCGTTATTTAAACCTGGAACCGATATGCAGTCAAAAATAATGTAGCGTTGTACTTTAAACACATGCATGTACCTATTCTCTTTGGAATTTTATAATAGGAATGTTTTACTGAACACTCCCGAGAGTTTTCGTATGGTTATTGGGTATACTACATAGTTCACTTTAATTGAATAACTGACTATACCTTAGCATTGAAACATACAAAATACATGCATACAATCTTTTCTATTTGCCGAGAAATATTAAACCCTTTTTAAAACTAAAATTTAAATTAAAATTTTATACTCCTCGGTGGAATTACGATAGGCTATTTTCTTTTATAAACAGATTGCTATACTCAATGGACGAAAAAAAATACTAAAACAAATATGTACAAGTCCATGCGCCTATGTAAATATTTGTTTTGTGTAAATCTGTTCCTAAAAATTTACATAAATCTGAATTATAAAAATTCAATCATAATTCAAAAATTTTACGCAGCAAACCCAACAATACAAAATAGATAATTCTGTTCTCATCGAAAAATAATATACCTAAGCTTATATCGACCTTGAATATCAAACTGTTAGCCTATAATACCAACATAAATTTTTTTCCGATAGCCTTCTCAAAGTACCCAAATCCCTTAGTCATAAAATGTATTGGAAAATAAAGAATAAAGTATGATAACTTAGTTGAGGGATAAGAAATGCAATCATAGAATCTTTTTTTTTTTGTTTTTTTTTTTCTCCCCTATATTTATGTATATGAAAATGTATAATCTTAAGATATACGTACATTTAAGATTCCCTGAGATAAGAAAAGGATATAAATTGAATTTTGCTTTTAACCAAATCGCTCTAGATTTTATACTTCAATGAATTCACTTATGTTCTTTTTAAATTAAATTCATCCTTCTCTTTATTTTTTGTTTCCATTTAGCATGTACTATGATCCATTCTTAGCCGCAGCCGCTGCAACAGCTGATCCAAATCTTCGCTTCCAGGTAATTATTTCATAAAATTAAATTTAAATACATATACTCGTATAAAGAAAAATAATAAATATAACTATAACATATATATTTGTACTTAAAGTTAGTGTATCGTTATGTTTTGTTTCAATTGTATAGTAGAGTTGATATTTTTTTTTAGAATTAGGTCCTTTCGTCCTGTTTTAATTTGTTTATAAATTATATACATACGTATAAGAAAAAGAAAACAAACAAAAAGAATTTCCATGAAAAAAAAAAAAAATAAATATTTCTTTCAGGCAGCCAAACCGGTCACGGAGGTACCCGCACAGCCAACAATCTTAAATGTAATTTTAAATATTTGTTTACAAAAAAAAACTTTTTAATTAATATACTTTTTTTTTTTTAATTTAACTGTATAAATAAATATACATACCTAGTTTAATTTTGCTTTGAAATAATTGGTAGTTCTGAAATCGGATACTAGGAACTTTATAAAATTTAATTTTCTAACTAATAACTAATTAATTTTTTTTGTTTAAATCATTAGAAACAAAATAAATAAAATACTATCATTAGATTTTGGCATTGATGGTGAATACGGGCTAGTTTAGATTTTTTTTTTTTTAATGTCTCATAATAGTTTTTTTTTTTGTTGTTATTTGTATTGTTTCTCTATGACTAAACTGTATGTGAAATTAAAAAAAATCATCATTCGCCATCACAAATCATTCATAAAAAGTTATATATATAAATATATACATAATATACTTATAATTATTAATACTTCTTGTTTTTTGGTTGTGGTTTTAAAACTAGTGCAACTTTTGAACAAATGGATAAACACAAAAAAAATATAAAACTGAATTAAAAAAAAAAAAATAATTAGTAGACTTAACTATAATTCATACTTTAAAGTGTATATTTTTTAGAGAATGATCTAAGATACCTTTCTTCATAAAATAAAGTAGATACTTTTTTCACTTTCCTTTTTTAATAAATATATAAATATTTATATACTTAGCTTTTTGTACTACATATACTAGATATATATACATTTCTTTTACACCCAGATTTAATAGTTGTATACAAAAATAATTTATTTAACGGTATGGTTTGATTTTGCTTTGAGATACTACAAAAATGGGTCTTCTTTTAATTAAAAAAAAAGAAATAAATAAAAATGTGTATGCCGGTGACCTGATGTGAACTAACAAGCCTTAAGGCATACATAGCTTTTTGTTTGTGGTTGTATGTTTTATTTAAATTCTATTTTTTTTTACTGCATCATCAGCAGAATGTTAAAATATAATAATTACCATAAAATTATGAAAAACTGCAACCGAGGCTACGGATGCAATTTTTCTTCTTTTTTTTTTAATTTCATTCAACTAAATTTGCAAGAGTGCATCCCTGCCACATGTGGTATAAAATAAAATATACACTTGCACACATTTATGTATCCTTCAGCTTTGTTATTTGAGTTTTATCCCCGAGATGTGATGTGTATGCTGTGATGTCATTAATGGGAACTTTTCACTTTGATTACATTACAAGTGAATGCATTAGTTATTACTGGAATATGAAATGGAAATTTCCATTTTCTTAACCTGGTTTATGATTGTTTTTTTTTTTTAAACAATAAATTAATTAAATATAATTTGCTGTCAGAGTTTTCTATCTTTTATCTACGCATTGCATAGTGAAGTGGTACTTTTAGATTTTTGTTTGCCTTGAGCTTCCCTATCCGGGTTAAAAGAACAAACGTTCTTTAATTTCGGAGCTATCTCAACTAAGCTTTAAAAAACAACTATCTTAATGTCGCCATTTCGATTGGTAATCCGCAAGAACAATTTGATACGTGAGAACGCTTTTGGAACGCTTCAGAAAACAAATCCAGAAGCAAATGTCTTCTTCTTTTCAGAAGAAGAACTGTCATTCGAACAACGAGAGGGATTTTTAATCTTCGTTTCTCTTTTAGTTTCCTTCTAATTGCAAATAACTTTTAAACGCTGCGATTTTGAATGAAAGTAATTTTTGTGCAAGTGAAAAAGTGTCATCTCTCTGCACACTTTACTCCAATTTGATTAAACGAAGTTATCTGAGTGGACAATGAATAAAAATAAAACACACTGGAACAATAAGGAAAAGCACAAAGAAGAATGAGCGATATCTCTGCAATTTGTTCAACCTCAGCTATTTTTTGTACCCCGTTCACCACACACTTCCCTCGCCGACGTGCTTAAAAATCGCAAGAAGAAATTGCATCGTTTAAAAACAGTCTTACTGTTAAAATGACACATGGGAAAGGAATTTAACCAAGTTTTTGCGTAGGATCTATTTCTATAGTTCTGCCCTCTCTATTTCGATAGTGTTTTCACACGCATCTGTCAGAAATATCTATTAATCCAGAGTAAACTCACCAAGCTGATAGAGGAAGAGGTGTATAATTATGTCATTATAATCTTCTCCTCTTTCACAATTCTCATTAATAAATTGGACAAGCTTCGTGATACCGCTGGGAAAGAGTTCTTAAGGCTACCAATTGTTTGTTCACACTTTCATTTTCTGCAAAAGCACCGTGTCGTGTAATGAATTTTCGATGTGTAAACATCTATGCCGGCGCGGCGGTAGAGGGAATAAAAACGTGGACTTTCCTCTGTGTGCGACGTTACGAAGTCAAAATTTACGATGTAGCAAATACATCGTACATATACACAAATACAATACATATACATTACAAATATTGATCCTCAAAACTGCGTTTGAACAAAAGTTGATGTTTTTACATATCAACCGTGAGTCCCGGCACTATTTAAGTTACATATAGTTTTTTTCGAGATTCCATTTCATTCCTGCAAACACACAACACGCATACAGGAATGCTTGAGAGTTGTAAGTCACTAGACCCTGGCTTTTCTTTATTTTTGTTTTCTTCTATATAGTCGTAACGCGCAATCAGTACAGATATGAGCCAGTTTGACATTTTTCATATCCCAATAAATCGTATGCATGACTTCGTTGGCAGATGTGCTAGTGTTGAATTTCTTGGCAGCTGAGTTTCCATATCATATACCTACTCTTTCTTTTGGTTCATAGACCCCACGTTTCATCACACGTTAATAATATTTGTATTATAAACGTGTTTTTTTCAACGTTTTATTTCTCAGAATTCACCACACCGCTTAAATAAACTTTGATATTTTAAACAGTCATATACCCCTCTTACATGTCAAAATCGATCTACCATGTCGACGAAGTAGTTCGTTCTTGTATGGCCATTCATACGGTAATGCATTGAAGTAAAATTGTATGTCAAAACTAGCTGTCAAACGAATATTTGTCAATTCTATATTATTTCTAGTAAATCTACAATTTCAGAATGAACCCACACACACACTTATGTGGTCTATTTGCCATTTTTATTTTAGTATTTAACTTCTTTTAATAAGCTATTACATGAGTTTAACAATAACGGGATGAAAAACACTATTTGACAACAAAAAACTGAATCGGCAAACTAGTTCGTTCCTTTCTACACACCACGTCGGCATACAACTTCGAACTACAGTATCGACACACTTTCGTTTTACACGACCAAAAAACCTTTCCGACACTATAAATCGATGCAGTAGTTCGTGGCGTGTGATTGGTGTACTAGAAGTGATGTTTATAAAGACAATGTTAGGCAGAAGTATTGTCATATTGTGATGTTTCAAAACCTCCATCATTACCCCCGATCGGTGTGAGAGGTCGATCCGTCCTGATTCGGGAACCAGCAATGCTCTAGAACCAATCCAGCAATTTGTGGCAGACAAAAACTCGTTTAACTAATGTCTGTAGACATTTTCTGCAAAAAATTATGCACATTTGAAGACGCCAAATGGTTTTTTTTTAACAATGCTGGGCGCGAAGCTACTTCATGTGTGCCTTGAGGGGAAAGAATTAAACTTCTTGAACTGTCTCAGAGAAGTTTTCAAAAATGTTTTGTTCAAACTTATATTATATTCCACTTTTGTTACGTTCTTCTCTCACTCACAAGCAATTTTTATTTCAATCCTTATTTCAGAAATTTTCATTTAGACATTAGGTGGGCAAAATATTCATTAAATTTTATTTTCAATCATTCCGACGAGAAAACAAAACTGTGAATTGTAACGGGTGATTTTTTAAGAGGTTTAGAACTTTTTTTAAAAAAAAACACAAAAAATTCGAAAAAATGAATGAAATATTTATTTGAATCGATAGTTTGAACCTTGCAATTTAATTTTTAAAGATAATTTTATGCAAATGTTGACCGCGGCTGCGTCTCAGGTAGCCCATCCGCTGAGTCCAATTTTGGCATACTCTTTCACACATATCGGCCGGTATCTCACGAATGAATGCATGGATGTTGGCTTCCAGTGCGTCAATCGAAGCGGGCTTGTCCCTATAGACATTAGCCTTGACATACCCCCACAAAAAATAATCTAATGGTGTCAAATCGCACGATCTAGACGGCCAATTGACCGGCCCGAAACGTGAAATTAACTGTTCACCAAACTCGCCTCGCAATTGCGCCATTGTTTCGCGTGCTGTGTGGCATGTGGCACCGTCTTGTTGAAACCACATATCATGCAAGTCAAGAACTTCCATTTCGGGCAAAAAAAAGTTTGTTATCATCGCTCGGTAGCGTTCACCATTGACAGTAACGCTGCGATTCGCATCATCTTTGAAGAAATATGGCCCAATAATGCCGCCGGCCCATAAACCGCACCAAACAGTGGCTTTTTTCGGGATGCATTGGTAGCTGTTGCAATGCTTCTGGCTGATCTTCACTCCAAATGCGGCAATTTTGCTTATTTACGTACCCATTCAACCAAAAATGAGCCTCATCGCTGAACACAAGCAGCGCGCGATGAACATTTCGAACCGAGCACGAATTTTGGTAGTAAAATTCATTAATTTGCAAGCGTTGTTCATTTGTAAGACGATCCATGGTTAAATTGCAAACCAAACTGAAGCTGTTTGACAATGACACAAGGTACTAAACACACGTCAGCTGTCAAAACCAGTGTTGCCAAAACCAAACCAGCTTAAAAATCACCCATTATAACTGTGTCTAGTTGAAATTATTTACTTCCAACTGGAAGTCTCATATATTTCCATCTCACAAATTTGTCTCTTCATAAATAAAGGTGAAAACATCACAGATGTCAGTCAAACTGACATTAGATCTCAAATTGTTTCGGAATTGATTGCCATTGCCATATAAATAGTTGGTAGAAGTGTTGAAGTTGGTGTCCATTGGAAATTTTCATAGCATGACGGATGTTTTGCAATTAATTATTTTTTTGGTGGGCAAGGGTATATGACGTCATTTTTATTAAACTTTTAAGTTTCTATCAAATATTTACTTCAATTATATTTTATGTAACGAATGATCTTTAAAAATCATGTTTTGTTTAAATTTAGGAATGTAGGTACTGTTATTTGCGAAATTAAAAATAAAATCATGGTCTTCGAGTTCGAAAGCAAAATCGAATCAACCGTTAATTTATCCTAAATATTTCTATTCTCCTATTCCGAACACAAACATCCGGTAATTCTTGTTTTTTTTTTTTTGTTTTTTTTTTTTATAACCAAAATATTGAATTCCAATTTTTTCCAAAATTTCTAATAAAATAAATATATCGTACAATTATTAAAAAAAAAAAAAAATAATAATTAATTTGAAAACGGTTAAAAAAACAATTGTTCGAAATTCAAATTACAGCGCCGCACAGTGACAACGTTAAACAGTAATCCACATTCGATCAACCGCATCCAGGTTCCTCAAAATGTTTTGGTAACCAAATTGAAACATAACCTACGAGTTGTATTTTTTTTTTCTTGTTGTTTGGTTTTGTAATTTTGTTTAATCAATGTATCTTAATCGTGCAAATTAACAGCAACAGTTTGAATATTTTAATTTAATTTAAATTTAAGTGTTATAGTTAAATTAAATTGTAATTGGTAGATTTGTATGTTTTTTGCAAGAAGGTAGTATATGTGTGTGTTTGTTGATTGTAAGGATATGCAATATGACGTATGAATGGATAAATTACATCAATAATAGATTCTTGTAGACTAAAATGCTTTGGTTTGAGTTAAATTTCCATTTTTCCGTGTATTAAAAAAAATAACGTTATAAATATATAGAATTTATGAAACATATCCTAGAAAACCTTTCCTTAATATAAGCAAAACAAAAATGCCCTCGAGTGTTTTTCTCTTGGAAAATTTATAGAAATAAATTTCCGGCAGAGTTTTTCAATTGTATCTCAGGAAAGAAATAGCAGAAAAACACTCTTCCTGACTTTTGTTTGTTATTGTTGTTGTTGCAGTTGGTTTTCATTGTGTATAGAGCTCAAGTTGTTAATTTCCTGTTTTCCCCAGTTTCTGTTTTTTTTTTAAAGGTAAAGCGTGTGTGTTTTTTTTTTTGTTAATAACTCTAGTGAATATTGTTCATAGTATGCACGTTTAAAAGAAAAAGTACAGTAACACAAACTCGTGCAGCGGTTTTGGTTCCTTTGACTGCTCTTGCAATTTTTTTTCATGCATACATACATATACCTTTATTCTTCACGCTATGTCCTTTGTGTTGTTGCATAGTGTGGAACATGTTTCATTGTTTGTTTATTTTTTTCTAGAATTCCTTATATTTTTGTTTTTTTTTTTTCATTCCCTGGCAAAACAAAAAATGAAGAATCGTTTTACTCTATCACATTTCTTTTCCTATATTTTTCTCTCACCCACTGTAGTTTCATTTTCCATTAAAATGCTATTTATTTGATACTCCAAACCAAAGAAATAACAAAAAAAAAACGACACAAAAAATAATAATTTAAAATTAAAAAATAAAATTTAGAAAACAATTTTTTTCTTTGTGTAAATAGGCAACAGCACCACTGTTAAAAACGCCTCTATCGCAGGCTCAACAAGCGTATACAGCAGCAACCACATATACGGCGGTAGCAGCACGCGCGTACAACGCTGCCGCTGCAGCAGCTGCACAGCCCGCTTTGGCTGGTTATGCCACAGTTGCGGGGTAAGTTAGAGCAATAAGTTTCAAGAGCAAAAAATGGAAATTGATACTTCTTGATTGTTTTAAGCATTTTTATAGAAATTGAAAATATATATGTATCGTAAGGGTTGTAGCGATGTCAATTTTCGAAAATCTATCATTTTACAGTTTGGTTAGAAATGAACCTGATGATTTTTTTTAAATAATTTTTTTCTTGCCTTCGTTTTCAGCTTTTGATTTCCATTAGTACCTGCCTAACTTATAAGATTTTTTTACCATAAACATAAATTATTTAAAATAAAAATTCTTATCATTTTAGAGTTTTGATTGATTTTCTTTATTTTTCATTCGAAATAAAATTCGTTATTTCTTCACAGAAAAAGAAATCGGATTAATTATCAGATCGTCAATCGAAACAATAAATATCAAGATATCTCAAGACTTTTTCTCAAGATTCAAACCTGTCAAGATTCAAATTCAATTAATCAAGAAATATCAATACAAATTTCCATAACTTATGATGAAATAACTAAAACTAACAATTCTTCTATTTTACCTTAATCAATGAATAGCTATGCCAGAGAATATGCCGATCCATACTTGGGACATGGAATTGGACCAGTTCCTGGATATGGGGTAATTATTATCATCAATTTATTCTCATTGATCACTTGTTTTAATGTTATATTTCCTTACAGGCACAAATGTATCGTGGAGGATACAATCGTTTCACGCCATACTAAGCATACACACACTAAAATATCTATCTAAATCAACACACTAAAATACTCATCATCTATAACTAAATACTCAGCATAGAGATCTAAGGACAACAACTCATATAATTTTGAAGAAATTACAAAAAAAAAAAAAAAAAAAATATCCTTTTTCCAACACAACATATATTTCCCACACACAATTTACAACAAGAAAATAAAAAAGCAACATTTTTGCCATGACCCAGAAGAAAATCAAATGATATTGAGTGTAAGAAGGAGTATTAAACCAAAAACAAAAAGAGAGGAGATTTGATTTAAAATACAACTTTTATCCTCAAAAAATTAAAAAAAAAAAAAAAAATCAGAAAAATAAGATCAAACAATATCTATGACTAGAATCTATTAAAGCAAAAAAGCTTAAATTATAAGTTTTACCTTCTATTTTATTATGACTGCGTAATATAAAAAAAAAAAAAAACAAAACAAAATTAACACTACTTGTAAAAAGCAACAAATTTACTAGCAAAGCCAAAAGTATAATGCAGTGTCAGTTGTATTTTGTTTTCCTTTCTTAGTTTTTATTTAAGATTTAGTTTACGGATAATCACAAAAATATTCTTGTAGAGCACAAGATAGTCATTTTTATATTTTACTCATAATTATTATTATAAGTTTTGAACAAAACATCAAACAAAAATATCATCTTATATTTATCTGTAAAAAAATATAAAAAAAAAATCATCTGAGATTAAAAATACTTTATTTCTTATGAAGAGCAATGATAATACATAATTGAAATATTTCAGCGCACAATATTTTTTGTTTATTTTATTATTTTGTTTTCGAAATAATTTAAAAATATTATTTTATTTTTGTTAGTTTTATTTTTTTCTTCCTACATTATATTTTAGTTTACATTAATGGCAGCTAAATTTGGAGTTAACTTTGAATTAGTTTTACAACCATGACAAACGAAAAAAATCATTTATATAATTTTCCTTTTTTTTTACTATTATTATTTATAGAAATAAATATTAAAATACTCAAAAGCTGAACTTATGCTCAAATATAAATTTATTGTAATAAAATTATAAACAAAACAAATACATACAAAATATAAACGCACATTGTTATTCATTTTATTTCTATTTTTTTGTTTTTCTAAAGTTCTTCCTTTTGAAGAGAATATAATATGTTGTATAAA
Organism: Leucozona laternaria; assembly: GCA_932273885.2. Lineage (NCBI taxonomy): Eukaryota > Metazoa > Arthropoda > Insecta > Diptera > Syrphidae > Leucozona > Leucozona laternaria. The sequence goes on along the minus strand of OW026367.1, from coordinate 126,873,957 downwards.
AGACAGTGCGATTCAGTTGGTCATACGCACGCAGTTTGAATATTTCCACGAGCCATACAATTTTGGATACTTATTTACATAAATGGGTTAAAGATTTAGCATTAAATAATAAATATTATTGCAAAATTGAATATAAAATATAAACGAAGAGAGTTGTACATTTGAGCTTAAATCTTAGGATTGATTCAGAAAATGATAAAAAAAAATGTACATATTTACAATCCATATAATGTGGTAGGTATACACTTTAGATAGTTCAGTTACTAAAATCATGTTATTCGTTCTGACATTGTACGGTTTTTCAAGAATAAATTTCGGCCAGTACAATTTGAATCTCGAAACTTAAGCTTTTCGTTGTTATTGATCCTTCCATAGACCATCTGAGAAATTTGACGTTATATCATATAGTTGATTGACCGCTCTCGTAACTCAAGTTTTTTACTTATCCAGAAACCATCTTAATAGACAATCTTTAGTCCGAAATATCCATCGTCTAACGAGATATTTGATTTGAATATTGAATGTCATTTGCATCAGGTTGGTGTGAGAAATACTGCATTTGCAGTAAAATTTTAATTTTAAATTTTAGACTTATTTACTTTTCATAACGAATTCTCTTTCATGTTAGGGTGTAAAAGCGTGCTAATCCAGTGTTTATTCAACCTTTAAACAAAACTTCTTGTTCCTAAGCCTGGTGCTACCCGGTGAGGCATGGTTCAATTTGTTTTATGTCAGTGACTCACGCAAGTCCTTTTAAAAATTCGGACCATACTGTATGATTAAAATTTCATTTAAAAAAATTGTTGACTAGTTTAGTCCCTAAGCCTGGTACTACTCGGTGTGGCACGGTTCAATTTGGTTGATGTCATTGACTCACGAAGGTCCTTTTCAGAATTCGCACCATTCAGCTTTATTAAAATTTCATTTAAAAAATGTGTTGACAAGTTCAGGAGATAAATAGAGAATATTCGCATTGGCTCTCAAAAAAAATGTGGCTAAATTTAATCTGTCAGTTATTTAGTAAACCATATTCAAAACCACAAAACAAAAAACAAAACAACTCGTCTGTAAATGGATTTATTGATAGTAATCCGAGTTTAAGGTATCAGTATTAATTAAGTATTAATTAATCAATTTCTATTTCGAATTTCTATGAGAATTTTTGCTCCTAACGAAATTTGTTATAGTTTCTTTTATCGTCAAGACTCGTAATATTGCAATGGAATTACATAATCAATGGTAGTGATTATTCCTCTGCCACCGCACCGTAACAAAGCACATAGGTACCTAAAAATCTTAAACTTTAAACCTCTCCTTTTTAGACCACCTTTAACTTGATTTTCAAGTTTTTGATATTAGCTTACGTTAATGCTTATGTTAATGCTTTACTTTTTAGATCACACAAATTATCTTGGGTTAAAAAGGTAAAAGATTAAAGTGCCCAAGGTCGTAGTATTAACACTTTAGAAATGTGTAAGTGGTCTTAGTCGACGCTGGTTTTCTTTTAACATCACGGCAGCTGAGTTTTATATTAAGAACCAAAAATGCCTGTGAAAATACATCAGATGTTTCTAGAGCCTCAGTCCAACAAGGTTTATTAGTTGTCCACCGGTTACTCCAAAAAATCAATCAAGTAACTTGCATTCAATCAAATAATTATAACTTTGCAGAAACGAAAACTTGTACCTGTCTGTAAAATATTCATTTTTTTTCCCTCCTTGAACTATGTATAAAATGTCTATGCTGAATCATTACTCCATCTCGTCTGTGTAAATAAAGATTATCCTAATTAAAGGTTTTTGGAAATAAAAGAATATCGTTTGTGTCTAATCAAAACTGGCCGCAGTGTAATATTTATACTTTAAACTACATTACTCATTGGAAGAAGGAAAAATTAATACTCATTCAGGAAGAGTATTAAAGATTTTTGCACACAAAATGAGGATTCACAAAGAAAGACAGAAAATAAGCTTAAATCCTGTTGTTTTTATGCTTATAAAAGAAAGTTAAAAAAAAAAATTAAAAAAATAAATCAAAAAAGAAAATTTCTCAAATGTAGTTTAAATAAAAAATCAAATAATATGAGACAAATTTTAAAATCACTCTGACTATTTTTGTCACATTGAATTGAGTATAAATATTAGAATTTTAGTACATAACGCATAAAATTAACTTAGTTCATTAAAACAAATAAAAAAAAAAGAAAACATATTAAAAAATATTACAACAAAAAAGAACCTATTTCTACATCTATTTGTTTGATGTAGTGTTTGCTCAAAATAAATATTTTTAAAAATATTAAATAATACTTTTAGCATAAAAAAGTAAAAAAAAAAAAACAAACAAAAATATAATAAAATTATATTTTTAATCCGATACAAAATAATTCTGTCCTCTTTAATTGAAAACAAAAATTAAAACTAAAAAATTATTGATTTCAAAAATTAAAAATTTATAATAAAATAAAAATCGCACATTTTCACGAATTTTCGCGCACATGACAAAAAAATAAATAAATAAATCTAATATTAAAATTGTATATCAATATATATTTTCACTCTTCACACTCGAGTGAATTTATTTAAAATAAATATATATATATTTTGAGTAGTTGTTAGCAATAAAATATAAAAATAAAAAAAAAAAAAATAAATACTCTTTTTAAAAATACATATATATAAAGCCAAAGGATTACTTTTAAATATTTTTTTTTTTTATTTTCTGTGTAGTTGATATATCGTTTTTAAATAGTTGTGTTTTTATGCTTTTAAGTGTTTAGAATTTAGTGAGAAGTAATAATATTTTTAATCGCGCAAATTATTAAACAAAAAATTTAAAATATTTTTGAACATACAAAATCCAAAAATTGCCAAATGTATAGCTTTTGAAGAAATAAAAATCTGAAAAAAATAAGCGTATACCAATAAAAAATATAACGCACTAAGCAATAGATGGTAGTGTATATCATTTTTTCTGAAAGAATTTTAAGTAAACTTGTGTAATTTACTTGATCAAACAAAATATAGTTCTCCCCTAAAAATATGTATTTTTGTCTTCTTGTAAAAAAAAATCAATTAAAGAAATAATAAACAGTGCATTGACTGAATTTCACTGCAGCTATGAATTTTAAATATATTGTTTTGATTTCTAAATTACCAGCTATCTTTAAAATAAAATTCAAGCCCATGTATAGCAATGCTATACAAAATTCTTAATTAAAAAAAAAAAAAACAAACAATAAAATATCGTATCTACTTTTAAGCTTAGTGGTAAATAAATTTTAAAATCATAAATATTTTGTAGAGTGAATAATGACAACTATGAATACCAGTTTAAAAACAAAATCAAACACAGAAAATCCATATTGAAAAAAAAAATGGGAGACACAAATTAAAAATCTTTTAAACAAAAAATCATACACAAAAAATATAATACACACACGTTTTTAAATAAATAAGATAAACAATTTAAGTATAAAATGTGCCAAATTGTACGATGTATCCATTAAACTATAATTAAAGAAAAGAAAAAAAAAAAAAACAAAAAATGAACGTATAAATAATGTATGTATGATTTTTGGAAAAAAAAGAAAAGAAAAAAATCTCTTCCTTACAAAGAAAATTCAAAAGATTCACAGGTAAATCACACAAATTAAAAAAAAAAATGAAAGAACATGACTTCTTGTTTCTGTTAATTTATTTTTTACCAATATAACAATATGTATGTAAATAGCTGATATTTTAAATTTAAATAAAACTCAAATCAAGCCCACATGCCATTTGAACGGAAAAACAATTTTTATTTAGAATTTCTTTTTTCATTTCATAAAAAATACTTTAAAATATCTACGTTTAGTTTCTATGATAAAAAGAGAAAAGCAAACAAGTAAAACCATCGCTAAAGTCAGAAGAAGAAAAAAATAAAACACCGCATTAAGAAATTATATAGGAAATCATATACACATAATAAAAAAATATATATTTACCAATATACAAACAAATATATTTAAAAAAAAAAAAAAAAAACAAACAAACAAACAAAAATATTTTAATAGAAACAACATCACAATTCAAAAACAAAAAGTATTACGAACAAAAGAGAACCGCGACAAACACAACAAATACACATTTACAACACATGCAAAATAAATCACAAATTTTCTTAAGTTTATTATTTCAACAAGAACAACAACAACAAATCTTAAATAACAGGAATAAACAAACAAAACTGAAACATAAATAAGGGGAATTTCTTTTGTTTTTGTTTTTATTTAAAAAAATATGAAATTAAATTTAAACAAAAAAAAGTATATATATATTCTTAAAAAAAACTTAGTATTGGTTATATCAATTTTCAATTTGTAAGGTTGTGAACTGTGAGAAATACAAAAACAAAAACAAGAAAACAAAGTAAATAAAAATAAACAAGAAAACGTCTCTTAAAAATTCCAGAAATCATGTTGTTTTGTGTTTTATTTATTGAAGATTTTTTGTCAAATGACTGCTGCTATAATCATCCCAGGTGTGTGGATTCCAGTTTTCGACTAATTAATTTATGTTTAAAGTGTCCAGAAGGTAACTCTGTAACTAAATTCATACAGCTCGAGCGTTAAGTTGAGAGTAGGCTTACCTCATTTCCCGGAATTGGGAGATTTTTTTCGTTAACTCTTCATTTTTCAACCGTAACAAAGTTTTTTTTAATTATAAATGACTTAGAAATGTCAGGTAGTAAGTTAATTTTAATTATTCAATTTGGCCTGAGTCAAGTTTTCCTTTTGTGAAAGAAGGGAAACGACACTATTAAATTTAGATTAAACTATAAACTACGTTTTCACCGAGCACTAAATCGCGATTTAAGTGGATTTAGCATAAATCCTCTTCAAATCTTGAAGATTTACCATACAAATTTAAATCTCCTCAAATGAAGATTTAAAATAAATCTCATTGAAATCTTCTCGCAAGAAGGAGATTTTCAAATCAAACAATCCTAATTTTGTAGAACGCACCCTTTTAAACGTCAGTTTTCCATTGAAAAAAAAAATATGTGAGTGCCGGGACTCACGGTTAAGTATGTGTAAACATCAACGTTTGTCCAAGTGCCTAATTTTACCTATCTATAGGCAGTGCTTAAAAGCTTAGTGTTGAAAGAACGGCAGCGAAATACCCAGTGGGGGGACCTCTGTAACGAAATTTCCCAGCACTAAAAGGCTGGTGGTGAAGTGTCCAACGAACGGTGAAGGTTCGGTACTGAAAGGTCCTGCTTCGTAGTTAACTCTCGATTTTAAGATGACTTCACATTACACATGGTTATTGTTTATGGTAATCACTCTCTGAGCGTCGACAAACAACAACTGTCAGCGGAGAGCACTAAAACCGTGGTTTCAATTAAATGACACCGTACCCAAATTCCAAAGGAACTTAATGGTTTGACTGACAGGGGCCGAATTAAAATATCCAGTTAGAACTGTCAACGAACTTGCAACCCTTATGAAACTCCATCTTTCCATCGAGTAAAACTTACAAAAAGTTCAGTCTTAATTTAATACTGAACGAACCTCCAATGAATGTCACTATGAGATAGCCGGCGAATTATATATGTATCTTGAGTTTTTAGAAAATTTATTTGCAGTTGTTGTCAGTGGAAATCACTAAAATCGCAGTTTCAATCGATTGACACCATCAATCGCCTATGGAATTGGACGCTGTGATTTTTAATGAATGTTAACTTTGTGCAAGTACAAAAGTAGCCGATAACTCTGCAACTTGTTCAACCTCAGCTATTTTGTATATCCCAGCCACCTACGTCCCTCGCCTACGTGCCTACAAACTGCAAGAAGAAATTGCATCGTTTAAAAGCAGTATAATGTAAACGTAGAATTTAAGTTCAGATTTGTATCACTGAACGCACCCGATATCCTACCATACCTACAGCCATTGACCTACAATCAATTGTCAATCCCTACAGCTGACTGTTTTGATTTTGTTTTCTTTTTAATTACTAGTGTCGCGTCCATTTTGTGCGGGAATAATTAAAAATTAAAGAAAAAAATATAAAAATATAAGTGTTAAATGATAAAATCGTCGGTCGCGCTAAAAAAAATTTGCTTTCGTCGTTGACAAAAACAATATAAATGAGTGGTCGCGATAAAGTATAATCTAATTGTCGGTCGCGTTAAAATCAATTTGTTTTGGTCGGGGCAAATCATATTTCGTAACGTAACGTGATACAACGTAAAGTGCACGACGTAACGTTGCACACGAACGTTCACGTTTTTTTTTCAATCTACCGCCAGCATAGATGTTTACACATCAATACAAAAAAAATTATCAAATATTTTTGCGCGTTGGCTGTAGGAATAAAAATGTAAGTATTTACAATGTATTTCATATGTTTATAATAATATTTTAGTAAACAAAACAAATTCCAGATAATGCAACAACCAAAACAAACAAAAACCAACGGAAAACCTGGACACTGGAGGATGGGGAGCTTCTCATTCAAGTGTGGGCCGAAAAATTGTGTTTTTTTCTATAATTATGGATTCTCCTATTAAATGTACTCACTATAATGTTATTTTGAAGAATCAAATGGTGTGATAACAATAGATTTGGGTTACTAGACTCATTTTTAATAAATAGTTTATTCAAAATTAATTGTTTTATTGATCAAAAATTGATTTTTCTGTTTGCTATACATTTTCCGATGAAATTTGTTTTATTCTTGTCAAATTGAGTTGACAACTGAATGGCAATTCAGACTGAAAACGTCACATTAATCGCCTTTTTATGTGGTGAATTGGATTGTCTCTTGGTGAAAACGTAGTAATAGATTGGTTGGATAACAATTGCGCAATGGGCTAAATAAGTGGACATTTTTGCCAATTCATCAGCAAAAACAGAATTTCTTTCAACTTTTACTCATAATTGTGGAGTTTAGCGTGTTTCTTACAGGTTCAGATGCTCCCATAGGAAGAGAATTTTCCGATAGTGATATGTGAATTCCATATTATTTTTCATTTCAAATAAATCTTGTTAAATCTTCATAGGGTCAATAGTTTTCCAAATCGGAAAAACCTTTTTATGTCGCACTGAACGCATTCATTGGAAACGTCAACATTTGCATTTTGAAAGGTACTGTCAAAGTTAATCTATTTTGTAATCTTTGTGTATGGTGGAAACACTACATATATCTAAATTAAGATAAACCTTCGGTGGAAACAAAGTATAACCTTCAGTCATCACAAACACCGTGAAATATTAAGAAAAATATTTAAGAGCCTTTCGAAATATTAGTCAAATTGATAATATGTTTTGGAAGAATAAGAAGTGCTTGTTCGCAAAATAAAATATTATTGCATTATTATTGTTTTTTTATGGTAAGAACAATTTTTCTTTGAACATAGAAAATGGAAGGCTTTATACTACATTTTCACCGACCACTAAAGCGCGGTTTAGTAAGATTTATTTACCCTAAATCTCACTGTCAATCCTTTGATTTTCCTAATAAGTTTTTCTTCCCAAACGAGAAAAAAAATCTCATTCATATCTTCTCGCAAAAAGTGGTTTAGCATAAATTAAACACTTTATTTTGTTAAACGCACTCATCTAAACGTCATTTTCTATTTTGACAATCAAAGACAAAAATATTGTCTATTAATATTAAATTCAACAATTTCCAGAGGATGGAGAATCATGCATAGAAGTATAGGAAAACCTGGACGGCAGAGGACGAGGCATACCTTGTTGAAGCCTGTGCCTGCGTTATGCTGGATTTACACAACTGACAAATTGGCAGTTTTCTGCCAGTATACTGCCAAAAAAATTAATTTTTCCATTGTTCTGCCAGTTTTTTGGCAGTTAACTGCCAATTTGTCAGTCGTGTTAATCCATCATTACTGTCGCATCGATAAAATCAGTCGAGAAACGATGAAAATTGAAACAAATCATATAGTAAGCTTTGTTTCATTTTTCAACGTTTCTCGACCAATTTTATCCATACGAGAGTTAAGGCTTAACTACATAAGCCCAAAAAGTGAAAAAGTACAAAAGTGAAAATTTTCAAACTCATTTTGGAATAGTTTTTCTAACCGGAAAACTTATAAAAATGATGCAGAAAGATTAAATTTTTGTCTAAAAAAAAAATTGTATATTCTTTTTCACAAAAAAACTGCACTAGCGGGAAAAAAAATATTTTTACTTTTGTAAATACAAAAGTACTTTTTGGCTTATGTAGTTAAGCCTTTACAGAACGCTAAGACTGTTTTTACACGAGATCTATTTTTAATCGTCGTTTCTCTTTTAAGTTGACACGTCTGAAGTTTGAAGTTTAAGTTTACAGGTCTGAACCGTGACTCCTCACATTTTTGTTTGTATATGAACTTTGACATGGCTTTGAACTTAAATTGGTAGAAAATGACAGTTTTGGGAAAGTAAACGAAAAGTCATATCCCACAGAACAAAATTAAGGATCACTGTTTTCTGTATTTATTTGTATAGGCGTGTTTTTTTCGCAAGTCCATATGGATTTGTCGAAAAAAACAACATCGGGACTAATAGTTTTACACGAAAATACAACAACAACTTAAATCCATATGGACTTAGCTAAAGTCCAGATAATTATCGTGACTTACGTACTGTAAATAAGAAGTTCCTAAGTCCCGGTGTAGTTTTTTTCGACATATCCATATGGACTTGCAAAAAAACACGCCTAATATGAAAATCGTTCTAGTAATACGTTGACATGATGAATTAAATCCGAATTGAATCAAGATTTAGGTCTTTGTAAACCTGGATCGAATTGAATTCGGATTATACTCGATCCGATCCAACTCGTCGTGCTGGATAGAATCGAAAACATGAATGCATACCTAGATCGAAGAATTAGAATGGAGATTTCAGTTGATTGTTGGGGTATCTAATGCTATTGTGTATTTATTTTACTGCACACAATAAAAACAATAACGGCCATATTATTCACTCGATTCATCCAGATTAAAAATTTAAATCCAGATTTGAAGCATACAAATTCAATGTAAATACATCTGGATTTAAGTTTTAATCTGGATGTATCTAGTGAACAATATGGCGGTGAGACTGTCACTTCGATTTTATTTGAATTCTATCTTTCGATCCGACATCGTCATATACTGGATCGAAATTTCGATTCTGATTAAATCTGATCCTTGAATCCGGTCATATAAACGTAGTAAAAGTCTTATTAAAGATATGACGTTTTCCATTAGACCTCAGGAAACGTGCGGAATAAAAAAAAATGTCTGAAATCATTCTATTGGCACTTTAACGAGTCTGAGAAGAATATTTCGCTTTCTATATGAAATAACCATCCACCATATTTCCAGTATATTCGATCGTCAAAACAAACTGCAGTGTGATGCACATAAGTTTTTTAACTTTAACAATCACCAGCCAGTCACCAAAAAACACCCTTTATCTAAATGTTGATACAATTTTCAAATTATTGGTTTGAGTCTCTACTACTAGAATTTTATAAATGGCCACCCGATTGCGCATACACGAACCATATAAATGCAAAGCTTTTGTATTGAATGTCACAACTCGACGTATGAAAAAAGAAAGAGAAAACAACAAAATCAAGCGATAGACGGCAAATTCAAAATGCAATCTCATACTGAATTAGGATATTTTTAGATGAAAACACTTTTTTGCAATTTGCGAAATCAACTCATTTGTTTCTTTGCCAGCCTGGAGCGATTTGGTTGAAAAAAAAAACGAAATCGGGATTAGAGACACCATTACAGAAACAAAATGGAGTTTCCATACAAACTATCGATAACAAGTAGGTATGCAATTCACGCTGGTAACACAGTTTTTTTCGGTGCTTAGGCTAAGCCCCGAGAATTCACCTCGCGGAGCTATGCCCGAAGGGGATTAGTTGTTAGGTGTGTTCCTTTGGGCTCCAGTATATTTTGCCAAGTACTAATAGATTATTGTTGTTTACATTTTTCTAATTTTAAAGTAAAATAAAGAAACAAACAACCGAAATTAAATTGAAACTGAGGTTAGGTTTTACTTTTGGCAAAATGAAAGAATTCCATTCATCATCTACTGGGAAGTACTAAAAAGTATCTTGCAAGGCCCAATGGAACACTACTGTTGTTGAATTTAACATGTTTATTGCAGGACAGGACGCCATTTCCTTGAGGCTTGAAAGGCTATAGTATAGTAAGAAATTCCAAAAAAAAAAAAAACCATTTGCCGTATCCTGGTATTTGTACTCCACAGTTTATTGTACTATCGCCACTATCGGACAGCTGTCAGAATAATGAACAGTTTTCAAAAAAGACTTATTTCTGTTCATTTGAGCTCTAGTATCTTCTGTCAAGTACTTTTGGCTACATTTAACTACTTCTGCTCTGTGGTCGAAGTAGTTTATTAATGTAGATGCGTATCCACGCAAGAAAGCAACACCAGCAGTAAAAAAAAAATTACGTACCAATTTAAAGTTGTCGACGTTTCTCTAATCTAAAATAAAATATAAGAAGAAAGCGTTTCATCCCTCATCTACTGTGAAGTACTAAAAAGTACTTACAAGGCCTAATAAAAATATTTAGCACACACATCTAGTGAGAATATACCATTAAAGTCTACAATTGCCCTCCATTTTTTTTAACTGTCACGTTCTGAAAGAGAACCAATTTTGACATTTCTCTCTTAAATGCATTCTTTTTCCTTCATTTTACTTCGCGAGCAAACAACATTTTTCGTTTCCCCATAATTTTTTCAGTCAATTTTCACCTCTGCGTCTGCTTCTTTGATATTCGGATTGGTTTTGGTTGTGCACTTCCTCCAAATCAATAGTCAGTTGTGTTAAATTGCTGACTTTCATTAAAAAAGAAATAAAAGAAAATTATAACAAAATTCTTTATGAAAAACACAAGTTAATTTATCATGTTTATATTTTGAAAATTAAAAGTTCTACAATTGCAGTTTGTGAGTTGTGCTAATTGGTTTTTTCCTTATCATCGTTACATACGCGCAAAAATTCTCTACAACAGTGTTGTGTTTCCTCTTTTTGGTTCCTTGCTTGCTATTTATTCATGCTTTTCTATTCTTTTTACTCAAAACAAGGAATCGTCCCTAGGTTTTTAGGTTTCTCATTGCTGTTTCATTGAAAACATCTGGCCAGTTTATTTTGTGAATAAAAAACAATAATTGAACTAAAAACGGAAACAAACGCGCCCCGTAAGAATAATAAAATCGCTTGACGGAGAATTTTCTGTTCATCAAATCATCATCAACATAACTCGCTCGACTCACCACCTCGACTCGATTGGTTTTCCTTTCCTTCCTTGCGTCGTCGTCTCGTTTCTTGGTTCTTGGATTTGTCCATAGTATCGTTCCCTCCTCGTTGTCTCCTGTTCTCCTCTACATCGTGGTTCTCCTGTACGATCTTTATCTGTTTACAATAAAATTTGCGTTGCCCTTGTTTGTGTGACTACTGCACACCGCACCACCAACGTCCATCCCTTGCATTAATTTTGGAATAAATAAATTCGTACTTGTGCTTACATTGGAAACAATTTATTAACAAATTTATTTTACAGCCGAGGCCGACTCCCTCGTATCGTCCAAGTCCCACAAGCCACAAACAAAGCTATGTTATCTCAGTATTATAAAAAAAAAAAATAAAGAGTGATTGCGCGTGATTCATCAAACAAAATAAAGTAAACTCAGATTTTAGTGAATAATTTGCCATAAATTGTGTTCAAACTCAAATTACAAGCATCCACTGCCCGGGAGACATCATTTCTGAATTCTGATAAACGAAAAACAACCCAGCAAACCAACGTTCTCTGGAATTATAACATTCGCTCCTCATCCAGTCGTTCGACATTAGAGTTTCTGCAATCGATCTATCGCATTTGTTTATCATTTTCAGTTCGAAAAGAAGGAAATAAGTTTGTTTTTCTCCGCGGGGGTACTTCAACGGATTTCTAAAAAAAAAAAATATCTAACGTGTTTTCTTCGGGTGCTATTGAACTCGCTGTTGGTTCTTTCTCAAGAATTTCGTGATATACACATACACACATTTGCAATGGGAAAACTTTTGAGTCTACTCGCTCGGGATGATTCCAATTGTTGCACAGCAAAATCTTACGATGTGTTCCTTGATTTTGAAAATGCAGCTCCAACTGATACAGAACGCGAAGTGTATGTTGAAGTGGATCGGGTACTCAAGGAGTCGGATGCTGTGTTGGATGAAATTCAAGTCTATAAGGTAAGTGAAAGGGAACAGCGGGATATGCAAAGCTGCTCTATCTTGAAAATGTCATCTTGATTACAGTAAAGTATTTGTTATGACAACAAATAGAGCCGCAGCTGCAGCTTATTATATAAGATGGGGTAAATTTACCTATAGTGGATCTTTATTTGTTGGACTTTTGGATACTTTCGAACAAAAACCAATGCTTTTAATGTTATTTGCGCATGTCACGACTTTGCTCTTTAAAGTGGTTTATTGTGTCTGATTTTTGTGAAAGCAAGACTGTAGGAAAGGCTTTATTGTAGGTGGCATATTTTATGTTTTGCCATTAAAGTGTTTGCCTTGAATTTGGTGATTGTTGTTTCGCTATGTAGGCAGTAGGTACCTATCTAGGGAAATTTTAGATTAGTTATCCGAAAAATAAATTTTATTGCAGAGTTATAATAGGTCATCAGACGAAAAGTTGACAGTGACTCTTGAGAAGCTTATATATCCAGAAATCAAAATCGTTTGTCCAGCCTCAGTAAAATAGGAACCTAATGTACCTACCTAATTCAATTTAAGTCGGTATAATATGTCCAGAGTTTAAAAACGTTCGTCGCACCTGAAACAAAAAAGTTTCCAAAATATGGGTATTTTAAGAAGGGGACAAAACAAGGACAATTTGAAAAAATGTTGATGTTTCATTTTTTGTTTTTTAAATACTTAACAAAACCTTTAAGTCTAGCATTGACTTTGTATCACTTTGTAAATGCTTCTTGGCACTGACTCGACAAGTATGTGGCAAGTGCTTATCGATCTAGAGTATGTAATAAGTTTTTTGTACCTATTTTGGTTCACAATTCTTCTTTATATTTCCACGTCGAGACAATTCTTAATAATACCCATATATTTTTCAAGAAATGTAGGTCTCTGAATTGGGTTAGATCAATGCTTTGCTCTACCATCCTCTTTTGGTCAGGCCAAGGCTTTGGGTTCTTTAATCCACTTTGTTTTGCACCTACCTGTTTCCAGTGCCTCGCATTACTGAAAGACTTGATAAAAAAATCAACAAGAAATTCTCAAAAAAACAAATAAAAAATTCACTCTTCCCATCTTTGTACATAGTTAATTCGTCATAGAACTCCATTCTGCTTTATCAAGCGATTATTCTGCATAAGTAATGAGTCAATTTAAATTTGATCTTTAACCCTTCAATTAGACGAGTCGAATGCATATAATCTGTGGGAATAGGGCACTTGCTGGAGAAGTGTCTCAATTTCAATCAAACTGAAACACAACACCGGAGTCATTCGAATATCCGAATCCGAACTGAAATCGTACTTCAGCTTAAATCAGTTTATCAATTCGAAGCTGTTCCGTTGTGGCACACACAATTTGAATTCTAAATAAAATATCTCAAAGCCATTTAATTTATGTATTCTCATGTATCACAAAAAAAAAACAACAACTTTGGATAATATTTTTGATCTGTGAAACGGCGACTAATCCCCGTTTGGTATTGTTACTAGCTTCTGGGAACAACTTTAGTCATTCGATATGTTCTGAGTCATGACCAATAGGTAAGCCCCAAGCCGGTTTCAAGGGTCTTATTCAATGGACAGCAATGAATATGAGATTTTCGAGAATGAAAAGGCATAAGCTCAGAGTCTGACGTCAAAACAAAAAAAAAAGGAAAACTAATAATTTCACTTTGTTACTCGCACCTACTCGTAGCATACAGATAGTTTTTTGCGGTGAATGCACGAATGAACTGAACAGTAGAGTTGTTTTTGTTGTTGTTGTATTTTTTGTATTGTTTTTGGCGCAACATATCTGTAGAATTTTAATTAGAAAAATGCAGTAGAGCATGGACTTTGGGATATTGCTTCTGATTGTGATTCATATGAAATGTTTTTTATGTTTATTATTTTGCTCATACAACTTGCGTTCTTGTTGTTGTAGAGCTTATAGTTGTTAACTATGGATAACACATTTATATGCAGAGGAATATTCTATTTTATAGCATTTCCGCTTTGTATTCGCTGAGCATTAACAAGTAGAATGAGTGTTTCATTAGATATCTAATAAGGAGTTGGAAGATCTTGTATTACAAGAAATCTAAGGAAAAAGTCAGCATAGGAATTAATAAACCGCGAATATATAAATATTTTTTAGGCTATTCATTCGTGCCTTTGTCTATAGAAATATTAATATTATATATATATTTATTATCGTGCAAGCATTTTTACTTGTTGAATGAGTAACAGTTGTTTTAAAGACTAGTACCACGGCAGGATCATTTCATTGGGGAATTTACCCCAAATACTAATGTTGGTAAACATCGATAGCGTATCGATATATTATCGTTATGATCATTATCTATACCTTGTGAAATAGACAATAAATCGATTTCTTAGTATAAAATGAAGTCCCTGGCGAGCGGCTGTCATTCTCGAATTTTACAACGCAAAGCCGGGCCGCTTTGATAGTAAAAGGTTTTCCAATAAGAGGTGTTATTTTGATATTCAAAGAAAAATGGCATTTTTTGAGATAAATGATGTTTATTTCATTATAAAGAGAAAGGTATGCCGTTAATAATGGCGGTCAGCCATCAGCCGAATAGGGGGAATAACATGTAGCATACGAAAACATGCACGTGCCGTAACTATTCGGACTGGTGGAAGTGTGATCATAGCCTCTTCGCGGCGGCCGCTAGAAACAAGCCTTTAAAAAGGTTTGGCTAATATGATCAGGCTGGTTCCACAGGTTGGCAACAGGTTAATTCCCTGTTCCGTAAAACAAGAAGAATTACGAGACCAGCAACAAGCCTCGGAAACGGACTGATCTCACGACGACAACCCACGCAAAGAAAACGGAATAACGATTTACGAATTTTCTTATGGAACGTACGATCGCTCTATAGAGCTCGAGCTGCTCAGCAGCTAGCCGATGCCCTGTCAAAATATAAAGCTGACATAACAGCACTTCAAGAAATAAGATGGACAGGGAATGGTGTTCTACAGAAGAAAGATTATGACTTATACTACAGCTGTCATACAAAACACCATGTGCTCGGGGTAGGCTTCCTAGTCGGCGAAAAAATGAAGTCTGCCATCATCGGCTTTAACGCTATAAGCGAAAGGCTATGCACCCTTCGCGTGCGAGGCAAATTTAAGAACATCAGCCTCATTAACGTTCACGGACCTACGGAGGAGTCCTCAGACGAAGAAAAAGAGACTTACTACGAACAAGTCGAGAGGGCCCTCAATGCCTGTCCAAGGTATGACGTAAAAATCATCCTTGGGGATTTGAATGCAAAAATAGGTCGGGAGCCGGTATTCAGGCATTACGCAGGCACCCATAGTTTGCATGAGAACACTAATGACAATGGACTTCGAGTCTTAGAATTGGCAGCATCGAAAAACATGGTCGTTGCGAGTACCAGGTTCCCGCGTAAAGATATCTACAAAGCCACCTGGGTATCACCTGATGGAGTCACTCGTAACCAAATTGACCACGTGTTGATAGACCGTCGCCACTACTCGAACTTGATGACGGTACGAACGTACCGAGGTGCCAATATCGACTCGGATCACTATCTTGTTGGTATGGTTTTCCGAGGGCGGATTGCCTTGCGAAGACGTATTGCATCCGCCGATCAGGTTCGAATCAACACGGCTGCTCTGCGCAATGAAAACACCAGTAACACCTTTGGTAATGCGTTAGGACTCGCCCTAGAACTGGGTAGAGTAAGTCCTGGAGCCAGTATGCTGGGCGTAGATGAGAAGTGGACACGCCTTAAGAATACTGTCATTAGTACTGCCAACTCCATCTTAGGCAGCAGTCGTAGAAATCGGAACGACTGGTTTGATGATGAATGCAAGCTAGCGACTGAACGTAAGAATGTTGCGTACCGAGCAATGCAACAATCTCATAGAACGCGGGCACGCGAAGACGAATATAAAGAGCTCAGAAGAATTGAAAAACGGCTTCACAGACAGAAAAAATCAGCCTGGGAGAAGAACATAATCTGTGAAATAGAGAAAAGCCGAGAGCGAGGTCCGCACCAGGCGCGGAAGTTCTACCAATCCGTCCGAAACATGACGCAGTACACACCACGCTGCACATACTGCAAGGACGGAGAGGGAAATCTGATCACCGATCCTCAAAGCATACTGGAGCGATGGGAAGTGTACTTCAATGAATTGCTAAATGGTCAGCTCACTGCAGAAGTGGAGGCTCCACTACTTCAAGAAGAGTACCCTATGTTGCCGCCACCAAGCATAGAAGAGGTTGAGAAGGCTATAGGCCGGCTAAAGAAAAACAAAGCCCCGGGAGCCGATGGTATACCAGCCGAACTATTTCAACACGGTGGGCCAGCTTTACGTCAAGCAATTCATGAGATTATAGTGCACGTGTGGGAGCATGAAGAAATTCCAGAAGACTGGCGAAAAGGTATCATTTGCCCCATACATAAGAAGGGAGATGTCACAACGTGCAGCAATTATAGAGGTATCACGTTGTTGAGCACCGCCTATAAGATACTCTCCTCTATCCTACAAGACCGGATAACCCCATACGCTAAAACCATCATCGGACAATATCAGTGTGGTTTCATTCCAGGCAAATCAACAACTGATCAGATCTTTACCCTTAGGCAGGCGATGGAAAAATGTCTAGAATTTAACATCCCAACATACCACCTGTTTATAGACTTTAAGGCCGCCTACGATAGCATAGCCAGGGTAGAACTTTACAAAGCCATGAGAGAATTCGGCATCCCAAATAAATTGACACGACTATGTAGGTTGACCATGACCAACGTAACAAGCCAAGTAAAAATAGCCGGATTGCTATCCAAACCAATCAACATCTTTAATGGACTCCGACAAGGGGATGGTTTGGCCTGCCTCCTCTTCAACCTGGCGTTGGAGAAAGCAATCCGTGACTCTGGCACGGCAACAAGAGGGACCATCGTCAACAGGTCCAGCCAGATACTGGCTTACGCAGACGACATCGACATCATCGGAAGAACTGAGCAAGCTGTACATGATTCCTTCATCCAGATCGAGCAGGCGGCACAAAATCTGGGGCTGCACATTAGTGAAGGTAAAACAAAGTACATGGTGGCGTCGAATGCGAGAGGAACAGTTGGTCAAACAATCAAGGTAGCGGAGCACGAATTTGAAGTGGTGCAATCCTTTAAATACCTTGGGTCAATAGTAGCAGCCGATAACAATATAGAAGAAGAAATACGCGGGCGGCTTCTCAAATCCAACAGAGCCTACTATAGTCTGTCAAAGCTCTTCAAATCCAGAAATCTCACCATAACTTCAAAACTGCTGCTGTACAGGACCATGGTCCTGCCAGTACTCACATATGGATCCGAGACTTGGGTGCTTAGCAAAAGGCACTCCGACCTCTTAGCCGCGTTCGAGAGAAAAGTCTTAAGGAGAATTGTTGGCCCCATATGTGAGGAAGGACGATTCCGGAGACGGTACAATCATGAATTGTACGCAATCTACCTTGAAGCAGATATCGTGACAAAAATTAAGCTCGGTAGACTCCGGTGGGCAGGGCACCTAGCTCGCATGAGCGAAGAGGAACCTGCTCGGAAAGTTCTTTGTGGTACATTCTATGGTAGACGACAGCGTGGTAGACCATGCTTGCGCTGGAGAGATGGCGTAGACCAGGACGCCCGGAGCCTTGGGGTGCGCAACTGGATGGCGGCGGCTCGAGACCGGGATGGGTGGAGAGACTTGTTGAAGGAGGCCAGGACCGGACCCCGGTTGTCGAGCCGACGATGATGATGATGATGCCGTTAATAATGAAACACAACATCAGCCAAATGACCGCCACGACCACGCTTACAGGACCATATCCTTTTCATGAAATTTTGCATAACCAAATCGCAAAGTGGCTGCCCTATGTCCTCGATAGCCTCACGTATTCCATCTTTGAGGTCTTGAATCGACGCTGGGCTGTTGGCGTAGACCTTATCTTTCACGTGGCCCCAAAAGGAAGAAGTCGCAAGGTGTTAAATCACAAGATCTCGGTGGCCAATTCTGATCACCTCTTCGAGAGATAACACGGTCCGGAAACTTTTCCCGTAAAAGATCAATGGTTTCATTGCTTGTGTGGCACGTAGCGCCGTCTTGTTGAAAGTAAACGTTGTCCAGATGAATACCATCCATTTCCGGCCATAAAAAATCATTAATCATCTCTCGATAGCGCAATCCATTGACCGTAACTATTGCTCCAGCCTCATTTTCGAAAAAGTAAGGTCCAATGACCCCGCCGGACCATAAACCGCACCAAACAGTCACGCGTTGAGGATGGAGAGGCTTTTCAACAATAACTCCGAGCCCCAGATGCTACAGTTTTGCTTGTTGACATAGCCTCCGAGGTGGAAATGGGCCTCATCAGTCAAGATGATTTTTCGATGAAATTCCGGATCATTTTCATGCATTTCAAGGACCCAATCAGCAAAAACACGACGTTGTTGATGATCAGCCGGCTTGAGTTCTTGTGTTAACTGAACTTTATAAGCCTTAAGACCCAAGTCTTTATGCAAAATACGGTGTAATGACGTTTGTGGAATGCCTAATTCCAAAGAACGACGAGGAAGGGACAAACCTGGGTTTTCTTCAACACTTTGGGCTACAACAGCAATATTCTCAGTTGTTCTTGAGCGACGTGCACGGGTTTTATTCTTCACATCACTAACTTGTCCCAACAGCTCGAATTTGTCCACCAATTTCTGTATTGCGGTCCGACAAGGTGCTTCACGATGACCCAAAAATGTTTTAGTTTTACGAACCGTCTCTGCCAAATTTTCACCGTTTTTATAGTGAATTTTAATAATTTCAATGCGTTGTTGAAGAGTGTATCGTTCCATTTTTATTAATGGCGTAGTTTCTACTTGTCAAATGTCAAAAAATAACAGCTTCAAAAGTGACAGCTACCGAAATAGCGGGCTATTCAAAATAACACCTCTTATTGGAAAACCCTTTATTTAATATGGCAGATAATCGGACGCAATTTCGAACCACGTTCCCATAATTAGTTTGGTGTTCTTATTCGAGCTTAAGTTTTCACTCTTAAAATCAAATAAAGCAATTATTTTCTCTCATTTCGAGATTTGTTACTTTTTTGTTTGAAACTTGCGATTTGTTTCGAACCTATTTCACATGTATTAAACGACCTTTTGTATAGGTATACATATTATTTATTTTTGGGTATTTTTGAAAGGCAACTCCATTCATTTTAGAAACAAAACATTTTTGTTTTTAGGAGGGTTCACATTCAACGACATGTTCATGAACACGTGTCGTTATGTCAGCTTTTCGTAATGTGAACACCAGTCGAAAGACCGTCGATCGACTTGCTGTGTAGTTCAATTTTTTTAATAATTGTCTGTCGGACGACCGCTGAAGTAAATGTGAACTCTAGTCGAACGACCGATGATTTCAATCGAAGTAAACAACAAAAAGAAAGCAGAAAAAAATAAAATGGATGCGGTAGAATTGGTGCAAATAACGAAATTCGCAGCATGTTGGCTCTCTAAAAAATTTCTTGAAAATAGTGTCGGTAAGATAGTCGTTGAATTTGAACGCTAGCAAAACGACTTAGGTCGAACGACACGTCGTTGAATGTGAGCCCCCCTTTTCAACTGGAAACTTTTTATTTTGCCTAAAAATTAATTTGTGCTAAACCTTAATAACCAACATTTAACCCTCGATAAAAACTCAAAACCAAGAAAAAACAAAGCTGCAATTACCAACACACACATACAAAAAAACACCAGAGGTGAGCCAATTAACAGCAACCTGCAGGAAGTTCTCACGTTTACAGTTTAAGTTTTTGGCAGCATTCCAGTTTTCTATAAATAAGTAAAAATAGTTATTCTCTCCCTATTTAACCCCCTCCCCTAACCTTTCCATTCCCCCTCAAATAACAACCCAAAACGGAATATATGTGATAGTAGGTATACAGGAAAACCATTTTTGGGATTTAACAAATAGGAAGCAATAAACTTGGTTTATAGGTCACAGGAAAACAGCAACCAGCTCTAAGCACAAACAAAATAACAATAAAACTCGGAATCCTTTAGTAGTAATGAAACTGCAACCCTTTTTGGTTGTGATGGCGCTTTTGCTTTGCTCAGGGTTTTTTTTTTTTTTTTGTTCACTGCGTCTAATCAACTGGTATTGATTTATGGGAGTTGTTGCTTCCATATGCTTATATGTTTATATTTTCCGCCTCTTTTTTTTCTAAATCCACATGAAATGTGATTCCATCATCGTAGTATTGTGGACCATTTGCACTCGGTTATCTATCCACATGGTGAACTTTTATAGCTTGTCGTCGTGCTTCCATCGCTTCATGGGCGTCGTTGTCGTCGTCGTGTTGTGCTGTGCTCTGTTGTGTTCATTCGATCCTCATTTTATCTCTAGGGTCAGCCAGGGGTTTCTGTTCAAACTGCATCGAATAAATGATGACTGACATTAATTTGGGGCGTGACGAAAAAATGTGCGACTTATTTCTATAGATCTCTAGCTTTCGTGATGTAAACCAGTAAAGCACGAAATTTATTAAATGTCATCCCAACAATCCCCCGGTACCAAAGAGGATGCTTGTTTTTTTTGTTATTATTTTTAATTATTATCATTATTGTTGTTTTGACTTTGTGATGGTTGTTTTTTAGGTCACTTAGTGTAGTTATTACATAAGAGATAGCAGCATAATTGACGCAAAGATAGGTAATTAACGTTGTTCTTCCGGTTTGAGGGCACATTATGGCCTGAAAACTAGAAATAATTAATGGTTGATTGATTGCAAGTTAGGAGGAAGTGTACGCTCGATTCAATGCAACTCTTTTGGACTTTAAGTTTTTACTGCTTACTCTATAAGTGGATATTCAAATCGCAGAGTTCAAAGGCAGAAATTTAGTAGTCTGTATGATTCAATATGGCTGTTTAACCATCTTTATTAGTACATATATTTTCGTTGTAAAAGATTAATGAACTATGGTTACAAAATAAAAGATTCATTGTGGGAAGCCTTAAGCAGAAAAAACTCATGAAGTAGATACCAGGAAGTTAAAACTTTTCTAAAAGCTTTCATACAAAATGTGTACATAGACACGAACAAAAAAATCCATAATATTCTTATCATTGCGCCATAAAGACAAACTTATAGGTACTCAAACTATAAAGGCTTACAAAAGGATTCTCATCAGAGACAAGTAACCTAGTTAACTATGGCAATTTCCTTACAGCTCTAGTGGTAAAATCGTTCATATTTCTATTGATTTTACACGTTCGTAAACATTTGTCCGAAGCCGTTAATGTATAGTTTGAAGGGTAGTTAAAGATTTTTTTTTTTTTCCTCTAATCGCTTCTTCACACATCCCCACATAATTTTCCTTACCATGTTCCCTCCATCTTAACCAAGTCTAGATACATACTTATGTATGTGGTAATAATCTCTATGATGTAGGATGTGCAGGGAAGTAGAGCTGCTGGATTTCTTATGGGATTTCGTATTGCTTCTTTTAAATTGAAAAAGTGAAAAAAACGTCATCTGCCGTAGGTGCATTCGTCTGTGTCATTTGTACATATTTCAAATCGTAGATGATGATCATGATGAGATTTTTAATGAGTTTTTTTTGTCGAATTAAATATTAAAAAGAAATTTCTGCTTTTTACTAGAAAATCAAGAAAATGCATTGGAAGTTGTCGATTTAGAATGCAAATATTTTCTTTGTTTAAAATTTGGCATTTAAAAATATTTTATGAAAAACAAGATATTTATTGCAATGGAAAAGAAAAGCCATCCTTGCTGTCTATAATTTCTTTTGAATCGCGGTAGGTGTGTTAGTATTAATAAGATACATGTGTAAGACCGAAGGAAGATAATTTTGAAGTAAAACGATGTTAAATGTACATGCAAGTTTGTTGCTGATACATAGAAATTCTGCTGATACTTACAAATTGCGAATTGAATGCAAGTACCTATTGTGAATCAATTTCATGATTTTGTTTTGCGACCTAACACAAGATATTATTAGGTCTGTTCGTTTACTTTCCAAAACTGCCAATTTCTACTAATTTTAGACGCATTTTCCAAATTGTGTAGTTCTTTTAGAAGAGAGTAGAACATTTTGCCTTTCCTGGCAATTTTTGCCCAAGACATTTCTTCGGACAGGAAAATGAGTTCTGACACAAAATTAAAAAAAAAATAAAATACCTGTTGTTTACTATTTGTTTTATTGTTAATTTTGTGGAATTTTAATAAAATGTATCAATTTATTTCTTGTAAATTTAAGTGCTTTAAAAATAAATTAAAAAAAAACTTTATACACAATCCTCAAAATTTGACAGACATTTCAAATTGACAAATTTTCAAAACTTGCCGTCAAAACCCATAAGGAAAAAAAAAAAACGGTTTTTGGAAATTTGGTGAACGTTTTAGCTACCAAACAGGCTAACTATTAGTTTTGACAGTTTAAGCACGCTTGAACTCCGATTCAACCCATTTGTTTACCATCGTTAAATTGAAATGGCTTTGGTACGACCGACGTTAGTCGATATAATATAAATATGTTCCAATTGTGATCTAGAAAGGAAGGTTAGGTTAGAAGCGTGCTTGAAGCTATATCCCTTTTGAACATAAAATGGGAAGAGGCTTCGCTTTTCATGCAACGTGGAAAGGTTGACATCTCAGTGATCCGGAGAAACCTAAACTGGCTAATTTCCTCATCTTTCTGACCTTTTGATTCTACAACTTAAATTTTAAATACGATATAAGTGCGAACACCATCAAATAAACTGAAGAAATCTTAAAAAGTTTACCATTTTTTATCAATAATATAATGTTCAGAAATTATACAACCTGTGGAATGTAAAACTTTTTAAAATAGTATTTAAATATCTTGAATCGTATGCACCAAAAAAAAAATCCATATCAAATGCTAACATTAATGCTTAAATTATTTATGAGTGAAATCACCCAAATTTAATTTATTTTTAAAGTTTATATTTTTTCACATTTTCAAAACTTTTTTGTCAGAGATTATGTTTGTCACCTTTTTTGAAAATGACTCTTCAGTTTAATTTCATATCATTTCAATTCAACACGTAGGGGAAAATGAGATCCCAAAGTAACAGTGGGTCGATTGTAAAACCGGTATTCTTAATATTAAAATGAAAAATTTCTTATGTATACTCCCTTGCGTCAGTGCTTCCATCTGTACATCAAGCCTTAAAGGATTTGTTTCAAATTTCGTACAAAGCACACATTTTGAACAATTTGAAATATATCGCTTTCACAATTAAAAAATTTAGGAGGTGGAAACGGATTTTTTGTATTTTATGACGAATTGTAGGCTCTTAAACGTGCGATACTATTCATACCCACTCTCCCTTACCTTCAAAAATTATATTATGATTCATTTTTGTTTTGAAAATACTAAATTGATAAAAATTTACATATCTGAGAACTGAGTCAGCTATTTTAATCGCATCAAATAACCAAATAAAATTCCTCGTCAAGATAAGAAATTTTGAAATTATGTTGTATTGAACCCAGCAGGTCAAACGAAAAAGCACTGACAAATAATAACCACAAAAACGCGCAACTTATGATGTGTACATTATATCAGAACTGCCCAAAATACTCAATTTATCAACGATAAGACGCGTACAGTCAAAATTTAAAAAAAAGAAAAACAATACAAAAAATAAATGATATTCCAGATGAGCCAGTGTGTTTATTTATAAAGACATACATTTACATATACCAAACTTCATATCGTTCATTTTCAAGGCCAACATTAAATAAAATACAACTCGGTTGGTTTTACATTTTTGGGCGATTTTTTCAGTTCACCTTACTTGCGGACGATTTCCATATTTTTCTCATATAACTGTGTATCCGGCGAACGATGTTGTTGTCTACTAATAGAAAAAAAAAAAAACGGAAGTGCTTACATTAATAATTTACAAATGTTTTCACCACAGTTTAACAAAACAAAAATAAAGAGTCCGCACAAACATCAGCTGAGCTCTGATTGCCAAAGGGGACAGCAGACCCTCGCGGAATAATTTAAAATGACAAAACATAATGTACGGCGATATGTATGTATGTATGCCTTGTGTGGAGGAATACGAAACATGACTGCCCTTAGTTGTTTTGTATTTGGATTTGCTCAAGTTTAAAGGGTGATTCGGCATTGTTTTTATGTCCCTCAACTTAGCAGAGCAAAGTGGGCAGAACAAATTTTTTTTGATGGCATAATTAGGCGCTAATTAAGTGCTAATTAAGTACCCAAAAATAAAATTAAGTGCTCCAGTACTTTTGGTAAAAACTAATGTTCTGCTAACTTGATTTCAAGTTAGCAGAGCAATTTCCTAAAATGGTTAAAACAAAAGCAAAAAAAAAAAAAATTTGTCTCAAATTAAAGAGCTATTTAAGTGCTCTAAGAATCAAAAAAAAAAAATTGAAAAAAAAATAATTTGCCTTCAGAAAAAAATATTTTAGTAATTTTTGAAAAAAAAAATTAATTTAAATTATTTATCCAACTTTTTAATTAAAATCTATTTTAGTGCTTAAAAGAACCGCTAGCTCGAATTAAGTGCTCTATTTTCAGAAAGATTTTCCAACAATTAAGCCAAAAAAAAAAAAATAATTCATTTTCCCATACAAAAGGCTGTTCTGCTAACTCAAATTCGATTTTTCTCTAACAATTCAAATTATTTTGACACAAATCTTTTTTAATTAACTAAAAGCTCCGCTAGCTCGAATTAAGTACCCTATTTTCAGAAAGATTTTCCAACAATTTAGTCAAAAAAAAAAAATAATTCATTTTCCCATACAAAAGGCTGTTCTGCTAACTCAAATTCGATTTTTCTCAAACAATTCAAATTATTTCGACACAAATCTTTTTTGTTAATTAAAAGCTCCACTAGCTCGAATTAAGTACCCCATTTTCAGAAAGATTTTCCAACAATTAAGCCAAAAAAAAAAAAATAATTCATTTTCCCATACAAAACGCTGTTCTGCTAACTCAAATTCGATTTTTCTCAAACAATTCAAATTATTTCGACACAAATCTTTTTTGTGTATTAAAAGCTCCGCTAGCTCGAATTAAGTGCTCTATTTTTCAGAAAGATTTTCCAACAATTAAGCCAAAAAAAAAAATAATTCATTTTCCCATACAAAACGCTGTTCTGCTAACTCAAATTCGATTTTTCTCAAACAATTCAAATTATTTCGACACAAATCTTTTTTGTTAATTAAAAGCTCCGCTAGCTCGAATTAAGTGCTCTATTTTCAGAAAGATTTTCCAACAATTAAGCCAAAAAAAAAATAATTCATTTTCCCATACAAACCGCTGTTCTGCTAACTCAAATTCGATTTTCCTCAAACAATTCAAACTATTTTGACACAAATCTTTTTTGTTAATTAAAAGCTCCGCTAGCTCGAATTAAGTGCTCTATTTTCAGAAAGATTTTCCAACAATTTAGTCAAGAAAAAAAAATAATTCATTTTCCCATACAAAAGGCTGTTCTGCTAACTCAAATTCGATTTTTCTCAAACAATTCAAATTATTTCGACACAAATCTTTTTTGTGTATTAAAAGCTTCGCTAGCTCGAATTAAGTGCTCTATTTTTCAGAAAGATTTTCCAACAATTAAGCCAAAAAAAAAAATAATTCATTTTCCCATACAAAACGCTGTTCTGCTAACTCAAATTCGATTTTTCTCAAACAATTCAAATTATTTCGACAGAAATCTTTTTTGTTAATTAAAAGCTCCGCTAGCTCGAATTAAGTGCTCTATTTTCAGAAAGATTTTCCAACAATTAAGCCAAAAAAAAAATAATTCATTTTCCCATACAAAAGGCTGTTCTGCTAACTCAAATTCGATTTTTCTCAAACAATTCAAATTATTTCGACACAAACTTTTTTTAATTAATTAAAAGCTCCGCTAGCTCGAATTAAGTGCTCTATTTTCAGAAAGATTTTCCAACAATTTAGTCAAAAAAAAAAAATAATTCATTTTCCCATACAAAAGGCTGTTCTGCTAACTCAAATTCGATTTTTCTCAAACAATTCAAATTATTTCGACACAAATCTTTTTTGTTAATTAAAAGCTCCGCTAGCTCGAATTAAGTGCTCTATTTTCAGAAAGATTTTCCAACAATTTAGTCAAGAAAAAAAAATAATTCATTTTCCCATACAAAAGGCTGTTCTGCTAACTCAAATTCGATTTTTCTCAAACAATTCAAATTATTTCGACACAAATCTTTTTTGTTAATTAAAAGCTCCGCTAGCTCGAATTAAGTACCCCATTTTCAGAAAGATTTTCCAACAATTTAGTCAAAAAAAAAAATAATTCATTTTCCCATACAAAAGGCTGTTCTGCTAACTCAAATTCGATTTTTCTCAAACAATTCAAATTATTTCGACACAAATCTTTTTTGTTAATTAAAAGCTCCACTAGCTCGAATTAAGTACCCCATTTTCAGAAAGATTTTCCAACAATTAAGCCAAAAAAAAAAAAATAATTCATTTTCCCATACAAAACGCTGTTCTGCTAACTCAAATTCGATTTTTCTCAAACAATTCAAATTATTTCGACACAAATCTTTTTTGTGTATTAAAAGCTCCGCTAGCTCGAATTAAGTACCCCATTTTCAGAAAGATTTTCCAACAATTTAGTCAAAAAAAAAAATAATTCATTTTCCCATACAAAAGGCTGTTCTGCTAACTCAAATTCGATTTTTCTCAAACAATTCAAATTATTTCGACACAAATCTTTTTTGTTTATTAAAAGCTCCGCTAGCTCGAATTAAGTGCTCTATTTTTCAGAAAGATTTTCCAACAATTAAGCCAAAAAAAAAATAATTCATTTTCCCATACAAAAGGCTGTTCTGCTAACTCAAATTCGATTTTTCTCAAACAATTCAAATTATTTCGACACAAATCTTTTTTGTTAATTAAAAGCTCCGCTAGCTCGAATTAAGTGCTCTATTTTCAGAAAGATTTTCCAACAATTAAGCCAAAAAAAAATATAATTCATTTTCCCATACAATAAGCTGTTCTGCTAACTCAAATTCGATTTTTCTCAAACAATTCAAATTATTTCGACACAAATCTTTTTTGTTAATTAAAAGCTCCGCTAGCTCGAATTAAGTACCCCATTTTCAGAAAGATTTTCCAACAATTTAGTCAAAAAAAAAAAAATAATTCATTTTCCCATACAAAACGCTGTTCTGCTAACTCAAATTCGATTTTTCTCTAACAATTCAAATTATTTTGACACAAATCTTTTTTAATTAATTAAAAGCTCCGATAGCTCGAATTAAGTACCCCATTTTCAGAAAGTTTTTCCAACAATTTAGTCAAAAAAAAAAATAATTCATTTTCCCATACAAAACGCTGTTCTGCTAACTCAAATTCGATTTTTCTCTAACAATTCAAATTATTTTGACACAAATCTTTTTTAATTAATTAAAAGCTCCGCTAGCTCGAATTAAGTACCCTATTTTCAGAAAGATTTTCCAACAATTTAGTCAAAAAAAAAAAAAATTCATTTTCCCATACAAAAGGCTGTTCTGTTCTGCTAACTTAAATTCGATTTTTCTCAAACAATTCAAATTATTTCGACACAAATATTTTTTGTTATTCAAAAGCTCCGCTAGCTCGAATTAAGTACCCTATTTTCAGAAAGATTTTCCAACAATTTAGCCGAAAAAAAAATAATTCATTTTCCCATACAAAAGGCTGTTCTGCTAACTCAAATTCGATATTTCTCTAACAATTCAAATTATTTTGACACAAATCTTTTTTAATTAACTAAAAGCTCCGCT
The DNA here is from genome assembly GCA_932273885.2 of Leucozona laternaria. Classification (NCBI taxonomy): domain Eukaryota; kingdom Metazoa; phylum Arthropoda; class Insecta; order Diptera; family Syrphidae; genus Leucozona; species Leucozona laternaria. Next base: position 126,845,856 of record OW026367.1, on the reverse strand, counting down.
AGCTCGAATTAAGTACCCTATTTTCAGAAAGATTTTCCAACAATTTAGTCAAAAAAAAAAAAATTCATTTTCCCATACAAAAGGCTGTTCTGCTAACTCAAATTCGATTTTTCTCTAACAATTCAAATTATTTTGGCACAAATCTTTTTTAATTAACTAAAAGCTCCGCTACCTCGAATTAAGTACCCAATTTTCAGAAAGATTTTCCAACAATTTAGTCAAAAAAAAAAAAAATTCATTTTCCCATACAAAAGGCTGTTCTGTTCTGCTAACTTAAATTCGATTTTTCTCAAACAATTCAAATTATTTCGACACAAATATTTTTTGTTATTCAAAAGCTCCGCTAGCTCGAATTAAGTACCCTATTTTCAGAAAGATTTTCCAACAATTTAGCCGAAAAAAAAATAATTCATTTTCCCATACAAAAGGCTGTTCTGCTAACTCAAATTCGATATTTCTCTAACAATTCAAATTATTTTGACACAAATCTTTTTTAATTAACTAAAAGCTCCGCTAGCTCGAATTAAGTACCCAATTTTCAGAAAGATTTTCCAACAATTTAGTCAAAAAAAAAAAAAATTCATTTTCCCATACAAAAGGCTGTTCTGTTCTGCTAACTTAAATTCGATTTTTCTCAAACAATTCAAATTCTTTCGACACAAATATTTTTTGTTATTCAAAAGCTCCGCTAGCTCGAATTAAGTACCCTATTTTCAGAAAGATTTTCCAACAATTTAGCCGAAAAAAAAATAATTCATTTTCCCATACAAAAGGCTGTTCTGCTAACTCAAATTCGATATTTCTCTAACAATTCAAATTATTTTGACACAAATCTTTTTTAATTAACTAAAAGCTCCGCTACCTCGAATTAAGTACCCAATTTTCAGAAAGATTTTCCAACAATTTAGTCAAAAAAAAAAAAAATTCATTTTCCCATACAAAAGGCTGTTCTGTTCTGCTAACTTAAATTCGATTTTTCTCAAACAATTCAAATTATTTCGACACAAATATTTTTTGTTATTCAAAAGCTCCGCTAGCTCGAATTAAGTACCCTATTTTCAGAAAGATTTTCCAACAATTTAGTCAAAAAAAAAAAAAATTCATTTTCCCATACAAAAGGCTGTTCTGCTAACTCAAATTCGATTTTTCTCTAACAATTCAAATTATTTCGACACAAATCTTTTCTGTTAATTAAAAGCTCCGCTAGCTCGAATTAAGTACGCTATTTTCAGAAAGATTTTCCAACAATTTAGTCAAAAAAAAAAATAATTCATTTTCCCATACAAAAGGCTGTTCTGCTAACTCAAATTCGATTTTTCTCAAACAATTCAAATTATTTCGATACAAATCTTTTTTGTTTATTAAAAGCTCCGCTAGCTCGAATTAAGTGCTCTATTTTTCAGAAAGATTTTCCAACAATTAAGCCAAAAAAAAAATAATTCATTTTCCCATACAAAAGGCTGTTCTGCTAACTCAAATTCGATTTTTCTCAAACAATTCAAATTATTTCGACACAAATCTTTTTTGTTAATTAAAAGCTCCGCTAGCTCGAATTAAGTACCCCATTTTCAGAAAGATTTTCCAACAATTTAGTCAAAAAAAAAAATAATTCATTTTCCCATACAAAACGCTGTTCTGCTAACTCAAATTCGATTTTTCTCAAACAATTCAAATTATTTCGACACAAATCTTTTTTGTTAATTAAAAGCTCCGCTAGCTCGAATTAAGTACCCCATTTTCAGAAAGATTTTCCAACAATTTAGTCAAAAAAAAAAAAATAATTCATTTTCCCATACAAAACGCTGTTCTGCTAACTCAAATTCGATTTTTCTCAAACAATTCAAATTATTTCGACACAAATCTTTTTTGTTATTTAAAAGCTCCACTAGCTCGAATTAAGTACCCTATTTTCAGAAAGATTTTCCAACAATTAAGCCAAAAAAAGAAATAATTCATTTTCCCATATAAGCTGTTCTGCTATCTTAGGTTCGATTTTTCTTCAAACTATTGAGTCGAGATTTGCCTACCGGCCGGCGCGCGGCTGCAGATTTTCCTTACCATGCGCGGCTGGCTGCATAAACAGTACTTTTACAAACCAAACCTGTTACCTATACCTAATTGGCCTGCTCAGATTCACTTCCATTTGCATAATGTCATACCTATGTATTTATGTACATATGTTAATATATAGGTAGGTATAGTTAGGTATATGTATGTACATATTATGTATGCATTATGTATTCGATTCTTCGATTTTTTTAAGATTGAAAGGCTTGTCATTTACATACCTACATATATGTAGGTACATAATTATGTATCAAGAAACATAGGAACCTAGGAATAGGGAGTAAAAATGGCCAAAAGGTAGGTAGGTCCCTGCATAGGTATTTTAAATTTTGTTTTTTAAACAAATTTAGGTAGTTAGGTACATAGGTAGGTAGAGGTACCTAGTACCTACCTATGAAGGTATGCACCTAAGAGATGAAGTCCAATTTCAAAAACCCAGTAAGTAAGTAGGTATAGGTAGGTAGGTACCTATTTTATTAACTTAAGTTAAGAAAAATGATTTGGTACCTAGTAATAGTTAGATAAACCTACATAGGTAGGTACCTACCTTGAAATACATTTTATAATTAAGTAGTAATCTCATGTAGGTACCTAGGTAAGGTACCTACATAGGTACAGGTACATATGAAACATTTTTTATAGGTACAGATAGATATAGGGAATAAGAAGGTCTTGGTACCTGCATAGGTAGGTATGTATTTATATCGACATAATTTTCTAGGTATACCTATGAACATTGTGTACCTACCTACATAAACATTTAAAATCTAACTAGATAGTTACTCAGGTGTGTATGCTGTTTTTTGGTTTTAAATTATGTGTTTTACAAGGAAAATCGTCTTTTTTTAAATATAGGCACCTAGTTGCCTGAAGTAAAAAGACGATCATCCTTGTAAGTAATATTAACCGCAGTAAGTAGGTACCTATATATAGAGGATTGCCTTTATTTATAAAACAAATCCTACTCATATTCTCATCTTTGAAAAATAAAACATCTAGGTAGGTAGGTACTTTTTGTCACACCTTATGCTAATCACCCTAATCACCCTTCCTATACCTATGTAGGTATAGATTTATTATTTATCAAATAATAAAAAACGCCACCCGCCTGAATTATTGAAAGAAAAAATAATGAAATTAATGTAATAGTATACCTACCTACCTAGTTGTAAACCTGAAACAAATGTTTAAAAAAAAAAAACTTTGACGCCATTTTTAAGCATTTAATAATATGTATTTAGGTTTTCACCTACATAAAAACTTATTTATTAGTGATTTCATTTTTATCCTTTAAAACCGAAACCCCATTATATACGACAAGAGCTTACAACAAAACAAGAAATAATTATGAGCAAGAGCAAAAGATCATGAAGGTTCATACAATATCAATAACGAGCAGGAGCATGAGACCAATGCAGAACCTTCGAAAAATAAAAAAAACAGTGCTCAAGCGCACAGAAGCAAAATCCTAAAAACCAACCCTCCGTGCAGCGCAAACGATTCACAATTCACATCAATGTCTTTTCGGTCTGAAAATGCAACAACAAAATGCATTACCGGACCCAAGACAATTCGTTGCTCGTGTTGCTCTGTGCTGCGATCCTTAGCAGTATACGTGGCATTTCGTATTTCTCGATCGCAACCACCGTTCATCAGGTGGTGATGACCTCATCGTCATTGCGCTGGATACCAAAGGGTTGGTTTGCCTGTGATAGCTCTTATACGAGAAATTCCTATTTCTCGGTCGCAACAACCGCTACTCGAGTGGCGATGATGATGTTAATCGTCATTCCTCTGGCTGCGTTGACTTCTTCTCGGTCCGGTAATGTATTTTGTTTTTGCATTTTGCGGACCCAGTAGGTTTGCTCTGTGACTTGTCCTGGGTCCGGTAATGCATTTTGTTGTTGCATTTTCGCTCCGAAAAGACATTGATGTGAATTGTGGATCGTCGCACTGCACGGAGGGTTGGTTTGTAGGATTTTGCTTCTGTGCGCTTGAGCACTGTTTTTTTATTTTCCAAGGTTCTGCATTGGTCTCATGCTCCTGCTCGTTATTGATATTTTATGAACCTTCATGATCTTTTGCTCTTGCTCATAATTATTTCTTGTTTTGTTGTAAGCTCTTGTCGTATACAATGGGGTTTCGGTTTTAAAGGATAAAAATGAAATCACTAATAAATAAGTTTTTATGTAGGTGAATACCTAAATACATATTATTAAATGCTTAAAAATGGCGTCAAAGTTTTTTTTTTTTAAACATTTGTTTCAGGTTTACAACTAGGTAGGTAGGTATACTATTACATTAATTTCATTATTTTTTCTTTCAATAATTCAGGCGGGTGGCGTTTTTTATTATTTGATAAATAATAAATCTATACCTACATAGGTATAGGAAGGGTGATTAGGGTGATTAGCATAAGGTGTGACAAAAAGTACCTACCTACCTAGATGTTTTATTTTTCAAAGATGAGAATATGAGTAGGATTTGTTTTATAAATAAAGGCAATCCTCTATATATAGGTACCTACTTACTGCGGTTAATATTACTTACAAGGATGATCGTCTTTTTACTTCAGGCAACTAGGTGCCTATATTTAAAAAAAGACGATTTTCCTTGTAAAACACATAATTTAAAACCAAAAAACAGCATACACACCTGAGTAACTATCTAGTTAGATTTTAAATGTTTATGTAGGTAGGTACACAATGTTCATAGGTATACCTAGAAAATTATGTCGATATAAATACATACCTACCTATGCAGGTACCAAGACCTTCTTATTCCCTATATCTATCTGTACCTATAAAAAATGTTTCATATGTACCTGTACCTATGTAGGTACCTTACCTAGGTACCTACATGAGATTACTACTTAATTATAAAATGTATTTCAAGGTAGGTACCTACCTATGTAGGTTTATCTAACTATTACTAGGTACCAAATCATTTTTCTTAACTTAAGTTAATAAAATAGGTACCTACCTACCTATACCTACTTACTTACTGGGTTTTTGAAATTGGACTTCATCTCTTAGGTGCATACCTTCATAGGTAGGTACTAGGTACCTCTACCTACCTATGTACCTAACTACCTAAATTTGTTTAAAAAACAAAATTTAAAATACCTATGCAGGGACCTACCTACCTTTTGGCCATTTTTACTCCCTATTCCTAGGTTCCTATGTTTCTTGATACATAATTATGTACCTACATATATGTAGGTATGTAAATGACAAGCCTTTCAATCTTAAAAAAATCGAAGAATCGAATACATAATGCATACATAATATGTACATACATATACCTAACTATACCTACCTATATATTAACATATGTACATAAATACATAGGTATGACATTATGCAAATGGAAGTGAATCTGAGCAGGCCAATTAGGTATAGGTAACAGGTTTGGTTTGTAAAAGTACTGTTTATGCAGCCAGCCGCGCATGGTAAGGAAAATCTGCAGCCGCGCGCCGGCCGGTAGGCAAATCTCGACTCAATAGTTTGAAGAAAAATCGAACCTAAGATAGCAGAACAGCTTATATGGGAAAATGAATTATTTCTTTTTTTGGCTTAATTGTTGGAAAATCTTTCTGAAAATAGGGTACTTAATTCGAGCTAGTGGAGCTTTTAAATAACAAAAAAGATTTGTGTCGAAATAATTTGAATTGTTTGAGAAAAATCGAATTTGAGTTAGCAGAACAGCGTTTTGTATGGGAAAATGAATTATTTTTTTTTTTTTGACTAAATTGTTGGAAAATCTTTCTGAAAATGGGGTACTTAATTCGAGCTAGCGGAGCTTTTAATTAACAAAAAAGATTTGTGTCGAAATAATTTGAATTGTTTGAGAAAAATCGAATTTGAGTTAGCAGAACAGCGTTTTGTATGGGAAAATGAATTATTTTTTTTTTTGACTAAATTGTTGGAAAATCTTTCTGAAAATGGGGTACTTAATTCGAGCTAGCGGAGCTTTTAATTAACAAAAAAGATTTGTGTCGAAATAATTTGAATTGTTTGAGAAAAATCGAATTTGAGTTAGCAGAACAGCCTTTTGTATGGGAAAATGAATTATTTTTTTTTTGGCTTAATTGTTGGAAAATCTTTCTGAAAATAGAGCACTTAATTCGAGCTAGCGGAGCTTTTAATTAACAAAAAAGATTTCTGTCGAAATAATTTGAATTGTTTGAGAAAAATCGAATTTGAGTTAGCAGAACAGCGTTTTGTATGGGAAAATGAATTATTTTTTTTTTTTACTAAATTGTTGGAAAATCTTTCTGAAAATGGGGTACTTAATTCGAGCTAGCGGAGCTTTTAGTTAATTAAAAAAGATTTGTGTCAAAATAATTTGAATTGTTAGAGAAAAATCGAATTTAAGTTAGCAGAACAGCGTTTTGTATGGGAAAATGAATTATTTTTTTTTTTGGCTTAATTGTTGGAAAATCTTTCTGAAAAATAGAGCACTTAATTCGAGCTAGCGGAGCTTTTAATACACAAAAAAGATGTGTGTCGAAATAATTTGAATTGTTTGAGAAAAATCGAATTTGAGTTAGCAGAACAGCGTTTTGTATGGGAAAATGAATTATTTTTTTTTTTGACTAAATTGTTGGAAAATCTTTCTGAAAATGGGGTACTTAATTCGAGCTAGCTGAGCTTTTAATTAACAAAAAAGATTTGTGTCGAAATAATTTGAATTGTTTGAGAAAAATCGAATTTGAGTTAGCAGAACAGCCTTTTGTATGGGAAAATGAATTATTTTTTTTTTTGACTAAATTGTTGGAAAATCTTTCTGAAAATGGGGTACTTAATTCGAGCTAGCGGAGCTTTTAATTAACAAAAAAGATTTGTGTCGAAATAATTTGAATTGTTTGAGAAAAATCGAATTTGAGTTAGCAGAACAGCCTTTTGTATGGGAAAATGAATTATTTTTTTTTTTGGCTTAATTGTTGGAAAATCTTTCTGAAAATAGAGCACTTAATTCGAGCTAGCGGAGCTTTTAATAAACAAAAAAGATTTGTGTCGAAATAATTTGAATTGTTTGAGAAAAATCGAATTTGAGTTAGCAGAACAGCCTTTTGTATGGGAAAATGAATTATTTTTTTTTTTGACTAAATTGTTGGAAAATCTTTCTGAAAATGGGGTACTTAATTCGAGCTAGCGGAGATTTTAGTTAATTAAAAAAGATTTGTGTCAAAATAATTTGAATTGTTAGAGAAAAATCGAATTTGAGTTAGCAGAACAGCTTATTGTATGGGAAAATGAATTATTTTTTTTTTGGCTTAATTGTTGGAAAATCTTTCTGAAAATAGAGCACTTAATTCGAGCTAGCGGAGCTTTTAATTAACAAAAAAGATTTGTGTCGAAATAATTTGAATTGTTTGAGAAAAATCGAATTTGAGTTAGCAGACCAGCCTTTTGTATGGGAAAATGAATTATTTTTTTTTTTGACTAAATTGTTGGAAAATCTTTCTGAAAATAGGGTACTTAATTCGAGCTAGCGGAGCTTTTAATTAACAAAAAAGATTTGTGTCGAAATAATTTGAATTGTTTGAGAAAAATCGAATTTGAGTTAGCAGAACAGCGTTTTGTATGGGAAAATGAATTATTTTTTTTTTTGACTAAATTGTTGGAAAATCTTTCTGAAAATGGGGTACTTAATTCGAGCTAGCGGAGCTTTTAATTAATTAAAAAAAGTTTCTGTCGAAATAATTTGAATTGTTTGAGAAAAATCGAATTTGAGTTAGCAGAACAGCGGTTTGTATGGGAAAATGAATTATTTTTTTTTTGGCTTAATTGTTGGAAAATCTTTCTGAAAATAGAGCACTTAATTCGAGCTAGCGGAGCTTTTAATTAACAAAAAAGATTTGTGTCGAAATAATTTGAATTGTTTGAGAAAAATCGAATTTGAGTTAGCAGAACAGTGTTTTGTATGGGAAAATGAATTATTTTTTTTTTTGGCTTAATTGTTGGAAAATCTTTCTGAAAAATAGAGCACTTAATTCGAGCTAGCGGAGCTTTTAATACACAAAAAAGATTTGTGTCGAAATAATTTGAATTGTTTGAGAAAAATCGAATTTGAGTTAGCAGAACAGCGTTTTGTATGGGAAAATGAATTATTTTTTTTTTTTTGACTAAATTGTTGGAAAATCTTTCTGAAAATGGGGTACTTAATTCGAGCTAGCGGAGCTTTTAATTAACAAAAAAGATTTGTGTCGAAATAATTTGAATTGTTTGAGAAAAATCGAATTTGAGTTAGCAGAACAGCGTTTTGTATGGGAAAATGAATTATTTTTTTTTTTGACTAAATTGTTGGAAAATCTTTCTGAAAATGGGGTACTTAATTCGAGCTAGCGGAGCTTTTAATTAACAAAAAAGATTTGTGTCGAAATAATTTGAATTGTTTGAGAAAAATCGAATTTGAGTTAGCAGAACAGCCTTTTGTATGGGAAAATGAATTATTTTTTTTTTGGCTTAATTGTTGGAAAATCTTTCTGAAAATAGAGCACTTAATTCGAGCTAGCGGAGCTTTTAATTAACAAAAAAGATTTCTGTCGAAATAATTTGAATTGTTTGAGAAAAATCGAATTTGAGTTAGCAGAACAGCGTTTTGTATGGGAAAATGAATTATTTTTTTTTTTTACTAAATTGTTGGAAAATCTTTCTGAAAATGGGGTACTTAATTCGAGCTAGCGGAGCTTTTAGTTAATTAAAAAAGATTTGTGTCAAAATAATTTGAATTGTTAGAGAAAAATCGAATTTAAGTTAGCAGAACAGCGTTTTGTATGGGAAAATGAATTATTTTTTTTTTTGGCTTAATTGTTGGAAAATCTTTCTGAAAAATAGAGCACTTAATTCGAGCTAGCGGAGCTTTTAATACACAAAAAAGATTTGTGTCGAAATAATTTGAATTGTTTGAGAAAAATCGAATTTGAGTTAGCAGAACAGCCTTTTGTATGGGAAAATGAATTATTTTTTTTTTTGACTAAATTGTTGGAAAATCTTTCTGAAAATGGGGTACTTAATTCGAGCTAGCGGAGCTTTTAATAAACAAAAAAGATTTGTGTCGAAATAATTTGAATTGTTTGAGAAAAATCGAATTTGAGTTAGCAGAACAGCCTTTTGTATGGGAAAATGAATTATTTTTTTTTTTGGCTTAATTGTTGGAAAATCTTTCTGAAAATAGAGCACTTAATTCGAGCTAGCGGAGCTTTTAATAAACAAAAAAGATTTGTGTCGAAATAATTTGAATTGTTTGAGAAAAATCGAATTTGAGTTAGCAGAACAGCCTTTTGTATGGGAAAATGAATTATTTTTTTTTTTGACTAAATTGTTGGAAAATCTTTCTGAAAATGGGGTACTTAATTCGAGCTAGCGGAGCTTTTAATTAACAAAAAAGATTTGTGTCGAAATAATTTGAATTGTTTGAGAAAAATCGAATTTGAGTTAGCAGAACAGCCTTTTGTATGGGAAAATGAATTATTTTTTTTTTTGACTAAATTGTTGGAAAATCTTTCTGAAAATGGGGTACTTAATTCGAGCTAGCGGAGCTTTTAATTAACAAAAAAGATTTGTGTCGAAATAATTTGAATTGTTTGAGAAAAATCGAATTTGAGTTAGCAGACCAGCCTTTTGTATGGGAAAATGAATTATTTTTTTTTTTTGACTAAATTGTTGGAAAATCTTTCTGAAAATAGGGTACTTAATTCGAGCTAGCGGAGCTTTTAATTAACAAAAAAGATTTGTGTCGAAATAATTTGAATTGTTTGAGAAAAATCGAATTTGAGTTAGCAGAACAGCGTTTTGTATGGGAAAATGAATTATTTTTTTTTTTGACTAAATTGTTGGAAAATCTTTCTGAAAATGGGGTACTTAATTCGAGCTAGCGGAGCTTTTAGTTAATTAAAAAAGATTTGTGTCAAAATAATTTGAATTGTTACAGAAAAATCGAATTTGAGTTAGCAGAACAGCTTATTGTATGGGAAAATGAATTATTTTTTTTTTGGCTTAATTGTTGGAAAATCTTTCTGAAAATAGGGTACTTAATTCGAGCTAGCGGAGCTTTTAATTAACAAAAAAGATTTGTGTCGAAATAATTTGAATTGTTTGAGAAAAATCGAATTTGAGTTAGCAGACCAGCCTTTTGTATGGGAAAATGAATTATTTTTTTTTTTTGACTAAATTGTTGGAAAATCTTTCTGAAAATAGGGTACTTAATTCGAGCTAGCGGAGCTTTTAATTAACAAAAAAGATTTGTGTCGAAATAATTTGAATTGTTTGAGAAAAATCGAATTTGAGTTAGCAGAACAGCCTTTTGTATGGGAAAATGAATTATTTTTTTTTTGACTAAATTGTTGGAAAATCTTTCTGAAAATGGGGTACTTAATTCGAGCTAGCGGAGCTTTTAATTAACAAAAAAGATTTGTGTCGAAATAATTTGAATTGTTTGAGAAAAATCGAATTTGAGTTAGCAGAACAGCTTATTGTATGGGAAAATGAATTATTTTTTTTTTTGGCTTAATTGTTGGAAAATCTTTCTGAAAATGGGGTACTTAATTCGAGCTAGCGGAGATTTTAGTTAATTAAAAAAGATTTGTGTCAAAATAATTTGAATTGTTAGAGAAAAATCGAATTTGAGTTAGCAGAACAGCTTATTGTATGGGAAAATGAATTATTTTTTTTTTGGCTTAATTGTTGGAAAATCTTTCTGAAAATAGAGCACTTAATTCGAGCTAGCGGAGCTTTTAATTAACAAAAAAGATTTGTGTCGAAATAATTTGAATTGTTTGAGAAAAATCGAATTTGAGTTAGCAGACCAGCCTTTTGTATGGGAAAATGAATTATTTTTTTTTTTTGACTAAATTGTTGGAAAATCTTTCTGAAAATAGGGTACTTAATTCGAGCTAGCGGAGCTTTTAATTAACAAAAAAGATTTGTGTCGAAATAATTTGAATTGTTTGAGAAAAATCGAATTTGAGTTAGCAGAACAGCGTTTTGTATGGGAAAATGAATTATTTTTTTTTTTGACTAAATTGTTGGAAAATCTTTCTGAAAATGGGGTACTTAATTCGAGCTAGCGGAGCTTTTAGTTAATTAAAAAAGATTTGTGTCAAAATAATTTGAATTGTTACAGAAAAATCGAATTTGAGTTAGCAGAACAGCTTATTGTATGGGAAAATGAATTATTTTTTTTTTGGCTTAATTGTTGGAAAATCTTTCTGAAAATAGAGCACTTAATTCGAGCTAGCGGAGCTTTTAATTAACAAAAAAGATTTGTGTCGAAATAATTTGAATTGTTTGAGAAAAATCGAATTTGAGTTAGCAGAACAGCCTTTTGTATGGGAAAATGAATTATTTTTTTTTTGACTAAATTGTTGGAAAATCTTTCTGAAAATGGGGTACTTAATTCGAGCTAGCGGAGCTTTTAATTAACAAAAAAGATTTGTGTCAAAATAATTTGAATTGTTACAGAAAAATCGAATTTGAGTTAGCAGAACAGCTTATTGTATGGGAAAATGAATTATTTTTTTTTTGGCTTAATTGTTGGAAAATCTTTCTGAAAATAGAGCACTTAATTCGAGCTAGCGGAGCTTTTAATTAACAAAAAAGATTTGTGTCGAAATAATTTGAATTGTTTGAGAAAAATCGAATTTGAGTTAGCAGAACAGCCTTTTGTATGGGAAAATGAATTATTTTTTTTTTGACTAAATTGTTGGAAAATCTTTCTGAAAATGGGGTACTTAATTCGAGCTAGCGGAGCTTTTAGTTAATTAAAAAAGATTTGTGTCAAAATAATTTGAATTGTTACAGAAAAATCGAATTTGAGTTAGCAGAACAGCTTATTGTATGGGAAAATGAATTATTTTTTTTTTGGCTTAATTGTTGGAAAATCTTTCTGAAAATAGAGCACTTAATTCGAGCTAGCGGAGCTTTTAATTAACAAAAAAGATTTGTGTCGAAATAATTTGAATTGTTTGAGAAAAATCGAATTTGAGTTAGCAGAACAGCCTTTTGTATGGGAAAATGAATTATTTTTTTTTTTTTACTAAATTGTTGGAAAATCTTTCTGAAAATAGGGTACTTAATTCGAGCTAGCGGAGCTTTTACTTAATTAAAAAAAGTTTGTGTCGAAATAATTTGAATTGTTTGAGAAAAATCGAATTTGAGTTAGCAGAACAGCATTTTGTATGGGAAAATGAATTATTTTTTTTTTTGGCTTAATTGTTGGAAAATTTTTCTGAAAATAGAACACTTAATTCGAGCTAGCGGAGCTTTTAATTAACAAAAAAGATTTGTGTCGAAATAATTTGAATTGTTTGAGAAAAATCGAATTTGAGTTAGCAGAACAGCGTTTTGTATGGGAAAATGAATTATTTTTTTTTTTGACTAAATTGTTGGAAAATCTTTCTGAAAATGGGGTACTTAATTCGAGCTAGCTGAGCTTTTAATTAACAAAAAAGATTTGTGTCGAAATAATTTGAATTGTTTGAGAAAAATCGAATTTGAGTTAGCAGAACAGCCTTTTGTATGGGAAAATGAATTATTTTTTTTTGACTAAATTGTTGGAAAATCTTTCTGAAAATAGAGCACTTTATTCGAGCTAGCGGAGCTTTTAATTAATTAAAAAAAGTTTCTGTCGAAATAATTTGAATTGTTTGAGAAAAATCGAATTTGAGTTAGCAGAACAGCGGTTTGTATGGGAAAATGAATTATTTTTTTTTTGGCTTAATTGTTGGAAAATCTTTCTGAAAATAGAGCACTTAATTCGAGCTAGCGGAGCTTTTAATTAACAAAAAAGATTTGTGTCGAAATAATTTGAATTGTTTGAGAAAAATCGAATTTGAGTTAGCAGAACAGTGTTTTGTATGGGAAAATGAATTATTTTTTTTTTTGGCTTAATTGTTGGAAAATCTTTCTGAAAAATAGAGCACTTAATTCGAGCTAGCGGAGCTTTTAATACACAAAAAAGATTTGTGTCGAAATAATTTGAATTGTTTGAGAAAAATCGAATTTGAGTTAGCAGAACAGCCTTTTGTATGGGAAAATGAATTATTTTTTTTTTTTACTAAATTGTTGGAAAATCTTTCTGAAAATGGGGTACTTAATTCGAGCTAGCGGAGCTTTTAGTTAATTAAAAAAGATTTGTGTCAAAATAATTTGAATTGTTAGAGAAAAATCGAATTTAAGTTAGCAGAACAGCGTTTTGTATGGGAAAATGAATTATTTTTTTTTTTGGCTTAATTGTTGGAAAATCTTTCTGAAAAATAGAGCACTTAATTCGAGCTAGCGGAGCTTTTAATACACAAAAAAGATTTGTGTCGAAATAATTTGAATTGTTTGAGAAAAATCGAATTTGAGTTAGCAGAACAGCGTTTTGTATGGGAAAATGAATTATTTTTTTTTTTGACTAAATTGTTGGAAAATCTTTCTGAAAATGGGGTACTTAATTCGAGCTAGCTGAGCTTTTAATTAACAAAAAAGATTTGTGTCGAAATAATTTGAATTGTTTGAGAAAAATCGAATTTGAGTTAGCAGAACAGACTTTTGTATGGGAAAATGAATTATTTTTTTTTTTGACTAAATTGTTGGAAAATCTTTCTGAAAATAGAGCACTTTATTCGAGCTAGCGGAGCTTTTAATTAATTAAAAAAAGTTTGTGTCGAAATAATTTGAATTGTTTGAGAAAAATCGAATTTGAGTTAGCAGAACAGCGGTTTGTATGGGAAAATGAATTATTTTTTTTTTGGCTTAATTGTTGGAAAATCTTTCTGAAAATAGAGCACTTAATTCGAGCTAGCGGAGCTTTTAATTAACAAAAAAGATTTGTGTCGAAATAATTTGAATTGTTTGAGAAAAATCGAATTTGAGTTAGCAGAACAGCGTTTTGTATGGGAAAATGAATTATTTTTTTTTTTGGCTTAATTGTTGGAAAATCTTTCTGAAAAATAGAGCACTTAATTCGAGCTAGCGAAGCTTTTAATACACAAAAAAGATTTGTGTCGAAATAATTTGAATTGTTTGAGAAAAATCGAATTTGAGTTAGCAGAACAGCCTTTTGTATGGGAAAATGAATTATTTTTTTTTCTTGACTAAATTGTTGGAAAATCTTTCTGAAAATAGAGCACTTAATTCGAGCTAGCGGAGCTTTTAATTAACAAAAAAGATTTGTGTCGAAATAGTTTGAATTGTTTGAGAAAAATCGAATTTGAGTTAGCAGAACAGCGGTTTGTATGGGAAAATGAATTATTTTTTTTTTGGCTTAATTGTTGGAAAATCTTTCTGAAAATAGAGCACTTAATTCGAGCTAGCGGAGCTTTTAATTAACAAAAAAGATTTGTGTCGAAATAATTTGAATTGTTTGAGAAAAATCGAATTTGAGTTAGCAGAACAGCGTTTTGTATGGGAAAATGAATTATTTTTTTTTTTGGCTTAATTGTTGGAAAATCTTTCTGAAAAATAGAGCACTTAATTCGAGCTAGCGGAGCTTTTAATACACAAAAAAGATTTGTGTCGAAATAATTTGAATTGTTTGAGAAAAATCGAATTTGAGTTAGCAGAACAGCGTTTTGTATGGGAAAATGAATTATTTTTTTTTTTTGGCTTAATTGTTAGAAAATCTTTCTGAAAATAGAGCACTTAATTCGAGCTAGCGGTTCTTTTAAGCACTAAAATAGATTTTAATTAAAAAGTTGTAAAAAGTAATTTAAATTAATTTTTTTTTTCAAAAATTACTAAAATATTTTTTTCTGAAGGCAAATTATTTTTTTTTCAAATTTTTTTTTTGATTCTTAGAGCACTTAAATAGCTCTTTAATTTGAGACAAATTTTTTTTTTTTTGCTTTTGTTTTAACCATTTTAGGAAATTGCTCTGCTAACTTGAAATCAAGTTAGCAGAACATTAGTTTTTACCAAAAGTACTGGAGCACTTAATTTTATTTTTGGGTACTTAATTAGCACTTAATTAGCGCCTAATTATGCCATCAAAAAAAAATTGTTCTGCCCACTTTGCTCTGCTAACTTGAGGGACATATTGTTTTTGTGTGTTCAGATTCAAATTATAAGAACGCTTTAAAATGTATGTATGTACATATATGTCTGGAAATTTGACCCAACACGATTCTAATGTTATCAGTTATGCTGGATTTACACGACTGACAAATTGGCAGTATTCTAGCAGTTAGCTGTCAAAAAACTGACAGAACAATGGAAAAATTCATTCTTTTGACAGTAAACTGACAGTCGTGTAAATCCAGCATTGCAGTAGGTGTGTTCGCGTACTAGTCCGAAACTACCCATTTTTACCATTTTTAGTACAATTTAATTTTTTTTATATGGACTTTGACAGAACTTCGGACTAAAACTGGCAGGTTTGGAAAGTAAACGAACAAAGGTAATTTCTCAAGAGTGAAGATGAAATTCTATGAACAAATAATGTTGAAACTGCGTCAAAGTACGGGAACTCAAATTGACACAAATTCCCGCTCAAAAAATGTAATGTTTCAGTTTTTGTTTTTCACCAAATCATTAGTAGGTACGCCTACCTACCTTAAATTTCTATAAAATTGCATTAAATATCGCACAAACTTCAAAAATTTAAGATAGATCACTGAGCCTAAAATTATTGGTGTTCCGAGCACTTAAGCTGGGCCTACCCTATCGAGCTACAATTTTCAGCAAGTCAGATATCTACGAGTCAAATGGCTCGCTTATAGCCAGCTTAAGACATATTTTAGTTGATTAGATCGCATGATTTTTTTTTTCTCTGTGCAAAAATATTAATACTGGTTTGTAAATATTTGCATATAGTAAACACTTTATTAACACTTTATAACAAAATAAAAATAAAAATACAAACGTCAAAACAGAAACATTTTCAAAGATAAAATACAAACTGACAACTAATTTCTCCACAAGGTCGGTCGTTAGCTCTGTTTGTTTACTTTATCGGAAAACAGTTATGAACTGTCACTTTCATTTCGAAATTGCATCAATATAGGTATGTTCGCGTATTAGTAGTCCAAAACTACCAATTTCTACCATTTTTAGTCCAATTTATTTTTTTATATGAGCTTTGGACTAAAACTGGTAGAAAATGGCAGGTTTTGGAAGTAAACGAACAGAGAGGTTATGCCTGTTTGTTCACTTTCAACCTTTGATACCTGTCAAGCATTTTTATAGGATTTGACAGCAATTTATGCTCTGTCGTACGACGTTTCTAGTTATCAAACAGACTTAATGTATGAGAAATTGTGCAATTTGTAAAAAATTTCATAAAATAGTCACCGAAAGCTTTCATAAAATACGTCTGTCATTGTCAAAAATCTACCTAGAACTTATGTTTGACAGCCTGCTCAAGCCATGCTGGAAAAACATATGTGAATCCCACTAGACTAACTTGGTAAAAATGATTGTTCTTTTAAATTCTAAAGAAAAATTTGTGTATTCTTATATTTCTTAGTCCAAGTCTCCTAAATCCTGAATATATTCATTCATTGAAAAGAATGCGTTCCAAATCGATTTCATCAACCGCTTACGATATACATACATATTTCACAACGAACACAGTTTTAAAAAATCAATTCAATCATCCATCACACAACAATAATAACAGAAAAAATAACAACAGAGCTACCCTGTGCTAAAAATCAAAAACTTTGTCAAGAGTCTATCATTATAGTACATCGCAATCGAATTCTAGTCGCATGAGAGTGCATACTACATAGTGACCAACATGCCATGACATCAATGTTTGCACAGACTTCACCGCTCCCAGTTGGCATTTTTACTGTGAACGGAAGTAGCACATTACTTTTTCAAGCTAAATAATTTATTTATTTCCACCAATTTGATGGCGGGGGGTCGAATTTACACATTAAATTATATGGATATGTATGTGTCCGCCTTCATTCACAATAGAGAGTGCATTAGATGATTTTTTTTTTGTTCAAAATGTCATTCACGTGGTCAATCGTTCGTTCCGCACGATTTGTGGCTAATTTATTTTAATAGTAAATGTGGTGGGTTGAGAAATTTATTTCGAAAAATTTAAAATGCTGAGTGCAAGCAGGAAAAAAGGGGGCGCATATTTAGATTTTTATTTTTCTATGTGAAATCACAACAAATCGTCACCATAATAGTCAAACTCCAAAGTTGATTTGCGATGGCCTAATGCGCTTCCCCATAATGGGTAGGAAGCAGTGGTTTCTTGTGTTAATTTAAGTGCCACTAAATAACCCGTTAGTGTTGGCGGTGCGGTGATTACTGCTTAGTGCAAGCTTTAGTGTTAAGGGTCCATATTTAATGTTGTAAGCCAAAGGGGAATTAAGACAAATAAATATCATAGGGAAATTAGACAATTTTTACGAAAAATGTATATTTTAAGCTTTGAACAGGTTAACACTAGTTTGACATTATAGATAGCAATTCTAACATTAAAATATGTATTGTGAGGAAGACATTTTAAATCTGGCATTCCAGGCGAGCTTTGTAAGACAATGATGCTTGGTTCTATTGATCCAAAGTGGTCAATTAAATTAAGAACTTTTGAGGGGAGACTTTCTGATTCATATAAACCACTTGTTGATAGAAAAAAAAAACTGTTTGTCCAAACCAAAATAGCGTCACCTTTAAAGTAGACAAAAATACCGCCACTGTGATTTCGAGAAAGATTTGACGTTAGGTCTGTTCGCCTTCTTCCCAAAACTACCAGTTTCTACGATTTTTAGTCCAATTTAATTTTTGTATATGTACTTTGATAGAGCTTTGGACGAACAACGGTAATCTAAATGATAATTTTCCAGGCGAATTCGCTCACAAAGTTGTTTTGGAACATGACCGACATCTGTCAATAAACTGTCATGATCGATATTGTGTACCAAACTTAACTGAAGACAACCCTAGTTATGGATCCTTCTGACCTTAGAGGATATATAATATGGAGTGCTTGTTTTTATTCGAATGCGGGGCTTTCATAGGGGTCGCTGTTCAAGTTTCGGAAAGTTAAAGGCACTCAGTTTTCTGCACTTTGGAGAAAAAAAACTAAAAAAGAAGATGTTGAAATCTTTAAATTAATAAACAAACACTTATTAATTTCAAGAATTACTTCAAATTAGAACAATTTAGAGTGAAAATAAGCAAATTATGACTTACAATTGATAGCAGCGGTACGATATCATCTAAGAGTTTATCTTGCCGAAAGTGAAATAGTGCCCCCTATCATGGCTCCAGGCACTACAATGCATTAGGGATAGAAACGAGCACTCCAT
The DNA here is from genome assembly GCA_932273885.2 of Leucozona laternaria. Lineage (NCBI taxonomy): Eukaryota > Metazoa > Arthropoda > Insecta > Diptera > Syrphidae > Leucozona > Leucozona laternaria. The sequence goes on along the minus strand of OW026367.1, from coordinate 126,827,528 downwards.
ATTATATATCCTCTAAGCTTCTGATTGGAGTCTATTGATTGGTTGAGGCCGAGGTCAATCTTGGCGCTACAGACGCCTGATGTGTGCGAAAAAGTGCAAATTGATTCGATAAATCAAACAGAATTTTTACGCACACTGAAATCTCTACAGCATGTTTTTCACATTTTGCAACTTTTTTTTGCAAAATGTCGTGAATATAGTTAAGCCTTAACTAAGAATTTCACTTTCAGAATATAATTAATATATATATAATAATTTTCCCAAAAAAAATATTGAATTTCATTCTAACGATGACAGCAACAACTTAAAACATTTTTGTCGTTTAACATACATACATAAATCCACACTACGAATCCAGTTTCATTCTTATACAAATTGAAAAAGTAGCAGTGCACTCTAATTTTCTAACATGAACAAATCTACATACATATTAACATAATATACTTCTTTGCAATACAGTCATTCGCCGTTATAATCGATTCCACATTAACGTTCGCTCGACAAAACAAATCTTATGCATGTGGCTATTTGTAGCTTCACGATGTACGCTATTAGTGCATATATTTAAAAGTATTTAAAAAAAAGTCTTGTCGAACAAAGAAACAAATCAACTGGTGCATTACCCGGAATGCGGATTAACGTTGTTCAAAGCTATAACGTTCATTCACCTACTATAATATACTGTTTGTCTAGAACTGACTTAATTCTCTATTTAACCAAAAGGTAACCAGGTGAAAAGAAACCAACTTTTTGAATAACTAAAGTCCAATAATATGGGTGTATTATGTACAGTCACTGTCGAAAATTTACGTTCAAGTCGTTCTAAGAGATTTTGCATGAATCTTTATGCGGAAAAGAAAATACGATGGCATCAAAAGCCGTGTTCATTTAGAGGTGGCGAAGTACTCGTGAAATTTTCAATGAATGAATGAACGAACAAAATTTGCTTTGCTAGTGTCAATCTTCTTCTGCTTATTAGATTTTCTTTTGTTTAAGCCTAGTACGCTGCTGATGCGAAACGAAAAATCCCATACAAAAATGACACAACGAAATCATAAACGAAAAATTTCGTCCTCCTTTTCGTTTTGCAGTACGCTGTTCGATGAGCGAAATTAATAATTGTAGCAGATTATTTGAAAGGTCTCCGCTCTTTTTTCGCACTCAATTAATTGCCTAGAACATTAATGATGTTTGGAAAAGTGACATTCGAGGTTTTTTGTGTTTGTATTTGTTGTATCTTTCATTGCAGCATGGCTTTCTGTGATTTTTTTGCGTTTTTGTTTGTTTTTTTTTTTTTTGTTATTGGCGTGACGCTTTCAGCTGTCATTTTTTCGTTGTGGTTTCCGCAAGCATTTCGTTATCGTGTTGGAGACCACCGAAAAATTTCGTTTCGCATCAGCAGCGTACTAGGCTTTATATTCTTTGGAACCTGTATACCAAACAACGCAAACGAGAGATTGGCCGCATTCGGACGGTCGTGGGATAGGCTATCTGAGTCTGAGATACATTAATATCCGATTCGTTTGTGAACGACCAAACCCGGATAGGTAACATTTGCTGTCAAAAGCCAGAACAGCTAACAAAAGGGAAGACAATTGATTTTTTTAACGTGACGATTTAATTCCTATTTTATTGCAAATCTCTCCTGAATCATCAATTAAGTATTCAATAGCATTGATAGCTTGAGATTTGTTTTTGACGACAGCTGTTTGGTTCATCAGCTGAATTTTTCTATGGGAATACAACAACACAAACCAATCCGGATAGATTTGTATAGTTACCCGAACGTGGCCATTTTTGAGATACTTTTTCATTTTGTTGGATTTTTTGACGTATGTGTATAAAAACTCAACTAAAGTGAGAAAGTTTGTAAAGAATCTCTTTTTGGTAGTAATCTCGTCTCACCTTATTTATATTATTTGTTTTTTTCGTTTAGATTCAGTTGTCTATAATGTTTAAGTGGCTCTTGCATCTTTTGTTGGAGAAGTTAAGCTGAAAGTGGTAAAAAGAAAAAGTTATAATGACTAAATAGGTGTGTTCACGTACTAGTCCCAAACTACCCATTTCTACCATTTTCAGTCCAATTTAATTTTTTATATGGACTTTGACAGAACTTCTGACTTAAAATGGTAGAATATGTCAGGTTTGGAAAGGAAACTAACACAGGTAATGCCGGTTGGTTTCTTAAAAAGTACGTTTTCATTTGTAAACACATTGACACCAAATGTCATTTACATGAAAAATCTCTTTACTTGATCAGATGCCCTCTGGCGGTTTTAAGATGCATATACTCTGCTCATCTTACTCGCGCATCACTAGATATTCGATAGTACTAGATTATAGTTTTTATCTACTCATGACATGAGTACTTTGACATCCCCAAAGGAACACGGCTAGTGACATAAAATTCTAATGCTGGATTTACACGAATGACAAATTTGCAGTTTTTTGTCAGTAAACTGCCAAAAGAATGCATTTTTCCATACTTCAGTTTTTTGACAGTTAACTGACAGAATATTGCCAATTTGCCAGTAGTATAAATCCAGATAAGTCGAATATTTTCCTGCAAATATTTATGTAAGTGTGTATTGCCTAGAAACGTTTTCCGGCTGAAATATTCTTTTTACAGTGACTGTGCGTAGAGGTAATGCAAAATTGCTGGACATTTGAAAAGAACGGCAATTCGTATCGTGCAACAGCCAACAGCAATCAACAACTGCAGTTAGATTGGCATTGGCATTCGAGTTGCGTGCATTAATCTGGTTTTAACATCATCGCTTCGTCGTCATCCACTATACATATTATGTAGCTATGAGACAAAGACCACTGGTGCTTGTTTGGCTGCTCATTAAATCCAAGTGGACACGAGCTGAGCATGAAATGAATCATTTTAGTGTATTTATGATTACCACATGGTATGCAATTAATTTGAATTGCTTTGCGATTTATTAAATGGATTTCGTTCAGAGACTACATAGCTTTTCCAAATAAATAGGGTCAGTTGTAAAAATTTCCATACCACCTACCTACTTTATGATGTGGGAGTATTGGGTGTGTCTCGTCTTTAGATTTTGTTAATCTCTTGCAATATGGGTGTAATGAAGCTTGGTTATAATTACTAAAAGCCCTAGTATCTTCCTATAGCGTTATTCTTTTTTAATATAAACCGAGTAAACTGTAATAATATACCTTTACTTTATTAACCACATTATTGTGGCAATAAAACAAATAAAATTTGACAGTGATGAATTTTTGTTGAATGATTCATGCTTAAATTCGTAATGTAAGGAGTCACAGGTTAAGGTTTGATTTGCGTCATTACAACGCTTTGAATTAAAAATGTTATAGGTATCTAGGTTAATGAATGCCATGTTTTATTTGCTTCCCTTTCAAATTAATTAAGGCTAAGTTAAAAAAAAATACTAAATTTTCAAAGTCATCAGACATTATTTAACTTTTTCATGACCACAAACCACAAAGAAAACTTTAAAAATATTGTTCTCGTAGATTTATATCTTATTCATTTCCTGCGTGTTCATATAGCGATTATATGTGACAGATAATACGTCTGTTCGTTTACTTCCCAAAACTACCAATTTTGAACGCAATAACGATTATCAAAATCCTTGAAGACGTCTCTGCATAATTTCTTCTATTATCTCCAATGTCTGACGATTTTCAGTCACTTGTCCTGCACTGCTCTGTTCTAATCCTGTTTTTCTTCATTTTACACATGTATTTAATTCCAAAACTTTCAGTCAAATGAAGTCAACGTATCAAATTTCACAAGGAAATCGCTTTCGAGTTGTTGTAAAAGTAGAGTTTTTGACGTCTGTCAAGTTGGTACTACTTTTTGAGAAATGTAAACGCGGCTTTAATTGTAGCTTCTTATTTGTTAATAAGTTGTCTTAAACTAAGGCAACACATTTTTTTAAATTTGTTTCTTTCCACAACTAATTTTTATCAAAAACGCTACTAATACTAACTGTAGCAGCGAATTTCGAATTTTCTTTTTTCAATGCCCGAATTCACAATGTAAACTTAACTTAGCACTAATTACCTCGAGTTGGTACGAAGTCTATTATATTGATAGGCGAGCACGATGAGCTTTGTTAGTATAAGTCATGCTTTATAAAAAACCGGGATAAAATCGATGAAAAAACGACGTCGGGGCTACGCAATTAACATTTTAAGAGAATTCTCGGGACTTAAGCCCATAGAAAAACTGTGTTACCGGCGTGAATTTAATACTTGTTATCGATAGTTTGTATGGAAACTCCATTTTCGTTCTGTGATAGCGTCGCTTATCCCCCTTGTCGTTTTTTTTTTCAACCAAATTTCTCCGTGATTGGAAAAAACACACCTATAATCTTATATTACCATACAGGATGGCACCGTTCGTTTATTGTGATATACACAACTGCTCACAAATTGGCAATTTTATTAATCACAATCATTTTTTCATCTATCATAAGATTCTGACCTAATGACTGAAGCACCTTTGTCAAAGCTATTTTCCAACTACAACTTCCCACCTTAATATTCAACCAACCATTAAACCACATCAATCAAAACACCATATCTCATTGTTATTTTTTATTATAATCTGCCTGCACTCATGTGTCATTGCAGTTAAATGACACCTTACTACCGTACAAGGTGAAAACCATAAACGATCGGCTGCGCTTGGCTTTTGCTTTTACACTCTTGTCTCTTGCTGCCCCATCTTCATGATAGAGATATAGTGAGACTGAGATCCTCCTTATTCCATTCACAAACAAGCATAACACAAACAAAAAATAAACAAACTTAAAAATCACTGAACAGACGGACGGGACGTGATGGTGTGCAGATAAGTGACTTGAGTGTACTCGCACTGTTATGCGCCGGACTTAAGTACTAAACTGAGTCAAGCTCAAAGAGTAAATATAGCATTCATCTTTACTATCATGATCATGAGGGGGAAGCTTGATAGAAAAATTGCCAAAGAAAAACAATATAAACTCGAGAAAAACTGTGTGGTATGTGCGCTTCAATCTTCAATGACACATGCCATACTGATCCGTAGACGGGAAGGAACACGAACACGCGACGACAACTAGTCATCGTCATTCACATTTTCATTCTCATAAATATTAATGATAAAGATATTATTTGCCGTCTTTGTTATCGTCTTTATTCGCCATTAAAAGATGTTTGTATTGTTTTTTTTTTGTTGAATTTTTTGAAACTTTATTTAAACACTTCAGCTTCAGTAGTCCCCGTTCTCACTTTTTTATTTTCTTAAGGGAATGAGACAAATTGAGAATAAGTGGCGAGAAATAGGTGGGGTTTTTAAGTACTACGCATTTGGCAAGTTTCTCTTTTGTTAAATTGCTTACAAAATGACAGCTTAAGAGAATAACGACGATTATTATTGTAACAAGTCGACGTTATTATGGGGTTTTGCGGTATTTTTTTGTTTGTATAGATAAACATTTGTAAACCTAAATGATAAGTTCAAATGATTTAAAGAAAATTGGGAAATAACAACAAAGTCTACAAAATGTTAGATGCCAAAACCACAGAAGACGTCCCTGATGGACGTGGGCGTGGGGGGTAGGAATAGGTACAGAAAAAGTGGACCCGAGCAGTCTACCCGAGTGACCCAATTAGTGCCTGTTTTGTGATATCGAATTAAGTGGATGTCAGCTCCATGGGCAATCCCACACACCCACAGTCACAGAAACCCAATGTAATATGCTGAGCAGATTGTCAAAATTGAAAGTGTCAGAAGTTGAAAATGGCTGTTCGAGTATACTCCCAAAAATTGGACACCGCATTATTAGAAACAACAAATATTGACATTTGAAAAGTATGAAGGGGCACTGGATCCGCCATGTTCTTTCTTTTTTAGGCGTTTTTCTTTTTTAGTTCAGGGCCCTTATTATGTATTACGAAACGAACGGCAGAAAAAAACGAAGCCCAGGGAAACGAAAGGCAGCGCGTAGTGCGATTATGCAAAACGAAGTGTAAAGCAACTTTATTTTTATGTTTTTCGCACTATATTTATTATTTTTCTTGCATTCATCCTTATCTTACTCAAAACAACACAAAACCAAATCAAAATACAATTTTGACAACAAACTAAAAACGAAAGCCAGCCAATTCGACAGGCACTCGTTACTCGTAATCGCAATTTAACGAATACGTGGCGTTACAAACGATATTCGGTTTATGTAATAAGCCCCCAGCCTGAACTGTCAAACAAAAAATTGTGTTTGTTCTTTCGCTCTGAGTGTTCAGAGCTTCAAATTTGTGTTTGTTTTTTCGTTCTGAACGGGTTCTGACTTCTGAGCGTGTTCAGAGTGCGCTCTATTAGCTCAGAATAAAATAACTGAGCAGACAGAGTTAAATATTGAACACAAGCATTTGACAGCTAAGTGTCCAGGTGTGTTTCAAAAATAGCTCAGAGTGCACAGAACACGCTTCGTTCAGAGGACGTTCAGAACATGCTCGACATGCTCTGTTCAATGCTCTATTCTGAACTAAAAAAGAAAAACGCCTTTTGAAAGATGCGCAGAACTGAACAAAAATGAAAACGCAAATGAGATTAAACTTATCGGGCCGGGGCATTGGTGTCCATGTGCTCTAAATAACCTTAGTCGTTGGCTGTCGCTCTGCAGCTCGTATAAAAAATTCTCATCCACATTTGAGAATGAGAAGGTCCCAGCTTCGGCATCATATACACACAGCAGGACAGGACCATCTTATGAAGAGACACTTTAGTTGCTCGAGAGTGGGCTTTGCTTTTCAGTTGCCTTTCTGACCCCCAAGAAGTAGCGATTGGCATTGGTTATTCTTCGTTTGATTTCAGCGCTATTATCGTTGTTGGGGTTGATAGACAAAGTCCTTAACCACCTCAAATTTAAAGCTGTCCACGGTAACGTTCTATCCAAGACGTCGGTATAGGTATTGGGTGTCATTTATTGATGAAAGTATATACTTGGTCTTACCCTCATTGCAGTTTAACCCATATTCTTCACTTCCGTCAATGAAAAAAGTGGCACTCACATCACGCTTTATATACGAGTAATTAGACGAACCTTTGAATGATTGTGAATTAAGCATTCGGCGCGTTCAACGCATTACGTTTTACATCTAAATTTTCAGAACTCTGAATCATAAAAAGATAGATGACTGTTAGTTATACGTTTGCTTACGTTTCATCTGAATTTTCAGACAAAAATGTTAATTCAGAATAAAGTGATTTTGGCAGTGAACATTTGGTAGTATGTACATTATATATACAAGTTTAACTTTATGATTTTCGCTCTGGGGGTCAATTCACCGATCTATGAAGTTGTGAAGTGATAAAAAAAATATATCATTTCAGTTTTCACAGAGCTTTTTCATTTTATTACTTCATGAACACGCCTAAAGCGATTCTCGAACACTACCATAAATGTCTGTCAAAGTGTGCACTTAAATGTACTAAATGATAAATTATGTGAGTTGTCTTTCATTTTTGTTTTTTTTTTTCTGAAAAGTTAACGTAAGTACCTTTTTCATTTGTTGATGTGTAAACATCTATGCTGGCGGTAGAGTGAAAAAAAAAACGTGAACGTTCGTGTGCAACGTTACGTCGTGCAACGTTACGGTGTGCAACGTTACGATCTGCATACTAGGATGGGTGCGTTCAGTGAAAAAATCTTAAGATCCGTACACATATTAACCGTGAGTCCCGGGACTCACACAATTTTTTTTTTTTCTCTACGAATAATTTCCGCAATAATAATTCGATTAATTATTAATTAGACGCCGCGCCGTAGTAGGAATAATCTGAGGATATTGCGGCGTTCCCTTCGAGATGGGCACAATCCATTCGAAGTGACAACTGAGGAGAAATTTATTGAACTTTATAGATTCCCGAAACACTTATGCATGGATTTATTAGAAGAACTAAAGGCATTCCTGAATAATATAAGATTTATCACTCCACAGCTTAACAAACCGGGAATTGACCCCAGTTCCGAATTTAATTTTAAATATATTCAAGGTTATATTTGTTTGCAACTTTAACCGCAACTTCGACCGCATGCGAAAATATAATATATGACATATAATGTAATTCACAGACTAAATGATAAGAAAATTGCTGATAGCTACATATTTATTATATTTTTTGGTTCTAAAACTATTCGCATTGTTATATTTGTAGAATGACTTCATAGTGGGTACATAAGTATCAAAGATCAATTCAGATGTGAGATACCATGATAATAAGTAAAGATTTATTTGTTTGTACGTGGTAGCGTTTGCTATATGGAACGACCCTTCACCTCAATCTTCATTTATGAAAATATATTAAAATATCTATTTAAAAAAATCGTGGTGACCTCAATTTTATGGTCAAAGCATTTTTTAAAAATTACTTTGTGCACAATCAAAAAAGACTCAGACTCCATTGATATAAATATGTGTTTAATTCAGAAGTCAACACTTGTATTAGGGGACAGATAAACATATTAAGGCATAATTTAAACATATATGTATGAAGTATGTATGTAAATGTAGTCATTTTTGCAACGACAAATTCTCCCCTTTCCAATAAGATAAATTGCTACGCAGTAAGATTACAAATTAAATAAAAAACTTGCGTCACATTTGAGTTTAGAGCTTTAGGTCTTCGAAGTTGTCTATATGCCTACATATTTTATTTCCTTGTTAAAATCCCAAATCATAAAGAATAGAATGCATGACTAGATCGAAGAAACTTGCTCCTTTGCGGGGTTGCAGTGGCTTAGAATCATAAAGATTTGATATTTTAATGCATAGTATAATAGATTAAAGAAAATGGGAAAGAAGCAACAAAATATGAATGTATTCCAACTAACCCTTAAAATAACGTCTTATTAGGCGTGTTTTTTTGCTAGTCCATATGGATTTGTCGAAAAAAACGACATCGGGACTTAGGAACTTCTTACTTACAGTACGTAAGTCCCGATAATTATCTGGACTTAGCTTAGTCCATATGGATTTAAGTTGTTGTTGTATTTACGTGTTAAACTATTAGTCCCGATGTTGTTTTTTTTCGACAAATCCATATGGACTTGCGAAAAAAAACACGCCTATTGTTTCTCCAAGTGAAAATTTAATTCAACATAAACAGAACTATTAATGAAAAACGCTTATTCTACCTTTATTCCACGAGCTTACTACACCATGGAATAAGAGTTAAGCTACGGAATAAATTGTCCATCAATAGGCGTTTTTCTTTTTTAGTTCGGAATAGAGCTCTGAACAGAGTCCGAGCATGTCGAGCATGTTCTGAACGTCCTCTGAACGAAGCTTGTTCTGAGTTCTGAGCACTCTGAACTATTTTTGAAACACACCTAAACACTTACAGCTGTCAAATGCTTGTGTTCAGCATTTAACTCTGTCTGCTCAGTTATTTTTTTCTGAGCTCATAGAGCGCGCTCTGAACATGCTCTGAACATGGTCAGAGCGAAAAAAGAAACCCAAAATTGGAGCTCTGAAAGCTCTGACCTCTGCACACAATTTTTTGTTTGACAGTTCAGGCTCTGCTCTGAACTTAAAAAGAAAAACGCCTAATAAAAATTAAATGTTCATGGAATAGTAAGGTGACGTTTACGAAAAATTCCTTAAAAAAAATTAGTACAATAAGTAAGATGCCTCTTTTGTTTGCCACCACCTTCTTGGGTGGTTTAGCTTAGTGAACGTCACTTAGTAGAAATTTTGTTTTATTAATATCATTTTGCACTTAGTCCACGGAATAAGGCCTAACCCTTCGCTATTCCACGTATCATTTTACTTACTTTGCGTTTTAAATATGCATTGTGACAAGCTATTCGTTCTTCAGAAATACACATCACAAAATACGTACCTACTACATATATAAGGTAACTACAGTATTTGTTCTTTCTGGTGTGAGATAGGTTAATTGTGCGCAATCATTATAATTGCATTGATAGTAAAGTAACTTATGGGTATGACGTGTTGTTGGCATTAGTGAAAGATAAGATAAGTAGATACATGCGATTTTGAAAAAGAAATTTACCACAAAATGGAAACAGCCGATAAGATAAACGTAAAATTATCCCCACGTGATAATGCACAACTACAAATTACGTATTCTATAATTTTTGTTGTAATGCGTTTAAACTAAACTGCAGGTTGCAGTTTCAATGGAATACAAAATTAATAATATTTGCCAAACTTTTCCATGCAATATTTGTATTTTACCACAAATAAAGAGAAACTAAACGCATGCTCAGAAATCAAAAACATTGCCAGATGCGAAAATTTGCGGAATGCATACGGTTTTCATTTCACGGGAAGCTTGAATTTGAAAAAAATTGATCTTTGGTAAATTGTTATTGCAATTAAAACATTACCTCCCTCAAAATTGCCAATTTCTACCAATTTTAGTCCAGAATTCTGTCAAAGTTCATATAAAGAAAACATACATTGGACTAAAAATGGTAGAATGGTTTTGGGAAGTAAACGAACCAATCTATTGTTTAATATTTTCATGGCACTTTTGGTAATAGCATGTGCTGACAAGTAAAAATAAATATTGTACTTAATGCTCATGTTTTTTCTTCAAAAATTTAAGTATAAAAATTTAATTTGAAAATTGTTCCTTGTTTTTACACCCTTTATAGATATGTAAGTGCACTCCAAGCATAAGTCTCAGTCCTAATACCTACTTCTTTCATCTAAAAGTGGATTATGATGTTTTTTTTTTCCTTTTTTCTATTGATTGCTTGTTTTAAAAAAAAAAATGCAGTTTAATTATTATATGTTTTCAAAATATTTCTATCTAAATGTTTGCCTGATGAAACTTCATAGTTCTCTGGCATCCGGCGGCATGCCCCAGGGACTTATCATGGAGAACAAAAGAAAGTAAAAGAAAAACTTTTTATTTGAAATTTCTCCATTCTTTTATTAAATGGCATCAGGCTTAAAAGATTGCACAAACAAAAAAAAATCCTTTTCTCTCATTCAATGTTTTGACATTGAAAAGGCCATTAATGCACCACCAACCTATTACAATAGAAAGACCATATTCTTGCTCCTCCGTCTGCGACTGTCCAGGTACCAAAAAACACTATCATTATTCTTCTTATCAAAATACACATACAAACATTCAGGAGTCTATGAATGTGTAATCACCACCAACTCTGTGGCTATAGAAAACATTTCTTAATTGGCACTTTTTTATGCACAGACACACAACCAGACCACCAGGCAAAGCTTCAGCCTCCTTCCTCCGGGTTGCCATTGTCAACATTGTCATAGCTGTCGAGTACAATTTCCTTATGGTTGTTCCTGGAAAAAAACGATGATAGTGGCATACATAAAAGAAATGAAAGAAAATCCGGCAAATAGAGAACCCTTCGTTTTGTGAGCTCGGAAGATTCCTGTAATTATTATTTTGAAGCTGTTTACTTCTGAAGTATATGTATGTCTGGTGGCAAGAATAGAACTAGATACACCTATTTATTTATACTATTTAAAGTAAATCAGGACGAACAATAATTATAAGAAATGTTTGACTAGGGGAAAACGTTTTGTTGCCATTTAAGAATTTCATGGAAACCTAAAATTGTTACAAATGTAAGTAATGTAATCTTATCGCATCATCAGATGAATATTGAAGATTTAAATAAAACAACCACCAAGTATAAGCTTGAGTTATAGTGATTTCACGGATACCAAAACTCGAAGAATATCAGACTCCTTTAGTGTAGCTTATAGTCTAGTATGTTCATTTTAGTAGAAAATTAAAATGTCCCTTTTGTCTTTTACTTCGTAATTTTTAACTTTATGGACCAGACGTTACTTTCTTCGCCGTTTATTTCAAATCGTTGTTTTCACAAATGAACGCGTTCAGACTTTGAAACCGATCAGCATCCACACACAGACCAAGAGTAGGTTTACACTTTGATTTACCTGCAAGTTTACACATGCGTTGCTAACAGTCCCGTTTGCTTTTATACATTAAACCACAACAGAAACCTTGATTTTAACTATATACAAATTCATTCTACCCACCATTTATTAAAAATCATGAAAACAATTAATTACATTTGCCAGTGCACAGTGGAAAATCTCTTGTCCATCATACAAACATAGCATACTGCATCGATTCATAAAAGTATCTCTCTCTTCCATCACTTCTGTCGTGCCATACAGCCAATCAATTCAGATTCAATTAACATCAAACTGAGATTATTACACGCCGCAGATAATGCAATTAGATGCATATAATTTTTAGCGGATGCACCAGCTGAAACAATTATTTTAAGAGTCGGTAATGAAGTTCAGCGTTCATATTCATTCACTTGTTGGGTACTTAAAATGAAAATGAACTTCTTTAAGATACACTGAAAACAAAATTGTACGAAGTGTTGACAAAAATAATAATATTCAATCTGAAAGATTGATGAATTTGCATAGAAAGTAATTTTTTACGAAAGGAAAAATCCTATAATCCCATACGAAAATGACACAAAGAAATATCAAACGAAAAATGTCTTTCGATAAGCGAAATGGATAATTGCAGCAGATTATTTGCAGAACCCTTCGCTCTTTTCGTACCATTTTAAAAACGGAAGGTATAAATCCCATCTTAGAAATGCTTTCATAATTTGGAAGTAAATTTGATGTACGTAAACATTTACAGGAACTTTAGTTAAAGATCCGTTCCTGTACTGTGATTTCTTGTGCATTTTTGAGAATTTCAGACCAAAGCCTTTGTGGTACTCAAAAAATTTGGCATTTTTTTTTCACAAAAGAGAACCCTCCGATACCTATCTGATTTTTTGTGCAAGAAATTTTTATTGACAGAAATTCACAGTTTAGCAAATCGTCAGCACAATATGCAGTTAACTTGACATCAAAAAATTATGTGCTAGTCTCTTCGAGATGCGGCTTATTTTTGATTTTATTTATTTCTGTATGCGTAGATAAAATTTTTCGCAATAATTTGCTATCGGTGAGGCAAAAAGAAGAAATTCGCAACGCATTACTCTTATTTTGACATTTCAACGGTTGATTTTTTTTTCGCAGAAATGTTCGATTTACTAGAAGTTGGAACAGCTATAAAATTCTTAAATAGCTGACAAATCGTAGAGAATTTTGTTAAGAACCGATCAAATCTTGCAAACACATCACATTGACAGTTTATTTTCACTTATTTAACTAACTTATTTTAGTTTGTAAATTTCTTTCCATGTAATGTCAAATATCTGAAGGATCGAAAAGTGCTTTCAGGAATATAAATTAACGGTACGGTACCATTGCCCGCCGTAAATTGATAAACGGACATTTTACCAACGCCGTTTGAGTGTTGGATCTTTAAGTGCTGCCACGCCACCCATTTAAGCGTCAGATTTTTCGTGTCGGGATGTTTTGTTTTCGTGATGGCAAGTAGTGTAGATTTTGTTAGTAGTGGTTAATTCACAATAAGAATTCATTTTTATTGTTTTCAATAACAACTCGTGTTCTTTTTCAGCTTAATTAATCATTTGCATTTTATTTAGGAAATTTTGCAGTACAGCGACTTTTGCAAAATAAAACACGAAAATTAAAAATAAAGGATGCAAATTAATAGAAAATCATTTATTTACACTATTTTTCCTGGCGGGATGCAATTTTTTCATGTTTTATTGTCGTATTTGAAATTTGCGTCAAAAATTAAAAAATACAGAATTCGCTTGTTTAGAAGATTTCACTTTACATAATGAATAAAATATTCTAAAATGTTGCACCATGCAAAAGTTGTATAATTAGCACTACATTACCTGTCTGTAGGCAGTGTAAAAAAGTCTAGTGTTGAAAGAACGACAGCGAACTACCCAGTTGCGGAACCGCTGTAACGAAACATCCAAGCACTAAAAGGCTGGTGGTGAAGTGTCCAACGGTGAAAGTTCGACACTGCTTCGACAATTAAAATTAAGGTCCAGTTTACACAGGGACTATATTTATATTTTAACTCTTAAGAGTTAGTTATCATTGTGTAAATGTGAGTTGGGCCGCACTCTAGCAGCCCTGATGCGCGAATTTGTCCAACAATACCAGCAATTTTCACATTAAAAAAAAGTTGAAGCTTTTAGAAACTGTCAGTTTTGGGATAGTAAACGAATAGACCAATTGTTGTGTTAATAAACTGTGGAAAGGCTTTAAGCTGCGATAATTTCAGTTTATACCAGTTCGATACTCTCTCAATTACAGCTTCCTCAAGTGGCCCTCAATAAAAACTGGATTCTTTTCCAGGCGTGTTTCTATTTAATTCAACTATATATTATTTTCAGTGTGCAATAATACCGTAAAACTAAATATAAGTGCAAATTCAGTCTTTAAAAAAAATTCCATGAGGTAAACGGCGCGGCGGACAAGCGTCAATCAGTTTATTATTTTCTTGGTTGGCATTTTAATTTCAGCTTTCCACACCTGCTGTTCTTTCAAAATCTCTCTTCGCTCCTCACCCCTCACCAACATACATCGTATTTCTATTTAAAGATGGTGGTATAAAAATATTCATAACACGGAGGATGTTTGCATGCATAGAAGAGTGATTAAAAACGGCCGCGCGTCTTGTACAAAATATCACAGACACACCTACATGCTATATAATTTTACCTTTTCAATGGCTTCCTTCTTTTATGACTGCAATTTATCCTCATCAAGCAAAGGAAGTCTAAAGCTCTCTCGTAGGTCGAATTAGAATCACTTCACATCGCCTTTCCCGTCCGTGGACTTCATCGTAGACGTTAATGTCGGTCGTACAGGAATGAAAATTCTTATTCCTTATTTCTTGAACGACAACGGAGGAAAATTTGCAAAGTTTTCTCTAAAATAGCATTTATATTAGTGATTCAGTGACCCGAATTGTGTGGATCGGACCCATAACTTTCTAAGAATAGTTTTTTTTTGTGTGTTCATATTTAAACAGTAAAAAAATTGAACTGCGGAGTTTTTGCCCCTGTACTTCGTGTATTTTTGTCCTTTTTTCTATAAAATTGAGAAGAACACGAAACCAAAAATTTAAATAATAAGGAACGAGTGGGACTTGTATATCGAATGGAGACGATCAGACGCCACCATTTACTTGCACTTGCAGTCGTCTCTCCTCATACTTTTTCCAACAATTCTAGAGTATGAATTTCTTATATTTTAAAAGGATTTCAAAAGTCAAGGGAATGGCTATGGAAATGTAAGTGAGTTACGTTGCTTTGTTTGAAGACGAGAACATTATAAGTATGGAAAAAAGCTTCCCGGAGTCCTTTTTGAAGCTATTTAAATAGAATTTGGTCTTTTGATTTACAAAAATCAGAGAGCATTACGCCTGGATACCAATTCGACCAAAAAAAATCAGAATATTATTTAATCATAAAAAAAATGCATGCAATTTTCCTGCTGATTGAATTAAGGTAAATCGAATTAGCACAATTTCGAATGCATCGATACAATTTCAAAATCACGTCAATTTCAAAAAAAAAAAAATACGTGCCTACAACATTGTGTTTTATACCATTTTATACGAATTGTTCCGATAAAGTAAGCAAACGAAGCTAATGAAACTGACAGCAAATTCGCTGTCAGTTTGTGTTTACTGTTTACCATTGACATTTTTGTTTTGTAAAAATGAATAAGAACTACGAATACAATACAAAACTGTTTTGGCTTAAGTGGACTGTTTTGAATAAAATTGAATTTGTATTTTTGTTTTGATAGTGTAAATAAAGTGCTTCCTATAGTTATTCATATTCACACACCAAGGTAGAAGCAAATCTTCCCGTTGAATCATTGAATGTGTTCTAGGTGCCAGGTTTTCAGGATGTATGTCGTACCCCTGGGGAAAACCGCCATTTTAGAAAACACGAATCGATCTATAATGTCGAATTTCTTACAACCATTTCTGGTCGATTATTTTTTTTGGTTGGAAGGAATTTGTGAATTCGTTTTTATGTGATGGTGTGTGTGCTATTTGATCGAAATTTTAACACAAGAAAAATCGATCTTTTTTTTAAACAAATCAATTTTTTTCTAAACAGAATCGATTTTTTTCTAAACAGAATCGATTTTTTTTCGAAACAGAATCGATTTTTTTCTAAACAAATCGATTTTTTTCTAAACAGAAGCGATTTTTTGGTTCTAAGGAATTCAACATAAGAATCTCTGAAACTATTGGTTTTAGCTGAAAAGTTTTTAAGACCAAAGTTATTGCAAATAAAATTATCTTTTATTTGCTCCCTTTATTCTGCCCGGGTAATACCTACTTTTGAGGTTACGTTATTTAATATTTTTTTATGTTTTGCTCTATCGCTAAGAAACTTACGTACCTACCTTCATTTTTATCATAATATAAATCGTTGATTTCCAACAACGTTGGTCTCAACAACTTTTCAGCTAAAACCATATAGTCTTGCAGAGAAAGATCAATAAACGTTTTCCAAAATGGCGGATTTCCTCAGGAATATTTCGTCCCATAAAACGATGTTTTTTTTTTTTACTGATTTCCTATACTATTAAGTTTAAGTATTTTCTGAAATTTTTGAGGGCAAATATTTTGTCTTTGAAATTTAAAATAAAGATGGTCAGATTTTTACTGAAGCCTGCCAACTTTTTAAGTTCACAGTCTGTTAATATTCGCATAAGACCATCATCATCTGATATTGCAAATTTACCTATGTACGTATACTCGATGTATAGTTGAAACTTCTTGTTTATTTAAAACAACCTTGCAGCACCCTGTCTTAAAACCTTTCTCCTTTCTTCTAAAGCAAACAACAATTTATTTAATTTATTCTTTCCAGCTTTATGTACACAAATTTTTAAATTATTTTTTTTATACAAAATACTGAAGTCCTTGTACTTGAAAAGAAAAAGAGGAAAATTGTTTCAACGCTCCTCGAGCTCAGGAATACGTAAGGTTCTTTAAATTTTCAAGAACTTAGAACACAAACACACACACAAAAACGAATGCAGTTGCATCCTATGTACATATGAGTTTCGTTTAGAAGGTTCAATTTGTTTTTGTATTTCCCCGCCTGGGAGGAAAATCTCTAAAGAAATCCTATGAATTACTCCTATGCTCTGAGATTTTTCCACAACCCTGCGCTGGCATTCACAAGCCAATGAAAAAACACACAGTTTGCAATTTTAAGTCTCAAGTCATTCAAAACAGCAGCAGCGATGCAGCGACTCATGTTGTTGGCATTTTGTCGTTCTGCACACTAAACACACTCCTGTGACGAAGTTCTTTGTTTCGTGCGTTGGCTGGTAGTTGTAAGATTTCTTTTCTTTTTTTTTTTATTTTATTTTTTTTTTCACAATCAAGCTTAGTTATGATGATGATAAATAATTGAAACGAGAAGTTGTTCTTGTGAGGTGACAATATGGCAAGCAGCGTGATGGAAGTACCAAGACTTTGGTGATGTAATGTGAACGTCCTTTTGCCCTTAAGACAACAATGTAGGACATTTAAAACATTCTTACACACTGACGGATGACAAATTTTCGAGTGTATGGTCGTAGATATAGTGTTATTTTTTCCCGCTAGGGGAGCTTAGTCTTATGGTGAAGTGCTTAGAATAAGTACTGTTTGGAGGTTTCATATGAGAACGAAGAACAAAAGCAATTGCCGGAGTCCTTTTTTAAATAATTTACAGAACGATTTTGTAGTATCTATCTAAATTATTTTCATTGCAGCCCCCGGAAAGCATACAGAAATGTAAACGTTTCAGAAAAGATATTTTAGTTTCTTTTTCTTTTCAAAATGAAAATGCAAATGAAAGCTCAAGGCTTGCAACTTTATAAAGGTTCCGCCAAATAACTTCTTAGAGTGTAGCTTCGGCTGTGTGGCACGCAGCGCCGTCCTGTTGAAACCAAATGTTGCCAATATCCTCCTCTTCAATTTTTGTGAACAAAAATTCGTTCAACATGGCCCGATAACGATCGCCATTGACTGTAACGGCCACTGCTTGCTCATTTTCGAAAAATGGCCCAATTATGCCTCTGGACCAAAATCCGCACCAAACAGAGACTCGTTTTGGGTGTATCGGCTTTTCAATGTATGCGTGCGGGTTTTCTGTGCCCCAAATGCGACAATTTTGCTTGTTTACTACCCGCCAAGATCAAAATGAGCTTCATCTGAAAAGATGATTTTTTTGGCAAAATCGGCATCTTCTCTAAGTCGATCGCAGGCCCACTTAGCGAAGCGTATACACAACCATATTCGTTCAGCGGAAGGATAAAACTAATAATCGGTCAAATCAGACATGAGCTAAGTGTTACCATTCACGAAATAAGCACTAGTTGAAAAAAAAACGTTAGATGACGGACCCTTTATAAAATAATTACAAAAAGCTCCACTTTGCGAGTCAATTCTAGTACCTTAGAAAATTTCTTCCTTCTCAATCTCACATTTTCCGTCATAACATTTCAAACATACACTTTAATCCACAATTTACTCTCTAGAACTAATTTATTATTCTTTCCCTCTTCCTAAAGTAATAAAACAAAAAATACTTTAAACTGAACAGAAAAATAATTTATCGCACAACTCTTTTCTCTTGTTTTTGTATGCACTCGGATAAAATTGTGTTTTTCTACCTTCGCTTCCTTCTTTTATTTTTAAGTTTATGTTCTGACAGGTGCAAACATTTTACAAATACATATTATGTATGTATATTGACATATTTAAAGAATGCAGCTGCTGTGTTTTAAATTTGTTTCAATGGAAGTAAGAGACAGATAAATTATAAAACACCCAGATAATAAAAAAAAACACACATGATTGGAATTCATACACAATAAAAATTGTCAATTTATTTAATTTAATCAATGATATAGTTAATAATAAAAATTAAGCAACAAAGGTGTTGTAAAGAAAGTTAGACATGACATGATGTAAAACCAAAGTGGAAAACTAATCCACACACAACTTTGTACATTTTGAACCGATGATATATTTGAGAGAAATCTTATCAAAATGAACCAGAGCAATTATTCATCCCGTGTGTGCTTGACAGGGTTCGTACTTCATTTCAATCAAAATAGATTTACTTCGGTTTTGAGAACAAAAAAAAATAATCTACTTCGCTTTTCCAAAATCTACTTCTGTTTTTTTTTCAATTGAAAAAATGTTCAATCAATAAATAAAAGGACAGCACTGATCACCATGCACTTCATCGTTTTAGAAAGAGACAGCACTGTTGTTTCCAATAAACTAAACAGCCTTATTTATAAACTCGTTTTAGCGAGCGACTGAGTAAAATTACTCTGACTTTACAACGCCTTTAATCCTGAAAAGTTTATTTATAAAAAAATACACGAGGAATAGAGGCGGAGTAAGGTTAAACTGGTTCATAGAAGCTTTAAAGCCGTTTAAGGTCATTTTGCCATGACATTGTGTGAAATTTACAAAAAGTAGTGTAAAAAAATGTTTTGTTTACCTTTTTGTTACTAATTTTAAGACGAAATTGATAGTTACTTTAGATTCATAAATGATTTAAATTCTTTAAATGATTTAACTGCAAGAAGAAGAAGGCCAAAGCAGTACAAAACTCGTTTCAATCACATAACACTGAGGGATGAAGATTTCCGCTCAAAGTACCAATTTTCGAAAGAAAATATGACAAAAATTAATGGCCATAGCTCGGCCTTCCCTAAGCGATGATTCAAGAGGACGGCATATCACAAATGATTTGCAAGTGATGGCGGTATTGGGGACTCATTCTCGTAACCTAGAACTCATGAGGAATGATCGATACCAGCTTTTCCTCTTCTGGATCATGGGACTTTGGTGGTGGTCCCCCACACTTACTTAAAATGAATAATTGTGAAAATCAGCTGGGGTTTGTTTGCGTTTATAATAACCAAAGTTTTAGATTGGTCGTTTGACGTGGCGTAAGGACGGAGTAAGTGCTTCGACTCAGTTTAACTATTCCGAGGTTGTAACGAGTATTAGTGAAATCTAATAAATAAGGCTGAAAATGTCAAAATCAAGCATTTAAAGGCGATAAATTTAATTTTATATAATTTTTAACCACAAAAATAAATTCTAGAAGGGTATTTAACTTCAATTTTAAAACTGGTCGAGGCATTCCCTTTTTACAAAAGTTCCATTGATACCTTAATTTTGGTACTCTATAATGAAAACAACAAATTATATGGAAGAACTTGTGTTCATAAATTTGGCCAAATTATACGTTGAGCACTGCCACCGGCCGCCCCGCAGCTGAGAGGAAGTTTTCGAAAATGAATTTAATAAAAAAATTATTAGATTATTAGATGTAAAATATGTGTTTTTTTTTTTAATTTATAAATCTACTTCGGAAATTTTAGATTTAATTCGCTTTTTTCACATTTGCTTCGAAATTTTGAATCTGAAGGCCGAACCCTGTTGCTTGAAGTAAAGTATTCCACCGGTTTTCCTCCCACACATAATTCATCTTGTGTTCACAGGCCCATTGAACTGACTTAATATTTTCTTCGTTTTATTATTACCCCCGTTTGTTTACTTCCAAAAACTGCCAATTTCTACCAATTTAAGTCCGAAGTTCTGTCAAAGTTTATACAAAAAAAAATAAAATTGGTAGAAGAAGAGACATTTGCTTCTTTATTTGTTTTCAGAATCGTTCCAGAAGCACTGACGTGTATCAAAATGTCATTCTGGATTACCAATCGAAATGGCAATGGCCGCGTTCGGGTGCCAATCCGATAGGCTATCCAAGATACCTTAGTATCCAATATGTTTTCGAACGACCAAAACCAGATAGGTTATATTTGCTGTCAAAAGACAAGGCAGCTAATTAAAGGGAAAACTATTGAGACGATTGATTTTCATTTTATTGCAAATCCCTTCTGAATCATCAATTAAATATTCAGTACCATTTAATATCAAACTGGTATACATTTTAACCCTTATTTGTTATTTTATTCTTTAAACGAACAAAATCAGACGCGACACCAAAAAGCAAAATAAGTAGTCGGCTGTAGGTATAATCAGCTGTGATCAGCTGTTCTCCAAATTTCCATCGGATAGTTTAGTATCGCGATAGCTTGGGATTTGTTTCTGACAACAGCTGATTGGTTTACCAGCTGAATTTTTCTATACGATTACAACAACACAAACCTATCCGGATAGCTTTGGATAGTTGCCCGAACGCGGCCAATAGGTTCTTTTTGAATCGTATTTTATTTTGACACTGACTAAGAGCTGTGCTCAAAATATTGACAGAAACTGATTATTATATTTTCGATGTACGAAATGGGTCGATAGTTATGGAAAACTACTTCCAAAGTGGATGGTGTGTTACCGAAAAGTGTGAATTTTGAATAGAAATTTCGATTGAAATAACGCACCAACTGCAGCCACTGTATGGAAGTTTGTGAATAGAGTTCATGAAACTGGTTTGGTGATATTGTTTACCGAAAATATTCCCTTGCTTGGCATGCACGCTCAACGGAGAATATTGCTAATGATGGTATTATATGGATGACTATGGATGGAAGAAACGACACATTCAATTGAGACCGCTACTGAGCCATGAAAACCGATGTTTTATGACTAGAAATTGAGGATTTTAACTTGGGCGAGCTATTAGGTGTTTTTCTTTTTTAATTCAGAGCAAAGGCACTGAGTTGTGTTTCTTTTTTATCTCCGACACGTCAGAGCGCTCAATTTGTGTTCGTCTTTTAATCAGAAATAGCAAAAAACTATGGGTTTCTCAAGGTTGCCAAATTCATAGCTCACCCAATACTAATAATATGATATTATATATTATTAACTTAAATCAATACGGGCTTTTTGAGAAGTTTTCAAACAAAATTTTCTACAACATTTTTAATACATATTGTTGATTGGATATACGTATATTCGTATTTTTTTATGTTCTCAAAAATGTTTATTTTATACCAACATTTTCTTTTCTTCTTGGACATATATTTTTTAACCCTCAACCCCACTCAGTCTGAGATTCAAGGTTCCGTGAATAATAACGTACGTTTAAATTCTATAAAAAAAAACAACTATCTTAGAGATGCATTTTTAATGTCATCTGTACACAACCCATTCAACGGTTTTCATTTAGTTTTTGACAAGGTGTATAGGATGCGTTTTAGATTTCCAAGAATGCAAAATAAACGTTTTCAATTTGCTGTTTGTGCAGAATTTTAAATTCATTAAACAATTTGTAAATGTGAATCATTCAAAAACAATGACAAAGCAATTGCTTCAAAAAGAAACAAAAGTTTCTTTTTATAACCAAAATACACATTTTCATTTATATTTTGCATTCTTCAAGACTCATTGAAATAAGACCATAAAAAGATATCAATTGAAAAAGCCACATAATGATTGACTGTTTTTTAGTTCAAATTTAAGTCATTATAATTATTTTAAAATTCATGTACATATCCTTTGTTTAATTTCGATTATTTTTTTAGGCGGAAGAAGAGTCACGAATAAAATATTGAATGAAAGTAAAGACATATATACGTAATGTCAAAACATTGATCACATTTTAACTTAACTTTTCTAAGTGCACTGTTTTGTTCCAAAACTTCCAAAGGGGTGTCTCAAAATTTCGACAATGAATACCAAAATTCAAATGGTTTTCAAGATTTATAAATATATATATAAATATATATATTATAAATAAATATTAATAATAATAAGTACATGCTTTTTTTTAAACTTATCATGAAAAATAAAATGGAATCCGTCAGAAACGGTAAGTGATTGCTCAACGGCCTACAAAAGGTATGGATATATGAGGCCGCGATTACACCACTTTTTTTACACTATACACAATTTGCCTTAATCGATTCAAATCAATACATTTTCATCCCTATTAATAAACTCGAATCAAACATGAATTATCTTTAATCAAAAAGTTAAGCGTGAAATCTAATCAACGAAACAAAATTGTAGTTGCGAGGTATTGTTTATTTTTGTGGCCAAAGCTAGAGATAAAAAGAAAACAAACGCATATGTGACATATATTTATATATGTACATATAATGTGTACATATATTCCAATGTAAAAGTATATGTGCAAAATTTTGTTAGAAAGGATGAATAATAGTCTTTGGCGACAGCAAAGTTCTTGTTGATTGTCGTTGATTTTCGTTAAGATTTGTTACTTCACGTAAATTTGCGCAGTTACTTTATTGATGTGTAAACATCTATGCTGGCGGTAGAGTGAAACGTTCGTGTGCAGCGTTACGTCGTGCAACGTTACGGTGTGCAACGTTACGATCTGCATACTAGGATGGGTGCGTTCAGTGAAAAAAATCAAGTCGCTTTTGGATCCGCGCATGTTGATGTTTACACATATTAACCGTGAATCCCGGCACTCACAGACATTTTTTTTTATTTAATAAGTTATTTTAATAAGTCAATTAATTTTTGATCATCTTTTTAGTTAGTTTGTGAACTAGAAGATAATTAAACATTTTGTTTTAATAGGATGATTATGTTTGTATATTTAAAAAAAAAAAACAAAAACAATACATTTTTTATTTTTTTCGTTCAAACAAAAACAATACATTTTCTATTTTTTTCGTTCTTCTTCATTATTTTTAAAATGGTTATGTTACCTTTTAAAAAGTTTATAGATATTTAAGAATCTAAAATGCTGGTTATTTAAGACCCTAAAAGGAAAAATAAAAGACACAATTGCCGCATTTTCAAAATAAGGGTACCTAAATACCACTTTTGAAGCTTCATATGTACATATATGTACAGATATTGTTTTAACCTCATATTTAAACACTTTTATAACACACAAATCTGTATATGCATTTATTACGCTCGTATGGTCTGCAAGTGCAGATGCTCTAATGTTTACTAACCATTTGGTGCATCTTTATTTTATTTAAAAGTTTAATAAATTAATCACCTCACTTAACGTAAAACACAATCTACCAAAGAATTGCCAAAATAAATATGAACATCAAATAAACTATCTTCAAGCTATACACTGGCAGTTCTGGGCCACCAGAGAGTGTTTTTTTTTTAGCACAAACGTATTGTTGCAATGCTCCAAATGTATACTATTGCACTTCAATCAGAAAAAAGTCACAAGCTGTTTGCATTATTTTTAGCATCAACATAGGGTAAATAGCTCTATTATTTACATATTCCTCTATTTGTTGGCGCAAAAAACTTAATTAACGTGTACTTATACATAACGGGTATGAATAAAACGAAGCACCTGCTCAAAACTATACACTTTTCTGATAAGGTTCTTCATTTGGTATTAATAAATTTCTTGAATACTAGCATTTTCTTAGTTCCTGCTATGAGCATATGCTCCGTTTTATACATGTCACCCTTATAGCTTGTTCAGTAAAAATTTCGCAAACGATTATAAACTTTCTTCCCGGCGTGATAGAGATTTGAAATTTTTCTATTTATCTATCACAAATACATAGCCCAGATACAAAAACTACCGTTTTTTTTGGTTGGTCAAGGAAAATATTGTTGCTTACAAAATTCTATAGGCAAAAGATTCTGAGACTTTTTTCGTCAGAGATTTTAAGCAAACGTACGCAAACGCGCCAAGTAGGTACCTTAAATCGCTCTTTCACTTTTTACAATCAACCTCACACACAGTGTTTCAGGTTTTATCACCTTAAATTATTATAGAAATATATCTTTAAGGTGCCAATGTTGGGTGGTCTACACTATACTCTTCATTTTACATCAGACATTTCACCAACTCAGAAAGTAAGAAGAGGTAGGTATGTATATACTTTTTTCCGAGCCGCTACTAATTGCACACTTTTCGACGAATTTCAAACAAAAATAAACACGAAAAATGCCTTCGAATTGAGTGCTCCTCTAATCGCAGCCGAAAGATAGACAGCTTGCGATTAACAGCTGCGTGAAAAAAATCGTCTTAATTGCGATGCAATTAATCGCAAATGCAATGCGTTAGGCTTTCGCTGCATTGCAATTGTATGGATATTATTCACCGCCTGTCGGTTGGTCGGGTCGTCTTGATGAAGTGTCGGTTTCTTTTCAGAATATGCTTTTCCGCTCAGCCCTTAAAATATCATTTTGTGTCTGAACTCAAACAGGCTGGAAGAAAGCAAATCCCTTCATATGAAGAAAAATTGCCATTGCATAAGAATTTGCAATGCAACCCCATTTTGTCTGTCAAACTCAAATGTGTCGATGCCGGAGATGACGGCGGCGGTGGCGGCGATGTCTTGGAATCTCCTTTTTTTTCACTTTTCCGTTAGATATTTTGTCTGTTTTATTTCTGTTGTTTCTGTTATTTATTATACATTATGCACCTTCATAATAATTCCTATAAAAAAAGGCTCTATATAGGATTATTGTACATGTGTAGAAAAACATTGCTTGGTGCTTAAGTCGGAAATGTATGCATTCATGCCTTAGAAATGCCAAGAAAAAAACCTCATGGATTTTAAAAGTCTCATTTCCTTTTTGCTTACTTTATTTTCAAATCTGGATTTTATTGTCTCGGGTTGACTGGGCGCTGCCATATATGTATATAGCATGGTGTGTTCTATGGGGACGTATATGAACATAGAGTTTATACTGTAGGTACTTCTCTAATATGGGTACTGATTCCAGGGAAGAGGTGTCTTCGGGTGTGGGTTGTTCAATGTTCATATCATAATAAATGGAAGAATTCTGCCTTGTGCTTGTGAACTGTTGGATAATTTGAAACACTTTTGCACACATGTGCTGCAGACTGTGATGCATGTTTTGAAACAATAACAGTGGAGGATGTGATTGAATTGGTGTCAGTACCTACTTGTTATGCTTACTTATAAAGAATATAAGACGTTAGAAGAAGAGAATACCTATATTTTTGTTTGAAAAGTACCTACTTCTTCGGCCTTAAAAGATTAGGTCTAGTGGTCTTAAACTAAAAGCATATTTTTTTTTTTTTTTTCAAAATCATAACATGTTACCATTTGTATGTTACTGGGATTAGTCTTTACCTATAAGTGACAACAATGAAGGAAGAATAAATGATAGTCTTTGGATAATACTGGATTGGCCCGGCTGGCAAGTTGCCAAACATTCTTCATATTTTTTTTTTTAATTCTTGTCTCATTGTGCGCGTTTAACGGATATCTAAATTTTAAGAATTCTGAATTTTTGGAGCTTCTGATTGGCCAGCTGTCATAAAAAGTAAGATATCATCTGAATTTTCAGGACTATTTACGACAGCTGGCCATTCGCTCATAAAAGTCAGATATGCGTTGAACACGCCTATTGCATGGAGGCTTAGGGCCAGTTTCACAGTCGACACTTACCGGAATAAGTAGCACTTAAGTTTTCCATATAAGGAATTTAAGCTAAATTTCATAGCCAGCGTAAGTGGAACTTAAGTCACTAACATGCGAGACTTAAGTGCCACTTATTTAGGTAACAGTGCACTGAGATATTGGGAATTAATCTTTGACATACCCCATTTAAGTGTCACTTTTCTGACTGTGAAACTGGCCCTTAATATTTGCTAAATAATTT
Organism: Leucozona laternaria; assembly: GCA_932273885.2. Lineage (NCBI taxonomy): Eukaryota > Metazoa > Arthropoda > Insecta > Diptera > Syrphidae > Leucozona > Leucozona laternaria. Next base: position 126,800,998 of record OW026367.1, on the reverse strand, counting down.
AAGTATGATATTGCTCTATTTACACGGCAAAAACATAGTTTCTATCTTTTTAACACAAACCTGCATGTATGTACATATGTACATATTTTCATGGCAAACAGTGACTTATAAATCACAAGCTTTCTCAAAATTTTGTTGTTTCAATTTGAAATAGCTTCTACTTTTTTTTTCATTTTTTTTATTCGGGACTTTTATAATCTTTGTCTCGAGGGAGCCATAACTCTCCCACTAGTTTCCATTAAATAACATTGGTGTATAAGGTCAATATTTGTATTTATTTGCATGTGTTATTTCTCTGGAATATTGTCCTAATTCCTGCAATTTTTTTAATTTCAAAGCCGAATTTACATGAGTGACAAAATGTCGTAATTTCTTTCATCGTATTCCCTATAATATTGTGAATGGTCCAAAATCTTCAATTACATATATTTTTGCCACACAAATTGTGTCAAGTGCAATTGACGTATTAAATAACAAACATACATATGTATGTGAATACTTCACATTCAGAACAGTTCGTTTTTCTAATTCTTATGAAGCAAAGCCTAGTTAAGACATAAATGTACATATGGACGCCAGAGCAGACTTTGCACGTCATCCAGGAGATAGTCACTATTGCTCCATTCATATCGTTTTTCACTTTTCTTTTTTTTTAATATTTTATAAATATTTTTAAACAAGATATTCAAAATTTGTTTAGAACTACTTCACTACTAAATTAAAGTTTCAGATTCGTCATCTTCCAATTGTCTTCCAATGAGTCTGCCAATTTTTAGTTTTTTGAAGTCGTCCAATCGTGTAAACAGACAATTTTTAATTGGAAGACAAAAAATTGTTAGCAATTGTTAGCCAATTTTCTACCAAAAATTGGGTGATTTTTGGATAAATTCAACCAACCGTGTAAACGGACAATTTTCAATTGATAGAAAATTGGCAATTGGATGCAATTGGAAGACTTCTGACAGGTCTGCCAATATTGGAAGATCTTCCAATCGTGTATATACTTAGCTTTAGTCCCTAGACATTGAATTTATTTTATGGTAATCTGAATCTATAAACAGTTTTCCTTTTTTCTATATAATCTCTCAAATATGCCACAGATTCTAATATCAGTTAATTATAGCTCATAAACAAAACACAGTATGTACAAATATGTATGTACCTACATTATACAAAAGAAACAACCGCTTGCATTCTCCTTAAAAATTTGTCTCTGATTAATTCATCATTTCTATATAGTTGTGCTTGTGTCTACTCTTTTTTTTTTTAATCGAAATGCAGTTTCAACTGCAATGCATTATGTCCTTATATTGAAGCAGCTGTCACACCTAACATTTCCGTCTCCATCATTCCATTCAGGCGTCCCTTGGGATTTTTCTTCCACACATAATGCATTCCTTCCAATCAGCGAACATTCTCTCTTAATTAATTAAAATTCTTCTCACTCTTCCCGCTGAGTGAATTGCAGTGAATGAAATAAATGATAGCATTAATTAAATGGGAGAAGTCACAAGCTCACAATAATTCTCAACGACCAACACTGATGACAACGACGGGGACGGCACACATTTCACGCATTTTCCATTTTCCTTATAACTTCCTTATTTGGCTAGTTTACCTCTGTTGCTGTCGTTCATTCACTTGTTGTTCAATGTTCAGCCTTCACTTTATATTATCGTGTCCGTTCGTGTGGTGATTACGAGTTAGCTAACGACAGTTCCATGTTTTTATTCCAATCCAAGTTGAATTCCTTTAAAGGGCAGCTACTAGGTATAGGGTATCTCATGGTATAGGGTGGTCTCATGATGAGGACGAATGTTTGATGACTTCATACATACATACATATCATTCCTTCCTGTCATCATTGTTGAACACAAACTAATTACTGTTTTCTTTTTTTATTTGTTGCAGGGTGCTGGAAAAGAAATCCGAGAAGCTATAGCTGACCCATCGCCACAGTGCCAAGAAAAAGCCTGGAACGCTGTTCTGCCACTTGTAATCAAACTGAAACGTTGCTATGAACACTCACTGGAGCTGGAAAAAATCGTACCAAAACTACTGGGCCAATTGGTTGGTGGTAAATTGAATCCTACTCAACATCTTGAAACACAACAGGCCCTAGTCAAGCAGTTGGCGGAGATTCTTGAATTCGTGCTGAAGTTCGATGAATACAAGGTAAGTCTTCGCTGATGGAGAGGAAGAAGTAAATATAAGAGAAGAGTTAAACGTGGACGACTTAAATGGGTTTTATGCGTTCGTTCGTTGCATCGCGATGCAATCGTTGCGAGTAGGTGTTCCGTGGATGATTCCGTTCAAATTATGCAGAGCAACTGGCACGTCAAGAAATGACGCGTGCAGAGGCGTTATGCGTATGCGGTGGTACCATATCATCTTTATAAATACCCGCATGTGGGAAATAGTATGGCCATTCATCAAGCCGAACTTCAAACTTGCTTCACCATAAACGGGTTTTTGTCGCAGTAGTAGGTATCATAATGGTTTTTACGTTTGGCCACAGAAAATATTGTTCAATTCAGATTGAATTTTATACACTGCTTCCTACTACAGAACGATTTTTGGTTTTGTCTTCGCGAGAACTTGTGCGTGGGAACGATTTATGAGAATACATGTCTTAAGAGTTAAAGTTGAAGGTAGTTTAGTATTGTGCCATTTTTTGTTCATTAGGTGCTTACAATAGGCAACAAAAAAAATAGCTTTGAGGTTTTTTTGATTTGTTTAGTTATTAGTTTCTACTAGGTATCTGACGAATGTCAAAAAGTCAAATATGAATCTCAAAAATATCACTTCTCAAACTCAAGGCCATCTTCTTTAAATCATTTTTCAAAGAGAATCCTGATAAATTCCAACAAATTTCCTCAACGGTCTTCCATTAGTTAATTACGAAATTAGAAACAGACATTTTTTTCTGCGATGGCTTCGCTAATTCCCGATGTCGTTTTTTTTGTCAGCCAGGCAGTTACTTCCGGGATCTGAAAAAAACACGCCTTATGTAGCTTACGAAGCTAAAACATCTCTGAACATATGGATTTTATAAAATTCAGACGACCACCATCAAGAACAGATCATTCCAGACAACATTGCATTCAATTTAGTTTATATTTATACCTTTTCGTTAAACAATTAAATACTGAACACTTGGCAATTTTTCAAACTTTTAACCCTGATACGTAATAAACACATTTTACATACATTTAAATATAAGATACATAAATACGTTAATCAGAAATGACCAATGTTTTCACTTAAGCCCCAAATCAGCCATTTGGCACCTGACTCGACTCCAAAATTTATTTCGACTTATATTCCTTAATTGTTTCTCGAATAGAAAAATAGAAAAATACATAGGAAAAGAAAAACAAATACATCTAGATCAAGATTGAATCATATAGAGGTCATGATTCATGGTATTCACTGAAGCTCGGTGGCACGACGCGACGTTAAATGACCAATATTAATTGCTTTCATGTTATTCACCGTTTGTGGTCTTAAATTTACGAGGGCTATTAAAAACTTAAAAGCATCCAATAAAACAATGTAATGCAGTTCAGGAAGAGAGTATACAATTTTTTGGTATAAAAGACGAATTCTGTCTCAAAGTTTATGTCAGTTTCTTATTAGAACTCAACTTAAACATGTTGCTGCGCTTGGTGAGTATCACATTTTTTTGTTGCTGTAAAAAAAAACATAAACCTGATTCATTCATTCTAGTCACTCACAGTTTTGTTAGTAACTTCAGCATATTGTCAATCTTCATATTTTGGATCACCAATTGTTGTTGAAGACATTCCAGAATCTGTCACACAGCAAACTTTTGGAATTTTTCAAGAGCAATCCCAACCCCGGAGGAATCAAGTAATACTCAATTATCCTAGACCAAACGTTTTACCAAATGAAAATGTTTATGACGTGCAAGAGACTGAACAGAGAGGCCTTGCCAGAGAGATTCAAAACTCGAGGCAGTTTTACCTACACCAAGCTGAAGACCTTTATAGAGTAGTACCTTTAGAATCCGAGAGCACAAACTACTATTTTAATGGATATGATTCGACACAGCCAGTCAAATATCAACATTAGGTTTAAGTTCTATCTTATCTTTGAAAAAAGTTATAATCAAGACTATGATCAAATTTATAAATTTAACTTCAAGAAAACAGATTACGCAAAATTAAATAGTTTATTATGTCTAATTGATTGGTCTTGTCTTTATACTAGTTCAAATATTGATACTATGGTTTTAAAATTGTATGATAAAATATTTGATTGTTTTTTAGTGTCTGTACCTCTTTTATCAATTAAATCAAAATCATTTTCTCCAAGTTGGTATGATAGTGAGGTGCGGAGTTTGAAAAATCGCAGAAACAAACTTTGGTTTAAATACAAACAAACTAAATTAGAATCTGATTTAAAAAATTATTGTGATGCCAGAGACATTTTTAATAGAGTGTCTAGTTTAAAACATCTAAATTACATACAAAAGGTTCAAAGTAATTTAAAAATGAATCCTAAATCCTTTTGGAGTTTTATAAATAGCAAACGGAAAACTAGTCTATATCAGTCCGTTTTTAACCATAATAACATCTCTGAACATGACCCTCGTATCATAACGCAATTATTTTCTGACTTCTTTCAAAGTGCTTACATCTGTGATTTTTCCAACTGCGATAACTATTCGAACTGTGATAACCTAAACTGTGATAATCTTGACGAAAATGATCAATTATTTGGTCATTTGAATTCATATTCTCACTTGACTGAAATAAATTTTAATATAAGTACTGACGACATTACAAAATTTGTATCCAACCTAGAAGATAACGACATATCTGGTCCAGATGGGGTACCAGCTTCTGTTTTGAAAAAATGTGTCAGTAATTTGTCGATACCACTTGCTTTTCTCTTTAATCGTTCACTGTCTTTGTGTAAATTTCCTCATGCATGGAAAAAATCTTTTATTATTCCTCTACACAAAAAAGGAAGAAAGGATAAAATTGATAATTATCGTCCAATAGCCAAACTGTCGGCTATTCCGAAACTCTTCGAAGAAATTATTTGCAAGACATTAAGTTTTTACACAAAATCGTTTATTGTCCCTAACCAACATGGGTTTTCTAAGGGTCGTTCGACTGTTACTTTTCTATTAGAGCTAGCGGAGTTTTGTATTAATTCCTTTAAAAATAAAAAACAAACGGATTGTGTTCTGACAGATTTTAGTAAAGCATTTGACAAACTGTCACATAATGTTTTACTAAACAAAATGAGAAAGTTAGGGTTTAGCGTAAATTTTATAGCTTGGCTCAAATCTTATTTGCTTAACAGATCCTATTCTGTGAATTTTAATGGTTATAATTCAAAAAGTTTTGTTGTGAATTCTGGAGTTCCACAGGGTAGCCATTTGGGTCCAATTCTTTTTATATTATTTGTTAATGATCTTCCGTCAATTTTGAAGTACTCTAATTGTCTTATATATGCTGATGATGTTAACATATTTAAATCCATTTCCAATAACCTTGACTGTGAAATGCTTCAAATTGATCTTCATGCTTTTTATAATTGGTGTAAACTAAATTGTTTGTTGTTAAATATCGACAAGTGTAAGATTATAAATTTTACAAGAAAGTCTTCTGTGTTGTCTTTTGATTATAGCTTCAATGGTGTAAACTTGTTTAATGTAAATGAGGTATCTATCCTTGGTGTTTTGTTTGATAAAAAACTTGAATTCACGCAACATATTAATGTGATCTGCAATAAGGCCAATTCAATATTGGGATGGATAAAAAGGGAATCACGTCAGTTTTCTGACCCTTATGTTATTAAACAACTCTTTGTCTCATTCGTTAGACCCATCATAGAGTATGCTTGCCAAGTGTGGTCGCCCTTTTACAGCTGCTATAAAATTAGAATTGAAAGAATTCAAAAAAGATTCTTGAATTTTGCTCTTAGAGGCTTAGGCTGGCAGAACCCATTAAATCTTCCCTCATACAATAGCCGGCTAAAACTCATTGACCTACCTAGTCTAGAGAGTAGACGTTCATATTTATGTTTTGTTTTTATTGTTAAAATTATTGATGGCAATATTGATTCTTTGAACCTTTTGTCCCGCGTTAACTTTAATGTTCCAAAACGTAATCTAAGAGGTACACCTGACCCTATATACATAACACACTATCGTACCAACTACGAACGGAGTTCACCTTTCAATAATATGTTAAAATTGTATAACTCTAATCATAATTTATTAATTAATTTTTATAATGTATCAAATGCTGACTTTAAAAGAACATTTTATAATTTATAATTATTCTTAGAAACATATTGTACGCTAGATATTAATTAGCTTGATTCCAATAAATAAATAAATAAATTACCTTTTTTTTTAAATAAAACTGAAGTTTCACACATTTTTGAGTACCTATACATATTCCTATCAATCAGATCGTCGAGATCTGTCTTTGAACTTAAGGAAAATGACAGCATAATTTCCTATTTTATTTAATTGATAAGAAAGTTGAAGTAAACGCTATTTTCAACCTCCTGCCGAACGACTAAAACGAGAGATGTTCTTTTTCAGGTAAAAAAAAAACACTTCACGGCGCCTAGGTGACAAGAGCTAAGAGGTGACAAATACTCCATTTGTGCAGTTAACTCTATTTTCAATATATGTATATTTTCTGGTATTTATTATGCTAAGATCTTTCGAGAATAAATAAAATAACTTTGCATCAAAGCCTGTCCATTTTTCTAAGCATGCTAAATATTTTCGCTTTATATAAGTTTTCCAACCTAAAAAAATGTTGTGGTAGATACAGTTTATGTATGTTTAGTAACACTTCAAAGGTGTGTTTATTGATTTTCCACCTGCCCCAATGTTCATAGGATAGAACTTTTTTGTTTTTTTTTTTTTTTCAGTTTGGGAATTTCTCATAAGTAAAATCGGTCATGTTCTACAGAGTTCTGAAATTTATAACGTGCGTGTTTCCTCTCATCGATATTATACACGCCCTAATTTAATAAAAATGAAATATGTACACATACTTCGAACGACCCCAGTTCTCATATCCTGCCTTTTGTTTTGCTTGATTAAAATATTAATGGGAACAAAACATATTTTTGCATGATCTAGATAGACATTTTTTTTGTGTGCTTGTAACTAACCCATCATAGGTGGCTTTTTATCAGCTGCCATGATAATGGTGGTCACATCGTAAACAACCGCCTACGGCCCACTGTTGTTAGCTCTTTTATTTTGTCCATAATACAAATAAAAGCTTGGATGGGATGATATTAAGGAAGGCCTATACCTACTACTGGGAGGAATATTATTTGTCGTGTCATTATGTATGCTGTATCTATACGAGGTGATTATGCAAATAAAGTGGAATTTTAGAAGCTTGAAATATATTAATAGGTATATAAAGTGGTGGTATAAGTATGTATGTATGCCTACTAGAATATCATATCTAAAAATCAACTAAATCATTTCGATATGTAAAACATTTGTGAAATTTAAAAATATAGGTGTGTTTTAGAGAAGGAAATGATCTCACATTAGAAAAATTTGATTCACTCACGTAAATTGAAAAAAGAAACACTTCTAAGAATACCAAAAGATTTTAGTTTTACAAAAAATCCCTCCTAGGGGATAAGGAATAAGAACGTATCTGTATCTGAAAGCACTTAATGGTAGCGTTACCACCAAGTCACCATTTTAAATACATCACATCTGAAATCTATGATCACTCAACCCTCTGATTTATATCTTTACTTGTTAGCAAAATTTAAATGAAATTGGACAAACGGTACCCCTTTCTTTTCCCTTATTGATTTCGGTCATAGCTAACTGGTAGCTATAATACAGTTTTTACTTTTCTATTTATCCATGTTTTTTTTCCAGGCGATTAATTTTAATTAAAAATGTCAACTTCAGTCACAAAAATACTCCGCTAGACTAATAATATCTTAGCACACGTGCCTTCTTTAATTTTACTTTAAATTTCAGTCCACGTCATTTTCAAATAAATCGTCAGCCCACACATGGTGGCCACACGGAACTCGGAAGTATTGTTTCATTTATTTAACAATATTAAATCCACTTTACATTCCTCACACATATCGATCTTTTCCCAGCTTCATTTTTAACAGCCAAAACTAGATTGAATAGCAATTAGTTTACCGTGACTATAATAAACAATCATTAAATATGGCCAATGAATGTATGATGTAACATACATTTAGTTTACAGAACCCTTGGTTGAGATTATCACTTACCACTTGGTCGTCGGACTACTCATATAACACTATTTGTTTTTCTTGTTTCAGATGAAGAACCCGGCGATACAAAACGACTTTAGTTACTACAGACGCATCGTCAATCGCCAGCGTATCGATGCCACAAATAACCTTCTGGTCAGCACAGAGTTAGCAAATCGTATGTCATTATTTTATGCCCACGCAACACCAATGCTGAAAGTACTTAGCGAAGCAACGTCGAAGTTCGTCGAAGACAATGCTCAGGATGTTGAGAATACAACAGAGACTTTGGGCACAATGGCGAAGGTTTGCCTCCGGATGTTAGAAAACCCGTAAGTTTGACATTTTGTTATTACAGAATTCTTAAATTGAAATATTTTTCTTTATTCTTTTCTTCAGAAAACTTTTATCTCAAATTGAACGCGAAGAAACGCATCTTCTAGTCCTTAGAGTAATGGTTGGCCTTGTCATCCTCTACGATCATGTCCACCCTATTGGAGCGTTCGCCCGTGGAGCACATGTAGACGTCAAAGGATGTGTACGTTTGCTGCAGGCCCAGCCCGCCATTAAAGCGGAGCCACTCCTAAATGCTCTGCGCTACACAACTAAACATCTCAACGAGGAAAATACGCCGAAAACTATCCGAAATCTGTTAGCCGCATAATAGTCGGAATTCAAACCCTTTTATTATGATAAATTTTATTGAGTGCTGAATTGCATTTTAGAATTACAATGAAAAATCGTTGAAATTCTAAAAAAAAAAAAAAAAACAATATAAAGTGTTTTGTTTTATTTTATTTTTTTTTTTTTGTTTTGTAGATTTTTAATTCATTTTAACGTTTAATATAAATTACCAATAAGTAATGTAATAAACATTTATTTTAATACTTATATCAAAAATAAAATATTTTCTTAATTAATAAGTAGATTATTATGCATTTTGTAGAATTCTTAAATTTCTTGAAAAATACAAATGAAAAGTGTTAGTTTTAAATAATCGTTGTTTGACCAATAACAATACACTTTGTATTTTAGTTTTATAATTTATTTAAATATTTAATTGAATGTAGTGTAATTTGTGTATGTTATTTTTTTTTTTTTTAAACAAGAACAAATAAATTTGAACAACATTTTGCTGCGCATAATTTAGAAGAAATCACCTTAAAAATGTAGTAAATTACACACACACAAAACAGTATGCATTTTTAGCGAATAAATAAAAATCAAAATTCCGTAAAAACTCAAATTTTTAAACCAATTTATGCAACAAAAGTAAAAGCAAAGAAGAAGCAAAAATGAATATACAATGATATTTAGCGTAATTGATACGGAATACAAAAAAATCATTATAAACAAATATATTTAAATCAAAACACATACACAAGTGTTAAAATAATGTATATGTATGTAGATTATGTACATGAAGTCATTTCTTCGAGAATAACAAATACCACAAAATATGAATGCATTTATTATAAAATTATATTATACAATATAAAAAAGGAGATTTTGTTGTGCGTTTTTTTTGTACCAAAAAATTATAATTAGAAATGAATAAATAAATGCAAATATTCTTCTTGTTATTTAATTTTTTGGAAAGAAAAAATATTTAACAGTTTAGCGAGCAATTCATTCATAAACTATGAACTCCGATTTTTTAAATAGATCTCGTTTACGTATCGGAACGGATGATAAAGTGAACTAATCAGAGGAGTTGTAGTGTGTAACGATATCAATAAGTGATCAAATATATAAATGAGAATAATAAATAAATAGCGCAGAAATATATATGTATATGTGTTTTTTCTACTTTAATTCTAGAACACTATTGTTTTCTTTTTAATTAAATGAAAACCGCTTGAGTTTGTATAGCTTAATATGAATACATATTATAGACAAACTTCAAAAATCACTTACATATCTTCCGAATATAGCCCATCTTGGAATTAAAACAAAATATTTAATAACTTTTGAGATAAACGAATTTCTCGAAAAGTCTAATTTCGTTTTCTAGGTATATGAATCGAAATTAAAAAGATGTGAAAAGATTTCTTTGATTTTCCTACTTCTTCATGCAAGTTAATCCGTTCAATACTCTATCTCTACGGTTTTTGGAATAGCATGTTTTGGTGTCAAATTTAGTCGCACTACACGAATGTGAGCCCTGGGGCCTCATCACGTAAAATGAAAACGATCGAACGATATCGTTTTGAAGATATCTATTACGGTTGTTCTGATATTCATTCGAATTTGAAAACGGAAACGAAAATTGAATCCTTGAGGATTGAAAACGGTTGTTCTGATTTCCAGTCGGATTTAGTTTTAAGTTTTACCAACTTGATCAACAAATCATTTTCGAAATCAGCTGTTATGTATGCAAGAGCTGTCAAAAACGAAATTGTAATCCGCCAACAAAAGGATAACCGAATTTAAAACGTCAATTTGGCGGATTGTAAATCCGTTCGTTTTGCCGAATCCGCAAAACGTTATCGAAAACGGAACAGCGAAAATTCGAGGATATAGAATTCGAATGGAAATTAGAACAGCCGTGTATCTTTATTTTTTCTTTATTGATATGATAGAGATAGCAATGGTGGAAACGATATCACCCGATCGTTTTCATTTTACGTGTTGAGGCCCCTGTTTTTCCCTCCCTTTGTGATCTTCAGATATTTAATACCAATGTGCATCGGTATCTCCTTTTTAACCCCCTCCAATCTCCAAGAATTCTTTTTTCCTTCTGATCTGGCAATGATCTGTAATGCGTTCATCTGCCCAAAGCTTAAGTAAATTTTGTATGTCTGGTTAGGTGCTCCAATAACAGTTGAAGCATTAGATAAGTGAAAATAGAGCTTTGAAGCTTATAGCATGTGGCAGGTCGACAGTACTTCTACCGTTCTCCTCAAACACCGCCGGAATGTTTCCTGTCTCTATTTATTTTAATGATGCTTTAACAAACAAATTTCCTCTTACATTTCTCTACTTAAACAATTCCGACGAAATCAGCCTTATTGTGAGTTCCACCCAAACAATATCCCACCCGGACAATTTGATATTTCACTTTTCGCCTATTGGGAGTTTCCCCCTAAATTTCAAGATCGAAAAATTCCTCTTATTGTGAACATTCATTTCGGTCGGAATGTAATGTCATTTTCACTTCTTTTTTGTAGGCGAACAAAATTTCGTTCGGGCGAAACTCACAATAGCTTTTAAAATTCGTCAGTTTAACCTTGAACCTAGAGATTCTTTCTTTACCCGGATAATACCAAGATGTAATACAATACTTAACCTGGCTCAACTAGGTCCTGGTTCTCCATAAGTTGTCGCACCACCTAATGTATGTATTGCAAAGCAATGTGCGTCGATACCTACTTATAACTCCTACCTATTCTTTTTGCACTTATATTTCAATAGCAATGCATTTGTTTTTGTTTCAAATATAAATTCGTTTTTCGTATCGTATATAATTGTGTGTATATCTAGCGAACATGTGCATTCAGGAACATAAACATAAATACTGAACATCAACATTCTTATCTACTATCATTTTATTTATTTTGACAAACCTAACAACAAACTTTCGGAGAGAACATTGGGTTATAAAACGTTGTTTTTTTTTTAATTTTTAAGATAAAAGGTAAAGAGCGGGAAAAACTAATCAAAACAAATATTTTTGTATTTACAATTTGATCTTAAATGACCAACGCTCGTTGGCGAATTTCAACACCAAAATAACGATCATCGTCTGCTCTTCTAAAATCCGTTTGTATCCTCCAAAAATTTAATTTCGCTAAAGACTAGTTCGCCGGCGTGGCTTCTTCTCTGTGTCTCAGTTGTTATTTGGTCTTGGCTTTAAAATCAATTTACCAGTGTCATCACAACTCATATTAAAGTCTCCTAGCACGAGTCGCATGCGAGAGGTAATTATTTGTGGAGCTATCACAAGCTTATGGATCCCAAAGAGGAAGAGTATAACTATAGAAAGTTAATAATTGATGTTAGAGTTAACTAGTTGATTTTAGTTTAAATCCAATTTAAACTCACTTAGCGTTAGAGTTGCAAAAGAAAATACTGGATGTATAAGAAGCGATTCCGTGAGTGGAACTACTGAAGTCTTTGGGTCGCGCAACCAATACCAAGCTCCAATTGCTGTGCACATCGATATTACAGCTAAAACAACTTAATAGTGATTTTTCATTTAGTAAACAGTTTTTATCAACCCAAAAAACTTACTTCTCCATCGCAGTGTTGAGGGCCGATATGAAGAGACAACCTCGGTTAGACGACGTTCAAATGCCTTAAGGTCTGCAATAGAAACGAATACATGATAAAGATATGATTAGATGGAGAAAACAAAGTTCACCGTTCTGTTCTGTTTCGTACTTTGATTACCTTCGCATGCGGATGGTTCCATTGTGGGGTAGGTAGGTATCTTGTTACAACTGACTTTTTAATGGTTTGCCTTGGTGGGATTGAATGGTTGATTGTTTAAAGAAAAATATATTTAAAATATTATAGATTTAATGGTCAGATTGCTTGCACCAATCGTGTTTTCATTGTTTTAATAATATAAACTTTGTAAGTCTGAGTATATGGCGTTAAAATTAAACTTTTATGAATTGAAATCCAACACAAAACAGAAAATCACTGTGGCATTGGCATTGTGCTGTGCGGGCTGCAGCAGAGATCAGAAAGCGTATATTTATTTTTGCTATTTTTGGATAATTTGTGACAGCTGTCGGAAGTTTCGCCGCATTTTTTGGATAAGAATAGGTACAGTAATGAAGAAAAATGATGTTAACTTTTTTTTTGTTATTTTCGCTTAGACTCGCAGAACTCCGTTTGTTTTCCTTTTTCACTCCAACTAGTAACTATTTCGCAGTATTTTTCTGTTCCTAATTCATAAAGAAGTAGATTAGCAACACACACATACATATAAAGATATTCGTCGAATTACTTGTCAAAAGATTTCATATTCGATGGGAATCAAAAGGAAGTAAAACATTATTTCGTTTTCCTTTGTCACTCCCAACACCCCTTTTGGAACTCCCAACACTCCAAAATCCTTTCTATTTTCTTCGGTGTCATGTTTTGGATTTTTTTTTCGATTTCTGGTTTAATTTGAGATAAAACTCCGGGCTAAGTATGCAGGCCCTAAGCCAAGTACGTTGTGGATGCGAAACGAAAAATCCCAAACAACAGCGAAATCATAAAATGTCTGTGAATTCATGTTTTTGTTTATATGAACTTCGAAGAATGAAGGATTTTGGACTGAAATTCGAAGTTGGAATAAACATTATTATCATGTATTATTGTATAAAATCTGGAAGTATTGAAGTGCTTTTAGTGGCAAAAACGGGAATGTTATCATAAAGCAAAACTTTTGTATTAAGAAGAAAAATAGGTTTTGACAGCAAATTCTGAATATTGTAAAAAAAAATTGCAAAAATTTGTGAAAAATTTCACATTGCCAAACAGACCAAATATGCCTGTTTGGGAACTTTCACCAAAGTTTGGGTCTTGACAGCAAATTGTGAAAAATTTCAAAAATATGTGAAACATTTCACATTCCCAAACAGACCTAATATTTCACCAATTCGCCGACCTTACAAAAAATTTGACAGCAGCTTTTAGAATTTATATTTATCTCTTTCTAGCTTTATTCTAACAACAAATTAGTGAAAATTAAAAATTTTCTACTTTGTGCATTTATATTTAAAGAACATTTTATTAAACGCATTTAACTAACTTAATTAGCCAAGTAATTAGCATTTTAGTTGACTTTCAAACCCTTGATATGTGCCATAACTTGTAATCAAGTAATTGACTCGTGGAAAAAGGGAACGATTTTAAAAGAAAATCATGGATTTATCTGTATCGAGAATTATATTAGCTGGATTACTATTCGTATATGGTGAGAAAAAATAATGATAAAATTACAATATCTTATGAAAACATCTTTTCTTTTAGTAATTCCTTCATATAGCCATGCAACACGGGTACTTGAACTTAGTGACCGCTTCATAGATGTCCGGCACGAAAGCCAGTGGCTGGTGATGTTCTACGCCCCATGGTGCGCATACTGCAAACGCACCGAGCCAGTTTTCGGGCTAGTGGCACAATCGTTGCATAGTACAAATGTAAGAGTCGGTCGGTTAGACTGCACCCGTTTCCCAGCAGCCGCTAAAGAATTCCGCATTCGTGGCTATCCGACCATCATGTTCATCAAGGGCAACATGGAATTCACCTACAGTGGCGATAGAACCAAAGAAGACCTAGTCGATTTCGCCCTTCGCATGAGTGGGCCTCCAGTTCAGCTTGTTACTCGAACAGAAAGCGTCGATATGCTCAAGGACGCACACACCTTGTTCTTTATGTTTGTCGGACAGCAAGAAGGCGTCGTTTGGGACACATTCTATGCTGCTGCCGAGAGCTATCAAGAACATGGTTTCTTCTACGCAACTACTGAAGATATTGCTCAGCAACATTTTGACATTGAACACCTACCAGCTGTGCTGGTTTATAAGGAAGAAGCACAGCACATGTATGCACATGCGCATGTAGCTCATGAAATGGATCCGACTGAAGTTAACGAAACCATACATCATTGGGTGAATGTTGAGCGTTTTATCACTTTTCCTAAGATCACCCGATTTAATATTCATCAATTGATGAAAACCAAAAAGTACCTAGTTGTGGCTGTGGTCGAAGAGGACAAACTCAGCCAGGTGGCCACACACGAATTGGAATTTCGTGACATGGTCGAAGGAGTTATACGCAAGTATCGAGACCGATATCACGATCAATTTCAGTTTGGATGGGTAAGTTAATAATATGTTGCTTGGAAAATGGTAAACCTTTTTTACAGGCGATTTCTAAAGGGTATAACTAAGTTCGCTTAAAAGCAAAATCGAATCACGCCAACGCTCTACATTTCATCATTATCGTCTACTTGGGATTTATATATTTTTCTACATAAATATTTGCGAAATGACAATAACTTTGGGGAACACCAAAAAACAATCTCCCACCTAGTTGATCTATTTACTTTGAGACTTTCTCTATGCTGGTAGACCTGGTCTCATGATATTTGTTCATATTTCAGGCCAAAGTTCATTGAGCCAGTAGTTGCGTATGCTTTAAATTGAGCTACGAGTGGTTTAGTAGATTTATGTGACGTCACAATGGTAGTATGGCAGCCACTTTGAAAAACCTATCCTAAACATTTGAATGCGGTTTTCAGTTTGTTCTTTTTTCAAAGGATTTACACGTTCCCATATTTCTTCAATATTTGCAGATTGGTGACCCCAGTATAGCACATTCCATCGTCATGGACGCACTGCCAACACCTCACATAATCGTCATCAATTCAACAACCCAACATCATCATATCCCTGAAGACGATCCCATGCAGATGACTCCCCAATCTCTTCACATCTTCCTCGAGTCGATAAGCAATCAGACGGCAATTGTTTATGGCGGTGACACATTTTTGGTGCGTCTATATCGGGCATGTTTCGAAGCCAAGAAATCACTAAGAGAAATGTGGCTTGGCAATCCGGTGCTCACAACTGTTTTGTTCGGCCTGCCTTTGGGATTCCTCGCGTTGATCTTGTATTCGATCTTTTGTGGGGACTGTCTGGACGCTTCCGAAGAAGACGAAGAAGAGCACGAGAAAAAGGAATAAACTTTGAAGTTTTCCTTGAAAGTCAAATCAAATTATATTTTAAATGTTGTACATTTCTGTTGTGATCTCAGTTTAATTCACTTTGTTTCTCATTTGTATTTATTTTGCTACATTTTGTATGAAAGTTTTTATTTCTCCTGAGTTTCTTTCATATTTTCTATATTATGTAAATGTGTTTTGTTTGTCTGTCTTTCACAGTTACAGTTATAAGTTTAAAGAATTATTAAATTATTTTGAAAAATATCTAAACGGCGTGTTAATTAAAAGCGAAAAATGAAGCCAAAGAATGAGATGAAACTTTTGCTCCGTGATGAAAGTTCTTTAAAGACCTTATAAGTTAGCGATTTCAGCAGCAATCAGCATCCGTAGTCATCGTCATCTTCAGAATCAATGGCAGCTCTTCGGCGATCGTATTTCACCGTGGACGTGCTTTGCGGCATTTGGGAGTTGACTTTTTCCAAAATCGAGACAAACTGGGCATCATCAAGTTTACCCATTATTTGGCCCATCTGTGCCATGCGAATAACCATATTTTCGAAGATCTGCGCTTTCTCTGGTTTGCTTATTTTGAGTGTGTTTACTGAAGGGATGAAATCAGGACTTAATTTTAATGAGGAACCAAGTAATTTAAAGGATTAAACCTACATCTAGCTCTGGCTTGTTGATCTAGGACCTGGGAGAGAATTGAATTCTTCATGTCTTCCTGTTGGCGCATTTGTTCTTGTTGTTGCTTTTGTTTCTCTGGGTCATTGCCACCGCCACCCTAAAGGTGAGGAAATAAAAAATTGTACAATTATTAACTGATGAGTCAGTGGGGTTTCTCTTTATCTGAGTAAGAAATAGTCAAGATTTAGGTAAACTATTCTTGAACAGTTTTGCCAATTGTTGCTATTTTTGGTAAATAATTTTTTTTCTTAAGCATTTTTGCCGCATGTTCCTTTGGATTGAAGTTGAAGGAAAAACTTACATATTGCGATTGAAGTTTGGCCATTCTTTGTTGGCGGATTGCATCAAGTTCAGCATCACCCATTTTGCTGGTTGAATATTATAAAATGTGACTTTATTTTAAGAAAAATTTAATTCTTTTTTCCTCGACAGACGTACGCAAGTACTACGGCGTTTTTTTCGATTTTCGATTTTGAGAGATGACAATGACAGATAGCATTTGTTATTTTTTTTTGTGGGATTGGTGGTTCTGCTTTTGAATTGTATCGATATATTCATTCAACTAGCGATGTACATTTTGTACTTTAGGTTGATAGATTATTTGATGGAAGATTTCCAAATTCGATTCGAATTCATATTAGCCGTGTTTTTTTTGCAAGTCCATATGGATTTGTCGAAAAAAACGACATCGGGACTAATAGTTTTACACGTCAATACAACAACAACTTAAATCCATATGGACTTAGCTAAGTCCAGATAATTATCGGGACTTACGTACTGTAAGTAAGAAGTTCCTAAGTCCCGATGTCGTTTTTTTCGACAAATCCATATGGACTTGCAAAAAAACACGCCTATTATTTCCCATACAAATTCACATTTCGAAATGAAGTAATTTCAACCAAATTTGCAGTAAATTCATTTTCATTACATGAAAACTTCACGAGGCGTATTTGTTTGCAAGCCTGGAACCATGTTCTGTAACTCTCGCGTGTTTAAAAGCAGTCGAGAAACGATGAAAATTGAAAAAAATCATATGAGTTTTGTTCCATTTTCCATCGTTTCTCGACTGATTTTATCGATGTGAGAGTTACAGAACATGGGTCCTGGATCAATTTGGAAGAAAAAACGACGTCGGGGCGAAGCAATTTACATGTTAAATACAATACCTAACAGCTAATTCCATTGGAGCTTAGCTAAGTGCTTAACTTGAGCACGGAAAAAAACTGAGTTACCGGCGTGAATCAGATACTTGTTATCGATAGCTTGTTTGAAAAACCATTTTCCTTCTGTAATGACATTGCTTATTCCCGATGTTTGTTTTTTTTTTCAATTTTCTCTCCCGGCTTGCAAATTTCTCGTATATTTTTCCCAGAATAAATTTTACAAACGTAATGATTGTTCCTGTGTGGTAACTTGAATTTTCATGAAGTTTTGCAAAACTTGATTTTTCTCCTATTGTGACAAATTTGTAGAAAATTTCATGTTCCCAAACAGACCTTTTAGAACAACACAAAAGCTTAGGATAAATCTCTGAACGCGACCAATTTTAACAGCTGTTAGTTGTCAAATTTTTATCCGCAAGTTTTAACATTTCATACCACCACGTGCAGTCGAGACTTTCAAATTTCGTTCTTGTTTATAAATTATATATTGTACCCTTTAGGATTTCCTTTAATTTCGTTCATCTAAAATCATAATGAAAATGAAAAAAGAAGATCAAGAAGATCAAGAAGCAGACGGATGTACCAAAATTCACAATGTACGTTTCTATAATCTAACGCCACGTTTGATTGTTTGCATGGCCTACAACAAAATCAACAAAAAACTGGCCCTCTCAAGGTTCGTACTTTGTTACATTTCCAAATAATGATTTCAAAATTAATCAAATTAAATTTAATAGAAACGATGGATCCATAGAAATATGGGACATGAAATATGCGCCGTTTCATGAGAAAACCATTGTCACTGGGGATAATTCGTCTATAGAAGGTATGGCATGGGCTGGGCAGCGTTTCTTCAGCGTTGGACTCACTGGGCATCTCGTAGAATGGGATTTGGCTGCTTTGACTCAACGTAATTCGCAAAATGCTACTGGCAATTCTATTTGGTGTTTGGATGTCAATGCTGAAGGCACTCAGGTTGCCCTAGGCACTGAGGAGGGTTACATAAACATATTCGACTTAAGTGACGACCAAATGCTTTACAGCAAGCTCTTTGATAAACAAGAGGGTCGAATTCTATGCTGCAAGTTCGACGCCACCGGGGAACACCTTGTGACGGGAGGAATTAATGCTATTCGGATCTGGGATGTGAAAACTGGACATGCCATCCACAAGATGAACTTCACCCGACCCAGTGTTAATAAGGAAACCATTATTTGGTCTCTTCAGGTTCTTCAAGACATGACCATAATAACTGGGGATTCACGAGGTATTGTCACCGTATGGGATGGAAAGAACGCAGTATATCTCGAAGAGCACTGCGCCCTGAAAGCCGATGTATTGGCGGTGGCTGTGAACGAAGAGGAAAACAAGTTAATTTGTTCCGGAATCGATCCTATCATTCGAATATACGCTTTGACTGACATAAAAAAAGAAGACGTGACCCTTCGCAAGTGGGTCAAGTACCGCCAGAGGAATATCCATGACCATGATGTGAAGGCGCTCATTTGCATGGGAGACAAAATCTTATCTGGTGGCATGGACGGTTATATTGGTATTTCGTCACTTACTATAACATCTGCGAGTATATCAAAGCATGGACCATTCCTTCAGAGTCCTGTCGTTTGTGTTGCTGCGAAGAAAAGACTTCTCCTCTTGCGCTACCCTAACACCGTTGAGATCTGGAGGTTAGGAGAAACCACTGGCAGACAGGCGATAAGCTGGGAGGTTGTAAGCGAAGAACAAGAAAAAAAACTATTAGGTTTGAAAACACCTCCGCAAAAACTTCTCGAAATGAGAAGCAAGCATGGCCAAACAATCACTTGCTGTGCTCTGTCGCCCGATGGAAACTGGTTGGTCTATTCCACAATGACTGAAATCCGAATGTTCTCATTCACAGCTGGAGAGGATGAAAATGTCTCGCAGTTAAACCGAATCAAAGATCTACCCCAGGAGTTTGCTGCGTGTAAAAATATTCTTTTCACTCATGACTCCAGCACATTGTTTCTAGGCAAAATAAACAACTCCATAGAAGTGTTTAGCATACTGTCCAACGGTGATATTGATCATTCGCAGACTATCAAAGCAGCTAAATACATAAAGGACACTATTCACCTAGTGGACGTATCAACTTGTGGAAATTACTTTGTGACGGCTGGAACTTGTCGAACAATCGTGGTGTGGATAAAAAAAGGAAAACATTATAAACACCATTTGAATTTACCTCGCTACACAGCTCCCACAACGGCGATTTCCATTCATCAGAACTCTCCTCGCCTGGTAGCAGCGTTTTCAGATTCGAAAATCTTCGAGTATGATCTCGAGGAAATGTGCTTCACCTGCACAGACAAGGATTTCTTTGTCAAGGAGTCAGAAAGTTACTGTGTAAATAGTATAATTCTGGATCGCAGGAATCCTAATATTTTTGTTCTGCACAATGATACCAGTTTGTTTGTGCTAGAAAAATGTGCACCCGATGCTGTGGACAACGAAGTTGCCAAGAAGAAAAAAACAACGGCGGATAGCAAGGTCGCTGGATTAAAACTTAAGTTTCAGAAAAATTATCAGGTATGATTTTGTTGCTACTTTATTTTATCAAGCAAAAATCTTCTAATTTTGATTTTTTTTCAGCATTTCATTCACCTGGCATGGTTAAGTATAGATGAACTTGTGGCTGTCGGAGTGAATCCGATTTCGTTGATCGAACAACTCCCAGGAGCGTTCTTGCGAAAGAAGTTTGGAGCGGCGTAAAATCAATGTTTAGTTTTAATTTTAATAAAAGAAAACTATTTCTAATTTTTAATTAAGTTGTTTTTGCTGCAAATGCCGGGGAAATAATCAGCCCTATCACGAATTGCATCGTAATCGGCATCTTTCTGAATCCGCAAAAAAACATGAACAGCTGTTTACGTGAATTTCAAATTGGTTTGGGATAATGAAGTTCACCCGACGGATAGCAGAATGGAAAGGTAGAGCGAAAGGGAATCGAATGAATAGCAGAATAGGCCTGTATCACAAAATCCGTTTTGTAATGGCAATTTGTATGGGATTTTCCTTTACGATGGATTCTAATATTTTTTTTCTGGATTCGTATTCACTCTCTTCTTTAAACAAACAATAGTAGAACAGCATTTGAAACAACATTCCTAGGATAGGAATCGCAATTAGCCGATTTTTTTTATAAAAAGGTCTAAAGTAGAGCCAAGCATATCCCCAAGAGGGGATACGCAAATTGGGTATTTTAAGGAACAAATGACTACAAAATCCTGTGTGACAAATTTATATGATCAACAGTGGTTTTCGATGTTCTCAAAAACTAGAAGATGTAACACCGTCTGGTTTTTTAACGTTCGACTAAAAATTAATAAGAGCATTTGATTTTTAATATTACGTGACCTTAGGACAAGAAGTTTCTAACGGCACACCTATCACTTTCGAGAAAACTAAGGTGGAATATTTGGTGTTGTGTAGCTTTTTTGCATTGATTTTAATCGAAACGTGTTTATGTGTACTACAGCTTATTTTTTTCGCAATTAGAAAATTTAAAATATAATAAGTAGTTATTAAGTAATTTAAATTCAAAAAAATCGATAACTTTGTTGCTCATCGCTAAGGCACTTGGGCGTAGGACAAGAAGGTTCTAAATGCCTGATAGAACTTTGTGTCACCGTTTTCATACAAGTCAAACATCACACTTGATTCAAACAATTGGATGCCTTGGAACCAGAAGGTTCTATCTACAGCGAAAAAAGGGATCTACGAAATATTTTTGTTTGCCTTGTAACGTAAGGTTCTATCTGGCTGGTTAGAACTTTTTAAACTTAAGATCGAACTTAATTATGCGTAGATAGAACCTTGTTCCCTGATTTTTTTAAAATTATTTCCGAAACCGTAAGGGATAGAGAGATACGGATAGCGCCAATCGAAAGAGCATAGCTTTTTTATTACGATCCCATGTATAACTCAATTTTGGCAAAAATGTGAGTTAGAACCTTGTTGTCCTAAGGTCGCGATTAGACAATTTTTTTTTCAAAATCTGTTTTCTTTAACACCTTTATTTGAAAATAAAATAAAAAAAATGGATTTCTGACTATTCCATGACATTGAAAGTGTTGCAGTTGCTTTTTGCGAGTGTCGTTCAACGTTCGGTGCGACAAAAGTAAGAAATTCGGGGCGTTAAAATTTGTGTCCAAAACTATATGAATAGGTCTATGGTGTTTTAATCCCTTGTGAAAACATAGCCGATGAAATTTATGGCAGCACCTTGAACTTTGGACAAAAGTTGTATATCGATAAACAAAATGATAATCGCATAAGGGCCAATATTTTAGAAAATTGTCACATAAATTTCGAGAAATGGATCCTCCCTCCCAAATGATATTTTTCTTAGTACATCTCCAAGAATCATTGCACAAAGTATTGTACTTATTAATAACATGGAAACATCGTGTATGCACTTGATAAGGTGGCCGTCTTGTTCGATAACTCAAATACTACTTACACAGTTCCTTCATGTAAATTCGAGATGACGATCTTATTTGAATACGTTACATCTTCTTGCAAAAAAAATTCGCAACATTGCGTCTTCAATATTTTTCCATTTTCCTATATGGAGGCAGTATGGAGTTTAATGTTTCGATCAATTACACGTAGTGGATTACACATTTTACATGTGTATCCCAAACTATGAATTAACAGCCAATAGTAGGTTCTCTAAAAAAATCATTTTAAAAAGCAATTCAAAGTAAACAATGAATTTATTATTGATCTTTTCAAATAATTATAAACAGCTGTCATTGCAAAAAATAAGGCAAAACAAAAATTACACGCTAAGTTGATTATTAGACACAATCCACTACCATTATTACAAACAAACAGAAAAAAAACATAAAATATAATAAGCGACTTAAATTAAAATAACATAATCTTCAAATGTTGTACATTTTTTTTTTTTGAAAAAGCGTTTGAAGCAAAAACAAAAAAGGCAAAAACTAAATTAGAATCGGAAGGTTTTTCGTAGTTAATTTTCTACTGCTGCTAGAGGTAGATGGAGAGTGAGATGTGTGATGAATGGTGGCCGGTGATTTGGACATGGTATCCATTAAGTTATTCTTGGAAGGCACTCGCGCTAGTCGAGGATTAGGTAGTCGGATGTTTTCCTTTGCTGGTTTGCGCAGTCGACTGCTGCTGCTACACGCTGTGGATGTTGGCATTATCGAGGACCGGGCTGCTGGCACGATGCACTTTTGGAAGTGTTCGTAATTGTCTGCGTCCGATAGGTCTGAACTCTCTGTGACGGTTATTTTGGGTGCACCTTTTGGCTGGCGCGATGACGATCGTCGTTTCTTGGCGCTTCCACTTTGACGTGCTGATCTTCGGCGAATTGTAGTTGCTAGTACCCGATTCTTTTTGTAAGGGGATTTGAATGGTGTTTTTGTGTTATTCGATGTCGAATATCCAAACACACTGGGACTGTTCAGGACATTCAACAGGCTCCGCTTAGCCGAAGGTGCTTGGCGATCTGTTGCAGCGAGCTTTCGCTTATTAGTACTGAGTGCCGACGATATGTTCGTAGTGGACGGAGTTCTCTTGATAGACGACGCCGACATTTGGCAGTTCCTTATCGACATCGGAGTGCGACTGGCTATTGGCGTCTGGGGATTCTTCCTTGCACTACTTAGCTTCTCCTTTTCCATCTTTTTCTTTTCCCAATCTCGAGATATCAAGTCTAGAATGTCCTCTCCGTAGACTAAAAACTTTTTGTGTTCCTTATCCTCGTACGCTTGAACTAATTCTGTGAGGAGTGCTTCAATTTTGGGTAACTTGCTTGCAATTGTCTTTCGTTCTTTCTCTTCTTTGAGCAACTGTCCTCCTCGGTTGTTGTAGCGACCTGGCTCCGATGCCTTTTGTTCGAGAGCAGTCATGCGTTCCCATAGAATCCGTCTGTCTTCGAAAAGCTGGAAAATCTTCTCGTTGTTTTGATAGAACGTTTTGAGGTCTTCCAATTCCATTTCGTGCAGAATGAGCAAATCGTCAGTAAAGCAATCGCTATAGAAATTCGAGAAGCGACTACGTTGGACCTCAGATTTCATGCATTTATCCCACCATTCCAAAATTTCCTTGCGAATTTGCTCAACGAAAAGTTTTATGTTTTGCTTCTTTAAAATTTCGCAGCGGTTGACTTCTTTGTGAAGAATATCGGCAGTCGATTGTGAGCATTCTGTGAACCGACTGAACTTGTTTCTAGTCGCTGGGCTAGTGTCCAATCTATCCCAGAGGGAATTCAGTTTTCGTTTCATTCCGTCGATAGTATCCTCCAGTTCTAGCACTTGATCTCGGTAGCGAGCATGCATTTCTTTCAGTCCGTCGAAGGTTTCTTTGCTGAGCTTAATCTGGCGGTGATTGAGAAGTCGATCATCATTTTCGGAAAACACCTTCACCTCAAGGATCTGAAGGAAATTTTTGATTTCGCGACGCAGTGTGCAAACCGTATTTAAACGGTCAACCTTTTCTCTTTTAAGGACCTCCAAATGCTGCCGAAATTCTTGAAGTTCCTCCTCGGAAGGCAAAGGGTCAGCTACGAGAGATCGTGGCTCCTCACCCAATTCGCTACAAAGAGTGTCTTGCTCTAGCAGAAGTTCGAATATCTGCTCCCTGCGAAGGCGTAGGGTTTCACGTAGTTCAGTAAGACTCTCATCAAGTTCAGACTGGAGAACCAGCAACGGCACACCTTCTGTCGGTTTCAGACTTATCTCAACCTTCAACAGGCGCTGAAGGTTTTCAGCTTCCGAGCGCAGATCTACGATTTCCTTTTCGATTTGTTCCTGCTTCTCCATTGACTCCACCACTAGATCTTCGAAATAATTTTTCGTGTGCTCTTCAAGTTTGGTGATGTTTTCTCTGCAGGCATTTTCGTCAAATATTTTCTTCCAAATTTCTGTCAATTCATGTACGTATGTTTGGGTCAGTATTTGCATGTCCTTTTGGGCTTTGTTAAAAATGTCCGACATGATTTGGACGAACAATTAACAAATATCAAATATGTACACTGAAAATTTTATAAATTTTAAGTTAAATTTTGGGATACCAAATAAAAATTTTGATTTTTTCTCAGTAACAGCGAAGTATTGAAAATCGGGGCTGCTGGAGGATGCTACTAGGAAATTCGTTATTATCCATTCAATTTTGAATTGTGTACAGTTTGATTTTGGATTATAAAATGCAAGCGACTGAGAAAGACAGATATACGGAAAAGTGAAAAGGGGGATTTAGAAAATGAGTGAGTTCAGTGAGTGAAACTGAATAAGCCTGAATGGTTTGGGGTGTGTTCCGTTGTACGCCTTTTCTGCATTTACATTGACCGATTTTACCAAGAAGATTTTTCCAGAAATCGTGTAAAATGTTCCAATGAACGATTTTTCCATTGAGATTTTTTTGTTTTCCTCTTCACTTTTCACTCCCTTTTCACTGTTTACTCCCTTTAGGAACAAAAGATCGGCATTTGAAAAATCGTTCAATGTAGATGAAGACTTTCTTTGTCTGCATTTGCATTGAACGATTTTTCCAATGCCGATCTTTTATTTCTGTGTAAAGGGGGTAAAAAGTGAGGGGAAGGGATAAAATCGTTTGTTCCTCAAAACTCACACGATTTTTCCAGTCTGATTTTTTTCTTTTTCGCCTTCTTTCCAGTTTCTTGTGTGTATTTAGTGTTAAGGCTCTCGAACATTAAGGCTGTCCCAAACCAACGCGAAACATTCGCGCGAATATGCGACGAATGAAAAATGTTCGAAGATTCGCATCGCGCCAGTGTGGGTGCTCCCATTAATATCCATGTAAATAAATTAAGACAGGCGGAAGTTTCGTTGTCGCGCCGAATGTTTCGCGTTGGTCTGGGAGAGCCTTTAAAGGCTCTCCCAAACCAACGCGAAACATTCGCGCAAATATGCGACGACTGAAAAATGTTCGAAGATTCGCATCACGCCAGTGTGGGTGCTCCCATTAATCTCCATGTAAATAAATTAAGACAGGCGAAAAGTTTCGTCGTCGCTCTGAAGCATTCGCGTTGGTTTGGGAGAGAATGTTAACATTTCACCCAATTTCTGGAGAAATCTTCGTGGAAAAATCGGTCCGAAAAATTGTCCGATTTTTCCAATGCCAATTTTTCTTTGTTGTTGTAATCATGTGAGATTTCGAGGGACAGCCAACATGTTCCACAAGATTTTTTCATTCTCTCTCACACGATTACAACAACAACACAAAATCAGCATTGGAAAAATCGTTCAACGTAAATGCCGACTTTACAGTACAGTTCGCAATTTCTCACCATTTGCAAAGTTGAGAAGCAAGATCAAAAACTGAATTTTTAGTTCATGAAACGTAATCCCGATAGATATCATAGGATCTCGTGTTGTAATGCATGTTTTTTGATGATCTACGTGGATCATTTCTGATAATAAAAACGGCTATTATTAAAACATAATTAAAAAAAAAAAATAATTATCTTTAAAAACTAAATTAAATAAATATCCTGCCACTATGATCCATATAGATCATCAAAATGCATGGATTACAACAACAACACGAGATCCTGCTCTCTATCGAGATCACGTTTCATGAACCAAAAGTTTAGTTTTTGCTATAGCTTCTCAGCTTTGTAAATGGTTAGGAATTGTGAACTGTGTAGTAGCCGCGACATCGGGACTAATAGTTTTACACGTAAATACAACAACAACTTAAATCCATATAGACTAAGCAAAGTCCAGATAATTATAGGGACTTACGTACTGTAAGTAAGAAGTTTTTAAGCCCCGATGTCGTTTTTTTCGACAGATCCTGCAAAAAAAACACGCCTAGTATTAAGAAAAAAGAAAACCAATAAATGAAAAATAAATAAACGTAAGGAAAACAGAGATAGGTATACAACGCACAGTTGTCACTAATATCCGTATTATTTTATTTTCATGAGATGATCTATATGGATCATCGGCGATAGTAAAATACGGCTACAATTTAAAAATAAATAATTATTTTTTTCATAGTCGAAATTATCACAGCAATGAGTCGATTACAGGATTCCTGCGGTTGTTTTGTCTTTCGTCTTTTTGACAGATAAAGTGAGGGGTGTACAAGCGTAGATTCATTTTCTCTACATTCCGAGGCATACCTTGTTTCTGTTTATCGTGATCTCACCCAAATTGTCAAAAAGACGAAACAACCGAAAAAGAAACTTATAATCAGTGAAAAATAATTTCGTATTCTTCTATTCATGTCGGAGACCTCCTGGGTCTCTTACCTGAGCAGACCTTTTTTAATAAAAGAGATTTCGTTGGACTTGTCCGTCTCAGAATCAGAACCATATAGCAACTCGCATCGATAAAATCAGTCGAGAAACGATGGAAAATGGTTTCAATTTTCATCGTTTCTCGTCTGTTTTTAACCATGCGAGAGTTAACAGAACATGGCTAATCTGTGGTACTAACCACAGATAAGCCAAATGAAGATGAGAATGTTTCGTACGTTTCACCCTCCAAAACCCATTTGTTTACATTGTTGTATTTGTAATTTTTTCCCGCGTCGATGAATTGATGTGAATTGCAACAACAATTTAACCAGGTGTGTGAAGATCCCTACTGTCTATGTGTGAGATTTTTATACACACATTCTCATTTTTTATCTGATAACTGCCAGTTCAAGCTTATAGGCAAATTAAAATGGCTGCCGGGGATTCTCATCTTCATGTGGCTAATCTGTGGTACTAACGACAAGCATCTCTTTCCCCCAAGATCTTCTGTTGTTTTGAACCTGTCTGTTGTCCTTTTCATCGGTAGGTGAAAGTACGGGTACGTACATCTAGATATCTTTCGGCAAACAAAACAAAAGAAATATACATTTAGCTCTCTTTTCATACGGGATGCACTGGCTGCGCTCTTCTTAGGGCACTTGCATCTCTTTATATACAAAGTCCAACACATGCGTAGAAACCTCAAGTATACTTCATAATGAAAAAGAGAAAAATATAACAGATTATATAATACTGCTAGGCACTGATCACTGAACAAAGGGAGACGAACACATTGTGCCACAGCCCTATACAGAGTTGGCATGTGTGTGTGTGATTTGAATTCCAAATTCCTATTCCACCTTCTTTTTCTTTTACAAGTTCATTCTCAATTTAATCATTGTTGAAGTGAGACGTACTTTGTGTTTCTCTCCGAATTTTGTTTGTGTGCAAAAGCAAACCAGAAAATAAATTCATTTCAATTCATCACTTTGGAAAATTTATAATTTGTTTTGATATTACACTTATTTTGTGGTGGATATTTTTTTGAAATAAACCTCATAATATGTTACTATTAAGAGTAAAACAGGATTGATTTGCCAAGATACATTTCTTCATATACCCGTGGGTTGTGGCCAGTGAAAAAAGAAAAATTAATTTTCATTCCAAGTTTGGGAGTTTCCATTTATTTTTCTGAAATTGCAAGAGAAAAATTATAATTGAACTTTGAAATACAAGTTAAACATTCTTAATCTCTATCCAAAACAAGATAAGAGCTTACTTTCATTGGGATACAAGACTTAATTAAAAAAAAAAACGAAATTTTCTTTCGTGGTCTTTTCCTTAAAAATCAAACATGGCGGATGTTGAATCGTCTAGCTCGGCTGTACAACAGCCCCCAACTTCCACAAGTCACCTCAATTCGATTCCATTGATTGCTGCTGAACTCATGGTGGACAATAGCAATGCCCAAGTGAGTATTCAGCAGCAGCAATTGCAACCCCAATCTTCCTCGGGGGGTGGTGGTTCATCGAGTGCTTCGTCGTCATCATCCGCAAACTCGTCATCGGTTTCGAATGCTGGACAGACCAGAACATCATCTGTTGTTGTTGGTGGAGACTCCAATGAGCCGGAAGCAAAGAAGCCCAAGCTGGACTTGGTAACAGCTGGTACATCAGCCACTACCACACAACACGAAAAGCTCGAATATCGCTTGGGTGGAATACTATGTTGTGCAGTTTGTTTGGATCTGCCCAAGACGGCTATGTACCAGGTGAGTACTTGCAAATAATTTGTTTGGAATGGGTTGGGTAGGAACTGGAAAGTATACCGGGGTAGTGTAGAATAGAGTATATTCCAATTTGTGTACAGAAAATATAAAATTGTTGGTACTTTTCCTATAGTCTTCCATAAACAAGAACGGCCTTGAAGTGTTCGATTTTTGTTTTCATGAGAATTTGTGTGTGGCTACGAACTACGAACACATAAATTAAAATTACAAACAATTAGGTAACTTATTCAAAATAAAAGATGGTGATTTTTGATTTTCTTTAATCACCAGCACCACATGAAATGCAGGAGGAAATGTCGGTGCATTTTTTTTTTTTTTCAGAAAGAGACGCAAATAGAAAAGTCAAGTAAATAATATAACAAGAAAGGTTTTTTTTACTGCGCTACTCCTAATTCTTGATTTATTATTTTCTCCATCCCATTTGTGTTCTTGGTTCTTAAAATGCCAGAGTGAGAAGAAAAAAAAGAAATAGTGCAACGACGCAACAGCAGTGTGGCGCAGTTAAAAAAAAATTAATGTAATCTTTAAATTAATACAGGGGATGGGGAAGAGGTTAGTTGGGATTGGTAGATATAGATAGGCATAGTGAATATAATGTAATAATTTATTTTACGGCGTAGAAAATAAATGTAGCTAATTCAAATAATGAAACCTTGAAATGAATTGTATACCTATGTATACATATTGTAGTACAGCAAGTGTTTTTGTAACAGATTTTACCGTTTGTATAACTTGTGTATGACGATTTTTTGAGAAAAAACATTTAGTTAACATAGGCACTTTTTGGTGGGGCCACGTCCAAGGCTTAGTTCTGAGAGATCATAACTTGATCTCTTACCGAATCCGAGAATTTCATAAAAGGCGAAAGAAACGAATAAAAATTATTGCCAAATGTCGCTATTTGGTTCCAATACAGATCAAAATGAGACTTCAAAGACTAGGTTTTTTTCGAAATAGTTATGCTCGAATGGTTAAATTGGTTTATGATGCATGGGTATTTATTTTCAAAGCATAATGATAAGCTCCCGAATGATAGGACTGGCACCTTGTCATGTTCACAAGTGTTCAGTTTAAAGATCATCGGTTCAGATTTTTGAAGAAATCTATAGTACCTACCTACTTAAAAGGAATATGAAGGAACTAGATATCGATGGAGTACGATCAAAAACATATGTCAATTTTACGCCAAGTTGAGTTTAGTATACAGAAGTATGTAGGTATTCTTATTTGTATTTGTATTGGCTGGATATGCCTAGGTATGCATTTAATTTTTCTAACAATATATTTTTGGGATAATTTTTTTTAATTGCTAAAGTAATTTTTGTAATAGGTAGCTACCTACATAAGCTCATTTTTTGAAACGAAACTTAAGAATGTATGTTCGTTCAACTTATAGACTTAGAGCTTATATGACATAGGTATAATACGCTGAGGAAAAAGTATCAGCAAACGGCTCTCAAGTTTCGTTTCAGCTGCTTAGGCCCATTTGCTGAAAAGAAGCTTACCTAATTATCTTTTGCTGTAAGTACCTACCTTCCTATTTCCATCTCTTTTGAAACATCTTAAATATATTTAAAAAATCAAAATGAAAAAAATACCAGGAGTATTTTATTTTACTATTGTTAGTGCTCCTAAACCTGTTTATATACATACATACCTATATATGCACATATAAAACACCTTATAAATAAGTAGTTTTATTATTATTATATTAAAAAAACACCCCATGAGTATTTAAAAGTCATACACTAGAAATAGAAATGGTCAGCTGTTATTGACAACCCATACAGAACTATCTATTCAACGTAACAACAACGTAACAACAACAAAACATAGCCCTTTGTATTTGTTGTTTTCCTCAGCTGAGTGAGAGATAACTTATTCAATTGGTTATTTATTTTGTTTGCATCTTCATATCGTTTGCTGGATCTCGGCTCGGTGCTAAGTATATAAGATTCTGATGAACTTGATCAGGGGACTTAGATTTGTTGTTATTGCTATCTCATTTTCTCTCCTTGGCCACTACAAAAATAATTGAAATCACTTCTTTTCAATTTTAAACAAAAAATGTCTTTATTGTTTTCTATTATTTGTTGGTACCTACATAATCTACATGATAAGTCAAGAGATGAGCAGGTATTTAAATTATACATACCTACATAATGTATGTATAGGTATGAGGGTTTTCTAAATATGTATTTGAATAGATGAAATGTATGCAAGTTATAGGTAGGTACTTTTTGTATTTTACTTCAATTTTGCATAAAGTTTACTTTTTCTAATGACTTTTTATGAATAATAAACTCATTTTATTGAATTTTTGAACAACAACAACTTAAGGGTGATAGCACCCATTGCTTACGAATTAATTTATAATTCGTTAATTTTTGTTTTGGTTTGTTTTGTTTTGTTTTGATATAGGTAGCTATTTCAAAGGGTGACAAGCCGCCTATCATCAGTCTCCTTATTAGAGGTGCTGAGTTTAAATCCAATTTTATTATGAAAAACTTTCTACATGCACACCATAGGATTCGAACTCACGCATATCAGATTTGCTCAGTCTTAGAAGTCGTATGAACTACGCATTTCACCGCCTGTTGTTGTTTGTTTATCAAATGCATTTGGATCATCAGCATTTTTCTAAGCGACTTTAAGTATGGTGTCTTATTCCGCCTCCATTTTTCTCCATACCTTATTTCGAAAGACTACAATTCGTAATACGTATCAATTCAATAAAATTGACGGAATAAAGAATGCTAAAGTCTAATAAACTGACATTCTAGTATAAATAGTACAATAAATAATAATAAAAACCATTTATATATTTAGTCTCTAACTAGAAATACATAGGTACCTGGCTATTTAAAAATATTATTATATATTTTAGGTATGTTTGTTTACATATATTTCAAATTATGTACAAATCTAGGTTACAAACAAAAATCACTTCCTCCTATAGATACCCATGTTTATTTAATCGCTAGCTGCAACAAAAATTAAACGTAAGACTTCTTGCCACAGATGACTTTCTAATTTGAGTATTCTAATTTTATCGCCCTCCACTTTGTTTACATCAAACGAAAACAGCAAACTGATACATATGTATATATCTATAATATGTACCTATCTACTTAAAAACAAACTAAATTATTTGTATCTGGTCAAAGATAATATATCCCGGTGCCTGACAGCGCATTGTACACTTGTACAGGCAGACATGAAGGCCACTACGAGAACATACGTGTATGTATGTATGTGCATATGTATTTCTGCCTATGTTTTAAATAATTATTGTGACGGATACCTACCTAACCTGATGAACTAATCCAACCATGTCTTAATAGGTGGTGCCAATTTGTATACAATGCCACATGAGTAAACAATGACATTCGGGCATAACTACATAGTTCTTTTTTTTTCTGTCTAGCAAGTATGATTCCGGTGGCTGCATTGGATAGATTAATTGTTTTGTAATAGATTCCTAAATGGACAATGCTCCCATATCCACCATATTTAGCAAGCAATCTTAGTGCCATTAACTTTTTTGTTAATACATACTAGATACATATAATTGAAATAAGACGATCTTATGCTAAGTAGGTAGGTAGGTATATCCTTATAAAAACATTAAGCTATACTGGTCTTAAGAGACTTTTTCTATGATAATCCTCATCACTTGATGATGATGAGGATTGATGTCCTTTAGAAACTTTTTCAAAGAAATTTATTTGTACTTATTAAATACCCTTGTTAACAGATTAAAAAATATTTTTTTTTCTCAAATTGTACATGCATTTTACGTGTTACATCCTCCGGTCAACTGTATGGTTTCCAACCAATCGATGATACCGCCAATTAAAAATCTTTCACTTATAGTTTAATGGACAATCCACATAATTCAATCAAATCGTAACCAATTTGATGAATTAAGTTCCAACTAATTTCGAATAGTGATTTAATTAATATCCTCTGTTCCATGAAAAGGAGCGCTTAGGTGGGAATCTCCAGGCCATAAGAGATTTTTCCTTCGTATGACACAACTAATGTCGTTGATCTACAAAACGAATAAAAAATGTGCTTGCAGTCAAATATTCACCGTGAAAAACCCACAAATGAATTCCATTTACCTATCAAAAGAAAGAGAAAGTTAAGTGGATTACTTATTTGCCGATTTTTCTCCTGGTAGATTTTGATACTGCTGAATCTCATCGGGCCATCACACACTGGTTCAATTTTGAACCATACAAATACAACGGTTTCATGTACATAAAATGTTCTCCCAGCTTTCTTCATTCCGGTTGCGATTGAAACAAAAGTTAGCAAGGACTAAGTCACGTTCAAAATTGAACCAGTGTGTGATGGCCCATTTATTTATTTCATTCATAATGCAGCTGCTTTCAGTTTCAGCTACGATATGAGTAATCAAGTTTCGTTTTATACAATCAAACAAAATAACATACGAATCAAAATCACTTCTCTTAATTTTATGAAAATAATCTAAAAACTGTGTCAATAGATGAGGTCAATAATCTGGTGAATGTGCTTTTTTTTAATTATTTTTTTTTTTGAGACGTTCCTAAATGGAATGTTTTTATTTTTGTTTATTTTTTTTTTTTTTCATTTCTTTCTCATAACAAAGGCAAACTGTTATTTTATTTGTTGTCTAATTTGCTGCAGGAAAAGAAATACTACGAGTAAATGCAAATGTTTCTGGTTTTGACTTTCAAAAGAAAAAAAAACAAAATCGTCGCTTTTGAAATTGTAGTCAGTGTATTTATTTCTACCTAGGAACATTTTCAATATTTGACCTAAATAAGTTTAATTGGCACCCTTAGTGCGTAGTTATTATTTTTTTAAATTATTTTGCATTCCCTTCTGCTGCGTTACGTCAGCCATTAGGTAAATTACAAATACTCACATATATGTAATATTGACTGGGTAAAAATTTTAGTTTATTTTTTGTTATGATCCGACGTCTTATCCGCTCGTTTTCTTTACCTGTTGTTTATTATTTTTTTATTATTATTATTTGTTTCGTTTGATTAGCGTTTGAAAACGCATATCTGAACAAAAAAAAAAAAACAGAAAAATAATTCATATAATCTAATTTATAAAAACAATTTAGTCGAAATAATCTATGTACATAAGTCTAGACAAATCATATATTTACAAAATACACCAGCAATTGAGCCTACATATAAAGAATTCGTTAAGGACTATTCACATGAGAGCGACCAACGACCAACGAATGAACGAATGAATGAATGAATTTTTCTTTATTGAGACTTAGATATGTTACATTTATACATTTTTTTACATTCAATTACAGATTTGTATGATTATCTACTAATTCTAGGTCTGATATGAAATTAAGATAATTAAATACACCTGAAATTTATCAAGTTATTAAAGTTCTGGTAGGAATAGGAATGACAATTTTATATTTTTTTTTGTGCCAACGAATGAACGAATATTCGGCCATTTTGACATTTCTTTCACATGGCTTTTTTGTTAGTCGTGAATGCCGACCACCAAGAAAACAAAAACAATATAGATTTTGAGATTAGTCGCGCGTGAACAATTTGTTCGCTGAAGTGTGGAACGTATGTGGAACGGGAATAGAGTTTGACAATTTCTAACAATCAGATTGCAATTCGCGACGACCAATTTGTTTTTTTTTTGTTTTTCAAATTTATCTAAGTTTAGCAATTAAAAAGCATATTTTAGTATCTAAACTTTATAATAAATTTTGATTAGAATTTGTGAAGAATTTAGGTTTATAAATTGTTTTAAATCCATTGGTTGTTGGTCGCTCTCATGTGAATAGTCCTTTAATCTTGATATCTATCAAAGCTTAGATTGTTATTCTGCACAAAAAATTGATATTTATCAAGGCTCATGCCCTTAACTGCCAGGATGCCCTGATATACACCCAGACTAACGATTAGGTTATTTGTTACGACATTTTGTTGTATTGTATTATTGAACTGTTTTCTAAAAATAGATTGGCAAAAAAATATACCCAACAATGACAAACTCTGTGTCTCTCACATACTTAAATACACGTTGCACTACGAAAGGGGAGTAATTGATAGCACTACTGCTGAACTATCGTTGTTAGAGCTTTTTTTTATTATAAAACAAAAAAAAAT
Source organism: Leucozona laternaria (assembly GCA_932273885.2). Classification (NCBI taxonomy): domain Eukaryota; kingdom Metazoa; phylum Arthropoda; class Insecta; order Diptera; family Syrphidae; genus Leucozona; species Leucozona laternaria. Next base: position 126,765,996 of record OW026367.1, on the reverse strand, counting down.
CATTAAATGAGGGGAGAAAACAGAAGACTGTTAAAACTCATATGTTTATTGTGAAGTTGTGCAGTTGTGACTCAAACTGTCACTTTTGAATTTTTCCAGGCAGGTCGTCAGTTCTCTGTCAATGTTTTCTTCGATAAAACTGCAGTTTAGGTTAAAATATACCTTTTGTTCTACCAAACAAGGTCCAAATTTCCCACTTAAAGATGTGTCCTTTATTTAATTGTTGCCAATTGTATCGTCATTCGAACCAGATTTTTCTTTTTGAATAAATAAATGATATAATAAACCTTGAATCAATAAATTTACAAAGTAAATGTATGTATGTTACATATGTTTATTATATAGTACATATTGTGTTTAATTTCATGTAGATATGATTTCAGTGCACAGTACATTAGAAAAGTTTATTTTTTAACTCTCATTATTTTAAAATTAAATGTGAAATCGAATATTTTAAGTTTATTCGTTAAAATTTATTTCAAATAGAATAAAAACAAACAAGAATAATAAGCTGGCTTTGACAAATTCTTAGTTTTTAAATAACTAACTTACAAATTACTATGTATAAGAACCTATATGATTCATATGTTACTGTGCAAGAAAAATTAACGAAATTACATTGATAAGTTAAAGTGAAAATAATTAACTGAAAAAAAAATAACTTTAGTACCTACTTTTTTTATTTTCACTGTGTGTGTTTTAAGGTTATATTCAAATTAAAAACAAAAAAAAATAAACAAAATGTGAATATATTCATACTTACAAAGAAAAAATTAAATATTAAAAAAAAAAATCGAAACAAACTCACGAAAGAAATGTTATTACAAACATACATATATCTGTTTTATGTAAGCCGTTTTGTATATCAATTTCATTGACAAAAAATATTCAGAAATAAAGAATAAAAAATATTAAAAGTGATTTATTCACAAAGAAAAATATTTTTGTTTTATTCAAATATCTCCTCTCTTTCTCAACGTCGTCGTCGTCGCTTAATCATTTTCAGATCAAAAAAAATATCTCGAGTGTTCATTTGCATATTCACATTTTATATCATTTCTTTATTTTTCTAGGAAACATATACCTACATATTTTTTATATAACACATATGATTGGTAAAATAGTATTTTATATTTAAAAACTACATGAATATTATTAATCAACTTGCTCTTCTTTTTATATATTTTTTATTTAACAGAGAATGTAGTGAGTTGGAAAACTAAAAAAAAAAATAAAGTTAACATTTCAATTTTTTAAAATCTATTTTTCTATTTACACATTTTCAGTGTCAAATGGGACATTTAATGTGCGCAGCTTGTTTTACCCATCTATTGGCCGATGGACGGTATGTTGGATTGGGTGGATATTTATTCAAACAGTTTAAAATGATAAATTCAAATATGTAAAGTGTTTAAAATTATCTAGTCGGTTTCTTTTAACAATAAATATTAACAATTCGTTTATGAATATTTTTTTTTTTGTTGTTGGTTTATATTTTGTTATTTTTTTAGTTTAAGGGATCAGATAGCTACTTGTCCCAATTGTCGTGTTGAAATCTCAAAGAGTACTGCATCTAGAAATTTGGCAGTGGAAAAAGCAGCTTCAGAGCTTCCAAGCGAATGCCAGGTATATTTTATATATTATTACATTATATTAAATCAATTTATTGTAATGTAATTTTAGTACTGCAATAAAGAGTTTCCATATAAGTCTCTTGAACGTCACGAGCAACATGAATGCCAAGAACGTCCTACAAATTGCAAATACTCTAGAATTGGATGTCAATGGCGTGGACCTAATCATGAAAGTAAGCCGAAGCTTGATATATCCAAAGAATATACATACTACATATTAGTTTGTTTGTATATCTAGCTACACAACATGAACGGGTTTGTTTGCACCCACATAAGTCTGGCTATGAAGTTATGTCCGCCTTGGAAGCATACGACGCTAAGATGAAAGACGAGAAGAAAATGTTCAGCACTCTTATTGATCTATTGAGCTATGAAAAAATCATTTTCAATGGCAAGTATTATTATTATTTTGATTTCGTCTGACATGGCTGATTGTTCTACTTTTTAGATTTACAAATGAAGCCATACCGAACAGATGAGTATGTTCATAAGTTGTTCTATGAGACCGCCAGATTTTCTGCTTTCAATCAGCAATGGGTTGTTAAATCCAGAATAAACAACAGTCAACGTGACCCACACCAATCAAATGATAGAACGATTACCTATCAAGTAAGTAGTGGAATTAATATTGCCTTTGTCTGTTAAGAATATTTATAATATTTATAATATTCTTATCGTTTGAATTATTTATTTCAGCTTATTCTTAAAACTAAAACGAGCACGCCTTTGAGCATTCACTTTTTTGCCCTCAAAGGTCCTTTTTCTGATATGAAAGTTTCTACACAAATCTACAAACATGACTTTACAGACCAAGTAAGTAATTGGTGTTATTAGTTATTTATAAGTTTGAATTTGAGGTTTCAAATAAGCCGTACACATTTTTTTTATAAAATTTTTTATAAAAAGCTAAGAAGCTAACTCGGCATTTTAATGTTGCGCATCAGCCCCACACCAACACGATAATGATAATGCTTACGAACAAAAAATATTCATCGATTGTTCTAAAATGTGTGGAGAGTCTACGTATACTGCTTTCAAACGATAGCATTGCATCTTGTGATTAAAGCAAGTGAGCCAAAGACGTATGTGGTGACTGAGTTGCTGAAGCTGTTAAAATTGCAGAGTTATCGCCCTTTCTTCTTCATGCTTTTTCTTATTGTTCGATATGTTTGATTTTCAATTCATCATAGAACCTTTATCAAGCGGAGTAAAATGTCCAGAGATATTACTCTTTTCATTATAAGGTTATCTCCTATAGTTAAAGCGTTGAGAATAAAAATTGAAGAGGTAAATTTTTACTTAATGTTAGTATTTTGAGCTCTCCCAGCTAAAATAATTAATTTAAAATTTTCAAAAAAAAAAAACAACTTTACAATTTACGAGTATTTTACTAGTGGAACTGCGTACTGCAGAGGAAAAATTATCGAAGAGAGGTCTTTCGGCGCTCAGAGAGTAATATACAACTACATACAATTGAGCGGAGTTTTCATTGAGATTCTTCGTATTATTGGTTAAAATGCCTTTTTTTTTAATGCTGGCTGAATGCGCAACATCTATCAATTCCAATCATAAAATTTGTATCGGCATATTAAAAAAAAACCAATGTTGCCTGGCCTAATAAGCAAAAAGCTTTTTCTATGATTTTTAATTAATTTATTCTTTGGAATTCAATTCTTTTATTTTCATTCCAGAACACAGAAAGTGACTACTATACTTTACCCCTTCCAGATAGTTCGGAATGTAATCGTTTGCTTTCAAACAAAGCAATCAATTTCAGGTTCGTATTGATTTGTGTTACATAAAAAAATAAAACAAAATATTAAATAATTTTATTCATTTTCGATCAGACTTTTGATGTTTTTACTAAATAAATAAGTTTAGAGCTAAGGAATGAATGCCAACCAAACGTCATTAAAAGTCCAAACCCTTCTAAATCTTAAAAAGAAGAATATAAACTGATTAAATTTTTTTTTTATAACGATCAAACTTTCTTGTTGTGGAAAGTGTTCGTTTCTTTTACTATTTAAAATATAACAATACTTTTTTTTATATAAATTTAAAAATATATCTACATAAATTTTATTTACTTTTCGTAAATTAAAAAAAAAAGACATTTTATTTTCAAAATTTTAACAATGTACTTTTTAAAGGCTTGCAATAAAAAAAAAAATATTGAATTGAATCTTTATGTTTGCCATTCTTATTTCTTTGAAAGAAAGTCAAATCAATAATGGAAATAAATGAAAATAAATTATACAAGAAAACAAAAAATAAAATAAATAGTTTTAATGAAAATAATAAGAGCATACGCTGTAATAGAACAAAACAAAAAATAAGTTAAAACAATAATGAGCATACGTTGTCAAAAACAAAAATGATGCTTAAATCTTCATACAAAAAATAAATAATTAAACAACAATACAAAAAGGATTTTAGATTTAAATTGATCTCACTCATAATATTATTTACAGTAAAATATAATGCTAAACGATTATTATAAGTGATCAGTCCTGTTTTACATTGGCAATAATTTCACAGACATCTTTTGACTTTTGTGCATTATAGAACACAAACAAATAAACAGAACACTGCTGCTGTGTAATAACAATTGTTACATTAACTTTGGTTTTTTGTTTTCTTATTTAACAATACACCTCCGTATCTTTGATTTAAAATGAAGATTTAGTTTTGTAATAAATTAAAACTAAGTTAAGGAGAATTTATATAGGAAAATTTATTATTATAAATTACAACCACTATAATATATATATGCATACAAATATATATGTAGTTCTCTAATATTCACTGTGAAAATGAAAAATGAATAGAATAAAATGAAAATAATAAAATTAATTATTAAAAATTAATATTAATGAAACATATTGTCTTTTATTGGGTACTATTGTACCCGCCCGCTTCATTGGGCCTCCAAAACCTCCTTGGACGTATTTAGGAAGTTGTTTGGATACTACGTTTATTACGATCGACCCCACTTTAAATAAAATATCTCATCAAAATTTAAAATATCAAAATCTTGAAATAATCTTGCATTTAAATAACATAAAAATTAAATGTGCATGCGCTTAGGGTGTCCCTGGCCTGGCGTTTCAGCTGCTATGGAAGTAGAAGCTCTCACTCGGAAGTTGCCTTGGGCGTATCAACCGATCTTGTTTCTTGGTTGCATGCACGAATTGTTGCTAAACGGTCTTCGTATTGTTACGTCACCATTGATTCCTTTTGCTAATGGATTTTCCTTCCGATGAATGCTATTTCCGGAGACATTATCGATTATATCCCAATAAGTAATGATACAAATAAAACTATGTAGGTCTTTGACTTATTATAATATGGACTGCTAGAAGCCAACTTCACGATGGTTCCATCAAAAACTGAATGGCACGAGCGCCAATAGGAGCAAACCGAAAAATAAGGTGTAACTTGACATTTAAATTTTTATATTTTATAAAAAAAAAAAAAACAAATAAAATAGATTTTCTGGTCCATTTGAAGAAAAAGATTATGCCGTTGCTCGAATAGCTAAGTAATTGGAAATTAGGTACCTATTGAAAAATCTATGCCAGAAGAAGAGACCGGCACAAAAAGACGATTTTTGTGACCTCAGTCTACGATATGATAAAATTGATTCTTTTGTAGACAATATGGAAAATTCTTCCCCCATTGATGACCACCACAGAGTTTTCTGAATTTGAAGCTGGTCTAACTATAGAAACCTACAAAAATATTGAGTTGAGGTTTTTTTTCCCAGTCATCGCCATCAGTGAAACGTACGAAGGATGGGCATCTTTATACGGAGTATTTTTGACAGTAACCTGCAACTAAATAGAAGTCATTTTTTGTCTTAATTAATAATAGTTTCTATGGCAAAAAATGCTTGTCAAACAAAAGTGCTCCAAGGAGCATCAGTGTCGCTTAGAAGAAGTGGAATCATTTTCAACAGAACTTTTGTATGGAAATTATATTATAGTTCATTTTTAGTATTTCAACTTTAAGGGCCAGTTTCACAGTCAGAAAATTGGCACTCAAGTGGGCAATGTGAAAGATTAAGGGCCCTATTATGACTCGCGAGTCACATTAAAAAATCGGCGAATGTGACTGTTTGGCATTACTAGCCGTGTTTTTTTGCAAGCCCGGGGACATTTGGTTGAAAAAAACGTCATCGGGGATTAGCGACGCCATTACAGAAACAAAATGGAGTTTACATACAAACTATCGATAACAAGTATGCAATTCACGCCGGTAGCACAGTTTTTCACCGTTAAGCCCCGACAATTCTCCGCGCTTAGCTAAGCCCGAAGGGGATTAGTTGTTGTTGCATTTAAAATGTAAATTGCACGACAGGACGTCGTTTTTTTTCGATCGATTTCCTCGGGGCTTGCAAAAAAATACGGCTACTGTTTGGAATCGCCAAGTTGAAGTTCGCCTTTAATGTCAAAATGTTGGCAGTTCTGTCTTCAAATGCGATTTTCGAAGTTCGCTATTCGTAATACCACGGAACTGATAATTCGCCAAATCGTTCGACATGAGTCGAACGTTCGACTCGCGAGTCATAATAGGGCCCTAAAGCGCAATGTCACAGTTGACACTTACCTGAATAAGTGGCACTTAAGTCTCCGATGTTGGTGACTTAAGTTCCACTTATGCTGGCTATTAAACTTAGATTAAAGTCCTAATATGTGAAAGTTAAGTGCCACTTATTCCGGTAGTTTTGACTGCGAAATTGGACCTAAAAGTTTCATTTAAAAGACGTTTTCATTTGTATTAGCTTTCATTAAATCCGCCGTTCTAAAGCCATTTCACCCAAAGATTTAAGCTAAGTTTTTAAAAATATTAAGTCATTAATATATCCCCTCAGTAGATATTACCTTACAAACACGAAAAGGATTCTTAAAATAGGTAAGGCTTTTGACCCTATTTCACCTTATGAAAACTTAATAAATTATGAAAAATATTTGGCCGCATTAAATTATACTTCAAATATTTCACCCTATATATAAATAAATATATTTTTGGAAAAATATTTATTTCTAAAGCCATCCTTTAGATCCATCATCAAAATCTCACCTTTAAAACTTTTAAAAATTCAGCCCTATCACGAATTCCATCGTAATCGGAAACGTATTACGAATCCCGAAAAAAACCAACACAGAATCCATCGTATTGGAAAGTCCCATACAAATTGCCATTACGAACGGATTTGATGATGGTTTTTTTCGGGAATCGGAAAGATTCCGATTATGGTGGAATTCGTGATAGGGCTGATTATTTATTTATCCCTAAAGACATCTTTTTAGGATAACCTTTCAAACAAAACAAGAATTTTTAAAATCGGACCATGTTTTCTGAAATAAGTCTGATTCTCTAAATATATGCATGCCCTGCTGCTAGTGTACCTACATTTTTGCAAGGCAAAATTAATGAATGGCAACGTTCAGGATTCACTAGGATAGCCTATCTTATACTAGCCGTGTTTTTTTTGCAAGTCCGTATGGATTTGTCGAAAAAAACGACATCGGGACTAATAGTTTTACACGTAAATACAACAACAACTTAAATCCATATAGACTTAGCTAAGTCCAGATAATTATCGGGACTTACGTACTGTAAGTAAGATGTTCCTAAGTCCCGATGTCGTTTTTTTCGACAAATCCATATGGGCTTGCAAAAAACACGCCTACTATGTTTCCAACGACCACTAAACCGAGATTTGCCATAATCTTCTTCAAATCTCGAAGATTTACCATACAAATTTATTTCGTAAATCTAGAAGATTTCATATAAATCTAGTTAAATCTTCATAGGGCAAATAGTTTTACAAGTCGAACAAACCAATTTATGTCGCGCTGAACGCATTCATTGGAAAATCCAACCCTTCTTGCTTCTTTTGCCAAACATGAAACTTTCTGTCTCACTTCAAATTCATACGAAAAACTGAAAAAAAACATTTGCATTTTGAGAGCTACTGTCAAAGTTAATCTATTTTTTAATCTTTTTGTGTGGTGGAAACACTACATAGATTTATTTAATCTAAATTGAGATAAACCTTCGGTGGAAAAGTTGGTCCGGACAAGTTGGTCCGTGCTGGTTCTAATTTCCATACTAATTTTAGTCGCCAAACGCAGTTTTGTGGATCCATATTTGGATCCGTATGCGAAGTAGTCCGTACGTTGTTGACTACGTGCACGGATCCAAAACGGATTAAAATAAAAAATTAAAGTTTGACGTTTCATGCTGAATCCGAAAATATTAAATGAAATTGGCGCATCGGTGGAATTTGGGTGGAATCTACCTTCTCTTTTTTACGCACATAAAATCTACCTATCTCACCGATGCGCTCTTCAGAAAAAACGACCCATGTAATCAGACACTTAAACAACAAAAATTCTTTTAAAACCATCCAGATTCAACATGTTGTTCCAGCGGTTGTTTCCAAACTGTGTTCAAGCATGCTTGGCCATATAAGTTGAAATATTTTAATAGTCTAATATAATTTAGAAGGAATAGATAGAAGCAATGCCATAGTGTATCTTTATGAAATTGGCCATAGTTCCTATTTGTGCGAATTTTATTAATATAAAACTCATTTTTGTTAGTTTTTATGACACGCAAAATGCAACCTTTAAGTACTCAGCCAGCACTATTGCTATATTTATAAAAAAGTCTAGCTCAATTTCAATCAGTTTAAAGACTGAAAATTTGTACCAAACAGGCAGACAGAGAAGAAAGAAAGCAATAAAAACGTTCTAAAAAAAGGAATGTCTGCACAAGTGAACCGCACTGTATGTGGAGTAAACATTTAACCACAGTACACAAATCTATTAATATATGTACCTTGACATTTAACTGGTCTGTTCTGTCGTTTTTGTTTGTCCCTATTAAAATTAAATTAATTCTTTGCTCTTTGCAGACGGGAACACCTGTACTGTACCTGGGTCCTGGGTGATATACCAGTTAACATTTCCGAGATCCGAGAATCAATACAATAATTTATTATTTAAATATCAATGCAAAACATACATCTCGAAAAGCTAGTAGTCATTACAATAATCGATTTATTTCAAGAAGACCCCAAAACAATCAAATATTTGTCCTACATCCCACAACTTTGGAGTTATTGTGCGTTGTATAAAATTTCAATAATCAAATCATAAATGTGTTTATAATCATTTTATTTTTAATTAAAGTTTACTTTATGGCAGCGGCAGATGAATCGCAAAAAAAGACGTTTATTTGTGATGATCATGAAAAAAGAGTATCTGGAGAAATACGCAATTTCTATGAATCAGGGGAGTTCTGCGATATTGTAATAACTGCTGGAATAGATAATTTCAAATTGCCGGCCCACCGAATGGTTCTGTCGGCTTCAAGTGGGTATTTTCGAACTATGTTCCGTAGTAATCTGAGCGACGCAAAGGCAGCTGAAGTAACTCTTGAGCAATGGGACGGGGTAACACTCAAAACTATCGTCGACTTTATGTACACACCGAAAATTGATATTACGAATGAAAATGCAGAAAACATTTTAAGGGCCGCTGATTTTCTTGAAGTTACTTCACTTGTGGCATCCTGTTGTACATTCATGATGGACCAGCTGGACACTTGTAATTGTTTGCGAGTCGTATTTTTCGCAGAGCAACACAACTATTGGGAATTGCTAGAGAAAGCGCTGGCATTTACACATTTAAATTTCGAACAGGTAACCAAGGAACAAGAATTTCTTGAGATGAGTGATGAACAATTGGGGCGATTTTTGGCTAGCGACAAAATTCGTATATCTTCCGAAAAATCGCTCCTGCTAAGTGTCGTTGAGTGGATTAAACATGACCCTGAAAAACGCCAAAGTTCGGTTGCCAGTTTGCTTATGTTAATTCGCTTCCCATTGTTGGAACCAAAGTATATTGTCGAAAATCGAGAGTATCTATGCAGATCACCGGAATGTCAGAGCATTATTTTGGATTGGCTTCAGTATCTCTTATCGCCTCAAAGTCGTAGCCAATTTCCGCTGGCACCAACCACGCCGAGAAAATCGTGCAAAAAACTCTATTTTATTAGTGGTTGGGACAATACGTCTAATTTCAAAGTTCAGACATTCGACCATGAAAAGAATGAATGGAGTCCAGTCAATTGGCCACATCCAATTAAGAGGAGGAAATTTTTCGCTGCATGTGTAATGGATAATGTTTTGATTCTAGGTGGAGGAGATAGCGGAGGGTCGTCGACGGATGAAGTTGAATCCCTGGATCTTCAGACATTAAAATGGAGTCGTCTTCCACCGATGTCTATGCCACGTAGATGGTTCTCCATGGCTGAGTTGGACGGATTTTTATACGTCATGGGTGGCATTGATTCGAATTGGACCAATTCGGTGGAGAAATACAGTTTTAAGACAGACACATGGACTGAAATGCCACCAATGAACTCTCAACTTATGTACACACAATCGGTTGTTGTCGATGGGGTTTTGTATGCAATTTGTGCTGAAAATCGTGGATTGGAGTGTTTCGATCCTCTCACGAACAAATGGTCGCCATTACCACCGAAAAATGAATTTTCCGCACAGTTCGCATTGGGTGCTGTTGGAGGATATCTATATGCAGTTGGTGGCCATTATGCTGAGGGAAGAAGCAAGACCGTCGAGCGATTTGATCCAAAAACTCGCAGATGGTCCAAAGTGTCCTCGTTAAAAGTAGGTCGTTCAAGAATATCGGTTACTGCGTTCAATAACAAATTGTTTGCATGTGGTGGACATGATGGCCGTGAGTTTTTAAAAATAGTCGAAGAATATGACCCAGAGACTGACAAGTGGACACAATTGGCACAATTGAATGTTGAAGGTGATAGTTGTTCACATATTTTGTCTATTTAAGTAATGATTTTCTCTATAAAATTAAAAATATAACATACGATTAGTAAAATTACATGTACATTTTATTGTTTAAATGGGAAAGATTCAAAGAAAATTTTGAAGAGAATTGGTAATTTTAGATTATGAAAGGATTTTTTTTGTAAGAAAATTAGTTAAATTTAGGAAATCGAATTCATATTAAAATTAAAAAAAAAGACAATGTTAAGTTGTTTTCAGATGATGCCATTTAAAGCATCCTTTATTAATGAGAAGAAAAAAATCAACTATCCATTTTTATTTTGTATCTTGTCTTAATGTAAATTATATTATAGTCCAATCTGCGACTGACGTCAATTTATGGTTGGTTGGGAGTTTAAATGTTGGAAATCGAATTCACCTTAAAATCTAAAAAAAGACATGTTTAGTTGTTTTCAAACGATGCCATTTGAGGCTTCCTTTAATAATGGGAAGAAAAAAAATCAATTATTCATTTTTATTTTGTTTCTTTTCTTACTGTAAATTTAATCATAGTCCAAACGGCGACAAAAGTCAGTTTATGGTGAGTTGGAAATGTCCATGTTGTCGGACTTCTCTACACTGGCCGATTTTCTAGGTTTGTCGGTGCTGTGACGTTGTCCAATCTTCTCCTCTGCATCGTAGTCCCTCTGCACTACGGTGTCTTCAACGATTTTTTTGAGTTTGCGCGGATCTGGTGAGCGAGAACGCCTCTTTGTGATGGACTTGGCGACGGACACTTCCTTGGTGCGACTCGAGGTAGTTCGCGATGGCGAACGACGCTTGCTGCGTGACCTAGTCGTTCTTCTCTTTTCCTCACGTGTACGATGTGAACGCTTACGATCGCGTGAACGGGATCGCTTGGCGTTTCGGGATCTGGATCTTCGTGATCGGGATGTTCGTGAAGCGCTGCGGCGACGGGATCGAGATCGCTTGCGACGATCACGCGATCTCGAGCGTTTGGAACGCGAGCGAGAGCGGCTCTTACGGCGAGACCGCGATCGCTTCCGTGACCGTGAACGCTTACGAGAATGCGAACGCCTCGAGCGAGAGCGTGATCGTTTTGATTTGCTACGCGATCGTTTCGATCTCGTTCTCGAGCGCGACCTACGCCTCGATCTAGATCGATGCGAGCGGGAGCGCGAAGCTCGTCGATCTCGGGAACGAGACCGCGATCTCGAACGCCGGCGCTTGTCCTTGGCCAACATCCCGATCACTGGATCGATTGCCGCCGATATCATGCTTTGAGCTTCCTTGACAATAGTCATGGCTTCTTCGATCTCGGCTTGGGCAGCTTCGTTGCTTTTTGCCTCTGGCTTCGAGATTGAGTCGGTTGCGTGGTAGACACTCAAGTAGCCGCCTTTGAATTCCATCCCTTGCATGCGCAGGGCGTGGATGATGCTCTGCTGTTCGCAGAACTCCACCATGCAGTACGTCTTAGATTCCTTCTCAGCCCAGCGGGCGTATTTAACCTCACCAGCTCGAGAGAAACATTCCATGAGGTCGTCCAGGCGCCACTCGTTCTTCACGTCGCACACGATTATGGTTCGACGGATCTCTTCAATCTTCCTCGAGTCGTAGAATGATGGCAGAGCCGGATACTCTGGAAGGTTGTTGTCTGACAACTTGGGGTCGTAGGTTCTGATCACCTGCAAAGAAGATGAAATTATTTTCTTCGCTTTATGTAGATTTCTTTTCGAACTCACCTGCTGGGGCGATTGCCCTTCGATTCGATTAACAACTTCGGGAGGAAGTTTTGAATCGGGTTTCTGCAATCCTGGTACTATGGTGCCATTCTTGGACATTTCAAGAGCACGATACTCTTCGGGTATTGACAACACGGGGATGACAATCAAAGCGCGGTCAATAAATACCGTGTTGGTTAGGTGCTGTGCCACTGGGACGCATGAGTTTTCTACGTACTTTACGTAGCAAATGCGAGACTGAACTGGGCAAGATACATCACGGACCGTGGGATAGAGACGGATTTCTTCGATTTTTCCAATGTTCCCGAACAGTGTCTGCATCTGGTCCTTGGTAGCTTGCGGCGCAATGTTAGTGACTTGAATCACTTTTGCACCAGATGCTGCTCCTCCTCCCGCCATTGTGGAGTAGGGTTTTGTTTAATTAAAATTTTCTGGTCGATATAAGTTGTTTTTTTGTGTTTTTATGGAGAAAAATTGCCTTTAATTCGTAGTTGCGGTAAAAACTAAAAATGAGTCCCACTCCCATGAAAAGTTTTAACTACAGTGTCGCAAAAAGCAAAAACGCCATTGAAAATTTTATGTGGATTGGCCACTGAACTGAAATTTGTTAAGCATTTAACGAAAGTAACGAGTGCTTATGGTGCGTGCAGACTATATCAGATGTTAAAAGTATAGTTGTGACGTAATGTAAACGTTGTAAACGTTTACAACGTTTGCTTATCGATATTACAAGAGAAATGATTCATTCAAAATAATTATTTAAAGGCTTAAAGGCTTAACTACATAAGCCAAAAAGTACTTTTGTACAAAAGTAAAAACATTTTTTTTCCCGCTGGCGCAATTGTTTTGTGAAAAAGAATATACAATTTTTTTTTTAACCCAAAATTTAATCTTTCTGTATCTTTTTTAAAAGTTTACCAGTCAGAAAAACTATTCCAAAATGAAGGCTTAACTACATAAGTCAAAAAAGTGAAAAAATACAAAAGTGAAAATTTTCAAACTCATTTTGGAAAAGTTTTTCTCACTGAAAAACTTATAAAAATGATGCAGAAAGATTAAATTTTGGTCTAAAAAAAATTTGTATATTCTTTTTCACAAAACAACTGCACTAGCGGGAAAAAAATATTTTTACTTTTGTACAAAAGTACTTTTTGGCTTATGTAGTTAAGCCTTAAGTCTTTAACTATATCTTCGCTGTTAAATGTAGTTAAGCCTCCAGCACCATCTTGTTCGTAACTAATCAACTTTTACAAACATTTATCAATAAGACCAATATTTAAGTTGTTAATAATCAAAATCATTAATCAGTTGATTTCGGTAGATTACAGCGCCATTTAATGAGAATAAACAGATCTACTTTGAACAAACTGGACCTTAAAGGCTATCCAAAGCCAATCCAAATACTTTGGAACGACAGCGAAACTTTCGCGTGTCTTAATTTATTTACATGGTGATTAATGACAGCACCCATACTGGAACAATGAGAATTTTTGAACGTTCTTCCGTCGTCGCATATTTGCTGCGAATGATTCACCTCGGTTTGGAGTGCCTTTATTATGGAATTTTTCATTTCGCACTGGTCTTTATTTGGCGTGTTTTTTCCAAACCCGTAGCTAACAAGTGAGGGATTAACGATGCCATCACAGGAAAAATTTGATGTTTCCATACAAATTATTGATAACGATAGTATGTATAATTCACGCCGTTAACACAGTTTTTCTCCGTGCTTAAGTAAGTCCCCAAAATTATCTGTTCCATTTAAAGCCTAGTACTACGCTGCTGATGCGAAATGAAAAATCCCATACAAAAATGACACAACGAAATCAAAAACGAAAAAGTTAGTCCTCCTTTTCGTTTTGCAGTACGCTGTTCGATGAGCGAAATTGATAATCGTAGTAGATTATTTGGAGAGGTCTCCGCTCTTTTTTCGTGCTCAATTAATTGCCCGGGACCATTAAGGCTGTCCCAAACCAACGCGAAACATTCGCGCGAAGATTCGACGACTGAATAATGTTCGAAGATTCGCATCGCGCCAGTGTGGGTGCTCCCATTAAGGCTCTCCCAAACCAACGCGAATATTTCAAAGCGACGACGAAACTTTCGCCTGTCTTAATTTATTTACATGGAGATTAATGGGAGCACCCACACTGGCGCGATGCGAATCTTCGAACATTATTCAGTCGTCGCATATTCGCGCGAATGTTTCGCGTTGGTTTGGGACAGCCTTTAATTGTGTGCGGAAAAGTGACGTTTGAGGTTTGTTCGTGTTTGTATTTGTTGTTTCTTTCAATACGACATGGCTTTCTGTGATTTTTTGCAAATGGTGAAGCTTTCAATTGTCAATTTTTCGCTGTGGTTTTCGTAAGCATTTCGCGTTCGTGTTGGAGACCACCAAAAAATTTCGCTTCGCATCAGCAGCGTTCTAGGCTTAACATGTAAGTTGTTAAACACTAGACGTGTTTTTTTTTTTGCAAGTCCATATGGATTTGTCGAAAAAAACAAAATCGGAACTAATAGACTTACGTACTGTTAGTAAGAAGTTCCTAAGTCCCGATGTCGTTTTTTTCGACAAATCTATAAGGACTTGCAAAAAAACACGCCTACTGATTTTTATTTTTTTCGTCCAGCTCCCTCGGGGATTGGTAAAAATACAGCTATTTACAACTTCAAAAATGCCAACCCTGCTGTGTAGTTAAGTTTAAGGGCACTGCCAGCACCTATTCCAATCGAAAGAAATAATTCATCCAAAATGAACTACCAACAAATCGATGCGCTGTCACTTAAATGTCATCTGATATTTTAATACATAATTTTATTATCCGTTTATCTCTTTTTAACAATCGAATTTCAAGCTTTCTCCACAAGCAACACAAGTTCTTTCTCTTTCTATCGAGGAACAAATAAAATAAAATGAAAAATAATTTCTGCCACCCCATCGCACAGTTCACGGCATGGCACCGTACATAAATTAAAGTTCATTTATCATTCGTTATTTTGCTTTTAACTTGTTCGGTTGCTCATCTTTTAAGTGTGTTACACCGTCCAACTAGGCAAAGCACTAATCAGTAGCTACGTCAAAAAATAAAATAAAAATAAAATATCGCGAAATATTACGAATATTGAATATTTTTGTTTACTGTTTTCTTTTTTAAGTTAAAAATCAGTTTTCGAATTGAAATAAATCGAAATACCTACTACAAAAATAAGTTCGCGTATTCAAATCAGGAAGAAAAAAAGAAAAAAAAACTTAACACGTATGTTATTGATTTTGTGCAAAAATAGTGAACAATAATAATTAATCAAAAAGATTTAACTAAAAATTGATTGATTTGATTTTCCAGTCTGAATAATTGATACGGTAAGTCTTAGTAAGCTCATTGATGAAGTGAAAAGTTTTTCCACACCTTGCTTGCATAATTATTGTATCTTTAATCTTCAAATTCACCCCAATGCCATATGTTGATTAAATTCAAGGAATTTGGCGTCGGCTTTAAAAAGTTTCTATTTATTAAAATTGATTTACCTAATACATAAATCCTAACCGGTATCGATTTTGGAAAGAAAACAAAAAAGGAATTCCGCCTCGAAAAAAAATCTTGCTAAGCTGTTCTCTTTCCTTTTTGTTTTTGTATGTATGAAACCCATTTTTGGAGTGAATGTCTGTAGTTTTTTTTTTTTATTAATTGAACCACTTTCTCTAATAAAAATCTGTTTAAAAAAATGAGAAGTCCATAAAGCGAGTAGCATTTCCGGGGAGAGGTCAAGTGCCAGGCCTTATGATCTCTGAAATTATCGTTTGGTGGTGTGATTAATTCTCAGTTCTCACACTGTTTACATAATAGCTGCCGAGAAACCACGTAAGAAGATATTTTTCATTGTTTTGGGACAGCTTATTATATTTACGAAAACTAGGAAGAAATTAATTTGCGGGGTTCTGTGAAGAAAAATATCAAAGACAGTATTTTCCATAACGAAGCAAACTACCTATGTAACTACCTATCTTTTTTTGGAATTTTTTCTATTTGATGTCATTTGCATGGGCGTAGATCGTACACCTGGATAGTCCTACAAATGTGAGTGCTTGTTTTGGTTTCTTGTTAAAGTGTTTCTGCTTGATAAATTTCTCTCGTGAGGCAAAACATCTAAAATACATATATTCTACGTGGATACCTACCATAAGTTGGTTGTATGGCTGTATATGAAAGACGACCGTTTCTTAATCTTAATTTTGACATAACTCCAATATCAAGTTAGATTTTCATCATAGTGATCACATCTAAAGCACAAACCACTTGACTCTTAGTGAACTTAAAATAAGGGCGATTGAATACATTATCTACATGCTATGTATATCTATGTATACATATTTAGGTGGTGTGTGATAATTAATGGATTGGCAAAAAAATGGAACTCAAGATTTTGATCAAACTTGACATTACGATGATAGGGAAGACGAAAAAAGTGGGTCTTAATTCTGTCTGTTTGTTAGGCTACAGTCTAAACGGATAGGCCGATTTTCTTTAAATCGTCGGTATGCTGCTGTATGGAATGGACTTATTGATGTACAAATGTCCCAAAACTCATTTTCAATGGTATGCAAAAAGAGCTCATGTCTTCTTTAAGTAGTTTTTTAAGATATTGTAGCAAAAACATATGTAGGAACTATGTCCAAAACACTCAAATGCATGGTGCAAAAAAGACCCAAGTGAAAAATTCTCTGATCGAAAGTATAAAGATTTATGAATGGATCACCTTACAGAAAATCCTTAGATACACGGTAATCTCTATGTAACCTGAGTTCAAAAGAAGATTGTTTTCACTTCTTATAAATATGTCCTGTCTACAAAGAAATAAGAATGCGCTGTCTTGGAAAAACAACTTTGTCAATGGAACAAACTAAAAACGTACTAAACGGTGAAAATTGGCTTAACCTATACCATTACCTTGAAGCAGCATTAGAATATAGAAACCTGATAATGTCGGAATACGTTTAAAACTAAAAATTAGTAAATAATTACATAGTATATGTCATGTTTCAAAGTTATGATTTATCACACTTATGAGAATGTTTTCTTTTTTGTTTTAGCTAAACTAAAAGCCCACAACTATAATTGTACTTTCGCAATTGACATTTTAAATTCTTATTAACATGTATATTACCTATGTATGTATCTTAATTTAGTTTTGACTAAACTAAGTCCCACTTATTTTATATAATAGATACACTTATTCCGTTTTCGCTATGTACATTTAATAATACGTAGTATCTTATCTTTGTTTTGACTAAACTTAAAGTTAAAATAATTTTCATTTCGTTTTCACTAATCTCGAAACTTAAGTTATCTATAATGATTAATTAAATTTCGAATATATATAGAATGTACATTTTGATTTAAAATATTAAACTAAGGTCCAAATTTTTGTTTTAATATCTGTATATTATTTGAACTTATTTTACACCTCGAAAAATAACTTCAATTAATATTATTTAAAAAAAAAAAAAAAAAATTATAAATATTAATTATTATTTTACATAAAAATACAGTTTAAATAGTCAATCAGGCAGACGGTAACACCATAGCCTATTATTTTATTTTTTATTTATTAATTGAAAAACAAAAATTTTATATTGATTTGAAGAAAAAATAAAATCTAATCTAATCTAATCTAAATCTATAAAGATTTTTTTTTTTACTGAAATTCAACCTTTTGTGGCCTGATCTCTTTTTGCAGCATACCTACGAAATATAGGAACATGATAAAACCATTTTGCTTAGCATTTTCTATTTATAACTCAAAAATTCCATATTTCTATAATACACAAAAATTAAATAAATTTATATTACGAACCTATGGTTCACTGAGGATAAATACTCTCACAGGTGTGCCATTAGACTTTTTGTTGAATGACGTCTGTTTCGTTTGCAAACTGTACCTACATATATAATTTACATATTTACATACATGTATGTAACAAAATAAAATATTAACCAATTTCGTATATGCTATATACATTTAATTAACAACCCTTTAATTGGCTATTAAACAAGAAGCCCTCATTAAATAGTCTTTTACACGAAAAAAAAAGTTCAATCAATTCACCATAAAATAGTATTTCAGCTTAATGGTGGCGTAAATTTAAATAATCTATGTATCTTTTCTGGTAAGCCAGGCATGCAAATAACAGGTGAGCAGCAATTTTTTTTGCTGGTGCGCTGTTGAGCTTGTTACCTATTGCGTTTTTTGTTTTTGTACTTATTTAAATCTTCCTTTTTGACGCCTCTACTTCTGTTTACGACAAATTGTTTACACCACATGGGATTCCTCTTTGTGTGTTTTGCCAAGAATTTCATTTAATTGTTATTCAGTTTTGTATTTTTAAACTGTCTTCAAGCTATTTTAATAAAATGGCGAGAAAATATTATTTTCTCTATATTTTTATTGAAATCATACGATTATTATTCTTTTTTTGCGTTCTTTCTTTTATGACCATTCATATTCTGGCCAAAGATAATAATTGTTTATGGTTGAAGTCGGATGGCTTGACATGGTTTTTTTTTCTAGATTTAATTTCGAAACAAGTAGGTAATTTTTTGATGGGACCTTAGATTGCTTGGCCTTCAGAACTCTCTGAATTACTTGTTACACTCGTGAACTACTTTTGATGTATAATTAATCTGCACTTTTTGAAGGAGGCACTTATGAACACAATCAACCCAGTAGTAAACAACAATCACAAAATGATGACATGTTTTGGTTTGTGGTAGTAGATAATTATGCATAATTGTCTAATGCATTTTACACCTACACGAAATAAGGGTGTTTTTCATGTTTTTCTGCTGCACAAATAACTAACATATTGTGAATGCATGTTTTATCATAATAATATCGAATTAAGGTCAACATACGATGTGAGCTATTGGGCTAGGTTAGGCGCCATGGTTTAAAATGGCACAGCATGAAGTTGAGTAAATGGATATATGTAATTGTTTTTGGTCTGAAACAGTTTGAGTTGATAAATGGTGATGTAGTAAAAAATGGTTTTGTTTAAATTTGTAAACAAAAAAATAAAAAGTTTCTCTTAATCACTAGTTCAATGGAAGATTAGCCAAAATAAAAAAAAAAACTATGCGTTTTTTATGGATTTCAAGGCAGCTTTCGATACCGTACATAGAAGCTCTTTGTTTTACAAGCTAAACAATTTAGGAATCTCCACGAATTTTGTCCGAGTTCTTCAAAAAATGTATCAAAAAACGTCAGCATATATCTACAATGGGATAGAACAATCTTAAAAGATAGAAATTGAGCAAGGAGTAAGGCAAAGGTGCAATCTAAGCCCACTTCTCTTCTCACTCTTTATAGATGGTATGGTGGATTGGCTGCGATGTGGAGTTGAATTTGATAATATGCAGATGAAAGCAATTATGTATGCAGATGATATCGTTATATTAGCAGAATCCTCTTACTCCCTACAGCTAATGATAAACAAGCTAAGTATGGAATTTGGAGTTCAACACCGAAAAGTCTAAAGTTATTGTTTTTAAAAATGGCTCCAGAAGAACGGCAAGAGAACAAAATTGTAAATACGAAGGAAGGATTCTAGAGGTAGTTAAATCATATACATATATAGAAACATCTCAAAACAAAGTTAAAGCCAAATCAGCAATATGTACCAATTGGAAAAAAATCTTCTACAACAGCCTTCTATCTCTAAATACAAAGCATAGAGTATTTAATGCAAAGGTCAAATCTATATTATTCTATGCAACACAAGTGTGGGGATCGCAAAAATACGAGCTGGTGGAATATCTGCTTCGCTTTTTTTGAGAAAAAATCTTCTTTTTGACCATCAACACACCTAAATAAATGTATTATTTGGAAACAGGGCTACCATCAATGTATATCTCAACTCTAAAGCTCAATGCGGATTATTCTATAAGAGTGTTGCATATGGATGAAAATAGATCGAAAATAGAAGATATTGCAATTTGCAGTTAGGCAAAAGACACTCTTATGAAGGAAATAAGGCGTGTCTACTTTGGGGGAAAAAAAATGCAATGGGAATATCTGGCTACCTACATAAATGGACGAGATTGGGTGTAATATTGCAGAGAAGCGCTCTCATATAAGTCGAGAATCATCAACGAAAGTTTTTAACTAGATAAGGTTATGTTTAAATGTAAAAATAAAAAAAATTCTCTAGAAATTCCTATTTAACTAATCTAAAAGTCCATTTGAATTTGCTTTAAATAATCATAACGTAACTAGAATCATAATTTTGTTTTAACTAAACTAAAAGTCAAAAGATCCCTTATTTTGTTTAAACTAAACTAAAAGTTCATAGAAGTATAAATTTTGTTTTAGCTAAACTAAAAGTTACAAAAAAATATACTAAAATTATATTTAAATTTGAGAGGTTGATAAATTGCCTCCTTCCGATCCCAGGCTGTGAAATTTGCAATTCAAAAATGATTTAATTATAATTTAAATGTGATGGCTTTCAAAATGAATATAATATCCATTCGCACTTTTTTTCTTTTTTTTCTTTTTGTTTTATGTTTTATGTTTTATTCATTATTTCTTATCAATAAATTGAATAAATATTCTTTTTTAATAAAGTTTAGCTTTTTATTTTGCCAAACAAACAAATCAGCTGACGCTTTGACATTTCTCATTCACTTGCTCCACCTCAAAAATAGATGCAGAAAATGTTGTACTTAACTTCATGGAACACAAAGTGACAGAATGTAGAACAGTAGTTTAGGGCTAGTTTTTTATCCATGAAACACACAATCCTGTACTTTTCTAATCTTTTCTGTTCTTTTCTGTTCACAACAGACTCTTTAAACGCACCTTCTCTCTTTTGTGAAAAAATCCATGTTCACACGAAATCACAGATCCGAATCGAGCCTTTTGGAGTAAAATTTCCATAATCATTTCAATCATTTCTGACATTTGCTGCTTGCTTCATTCAAAACAAAGAATACTTGTTTCAATAAAATACGTAAAACATTTGTATCAAAAAGAATAAAAAAAAACTATAAATTGAAGCTTCCACATAGGAAAGTTATGAACAATATTACTTAAAAAAAAAAAACATACTTGCTTTAATTATGCATTCATCAGTCTTTAATTAAATGCAAATCAAAAATACTTGTGCATTGCAAGGTCAACCAAGCTAAGTTATATAATTAAATAAAAGCCATGATTGAAAGGTCTTGAAAGAATAATTAAATCAAATCTAAATTTAAGCAGAATTAGTTACTATGTCTTATCTAACATACAATATATGTTTTGCATACACACATACGCATTCAATTGTCATCATTTAAATCCGACTGACTGGTCATGCATTAAAAACATAAATTATAATACATTTTATGTGTCATTTTTAATTTGGGTGAATCTAAAGTCTAGATCACGGGTTTGGTGTTATCAATTTTGTTGTATAGAGGTTATCTTGTAAGCTTGTATTGAAGTATTTTTTTTTTTAAATGTATATATGTATACATATGTATATAATATTTTTTGACTTTTTTGTCGATTCTGGGAAACTCTAAATACACACCCAGAAAAATGATAATTTATTTTATTTTGTTATTAAACTACATTATATGTACATGTGTATAAATACCTATACCCAACTGGAAAGAAAACATTAGAGAAAGAGAGAAGAAAGCATCAATTGCTTTCTACACTTGCGGTAGAATTTTTGGGAAAAGATGGGGTCCCAGTCCCAAAACCATTCACTGGATATACACAGCCACAGTCAGGGCCATTTTGACGTACGCGTGTTTGGTTTGGTGGTGGTGGTCCGCCTTAGATAAAGCTACCAATCTTAAAACTATGACTAAAATTCAGAGACTATCGTGTATCGGTACAACTAGTGCTATGAAAACTACACCCACCGCAGCTCTTGAGACATTCCTCTCACTAGCCCCACCCAATCCATTTACGAAAGAGATATATCAATTTCAAACGCGTGACCCTAATAGACATCCCTACGAGGGAATTATGGACGAAAAACCGCGTCATATACGAAAATCATTTGTCGGTCTTTACGGACGGCTCCAAGACGAACGATGGCGTAGAATCAGGCATCTTCTCGGATAACCCACACTTGAGCAGATCAATAAAGCTTCCAAACTTCAGCTTCAGCGTTTGCAGTCCTTGAGGCCGAAAAATGAGTTATCACATGCAAAATAGAAAATACAGACATTGATATCTTTATTGACAGCCAGGCGTCAATTAAGGCAATCTCCTCAATCGTCATAATGTCGAAACTGGTAGACCGTTGCCGCAACAAGTCGAGAATACTCAATGCAATCAACACAGTTACCCTTCGATGGGTTCCAGGACACCGTGATATACACGGGAATGAAAAGGCGGATGAATTGGTCAAAAGCGGGTCATCTCTTGATCCGAGTCAAACCGAAATATCAGTACTTATGACACTGGAGCGGAAAAAGAATATAATTCACCAAAATTTCCTCGATATCGCAAACTGGCAGATGATCTACAATTGAGACATGTCGGGTCTCGAGGTACCTTTGGCCGAATATCGATAGGAAAAAAACAAAACACTTACTCAAGCTAAGCAGGCCCCAAATATGCCTCTTAGTTGGAATCCTAAGAGGTCACAACTCAATGGGAACCCACATGAGTAGAATGGGCATCAGCACATCCGACTTATATAGAGGGTGTCAAGATGAAGTGGCAGAGGAGGGCTGCTATAACTTTCTTTTTGAATGCCCCAGCCTAGCAAGAACCAGAAAAGCAGCCCTCGGCGATTGTTTTTTCGACGAACTGGGCGACGTGGCGTCTGGTTTCTGCCACTAAGGAACATCTTAAATTTCAGCCAAAATTCCAGTTTGTTCAGGGAGGCACCCCATGCATAAGCATCCACTCACTCCACCATAATTCCTTCCTATACCCTCCCTATACCTACCTTACCTTGTCTCTGGAGAGCACAATGGATGCATTGAGATCCGAGTGAGGTAATGCGGCTAGCCGTGTCATCACCCCTTCCAACAGTTAGCAGCAGTTAACTCGAAATAATTTCAGGATTTTATATAAAATGAATCAGTTTAAGATCATAGTTCCCAATATTGAGCTTTTTTACTTTCAGCCAAAATGAAACAAACCAGAGTTGAGTTAACGGATGCTATAAGCCAATCTATGGTCTGGCTTGTCTCTCGGTAAAAATAGTTGCCATCACGACACAATAATTTTTCTCCTAGAAAAGAATGATTCATAAACGAAATGTCGAACAACCCACATAATGAGCTGTTGTATTTTTTACATTTATTTGATTGCCAAATTTAAACAACTATGAACTAATTTTGATAAGATAAGAAAATATAATCGCAAATCAGGAAGAGGTCTCAAATAAAAAAAAAAAGTTTTCTTGAGAAACGGTGCTGACACTCCGTTTCAACATAATTTAATTAATTAATTATAAAATTAAATGGAATGACATTACGACAAACAAAGTCCCATTTAAGTTTTAACCAAAGATACATTTAAGTATACAAACATTTAATTAAGAAAATAAATAGAAATACGCATCAAGATTTAAAAATAAACTTATTGATATAATTTTGTTTAATATTGATAGCTCTTCCTTTCAAACACACATATGTACATATAAATAAACAAAATAAAAATAAACGAAATTTCTCAAAGTAAAGCAATGAAGATATACGATAGTACCAAAGAAGACATTTTTTTATTTCTTCACTTTATTAATTTCGCATAGGTATGAAGTTCATTCGATCTTCTTCGGTATTTGTGTATTTTTTTATTTTTTTTTTTAGAACGCCACGTTATACGTGTCATCATCAATGTCGGTCGGACAAGTGAAATCATAAAGTGAATCAACTTGATAAATAAAACCAGAAATCGGATAAGATTTCAGTTAGAAAGGGCATTAGCGTTCATGTGGTTATTATACATATACCAATCGAACTTCAGACCTGATCGGATGTTTTGCCTTCAAGGGGAGTTGTCTTTGAAAATACAAACAAAATTGATTAGAAATATAACAAAAAAAAAAAAACCTTCAAACACAGCTTTGTTTTTTTTTTTTTCTGCCAAAATACAATTTGTTTTTATATATGTACATATATGTATACGAATTTATAGACGAGAGAGATAATGCGAGTTGCAAACGTACCCATAATTTTATTGAGAAATCAAGTAGAACAGAAACGTCACTGATTAATCATCATTATATAATAAAATTAACGATAAATCAAACTGATTATGTGGCAATCTGGCGATCATAGTGTAAAATAGCTCAAAAGTTTAACCTTAAAAGACATTAGCCGTCTTCTACTGCGCAGTTTATTGGTATAGAACGATAAGTAGGTTTTTTTTTTATCATAATCCAATCGATCGAAAAGAATGGTAACCATTTCATACACGTAAAACAATTTAATGAAAATAAATTAATCAAACAATGTTTTTAACTCTCGTATAAATAATATATTGTAAGTTTATTGAACCTAAAGGCAAATTATATTCTGAATATGTTAATTGACTTGATACAAGTTCCAAAGTTTTATTTTAAAGTTGTCAGTCTATGAAGATTTCTTTTCAAAAGTTAGTGAAAACATCAGAGTAGAATATGGGGTCATCAATTTGAAGACTTTACTTAACCTTAGGCTATGTATTTATGAAAGATTATAATTAGACCTTGAGCTTCTCGGATTGAGAATAATATAAATAAAGGTACTTGACATTGTTTCACAAAACTATATGAATGATACACATTTTGAGAAATTTGCGGTATATTTTGTGTTGTCATTTTGTGACCTACTCAAAGTCGTACAAAATTGTTCGCTATATTATGTGTTCATGAATGAAAGCAAGAAGTGTCGAAACCAAATATATGTATATGTTTGCATGCATACTGTTATTATTTTATAATAGGGGTATTTACGATCCGGTGCAACAGAGGCCTATTAAAATTGCGAAATTAAATGTTTACTCTGTTGTATTTTTCTGTTGCAATGGGGCTGGGGTATGGTAAAAGTGTAGCAAGCTTTTAATCAGTATAGTTTGTTGTACGAGTGGAAGAAAAATTTACACTTTTGCACTTTAACAATGATACTAGGCCAGTTGCACCGGACGGGGAATAGACCAAATATACATACATACTAAACCCACACAAAAGAGATAACTCTTTATGACCTTCACTCCACCAGAAGTGGGAACTAATTATGTAATATGAACTGACTCAGATTATCTTTAGGATCTAAATCCGAACTTTTGAATGAACAACATTTTTTAGTTGTTTGGGAAACTCATATTTTTTTTCAATAACTGTTCCGTTTACAAGTATTTTGTTTTTTGTTGAAATTGTTCAGCAGACATGTCGCTAGGTCAGGTGGGGAAAAATTATTTTGTAAAAAAGCCTCCATACCGAGCCAACTTTTTTTTTATTTTAGCAGGTCAAAGTCTTGCCACAAAATAAACTCTGATGATTTTGCAGAAGTGCGGTAAAGGCTGCTCCAAGGTCTCTGGCGTAAAGGTGATTTCTTTAGAAGTAATATTTTGAAAGTCGAAATATGAATAAATAAAAAGCGAAGAAACGTTTCTAGTTATCATGTGTAGTTCCTTCGCGTAGTATGTATGTATAATAAATTGCAGGTTGAGTGTAGACGACACCCTTAACTCTTTTGAGATTTAGTTAATAAGGCCGTTAGACAAAGCTATACATAACAAGTAACACATTTTTGTTTAGTTATTTATCTTTCGACTGTTATCAACTTGTATAATGCTCTTAACAGATTTGTTTTGTTATTTATCCGCCGATTGGTATCAACTTTTTTCCAACACTAAATTATTAGATAATGATGTTTATAATGGGTGATTTTTTAAGAGGTTTAGAACTTTTTTTTAAAAAAAAAACACAAAAAATTCGAAAAAATGAATGAAATATTTATTTGAATCGATAGTTTGAACCTTGCAATTTAATGTTTAAAGATAATTTCATGCAAATGTTGACCGCGGCTGCGTCTCAGGTAGCCCATCCGCCGAGTCCAATTTTGGCATACTCTTTCACACATATCGGCCGGTATCTCACGAATGATTGCATGGATGTTGGCTTCCAGTGCGTCAATCGAAGCGGGCTTGTCCCTATAGACATTAGCCTTGACATACCCCCACAAAAAATAATTTAATGGTGTCAAATCGCACGATCTAGGCGGCCAATTGACCGGCCCGAAACGTGAAATTAACTGTTCACCAAACTAGCCTCGCAATTGCGCCATTGTTTCGCGTGCTGTGTGGCATGTGGCACCGTCTTGTTGAAACCACATATCATGCAAGTCAAGAACTTCCATTTCGGGCAAAAAAAAGTTTGTTATCATCGCTCGGTAGCGTTCACCATTGACAGTAACGCTGCGATTCGCATCATCTTTGAAGAAATAGGCCCAATAATGCCGCCGGCCCATAAACCGCACCAAACAGTGGCTTTTTCGGGATGCATTGGTAGCTGTTGCAATGCTTCTGGCTGATCTTCACTCCAAATGCGGCAATTTTGCTTATTTACGTACCCATTCAACCAAAAATGAGCCTCATCGCTGAACACAAGCAGCGCGCGATGAACATTTCGAACCGACCACGAATTTTGATAGTAAAATTCAATAATTTGCAAGCGTTGTTCATTTGTAAGACGATCCATGGTTAAATTGCAAACCAAACTGAAGCTGTTTGACAGTGACGCAAGGTACTAAACACACGTCAGCTGTCAAAACCAGTGTTGCCAAAACCAAACCAGCTTAAAAATCACCCGTTATTTACAATTATTTATTAATATACTTCCGTTCAGAAAAGCACTCGTAAGTAAGAGAGTTTGTTTTATAATGGCATACTGCTATATCTTACCTACTTCCGACGAGTCATTTCAATTTTAGATTCAAATTTAAATTATAACCAATAGAAATTAATAGAAATCAATTGAATAGAAAAGCTGATTAGTGAATTTTACGATTCTGTTTATTGGCAATTTTAATTACAAATTAATATTAAGTTAATTAAAATTAGCGTTTTGTGCACTGACACTGGCCAACATCATCTTAAATGGTACCTGTGTTTTTTTTTTTTGTTTAAGTTAAAGTGTATAGAATAAAAATTATAATTTATTTGCAAAGCGATAATAATGACGTCATAGAAATAAATAGCTAATATATTAATAATAATTAAAATTATTAATTATAGGTTGGTGGGTATGGGTCTTTGTTTTTTTTTTTTTTAATGACAAACCTATAGAAAATTGGATTAAATGGGTTACATGAATTTTATTTAAAAACAACAATAGGTAGGTAATATTAAAGAATTTTATCTTTATCGAAATAATTATAAAAAAAAAAATAATGATGGGTTGTTGGGAACTTAGAACAAATCGTCGACAAATACTGCTAAAATTAATTTTTTGAAATTCTTATCCTGCTGGGGTTGGTTGAGCTTTCCTTTACCACATTCTTTGAAATTAATCTACTTTCATGAGCAGATGGCAATCTCAATGACCCCCATGTGACATCAAGTCAAATCTGAAGATGTAACTAAAGACTATAGACGATCATCCGGAGGGATCAGGAAGTATGGGTGTTTGAATCTACCAGCATACTACATAGTTTGAACTGTTATTTCAGATTGATTTGACAGATCAAACGCAATTGGTTTGCACACAGGAATTTCTAGAGCATGTCTGTGTTTTTCACTTTTTCCCAAAATGAAAATGAAAAAAAAAAAAAAATGATTTTGAGTGATGGAAATCTTTATTTGGACCTTTAAAATTTTGTCTGTTAAGTGGAAAAGATGATATCCGTCAAGTGGCTATCGCCAGTGTTGATAGTAACCCTTGTTAGTCCCTTGTTAGTATCTACAATATGTCAAACTTTTCAAAAAGTTCCTTTTCTTCTTCTCCTTTTTCACCAATACTCATCGTCATCACATTTGCGGCAATTTATTCTTAGAAAACGTCATAAATTCTCTGAATAATTTTATCATTGATTTGTTTTTATCTGAAGGTCATTATAAGAGTGCTCTTTAAAAAAAATATTTAGTTTTTTTCTCAATATTATTCATAATATGATGTAATCAATGTGCGATAAAATTTCATACGCGCAGTTGCTGCTTATGTTGGAAAGAGTTATTTCCGGTTTAAAAAAATAATAGTTTATTTTAAAATCGCGCCATCCATCCACCAGAAGCTGATACGCATCAGTTGTTCTTCAACGAAATACCAGTGCACTTATATGGGTCTAATTATACATATTTAAATGATCACGTGTGCTCTACTGGCCTTCTTCCAGTAAACTTATTTTGCATCTATCAATTAAATACAATTGAGTTGGTTTATAAATATTATAAAACCAACTTTGACTGGATAGGATTTTCCTTGTTGTTCCTTTACAAATCTGCTTGATTGACAGTCATGTATGTGCGTACTCGTTTGTAAGTAGGTATACCTTTCTTGATTGGACATTTACTGAAAAAAAAAAAAACTGATCCAGTAGAATTGTGTCATATGCAGTTATTGCCTAACTTCGTCATAAGCATGTTCTGTGTTACTGATTATTGTTCGAAAAAAAAAATCTCAGTTCATAATAATTTAATTTATTAAGGCTCTCCCAAACCAACGCGAATACTTTCGAACGAAGACGAAACTTTCGCCTGTCTTAATTTATTTACATGGAGATTATTGAGAGTACCCACACTGGCGCGATGCGAATCTTCGAACATATTCAGTCGTCGCCAATTCGCGCCGAATGATTCGCGTTGGTTTGGGAGTGCCTTTAAGGTCCGTTTACTTTAACAATTCATTCATATTTCGTTGAATGAAAGTTAACTTAAAAATGTAATAATCATTTGAGCGAACGGGCCTAAATATAACACAACAAATTTATCAAGACTCAGATAATAAAATTAATTGTTCTAAATAATAATCTAATTTTTTTTATCTTTCATTATTTTATTCATAAGTTAATTATAGAAAATCACACCACTTTATTTATAATTTGAAGAACGATAAAACATAAAAATAATTGCGTCCTTTTTTATTCAATTGCAGGCCAATACAATTCAGTTGAAGAACATACGATCTGACGTCGACGTCACAACATTGTGTTTCGCAAGCAGAACCAACCGTATCACATAGCATGTAAATCCAATCAAAGAACACAACAAATTCAACAATAGATAAGAGAGCTTTTTTTTTTTTATTTGGCATTTATCCTACGATTGTGGGATTCTTAAAGAAGAAGATATACTTTCTGCCAACTACACTGCACAGATCTTGAGAAAAAAAAAGAATAGAAAAGAAAAGAAAACTCAATCTTATTCAATAGTTTTTATTGTTTATTATTTGGTTGCTTTTGGTTTTATTTCGGTTAACCGAATAGTATTTGGATAAGACGACCATTTCAACTTTGCTATGGCATCATCGTCTGTGCTAGCTAACAATCCAATTACAACTCACTCAGCTCTTGGGGCGTCTGCTTCGTCGTCGTCGTTGTCTACTACTTCGTCTCCTTCAAAAACTACATCTTCAAATCTTCAATCTTCATCGTCTCGCAAGAGAACCTACAGAAGTGCACTCTCGATGCCCACCTCAGCAATGAAGGCCACATCTTTGGACGACGAAGCAGGACTTCTTAATACAAAATCCCCATCTATAATCGATTTGGATATTCAAAACAGTGATGAAGCTGATAACATACCAGAATTGCCCAACGATTTGGATTTAATTAAAGGAGTTGCCGGCACATTCCCCAATGGCACCAGTAGCAAGAAGAAGTATATTCCGCCAAAAAGTACAAACTACTACAACTCTATTGAAATTCCGGTAAGTATTTGAAATTAAAAAAAAAAAACAGTTTTTATTGTTCGTAGTCACTTAAAGATTGCGTGTGATAAAATATGTTTTGAATTTGTAAATGTAAAAAAAAAACAAAAAAAAAAAACTAGGAAATTACAATTAATTCGTATTTTATGGTTCGATTTATTTATAGTGTGTCGACCGATCTGTTTGAATGGGAATGAGTGTGTATCTATTAATTGATTTTGTTACGAATACGAAAACGCAAGCATTTTCCGTGATTGACTCAAGGGATTCATGACTAATATGATAGTGCTATGAGAACAAAACTAGTCAGCCGGTAAATGAAGTGATTAGTTTTTATTGCAAGTGTGACATTGAAATTTTGTAAGAGTTTGAAATTTACACTGACCAAATAGACAAATATTTACTTTTGTTTACCGCTAAACTGATTCGCCTTAATCTTATACACAGAACAAAGCCATAAAGTGTTAGTTTATTACACTTTGACGCCTTTAGTTGTTACTTTTTGGTTTCACTTGAACACTTCAACAAGTCAAAGGATGTGAAATAAAGAGTCGCATTGCGAATACAAAATATTACTTTGTTTGTTTGGTCCATTGCAAGTTTTTGCAAAACCAAATTTGGTTTATGACCATTGCCCATAGTGTAGACTTGGGAGTTGGGTTTGTTTTCCCTTGTAAGTTGATGTAGATTATGTACTTCGGTTAGGTTAGGAGGGGCGTGCACAGCCCAGAGGCTGTTGCGTTCACGGGGGCCTATTGGCCCATTGTGATCCCCTTAATAGAAGAAAGCAGAGATGATCCTAAACTAATGGCTGGCATAGA
Source organism: Leucozona laternaria (assembly GCA_932273885.2). Lineage (NCBI taxonomy): Eukaryota > Metazoa > Arthropoda > Insecta > Diptera > Syrphidae > Leucozona > Leucozona laternaria. Next base: position 126,735,103 of record OW026367.1, on the reverse strand, counting down.
CTGGTTCATTTGCGAACCACCCCGTCCTTTCTATATATTTTCTCATGTTTGCCATTGAGACCTGCGAAAGATCGTCCAACAAACCTGTTTCCAAATTAACGGAGGTGATTTCTTTGGAGGTTTGCAGAGCAGGTGTTTAATGGTTTCTATTTCTTGTGCCAATAGCACAATGACCCGTTAGTACACCTATCAGTATTCAAATATTCTTTTTACTCAGCCATAAAATATACTGCGTTTTCTTTTTTATTTATTCTAGGTCTGTACTTCTAGAGATTAGGCAGTCGTTCCTGGACACCCAGAAGTTATTGATTTGCTCTTTCGTTATTAGGTCTATCTTCCTTTTAATCACTCCAATCGGGACGTCTTGTCCCATATCTAATTGGCTACTAATGACCTTTCCCTGCCAGTTCATCTGCTATATCATTCTCTTCTAGATATATTGATATGTCCAGAAACCCAGTGCAGAGTTTGACTTGGTTAGTGTTACAAATATTATTCAGTATGCCTCGGAATTTTGCTACTGTCTTGGATCTTATAGCCTCACTATTGCTTTGATAGCAGCTTGTCTGTCCACGAAAAATGTGATCTCCGACGAGCTCAGTTTTTTCTTGTGTACCATTTCTGCCACTTTTTCAATAGATTAAATCTCAGCTTGAAAGACATTACACTCATCTGGGAGTTTATATGATGCTCTAATATTAAGAGCTTCAGAGAACACCCCAGCTCATGTTCCTTCTTCCATTTTTGACCTATCGGTGTAGAACAGAACACCCTGTTCACTTAGTTGTGAGTTGGGCTCCCATATCTATGCCTTTCGGGTATTAAAATAGAGAACTTTTTGTTAAAGTCTACTACAAGTGTAACGTGGTCATTGGTTACATCGAGGTAGGCCATTGTGTCATACCTTTGCCAGATAGACCCATGACCATGACCATAGGTGCTGTGCTTCCAAGAGCCCATTTCTTTGAGTCGAAGTGCACTTTTGGCTGCTGTGCATCTTATGTACTCGGCTAGTCTCTGTATCTTGTGCAGATAGCTAACTTTTTCTGCAGCCTTTCACCACACGTTCGAATCATAGGCAAGTATAGGACGAACAATCGCCGTGTACATCCACTGGATGACCTGCGGTCGCATACCCCACCGTCTACCGAAGGTATTTTTGCATGTGTAGAAAGCACAAACTGCTCTTTTCTTTCTCTGTGTTCCGTTTCCATCTTAGCTTGGAATCAAGGATTACTCCAAGATATTTAGCTTCTTTCGAAAGTTTCAGAGGAATGCATTATGCATTATAACATTATGTACTTACTGACAATATCTTAACAAGTTTGATGAAATTGATTGTTTTATAAGAAACATGATGTACCATATGAACGTAGGTACTCACTTTGTATTCCTGAACCCTGCAACATAGACATACTCATACATTTGATATGTAACCAGTAAGTACGAAAATGTTCACACCACTTTTTAAAGGGATTTTGTTTTGAGTTTGCAAATTTGCAAGTTCATTTCACATTCAAACGTTTAAAAACTTCAATGTGAAAAAGATTTTGTTTTTATTTTAAAAGTTATTATTTATTTAAATAATTAAAATAGCTAAATACGAAAAACATGAGAATCGAAAATAATAAAGACAATTGAAGGGAAAAAAGGAAATTTCAATACGAATCTTTTGAGTCGTCAATAATACCTCAGTCAATTTCTTAAAATAACTTACTTTCTTGATTATGTATTTGTTTTAATTTAACATGTGCTAAAATATAAATCAAATCAATCTATAAACTCTTTTTTGAGTGCATTTTGCCATTAAAATCATCGCCAGAGAATTAATTTTATATACAAAGTTATTGAATTCTCACTAACTAAAAATATTTTTTTAGTAAACATTCTTCGTTCGAAAAATAGATAACATAGATTTATATGTGTTAAAGGGGAACCACATCAATCATGTAATGTATTTGCGCTGTTTGAAATGGTTAATTTAGTTCTATTCTATTCCACAATCCACAGTGCATTGTCAGCAGCCAAATCATTGTGCTTTTGTTTACCATCATCGGTGTGAGGTGAGGTTTGAAAATATTCTGTGCAATCAGTTGTAAGTTTGCATTCGCCACGTCGCCGGTAGCGCAAGTTAAACTAAACAAAAAAATCGCTGACCATCATTATATTTGAATTTAAAGTTAAAACGTAAAAGAAAAATTAAACAAAAAAAGAACAAATTAATTCTTAAGTTGAAATATATACTTAAAAAATGGTTCGTATGGTTGGCGTTATGCCTTTATCAGAAGAAACGGTGAGTTATACAATTACTGAAGACTTTTTTGTAATAACAAATAAATTATAGGTATCTTAATTGTTTGGAATTTTTTTAAGAACTTAAAACAAACATATAGATTATTTCAACAATACGAACAGATCTTCTGTGTTTCAATAAAACTACAATGAAAAAAGATTCAAATCAACAATTTCATTGAAAAAGACAGAGACCAATAAATTATGGGTTCACGTTTTTTATTTAGTGTGACAAAAACGTCTTAGAAAGTAAGGTTTTGCTAAACAGTAAATACTAGTTACAATTGAGGCCACTTGCACGATTTTTTTGATGACAGCTAATAGTTTGTCACTAATGAAAGGCATAATGTGCGCATACTTAATTTAGTTTAGTTTAATTTAGTTTTTTCATCAACAAAGTTGCAATACTTGAGCGATTACTTGTTATATATCACATATAGCACATTTAACATTGCCACCAGCAAAGTTATTTAAAATCAACAACAGATTTGTTTTGAATAAAAATCTATTAAGATTTAAATCAATCATGTCGCAAACGTTTCCTGCTGTATGCCCTTCGACATCTTCCATGGAACCCAACGCAACACTTACCGCCATACGAAAGTCGATTAAATCTTCTAAACATGTCGACACTGGAAAAAAGGAGAGAGATTAATAATGTTATGTTCATTTTCAACTTCTGTCGGGATCTATTGACTCATCTTATATTTTAAGTCAACTCAACATCAATACCCGTCCAAGATCTACTAGAAATCCAGCGTTCTTCTACATATCTAGCTCAAGGGTCAATTATGGTTTAAACGAACCTCTTAATGTTATGAGTCGAGACTTTAATAAATTTTATAGTTTAATTGATTTCAATAAATCTGCACCTTGTTTGAAACTTATTTTGTATTCTAGACAGTCAAATTAAATATGATTGTATCTTTGTTATGTTTATTATTTGAATTGTTATGTAAACAAATTGTTAAACTAAACTGTAAAACATTTTAAACAACTTTGACGTGATTGTCTGTAGTTGAAATAAATAAATAAACAGTATTTGTTGAGACAGACAGTTCTGTGGTATGGAACATTAAAAAAAAAACCAGTTTCTAAGTATTCTTGCAGGAATATCGATCCCAATCAAAGCTAAAATGTGAGAACAATCAATATACTCTGCCAATAAATCGCGAATTAATATAATTGCGGTGAACTTCCTACGAATGTTTAGAGGCAAAATACCTAGCAATTTACATCTGGTTTCATAAAAAGGCATATCTATGTCCCAGTGAAGTCTTTTCACTACAACTCTCGTAAATCGTTTTAGAATTTTTTTTCCGATTCTAATTGAATGAACTTTGTATGTATCGGGTTTTTCATTAAGAGCGCTACAAAAGTTTTTTTAAATAAAACAAAACGGTTTTGGATATGAATAAAATTCTTTATTCCTGTGAAAGTGCGTTCGATGCCATTATGTATGGAACTCGATTTCTTTTGCATGGCCACCACGGGCACGCTTGCAGAAGTCTAGACGCTGAACCCAATTTTCGACGGTTTTCAAGCATAAATCGGCCGATACTGCTGCAATTTCACGTTCGATATTCGTACGAAGTTCATCAATCCTCGCTGGCTTGTTTGCATAGACCATAGACTTGACGTAGCCATACAGGAAATAGTCTAACGGCGTCAAATCGCACGACCGAGGCGGCCAAGCGACTGGACCATTTCGTGAGATAACACGTTCTCCAAACTTGGTTTCCAATAAATTGATTGTGACGTTCGCTGTGTGGCTTGTGGCGCCGTCCTGTTGGAACCACATGTCCTCCAAGTCCATATCATCCAATTGGGGCCGAAAAAATTCGGTTATCATTGAACGGTACCGATCCCCCTTCACAATAACGTGCCGGTCTTGATCATCACGGAAGAAGTACGGCCCAATGACGCCGCCGGCCCATAAACCACACCAAACCGTAATTTTTTCGGGATGCAATGATGACTCATGGAGTACGTGTGGATTGCTGCCTGACCAATACCGCATATTTTGTTTATTGACGAAACCATTCAGACAGAATGGACCATTCAGACAGAATGGATCAGATTTTTCGATTTTTAGCGCTCTTAACGTTGAGGCCACTGACTCCTAATTTCGGTAGAAAATTTTAATAATTTCGACTCGTTGTTGGCTCGTATATCTTTCCATCATGAAATGGCAAACCTTACTAAAGAGAAATGTCCCTGTTGCTCTACTTTTGTAGCGTCCCTGTTGAAAACCCCTTTACATACGAAGGATTCCAAATAACATTGCAATACTCCAAATTAGACCTTACAAAGGCAAAAATAGACACTTCAAAGTATGTGGATCCGAGAACTCTTTGGTATTATGTAAGATAAACCCTAACATTGAATTGCCTTTAGCAACCAAAAAATCAATATGTCTTAAAAATAAAGTTTTTTTTGTCAAAAATCAAGTTTTTTGTCAAAAATCAAGTTTTTTTTGTCAAATATCAAGTTTTTTGTCAAAAATCACACCAAGATCTTTTTTTAAAGGTTTCGATGGACAGTGCCTTTTGGTTCATTTTATACATTAAAATGGATTGGTGGACGGTTGCGACGAAAGAGGTTGAGCTTTGACATTTAGAAATGTTTAGATTAAGGGAGTTAATTGTACACCAATTCGATAAATTATCTAGATCTTTTTGCAAAAGAAAGGAATCCAGTGCCTACGTTCTGTAACTCTCGCATGGTTAAAATTGGTCGAGAAACGATGGAAAATGGAACAAAACTCATACGATTTGTTTCAATTTTCATCGTTTCTCGACTGATTTTATCGATGCGAGAGTTACAAAACGTAGACACAGTTCAGAATTTACGCAACGAAAGACTATTACATCGTCTGCATACATCAAGCATTTGGAATTTAAAAGTAAATCAGGAATGTCGTTTATAAAAAGCAAAAAGAGAAGGGGTCCAAGATGTCTACCTTGTGGGACACCAGAAGTGGCATATTATTGATGCGACGTATTGAATACGATCCCTTAAGTAAGAATTTATCTAATTTAGGAAATTTGAGGGGAAACCCACTTGATTTATTTTCATTATCAACGTGCCGTGATTGATTCGATCAAATGCTTTGGAAAAGTCTGTGTAGACAAGGTCGTACTGAGAGCATTCAAAATTAAATTACTAAAAATGGTAAGGTTGGTAGTTGTACGTCTACGAGCTACAAAACCATGTTGATACGAAGAAATTATTCCTTTCAGACAGGGAGTTAAGTTTTTGGGCTGATAGAGGATCTTATTCCTATCACACTTAGATCAATGTAGATCCCTTGTGATACAGACAGGGTAACTCCCTTATCATAGATTAGCTTTTCAAAAATTTAAGGAATTGTAAAATTTTACAAATGGGACGGTAATTTGAAACCTCTTGCTTACTTCCCGATTTGTACATGGGTGTAATCGTTGAACGCTTTCAAGAACGTAGGAACTCGTCTTTAACCAGTGAACGATTGAAAATAATACTTTTATAAAGTTTCATAAAATGAAATATTTTATAAGTTAGTTACTAGCAAAGGCCTCGCGTCCTCACGATGATTTCACTTTATACACTTTCTCAACAAGTAACTTTTAGTAGCCTGTCATATTTCTTCGCTTAGATTTTACCTGCTAAACAGCGCCTTGCCTAAACTAGACAAAAACTTGCCTTTTTTCCGGACAGGAAGTCGCTTACTGTTGAACCCAGCTGTCAACTGGTATCTAGAGAATTTAAATCAAGCAAAATAACAATAGAACTCTTCACCAAATAGCAATATGTATGTACATCTCTCTCTCTCGTTTATTTACAAACATCAAAATCATCACTTTGTGGCAACTGACATTAGTTAAACTATTTTCGAAAGCAAATATAATCATTTTGTGCGATAATATTGATATAAATAGCAAGATTATTATGTTATTAAATTCATTTAAAGATAAACAAACTATTATTTTGGATTTGCAATTTTGCATGGATGTCACTTTTGACACATTCGTAAATTTCTCCATTTAAATATGTAACAAAATTGATAATTCTGAAAACTTTTATCAACTTGCTACTAATATTTGTTTTTTTTTTTATTTAATTTTATTCTTTTCCCAAATTCCCTGCGAAAAACATTTTATGGTTTCAAGGAAAGAAATTTCTGACCCACCCTAAATCATGTAAATGTGCATATTTGAACAAAAAACACACGTTAAAACTTTCGCCCCAAATGTTCAAAGCTTTTGAGAGTTTCGCCCGAATAAAATCTCCCTTCACAGCTCACACCTTCATCAGTGAAGTTTCGATCACACATATTGCATAAAATACATTCCAGGGACGGAATGTATTTTATTTCACTTTTGATGGGCTATACAAAATAAGTGTGTTTCTAACCTAAAATTGTGATAAAATGAGAGAAAAAAAATATTTTTCATTTGAAAAATCGAATTTACAAAAAGTGTAGTGTGAAATTTGTCTTGGACTTTATGTTTATCAAGTAAGATTTAAAATAAGACTGTTAATCAGTTGACATAAGGCTGTCACTATATATTGAGATTTAAGTAAAATTAAATCATTCATTACAACCGCTCGGTTCGGTGGAGTATAGCTAGGGTCTATTGCACGAGTTTCTCAATTAATTTTAATTTAGCTTCAAGTTTATTTACAAATATAGATTTTTTTTTATTAAGTTTTATAAATAAAGCCTTTTAATTTCACGTTCCATTCAATTACCTTTCCATTTATAGTTTACAATTTGCCAATATACATACATAGGTATAGTATGTATTTAAAAACAAAATTATTACTAATGAAAATGATATAATCACCTATACATCGCTTAATAATATTGTGCCATAGACTTTGCTCCGAATCATGCGATATAAGAAAACGCTGAGGCAAACAAAAAGAAGAAAATAAAAATAAATCATCAAATAAATAAACAACAACAAATAAAGATGCACTACGTAGTTTAATGTACAAATATAAATTCTTTTTTTTTTTTGCTTGTATTTGTTCTTTTCCTTCAAGAAAATGAAACGCTTCATCAATTGAAAGGCGAATCATTCACTTAAAGTTTGCGGATGATAAAATAAAAACTTTGTCATATCGTTGGTTGCTGTTGCCGTTGCCGGGCTGCTACATGGCAATTGAGAATGTTTCTAATTGTCAAATTGCTAGTATGTAGTACATACTAAGTGCAATATAAGTGGAAAGGTGTTCAGAGATATTCATTGTCATGAGAAAAGCCCGACGATGTGGCAAGAGATTCATCCATCGACAATATGTATATTTAATCGAAGAAAAAAATCGTTGAGAATTAGGAGACGAATAGAAAAATTTTTCTTTATAATTTCGGATCCAACATCCAAATGACTTTAAATGTTTCAACAAAAGGGAATGGTTAAAAGGAAACAATCAGATGACGATTCCTCAAGTTTTGTCTGTTTATTTATTTTTCTATTTGACCTCGAAAAGAGAATATTTGCAAACCAAGACGCCAAATTCGCCTATTCCAGTCGAATGAAATTAGAATATCCGTTCAAAATAAACTTGTTCGATATCTAGAGTGATGATAGTATTTTTTTTGTTGACACACATCACACACCGACATAGTATTCATTGATTTAAAAATACATAAACTAAATTCACTTACAAATTTTCACACTTCAGAATACATGCATACATACATATATTTCTTATCAACAAAAAAAAAATGTTAAAAGCAAATGTAAATTTGAATTATGTTCTTATTCTTATTATCATTGATTTCTTTTTTTTTTGTTTTAGACTATTTGCAAGCCAGCACCTTTCTCAACAGACGAAGAAGCTATTTTGGAATGTGAAAGATGCGATTACACGCAGAGAATTACCCACCAAATGGCACGTGCTGGACAGACACCAAGACGTGTTCGTGTATATGCTGATGGAATATATGATTTGTTTCATCAAGGTCACGCAAGGCAGCTTATGCAGGTAAGAATTCAAATAAAATTAGTTCAAAAAATTTAATGAATCAAAATAATTGTTCATATTAGTATAAAAATGTCGTAAGGTTAAAGGTATATATAATAAAATAATAAAAATTGCGTATTGACAAGGCCCTCACTAGTCAACTGATGAATCCAAGTGAGATCGCCGGGACGAAACGCCAATTTGTATGGACTAAAGGCCGTTAAAAGCTATTTTGAAACGGTATATATAATGTACATATTAACACCCATTTATCGCTCTGTGAGATGAGTTGCTGTATTAAGTTCAATAACAGTTGTAGTATAAATACATACATATTTCTTAGGTTAAAGGCCTTTGGAGTTAAGTTATTCTCTGTCTGTGTTGTGCTGTTGTAATAAGATGAAAAATTATAATTTGTTAGTAATTATATTATTAAGCTATTCTCAGAAATCCAAACACATTTGTTCCGTTTATATCTCAGAGCGTTTAATTGAGCAAGCGAATCCAATATTTTTTGTCCTCAGTATTTGACAGCAGCACTGGGGAAATTTTGCTCATTACCCTGAACCCTCAGAAATATAAACTGACCAGTTATTGTTGCTTAGGCCTAGTTTTTTCAGTGCGAGATTAAAGTAAATACCGAGTTAATTCAAATTTGGTGAGTTAACTCGGGATTTACTGAACAGACAATTTTGATGTTTTATCCACCGAGATTGGTGAGTTATTTCGCATGCATTCTCCACCGAAAAACTGCTTCCTCAGTTCACTATGGGTTAATTTACTTTAACTGTGGTTTAACTCATCACTGAAAAACTGGGCCTTAGTATTTTAAACTGATTTGATGATCGTTTTCAATTTGATATCTAATTTTCGACTAGGCTTTGAGTACATCAATTGTATTTATTTATTAAATGTTCAGTATTTGTTTTTGGTTATCAAGATTCATATATCAATAAAAAGATTTGTCATTTTGTGTTCAATACCAAAAAAACAGTAAATTTCTTTTAACCTGGGTCTCCTTGATATTAATGACGAATCGGAATAAATATCGACTTCAAAGAATTTCATCTTCACTGCCAAAGTAGTGTAACTCACTTTATTTCTTATTGAGGTATCGTGAATAAAATTTCGTTGCTCTTTGTAAGCTCGAAATTGGGCTATTGAATGACAGCCAAATTCCCTTGGAAAATGTTCCCAGCGAAATTTAATTCGAGGTAGCTTCCGAATTCGCTTATAAATATTGTTTTCCCATTCCACTGCCAAAACCGAGCCCAAGACCAAGAAACTCACTTACGTATGTGTATATCAAAAACCTACCTGACATTGATAAAAGTGTACTTTTTAAACTATGACTTTCAGGGTTCAAATGTTGCGATATGACAAATTACAGAATTTCGACGAAAATTCCTTTCAAATCATCTGACTCGTTATAAAATAAAATTATTTTTTTTTCTTTGCAGGCTAAAAACCTTTTCCCCAATGTATATTTGATTGTTGGAGTTTGCAGTGATGAACTGACTCATAGTAAAAAAGGTCGTACTGTAATGAACGACTCAGAACGCTATGAAGGTGTTCGTCATTGTCGCTATGTTGATGAGGTAAATCTTTGAGTTTTATTTTATTGAATAAATTCATATACAAAAAATCAATTTTGTCCATAGATTGTCCCAGAAGCTCCCTGGGAGCTAACAGACGAATTCATAGAAAAACATAAAATTGACTTTGTTGCACACGATGACATTCCATACACCGGAGAAGGTGTCGATGATATCTATGCCCCATTGAAAGCAAGAGGAATGTTTGTGGCTACTGAACGCACAGAAGGTTAGTTTAGATTCAATCAGAACTGTAAATTATCAGCTAACATTATTTTTTTTGTTTTTTAAGGTGTGTCTACCTCTGATATTGTAGCACGCATTGTTAAGGACTACGATTTGTATGTTCGTCGCAATTTGGCCCGAGGTTACTCAGCTAAAGATCTCAATGTATCATTCCTGTCCGAGAAGAAATTCAGATTACAAAATAAAATGGATGAACTCAAAGATCGTGGTCGTCGTGTTATGACCGAAGTGAAGGGTGACATTATCACAAAATGGGAAGAAAAGTCACGCGAGTTTATTGATGCGTTTTTGTTGCTTTTTGGCCGAGAGCGTCTGAATCATTTGTGGAATAATTCCAAGGGAAAATTAATACAAGCTTTAAGTCCACCTGGAAGTCCTAGTGGATCAGTTGATGGAGACTATGAAGATTTCGATGATGACGAAGAAATACCAGATGCAATTGTTGATCAATCCCCATCGGCGAGGCGTTCCTATCGTACTGCTGCCTCGACATCGACGATGGAAAACCGTCACAGCAAGAGATCAACGGCGACTGCAACATCACGTCATGACGATGATGATGAAGACGATGACTATGAGGAAAGGAGAAGCAACTAAGATTGGTATTGAGTCCATCGAAGAGAGATAGACATTCTATTGACATCCTTTTAACCTCATTCAAAATTTCCTTGCTTACAATTGTTTCTATTTTGATTCTCTTTCTCTCTCTCTCTCTTTATATAGCATGTAGGCCTTAGTCTAGTAAAATACAAAGAAATATTTTATTTTTCTCTTGAAAAAAAGAAAGAAGTGAATTGCTTGATGCATTAAAAGTGCAATATCATCACTAACCCATTGGTGCATGCTACAGAAGAAAGTAGTAATCATGATTCTTTTATCAGTTTTAGACTGCCAAGGAACGAGTGAAATTGATCCAAATAAGTGAAGAGAATGCTAATTTTTGTTTCGTTAAAGTTACAACGAAACTGTATATTTTCTTTTTTTTTTTTTACAATTTTCTGTTAAAAAAGTTATTTCTTTTGTAAACATTTTTTTAAGGTAATGCTGTTGTGTGTTAGAAAGAGAAAATAAATGATGACAGTATTCCGTACAAAAATGCGCTTGTATCTATTTTGTTTTTTCTATTTTTTCTTAAATTCTTTAAAGAATTTTCTTTCTTATAAATGTATAACAAAAATGATATAGAACATGAAATGTTGTTTAGCTTTAGTTTTTACAAAAAAAAATGTTTTTTTTTTAATTAATTTACTATAGAACATAAACAATTGATGGATGATATATTTCTTAAAACCAAATAAAAATATTTTGTTAGAAAAAAAAATAATAAATTTATCGTTACTTCAGCGTTTGTTAGCGTTCAAACGACAAGTGTATTTAATCTAGTGAATCGAAAGGAAAAATATACCTAATACAAAAGAAAAAAACAACAACAACTTATTTAACTTAAAGCGGTTTACTAGAAAAAATAGAAATGCATTATTAGATTCTTTATCAACAAAAGAAAACAAACAAAAAACTAAAATATGTATGTACCTTGTCATGTCACAAAAAAAAAAAAAAACAACAAGTTGAATAAAAATGTAATAAAGCTACATTTATATTAAATTGAAACAAAAAAATTGAAATATTGCAGAAGATAATATAAATTAAATTCTAGTTCTTCTTTATTAAAAGTGATCAATTTAAAAAAAATGTAAGCAAAACAGTCTTAAGGTTATTTTTTAATAAATATTTTAATTTAATACGAGAGTTTTAAAATTGAGACTTTATAGTTAATTATTAAAATATATCATAAGGAAAAATAAGGAAAAAGAGATTTTCAAGAATGTTATAGTGATAAGAACATACAATTTAAAAGCGAAACATTTTGAATAAAATTCTAAAATTAAATTAAAGAAAAAATTGAGTTCTGTGTTATCCATATCGCATTTATCGCGCTTTCAGATTACAAAAACATGAGCAAACACAAAATTTGTCGTTAACGACATTCTACATTTAACCTCCATAATGGCTAAAATGATTAACGATAGTTGAGTCGAATTAATTTTTATAAATTTATAAAAAAAAATACGAAAAAAAAGGAAAACAGAGATGAGTTGTCCCTGTGCCCAGCCCATATTGTTTTATTTTCTTGTGAATATAATTTTGGGTCTCTAGCGATAATTATGATGAATAAATAAATAGAGTGCTCTTAATTAGCCATAAGCCTGAAAGCAGTTTTATTACAAAATCTACTTTTAAATGGATATTGAATAAATTGGCCCTTAATAACAGTTTAACCAGTATTGGGCTCATCGGGCACCCCTGGGGTCATACTATGTAACTTCATTCTACTTTCGAATCTATTCGAAAGTGGTTTTCAATGCTTAAAATAAGTTGTAATATGCATAAATGTAGGATCAAATGTTAGTGCTTCCGACATTTGACACAGAATGTGCAATTAGCGCTGTTGTATTTCATTTTATAAGCACTTGCATAGAATTAGCGAGTTGAGATATTATTTCACCCTATTCGTCGTGTCGTTTCTTCGTAGACCTCCCCCACTCTTTCCCTAAGCCCTTCTCACACTCCTCTTTCCTCCAACGCCACCATCATAATATTTTTGTCTACTGAGTCAAACGCAGCTTTTAAGTCTATTCTAACTTTGTTGAGAACTTTCCTAGCTTCGTATGCTTCTGAGAAGATAATTTCGCTTCTCGATTTGAAATCAGAATACGCTCAAGAAGCACTAATACATTTAAGCTATAACGTCAGAACAAACTCACTCAAAATGTCGATGCCATTGCTCTCCGTTCAACAAAAATTCTCAGTACAGTTTGCCTCTCAGTCTGGTTACATTGGCTTGCATAAACCTGTCCCTCTTTAAAGCTCTCACAGGGTTTCCGTAGTTTGAATTATAAATAACCATTCACCATATTTAAATACTCAACTTCATAAATCTGTTCTCAAAAGCTTCAAATCCTAAAAGTTCCATAATAAAATCCGAAGAAAAAGCTCTTGAATTTACTTACAATTGGGAAAGGTAACTCTGCTTGGATGAGCACAATTTCAATCAGTGTTGCCAGATAAACAAAAAATCTCCCCCCAGAAAAATTTAGAAACCCCCCAGATTACCACATTTTATCAACAAAAACCCCTAAAGTTTTTTTTAACTTTTTCAAAGCTCCTAAATTTGTTTTCAATTTTAAATTTAATTAATTCACATAGCTACAATAAAAAAAAAAACATTTGTAAAAAATGTATTAAGTGATAAAAGAAAATTTGTTTAGGGTTTTCTTCACAATGTCTGAGTAAAGTTCTGATTACTTACTCGACATTTTAAATCCTCCCAATAAAGAACTTAGCGTTTCACATTTTTTTTCGAAATAATAAATGTATGTGTCAATTAGATGTTCCAGTTTTCCAGACAAATAGTTTTGACTGATGAAAACTGGAAAAAAAATATTAATAACATCTAAATTGCCAAGTACATACATTTGCTTATCCTAATCGACACTTAATCTTACCATTAAAATACTTTGAACTTTAATTATAAGTTATACTATTCAGATATTGTGAAACATAAGGGATGTTTATAATTGACTAAAAAGTTCCAAATTGCTTTTTTAGAACTTTAATCAGACATTGTGAAACAAGCCAGGTCCAGTTTTTCAGTGCGCGATCAAAGTTAAACCCGAGTTAAATCATTATATTTGTTGGGCTAACTCAGGATTAACTGAGCTTTTCGCATACATTCTCCACCGACAAACTTCTTCCTCAGTTCGCTGTGGGTTGATTTAGTTCTAGAGATAGCTAACTCTGGTTTAACTCACCAGAAATAAAGAATTACAATACAAATCTTATAACTTCAGTGGGAATAGAGTATAGGTAGATATTTCTCTTGCAGGCAAATACAAAATAATGAACTGGCAGGCCATTTCACCTACACGACGATTCACGAATACAATGACAAAATTTCAAAGTTGAGTAGAATTAGTTAGCACTGTTCCATTGATTTACAGAATGAGTGAATCCCCGAGTGAAACCAATGGAAAACGACATTAATGAAATTACAATCAAAACTATTTAAGATGAAGAGCTTTGAGATCGATCTCACATCCATCGAGATCGAGACAGAGCTGTTGAGAGCGAACTCATGTTTTTGCATATGAAACTGATGATCGAACTCACATGTGAGTTCAAGCTCGTTAACTTGGACTCAGAGATCTTGCTCATTTTTTAGCATACGACGGAATGTGTGACATTTCAATTTTCGCCAATTGTGAGTTTCACCCCTTATTGTCATTTCGGGGGAGATTTAACACCATTAGAGGTGAAATGTTCACTTAATTTTTGGAGGTGAACGGGAGAATAAGGAGTGGCATTATGTAGACAAACTCTTTATTCTTGAATAACTTAAGTGATTTTTTGTTGAAGGAATCTATTTTTTTTATTTTCATATAGGTACTGTCTGTTTAGTAACTTGAAATTTCTTACAAATTTTTACAACAAACCTACCATTGGAGTAAGTGCTGTGAGGGGAAATACGCCAACATTTAACGTAAAAAGGATTTTTGTATGAGAAGAGGTTCTCTCACTATTCAATCTAAATATGGCTGCGTAGTGTAGTCAATTATACTCAACAATTCTGAAGTTTGATACTACTTTTACATTTAAGCACTACCTACCCTTTTTTTAAACACATACTGTGAACGAACGACGTCTTCTTATACTTTTTTTGTAGTTAAAACAATTTGTTTTATTATAAAATGTTGACAATTTTAAAAAGCGATTTTATTTTTGCTAAACAAAAGTTACATATTTTATTTCAACGCCTTCGTGTTCGACTTGCACGGGCACGGGAACGACTTCCACGCATTCGACCACCAAGCCTTCGCCCACGCCCACCACGCATCCTACTACCTCTACTACGGCTAGTGCGCATTCGACTGCGTCTTGGAGTCTTAGGTGCACTTTTTGCCTACAGAATATTACAAAAGAATATAAAATATTCACATTAGTTAAGCTCAATAAAAAAATTCCTTACCATTTCAATAAATTTGGACTTATCTTTTTGTGACATTGATCGCCACTTTTCAGCTCCTTTTCTAACGGTTTCGATGGCAGATAGACCGCAATTTTTTTTTCGGAATTCTCTTAAAAAATTAAGATACCCATTGCGGGTAAGTGGGCCCGGTTTCATACATTTTTGTGGTATACAAACGTTTGCGGGAGCCATTTTTGATATTTAAATAAATAATTCGTTACTAATAATTTTGTTGATTAACAGAAATTTCAACTGCTTTCTCTCCTTACAGCTTAATTTCGATTTCGATTATTAATTATTTGTTTATATTTAAAAATATTGAAGTATAGAAATTTTTCGTTGATCTTTTTATTTATAAAACAAGTACAGTTTACGAAGTCACTTTTATAATTTAAATTGTACATGTTATTGAAAACACGGTGGTGTGGTGTATGTGATTGAAAATTGAAAAATTTGACTCAGACTTGTGATTTACAGAGTAGGGGTGTATGTCTTTCTAACTGGTAACACAATTAAATCACTCTCATCAATTAATTCTTCAGAAATAAATTACTACTTTGATCATGACCTTTGAAAAAGGAATTCTCTAAACTTAATTATGTTATTCCTTTATGCAAATTCAGTTGGTGTGTGCATCATCTTCTCTAGGTCCATCATTATCCTGTACAAAATTATTGTCTAAGGTAAAAGTTTAGTGAAGCAGATAGGCAGGTACTAAAATAATCCAAAACTTTTAGTTTTTACAGCCAGAGAAAGTTACTTAACCATCACCATCACCATCATCAACAACACAAAACCCCAGAAAGACGTTTCAATTTTCAATCTGACAGCATAATTACTTTTTGTATTACAATCCTTCGAAGCAAGAAATTAAGGAAGGAAGGAAGAAAATACAAATTAATAGAAAGGTATTCCGTATTCCACAGAAGAAAGAGCATGGTTTACCTCTTTTACAACGATGAAATAACAAATTAACTTTCAGTTGAAAACTAAGATAACATTCGTAAGAAGGAAACGAATAAAATAAAACGAGACAAACACGAAAGGCACAGCACGCAATTTTAAACATAAGTGAGCTTAATATACAAAACTCATCATATCGCATCGGGTCGGTGCATTCCTTGACCTTAACCGCCTTCGGGTAGGTTTGCATCTGGATAGTTTTAGTGGTTTTTTGTCTAAAGGTATGCAGAGAGGAAAGCTAATTTAGTTACTTATATTTTAATTAGGTCGATGACGCTAATTTTAAGTGATGGCTGTTAAAATTCCTCCTCTGCAAACCAACCGCACTTACCAAGTGGTTTAATTAATCTTCCAGACAAATACACGTGAAAGACCCAGTTTTTCAGTGATGAGTTAAACCAGTAATTAGCTAATTCAAGAAGTAAATTAGCTCACAATTAATTGAGGAAGCAGTTTAATCGGTAAAGAATGCATGTGGAGCGACTAAACAAACTCGGTGGATAAAACATCAAAAACATCTGTTCAGTTAATCCTGAGTTAACTCATCAAATTCGATGAGTTAACTCGGATTAAACTTTAAACCCGCACTGAAAAACTGGACATAAGGTTAAAATATTGGGAGTAACTCGTTCGACACGCCGATACATTTTACGCAGCCCCGCAAGGCCCTTCACTGATTGGCATGCTTTGGAGACTTTTCACTTTGCAAATTAGCGTTTGGTGAAACGTATTTTGCAAAGAAGAAAACTTTTCAACTCTTCATTTATACAATTTCCTCTTTACAAAATTGCTTTTGGTAAAACAAAATTTGCAAAGTAAAAGTGAAAAGTTGCAAAGTGAAAAGTTTTTGGTGAAGAGTGCCGAAACTCACGGTTAATATATTTAAACATCAACGTTTGTCCAAGCTCAGTTTTGAGGATCCATATTTGAATCCGTATGCGTCCATACGTTGTTGACAACGTGCTCGGATCCAAAACGGACTAGTGTGCTTGAAAGGGATCTTCAGATTTTTTTTAATGAACGTACCCATATTTCTCACGTAAATTGTGACCACGGTCGCACAGAGGAAATTCCACGTTTTTATTTCACTCTATCGCCGGCATTGATGTACATATCAAAGAATTTAAAATGTTGATTTCTGTATCTAGTTTTTCTTCCAATCCGACGACACCGATGCGATGTGTTTAAAGGTAAACACAACCACCCCCAGCTCGGCCTCATTTGGTATGACAAGCAACATGTTGAAATCGAACAAATCGGAAGCTTTCCATATCAAACTTTTAATTTATTACGATAACATCTTTATTATAAACATTTTGACAAGAACTCGTAAAACCTTTTAGACTTCGTTCTTGCTCTAGTTGTTGGAAAGATTTGTTGACAGGAAGATTGTCTTTGTAAATGTGTTCCTTAAATTATTTTTATTCATAAGCAATCAGTTTATCTACGCCACATCATGTTATGTTATGGGATGAAATCGTTTATAAGATCCGCTTTACCAGAGATGTTTTATTATAATATAATATGTAGATACATTATCTCGAATTTAGTAACGAAACCTTTATAAAATTAGCATGTAAAAAGGCCTATTTGCGGTTTAACTACAGACTGCGATGACGTAAAAACCTATATTAAGAAAATATGATTGTTAAATGTGGGTCTATCCCGGAGCTGGAGACTATGTATGCTGAAAATATATGTATATAAATAAATCGTGAGGAAATGATGCATTCAACAAAAATATCGATTTGATGTAGCGAAAATATTTATTGACGGATGATGGGGTTATCCTATAGAATCACCTATCTTCCACAATTTTAGTTATCTACATATGTAGACATTTATAAAAGTAGACCGTTATTTTTTTTAAATTATAAATAGATGGGTGTCCTAATGCGAAAACATAAAGAGTAATATGATTGCTTGAAAAAGGTTTTATACGCCGCCCCGGCCGTTAGAAAATATATTTTAAAATGTAACCTACTGTGCAGATGTTTCTTTAGGAAAATATATTTAATTTACTACCAGTTGCTATATAAATACAGCCAATTCCGCTGAACTTACTTAACTGGAATGGCTATTTATCTCAACAACAGATTAAAACCAACTTGCACACGACAAATCTTAGAATTTGTTTTCCAGGTACTTACTTAAATACAACTTTTGGTAGTGAAGATCCAAATAACTTTGAAACTATTAAAAAAAAAACTTCAAGAAAGATATAAGAGTACCACAACAGAAATCTTACTGTGACATAATTTAGGGATAAATTATTCAACATCATAGCTGAGTTAAATAGTATGTTATCATGATACAAGTAAATAGTTTACTAACTTTAAAGCTCTTTACTAAAATGTTCTTAGTTTTAGACACTTTTTAGCTAGTATCATACTAATGGCGAATTCCTTACAACAAAGAAATCGAATTTTTTTTTAAACAGAATCGAATTTTTTCTAAACAAAATCGATTCTTTTCTGTCAAAACAAATCTTGGGTTTTTAGCAAGATTTCACACTGATTTGCACACACACTATGAAGACTTGATATTTCTAATACGTCAAATTGAAAGTCGCTGAATTTTTGGAAGACTAGTTGTTTATTTTTTGGTTGCAACGAATTCTACATAATTTAACAAAATATTCAACATTATATTCAGTCAATACAGCTATAAAAATAATTTATTGTGCGTTGTTCATTATTTGACAAAAAAAATAGCTTTCGCGAGTGAAAGACGTGTTAAAAACTTTCAGTCCAAGTGAAAAATTTTCAATAACAATTTTCTTTAAAAATATATGTACAAATAGAAGTTCAAACAAATAAAATGCACCGTATAAGCTGGCTAATATCTTTTATTTATTAATTTAATTCTATTGGTAAAACATTTTTGTCACAACAAAACCAAACAACCTTAAAGGTAGAACCGGACTAGGCGGAAATGCACTTCAGCGACACCGTGCGCACTTTCGCACGAAACTGAACGAAACTTCACGTCGCGATACAGTTGGTCAGATTACCAACTTTGTCGCATAGTGTCGCGTCGTGAAGTGCAGTTGTCGCTTAGTGCGATATAGCTCATACAATTTCCCACAAATAAGTCGTGAAGTTCAGTTCCGCTGAAGTGCAGTTCCGCCGAGTGCGGTCCTAGCTTAATAGTTTTGTGAATAATTTCTTGACGTTTCGCGTCAATTGCAGCTATAAAGTAACACAAACACAATCACACCAAAAAAAAATCGATTCTTATACGAAATACGAATTCCTTTCAATTGACAGAAAAAATTCGATTCTGTTTAGAAAAAATTCGATTTCTTTTTTGAAAGGAATTCGCCATAAGACTGTTTTCTGAATGAATTCCAACTGAACACACCTAAAACAATGACAGTTCGTGCAAAAAAGTAAGCAAACATTCCTTTTTCACATTTTGGGTGTGTTTCTTTATTTTTTCCGGATAAAGAATAGAAAAGACGGAAAAGGCAAAATATCTACCCAGAATATCCAGAATAGAATAAATAAGGAAACAGATCTTAATTGAAAGAATATCCAACTATCAGCTGTTTGTTTTCATCTCAAAAAATCATTTTGCGATTATTTCTTTGTTTTGCAAATTGTAAATTAATTTTTCGCGCACGCATAAGCATCATGAAAATAGAAAAATAATTATCACAAAAACATGTTCACCCATTTCTAATTCATTAAATTTCTTTTCATCCATGGCAGAGGCAGACGGCAGACAAAATAACAAAACCTAATTGTAACCAATGAAAAAAATGAAATGTATCTGTCAAAGTAGAGAATGGGCGCGTTCGGGCAACTATCCAAAGCTATCCGGATAGGTTTGTGTTTTTGTAATCGCATAGAAAAATGCAGCTGATAAACCAATCAGCTGTTGTCAGAAACAAATCCCAAGCTATCCTAAAATTTTCGCGATACTAAACTATTCGATGGAAATTTGGGGAACAGCTGATCACAGCTGATTATACCTACAGCCGACTACTTATTTTGCTTTTTGGTGTCGCGTCTGATTTTGTTTGTTTAAAGAACAAAATAACAAATAAGGGTTAAAATGTATACAACTGTGATATTAAATGGTACTGAATACTTAATTGATGATTCAGAAGGTATTTGCAATAAAATTAAAAACAAATCGTCGCGTTAAAAACTCAATAGTTTTCCCTTTAATTAGCTGCCTTGTCTTTTGACAGCAAATATAACCTATCTGGTTTTGGTCGTTCGAAAACATATCGGATACTAAGGTATCTTGGATAGCCTATCGGATTGGCACCCGAACGTGGCCAATATTCCACTTACACTAGCTCTTGACTAGGAACAGAAAGATCGCATTCCAATAATTCTAGAACGAATAAAGAAACAACAAAAAAGTATATCCGGAATATTCCAGAGGAGAAAGAAACGCAAAAGCGGTGTTCCAGATATTCCGAATATTCGGAATAAATAAAGAAACACACCCATGTGTTGTCCAAATGACATATGGAGTAAGTATGATACTAAAAAGATAAAATTGCCCTTTGGTGGTTTTAACTTTAGTAACATGTTAAAAAGTTAGTACGATGGAAAATTGTCTTTTTTACTTTACATCATACTAAAAATGCTTTAGCACGATACTTAATCGTCTAAAATTTTGCGCCAATGTTTTTATATTCGCCTTACTTATAAGCGAGGATGTTTATCGTCACTAACTAACTATTTAAGTGTTACCTAGATATACAAAAGAAAATGGATACTGTCAGTTAAGCTTATTGTTTTGTTAAAACTTATATCTGCATCAACACAATATCAATGTCACTGTAGTTTTTTTTTTAATTACCTTTTTTTTTTGGGATCGAAAAGAGGTGACAAACAATATCAAGTTGAATCAAGAATATAATAATAAATTAACCATGACCTGTTAAATACAAAAAAACACTTGGCAAAAGACTCTTAATATTTCTTCAACAACTATTTCTATTCAAAGTTTATTTTATAATAGAAACCATTGTTTTGTTGGAAACAATAATTTCCCTCGTAAGTCGTCAAGTGCTTAAATGTTTTCATCTGAATTTTGCAAGAGATCGCATTGTATACAATAAAGTGTTGTATATTTCTTTAGGAACTGAGTGACGCGTTAAAAGTCAACTTTTAATATTCCAAAATAAATTTCTCACTATATAACCAGCATACATAATAATATGTATATATGTATGTATCTAATATGTGTATTTAGAATTTGTTTTGGATAGAACTGATTTTTTGCGCTTCAAACCTCATTTATATAAATTTTTGTTTATTTATTTCCTGAAATACGACGAAATTTTTGTGCTCAATACAGTCAATAGTCAACACACTTATTCGTTTGTTCATGATGGCGGGCGGGCGCATCGATATTTTATTTATTTGTATGAAATTTGTTTTCAATATTGTTTGATTTGTTTTACATGAAATTGTCAACATTGATTGATGTTGATTCTATTTAATTTTATTTTTTTTTTATTGAAAATCGAAATACATAATAAAATAAATAGCTGTATTTTATTTCCCCCCAGATCTGATCTGGATTGGATTTGCATTTGAAAATACATGTAGACATTAAAAAAAAACAACACAAGATCCAGATTTACTTTTGGATTTGATGGATTTGCAAATCCATTTTGAACACACACCCTCAGAACTTTCTTTTCTGATGGGGGAAGTTGTTTTCCAAATGGTGTCCTTAGTGTAAAGAAAAAGAACAACGAATGCATAAAAATAAAGAAAAAAGTGATGTGTATACATAACAGTACAACAACAGGTGACACTATGTGATCCTTTGTTTTATTATCATGATCTGATCTCGATCACATTTGGTGGAAAATAAAATACAGATAATATTCCTTTAAATGTATTTTTTTAAAGATTTCTGTTTTTTTGGGGGACACATAACATTAAATATTATTTTGTACAACATAAAAACAAAAGGCTTTCTCCAAACGAATCGTCTACTCCAGAGTGGTCCTAAAACCTTTTTTCAAAGTGACCTGAATTTTTTTTAAATTATTAACAAAATTAAATAAATAATTGAATTTTGAAAATATAGTATGTTTTCTTCAAAAAAGGTTTAACCACCACAAATTTTGTAGTTTGCAATTTATTCGCCTTGTTTGAGGTTATGCTACATAATTTAAAGTATAATATTCTCTATATAGTATTTAACAAAGCGTTCCATGCTTCACTACCTCTTACTAACAACCATCGTTACTCGAGAATAATCTTACATATTCACACATATGTATAAGTATACACCACAGCTATTAGCCAGCGAGGATTGTACACGTGACGTCAACGAAATACTCAGCCCTATTCTGCTAAACGATTCGATCGAATCTTACGATTCACGTGAATGTTTTATTCAATTTTCTTCAAATCATTTATTTAAAACTTATGTCTTTCGAATGCAAATCTTAACCAGTTCTTTATTTTTGAAATTCTAAAGAGAATTTCATTGCATTCATTTTATTTTTATCGCAATTAATAGGCATTATGGAACAATCATTTCCTTCCCGCTGATAGCAGAATGCCAATATTCACGCGAACGTTTAGCAGAATAGGGCTGACTATTACTATTTTCGTTCATCATAATATAAATAACATTCAATCCTTGCTGAAAATGTCACAAGAGGATGGACGAAAATCACATCTCCGGTCATACAGAGTTCTTTTATATAAACCGAATTCAGGCGAGTATAGTTTCGGTTTGGTCAGTTATAAGGGGTTTCAGTGAAAAATTAGGTAGAGAAGTTTTGTTCAGCTATTTATTACGAAGGTTTCACCACCAGTGGTAAGCAAACTTAGTTCGAAGCTCAACGTCCGAATTGCCACCAACCTGCTGATCTACCAGACCGAAAGCCTGCTGTGTTGAGTGCCACCAGGAGCGCAGTACCTGCAGACACTTTTTCAGATTTCAAAGTTAAACGATACCAGATTACCCGATGCCAGTAAACCAGAACCGAAATCGAGAAACAAGGCCGAGATCTAGGAACGTGTACGATTATGTACCAGGATACCCGTGTTAACCTGGCTGAGTGCAGCACTCGACAGCTTGATCTGAATTAAAGCTACCAGCCTAAAGATCATCCGTAAAGTAAACTATAATTTGTTATAAGCTTAAAAGTTTTTTTAAAAGAAATAAATATTTTGCAATGAAGATCTTTTCCTCTGAAGTTTCGTATTTTCTTCAGGACGATCCTGACGAGCAAATCCTCGACTGGAAAATAAAAAGCACATCCCAAGTATATACTCGCTAGTGAATTGTTCAGCGAAATAAAATTTCTCGTATCTCGTAAAATGAGTATTTATGCTTACAGTTTACTATGGCGTATACGCACTTTTTTATACTTTTTCTAAATGATAATCTTCAAACAATGAAGAATAAGAAGAGATTTTAGCATCAGGTTTTTGGTGTCTGACTTTAAATTAATAAGGGCATTGAATATTAAAAACAAAAATATCTACTACTTAATAACGTTAAATTTTGAACAAAACTAGTTTGAACAAAATGTTTTCCAAATTTTGAGTTTGAAAATTAATTTTTCAAAAACTATTCTCTAAAACAACCTATTTAAAAACACAATAAAAGAAAAGATTTATGGCTTTACAAAAAGGTGTATTATGGCATTGTATGTGTAGGTAACTGTTGTTTTTTAATATTTTTTTTTGTTTGAAGTAATTTTTTTAGAAAATAGCCCCTCCTGGCCAAACGGGGGGGGGGATCCACCTCTTATACGATTTTTTTCTTGTCTCAACCCAACCTTGCTCATCACCCTGTAAATCCCATTCTCATTCATTAAAAAACGTCAAAATCATCACTTTGTGGAAACTGACGTTTGTTTATTTATTTTTGAAAGCAAATACTAGAATTATGTGCGATATATGTACGATTATATAAACAGAGATTACTTTATTTAAAATTTTTCTACAAATTGAGCACAATTTGCTTTAAAGATAAAAAACGTCTTTTATTTTCGCTTTACAATTTTGCATGTGCCAATTTTTTGCCATTTCATGATGAGAATGTGTGTGCGTCTACAGAATCTTTAATAAACCATTTACGTGCAAGGTACCAACAATTTTTCAAATCTATAGCAAATAGTTCACCTTTGATCTGAACGGATATCTTTAATGAAAATTTAATGATTTCTTGAAACTTGCGGCAGCCAAATGATCCTTAAAAGGCGTGCTGATTAAATTTAATTAACAAAATATCAGTTTCGGGGTGCCATAAACAGGTTCTATTTTCTCACTGACACTTCTTCCTTAAATCTTTTTCTCGAGCTTTTTTCCTATTAACTTTTTTAATATTATTATTCGTTTATATAAACTTATCAAGGTATTTTCAAAATTCTTACAGGCTTCAAAGAAACGAATATTCTGACATCTTGACAAGAATTCCCATGTTAGGAGAACATTTTTGCACCACTACCTTTATTTTTGATTTCTATTTGGGTACGTCACTTTATTTAAATCCCATGTCAATTTAATGCTTTCAAGTTTTTAATAAAATTTATATAGCCCATGGAGCACAAAAGTAAAAGAGTTTATCATCACTGCCTAGAGATCAAAGACCCAGACTTAGATTTGTATGCCTTAAACAGTGAACTATCAATAAAAATCAATACACAAACAAAAACTTTTAATACGGTTACTTTCAGCCGAAGCTTTTAGCATCCGGCGGAAGGTGTTAATTAATAGCATCCTTGTCTGGAACATATAGTTTTGTTATATTTTTTACTGTTTCAAAAAGTTCCAATAATTGTTTTTAATTTAATTTTCGCTAACAAATTGGCATAGGTTTTTTTTTTTTTAATGTCGTATATCACTACACATTTTTTTAAATTTAAAAATGGACTCTGTACTTCGAATCGAATTAAGTTCCTTCATATTTCAAAATTCTGTATAAAACAAGACTCTCTTCGTTTACTTCCCAAAACTGCCCATTTCAATCAATTTAAGTTCAAATTATGTCAGTGTGCATAAAATATAAATAAATTTGAATTTAAAACTAAAAAGTTTTGCGAAATAGACGATCGGAGCTATAATTGGTGGGTATTGAGGCAGATCATTAACTGAACGAACGTTGAATATTAACTGTCAACAAGGAAATCTGACGTTTCGTGGTTGAACATTTTTGAATTGTTTGTTAGCCGTGTTCCATTGGGCCTTACAAAATACTTTTAGTACTGCCCAGTAGATGATGAATGAATGGAATGCTTTCATTTTTTTTGTTTGTGTATTTTACTTTTAATTAGAAATATGTCAACAAAAATAAACTTCTAAAGGCAGTATTACATTGTCATATAAATATGGAATCTTTGCCAAATAAATATGTCTCTTTTCATTTGTATGTCTTTTTCTTGTTTGGAAACATTCTGTAACTAGATTAATGAACTACTTTGAGCTACTTCCACCACAGAGTAGAAGTAGTTGACTGCAGCCAGAAGTACTTGGCAGTAGATACTGGAGCCCAAAGGAACACACCTGTTGTTGCTTCCAAAGCAATTTAGAAAAATGAGCCATTTGGACAGTTTATATTTCTAAACCCTTAAGCTATGATTAGACGATCAACGAAAATGGTCAACGCGTTGACTCTCTGACGTCAAAATGACGTCAAATTCCATCGATCTGTCCATGCGTTGACGGCTGCGTTGACACCGACGTTGACATTGTTTTTACCTTCAACACATTGACTACTTTCGTTGAACGTGTAATCACCCTGAGCAAATGTTGGGACACATTAACGCAAAGCGTTGACCATAATCCCAACGTTGACATGACATACTTTTCTGCAGTCTGCGTTGACTTCCGTGTGACATTGATGGACTAGCGTCATTCGTATGATCGTCAATGTGTTATGCGTTGACATGGTCAACGTTATCGCAGTGTGTTGATAAATTTTTGGGTGACGTCAGAGAGTCAATGCGTTGACCATTTACATTTACCGTTTAATCAATAAGGCCTTATTTTTAAATTCAAGAAGCGAATTAATTTATTTTGGCAATGAATTGGCATAATATTTATATAATACTGAGAATTCAGAAGTATATAAAATGATAAAGTGACCAATTTTAATATGAGACTTTGATTAAATCAAAAACATATATGTACATTATTTGAAAAACTTCCTAGTTTAGTTATTTTGCATCATTGATTTTCAAAATATGTGTACACTATAAGACATTTCAAAAGTGATTTTTGAGTTCTAAATTGTCATAATTGTCAAAAATTTGAAAAAGTCAATTTTTTAACATCTAAAAAAAGAGATGTTCTCTAATACTGCTCATACATCTAAAACAAAAAAAACACCCTATACTATTCCACTCGCTAGAACCTGCCTAAAAAGTACAAGAATGAAAAAGGTATTAAGTCATTTTTAGTAGTTGTATAGGCAACTGCATTCTATTGTTTGCCAAAAACTATCTGCACTTGGCACGAAACAAAGCAAAACCGAGACGATGACCACTTTACCATATAATTTGCATATCTCTTCCCCCAATGGCTTTGTCATGGTTAGAGATAAAGTTTAAGGGAAATTTTGTGAGTCACTTGCACGCTGCGAAGGGAATTTAGTTTGTTTTTTTCAATTTTTGTGGGTAAAATTGAGGGAAAGACTTCACAGTGGCCCATTCTGCCATCA
The DNA here is from genome assembly GCA_932273885.2 of Leucozona laternaria. Taxonomy (NCBI): domain Eukaryota; kingdom Metazoa; phylum Arthropoda; class Insecta; order Diptera; family Syrphidae; genus Leucozona; species Leucozona laternaria. The sequence goes on along the minus strand of OW026367.1, from coordinate 126,708,367 downwards.
CTTGACCCTAATGCGAATGAAGCATCCGAATTGATAATTCACTCCCGAAAGAAAAGAATATTATATAACTTAATAATCTCCTAGATTCCGCACAAAGTGTCCTGCAGCTACCTAAGGAAACAAAATTTCGTAAAAGATATCCATCCCCCAAGTGTGATGAGTGCGTAAGCATATCAAGCAAATAACACCATCAACAAACGTCTTAAATGGCAGATTTTTTTTTTATTATTCCTTAGAGAGTAGGTAAAGGAAAGAAAGTTGTTTCTTTCAGATATAGGAGGAGAGGCACCATCACCTCACCTCACCATCACCATACCAGAACCAGCACAACAACAATGGGCTTCAATTTATGTTCTACAAAACGTTTTCAAGAGTTTAAAAATATTCAAGAGCGCAAACAAAGTTTCCTCGTGTAGCGATAACGGCACTCCTACTGGCTGGGCTGCTTCTATTTATCTTCAACTCTGTGTGGTGTTTGGGTGGAGAGTCCCATGGACCATGGTAATTTTATTAAAAGGACAACTTGAGACACGGATGAAAAAAAAAATCGTTTCTAGACAAATTCATATATAAGGTAGAGTAATATGTGGGCCTCTCGTAAAGTTACTGGAAAAGAGCTTTATTAGCATTTTAAATTGAATCAAATCGATTTTGTATATTGTGGTTGTTTGCAATGATTTGGTAAGACTTATTTTTGAAAATTCACTTCAGTGTATTGAAATCGATGAATTGGAGAAGATATCAGGTATGAGTTTATCAATTTGTATAGTAAAGGCAGGGTTTTGCTAAGGATGCGGGTGCAGGAAAATATGTTATCAATAAGGATAAGTGCTTGCAGGTTTTTTTTTTTTTTATAAAGAAGAGAGTTATCTCAAGGATATGCTTTGTATTATGTTTTTTTTTAACTATTTACTTTGGCTGGATAGATATTTTGTTTTTTTAATTTTTAAAGTTCTTTCTCGATTTGTTAAGTTATTATCAGACCTTTTTACAGATGTTGATACAAAAAAGTTTTACGGGTAATTTCTAGAATACCACAATTTTGTGATTTTTCTGTGACATAATATTTACAACAAATAGGCAGTATTGGCAGAAGAATGGACAAATTCATTCTTTTGGAATTTTCTGAAAAAAAGTCTCAATTTATCAGTCGTGTAAACCCAGCATTAGTTTATCCATGGTGAAATGAGAAAATATATAGTTACTGAGCACACGTCATCTGTCAAATACGTTGTCACTAAGAACAGTGTTGCCACTTCAAAAACCAAACATCTCTATCATTGGACGTGGAGAAGCCTTTTCAACCCAACAAAACGACAGTTCTGCAAAGAAGATAAATTGCTTTTAGCACTAAAACATTTAGGGCCATTTGCTAAAACGAAACTTAAAAGTTTATGTATTACATAAGAAATTATGTGACAGTTTAAGCTGAGAAAAAAGTAGAATATAAGCGTTGTAAGTTGAACATAAATGTTTAAGTTTCGTATCAGCAAGCGGCTCTTAATAGTTCAAGGGCCTGTCTCACAATGTCTAAGTTAAGTTCTGATTAGTTATAAGAGACAAAAAAATATTGGCACAGGATTTAAACTTCTCGTAAGGGGGCTTTAGGTCTTGTTTATTAATAATTTCTTCGAATAGACGACGGTTACGTTTCAAACGTGTTTACGTTGTTCTTCAGGTCTAATCTTAATACCTTAAGGTTTTAACAATATGTTTTATATAATTATATGTTATTTCTGTCTTATTGTATAATTATTTATGAAACAATTGAAAATCTTGAAAAATCCGTTTCAATTAATCAAATCTAAAGCAATAATCAAGACCTAAGGCCCACTCAGGAGAAGTTCAAATTTTGTATAAAAAAGGTCACAAAAAAGGAAATTTAAATATTATAAGCACAGGGTCAAAACTCCATAGGTTATAAGTCCACAAAGTAATTTTTGCTGGATTGTGGACTTACATATGACCTTGTGCCAATATGTATAATATAATTAATCAGAACTTTACTTATAGACATTGTGAAACATGCCATTATTGAATAAACAACACTTTTTAGATAAAAATAAAATAATCAGCCTTATTGTGAGTTTCACCCGAACAACATTCCACCCGGAAAATTTGACATTTCACTTTTTGTCTATTGTGAGTTTTTCTCCTTATTTTTAACATTCATTTCGGGCGGAATGTAATGTCATTTCACTTCTTTTTTGTAGGCGAACAAATTTCGTTCGGGTGAAACTCACAATAGCTTTTAAAATTCCGGGCGAACAAAAAATTTTAAGGTAAAATATATTTCGGCTGAAATTCACAATAAGGCTGAATGTTTTCTCTTTCCCAGAAAATGTATTCTATTTTATATTTTATTTAAGAAGATGGCAACCATTGTCGAAACGTCGGGAAATAAAATGGAAAATTTCTTTCATTAACACATCATTACAACCAAAACAGCTGTAACATTTCAAGAAATCGGTCAAATAACTTCTATATAAAAATAGTATAGAGAAAAAATATATCACAAAAAAAACTGCTAAACAAATCCACAAGTTTTTAAAAAAATTAAAAAAATCTACCTTTTTTGGCCATCTCTTTTTTACCATGAAATGGGAGTGAGATAAAGTGCAGAGACGTAAACAAAAGTCAGAAGAGACTCCAATGTGAATACCGTCATGGTCATGGTCATTGGGAAGTTTTAGGTAAAATTCGTTGATATCATTGGTTTATATAGGGTTTTCCAATAAGAGGTGTTATTTTGATATTCAAAGAAAAATGGCATTTTTGAGATAAATAATCAAATGTTTATTTCATTATAAAGAGGAAGGTATGCCGTTAATAATGGAATACAACGTCAGCCAAATGGCCGCCACGACCACGCTTACAGGACCATATCCTTTTCATGAAATTTTCCATAACCAAATCGCAAAGTGGCTGCCCTATGTCCTCGATAGCCTCACGAATTCCATCTTTGAGGTCTTGAATCGACGCTGGGCTGTTGGCGTAGACCTTATCTTTCACGTGGCCCCAAAGGAAGAAGTCGCAAGGTGTTAAATCACAAGATCTCGGTGGCCAATTGTGATCACCCCTACGAGAGATAACACGGTCCGGAAACTTTCCCCGTAAAAGATCGATGGTTTCATTGCTTGTGTGGCACGAAGCGCCGTCTTGTTGAAAGTAAACGTTGTCCAGATCAATACCATCCAATTCCGGCCATAAAAATCATTAATCATCTCTCGATAGCGCAATCCATTGACCGTAACTGTTGCTCCAGCCTCATTTTCGAAAAAGTAAGGTCCAATGACCCCGCCGGACCATAAACCGCACCAAACAGTCACGCGATGAGGATGGAGAGGCTTTTCAACAATAACTCTTGGGTTTTCCGAGCCCCAGATGCGACAGTTTTGCTTGTTGACGTAGCCTCCGAGGTGGAAATGGGCCTCATCAGTCAAGATGATTTTTCGATGAAATTCCGGATCATTTTCATGCATTTCAAGGACCCAATCAGCAAAGACACGACGTTGTTGATGATCAGCCGGCTTGAGTTCTTGTGTTAACTGAACTTTATAAGCCTTAAGACCCAAGTCTTTATGCAAAATACGGTGTAATGACGTTTGTGGAATGCCTAATTCCAAAGAACGACGAGGAAGGGACAAACCTGGGTTTTCTTCAACACTTTGGGCTACAACAGCAATATTCTCAGTTGTTCTTGAGCGACGTGCACGGGTTTTATTCTTCACATCACTAACTTGTCCCAACAGCTCGAATTTGTCCACCAATTTCTGTATTGCGGTCCGACAAGGTGCTTCACGATGACCCAAAAATGTTTTAGTTTTACGAACCGTCTCTGCCAAATTTTCACCATTTTTATAGTAAATTTTAATAATTTCAATGCGTTGTTGAAGAGTGTATCGTTCCATTTTTATTAATGGCGTAGTTTCTACTCAAATGTCAAAAAATGACAGCTTCAAAAGGGACAGCTACCGAAATAGCGGGCTATTCAAAATAACACCTCTTATTGGAAAACCCTTTACGTGTCGTGAAGTCAAAACATAATTTTCTTTTTGTTGTTTCGATAATAAAGGTATTTTATTTTAAATGGGCAGCACTGTTTTGAGTGACAACACATTTGACAACTGACAGATGATTTGTTTACCCTGTACGTGTACATATATGTAACCATTTTACCAGGAATAGATTTATACCAAATTTACAAGAGTGACAAATTGTCATAATTTCTGCCTGATTTCTGCGGTGCAGCTGTGCAGAAAAAGGAAATGGAGGTGTTCCATTTTGTTTTATGTTCGCAAACGTCAAATGCGCTTGCAAAAAATATCATTTGATGTACATCAAAAGACATGTAGGCAAGCAGAACAATTGAATAATTATTTGACGACTGCATCTTCTCCGTCATAAATGACGATCATTTGCCGGTCAAATTGACTTTGATTTGACGTTTTCGAAAACGGCGAAAGATTATTTTCACTTTTTTGTCAAAATTTTACGTACATACATATGTAATTGAGTATTAGCATAATGAAGAAGCTAGGAGTGTTCAAAACGAAAATCCTACTACTTGTTTTCAATATTTTATGTTCTTATTAATTTGTTGTTGAATTTTAAAAAACTGGATGGTTTTATGTCTTCTGGATTTTGAGAAAAGTGAAAGATACAAAAACGTATTTTTCGTCAGTCAACTGACATTTAAAATAAGAAATTCATGATAATTTACTGTTTTTTCTGCATATAGTAGGTTTTTATAATTTATATTTATATGCCAGCATCAGTTATATGTAGTGATTAACCATATGTTTTGCGATTTATTACTCCTGATTTTGAGATAAATTTTTAAACTACTATTTCGACTTAATGAGCACCACTTTCTTGTAAAAGTAAAATTTTAAATACTTGTAACAAAATGTGGGGAAGTACTTTCAATAATATCTACGGACCACCCTAATATAGACAGATAGCAAAAATTATTAAGTGTTGATTTTTCTTTTATTTCAAAACACCTTATATATTTCTATTTATACCATCCTTGAAAATGTAACTCAATAAGTTCATTTCAATAGAAAATAGTGCAGTGACACAATTTTTCCAGAAAAGTATCTCCTCTCACATAAATAACTATCTAAGTGATATCGATGACACCCACAGAAGTGTATCGACGACGATGAGGTTCGATAAGTAGAAAAAACAATCCATTTTATTGCCATTAGAAATGCCAATTGAAATAATTTACCAACAGTCAAGCTTTAAGCAAGGACAGTATTTTTTCGTTTTTATATTTTGTCTGCAAATAACAAAAACAAAACAAAATGGATAGATTCATTAGAATTGAATCATTAAACACTTCAAGGATTCGTTAGAAAAAAAAAACAAACTTAATGCCGGGAATAAAAAAGTACATTTATATAAAAATTGATTTTTGATATCTTAATCTTTTAACATCATTTTCTTGGCTACTTCATCCCATAATATAGAGAGGTAGGTACTTAATATTATTTGCTCCTTCTTAAAATGAAATTGACAGCTTAAGGGACGTTTGCTTATACCGTGTCATCACAACCTACGAGTAGGTTGATATACTTGAATTTCTTTTTCTACATAAGTCTGTCCTATTTAAATGTTTTTTAAAGGTGGGAGAATCACCAACTGAACGCGGTTCAAGAATGAAATGTGAATAAATGTTAGGAACTAAAAATAAAACAGAACAAAACGCAATAAGGAACAAGGAAGTCTACTTAACACAACAGGTGAAGTAGTGTAGTTTCCTTCGTATCCTTTTTTTTTTTCTTCAATAACAATATTGAAATGTCTCAGTTTGAATAGAAAGCTAAATGCTTGATCAAATATAAAAGAATTGTAGTCAATGAACGTAGGTAGGTAGAGCATAGGTACTTTTTGAAATGGGGGTGAAAAGTGAGCTACTGAAGGTATTTTTTGTTCGTTAAGTTTATGACAGCATGTTTGTTACCTTTTATAATATAGCATTAGCAACAGGAAGAAATGAGAATAATACGTGTTTTTTTTTTTAAATAAATAGAGCAAAAAAATAAAATATATTTTCATTAAAAAAAATGTTCTTAAATGTACCTACTCTGACTGAACATGTAGTTCGTTATTTTTTTTGAGCAAAAGTGTGTTCTAAGTTTCAGCTCAAAAATAATAAATACAGTATTAGAAAGTCTATTTGGTTTTCTTTAGTAAATTTTCCGAAGTGCACTCACATTTTTGAACGGCAATAAAGTCTTAATTGTTATCAAGTGTCACCCAACAATTTTTTTTTGATTACATCTACATCCACCACTAATAAACTTTTTTTTCCACAGAAATTTCTTGATCCAACTAGAGAATTGCAAACCAAAGTGGAGAGTATCAGAGCTGGACTATAGATTACCAGCCAAATCTAGGCACCCACTTCAATCAGCTGCTGAGATTCAACCTACACTCACTGACTGTGCTAAAAATAAACTGACTTTGCCTCAAAGAGCTTATACGAGCTGATGAAAAAGAAAACTTTCACATTCATATTCACCAGCTACTACTTCACAAAACACATACATACATATAAAGGGATAAAGGGATAGTATCATAACCAACGTATGTAAACGCGTTACATCCTTAACCTACAAATCCAATCACAACTTTAATCCGAAGACGAACTGTACAGAAATTTTCTTAGAATCTCGTCTCGAACTGTACACAACATTTCTTTTAACGTTCGGATTATTATTTCCTCACATTCTGATTCTAAACGTGACTGTGGAAAGTCTTCTATTTTTTCTATTTTGTTTTAATCTTACCCCATCTTACCCCTTTTCACCCTACAAATAACAACATTTTGAAAAAGGAAGTTTCCGTAGAAAAACTCTTGTAAACACCAACATTTTTTTCTAAATCGGGTACATTTTTGTTACTTTACCCCATTTCACCCAACAAATAAAAAAATTTGACAAAGTATATCCCTTAAGCCATTTTCTAAGAAAAACTTTTCAAACAAAAGAAGAATTTCTTTATTCGGACAATTTTTTTATTTTTTACCCCATTGCAATCTGCTTATAGCACATTTTTGTAAAAAAAATATATCCTTGAAGCCATTTCCTATGAATAACATTTTTAACGCAGGTAGAGTTTTTTCAATCGGATACGTCTTTTTTCATATTACCCCATTTCATGGTACGATGTGAATTTTTCCGATATTTTAATAGTTATTCTGCCATTCGGGGCGCAGACGAATCCAAAAAATCATAGATCATTAAAATTGGTCAAGCTGTTCTTGAGTTATAAATGGTGTAACTAAACCGACTTTGTTTTATATGTAGTTATATTAAAGATTGCAATATAAACGGTTTTTTCAATTGGCGCGGGTAGATTTTGGCGGCCATGTTGTTTTGGTGACATCTGAAAAATCTGTTGTTTATTATTCAGTTATACTGTTGCCAAATCACCATGGCAAGTAACACGATTGAACAGCAGGTCCAATAGAAAAAAACTTTATTATCAAAATGCGTGTTCGCTAGTGCAAATGTTTGGACGAACAATCATCTTTAGTGACGAGGCGCATTTCCGATTGAATGGCTAATGTTAACAAGCAAAATTGACGTATATGGGACGACACCAGCCCTTAATTGGTTCGTACCATTTCGAAAAGGATGTTGGTGAGGCGGTCACCGTCAATGGCGAGTGCTGCAGAACGATGATAACAAATTTCTTATGGCCTAAATTCAACTTTTTGGGCCTAGATGCCGTGTGGTTCCAGCAGGACGGCACTACGTGCCAGACAGCGAACGGAACAATAGACATTCTGCATGAAAGATTTGAAGTTAAGGTTATCTCTCGCAGAGGTGACATGGAGTGGCCACCACGGTCATTTAATTTGACTTGGCAGGGTCCACTGCCTTATGTTATCCGCCAATAGCCGAGTTTTTTATTATCAGAGATGATCCATATAGATCATCAGAATACATGAATTACAACATCGACACGAGATCCTGCTCTCTATCGGGGTCACGTTTCATGAACCAAAAGTTTAGTTTTTGCTATTGCTTCTCAGCTTTGCAAATGGTTAGGAATTGTGAACTGTATAGTGTAAAGAAAAAAGAAAACCAATAAATGAAAAATAAATAAACGTAAGGAAAAAAGAGATAGATATAGAACACAGTTGTTACTAAGATCTGAATTGTTTTATTTTCATGAGATGATCTGTATGGATCATCGGCGATAACAAAATACGGCTAATATAAGCTTTAGTTGGAAACATCGCCGTTCACTCCAACCAACCTATGAGAAGAATGACAAATTAACCAGGACAGCCAGAGCCAAAGTTCATACCTCAGCGCAATGGAAACCCTGGACTAGGATGAAGAAATAGTACACTTCAACACTGCCCAGGGACGGTCCATTAGTACGGCTAAACGCCAAACCTTTTCCAAAACTGCAAAAGAAACGACTACTGGCCAACCGGGTTGGAACACCCCGAGCACAACAAACTATACTGATGTTTAAATCTAGGTTTTTGACATGTAAAATAAAACTTTATAATTAGTTAAATTCTGTCCTACAGCTGTCAAATCGTGTGATCGTCAACGCAGAATATTGCCAATGCGTTGAAAATTGCGTTGACAGACTTTTTGACAGCACGTTGTCAGGAAAATTTACTAGCGTGTCAGGTGTATGTATTTTAATCCATCCACATCGTAGTAGTTATAATTCAATGCAATTCCGCAGTTTGATAGCTTGACAGTCTACATTATATAAGCCACGATTTCACATTGACTTAACATGTCAAATTGTTGATGTCATATGATCGTCGAAACGAAAAACGATTGATTTTTGTTTTTTGTCAACTCCGCGTCAAAGCTCAGAGTGTTTAAGTCTTTTAATCGTCATAGTTTTAGCTCGAATTCCTTTCAACAAAAGAATTGATTCTGTTCAGATTTTTTTCTAAACAAAATCGATTCTTTTCTGTCAAAACAAATCTTGAGCTTTTAGCAAGATTTCACACTGATTTGCACACACACTATGAAGACTTGACATTTCTAATACGCCAAATTGAAAATCGCGGAATTATCGGAAGACCAGTTGTTTATTTTTTGATTGCAACGAATTTATAATTTCACAAAACATTCAACAATATATTCAGTAAAAATACCTATAAAAATAATTTATTTTGCGTTGTTCATTATCAAACAAAATTTTGACAAAAAAAAAATAACTTTCGCGAGTGAAAGACGTGATAACAACTTTCAGTGCAAGTGAGAAGTTTTCAATAACAAAATTCTTTAAAAGTATATGTGCAAGTAGAAGTTCGGAAAAATTTCTTGTCGTTTTGTGTCAATTGCAGCTGTCAAGTAACACAAACACAATCACAAAAACAAAAATCGATTCTTTTACGAAATACGAATTCCTTTCAATTGACAGAAAAAAATCGATTCTGCATAGAAAAAAATCGATTTCTTTGTTGAAAGGAATTCGCCACAAGTGTCAACGCACTGACAGCAAACAGTAAAAACTCGATGACATAGATAACACGTCAAAGTCTTTTGGGACAGCATTGACGAATCTGGTGTCATTTGTGCCATCGTCATCGTTTCATGTATTGACACCACAGTCTACGTTGACAGTATATTGACTGTATTTTTGTTGACGTGTCAGATAGTCAACGAAGTTGATTCATCAATTAAAAAAACTAATTTCATCCCTTATTTTATATTTTTCTACAATTATTAATTTAAATTATTTGTGTATTTAAAAAATTATAAACAAATCAAAGCTACTTGAACTATAAGAGAAAAAGTATGTGCCACACAGTCTTGCATTTTATTTTTTCTCGTGTTGGCCTTATCACCATTATTTGTATTTATTTCTAATCATAAAAATAACCTTACTCATTGTTGATGTTGTTTAATCATTAAATAAATACAACAAATAATATTGAATAAAGGTTTCCGTTTGGTCAGTAACAAAGTTAAGGCCAGAAAATTGAAAATATTTGAAAGCAACCATCATAATATCTTAAAGCCTATTCTCTTAAAAATAACAGCTTTACAGCACTAGCAGCATGGCAGTAAGATACAAATATTTGTTGGTTTTCTTGTTTAAATTTATTCAAGAAAATGTTCCGTTTTAGGTGAAGAGCTTTAACTATCATAAAACAGTTTTCTTAAGCACGCAACTAATTTCGAGGTTTATGGTAGACAACACGCTAAAATTCCAAACATCCGCAATCATTAAAAACACAATCCACTGTACAGCATCCATTTATTCAACATTCAACCCCTTTTGGAGCAGAACAAATGCCGGCATTACGCATAGAACATGTTGTAAAGCTTTGTTGTTTGACCGTCAGAAAGCTTTCTTACGATAAAAGGTTCTAATATTTACGTTCTATTTTCATAAACACTACCAGCTGAGGACCGTTAACTTTAGTTTTCCTGTTAACATCACGGTGACTAGACTTTGGAATTATTGTTGTCCCTAAAAGAATAGTTCTTAGTTTAACGGTCTTTTTTGTGTTGAGCTAACGGACTAAACATAAGCTAATGCAAGGATATTCGAGTTTCTTTGCGGAAAAACAATGTTTAGTTCAGTAAGCTTGTGGGATTCAGTTGTGTCGGACGTGTTTACTTAAGCGCAAAACAAAATATCCTCGATTCTCGGCAATTTGCGCTTTCGACATTTTTGTCTGTTTCAGATCAAAACTGTTGATTTTAAAAGGGGATATCCTGTGCGAGGGTACTCGACCGGAAGTGCAATTTTAATGAAAGCCTCCCACAGAAAAGAGGTTGGCCTGATGTGTTTACGTGTGTAATTGATGAAAATTATATATAGTGATTAATTGCCGTAGTAAAACAAAAATGTAAGAAAGTGTTTATGTGTGTTTTTATTAAAAAAAAAATAAATGAGAAATTGTAGATCCTAAGGACATAAGGATATTAATCGAAGACATCAGGACCTAAATGTTTCATCGATAATGGCGATATTAATAGCAATTTATGGCTATTGTAAGTATATATACTGCGATTTTTTGTCTGTTTCTATTTTAATCGGGCGTCCTCAAGTATATCGATTAGGATTTGTGCTGCTTAAACAAAACATTTAAGCACTTTTTACATTGAGTAGGTTAAATCCGGGAAATGGAGGGATATTGGATATTGGATGTTTGGATGTATATTATACCGACTTGTGTACAAAATTCTTGTTTTATTAAAGTTCATTTAGTAGACATAATTTATTTTGACATCGTTTTACCTTAACTCCTCTGACCAAATGTATTCATGTTTACTTTATCCTTTTGTTTTTTTTTACCATGCGAATTTATCAGATGAAAAAGAAGTTTTTGTGTTGGTCATTTTGAATTTGACTCCAATTCGAAGATAAAAGTCAAGAAAATTCAATTCCAGAAAATCAAAAAAATTAAATTCACAAAAATGTTGCGAAATGTATAAGCCGAGAAATAGAATGTTGTTCAAAATTTCAAAAAATATGGCAATTCTGCAGTCTGTATTAGAGAAACTTCATATTGTATTATTTAGGGTTTCATATGATAAGAGAACATTGTTTAAAGTTTTGGTCAAAGGTTTTAGGAAATTGTACATGCTTTTAAGAATAGGTGTGAGTAAAAAGTGTTACAATGTTAAATGTCAAAATCAAAATCTTTGGTTTCTCAGTTATAACTTTTGAACGGTAAATGCTTTCGAAAAGCATCAGTTGTTGATAAAAATGCAATCTTCCACAAAAAAAAAAGATTAGAATCATTTTTGTCTATACAACTGATCATTTAGGGGCTCCGGGACCTAAGTACTCCATATGTGGGATATTCCCAGAAGGGCCATCTAAAGGGTCAGTAATTGATCAAAAAAGATCAACCAGTTTCAGAAATTAATCGCCATAGAAAAATTGTAATCAATGGTTTAAGTTTTTCAAGGTCATTGGCGATTTTTAGAACTTCATTTCTGGGATATTCGCAAAACAAAATGTGCTATCTAAAATTTCAGTTATTTCTCAAAAAAGGCCAACTAGTTTCAGAAATCGGTCAGCCATATTTATTATTAAAATAATTTTTCAAAAATTTTCGAGGACGTAGAGATTTTTAGTACCTCATTTGTGGGATATTCAGTAAAAAAAATGGTCTTAGTGACTTCATAAAAGGGCAATAAGTTTCAGTAATTTGTCAGCCATGGGTTTTTATTCATGACAGATTTTTTCAGAAAACTGAACGTGGAAAACTTGGCTATTTAATTTAATTTACATATAAGCGCACTTGCAAGCGTAGCAATAAGGACGAGTGTGAATTTAATTTCTTTTCAGCATCCTATCAGATTTTGTTTTGACGTTTGAGTTAGATTGAGTGCTGAATGTGTCGATAGATCTGTTTATTTAGTTCTGCTCTGAACTCCAACTTTCTTTTGAAAGTTTTTATCAAATCTTTTGGCTTATAGCCTTTTTACATCAAACCCAAAACGGGGTTTTCGACAAAAAGTTTACAAAAACTCATAACGCATTCACACCGAACAATTACCCGTTTTCTTTTGACATTTCAATTGTTTTTAAATCAACACAATGGACGCGACAAGGGCCGTGAACCGCGATACTTTGAAAAGAATTAAAAGTTAAAATAAAATAAACTAAACAAACTCGTTTGTTTAAGTGTGGTTCGAGTGAATACATTTCAGCTAAAGCAGCGTCGATCCATGACGCTCAATCTATAATATACAAAAATTAACTCATATAAAATCGGAAAAAAATCACCTTATTGAAGTAATTTTTTTGTATAATATCAAATACATATAGCGGGTTTTTCAACAGGGACGCTACAAAAGTAGAACAACAGGGACAGCAAACGATGCCATAATTCTTGCCGCTCTTTTGACATTTCTCTTCAGTAAAATTTGCCATTTCATGATGGAAAGATATACCAGCCAAAAACGAGTCGAAATTATTAAAATTTACTACCGAGATTCGGAGTCAGTGGCCTCAACGTTAAGAGCGCTACGTCCAATTTATGGTCGTCATAATCGTCCTAGCGCCACAAGCCACACAGTGAATGTTACAATCAATTTATTGGAAACCAAGTTTGGAGAAGATGTTATCTCACGAAATGGTCCAGACGCTTGCGAAAAACAAGACATCATATATTTCTAGCAATCAAACGAAAGTGTAAAAGCAAATACACAGCCTCGTGTTTCATTGCCGTCAGAATTCATACATTTCAATTTTTAATTTCGACAGATCCAAATTCTCTTTCAGTTTCGCATTAAACACTTTCAACTTCCTTTCTTTTTATTCCCTTTTGTTGTATACAAATACATATTTGCTTGTATTCATTGATTGTTTCATGTAATCGTAATTATTACATTGAATTGAATAGCGCACAGAATAAATGAACCGCAGAACAGTAACAAACAAACACAAGATATTACGAGAATCGAATGAAAATTTGTCGCATGTTCCGAAGATGGGTATTTCCCACAAGTTTCACCACCTTTGAGCAGATTTGTTGGTGTTGTAAGAAAATAACTGAACGCGAAAACCCTGCCGAACTGCCACGTTTGTTATTATAATTATTTAGGACTCTCGTCCCATAGCGTCTACTGTGTTTAATTTAAGCTCGCGTAACAGCATCCCATTGCCTTTCGTTTTGACGTTTGATTGAGCGCTGAATGTGTGTTTGTTTAGTAAGTTTAGTTCAACTCTGAACTCCAACTGGTTTTCGACAAGTTGTATATAAAACTTGTAGTTTACGAAAACTTGTGGTTTACAAAAATGTATGGGTAAACTTGTTTTTGTCGATGTAGGTTCTACGAAAAAAACGATTTTTTCTCGAAAACTGGGCTTTGGGTTTGGTGTGAGAAGGCTATAAGAAATATAACGATATAAACTGGAATAACCAAACGTCAAATCCTTATTTCCATTGTATGAATATTTTGGCAAATATCTGATACCCACATTTATTGCAATCGCCTGCTTAACCAGGGACGAAATTTAACCAAAATCTATATAGATTCATTGCCAAGAAATTAAAAAAACGTGTTATGGGAGAAACCGTTTCAGATAAGCTTAAAATAATTAAAAAAACGCAAATAAATGACGTATGCATGTGTTTTTGTTTACTGAATATTTAAATCCGATTTTTAAATTTTAATTAAAGGATGACAAACGAAAGTAATGAAAAAAAACGATTTAACAATCAATCATCATTAGATGAAAAATCTTGTTTTCGAAAGGAACATTTTTCTAAAATATCTTGTTTCTTTAAAATCAAACAACTAAAAATACATATCATACTCTTCTTGTTTTAACATTGAAGCGCAATGACTCATTCAGAATGAGTGCCTCACGTTTAACTCCATTAACTTTTGTTAACAGACAAGACAAATTAATTTAGGCTGGTCATTAGCATCGTCACCAAAAAACAAAATTACAAAAAAAAACAAAAATACACATTCCAAGCAAAATGTCCAAACTAAACAAAGTACGATACTTATTTCCGAAAAAGGACATCACCATAATAAAATTCATTGCCTCATTCTTCCAACAGGTTAGTTGAACGACATCGCAGATGTGCCTTCATCTTTTGGTTCGATCCACATCCACTTCCACTTACGGCAAATGAACAAAGTTAAATTAATTAATAAATATTAAGTCCTCCGAAAATAGTTCCTTAGCCACGGTTAATTAGTTTTTGTCTACATTGATGTTATAATTAATCGATTATAGACAGTGTGGACACTGGAACTGGAACTGGAACTACCAACTGCGGACGTGGATGTGCGTTTGAGCTAAGAACTTATTAATAAGGCGATTAATTTATCAGCTTATCCGGGACAATGCGGCGGATGAAACTGAAGGAAATTAAATGGAAAACGTGTCTGTATAGTAAAAGTTTAGTCTGAACATGAGGTCATTTGGTTTAATTATATGATTCGCACACATAATCTATCACAAGGACCAACTTTTAGCTATATCGTCCTTTTCACAAATGATTATGGAGGCTTTTTTTCTTATTTGAGAAGGCTAACATGTTATCATACAGAGTAGGAGTGTGTTATAACGTAATTTGTTTTTGTTTGTTTTTATATTGACGTAGGTGATGAACTTGAATTATAGTTTTGAGGAAACACAAAACTGAGAAGGATTATATTTTCTAAAATTAAGGGAACAATTTTTTTTATTTTTTAAAAAAAATAATAAAACGAACGGGTCATCATTGCCCTACTGCCACCGAAGTAAATTAAAAAATCATCGTTTTTGACATAGCAATATCTAATACATACCTACATTTTTGTGACGATTTTTTAAATTCTAAGCCTAGCTTATAAATAGTCCAATTGAAAGCTTACATTCCACAGAAAAAGTTTTGGCGAAGATTATCGCACCCTCTTACTCCGACATCCATCACTATAATGTGTAAATTCAGAAACTTATGTTGGATTTACACGACTGACAAATTGCCAGTTGAATGAATTTGTCCATTCTTCAATGCCAATTTTTCAGCGTAAATTTTAAGTGTAAGTCCACCATAATCCTTTCAGAAACTATGCCTCAATTTCATTTGTCAAACTTTTATAAACTCATTAATTGGCATTACTTGCCGTGTTTTTTGTGCAAGTCCATATGGATTTGTCGAAAAAACAACATCGGAACTAATAGTTTTACACGTCAATACAACAACAACTTAAATCCATATGGACTTAGCTAAGTCCAGATAATTATCGGGATTTACGTACTGTAAGTAAGAAGTTCCTAAGTCCCGATGTCGTTTTTTTCGACAAATCCATATGGACTTGCAAAAAAACACGCCTACTATTTGGGTTTATCATCTTCAAGTGCGATGAAGAAATTTCAAACAACGCTGAAACAAAAAAAAATCATGATTTCTTGTTGCTCATGCAAATGAATCAGCACCAGTTGCGTTACGCATAAGCATGATAGCAACACAGCATGAACGAAGCATAAATATTTTATGATAGCAGCACAGCATGAGCAAAGAACAAATATTTGATAAGTGAATAAAGGTATACAAAAACTGAAGGTTTTTATAATACAAATTCTTTATACTACTGAAATACATCAGCCAAGTAGAAGACTTAGCACTATTTAATTGGACTTGTTGAATTATTAATTCAAAACAGCTTTTAACGGCCTTTAGTCCATAAAAATTGGCGTTTTGTCCCGGCGATCTCACTTGGACTCATCAGTTTACTAGGTATACAAAAACTTTCACTTTTGGGGCTTAGAAAGCATTTTTAGTCCAAAAATTGCGTGAATGAACCAATAATCTAAACAGGGTCTAACTTCATGCCCAAGGTATATAGAATACATGGTATGATATTGCGCATGTTGTTATCCTATCTCTCTCATGCATATTAAAACCCAGTGATGTAATTCGCTTCAAATTTTGTTTTGTCACCAACTGAACGAAAAATTCAACATTCAATATGTCTGTTTGGTAACTAGAAACGTCGTACGACGAAGCACAACTTACTGTCAAATCCCATACAAATTATTGACAAGCAGCCAAAAGTAGCAAGAAGTTGCAAGTTAACAAACAGACAATTCATACCATGTTGTATTCTTTATACCATGCTTCACGTTCGGAATAAACATTTTGCGTTTCCTTTATCACAAGAGTATTCCGGATCAACCATAAAGTTGGAGTGAGACAGAAAGATTCATATATGTCAAAAGAGATTTTGCAATGAATGCGTTCAGGTTCATGTAATATAGGTTAGTTCGATTTGTAAAACTACTGATATTGCCCCTTTGAGGATTTAACAAGATTGATTTGAAATATGCAAAATTTATAAAATTTGTATCTAGCAGATTAGATTTCAAGAAGAGTAAGAACAAATCTGGGTTAATTGGTCGGTGGAATCGTAGTTTAATGTTAAATTTCATCCATTTTACTTAGTACTTAAAAAAGAGAATAGTACGACAGATCTTTAAAGTTAGAAAATTGTTAAGAAGTTACATGGTAGAATTTTAACATAAAGCTGTTTAAAATGTTTGGGTCATTGTCTGTAAATGATAAGTTAAGGTAGAATACTTATGAAAACAATCAAAAGAAATCAAATTATTTTTTTTTCTATTCAAAGAGCTGTCAGTTGTATACGTGATGAGGCAATACATGCAACGAATTCTATGGGTCGGGGGCCTGCATTTAATGGGCTCAATATTACGTGAATGTATTTTCGAACTTCATACCATTTTACATCTCTATATTTGTGTGCTCTCTATAGTTTCGTATTTCAAATTGACCATTTTTGATTTTAATCAAAATTGAAAACTATCAAAAATTCACCCATTAATTAATGCCCTGGCATTTCAGTAAAATGTATAGGTATATGCCATTTATTTCTCTTTCAAAACTACACATGCATCAAATATATAGAAAAATAATTCGATTCTAATAAATCAGTTGCAATTTAATTGGAAAATAATATTCCTAGTATTTTTATAGTAGTTCCGATGTATAAAGTTCAGCTGATGCAAATTTTATTTAGTGAAATTCTGGCGAATAAAATTTTTTTTTATTTGAATAAAATCATTGCGGTGTTTCATATACCACGCAATATCCAGTTATGAGTATTGAAAATAATAAGCTTATTTTCCAAATAGTTTACTAGATAATAATCCCTATAACATTATTTTAGCTGTGGAAGTGGATTTCTCTGTCAAAGGGATTTAAATTTAAATTGAATAAATTGGCATGTTTGAGAAAATGAAACAATATGTATATATGTTTTGTTTTGCGTTCATTTATAGCTTCATTAAAATTTATTTAAATCAAGAAAACCTGCAACAAAAAAAAGAGAAGAAAAATGCTTCCGAAGAAAACGTGGATTTTTGTTTAAAGAAAAATGAGAACCATGCATGAGCCATCATGCACGATCTGCGTTTTCTACTCAAATGAAAATAATTTCGAATGTGATGAAGATGATGAATGTAATGTATTACTATTTTTTAGCGATTCTATCATAAAATATTTTCCAAAATTGTAACGGTATAGGTATATATAAATACTGGAAATTGATGCTGAAATTTGCTTAATTTTTCTAAAGTACTTAAATTTGCTTAATTTTTCTACTCATGCTCTCATACCGGAGTAGATGACTAGAGTAAATACGCACCTAATAGCCACCAGAGGGCATCTGATAAAGTAAGAGATTTGTCATGCAAATGACATTTCCTTACAAATGAAAAAGTATTGTATAGAAGTAACTAACGAGACTAGAGACATGCCAATTTATAACAGTTATAACAGTTTTTTGCCATTAAAAGTGAGCGTGCGTTTACGAGCTTCACGTGACTTGAAAAAAAAAGTCTGGGTGCCTGAAGTATCCCCACCGGCGAAGGGCCCTGGCCCTGCGGGGCTGCATAAACAGTACTTTCATAAACCAAATTGGCACGTCTAGAGTCACTTCCGTTGAACAAACCTAGTGTCATATATACAAAATATAATGAGCTGTCAAACAGAATTATCAAACTTTGATAATTATAGCCTCCACAAGCAATAATTCATTTCACAAAATCAGTCATGCAATGAAAATTTTTAATTTTACAAATTTCTTGAAATAAATTATTTTATCAAATTGATTTCAGCAATCTTTTCTTACCATCTCTGTAGCATTCAAAAGGGCTTTTTACAAAATAGCAATATATCCCTCTTTTGATTATTTACAAAACGTCAAAATTCCTTGTTGGTGCAACTGACATTTGTTAAGTCATTTGCACTTCTCCAAAGATAAAAAGTCTGTTTGGTAACGTGAAATTTCTTGTGAATTTGCACAAATTTTCACAAAATTGCACAATTTTTCACAAATTCCTTTTTGCTAACTCGAAAAAGTTGCAACGAGAGAGCACATCTAGAGAAAAAAAAATTTCCCCTCCATTGGATAACTTTCGAATTTGTGCTACATAAATTTCTGTGTGCAAGAAGAGTAAAGACTGTCAAAACACCTAGCTGTTAGCATCTTTTGCTTTTAATTTGAAATTGTAGTTTCTGATATGTAAAAATTAACTTTATAAATAATAAATAACTTGGGAAATTTATAATTAATGTAATTATTTTTAAAATTAAACGCAAATTATTGACAAAACCAGACTTTTGGCATTTGATTGTTGATGTGAGGCGTAAAATTCTTACGTTTTGGATTCAAAAGTATTTCAATGGGTTTGTTAACTTTTTTGCTTAGAGGATATATAATATGGAGTGCTCGTTTCTATCCCTAATGCATTGTAGTGCCTGGAGCCATGATAGGGGGGGCTATTTCACTTTCGGTAAGATAAACTCTTAGAGGATATCGTACCGCTGCTATCAATTGTAAGTCATAATTTGCTTATTTTCTGTCTAAATTGTTCTAATTTGACGTAATTCTTGAAATTAATAAGTGTTTGTTTATTATTTTAAAGATTTCAATATCTTCTTTTTTAGTTTTTTTCTCCAATGTGCAGAAAACTCAGTGCCTTTAACTTTCCGAAACTTGAATAGCGACCCCTATGAAAGCTCCGCATTCGAATAAAAACAAGGACTCCATATTATATATCCTCTAAGCTTTCTTGTAAGTTTCTCCATTTTTGAGAAATTCGTTCTCACTTTGGTGTTTTGACAGGTTTTACACATTTTGCTGAAAAAAGATACCAAACAGACCCAAAAAAACGTCTTTTGTTTTCTTCTGTAATTTTCCATCTGTCATATCTGGCTACCACTCTTGATTTTGATAGATTCGTATGGCCTTTTCGATTGGGGTCAGAATGACAGTTCTTCTTCTGAAAAGAAGAGAAATTTGCTTCTGATTTTGCTTTCAAAATCGTTCCAGAAGGGTTCACACGTATCAAATCGTTCTCCCGGATTACCAATTGGAAAGGCCAGTAAAGTTTATTATCCAGAATTAATTTGACGTCTAATGTCAGTTGGACTGACATTTGTGCTGCTTTCAATCTGAAATCAGTTGATTGCATTTGCATGTACAAATTAGGCTTGATATGTGTTATATTTCTTAATGTTCTTATTAAGCAGCTCAGCAGAACACGTCAAGTCATTTTTGCCATGAAATTATTTGCCCATGTCCACCCAAGGCAGAGATAAAGATTTCTGAAATTATTTCTGACATAAAGATGGAAATGCGTTTAGATCCAACTTGAATTCGGGATTTGTAGATCTCGATCCCAAACCAAAAAAATATCGATATTGAAAGGAAAGCGGAAACTGATCCAAGATCAAAAAAGTTCAAAAAGCATTAATTTTTTTGGTTAAAAAAGCTAGAAAGCGAATCTAAAATGTTCCTTTTCCGTTTTTTTTTTTTACGGCAAAGCTGAGAAACTTTGTTGAAAAACCCTGTTCATATTTCTGGATCTCAGAAAAAGAATCAAATCTTTAAATAAAGGTACCTACTTCTAAGAAAAATTGAATTTGAGTAAAGTTTTCCAAATTTGATTTTTGTTTGAGTAAATACTAGCCAGATGTCAAATACCAATCTGTCACCTATCAACAGTCGCATATGCACATGTCAGTGTTTACAAAAAAAAGTGTTAACTTTGTTTGCGAAGGTGAGAACCAACACCATTTGCAGAGAGCTCAAACTCAAACTGAAAAAAAAACTTTATCTAATCTCTTACCTAAATCTTACGACATTCATGACAAGAGCTTAATTTTTTGTTTAAATTCATTTTATCAAATTCTTATTGAATTAGGATTTGCAATTTTTGGGGATGAGTCAGAGTTCTTGCTATTGCTAGTTTTCTATGCAAGATTAAATAAAACCAACAAATAAAAGCATAAATGGTTATCAAGTTATCAGTAATAGAGAATGTATATTTTCTCATTTTCCAAGTATGTTTTGTATTGATAAATAGAATTCTTTGTTTACACTATATACCTAGATACTGTAACTCAAAAGCTTCTTGCTTAACCTTTGCCTTAAATGTGTAATTTTCGTATTGTTCTTTACAATATTATAGAAATTTGTATTAACTTGTGAGTTTAATTGGCAGTAAAAGAAAAATATTTGATTATCTTTTTGTAGATATTATTTACCAACTTTCAAGATCCGGTATCTTAAGATAAGACCAAAAATAAAATGTACCCCGACCTGAGACTCCTTAGAGATTTTTATTGAAGATTACAAACAAATTGTTTACCTTGCTATAAAATAAAAATAAAATAAACATTAGGTACTTGTTTTATTTGTAAATCAGTAGCTATAACTACTCTGTGTAATGTGTTTCTTATCTTTATACCCCTTGGCGGCGAGCGATGCTGATAAATCCAAGTATACAATTTACTCTCCCCACGATTTAATTTGGAACAAAATACATAATCAAATAAAGAAAATAGCAAGTTTTCGGAGAGTAAAAATATTCCAGAAAAAGACGCACAGCATGCTTTAGCTTGATGCAAAATAATTGTTGGTGTTTCTATTTTTCAAATTCAGTTGCGGGGTAAATAATGAGTAAAGTATAGGTTATTTTTAGTTATCAGCGATACTCGCTCATAAATACTAAGGGCCAGTTTCACAGTCAACACTTACCGGATAAAATGGCACTTAAGTTTCCCATATTAGGACTTTAGGCTAAGGGCCAGTTTCACAGTCGACACTTACCGAAATAAGTGGCACTTAAGTTTCCCATATTAGGAATTTAAGCTAAATTTCATAGCTAGCGTAGGTGGAACTTAAGTCACCAACATCGGAGACTTAAGTGCCACTTATTCAGATAAGTGTGCACTGTGATATTGCGCCTTAATCTTTCACATTGCCCACTTAACTGTGACTGTGAAAATGGCCCTGAGACTTTTAACATTTTTTAAGTATATCTCATAGAAAGAACTTTCTTAAATTTAGTTTGGCCAAAAGCCGTCTGTTTGCAATTACAGATATGTAACAGATTTGATCCCATCGAATTGCAAGTGTGCAGTAAAAGTTCATCCTTCCATCAAGAACACTTACAGCTTCTGCATTTGAGTAAGGTCAATCGTTTGGCACTCTTCCGTTGGTATTTAAGAATTCACCTTTGAACCCAAAAATCCAGTCTTGTCTATTTTCCTGAGAGAATTCATTTGCTTTCCTTTATCTTTCATTTTCTCTTTTGGAAGAAGGAAACTTTAAGGTTTTTTTTCCCTCAGGTACTAAAAGGTTCTTTTGACATGCAATTGACATATTTTTACCACGATCTATGCCACTTAATTGTTCAAACTTCCTTCAATTTAATTGGTTTTTTACTCAAATTGTAATCAGTAGAAAAGTGGCTGGCTGTGGAAAAAAAAAAAATCATTCATCCTCAGCAATAAGGAATATCTTGCTTACAATCAATTTTGAGTTTCTGTTTTAAAAGGAGAAAGCCTTTTGATTGTATTTGAAAAAGAAAACCATCAGAGCCTATAATATAGGCATGTACATTTATCTACACCCAAGGAAAGTAACTTTTTTCGATAATCTTAAAAGCAAAACCAATGAACCGAAAATAAGAAATGGCGTTAAACCTTACACCATCATCGTTAGAGGATTCTTCTCGCATCCATTTGTTTAAGAAACCCTAAAATTGTTGGGCTTTGAATTTTTATCTTAATAGATTAACGACAAACAAATTAATTTTGGAGAGTGTGTATGAATATGAGGATTCGAGAAGCGTTAAGTTACAAAACAAATATCCCTGATCCATATACCTTATTATTATAGAAATACAACAATAAATTAAGGGGGACATTTTGTTTTTAATGAAAATCGAATTAGAATAAGGTTTAAAGTTGGGGAAAGATATTTTTTAACGGTTGCATAAAAAAAGGTTCGTAATAAAACGCTTCAGGGATTTCCATGGAATTTCAACTTGAACCAACATTGTTTGGTAATAAAATTTTGTTTTGGGGGCACAAAAGAACAACATAATGAGGCTTATTGTTTGCCAAATAAGTTTCTGCAAAACATCAATGTGAAGAATTAATGTTTAACTATATATCAAGTCCATATCAGCCATCAAACGAAATTCGAGTGGCAATTTATTAAATTTTTCCGATGGAAAATTCTAGAAAAGTTTAAATTAATTTTAATAGCACTGACAAAGTTGAAAGGTACGCAAAATGAAAATAGTATACAGCGCTACAATGTTAAGCTGCAAGTGCAGCAAGAAAAATAGCTGGATCAAGGATCGTTCTATACTTTTCTCTTTCTAACATGCCGCATCCACTGGGCATCAACGATGTCAAACATCACAACCACAATCCAATCCACAATCTGACTTGTATGGATAATGCCAACACATGAAATGGTTTTTTTTTCTAGACATGATCATAATCCGATAATCGTTCATGCTCAGTGGAGGCGGAATGTAATTAAAGCTAGCCATGGGAAACTGCACTACACGTGACGTGCGTCGTTTGCTACATGAGTGAACGGTTTTAATGACAGGTTGCACTATAGCGATTGTTTTAGCTGCGGCTACATCCCATAAAACCGACAAAAAATTATTCAAAATATGTTTTTACAATGTACAGTACCTACTATAGGTCTGTTTGGTATTTTTTTTTCCAGCAAAATGTCTAAAACCTGACAAAACACCAAAGTGAGAACGAATTTCTCAAAAATGGAAAAACTTACAAAAAAGTTAACAAACTCATTGAACCACTTTTTTGTACAAAACGTCAGAATTTCACTCCTCACATTAACAATCACATGGCAAAGGCCGTTTTTTTAACAGTTTGCGCTTAATTTAAAAACAAATTACTTAAATAATTATACCTACATATGTACATTTTCCAAGTTACCTATTATTTATATATTTAGTTAATTTTCCGATATTAGAAACCACAATTTCAAATTATCCTTGGTGTCCGGCCAGAGAGTTCGAAAATTAATACGAAATTGCCCTTACAAATAGTAGCATTGTTTTATTTCTAAAAGAATATGGAAATAACAGATTATAATAATTGTTCTTGTTCTATCTTATTAGGTATAATCACCGCAGTTTGCACTCTCCAACCGTTAAGCTTCAAGGATGGATTTTAAAAGAACGATTTTCTTTGACATATGAGACAAAGAAGATCGAAAGTCAAAATGGCGAAAGAATTATGTCCGGTGTGAGGAGTGCAAACTACGGCGAGAAAAATGGTGACAGCTATAGATGTTCGTTGATAAATAAGTTGTCGTCTAGGTGGTGCTGCATGGAAGTTCTGTTTGCGTGAATAATCCGGAGGAAACTTAAGGTCGTTCTTCCACACAAATTAAAAGCAAAAGATGCTAACAGCTGGGTGGTTTGACAGTCTTTACTCTTCTTGTACAAAGAAATTTATGAAGCACAAATTCGAAAGCTATACAATGCAGAGGAAATTATTTTCTCTCTGGTTGCAACTTTTTTGAGTTAGCAAACAGACATTTTTGAAAATTTGTGCAAATTTGTGAAAATCGCAAGAAATTTCACCTTACCAAACAGTACAGTACCTATTAAGGGTTTTTCAATAAGGGTTGGTAGATGTAGAAATGGAACATTGTAGCGTTCTGTGTGGCACACGAAGCGCCATTCTGTTAGAACGTGTCGTTCACATCTATATTATCCAATTTGAGTAGCCAGCAAAAATTGGTTATCATCGATCGGTATCGCTGTAGTTGATGCTGATGGCAATGACATCGTCTTTCACAATGACTCTCACACACAGTGACGATGTTTACATTTTCAGTTGATTATGCGTTTCGTTGACGTAAGAGCGTTGGCTTATTGTTCATTGAATCTTTCAACTCAAATTTGGCCACCAAACTTTGGATAATCGACTTGGAAGGACAACCATGTAAACCGTAAAATGGACGCAACAAAAGATTCTAATATTAAAGTTTTATCATTTGGACGTGCTGTTCAATCGTGTCACTTGCTATGGTGATTTGGTATCAGTAACTGGAGATTTGACAGATGTCACCAAAACAACATGGCCGCCAAAATCTACTCGCGCCAATTCAAAACCCTATACATATTTCTATCGATTTTTTTTAGTAAAGGGAAAAATAGGAGTGGGCTCTTTTTTTGTTTTGCTTTCGAATACATAACTTCAAAATCATTCTGAAGTGGTACTTCAGCAGACCTGCTCTGAAGTGTTTGGGTTGAATGATGATTCTTTAAGCCCCTCTTATTACGAGAGGTATATAAGATAAGCACATAAAAGCATAAGCTCGCGATAATTCAAAATCTCTCATCGTCTGTTCCGCGTTATTGGCTTTCCTACAGATTAAAAAAAAATGTTAAGCAGAAAATGATTCCGTTGTTTAACAAAATAAAAACAAACTGGGTTCTGCCATTAATTTATAATCTTCGATATAAAAGTTTGAAAAAAAATTTTATTCTTTTTTTAGAGAAGTAGGTAGGCACCCTTAAAAATATTCAACAAATCATTTTTTGTCCTTTATTAATTGAATACAATCTTTGTTTACAAATAAATAAGTAATTTGCCTTATAAAATCCATCGCACTTTAATGAAGGCGTATAATGAAAAAGACACACCCAAACTTATTTCATGCCATTAAAATCCCTCAAGGACTTCATAAACATAATTCCAGGTAATATTATATTAATGGACGTATCTTACCTCACTTATATTAAGGCATGAAAAGTTTATTTGTTTAATTGAAGGTCGTATAATGGTGTTAAAAAAAAAATATCCAGCAATTATATTTATTTTTTTTTTTATATTTCAAATCATGATTTCATAATATTATTGTTTTCTAAATATTTTAGTGAATTTTTTAAACAAGAAGTAAAGCAACAATATAATTCATTCCTTCAGAAATAATTTCGAACACATTACATAACCTTAAGGTTTATAATAAAGAATATAAAATAAATACGATTAAATTTTATTCAAAAACAATACACAATCTTCGATTTTATTTTATCAATTCACCAGGCGAATAGCGAATAGAAATTGTCTGTACGTTTTCGTAATGAAAACGTCAGGATTAAAAATAAATATATTGAAAGTTCGTGGTTTTAGGTATGAGTACGTGCGCAAAACAACAAGCAATAAGGATTTCCATTCAATTTTATTATTGCTAATAACGAAGACATTGAATTCGAAAAGCGAAAACAACTGAACCAAGAACGATAGAATTATTCCACATCGCTTGTAAAGTTGCAATTCAAAAGATTTATTTTGTTTTATTTTTTGGACGTTCCATAACCTTTTGTATCTACGAGTTTACTACATGCGATGTTTTTGAAAGAAGATCTCTTTTTTGTTTCTCTTTGATTTAAAAAAAAAAACCATGTTAAATTTGTATTGCGTGACTTCTTCTTTGAAAGCGCACGATTTTAAGACGAGAGAATTTGTGCTGACAGGAAGGATGTAGGATATACGTTTCACAGGAGTGATATTGAATTTTTCATTAAGCTTCTTACAAACATGTGTATATCAATTGTATCAAAAAAAATATAAATACATATATGTATTTTTTAACAAATAATGAATTAATAAACGTCTAGAAGACTATTTTTCCACTGAGGTTGACATTTAATTCGGTGTTTGTTGAACTCTAAAAATGTGAGAATTTCTCAAGCGGAAAATGATTCTTTATTATTGCACATTCAATGATGTCCCCACATTCCCACTTTCATCAAGAACAGAAGAACCTTTCTCGTGCTATACGCATTCCAATATGTCTGAGAAGATACTTATGTACCTACATATATTACTTGCAGACCAGCATCTTAAGTTGAAGTAAGCAAGTAAGCAAAAAGAAGCTGTCAGTTTTGTTAAAGTCTAGGAATTTTTAAGACTGTGAAACATTACAGACAACTTTCCCATTTCAGTATTAACGAGTTACTGTTGTCAGGGTTAAGGATATGTTTGAGTAGGGTTCTGGTCATTTTTGTTTATCTTTTGTCACTATATGTTTTATTCATAAGATTCCTGATAAAAAATAAAATAAATGAGGAATTCTCGAGTTCAACAGTCGTATAGAATTCTAGTATTTGTGTTTTGTAAAATATTTTGATAAACAAAATGTGTCTAGAAATGTTTTTCTTTTTTCGAGAAAATTGCATGGCAGGCAACATGGTATCTATATCTACCGTTGTGTCTAGAGGAACAGAAATACCTACAATTTTGTTTCTACGAAGTATAAATAAAACCCTTACAGGGCATTTTTTCAGTGGTGAGGTTCCTCTAAGTAAAACCAGAGTTATACGGGGCAAATAGGAATCCAAATCATTTCATTTTCCATACAAATAATTATTCCGAAATGAGTTAATTTGAAACAAATTTTTCCGAAATTTGGAAGATTTTTACATGAATGAACACACCTAAATGGAATCCATTGAAAATGTCAAATAAGAAGCAGTTAGAGAAAACAACAAAAACAAGAGGTGACAGTCAGACTCAGAAGCAGTTTTACAGTGTATGACTTTCAGTTGTCAAAAATGTATAGGAATAAAAGTGCGACACTAATAACCTTTTCGATTGGTAGCATAATGACATTTCTTCCTCCGAAAAGAAGAGAAATTTGAATCTAGATTTGTTACCACAATCATTCCAGAAGCGTTAACAACTTCACACGAATTTAATTGTTCTTCCGGAGTACCAATCGAAAATGTCATAAGGAAATGCGCTTTCACTATCGAAAAAGAGATGGCACTACAATGGATATGTCAATTTCCATATTGTCACCCACTTTATTTCGATAGTGTTTTGACACGCATCTGTCAGAAGTATCTATTCAGTTAATCCCGTAATAACCAAGCATCTAAAGCTGCTGTTAAGAATGTAGATCGAGGTAAAAACGGAAATTAAATATTATATAGCCACCTGTTTGTAGTTAAAACTATTCCTTTTAATTTTTAAGATACCTCTGCCATTACACGATGATTTGGGCGTCGTGACTCTTTTTCAAATTCTTTGAAATTCCCTCCTCTGAGGCACGCGCTATTATACGATGATTTTTGAGTCATGACTCAAATTAGGTACTTATGCGTTCTACAAACAATGAAAATAAATGAAGTAATAGAATAAAGTAAAACATGAGTCGACGAAATTTTTCTCATCTTTCTTCTCTTTCGCACTCATCAGGCGTTTTTATTTTTGATGTGTAAATATCTATGCTGGCGGTAGAGTGAAAAAAAAAACGTGAACGTTCGTGTGCAACGTTACGTCGTGCAACGTTACGGTGTGCAACTTTACGATCTGCATGCTAGGATGGGTGCGTTCAGTGAAAAAAATATTAAGATCAACTTCAAGCAAAAACAAGTCCGTTTTGGATCCGCGCACGTTGATGTTTACACATATTAACCGTGAGTCCCGGCACTCACACAATTTTTTTTTAGTTCAGAGTAGAGCTCTGCATGTTCTGAACGTCCTCTGAACGAAGCGTGTTCTGAGCACTCTGAACTATTTTTGAAACACACCTGGAGACTAAGCTGTCAAATGCTTGTGTTCAGCATTTAACTCTGTCTGCCCAGATATTTTATTCTGATCTCATAGAGCACATTCTGAACACGCTCAGAACGAGAAAAGAAACACAAATTTGAAGCTCTGAACACAGAGCGAAAAAAGAAACATAATCTTTGTTTGACAGTTCTAAACTAACTAAACTAATATCGTTTTCGAGTGGACGTTCGGAGCTACTCCTTTTTCACTCCTTTTACTCCAAATTTCCCATTTTTGATAGGAATGGAACAGTTCCGAAATCCAAACGAAAACGACATAACTAAACAAGAATAACGCCTATTATGTCCGAAAAAGTCATGTCTCAAAATTCGTCATGTAATAGCAGACTGTAGCAACGTTTTAGGACATGAAGGTACATTTGTACTTAGACATCGAAGAACAATACAATTAAATTGTTTCCAATTAATTTTTTTTTTCAAAATATCTTTTAGGGTTAGGTTTTCAATGTGAGGTTATCATAGTTTCGGGGTTAAACTCGAGTTATCTCCTGAAACATGTTTTTCAGTCAATTTGGATCACGAGTTAAGTCAACAAACTTGATGAGTTAATTCTGGATTAGCTCAATAGGTATTTTTGAAAGATGCGTGTCAAAAATCTATTCAAATCGAGGTACGACACTAGGGAAAGGGTGATTTTCATAGTGGCACCATCTCGAATTCAATAGCGAAACATTGATTTCGATATTGCCACACTTCGGTTTCGATAGATTTTTGACAACTTGTAAATAAATTAAAATCTCCACTGAAAAACTACTTTTGAGTTAACTCGGGATTAAAGTATTTGCAAGATTAACTAACTCTCATTTAACTTGGAGTTAACTCCTGCACTGACAAACTGGGCCTATTGGACTATTTTGGAACTATGTTTATTGAAACCTTAACCAGCTTGTTGCCGCGATACCTAAAGCAAATGAAGAAAATTCCATGAACATTTTTCTTCCAATCAGTTAATTTTATAAAAATAAACACAAAATATGAAGAAAATCTTTCAAAATGTTTAAGTTATTGAGTTCTAAACAGTCAGGCAATCTGGCAGACAGAAATGCATGACCAATTTTCCTGGGCTTTTTCTATTTTTTTTATAATGCACAACTTTGGAATATGTGTGTGAGTTTGTCTGAAAATAAATAAATTTTCTGTAGAGTAATACAGCCAAAAGCTATTCATTATAATTATTTAATTTTTCTGATCAATGCACCGACTAATCTGTATTTATGAGGCAAATAAGTACCTACATCCATTTAGGATATTTGTCATTAAATGCTAATTAACTATCCTCGTAATGAAATGATTAGCTGCCGGCCCCAACATTTGTATAGGGATTTTTGAAAAAATACTTAAGTCCTAAATAAATTAGTTGTGGGTTTGGTATTATTTGGTAAAATAGCAGATACATTCCTATTTCAAAAATGTTGCATTGCTAAACAAAATTCAATTCAATATGACATTACGGTGCATGTTCTGCTTGATGCTGATGATTAGTTGGCTTTAGTATTTGTAAAATAAAAACAAGAAAATTGACAGCAAATAAGACAATATGGCCGCCATGAACTGTCAAATTGAAACCTTCCATATTGGAAAACCATTTAGTATGTCATAAGTTTTTTACAAATGAACAAATACTTATACCTTCTACCTTAGGCACAGTTTTTCAGTGGTGAGTTACACCAGAGTTATCTTACTCTAGAAGTAAATCAACCCACAGTTAACTGAAGTGGCAGTTTTTGGGTGGAGGATGCATGCAGAACGACTAAAAAAACTAGGCGGATAAAACTTCAAAAGCGTATGTTCAGTTAATCCTGAGTTAACTCACAAAATTTGATGAGACAACTCGGGTTTAACTTTAATCTGGCCCTGAAAAACTGGACCTTAGTGGGCTGGCTCTTTGAGTCTTGGTGAAACGTTCATTCTACATCGACTACACTCAATAACTGCAGTGTATTTTATTCATCATTTTATCAAAATTTTTACCACCAGAGAACTACAAAAATCTACTTAATTTCAACGACCACAAAGTTAAAGTTTAAAGCCGCGTCCAGATCAATTAAAATTTACGTTGTGCGCCTTGAATTTTCTATTCGCCGCAATTATTTTTGCCGAGAATTTCAAATTATTTTGGAATCGATTTGTGCTTAAAGTGCAGCGCGTCAGTGCTCAATTTGCACGGAAAATAATTTTAATAAACTTGATTCATCAATTTGTCAACATCAAAACACCTTTGCGCCGCAAATATTTTCGTGTGCGCCGAAAATCCATCGGAATCGGATAGCGTGCGTTGAATTTGACACACAAATTTGTGTGCGCCCGGACGTCCACATTGACGTATTTTTTTGTATCTTCACAATTATTTGCGCTGAACACGGCTCACAACGCAAATTTTTATTGATCTGGACGCGGCTTAAGACTTAAATTTCTGCTTACAAGTTTAACACAACTCCTTCGCTGCATAATTTAATCTGCAGACATGGACAGCCACATTCCATTAAAACCATATTTTATGGCAAATAACTGTTAAATAGACACAATTTATCTCACACTTTCCATTTCCTCTCACAATTTATATTTCAATAAAAATGTGAATCCCTCGTCGACAATATAACTGTCAAGTTTGCTACTTTGTGCATTTTTAATTACTTCATTCACATACATATTTGCAGCTGTTCTTTTCTTATTTCTAACTGCATATAGAAGAGGGTATAATATAAACTAATATAAAGTCCAACGGAGAGGGCCCTCCATTTTACCATTAAGTCTCATATGAGGACTCCAAACATGGACGGACGAAAGCTGTCCGATGTTTACGTACATGAACAGTGTATACACAACAATATTTGTTTGTTTCATATTCTTCTCAATTTATTCAGCATAAAAGCACACACATTTGTAATATGCCATGCCATCACCATCATCATCATAGTCGTGTACCTAGAATAATAAATCATAACCATTTCTGCTGCAGGATCCATTCCTACCCTACGCCATATGTATCAAATTCAGGACAATGAAATTGCTGCATTACAGCTGCTGCTGTCCACACTTCTTTATTCTTATTCCTCCAGAAGCGTTTTATTTTATACTTTCTTCCTATTTTTGGTTTTATTTGTTTTTTTTTGTTTTTTTTTTTTTGCAGAATAAACAGTCGCCATCGCCATTCTTGCTTTCTTGTCATTGTCCTGTGTCCACTCTACACTATGCTCCATTCACCGCAAATAAGCAATTCCAAATGAAATTTATATTTCCTGTCATTGTCGACTTCTTCGTTGTTCCAACTACCAACTATACCTACCAACTCCCAAGACCCCAAGCCCGCCCAGCCAGTAGAACTTTTTGAGTAGGGACCAAGAGGATATCCTGCGTTCTTTAAAGGAGAATCAAGTCAACAGCCCACAACGGAGCGCCAATAGTGGTGTCGCAGACAAGAAAAAGGCTACAGTTTCGCAAGAGTACTTTTGTGCAATTGTCCTATGCTGACGCAGGATAATATGCAACACCCAAAGGGCGAATGTAATTTTGTCGAATTGTAAATAGATAGATGTACGGCTTTATAATTATTATTGTTTTGCCAGCATGCGATGATGGCCAAGGAGGATTCGAATTCGATTCCATTCAAGCTGTGTCTTGGATCTAATGTGATGTGTCCTGCAATGCAGTGTCATCATGTGCTTAATTCTGTATATGAGAGTGGATGTGTGCGTACGGACGACACACCCTATGGCATCAATTAAAAGGTTGAAAGTTTTCAATTAGTGGCAAGGGATCAAGTGAATTGCAGAAACAAGGATATTTCTAAAAACAAAACTGTATTCGAGTCAGAGGAGGTACTCTGGTGTGGGTGGGAAGATAAGGACGACGATAATTTATAATAAGAACACAAAACAAAGGACTTATAACTACACAATGAAGGACGATGAAAAAGAGGAAATGGTTTGCCTTCGGTGAGTATACGTAAAAGATTATATAGTATATGTTGATGTTGTGTTGCTTTACAGTTAAGGACGAAGATGATTTGAATTAATTCATAACATTAGCCAAATAGTATAGAATATATTGTAATGTGCATCCTTTGCCATTATTAGAAGCTGCTGTGTGTCAGTATTAATATTTTACCATCACAAGCTGCTGGTTAAAGCTGATACGTTTGAATGGTTATGCTTATTTATGAAGAGAAAGAGTGGCTTGGAGACTATTTAATTATGGCATGGTTTGTTTTTCATTTCCAACGTAGGTACTCCACCCAAAAGATATAAATACTATTATTTAGGTATGTTCATCAGGGTAACATTTAATTTGCTCTTCATTAGGAAAATATTAAAGCTGATTGAGTACTGTCCTGAAAATATAAATTATATAATAGACAATTTCAACCCATTCTAATACTTTAAGGGCCAGTTTTTCAGTGCGAGATTATCCTGGTTTCGGGGTTGAGCCCGAGTTAACTCCTGAAACATGTTTTTCAGTCAATTTAGATCCCGAGTTATCTCAACAAATTCGGTGATTTAACTCTGGATTATCTGCATAAATCTATTCAAATGGAGGTAGGACACTATGGAAAGGTTGATTTTCATAGTGGTACGATCTTGAATTTGGTAGCGAAACATTGATTTCGATATTGCCGCACTTCGGTTTCGATAGATTTTTGACAAGTGGGAGTTAAATTTAATACTCCACTGAAAAAATAATTTTGAGTTAACTCGGGATTAAAGTATTTGCAGGATTTCCTAACTCTGATTTTACTCGGAGTTAACTCATGCACTGAAAAACTGGATCTAAGAGTCATTTTTCAGTGGTTACCTCTGACTTAACCCAGAGTTAGTCAATACTGTAAATAAATTAAACCCGAATTTTTGCGCATTGAAAAACTAGGTTCAATAAATCGATTGTTGGGCTTGTGTAGCCCCACTTTGCTTTATGCATAGCTCGCTCAAGTCGAAGTCCTTAATTCTGAATAGTCATGCTTGGAACCCAAATGACTGTAACCTTTCTTCTATCATCGTAGTCTCTATCTACGCCTACTCCACAATCGCTCAGAAAACCAGTTTCACAAACTTTTTTTAGAAGCTTGCGTTACATTAACTCCAGTTGTTGAAATATTTCGGCCAAAATTTGTATATTCAAAATTGTCACTGTTTCGGTTACACAGCGTCCACTTTGGAAGTAACTTTGCTATATTTCCTAACCTAGATGCATTTCGTAACGCGGAAATGAGTTTCTGTCAATTTTGTATTGCATATAAGAGCTGTCAGTGTAAAAGAAAAACTTCCCAAAACTGCCAATTTTCTACGAATTTAAATCCAAAGTTCCGTCAAATTTAAAATAAAAAAAATAAATTTTGACACAAAACGGTAAAAATTTGTAGTTTTGGGAAGTTAATAAAATTGAATAAATGAATCTGTCTTTCGTATCTTCTTTGTCTTTTAATCTGAGATAATTAAGGAAAGTTCAAACAGACCATGCACTTTTTAAACGTCCAAAAGCATTTTCACTGTAATTTACTTTGCGTCAAATAGAAAATTGACAAAATGTCTCTTTTTATTCAATGCTGCTTCTATGTAAATTGAGTGCCCCAAATTCACTCCACGCCCAGAGTAAATCAACATTACAACACGACTATAAAACACATATGTGTGAATGGGGCCTAAGAAGTACAAAGTTCAATCAAAATAGTAACAATCGTTTTCGAAAAAAACTTTCACACACTCCAAATTGATCTTCTCTATCGTAAAATACCAATTTGAATTTTTAAAAGTAAAAATTCGCGATTTTTAATTTTCATTTAATTTGGTACAACACTAAAGATAAATCACCTGTCCATCAGCTAGCCACTGTAACATGCCGCCTCCACTGGGCATGAACGATGCTCGGATTATGAACATGTCTAAAAAAAATCCAATGGAGGCACAAAAATCCATGTCCGTGCAGCAACATGTCGACGAAAACTTCATTTTGAACACGACATGACCGCTGTTCAAGGTTTGGGCATGAGATTTGACGTTTCACGTGTGTGAGATTTTTTTTCTTCTTCTCACTGAATGCATTGGTAAATGTTGAAGGAAAAAGGTAGAAGTAGTGGTAAAAGAAATGTATGTATGTGAAACGACATGACATAATTTGCCCAGCGGAAAAAAATTCGCTGATTGTTGATTGGATTGTGGTTGTGATGTTGGGCACCTGAATGCCCTGTGGAGTCGGGGTGTAACAGTGTCTTAATATGTCCGCATTTATTCACTGACATCCCTGTATTCTGTCAATTTCGAATGAATTAATGAATTTGAGTGAACTTTTTGATACGTTCAGTGAAAATTTCATTCACTTGACTTTTAGATAACTTTTTAATTTGTAATCGTAAATAGTAGCAGTAGTATTTATTAGATTATTTTTAGAACACGCTTATACAGTTGTCCAGCTAGTCATTGGCTAAATATTTTTGCCATCTCCCTATTTATAAACGGATTCCATAAGTTGTCTAACTATCCAGGGTTATTATCGAAATACGTTCTCATATATTCTCTGACATATCTGTAATATGTCAATCTGGAATGAAATAATGAATTTGAGTGAACTTTTGTAAAACAGCTGTTTCAACAATTACAAACATTTTCAATTCAAGCATCCAAATGAAAAATAAAAATTCAAAATCAATCAAAGACAAAAGGTCTGAGAATTGGGATAACCACGATAAGATATGAGGTGTGAAACGAATTTATTATGGTTAATATCGATAAAAAAATCAATTGCAGCAAAAGGAAATTTTGTTAAGATTTTAAAATCCAAAAAATTGACAGATAAGAACAATTTTCAATCAAATGTCACTGGGTACGTTCAACACACATTACATTAATTTCGGATTGACTTATTAGACATTGAACGTTTCCACTTTAGAATAGGTTTTGAACACCAATTTCGGTGTCTAAGATGAACAAATAAAAATGTTTATAAATAAGATTTTGGAGTTGGATGGTGTGCTAAAGTTAGCAAGGCTTTAGAATGCGATTATAAATACCACTGTATCTGTTTTCTGTCAATTTTCTTAAATTCTGAGAAATTGGCACTCTCTTACCGGCTGCGTAGTCTTACCGCAAACCATTTCAACGAATTCGAATCAATTCCGTCCATCTATAACTCCACGCACAGACCGAAGTTCTTTTTAGACAACTCTACCATAGTAATCTAAGGTTTGATTAAAACCTCACAAATATTTGTATACACGTAATCGCCATAAACCAATGATGTACATCTACAGTTTGTTTGTTGTTGAAAACTTGCCAAGTAAAACACCCAAAAAAAGATTGAAAAATACTTAAATAATAGTATGTACGGGATTAGATGTGTCGATATTGATACTTGTTATTCTTTCTGATTGTTATGGGGATTAGATTTTTATGTTAACTCTATAAAAATCCTGTTTAATATTCAATCACATGTTAGATGTTACATTTTATAACATTTGAACTAACCTAAAATTGGATAAACTTACTTACTTGGAGTATATTTACTGCATCAAACGACAAATGTGATTTGTTTATTAAAGATTTTTCATATAAACCTCATAAAGTTTAGTCGATAAAAATGTTTCCATATCCTTGCATCATAAAAACATATCCCAACTACTCATACATATTGAAAGACTGCTCCGACTCTGTCTCATACTCCATTTTACTATTATAGTATCCAGTTTCAATGAAATTTCAAATTTATAGTCAGTTTATTGGAATGTTCAGCTCAATAAATCTTCTCAAACCAAACGGTTCCTCCGCAACAACTTTGAAATGCTGTTTTTTTTTTTCTTTCTAAGATCAAAATAAAAATGTAATTTCGAAAAGGATATGCTTTGGAATTTTCTTATTTT
Organism: Leucozona laternaria; assembly: GCA_932273885.2. Taxonomy (NCBI): domain Eukaryota; kingdom Metazoa; phylum Arthropoda; class Insecta; order Diptera; family Syrphidae; genus Leucozona; species Leucozona laternaria. The sequence goes on along the minus strand of OW026367.1, from coordinate 126,672,108 downwards.
TTCTGTGATGGCGTTAAATGTACTACACCCAATTGACTACTTCCTATTTGAAGCGCATGGTTGAAGATGTTGATGGGAATTTTCAACATACGGCTCAAGAAAGATGAAAAAAAGAAAGAAAATAGAGGTACATTTTTATATTTTCGTCAAAGGACGAAAAATGAATGAATATTCTATTCTTTATAGTTTCAAGTGTGACCAGCATATTTTAAGAAGTGTTTTTAGTTTTCTAAGATTAAACAATACATGTAAAAGACAGGGACTAGCTTTGTGAAAGTTTAAATTAACAAGGAAGTAACAAACAGCAAAGGACTTCAAAAAGTATCAAAAGTTATGAAAAAAGTACCAACAAAAGTACCATTTTTAAAACTATTATTAGACTAGATTATTTCAAATTTTTCAGTCACTGACCTTAAAGTTGGTTGGCATAAATGGTCAGCTACCAGCCAGCCTCATGAAGTGTTGATAATCAATTTACAGAAACTTTTGAATTTTTTAACGTCAAAAGTGACAGGTAACATTTTGTGGAAACTGACAGATGCAAAATTGCAAAGCGAACATAAAAGGCGGCTATATCTTTAAAGAAATTTGTGTTCAATTTTGACATTTAAAGATAAGTTTTAATTACAATCATCTTGTTTTTTTATATTAATATATCACACATACCGGTTTTGCGTCAAAACATAGATATCAAAATGTCAGTTTCCACAAAGTGATGATTTTGACGTTTGTGAATGAATGAGAGAGGAATATATTGCTTTTTGAGGAATAGCCCTATTATGGAGTCCATTAGGGTGTCTCTGCAAGTGCACCGTATGAGGTATGACGTATGAGATAACAATATTTTTCGGTGTCATCGATATAAAACAAACAAAAAGGGATTACAATCACTCTCTCGTCCGATTTCTATTTGGGATTGTACACTACCGTTGTACACTTCCGTCTTTTATTTAACTAGATTTCATATATTTGTTTATTATTTAACTGAAGAATAAGATATTTTCTTTCTACTCAATAAAAGGCTTTTGTCACAGTTTATAATAAATGCATACATTTTTAGTTTTTATCTACCTATTGGCGAGATCATCCCAGCTTTGGAGTTAAGTGAAACGTTTTTTTTTCAGTCAAATTAGATCTCGAACTTAAGCAACGAATTTGGTGAGTTAACTGTGGATTAACTGAATGTATCTGACAGAACTCTATCGAAATAGAGAGGGCGACACTTCCGAAAGAGCTCTTTCCGTAGTTCCGCATAATGCTGTCCTGTCCTCTATGTTTCGATAGTGAAATCCATTTTTATAGTATCGCCCTTTTGATTTCGATAGATTTTTGAAAACTAAACCATTAATTCGGTTTAATCCAAAACCAAATAACTGATGGTGGAACGCAGAAAACATTCAGTAATAAAACAGACATTTCAAAAGCTTAATCTTTGAAAACCGACGCACGATCACCATCATCACAACATGCTTCATCTTCTCTCTATTTTCAAAACGAGAGGTTTCTTTTTATTGAAACCAAACCAAAGTATGTTATAAATATTCAGGCTATTGCCCTGGAAATGTTCGCATCTCTTTACCGTACTTTTGTCCTTTTTAGCAGGAAAACACCTATTCCTACCAATAAAATTTATATAGTGTTTGTTTTTACCAAAGAAGCTATCATCATTTAATTTTGAAACTAAAATAATCCCTTTTTTTCTCATGACTGGACAGAAAAAACTGAATGAGCAGCATGAACTCTTCAATCATTTTGACCTGAGGGGTTGTTGGAGCAGCCAGAATATCCAGGACATCAGAGAACGGCAATTTTAAGTAGATTCTACACACGATTTTGGTTTTGCGGTGGAAATTCGTAACTACCTCACAAATTTACAACGAAGCTGTAACGAAGCCGAAAGGAATATTGATGATACCGAGGTGAGGAATTCTGACAACGAAGCCGTGTGCCGCGCCGCGCCGCCGCTGGTCTTTAGTTGGTTGGTTTAATGTGTGCACAGCACATAACATCTCCCCAAAACCCAGACGGTGTATAGAAATTAATTAGAGAGAAAGACATTTTGACAAAAAGTGTCAGTTTTTCACGCTTGACATTGGCGCTGTTGGTGTGGCATAGTTGATACTGAACACCTAAGCTCGACGACCTCTACTGGGTTCTAAGCACCTGAAAATAATTCGCTTCTCTGCTTGCTAGACTTAATACTCGAAGGTGGATCCCTCGTTAACAGAGTGGGCCATCAATTTTGTGTGTTAAATCTTCGTTGAAATTCCAAGAACGTTAAATGAAATTCCCACGGAACTTTATGAATTTTAATTTTGTGGAATTCTCGACACGGCATGACAATGTTAAGGTAGTTATAAGTATACTGAGTTGATGTTTTTTCTCTTAGCTTTTTGCTTACTTCATACATTAGAAGGGAGTTTGAGCTATCGCAAGAACGCGTCGTGATGTTGGTGGTGGTCGTTTTAGCACAGGTTTAATTAAAGATTAATTTCTTCATTTGCACACGTGTTGAAATAATTATGTTGAAGATCTCCTGCTTCGTGGCTGCATTAGGTATTATCGAGTGTTTGTTTTTTTGTGTGTGTTGAATTGTGTTGTTTTTCTTTGTTTTGTAATTCAGGGTTTTCTTGTAATTTGGTATAGGATTTGTCCTAGAACCATGAATAAAAGCAAACAAAAAAGTCAATGAAAAGCACCATCGGCATCTTGTTGATTTGCAGGTATTAATTGATTTTTCATGGCGCTCCAAAGTCATGCTCATGTCATTTGGCCTTAACGGGCCACCCCTGGTGATAACCTTGATGTTAAGTGGCTCGAATTCTATCCCAACAGGATCTGGCGTCCTGCTCTAGGGAGATTTGATTAAACAAAAGACGAGCGAAAGAGTTCCTGAGTGGTTGCAGTAAATTTGCAAAGAAAAACAATACCGAGAATTTGTGGAATTCAATACCAGCTATAGTATTGAAAGGAACCATCAGCTGTATATACCTAATAGATGTTAAGGGAAAATATACAACCGGAGGCATTGCGTTTAGGGACGTGATTCTACGTCGGCTTGTATTTTTTGTTCATTCAGGTCAATATTATATTGTTTGTTATTGACTATTGAAATTGTTTAGGGATTTTTTTTAGGAATTTGCCTTGATAGAAATTAGATGTATACTGGGTTAATAGCCTTTAGATGGGGGATTGGCCATGGATAAACAATCTTGTGTTTTTATTTACCTTATAGACTTGCCAATATATGCCCTTGGGAGAGGAAGTTAATTTGTTGTGTAGGTATGTGTGCAAGGAACTGACTCAATTTATGTGATGAATTTAAAATAATATTTTCAAAGCTGATGGTTTTGTGTGTTCTATTAATATTTGTTTCTCTTCATGTATGCCTGTATTTATTGTAATGCTGTAATGAAGAAAAAACAAACACCAATCAATATTTTAATTTTTTTTTTTTTAAATAAAAAAAGTGGAATTTTTGAATACTTAAAGGTCTTTTAAGCCTCAGTGGTGAGTTAAACCAGTTAAAAAAAAAACCTTAGAAGTAAATTAATCAACAGTGAACTGGGATATCAGGAAGATGCATTCGGAAGGACTAAACAAACTTGGTAAATAAAATATCAAAACTATCTGTGCAGTTAATCCTGAGTAAACTCACCAAATTTGATGAGTTAACTCGGGCTTAGCTTTGATCTTGCACTGAAGAATTGGACCTTAAAGTGTTTCTCTTTTCTTTAAACTCTCCGGTGTGATCATCCTAGTTTTGGGGTTAAACTCGAGTTAACTCACAAAATATGATTTTTAGCTAGTTTTTTAGTGCATGAGTTAATTCCGAGTTAAATTAGAGGAATTTAATTCTGCAAATACTTTAATCCCAAGTTAACTCAAGAGTAGTTTTTCAGTGGAGTATTAAATTTAAACTCCTAGTTGTCCAAAATCTATCGAAATCAAAGTGCGAGTATAGAAATCAATGTTTCACTATCGAATTCGAGATGGCGCCACTATGAAAATCAACCTTTCGTTCCTCGATTTGAATAGATTTTTGACACGCATCTTTCATAAAAAAAAACCTATTCAGCTAATCTAGTGTTAACTCACCAAATTGGGATCTAAATTGACTGAAAAACCAGTTTTAGGAGTTAACTCGGGTTTAACCTCGAAATTAGGATAATCTCGCACTGAAAAACTAGACCTAAAACACACAAATTGCTTGTTTTTGAGGCGAAAAAATCATCAGTTGTCATCACCAATGTAATTTTTATTTTTATTAGGGGTAAGACTAGAGACATTCCAATTTATAACAGTTATAACAGTTTTTCGCCATTAAAAGTGGGCGTGCGTTAACACGCTTCACTCGACTTGCAAAAAAAAAAACTATGGGTGCTTGAAGTATACCCACCGGTGGAGGGCCCTGACCCTGCGGGGCCGCATAAACAATTACAAACAAAACTGGTATCATTGGGATCTATGGAGTCACTTCCTTTTGTAAAAGCAAAGGATTTTTTTGTTGTTCGAATTCCCAAATTGAAAGAAAAAATACTCATACATGTACACAAAATGTACTCCAAACTTTCTTTATACTACTGTATGCGATTGAAGCAAAAGTTAGTTCGGAGTAAGTCTCGTTCAAAATTAAATCAGTATGTGATGGCTTATTGTCTACAAAAAAAAAAACATAAATGTGTTTACAAAAGGCCTTTACATATATATTTTAAAATCACAGTAAGACACTCGTATGATTATATTCTATGTATTTTTTGTTAAATGTCTGTATGTGCACGTGTATGTAAGCATAAATAAATATTTAAAGATGAATAGATATCATTCAATTGCTTAAGTGAATTTTTTTTTCTTTTTATCGGATCTTAAAAATATCCATCTAACACTCTGACACTCAAGCTAATTGTAATTGCGAAGGCATAAATAAAATAATTGCTTCAGGGCATTCAAATTCACTTAATAAAATTTCAGCATGACGGGTTTTTTCCTTTTTAATTTGACAAGTCAATGATGGAATTTCGTAGAATTTTTGATTGATGAATGGATTTTTTGACAAAATAAAAATTCTTAGTTCTAAAATTTCAATTTACTCGTTTATTATAAAATCATTCACATTGCTTATGATATATGTATGTATTTATTTTTTGTTCACTGGGGCGTATGTGGAATATTTTTTGTACTATTTGTAATGTTATATTTGGAATCGTTTTCAATTATCTATTTAATCTACTTGCATTCAAGTCGACATGACAGACACTTTCTTCTCTAGATCCTTTGAATGGAATAAAATCAATACTTCTAACAAAGTTAAAACTTACACGACATTGTGCGGTGTTTCCTATCCGGAAAGAAAGCTGATTAAATGCAGCACGTATTCAAGAAATGTTTTTTTTTTTTTTGTCTGTATTATTATTGTTCATGGTTAAGACGTTAGAGTTTCTTAAGTGGGGGATAGAACAAAGTTTTGGCTTTGTTACAAAACTTCAAGGAAAGAAAGTTTATATAAAAGGATTATACGTATTGTATGTATACAATATGTACAGTACATACTTCATTATTAAGAAAATCTAGTTTTAATAAAGTTGTACGAAAAAGAGAAAAGGGACAAATGTGTGATGTATAAAATGAATGAAACTTGTACTTTATTTGAGCACAAGATTATTTTCTAGTTTTAATTGTTTTTTTTTTGAAATTTCACATGTATGCTAGAAAAAAACTGCCAGAAGTTAAGTTTGTGCGTAGCCATGCGTGATACATAAAACCACGCATAGCAAAATCACGCAAAACAAAAATAAAATAAACGACTGGATCACACAAACTTCCTCTTATGGTCCACGGCTATAAGGTATTAGTTACCTAATTTAAAAGGTAGTTTTTTCAGAGGTGGATAAATTTAAATTGGCAACATTGTTTTCTATGAGAGTGTCAATTCGGCAGTGTGTTTGGAAGACAATTTTAAACAAATTATCTTTACGAAGTGGTCTTTTTATGAAACTATGTATCTCTGTCTATTTTCATTCTAATTTTGAAGTTTCAACACAAAAACACTTAACGTTATTTTGTGGAAAGAGAATTTTAAACATTCCCGGCACAGTGATGAATGGTCGAAGGTCCAAATCTCTATCTTCAAACTGCATAAAAACAGACAGTAAAGAGATGTCACGGTCAGATACACATGAACAAGGGTGTTAATACACGTCAGCAGTGCATCTTCAAACTAATGTTATTTTCCGTAGATTTTTATGGAAGGCTTCACTCATTTTTGGTTCCAATGGAATATTAAAATTCGTCTTTCCAGTCTCACACACACACACACTATGAAGCTTTGCCTTTTTAAAAAATAGTTTCTTCAAGCATTCATCACTTTTACAATTATCCGACCAACAAAATTTGCATCTATATGTCTATTCAGAGTATACAATCCTAATATGAATGCAATCGGCAAGCAAAACCACTCATGAAGCACAATTTTGAACAACAAATGGGAGGCCTTTTGAGTGTTAGGAGTAGAAAAAGTGAAGTAGGTACTGAGGCAGTATGCGCTTGGAACTTTTTCTGATATTTTTGTGCTGCCACGACATGCCAGCCGGTGGCTGACTGCCAGGCTAACTTAAATCATGGTACACATTATCAATACTGACTGACAGTTTCAACAGACGACTAATACATAGTTTGTACATTCCGAACGATGGTTTCTGGACAAATTACAATACAAAAATACACAACACAATGTGTTCTATTAAAATAAAAGGAAACTCAAGTCAGTATGCTGAGCAATTAATTCATATAATTTTGTATGAATGAAATAAGAAAAAAAAAATACATATTTGATTGATGCAGTTCTTGCCCTTTTTTTAAATTTTTATTTGAGGAACATGGAAAATAGATGTCAAACCAATGTTGTGTTCACTGATTTTTCTAAAGCTTTATAGACATTGGAATCTTTGGGATTTCATTCCACCCTTCTAAAATGGATTAGCAGTTATTTAATAGATCGTTCGCAGTTTGTAAAGATTGGTTCTGAAATATCTTTTGAGATATTTAACCATTCTGGTGTACCGCAAGGCAGCCACCTAGGCTTTTTGTTGTATTTGCTATTCATAAATGATATTCCTTCAATAATTAATTTTTCAAATTGTCTTATGTTCTCGGATTATGTAAAATTCTTCAAGTCAATTGAATCTATTGCCGACAGTTTTGAATTGCAGAGAGATATTCGATAAATTGGGTGATTAGTGTTCTATGAACTCCTTACATTTCAATATAAATAAATGCACAATCATGACTTTTTCAAGATCCGCATTGCCTATTATATTTGATTATAAACTGCAGAATAGTTTAATTCAAAGGGTTATAAGCCACAAGCATTTGGGAGCATTTAGCATTTAACATGCATTTTTTTATATTATATCCAGAGCATGTGGGAATTTCTATTAACGAACTCCTCTGAATTTAGAAATATTTATACATACATTGAGAACTTTATTTGTTGCTTTAATTCATCCCATTTTGGAATGTTGCTGTGTAGTTTGGTCTCCCTTATGTATAAGGATATATGCAACGTATTGAAAAAATTAAAAAAAAAGATTTGCAAAGTATGCTCTTCGTAAACTGAATAGGTCTGATTCTCTATCATCCTACAATAGTAGCTGTGCGTTAATAGGTTTTAAAACCTCTATCATGTAGAAGAATATATTTTATGTATTAATTTTGCTAGATATATTATAACAGGACATATCGACTGTGCCCCTCTTTTAGCTTTGTTTGGTATCTATGTTCCATTCAGGAATATTAGACCACGAATTGATAATTTTTTCTTCATACCTAGCCATGCCACAAATTATGGTCGTATTAAACCAATCACAAATGCTTGTGTTAATTTTTATCATTATGCAAATGTAATCGATCTTGATCTAAACAGAAATAGTTTTAAATATATCATTCTTAATTCCATTGATTGAAAACATCTTTTTTGTATATAATAAACTCGAAGTATTATTTAGGTATTAAAGTATATTTTTTTGTATAAATTATTCTCAGTCTAAGAAAGTTTTTTTGTAACTTATAGACGTAAATAGATAAATTAATTTACATTTTATCGATAAAAAATCGATATTAATCGATCGATAGCGGTTAAACAGTCATTTTATTAACTTTAACTCTTTAGTCTAATAAGAAGCAGTTTTTAGTATTACCTTTATTCCGTCAGGTAGTGCTGCCTTGCTGTATCTTTTTGAGTGGTTTTTTCCTTAGTTTTCAAGGTTCTTAAGGTAGCTTTGTAGAATTCTATGAACTCTTCCAATCTTGTTGGTTATGAAGCAGATACTTCCAACTGCTCTTTTTGAGCTCAATTTTTTTCTTTATTATCCACATTGTACCAAAGTTTTCCAGATTTTTCCTGAGTAACATTATTTAAATTTCCACCGGGAAATTAATCAACCGTTCTCTGTTTTAATTTTAGGAATTATGTTCTGTTTCCACCTCCCCCTCCCACCTTCTTAGTAATTAACCCTTTTTCGATTAATTTATCAAAAATAAATCAAACATTCTATTTACTATTAGGATCCAAGAACTTAATCCTTGTTGGGTACGTCATACATAGGTGGAGTAAGCATCACCATCAAAACACAGCCAGATAAGTTCCATCACTTTGAGCTCACACTCCCATCTCTCATGGACTTTGTGATTGATACTTCTGGTAAAATCCGATATGTTAAAAAAATCCTTTTTTTTTCTTTTTGTTCCCAAATTCAGGTAAAAGATTTTTTTGATGTTTTCCGCAGTTTATTTGTTGAATACAAATCTTGTTAAGTTAGAAATTCGATTTACATTAAACACGTACACATTGAGAATAATATGTGACCTGACAAAAAAATTGAAATATTGGGTTTCGATGACCCATTTAAAGAAGTCGTTTATAGATATTTAGCCAGAAAAAAGTGAATTTTCAAGCCGAATAATGAGATGGGTTATCTTACGGTCGGCTCGTAGACTATAATCATCTTCCCTTAATATTTGAGTTAGGAAAAATACAGGCGCATCAATTGATTTATTTACGCAAAAACTTTATTGATTTTTATAAAATTCAATTGTACCTACTTACAATAGGTAATTCTACACTCCTGAAGAACCAACAAATTGCACTTGAATTTATTGAGAATTCCTTATCACAGCATTCTTTGAAAATTCTTCACATCAAGACTACCTATATTCAATTTAATAGAAAAAAAAAAACAAAATCTTTCCAAATAGCACACCATCGCACTTGAATTTAAATTTCTCTCATTACAAATTAAAACAATTAACACAACATAGGTAAATCTGTCGAAAATTCCTTACGAGGTGTTAGATTGCATTTCAACACTCATCGTATCACAAATTCCAATAAATTAGTGACAACTTGAGATTTGAATTTACCTACTTCTTCTCTGTATGTGGTATGTTTGCCCTTCTATTCCATTAAGTTTTAGCTGATGGGACACTTATGGAAAGCAAAAAAGATTGAAAAACAATTTCACTAAAGAGTAGTCAACCCCATTAGATTTCTTTACACTTCCAGAAACCCAAATCATAAATATAAATGTATGTATCTACTTATAGAAATTTATCATACACACAAAATGAGGTTAAATTAAATAATCCTTGAATGCTTTTTGTGAACACGACTCGCAAGCCACGAAACTATGTTGATTTGATGGTTAAATTACTTCTACTTCAATTCAATTCAAAGAAATCATTGAGCATGTAAAATGTATGTATGTATGTTTGTTGCCTTATTAGAGCAATCCTGCACATCAGTCCCCATCACTATCACTATCACATTAAGCATTTAGGTATTTCTTAAAATATAAAACTCACCAACAAGAAACGCTATTTATGTAGTAGCAAAGTCTTACTTTGATGTCTCTTCGTGGGGGTGCGATAGTGTGATGAGTTTGAGTTTTGGTAGAATGTCAGGAAAAAGGATACTTTTAAACAGAAAAAAAAAACATTTTTACTACATGGTATTAACTTTGAGCAATGAAGTTTAAGTTCCTGATGCTGCTGATGAGATGATTGCATTTAGTTTGAAGTAAGAATAGTGACGTCAAGGAATTATCACACAAAGATTGTTCTACTGTGTTTATAGTCTAGATGGTTGTGTTGAATATTGCATCGGATACTTTAATGATATATAGATTTGGGAAATAGTGTTTCGGTAATTTATCTATAGTGGTTTGATGTATATCCTCCTCGATCCCGGGCACACTGCTTTCAGTCGTCCAGAACAAGCACTCTAGCATCCGTGATAGCTTGGTAATCGTAGGTTCGGTGTTCTTTGTTGTTTCGGACCAGAGGGCTGGGATTCGAAGATTCTCTTGGCAGGAGTATGATTGTCCATTGGCTCAATGTGTTCGAGTCAGTGTTTTAGCTATTTGGACTACATCCACATCTTGGTACAGCTCATAGAGTTCGCCGTTGAATCTTCTCCTCCATTCGCCCTCCTCGCCAAATATCCGTCGAAGAATTTTCCTTTCCAAAGAACCTAGTATTAGCTCCCTCTTTCTGCTTTTCGTCCAGCACTTGGTGCCGTAAAGCAGGACTGGCAATATAAGGGTTCTGTAGAGCGTGCACTTCGTCCTACGCGTGAGAAGTTTTGAAGCTAAATGTTCACCTGAACAAAAAATTACTTACAAATTTAAAACCAAATGGGTACATTTTAAACGTTTTGATCTAGTTCCGGGTATGTGTTGGTTGTCGGCCAACGTTACCTTCCAGACTTTTATTTTTTAGATCCTTAATAACTGGCACGTTTCGGAGACAAATTTATGAAGGACCTTTGAACTTTTTAAACTTTGTATGATTTCATCTAAAGCGTAAACAATATCTTGTGAACCTGAACTAAGTGAATAACAATTTTTGTACATGAACTTTGAAATTATTTCATTTCACAATAAAGAAAATCCAGACAATGACTCTGCTTCCTGAAAAACGATAAACTCGACGGTTTGAAAATTCAATTAAATCCAACTTTTGGTGTCAAAGAATTTGTACTCAAATTTCGACACCCTAATTCGTGTCGTACAAACGTTCCTTAAATAAAAAAAATTTAATAAAAACGATGAACCCCTACAACACTTTACCCTCGATGTTTGTTTGAAATTTATTCACAATCCGTGGAATGACAACTCATTTGAATATTTGCATAAATAAATCCTCAGTCAAAGAGTTTTTGTTTTTTTTTTTTTTGTGTTTATTTTTTGTCACAAAGAATGCAATACATTTTGTCGCGCACCAAATCTGAGCTAGGGATTCGAGCAATAAGTGAATTCAATTCACATTCCATCGTATATAGCCGGAGAATCAGCAAAATGCAAAACTCAGGACTTTGTTCTGTTTAGCGCGAGGACTACGACGACAACGACAACAATGAAGCTCTAGATGATCAAACTATGGAATTGAAAAGGAGAGGAGTGTGCTTTATAATTTGTGTATTGTGTATGCTCGAAGGACCTTAGTGGTGTGTCATGATGACGTTCGTTTGGACATAATATTCTCCATACATATATAGTCAATATTATATGTAGGTATAGGGGTAGCTGAACTGAGAGTTGACTCCTTCGTTCTCCTTCCCAAGAGTCAAACTCTGCCATAATCCACTTTAAGGCAACATTAAGGACGTAACAGAGTCCTCTATTGAAAATATGAGTATGAGTAGTTTTCTATAGCTGAAGAACAAGATAACTTTACATAATATACGCAGCTATGAAAGCTGCAAGGCGATAAAATTGGGTTTGGAAGTTTTTTAGGGACAAATATTTGCATTAAAATTTAGTTCGCCGGTGGTTAAGTTCTGTATTTTAGGATTATAACGGGTGAATGTGTGGTGAGGGTTATAATAATAGCTTTGGGATTACACAACGGAAGTGGCTATTGAGTAAACGATTTGAAACAGAGCGAATCGAGACAGAATTTATCAATGAACTTGTGCGTATTATTGCATTTTATGTAGGTATGCAAATGCATCAAGGAATATGTGAATGTGGTTTTGATGGTTTTGCTGAGATGGTTTATTAATTCCCTTAGACTTAAATCCTAAAAAAAAATTATTAAGGAATTTAAAGAGTATCTAATGTGGTTTTCGTTTGGATTTCGGAACTGTTCCATTATTCTTATTGAAAATGGAAAATTTGGATTAAAAGGAGTGAAAAAGAAGTAGCTCCAGAAGACCACTCATAAACGACATAAAACAATATCATACATACGTCCGATATAATTTTTAATATTATATGGAAAGCACAATTTTTAAAAACACTGCATAAATAGTGCAGTTTTTTCAAGTAACTGTTCTCTTCTTCTCTCCTGTCAGGAACTCTTATCATTTTTATTATTCAAATGCTAATAACATAACTACTACTTTTTTCATTGGGCAATATTGCAAGTATTAGGTCGTTTTTAAAAACTTCAAATAAACTTAAATTTGATCGTCAAATGTTCGTCATCTTTTGAGGCAGATATTGCTATCGTCGAATATACAATCGTCCTGCTTGCACAAAATCTGTTCGATAAACGTCAGTCAATTTGCTTTCAAAGGCATTTGACGTTTACGAACACGGTCTGTTGCTATCTGCTGCGTGGGAAATTTTCACCCACTGCACAAACAAAAAAGACAATCAAAATTTTAATCTCTGGCATTTTAATATTTTTGCTGTCAACTCCATTTTTTTTTACTGCAAATGACGTTATCGAACATATGACTTTAGCAAACTGCGTTATCGAAAATAATGGTTTTGTATAAAAATTTCGTTTTGGGTTTTCGAACATCGGACTTTTGCAATTTTCAGTCGCATTTTTGACGCATCATCATCTGTACATTGAGCTAGATCTTTAAAGGATGGGTAAATTTGTTTTAAATTTGGTACAATATATTTGTAGGTAGGTATAGGTATATATAATTATCTAAAAGAGAAATTCTAATTTCTATTCCTGTTTTTGTATTTATTTCTTGAAATTTCCTTGATTGGTGTTCAAATTGTCTCTGCAGTGATTGTGTGTGATTTTTGGTAAACAAATTTGCAAATAAAAATAATGTGCCGATGGCTTAAAAATAATTCTTAGCTTTCTTTGTTGATCAGGACACCGCCATGTTGCCTTGTGAAAAATCAAGTGAAAAAATCAATTTGAATAAACTCGGAGCCGAAAATAGCCTCACTCACAAGAAATGCACAAAAATCAGTAAACACAAATTATTCTGTAGGCGAATTTCTTTAGTTGTTTTAATTTCTTTAAAAACGAGAGAAAGATTCAGGAACTAAATTTATTTCTTTCCATTTTCCAATGATTTCAATGTCGCTGCTGCAGAATATGAAAATGAAACGATACGGATCTTAGTGAGAACTGTGTTTTATACCTATCTCTTTTTTCTATACATTGCAGTTGGTTTATGATTCACATGTTTGTTGTCTTTTTTCTTAACACAACATTCCACACTACCTTGCCATAAGAAGCCATATACTCGCAAGAGTGAGAACTAATTTTCAGAACTTTAAAAAAGATCCAGATAGAGAGCAGGATCAGATGTTGTTGTTGTATTACGTGTAAAAAAATTATCCTGAATCCGATCTGTAGATAATAAAACACGGATAAAAGCAGATTAATTCACAATATACTTTTCAAAAATTTAAAGAAGGTACTGTTCAAAATGAAAAATAAATAATCATAGTTTTTGTTTGCGTATTTTTTAATTTTTAAGGAGTATTAAATGCCCAATTTAATAATAAATAGACAAAATTAATTACTATAATAGATATGTTTTTAAGACACCGAAACACTATCCTTTTTGGTTGTATAAACGCACTTTCTTCTGACTTTCTTCCACGTCTCTGTGCATTTTCTCACTCTCACTTCATGCGGTGTAAAAGAAATGGCCAAGAAAAACCATTTTTAGATTTTTTTGACGTTTTCTTTTTGTGACATCTGTTTACTCACTGTTTAGCACACTACAGAATGGCCACGTTCAGGATTGTATCAGCTGATGCAACAACAACTCAAGGTATCTGAAAATTTTTGGATAGGTTGACACCGTCTCGGATAGATTCTTCAACGCAAAGAATCTTACTATTTTCATCTGGAAATAAAAACATAGGTATGTTTAATTATTTAACAAATTTTTAGTTTTGTAATAAATTTTTTTTTGAATTAATCCTTCAACAGGCATAGATTATTGTATTGTTTTAGCGAATGTTGAACGTAAGGGTAAGTCGAATGCGCTTACATTAGCTTCGTTCGTTGAACTTTACCCAGGGTTAACCCAGGTTTTCTTGACAACCCCAAGAATTGTCAAAAAAAAACTGGGTTTTTCGGTTCTCAAAAAACGCCAAAGGGCTGTTGACATTTAAAGCAAGATAAAAAAGTTCTGTGTTCTGAGAATTAAAACTTAAAATTAGTTTCAAATATGTCTTAAAAATCAATAAAAACAACTTCTACCGTTTCAATTTTGTATTACTATTTATTAGCATTAAATTAAATTTGTAATATTCTTTCAATTTGTTTTCCAAAAATATCCAATAACTTTCAGCACGTGAATCCACAATAAAACATATCTATGCATAACAACTCATGTCACTTTGGCAGTTTTTGCTTTACCTCAACTCGCCACAGCAAAATATCTAGTTCTACTTCAGGGCGAGTTCAGGGCGACCCCAGTGCCTACGATCTGTAACTCTCGCATGGTTAAAATTGGTCGAGAAACGATGGAAAACGGAACAAAACTCGTATGATTTGTTTCAATTTTCATCGTTTCTCGACTGATTTTATCGATGCGAGAGTTACAGAACGTAGGCACAGGTCTCAAAAAACACAGAACTTTTTCCCCAGGGTGACTTCAGGTTTTTCAAAAAACGCTTTGTGGCGACCCCAGGGTGAGTTCGGGGCTCAACGAACAAGCCTATTAGTTAGTGCGTGAACAAAAGAAGTTGATTTACGTCAAAAAAAGTCAGAGGAGTGAGTCCAATATGAACACCGTCTCTGAAGTTGAGTTATCAATTTCGAATCAGTGCGGCAACATACCTACTATTTAACCCAATGGCTTCATTTGTAACATTTTAAGCAAAAAATTGCTTCGTCCATTGCCATATTGCTTTGAATATTGCCAATGGACACGCTCAAGCAATGGAAATGGGAATATTGCCCGGTAGATTTTTTTGTTGTTTAAATTCTGTCATATGTTGCTGGTATTCAGCAAATTTGAACACATTTTAAGTTTTTAAAATAAGCCGACTCATTACTTGTGAGTTATGAATATGAATAAGTAGGATGACTGAGTTATGATTGATTTATAAGTGTTGTTGAATATGATATTAAAATACTCATTTATTTTGATTATTATTGTTAGGTCAGCTGCAAAATATGTTTTAATAAACTTATAAATACAAATTGGTACCCTCGTTCATTTTCATAAGCCTATTAGCTTTAAAAATAATTAAACAATTAAAAATATTCAATTTAATCCGATTTGTTTTGATTTTGTTTACTAACTAAAAATTAAATATTTATGATGCCACTTGCATTCCAATTTAAGTTCTCAACAATCTATACTAACTTACTATACCTTTAGAATTTAAATGAGTATCCTTACCTCACTTAAAATTTATCTCACATACATTTTGTTACATCAAATAAAAAGTATAAGGGCCTGCCTACACAGGAAATATTTACTTCCGATAACTTTGCACACAAAACTCAACTTAACATCACAACATGCATTTACGCTCCTTACAAACGTATTTAGGTACCATGTTGCAACATTCCTAAACATACCTTCTCCAACGCATACATATATGTTAAGTCAATGGCAATCGAAACGATACAAGATACAACTTCCCGAAAATTCTGAACACTTGGTTGAGAATATTCAAAAAATAAATGCTATGTTTACATACGTACGTCGCCATTGTATACCTTCATTCTTAGGCAACAAAAGAAGTATCTAGGTATATTAAGGGTTGGAGGTTGGGGCTTGTGTATGTTATGTTGGGTTATTTTTTTTTTATTTAGAGCCCAAAAGGGATGTCGCAAACATATGTAAGAACGTATATGAGTATAGATAGATTCGTTGTTTCTTGTATTTGATATTTTGGTTAGCAAAATCCATAGGAGAAGTCTACTTTTGGTTCTGGTGGCCGGGTAAAAAGTTGTATATGTACACATTTTTTTTGTTTATATTTAATATATTTGTTTGTTTACATGGATATGTGTTCATTTGTTTACGGTAGGTGAACATACATATTAGATGAAGTCAGAGAGTATCGAAATGTGGCGTATGTAGCAATATGTTCGTCAGAATATGTTCAAACTTATAGTTCAAGGATAAGACTATAGGTACAGATTTTGTGGTTGGAAGAATTTGCAAAAAAGGTCCTGAAAGAACGTTATCAGTTTTCATATCTACTCTACCAGTTACGTAAAGGACCGGACGTGATTCCAGAGTTATAATTTATTGGATTTGAAAGATAATTTTCAATGCCCTTATCTCCATGAGTTATTATTGTGCCAGCAGTTTAAAATTCTTTAAATATCTCGTTTTGGTCAATTTTAGTTAAATAGTGTTTGACAAAAGGTATACAAATCAAATATTTAGGTATGTAGGTTACATTGTTTGTATACATACACAAAAACTATCTACTCAGACTTGCTAAAATACTAACCACATTATGACTAATACTAAGTTTGGTTTAATTAGATTAACACTTAATCCGTCTTCAAATAAATTCATTTCGTTAATCTGTGGGCAAGTAAGTTATAGAAATTAAACTTGTTAAACCTTCATAGAACCAATTGGTTTGCAAATCGAACTAACCTACATCTCTATCAAGGGCGTATGCAGGATTTTTATCAGAAAGGGGGTGTCAAACTCATTTAAGAAACAATAAGGTGACTTTTTATATAATTTCTTTTCGTTAACTTTGAAAACAATTTACAGTATATGAGCAAATAAATACAAGTTAAAAAAAAAGTTGAGGAAGTTCCATATATGTGAGGTAATTTTTTTTAATTTGTATTATAAAAATGCCTGAAGTGTCACCTAAAGTGTGAAGAGGAATATCAAAAAAAATCCTCAAATCGTTGCTTGGTTGATTCACATCAACACTCTTCCTTTGGTTGTCTTTGCTCCTTAAATTTGAAAGTTGCTCGGAACTCAATTTCCTCGTGTGAAAAGAGTGATAGCATAGTTCACATTCACACTGCACTCATATTCATCCACTGATATAGTTTCTTTTAACAAGAAGAACCGCAAGTTGCTGAAGATTTTTTGAAGTTTTCTTTTAATTTCTTCTTTAAGCCTAGTACGCTGCTGATGCGAAACGAAAAATCCCATACAAAAATGACACAACGAAATCATAAACGAAAAATTTCGTCCTCCTTTTCGTTTTGCAGTACGCTGTTTGATGAGCGAAATTGATAATTGTAGCAGATTATTTGGAGAGGTCTCCGCTCTTTTTTCGCACTCAATTAATTGCCCGGACCATTAATTGTGTGCGGAAAAGTGACATGTGAGGTTTGTTCGTATTTGTATTTGTTGTTTCTTTCAATACAACATGGCTTTCGGTGATTTTTTTGCGCTTGTGTTTGTTTTTGTTTTTGCAAATGGTGACGCTTTCAACTGTCATTTTTTCGCTGTAGTTTTCGTAAGCATTTCGCTGTAGTGTTGGAGACCACCGAAAAATTTCGTTTCGCATCAGCAGCGTACTAGGCTTAAATCTCTTGCACCTTTTCCCGAAGAAACAAAATCGTAAGAGATATTCTGTTGTTTCCGTATAAATTCTTTTGTTTGAACACACCTCACAAAATCACCTCAAATCTTTGACCGGGGAGATTTTGTTCACCCCACTTATGTTTCCTTCTCTCCTACACTACAATGTGAAAATAGGATATATTTGCATGCCTAACCGCTGCATATTTCAAATTGCCATAAAATATACCCCATAGTATATCCCATGGGGTGAAATGCACGAAATAGAAAATATCACTGCATACTTGTAGGTAAATGACGTATCTATGACTTCCAATGGTAAAACACACTGAATCAAACTTACAAACACTTTTCCTGGGGCCATACTATGTAACTTTATTCTACTTTCGAATCTATTCGAAAGTAGTTTTCAATGCTTAAAATAAGTGGTATTATGTACAAATATAGGATCAAATGTTAGTGCTTCTGACTTTTTGCCACAGAATCTGCAATTAGCGCTGTTCTATTTCAGTTTATAAGCGCTTGCAATAGTATTAGCGAGTTGAGAATTTGCGAATTCGAACGTTTTTATTGTCGAATCGAGTTACATATTTGGGCTCTTGGATATTCTTAATTCGTGTATTTGTAATTAATTTTGTTTGATGATTTATTTATACATATGTAAATAATTTCTGACAGTAAAAACCCGCTAATGTAGAGATACGTCACTGTAATTTAATTCAATTGACCATAAGATTTTTCTACCTCACTGCTAAACCCAAAATTGATTACTTGAGTTACAGCAAATATTTTGCCTTGTCTTCAATCACAGTTAGTTAATCCTGTTAATAAATGGAAACCGATCAGTTTTTCAGTGTACGATTAACTTTATCTTCCATTTTTCAAAAATCTATCGAAACAGAGAGGGCGCCAATGTTCGGCACTATGGAAAGTGCGATTTCGAAAGTGTCTCTCTATTTCGATAGTGTTATAACACACATTTTTTAGGAAAAAACTATTCAGTTAATCCAGAGTTAATTCACCAAATTTGTTGACCTAACTTGTCTAAAATTGTCTGACAAATATTTTTCAGGAGTTGACTTGGGTTTGACTTCTCCGAAACTGAAATTAAAAAGTTGGGACCTAGGCCCATAGTTTTTCAGTTCGAAATCATCGGGGGTTAAGCCCAAGTTATCTCTTTAAGCATGTCTAAAAGTCAATTTAGAAACAGATTTGACTCTATAAATTTTGATGACTTGATGAATTAACTCTAGATTTTGACAGATTCTGTATTATGCCTGTCAAAAAACTACCAAAATCAAAGTGCAGAACTATATGGAAAGGGAATGGGGAAAGGAAACAAATAATTGGTCCAGACAACAATAGACACAAAAAAAATTAATGAAATATTTAAAAAAGAATAGGTACCTACTTTGCTTAACGCCCAACGCCCATATAATTACAAACATATAACTGTTTTAATGTCATTTTTTTGTTTATGATCTTAATAATTTCCATAGCTTATTATTATTTTTTGACGCATAATTTTTTACCATATAATGTTGCTGTCTTCAGGTCTCATTCCAGATTTGTATTCCCGTACAATGATGCTTTGACCTTTGACATCTCCAGCACTTAGATGTACAGTTATGTTCCATTAATCCGAATCAGATTTTTATCTAAGAATATTAGGGGTATTTATGCAATGTCGTATTTGCCTCGTAAACCTTATAAACTGCATAAGTTTATCACCTCGTAAATCAAATGTCAAAATTTGTATGGAAAATTATATACGCAGGGCAACGTAATATGGATATACACACATTGCTTCATAGGTGCGTCCATGCAAAGTGAAGCATACATTTACGCAAATACGAAGTTCGTTAATATATCTCATTGCATGAATAGCCCTATTTTAAATACGAATATTCTGAATAGGAATTACAGCGAGGATTAACTTCCAAAAAGGGGATAAACACATTTATCAGAAAATCAAAACAAAAAATAAATAAGCAAATAAATTATAATAATAGATCTGTTCGTTTACTTATTTTTATTTTATATAAATAGAACTTTGACAGAAATTAACTGTTTTAGGAAGTAAATGTAACAAAGAAAATATAAAAAAGGAGTACTTCAGGTGTTGTCATCGTTTCTAAGACCCATTCCAAAGATAATAAACTTGGGTCTAATTAAAAAAAGCCAAATATTTAGAAAACCCTAACCTTACTAATTAATTTGTAAACAATTAAATAAATTACCGACTGTAAGGCCAAGTTTTTGAGTGCCATACTATCCTAGTTTCGGTGTTAAGCCCGAGTTAACTCCTGAAACATGTTTTTCAGCCAATTTTTCATTAGTCAGTTAAACATGAGATAGTACTTTTTCTTCAGATAAATCAAACATTTTTTCCTGTTTATTCCTCTGATAGTTAACTGACTGATCATTGAAAAATCGCCTCTAAAACATGTTTTATTATTTGTCAAGGAAAAATATAAGAAAATCAATTTTTCTTAATATTATGTAATTTTTCGATAATTCATATTCCGTTCAAAGAGTTACCACTGTATTTTCTTTAGAAATAAAAATTGTGAGTGTCGGGACTCACGGTTTATATGTGTAAACATCAACGTGCGCGGATCCAAAACGGACTTGTTTTTGCTTGAAGGTCCCCTTTCACACGACGAAACTGAGTTGCCAGCAACATTCATTTTGTTGGTGAGAAGGGCAAGAAGTAAGAGGGGAAAATGAAATCTCCCCGGTCAACGATTCGAGGAGATTTTTTTGACATTCCTCTTCACACACCTAGTAGAGTGTGTTCAACGAAGGTATTTTAAAAGGAAACTACAGAAAGTTGCCACGATTTTGTTTCTTCGTTTGAAAGGAACAGGAGATTATTAAGGAAATTAAAAGAAAACGTCAAAAAAATCTCCAGCAACTTGTTTCCTCGTGTGAAAGGACAAGGGGATCTTAAGATTTTTTTCACTGAACGCACCCATCCTAGTATGCAGATCGTAACGTTGCACACCGTAACGTTTAGTGATGTAAAATGTCGTTACTTTTAAGTAATCGTTACATTCGTTACTTTTTCCGAAGTAATCGTTACTTTTGAGTGATTACTTTGATTACTTTTTTCATATAAAAATTACAAATACTTTTGTCGCACTTTTAGCTCTGCACAAACAAAATAAATATGAAAAGAACTTTGCAAATCAGATTTCCGTTTCCTATTTCAGAAGGAGAGACAGAGTTTTCACAAAACAGTCTGCCAGGTTCAACTTCAATCCAAATTTCGTACGATATGGCCACAAACCGTTGCTTGTTGCGTTCATTAAAAGAAGCGTAACTGAACGCATCAGTGGAACGTGAAGCCAATCCACATATCGAGTAGATGTGTGCTATTCGATCGGTTCATATTTGCGCATAACTTAAAATTGAAATTATTTAAAATGAGGATTTTAACACCCCCCCCCCCCCACCCTTCCTTTAAAAAATCCATATAAGAAAAAAAAAATCTCCATAAGAAGCCTATTATTTCTCGTTTATTTAAATACCTCAACCTTGAAGATCGGACAACTAAAACCAAAGTTATGGGCTTCCAACGACGACAACTATATCTTTAATAAATTATCCATACCGAGCATTTTATACTCGAATCTCGGACCCGGTACCCGGACTCGGTCTGCCAAACGATTACTTTGATTACTTTGATTACTTTCATTACTTTGAGTACTTTGATTACTTTGATTACTTCGATTACTTTTCGTTTCTATTGGATTCGATTACTTTTGATTACTTTGGGATTTGATCACCCTTGGGTTTTGGATCAGGATTGGATTGCAGGAGGGAACAAAATATTCTCAGCACAGGGTGGTCCTAAAAAATGTCACTTTCTTATTCTTTGACCGATTTCGATGAAATTGACACAGGTCATAGCTGAGGCAGAACTATGAACTAACAAAATATTTTCAGCACAGGGTGGTCCCAAGAAATGTCACTTTCTTATTCTTTGAGCGATTTCGATGAAATTGACACAGGTAATAGCTGAGGCAGAATTATGAACGAACAAAATATTTTCAACACAGGGTGGTCCCAAAAAATGTCACTTTCTTATTCTTTGAGCGATTTCGATGAAATTGACACAGGTAATAGCTGAGGCAGAATTATGGACGAAAAAAATATTTTCAGCACAGGGTGGTCCCAAAAACTGTCACTTTCTTATTCTTTGATCGATTTCGATGAAATTGACACAGGTAATAGCTGAGGCAGAATTATGAACAAACAAAATATTTTCAGCATAGGGTGGTCCCAAAAAATGTCACTTTCTTATTCTTTGAGCGATTTCGATGAAATTGACACAGGTTATAGCTGATGCAGAATTATGAACGAAAAAAATATTTTCAGCACAGGGTGGTCCCAAAAAATGTCACTTTCTTATTTTTTGACTGATTTCGATGAAATTAACACAGGTTATAGCTGAGGAAGAATTATGAACGAAAAAAAATTTTCAACACAGGGTGGTCCCAAAAAATGTCACTTTCTTATTCTTTGAGCGATTTCGATGAAATTGACACAGGTTATAGCTGAGGCAGAATTGGGATCGAAAAAAATATTTTCAACACAGGCTGATTCCAAAAAATGTCACGTTCGTTGTTCTTTGAGCTATTTCAATGAAATTGACACAGGTTATAGTTCGCGAAAATTTTGTTTAAAAAAACTGATATTATAAAGGTGAAGCGGGATAAAATCAATCAATTAAAAGGTTATTTCTCGGGGATGGCTTAAAAGATATTTTTTCTTCAAGAAGTTGCTATTTATAGGGTGAATTGGGATAAAATCAAAAAAATGATATTCGATTTAAATTTTTTTTTTGTGATTGAAAAGGTATTTATTGGGGATTGCTTCAGAACGATTTTATTTAAAAAATCTATATTTATAGGGTGCAGTGGGGTAAGACGTTAAGTGGTAGGCGATGTTAAAAATGTGAGGTCTGTTTGAAAGGGCATTTTTTAGAAGTGAACTGATGGATATTTTATCAAAAATATTTCCATTTATACGGTGAAATTACATTTCAGTCACAAAAATAATTTTTTAAATCGAATATCATTTTTTTGCTTTTACCCCAATTCACCCTATAAATAGCAACTTCTTGAAGAAAAAATATCTTTTAAGCCATCCCCGAGAAATAACCTTTTAATCACAAAAAGAATTGTTTGATTTTATCCCGATTCACTTTTATAATATCAGTTTTTTTAAGCAGAATTTTCGGGAACTATAACCTGTGTCAATTTCATTGAAATAGCTCAAAGAATAACGAAAGTGACATTTTTTGCAATCACCCTGTGTTGAAAATATTTTTTTCGATTCTTTTCTGCCTCAGCTTTAACCTGTGTCAATTTCATCGAAATCGCTCAAAGAATAAGGAAGTGAAATTTTTTGGGACCACCCTGTGTTGAAAAATATTTTTTTCATTCATAACTCTGCCTCAGATATTACCTGTGTCAATTTCATCGAAATCGCTCAAAGAATAAGAAAGTGACATTTTTTTGACCACTGTGCTGAAAACATTTTTTTCGTTCATAATTCTGCCTCAGATATTACCTGTGTCAATTTCATCGAAATCGCTCAAAGAACAAGAAAGTGACTTTTCTTGGGACCACCCTGTGTTGAAAAATATTTTTTTCATTCATAATTCTGCCTCAGATATTACCTGTGTCAATTTCATCGAAATCGCTCAAAGAATAAGAAAGTGAAATTTTTTTGCCCACTGTGCTGAAAACATTTTTTTCGTTCATAATTCTGCCTCAACTAAAAATAACCTGTGTCAATTTCATCAAAATCGCTCAAAGAATAAGAAAGTGACATTTTTTGAGACCACCCTGTGCTGAAAATGTTTTGTTAGTTAATAATTCTGCCTCAGCTATAACCTGTGTCAATTTCATCGAAATCGCTCAAGGAATAAGAAAGTGACATTTTTTGGGACCACCCTGTGCTGAAAACATTTTTTTCGTTCATAATTCTGCCTCAGCTATTACCTGTGTCAATTTCATCGAAATCGCTCAAAGAACAAGAAAGTTACATTTTTCGGGGCCACCCTTTGTTGAAAATATTTTTTTCGTTGCAAAATTCTGCCTCAGATATTACCTGTGTCAATTTCATCGAAATCGCTCAAAGCATAAGAAAGTGACATTTTTTGGGACCACCCTGTGCTGAAAATATATTTTTCATTCATAATTCTGCCTGAGCTATAACCTGTGTCAATTTCATCGAAATCGGTCAAAGAATAAGAAAGTGACATTTTTTGGGACCACCCTGTGCTGAAAATATTTTGTTCGTTCATAATTCTGCCTGAGCTATAACCTGTGTCAATTTCATCGAAATGGGTCAAAAAATAAGAAAGTGAAATTTTTTGGGACCACCCTGTGCTGAAAATATTTTGTTCGTTCATAATTCTGCCTGAGCTATAACCTGTGTCAATTTCATCGAAATGGGTCAAAAAATAAGAAAGTGAAATTTTTTGGGACCACCCTGTGCTGAAAATATTTTGTTCATTCATAATTCTGCCTGAGCTATAACCTGTGTCAATTTCATCGAAATCGGTCAAAAAATAAGAAAGTGACATTTTTTGGGACCACCCTGTGCTGAAAATATTTTGTTCGTTCATAATTCTGCCTCAGCTATTACCTGTGTCCATTTCATAAAAATCGCTCAAAGAATAAGAAAGTGACATTTTTTGGGACCACCCTATGCTGAAAATATTTTGTTCGTTCATGATTCTGCATCAGCTATAACCTGTGTCAATTTCATCGAAATCGGTCAAAGAATAAGAAAGTGACATTTTTTGGGACCACCCTGTGCTGAAAATATATTTTTCGTTCATAATTCTGCCTGAGCTATAACCTGTGTCAATTTCATCGAAATCGGTCAAAGAATAAGAAAGTGACATTTTTTGGGACCACCCTGTGCTGAAAATATTTTGTTAGTTCATTATTCTGCTTCAGCTATAATCTGTGTCAATTTCATCGAAATCGGTCAAAGAATAAGAAAGTGACATTTTTTGGGACCACCCTATGCTGAAAATATTTTGTTAGTTAATAATTCTGCCTGAGCTATAACCTGTGTCAATTTCATCGAAATCGGTCAAAGAATAAGAAAATGACATTTTTTGGGACCACCCTATGCTGAAAATATTTAGTTAGTTAATAATTCTGCCTCAGCTTTAACCTGTGTCCATTTCATTAAAATCGCTCAAAGAATAAGAAAGTGACATTTTTTGGGACCACCCTATGCTGAAAATATTTTGTTAGTTAATAATTCTGCCTCAGCTATAACCTGTGTCAATTTCATCGAAATCGATCAAAGAATAAGAAAGTGACATTTTTTGGTACCACCCTATGCTGAAAATATTTTTTTCGTTCATAATTCTGCATCAGCTATAACCTGTGTCAATTTCATCGAAATCGCTCAAAGAATAAGAAAGTGACATTTTTTGGGACCACCCTGTGCTGAAAATATTTTGTTAGTTAATAATTCTGCCTCAGCTATAACCTGTGTCAATTTCATCGAAATCGATCAAAGAATAAGAAAGTGACATTTTTTGGGACCACCATGTGCTGAAAATATTTTGTTAGCTAATAATTCTGCCTCAGCTATAACCTGTGTCAATTTCATCGAAATCGATCAAAGAATAAGAAAGTGACATTTTTTGGGACCACCCTGTGCTGAAAATATTTTGTTCGTTCATAATTCTGCCTCAGCTATTACCTGTGTCAATTTCATCGAAATCGCTCAAAGAATAAGAAAGTGACATTTTTTGGGACCACCCTGTGCTGAAAATATTTGTTTCGTTCATAATTCTGCCTCAGCTATTACCTGTGTCAATTTCATCGAAATCGCTCAGAGAATAAGAAAGTGACATTTTTTGGGACCACCCTGTGCTGAGAATATTTGGTTCCCTCCTGCAATCCAATCCTGATCCAAAACCCAAGGGTGATCAAATCCCAAAGTAATCAAAAGTAATCGAATCCAATAGAAACGAAAAGTAATCGAAGTAATCAAAGTAATCAAGTAATCAAAGTACTCAAAGTTATCAAAGTAATCAAAGTAATCAAAGTAATCAAAGTAATCAAAGTAATCAAAGTAATCAAAGTAATCAAAGTAATCAAAGTAATCAAAGTAATCAAAGTAATCAAAGTAATCAAAGTAATCAAAGTAATCAAAGTAATCAAAGTAATCAAAGTAATCAAAGTAATCAAAGTAATCAAAGTACTCAAAGTAATCGATCCTGGTAATCGTTAGTAATCGTTACTGGTAATCGGTACAAAAACTGGTAATCGTTACTCAGAAATGTACTCGATTACTTTGATTACTTCAAGTAATCGTTACAAAGTAACGATTACTAACGATAACTTCCACCACTAGTAACGTTGCACGGCGTAACGTTGCACACGAACATTCACGTTTTTTTTTACTCTACCGCCAGCATAGATGTTTACACATCAAAAATCCAAGCTGATGGTTTGTGTCATATTTGTTGTTTATTGAAAAAGATGTCAAATGTAAAAAAAAATGTAATAAACCAACTGAAGTTAGGTACATATGTAAGTAGGTAGGTCTAGGTACTCATAAAACGTGTGTTTCCTCTTATGTGCTTCTTATTAAAAGAAAAGGTGCTTGTTTGTGTGTTTATTTTTATGTACATAGGTACATGTAGGTTATGTGAATAAGTTTCATTGAATTTAAAAATCGGCGCACAAAATTCAACGTGAACAATTTTACTAATGTCGTTTTCGAGTGGACGTTCGGAGCTACTCCTTTTTCACTCCTTTTACTCCAAATTTCCCATTTTGTATAGGAATGGAACAGTTCCGAAATCCAAACGAAAACGGCATAAGAAACATTTTTGTAGATGTAGGTAAGGTAAAATAATGTATGTATATATGTAGGTATCCTTCCACTTGTTTCTGGTTGCCTGGTAGAAACTTGTTATTGTTTATTTGTATGATTCTCTCTTTTTATAAAATGAACACGTACTAGCAATTTCTCTTGTGCTATATGAATTATTTACGGGTGAAAAGGGATGGATATCTTATACCGTTTAAAAAAAGTAGGTCAGCAGGGTTGTCGAAATGAGTATTGAAGTAGTATTTGTGTATTGAAAGTTTTATTAAAAATTTATTTTAAAATTAAACGACAAATTTTAAAAAGTTTTCAGAAATACCTAATGCTTACCACTTATTTTAACGATAACATTAGCTCTTGATCAGACTTAAAGGAATTTATATCTGACAGAATGGTGTAGTACCTATCTTGGCGGAGCGAATCATGAACTATTGCAATTTTTAGGACTTCTTGATAAACTTGCCACTACTAGGCTCTGGCAAATTCTTCTCATTTCATATTTAACTTCCGAACAACACTCATCCTCATCCTTTCCTAGGCTGCAAGAAGGTAGTGGTCGGAGTTTATGTTTGTTTTCTAGAAGGTTTCGAGGTTCGAAGTCTTCCATAACATATCCAAAATATTGCCAACGTAGAAGATTCAGCGACCCGCATGTGGTTTTAAGAAATTGTAAACAAAGACATTGCCTGAAATGTATGCATTCTGAAAAGAAGAATAGCCCATCTGCGCATCTTGCCCCCCCCTCTCCTTACAGGATGGGCTTAGGAACTATGTATCGAGAAGTCATCAGAAGACTTAGAGCCAGTTGTATAAACACGGTTCAAATTTTGTAAGGTTGTTTAGCAATTTTAACTCACCAATTAACGGCGGATTAACTGAGATTCAACGATGGTTCAAGCATGTAATTCGCTATTATCTATCATCCACTTGAATCTTGAACCATCGTGGAAGCAGCTCAGTTAATCAACCTTAATCGGTAAGTTAAAATCAAAATTTAACCACGTTTGTACTACTGGGCCTTAGTCTTCTGATGACCATACAATATACCAAACCCCTTACTCTAAAAAATCGACAGCCCTGATAATCAGCTTCGCAGGACTTAAAAATCTTTTGACATGTCTACTTATGTTGAGCAGTGTGAGTGTGCAGCGCTACACTACACATATTATCTATAGCTTTTGTTATACATAATATGCTTTTAGTTATTTTTGTTTTCATTCCCGTTCTTTTTCTTTGTGTGAGAAGAGGCTTTTGTGTCTGTTAGTGTCAAATAAGTCAAACGAAACGTATTATCCCATTGGCTAATGGAAAAAAGTAAAGATAATATTGGTTGAGGTCATTACTTTCAACTCGACCTTGACTTCAATGTTGTCTGGCATGGAAACAACATCAAAGCAACGTGAATTAGTCTAGGTTGTATAGCTAACGAAATGTTGACTTGGTTATTTTGTTGAAAATGATGGTTATTTTTGTTGTTTATGTTTGCCCTTTAACATTTTTACTTTGGTATGGATGGATTTATTTAATTTACAACCCGGTTCAGTTGATTAGATTTTACTGATGAATCAAATACCTAGTCAATCTTTCTTGATGTTTATTGAGGATTTATTTGGTTTTAAAATTTCACAATTTTTAACTTGACAGAACAAGCTCTTACCAACATCAGAAGATTTCTTAAAATAACTATTTTTCTTAGAGGAGGAAACTAAAGAAATAAAGCAAAAAACTCTGTCAAAACTATAACGTTTGGCGAAACTTGTAATGAGAATGAAAAACCAAAAAAAGTCTATTTAAATTTCTAAGGTGAAAGTTGTTTTGTGCCACAAAAACACCTTAAAATAATTTTTTGTTTTTTTTAAATAAGGCCAAACATTTTTTTTTATTTACCAAACTTTATCTCTAACCCAGGTAACACTACTGTACAAGTACATAAGTACCTACTTTATAAAAAGAGCTTGACAATATTTGTTTCAATATGAAATTAAAATTATCTCAGCCACTCCAAGGATATTATGTACATCTTCATTTTACTATCAATTTTTGTTGATACCCTGGGTATGACTTGATGTTGTAAATTTTTTATATAGGTTAGGTATAATGCCTCTTTGTAATGTTGAGGTGAAGAAAATAAGACATCGTATTTATATATTTTTCTGTATTGAGTAATTCGGTACGTTTCAATTTCCTGAGAAAGAAGCCTTCAAACATTAAAAAGGTTATTCTATTATTTAAGTATTCGTAACTAGAAAGGCCTGTTTGAGTAGGTATTATATGTACCTAAGTACCTTAAATTTAACGACAAGCCCCTTTTTAGTTTATATATGTACATTAAATTAGGGACGAAAACCATGTTGTTTTGGAAATAATTTAATTTATCAAACTTATTTATCTGTTTCGGAAATAGAACAAAAAGGCTCAAGGAAGAATATTTTGTTGATGACATTTTATGTTCTCCTGGTAAAAGCTTGTTTGGCAACAAATTTATTTATCTCTCTAATTTTTTAATGTAAAATGAGAAAGTATTGGGTTTTCTATATTAATAAATTCATGAGGGATTTTGTACGTATAGATATTAAATATCAAGCTGATTTTGATTGTGGAGAAAAAGTCTTACTTTTAAGGAATTTATTTTAAAAAGTACGTGTTTTCATTTCGATGATACTTTAAAGTATTCGTAGCACATTGGAACTGAGTGAATAGGACAGCTTTAATTTTTAAATTGATTTTTTAATGTATAAGGTATCCTGTATCCATAGAGGTTAAGATTAAAAAATAAGTAGCATATGACAGCTTGTTGGGAACCATAGGGGCCTTAAGAATTATGACTCTCAACCCCTGTGCCTCTATGCGTGTTGTGAGTTGGTAGGAATAAAGGGGACCTACAACTTTTTATCGAATCAAAACGACTAAAATGAGAGGCATTTGATCATGATTCATGACAAGAGATAATCTTAGGGAATTTGCTGTCATTTTTGACGTTGACAGATTAGTAGTAAATTTCTCTTTTCTAATTTATCTTCATTTCTTGTCTTTGGGTTGATAAATCTTCAAACAGAAATAATTAAAATTGAAATTAAATTAAAATAAAATAAAAACCCAATGAATATTCGGTGAAATTAAATTAAAAACAATTAAAAAAATATGCACGACTGGGTCGCACGTACTTGCTCTTATGTGCGATCACATTGTAGTTTTATAGTCTGAAATAAATTAGCTATGGGAGTCTATATTTTATCCATTTGCCAAAACTCAGATTAGTTGCAGGTGGTATTATGTGAGTATACAAAAATTAACAATATAGCCCACTGTTGCCCATATGCAATATGCATGCAAGGAAACTATGTTAGTAAAACTGGTAAATTGTTTTAAATCAACAAAATTATAAAGAAATTGATTAAAATACTTTGAATCTGTTTTAACCCAACGCGATATACACCATCTGATTTCATATATAAATTTTAATTTATTAGAACAAAATTTGAAAATCGTAGGAGCGGTTTTAAAAATAATTAATTTTTTATATATACAATTTCGTTAAAATTTTGTGAGAAAAAAAATTGATACGCCAATTTTAAGTATTTATTAATGTTGAGTTAAGAATTGAACTTCACAAAAAATCAGCTACCCGTTTTCGAAATATCGAATTTTCAAAAAATAATTTCGAATTTTTTTTCAAAAATCCAAAAACCATTTTTTTAAAAATTTTGATAAGCACTTTTATTTATATTTGTAACAAGCTTCTTTATAAAAAGTCTAGTTTTATTCGGTTGATCAGATATTGAGATACTCGAAAATCAAAGAAACCGTTCCATGAGAGCTACTGTTAATAAACGAAAAATATAAAATTTAAAAATTTTGAATGGTAGATCGTTTTTGAGAAAAAAAAATATTTTTCTTAACGGTTTTTAAACATTTGTATGGGAGGCACCGTTATTTTTAGGTATTCAAATAATTTTTGTCAAAAATATTCTAGATAAAGTTAAAAAACTGCTTTTTACCAAGTTTAATAAAAATCGACCGAATGGTTTTTGAAAAATTGAGTTTTCGAAAAATAAATTTCAAACTTTTTTTAAAAATCCAAAAAATATCTTTTTGAAAATTTTGGTACACAATATTATTTAAAATATGTCAATAATTCTTCATAAAAAATTGAGCAGAATCAGTTGAACCGTTTTTTGAGAAAAGCGAATATCAAAAAAATACGTCTATGGGAGGTACCTTTAATAACCATTTTTCGGAACCATTTTTTTTTATTAAACGGCGCTTATAACTATTTAAATTTATTGAGTTCTTAAAACAAAAATTCTGTAGCACCGATTTTGAGAAAAATAAGTTTTTCCTTTTTGACCAAGAAATTTTGTATGACAGCTACTGTTAGTTTTGGTCCTAAAAAATAGAGAAAAAAATGAGTGGGTGAATGTCCAAAAAACTCTAGGTACCAAGTTAAAAAAAATCGACCCATCCGTTTAGGCTGTAGTCGAACAGACAGACAGACAGACAGGTGTTTCTGCGAGACCCACTTTTTTCATCTTCGCTATCATGTATCATTGATCAAAATCTCGAGTTCGATTTTTTGTACGAATTCATAACTTGCCATATAGTACCTTTATTCGCAAGTAAAAATGAATATTCGGTGAAATTAAATTAAAAACAATTTAAAACCTAATGAATATTCGGTGACAGGAGGTGACAGGAAATGCTACCTATCTGGTTTTGGACGTTCACAAACGAATCTCAGATATCTTATCCGACTACCGCCTGAAAGTGGCCATTTTCTCATTTCTTATCTGACAAGTGACGTTTCAGCTTGTTGGTAAATTGAAATGGCTGCGAAGGATTCGCATCTTCATGTTCATCATGTGGAGTATCTTTGGCTCAGAATGATTGAGCGCTGGCAGCCATTTTGAAAAGCAATATGGATGTACTATATAAGTTTTTTGAGGCAAGGTTTTGATACCAAATTGCTTTTGAAGCATAAAAGCAGATCGATTGGAAGAAGTAATCTTTGAATACCTGTCTACCTATTAAATTGATTGTGCTTCTGACTAACAAAACCATTAATTTACAAAATTCTTAAATTGCTGTTGGTGTTTTAGAACGTAATCCACATTCACATCAAGTCGTTATATGTGTGTACATAGTTATTCAATACAAATTCAATATAATAACGACTCCACAAACAAAGGAAAATCGAATTAATCAAAATCAATCTCCCGCTCTATCCGGAGGGGTTATTGACTTTTGATTGACAACCATTAAAATAACCCTCAACTATTTCTTCACACAGAGCCACCCTACCTACTTGTGTCAATAAATCATTCAAATCAAAAACAAAAAATGTCATTTTCGTTTTCAAAAGTCAGAGTCACTGAGAAAATTCGATGGTTATGTTCTATAGCATAATTTGGTTTCTATCAACATAAACTAATACCACCATTTATCATCATCATCATTGGTTTCTAGTGCAGCAGACAGCAAAAAAAAAAAATAGAACTTAACTGGAAGCTCACCTTGTTCAAAGGAACAGAAGGATATTTTTTTTTGTTGCATTAAAAATTTAGTAGCCTTAGTGGAAGTGCATTAGTCGTTGCTATTCAGTACATCATATCTGCCTCGATGAAATAATATGAGTAGCTATAGGAAGTACCGTGTACCCTGTATGTGAGTTTTTTTTATTTGATTCCCTTAGGTTGTACATTTTTAAAATAAAGTTTCAGCATGTCTTTTTTCATTTTCTTTTTTTTTTTTGTTCCATTTGTCAACATGGATTTTATGGTAGATGGCATTTTAAATTGCATGATTGCACAGTTGCAAAACCTTACAGGTATTTGTACTTAGTGTTCGTGGATATTGGGACTCAGTATTGGAATTACAAATAAAAAATGTCCAATCATTAATTTTAATTTTTCGTACCATGTATCCCAACGTCAACGTTTGTCCAAGCGCAGTTTTGAGGTACCATATTTGGATCCGTATTATGCGAAGATTTCCATAAGTTTCTAACTACGTGCACGGTTCCAAAACGGACTAGTTTGCTTCAGATTTTTATCACTGAACGTATCCAATATCCTACTATGCAGATTTAATTTTGGTAACGTAACGTGCTACATCGTAAAGTGTGACCTCGTAACGTCGCACAGAGAAAATTCTATGCTTTTATTTCACTCTACCGCCGGCATAAATGTTAACACATCAAAAAGTCCGCGGTTACTGAACGACAAAGTTCGTCACTTTAAACTTAAAATTATGGAATACGTGTGTGTTTTTTTTTAAACTAAAATGTACCTCCATACAAGAGCATGTACATATCTTTGAAATAAGATGCTCTTCACGCTATTCAAAACAAATTGATAAGGCCAATAATTGTTTCAGTCAAGCTAGAGTTAGCCATAGCTCAGAAAAATGGGACAAAAAAGGTGAAACTTCAAACAAAATTCCGAG
Organism: Leucozona laternaria; assembly: GCA_932273885.2. Taxonomy (NCBI): domain Eukaryota; kingdom Metazoa; phylum Arthropoda; class Insecta; order Diptera; family Syrphidae; genus Leucozona; species Leucozona laternaria. Next base: position 126,639,056 of record OW026367.1, on the reverse strand, counting down.
ATATATTATGTTATGGAAGTTTGCTTGATAATTAAAAGATTAATAAAATAATGAACAAATTGAGCATTTACCAAAATGGAAATAAAACAATATTTGAGAAACTCTTAAGCAACCCAAAAACAAATAAGTTGTCAACTCAGTCGGTTTTTTATCAATTTGACGGTTGATGATTGAGTTGAAGAAAGTACAAAAATATTTTGAATTTGATCAAGTTGGGCTTTCATCTCAATCGAACTGTGTGTGGCAAGTCATTTGACTAAAGCAGCCCACAGACACTACACTGGGCTGGTGCGCACACAGATTTCGGTGTCAGACATGGAGCGAGTAAAAATCAAATGTTTTTGATTTTTGGTGTCAGTGTCTTGATCGGGGTGGCGTGTGTGGCGGAATGCCACACCGGTGTCAGTACAGCGGTGTCAGTACACCGGTGCAGACACAAGTGATGTAGCTGCTTAAAGGGCTGGTCAAACAAAACACGGTAGTAATGCGGTCATCAATTCACAAGCAAGAAAAGAACGCAATTTTTTGTTGTAATTTAAAAAAAAAAAAATGCTAGAGCACGCTCTATTTGACCAGGCCTAAAATGTCTAATTAAATCCATTTTAAGTCCACCCAAGCCTTATAAGGAGGTCAATGTTCATTTCAACCCTTCTTCAAGCCTGATTCACCTGATTCATTTTTATTCTTCAGTTATTCATCTAAAATCTCTTTTTTCTTTAACTTGTATTTCTTCATCTTCACCTTTAACATTTTGCTTTTTTTACTCATCTTTTAAAAAAAATTGTGTGAGTGCCGGGACTCCCGGTTAATATGTAAAAACATCAACGTGCGCGGATCCAAAACGGACTTGTTTTTGCTTGAAGGGGATCTTAAGATTTTTTTCACTGAACGCACCCATCCTAGTATGAAGATCGTAACGTTGTACCACGTAACTTTGCACCACGTAACGTTGCACACCAAAGTTCACGTTTTTTTTCACTCTACCACCAGCATAGATGTTTACACATCAAAAAATCGAGTCGTGTAACTTCTTAAGTCAAATAATATTTTCGGGAATTTAAGCAGAAGTATTTCATCTGAGTTTATGTAGTGGGTGGCTAAGCATCAATTTAGTTGACAGCTGATTTGACAACCAAATTGAATAGTATATGGATTGCTTTAAGGCATTCTTCTTTTTTCGTTAAGAGCAAATCTCTGAATAGAGTTTGAACATATTCTGGAACATTCTCTGAACCAAGTGTGTTCTAATCGCTCTGATTTATTTCTGAAACACACATGAGCACTTAGCTGTCACTGTCACTGTCACTTCATCTGACATTTATATTTTTCTTATTGTGTAATTATTGTTCTTTTTTTTGTCAACAAACCCGTTCAGAGCATTCAGAGTATTGAGCACATTTCTTATCCGTCATTTTAATTTGTGTTTACATATTTGTTTTTCCTTCTTTCAGTATGACTTTCTCTGTGATCGGCTCTTGCTCAGAATTTACGGTAAAGTACGCTCTGAACATGTTCTGATCATGCTCTGAAGTAATAAGAAACACAAATTCTAAGCTCTGTGCGCTTTGCGCTAAAAAGTAAAACACTAACTTTTTTTGACAACTCTTTCTCTCCTCTGAACAAAAAAAAAGGAAAACAATTTTTTTGGTATTTGAATTTATAATCATCTGAGAAACGTCAACTTGCCATTTAAGTACCAGCAAGAAATAGACGGAAGAAATTTCTAAGACAAAAACTATTCGAAGAAGCAGTGCTGTTTTACTTTCTTGTGCCCAAAGTAGCTCAATTTATGAAGTGTGAACAGGGTGTAACTAAAAATAACTAAACACATATTGCGAGAAACAGATTGGCGTAGCAACTTTGACAGAAACTTTGACAGCAACGAAAACTTTGACATTAAAAGTCATCTGAAATAGATTGCTAACGTGAAAAGCGCTTTTGATAGCATAAAAACATTTATAAAAGTTGTCACATTTTCATTTTTTATTGTTAATAAACCTGAAAAACTTCGCTTTTAATTAATGAATTTAGTATTTAGGTCTAACGTTGATGTCGATGTGGATATTGCTGTGTTAATGTATTCAAATGAGTGATGCGGTTGTCAAAGTTGCTGTGCCAATCTGTTTCTCGCATATGAGTTGCATTCACTTTTGTTCCTTTAATTCGGAAAAGTTACTTTGGGTAACTTTATGACGTCTTAAGGTCGTTCCTAAACTCAAGGTTAAAGTCAGAAAGTTACTTTTTCCAAATCATTTCCTTGATATGTCAAACAAAGCTGAAATTGCAATGTTTTCATTTTTGTAAATGTATTTTCAATCTAACTGATTTTTTTTGTCGATTTCGGTAATTGCTTTGTGTTATTATTATCTGATTAGTTTTATTTTTTTAAATTGGTCCCATAATTTTCTTGATTGTTCATTCTAAATGCTTTTTTATTGACAGATCAACCATATTTTTAACTTCAATCGTGACTAAATGAAAAGTTACCCAATTAAATTTTTTAACTTTGACATTATAACTTTTGTTTTTGACACATAAACCATAGTCAATTTTAGTTAGAAAGAGAACGCCCCACTGGTAGTTTTAGACTGGCTTCGCACAATTATAAAAGATGATCTTTGAGCAAGTATGTCCAACCAATTTGATACAAATAATAGATGTTCGAAAAAATGATAAAATTGATAAAGTAAATGGACGGTAAATGAATTAACTTGTCATTCGCGAGTGACAACGGTTATATCAAATTGATCTGAAATTATTTATTTAATGAGAACACTGCGTCTTTTGTTAATCTAGTTTAATTCGTATTTTTTGTTTTTTTTTTTTTTAAAGAGGACCCAATTCAATTTTTATTGCATTTTTGTATTTTTCCAGGAAAATGTACTTTCACAGAATGGAGGACGAGGAGAGTGCAATATCTACTCTGCATAAGACTAACATTAATATAACACTCTGTTAAGCGGATTTATTGACATGGTTTGACAGCTGTCGAACTTAATAATTGCTAATCGATTGGCATGATGTTATTGCTCGAAAAGGATTGGTGTTAAATTTTTGTTGTATGTTGTATCTGGTGGGGTTATTTTTTTAATATATTGGGTTGAAAGGATAATTTTAATGCTATAGTTTGGATGATGCAATATGAAATATGAGAAAATAATGCAGAAGTATATGTTGTTGGTGCTTTTATATATCCCAAATATTTGGCCCGAATATTTGCTCATGTGAGTTAGGTACTGGTTTGAGTCATAGATCGATTACCTATAGAGTTCGAGGTTGTATAAATTAAAGGATAGTTTTTTTCCAAGGCCATTAGGTTGAAGAGGAGACAGGCTAGACTATAATGTTTAATGATTATCATCATCATCGTCGGCTCGACAACCGGGGTCCGGTCCTGTCCTCCTTCAACAAGTCTCTCCACCCATCCCGGTCTCGAGCCGCCGCCATCCAGTTGCGCACCCCAAGGCTCCGGGCGTCCTGGTCTACGCCATCTCTCCAGCGCAAGCACGGTCCACCACGCTGTCGTCTACCATAGAATGTACCACAAAGAGCTTTCCGAGCAGGTTCCTCTTCGCTCATGCGAGCTAGGTGCCCTGCCCACCGGAGTCTACCGAGCTTAATTTTTGTCACGATATCTGCTTCAAGGTAGATTGCGTACAATTCATGATTGTACCGTCTCCGGAATCGTCCTTCCTCACATATGGGGCCAACAATTCTCCTTAAGACTTTTCTCTCGAACGCGGCTAAGATGTCGGAGTGCCTTTTGCTAAGCACCCAAGTCTCGGATCCATATGTGAGTACTGGCAGGACCATGGTCCTGTACAGCAGCAGTTTTGAAGTTATGGTGAGATTTCTGGATTTGAAGAGCTTTGAGAGACTATAGTAGGCTCTGTTGGATTTCATTATATACATGGATTTAATGATTATACATTGGTTTAATGATGAATTTAATTTGAAATTGAAAATATTGCGTGAGGTAGACTTTTGATTCATTTTTAATGTCACGTGAGGTGAGTAGAGTATTTATAGATAAAAAAAAAACTTTAAATTACATATTAATGTCAACAACATTCAATTTCTAAGCTCACCTTTAAAATAATCCACCAATGTCAAGTTCAAACAACAACTATATTTTTTATATCGATATCGGTCAATCTTGCAGTAGAAAAAGTGCACCCATTTAGACATCAGACACACTCTCGTTTGCAAAACAATCATAATAAATATTTACCATTTCCATTTGTGAAAATACCAATTAGACATAAAGTGCTACCTATATCTGAAAGTACACAAACCTACAAGTATATAGGTACGTTCATTGATAGGAATCAGCTGCAGCAAGCATGGAAAAAAGCACAGATACGTCAATAACATACTTTTTGCAAAGAATACAATTTTAACAATGAAAGTGTTTGTGGTTCGTTTTTTTTTTAATGGCAACAACAAATTAAAAACAACTATATATACATATACAATCAAAAAAGAATATTTAATATGAAATGAACACGAGAGAGGCAGTTCCATTGCCATAAGCCCCATCCTCGACCACGACCCGAATCATGCTCAGGCTCAGCCAAAAACAGAAAAGCATTGAATGTCGGAACCTTTGCAGTTCATTGAAGCGATCTCCTGATAACATTTTCCATGGACTTTTTTTGCATATACGAATTTACCAATCCACATCTATACAAAACCTATGCAGGAAATAAACGAAAAAAAAGTTACGTATACGCCCGAGTGCTAATAACTAAAAGTATTCGCCCTCCATCAACAAGAAAACGTGGGTTTGCGGTTATCACCCTTTCTGGAGCTAAATAACCCTTTCACCCCCCTCCCCCAGATACACCTCTTCAAATTCCGATATTTCAGGGCCTAACACACAATTCGATGATGAGGGTTGATAAGCACTGCTAGACTGAACGGTGCGTTAGTGAAAAGCTGTTAGCCAAAGCCTTTAGATGGATTCGACTCTGAAGCAACGAAATTAAAGATCTTCCAAAACAAAACGAAAATACAGACCTGTTTGAAAACTCATTTCAAAGAATCAAACTATCTGCTTAAAAGTGTCCCCTTTCAATTTCTTGAAATTTGATTAAGTTATCTCCTGCAAGAAGAAAGACTCAAAAGAGTCTACCTTCAGGTGGCTTCAATAGAAAATTTTCATCAAATTTTCGATTGTATCATCATTCAAAGTGTATATCGATTTATTTCCTTCTTTACGTATATGTTTCAACGATAAAGTTCGTTCGTCAGCTAGCTAAACTATTCAGGGCCAAACATCCGGGGTGCGAAAGATATCGTTTTAAACTCGCTAATTTCATTTGAATTCGGATGCATTTTGATGGAGGAATAATAATTTTACGCGTGTGTGTGTATTGTTTGATTTATGTATAGATATATGTAGCTGTGAGTATTTTGTGTTGATAATTTGATAGATACGAAATGATAAGGTTGCTATTACACTTTGTTCAACCCTTATCGAAGAAAACAAAACATTTATAATAGTGTTTGATGATAAAGTGAAAGTGGGTAATGTTGGATTTAGCAAACGGAAATTCCTAATACGAAAGAAGGAATTTTTCCAAAAAACGAATTTACGCAATTGATGCACCCCACAAGTAAGTTTGATTTGTTAATAATTAATGGATAGGTACTTGAATACGCACATTTTGTATCGATTAAATATTAATTCAATTTGAAATCAAAAACTGAAATGATGTGTAAAAGTTGTATGGGAAATTCTAATTTTACAAAAATGATAGATATCTCTATAAAATAGTTTGTTTTTTTTTTTAACCATTTATTTAATTCATAAAAAAGAAACAAAATTTAATGTATTGTCAAAGTCTTTATTTTGAATCAACTATTAAAAACCATGCCAAAGATATGCCAAAAGTTCATATACATTTCACATCCCAAAACTAATTTTTTCACACTTTCACTTCGTGTTCATGAATGATTATTTAAAAGAAAACACCAAACGTATCGAGCACTCTTCGAGGAGGTAAATATACTTTCTCATTTCGAATGAGAACACAGATGATTTTCCAGATCTTCAAATTTAATTTCTAATCAACAAAAAAAATTAAATATTTTGCCCATTAGAAGGTCGAAATTCACACAAATCGATACTTTGACAGATCTGGATTGAAAAAGAATTAATTTTTTCTACCACCATCCAATGGTAATGAACTGTATATTGTTAAGTCTTGGCCAACGATTAAGATGAGACATAACTCGGGTACCCACTATAGCTGTGTTTTATTGGTAATTTATAGCTAGAGCAATAGTCAAGTACCAATTAAACGCTTTGGCTGTGTTAATAAAACGCTTTAGCAACTTTTGGATGTGTTCGCTACAAATATCATAGATCACATCCATTTTGTCTCCACCAAACTACAAATATCATAGATCACATCCATTTTGTGAGTGAAAAAAAATATTAAGGTTCAAGTCATGAATACTTTTCAAGAGCGCCATCTTCATCTTCAAAGCTCTAACTATGTATATCCACTTTTATATCCACTCTTTTACTGGCTAATTTATCGACACTCTTTATTTTTGTTTTTGTTTGCCAAGGGAAATTTTACTGCGCTGGCTATAAAATTACCAATAAAACACGGCTTATATTTGTACACGCGTATTTACCCAGGATTGCGTTGCGGATACACACACCATCAGACTTTACATGCTGCTGACAAACAAAAGTGATTTCGATAACACATTATATGTAGTTTTTTGGTACTTATCGGAGCAAGGCTTCTTTAATGTGTCACCGACAGCATTGGCACAATAAAGCGCAGGACGTTGTGTCTGGTTTTTGTGTGTGTGCAGCACCTCTCTTTGGCTGCACGGTTGCGCTCAGGTAAACACCTAGGATTTACCAGTGGCCAATAACCTTTTTCAACTTTTGTATAATGTCTCTGAGGTAACATTTATCTTTTGGAAGTGACTCTAGATATCTCAATTATATCAGTACTGGTTGATTAAAGTACTATTTATGCGCCCCACAGGACCAGCGTCCTCCTCCGTTGGGCATATACTTCGGGCACCGCGCGAAGTGGCAATAAACTGTTATAACTGATATAAATTAGCAGTCTGAATGAGTGTAGAGTCAATTCCAACCGGCGATTATTTTTACTGCCTGAACACAATGGAGACGGAGCTGCAAATCGAGCTGTAGCCGGACTAGCTGTCAAAATATTGAATACACATATGTAATTTCAATGTTGTAAACACTACTCAACGTAGCTGCAAACGGAGCTGCAGCCGCACCTGCAAGAGTTCACCAACTTTTAACTTTTGCGTGCAGCATTTTTGACATTTCAAGTTTAAGGAGGCAAACAACCCCATTTCAACTCGATGAGTATTTATATAGGGGTTGAAATGAATTTCAAGCTTACTTCAATTCCTCATGATATTGCTATCAGTGCTTCTGCAGTCAGAATGTCAGAAAGCCGTACAGCTGCATTGTGGGCACGCAAAAAAAAGCACGTACGGCACTTTTTAACAACTATTGCAGCTGCAGCTCCAGTTCCAGTTGCAGCATTCTATTGTGTTCAAGCAGTTAATAAGGTAGTACCTCCAGACATACAAATTTACAACAGTTTTAATTACATATAAAAAATACTGCTTGGGCTAAGGTCGTCCGCCACGAAGCCGGTACCCGACATGTTTCGGGTACTGCGTTTTTATTTCAAGTCACGCTAAGTGCGTATATGTACACCTACTTTTAAAAAAACTGTTATAAACTCGCATTTCTCTAGTCTCCTTATCCTAAATCCACATCATACCTTTTTCTCTATGAACCTGATGGAATAGACTAAGACTGACAGCAAATTTTTGAATGACTATAAATATAGCTTAAAATTGAGCTCGAATGCTTGTAGGTGTATGCGTCGTGATATCGAAAAAAAAGTCTGCTTTTTTGAGGGGCTGGTGGTCTGTCATTTTTCCTAAGTGTAAAGATTTTTATCTTGAAGATCCGATTAATAGAACCCAAGATATTAGCTTTTTAAGCAAACCTTATCGGATTTTTCTTGGAGACTTGTGTTGTTGATTTGTTGCTATCCATAAAATATCCAAAAAAAAGCCGATATGGTTCGCTTAAAATGCTCAAGATGAGTTCCATTATTCGAATCGTCAAGATAAAAGTCTTTACACTTAAAAAAAACGCACTTAAGTGATAATGCCTCTTAAAAAAATGTTGTAAAAATCGCTTAAAATTGGCTTACAATTAAAAAAAAAAATTAAATTTACGTGGGTGTCCAGCAAATAATGAGAATATTAAAAAATAAATTGTGTTCAGAGATTGACAAATAGCGGAGGGCCTTGGCAATTGATGTTGCTAAATGATTTTCAGTCTATACGTCATCATTATCTTCACTTTAAAATCCTTTTTTTCAAATCTAAATTCAACCTCAAGATACCAAAATGGTATTAAGAGGAAAAGAGATTTTGAATAAATTAACTCCCCAGAACATACAGAACCCACATACAAGCACAAGAAAAAGGAATATCTCACATGGCAGAGACACAATTTTCAAAGCTTAACCAATACCAACACCACCAGCACAAGGATAAAATTGATTTCAATTATAAATTGGCTTTCCTAAGGCAACAGTCGCCTGAAATCTGCATAACTCTCCCTCGAAATCTAAGGCTTTCGTCTCTGATAAACCGAAACAAATCCCAAACAAAACCAATCGGTGAAAATACAATTTGCATAAATCCAGTTGTCTTCTTCTCTGATATCTCATACACATAGACACAAGGCAGGAAGCCTTTCTTGTCTTTTACAAAATACCCACATGACTTTTTCCATCTGAGCTTACACTAATAAGAAATAAGATATCTCTTAGTTGGTTTTATAAATTTAACCATACAATTTATCTCTATTGATAAGAAATGATCCGAAAATGAATCTCGTCACAATGATTACATTTCGTCCTTAAAAAAGTGACCTTTTCAAACTTGCATAGCTAGATTTGTGTTAATGTATTCTCTGTTTGATGTTTGTCCTTGCAGATCGAATCACGAACGAGCCATGGACATTGGATTGGTTTCCGATGAATCGAATATCCGGGGCGTAAGTCAATCACCATTGCATCAACTGAACGCAGATTATCATCAAAGAAAGGATTCATTGACGACGACGACAAAGACTACGCTAAATCGGAGATTATCCAAAGAATGCAATATTCTATCGAGTAGTGATAAGGGCAATGCAACTAATGGAAACGCAGACGAAGATGACACTGACACTGAATGCGGTGTAACCAACATGGCGACAACGATTAACTTTGACGATCTAACTGACAGCGGATTTGGCAGAGCTGAGGTAAGCTTCTTTTGAAAGGGAAACACGAGAATGACAAGCGCAAAAGCGAAGGGATTCAAAGGATATCCGCTCAACATTGCGGGTAATTACGGGGCTTGCTTTGTGGTGGTGGTGTTGATGTTGGTGGTGGTTTGGTTCGGTTTCTTCCTGTGTGAGCGGATGTAATATTGGCAAATTAATAGATACTTTTCTTTGGTATAACCATGTTCTTGTACTACGTCTCGATGGTGCGCTGTGTGGGGATAGGGATTGGGGTGTTTTTAGTAATAATTATGTGGGGCAAAGTAAATTTCAAACGAAACGATATCACTTGAAAATGATGTATTTTAGGTATGGATATTGAAAGCACTAAAATTGTAAGCAAGGGTATGTTATTAAGGAATTGTGTTGAAAATGTGTGAAAATGAAGATATGTAGGTACATTATGTGTGAATAATGTTTACTTCAAGGCAAAATTAATGCTTTCAATTTCGGAGACATTAATAAACTTAAATATTTATTAATTGAGTTCGTCTACAGTTGAACAATGTGGTGATGTATAATAATGCTGGTGAGGTTAGTTCTAAGGGGTTGGAATTTATAAAATGTTATCAGGGTTTTATGCAGGTTTTACGTTTAAATATTGTCTTCAGCAGGTTTTCAAAGTCACATTAATGTGACTCATTTAGTTTTCAGTTGTTGTTTAAGGAAAGCTATTAATCCAAAGCTTCTATAGTCTAGGTTACCCACTTTATCTCATTTTCAAGAGTTACCAAGAAATGTTTAAACATTTAGATCCAGTTTTTTAGTGCGAGATCATTCGATTTTCGGGATTAAGACCCAATTAACTCCTGAAACATGTTTTTCAGTAAATTTGTATCTCATCAAATTTGGTGATTGAACTCTGAACTCAGTGACAGATACGTTTCAAAAATGTATCGAAATCAAGATACGACACTATGATGGAAAAGATAGTAGCGCGAAATGTTGATTGCTTACTGTCACACTTCGATTTCAATAGATTTTTGATCATTCAAAATTTTTAGTTTTTAGCGGGAATTGATCTATAGATCATACGAACAAAGAATTATAGGATCTTTTTTGTGTAGAATTAAAAATTTAAATGTTTACTCTTGTGACAGCTTGTGAAAAACCAGGGCCTTCTGACATACAACTCTCAAGTCTCAACCATACCTGTGCCTACGTTCTGTAACTCTCGCATCGATAAAATCAGTCGAGAAACGATGAAAATTGAAACAAATCGTATGAGTTTTGTTACATTTTCCATCGTTTCTCGACCAATTTTAACCATGCGAGAGTTACAGAACGTAGGCACTGTGTGCCTGACGGGAGGAATAGAGGAACACTGCAATTTATAATATGTATTTATAATTTTCAATGAATTTAAAACTATGCACAGTGAAAGCTCTACTTGCGCGACAGGTCCAATAGGCAGAAAATTCCCTTAAACGGACACTTTTTCGGGATCAAACTTCTTTTTCGAATTTCTCATACAAATTACTTTCCCATTAACCGACACTCTCATAAGCGAATGCGGACACTTTTTCTTGCTCATTTGAGATAAAAACCTTCCATACGAGGACACATAATTTTATTTAGTGATTATTTTTTATCAACAAATGAAACAGAAAAAAACAGAAGGTCTGTTCTCAGTGCAGCTACTGTTATATTTTTATTACGTAAGCAAATCCATAGAAAATCTCCGATAACCAAACGGAATGGAACAGTTCTGAAATCCAACCGAAAACGACATAAGTTGGTGTAATTTTGAAAGTGTATGATTCCCTTTTCTCATCGCGTTCCGTTACTGTACATGTTATTTCCTTTCCTTCTGCTATTAATTTTTGCAGTCATTTCATTTCGTGATGCCAAAGGAAGTACGTACGTTCCATAATGGCAACAAAAAAAAAATTCCATCTCAGATTGAAATATTTTGAGTGGTGTCATTTTTTAAATTCAATCAAAATTTAATATGAAGTTAAAAAAAAAGTTTATCTATTTCTTTCCCGGACAAAAATTGGGTTTCCGCTTTTTAGAACTTTCACTGTATTTTAATTATCGATTTTAATAGGTATTTATAAACAAAAATTAACAATTTAATTTATTAATTGAACTTGAGAAACAGGTGAGCAATTTTAGCTTCAAAACAAAATAAAAACTCGCACAGCGGACACAGTTAAAGAACAAATTGAGAATAGGTCTGTTCGTTTAATTTTCTACTACCAATTTTTAACATTTTTAGTCCAATTTTGACAGAAGTTTGGTGAAAATTGGCAGTTTTGGGAAGTGAACGGCAAACAGAGAACAGAACATTGAACTCTGAACTGTAGAGGGGTGGCCAAATAGAGCGCGGTGAAGCGTTCTTTGTACAAAATTACTACACAAAATTGATCGTCGCGTTCTTTTCTTGCTTGTGAATTGTTGTCCGCACCTGCCCGACCTCTTTCTGTTTGGTCAGCCGTTAAGTATCTGATTGCATGGTGGTTTACATTTTATTGATGGGTGCATCCACTCACCAGGTAGATTTTATGTGCGTAAAAAAGAGAACGGAAGATTCCATCCAAAATCCGCCGATGTGCCAATTTCAATTAATATTTTCGGATTCAGCATGAAGTGCTTTTAATTGTATGAGTGAGATATATGTATATATGGATTTTAAAGGCGTGATATAGGGAATGGTAGATTGAAATGAAAGGAGTTTTCTTCATCGTGTTCAGTAAAAAGACCATTTTTAAAAAGGCACTAACTGAATCTTTATTTAGGGTGCGTTCCGATGAACTCATTTTATTTATTCACACTGAGCATATGCAACACGTTTACACTATGTAGTGTGATATGTTGACATGGCTGAACTGACTTTCATTGCTTGTTCGTTTTATTAAGTTGTATTGTTTTAACCAAAACAAGATATTCTTGGAGGACTTGTTAATTTCCGGTTAAAAAACATTTGTTTTTGGACGAGACTAGAGACATGCCAATTTATAACCGTTATAACAATTTTTCGCCATTAAAAGTGAGCGTGCGTTAACGTGCTACGCACGACTTGAAAAAAAAAAACTCTGGGTGCCTGAAGTGTGCCCACCGGCGGAGGGCCCTGGCCCTGCGAGGCCGCATAAACAGTTATTTTATAAACCAAAACTGCATATATGAAGGTTTTTATAATACAAGTTCTATATACTACTGAAATACATCAGCAAACAAGAAGACTTCATCATCATCTTCGGCTCCACAACCAGGGTGCGTTCCTGGCCTCCTTCAACAAGTCTCTCCACCCATCCCGGTCTCGAGCCGCCGCCATCCAGTTGCGCACCCCAAGGCTCCGGGCGTCCTGGTCTACGCCATCTCTCCAGCGCAAGCATGGTCTACCACGCTGTCGTCTGCCATAGAATGTACCACAAAGAACTTTCCGAGCAGGTTCCTCTTCGCTCATGCGAGCTAGGTGCCCTGCCCACCGGAGTCTACCGAGCTTAATTTTTGTCACGATATCTGCTTCAAGGTAGATTGCGTACAATTCATGATTGTACCGTCTCCGGAATCGTCCTTCCTCACATATGGGGCCAACAATTCTCCTTAAGACTTTTCTCTCGAACGCGGCTAAGAGGTCGGAGTGCCTTTTGCTAAGCACCCAAGTCTCGGATAAATATGTGAGTACTGGCAGGACCATGGTCCTGTACAGCAGCAGTTTTGAAGTTATGGTGAGATTTCTGGATTTGAAGAGCTTTGACAGACTATAGTAGGCTCTGTTGGATTTGAGAAGCCACCCGCGTATTTCTTCTTCTATATTGTTATCGGCTGCTACTATTGACCCAAGGTATTTAAAGGATTGCACCACTACAAATTCGTGCTCCGCTACCTTGATTGTTTGACCAACTGTTCCTCTCGCATTCGACGCCACCATGTACTTTGTTTTACCTTCACTCATGTGCAGCCCCAGATTTTGTGCCGCCTGCTCGATCTGGATGAAGGAATCATGTACAGCTTGCTCAGTTCTTCCGATGATGTCGATGTCGTCTGCGTAAGCCAGTATCTGGCTGGACCTGTTGACGATGGTCCCTCTTGTTGCCGTGCCAGAGTCACGGATTGCTTTCTCCAACGCCAGGTTGAAGAGGAGGCAGGCCAAACCATCCCCTTGTCGGAGTCCATTAAAGATGTTGATTGGTTTGGATAGCAATCCGGGTATTTTTACTTGGCTTGTTACGTTGGTCATGGTCAACCTACATAGTCGTGTCAATTTATTTGGGATGCCGAATTCTCTCATGGCTTTGTAAAGTTCTACCCTGGATATGCTATCGTAGGCGGCCTTAAAGTCTATAAACAGGTGGTATGTTGGGATGTTAAACTCTAGACATTTTTCCATCGCCTGCCTAAGGGTAAAGATCTGATCAGTTGTTGATTTGCCTGGAATGAAACCACACTGATATTGTCCGATGATGGTTTTAGCGTATGGGGTTATCCGGTCTTGTAGGATAGAGGAGAGTATCTTATAGGCGGTACTCAACAACGTGATACCTCTATAATTGCTGCACGTTGTGACATCTCCCTTCTTATGTATGGGGCAAATTATACCTTTTCGCCAGTCTTCTGGAATTTCTTCATGCTCCCACACGTGCACTATAATCTCATGAATTGCTTGACGTAAAGCTGGCCCACCGTGTTGAAATAAAGAAGAAGACTTAGCACTATTAAATTGGACTTCTTGAATTATTGATTCAAAATAGCTTTTAACGGCCTTTAGTCCATAAAAAATTGTTATAATTGACATGTCTAGAGTCCACCAAATCAAATCAAACTATCAAATTGCCTACCTTTTGGTTCAGTATATTGCTATCTTCTTATTTCTTTGTTGTCTAACCCAGCTTTTGAATTAAAGATAGATTAATTCGTCCTGACTTGCACTTAATAAATAACAACCTTAAAAGTGACAAAGTGAAGAAGACATCATTGTAATAGAAACAATTAAATAATCTCATACCATGTTCCCTTCTCATTTAAATCGTTTTTAATTAGCGAATTAATGTCTCGCACTTAATTGGAGTCCATTAAAAGTTATTATCACTTAATTGCTTTTCAGGTATATCTCCGCCTTTGAGAGCATATTAAATTATACTTTCCGATAAACCTTTAATTATCTGTGATTTGAGCAGTTCCTTAAACCATCGAACATCAACATGACAAGGCATTATTTTTATTGACACGCAATTGACCCTAAATATCTAGTCAAATCGTTTTATTTATACATCATACACACACACTCTCTTTTAGCTTATAATAAATAATCTCTCGCTCTATACCTACATAAATGTATAAATGTTTATATGTATACTTCCACAGGATCTATCGCCATCGGAAATTGCCAAATTGCCCCGGCTGCCTGGCGACGGTGCTCAAATGGAGGACGTCAATCATGTCACTTTAGCTGAAGAACCTTCCAGCGCAGATAAAAGCCCGCAAATGAACACTCTACATCCTTGTGCAAATGGCCGTAAGAATAATTGCAAATCCCCACAACGAGTACAATCAGTTCGGATTGTCGAAAGCAATTCCCAAATAACCAAAGCCGCACGAAGACGCACTCAGAGTTGTGGCATTTTCGAAGAAGACACCAATGATGTATACCGGAGGATTGGCGATTTGGCATATTCCTATAATCCTGGTGAGTTTAAGTATTTTTTTTTTTTTTCATTATTTCTTCTATGATTTTCTATTTTTTTATAGACTCGTGTGAAGCCGGAGCCAAACCACAACCACGTCCCTTCAGCAGTGAAATCTATTCGGCCTTTAAGAGTGCTAACGTGGTCAAAGGTATACTTTGCCCATCACTGACGAACTCATTTAAAAATAGCTCCCTGGAGCGATCTTACCTTTTATATACCCACCGACAGCGACAGAAGTCCTTAATCATTGTCAATATTGTGGATTTTGTGCTTAAAGCTGTGTTGGCTGTTATCTGGCTGCTTAAAGAGGCTGAAACAACAGATGAAGCAGTAAGTTCAGCACTATAGCTGCATCAGCTGACGAAGTCCGTTGGGATAGTTTCTCATTTATTCTTCTCAGATTAGCAATGTCGATGTGGCAATAACTTGGTCAGCCTGCTGTATGGTTGCCAATCTCGGAATATGCTTCCTGGGCTATTGGAGATGCTTTGCCAATAATTATCTCCAATGGGCGGCGGTATGCACGTGGATTTTGTTCAATATTCAAGGTAATTCGCATATTGATATAAATGTACCTGCATGTAGATATGTGTGCGTGCATGTGTAGTGTAGCATACGTATTATAATTTCGTAGGGTAGGTATAGGATAATACTTATATATAGACGGTATATCTTGTTCGGTTGGAAGGACACATGATAAACAACAGTGTGTATTTCTCACGAGTTAAGTTTGAAAACGAACTCCCTATAATGCGGTGGTGTCTGGACTGTACATCGTTTTTGTATAGCAAATAAGGTTTG
Source organism: Leucozona laternaria (assembly GCA_932273885.2). Classification (NCBI taxonomy): domain Eukaryota; kingdom Metazoa; phylum Arthropoda; class Insecta; order Diptera; family Syrphidae; genus Leucozona; species Leucozona laternaria. Next base: position 126,623,261 of record OW026367.1, on the reverse strand, counting down.
GTTTAACCTTCCAACCTGAATTAATGGCTAAGAGACTACAAATATACACTGAAAGTGTATCTCCCAGAGGTTGAAATGGATATAATTATTATCATTCGAAGTCAAGTATGGGCTAGTTGATATTTGCGCTAATTAATATAACCTGTTTATATATAACTGAAATTTGTGGTATAATATTAGGTTTTCGGAATATTGCGTGGCTTAAAATTAAAGCTCTGCTAAGTGCATTTAATTTGAAGATTTGTAAAGGAAGCTTATAAAGCTCCAGACATCCAGTTTGATTTATTAATTAATTTTATATTAGTATCTCAGCAAAAAAGTGTTCGAACGCTATTTTAATAGTTTCAAACATTTTTAGAAATTTTGTATCTTCACACAATGGAAAGACTTTCAGAATCTTTATGGAAATTGTTTGGCAGTTCTAAATCTCTTAGAAAAAGTTTCCAAATGTAAAAGTTGTATGTTGAACTGGTTGATACCACAGGTATTTGGATTAAAAAGTTAAAGCACCCAAAAGTATATTTTATTTTTAAGTTTTGGCCTGATTAGAAAAAACAACTAAAAATAGCACAGTTTTCGGCACTTTAACTTTCAAAGCATGAGAATCTTAAAAATTTTTGCACGATCAGTCTATTTCGAGATATTGGTTGAAAAGCGTTTTTGAAAACGGCGGCTGAATCACAATACTTATAGCCACGTTGCTTTCAACTATAAAATTTGAGGGGTATAGCATATAGCGTTTGCCAATTGGCCTATCTTTAGAATAAAAACAAGTAAAAGCTTACTTTGAAAGGAGCTAAAGCTACCTTCTCATATCGGGTCTTGTGAATAATAAAAAAGTTGAAACTTTTTTTGAAAGAAACTAAGGCCAACTAGTCATAGCTTTTACCAGCAGTTAAGGCTAGACAGTTCTAGCTTAAGCTTTGTTTTATGTGAATAAAAAATGATAACGCTAAATAGCCTTAGCTGGAAAATTCTACCTTTAGCTTCGTTATTTAAGATCTCGGTTTTTTATTCACATGTTTTGACTTAGATATAGCTTTAGCTAGAACTGTTTTTATATAGACCGAAGCGAAAAGGAAGGTTATTTTGCATTTTGTTTTACCATAACTTTTTATCTGTTCTATAGGGCAAGTATTGGTTGCGAGTAAAAAATCTTATTATTATATTGTCCGTCAGTCTCTCCGTCTATTCGTTAACTGTGGACCAATTTGTTTCAAATTCGTAGGTAATGCCCTAGAAGAGAAATTTGATTTTATAATTCATCTAGTCCGGCTAGCTCCAATAAAACAGTTTATATACATATTTCAGTTTCGATTTCTCTGCGACTCGACGGAAATCTAATATGAATGTGAGCCTTTTCCATAATCTTGTTGGCCACGTGTTTCACAGTCTTGCATACAGAAGAGCGTTCAACTCCAAGATCTTGTCCTTCACCGCATTGAAATCCAGGTTCACTCTGATATCTCAAAAATATCTGCATTCTCTGCTCAGAGGTCAGTGCCCCACCTTTACCCTCTCTTGACTCTCTTAAAAAGTAAAAGCCTTCTGCTACATTTTCTTTTAAAAACCGAAATAAACTATGAAAATCCTCATCACTAATTTCCAACCGTTTCTTATACAATTTTGGTGTTCTTACGCGTATAAACTCGGCTATATTTGCACTATAACTAAACGCAATACTAAAAATAAGAACAAGTCAAAGCTTTCTAGACAGGTAAAAGAAATCTTGATGTGTTTGTAGCTTTAACAGTAATATTCTAGTTTAAGCTATTTTTATTCACACAAATTGAAGCTTAGGCTGGAAAAACAAGTTAAAACTGAATGAATTTAGCGTTGGCTATTTTAAAATAGTTCTTACTAAAAGACATCATTAACTAGCTATAGTTTAAGCTTATTTTTATTCACTTAAAACCTAGCTTTTACTTAAAAATAAATAAGGGTTCAAAAAACAAAAAAAAGGTTTTAAGTTTTTTGAGAAAACTGTCTTATTTGTAGGTTATAGCAGTATATTTCATTACCAGCTTGCCCAATTAGAATTCAATTTTGGAACAGATACTTCTGAATACTTCAAATAATAAAACATTCCATAATAATTGTTAAAAATGCAATATGGGTGGAATTAAAATTCTAAAGCTCAAAAAGCTTTAGAAAACGTGTATTTTCCACCCTAAATGGACCTTTTATATTTCGATTTCCCTATAATACTAGACGGAAATCGTATAATATAATCTTTTTGGGGCCACGTATTCTTAACAACAGTTTTGCATACTGTAGTGCGTTCAACTACAACATCTTGTCCTATATGGAATGGAAATGCATCAAGTTCATTTAAATATCTCAGAGGTCAGTGCACCGCCTTTACCCTCTCTTGACTCTCTTAAAAAGTAAAAGCTTTCTGCTACATTTTCTTTTGAAAACCGAAACAAACTTTGAAAGTTCATTAATTTCCAACCATTTCCTAAAGGAATTGCTTTTCTTACGCCTTTAATTAAGCCGTGTTCATTTTTGCACTAACTTAAGAGAATTGTGAAAATAAGAGCTTGATATAATTGTAGCTTTTACTATAATATTCTAGTTGATGTTATACTTTTATTCACACAAATTGAACTTATGCTTAAAAAAAAAACAAGCTTAAACTACATGTATATTTTTAAATAGCTAATAATATAGGAGAAATCTTTTACAAGCTAGCTTAAACTTATTTTTATGCATTACGCATCAAAACCTAGCTTTTATCAAAAAATCCAAGTTTAAGCTTTAACTTTTTTTATTCGCAAGACGCGAATGAGCTGCGATGTGCGAATCCGAATACATTTTTTAAAGCAATTTCTTTTTCAAGAGGGAAATATCAATATTTTATTTGATCTAAAGGGCAAGTATTGGTTTCGTGTAAAAAAACCCATTTCGAGGTTATAATCAAAACTAACACTAAGATGATCGACAAGTCCGTAAAAGTGTGTTTCGTCATTCCATCTGTCAGTCTGTGTCTGTGCGTTGGCAAATTCACATATTTTTGGGTTATTCGCGTATATCTTTTCCATTGTTATACCGATTGTGTTATAATTTTTAAATCTGGTGCTTCTTAATAGTTCAAGCAATAGTAGGTATGCATTCAACCTGAAAAAAAAAACGAAACAAAAAAATCCATTTTTGTGTTACTTTTGACTTTTCAACATTTTCTCTTTATAGAAAAGGTACTCACTTATTGTTCGCTTTAAATAAAAGTGCACAAAACACACCCATGTAAAACAGTTATAATACTTATTATTCTGTATTTATAATTATGCTCTTATAAATCATAACTGGAGAGGTTTATCGGCATTAACTAAGCGGAATTGTTGTTGTATTTTACAAGGAAATTATTTTTGAAGCGGGTATAAATTCACTAATAACGCACACCTTTTATTGAAAAATTAACATTTTTATCTTCGCGGTGTGTCTGCATTGCAGTTGTTAAGCGCAAGAGCAAGTTCGTGCGATCCAGTCGTGCATATTTCTTGTTTTAACTTTTCGACAATCCATATCGTCAGGACGAATTCCCCAAACCGGCGAATAGGAATTTAGTTCGAATTTACCCTTAAACACTCATTGTTACTTTTCTGTTCTATTACAATTCGCAGTTCTCAGCGATAACTCATGTGAATAAAATGTCATAGATCGAGAGCATTCGCAATTCGCCGTTGTCCGGGTTGGCCCAATCCAGCCTTAAATTTAAAAATTTTTGAAATGTACTTTTAAATTGTTGTGATTTTTATCAAGACGAATTTTTAGGAATAAAGCTTTTATTATTTTAAAGTAATTTGAGGGAATTTTCTATTTATGTAATATGTAAAAACAACTCATTTCACCTTTTATTGAGATTTTTTAATATATGTATTTGTTTTTTTCATATTTCCTTGCAGGTTTCCTTGGTCAAGGTTTGGGCTTTACTGAACGTGAGAATTTAGTGTGGTACGTTCTCTTTGTGATATTTGTTCCCTATGCAATGTTACCGTTGCCACTTAAATGGTGTGTAGTTGGTGGAACTATATCGGCTAGCTGCCATTTAGCACTAATAACTTTAAGCAAATTTGAAAATAATATTGTAAGTATAAACAAAATGTTTCCTTAAAGCTATACGGTGACCATATATTTTGAATCTCTGGAGGGAACCATTTGTTTTTTTTAACAATTTGCGTGTTTATTGATCATAATATATTTTATCTTTTGAGTCTGCTACCTTCTAACAAAAAAAAAACTGATTTGTATACAAGCTTAGCCTCTCACAGGTAACATAGAGGGTGTGTTTCTTTATTTATTCCGAATATTCGGAATATCTGGAACACCGCTTTTGCGTTTCTTTATTCTCTGGAATATTCCGGATATACTTTTTTGTTGTTTCTTTATTCGTTCTAGAATTATTGGAATGCGATCTTTCTGTTCCTAGTCAAGAGCTAGTGTAAATGGAATATTCTCTACTTTGACAGATACATTTCATTTTTTTCATTGGTTACAATTAGGCATTGTTATTTTGTCTGCCGTCTGCCTCTGCCATGGATGAAAAGAAATTTAATGAAATAGAAATGGGTGAACATGTTTTTGTGATAATTATTTTTGTATCTTCATGATGCTTATGCGTTTGCGAAAAATTAATTTACAATTTGCAAAACAAAGAAATAATCGCAAAATGATTTTTTGAGATGAAAACAAACAGCTGATAGTTGGATATTCTTTCAATTAAGATCTGTTTCCTTATTTATTCTATTCTGGATATTCTGGGTAGATATTTTGCCTTTTCCGTCTTTTCTATTCTTTATCCGGAAAAAATAAAGAAACACACCCAGAATAATGGCTCTAAATATATTCTATATTCATACATATATCACGAATATGGTCACCATATGTATAGCTGTGTTTATAACCTCGATTCTACTCACCTCAACTATAGTCCATTATCCTGTCCTGCGCCTCCTTCCTGTCAGTTCTTAACAACTTAACTATACGATGCGGTGTTTACATGCTGACATCCGCATATGCACTTAATTTTATTGGTTGTGAACATCTATTTATTTTTGTTTTTTTTTTTTTTATTGTATGTGTTTATTCTTCTTTTCTTCATGGTGTGTATCCAAACAGTTTACAACGTGTATTCTATATCAAATAATCGCCAACTTTATACTTTATACGGCCGTCAATGTTGCCGGCATGTACACCAAGTACTTGACAGATCGAGGACAGCGACTGGCCTTCATTGAAACGCACAAGGCAATGGAGCATAAAAAGGACTCAGAGCGGGAGCTGCAAAGGACACAAAAACTATTGGACTCAAGTGAGTACCTACATATGTGTACATGTATATGAAGGGTCAAGTGGAAATTTGATTCCAAACACTTCTGGCTGGGCTGTCGGCTTATGGGGGTTGAGAGTTGTTGGTATAGCGATAAGTACCTACCTACGTTTGATTCAGATTTTATCAAGCATATAGAAAGAAAAGAAGGACTGTAGCTTGTAAGTGCATATCTTACTTTAGAGCTTATTTTCTATAGATGTCATATTAAAACTAAGTGCTGAACAAACTATACACATATTTCGCGACATTTATTTGAGTATCATTTTGCCTTTTATACGCGATCTAAAAAGTATATTATCCTTGTCATCATCCAGAAAGTTTAAGTATTTGAAAAGATTACAAATTTTATATGACTTCATTTGTCTGAATCACATTTACTTACTTGCTGTTGCTGATGGGGAGAGGTCGTGCAGTTAAAACGTCTGAAGTCTGATGTCTGATGCTTCGTTGAATAATAAGCTCTGTTTGCTTTAAATGTCATGCTCTAAATGGTTTATCCTATGAGCCAATTTCTTAACACGTTTCTGTGTACTAAAACACGTTGTATATCGTATGGATAAAATCAAACAGTCACACTTACATCCATAAGATAAGCTGTTATTTATAAAAGGTCTTTATGCCTTAATCTAATGGATGAGATTTTGGATTTCTTAAAGGCACACACAGATTATAATAAGTGTTTATTATGGTGATAATGGAGGTCATAAGATTTGAGTTCAAATTAAGCTTGAAAGAAGGTGAAATTTTTTGAAATTGTATTTTGATTGGCCTCTGTTTAAACCGGTTGTTTGTATTTATTTAATGAAAAAAAGAAAACTGTTTTACACACATTAGGGCATATTCATAGTCACTTTTAAACTCTAGTTTATCATAGACCTGGGTTTATCCTATCTAAATAACATTGAATAAACCCCAGTCTAAGATAAACTGGAGTTTAAAAGTGACTATGAATATGCCCCTATGTAGGTATAGGTAGCTTAGTTATTGTGCTCAACCATCCAATTAGCAAAAAAAAAACTTTACTTCAGAGCATAATAGGAAAATGTATCTTCATTTATATTTACATGCGATGTAAGTACCATAGGGCAAGTATCAGAGCTTTGGGATCTTAGCACCTCATATGTGGGATATTCGCAAACAAAAGTATGGCATCTAAAAGGCCAGTAATTGGTCAGCCTAAGGGTTTTGAGGAAAAACTTTTTTTCCGGCGTTGGATGTAAAAATGTTCGTATGGAGCTGTCAGTGACATCTCAACCAAACACTTTTTCTGTCAAAAACTGACACTTTATCTGTCAAAGACCGACATTTTATCTGACCAAGACCAGCATTTTCATATACGAGGAAGTCCACTTACAAATCTAAAACAGCATATGCCATGCATTTGAAAGAATCCTTAGTCCTCGAACACAATGGATCCGATAAGAAAACGAGATGTGAGGGTGACGCGATCTCGTCGTTCTTGCTAAATTAGTTTCAAACTATATGACGAGGATACACATAATAAAGCATTTCACGTCGTCACGTTACGTTAAATTAATAGATTAAGTAATTGTATATCAGTTAGTTTCAGTATTATTTTGATAAATCTCGTAGTGAAAAGTTTCATGCCATTGAATTGGGGAATGGTTTTTTAATAACAAAATGCTAACAGTGAATCATGTCACGCTCTTGTCTCGTTTTATTGCGCATTTTGATTGAGTCCTTCTTTTCTTCTGAGGTAAATCGGTGACTTGAAATTGCTAAACTACACGGTTAAAAATTCTGGGGTGTTTTTTTAATACGTATGCAATACATGAATAATTTGTTTTTAATATTCCAACTTTATTAAACATTTTTTGTAATAATTTGGTATTAAAATTCAGTACATATCCCACTTAAATATATTTTTTAATACTTTTCTACTAAAATTTAATCTTCAAATATTAAAATATAATATTTGTATATTATAATCTCTTACCATTATTATTGAAAACTTATAACTATTGAAATAATTTGTTATTTGAATTTAGTAGAATATCTGGTTAAAAAGGACCATAGTAAAATAATGTATTGAAATTCAATATTTGATTGTATTAAAATTCAATAAATTTTTATTTACCGCGAAACTCTCGAAACAATGCTCAAGAAATACTTTTAAGCTCGTACTTGAATTGAATATCGAGGTATTAATTTTGAACACATTAATATTTATTAGATTTTAATACATCAAGTATTAATTTTTAACCCTTCTCTGTATTAGATTTTAATACCTAGGTATTAATTTTTAACCCTTCAGTATTAGATTTTAATATCTTGGTATTAATTTTTAACTCTCCAGTATTAGATTTTAATACATAGGTATTAATTTTTAACCCTTCAGTATTACATTTTAATATTGAATATAATTTTGTCGAATGAAAACTCCGTTAGTTTGTTTTAACACGTCGGTCGGCAACATTTAGTTCCTAATGGATAATTTAGTTGGAACTTGCATTAAAGTGAAAAACGTGGAAAAAAAACAATCATTTTAAAAAAAATTAAAAATCAGACGAATGAATCATCTGAATCCTTAGTCTTTTCAAATTAAGATATCCTTCTTTCAAGTAAGTAATAAATAGCAAGTTTATTTCCTGATGAGTGCAAACCGTGCTAATTTATTTAAAATTTGTTTTTGTTTTTCTTTTAGTCTTGGAAAACGAAGAACTGGTGAACGGATTTACTTTGAAAGATCAAGACGCTGTGCTGATTCCAGTGGATTCCTTGTGCGATATAGTGCGGAGGTATTTAGGCTGTGCCTGCTTCCTTGTGGTTCTTGACACTGCTGATGGAGAGCCTCCTAATCAAATAAGTGAAAATTTGAAGAAAAAAAAACAAGAAGCAGCCATTGGGAGCTCTCTTCTTTTATACAAATAAGTAAGTAACTTTTTCAATAGTAAATTTAATGTACCTCTATAAATAAAATTTTATTAATTTTACAGGGATTAAAAGCATTTATAAAAACATGCAAAGCGGCTTACATTTTGGATGAGTACGACCGTACAAATACGCTTAAGGATTCTTCTCGAAGGGCGTTAGTGACAGCGGGAGCTGAGTATCTGCGCTCAGTAAGTGGGAATTATCCATCTAAGGAGGATAAAATTGCATTTGCCAAAGAAATCATAGATAATGTTCTTTCCTTTAAACTTGGAGACAGCTAAATAAATTAATAAAATTTTAATACTTTGTAGATTTAAAACAAATACAATAAAATTTTATATAGAATTGAAATTTAATAAATTAGTATTTATTTTCAATGCTATGTGGGTTCAAAATTAATCCAATGAAATCTTAGATAGTATTAAGATTTAATAATCTTGTATAACATTTAAACTATGTTTGGGCTTAAAACGAGTAAAAAAATATTCAATTTAAATTAAAAAAACGTATGTTTTCAATATCCAGCGTAATAAATTCCAATATAAATGCCTTTAAAACAAATACAAGAAGTGATGAATTTTATTTTTTTTTTGTTTAATTACTAATACTTATGTGTGTTACTATTTAATAACACGAACTTGTTTTTTTAATACAAAACAGTATTGAAATTCAATATGTCTTCTATTGGATTTAAAAAATTAAATATATTCAAAGCATTACATTTAAATACCATTTTGGACTGGTCATATATGCAACCCAAAAAATATTTAATTTAACGCCAGGAAAATTTGAACCAACGTTGAACCTCAGTTAACTCGCCAAAATCGGTGAACTAAAATTTCTTAACCACAAATCAACGACGGCGACGCTTGTAAAACTGGCCTTTAGGGTTACTTCTACAAACGTGGTTCAAGTTTTGATCCGTGGTTCAGCAATTTTAAATCAACGATTTTGGTGGATTAACTGAGGTTCAACGATCGATGGTTCAAGGTTTAATTATGTGAAAATAGCAAATTTCATGATTGAACCACCATCAGTCAATCTGAGTTAACTTGCTGATCCATTGATCAAATTTTGAACCACCTTTGTACAACTGGCCTTAAAGGTTACTTGTACAAACGTGGTTCAAATTTTCATTCATGATTCAGCAATTTTAACTCACCGATAGAAAAGAAAGACATCAATATAACTCGAATCACTTGAAGCTTGTCAGAACGTGGACCTATAGGTACAATTCTAATGGCTGAGCGAAAATCGTCAACTTTATTTTGATTATCTAACCAATAAGTAAATTCATTATAATCTTAATCAACAATTAGTTGTTGTGTTGGTTAATAAAAAATGTTTGTACTTTTATAACTTAGAATATGACAAAGGCTTTATTTGAGGGAACATAAATTCTACTTCTAGCGCGCGTAATTCAGTACACACATATGTTTTTTTTTTAAATATTTTTTTTAAAGTATTTTCAAGGTCGTACAAATTGTGACATTGAAAAATCTTTAAACATTCATCAAAAAAAAAAAGAGAGAAATAAATAAAAATATAATCCATGTAAATAACATAAATTAACCTTTTTTCATTTCAAATAAAATTGCAATCTGTAAGTCTGAGATAAGACCCTTTAAATTGTAATCAAATATTTATCAATAGATAGGTAACAAAAAAGAACTAATGTATCCCTTGAGAATAAAATAAAAACAATAATTTCGATTCACAAACCACCACGAGAGTCCTTCGAGTGTATGACAGTTTAATCTATTTTATTTGACATTTTAATTTATTGGATCACATAAATAACTCTTTTCGCGACCGTAGTTATTTAAAGTTTTCTCATAAATTCCAACAAACATCCCATTGAATTGATTTGGGAATGGGACATTAATTGTTTTCTTCCTATTTTAATAGATACTTATTAATTCTAGTATACAAAGTTAAGGAGAAATTCATAACTTCACATTCTACAAAATGAATTGATTGGACAAAATGCCAAACATTCTCATTTCTCAAGCCACTTGGGAATTTTCTTAAGATAAAAACAAAAAAAAAGATTTACATCATCCCCCCTTAATTAAAAAAAAAAAATAAATTTTATGTCTAACCAAATAAGGAGTTTTCGGGCTTAGGTTAGGATAGGTTAGGTTAGAAGGGGTGATGATACACGGCAAGCCACACCTTCTCACTCGGATCTCAATGGATCCATTGCGCTCCCCAGGATCTAAGGTAGGTATGAGGATGGACAGGGAAAAGAGTTAGGAGTTATGGGGCTTAATGGAATCTTTATTCTAGATTATCCATCAAAGCTAAGTACACAAATCAGAATAGATACATTAAGGTGAAATCCACAATATTCAATTTTAAAATTGTTATTTTATTTGATTGTCTTATTTTGGATGTCTATTTATAAGCGGAAGGTAGATACGTAGGTGCCTAAGTTTACTATACCCGTAGAAGAAAATTCAAACAGTGAAAAGTTTATCATCAAGAAATATTTTTTTCTTTATTTTTGTTTTTTTTTTTTTTTTGTGAATGGACAGTTCGATTCCCTCTCTTCACTTGATTTTCTTAAGAAAAAAACCAAATGAATGAAAAAGAAAACATTTCAATCAAACAGCAAGGAAAATAAGATTTATGTGTTCATAAACTTTTGATTGCTTTTTCTTTTAGTACTTTAAACCAGATGGTAATTTAAAAAGACAGACAAATAGGTTTGTTTGAGATGTAAAAAAAAAACTTAAATTGGCCTAACAAATATTTAAGATTATTCAGGTGTCAAATGGAAATGTGCGACCAGCTCATAAGTTCATTAAAAATGTTACATACATATAACGGGTGATTTTTAAGCTGGTTTGGTTTTGGCAACACTGGTTTTGACAGCTGACGTGTGTTTAGTACCTTGTGTCACTGTCAAGCAGCTTCAGTTTAGTTTGCAATTTAACCATGGATCGTCTTACAAATGAACAACGCTTGCAAATTATTGAATTTTACTATCAAAATTCGTGCTCGGTTCGAAATGTTCATCGCGCGCTGCTTGTGTTCAGCGATGAGGCTCATTTTTGGTTGAATGGGTACGTAAATAAGCAAAATTGCCGCATTTGGAGTGAAGATCAGCCAGAAGCATTGCAACAGCTACCAATGCATCCCGAAAAAGCCGCTGTTTGGTGCGGTTTATGGGCCGGCGGCGTTATTGGGCCTATTTCTTCAAAGATGATGCGAATCGCAGCGTTACTGTCAATGGTGAACGCTACCGAGCGATGATAACAAACTTTTTTTTGCCCGAAATGGAAGTTCTTGACTTGCATGATATGTGGTTTCAACAAGACGGTGCCACATGCCACACAGCACGCGAAACAATGGCGCAATTGCGAGGCGAGTTTGGTGAACAGTTAATTTCACGTTTCGGGCCGGTCAATTGGCCGCCTAGATCGTGCGATTTGACACCATTAGATTATTTTTTGTGGGGGTATGTCAAGGCTAATGTCTATAGGGACAAGCCCGCTTCGATTGACGCACTGGAAGCCAACATCCATGCATTCATTCGTGAGATACCGGCCGATATGTGTGAAAGAGTATGCCAAAATTGGACTCAGCGGATGGGCTACCTGAGACGCAGCCACGGTCAACATTTGCATGAAATTATCTTTAAACATTAAATTGCAAGGTTCAAACTATCGATTAAAATAAATATTTCATTCATTTTTTCGAATTTTTTGTGTTTATTTTTAAAAAAAAGTCTTAAACCTCTTAAAAAATCACCCGTTACTTAAATACCAAGAAATAGCTATTTGTAGTCTTTCTTGTTTGTAAACGTACCTACTCATATCAAGGAGGACTGCTACGTTTAAATGGTATATTACAGTTAATCAGATTAGAATCTTAAAAGAATACATTCAAAAATGAGTGTAAAAAAAATTGTTTGAAATTTTGAAATAAACAACTTTTATATGCCCCTTCCACTGGACATGAATCCATGAACGATGTCCAGTATCACGATGTGAATATCACAATTCACAATCTGATTTTGTGCCTTCATTGCTACATAATCTGAGCATCGTTCATGCCCATTGGAGGCGGCATGTTAAATAGAGATATTTGACAAAAACAAGTTAAATCCCACTCTCTCTTTCTGAATATTTACTTAAAAGTAACACTATGTATTAAAAAACGTTTTCTTTCACATCTCAGTTGAAAAATACCTTTTTTTCGCTAAGTTTTAAGGTTTAAACTTTAAGAATTTCTCTTCTATTGCGAAAAAAATAATTTTTCATTTCTTTGTTTCTCCTCAGTTATTAAATATTTCGTTTAATTCACAAGTCTTAATTGACCTTGCATTTTGTACAGGAAAAGCTTTTTTTGAAAATAAAAATTATAATCAAAAATAGGACTTTAACTAGCCCGGCTTCGCACGGGAAGACAAACCTTAGCTTCGCATAAAAATTATATAAGAAAATATAGATAAATATTTAAGCTACTTTTTTGTAATTGAGTATACTAATTTCTTTGTCTTAACTCACTTTTTGAAATCGGACAATTTTTTTCCATATTTCACCCTACAAATAGCAAAATTTAAAAAAATATCCTTGAAGCCATTTCCTAGAAATAACCATTTAAACATAGGCAGAGTTTTTTTTTTAATCGGATACGTCTTCTTCATTTACCTTTTTTCACCCTACAAAAAGAATTTTTCCCATATTTCAATATTGTTATTATGCTATTCGGGGCGGAGACAAATCCAACAAATCAGTGATACATATATTAAGATTAAATCAATAAAAGTTAAAAACCCATAAGTGATATTTTTCTGTTTAAGAATTTCAAGGTAAAAAGTATCTTAACAAATATTGTAGGGAATTCAATTTTACAAGAAAAATGCTACATTTTTCTAGTGAAATCACACGAAAAAAACATTTTACTACACCTTTTCCATTCCAAGAAGGCAGCCAAATGGGAGGGCTTTCAAGCACGAAAATAATTTCACCCACCTTACACATTACCAAAACAGTTTATCCTACACAAAATGCAAGGTTTAGCCAAAATTCGGAACATTTAAGTGGATTATAACTTTTTTATTTATTATGATTTTTAATAATTTCGCAATCCACAGTTGATGTTTTTATCGTTTCTTGAATTATTTTCAATGATTGCCCAAAATTCATTTAGAAATTTTTAATAAGCTTTTGTATGTGAGACATCTTTAACCACAAGTGAATTTCTGTGAAATGGGACGAACGTGCGTCGTCGCGGCGTAGCCAGTTGGTACGAATAAAATTGCTTAGAATGTAAAGAGCTGACTTAACAGCTGACAATACGCACATATTTAAAGTAAACAAAATATAACTCGCACACCATAAAGTTAACAGAATGAAAAAAAAGCTTTTCAATTTGTCTAGTGTCGAATTCTATCCAAACAAAAAATTGATGATTTGTTTAGAAAAAAATATTTGTTTAGAAAAAAAGATCAATTTTTCTACGATAAATGTTGTGAATTTGTAGGTGGATTAACTTTTTTTGTTAAAATTCCTGTCAAATAGCACACACACCATCACATAACAAAAATCGATTTTTTCACAAATTCCTTCCAACCAAATAAAATAATCGATCTGAAATGAATTCGACATGAGGTAGATTTATCTCGCTCCATTAAACATTGTGACACTACCGTTGGTTGGTTAGTTTACAATCTTCAGCAGCATCAGCTGAGTTGACATAATAAATAAACGAAAATACAACACACTTAGGCCCAGATTTCAGTGGTGAGTTAGACCAGAGTTAACTTACTCTAGAAGTAAATAAACACACAGTGAACTGAGGAAGCAGTTTTTCGGTGGAGAATGCATGCAGAAAGACTAAACAAACTCGGTGGATAAAACGCTTTTGATGTTTCATCTGTTCAGTTAATCCTGAGTTGGGCGACCAAATTTGATGAGTAAACTTAGGTTTAACTTTAATCTCGCACATACAAATTGGACCTTAATAGATTTATTTTTTCATTTTTAATTTATGTCTGTTATTAAGAGAATTTAACTAACTTAATTAATAAATTATTACCGACAACAACAACACTGAAAACAAATTTTCCTTAAGCTGCTAACTTTTTTTGCGAAACAAAATTAGTGAAGACTCTGAAATATAAACAGACCAATGAGGTATGTTTTTTTTAATAAAGAGGTACACATATGTATATTTTTTTGAACTAATAATAAAATTATTTGAAATTATACACAATGTCTGTTCGCGTACTGTCGAAAACTACGAATTTCTACGAATTAATTTTTTTTCTATATTAACTTTGAAGGTTTTTGGAAACAAATTCGTAGAAATTCATATGCTTGAACAGTACGCGAACAAACATAATGATATTATCGTATTCCTTTACGCATAGAAATGAACTTCAGAGAAATGTCAGCTTACCAAACAATTCTGGCGAAACACACCATACCCTTACGGGAGATAACCAATTTGCAAACTGAAAATACCTAACTTAATGTGAATCTCATCACCTTGAAAATCCTTAGATGTTTTAAAATTGTATTTCGGTTACATTTATTTCTTCTTTTTTGTTTAATTTCTTTGTTTACGTTATTGCACTTCTAATCCCAAAAAGCCTTTAACTTTGAGTTTTTATCTCTCATGAAGCTTGTAGAATAAATTCATTTATCTTAGGTTCTTGGTATGTATTTCCATTCGTCGTACAATTTTATTCTTCTCTTTAGTGAACGTTATTTACTTTAAAACAATTTCGTAGCTTGTTAAGTAAAAGAAAAAATTGTGTGAGTGCCGGGACTCACGGTTAATATGTGTAAACATCAACGTGCGCGGATCCAAAACGGACTTGTTTTTGCTTGAAGGGGATCTTAAGATTTTTTTCACTGAACGCACCCATCCTAGTATGCAGATCGTAACGTTGCACACCGTAACGTTGCACGACGTAACGTTGCACACGAACGTTCACGTATTTTTTGATGTGTAAACATCTATGCTGGCGGTAGAGTGAAAAAAAAACGTGAACGTTCGTGTGCAACGTTACGTCGTGCAACGTTACGGTGTGCAACCTTACGATCTGCATACTAGGATGGGTGCGTTCAGTGAAAAAAATCTTAAGATCCCTTTCAAGAAAAAACAAGTCTTTTCATTTTTGGAAAACAGATTACACTCTAAATTTTTCGTTTCAACTTTCAATCGATTAATATCAAAATACATAACAGATAAAAAAATCCTTTAGATAAATTATAAAACAGTCATACTTGCTTATTTCCTCTCAACTCATTTCAACTCAAGCAAGCAAGACCAAAACCTTATTTCATAACTTTGTTTATAACTGTATTTATAAAATTTTGTTCTCTTCTTTTTTTCGTTTTCTTTTTCTACTTTTCGCTCTGAACAGTCCTTCCTATGGTTGTAAATAATGAAATTCGCCAAGAAATGTACAAAGGTACGGATCCGAACGTGGAAACGCAGTTTAACAAGTTGTACGTGTATCCTATGGATAATGTAAGCATCCTGTTCGCCGATATTAAGGTACGTACCCACTTCACACATATACATACGTATTCAGCGCTCTAGCGTCAGCAGCGCCACGTTTATCTACCCGAAGGCCATTATATTAGCAATTTAAATTGTGTAAATGTTTTTTATTAAAGAGTCGTTGAATTTTTGTCTTTGTTTTTATGTTTTTTTTTCTCTTCGTTTTGCTTATACAGTTTATCGCCTTACTGACTTATTTTAATGATTATTATTTTACGTTGTCCTCTTTATTACAATAATGCAGGGATTTACGGAGCTGGCAAGCAAAACTTCAGCACAACAGCTGGTGAAAATACTAAACGACTTGTTTGCACGTTTCGATAGAATTGCTGAGGTTTGTGTCTCGTTCGAAGTGTTTATTTTAACTACTTCGAGATGATTTGTTAAGTTTTGTAATAAATCATATTTTTTTTTTGTTGCAGGATAATCACTGTCTGAGGATAAAGTTATTGGGTGACTGTTACTATTGTGTATCAATGTTCGAGAGTGATAATTGGAAGACGAGGCCAGATCATGCGGTTTGCAGTGTAGAAACTGGACTGCACATGATAAAGGCTATCAAGGATGTCAGACTGCACACTCATGTGAGTTAAGTTAATTTAGAAACATTTTTATCTCTTCACCATCTATAATGAGTGTGGAAAATATCATTTTTGCTTATTCCAATAGGAGTTTTTGATTCTAATGGGTGATTTTTTAAGAGGCTTAGAACTTTTTTTTAAAAAAAAACACAAAAAATTCGAAAAAATGAATGAAATATTTATTTGAATCGATAGATTGAACCTTGCAATTTAATGTTTAAAGATAATTTCATGCAAATGTTGACCGCGGCTGCGTCTCAGGTAGCCCATCCGCTGAGTCCAATTTTGGCATACTCTTTCACACATATCGGCCGGTATCTCACGAATGAATGCATGGATGTTGGCTTCCAGTGCGTCAATCGAAGCGGGCTTGTCCTTATAGACATTAGCCTTGACATACCCCCACAAAAAATAATCTAATGGTGTCAAATCGCACGATCTAGGCGGCCAATTGACCGGCCCGAAACGTGAAATTAACTGTTCACCAAACTCGCCTCGCAATTGCGCCATTGTTTCGCGTGCTGTGTGGCATGTGGCTCCGTCTTGTTGAAACCACATATCATGCAAGTCAAGAACTTCCATTTCGGGCAAAAAAAAGTTTGTTATTATCGCTCGGTAGCGTTCACCATTGACAGTAACGCTGCGATTCGCATCATCTTTGAAGAAATAGGCCCAATAATGCCGCCGGCCCATAAACCGCACCAAACAGTGGCTTTTTCGGGATGCATTGGTAGCTGTTGCAATGCTTCTGGCTGATCTTCACTCCGAATGCGGCAATTTTGCTTATTTACGTACCCATTCAACCAAAAATGAGCCTCATCGCTGAACACAAGCAGCGCGCGATGAACATTTCGAACCGAGCACGAATTTTGATAGTAAAATTCAATAATTTGCAAGCGTTGTTCATTTGTAAGACGATCCATGGTTAAATTGCAAACCAAACTGAAGCTGTTTGACAGTGACACAAGGTACTAAACACACGTCAGCTGTCAAAACCAGTGTTGCCAAAACCAAACCAGCTTAAAAATCACCCGTTACAAAAAGATGTCACGAGATGACAGTTCTATATTCCTCACATTAAATGTCAGCCATTTATCTGTTGTCTCACTGTTACTTTATCAGCTTTTTTCCTGCAGAAGATATTTTATGGGGAATTGTATACAATACAAACATACATTATATAAAAAAAGATGGATGATTTTCACATTCAATATAAAAGATCTCTTGGAAATCTTCTGATAGACGTGTAACAAAAGCTTTATTTTGGCATTTTTTGTTTGGCCTTTGTTTTTTGTTTATAAGTAGATTGGTGGTGTTATTAGGAAACTGAGCCCAGACAGAATGGAATTGATTTTTTCGTTGGTTTATTTTGATTGAAATTGAAGATAAAAATGTAATACAATCATTATTTTTGTTTTTTTTTTTCAATTATATCTTAAGGACTCAGTTGTGGTGAAAAATGTCTAAGCCCGTTGTTGATATGAAACTTCAGTATTTAAATTCTATTTAAATACTTATTTGCTTCTTATTCTTCTCTCCACCAACTATCACATAAACGCTTATGTTGAACTTAAATATTCAAATTACGTGCCAACAAATAAAAGACCTTAGTCGCTTAGGAAAATAATTTGGTCTTTAAAAGAATCCCTAAATCAATTGGATACAATTTTTGTCTTAACATTTCTTCCAAAAAATTGATTTTTTTTTATCAATTTTATAACGGTGAAAATTTTTGTATATCGTATCAAAGACTTGGGAAAATAATTTTTTCTTTCTTCAAGTTTTTAGTTTTGCTTAAAATTGGAGATTAATGGCCGATTTCATAAAGCCCTTTTAACTGTTTAACAGGCTTTTAAATATTTAAATGACGTTTGTTCCATACAAAATACGTCATTTAAAAATTTAAAAGCCTGTTAAATATTTATGAAACTGAACATAAGTCTAGTACAAAACAGATCAATTTTATCTCTCTTTTTTTATCTCCAAACATCAGCTAAGCCCCTAGCTAAATTTTGACATGAGAGAAGCGGTGTGGAGAATATGTCAGAGATAGCAGCTGTTCTCTGAGAAAAAAATTATCACAGATTAGCCATATGAAGATGAGAATGTTTCGTACGTTTCACCCTCCAAAACCCATTTGTTTACATTGTTGTATTTGTAATTTTTTCCCGCGTTGATGAATAGATGTGAATTGCAACAACAATTTAACTCGGTGTGTGAAGATCCCTACTGGCTATGTGTGAGATTTTTATACACACATTCTCATTTTTTATCTGATAACTGCCAGTTCAAGCTTGTAGGCAAATTAAAATGGCTGCCGGGGATTCTCATCTTCATGTGGCTAATCTGTGAAAATTATATTCAACCATTTCAGAGATTTTGTTTTGATTATTTCAAGTGAATTTAATCGAATAAAATGGATACTTTTGTTTAATTGAGATAAATCAATTGTTTCTAAATATTTCTCCATTTTAATTTTTATTTTCACAAAGCAAGGTTCACACAAAATTCAAGAATTATAGAATCTGTACAGATTTAGCTCGTGAAAAAATGTACCGAACAATTATTTCGTGCTAAATTTTGACAGAAAATGAAATTTTTCTCGGGTCTCCAACACGATATCAAAATGCTTACGGAAACCACAGCGACAAAATGTCAGTTGAAAGTGTCACCAATTGCAAACAAAAAAAAAATACATAGGTCAAAAATTATCACGGAAAGCCATGCTGTAGTGAATGAAATAAATACAAAGACGAATAAATCTCAAATGTCACTTCTCCGCAAGAAATTAATGGTCCGGGCAATTAATTCTGTGCGAAAAAAGAACGGAGACTTTTCCACATAATCTGCTACAGTTATTATCAATTTCACTCGTCAAACAGCGAAATGCAAAACGAAAAGGAGAACGAAATTTGTCGTTAATGATATTTCGTTCGGTCATTTTGGGATGGGATTTTTCGTTTCGCATCAGCAGCGTATTAAAATGATGTGTGGCGTATGAGCCCTTTTTGATGTACATATAAACATCTATGCCGGGTGGCGGGCCGTACAGTGAAATAAAAACGTGTACTGTCCTCTGTGCGAAGTTACGAGCTCACGCGAAAATTTGAATAGTACGATATTGGGTACGTTCAGTCCCAAAAATTTGATGATCAAGCAAACTAGTCCATTTTTTTTCCGTGCACGTAGTCAACAACGTATGGACGACTCCGGATACGGATCCAATACGTAGAATTCTTTTCTCTTTTGAATTGGATAGCCAAGTAATGGCTTCAAATCACAAGAGGAAGTTCGTGTGATGGAGGCGTGTTCTTTATTATTTACCATAGGAAATATAATTGAAACGAAAATAACTGGTGGAAAATCATAATTAAATAACAGTTTCTGTTTATTCCGTGCTTGCCTGGCAACTATTTCCAATGTCTATATGTTGCTATGAAATATTTACATAACCTTATCCTCTTATATTAAATATTATAAAATTGGATTACATATTTTGTTTCACTCGAAAAAAAATTATTAATAAAAAATTATAAATAAAAAGTGTCATGGCATAGCCAATTAAAAATTTTAATCGTTTGTCAATTTACTGCACCATTTAATTTGTATCCGACAGCAAAAAAAAAAAACAGGCAATTTAATTCGAAAGGCATTTTTGTATGCCCTTAAAATGTTCATCCACTGCACTTGTATATCCAGCGGACACTGTAAGAGGAACCTACCAGAAACATTATAACATCAGCATCAGCTCAGCCTCCACACATGGTGTCGGACGTCAACAATAACAATTTATACAGTTTCAGACAATAAATCTCATTGAACTTATAAATTGCATATCTCCCATTTCCATATGTGAAAAAGGTCCTTTATTTTATCATCCTCTTCGTCCTTCCCTATATCATAGTTAGTCGAACAACTTTTCTATATATCTCATATTTATCATTGCAGGTCGATTTGGATATGCGAATCGGCATCCATAGTGGTTCGGTTATGTGTGGTGTCCTGGGCAATAAAAAATGGCATTTTGATGTATGGTCAAATGATGTTATCATTGCCAATCATATGGAATCCGGTGGAATACCTGGGTAAGTGAAGAAATGTTGTGTTAAGTCCACAGACAGTGATAGAACATTGGACACCGTTTCAACGTTCAACTTTTGATATCTCTCGTCATTTTGTTTTTGTTTTTTTTTTTTTTACTTTACTATACTCTGAAAACTGAAGTCGAGTACATATATCGGAAGCCACACTGAAATGCTTGAACGATACATACGATGTGGAACCCGGAGATGGTGGAAGCAGAGATAACCACTTGAGGCAAATGCACGTTAACACATATTTAATAAAGAGGACTGAACCATTGAGGTAATTTGATTCAAAAACCTGCATAGGAAAATGAGATTTAAAGCTTTTAAACATCAATATTCTGGAAGATAAGGTTACATTAATGGTACATTGTGCTAAGTATTATGGTGCAAAATAGGTCTTTTCCCCGTAAATTGCAATGGTGTATCTTATAAAACAAAGTCGTTTTAGTTACAAAACTTATAACTCAAGAACCGCTGGACCGATTTTAATGATCTGATTGATTTGTTGGATTCGTCTCCGCCCAGGGTAAAATGGGTAGGTGAAAATAAAAGAAATAGTTCGATTCAAGAAATTCTTTTATATTTGAAAGGTTTTTTTAGGAAATGGTTTTAGGGAAATTCTTTTTTAAATTTTTTATTTGTAGGGTAAAATGGGGTAAAAATAAAAAAAATTGTCCAATCTAGAAAATTCTTTCTGTGTTTGAAAGGTTATTTTAAAAAAATGCTATTTATAGAGTGAAATGGGGTAAAAATAAAACTATAGTTTTCGAATACAAAAATTGTTTGTGTGTTGGGAAAGCAATAATGGTTGCACTTAGAGGATCAATTTTTTACAAATTAAGGCGTTCATAACGTGGAGTGGGTTAAAACCCAACCCGATTACAAAAACCAAAAAAAAATATTACATATTTTCTTTTGTAATTTTTATGGTTTGTCCGTGCGAAGCCGGGACGGCCAGCTTATGAATAAATCGGTTAATTATGCAAACAACGGAAAACGTGGGAGAGCTTTAAAGAGGGACAGGCTTATGCTAGCCAATGCAACCAGACTAATACAACTTTCACACTATTAGAAAAAATGCTGCAATTTTTTTATGGAAGGGCGCTTTCTTACATATCATCTTTTAAGTCTTAATCATTCCAGATCATTTGGTCAATCAGACATCCTGTCAGTGTATAAGCTATAAGTAGCGAAAGCCTAATTTTTTTATTTCATGTTGTCTGTGATTTTTATTGAAAAAGCATTACCGGTCGATTTGTTTGCTTTGTGCGAGTGTTATCTTAATACATAAAACAAAGTCGACTTAGTTACAAAACTTATAACTCAAGAACGACTGGACCGATTGTAATGATCTTTGATTTGTTTGATTTGCCTCCACCCCGAATAGTAGAATAACTACAAAAATAAAGAAATCACTTTGTATGGTGAAATGGAAAAGACGTATTCGATTAAAAAAACTCTACATGCGCCTGAAAGGTTATTCTTAGGACATGGGGTAAACAAAAATGTCCAATTAAAGAAAGTCTTTTTGTGTTTGAAATCTTATTCTGAGTGGATGGCCTTAGGAATATTTTTCTCAAGAATTTGGTTTTTATAGGGTGAAAGGGGGTACAAACGAAAAGTGGTATCCGATATCAAAAATTCTATTTGTGTTGAAGAGGATATTTTTAAAAATTTGGTATTTATAGAGGGAAATGAAATAAACACAAAAAAGTGGTTTTTGATTACAAAAATTCCTTCTACGTTTGGAAAGTAATAAAGGTTGGATTCAGATGATCATATTTTGACAACTTTCTCCATTGATAACGTGAAGTGGGTCTAAACTCAGTATGTACATAGTATGTATGTGTTACAAAAAGTAGCTTAAATATTTATCTATATTTTCATTTGTAATTTTTATGCGAAGCTTAGGTTTGTCTTGCCGTGCGAATCTGGGCGGGTCAGCTAGTTGTAAATAAAATTACATTTTAAATAACAAAATTGAGCACAAACTTTTTAAATTTTGCATCTGTCAATTGACACAAAATAATGGTTGTCACTTTTTATGTTGACAGATTTTGAAATGTCCCTATTGCATTTTTTCATTAAGTTTGTTTCGTACCGTGAAATATTTTTCACAATTTTTCACAAATTTTCATGATTTACTGTCAAAACCCTCAGAAAAAAAAAACAATTTTGCTAAACTTGGTGAAAATTTTAGTTACCAAACAGGCATATTAGGGCGAGGGTGATGTAAGTTTTTGAACTGATATTTTCCCCAATTGACACCCTAATACAATAATAAGCCAATCCAAATTATTCACTCGCTTAATCCAGTTTAAAAAATAAATCCAGATTTTAATTAAAGGAGAATGCCCAACAAAAACCCAGAGCGGATTAAAATAAAATCTATATGGATTGATAGAGCATTAATTGTAGAAAACAAATATGAAATTACTTTCTTAAAAAGTTATCCCCTTAAAGCCCTTTCAATCCACATATGTTTTATTTTAATCCGCTCTGGGTTTTTTACCCATACATTTTTGGGCATTCTCCTTTAATCCAAACATTTAATCCAATTCCATATTATTCTAATGTTAAATTCACATTTTAAACTAATTTTTTTTAATAGTTTATTGCTCGTTTAGCGACCTATAGCCCGATAAACGAATACGAATAAAAAGTTCACTAAAACAAATTATATTCTATTTTTTTTAAATCCAATGCAGATGAATCCACTTGAACATCAAATGTTCTGAAGAGACCAGTTTAAGAACTTTCATCCAGATTATTTTGGACAAGTATAAAATAGTCAAGATTTAATAAATCTAGAATTAAAGTCCATTAAAATCCAAACTGAATAATATGGCCGCAAGACTGCTTTTAAACCTAGTGATTTTTAATCTTTGTTTCTCTTTTGGTTTCCTTTTAATTTGCAAAGCTCTTTTTAAACGCTGCGATTTTCAATGAATGTTAACTTTGTGCAAGTGCAGGAGTGTTTACTCTACTTGATTAATCGGAGTTCGCAGAGTGGACGACGAATTGAATATAAAGCAAACAATAAGCTAGCAAAGCTTAAAAATCGCAAGAAGAAATTGCATTGTTTAAAAGCAGTCTAAGTGGCTTGCACATACGAATGAATCTTTCAAATCAATTTCTAGAGCAAATACAATAATTTTTTTTACTGTAACTTTTCAATAACTAAATTATTAATTGAATGAGCAAATTTAAATAGGAAAAACTGCGTAAAATAAGTTAAAATTGGAAAATTATGTATTTTAATATTTAATACGCGAACCAAAACTTAACTTTTGCGAACTGTCAAAAGTAAATTCCATATTATCCGAACGCATTCCACAAACTGACAAATAGAAAATTCGCTCGAGTTTAACGTAACACTCATTTTACTTCTTTATGTTTAAAGACAATTCCCAGTTGTCAGCGACTACTCATGTGAATGAAATATCGAAATTCACGACCATTTGCAATTCGCAGTTCACAGGTCGTGGCTCATGTGCAAACTGCAAAGCACTTAAGGTCATGTCTGTCATTCGTAATAAAAAAAAAAACTGAATTGAAAATTAAAAACTATAGTGCTGCCAAGTTACGTTTTTTTAATTAAACTGTGAAATTCAACGAGGGTAACTTCAAATTTAAACTTAATTTCAAACCACCACCATGAAACAAGCCATAAAGACATAGGTAGATTTACATACCTATAATCCGCGGGACATAGCGCACATACAATAACTTTCTCAGCTACAACACCTACCTTCTCCAGACTTCAATTTCCTAAATGTTGTTTTTTTCTTTTTTTTTTATTTAATTTCGTTTTTTTTCTCGTTCAAAGGCCACGTCGTCGTTTCGGCAACCGTTATTCTAGTAACATTATAAAACCAACTCCTTCAGTTGAACAACCTTTAGCAAACAATAATTCACTAGAAGTCGACGTAATCGCAGCAAATGGTGAAACTCGCATTGTAGTTGCAAATGGCAAGACTCCAGCTACAATAGCCAACGATATGCGAACCATCGATAATGTCAACAATGTTAAACAAGTTGAAAATGATAAATTGGATCCCAAGAATGTTATAACAGAAGATGAACCAACCACAGAGTGGACACCGGAAATCCCCTTCAAAAATGTAAGTTCGCTTCCTGGACTTTAAGCTAAAGCAATATAATGATGTCTCCTGCTATAAAGTATAATATGTATCCAAAACCCTGCCCACATCCTCATTTTTTTTTTTTTTTGTTTTCTTTATTTCTTGTCATCCCTTTTCTGTGTTGTGTCGGTCGTTGTCAAACTCTCGGCTTTGTCTGTCAATTTGTTTGGGATTAGTTTTGTGGCTGGGAAACAATTAAAAAAAATTCCTTCCAACTTTTGGTCTCCTCAACTGATCCTTTTGTTTGCGGCGGAAAACTGGAATCATAAACAGTAGAGAAAAAAAAAGAAAAAACTTTAAACGGATGAACAAGAAAGGAGAGCTGAGTTTTTTTTTACCGTTATTCTTCCTTCCTCACCCATCATACATACTTTACTTTAATACACCACTTGTGGATATGTTTGGGTTTGCGGGAAGGACGAATAAGGAGAAGGACTCGGCTGGACAGTTTTATGTGACCGCCATACTCTGCCTCTTTTTCTTATTGGAATATTGTCTGCTCCTTGTGTGTGTGTGTGTGTTTTCATATCCCCCATTCTTTTAATTTAATTATTTCCAGCTAAACGATCCAGAAGAAGCACTTAATCGTACCGATTCCATTTTGTGTGATGTAAAACAGGATAATAGTGCGTCCTTAACTGCAGCTGAAGAGGTAACGTTGAATTTCATTTAATATACATACATACACCTATAGGTAAGCTGATTTAAATTTTATTTTGACGTCGAGTACTTAAGTAGGTGTACTTACGTAAATATATGGATAAACAGACAGAACCTGTAGGCAAATCCGGAAGTGTATATTGCCAACTTGAATTTACGACGTCTGATGGTAGTCTTTTATTTTTGTTTAAAGAGACTTACCTAATTCATCATGGCAGATCATGGTTTAATTTAAGTTGCTTTAATAGGGATTATTTAAGATAAAGCGATAAACGGTAAACAATTTAGAGATATTTTTTTAAGTAGGTACCTGCCTAGGTTGATAGTTGTTGTTATTGCAATTAAGTTTGGTTTGACAGGAAAATTGGTTGAACCTTAAAATATTCAACCGGAAGGATATTAATTTGTGTGTCAATTATGTGTATTAAAGGGTTCCTTTGGATCAGATGAATTTAAGTTTAAAAGTTAAAGTGTTAATCATTAACAAATTGAGGTAGGTAGGTACACTGAGAAAAAAAGTACCGAATAAAATAGAAGAAAAACAATAAAGGTATGGCTTCCCTATGAATTTCATAAATTTTGTATTCAACAAAGTCGCATGTTAACCATAAAGAAAATCTTATTGAAACCCTGATGAACATTCTAGGATGATATATACTGATGTCCATTTTTGTTGGAAGGTTACGTAGCTTAAAAAATTTACTCGCCAGTCTCGAGAGACAGAAACAACAAAATATGATGGCTTGGTTTCAAACTTATTGATGTGTAAACATCTATGCTGGCGGTAGAGAGAAAAAAAACGTGAACGTTCGTGTGCAAAGTTACGTCGTGCAACGTTACGGTGTGCAACGTTACGGTGTGCAACGTTACGATCTGCATACTAGGATGGGTGCGTTCAGTGAAAAAAAATCTTAAGATCCCCTTCAAGCAAAAACAAGTCCGTTTTGGATCCGCGCACGTTGATGTTTACACATATAAACCGTGAGTCCCGGCACTCACACAATTTTTTTTTATTAGATTTTCTTGTTTTTTGTTTTTCCATCACAGTATCGGTCACAGCTGTTTTCTTTTTATTCTCAAATGTAGGTAGGTATACAATTTTATTTTATTTAGGAAATTTATCTTTAAAGTACTTCCGCTCACACTTACTAACCTAACCCAATACACTACCACAAGGTCAATTCCCAATACTCAAGGACCAAGGACGATGTTGAAAATTAATATTATGAAATGATTACTTATTATTTTTTCATTCATTGATGTGATATTCTATGCAAAAATGATAGGAAAAACTCTTTCAAATTTAAATAAGTTTTTCTTTAATAAAATCAATCAGAGATTTCTCAATAGAAATAAAGGATATTGAGTGGAAATTTTAGTCAAGTATAATATTAAATTTAAAATAAAACTACAGCGTTATTTTCATATTTTATTTATGCAAAACAGAGTTTTGTTACAGTACAAGACGGATATAAGAAACTCTGAAAATCCAATAAATTCCTTTCTTATATCCAAGTGTTTCTTATATTCCAAAAACGGATATAAAACTAAACTAATACAAAATAAACAAGGCTGAAAGAAAAAATAAATTTCATATATATTTACAAAGAAAAACCCACACACAACTAAGAAATTACCTATCAAATGTCATAATATTGACAATGTATTTTTGGGTGCTTTCCAAACATTTACTATTATTCCAATTGGAAGTTGGACGCTGTCATTTCAGGTGGAAACATATTTTTGAATACAAAAAAGTTTTGATAAAAGTTAATTATCAAATGCAAAAGTTTCTTATAACCGTGGTTTTTATATTTGCGTTTTTGATATAGGTAGGTACGTTTAATTTTAAAGAAAAATTGGAGGAAAAGAGAAGGGCGCAAAATTTTAAACAGCCTCATGTTAAAGTTTAAGCATGATAAATGTTAACACTTTACCAACTTTTAAGCTCTTTACTAAAATGTTCTTAGTTTTAAACACTTTTTAACTAGAATCATACTAAGCCTATTTTCTTACGAAACTCAAGCTGAACGCGTCTAAAACAGTGACATTTCGTGCAAAAAAGTAAGCAAACATAACTTTTTAAAGTTTTTCTATGTCGAAGTGACTTATGGATTAAGTAATATCTGTGTTAAAAAGATAAAACAGCAATCTGGCGATTTTAACTTTAGTAAGATGTTAAGAGATAGTATCGTGTTAAACTCGTTTAAAATTAGCAAAATCCTCTTTTTAACCTAGTATCATATTAAAAATGATTTAACAATTTACTAAATCGTCTAAATTTTGCACCAAGATGTTTTGGAATGATTTCGTAAAACCGAGTTGTTCTTATATCCGTAGAATATTGTTATAACGTGAAACAACTTAACAATTGTTGAACCATAACATTTTTCTTTTAAGTTTTAAAAACTTTTAATACTACGTTTTCATCGAACTCTTAACCGATATTTAAGGAGATTTACCCTAAATCTCCTTCAAATTGTTTTGTTTGCTTCCTC
Organism: Leucozona laternaria; assembly: GCA_932273885.2. Classification (NCBI taxonomy): domain Eukaryota; kingdom Metazoa; phylum Arthropoda; class Insecta; order Diptera; family Syrphidae; genus Leucozona; species Leucozona laternaria. Next base: position 126,595,538 of record OW026367.1, on the reverse strand, counting down.
TTTTTAACCCAGTATCAAGCCAAATAAATATTTTAGCATCGGATTTTGTATATCGTTTAAAATTTTGCGCCAATATTTTCTAAATTCCGTTCATTCTTCTCAAAACACTCTTGCGATCGGCCTCTTAAATTTTTGAGCATGCGAGAGCAAAGTATTGGTTCAGCAATGGTAGCAACTTCACGGCACGGCGGAAATTTCCTTGTTGGGCCTAAATATTGTTAAGTTGTGTTATTGCTATAAATCGTCGACATTAAGGTATCCCCGTAATATAGCACGGTGTAAAGTCCAGTCAACATCACCCTCACCAGTCGTCCAATGACCGAGGTGACCAACGTAACGTAGGTTTCCACACTTGCTGATATATTTCACAGATTACCCACATGAAGATGAGAATCCCCGGCAGCCATTTTAATTTGCCTACAAGGTCAGATTTCAGATACAAAATGAGAATGTTTGTACAAAAACCTCACACATAGACAGTTGGGATCTTCACACACCTGGTGAATTTGTTGTTGCAATTCACATCTACCTATTCATCGACGCGGGATGAAATTACAAATACAAAAATGTAAACAAATGGGTTTTGGAGGGTGAAACGTACGAAACATTTTCATCTTCATATATGGCTAATATGTGATAAATTGTTTCTTTGTTGTTTTCTCTTTTGACATTTTCAATGGATTCCACTTTAAATGGATTCCACTTGGGTGCGTTCTACTGAATTTCGTGCAAATGTGATTGAAATTATCTTATTTCAAAATTTGATTTGTATTTGAAATCAGATGATTTGGAATAGAATTTTGAAATTTTCAATTAACTCATTTGCCCCCAGTGAAAAGTATTTTACCTTTACCCTCATGTAATGTATTTTATTTCAAAAGAAAGGTCTTTTGTGCTCCAGTCTCTTTTTGAAAATTTAAATGTTAATATACAAATCTGAAGTGCTCTAGCTTCGTCGTTTTTTTTTTTGAAAACGCTTTTTGGTTCTTTTAATCTGTTCAAAATCTTTCCCTAATTTTGACCTTATTATCTCGCGAAAACTCTGTGTTTCTATAAATCAAAGTCAATAACAAGTTTTCCCTTCCTACTTCAATTTCAATTAAGGTAACGACACAAATATTTTCAAAATACCAGTAAGACACGAATGACAATCCTTTGCGAACTTAATGACTAATGGTAATGACTTTTGTTGTTTTTTTTAGTTGTACTTTGGTATAAGAAAAAGTCGGAAAAATAGTAAATTTCTTTTTTGTTAATGATTATCAACATAAATATTTTCATTAAATGTACTTTAACTTAATTTATAATTGTTTTCCTTTAGATTGACGATTTTATCGATCAAAACATTCAAATCAACTCGAATAAGGAAATTCGCCGAGAATACCTAAACGGATGGACATTAAAATTCAAAGAAAAAACTCAAGAAGCTAAATTTTGTCAATTACGAGAGGATATGTTCAGGTAAAGATAATGTTTGATTTCGAAAAAAAAAAACAAAACACAAAATTATGCTACTGCTTTAATATATGCAAACATTATTTCCCGCAGTTAATTAAAAGTAAACATATTTATCTTTGTTATATTTGCAACAATGCCACGGTAAACAGGTCCAATATGCTGTGTGTTTTTGTGATATGGATATTCATTGTTCTCTGTCAAACAATTGTGCTACCAAAATGCACAAAGTTAATTATTTGCTTGGCAGTTGGCACTATTGTCCTGACTGCTGGTTGTGTCCTTGTAATGGCTGAAGAATTTTCAGGTGAGTTTTATAAATAGTACCTACATAGTTTCAAAACAAAAAAAAAAGAAACCATTAACAGACTTTCAGACGCTATAACGAGTTAAAATTCTATGTTTATGTACATATGTGTGTGTGCCCCGACATTGTCTGTGGTATAGTTGGCATTTGCAATTTGTTTATTTGAGTAAAAGGTCAGTTCCGGTTCTAAAATATGCAAATAGATATGACTAAAAAATGTGTGGCACGTATTATTTGTTAAACTATTATTGTTTTCGATTGGTCGTTGAGTGACAGTTCTTCTTCTTCCAATGAAATCCGAATATCTGGACGGAAATTTTCTTATTTATAAACACAACGGGCCTTACCAATAACCAAACGCTAAACACGCGTTTTGATAAATGCCAGGTTAAAGTTTAAAGACGAGTTAATTTGTGTGTTTACCTATAACCAAATTAAACACGACTTTTACTAATTAGCGCTCTATTACAAAATCTGCTACGGTATTTGTCAAATAGACAGCTGTTGAAATGACATTTATGTTATTTTGCAAAATAAACCAACATTTTTGGTTCCAAACAGATAGCTATTTACATTTTTTTCACTAATCAAATTAAAAAATGAGTGACAACCAGGATATAATTGATGAAATTTGTATTTCGGAGGATGTGGCACAATCTCGCCGAACAAAAATATATAAAAAAAATAGATCCTTTCGAAGAATATGATATACATTTCTTTCGGCACTACAGGTTAGTCTTTAATCTTATAATCATTCTATAAAATAATAATAATTTAAGGTTTGACAAATCCACTGCGAGCTTCATCATCAATGGTCTCCCAAGCTTCAAATTTCGACTTTAATGACTTCCCGTCGTTGAGTTTGCTTACAACTATGTCGGAAAAGGGCTTAGCAACTCCTTCATAGCTGAATTTCAATTCGAGGAACGACTTTTTTTGAGGATTTTTCAGTAATTTCACACAATTCAATCTGAAATTGAAATTTATAATCAATTAAGCAAAAGGAATTGATTTAATTGGATATTTTACTTACATTTTTCAATTAAAAGCGCACAAATTCGAGTGAAAATAACACAGAGGCGACGAAAAATGTTTTTTTATTTTTTTTCTTTTGCTTTTAGCTGTCTGATTGACACTATTGACAGCACAAACGAGGTGTTTATACAATTAAACATGAGTTTCTTCAGTTTAAGTTTAAAGGCACGTTTAGCGTTAAACTGACTATTAAATTGATTATTGGTATAGTTAATTTTTTAGAGTCCACTTTAATATTTAAGTGATCTCTAAATTTGGTTATTGGTAAGGCCCAACGTATTCCAAAAATTGTCTTTATTTGTCCTCATATTATACATACATATCTGTCGGTTTCGAATGAATTAATGAATTTTAGTAAACTTTTGGATACGTTCAATGAACACTTCACTCATTCATTTCAAGTCAATTTGAAACTGCTTTCATTGAACGTACCAACTTAAGAATAGGTTTCGACAAACAAGCCAATTGCATTTCTCAAGTTAGACAATGGATTAAATAAGGTTTTTGAGTCTTAAGTTTGACATACTTTCGAATGGGTTTATAAATAAGACTGATAATAGCCGCGTGTTCCTTTGGAGGTGGCGAGCTACTCAAATGAGAAGATGCAAGCAATAATCTAGTACTAACAACTACTCGTGCTCTCATGGCGAGTAGATGAGGTTTGTAAATAGATTGTAGGAAAAACAATTTTGTGCGTTCTATTCAAAACGGCTAGTAAGAGCACTTCGCCACCTCCCTGAAGAAGAGTGTAAACACGCTCCAAATCGCAGTTGATTGATCAAAAAATATAATATTTAGATCTATATTCTACAAATAAGTCAAACACATTCAACAATAATTATGTTCCTACCTAAGTATATTTTTAATTTTTTTTTTAAGGATTTCCTAAAATTTTAAAGCGTAACTCAGAGAAACTTGTTCATCAGCGACAACGAAGAACGATTTTCATATGCTTGGTTATTATCCTCATGTCCGTATTGAGTTGTGTTGGTCTAGTACTTTGCCCAACGTCATCATTTGTTGAAAGCGCAAATCTGGTTAAGCCAAGCAGCAGCAGCAACAGTGGCGTTAAGGTGAATTATTATTATTTATTGTACTATTCATAATTAGAATGTCAGTTTGTTGGACTTGAACATTCTTTATTCCGTAAATTTCATTGAATTTTTGAACAACAACAACAACTTAAAGGTGCTACCACCAATTGTTTACGAATTAATTTATAATTCGTTTATTTGGCTAGAGATATAGCTATTTCAAGGGGTGCCAAGCCGCCTATCATCAGTCACCTTCGTATTAGTGGTGCTGAGCACTTAATCCAATTTTATTATGAAAAACTTAGGTCAAGCTGGGTACACCACAAGTTTGAAGGTCAAGGGATTTTAGTCGGGATTAGGGTACTAAATTAGCACTTAATTGGAACTTAATTCCTGCATCATTAGAATTTTGATTTTCCGTTGTGGTGTACCCAGCTTGACGGACCTGAAAAAATTTCTACATGCCCACCATAGGATTCGAACCCACATACGACTTCTAAGACTGAGTAAATCTGATATGCGTGGGTTCGAATCCTATGGTGGGTATGTAGAAAGTTTTTTCATAATAAAACTGACGATAGGCTGTTTGGCACGCTTTGAAATATGTAGCTATATATGTCTCTAACCAAATAAACGAATTATAAATTAATTCGTAAACAATTAGTGGTAGGACCTTTAAGTTGTTGTTGTTCAAAAATTCAATGAAGTCAAGGTGAATCTCCACATCTCTGCAACAATTTATCATAACATCACCATAAACAATCTTCAACAGCCGATAGTGAATTATGCTCTAGTTGACACCATTAACACAGAGAACTATACTACAGACTCTACAAGTCGCAAGCTTCTCGCTTATCAAAAAACCTTTGTTGATGCACTCGTTCTCCAAACAACATCACCACTCTCCGTTGCGTTGAATGGAAGTAGCAAACCCTCAGTCGAGCCAATGCCAATCGCACAACATGCTGATTGTACACATCCCGAGTATATTGTGTTCACCTGGGTTCTTTGCCTGATCGCCTTAGCTACTGCTCTTAAGCTCTACTACCTGGTAAAGACCATGATGGCAATTATTATGGTCACAGGCTACACGTTACTTATCATGGCGGTCTTTCCCAATATTTTTTCCACCGTAAATGAAGTAATGTCGCAATCGAAGGTAAGGATGCCTCTGTCCGGACAAATGCTGATACTTCTGGCCGTATTTCTGGTGATGGTGACATATCACGCACGATTGGTTGAGGTAAAATGTCTAGCTAACGGTTTATTTTTTTTTTCTGACAGATACGTCAAACTCACGTCATGCCATTTTAGGTTACGTCTCGACTGGATTTTATTTGGAAGGAGCAGGCGGAAAAGGAACTCTTTAATATGAAATCGAATCGGCTTCTCAATGACACATTAATAAAGGTTAGTTACTCTTATATATAACACCAGAATTATTGGCTGCCATTTGCAATATTACTGACAGTGGTGGGTAGTGGTGGGTGACGCATAGTTTCTATAATCTTTTTTTTTTGTTTTTAGAATATTCTTCCAGATCACGTGGCTACTTATTACTTGTCTGACGAACGAACCGATGAACTCTACTCGAACATGCATGATTTATGTGGCGTAATGTTTGCGTCAATTCCAAATTTCCAGGAGTTTTATTCGGAGGACATTGATAATGGCAAGGCGTGCATACGTATATTGAATGAGATTATATGTAAGTAAGATACGTTCGTTGGCTTGCATGGGTTGTTGTGTTGGGTGTTATCCATTCGGGTAGGTCTAACTATGTCACCGTATGTATGATTGAACACATTTTACCTTGTATGTTCTCAATGTGAATCATGAATGCCCGGATGCGGTGCGGATATGTTTGATGATCCATTCAATTAAGAAATGTGTCAGGGGATTTTTCGCTATGGTATTTCTTTGATTTGATTGATGTTTTTCCCTATACTTTGTCAGCCTCGTAAAAGAATTCACAAACTTTTTTGATTGGAATACATTTTCTCATGAATAACTTATAATCTACATGAACAAAATTGCTATTACACAGACTTTTTTATTCATAGCTACATATGGAAATGTGTTTTTTTAATTCCGGGAAAAAGAGTAAGGATACAACATGGTTTTTGCGAAATCTGCTATTGAAGGAAAAAGAAATAAAAATAAAAGTTTTGAGCTCATGTTTTGTTTGTTTTAGACCGTGAATTCGTTGTACAGGGTGGGCCTATGTATGTAAATGTAAACGCAGCTCTGAAGTATCTTCTCCAAACGTTATTCTATATCATCGGGATTGATCTTTTGTACCAACTGGAATTTTGTTAGGGTACAGGTGCAGATCTTTCTTCAAAAAAAAATCGTATCACGCGGTATAACCAACTGTGTTAAAACGTCGTTGATGCGATGTTTCAGGACCAGATGCAAAACTTACGAGCTGGATGTTTTCTGCCGATGGTCTATAACGAGGTCTGTCCGTAGTTCTCACATCTCTATCCCATATCCCTCAAATTTGGTCACCACAGGGCGAATTGTCGCAACTGTTTGAACATTTTGAACGTTTTGAAGTATTTAAATTATTGATCAGCCATTTTCCAAAAATAATTGGACAGTTTTTGTTCTGATTAGTTCCCAGGAGAAAAATTAACGATTGTCTTTTGACCCTCCTGGCTGAATGGGTTCAAAACTTAAAATTTATTTTTGCTGGATTGTGGACTTATGACCTTAAGTTTAAATATTTCAGAGAAAAGAAATTGATGTGTTGTGTTCATGTTTCTGAGAACGTGGAGATCTCAGAGATCTCACAAAACTGAGTCAGACTTTTTATTTCAAAGCCTGCGAGTTGATTCAACTTATTTTCTCTTCAAATAATTTTTTTTTTTAGTTAAATTACGGGAAGTAAACAGTTAAAAACTTCGGAGTAGGACACGCCAACGAAGTTTTAATTAATCTTGTACCAATTTATAACATATCAAAAATGGAAGTGACTAGACATGCCAATTATAACAGTTTTAGTTTATAAAAGTAGGCACTGCAGGGCCAGGGGCCTCCGCCGGTGGGAATACTTCAGGTACCAAGAGTTTTTTTTTTCAAGTCGCGCGAAGTGCGTTAACTGACACCCACTTTTAATGGCGAAAAACCGTTATAACGATTATAAATTGGCATGTCTCGAGTCTCGTCCATCAAAAATACCTCACAGTATGTGATTATTTTTTTAATTTCCAGGTGATTTTGATGCTCTTCTTGAAGAACCACAATTTGCCTCGATTGAGAAAATAAAAACTGTTGGTGCAACTTATATGGCAGCTTCCGGGCTCAATTTAAATCATCTCACTGAACGAGGTAGAACGTCTGCAGATAGTGTCTGTGATCTTGTAGAATTTGCATTGGCAATGAAACAAAAGCTCGAAGAAATCAACAAAGAGGCTTTTAACAATTTTCAATTAAGAGTTGGTATGTGTATATAATATAAGGAAGTCACTCTGACTCTATAGACATGTCAATTTATAACAGTTTTGTTTATAAAATTAATTTGCATGCAGCCCACAGGGCCCGGACCCTCCGCCGGCGCCGGTGGGCATACTTATTGGTCACCCAGAGTTTTTTTTAAAGTGTCATAACTGTTATAAATTGGAATTTCTCTATCCTCGTTATTATAATAATTGACAAATTCTATTCAACGAAAAACATTAATCTAACGGTTGAAATTTTTTTAGGAATCTCATGCGGTCCACTTGTCAGTGGAGTTATTGGTGCTCGAAAGCCCGTTTACGATATATGGGGTAACACAGTAAATGTTGCTTCCCGTATGGATTCGACAGGAGTTTGTTGGAAGATTCAAGTTCCTTCAACAACTGCAGATCTTATTAAAACTAAGGGCTACACTTGTGTGGTAAGTTTTTTTCTTACTAACCTCAGAATAGGTATACCAAGTTACCAATAATAATACGACTTTGGATGAATAGTTTAAAGATTTATTGTCAATTGCTGACGTTTAATGAAATTGGATGTGACTAAGGACACGCCAATTTATAACAGACCTGATTATGTGGAACCGTATGGCCAGGGCTCCCGTTGCGACGCGTTGTTTTATCAAGCACCAGAAAGCGCATTGCCGCACGCACACTTTTAATGGCAATAAACTCATATACATATGTATAACAAATATAAATTGGAATGTCTCTAGTCGCGTCCTAGAATTTCAACCCCCTCAGGATCAAACTTTGTTTTGTCATCATGATACATATCTATCACTTATTTTGTTAACAGCTACGGGGAGAGATTAATGTCAAGGGCAAGGGAATCATGACAACCTATTTTGTACATCCGAAGGGTGTTCCTTCTAGTCAATTATCATCACCTGTACGACTGCCATCTGGTGTGCCACAAACGGCTCAGCCACCATCCCTCCAAAGGCAAACATCATATCATGGAACATTTAGTGCTATAGTGTATGAAATGTTACAAGCTTCAAAGAGGAATACCATTGCCGGAACACGTAATTTTCTATACATTGATTCCAATAATGCATAAGAATTTTCTCAGACATGGTTTTCATTCCTGTATAGCGACGGGCACTCCATCACCACAAATACGAAGAGGCCGTAGAGGAAGTACATTTAGTTCAGTGAGGCTTTCACAAAAAACACCAGCAAATCCTGTTCGAAGGAATACAACAAGAGTAAGAGCAAGGAGTTATCATCAGAAAAAGGTATTTTTTTTTATTTTGAAATAATTGAAGAGTGTGAACATAATATTCTTAAATACTTTTTTTCTGTCAAAGAGTTCATCAAACAATTCGATTGTTAATCAAAGTGGCAGCACTTTTATACCAACATTCAGAAAAATCGAACAAGTCCAATTCGATGATGTTCAAAATTCGGCGTTATAGGCGATGATTTAAACTTCTCTTCCGGTATCTCATTCGATGTCTGTATACGTGTACGAAGAAGCACACATATAAAATTACATGTAAATAATGGACGTTTGACATTAGTATTTTAATTGTATTTATTTATATACATATTTTTTAGTTTAAAAGATTTTTAATAAATAAATTAAAATTGAAAATATAAATGTAAGTTGTCCAAAAAAGAACAAAAATGCTTACATAATTATTTTTTAAGTCTATAATATTAAATACATAAGTTATTACTATTTATTTAGATATACAAAATATATTTACATAACTAATTTAAAATAAGTATTTGTTTATTTTTATATAAAATATGTTCCATTAAATTAAAAAAAGAAAAACAAAGAACACATCCAGCAATTGTATGATAAATTGATAGAAAATATACATAAATGAACGTATAGGTATGTCTTGTATGACATTTAAGTTAATTTTCATTAAATTGAAAACTATATTTTAAAGTAATTTGACAAATTTTAAAGTTATTATTGCTTCCAATGTGTACATATTTTTTTTATAATAAATAGTATTTGATGTCAAGAAAAATAAAATTAATTCTTTTCCTTTTATTTATTTAAAAAATTGAGTCTTTTCTTACTTTGTAAACAGTTTTATCATCATAGCTAATGGTGTGCCATACTTAAAGTTCGGAAAATTGGGGTTCTTTACATCACTTGAATGTACCTTATATGTTGTAAGCCAAAAAACTTAATATTTTGAGTTTTTGCAACTGAGTGGATAAACTTGTCATACAGCATTTCTGTCTGTGTCAAATTGGCATTGAGCGGTCAGTAAATATGGATGCGCCTATCATATGCGGTAAATGCAAGGTGGCGCAAAATTAATCACCCTATCGGAAGATGGTATAATTTTTGCAAATGGGGTCGTACGCAACGGAGAGCTATAATACTCCGCTGTCGAGCCATCCTCAATCTTAACAACGAAGAGGACGATTTTTTGTCGAAAATCATCATGGTCGCGTATAATCTCCCGATTTGGCATGGCCAGCAAGATCGCCCAATTTAACCATCCCAGACTTCTTTCTTTGCGGCTACTTGAAGTCGCGGGCTTTTGCCAACAAGCCTCAGAAAATCGCAGCCCTTAAGGAGAATATTCGACAGGAATGCGAACAGTTATCACCGGAAATCTTGCGGAAAGTCATGGAAAATGCAATAAAACGGGTACAAATGTGTATCAACACTGGCGGCAGCCACTTGACGGATGGAAGTGACTCTGTACATGCCAATTATAACAGTTTTGGTTAATAAAAGCAATGATTATGGGGCCCCGCAAGTCCAGGGCCCTCCGCCGGTTGGCATACTTCAGACACCTAGAGTTTTTTTTTTCAAGTCGCTCGAAGCGCGTTAACGGTCGCCCACTTTTAATGGTGAAAAACTGTTATAACTGTTATAAATTGGCATGGCTCTAGTCTCTTCCTTGACGGATATCATCTTTTCCACTTAACAGAACAAATTGTAAAGGTCCAAATAAAAATATCCAACACTCAAAAACATTTTTTTTATTTAGTAATATATGTAATTCAAAAGCAATATTTGATGATTAATTTTGCGCCACCTTGTACATGTATATATTATGTGTATCATGATATATTTTTCGCATAATATATTTCTTTTAATGATGTATTTTAAGTAAACATTTTAAATAACATAGACCAATTTAGACGGGCTCAGTTGATTTGCGAAAACCTCCGGGTCTGGTAATTGCTGAAGTTGGTAACCCTGATGGGTAGCACCCGAGTAAAAATATTCATAGCTTGGTATGCAAATATATACTCAAATATCTGTGTTTTCATACATTTTCCTGATACAGAAAATCTACCTGTATGTTAGTCGTAGTCGGTGAAAATTTTGAATTGTCCACTTCCGCCCCCTAACCTTATAATGAGCATCAGTTTGCTTATGCAGCACATATTTATAATCGTTGCATATTTAAGATGATCATTCTACTTATTCTGTCGCAATGGAAATCGGAAGTGGCCGCTACATAATTGTTCTTTAGCATCTGTCCCACATCGCGACAATCTGAACTGAAAGAGCCCATTTAAAGCCCCTGAAGCGCCAACACTCGTCATTGTCTTCTTATTGACTCAAGATGGTATTCCATTTCCATCATTGTAGGCAATTCGTCTGGTCGCTTTCAGGCAGGTAGGTTGATAGCCGCAAGTGAGTCTTGAAGTGAGTAGGTCTTATGCACATAATTATATGGCACGTTGAGTTCTGTGGTCTTTGGTAACTACTGTGGAAGTCGACACGGGATGAGCTATGCTCTCTGTTATTATTTTTATTTTTATTCTTTTTCAAAACAGAAACTTCTACTGCTGCTGCTGCTGCTGCTTTTCAGACGATGACAGAGGGTCTTTTCCTATGGATTATTTCTTTGTTATTCACTACTTTGTGTGTGTAACATCTTTGAAGTTATATCTTAAAATTGCATTTGCGTTTGTAATTTTTTATTATAAACAAAAGAACTTCATTTTGAAATTCGCATGGTGTAGGTATAAAAGTTTTTGTTTTAAGTCTTCTTGATGACCTAGTTCACAGAGGAATGCTAAGCCAAAGCATCGTTAGTAAATATAAGTTTGTAAATAAGAAAAAAAAAAAGTTGTAACCAAATTGAAGAGTGAAATTTGTGTTTTTTTTTTCTAAACAATACCTACGATCTTTAAAATATCAAAGGTGATAACATGTAATTTGTTTAATTGTAATGCCATGCGAATGAGAATAAGAGTGAAAGTTCATTGTCGGTAAGGGAAAATTCACTTGTTTTGAAATGATAGTTTAGGCATACCAGTATAGGTGGTATTGACAGTGTAAACAATTTGAATAATAAATAAAAAAAATTTCTTTCTTCGGTTATTTTACACGCATACAATTTAGCTGAAGTTGAAGTTTTACTGGTCAGTTTCTGATTCATACTTGTTCATATTAATATTTATTCTCTTTACAATTTTGTCTTTCGTCGAAAAAAATACAAAGGTGTAGGTACTTAGGATGGTCCTTGTTTAATTTTGATGGCTTCGCCCACGGACCTTTTATTTCTTCCAAATAAATTTAAGAAACAGCAATGTTTTGGGTTTTAATTTTAATGTTAACCCGACCCCCAAGACGATGAAAATATTACATGGGAAAACGGTGCTTTTAGTTTTAAACTGAATTTTAAAGAAGAGGAAACAGTACTTTGAAGAATTGTTATTCGTTCGCGTTTATGTATTATCTGTATGTACATATATGTAATTATGTAACTTCAAAAATTTGCAAAAATAAAATGATTTTTTTTTTTATTTTGAAACGCAAACTCGTTTCAAATCAATTATTCTAAAGTTCTGGATTCAGGAACATCAAAAAACAAAAACATTCGGAAAAGTAGGTATATAGTTTGGTTCTGTGAATATGTATAATGCTTGTATATTATTCCCTAGCTTCCAAACAACGATTTTGTTTTTCGTCAGAATTTCTCGAAAACGGCTTTATCGATTACGTGAATTACATACTGCGATCGATAGTTTGTAGGGAAACTCCATTTTTTTTCTTTAATGGTGACGCTCTCGATAGTCCCAGATTTCTATTTTTTTCAACCAAATCCCTGTGGACTTGCAAAAAACACACCTATTATCACATGACCTTTAATCATCCTTGAACCTCAGTTAATCCGACGTTATTAATGAACTAAATTCGTTGAACTATACGAATCAATATTTGAACCACGTTTGCACGTTTTTCGATAAAATTGTCTAATTTTTGGGTCATCACCATTTCGTATAATTTCAGACAATTGAAGTATTATTGCACTCTAGAATTATACAAACAAATTTTCTTTATAAACAGTAAAAATAGTTATAAAACAATTTGAAAAATTCCCTTTCAGCATTCAATTAAAGTTTGCATTCTGGCAACGCTTATTTAACAGCTCTTATATTTCTGTTATCATTTCCTCTTTCAAAAGCATCATCTGTCATTTCCATAAATATACAACCATCTCTTTCTAACAATATTATTTAAGCTCATTACCAAGGTATATCCATATTGCTCTATTTGCACAACTGACACACATGCACCCATCCTCTACACAAAAACCAAATTCCCCGTTTCCTCTCTGTACACGGTTTACGCATATAATTTCTCATTGTGTTGTTGTTGCGTGTTTTCATTGAATATTTATTTCATTCATACAAACTCAACTCATGCTCGCCCAGAAGTACCTACATTCCGGCCCGCTCCCGACCTCGTCTTTATCTATATGCACCAAAACAACAATCGTACACACATAACCCACCAAAGCAACGAAAAGAAAAAAAATTGCTCTGCTCGTCGTCTCGTACTCAACCATATCAACCCAGCCAGACTGTCAGCCAGCCGTCGGTCGTCGTCGTTCGTTTCGTTTTCGTATTCGTAGTATATCGCAAAACTTCTTCCGTTTATGACATGAAATTGTAAGTTGCTGTGAAATTTTGCAAATTTCCATCATCATTGTGCGTGGAATAAGAAAATTTAAAAAATAAAAAACTCCAATGATAATAAATAAATTAAATTCACAAATAATTAAATTAAGAAATAATGACCGGAAGTCAATTTGAATCTATTGTCTATTCTCTTTATGAATTGAAGTGCTTAAAATCGAATAGAAATAACAGTGAAAAAATCCTACCCCAATGAAAACGGTGTCAATAAAACCACGGAAACAAGTGAAATTGTTAAAACGCAAAATTTCGTTAAATGAAAAAAGTTGACAGAAAAAAAAAGAAACAGGAAAAATAATACAGGTATTCCGCATTTCGTCAAAGGATTTTTTTGTCTCCTTCCGCTCGAGTATTTTTTTTTTTTTGGTAAAAGTGTGCGTGTGTAGTGTAAAGAGTGTAACCCCAACAATTTTTTTTCTTTTGGACCTATTTTCTTGCATTTGAAAATATTGGAAAAAAATTAAATCCACCTTAAGCTATCTCTATCTCTCTCATTTGCACGCGCAAAGCCTTGGAATTCAATTAAACAAAAGGTTTTCTCTTTCTTGTCTATTAAAATGCATTTGAAAAAGAAACGCCATATATCGGATGAAAGAGACGACCCCAATAGTTATGGATTCAACATGGCCGACGATACACGCAAAGTACGAATTGAGGAGCAATTAAGAGTGAAAATTGGTATGTAAATTAGTGAAAAAGTGTTAAATTTTCAATTAAATCAATAGTTCTTAATGAGTTCTTCAATTTAACATCATAATTGTGTAAATCTGTTAAGGATTTCTATGGGAATTCTCATGTGGAAGGTGTCTTGTGTTGGTTTAACCACTCGAAGGAAGTGAACCCTTGTGTCTCTTGAACTTTCTCAAACAGAATATATTCAACGGAAAAATCTAAACAGGTGTCAATTAAATGTAATTTCCCATCCAAAATAAACGGAATTCGGTATCAAGTGTTTGTGAATTATCTCGTAATCAATCGAATTCCTGTGCTAGGACCCACATAATGGCCCCCCCTCTTCAGATAAATGCATTTTTACTGGATTTGGCGTTTATAACCTAAGAAAAAAAGTTGAATAGAACATCGCTTCCACAAAGTACCTATATTCTTGTTCGCTCGTCGTCGTCTTGTTTCTTGTATTTTTTTATTTTTTTTATGTTGAAAGATGAATTGGAGGAAACAGGAATTTTCTGTGCGCCTGTGTGTGCGCTCGGCGCGCTAGAGCTAGAGCAAAAGAAGAAAAATTCCAATACAGACAGTTTTGTTTTTGTGTAATTATGAATGAATTTTTTGGCAGTGGTTGTTGGCTGGTTGTGAATGTGTGAGTGTTCTTTTATGAATGGTGTTCGCCGCCCCCGCTTATTGCTGTTGTTGCGCTATTAAATATCAGAAGAAGACGACAAAAGCAAACAAAAACCAAAACTCTTATGGCGCTCCAAATTGTCAGTATATATTGTGAATATTTACAAATATTTTATATTGATACCCCAACAACAACAATTTGGGTACATATACATATATGTGCTAAGGAGAGTTACAAATCACCTTTGGCCATGTGCCGACTATCGCGAGCCCGACAGCCATTCGAGATATCAGTCTAGTTAGTGTGTATGCAAGGGGTTCATTTTGCAGATTATGCGAATGTAAATGTACAGTAGGCTTATGAGAACAACCAACCTCATTCATTAAAAGTAAAAGAAAAATATATAAAACAGTAGTTCACTAGTAGTTTACAGTTAACTTCACCCTTTTCCGGCTGACAACCTATACGTACGTATTATAAACTGACTCTTTGTTGGTATATAACTTGCTCCAATCTCATTGATTTGGGGATACTTTTTTGGCTGTTTCTGAATGGTGTGTACCTACCTACCTCTCTCTACACGTTAAGCTTTAGGTGATTCATGAAGAAGGGGGTCAATATTCAACTCACTAGCTTCTGGTGTTTCCTTAGTTTTTGAATGGGAATATTGTGGAGGTTTTATCGATTAAGAAAAATTTCAGCATGATCTCATAAATTAATTACAAATTTGAGTTCAGAAATAGATTAACGGACAATGACATTGAAGGCCATCATATCTAATTCTTGTCAATATCTTAAAAGAAATACTATGTAGGTTGGTAGGCTGCTACTTCAGCTTCAGCTCCATTGCTAATTAATTTTGCGCATTCTTTTCATTCCAATAGATTAAATTGACCATTTAGTTGTTTTTAAAAAAATGCTCTGGAAGATCATCGATTATAATGTGGCACATATTCTTGAATCCCAGATTAATTTTGCTACATTTTGCGCTGTAATACTTAAAAATTGTTGTAGTTTTAAAATTAAAGCAAAGATTTGTATCTTAAATAATTTAGAATAGGGGCACTAATAAATTTTATATTGAAAACTATTGTCCAATTTCCAACAAATACATATATATTTTCATTGAAATAAATGTATTAAGTTAATACGGAAATTAACAGTTTTGCTCGAATCTTTGTCAACTGAGTTAACAATAAGTAGGTATAGGCTGGAACATTTGCCATTTAATGATTTTTTAAATGTCAGATCATGAAGGGAAGAACCAAGGTCACATTATTCTACAAGCACCTTCTTCAATTCTATGTTTCTGAAATATATACATTTTATTCATAAAAATGTACCTACTTATGTATGTACTATTAAACTGGCATACTGACGACCTATAAAACCGCAGAGCTTGAGTCTAAATCAAAAAATATTTCAAAAATATTAATGAAAAGTTTCTTTTTTGTTGTGCTTGCCCAATTAAATAATTCTTTTTATCCAAATTAGCACTTTAAGTTTCGGAAATAAACGCGGAATGTACATTCCTACGTGTTTGATTATAAAAAAAATAGGTGTATAACAAACAAAGAAAACCAGTCACTGGTTAAACTTTATAAGGTCTAAAGAAGGGTCGCAAGGTTCATAGAGGCTTTCAATGAGTATCTGACTAGTCCTTGCACTTCACTGTCCAATGTACGACAAGCATTTTCAAGATAGAGCCTTTCATATGGTACCGAAGTCCGTTGGGAATGTCTTTATGACCGTTCAACGTGAGTGGGTCCTTTAAGTTGGTTGACAAATAAGTTGAAATTTCTATAACGAATGAGAAACTAATGAAAAAAATCAGGGGACGAATTACCGCAACAGTCATCGAGTAATACGTGACTGAATTATGTGAGTTTGGCATTACCGGCCACGTTATGGAGCCATCATCCCCATAGGTTTTACTCGTTCATTCGATCACTGATGGAACTCACTCGATCAGTCACTAATGCAGTAATTTGGCCCCAGTATTTCTTGTCATCCTGGGTCTTGAACTTGACCATATCGAGCAAAATATAATAATTGGCAATATCAAATACGTCATTATTTGAACTCAGGGTTGATTCTGATCTATTTAGGTAGTAGAATATTCAAACACGATCTCCAAATTACCATTTTAGCACATTCATGCTCCTGGTAGTCGGTAATGGTATGACAGCTGCATTATGTGTTATGTACCTACATACATCAAAACAAACATTTTATTTTTTTTTTAAATATCACAACACACACTAACGAATTTTTTAGAATAAGATTGAAAATAGGAAAATAGGCTTTTTTCGAGTGTTTTCGGTTTAAAGGGAAAATTCACCTGGGAATGGTAAATTGCCCGTTTTGTAGGCATATCGTTTGCTACTTGTCAACTGATAGCTAAGCAACGAAGCAATCTAATGCTTAAAAAAATCAAATCTTTGTTTTCAAGAGATTTGTTGTTCTAATATAGATATGTATGTACTTTTACGCAGTTACACTTCTGTATGTTAGTTATGAATGGAATAACCACTAAAAGAAATTCTTTTTATAAAAGCCAGTCTAACTTATCTTTCATTACGCCCTTTTTTATAAAAAAATGTTCTAATTTATTTTAACCAAAAATTTAACAAATAAACAAAAAATGCCAAATAAGAATATATACATATATGTATATGAATCATCACTACTACGCAGGTTTGATATGTTAATTTACAAATCATTTATCTAAATCTTGATTGGAACGTTTCAAACCATCGCTAATGTTATCATCTGGGTTCTTTATGCGAAGTTGTTTTAATTGAAATGCCATTTCAAGTTTTTTTTTTCATAAAATTATAAAAAGAAGTTTAGTAATTTCCAATGTGGGCTCGCTCATCTATAAATGTAAATAGGTATGTAGTACCTCCTGAAGAGTGATTCATGAGTGAAGGGTTGATTGCCAAGAAAAGCCAACAATACTACCAGCTTTTTTGAATGAACATGTTTTCTCAATAATTGTAGATAATCATTTGTTACTCCGAAGCAGTTAATTTATTGCAAATATGTACATACATATATATTTTTTGAACGGGAAAAGTGTAGCTTGGCCAGGTGCTTAGGTGATGGTGACTTTAAAAATGACGACACAAAAATTAATCTTATTGAGCTTTTTTGTTAGCTTAGAATAATGGTGAAAACGTTAAATATTTAGATATAAATTAATTTGATTTTTTTACATAGGCAGAGCAGAATCTGTTGGTAAAACTGAAGTTGATGTTGAAAAGTGTATAGGTTTGTTTTGTTTTCTTGACAATATCAAAGAAAACTGGCAACAATTCTAAACAACAATGCATGCGAAATTAAAAATCGAACTTAACTAAGTCGCCACACTCGGCCAGGGCGGATGGATATTTTACTCCAGTTTCTAGCTCACTGGGGGCATCAACAAACAAAATAGCCCCACAGAGCAGAACACACGCTTGCTTATTTGTTCATCATGTAGCCAGCCATTTCCCTCGTTTTTGTTAATATTATTTCGTGTCTCTATTGGATAAACATTTCACAAGCAACACCTCTCGGACTGCTGTGCAATGTGTGCACCTCTCTATCGACGCGCGGCCCCATTTCCAGTCCCAAAAATAGACTAACATCACGTAAACATATAAGCGAAACACAAGTAGTAGCATAGCAGCAGCCACAGATGTGAAAAAAATGAGAAAAACTTAGCTGCGCGCCGCTGCCTCCACCTCCACCATACCATCATCACCATAAAGATGATCCCTGAACCAAAGGTCAACTAGTGGGGGCCTGATGACGACGGGTATCCCAGAAGAGAAGAGGAGCTTGTACCGCGTAAACGGGCAATTAGCTGCGCGCTTGAAATGTTCAAGTAATTGGAATTATTAGTAGCAACAACCACAAGAGGTTCGGTTGGGCTGCTCGGTTGACTTTACTTTTCGCCGCACTTGTAGTTAATAGTGCGTCAGTCATGTAGCTTTTGAAGGCATTATAAAATGCGCGTCTAATTGGCCATTTTAGATGAGCACTCATAATGGCTGTTGTTTCTCTTCTATCTTATACATATTTTTTTCGTTTTTATAATTATGTTGCAAAATAAAGTACCAAACAAACGATGATGTTAAAGAAAACTGGTTTGGTTTATGGTTACATAGGATAAGAAGGAGTATGTCTATATGTATATATGTATGTATATAATTTCCCAGAATTATGTTGTTTAGAAAAGATTATTGTGATGATGATGATGAATTTTTATTGTAATTTGCGTATCTTAGTTGGTTTTAATGAAAAGCACAGTTTCTCTAGTGAGTCTAATTATTTTTTCAAACAAAATGCAAATGAGATCTTAATTAACTAAGAAAAAGATCTACGTTCATATGTATGTACATATGTTTGACTTAAAAACTCTAGCGCACGGTGGACAGCTTAAGAATTTTTGGACCGAACTCGATCCAGATTTGTAATTTTACACACAAATATGTACATGTTTTCCTAACATTTAAATGGGTCAGAGTATTTATTTTATAATGAAATGATATTCGCTTGTAGTTTTTTTATATGATTTGGCGCTTAATTGAAAGAGTGCTCTTCTTTAACAAACTAATCAGGCTTTTGACTTGTTGTACAAATAAATGTATTCTTTTTATCTCAAAACCTGCTTGAAGTCAATTTGAATGATGAAGATTTCTAGAGTGTATGAAAGATAGGTATACAATAACTACAACGGACAATTTACTATAACAGTAGTGCATTGTTCAATCGCTTTCTTGGTTAATTATTTGTAATCCTTAATAATTTGTTTTTATTAAATAAACACCACTGAGGCGAAACAATTTGTCTTTGTTTCTGTAATGTTCGGGTGTTAATAAGGGGGAGTTCATTGAACAATGAACAAAGATCAAATTATGAGTCTAGGTTCAGGTTTTCGCAAGAAATATTTTGTTTTCAACTTTATTTGGTTTTACAGTTCAACTTGAGGACCAGAAAAGAACATAGCAGCAGAGTCAAAAGAGTAGTTCGTAGAGTAATTGGAAAATTGTTATTGCTCAAGAGAATGTGTCAGCAGTAGCCCTTGGAAATACAACTTATAAACTTTCGTCTCTTGTGAGTCAACGTTGTGAGGTGAATTCCCAAGGATACCAAGTACACTGTGTAACACATTACACCTAATTATTCTAAGGTATGATTGGAAAGCATAAACAGGTGGCTTCAAATGAATAAAATGAAATTAAACGTGAAAAAGACAAAATGTATGAAACTTAAAGTGAATGAACCCATAAACGTATACATGGATGGTGAAGTTATTGAATGTGTTGACAGCTTCAAATATCTCGGAGTAGTTTTAGACTCGAAGTTAAATTTTAAAGAACATGGAAGATATGTGTGTGGAAAAATTGCAAAAAAAATTGGTTTTCTTAAAAGAATAAGAAGAGACTTGACGTTTGAGAGTACTTTGCTACTATATAATGCGATTGTCTTACCCCATTTTAATTATTGTTCGACACTATTGTATGCATGTCAACAAGTAATAGTAAATCGGCTGCAATTATTGCAGAATAAAGCGATGCGAGTGATATTGAGAATGAATGTCTACACCCCGATAAGAGTGATGTTAGATGTGTTAAATTGGATGAATGTGAAACAGAGGCTAAAATATAGTGCTTTGTTATTGGTATATAAATTGAAAAATAATATGGTTCCTGAGTATTTAAGAGTTAATATTGTCAACGTTGGAGATGTTCAACCTTATAATTTACGGAATTGTGAAAATTTAAGACGAAATAGGTGTAACAGAAGCAGCACTCAGGACTCAGTGATGTATGTGGGAATAGATTCGTATAATAGGCTTCCAAGTGAATTAAAAAATGAGCGGAGAATAAATGTTTTTAAAAATAAGCTAATTTGTTATATAAAAAGTTGTGGATATTAATATATATGTGTTTTAATTATAAAGGTTT
This sequence comes from Leucozona laternaria, assembly GCA_932273885.2. NCBI lineage: Eukaryota > Metazoa > Arthropoda > Insecta > Diptera > Syrphidae > Leucozona > Leucozona laternaria. The sequence continues at coordinate 126,575,067 of OW026367.1, read as the reverse complement.
TTATGACCTCATATATTGAGTTTTCTAGGGCACACAACAGAGCCTAATCTCCTGCAATGCAGAGATAGGTACTCTTGGCGTAAGCTGAGATGGTTCCAGAAACTCTGTTATTATAAGGTCGCGCAATTCAACTATCGGAGCAATTTCGAATACGAAACGTATCTTGCAGTCGGAAAAATATATTTTCAATGACGATAGCAAAACGTCTGATTGTTTTTTTTTTTTTTTTTTTTGTAGCTTTTTAACCTGTGTTCATTAATATGTACATATTATGTATATGTTCATAAATATAAAATTCATTTTTCTTATCAACAAAAAAAAAATTTAATGAAAAAAATACATTTTTTCGCCGGAAGCACAGACCCCGTCTTTAGATAAGGAACGATCGGCAGTTGTCGACCGCAATTGACACAAATACCGATTTCTCGATTGCTGAATCGACAACCGCAACGGACCCCATTGCCTCAAATGACAATGAATGAAGATACCAGCTGTTGTGTTGGGAAATCAACAGCTGCTACTAGTAATTTAAACGACTAGTGTTTCGCTGAAAGCACAGACCCCCGTTGTTTCATAACGAGAGATCGGCAGTTTTTGGCCACAATTGACGCAAATTTTCGTCTGCCGAATCGACAGCCGCAATATGGGTAACTGTCTCAAAAGACAATCAACTAAGACACAAACTGTTGTGTTGAGAAACCAATAACTTAGAAGATTAATTTTTTCTCATTGGGCAAGAATCAAGCTATTACCTTTTCGCTGCAACGAAAACTCAAAATTCGTCTATGGCTATAACAAATAGCCATATCTCTTTCAGAAAAAAGTTACAAAACTTGGCAAACAAATTTTAATCTCGGGATTTGTTAAAGAAAAGTCTTGGGATATTTGTTTGATAGCTTGGGCTCTGTTCTTAACTAAAGAAGAAAAAACTCCTAATGATAGACAATTGGACAAGTTAAAAGGTCTAAATATATCTAAATGCATTAGACTGTTTCCATAGCAAAGTTTGGATCAAAATATATCGAAGCACTAACTATATAAAATACCAACATTAACCCTCATTCCCTCATTTATTTTAGTGTCAGTAAATGTAGCAAGACTTACACAAAGTATCAAATTCTGAAGTGAATATGAAAATACATTTGATGTCATTTTACATGCTTCACATTCGAAATAGCTGGCATTCGAGCCAGATCACACATGTTCAGTGTTTTCATTTTAAGTTATTCTTGTTTGTTTCTAAAAAACAATGTTTAATATCTTCTCCTCCAAAAACTCAGACTGGCTGCCTGACGCACATTATTATTAAAGTGCCCTCAATTTGGTATTGTTTAGTTTTCTACAGCAAAAATATTTATTTAAAATCTGTTTAAAATTTGCGTAGCTTTTTTCCTAGATTTGCGTAGAGCTCTACACATTAATCATGTTTTGGTTATATCTTCAACAAACAAACAAAAGTTTTTTTTTTTTTTGTATTTATTTGTTTACTCTTGGACTTTATAAATAAAACAAAGTATTCTCAAGTCAAATTTTCCAAACCATTTATAATCAAAATCACAATTCTGGGTAACTCTTTGTGCAGATGTTTTTTTTTTTGTTTTTCTTAAAGGTGCTCCACCATCACGGACCGGATAGATGTGCTCCTTCAGAGACGTGTGCGCATCACGCTCATTTCCTACTTACTCCCTTATGCCGCACCATCACCGGTCCAGTAGGTACCCCTGGTTTTCTATCCCTTGGCTTGTTTCCACCATCCAACCCAACAATCCCGCGCGCCGCTGCCGTCCGTTGTAGTTGTTCTTCCAACTTTATAAAACGGACGCGAACAACAAATCATGAATGTTTCGCAATAAAATTCTTAATTCCTACGAAATTGAAACACCGCGTTGCGCAGAGCAGCAAATAGATTTCCGGTGGTGGTGCGTAGACGGGATGGATGATGATGATGATGATCAGTTTAATGTGGTAGCCGCGTGCCCGTCTTGGTTGCCGTTTTGTAGTTCATTATTATTAATTTTTTTTCCTTGAATTCAATTTCCTTCGTTTTGTTTCCAGCCGATTAATTTTTTTCTTGTTTATACCTACGTGTACTTTTTTTTTTGTTTGTTGCCTTTTCTCTCTGTAAATGGTAGAAGTTTGATAGAATTGCAATGATTCAGAAACATCGATCTTATTTTTGCTGACGTAGGTATTTGGTTCACATCCGACAAAGTGTCTGTCTGTCTGTGATGATTATTATCTGAGATTTAGCTGTCTCTTTACCAATTTCCTGTTTATTTTTATACTCTGTTCAATTCTGAATAACTCATTTCAAAAGAAATTAATTTTCCAACTTAATCGTTTAACGCCTATTTTTGTAGGTATGCCAATTTTTTTCAGTTTTGGAATAAGACGCATTTTGTTTTGGTAACAAATAAAAAACTCAGGTGGTTTCATAAACAAACTATCATTTTATCGCGTATGATTAGACACAAAGAAAATCTTGCCAAAACAAAAATAGTAAAGTATATATACTACAGGAAGAGTTTTAATAAACATAAACAATTCTATAGTTCAACCCTGGACATACATATGTATACATAATGTGCACAATAATAATACAAAATAATATAAATTTTTTTATTATAGCATGTTGTCGGTTGATAAGATAACTTGTAGCGAGTATTAACTCGATTCATTTCCGTTTGCCATATGTGGTGAGCCCCAGCCACAAATATTTATACTTGACGGAAACCAATATACCTACTTAACTAAGTCGAAAATGGCATCTAATCTTATCTTATAAAATATATTGCCAGTGAATGAATTGCTTCTTAATTATATATCTGTGCGCCCCTAATGAGGGGATGAATGAAATGGGATAGCCATCGCGAGTCGACGAAATATACATACACACACACCTGGTTCTATTTGAAATTAGATATTAGAATTTAATGAAATTAGATACAAATATACATACATATGTACATACATATATATTTAACTAGGTGGAGTTTCCTGAGATAAAAATAATAATTTTTATCGTTGCGAATATATGTACATACATGCTATACTTGTATGGGTCTTAAAGTTTGTTGAATGGAAAAGCATTTGTCAATTGCTTTGTTGAAAAGATTAAAATTAAATGTGATATGCATTATTATTGTTATATGATACTATCTAGAATGGGCATTTGATGACCTTGACAACAATTATGAATTAAATCATTCATTGTTTTAGAAATACAAACATATGTACATACCTACACTCTTATTGTAGGTACAATAAAGAGACTGACGATTGTATTAAGTTGATAAGAGATTGTAAAGATTAGGCATGGTTTTCCAAAGTCGTGATTGTAGTCACGTTTCAAAGAGCTGATTGCAATTCTGGAAGTAAAATTGTGTGTGTTAACCTTTCTTGCATGAGTTTTCTCTAAATATGTACCGAGAGTGTTGTGAGAACTCTGATTTTGTTTATAAATCACAGGCTGTCTACTTCATCCGCCATTTGAATTGTTTTTTTTTTTTTTTTTTTTTTTTTAAATCAGCGCGCACTAAAGGTATTTTGACTACCCTTAAAATGTTTTAACACAGTGCGAGCGGTAGGAAAGGATTTAGTAGGAGATACTGATGCACATTGGTTTTGAATTTCTGAATATCAAAATGGGAGGTAAATTAGAGCCAGCAAAGCATTCCACATTCTTGTAGTGCGGCTAAAGGATGAATCTCTATACTTGACGGTACGTCCGAAATTGGGCACTAGGGTAAACTGATGAGCATTCGTAAAAGCGCGAGTATTACAATTGAATTGTTTTAGGGGAGGAATGCAGCTGGCTATTTCACTAGAACACTGTTTGTGGAAGTAGCGATAAAATAGAGAGAGACATGAAACATTACGGCGGTGTTCCAGAGTTGTAATTGTTTCTGTTATACTTATATCACCTATCATTTTTAAAGCTCTTTTTTGAATTCTATCCAAGAGAGTTAAAGGAGAACCTGTCCAGATGTGAGAGTTGTACTCAAGCTTTGTTTAAAGCGTTCTGATTTGTTTAAGACACACGCTGGAGCACTTATAGACCAAGAGCTAGTACGGTATGTGGATGAAACTAAGTTCACGGTATGATCAACAAATGCAAAAACGCCAGTTTTAATTTCGGAGGTTTTGGTCTTATTCATAAAGAAAAATTTTAAAATGAGGACTTAATTGTCCGAACCGGTGTGACAGACTGTTGTTTTTTGTTTTTAATAACCATACTTCCAGACCAGAGTTTTCAATATTGTATGAAATGGGGATCAAGATCAAGCGATGGATTTAGTTATGTACATACATCATTCTTTCAAAGAAAGATATCTGGCCATCAAATACAAAAACATCAGTCTGTTAAATAAATAAGTCCTAAGGTTTTAAGCCGTAGCGTTAAATTGGTGTTTATTTCTGATGAAAATACATACATACATATGTACCTATAACTGCCTATAACTGCCTATGACCAAAGTTTCATCCATTTACCGATGAGATCAAAAAATTCTTTGCAAGCTCTCGGTCTATTAGCTGTGAAGTCTCCAAGCAAATGTGACGTTGTCTGCGGTTCCATGTTTACTCAGACTGCTCAACTAGACAGTTCAAGTTTATGATTTATCTCACAAATTTTCCTCCGTCGATTGAACTGAGCTTTTGAGAAAGTGAATCCAAAAATTTCAGTCTCAGTGATTGCTGCTGAAAATGCACTTTTATTTCAAACTTACACATCGTAACCATCCTATACACATAATATTCATACAATTTTTTTTTTCTTCCATTTTTAGGGGAAGCAAAAAATTTAAGCAGCAGGAATAATGGAGCTAGTAGCAGTTGTAGTGCGTCTGGTACACGAGACGTTTATTGTACGGTAGCCCTTGACCAAGAAGAAATATGCAGAACACCAACTATCGAACGGACGTTGAGTCCATTCTTTGGCGAAGAGTATTATTTCAAAATTCCTCGACGATTCCGTTATCTTTCAGTTTACGTCTGGGATCGAGATCGCCATTTAAAACAAGACAAACCAATCGGGAAGATCGCAATCCGTCGTGAAGAATTACACATGTATAATCATAAGGATCACTGGTTTTCACTGCGCCCAGTTGATGCCGATTCCGAAGTGCAAGGAATGGCACGGGTGGAAATTCAATTCGAAGATACAACCTATGATCATATTGATCTGAGCAGTGGTGGTAGTAGTGTTGGAGGTGGAGGTGGTAATGACTACAAAGAAAACAATGATCTGCATGGTGGTCGTGATAGTCAAAGATCGAGCGTTAAATCAAGATCGAGCTATTTTAGTGGACGCGGCCGAGTGGCGGTTGGAGTACCTGAGTGCGTGGAGCTGGCAAAGAAGAATGGTGCTTGTGATCCATATGTGGTGTTCACAGCAGTGTACTCAAATAAACGACAAATAATCAAAAGGACGAAGGCTCGCAAGAAAACTGTTAATCCACAATTTGACGAAATAATGCATTTTGACCTGACCATTGACTACGATTCTAAAAACGAATCTTCTAATAAGGCCTACACAATCTATCCCCTGGGCGGGGCAGATCTCTGTGAGATCTGTGTCACTCTATGGCATGACACACCTGGCATGAGTGAAAAGGTGTTCCTTGGGGAGGTGCGAATACCACTGCGGAACAAGCAGCAACAGGTAGCTGTGCAACCAATGGCCTGGTACTACCTGCAGCCGCGAGCTAGCCAGTCGAGACCGACCCGAACGTGTGCAACTCCGCCGGGCACTCGCCTCAGCTGTGATAACTCTATAGGATCTCTGCGCCTCAATCTGGTTTACACTTACGATCATGTGTTCCCCCTAGCCACCTATGATGGTCTGATGAACCTACTGCTGGAGAGCGTTGACCAACGACCAATCACCACTAGCGCTGTTTCAATCCTGGGTGAAGTGGTTACCTGCAAAACAGACGTTGCCGAACCTCTGGTTCGATTGTTCACCTACACGGGACAGATTGCAGCGATTATAAAAACACTTGCCGATCATGAGATATCGAATCTGACAGATCCCACGACGATCTTTCGGGGGAATACACTCGTATCGAAGATGATGGACGAGGCTATGCGCCTCTCTGGCCTGCATTACTTACACAATACATTACGTCCTGTGCTGGAGCAAATTCTGCAGGAAAAAAAGCCATGCGAAATCGATCCGGCGAAGGTGAAGGACAAAAGCGCAGTTGATTATAATCTGATCAATTTGCAAGAATACGTCGAACGAGTGTTTGATGCAATCACAAAGAGTGCGGTCAAGTGTCCAGCTGTATTGTGTCAGATATTCCACGATCTCAGAGAATGTGCAGCGAAACATTTTCCCTACAATCGTGAGGTGCGCTATTCGGTGGTGTCGGGTTTCATTTTTTTGCGATTCTTTGCTGCTGCAATACTTGGGCCAAAGCTATTTGATCTCACCACAGAGCCAGTGGTAAGATTTAAAGCAACTTATAAAGAAGAATAAATAGTTATGTATTAATGATTTTCCTTTCTTTTTTTCTGTATGTTTGTTTAAATAGGATTTTCAAACAAGTCGGACACTTACACTCATATCGAAAACCATTCAAGCGCTTGGCAATCTAGTAAGTTCAAGATCATCACACAAACCCTGCAAGGAAGAGTACACTGAGCAGTTGTATAAAAAATTCTGCACAGAAAAACACGTTGGGGCTGTTAAGCATTTTCTAGAAGTCATATCTACTGTTGGAAGTACATCTGCAGGTGGAGGACAGACTATTCTCGAGCCAGTATTACTCAAAGAAGGGTGAGTTTTAAATATGAGTATTATATTTAATGTACATACATGTATGTCTGTACATATTAACATTTTTTTAGATGTGTGTTTTTCATTCCTCTTGTATGATCCAATTTTTGTATTTATCACCAAAAAAAACCTTTGTTTGATTACAAAATTCTTCTTGGCAATCAAATTTTGTTACAAAAATGAGCTTATCAATGTTTTTGTTTAAATATTCCATATTTAAGGATACAATGATTGTTCAAATATGTTTAAATTAAAAAAAAATTCTGATCTCATTCGACAAAACTTTTTTTTCAATGTCAAAACAATGAGCAAGATCATTTTTATTTAAAGAACAAGAGGTGATTAAGCACTCATTTATGATAACTCACAGTGAATTTCAGGTTTATTTATTTGATTTATGATTTATTTTTTGTATATCGACAAATGATTACAAGTTAGCTTTTATCATTGTAAATATGTATAAATTACTTTACAGTCTAGTAAGCGTAAGTAACTCGTTATGATGTAGGAATAGGGAATGGTGGACTTCGTTAAACAGTCCTTACTTGTACACGTAAAATTCAACTAGACATCTTAATTCAGTCAAATATAATATCAATACATTTTCATTACTTAAATATTTCGCAGAGTTTCAGGAGTGAGTTCATCTCTGATTTCTGTAGTAATATCACTGGGTCTAGAAAAGATTAGAATTTTCCTCAAAATCCCTATTGACATTTTTCGTCTCTCGAAGAACCTATGGCTTAATTAAGCTAAGCAGGCCTCACTATATCTTAAGGTCTTTATTTTATTTATTTTTTGAAGAACAACGCTGAACTCTGTTTTTGAATTACCTTTGTGTTATGATAGTTTATTAAACATTTGGCCTGCACTTTCTTTCAAAACTATCATCATACTATTAATCCGACGGACTTTTATTTTAACTGATATATTTTTCTTCTTCCTATGCTCTCATATTGTTTAACTTTAAAGCGAAGGGTAAGCCTAAGATATTGATTTTGTTATAATTTTTCAATTAAATTTTTCGATCTAATATCGGTTTTAAACTAATTTTTTTTTTTTTTTTGTATTTTTGTATCTTTCCTTACAGAATGATGACAAAACATCCTCAAGGACGAAAGCGTTTTGGTCGACGTATACTTAAAAATCGTTACTTCAAACTAACTACACATTCGCTTAGCTATGCTAAATCGAAAGGAAAGCCACCCATCTGTGATATTCCACTGTCTGAAATTCTGGGAGTTGAACCATTAACTGAGCGAAGCTTTAAAATGCAAAACAGTTTTCAGGTAAGCCAAGAAGTTGTTTCCCTTTATCATTTTTATTCTTTTTACTTCCCATGTGGAAACTATGTGAACCAAAAAATAAGAAAAAAAAAAAAATGTAACAAAGGATCGATGGAAACATTTTATTTTTTTTTCTTATTATTACTCTTTGCCTTATAATAATTGTTTCCTGTGCGAAAAGTTGAGCCCTTTAAGACTGATTGGCAACCACAAAGGCAACACAAACCTAAAGTTGTATAACCAACCCAAACCAGCAGCAGGGGAACTTCACACGGTTTGGTTTTTGTTGCTTCATAGAGGGCTTTGTTCTACGCTAAGTCGTCTTTTGATCAAAAAGTGAGAATTACTCCATTGGCTTAAGCGGCTTTCGTCGTTTGGATCAACCCTTTTGGCAATTTAATTACACTTCTTCACGCACACGCAAACAGAGAAAGTTATTTTACTTTTCACTTGGAGCATGCATGAGACAAGTGATACAAGGAGACAGATAGTCACATCACCAAACACACTACTAGGCATCTGCTACAATTGCTGGTGCCGTCCGCCTACTTTTCTCTTTCTCATTCCTTATTATTATCATTTTTTTTATCATTGTATTAATTATGCAAATTTGACACCATCCATCCGGCCGGTTTACTAATATGACCAAGCTGGTTCTCTAGATCAAGTCAAGCAATTGCCATCGCGCCGCACGAAGGTGTCGTCTTCGTTGGTTTGGTTTGGTTTGGTTCGGTTGGTTGTTTCTGCTTGTTTACGTTCCACTACAACGATCGTTGATCAAGACGGCTATGATGTATGTAGAGCAGGAGGTGGTGGGTAACATAAGAAATAATTCAAAAAGAAAAAAAAAATAATGAAAAAACGTGTAGCGTAGTTTTGCGTTTCCGGTGTCTTGTACACATATTTTACTTTGCTCCCCTTTTTCCGAGCTTACTTCTTCTTCTTCTCACATTATTGTAAGTTGGATTGGAACTCTTGCTTCATTGATTCCGGTATGTGGTGATGATATCGCTTGTGTATGTATTTGGAACTCGTTTCAGGCTCGTAGGTGTGTTTATTTATTTTTTTTTTATTTTTCTATTTTTTCAAAACTTGCTGCTGAAGAAACAAATTTTATAGGAACGCATAACGCATAAAATTTATTCAAATTATTTTAATTGGAATTTATTTTATACTAGTTTCATATGTTGTTGTTGTTTTGGTTTTTTTTTCTTCATTTATTTATTCATGAGAAGATGAATGCGATACTTAAAATGTTAAAGACACCACAGTAAAAAAAAAAAATGCGCATGGGAAATTGTTTACATTTTTTTTTTTATCATACATAGATAAGGGAAAAGAAGAAAGAAGTAGGTATTAAGCCACCGACACAGTCAGTAAAGCAAAACAAAATCTTTGAATGGGGCTAAAGTATGCATGAATGAGAGGTAAATTTGAAAAATTGTTTGCAATTTAATTGTAATTTTTCTGAAAAAAAAAAAAAAAAATATGTCGTTTAAGTTTAGGGAAATGTGATTTTTGAAATTATAAAAATATTAGCGCACAAAAATCCCGAAATATAAATTCGCCTCTTTGTTGCTCAGTATGGAACATCTAATCAGGCCCTTCAGAAAATATGCAACGAAATAACCTCCCAATTTTTTATTTTATCAGAAAACCCCCCAAGATTGGGGATTTATTTCGGTGTGTTAAACATCCTTTTTAATAATTGGTGGTAAAATAAAGTCCTCATTTTCAAAGTGCATAAGCCGTCCTCGAATTTGGAATTATAGGGGTAGGGGTGCAGAAAAGTAAAAAATTAACATTTGTACTCTACTAACAGGTAATCTGCAAAATTGTGGGCTAGATACCTACCTAATAACGTATCTGTTTCGATTGTTGTAGTCTATGGTTGTCGACGTTGCGGTTCGCGTTATGAAACGCGGTGGCTGACAGTCCGGTTCGCGCTTTCGAATTAACTCCCACCGCTATGCGGACCAAATAATTATACGAGTTTTGTTATTTAAAAATTACTGCCTTTTCTTGACCACATATGGTGAATTCCATGCTATAATAACCTTTATTTTTTGAAGGATCTTACAGATACCTGTCCTTCATCATGAAAACAAAAAAACTGGTCCTTCGCAAAATTAAAAATAAAAAACAAATTTAAAACTAGGTACACAAATTTTTTTAGAATTCCGCGCTAGCAATATGAATAAGAATAAGGTTCCTTGTATCAGTTGCATTTTTAGGATTTTCTCTGAGGGTTACGAGATTTGTTGAAACAGAATCGTCTACATTGCTTTTTCGAACCACATGTTCCTTATTTTTGGATTTATCTACTTTCTTCACTACTCAATATCTCCCTTGGTATTTTCACAAAAGAATTATCAATTACCTTTGACAATGAACATTCACATTATATTTATTTTTACAATAAAAACATATAGCGTGAAAGAATTATCAGATCCGAGTGGAATTAATGGCAGAAAACATTGGTCTCTTCATTAAATGGACAGCTATGTTTTGCCATTCTTCTAATTTTAAACATTTAAAGCTCAATTTTTGTTTAACTTCCATCCAACATTGTATGTCTTCACATAACCTTACCTCAAAACTCAAATTCAAGTTGTTCGATACCAGTTTGTAGGGTCACCATAACCTACGGTTTTGATTTCCAAGACTAAGTCGATAAGTATTTATCAACAGAAAACCGAATAATAGACAAAGAGGCGCGGCATGCGACGTCCGGTACAATAACTCAAACTTTTTAATCCACTTTGTAAAACTGGCGGCTTTTGAATACAAATCTGATATCTGCTAAAATTTCTCCCTCGTTAAACTTTAAAATTCTTTTCTGTTGCTTTCAGCTTCCAGTTTTAACATAGTTTGCTAATCAAATTTTTTTTTAAATTTCCTTGTATTTTGTGTTGAATTCCAGCTTCCTTTTTTGATATAATTACTCATACATCATCCTAAGCAAAACTGACCCTGAAATTCCTGCATATAAAAAAAAAACCACAATGTCTACCATTTCCTGTCGCTTACCATTTTCATTTTATGTATTACTCATTCAAATGAATTAAAATACATTTTCCCAACCGCAATGCCACCCTCAAATTCGCACGTGAGCTCTTTTTTTTATTTTTTTTATTTCATTAAGTTATGCTCATTATCCGCCAGTCACACATATTTCACGAATTCATTATCATTCACCTGTTTATCAATCGTTGCACGCACATTATTAAAAAAAAAAAGTTTTTTTTTTCAAAATTCTGCTCATTTCGGAATTAGGTTGAAAGTCACTTGATTCAAATTTGATGTCCAAGTGGGATTTTATATGGGGGCATAAAGTATATACCGACACGTTATATCTAACAATTAAGGTAATGTAGCTTCCTTTCACCCGTATGGTGTGTCAAGGTAGACGAATGCGTCAATTGAATATACAAACCCCCCTTGTTAATGGCCTAGAACAAGGCGAAAGTGATTTTGATACACGCCGCCGTTCAACTGTTAAATAATATATATGTGCTTTGAAAGTGAAAACGAAATTACTAATTTTTTTTTTTTTCAATTTCAGATTATTCGCAAGGATCGTTCATTGTATGTTCAAACGAGCAATTGCGTCGAAGAAAAAGAATGGATTGACCTGCTGAGCAAAATCTGCCACACAAACTCGAAACGTTTGCAAAATTTCCATCCGTGTGCATATGTGAATGGCGTTTGGAACTGTTGTTCGCGAAGAGATGAAAATGCCGAAGGTTGTACTAAGGTATCTAGTGAACCATTCCAAATGGAGTTGGCAACAGCTCTTGATCCTGCAAGGGATTTGCAGCGCATACAAACTCTCATTACCACACATATGACACATCTAAAAGCGCGAATGGAACCAATTAACAATCACTCAATCAATCCCATAACTGAGGAGGAATACAAAAGCACCCGAAATACAATAAATCAGCTGCTAGAAAACGCCTGCAGCCTTGATGTTGTACATCGAAACTACAGACAAGGAATCGCCCGTGAACTCAAATTGGGCAGTCGAATGGCGCCCATAGGGGATGACAATTATTTGCATATGATGCGTGGTGGATCACTGCAGCAAATGCAACCAACAGATAGCAGTTATCATCGTTCTTTGGTTCTGCTATGTAATCGCTAATCCCTAAAAAGGTCTAACCTTAGTTTTAGTTTAAGTTTAAAACAAATAAGAGAAAAATAGACCAACATCAATGAGGAAGAGAGAGAGAGTGAACTAAATTCTAAACTATTATATAAGAAGGCAATCTCACCCTTTTTATGGGGTGGGTGGGCGTGTTTAGCTTTAAGTATTTATTATTATTTTTTAATTTCATTTGTTTTTTTTTCTTCTTATTTTTTTTTTCTTCAATTTACTAGCTGCGCTGTTCTTCCGTTAAAATATAAAATAATAGATGAAATCAATTTATAATCTCTTGGCTTTTCAATCCAAATGCATTCCATTGTAATATAATTTTTGATTGTTTTAAGATTTATTGTTTCTTCTACAGTGCTTCCTTTCATTTTTTTATAACTTTTTTGCTTTTACCACTTTGTTAAACACAAAAAAAAACAAACAATAATAATTCTATGTAGCATTTTTCCTTGCAATTGTAGATATTATGTTTAAGGGCAAGTTAGGGATTCACAAAAAAAAAATTGACTCGGAATTTGAGTTAAATTTGACATAAAAAATTATTATAGTTGAAGTGATGAAGTCTGTCTGTTTGTCTGAGCTATCAGAAACGGAGTTACATACATAGGTTTATGTAATTCGAGATGGAAACTAAATTGTACCTGTCATGCAACTTCTTATAAAAAATCATTTTAAAAACTCCTAATTTCTCGAAAAAAGCTTAAATTATTAAATATTGGCACACACACAAAATAACTAGTGTTGGTAAACTTCAGCAAAATGATCTAATAAATGCGACCCAGTGAAAATGTATTTCCTAAATATTAAAACAGCAGTGAACAACCATGAACAATCAATTGGTATTAGAAATATGTCCAAGACTAAGAAGTTTAATTAAGCTACAACAGTTTGTCGCTAAGAACTTTCTTAGTAAAAATGTGGAAACCCCTTTTTCAAATCTCTTGAGCTACGGGTGCAACACTAATATTTACCGTAAATTGTATCTTAACTTGTTAGGATGATACAAAACATTCTTCTTTTGAATCTGCTGAAAAAGAGCTTTCTTCATTATAGCATTGTTGTATTGCAATCATATGCTGTTACAAATTCAGCTGTAGTTCTTCATGAGTAATGCAATAAAATTTAACATTTTTGTTGAGGAGTAATTGCTTGAAAATACCACTGATTATATTTAAATTTTTCCCCGAAATTAGCATTACTTTTTACTTCTTCTTAAGGCACTAAACATTTCATATGGTCTCTCATATTATGTCCATCCAACTTCATGGCATCTTTTAAAGCTTGTTAGGTAAAGCTAACCAGCTCTATAAATCAACAAAACGATTTCGTCGTTTTCGATTTTTTTTTATTTTAAATTATTCGCTTTTCAATTATCAATTGATAAATATTAAATATTTAAAAATTCAATTGATAAATGTTTTGATTATTGATAATGAGGCAGACCGTTGTGAATTACGAGAAAATTGATAATTATCAATGAACAGTTAATCAGTTTTAACGTCTCTTTCACAGTGTGCATTTCTTATAATTTCTTATCCCAAAAAAATTAGATCAAAACAAATACCAATCTTACTACAACCTATCTTATAACTTAAAGAATTTCAAATGGAAACGTCTTCTAAAAACAACATATAGTTTTAGATATAGAAATTATTGAAAATGGTACTTGCACAACAAAAAATGCACAAAACCTATTACCTAAGAATAAAAAGTTTTGATTTTCTTCTTAGATCTAAGCAACAACAATCGAAACGTACATAACTGTGAATTACATTATAATTTTCTTTGTCTAATATTTTCTTTTTTAATATTTCGTTTCCCTTAAAAGCAAAACATTTTTCTACCGAATACCTACACATATCCCTTATATACAATAAATACAAATATTCATTTATTTCTTTTGAAAAGAAAAAAAAATTCATAAATAATTTTAGTTCAAACAACAACGACTCGAATAATTATTTAAAAAAGAAAAAAAAAAAAACTTAAATAAACATACAAAATAAACATTATATAAAATAATTTGTATTTAATAATTATAATTATAAAAAAAAAGTATTTATTTTTAGCTTAAAATCTTTATTTTAATATTGATACAACAAAAAATATGCATATGAAATAAAATTCATACAAAATTCTTCCCATCGTTGAACAATAATTTTAGATTAAATTGTAAGTATTTTCTTGTTTGTTTTTTTTTTTTTTTTTTTTGTAATTCAAGCAAAAACACAAGTGAATTGTAATTAAATATTATATGAATTCAACTAGCAATAAGCAACAAGAACTTAATATGATTACACGTACTACCACACACACATTCGATTAAAATTAGAAATTAATTGTTTTTCTCTGTTAAGTATTAATTAAGTTTTAAGAAAATGAAAAGTGAGAGAGCAAATGCAGTTTAAAAATTTATTATCTACTTAGAAACATTAAAAAATATATATTTATATTTGTTTTATTTTTTAGACAAAAAAAAAAAAAAAAAAAACAAAATAATGTTAAGTTTTGAAATTATGTTTACCCCCATGATGTTTTAACAAATCAAAATTAAAAACGAATAAATTTTATTGTTATACATATGTGTATGTAATTACTTTTCTTTGGAAATTAATTGAATTGATTTAAATAAATGTACAAATATAAATATTAAGAACCAAATTAAAAAAAAAAAATCAAATCCAAGTTACTTTTTATGTTGTAAATAGAAAGCGAAGAATGAACAAAATATGCATGGAGTTTTATTATTATGTTTTTATTTCTTTATTAACTAATAATAAACTAGATTGTTTTTTTTTTAACTTTTGAAAACTTAAGAACAATTTCTATGATAGTTTAAAAAATATACTATACAAAAAATACAATACATATTATTATATACGTAGTTAGTAGTAAATCATATTGTATATTTATATAAAAGAATACAAATTATTTATATTCGATTTTAGATTTATACTATTATATTTTTTGTACTGTAATATCTAAACAAACTAATTTCCTAACGAAAAATGAATAAAATTAATTTTAATAAAAAAAAAAACATTACAAACATAAACCATGGTGTTATAATTTTCGATTTTTGAGGGTGAGGGTAGGTACAAATTTACATCTGTCACCAAAAAATGGTGGAGGAGTTGAATAGGGGGGAAACATGAAGCATGGCAAAATATGAACGTGAGAGTGGTCGAAGTGTGATCAAAGCCTCTGTGTTGCGACAACTGAATTTCGGTGGGAATGTTTCCCTCCTTCAAAATTTGGAAACGCCGATACCTTTCAACTGCTCCTCGTAAGCCCGAAATGACAGACAGCGATAGTCCCCATTATGTTGAAGAACCCTAGAGCAATCAGCCCTATCACAAATTCCATCGTAATCGGAATCTTTCCGAATCCCGAAAAAAAGCTATCACAGAATCCGTTCGTAATGGCAATTTTTATGGGATTTTCCGATACGATGGATTCTGTGATTTTTTTTTCGGGATTCGTAACAAGTTTTCGATTACGATGGAATTCGTGATAGGGCTGAATAATTTGGATGCAATATAGGAGTAGACGCCTGTACCGAATTGAGTGTCCGTAAAGAATTTTGGAAATCCAGTCAAATCTCCTTACGCACTAAGTTGAGATTCTTTGAATATAAAGTCAAATCGGTGCTGTTATATGCGTGGTTAACCTGGGGCCAAATTACCGCATTAGTGACTGATCGAGTGAGTGCCATCAATGTCGAATGAACGATTAAAACCTACGTGGATTTCTCCATAACTTGGGTGGTAATGCCAAACTCACATAATTCAGTGCGTATTACTCGATAACAGATGCGGTAATTCGGGCCCTGGAAAGTCTCGGCTACAATCTCGAGAAATTTGCAGGCTTTTGTGAATCGTTGGCTTCGCCATATTCTAAAGATTCGTTGGCCACAAATAATTTCAAACCAGGAATTGTGGCGTAGGAAAAGTCAGGAGCGTTGACATAAGAAAGCGCAAATGGCGATGAATTGGCCAAACACTTAGGAAACCAAACTACGATATTGCGAAAGTAGTCCTTTGAATGGAATCCTCAGGGTGCACTGCGGGTTGGAAGACTACGAACAGCATGGAAATCAAAAGTCTTAGCTGAAGCCTGATTCACAATGCGGCGAGGAAACGAGACGTGAGCGTGACGAGAACTCGTTGTAGTTGTCAAACCAATTTCAAACAATGAAAGCATATCTGGCTATACACAATGCGGCGTTTCTCGTCGTCACGTCAAGCCAAGAATTCGAAAAATTGAAAAAAAGACGACGGACGTGACGACGATTTTTATTTTTCCTAAGTAATTTACAGATTTTTTACAAAAGAAGTAATCAATTGTGTCTAACAAATAAAGTTATTGATAAATCTATTGTTTTGTAAGGTATTTTGTTTATATTTTATTGATTTTTTTTTTACAAAAAATGATTTTTGTCGT
Source organism: Leucozona laternaria (assembly GCA_932273885.2). Classification (NCBI taxonomy): domain Eukaryota; kingdom Metazoa; phylum Arthropoda; class Insecta; order Diptera; family Syrphidae; genus Leucozona; species Leucozona laternaria. The sequence continues at coordinate 126,558,398 of OW026367.1, read as the reverse complement.
AAAAACGCTCGCTGCATTGTGAATTGGGCGACGACAGCGGTTCACGCTCACGTCCCGTTTCCTCCTCGCATTGTGAATCAGGCTTGAAGCAGATAAAGACGTGGCCGCAGTTAAAATATCTAGCTGCAGACCGTGAAGGTTACAGGACATGATGATGATGATGAAAGATTTTTCAGAAAAAAAATCTGAATATCACAGATTAGCCACATGAAGATGAGAATCCTCGGCAGCCATTTTAATTTGAATACAAGCTTGAACTGGCAGTTAAAAGATAAAAAATGAGAATGTGTGTAAAAAAAACCTCACACATAGACAGTAGGGATCTTCACACACCTGGTTAAATTGTTGTTGCAATTCACATCTATTCATCGACGCGGGATGAAATTACAAATACAACAATGTAAACAAATGGGTTTTGGAGGGTGAAACGTACGAAATATGCTCATCTTCATGTGGCTAATCTGTGATGAATATTTGAAGGGGGCTGTTTTATAAATGTATACCAAATTCGCTATTCTAGCACAGTTGACGTACATTATTAATGAAACACACATGATAATTTAACGATTTAACAGTTTTGGTGGCTTCGCACCCACACGGACGTGATTCAATTCCGTCACCAAATTATACAATCATTTATCACTAGTGATTATTTACGGTGAAAGATGATTACAGCACGCATCGGTTTAGGGCTTAATTTGACTAAATGGATGGTAGCTGCAGGTGAAGTAGAGGTTGGCTTAACTTCTTGGTGCATCACCAGCTTCAAATTTCAACCATTTATCCTCCCTTGAAAAAAACCAACTTAACTTGCTCCCATATCAAAGAACTCAACCATACTTAGAGAAGCATACCTAGACTAACGTAGAGCACACAATACAGGTAATATCTGAAAGTAAAAGAAATGGTTTTTCGTAACAGTATCTGAAAGTTTGCATTTATCAGTTTGATATCGTTTTAGATAGTTTTCAACATGTAAAACACAAAGTAAATAAACATATGTTTATAAAAGTTGTCAGATTCGTGCTAACCAGCAATGGTTTTCTGGGATTTTTTGTACTTTTTGTTAATTTTTTGTAATTGGAAAAACTCCATGATAATTTTTCTGTTGTATTGTGTTTTCTTAATCATTTCGTTTTCTTGTTGGAGACCATAGAATCAACGATAAACATTACTGTCGACTATACAGATTTAAAACATCAAAAACGAACATTCTAGACAATTTATAATTTATATTTATACTTATTTTTATCCAATAAACAATTAAATACCTAACATCACACAAAATACTAATAAAATTCTTTAATTCAAAATTTTTTTATATATATTTTTGTTTTATTGAATACTCGATTTAGTGCACATTATTACAATCCATTTTATTTTAATAAGAAAATACATTTATGTATATTTATATAATTTGTATTTATAAAATAATTTGATCTTAAACTTAAGTGAAAAGATAATAACAAAAAAAAACCGTATATGTAATATAAATAGAGAGACAAATCTTTTTGATTGAATTTATTCGATTGTTAATCATAAAACAAATAAGTAAGCCGATCGTTGCACAAAAAACTTAATCACTATAAGCAAATGGATGAATACACAAATGTATGTTGTACATACATAATTTTGATTTTGTTCTTTAGTTTTTTTAATACTCCAAAGTAGTAAAGCCTGGTCAACACATTCAAGTTAAGTAAAATTTTTATAAATAAATCATTAGTACATGCATACATATCTTTTTCTCAGGATACCTAATTAAATAAGGTTTGGCTTAGTTAAACTTAAGTCAAGTGTTTTTTTTTTTTTCGTTTAAATATTTCGGTGCATTGGCGTTTAACTTTTATTTCTCTTCAAATTTATGTATAAACCAGGCTTATTGAAAAATGATTCAGAAGAAAATTGAAACCAGTCAAACATGCGACTAGAACTAACTACCTTATTTTATTACACGCAATTGTTATTGTTTTAAAGTAAGTTCTTTAAATATATTAAATATTATTTTTTACTTTATGAATAAAGAAAGGCAAAAGCTCCACAATTATTTTAAAAATATTTGTTGATCATTGATAAGATCCCTGTCAATTTATTTTTGTTTGTAATTTAATTGTTAACCACATAAATTTGATGGTTTTTCTTATGTATAAATAAATGCGTCAAAAATTGACAAATGTAAGTTTATATGAATCTTTAGATTAGTTTATTAAAAGTTTGTTTTAAACTTCAGCATTATCAGTTGTTGGTGGCCTTTAAAAGATCAATAACTTCTCTATTCAAATCAGTCGCCTGTTTTCGCAGCTTTAAGACCTGGAGAAAAAAAAGGAAGACAGAATATTATTACTTTAATCTGAAAAGCAAATATAGTGTTGTTTGCATCATTTGGCAAGCTGCATTTCTAATTTTGTCAAACGTATGTATATAACTGAAACTTTTGGTGAGAAACTAAATCCAGCCCTTAACCAACTGGGGGAAATGTTTATAAGAATGATAAAGTATTTTACTTTGTTCAATGAATCTTATCTACTTTACAGCAATAATTTTCATTAATACCTTCGTTCTCAGTTCTTTTTCATAAGTTATCAATTCTTGAATCTGTGCCATGGTGTTTGTCATATTTTGTTGATCCATTGTCCACCTTAAATAAAGTTCTACGAAGATTTTGCAAGTACTTAGTTTGTGTTTTTTTATTAAATAAATATTTACAAACTCACCACCCCACAACTCCAAACTGATTGGAGCCACCGACGGCCATATAACACGTGGATTTGGTTCATACAAAGGATTCAGTAAACTCTTCATCACATCTGGACGATTCAAATACGACCACAGGCTGGTTGTACGATCTTGCACTTTGTATTCAGAACGTTCTTTTTCCGAGTCGCAAAGAAACGTTCCATATTGACTAAAGTAACTGTGTTCGAAAAGTAAAATTAGTAGATTTGTACTGAACTCAAAACTGCAGGGGAATTGACAAAACAATTGATATATACAATCGAGGAAGAGTATAAATGTGGCTCCGGAGGTTTTCAAACGTGTTTGAGGTGGGGTATAGCAGGAGTATTTGTGCCGTGAGAAAAACGGATGCCCAGCTTGAATCCACTCTCGTTCGATAAGTGCTTGGAGGCTGTTTGGATAAAAATTAAAAACAAACAAAAACAAAAGGAAGGGTTTACTGGGAACAGGACTTACCCTCTTACCGTTCGGCAGTCGGGATTCAAAATTATTTGAACCAATGAGGTTACAATTAGAGTTGAATCGAGTCCCTTGGAACCATGTACAAGAACAGGACTGCCTTCTTGGTCTAAACATTGAGCCACAACACAAGCGGCGTTCAATGAATTCAAAACCATGCCAAGCCACCCACTGCCCTCAAGCCGAGATAGCCACTTGTCAGCGCTGCACGTTGTGTCATTGCAAGCTAAGTAGAAAAAATGGATTTATGCGAATGTAGAAAAGAAATCATTTCTAACTCACCATCGATAAGTTTTGTAAAGCTCTCCAGTATAGAGGAAGGATTCGAAACATTACCAATTGAGCGATTTACCTTCTTCCACTGGGAATAGTGTTGATCTGTTTCTGTATTTGATTTTCCCTTGCCCCAAGTGTCTACAATAAAGCCCTTTTTGCTTCGTCCTAGAACCACGTTGAGTATACTTTCGTCAGCGCGACACCGCTTGATGCCTTGAGTTGAAATCGGTTGGGAACTTCTCATTAAGGTTGCCTACAACATTTACATAGATCACTATAAAACTGTTTCTTTTTTACTAAAAAATAGTCAAACCAACTCCATTGTCATGTTTATAACTAAGTATCGGAAAGCGTCCACCATCTCGGAAAGAAGCCGACTGACAGATTTGCTCGTCGGTTATTGATTTTGGAACAATCAAGGTAGCACCATATGTTGAACATATACTAAAGTCTTTGTTAACATGAGAGATTCTCCACTCATCACCGGTAAGTAATTTTGAAAACTCCGACTCCGGCCTAAAAGAAATTCGTAGAAGACACCGTTTCCAGAATGTAGATATCAACTTACCGAAACATAGTGAATCCATCTTCCAATATGGAATACATGGGCCTATAGAAAAATGGATAGTCCAGTTCTATGTTGTGCAAAGAGCTCAGTTGCTCCAGGGAAGAGGCAACGTTAAAGTACTCTTTGGAATATTTTATTTCCAAAGAAATTATCCGCAGATCCTTGCATTTGAGGGTGATTATTCCGCCCACAACTACATTGTTATTGAGGAAAGGTTTCTTCTCCACATAATCGATATTCTTGTGCAGTAGCTAGAGGAATTATGAATATAATAATTGCAATGACCTATTTAAGCGGGAAAAGGTGGTTGTGATTCAATTTCTTACCCATAGTTCCTGGCTATTTTCTTGTCGAGCGCTTAGCAGTAAATGGTGGCCTGTAATGCACAGAGTTCCCTCAACTGTTGCATGTAAATGGTCATGCAATAGGACACCATCGAGTTTTGGAGTTTTTATGAGATCAGCAAATTCCATTGAGAATAATTAAAGCCGATGGAATATGGTTGAACAATGAATGAATGTTTTCTTTTTATGAATTGAATCGCATGATTTCTTTGTTGTGGTTGTATGGAAGTTTTATTCACAGGAAGGAAGAATTATCAAGTAAAGTTCGTCAGTAGCGGTAGAGGCACTAGGCAGGCAAAAAGTTATAAGAATTTACGGGTAGGTTTATCTCTTTTTCTTTTTGATTAAAACGGGTGCGGGGTAGGAAATTTTTTTGTTTTGACCCAGCTGACAGTTTGAAAATTCCCTATTTGAAATGTCAGCGAGATGCGAAACGCTATTTATGTATGGATGTAAAAGTTTTCGACGGAAATTACATGAAAGTCCCTCTATGTCGTTTTCGTCACAGATTACCCATGTGAAGGTGAGAATGTTTCGTACGTTTCACCCTCCAAAACCCATTTGTTTACATTTGTTGTATTTGTTATTTTTCCCGCGTTGGTGAATAGATGTGAATTGCAACAACAATTTAACCAGGTGTGTGAAGATCCCTACTGTCTATGAGTGAGATTTTTATACACACATTCTCATTTTTTATCTGATAACTGCCAGTTCAAGCTTGTGGGCAAATTAAAATGGATGCCGGAGATTCTCATCTTCATGTGGCTAATCTGTGGTTTTCGTTTGGAAATTCGGAGTCCTCCTTTGCAATTCTACTAATCCAGTCAAAATTTTCATGAAGTACCAGTACCCAAACAAGTAGTGTTTTCGTCGGATTACTTGTCAGAAGTGATAAATGGTTTAAAATGCGATTTTAATTTGGGAACTGGGAGTAAAGTTTAGTAGATTATTTTATTCATATTAGTGCCTGGATTACATGGGTCGTTTGACTGAAGAGCGCATTGGTGAAACAGGTAGATTTTATGTGCGTAAAGGCTTTTCCAGAAACTATCTTTGTCTTTTCTCTTTCTAATTTCGACATAAAAAAGTGTAGGGAAAACAAACAAATCACAATGGGGCTTTCTAGCAAATTTTTACATGACTATCTTTCTCATTCTTACCTATACACAGCATTGATCACTTTGATGGAAAACAACATTTTTTTTATGTGAAGCTTTCTTTGTTTTCCATCAAAGTGATTAACCTCTCTCTAGGGAAAGCTAATGTAACTTATGGCGGATTCCTTTCAAAAAAGAAATCGAATTTTTTCTAAACAGAATCGAATTTTTTCTGTCAATTGAAAGGAATTCGTATTTCGTAAAAGAATCGATTTTTTTTTTGGTGTGATTGTGTTTGTGACTTTATAGCTGCAATTGACGCAAAACGTCAAGAAATTATTCACAAAACTATTAAGGTTGTTTGTTTTTGTTGTGAGAAAAATGTTTTACCAAAAGAATTAAATTAATAAATAAAAGATAAATATAAGCCAGCTTATACGGTGCATTTTATTAGTTTGAACTTCTATTTGCACATATATTTTTAAAGAAAATTATTATTGAAAAGTTTTCATCACTTGCACTGAAAGTTTTTAACACGTCTTTCACTCGCGAAAGCCATTTTTTTTTGTCAAATTTGTGTTTGATAATGAACAACGCACAATAAATTATTTTTATAGCTGTATTGACTGAATATATTGTTGAATATTTTATTAAATTATGTAGAATTCGTTCCAACCAAAAAATAAACAACTCGTCTTCCAAAAATTCTGCGACTTTCAATTTATGACGTATTAGAAATGTCAAGTCTTCATAGTGTGTGTGCAAATCAGTGTGAAATCTCGCTAAAAACGCAAGATTTGTTTTGACAGAAAAGAATCGATTTTGTTTAGAAAATATTCGATTCTGTTTAGAAAAAATTCGAATTTTTTGTTGAAAGGAATTCGCCATTAGTTGTTTCATTGCCAAAATAAAGTCACCAAAAAAGCCGACGGAAAGATTTTATTATCATTTCCAACCAAACCATCTCATTATATCCAAATTGCTAAATAAATCATCTATATTAACCCCTCTTTCTTTTTTGACTGTGTCGTCAAATCCTGGAATCCACATTATGCTCACTCCTACGACCTTTTGGAATTTTATCTTGGTCCTACTTTATAAACGCTATCAGACAATTTTTGGATAGCTAGATGGCCCATCTGATTCACCCGAACGAGGGCCGTTTATATTTCAATAAATACCATTTCAGTTTATTTATTTTTGTTTAAACCATGAAGATTTTTGTTAAATATACTATAATGCTTACCCAATATAAACAGACAAAAATACTCGAATTCACGTTCCAATAAACAACCACTAGCATGCGTTCATTGTTGTCCTTTTGACCTAATAAACCTTATTTTGTGTAAATAAAGGGTATTTTTTTAAAAGCTATCAGAATGACAGACATTTTTTGTTTCACTTCATATAAATGTACATATATTATACCGCCGGTATTGTGCGTGTGTATTATAATTTAGATATGTAGATGATTTTTACTTGCTTGGTACTATTATGCCAATTTATGAACTCGTTAAATAAATGGAACTATGCAGAAGCATACAGGACAGGAATTTTATTTAGTATCGTAAACTATTAAAACTTACAAATTTGTTTGGATTTAATCAAAATTTAATATTTGGTTTGAAATATAATTTTTTTTTTTTAAAAACCCCTCCAACGATATAAAATTTTGTATCTGCATAACCATATTCAGATTTGTTCAAAAATGATATAGCATATTCTCTTTTTCTATAGCTCAAACTAGGGAGAGTTGTTTAAGCAATTCAAAGAATACATTTCATTACACTTTGAACACATTTTTGTCGTTGAGTCCAGTTCTCGTGAGACACTATTTTTGAAATCAAACTAAAAAAACACCCTTTAAATTGATTTGTGTTGTGTTTTATTTAAATTAACGGTTATATTAACTATTTCACTTCAAATTGTAATCAGACACTGGGGCGTATACGTAATAATTAAATATTTGTTCTTGGAGGGTATGTATAAGTACATGTGAAGGTGTATAATTATATCTACCGTGCAAAACAAAGCTTATTGTTTTTTTTTATCTTTTATCCTGCTATAGCAGGACATGAAAATTATACAGATGAAAATAGTTTTCGTTTTAATTGAAGATATATAAGAAGGTTAACTGTTTTTACTTGTGGCATTAAGTAATTTCCTTTTACAAAGTTTGCTTGTGGTTAAGAGTATGGAAGCTAAAAAAGCTAAGGGAATAATTTACGCTGGATCATTTTTAGAAGCTTTTTGTCCTAGTAGATATGCAATTAAATTCAATATTTTCAAGAATTTGTAAGATAAACGTAGTTTTTTTTCAACAGTTCTCTGTGTATCGCAAATTTTGGGCATATTTCCGCTTAAAGGTATTCGATCAAGACCATCAACTGATTTTCATTTCAGCTGGTTTTCATTTGCATCTCTGATATGTTTGGCGTTTATTATTTGGGATGCAATAGTTATTATGTCACACATATGCGCTAAACGAAATTTAGATATCAGTGCTGATATTATTTGTAAGTAAAACGAACCGCAGTTGTCTGGTTTATAAAAATATATACTGTATGAATTTTGTTTTTTTTAGCCACAAGCGTTTTTTTTTCCATGGGATTGCTTATATATGTAGTTTTTTTTCTACTATCTATGCGATGGGTAAGTATAGCTAAATGGTGGACTGAAAAGGAGCAACGATTTCTAAAACCTCCATACGTAACTAAATACTCAAGACAGCTTAAAAGGAAAGTAATAACAGTTGCGATTGTTATAGTTCTTTTGGCAATCGGTACGATTCCATTCTATATTTAATATGTTCAAATGTTGACCAAGGATTCTTATTCTTTTAGTGGAACACGGCTTATATCAGGCCTCTGATATTTATCTCTATACACGAATTGTCGAGGAATGCAATATTACCAGAGCTTTCGATAAGTTTTTGTATAAAAGGTTTGAATATGTACATCTTTATATACCGGGCATACTTGCTGTGATCTTATCACAGGTAATCACTTTTATCAAATTATTGCAGTATTAATGTATCTCACACAAATAAACCAATTATAAATACACAGGCATCTGAAACATATTCGAGTTTTGTTGAAAATTTTATGCACTTAGAAATTTACTTGAATTTATTTGTAAAATTAAGCCAATCGGCTTTAAGTAATGTATTTTTAAAAATCTTTTTTTTTATAACAGATTGTAAGTTGGTTTGCAACAGCAGCATGGAACTTCTTGGATTTATTCATCATCGTCATTAGTATAGGAATCACTACCCGCTTTAAGCAACTAACCATGGCATTGAAAAATCATTTGAAACACGTATGTAATTTATTTTAAAAAATCCTAACCTAGAATTTAGTAAAGATTTTTAATTATTAAATTATTACAAAAGGATATTCCTGATCCAAAGTCAATGTTAGAGTTTCGATTGGATTTTATTGCAATTTGTGAGCTCCTTGAGTATGTTGATAATCATATGGGATTAATTGTATTTTTGTCTACGACAAATAATTTATTTTTTGTGTGCAAACAACTTTTGCATGCATCTAAGTAAGATATTATTTTCAATATTAAAATTTAAAATATATGTGAATTACTTTTGCAGTGTCTTGAGATATTTAACCGATTATGCGTACTACTGGTTTTCATTATCCTACTTAATTTTGAGAACGTTGTATTTATTTTTATCGGCGGCTGCTATTAACGAAAGTGCTCGTGGTCCAAAGGTTCTATTGCAAAACATTCCTCAAGAGCATTGGAATGAGGAGGTTTGAAAATGCAATAGTTTTGTTTGTTGTTTGTTGCATTTTTGTTTTTATTTTTCATTTCCTAAGAGTAATCGGTTGTTGTTTCAAATAAACTCTTCAACCATTGCTTTGTCTGCTATGGGATTTTTTAATTTTACTCATGGTACAATTTTAACGGTAAAATATTTCTTGTATTCAGCATAAATAATAATGAACGAATATATTTTTTTTTTAGATGGCTGGATCAATTGTAACATTTGAACTTGTAATGATGCAGTTTTCCAACACCGTTCGTAGCTTGCAGCCTTTGTGTTCTTCTTGAATCAATATTAAGTTTCTTTAAGTTTTCCAATTAATTAGTGGGGATTTGTACAACTACCATAATTTCTGTCACAAAACTGACAAATTAATGCATTAATAATGAATTTCATTTGATGAATAAATGCACTTTATTTATAGAGGGAACATAAATAAAGTTTATTTTTTTAATTTTGTTTATATCAGGCTCAACGGACGTTTATGTTAGAAAATTATTCAGAATAAATAAATTTAATCATTTTTATTAGGTAAATACAAAATTTAATAGATTTTCTTACTTGATTTTGCTATAACAATTGTATACACAACATCTAAAACTACGTACATATATGTTTTTTGTTTACTTTTCGAAAGCTGAGGTACAAATATATTTATATAAATTTACTTAAAGAGATTTCTCAAAGCTTGCTTTTGAGTTCGATCGAATTCAGCTTGCAGTTTTTTGGCACGATTCAGCTCGTTAAGAACTCGTTTATTATCAGGAACTAGTGATTTAGTTTTCTTAAGATCAACAATTGCTTCCTCATAATTCTGCAACAAAATATTCGCTTGACCACGTCGAAAGTGTGCTTTGCTGTTTGTTGGATCAAATCGAATTGCCTGAAAATAATCAGCTTGAGAAGTGATCTAAAATCAAGTAAACAATTAATTTATCACCTCTGTAGAGTAATGCTTGGCATTCGAATACTGGCCAACTTTCATTTCAACAGCAGCCATGTTGATGCAGTTCAAAACATTGAATTGATCCAAAGAATTAAGATCTTCTGTATTTTCGTATCCTTCCTCTTTCCATTCGAACTTCTTCCGGAAGAAATTGTAATAACGGGTGGCTTTACGGTATTTGCGTCGAGCTTCGAAGTATTGCTCGCTGGCAAAAAACTCATTACCTGCGTTGCGGATTGTTGTCAGCATGCTAACAATCTTCTGGGCCTATACAAAAAATAGGATTATTAAGTTCCTAAGGAAAACGGAGCATGAATGACACGACCCGCATCATGCTCATCAGTGTTTCGGATGGTGTTAGATCTTGGCATCTCTCAAAACCATGAACGTCGATGTTTTGACGTGCGACAAACTCGCTTTAACAACGCATTAACATAACTTACCTTGTGTTTGCTATATTTTTCCTCCCAATCTTGTGGGAATGGAGGCCAAATATCGGCACCATCTTTGTCTTTATATCCCCAATCCTCACCGGCAGGTATCTCACCACAATCAACTACGTATATTTCCTAATTGAAAAGCGAGTGCCATGTATCTATTTAGCAAGAAACCAATCTCTTACCTCTTCTGGTTTACCTTCGTCGGAGGTATTCTGTTCCATATCTCCGATTATTCCTAAACCTCGCAATACTTTTCCCACCACAACATTCGTTCCATTTAAAACATCACACACCACTGATGTAATGATAAACTGAGAATTGTTGGAATTGCGCTGACCATAGTTTGCCATACTCACAACGCCTTCGTCATGCTGGTTGGAATAAGCTTGTAAAGAAAATTATATTCACAAAACGGATTCACTTAGGTACCTTGAGGATGTAGTTCTCGTCTTCGAACACAGGTCCATAAATACTGTCACCACTGGTGCCATCGTTGTTTACAACATCGCCGCCTTGTGCCACATACACTCTGGTAACCTTGTGAAATTTGATTCCCTTGTAGTGCAGCGGTTTTCCCATTCTACCGATTCCTTGCTCGCCAGTACACAGGCATCGGAAGTTTTCGGCGGTCATCGGCACAACATCCTTTCGCAATTCAATGATCATGCGTCCAGCTGAAAGACACAATCATGAAATACTGTTCTGAAACTGCAAACTGCGATACAAACCAAATTCCTCGCCAATATTTATATCGAAATATACAATTGGATTACCGGGACTGGCCGGATATGCTAACTCTGACATTTTTGATACCAAAATTAATAATTTTCTTTAATTAATGAGTAAAAGACAAAATTGAGTTGAAAATTAAACTTCCATAATGAAATAATTAGAGAAATGTCAAATCTCCAAAAAAAATAAATAATTATGTACAAACCTGAAGTTAGCCGTGGTGCCTTAAAAATATTATGAAAGCATTCAGATAAATATAAAAAAAAAAACAATTGGCCGTTATTGTCGCAATTTTTGTTGCTTAAATTCAAATAGGTATATTCCGTGTTTCTTCAATCGGAAGTTAGATTTGAAAGCTTGTTTTTCTTTTTTCTTTGTTGAATGGAATATTCCAGATTAACCATTCTGAATAAACTTTTTTTTTTTTTGAGTTCATATGAAGCATATAATAAAAATATGTTCTCAATTTTGACACTTTGGAGGAAGTCATGGACCGCTATTCGAGAAGGCTTATTAACATACCACGCTACCAAAGTCAATAGCAGCGTAGGTATTCACGTCCCGATGCACCTGTGAACATTATCTGTATCCATCCCCAACCTGTTTAGACTGTGACTGCTCACTAAGCCATGACGATGGTATTGTGGTTTAGATCGGTAGGGGGAACAGAAATCTGATGGCATGCCAACGAAACTTGATTTGATAATATAACGCGTACAAACGACAACAAATTGAATCAAATGTGTAGCGTATATCGTCAATCAGTTGCAATATGAGTGAGATGGGATAACCTTGTTGAATTACCTGGTTTTTCACGAACGTTGCGGATTTAATCTACCCATACTAATAACATATATGACTTATTTCAACTGCATAGGCCGGAAAGCATCAATATTTCCGTTATAAACGATCGTTAGATTGATCTTGGTTAAAAATATATTGATCTTACATTCGAAGAGAGGAAAAATTAGCATAAGGTTTAAAGAATTTTCCATCTTGTTCCCACTAACTTAACAAACAACAATTGACCACCATTTCCATTACGCTTTAAATAATTTACATTTATTATTGTTACTAAAGTCTTACATAATAAAATTTTGTGTTATGTTTTATGATATACTATATGTAGATAGAACATAATTTTTTTCTTTTATTTATTCTTATTATTCAAAATGAAATCCATTGATGTAGTAAAAGTAAAATCTAAGTTTGCTTAGCATTTCTTTTTGTATGTAATTATATATATTTGATTTATTATTGAATTTCTTTCTTTTTAACCAATAAAACTATATTAACGAATTTTTGTTCATTGCCATTTTATATAACTTTCACATTGCAATACAAAAACGCTTAATGGGAAGTTTATGGAGAAAACATATCTAATGTCATAAACAAAAATTTATTGCAGAAATTGAACGGGTTTAACGAAAGTTTGGTATTAAGTCAACTTGAAAGTACCTGATTGGTCAGTTAGTCAGAGCAAAAATTCCTATCAACTTTTAGTTGACACTGCCAACAAGAGACTTTAAATATTTATTTGACTATAAATCGCAATTTTGTTAAATCCGGTCATGAAAAAACTGAAATTGAAAAGGTTTGAAAAAGGCGAGAGGGAGAAAGTTTTGAAGAGAAATTAAAGTAATAAAGAATCAAACTAGAAAATAAAAACAAAACTAATTTAATCACTATTAGTAGACATTTTTGTATATCTATAATTGTTCCCCAACCAGTGGAGGAACAACGTTGCCTCCATCACCATTAACACCAGCTGCATTTTCAGGAGCAGCATCTACTGCAGCTGCATCTATAATAGCAGCAGCTGATGCAGCGGCTGCGGCGGCGGCGGCAGCATCTGCCGTTTCCTGTTTGCGCTTTCTATGTTCGTAATTCACTAGGCGTTGTCCAACTAAATATTTGTCATTCTTGATCGCAACGTAGAGTTTCTTGAACTGTCGTATCTGGAAGTAGATGATGGCAAAAACAATCACTGCCAACAGGAAGAATGGATATATTTCCCTGGCAATTAAAGTTCTTGCATTTATGTTTTCATAGAACATTGGCACAATCGAGTGAGCAATCACATAAGGAACAGCCAGAGCGAGTCCGAAACATGTTATAACAGGTGTGGCCAATTCGCGAATAATAAATTTCAAATCGATGTCTCTCAATCCATCACGATAGGCCCGCTCAATGGCTCGCTTAAGGCGCCAATCTGGACCCATTAACGTAAGTGCGCATGCGATTTTTGTGTAGAGCACTCCCAAGGCCCAGTCCTGCCACAAGAAATGGATAGGTGTCTGGCCAATGGGCACACGCAATGGAATCACAAGAACCAGCTCCAATAGAAGCCCAAATAATAACGGTATGACACCGAGCATTAGGACAAATATAATAGCAGCTAGAGCATAGGAAGCCCCCACATGAAGCCAATGTTTTATTTTGTCCATTACAGCAGCCCTGCCTTGCGGCAGAAGATTTACTGCAATTGCTATTCCTCTCGAAATTATCCAACAAAGATAAGTTCCAACAGCTGCAGTATATAACTCATGGGGACGTGGTGGAACTTCGGGATGTGTCGAAACTTGATGGTTTGCAATGTGATTGCCAACCGACCATAGAGCCATAACTTGTCGTCCAATCCAAACTGGAACAGTCAGTGTGACCAAAGATGATATAACCAGACTGATGCACATGAATATAATCAAGCCAAATAAACGGAACGGGAAGAATGTAGGTTTGTTATATGGTTGGAATCCTACCGGAGCATCACGTTGTAGAATAAATTGATGTGCAGCTGCTAAGCCTTGATTTCGATCGGGTTGAGCTCGTTCGGGTTCGGCTTGACCACCATTACCGTTTTCTGTGGTATCATTTCCCAGAAGATAACTCTTAATTCCCAAAGTCCAGGAAACAGCTTGACACCAAATTCGAAGTAATCCTTTAAGCCAAACTCGAGTGTGAGATTGTTCAAAGAAGCCAGGTAGTATAATCTGAAACAAATTAGGAGTTTTAATGTTGCCTACGAGTGATATTGCAATAAAATGCGAAGGGGATTGGAAGTTCAAGGAGCATAACAAATGAGTGTGCAGCCCAGTTCAACTCACAAAATTACTTTCAACCCCTTCAAAGCAATATCAAATATTCCAACATAATAGCCAAGGAAAAAGGGGGAAGCGGAGCCAAAAATTCTTGTTAAAATCAACAATTGAAAAAAAAAAATGTAAAAAAACACCTTTAACTGTGATCGCAAAAATTAACCATTTTAAAGGGAGTTGACAACCCGTATCCTGCCGAAAGTATTTGTCATACTTTTTAAAGGATGTGGGTCCTTTTGGTTTCAAATTAGCTTTCCCCTCTACCAACTGCTGCGAAGCTAACTGAATTATGTTTCTGATTCAATGCTGCCGTTAACTTCATTCTCTTTTTGTGAAAAAGTACATAATCTTAAAAAATAAAAAAACAAACACTTTCAAATTACCTGCAACAGGAGTAACTGCAAGCTCAACTCATTCACTTCTGAGTCTCCGGAAAGAGTATACGGCAGGAATGTAGGCCAAACTGATCTCAAAATTTGTATAGGAAGCCAGAGCATTAACAAAACTGCCGAACCAAATATAATCACAGATGCAATCAACCGGCGAACATGACGCAGTATCGATAGATGGATCATTTCCTAGAAAAGAACCAATATTTCAATAAATTCCTTTTAAACTTTTTAAAATGAAACAAAAAAAACAAACTTGAATTGGACTGAAATCAGGATCGTTGAGATTTCTCAAAAACCATAGAACACCTGGACGCAAAACTTCCCTCAACAGCGAAATGAAAGCGGCAAAGTAATACACATAGACCATGCCAAACATCCAGTGTATGAACAGGGACGTTCCGGGAGCGGCTCTGAAACTAGTTCGGCGGTCCTTGATAGCAGCATCGAACATTGGCAAAGAGCATATGTCCAACCACCAGCCACAAACCAAAGGAAGAACTCCGATCTCAACAACAGACAGAAGCGATACCTTAACCACGATGTAACACAATCCCAGAAGCCAACGAATCTTGCTCATTTTGAAAAGCCGGGCAAAGTAGTGAAGCACAACTAGGGTCAGGCCGATGTTGCAATATCCAAACAAAGTCGTTATCAATCCGTGGAAGTGCAATAATGGCTTATCGGGACGCAGCAGCCCAAGCCAGTTTATGACAAAGTTTCCAATGCAATACGGACAGAAGGCAAAAGTGAATATGAAAATCGTGTTGAGCGATATGACCCAGAAGACATGCTCCAAGAAGACCATGCTGCCATCTAGCCCCAACAGACGCTCCCAAGTCAGTTCCTCAGCGGCGCGGTCCCACTCCATGGGATTCCAGTTAGCCTCTTCATTAGCATTCGCAATATCAGCTGGATCCTCGTTCAAGGCTCGATTTCCGGCGTTGGCTTCTGCATCGGCAGGAGGTGGTTCTGCATTGTCTATCGGGACGTCCACTGGTGCCTCATTCTCATTGTTGTTATTCTCATTATTGTTGTTGTCGTTGAGCTCAATGGGGCCATCGACAACTGCTGCAGCTATCGGCTCGGGAACTGCTCCTGCTTGGCCGGCAGCATCATCCCCAGCATTGCCATCCCCATTTCCACCACCCCCACCTCCAGCAATAGGAGCTACTTCATCTCTTTCCAGCCAGTCCGGCCCTCCACCATGCAGAATTTGCTCCCGTAGCCAAACCAAACCCACAAACGACAGCAAAGTGCAGCTTACCACAAAACTTCCACGAAAGGCATCCGAGGCGATGTTCTCTGTTGAGAAAACATCAAACGGAAGCGAGAGAATCATATCGAAGCTGGAGCCACTGAACATGAAGCGATACGTCCGATACGCAGACAGCGGGACAATTCCAAACCAAGCGAATGCGACCAGTGTGTAGTGCAGCCAGTATTTTGCTGCCTTTCCCACTGAAGAAAGCAGTCCCCCGGCAACGTCCCGCAGTGGTAGCACGCGAGGCATGTCTGGAGAGTAGATCGGAGTGAAGGAGAATCTATGACCGCATAACTCACAGTACTCCTTCCGCGAATATCGCATCCATTGCATAAGACAATCCTGATGGATGTACTTTATACTGCCCGTGCAAATGCACGGATAGAAGAGTGGACGATCCGATTGGCCCTCGCACCGACAAACGCGACAAATGTCGCCCTGAGACAGGTCATCCATTATTGCGATGATATTTATGGCGTTCTTTTTTATCCGCGCACTACACAATGGTATGCATTTGTGTTTTACAGCACAACAACAAAACCCTTGATTTTGTGTGTCCTTTCAAATTAAAAACTAAGGAAAATTGATTGATAATTTTTTTTTTCTGTTGAGCTGCGATTGAAAGTGAAAAGGATTTTTCTTTGCTGCTGGTTTTGCTGTGAGGAGAAAAACCACGTCAGAATATCTGTCAAAAAAAATAAATTTCGGAAAATACAGAGTTCTACGGTTTTCTTTTACATTTTCACACGAAGTTAAATTGTGCGATGTGAGTGTCTAATTTTATGAGCGAGATTTAAATTGATGTTAATTGTGATTTTTCGATAGAGAAATACGTATAATTATTTTACAAGAGAAAAACACTTGTGTTTTCAGTTTTTTTGTTCTTTCTTATTTTTTCTCCCCCCTTTGCGACATTCACATTTGGAATAAAATCCAGAGTGGCCAACATTGAGCTACAAAATTATGTTTGACACATAATGGAAAATGGATGAGTTCAGTGATGATTGTGTACAGTGATGATGAATGGACTTCCGAACTGTCCACAATATTACAATATTTAGGTAAAATAGGGAGTGTTGTTTAAGTTTGCTATTGCCTATTGCCCTTATATACACCTGTATTGTTGCTAAGATATAAAGCATTGAGAATTTCAATACTCAATTTTGTTTCATTTATTTTTGTTAATTGTTTGGTTGCTCATAAACGTTAAGAATTTCATCATCGAAACAAATAGCAGACTTAATAATGCAAGGTTTTTGAAATGGACGAGACTGGAGACATGCCAATTTATAGCAGTTATAACAGTTTTTCGCCATTCAAAGTGGTTGTACGTTAACGCACTTTGCGGGACTTGAAAAAAAACTCTGGGTGCCTAAAGTTTGCCCACCGGAGGAGGGCCCTGGCCCTGCGGGGCCGCAAAATTAGTTCTTTTATAAAGCAAAACTGTTATAATTGGCATGCCTAAAGTCACTTCCTTTTGAAATGCTCTAGTAATTTTTTTGAACAATTTCAGGACTTGTGTAATCAAAGAGGTCTATTGTTTTTTTTTGTTTTATATTACTGAAAGTTTCCATTTATGATATTTGCTGAATGCGTCAATATTTTGGACATTTTCATTTTGACACTTGTATTTAAAAAAAAAGAGGAAATTTTGCAACTCATTTGAATACGAATACCTATTAAATTTTCAGTATACACGCAGGTTGGTAAGAAATTTCTCATAAGAAAGAAATAACCATAACAAAATTTAATTTTATAATCATAGCGGTCCGAAACATCAAATTGACTATTCAAACACCTCCCTTCTCCCTATTGCAGGTGAAAATTAACCAAGTTGCCGAACAAAATCAACTGCGTCATAAATATATTTTGGAGGAAATCGAATAAAACAGCAAAAAATGTTTTCTTTGGGCCGAACACAACCCCTCCGCAGCGTTGTCCGCTCTAGTATCCGTTCCATTACAGCTTCTCGTCCTCGTCTAGAAATCTTCAAGGTCCAAAGTCAACAGGAATTCGACGAAAAAGTCAAAAACAGCAAACAACCAGTGATTGTGGATTTTTTTGCAACGTAAGTTTGGACATTTTTCTAGAGCGATTTATTGTTACGTAAATACTGCATGTTGTGTGTCTCTATAACTCATTTTTCTCTAGATGGTGTAATCCATGCAAAATGCTTACACCCCGTATCGAGTCGGTTATTGGTGAGAAAGCCGGTGCCATTACCCTCGCCAAGGTCGACATCGATGAACACAGTGAACTAGCTCTGGATTACGAAGTTGCCTCTGTACCTGTCTTAATGGTTATCAAGGATGGTAAAGTGCAGACAAAGCTGGTAGGCCTACAGGACACAGACAAATTACGTGCCTGGGTCGACAAGGCGGTGGAAGATTCCAAATGAGAATGTGCATAGCACTCGAGACAATTTTTAAGTGATACAAATATGCTTTATATATAATTTGATTAAATACCTAGGCAGTTTCTTCAAACTTTTATCTTTTTATTTATTTTAACTAAAGATCGACATAGGCTAAAACTTTATCAATTAAGTCTATTCGTCGCTTAAGCAGGGTCATTTTTTCCTCGTTAAGTTTCAGAGAAGCTTCATTCTTCAAAAGAAAATGCTGCATGAACAGTCTTATACTATTCTTAAAGACGTTCAGCTTAACATTTTTGACAATCTTCTCGAATACCTGGCGACAATCGGCTTCGGATGAGAGTAGAATACCCACTATGACCTCCTTCATTAGGACAAAATTAGACTTGTCCAGGTCTACAAAGTTCACCACCTTCAACACCGACAGCGCCAGGCCACCTTGCTTTATCAAATGCAGCAAGAACTTGGCCAAATTCTTAATCTGCTGTTTGCTCAAACGGGCGATGTCATTTATTCGGTCCCACGAGGCAAACTGGAAAGCCAGTTGGTATTTCCGATTGTGCTGGCAGAACTTCTGGGCCAAATGCGCATAGTAGGGGTTGTATTTGACTTCGTTGAGGTTGCAGTGGATTATCACATATGCTATGCTGCGTTGATCTTTTAAAGCCAGGTGGAGAATCTTTTCGAAGGCGTCCACATAGTCTTCCGCACTCATCACGATGCAGAAGATGTTCTTTCGGTCGTCTGTGTTCATCTTCTGCTGTTTCGCTAGGGCTAAAAGTTTCTCACTGAATCGCTCCTGTTTGGGAAACGACGATGAGGGTTTCTTTGCGGCATTGATGTCCTTGATGTTTCCACTCCATGCTGAGCCAACAATCCACCATTTACCGACTTCATCAGCTCGCAGAAGATCGTCGATTGTAATATTCAATGTGATGACGTATTTGTCATTGGTCAGCATAGCCTTCAATTTCTTTCGCAAATTCTCGCCAAGCTCAGGGTCGAATTGAGGGATTTTATTGATGTTGTTATTCTTGACTGCGTTCAGAATATCAACCATAAACTTCAGACGCAGGTTTTCCTTCATTTCCATTGAAGATTCAGCGATTTTCTTTTGAATTCCATTCATCATATTCTTAAAGGCCAATGGATCATCCTTGCGAAGCTTAAACCCTATCGATTGAAATATCAACAACAGGCATTCGACTGTCTTCTCGCAGAGGTTATCTCCCAGCTTTCCTATGAGCTCAAGCAGAAGATTATGTTCGAACACTTTGAATAGGTAGAGATAGGAGAGGATTAGAACTAAATTGTTGAGTTGCTTGTTTTCGATGTCAGGATTCTTGGTGATGTTGCGAAGATGTTCATCGAATTTGACGACGAACATTTGCAAAAAGTGAGCTCCAATCTCTGTTCCAACGGAGGCGTGGAGATAGGCCAACAGCACGACGTGTTCTTGGATCATTCTCTCTTTGCAAAGGGATTTTGTTAATAGAGCTTCTGATAGCAAAGCGTAAAGAGTTTCATTCATGTCGTGACGAGAATGATTCATATAGAGCTTTTCGATACTGTTGGATATTTTGTGAAGATTCACTTCTGACAGCCTATTGAGGAAACCTTTGCAGTTTTTACTCAAACGGTCCATCTGTTCTTTGCGATTGGTGTTGCTGTCAGATGCAGCAGCTGCTGCTGCAGCGGCGCGTTGATGAGGTGGAACATATTTACCTGAAGAAGGAGCAGGGGTACACTCGGAGATGATGTTACCATCGGAATCACGTTTACGACCGTAGATATCTTCCTTAACTGAAATTTAAAATATATTCATATTCATTATCTGAATACACAAAACCTACCTTTGGGAATTTCATCGGCGCTGTCATTACTTCCAGAACCTTCCTCATCATCGTTTTCTCCAAAAGACCCATCACTCATCGGTTCTTCTCCGTCATCGTCGATTCCCTCATCAAAATCAGAGCCAAAATTGTCGTCCTTGGGAAGTACCTTCTTATTTTTTGAATTTCTATTTCCAATTTCATCATCATCAAGGCAAAATTCCAAAGCATAGTCTAAGCCATCGTTAAACATTTTCTGCACTAGACGCTTCTTATCCTTACTCTTGTTTATCTTCAGCTTTTTTTCCAGCCTCGAGATGATTATATCTTCCTCCTCATTCGCAACTTTCAATTGTTTCATTCGTTTTTTCTGAGATGCCTTTTCTAGGTCTTTTTGTTTGGCCATTTCACGTCGATGGATTTCATCCGGATCTAGACGTTCCGGAACTTGGACTTTTGGCTTTTTGACTGGCTTTTTTTGTTTCTTTGACATAATTGCATCGACTTCTTCATCTGAAAAATCAGAAGGGATTTCATCTTCATCATCACTTTTAGGTGGAGGTGGAAGACCCCGGTGGACAGTGGTTTCCTTGTTACCCGTCGCCCCAGAATTCACCTTGGTTTTAAGCGATTTTGAGAAGTAATTACGTTTGTTTTGTTTCTTTAGAAGCTTCATTTCTTTGCGTTGATCTTTTCTAGATTTGGGTTTTTCAATGACATGATTTTTTTTCTTTTTATTTCCTTTTGGTTTTGCCATAATAATTTAAACTTGCGAAAAGTAGAAAATTTGAAGTTTTTTTGTTGTTTTGATTTTGTTGTACGGCTACGGCGGCTTCGGAATTCGGAATGTCAAAGAAAAGTACATGTGCTCACTAGCTGCGTTCGTTTTGTTTTTTTATTTTTAATGCCACATTCTGTTTGATTCAAAGATACTTTTTTATTCTGGTCTTATAGCCGAATTTCGTTATCCATTAGGCGTTTTTCTTTTTTACCTCCGAGCGGGGCACTGAGCTGTCCAAAAAAGAACTATGTTACTTTTTTAACTCGGAGCGCTCCGAGCTCTCAAAAGCATTGACTTATTATATTATATATATAATAAGTCAATGCTCAAAAGCTTTCGTTAAAATTGCAAGAGATTTTAGAAGAAATTAAAAGAAAACGTCAAGAAATTTCCAACAACTTGTTTCTTCTCACAAATTGAATTGAATTTTTATTGAAACTTTAAGAAATTTTACCATGAGTACAATTCAGATTATTTATTCAGACTGCGGCTATCATGGACGGTGTTCACATTGGACTCACTCCGCGCGACTCATATTGACATTTCTTTGTTTTATCTCACTCCAACTCATGATGAGAAAGAGAGAGTCTAGTGAGGCAGGATTTTTTCAAAAAAATCAAAAATCCTGTCTCACTTTCTAATATAGTTGTGTAGAGTGAGATAAAAGAAAGAGATGTCAAAATGAGTCGCGCGGAGTGAGTCCAATGTGAACACCGTCATGTATTGCCTGCTCTATGAAAAGGGAAAAAAGTGAACCGCTAGTCTCTACCGCAGATTAGCCATATGAAGATGAGAATGTTTCGTACGTTTCACCCTCCAAAACCCATTTGTTTACATTGTTGTATTTGTAATTTCTTCCCGCGTCGATGAATAGATGTGAATTGCAACAACAATTTAACCGGGGTCTGAAGATCCCTACTGTCTATGTGTGAGGTTTTTATACACACATTCTCATTTTTTATCTGATAACTGCCAGTTCAAGCTTGTAGGCAAATTAAAATGGCTGCCGGGGATTCTCATCTTCATGTGGCTAATCTGTGGTCTCTACTATGTTTTTAATCAAACAAAACTTACATTTTCCATCAAACAGATCCATCAATTGACATCCCATTTCAACGTGCTTTCGTTCATCTTTTTAACATCTTTTTCGTTTTTGTTTTGATTAAACTTGATTTTTGGTACGAAATTACATATCGATATGCCTAAAATAATTAAGGCACCCCAAGATTCTGTGCAGATTTCCAAAAATCCTAAAAATAAACTAAAAAAAGATAATGTTTTAAAAAATAAGGAATCATCCGCGTCCAAAGGTAAACAACGCAAATTAAAGTCACAAATAAAAATAAAACATAACCTGATTGTTTTCAATTTTCAGACGAAGGAAAGCTCCCTGCCAAAAAACAAATCACGAAAAAACCTAAAATAAAATCTAATGGCATGAAAAAGGCAGTAAATCTTATTGCCAGTAAAAAGAAACAGAAAAAAGAACAACCTCAGGGTGTTGAAGAAGATCAATCAGAGATTCGAGAACCAACAGCCGCAGAACTTTTGGAAAGTGAGAAGCCTGAAAATATCAAAGCGATACTCACCGTCCGCCAAAAGAAAAAACTAAAACACCAACAACGATTAGAGGAACAGAGAAACAAATGTCCCAGTAAAGAAATAGCTCGTAACGAGGAATATCTGTTGAAGTGGAAGAACAGTCGTGAGGACTGGAAATTTGAGAAACTCCGACAAATTGGTATTCAACAAACAGTCTTTGATGACACAAAAATTAGCGCTGAAGTTTGGCCAATTGCTTTGGAATACCTTTCTGGTTCGAAAGGAGCTGGCAAGGAGAAAATAACTAAAGCTGCTGAGGCAGTTATAGATGAAATAGACAAGGAAGCCGAAAAGGCTGGTGATGGTGATACGACATTGATTACTTCTTCGGAAAAATATCGACGAGCGCGGGAGCTGCTGCAGAGTTTTGATTGAAATAGTTTTAAGTGCAATTATAGAAAAGCATAATCGTTCATTATCCTCTTTTTTTTTATGATTCGCTCTTTCAATAGCACTGAAGTTAGATTTTGTATTTGCTTAAGCATCAAGTGACTATTTCCTCCTGAATTTAGTGCACGATTCTTCATCACTCACCTATGTGGGTAGATACACGGACGTTTCAAGTACATAATACCTTTAAAATTGCAGACCAGTATCAAAGTATTCGTGTAGCACCCAATAATGGTGTGATTGAATACTAATACTTGAAGCTTAAATAAAGATAATTAGGAAATTTGACTATCAGAGACATTTTCAGCCTTCGCTCTCAGAAGAACCCTAGCTAATTTTCACAGTTCGAAAACAAATCCGAATATTTTTCAGCAAACGAAATAAATCCTATTAAAATGTCAACATTCTATTTTAAATTAAATCATTTCCTAAAAAATCACATTCAAAATGAAGTCTTTTTAGTGCTTCTGGTAGAATTTCTGAATTCAAAACAGAAGCACTTTTTTCCTCTTTGCAGAAAGAGAAAAATTATTTTGTGGGGTTCAGACAGGTTCTGGGCAACATTGCATGTGTTCAGGTTGTAATGGAATAGGCTACCTAATTGGTTTATGTTCTTTTACAAGAAAACGATCTGATTTTTGTACCGACCGCAAAGTCCAATAAATAAAACAAAGTTAATAAATTCCAATTTATAAAAAGCACTTTATACCAATAAACAATTTTGTTTTCGTAGCAAACTACCTACATTGATTAACATTCAGATTCATTGAAAACTGAGGTAAAAACAAAAACAATTCCTGACAAGAAATAGAAGAAAAACTAAATGCAAAATTATCCAAATTGTTCATTGCATTGGTGTCTATTGTGGTACAATAGATGATCTTATAGGAACCCAATTTAAATACTTTATTCACTTGATTCTTTAATTTGTTATTGTTTGTGTTATATTTCATATGATTTCGTTTTGTTATTTTCGGACTAATCTACTCCGAACCGACTTCCCAAATTTACACACACACTACCGAATGTCGCCATTTATCAAAATGGCTTTAAGTATTTATCATATTGACAAGTTATCCAACGAAAAACTGTATTGTTCTTTTATTGTGTGTCTACTATTTATTATTTGGAAGACAAGACTTATTTGGAAGAGAAGGACCCTCCGAATCCGAAGACATTCATCGGAATAGGCAATCGAAGGCTTTTCGAGTAGGAGTGTAATGTGGCTTTCGTTTCAACCATTTCAGATTTGGATGTCAGATCTTAAATTTTAATGGCAAAAGGAACAGAAAATGTGATTTTAGTTTGTTTTGTAATTGTGTGAGTGCCACTTTTGAAATAACACTGATAAATGTCACTTTTATTTGATATGTGTGCAAGTGCGTGTGAAAATCTGTGTAAATCTTGCTAAAAATCGACGTCAGATCTACAAAAATTCGATTTTTTTGGTCGAAAGGAAAGGAAAAACTTGTTAAAAATAAAAAATAATCGAATTTTTTGGTCAAAACGAAAAGAACTACTCCGAACATTCAAACGATAACGACATCATATTTATGGTGCATAAAGTTTCTTGTTTGTGCTGCTAAAATACTTTCAAAAACGTGTGCCAATATTTAATTTACTTTGTTCGATGTATTTCCGTTCACTTTTAAAATATGTCATTGCGTATATTCCTGATTTATTTAAACTTTCTTTTTTGACCTTCAAATTTACCAATAAATTTTAAAATTAGTAAAAAATATTAATCAGCACTCGACTTTTCAAATTAAAAGTTATATACATTTGCATTTTTAAACTTTTACATGTTTCTTATACAAATCAAACGTTGGACTTATTTCCATCTGAAAAAGAAACAGAGCTAACGTGCAGTGCCATCTCCTGACCAATAGGATAGTTCACTTTTTTTATTTTCCAGCTGTCAATTGTTTTTGTTTTTATTTAAAAATGTTTTTTTCCTCTTTCACACCCATATGATCAGTTGCATTAAAAAGAAACAAACATATAGTTCAAATGCTAAATGCATTTGTGTGTATTTTGATTTGTTGACAGTCGCGACGCGTTTTTCAACTTCTACAAAGTTTTGTTAAAAATACAAGAAAAAAAGATTTATTTTCAATGAAATAAACAGAACCAAATTAATGAAACCACGATAATATTGTTCCAACTAAAAGTGTTCCCTAATTAAGTGATGAATTGAAATATCGTTTATAATTGATCACTTAAATTTTCATTCCCATTAGAAATGCTGAAAATTTCCTTGAGTGAATTTATATTGATGTTTTCTTTTACCTATGATTTGTTTGTTTAATTATTTTTTTTTTAAGTGAGATGGAAAAGGTAAGTTATGCTAATTTTTGTTTTGATCAATCTTGTTATGTAAAGAAATAATTAATTAAATTTCGGGAAGAATATTTCTTTTGTTTTGTTTTGTTTTCATTTTTTATTCGGTTGCCCAAGATAGTGGCCTTCATTATTTGGCCTTGTAAAGTGTTTTTTGTATGTATTTTTGGTGTGATAAAAACAGGACATGCGGTGTTGAATTGGAAATATTTTTCTTGAAGATTCCAGCACAGATGATTAAAAACGATTACTTAAAGGTAAGTCGCTTAAATTATATACATATAACAAATTTAAAATATTCATTGATTTTTTTTTTATAACCTTTGAATTCACAACACGTTACGCTTTTAAATACCTAATTAAAAACTTTTATCGTTTGGAGTTGGAGTAGGTACCTACCTACTTTGTTGTGTCTAAGAACATTTTAATGATAGACAGTCTGTTCCTTTGTGGCAGAAAAGTAAAAAAAAACAACGATTTCCTTCTTTAGTATGTAATTAGAAGAACTTTTTTTTCAACTTGAAAAACAGCCTTTGCTAGTTAAAAGATTGGATATATATTTAGATATGAATATAAGAAAAAGAAAATATATAGGTACATCCTACCTATACTTTCTGCCTCGTTATAAAGTAAGTCAGGATTTAAAAGCTCAGATTCTGGGTAGTACGTGCTTACATGTACGCATAATATAAACTAGAATATTGCGCATGATGTCAAAAATGAGATCAGGGAATATGATTTAAATAGCATACGCAAAAACTTATCCCAGTGGTACGTACTACAAATGGGCATAAACTTGTTAACGTAATTTTGTCCTCCAAAGCAAAGATTTGCTACTATTTTCATTATTTGATATCTGACCAATAGAAAATACATCGTGCTATATGTCATAAAAATTTAATTTTAACTATTCGAGTGACTTAAAACACAGTAGTGATTCATTTTTTTCAGATTATCGCAAAAACTATACCAGATATCACTCCAACAAACAAACAAAAATTCATAAAAAAATTACTTGTTTATCCATACATTTTTTTTGTTTAACATTAAATAAACCTCTTTAAGTTGTTTTAAATTAACAAAAGAAAAACAAAATTGAAAAAAAACTCATAACATTTTCCACCCAAACCGAATCTTAAGCATCTTTTCCTCTCGAGAGTTATTTTACTCTGCCTCGCATCTTTGTCCATCCTTTCGACAAAGTGTTCGTGTTATTCTTTTCCTGCCTGGTCCCGTTCCAATGCCCGTATAAATATCGATACGAGGGTATTTTATTTTATTTCTATTTTTCTTGTGGTTTTGTATTATGTTTTTCATTTAAATTCTGTATTTTGCCTCCCTATACATACTTAATATACATACGTTCTCACTCGTAATGTTCTTATTCTGTAGGAAAAAAAGAAAGAAAAACATTCGTCATGACCGGGGGCGGTGGCTGACTTTACTTTACTATAGTACCCTAGAATATCATGGCAATAGTTTTTCTTCTCTCGACAGCCGACAGGCCAAAACAATTTTAGTGGACCGTTGTTGCGTTCAAAAAGCAGACGTGCACAGCACAAATCACATATAATTTAGAAGACGCTTCGAAGTGACGTGAGTCCGAGTCCGATTCCGCCGCACCGGGTCGTAGTCGTTCGGTTGATTTAAAAATAATTTATTTAAATATTGCGAAAATTCACTGCGGCGTATACGTAACTTTTTTGTTTCTATTTTGTGTGCAATTATACTTTATGCGCGTACCGCGTTGACAGTGAATCAAATTATTATTTTTTGTCGGTTTTATTTTCTCCTTTGATGAAAATTTGGCAACATTTTTCTTTGAAATTGCATTTTCCTCATTACCCCCAACAATAAGTGCCTCCTTTAATTGGATTAATGACAAAACGAGAAAATATTATTCATATAGATTTTATAAAATAAGAAAAAAAAAATAAAAAGCAAAAGAGGAATTCCATTGTTGACCTATGGCCGACGTATCGATTGGTGCTTTTTTACTCGGGAGAGTTTATGTGTTTTTGTTTTTGTAGCAAAGCATACATTTATCACAACATTGTGTGCAGTTGAATTGCAGTTGTTTTTTTCTTGTTCTACCTAAGAGTGCACAACGGGAAGCTAACGAAATAAGGTTGATTTTATGTGCTAACAAGGAAATTGGGAGCAAGTTGTTGGAAGATTAAAACATTTGTTTACTAAAACCAAATGAATTAATTGATATCGAGAGTAGAACACCTTCCATAAACGCCTATCAGTTCTTAGAAATCGGGTGAGTAGAATGTTTAGACTATATAATAAACAAACGATGATGAAACTTGAATGAATGTGAAAATACCACGAAGAGTACTAGAAACTTGAACTTTTTTCAGATTTCATTTTTGGGTAAATATAAACAGTATCTACCTCCTACCGGTTCTATAAATAGTGCAATAAATAATAGTGTATTCCATGTAATGCAGTTATATTATAATGCCTGCGTAATCTTATGTTATGCAAGAGGACACATTTATCTAATATGATCAAAAATGATTAAACTAAAAGGAAGTTCATATTATGTTACGATACAAACTACCTTTGGCATTTGTTCTTTCTTACTTTACTTTAGATGTCGCTTAGAGGACCTAATCCGCTTCAACAAATAAATAGTTTGTTTAGTATTCAAAATATTATGTAGAGTCAAAATGGGATTGAAGATCTCACAAATTTCGAACTTTGTTTTGGAATTTCAATGTTTAAGTTACTAAAGTTGACGTATCTTCGGCTTAATGGGTGGTTAATCTGACTAACAATTGTTCCGACATTGGCGTCAGAACAATCAAAATCGTAGGCTCTTATTAAAGCGCTTAAAGTATAAACTTTTTATTCATCAGTGTCCGCATGAGTTCGTTCAAACAAACCCATTGTTCCCATTACCAGAGCAACTGAAGTACACAAAATCTAAGTTCTTTTTTGTCATATTTTCAAAGTCACATCACTGATATTTCCTTAATTTAAAATAAACAAATTTAATTTAAGCAGAATAACAAGAGATTTTTCAACGGTGTCTCATCCGTTTACATCTTAACGTAAATAGATTATAAACTTTAAGTGCGAAAACAGAGGTCTTTGATCGTGTACACATTTTAATTCTATCGGGTAGATAAAAAATTACATGCCAAGTATTAAAATCGTGTCTAATAAAAAAAAAAGAAGCTAGATCGTTGCTGTAGCTGCTTCATCCTCAAGAAAATAAAATGAAATACTAAGCATTTTAAACAAAATGCAATAAACTCAAAACCAAACTAAAAGTATAGGGTCGAAGGCGTTAGGCATTTTCGTTATTTATTAATTTAAAGTGTGTCCTCTAGCTAAACTATAAGATATTATTATAAGAAAATGATACATTGCCAAATATCTGCAAAAATTTTAAATTCATAGGATTCCTAATTTGTTTGTAAAAATAAAGTTAGAGGGTCTAATGTTATTTTTTTTTGGAAAAATGTAAATATAAAACCCGTAAAATGTAACAAAATTAATAAGAAAAAGTTTTAATAAAGGAATGCAATTGAAAAAGCCATGTTCACTTAAAAGGGTTTTGTATGCCGATATACTAACAGTAAATTTATCATAAATAAAATTTATAAGGGGAGAAAATTATATGATTTACTCAAACAAATTTAAAATGATTTAATATGTACACATATGTACATACCTTCACATGTATGCATATGTACAATTAGCATATATTTTAAAAATCAAGTTTTTTTTATAAAGTTTAAAATTTAACTTGTTTCTCTTAGGGCCAGTTATTCAGGGGTGCCAGCACGTAACTTGATACAATCGAGGATTGTCGATCGTCGGCCAACTCGAAAAAAATTATTTTTGGCAGCACGTAATTTGAGACTAGTTTCATTGTGACTTCCGCTTAAAAATGTCATTGTGAATAATTTTTTCCTAAAATTCGTCGATTTTTTTTGCATGTATGGACCTCCACCCGTACCTTTTGAGTGAAGTTTATTACTTCTTAGCTTATTTTAGACCTTGTATTTTAGGTCACTCCAGGTCTAAAAAAAAAAGGATCTGGAAAATGTATGTATGCATATGCTTGTATTTTAACAATAACCTATCTTTTTCCAATCTTATAGATTTTTGTTGGAGTACCCTCTGTGTTAAGGAAGTCAATCAGTTTTTCCCACACCAAATTGCAGTTTTTCCTCCCTTGGGCAGTTTTAATATAAAAAAATCACTGCCAACGATAAGTAATTTCTGTCGAGTGAAATTTTTTGTTTCAAGTGTCATTTTCAAGTTTGTGTGCTGCCAAATCTGACGATACAATGGAGGACACTCGATTGAACCAAGATATGTGCTGCCAATGCTCAATTGTATCGACAAAAGTCGATTTTATCAAGTTACGTGCTGGCACCCTAGTAGTGAGTTATCTTAATTATTTAACCCGACTTATGTAAATCAAACTCAGTTTTTCAGTGTATTGTATTAACTTAATCTCTTGCAGTTGTATCTATCAGATTTTCTTGAAACGTCTTTTAAAGGTTAATTAGTTAAGTTTCCTTAAATATTTTACTTGCTTTTAAACAACGTTACTTAAATTCTGATCTATAATCGGTTTTCTATTAGTATTTAACTAAACGATAGTATTGTAACGTAACGCAAGAAAATTCGCACGAATCTGCTCATTAACTACTAAGAGAGAAAGAGAAACAACTGGATGTATATTGTATAGTCAAGCAAATAAAGTAAAACCACACTCATTTTTCTTTGTGATGTTTTTTTTTGTGTTCGTACATTTCTTCGGTTTATTTTAAAGCTTCACGCCTTGCCTTTTTATATAAATATGTTAATAAACAATCTAAACAACTTTTTTTACAACTCACAAAACTCTTTTAATTAAAAAAAAACTGAAAACAATCTACCTATATGCACATTTCTCTAATAATGTCAAAATATATTTAAACGCGGTGGATAGCGTTTAAGGCAAGAGGCCATAAAGTAACTTTGTTTAAATAGGCGTTTTCCTTTAGAGGTGGCGAAGTACTTGTGAGTAGATGAAAACTAAAATCTAGTACTTTCGTCTACTCATGCTCTCATCGCGAGTAGATGAGATTTGCAGGAAAACCAATTTTGTGCGTTCCATTCAAAATGGCTAGCAAAGTACTTGCAAGTAGTACTTCGCCACTTCCAAAGGAAAACGCCTAATCTAAAAATTGATTACCGATTTCGCATTTAAGAGCAATTTAGAAGCATTTTACCTAAATTTTCAGAAGGCTTTAAAATTTCTTTATAGATAAGGCTGTTGGTTGTATCTATTTCAATCAAAGTGCGACACTATAAAAATGAAAGCTTCGCTACCGAAATATAGATAGGGCTACTATGAAACAAGCTCTTTCCACATGAGGTTTTCCTTTGGTTAATTCAGATTTCGATTAAAAATTTTTTTTTTTTCTTTTACAGTATGAGTGTATAGTCCTGGCCTTGCAAATAGTTCCTGTCAAATTGATGGCTGCCAATTGTACTGTTTTTTTCGCCCATTGGAAGGCCAAGAGATCTGGATACAAAAAAAATGATTATTTTACCATTGGATAACCCTAATAGTGTCGTATCGCTTTCAATAGATTTTTGTCAATTGTCAGAAATACCTATTCAGTTAATCCAGATTTGTTGAGTTAGTTAGGGATCTAAATTTACTGAAAAACATTTGTCAAGGGTTGAACTGGGCCTAGAATAATCATCAAATCATTAAAAGTTAACGTTGACAATACACCAAAAGTGTTTACTTTCACCCCATTTATTTTCAAACAGCCAATAGTATTTAATAATAAAAAAGAACAAAAACACGACATGAATTTATACATCTTTTCAAAATATTTGTTAACAAATTTTTACTTACTTTAATATGCAATAATATAATAATATCTTTTCGACCCCAAAAACTTTAAAAACTCATACAAAGTAATGATTCACGTTAACGTAAAACATTTCAAATAACCCATTGAAAGCTGATGTTTTGTCAAAATAATATCAGAGCATTAACTCTTCGCACAACCGGTTTTCGCATAGTAAAGTTTGTTCACAGTTCACAATTATCCCGGTTGACCCTTACAGAATTTAAGAAAAATAAGTAGGTACATATTTCAATTGGCTAGCAATAAGTTGAGCTCTGGCGTCAGTGTCAAAATAAATACCTCAGTCTTATAACACAGAAAAAACTCAAATATTTCCCCCTCATCCGCATAAAATAAAAAAAAAAAACATTAAACTTTTCGACGCTGCGGTCGGTGAAAAAAAAAACACCATATCAAAGTCACACTAACAAAATAAGTTTTCTTTGGAACACTCGGGCAAATAAAAAAAAAATACTCAATGAAAGCGCCGGTTTTCAAAGCAACAGATGCGGATGAATATATGTATGAACAAATAAATCATTTCGTTTTTAGACAAGTGAATTTTAATGAACGATAATAAATGATTTCTTTTTGTTGTCTGAAGAAAATCATTTCACTGCTTGATCAGCTGATGGTTTATTAATAATAATAATTGAAAAACATATTAAAATAAAAACATTAATGTATTTAAATATCTTTTTGAGTTGTATTGCTATGTTTGAAAACTACATTAATAATATTGCATATCTATCATAACATTGAAGAAAAAGTGTTTTAGATTTATTTTTTTTTTGAAAATTCGATTTTAGCATACAATGCATGACTGATTGTGTATTTATTAATCTTTTATAAATACAGTGATGATCCAGTATAACGAATGATATAATGTCTAGAGTGCATTCGTTATATCGAATACTTTTTTTCTTAAAAATCATAAGGTAAATAGAAAGTAAAACGGCATTTTACAAATCCTTCACAATTTTGTGCATAGCGAAAACAAATTCGAGCATGTGTTTACATAAACAAAGAAGAATATGTACGTCGGGCACAACAAAACAAACAAAGAAAAAACATTTGAGCAATGGAAATTTGTGTAATGTATCTTCCAATATTATCATAAAAATACATATGTAGATATGAACACATTTACAGTCAAAAGTTGCTTTATTAATTTGTTTTCTTCGTTAATGTAGTTGTTTGTATATTTTTTGATGTGTAAACATCTATGCTGGCGGTAGAGTGAAAAAAAAAACGTGAACGTTCGTGTGCAACGTTACGACGTGCAACGTTACGACGTGCAACGTTACGGTGTGCAACGTTACGATCTGCATACTAGGATGGGTGCGTTCAGTGAAAAAAATCTTAAGATCAACTTCAAGCAAAAACAAGTCGGTTTTGGATCCGCGCACTTTGATGTTTACACATATTAACCGTGAGTCCCGGCACTCACACAATTTTTTTTTTCTCATTTGCTGAAATTCGTTATTTTGTTCGTTACATAGAATACCTATCGACTTAAAAAAAAGTATTCGTAAAATCGATCATTCGTTATATCGGCACTCGTTATACTGGGCCACCACTGTATTATGTAATTAATGATAATGATTATTATGGGGGCTATCGTGAATAAAATTTCCCCGGGAATGTTTCCCATTTTCGAAAATTTGAAACGCCAATACTTTTCAACTCCACTTCGTAAGCTCAAATTTGGCTTATTGAAATGATAGCCAAATTCACCTGGAAAATTTATTCCCGATACCATTACATTCCGATGGATACTTTCAACCATTATTCATGTTTTAAATTTTCGAAGGAGGGAAAGATTCCCAGGGAAATTTTATTCACGATAGCCCCCTATACATATGTACATATATATTTATTCATATGAGAAAACTGAAAAGAAACAAGAAACTCATTCTTTAAATTGCTAAAAAAAACTCCTAAAAAGTTTTAATCGTAAAAGGAAGAACGCCGCACAGTGGCTTATATGGACTTTTTCGGTTACAAAAATCATAGTTCTAAAACAAATAAATAAGATATTATGACAAATATTTTTTTAGCTGGAAGGAAATTTCCAAGTCTAGAAAATTTTTGAATTTGAAGAAAAAAATATTTACAGGGTGTTTCAGAATCTTCTGCTGAAATAACACTTTTTTACCACAGGGAATGGATATATCATATATGTAGATACTCTATTTTACTCTCTTCAATCGTTTAGGCAGGCAGACAGGCAGAATTTCGGGACCCACTCTTTCCTTGTTTTCTATCATACTTATATAATATGTCAGGTTTGACTAAAATCCTGAGGTAGATTTTGTTTCGCATCCTAAACTTGTGCCTGGTAAAAAAAAACTAACATTTTTAGTCAAAATTTTTACCCCAAGAAAATGCATCTTTAAAGTTTAGAAAAAAAAACTTGTTTTTGTGAAAAATTTGCCTCAAGTATTATATGAAACAAAATTACTGGAATCAGAAGAAATCGTAAGTACTTTTTTAACGATCAACTTTACTCCTCGCATTCACGATGATGGATGGTATGAATAAAAAGGAGCACCTGCTCAAAACTCAATCTTTAAGAGAATAAACAATAAACGACTTGAGAAGGGGCGCCAGGATTGAGCATCTACGTGTTTGATGAGCACCTCCTCAAAATAAGCACCTGCTCCATCAAAAGGTATGAATGAAACAAAGCACGTACTCAATCGAGAGGAGCACCTGCTCCTATTTCTGAGTTAGCTAATTTGATTGCTCTTTACAATTTTTTTCCCATAAATGGCGGAGTTCTTGCCAATTTAAAACCGGAAGATCAAATTCTGTGAAAGAAGAAGAGAAGGGCTTTCGTATGGTTATTGCGTTCTATACAGATTCAACAAAGAAAATGTGGATATCTTGGCGAATCATTTTCTTTCGAATAGTTCACAAATAAGTGGTGGTGCCTTAACAAGCATTCAAAAAATACGAATTTTCCTTCGCTACATAGGTGATCCAGGTTTTCAAACTGGAGTTGGAGAAGACATTGGAGGATAGACCAGTCCACGGTCTCTAAAAACTGTTTCCCTTGTAAGTGCGGCAATAATCCAAAAGTCTACTGAAGGACTGCAAAATGCAAAACGCGAATGACAAGAAAAATACAAATTTCCTTCAGCAATTTTTTTTGTATTCATGTTCGTATCATCAAACCATGGGGACGAGTACGTTAACAGAAAAGAATTCCACAGCAATAATGATCAGACAACATGCAATACCAGAGATGAATTTACGAGTATTGACCAATGCATGATTCACGAATTTAGAAAAATGCTCGCGTATTAAAAATCATGCAATGGAATGAAGCTAGTGCCAATTTACTTGGTCATTCAACAGCAACATTTTCCCATTCTTTACAATAAAATGCCAGTCAAAACAGACAAAGTTTCATCTCTTACACTCCCGATTCTTAAAGAAAAAACTGATTTTCAATCAAAAACAATACCGAATGAAATAAAAGTTTACGTTGGCTTTTTTTATAAATCAGAGAAATGAGTTTCAAATACAAAAAAAACAATTGAATTTGACTCGTTGTATGAGAGCACCTACTCCGTGTGAAGGAGGATGTGCTCACTGGTTGGAGTACAATTTTGTTCATACAAAACGAGAGCAGGTACTTTTTTTTAGCACCTTCTCTGATTCTTATGGAGCACCTGCTCTGAATACTTGCTTCGTTTTATTCATATCACCCGATGTCTTCTTTGATTCTGAGCGAGTTTTATCCTCAAGACCATATTTGGAATTTTATCTGTTAAATATTTCACCAGTAAAGCTTCTGATAGTTTTTACAAAGATTACCTACCTATTCAGAGACATTTTTTTTTAACACACGCAACTTATGCTGATTTTAAAGAACCTAGAGTGTGCTTTCACTCCAGAAAGATCTGTTAAGTCAGGCCATGAAAAGAAGCGTTTTAAAGGGTGGATGTCCATTCGACCCCTTTGTTGGACTTACAAATATTTTTTTGTTTTGTTTTTTTTTTTTAATAAAAATATTACCCTCGATCCTTGTGAATTTGGTTTAAAAGATCTTAAGCCTTAAAAAAGATCAAATCAGCAGCAATCACGCACAAAATGAATTTCTCTAAATAATTGCTTTAAATCAATATTTTATATGACTCAAACCGCATACATTATTTTCATCGATTACAAATAAAACAGCATCATACCCAACCACAATACGTAAAGTTCATACCTTTCGATGTAAGATAGTTGGCTTGATTCCCCCATCAGCTATATCAATCCGAATCTAATTACTCAATTAACCGACTTACGAATCACGAACAGTGTTCACGCTTCTATCAAAAGTTCATTATTTGCCACATGTTCCAATGTGGAAATAAAGTACACGCCAGTCTATTTAACAACACAACTTGGTGTGTGGTTAAACATCATAGACTAATAAGATCGAAAGTTATTTCCGGCAAGCACCAAATCGGCGCGCGGCGCACCTAGAGGAGTACCGTCAGATAATCCCTAAACTCTCGAACGCATTTTTTTTTTTTATCTTTAAGCAAACTTGCTGAACAAATAGAAAATAGTATAACGCCTTGCTTGCCGTAACTGACGGATTCGAGTATATCGGAGAGAACCATGAGAACGGCACTTGAAAGCTTTCTATATTTTTGTTCGAGGGTATAATGTAAACATTTTTGGGCGAGGTGTTGGGTTGCTGCGGGTGGATGACGATTTTGATGCCGATGCCGTTCGGAGGCAAATGTCAGCATTGTTCAAGGGTTAACCCTATGTCAATGTCAGTATATTTATGTATTCACAACCCGTTGCTATATTCTGTACTATATTCTGTGGCCGCCTGTGTGCATTCAATTCGTTTAGCCTTGCTGTAGTAAAGTCGGATATTTATGTTGGTTTATTTGAATTTACAAAGTTGCATATGAAAGCCCTCATCAGATGTTATTGATGGTTATGGGGCTACCAAGTATTCTAACCGCAGACAAACTTACTTATGGAAATGAAGAGAAATCGAAATCAATCAGGACCGCAATTAGGGCGTTCTTCTAATCACATGCAGTCATTCACATATCTTAGTATAAAATCACTATATTATGTGGTGCTAAGTTGTACCAGTTGTACTGTGAAGTCTTATCGGTACATTATTGAACAAACTTCTGACCTAATTTGTATAAAGATGCGTTCAGATAGATGTATGTAAGTGCAATTGGATATACCGGTGATGGAGTATACGAATTGTATTTGTATACAGAATTATAAAGAAACAATGCAATTATTAAACGCAATTAAATACAATACTGGATCGCATGAATTTGATTTTGTAATACAAAAGAATCATTTTTTTTTTTAAATATTACCTTGAAGTCGCTGAAAAATATTTTTGTCGAAAAAGGGCACCTTCTTCAATCCCATGACTACATTAGCCCAAAGACTGAAATATTTGAGTTCTTTGAGCGCGTCGTTCTGACGAGCTTGGTGTTTTCCATAGTTAAATGTCAAACAATAGGTCTGTTCATTTACTTCCCAAAACTACCAATTTCTACCAATTTAAGTCGAATTAAAATTGTTTAATATGAACTTTGATAGAACTTTAGACTAACATTGGTAGAAATTGTGAATTTCAGGAATTAAATGAACGGATGTAATACCGAATCAAAAAAAAAAAAATATGACACGAAACCAATACTTGTCCTGTAGACCAAGCACAAGTTTCTGTGTCAAAGTATCGAACTTTCTCAATCAGTTCTGCTGATAAAAAAAGACATTTCACTATAACATATCCTATCAAAAAGTGGCAAACGCATCAACCCATTGCATGCGAACTTTCTAAAACAATTAAATGCGTTTCCCAAACCGCAAATCAGCAATCGAGAATTGTTGCTTTGTTTCTACTTCTTGCCGTTTCATTTTTGTTGTTGTTGTTGTAATTATTCCAAGGAAGAACTGTTCTTCGTTTCCAGTGTAATTGTTGCTACTAGCTTTGCATGCAAATATACAAACAATCTGATGTCTTTCTTATCAGATGTAATAGATGGTCAAGAAGCGTGTAAAGTAGAATCAACTGTAAATAAATGTCAGTTATGTTGCCACTGTATATAGATACTTTTGATGTGAATACATCAACTGCAATTGCAGCAGCCATCACTGATGTAGTAAAACAATCAACTTGAGGTGTAAATTCATTGCTGATTGACATATGATGGCAAAACCACCCAAAGCTGTTATTCTAAGGAAACAACATACCCACAGGCACGGCGAATGGCAGTCGAATGCCAAGTTCAATGAGGATTTTGATACATTGTATACAGATTTCATGTTCATGGAATATGCGGGACTGCATCCAATCAGTTGTACCGACCGACCGACGCGACGGCCGCTGACTGTGACGCGACAAACGACAATAGACACCGCTCTGGCTGCCGTAAACAGAACCCACGAGATGAAGCTCATGTGGCTATTGTATACATTCTCTTCAACAAGTGAAAGTGAAACTAATTGAATGGCCACCGCCACCATCTTGATCATCGTCATCATGCAATGATGATGATGACGACAAGTGAACGAACTGCATTTGTTGTGGGTTTCTCAGTTACAAACAACTTAACCTTTACCTTTCGCGTAACCGCCTTTAACAAGCATCATCGGTTCTCGTTGTTTCCCTGGGAGACCGGTTTTGTTTATTTTTGTTCATTGGCGTCGCGACGGGGTGTTGGGAAAGCGGGTTGGTCTTGCCCAGACACTGCCGAAAGTTTGTATATAGCTCTCCTCCAAAATTAATTTCCTTTTCATGCTGAACCTTCAGACGGACGCGTTTGTGACGACTACCATGACGCACAGTAGGCCAGAATCTAATAGAAATTGGAATAATTCTAAAAAAATCAAAATTAAGTTCAATTCCTGCTGACATGACTATCTTCATGAGAATTATTTTTGGGTTAATTGGTCGAAAAACCGATATTTTGTTTGCCTGCAAGACATGTTCATAATCCAGGCATCATTCTTTTGCAGTGAACTCTTTGACAAACGCCATTGAAACTCGACGAATGTTTACAAAGAGGCGAATTCATGGTTTAAACATACTTCAACTAAGTACAATAAATGAGTAATCTGTCAAATCTATCCGTGTTAGGTCACAATAACGAAATTATGAAATAGATTCACAATGAATTCGAGGGCCTTATGATGCAAATCTTATGTTGCAAATATTTATCCGAGTATGTTCCATAGTTTGTTCCACTATGCGACGCGACGCAACGTAGTTTGTTCTGTCACTTGATTTGGATAGTTTGGGGTGCTGCTGTTGCTGCTGCTGCGGCTGCGGCTGAGCTATAGCGTGTCCAGAACTGCGCACGCCTCTTATGCTGCTTACCTTTAGCTAAACGAAAGTAAAAATAATTTTTGTTGTAAGCTTATTCGCACGAGGATTGGAGAAAGTTCATGTCAGTTAACAGTGCCGCCGCGACACACCTTGACAGTGGCCCTGATGGGAATATTGATGATGATGCTGATGTTGATAGCCCCCCGTCGTTGGTAGGTCAATAATATTCCATTTAATTGATGTGTTTTTTTATTTTGTTGCAGTTTTTTTTTTTTATTTTTTTGCTTAAATGCACCTGATGATGAGATGACGTTTCGGTGAATGTCAAAGATTTAAGTTTCTTTTATTTCAAACGGAAAAAAGACTATCGTTCCAGAGGGATATTAAATAAAATCATACACAATACATCGTGAAAATAGATCCTGTCATTCTGATGTCTATAATCGCACAGTTTTATAGTAGAATTTTATACCTAACTAAAATAAACTAACGCAAAATTGCTTAGTGTAAACTTAACATAAATTTTATGATTTCTGAAAAGCAGTGCGTGTAAGAAGGAAACTGAAAACTTATTGCTTACGTCATTTATGCTCCTAAAATGTGCAGATGTGTACATTATGAAGCGGGAGCAAGAATTTCGCTCAGGATCGACATCGTCAATAGGTAAGCGCCTTTTTTTTTATCGCCGATGATCCATATATGTAGATCATCCCGCATGAAAATAAAACGATACGGATCTTAGTGAAGACTGTGTTGTATATCTATCTCTTTTTTCCTTACGTTTAATTATTTTTCATATATTCGTTGTCTTTTTTCCTTACACTGCAGTCCACCCTACCTAACCATTTGTAAAGCTGAGAAAGCAAGAGTGAAAACTAAACCATTCGTTCATGAATCGTGATCCTGATAGAAAGCACGACCTCGTGTTTTTGTTGTTATGCATGTTTTTAATGATCTATATGGATAATTTCTGATAATAAAAACTACTATACTCGATGTTTTTTCTGTTGACAGTTGTTGGGGATTATAACAATTTTTTACGCGTCACAATATAGCCGGATTCGGAAATTATTAAAAACAACAGCGACACCAACCAGCGATTGCGAACAAGAATAAATTGTTGAACAACGTTTATTAATACAAATTTCATCCACAAACATTTCCACTCATCATCTGTCAAATTTCCATATGTCTGATTATTTCAAACTCTGGCTAGTGGCTGCTATATAGCGGCACTCTTCTTGCCCGAATTGATAATGCCGCACCGGTCTGAGGGTATTTGGCGCCCTGTGTTTAAATATTTTTCTGTTTTCCTATGGAAATTGCGAGGAATGAACAAATTTTCAAAGATAAATCTCTTGTCATGATAATGTGCTTCTCATCTTTCGGGCGTTCGGATTGGAAAGAAAAGTGTCTTTTAAATCTTTCTATGATAAAAGATTTATTGGTTAGTTACATCTTTTTTTTAAAAGAGGTTATATTTTTGAAGAAATTGTCACCCGAGTAATCAATTTCAAAGATATCCGAGTTACAAGACACACGAAACTATGGTAATGTGAAACATTAAAAAATACTTTCCGTATAGTTATATAATAGCCTACCCATCAGGGCTCTTTAAACCCTTCAAATGTTGCAACACTACTTTGTGGCACATACAAAAAATAAAAAAAAAAAAAAAAAACTATGGTCATTGGCATTGAATGAGCTTGCAGTGCATATTTTAAACATTAAAGTTATGACTTGGTTGAAACATAATATAGCTTTCACACTTTCCTTTATATGATCTTGCCCGCTCGCCCTCCAACTCCCTTTAGATCTTTCATACGCACAAACACATCTCTTCTTCTTAGCCAGCTTGTGTAATGTAATTTTATGCCCAAGGGTATCGTTCTTAAAGAAAAATACCGAACCGAGGAAAAGAAAAAAAACACCGAGGTGTGAAGAAAAGTGAAACTATGTGCACTTGATCTCGCAGTTGGGTCATAAACATTATTTCCATCATTGCTTCATGTTGCGCCTTTATATTTATTAAAAAAAAAAAAAGTTGATGTGTGTCTGGAATCTATTTTTAGACAATATTGTAAAGTGTTGAAATTTGTGAATAGCGGGTGTTTGATTTTCGGATCATAGAATTATTTCATGCAACATGCAATAGTGGCAAAAATTATTTTTGGGAGCGAGAAATACATATTACGCAATCCTATTGGATTGGGATTGAGACTGACTGCTTTCTCGTGCGGCATACCGCAAATTGTTTGTACTATAGCGAATTTCACCCAAAGCACAGCCGTGTAGAGGTATATACGTACATATATCCCTACTTATGCTAACTGTGTGTGCAATGCGCACCTCATATTGTTTCCCATAAGGCATGTCGGTATTTTTCACCTCGAGCAAGCATCAGATTATTATTTTTCCCGCGAATATGATATAACAGGGGCAGAGTAGTGGCTTTTGTTGCTTGCAACTAGCTGCAAGGCAACTCTCTCAAGGAAGAAGCGTCGCGTATATTTGAGCTGATCTTGTTTGCGGATGACACTATGTGGTCTTAGCTTTTTTCGTACACAGTATAGCAACAGAAGCATAAGTATCAGTGGCAGTAGAGTTTTAAGTTTCTCATATATGATCTTCGGTGAGAAATGGGTGCCACATAACTTCATAACGGGGGAGTTAAAATTCCCATCCCATCAGCTACAATTTATGTTGCATCATTCGTTGCCAGTGCAGTGTGATCTCTATGAGTTTGTGATCATTTTCGGCGAAAAATTGCACAAAAATTGATTTCTTCACTTTGTTGTTGTTGTTGGTCTTCGAAAATTGAGGTTGAGTTTTAAGGAAGTCTTTTGAGGTTAAAAAATAAATCATGAATGACGATGGTAAGGTTGATAAGAAAATCAATAATAAAATACCTAAGGTTGAATAGAAGGCTAACTTGAAACAATTCCAATAGATAGGTGTATAAGGTGACTATAGGGTTTTTTTTTTTGTCTATGAACATTTCATACGGAATATAAAGTCACGGGCAAATCTCTACCTTGCTGTAGAGAGGTGTTATCTTATACACATACATAAATATAGGAGTTGCATGACAAAGGAAAATTATCACAGTAATAATAAAAGTGAAAAGAACAACAAAGTTCCAATAAAAAATAAATATTTACGTATTTTCAAAATTCGGTATCGTATTCGAAATTTGAATTTTGGTATATAAAGGGTTTTCCAATAAGAGGTGTTATTTTGAATAGCCCGCTATTTCGGTAGCTGTCACTTTTGAAGCTGTCATTTTTTGACATTTGACAATTAAAAACTACGCCATTAATGGAAATGGAAATGGAACGATACACGCTTCAACAACGCATTGAAATTATTAAAATTCACTATAAAAATGGTGAAAATTTGGCAGAGACGGTTCGTAAAACTAAAACATTTTTTGGTCGTCGTGAAGCACCTTGTCGGACCGCATTACAGAAATTGGTGGACAAATTCGAGCTGTTGGGACAAGTTAGTGATGTGAAGAATAAAACCCGTGCACGTCGCTCAAGAACAACTGAGAATATTGCTGTTGTAGCCCAAAGTGTTGAAGAAAACCCAGGTTTGTCCATTCCTCGTCGTTCTTTGGAATTAGGCATTCCACAAACGTCATTACACCGTATTTTGCATAAAGACTTGGGTCTTAAGGCTTATAAAGTTCAGTTAACACAAGAACTCAAGCCGGCTGATCATCAACAACGTCGTGTCTTTGCTGATTGGGTCCTTGAAATGCATGAAAATGATCCGGAATTTCATCGAAAAATCATCTTGACTGATGAGGCCCATTTCCACCTCGGAGGCTACGTCTACAAACAAAACTGTCGCATCTGGGGCTCGGAAAACCCAAGAGTTATTGTTGAAAAGCCTCTCCATCCTCAACGCGTGACTGTTTGGTGCGGTTTATGGTCCGGCGGGATCATTGGACCTTACTTTTTCGAAAATGAGGCTGGAGCAACAGTTACGGTCAATGGATTGCGCTATCGAGAGATGATTAATGATTTTTTATGGCCGGAATTGGATGGTATTGATCTGGACAACGTTTACTTTCAACAAGACGGCGCTACGTGCCACACAAGCAATGAAACCATCGATCTTTTACGGTAAAAGTTTCCGGACCGTGTTATCTCTCGAAGAGGTGATCACAATTTGCCACCGAGATCTTGTGATTTAACACCTTGCGACTTCTTCCTTTGGGGCCACGTGAAAGATAAGGTCTACGCCAACAGCCCAGCGTCGATTCAAGACCTCAAAGATGGAATTCGTGAGGCTATCGAGGACATAGGGCAGCCACTTTGCGATTTGGTTATGGAAAATTTCATGAAAAGGATATGATCCTGTAAGCGTGGTCGTGGCGGCCATTTGGCTGATGTTGTGTTCCATTATTAACGGCATACCTTCCTCTTTATAATGAAATAAACATCCGATCATTTATCTCAAAAAATGCCATTTTTCTTTGAATATCAAAATAACACCTCTTATTGGAAAACCCTTTACAATTCATTTCTGAAAATGTTTTTTCATTCCGAGATCATCCCAGTTTCAAAGTTAAAACCGAGGTATCTCCTGAAACATGTATTTCAGGCAGATCAATTAAGAACCCGATTTAACTTCGAGTTAACTCAACGAATTTAGTGACATAACTCAGGATTAACTGAACAGATATTTCTGACAGATGCATGTTGAAAACTATCGACCTATAGAGTGCGACAGTATGGAAATTTCGCTTTTCATAGTGTCGACTTTGTTTCCAAGTTCCAGTAAATAAATGTTTGCGCATCCAGGCCAGTTTAAATTCCGCGTTAATCCAACGAATTTTGTGATATAACTCTGGATTAACTGAACAGATACATATATCTGACAAATACGTGTAAAAACACTATCGACATATAGAGGGCGACAACAGAGAAATCCATAACTCACCGATTTTGTCAGATTAATTGAGGTTACGATAGTTCAAGTATGTGATCGTAACAGTTAACTTTTTTCATACCCCAAATTCATCTTCTATGAGCAATTTTTTTATTTTCATACCCAAAGTCCATTTTTTTAGTGCTGAATTACACCAGAGTTAGTTTACTGCAAATAAATTAACACCGAGTTAATTCAGAAAGCAGTTTTCAGTGGAGTATTTACTTAAACTCCCGGTTGTCAAATATCTACCCAAGTCGACACCATAAAAATCAACGTTTAGCTTTACTAAAATCGAGATTGCGCTATACTATGAAAATAGCACTTTCCATAGTGTCGTACCTCGATTTCGATCGATTTTTGACAAGCACCTGTCAGAAATAACTATTCAGTTAATCCAGAGTTAACAAACCAAATTTAATAAGTGAACTCGAGATCTAAATTTATTTATTATTTGTCTCGGATTGAAAACTTGGGCCTAAAATTTTCCTTTGGGCATGTTTTTTTCGCTACGCTTTGCTGAAATTTCAAAAAAAAAATATTAGCTAATTTTGAATGGAGTCTTCTCAAAAAAGAACCGGGAAATTTTCAGGATGTGGTGTGAATAAAACCGAGCATCTGCTCAAAACTCTACTTTTCGGAGCAGGTTCTCCATGATTTTGATATGAATAAAATTCTTGAATACTAGCATTTTCGAAACACCTACTCAGCTTTTTATATTGAGTATCTGCTTTGAGCTTGTGCTCTCTTTTATTCATATCACCTAATGTTTACAGTGAGTTTTCATGAATACAGTTTTAAATCATGGAAAACGAAACAAAAAACTTGTAACAGAAATTATTTTATCC
Source organism: Leucozona laternaria (assembly GCA_932273885.2). Classification (NCBI taxonomy): domain Eukaryota; kingdom Metazoa; phylum Arthropoda; class Insecta; order Diptera; family Syrphidae; genus Leucozona; species Leucozona laternaria. Next base: position 126,513,972 of record OW026367.1, on the reverse strand, counting down.
TCACGCTCTAACTCGAAATAATAAATACGTCTGTTGGCCAAGTTGGCAGCACTTAGTTTTTTTTTTAAGTTTTTATCCGGAAGTTATTTGTCACGAAATATCAACGTGCCATTTGTCAAATTTTTTTAACTAAAAAAATGTTGACATTAAGTGGTTGATGAATTAAAAGGGTTTTTTTTTATATTCCAAAAACTCGATAAGTATAAATCACAAGCACAAAGCTTGCTCCAAACGTCATTTATGTCTATCAGATGTTCATAAATAATAAAAAAGGCTCCCTATAGATAAAGGAGGCACACCCAATGCTCAACTCTTGATGAACTTCCATACCTATCTATTCTTTGTTGTAATTTTTGTTTACGGTTGAAGATCTATTGTGCTATCAATCCAATAGATAACCCCCCAAAATAGAATATTTTCATTGCGTTATAGAGAGAAGCGTGTTCCTTGTTTTTTTTTTTTTCATTTTTTTTTTATTCCAGCCAATGTTGATAGGATCGTCGCGTACTCACGAAATAATTTACCATTTACGGCACGTAAACGCTAATAGTAGTTACGAGTTTCCTTCGTCCACCCGCGCCGCTCCAATGGAATTTTCTTTGGGTAATTCGTACACACCAAGGAAATTAATAATCCAAGCGACAGTATATTCAAATAGGCTCATACAATTTACACTCACGATTTCTCGCAGTCATCATGTGCTGTGCACGCACACAGATATACGCTTTGAAACTGCCTGCGTTACGCCTGCGCGCTTCAATGCCGAGCATCAGAAGCAACAATGTTTTGAGTAATTTGTAAATCAATCACGTAAATCGGATATTTTTCGATAGATAAAGAGAGAGATTCTCGACAATAGTTTAGGTGCGGTTCGAGGTGGTTTGTGGCAATCATAGGAATGGTAGTAGAATGACACTTCAGAAAAAGGACCGGTAACAATAGTAACTACTGGTGTATATGTATAGGCAAGCCGCGAGGACAGCAACTATAGTAATTGTGAATCTAATAACTGCTGTGGAGATCACCCTCTGGCATGGCATGGTATGGCGTATCGCGTATATGATTCCAAGAACTTCTATACTGCAATCGATAGGCTCTAAGATCTGTTGGAAAACGTGAGCGGCAATTGTGTATTTTCAATTTGCTATGATTTATCAGACTTCAAACTCTTGAATTATTCAGATTTGTTTTTTTTTTTTTTTTTTTTTTAAATTAGCATTTGCTATGTCAAGTGAAGTGGCATGGTAAATGTGTATATATACCTAGTCGGTTTCTTGCACTCGATTTGTTCGAGAGCTATATCTGAAATGCGTGCATGACTGCATTTCCAATTGAAATTGTAATTCAGGAGGTTTTCAATATTTTTGTATAAACAAAGAATTTGCTTAATCTATTCATTATTTCTTCTCAATCAGATAAACAATTGTGTTTTGTTTTAGTTCTGAGCTAAGAAACTTATTTTTAAATATCAACTGCCAATTCATTATTTTGTTCTAAACTTAAGGAAATCAAAAATAAAGTGTTATTTGAAGTCAATATCTAGAAAAGAAGAAAACCAAAAAAAGAACACAGCAACTTTTTCAGCATTTTTTCCATCAAAAGAAAATATAGATTTTGTAGTCAGTAGAAATTGACACATACCTCAAAATGCAACTTAAAACGTCATCCTTATTATGTTTCCTCGGATCTTGCTTACTTATGGGGTTTTCCATTGGTTAAATAAATCAATTTATTTTTGATTTGGATCTGTCAAAAAGCCGATTTTGACCATTCTTGCGTTCCAGTGGGCAAAATAAATTGATTAATTTTTGATTTAAAATCAATTTTGTAGATTTAAATTTTTCGGCAGATTAACCCCTCCCTGTACTAACACCAATATAATTTCCACCTGTCAGTTGAATAATGTAGGTATTTCAGGAATGAAATTTGTGTTCAAAATATGTGAGAAATAATACGTCATTATAAATGGAATAGTTTAAAATTAATCGGCAGGTACCTAACTTCATCAAGTCCATCTTTCTCTTCTAAAAGGGACGATATTTGTATTGAAATATTGACACCGAAACGAAACTACTTAAATACATTGACAAAAATAAATCAATTTGAAATCGTGTTCCATTCGCCACGAAAAAAAATCAATATTTAAATTGAAATCTGAATTAACCAAATGAAACCCCCATTACTTAAGGTTGCTATTCGCGGATATCACGGATGTCTGCCACTTAATGCTCGAGTAAGCACGATGCGGGCTCCATTTATTGGCCCAACGGACTGTCACAATGTGCGCGAACAGTTCTAAATACTTAATTGTGTTTCCTCCACAGGTGAACGCACCCCAATCTCCCAGTATTTAAAAATACTGGTTATTAGCGCCTTAAGACCGCGCCTCCATTAGAAATATTTTTTTCCGACATTATAATCAGATATTATTTCTGAAGTTTATATTTCCTAATTATATGTGGGCAAATTATGTTTTGACATTTCCTTCTTCGCCATAATTTCACTATACCCAAATCACGTCGTTTGATTTTAGTGCTAAATGCATTAAAAAAAAATGGAAGAGACTGTTTTTGGGTCAATCCATTTTTGAGAAAAAGAGAATTGCACGACGTTGAAACACATTTACTCCAAGACATACATCAAAATGTGGAAATTAGTATCAAGACTTGACGTCTTGTGAGAAATTTGTGCCCGGTGAAGTTGGGGTGTCAAGAAACGTCAAAATTAATTTCTCCATTTATTTCTTCTACGAAGACAAGAAATAAATAGAAAATTTTATGTCTGAAAAAAAAAAACCAGACATAAGAATGATACATTTCTTGCAATCATTTATTTCAAGTGGAGGCTCGGTGTCATCTGTGGTGGCCATTTTACAATTATTATATGTAATTCTTAATTTTTGTCATCAATGTACATGTCGCAATCTGCACGAACAGTTCTCAATACTTTATTGTGTTTCCTCTACAGGTGAACGCACACCAATCTCCCAGTTTTTAAAAATACTGGTTATCGGTGCCTTAATTTGTAAAAACCATTTTGTAATTATTATACATAAACATAATTCTAAATTTAGCATTTGGCTGAGTTGAGTGACTAGTGGGCAGTAAATTCTAGTTCTTTTTAAATCCTACTACGCCGAGTCCCAGTTGGTTGAAGGTCCTCTTTTGCTTGTGTTCGGGTTGGATTCAAAGGCTCTTCGGATCTTACCCAGGCAATCTCTAATGAGAGTACTTTCAAGAAAAATTAAATCAACAGAAAAAAAACTTCTAAAAAAGTGAAGAAAGTGTCTCTACTTTCTATTTCCTTGCTGCCAACATTGAACATTTTACAATGGCCATCAATTCTTTTTAAATACAACTTCGTTTTTATTAAATCAGTATTGCTTCTGTCTCATACACACCAAAGAACTTAACCTAATAATAAGAATCAAATACTTATAGACAAATGTAAACCATTGGCGCCATGTTTCTAGACTAAAGTACCTATCCCATGCCATGCCAAGTTACTGATATGCTTTGACTGACTCTTGGAAAACGATTGATAAATATTATTGTCAATCAGATTGATTTTCTATGTTAAAAACAACTCATTTCATATTCATAACCACACTCGAACGCAATAACTAAATTGGGACCCAGCAAGAACATAAAACAACACAGTACTTACACAGCAACACTCAACAATATCCATACTTTTCTATATGAAGGTACTATGTTCATTATGTAGTTTGGTTTGGTTGTTAAGATTTCTTACGTTAGTTGTAACTTATTGGCATGCAAATTGTATAACACTCATTGGCAACGCTTGTCATGTTCGGTGGCAGAATTAAGAATTCCAAATCTTTCCGGGTTAAGTGTTAATATTTGCCACAAGCTTTTTCTATTTGTTATCCGTGAAAAAAATTCAGCTTTAGAGTTCAAGTAGAACGTACAAATATATACATATGAACATTAGACACACAACAGCCTCAAGTTAGATATTTATATTTTATTTAGCCGATTTTGCGCCATTACACATTCCAATTAAATTATTTATGGCGTTTGGCGCGAAAAACTTCATATCTATGCTTTCGCTTAGAAGAATGACTTTCTTGCTAACAGGGTTCGGAGACGAAATTTCAAAGGATAAAAGATATCAAAAATAATAACAATTTAATTTTTTTTTATTATTAATCTTTCCCTCCGAGACCATCTATAGAGTGCCGACGCTCTTGTTTAATTTTAGTTCAAATAATACGTTTTCGTCTCGGAAGTTTTGGAGGTGGTATTCAGACTGAGACTTTTCCTGTCTCGTGCCCAGCCCTGTGTTCAAAAAAAAGAAAACACAAAACTAACTTTCTTCCTGATTTTATAACACCTTCTAGAAGATTAAAAAAAAATTCGCAAGCATTGGTCGATATTTTCCTGAATTAATGTTTCATTTTTAAGTTAGAAATGCCTAGAAAAGCGCCGGAGTAGATTTGGAATATTTACAATTAAAAAGACGTAAATCAACTCCGATTGGAGTAGATTCCGAACCCTATTGATAACTCAGCTATATTTGAGGAATGATTTTATGAAGACTTTTTCTTTCTGTCAAAAAGACGACGACGAATCTCTAATAAATTGACTGCAGGTGTGGCACGTTGTTTTGTTCACGCTAATATTTACAATGTAGGCTTTTATAAGGTTTGTTTGTTTTTATTTTGTTTTTTTTTTTTTTTTTTTTTTTTATAAATAGTTGGGCGTTAATTTCGCTCGATCTTGAAATGGAAAGTGGGTCAATTGACGTGCATTCGTGTGTGATTTACTTGCGTTTTTTGTGTACGTCTTGCATCAATAGTGTACCCATTAATGGGAGTAGGTGTGCATGATCATCGTCGTCGTCGTCGTCGTTAATGTTGTCGTGAAATTATGCACAGAAAAACAATTGATCAAAAATCTTTGTTTTTACTAAATTAAAAGGCTTATTTTAGCCGTAACATTAGCATAAAGCATATACATACAAAAAAAGCCGGGTGCGTCTTTGAACCTACGCTTTGGTATTTCATTTTTCTATGACATATTGTGGTTTTCAATGGTTTTGATGATTATTGAAAAATGTGCATGTACAAGTATACTAGGTAGCTGATAGTTTATTAAAGCTTGAAAAAGGTTATTGTTATTCGAATATACTAAAAGCCAAATTCCCTATCAAATACGAATGTCAATTCTTAAGGAAAAAAGTACGGAAATATACCAAAATATGACCGTTTTTGGCAAGATAATTTTTTTAACTGACATGAAATTTACTTTATTCGAATGATAATCTTCTGGCATTATAATTGAAATATGATTTCTGGCATATGACCGCCACGGCTGGACGTAGTCTAATCTGGAGGTCCAATTTTCGATGACTTTTTCCAACATTTGAGGCCGTATATCGGCAGTAACGCGGCGAATGTTGTCCTCCAAGTGGTCAACCGTTTCGGGCTTATCGGCCGGCGTAGACTAGCGACTTCACATATCCCCACAGAAAATAGTCAAGCGGCGTTAAGTCGCACGATCTTGGAGGCCAATTCACGGGTCCGTAACGTGGAACTATGCGGTAACCAAACGTTTCCTTTAATAAATCAATTGTGGCACAAGCTGTGTGACATGTTGCGCCGCCGTCTTGTTGAAACCACAGCTCCTGCACATCATGGTTTTTCAAGCGGTTACCATTGACTGTAACGTTCTGGCAAGCATCGTTTTTAAAGAAGTACCTACCGAGCAATTATTCCACCAAACCATAAAGCAAACCAAACATTCAGTTTTTGTGGATGTAACGGTGTCTCAACATACACTTGAGGATTATCATCACTCCAAAAACGGCAGTTTTGTTTATTAACGTATCCATTCAACCAAAATTGAGCTTCATCGCTAAACAAAATTCGCTTATGAAAATTGGGATCAACGGCAATTTTGTTTTGGGCCCGTTTGGGCACAATTTGGAAGCGTTGTTCAGGTGTTAGTCTATTCATGTTAAAATGCCAAACCAAACTAAAAATAAATCACTGGACAGCTGACAAAATGGCCGCCGGTTAAAATATTGTTGCCATCTTAAAGTTCTTTACCTCTAAAAAAACATCCTTTACTTCATCGACTCAATACATCGTGTTAATAAATGGTCTTAAATCAAGCAGTATTTTCGTTGCAACTAACGATTAGTTTTGTCATTATACTCGCATCGTGTAAGTTTTATGTTGACACCATTTTGCAATTTTCAATAATTTGAATTTAACTTCCTCAAAACTTTTAAACCTTTAAAGGAAAATTTCCTCTTGTAACTCATATCGAAAGTAAACCAACAATCATCCAACAATTTTCACTCAATTTTCTAATCAATTTTCTTGCAAAACTTTCTCAGGAACAAGCCAAATTATATTTGCAACCTCAAAGAGGTTTCACTCCTATTTTTCCCAGCTGCTAACTGATGTACCTGTTATATTTTGAAGCCAAACTAAATAAAGTTAAACATCTTTTTCCGCTCAATTCCACAGCTTCAGTTAAAAGTTTTCAAATTGAATTTGATAGAGGTATAATGTACTGTACATGCAATCTACCTGGCTTCATGTCTGTCTTCAGCTCATGGTATAGATCTACTTATAAATATATGTATGTATGTATTTGTAGTCGTTTGCTCTAAAAATACAAGTAATCGTGGCTGAAGGAAAACAAAATAAACATCCATATCACCTGAGAAGAACTCCAAACGAAACGAACCGAACGGAAATGTCTGCATTGCTTTGGATGGATTAAGTGAATCTTGAACTTGAAATTTTCCATATTTCCAGTCTACTAAGCATCAAGGTGGTGTATTTCGTTGCTGGACCCGGTTCATTAATCTAACCAATTTGCTATGACTAATGATATTTGAATTTACTATGAAATATAACCTTTCTTTGAACAATAATGCATTCTTGCGCGAGTGGAAAATGTTTTAAGGAATGTCACATCAGACGCCACAATAACCGTGGGAAGTTTTACTGGCTATAAGTGTTATAGCAAAGTTGCAGTGTTTTGTTGTGATTAATGGTCACTTGATAAAATGACAAAAAGAAACCAAGTGCTGATTTGTTTTAAAGAAATTGTTAAGTCCAAATTATTGGAAATTTATATTTTTCAAATGTTTATTTTTATCTTTGTTGTATAATTTAACAAGCAAAATATCTTTTTAAAACACGATTTCAAACAAAACAAAGAAAACAAAAACTAAGGCGAGGTCATCCGTCAGGTGTTAGTAAACTGTTTGTTCCGCATTTGTGTTCGGCTATAAAATTTAATGGCGGACAATTCCATGGATTTGACAGAATGATTGGATGGAAATTGAAAATGAGTATACTTTATTTTGTGTTATAAATAAATTAACAGTTGTAAATTTTTTTTACAGCAATTTATGAAAACACAATGGACTTCTTCCACCAAATGTCAGAAGTGTCAGAGTCAAATTTATAAAAAAATAAATAAATAATATTCTGACAGCACTGTCTGGTTGGAAAACAGAACCAAGTGTCAAAGGCGAGCCAAAAAAGTCGGGTGTTTAATAATATTGTTTAATATGTACGTATTAAAATTAGATTGTTTTTTGTCAAACACTTGACAAAAATTTTCACTTAAATGTTAAAACACTAATTGATACGTTATTCGATCGCAAATTTAGTTTTCACTTCCAAATACAAAAAAATAATGATCGCCTTTTTTAACACTGACAAGAGCATGCAAATATTTTCCAACCAGGGACTGTTTTGTTTTTATTTTTATGTCAAATTAGAAAGAGAAAAGACAAAGACAAATCTTGGAAGAGCTCTGTAAGAAATAACAATTTTAACTTCCTCATGATCTTTATTTCATAAATAATGACAAGTGTGATAGATAACAATAGGATAGTTGTCATAAGATGTGACGAAAAACTAGAGCGAGAAACCTTCTCAAGACGAGAAAACAAATCTTGTCAGAACTTGGGTGAACTTCCCCTCTTTTAAGCTAAAGGGAAACATTTCAATTGGCAACACTTAAAAAAACTTTCCTACTTTGGAAATTAAAAAAAATTATATTTAATTCCTATTACTCAGAATGAACAAAATTATCGATAAAGAAATTTAATTAGGGCTTGTAGGAAAGACGTGTAAAAAGCTGTACAAATATCAGTGATGGAAGTAATTTCTCTCAACATAAAACTAAATTTACGACAAATGTTAGAAAATGTAGTATCTACTAAAAAAAGTAGTATCTACTGTCGTAAATTGTATTTTGTTGTCATAAATTACTGTACCTGACATTGTATGTCGAAAAATGTGTTATGTCGCATTCGTTTGGATTTCGGAACTGTTCCATTCCTATTGAGAATGGAAAATTCGGAGTAAAAGGAGTGAAAAAGGAGTAGTATTATTATTATTATTTATTGTACTATTCATACTTAGAATGTCAGTTTATTGTAGACTTGACCATTCTTTATTCCGTCAATTTCATTGAATTTTCGAATAACAACAACAACTTAAAGGTGCTACCACCAATTGTTTACGAACTAATTTACTAATTTTATTCGTTTCGCCTATCATCAGTCTCCTCTTATTAGTGGGGCTGAGCTTTAATCCAATTTTATAATGAAAACATTTCTACATAACCACCATAGGAATTGAACCCACGCATATCAGATTTGCTCAGTCTTGGAAGTCTTGAGACCACTGACGTCGCAGATCAAAAATGGTATGTTTTTGTTTATCAAATGCATTTGGAGCATTAGCATTTTTTAAGCGCCTTTAAGTATACCTTTTTAATTATTGTTAATTCGCTGGAACACGATACGCGTGAACGCTTCTGGCTTCGATTTTAAATCAAATCTACAAGTATTTTCTCTTCTCTTTTAAAAATATAAACTTTACTCGATGACCAATCGAAAGCCTTAAAATTTATACCCTATTGAGAATTTTTTCATAAAATTATTTGTCAAATTTTCACCTGCATAATCGTCACACACTAAATTACTCATTGATTTACACTCAATCGCCAGCGAACAAAATGGTAAACATGTTTTAAACGGACTTTTCCGTAAAAAAATTACTTTATAATTTATTGAAAATTCCTGATAAAATAATTCATCGCTCATAAACAAATGAACATTGTTCAGAAAAATAAAATCTCAGAGATCTAAGCAATCCCAGAAATATGAAAATGATTCACCAACAACATTCCTGAATTGTGTTGTCAGATATTCAGTTTTGGATTCATTTACTCACTTTTTGACAGACCGAAATAGGTTTAAAAATTATGTTATGGATTAAGTACATTAATTGACAGTTAGTAAGAGGACATATTAGGTCTGTTCGCGTACTGTTTGTGTACGCATATTAAAAGAAGAAAATTTATATTAACAACAATTTTTCTTTGTTTATTATCAAAATTAATAAAGTTAATAATGAATGAAATTCCACTGTTTTCGATTTGTTTACTTTTAGCTCTGAAATCTCTTTTGTTAAATTTTTGTTTCCCTTAAGAAAGTGACACATATTAAGTTCACTTCTATCTGAGAGTATTTCATGACCACTCCTCAAAATTTGACAGATTGCAATTTTTAGTCCAGAGAGTACACGAACGAACCTTCTATAAACTGTCTCATGTCAACTGCCGCTAGTTAATTTTGAAAACTGGACTCTTGTATTTCTCCTATATGTAAATATAACAGATATTACTTTCTTACTTATTTCTATTGGTTTTTATTTCATCTTTCTGTGTATTGTGCCTAGACATTTTCGAGATCTCTTACAAACCTCTTATAATAATTTACTATCAAACATCGCCTTTATCGTAAATACACTCTTAACCTACAAATGTCAAAATATCAAATAAATTGAATTTTCTTTTCATTTCAGGTAAGTCAAATTAACAAAAGGGCACTTATTGGTCATCAAATTACATGGAATTGTAAGTATCAGGTGCTAATGGTCGCGCTGCTGTAATAAAAATCCGTCTCAATTAACGTGCCCTTTTTGGTGAAATCTATCATCCATTTACAGACTATTTACCTTTTCCAAACGTCAATTTCCTGCTTAGACATAAATAACCAAATATCCCGCGTATGTCATTTATTGACTCAGCAGTAAAATATTTGAACGAAACGAAAAGAAATGTTCAAGAAACATAAAACACAAAGTCACTAAAGATAAATCAAAAAATCACCGGCGACAGACGGTTTCGGCGCCGACATGATAGTATTTCGCCTACGCCATCCACTAAAAACAAACAAAAAAATCTTTTAACCTATACCTATACCTAATCTAATCCCTTGAAAATCCATTAGCATAAAAATGCAATTTCCTATTGTGCAGTCAAGTATCTGTTACCTGTCAGAAATTTGCCTCTAATTTAAAAAATTTGACAACTTAAACCGAAATGCATACAAAGATATACATTATATACATAACAAACCATAAAATGATCATGCGCTGAACTGTCAAATTGACTTTCGCGCATTGACGCTTAAGCTGTCAAACAAGTCAATGTTATTTTTGACACATGCGATCCACAAGATATGCCCCAATGGGATTTTGTAATAAAATTCCAATTTTTCTAATGCATCTATGCAGATGGGGGGCAGAGGAAGGCAATAGTTGTCTCGTGTTAGTTATCTAATGACAGTCGCCAAAGCGTCTGAGTGGTGGCCAATTCGAGAGATCGACGATGTCATGCGGCTGGCTTTCGAAGCTGTGCGCCACAACAAAGAAAAATTCATCTCATCTGATTTCTGGTTTGTTGTTTGGACAATTGCACGAAGGTGCATTTCCGTCGTGCGTCGCATCGTCGGTCGTCGTTGGTGTAGTTTGACCGGCTGGATGATGATGATGCTATGGATGCTGGTCAAGATCTTGTTGTTTTCATTCGCCGACACCAGAGTGCGTTTATCTCATAAATACAAAATAAAAAAGAAATAACAAAATTGTCTGGGAAATGAAATGCAGTTTACCAGTCCAGTTAGGAGTTGTTGATGACTTGCTACATCCAGACGGTTTTGGTATGGCCGCGCGTCTGGTGTGCGGCATGCGCGTATGAGTGAAAGTAAAACTGCACGCTCGCTTGGGAAATGCAACAGGTTATATGGTTGGCTATAAAGTAACGTGTATTTTTTTTCAAAGTTTTATTTTGTCTGGGGAGACGTTAAACTATTTTTGGTATGGTTTTTTATTTCTTATTTTTATGTAAAAAATAGATAATTGGTTTCGGGAAAAAGTTTAACATTTGTTATGATGTATTCGCTAGGCAGGGGGTTGGTTGTTAATATCTTTCGTAGGTCTAGTGTTGATTAAAATTTAATGAACATTTTTACAGGAAATTTGATGTAACGCGTTGCATTATATTGAATCATTTATAAATTGTTGTGCGTTTTATGAGATAGTTTTTTTTTTGTTTTGCTTAAAAAAAAACTAAAACAGGTAATCGGCTAGGTATGTTACGTATCTCCTTGTTAGTTACTATATATACGCGTAATTAACGGAGAACTTGTTTAAGTGCGTGACCGCTTAGCGTATTTGGAGTGAAAACTGGAAACTTATAATTTTTGTTGTCAATAATTCACCGGAAAATGCTTTATTTCCGACATAGGTGAATGTTTTTTTTTTTTAAATTGAATTTAAATTTTCACTAAATGTTCAATTTTTTAAAGATGTTCATAATCCTGTGTTTCCACTGTTAATCCTGTTTAGATGAAATAAATCTATGTAGTGTTTCAACAGCACACAAAAATTAAGTAGTAGATTAAATTTGACAGTATAAGAGAAATAGAAAATTGCATTTGTGTCAAAAAAATTCCATTTTGCAATGAATGCGTTCAGCGCGATATTGGTACAGGTTAGTTTGATTTGTTAAACTAGTGTTTACTCATTAAAATGAAAGCCAAACGTCAAAACAACACAACTTGGCAAAATTGAAAATTCTTCAGCTGAATTTGAGGGAGCAGAGTGGTACATTTTTTTTGACATATCGGGTTTTGTTTGAGTACCACATACCGGCCTAGTAACGGGTGATTTTTTAGCTGGTTTGGTTTTGACAGCTGACGTGTGTCAAACAGCTTCAGTTTGGTTTGCAATTTAACCATGGATCGTCTTACAAATGAACAACGCTTGCAAATTATTGAATTTTACTATCAAAATTCGTGCTCGGTTCGAAATGTTCATCGCGCGCTGCTTGTGTTCAGCGATGAGGCTCATTTTTGGTTGAATGGGTACGTAAATAAGCAAAATTGCCGCATTTGGAGTGAAGATCAGCCAGAAGCATTGCAACAGCTACCAATGCATCCCGAAAAAGCCACTGTTTGGTGCGGTTTATGGGCCGGCGGCATTATTGGGCCTATTTCTTCAAAGATGATGCGAATCGCAGCGTTACTGTCAATGGTGAACGCTACCGAGCGATGATAACAAACTTTTTTTTGCCCGAAATGGAAGTTCTTGACTTGCATGATATGTGGTTTCAACAAGACGGTGCCACATGCCACACAGCACGCGAAACAATGGCGCAATTGCGAGGCGAGTTTGGTGAACAGTTAATTTCACGTTTCGGGCCGGTCAATTGGCCGCCTAGATCGTGCGATTTGACATCATTAGATTATTTTTTGTGGGGGTATGTCAAGGCTAATGTCTATAGGGACAAGCCCGCTTCGATTGACGCACTGGAAGCCAACATCCATGCATTCATTCGTGAGATACCGGCCGATATGTGTGAAAGAGTATGCCAAAATTGGACTCAGCGGATGGGCTACCTGAGACGCAGCCGCGGTCAACATTTGCATGAAATTATCTTTAAACATTAAATTGCAAGGTTCAAACTATCGATTCAAATAAATATTTCATTCATTGTTTCGAATTTTTTGTGTTTTTTTTTTTAAAAAAGTTCTAAACCTCTTAAAAAATCACCCATTATAAAAGTGCCCAAAACCAAAACTCAAAATATGAGTGACCACAGTTCGCCCAAAAATTCTAAAATGTTAAATCGCGCAACAAGAATTCGAAATTATCTACTACCTAACCTAGTCACCTTAATTCAAAATTCCCATAAGGAATTCGGTTGATTTGACATTATGTCACTATGCAGTGTGTGGCGTTGCTGGGCTATGCGGGGAAAAGAGTGTGTTGGCGTGGAGGGAACGGTGTATTATGAAACATAGTCGTCAAAGTGTATTTCATTTCGGGCGATTTATGAAAGTTTTTTGGCAATTTAGTAGGACTGACAAGTAGGTACTTGTCATTTTGTCAAATCAACCAACACTTTTGTTACAAACCACCCATTTATACTTTGGACGATTTGACATTTATATTTTAAGCCGTTCTGTCATACTGTCAAATTGACATTTTTATATTTTATATTAATTTTGGGCGAATTGACAAATGCCAACATAAATAGCTGAAAAACAAAAAAAATATTTTTATCTTAGGAAGCTTTGACAAAACATATATTAAAACAGCCAAGAAATGCTTTTTATGTTTTTGTATTTCAGCTATTTTAGTTGGTCCTGAGTCAATTCGCTAAAAACCAATTCGCCGAGAACTAAGAAATGTCATAATTCTAAGCGGACATAGATTTGTTGAGTTTTGGGAGCTTTGACATAGAGTCTCATAGAACTGTCCCAAAAACATGTATCATAAAAATATCGCCTCGTATTTTGATGTCAAAATTATGCTAATTACGCCGTAAAGTGACGTTAAAGAAATTCCAAAGCAGAGCATACCTAACCTTGTTGGAGCCTTTTGTTGACGTCGAGAGCCTGGGCCAAGTTCTTTTCGATCTTAACGCAGCTTCGAGTGTTTTAAAAGCCTTTCTGTACACCTCAAATAGTTTGGTGGAAATTTTAAAAACAGACATGGTCCTGTACCTATATGAAATCTTCTCCGCTTCTTTTATTTTTACTCAAGACTTACGTAAGTTTTAAAGAAGTGTTTTACAAGTATGTCATTACCTCCTTACTGTAACATAAATGACAGAGCTTATCAGTTGTGAATCATTTTTTTATCGCTGAAGTATCACACAACTTCAATTTCTTTTGATGTTTTCGCCACACTGAGTATACTAAGCTAAATTTCCTAAGACCCGTCGGATACTTTTTCATCTAAAAAATAACACACCAGACTTTGCCATAAAATGTGTAGCTATCTACCCGTAAAATTTGTCAAGACGTAAATTTCAAGGTTCAAAGATTTCACAATTATGTTTAACTTACCATTAGCACCTAAACGAACATTGCAACAAAATATTAAATATTATTACGTTCCATGTGCTTAAAAAATATGCCTTATGCACTTTGCAGTCAATTATTATTATCTGATTTTTAAATTTATTGCATTTCAAATAAATTAACTAAAGTCACATAAGTTCCTATTGACAATTATTATTATTATAAACGACAGGCACACAACTGATTTTCACAAATTGCTATCCTTAAAAGTCTGGACATAATTTATTATTATTGTGAAAATTTAAATGATTTCCTATAAGAAAGTTTTATTTTATTTGTTTGTTTGTTTTTTTTTTTTTTTTTCTATTCACGAAATGCATATATTCATCGTAATTGAAAGTGAAAACATTAATTTAACCAATCGAATCGCATGTCGCAGTCTCATCCCATTATAACTGTCCAAATGGCTATCTCAGAAAAAAATTCGATAAATCTGCAATTTATTGTGCGAAATGAAAAGTAAAATTATCAAAGAATCCGCTAGTTGAGTCAATAATTGTTGCGTCTCACCGTGCGCCATCGCGATCGCCATCGCCATTAAAATCGCCATCATCGAATTAAGTAGAGAATGTGAAAAATTCAAAATACTTTTACTATAAAGATATAAAATAGTTAAGGAGGTAGAGTTGTTAATGAAGTCATATTGCGAGGGCTTTTTTTTTTAAGAACCCATGAAGCATTTCATTTTATTGCTTATACGACAGCACTGTCTTTTTTAGTAAATAACACTTTATTGGGCATTTGATTGCTACCACATTTTCTGTCACCTAAATTGCCACCAACCATCAACGAATAATGCCAAGTTTCAAAATCAGAGACGAAACTAGGGATTAAGTTTGAACGTTGCAGTTTAGAGTCGGTAGCATAAGTGCTGTCGGCCATCTTCAATTAAGGTTCCACTGAACATTTCAGTGTTTATAAAAATTCCAAAAACATCTAACACTAAGCCAACTCCATCAAATGTGTAAAAACGAAACTCTACCCCGGACTATAAGATGTGACTCCATAAAACCATCCCGCAGCGGAGGTTCCATTCCGTTTATTCCAACCATTGATCCAAACGCAACGGTTCGGTGTGCTCTCGCTTCTTTGCCAGCTAACCCCAACAAAGTTAATTGATTAGCTTGTCCAGTTTTGCGCGCTGCTGCACAAACACACTATTCACTGATGATGATCATGCAGGTTAAAGCTGCAGGTGGCATTCTGTCCGTGCCTCTGTTTTAAGAGATGCTGGTGGAGTTGCTGCTATTTACCGGCAAACATGATAACTGAGCATGGCAAATATATAATAATGTACATATGCTGCCGTTCGAAATGTGGGCCAATTATATGACATACGACTTTCTGCCCGACTGCTGCTGATATGGAACTTGAACCAGTATACTCGTACATGTGGATAAAAATGTTTTTGGTTTCGGGTGAAATGCTATATGAAGGAATGTTGTCTTTAAGACTTTTACCCAATTTATGATTTTCTAAATTTTATACGAGTGTAGACGATCAAAAAATGTAAACGTCTGATTTCAATAAACTACAGGTATTGCGTAATAGGTTTTTCCATATTGGAAAGCTTAAATTGTTGCGTACCAACATTAAATCTTCCATTTATAATTTCAATTTCATGAAAATTTGTACAATCATCACCTTTCTTGATGTTTTATTCCCGGAAAAAAGTGTATATAATTGATGAATTCATTGATTCGGACAATTTCGCCGGACGTTTGAATAATTCGAACATTAATTTATTTTCAATTTACTTCTTAAAATTTTACTAAAATGTGAACAACTGGTACCGAAAAAGAATTAATTAATTACATATTCAGTTTGTCAGGCATTTGATACTTGATACATGCGGTGCGTGTGGAAAACAGCGAATCATTTCTAAATTAACAAGAAAGATTTATCATTTTAATTTGGCCTAGGAAGATCGGGTAATGAGTTGCAGAAAAGAACGATAAATGCTTAGACCAATTTCCATTTTAAAGAAGTAGCTTTTGCTTGCTATCAATTACAAGTAATTTTGTTTCAATATTAAGCAAGAGCTCAGCAAAGAGAATAAAGAAGTAGGTAAATATGTATGTACTCAATTTACAATTTTTATAATTCTGAAAGCAGGTTTTGCAAACAAATCTTTTTTAGTTCTAAGTTAACTCGAAGTTAAACCAGGATTAGCTTATCCTTCAAATAAATTTAGCCCGAGTTAAGAAGAAGATCAGTTTTTCATTTTAGGATTAAGGGCTGGCCAAACAGAGTGCGGTCTAGTCTTCTTTGTAAAAAATTACAACATAAAATTGACCATCGCGTTCTTCACTTCCTTGTGAATTGTTGACCGCACCTCCCGACCGCGTTCTATTTGGCTAGCCCTTAAATTTAACTTTCACTTGCACAAAAATCCATCGAAATCAAAGTGTGACACTGGGGAAATGCGTTTAACTATGGAAACAAAAAGGGTGACACTATGGAAAGGGCGATTTCTAGAGTGTCGCCCTCTCTTTTTCGATAGTTTTTGACACGCATCTGTCAGAAATATCTATTCAGTTAATCCAGAGTATCTGACTGAAAATATATGTCAAGACTTAACTCGGCTTTAACACCGAAATTAGAATGACCTCGCAACTAGTTCGTAGTCAGAATTAGTTTTCGTATAGTTTTCAATTTTCAAAAAAACTTTCAACTTAAAATTGATAAAGACTTTGAATATTAAAAAATAAATTGATACATTTATGTACTTAATTAACTACAATCATGTAATTTAAAAAATATAAAATTTTTTCAAAATATATTTTTCAAAATTGTGAACTTTTATTTTTTTTATGAACATGATGATCTATGATTTTTAATATTTGTTTTCACTTTAAAGTCAAGTTTTTTTAGAAAAATGCCCTCCGTGAGTTTACTTTTGATTAGATATTTCTGACAGGTGTGTGTCAAAGCACTATCGAAATAAAGAGGGTCAAATTATGGAAATCAGACTTATTTATATGTCGCGAATTCCATGGCATTTAAACTTTGATCCGTCTGAATTATTTCATTCTTATAATTTTTTTATCGAATCTTTGAAATGTGCAATAAATATGTATGTGCCAAAAATAAAAATTAATAATAATTCAAAGCCACCGTGTTTTAATAAAAGGATTTGTAATTTAAGTAACAAAAAAAAATAAAGCTAACAAAAGCTTTCGTAAATCCCTCAACAACTCTACAATTGAAAACAATTACATTCTACTTGATAGAGAATTTAATGTTCTAAATAAGTTTCCGTATAAAAATAATATTATTTCAATCGAAACTAGCTCAAAAAATAATAGCAAATAAATACGTTTGGACGTTCATCAAAAACATGTAATATCTATAGGTTCAACGTATTCTGATATTCCAATTATTTGTAATTTATTTGCCGATAATTTTAAGTCTAACTATACAAGCTCCTATCATCAACAGTGTGCTTCCAACCACGCGAATACTGAAAATTTGATTAATATTGGAGGATTAACTATCAGTGATTCTGAAGTTGAAAAAGCACTATCAAATTTGAACAGTGATAAGCAGCCCGGCCCAGATCGGTTTCCTCCCGTAGTCCTGAAAATGTGTGCTGCAGCGCTTTCAGAACGCCTTTCATACCTTTTTAATTGCTCTCTTTCTACTGGTGAATTTCTATCTGAGTGGAAAAAATCGTTTATAGTACCTATTCATAAATCAGGTCCCAAGCAGGAAGTATCAAACTACCGCTCAATCTGTAAGTTGTCAACTATTCCGAAACTTTTCGAAAAGCTTGTTTGTGATAGGTTTACATTTGATTTACACTGTTGAGTGACTGTCGTCGAAGCAACACCTACATTTTTTTCTCTAATCGATTTTATTTATTTTTCTCGAATTCTAAGTTCAATTATTGTCTTAAAATGTCGAAATCTTGTGCCAAGTGCAACGATAAACTAAAGCGATCTGATATGATTGTGTGTCGGTTGTTTTGTGGCCAGTATTTTCATAAAGACTGCGTTAGAATTTCCGCAGAAGAATCAAATATTTTATCAAAATCTAATTTTAATTGGCAATGTGACACTTGTTCTCTTATAAACTTCTCCAACTTTTTTAACCGATTCACGGAGCTTTCTCAGTGTGTTAGTGAACTTAAAAGAGAAATTTTGTCATTGCGCGAGTTCTTACATAATCCCCAAAGTTTATTAGTAAAACCTCTCTTAAATTCAAAACCTTCATCAATAACTACTGATCTTTCAAAAAATTCTTTAATTCCATCAAATAATGTCCCGCGCGAAAATTTAAGTCCATCTACTTCCAATGATGTTTGTAACCAAAGCGCGGCAGCGGTTGATGAAAGTGTTGCAATTGCACATCAAGACGCAATCGAAATGAATAATGCGACTAACTCTTTAAATAATCTCTCTTTAAATGTCATAAACAAACCTCTTCTCGCGAAGGCTAATAAAAAGAAAAATAATAAAAACCCCCTTCGCGGTCCCATCTCGAATGCTCCTATATATGGTACAAATTCTGACTCTAATCTTAATGCGATACCTAATAATAAGTGGGTGCATTTGTCAAGCTTCTCAAATGATACTGAACCTGCCTCAATTATTGAATATATATCCAATATCACTAAAATTAATCATCAATTATTTAAATGAAAATAAATTAACTAAAAAAGACGCTGCTATAAGTGAGTTATCTTTTGTCAATTTTAAGCTAAGTGTTCCTGAAGACAAGCTCAATGTTATTTTGAAGCCTTCTGTATGGCCTGAATTTGTGCGTGTGAAGTTGTTTATTCCATCTCCAAAAAACTTAAAACGCCAACAGGCAACAACAATAACATAATTAATATTGATATAAAATCTTGTCAACCCACACGTCTCCCTGCTTATCCACCGTCTTATAATAAATACCCTCAATTCTGTATATTCTATCATAATGTTGGTGGATTACGAACCAAAATGCATGACATTCTTCTCTTCTCATCTTCACAACAATTTGATATTATTGCACTAACTGAAACTTGGCTCTCTAATACTCCTAAAATTCCAAAGAAATCTCAATCTAAGCCTTGTTGGTTCAATAAATAAATAAATAAATTTGAATAATCGTAAAAACAAAGCTTTTAAACTTTACCGTGATTCCAGGGATAATAATGTTTTGTATATGAACTACCTTCGATGCAATCGAGAATTTAATTTTCTCAACAAATTTCTTTATAATCAATTCCTTTTAAGTATTGAATCTAAGCTGAAAAGAAATATTAAATGTTTCTGGAAGTTTATTAACAACAAGAAATGTTCTACTGGAATTCCTAATTCAGTCCGATATATGGGACAAACATCTAGTGAGCCGTTAACCATCTGTAATTTCTTTGCTGACTTTTTTCGTTCGGTATTTAAACCTAGAAGTTACCTAACAATGCCCCCGTTTAAGTCTTCAAATGAACCGTTCAATTTTAGTCAGTTATATGTGGAGAGAAGCGACATCCTTGATGAATTATCAAAATTAAAAGATGAAAAGCAATCAGGATTTGATGGAATTGTTCCCTTTATTTTAAAAAAATGTGCTTTTTCTTTTGTAACCCCTCTTGAAATAATTTTTAATCGCTCTCTTCGAGATGGATACTTCTTGAAACAATGGAAATATTCTTATGTCTACCCTGTTTTTAAATCTGGATCTAAAAATGAAGTTATAAACTATCGTCCCATTTGTAAAATATCTGTAATTCCCAAATTATTTGAAAAAATTGTTTATAACAAGCTTGTTTTCTCAGTGAAAGAAATAGTCTCCCCTCTGCAGCATGGGTTTATCGGTGGGAGATCAACCTCGACCAATCTTGCGATTTTTAGCAATTATGTGTTAGGTGCTCTTGAACAAGGGTATCAATGTGATGTTATATACACTGATTTCTCTAAAGCATTTGACAGGGTTGATCACTCATTATTAATTGCCAAACTACATAAATTAGGTTTTCATTCTAACTTATTAAAATGGTTTTAATCCTATCTTACTGGTAGAATTCAACACGTCCGAATTAACAACTTTATTTCTAACTCGGTTGTGGTAACTTCCGGGGTTCCACAAGGAAGTCATTTAGGACCCCTTCTTTTTCTCTTATTTATCAATGATATTCCGAGTGTTTTTATTAATAGTCTTTGTCTAATGTATGCTGACGACCTTAAATTATTCTTACGTATAAAATCTATTTCGGATTGCGTAAACCTGCAAAACGATCTTATAACTTACTGTTTGGTGTACTAATAATGATCTGCATTTGAATGTTTCTAAATGTCATAGTATGATGTTTTACCGTGGTGTGTCTCCAATATTGTATTCCTACAATATAATTACAAGGATCTTCTCTATCCAAAGTTACCGAAAAAAAAGATTTGGGTGTGATCTTTGATTTAAAATTCTCTTTTTCTAACCACATTGACTACATCATTTCTAAGGCTAGTTCAATGCTTGGATTTATTTCTAGGAATGCTAAAGACTTCTCTGATCCTTTCACCTTAAGATCTTTAAATTTTTGTTACGTACGGTCAATTTTAGAATACTGTTCCTCCATTTGGAATCCTTTGTATGCTGTCCATTCAATGAGAATTGAAAGAATACAGAAACGCTTCACTAGAACTGCAATTCGGATTTTACGATGGAATATTGATATGCCATCATATAATACAAGGTGTTTGTTACTAGGCATTCAATCCTTGGAAACACGACGTAGATATTTTGATGTCATGTTTGTAAGCGATTTAATTTATTACAAAATCAATTGCCCTCATTTGCTTTCGTTGGTTAGTTTTCATGTTCCAAGACATGGCTTACGAAGTAATCGTTTATTTTGTGTACCTTTTCATAGGGTTAATTATGGAACCAATGAACCCTTAACTCGGTGTTTAAGACAAGCTTATTCGTTATGTACTGTTATTGATTTTAATTTAAACTTAAGCAAAGATTGTTTTAAAAAAAGATTGTTATTAGGTCTTAATAACGGTGGTTAGTATTTATTTCGATATATTTTTCTTAAATTGTTAATTATTTTTAAGTAGTCTATTAGAGCTGTGTCTCTGCTTGATGAATAAATAAATAAATAGATTTACATTTATGCTCAAGGAAATTATTTCACCTTTTCAACATGGTTTTATTACTGGTAGATCAGAGGCTACTTACCTTTCTATCTTTTCAAACTTTGTTTTAACAAAGCTTCAAGAAGGGTATCAGGTCGATGCGATCTATACAGACTTCGCTAAAGCCTTTGTTAGAGTCAGCCACTCAGTTTTATTGAATAAACTTGAAAGAATAGGTTTTCATTCAAGTATTTTGAAATGGTTGGCATCTTACCTGATTGGGCGCATACAGTTTGTGTCTATTAGTGATTTTATTTCCAGTCTCGTTAACGTGACATCAGGTGTGCCTCAAGGTAGTCACCTTGGACCGCTCCTTTTTCTGGTTTTCATTAATGACATGCCAGATGTTTTCTCAAATTCCATTCGCATTCTATTTGCAGATGATCTAAAGTTTTGTAGATGCATTAAACTTGGAACTGATTGCCTTCCTTTGCAAGAAGACTTAAACAGACTTACAGATTGGTTTAATATAAACCAATTCCTATTAAACGTTACCGAATGTCAGTATTTTTCCTTTTGTTGTTCTTATTCGCCTATTTTCTTTCAATAAAAAATGGGAAATAATGTTCTTGAAAGCGTTTTTAAAAAAAAAGATCTGGGTGTCGTTTTTGATCCTAAATTTAATTTTTTTTTAAACATGTTGAATACATTGCAGCCAAAGCTTATTCCATGTTAGCTTTTATTAAACGTAATTCAATTGATTTCACGGACCCATACACTCTCAAGACTCTGTTTTCTGCATATTTTAGGTCTGTCTTAGAATATTTCTGTGTGCTTTGGAATCCATACTATAACACTCATTCCAAGAGATTAGAAAATATCCAAAAAAAATTCACTAGATTTGTTGTTTGGAAACTTGGTTGGAACATTGAAATGCCCTCTTATTCTACAAGATGCCAGCTTATCGGCATACAGTAATTTGAAAATCGACGCAAAATCTTTTCAGTTATGTTTATTAGTGATATTTTGTCACATCATCTCGTCAATTAAGGGAACGAAATCTCTTCGGTGAAAATGACCATATGGTAAATTATGCATTTAATGAGCCAATAACTCGCTGTGTTAGGGAAACTTATTTTATCTCCGATGCAGTTGATTTTTATTTTCATTATAAAAGAGTAACTTTAAAAAAAAAATATTGTTACACTTTTTAAATAATTGACGTTTGTAATTAAATGTATTAATTGATTTTATATATATTTTAATGAATATTTCTTTAGTCTATAAGATGATTATTGTAAAAATTGCAACAAAAATAAATTTCAGGGCAACGCCAAAAATATTCAAGTCATATAGAGTTAAAAGAAAATCGACTTATCCGTCTAGACTGTAGCCGAACTAATATACAAAAAGACGAATTGCAAGAATCGATTTTGTCTTCCTTATATCATCGTAATGTCAAATCTCGAGTTTGATTTTTTATACACCACACCTAAAACTGTAGAACGCTTGTCTATCAACCACAAAACTATAAAAAAAATCCTTAAAACACACAACATTTCTTGAATAGTTTTCTTGTACCATAAAAACTATTCAAGGAATGTTCGGTATTTCAAGAATTTATTGTAATTTTTCCGTAATTTTCTGAGTTAGCTATAAACTTTTCGACAAAACTCGGCTATTAATAAATATTTAAATATTTTCTTTTCTTGTAGTTGTTTTCTTTATTTCGTATCATTTCTACCCATCAGGCAACCCTGCACTCAGACCAGCATATCCATATTTAACTACAGCAATAGAGTGCAACAATACAACACTCAACACAAAAGAAAATTTCAAATTTCGAATCGAACATTCAACGAAACTTAACCGTTGTTATGTTGTGTCTTCAATTCGTAACTAATGCACAATAATGTTGCTTCGTTGTTATGTTGCTGAGCCCAGATACCAAACAAAATCTATCTATCAGATACATTTTTTTACCACCGCAGCTTGTGGCTCTATAATAATCTAGTATACTCAAGCTATGAATACAAACGCCGCCATCGCCACTATACAGTAGTTTATTATTACATACGATTACGAACTTTTTTTCTTTCGTCGTCTTCGTCTTCGTCTTTGTCGTCGTCGCTACTTTCGTATCTTTCAGATACAAAAATATCTACACACGTCGCACACTCACCGAATCACCTTGCCCCAGCAGCAGCAGCAGCAGCGGCGCGCGGTAGCAACATTCAAAATACAATGCACATTTTTTGTTATTATCGCGTAAACCTTCCAAGCGAAAGGACGGACAGACAGACCGACGGATTATAGAAAAAAAAATAAAACTTAGACCAAAAGTAAAGATAGTTTTGTGATTTAAACCCATGAACCACATACGGGAGTTGATTGTGTCTTTTTTATTTGAATTTTTAGTTTCAAATTTTAAACACAAAATAACCGTCAAAAAAAATATTAACTAATTGACGAAAAAAAAAAACTTATTTTTATTGATTTGTTTGATCAATAAAAACAACTATAGTGAAACAGTGGAATTAAAAAAAGAAAAGAAAAGTAGAATTGATTTTTTTGACGTTGTTTTGGAATTCATATCCACCACACTTGAAAAATTTCTTCGTCGTTAAGTGATGGTATTTTGTATGAAAACATTACGCGCGTGTTGCTACAACAAAGTTACATATATGAAAAAAGAAAATTTGACAGGAAGAATCTATACTAACAAAAAAAAAAAAGATTTATTTTCCACTTCTGCAAAAGATATAAATAAATACTGAAAAAAAAAAATTACTCTTTCCAACTTGTGTGTGTTGCTAAAAATATACTAATTTTCTGCCTGGCTCCACTGCCGGATCAATTTATTAGTGCAACTTTAAATATACAAAACAAAAGGTCTACTTATCTAGATACTCGCGTAAAATATAAATTAATTATATCAGTGTGTGTCCTTGAAAATCTTGTTTTTTTGACTTTTAAACAAATTCCCTTCAAACTTACCTGATCGTCTTGACTTTATTATACGATTGCTATAATTCAGATTAACGTCGGACAGGTTGAGATACTTTTAATCCCTATAAAATAGTTTTTTGTTCAAATTATCATTTCGTCGTCCTTCGCTGCTGGTATCACTTGAATATATCGTTACGAAAATCAAGTGAAAATCTACGCAAACGCCCATTTTGTACACCCCCAAAACTTAATTTTGCTATTTACTGTTTATTCAAAATATTAATTTTCAAAAAATAAAAAAAAATTTTATTGAATTTTTCGTGTGTGAGAAAAACAGTTGCCCCTCTCGCATATTCGGAATTGGATTTATTTAATTTATGTATGAATTAATTAATTTGGCAAGAAACAGAGCACAACATCGGTTATCGTTGGATTTGCAGTATAGTTGCAATAAATATAACGGAAAGGAGAAAAACAACGAAAATTTAATCAGATCTCTCAAATGTATCTGATTCAGGTGAGATACGCTATATG
Organism: Leucozona laternaria; assembly: GCA_932273885.2. Taxonomy (NCBI): domain Eukaryota; kingdom Metazoa; phylum Arthropoda; class Insecta; order Diptera; family Syrphidae; genus Leucozona; species Leucozona laternaria. The sequence goes on along the minus strand of OW026367.1, from coordinate 126,489,214 downwards.
TATACGAAATTGTGAATAAATTATTTTATGTTTGTGTTAATTTTTTTTTCACTTGAATTTTTTTTTCCATAAAAATCTATTTACAACAATTGAGTTAAATGGTTTTTTTTTTTTCTATATAAATCTTACATGAAATGTTGAAGTTGAAAGACGTCGTCGGACGTCTAGTAAATTATTTCTTTTTTGTTTCTTTCATTTATCTCAGATTCTTTTTTTTTTGTGTAGTTGTTGTAATGATTTTTGATGAAAAAGTAATTGGCGACCGCATTTTGTTGACGTAGATACTGTATACACTCTTGTGTAGTAAATTATGTTTATTTATTTTGTTCATACATTATTAAGTTTATTTATTTATTAATTTTTTTTTTTTGTGTAAGAAATAAAAGTGGCAGTTCTGGGCCGTTTATTTTTTTATTGATATGGATTTTCTGATTGGGAAATAAATGAGATATTTCGAAATTAAATATGCATGTAAAAAATGAAAAGAATTTGAGTTGTGAAAGTGAAGTATTTTTTTAAAAATTAAAATCAGATTTTCAAATCTGATTTATAAATGAGAAATTAAGCATCATAAATGGTGAAAACAAGGATAATAATGGCTTCCGTGCCGTTGCTTTGATCGTTTCAGGATAGGTTAATAGAAATGAAAAGTTTTTGATACGTTTATTCAAGGCACTGAGAAGTTTTCAGTAGAAAAAATCTAGACGAAGAAAACTTGTAAAATACTCGTAAAGCCCTTGCACGTAATAACTTGTTCGGGAAGTTTTGCTATACCATCCAGAATTAACAACTTTGCTTTGTTTTTATTGTCTCTGAAGTTAATCTGGCACATAACTGGCGAGGGCCTAGCTTATTTCGATAGTAACCCTTTCTAGGCTCTTGTTTGTACCTATATAATGTAAAACTTTCTAGCTATTAAATTTAGCTTAGCCTTCTGATGTGATTTTTTTTACTCTTCCAATCATTTCTGATGTTGTTATTTTTTTGGGATCACAACGAAAGCGTTTAACAATGCTAACAGTATCATAGTTAGACACAATGTGTTTTTTTTTACTCAAAAACAATGGCTAACTTCGATTTTCGTGACAAGAATAAGCGACCAATCAACCCTACGTTGGGCGCCAATTATTGGTTATTTGTTACTTTTCAAAATACCCTCTGGCTGATGAATAACAGGTTTCCACTGAACTCTTCTCTTAATTTAGAGCCGAAACAAAAGGAGGAAGGTCAAACACAGGTCAATAAATGTTTACACTTGCATAAAAACTAGGCATTTATAGTCACTTTTTGTTTTGTATCCAAATAATGTGATAATATTCATGTTCTCACTTTTTTTGTTATTACTTTCGTGTGAAAAGTTGCTGAGCTGGTTATAGAAAAAAACCTATTTTATCCTTTTTTCTTATTAATTCTTAACCTTTCATTTTGATATTCTTATAGGTCCAGTTATTAAGTGCATGAGGTAACTCCGAAAAATACTTTAATCCCGAGCTAACTCAAAAGTAGTTTTTCAGTAGAGTATTAAATTTAATTCCTAGTTGTAAAAAATCTATCGAAATTGAAGCGCGACAGTATTGAAATCAATGTTTCGCTATCGAATTCGAGATTCCACCATTATGAAAATCACCCTTTCTATCGTGTCGTATACCTCGATTTGAATAGATTTTCGAGCTAATCCAGAGTTAACTCACCAAACTTGTTAAGTTAACTCGGGATCTAAATTTATTGAAAATCATATTTCAGTAGTTAACTCGGGTTTATCCTCGAAACTAGAATAATCTCGCACTGAAAAATTGGGCCTAAGTTGTTCAAACGTTGTTAAGTTTAAGTCCAGGCAGTTATATTTAAAAATAGCCAACAACCACATATTTAAATACTGGTTGAACCTTAGTTAAACCATCGAAATCGATAGCTTACAATTTTGAAACGAGTCTAAACCAAGTTAGAACAACAGTTTTTCAGTGCGAGATTAAAGTTAAACCAGAGTTAACTCATCAAGTTTGGTGACTTAACTCAGGATTAACTGAACAGATGCTTTTGATGTTTTATCGACCGAGTTTGTTAAGTCGTTCCGCATGTGTTCTCAACCGTAAAACTGCTTCCTCAGTTCACTGTGGGTGAATTTACTTCTAGAGTTAGCTAACTCTGGTTTAATTCACCACTGAAAAACTGGGCCTAAGTGACTTATATATAGACTATTTCATATATACTGAAAAAAACCTTTATCTTTTCTGGCGACCACACCCACAACTAAAAATTCAAATTTTCATAATAACTGCTCAAAAAATCTAACGGGTGGAAAATCAATTTGCAACGCTACCATCGAAACTATTATATAGGTAGGTACTCCTGGTTAATTTATAAAACTCTTCGCGCATAGCCAATTGCATAATGACAAGCATCATAACACAAATAAAAATCTTGACAGGTAATTTAAAATTCTCCGCATGAATTCATAAACAATAAAACTTCCCACGATAATAATATCTACCACTCTTTCTAAGTTCATATTCAACTTCAACATAAAACAACTTATTCAACGCGACGACCGACGACGCGTCGAACAGTTATTTTTTTCTGTTGTTGTAGTTTGTTGTTTCCAAAAGATATCAACAAATATTGACCTAAAGTAACCTTTTCTTAACAGCTGCAACGGTGCCGGTGACGATGAAGGTGGCGGCACGGCGGCAAGGGCCCGCCGTCATTTTAGAGTCCATTGAATCGATCAATTACAAATTAAAACTCGCCCACGGTTTACTCAATTTTCGAACCAAAAATCAAAAAAAACCTTAATTTTGCGTCTATTTGACGGGGCAAACCTTCTGTGGTAGTTAGTTTTTTTTTATTTCTTCGTTTCAGCCTATCGGCACCTACGCATGGAAAATGAGTTCCTACCTCTTAAGTCTCGTAATATAGCTTACATAATTAGAAGGAGATAAAAAAATGAAAAATACTTAATTACAGATCCCAATATGCATATCAGCTTCAGAGGTGTAGGTGTAGGAGGTACCTCTACTCTAAGCGAAACGTAAACGTTCAGAAATGTCTGGAATGGGAGGTGTGCTAGGATTAGGATCTCAAGTCAAAAAGTACAATGAAATATCATCTCTATGAACAGAGCGGCATCGGTAGGTATAGAGAGGTACCTACTTATAATATTTCAATCTTTTTTTCTCGTTTTCAATTTTTAAATTTTGCAAACAACCTAAGCTAAGCTACCTTCCTTCCGTACGTGACAAAATATAAAATCGTTTTGTTAGTGAAGGCAGAGGGGCAAAGTTTGTTGTAAATATCGGTTATACGTTTGAAAAGTGACATTAGGAATGCCTCTTCCAGACTTTGACTTTTTTGCCTTATTGTCATTTTCGTTGTTGTTGTAATTTTTGCCTTTTAGCAGTGTCGTAAAACTAAGTATTGTTGTTATGTGCGGCGAGACTGGGAACGTTTGATTTGTATTTTTATTGCTTTTCGGCTTTGTTCACACTTTTTGATTTGTTTTTAAAAAGCAAAAATAACGACTTAACTTTGGCGGTATTAAAATTAACTGCTGTTTCTTTGAGTTGTTGTTTAAGTTGAATGGCTTTGTTGACAGACATAATTAACAGGGCAGTGTTAGGCCGCACAGTTCAATGGATGTGCGGGCATGAAATTTACCCAAAAGGGTTGGTTAAGTTAAGAGATTTGGTTTGTCTATTTGTGTTAACTATTTAGATAGTTTTTGTTTTTCGACAGTTCATAACTAACTTAAAAGCTTATTTGTTGCAGAAAAACTATACAAATTTGTGTTACAGGTACCTATACATAGGTTTACAAATTAAAAGAAGTAATGTTCTATAACAATACAAACAAAAAATGCCGTTCTAAATAGGAGCTCTTTGAAGATGGTAAAGCAAAATAAAATTGAAAAAAAAATACACATCTGTGTAATTATAACTAACACGCTTGGCCCTAGCCCTATAAATTTGTTTTCAGGTTTGAAAAAGCGAAATCGCCAAACGTAAAATTTAAATCGTCAAAATTTCAAAATTTCCCACCCAATAAATCACCAAATTCAACAATGAAATACAATTTCGCAACTTGTAGTTCTAATTGATAGAATTTAACATTGTTTGATTTGACGTTTGGTGTATGTCATTTATTTTAGGGATGGAAAAGAAATCGAATTTCTGTTTTTAGGGTGCGTTCAGAATTTAGTATTTCGATGGTTTGGCTGCATTCAGCGCAAGAAGCGATGAAAAAGATGTAGGGTTTAGGTGAAAATTAGAGAAAAAATATTAGAACTTTGATTCAAATTTAAATCGCTAAAAACTTAAAATATCGGCATTTTCGAGGTATCGCCAAATGAAATTTCAAATCGCCTGTTTGGTGATAAATCGCACAATTTGATAAACCTGGTGCTAATTTTTATTATGTTATTGTGATAAACAATTCTAGAAAACTTTACTCGCATGTCTTACTTTAACCTTCATTGTGGGTGCTTTCATAAATGCATGGTTGCGAAAGTCTGACAAATGCATAACTTTCATAAATGCAAATGATAAATGTCAGATTTTCATAAAAGCAAACTGCAAATATTTGCAGCGCAAATGTGCAAATATAAAAACTCACATGCAATCTGAATTTCTTTATTAAAGAAAGAGATAGGTATATAGTATAAAGGATTTCCTTTTCTTTATTGTTCCATCTGTCAAATTCTTTGCCTATGACCTATGACATATGACGCAAATCAGAAAAAGTGTTCATAAATGCAGCGTAAAACACATGCGCAAATATTTTGTATGAAGTTAATATGACTGCAATTGAACGCATGTAAACAAAGCAACCTTGCATTTATGAAAGCACCCTGTGTTTGTAGTTTAAGGCCTGCCGCCCACTAAGCAACTTTTAGTTGCTCTCGATTCAATTACATTGGTTTATACGGGAGAGGGCCCACTGGGCAGCTTAGTTGCCTATGTAATTGAATAGGGAGCAACTAAAAGTTGCTGGGGTCAGCAACTTAAAGTTGCCTAGTGGGCGCCAGGCCTAATTTATTTGCTGAACTCGATTTGACATTTCACGTTCCTCACAATTTCACAACAGGATATTTCCATTAATTTTTCTGCGTCAATTATTTCGCCCGTTATGGACAATTATTTGGAACAAAAACTGAAATCATTATTTTGCAATCGGTATCTTCAAGCCCAAATGTCTCGACTTTCCTTTGAACGATTTTTAAAATATTTTAATTTTGTATCGGGCTTCACGTCACCTATCATGTGATGCCAAACTCGTTCGTATACCCTCTGGGCCAAAGGTCAATAGTAAAATGGGCACTTCTGTGGGACAAAGTTTTTCCAACGATATATAATTTTTGCCCTCCAGCTTTTTAAAAAATTGTAAATTGCAACAAAATTTCGTGTTTGTCATTTTATTATATGATTTTGTATATGTGAGTTCCTCATATTCGATTCCGCTGTAGACATTTTCTAAATAACAGTAGTTTTTACTTATTTTGATCCAAATAGATACAAAGAAAAAGATGTAACCACTAAAACGAAAGCGATTGGGACAATGAAGATTTGTAATCCTTTTCACGTTCGTACACAAAGAAACACTGTGTTTTATTGAGTGCAAAAGCATTAAATACGCATAAAATTGTGTGGTACAAAAACAGCCTAGTTTTAACGTATTAACTTTAAACCTCTAAAAGCTACTAAAATGTATTAAATTATTTTTAACTTTACTCGGTCAAACAAAAATAGGCAGTACACGTCTTATGGGAAAGCTTTTTCAAAATGAGTAGATTGCCATATTTTTGCACCATATTAAATTGAAATAACTCCTCCACAAAAAGTGTTTGCCCGCCCGTGAATTTCCAATAGCATCTGAGACAGACCCAACGTCCTATTCAAGGCACGTCTGAGTGTGCACTGAATTGCTGTGGCCAATGGCGATTGGCTGCTGCTGATGTACATTAAGAGCTACCATTTGGTAATTCGTTCAGCTTTTTTTCCTTGAGTTTCTGTTAAGGTGCTTTTGATTTTCGAGCTTTCAGAAAAAGCTTTTAATGATGAGTTTTATCGTGTACACTACGACAACCCTGCGAAAACTTTTATGACGGACAGATTTATGCAATCCGCTGTAGGCAGAATGAGAGACAAACGTCCTATCTTGCCTACACTGCCAATTCTTGTCGGAAAGAGTATAGAAACATACACAAACCTATTTGCCAGCTAATCATACCTAAAACACTGACAGTTCGTACCAAAAAGTAAGCAAACATACCTTTTTCACATTTGTAATTGGCCGAGTTCAACGCACATCTGAATATTCAGAATTCTGAATTTTTGAAGCTCTTGATTGGCCAGCTGTCAGAAGTCATCTGAATTTTCAGAACTTTTTCTGACAGCTGGCCATTCAAGAGCTTCAAAAATTCAGAATTCTGAATATTCAGATGTGCGTTGAACTCGACCATTGTCAAATTGACATATGCTACTTACAGAAACCTACTAAAAATATAAAATATACATTATTTGGTGATTTTAGCAAAATGTTAAAAAATTATGGAAAATCTCCTTTTAACCTGGCATCATATTAAAAATGCTTTAACATCGTAATAAATCGTCTAAGCTTGTGCACCATTGAAATTTGAAAATTTTAAATATGAAGGTCGTTTTATAAATAGTTATTCCATGAAATTCCATCAAAATTAAACACCAGGTATCAAATATGGTTCTCTATTTGTATTTAAGTTGATCCCAAAGACCCAAACAAGTTTTAGATCTAAAATTCATCAGTTTTGATTTGAAATAATTTGTGCGGGATAACATTCGGTGATGTTTAACAAATTTTTTTTTTTTTTTTTTTGTTAATACACCTTTTTATAAATTTGAGGTCAGCAGCCATCTGGTGCGATGGTGATGTCATGAGATTTGAATCCTTAATTTTTAATGGAAAAATATCATAAAATATAAATTTCAATTTCAGAATCTTTGATTGTTTGTCAATGTTTTAGCTGAAAAGGAGGGTACAAGATTTTCACTTTTATTTTTAAATTAAAACAAATGCTTCCTATTAATAAATTCATTGAACTTGTTTTTTATACAAATTTGTTTGTACTGCTAAAATAAATCAGCCAAGAGATAGCCGCGCGCCGGGACGAAACGCCAACTTTTGTGGTGCACTAAAGACAGTTTCGTGGAATGATGTTTGTCTCATTAAAAATATAAACAATCAAAATGTGTGAAACGACAGAATTTCCAAATCATAAATAAGTTCAATGGGTAAAACATTTAAAACCAATTAAGTTTTAATCGGTTGTGATTGCAAAATCAAAAAAAAAAAAACAATAAAATTTGTTAAAAAGGCATTAAGGCCAAACAAATTAAGTTCAGATTAATTAAAAAGAAAATACACTCATTTAATTGTATGCACAAGCACATACATATATCTAAACAAAATAAATTTATCATTGAATTCCAATTTGACTTGATTCTGTAAAGCGAAATAAATTTCGTTCTCTCGAAGAAAGAAAAACCTCAGCATTTTCATGGATTTGGCATTAAGGCAAAATACATTTTGCAGTTCACTTCAATTGATAGTTCTGCGTTGGTAAACTAAAATAGAAAATTAACTTGTAATCCTTAATTTTGTTTTTAATTGAATTGCTTTTTATATGACAAAAGATTTATGTTGGTAGATTAGATATTGCGACTGCCTTATACGACAATAGGGTGCAGCTTTATAGGTTTTTATTTAGTTTTATTGAATCAATTTAGTTCCTTTTATCGTTACTACCAATAAATTGGGGTGGATTTTATACAACTATAAGTCAACATTTTTGTAATTTAATTCAATTATTGTGTTTTTCCAATTTGCAAATACGCATCTATGTGATCGAAAGATTTGAAATCTCGTACAGCCTATATTTGCATTAAATCTTCAGCCGATTCAGCGATTCAGCGTGTTTGTATTTTGAAACTTTTCACTAAAAGTCAAATATCCCTATTGTGAACATTTTTAAGAATTTTCAAGTTCTCAAACAGTCCTTTTTTTTTACTTCGTTCAGTCGAGAGAACAGAACACACTGCTTGTTAAACTGTCATATGTCCTCCATTTTAGATTAAATTTTTTGTTGACGTTTATTCTTTATCTTTCCTTTTTCTACTGCGAAACTTTTTTGGGTGACTGGCTGAACACAATAGATGCGCGATCGAACGCGCGTTCGCACGCGCGTGATAATTAAAATTTTTTTAACTCCTAGAGTCGCGTTCGCGGCTGTGTTTCCATTGTATTCTCTTTAACGATATTTTATGTATTTCAACTTTGATAGGTAAGGATGCGCGCCATGACTCCCGTCTATTGTTCAGCCAGTAAATATACATTCGAAGCTCGTAAAGCGTGCTCTGATCCTGTTCTGAAACAAAAAAAACAAAAAACAAAAATTGATCCCTGAAATGCCAAATCCCAAAAAGAAGTAAGTACGATTTTTTTTGACAACTCAAACTCTGCTGCGGACGAAAAAAAAATGAGAAGTGCCTTATGATTTTCGAAAAATGATTCATTGCATTTGAATTAAAAGCGTTGGTGTTCTTAAATTGTTACCATCCTTCCCATGAAATTAATGAGAATGACAAAATGTATATATGTATTTAAAATATTTTCGCAACATTAAATTTACTTTATTGTTTGCTGGACGTTTCCCTTGGGGACATACATATACATATATACACATAATATATGTATTAAAAAGAAAAACAAAACATTAATGTGTGTGGTTGAACAAGAAAAAAAAATGTAGGTTTATTTTGACTTTAAGTATAACGAACCAAAATAGTATTTTCGAGTGTATATTTTTATTTGATTCTTATTTCAATTTTTAAATATTATTTGGCAAATGAAAAAGACAAATCACTTTGGAAAAATGCCAGAGTTCATTGAGTATGAGTGGTGCAAATATATAAGAAATGTGTGTTTGGATGTGTTCAGGAAATTCTGTCGAAATTGAATGAAACCATTCAAAGTGACGTTTAAAGGCAAAAACGTTTTTCGAAATGATATACATTTAAGAGAGCGAGGTCATTTGGAAAATGAAAAAAAAAAAATGGATTGCACATTATAAACATATATACGAGTGGTATATGATGATAAATGTGATCTATGATTAAATTTAAAGTAGATAAAAAAAACACTATTAGTTTATTTTAAAACGAAAACTTTGAAATCAATGAAAATACAACTTCTCTTCCGATATGTCAACTGCTTTTCCAAGAGTTCGATACGAAATGAAATATTAAATTTGACATCCATTCATGCAAAATTCACATTGCAAAACAGACGACTCGTATTATGAGGGCCGACTTCTAGTCAAACTTAACCTGATTACGTAAAAGTTTTCTTCAAACAGAATACAAATGTGATAATTCCCATAACAGAATATAAATTAAAATTCCTTCGAAGTTTCTCTAAATGCAATTCCAAAATATTTTTTTTTTTTGTTTCGAAATTCACATTCCCAAACGAATTAATTCCCATATTTTCACAACTACACTAAATCACCTAAGCACCACCTTCCGAAGCAATAAACGTGCTTCTCATTGATTTTCTTTATTTGGGGTATTCAAATTCTACCTTGACATCGTTCATGAATATTCAAAAACTATAATTTTCCGATCGACAAAAACTTTGCTCAATTACCCAATTTGTTCAAACAAACTCAAATCATTCCTCAATCAAAGCATTTGTCGTTGGCCCAATACGACGACAACAACTTCGACGACGAGGTGCTTATAAGTACTATGGTGCAGCAGTGAAATCTTCATGAAACCCCACCCTAAATTTCGATATTCCCCATACAACAAACAAAATACAAAAACTAAACTTCACAGATGCCAGACGTAGTCGGACATATGTACAAGTACCTACCTTACCCATAAGGAACAGAAAATTGCAAGGTAACCTACCAAACGACAAGTGGACTTGGACAAAAAAAAATACCAAATGTGGCTTACCTTCGCATACCACTGCAATGTCCATGTCCAATGCCGCTTTTATAGAAAACATCAACTGGTTAACCAAAAAAAAAAAAAAAAAATACAAAAATAAAACTATCAACTGCAATTTTACCAAATATCTCAACAATTCATATTGTTTGTGTTTGATATCGATAGCGCTAGGTTTTAATTTATTTTGTTTTGTTTTGGTTTGTTGAAGTTGAATTTCAATTAGGCAGATAGACAGACATTGATAAAAGGCTTTTGTTTGATGGAGTACCTCAATTGTGTACTCTTTGACCCGGTTTATTTTATTTAATGAATTCGTTTGTATTAATTTGCATACGCGGTTGGCTGTTGGTGTTGGCATGGAGAAGAGTCCTCCAAATCCAAATACAAATCCAAACCCACAAACACCTGCTCCTTTATGTCATGTTGAAACGCATGTGCGTTTTGAATTTCTGGATTATTTTTATGGTTTGTGATGGATAAAAACAAAAAAAAATACAAGATTGGATATTTTTTGTTTTCACAGGTAGTCGTGATTTTTTTTCTTCTGTGTTCATATTTCTTAGTACCCAATTCTAAGAATTTTTCTTTTTAAGGACTGATGGATTAATGATTGTTTTCTATGTTTTTTTTTTTTTGTTTTATTTCATGGCGTGTAGATTTTTATTGTTCAATAAAAGTTGAAAAGGATGAAAGGGAAAATTACAAGCACGCAATGCATATTAAAATGAATTACAGGGTGGTATTCGGAGTTTTAATGAGATTTTTTTTTAATTACATATTTATTTAGAAAATGCCATTTTTCTCGAATAAATTATTTAATGCTAATGAATGGTAAATTAATACTTACATGGTTAGAACACCTAAAGGTTGGCAACTTACAATCTTCAAGACTGAAAGAAAAGAATATCAATTAAGAATGACTTTCAATTTTTACCATATGCCACACAAAGGGATTTACATACAATGCAAAGGGTGTTTTTTTAGACGTGTGGTTTTCAAGAAGAAATAAAACGCATATAATTTAATGTTATGGTCAAGAATTTAGCTTTATTATAAAGATTTGCCATTATGTCTTAAAAATGATTTCGGGCAAGTGGCTGTCGCGGCTGGCTCGAATAAATTCCAGCCGAGAGGCCCAATTTTCGACCACTTTTTGCAGCAATTGGGGCCGTATGTCACAAATAACGCTCCGAATATTTTCTTCCAAGGCGTCAATCGTCTCGGGGTTATCTACGTAGACAAGCGACTTCACATAACCCCACAAAAAATAGTCCAGCGCTGTTAAATCGCACGATCTTGGAGGCCACGCCACAGGCCCACGACGCGAGATAATGCGCTCACCAAAAGCTTCCTTCAATAAATTGATTGTTTTGTTGGCTGTATGGCATGTAGCGCCGCCGTCTTGTTGGAACTAAAGGTCGTCCTCATCAACATCCTCCAATTCAGGCACGAAAAAGTCATTAATCATGGCTCTATAACGTTCCCCATTGACTGTAACATTATGGCCGGCTTCATTTTTGAAGAAATGTGGACCAATGATTCCCTTTGCCCATAGAGCACACCAAACAGTGACTTTTTGAGGATGTAACGGCGTCTAAACAAGGGCTTGTGGATTATGATAGCTCCAAATACGACAATTTTGCTTATTAATGTACCCATTCAACCAAAAATGAGCTTCATCGCTGAACAAAATTTTATTGTAAAAATCGGGATCGGTGGCCATCTCGTTTTGGGCCCATTCATCGAACGTGCGATGCGCTTGATGGTCGTTCTGCTATTCATTATGAAATGGCAAACCAAACTGAGCTTAAATCAAGTGACAGCTGTAAAAAAGACCAACTTGAAAACCACACGTCTAAAAAAAAACACCCTGTATGTGGCCAAATAGATGAATTGCGCAGTGTACAGTGTAGAACACTGAGGGACAAATTGAACCTGCAATAAAACAAACAAATTGAAAATATGTAATTTAGTTTAAGAGAGACTGCTTTAAATTAATGCGTTAAGTTCGTCAATAGTGGTGTGTTTAGCGTATTTAAATAAACAAAACAAACAAATCTTACGAATGAAAAATATTTTTTTTTAGCTCGGAACGCTTTTAGAGCATTCAATAGGTCTGTTCGTTTTCTTCCCAAAACTTCCGGTTTCAATCAATTTTAGTCCAATTTATTTTTTTGTTGAACTTTGACAGAACTTTGGAATAAAATTAGAAGAACTTAACAGTTGTGGGAAGTAAAAGAACAAAGGTAATCTTTCATTGTTTTTTCGTTAAGGGCACTGCCAGATCATGTTCAGAGCTCGGTATAAATTTTTCAAACTGTTTTCGAGTGGACGTTCGGAGTAACTCCTTTTCTATTATATATTTACTCCAAATTTTCCATTTTCAATAGGAATGGAACAGTTCTGAAATCCAACCGAAAACGACATAAAGCCCGTTCGTTTACTCTCCAAAACTACCAATTTCAATTCAATTTGATTTTTTTGTTGTTTTGAATTTTGACAGAACTTTGAACTAAAATTAGTTTTGTGAAGTAAACGAACAGAGGTATGAGTAATAAGTTGAGCACATCAAACGTCAAATTGACAAGAAGAGTAAGATAGATATATAAAATAAATTAAAATGTATTTGACGAGAAATAACCGTTTCAGTAAGAAACCTAGCACGAAGAATTATTTTGTTCTTCATTCGAAAACCTCATTTCCATTGTAGAAGCCTAAACAAACATCCGATACCCATGACTCTTCATATACGTTAAGTGTTTTATTCGTAATCGTGTTGCGTAAATCAAACTACGTCTCTTGGGAATCAAAATAAAAAGAAATCACTATTTCCTCCATTCGAAAAGTTGATTCAAGATTTATTTCCACTTGAAAAACTCCAACAAAAAAAAAAAAAACATACAAAAATATTTAAATATTCCCCAAACAAGATTAAGCCCAACGATAACAAGGAGTCAACCCAAAAAAAAAGGGAGCCAGCATCCATTAGAGAATCAATAAACGCTCTCATGTCGTATTATTCTTTTTATATAAAAATAAAAACAAAACCCCATCACATGGTTCGTTCTATTGAATTCAAATTTGTCACAAGGACAAGATATACATATATACCTACCTACATTTTGTTGAATTCTTGGCTTTAAACAATAAAATTCAGCTGACAAAGTCACAAAAAAAAAATTCCACTTAAAAAGAGAGGTGTGTTCGATGATATCTCGCAAACAATCATGGTTCATGTTTGGTCACCAAAAATATGCGAAAAACTATCGAATTACGATTAACCGCAAAGTGTAAATAATATTTAAAAAAAAAGAACTCAAATTAAGAAATTTTTGTCTGTGACCTGTGCGGTTAGGAATATAAACCCTTAACCACAAAAACAGACGCCACACACACAAGTTCACAACTAATGAACTTCAAGCTTAGATATTTGACGTGTGGTGTGGTGCAGCCAGCAATCAAATCAAGCGGGTGGCTGTGGCCTGGGCCTGGCGTGCGGCGGCGCACAGTGGTGCGAGAGCGGAAAAAAGTCTTTTGAAAAAGTCATGTCTATCGTTTTAAACTTTATGTTAAAGTACTCTTAGATAACCAAAGCGTATGATTTAAAAGTATTTTTTAACATATATATTGTATGTTCTGATTTACAAGCAATCAAAGTTGAAAAATAATTTTACTCAAATCGCGAACCGTATTTTCAACAAATTTTGAGATGTTTTTTTCCGAAGTTCCTGCAGATAAATTCTCTAGTTTCTTAAATAATTTAATTGGTCTATTTTCGATTATCTAAAAATAAAAAAAAATATTGATTATTTATAAAAGATACCTTCAATAAGTAGCCTGAAGCTTTAGTACTAAGAAAAAATGTTTTTTTTTAAAACTTTTTGATTTAAAAAAACAGCTCCAAAAGATACCAAGAAAGTAAGTATGCCACCATATGCTCCATACATTCATGTTAAAGCACAGAAAAAATCAGCTGCAGATACGTGCAGATGTGGAAGTTATGCTCAAAAATGTTTCACTTAATCGGATTTCAAAAAACTCCGTCTTGACGGTGGTGTCTACCAAAAAGTTTGATTACTTCGGTATTAATTGTCAGAATGAACTGGTTAGGCCCATTATTTTAAAAAAAAATTTCAAACGTTATTTTAAAAATAAAACAAAATTAATACATTGACCCAGGGCTGAGAATTTCGATTTTTGCGAAACCATTTATTTCTGCCTGGAAAATTTTTCAACTTTCAACTCAATTTTCTTGAAAGCAACACACGAAAAATAATATAGTTTTATGATATTTTGAATTATATGATAGAGCTTAATACAAAATAAAGAAAGGGATTAGGGATAATCTTTTATTTTTTTTTAATTTTTCGCTAAAAGTAGGGCAGGTAAAAATAAAAAAAGTGTTCTTTTTAAAGTTTTATTGCTTTGTTTTTGTTCTGTATTGCGTAATTTTTTATTACCTGTAAGGATTAGTAATGGCTTATTAGAATAAAATCTCTTACTTAAATCTATTTATATAAAGGATTAATGAAAAAAAAGTCAGTATTGAGTTATTGAGCATTTGTGCAAGGTGCAATAAGTGAAAGTGAAGTTAAATATAATAACAAACATATATAGTGAATTCAATACATTAAAATGGATTCAATCGAAATTCCTTATTCGGTGTTGTGTAGTGAACTTATTACTAATGGGTAAGATGTTCAAAATCTTCGACCATATTTTGTAAGGAAATACCCCAACTTAATTTCTGAGCAAATAGAAACTGTGCTATCAGAATTAAAGAAACGTTTTATTTCTCATTTTTTAAGTCGATGGAACGCAGTTCATAGAAAAAAAAGTCATTTTAAAAAAAAAATACACTTATTGGCTCGAAGGAGTTTTCCAAGTAGACCTAACCCAAAGTGTATTGCCCGAAACGTCAACTAATATGGGAAGACCACGAAAGAGTTTTGACGAATGCTGTGATCGAGCTAAAAGGTATAAGAGGGACGAAATTAGAAATATATTTCCTCGAGAAGAGATAAACTATGCAGCAACATCAGAGAGCTTTTCCTGTTCACAATTTGATCCGGATAAGGCTCTTGCATTATTTATACAAGCAGAATTGTCGAAACGCCAATATGAAGTACTGAGACATGCACTAAAAGACGAAGGACATGATGTTTTTCCACCTTATATTAAATTACTGGAAGCAAAGAAAAAGTGCTATCCTTTAGATATAAACATTACGGAAAGCTCAGCAAGTGTGCAACTACAAAAATTGTTAGACCACACTGTAACAAGGTTATTAGAAGGAAAGACATCAGAGGAGATAACCAGAATTGTAGGACAGTCTTTAACACTGTACACTAAATGGGGATGCGATGGTGCCTCTGGACAACCACAATACAGTCAAACATTTGACAATGAAGAAACTTCGGACGTTTATGACATCTTTGGTACCAATTCAAATGACTATGGAAGAAAACAGGGATATTATTGTGTGGAACAACGATCGATTATAAATTTAATTTTATAATATATATATATATTCAAAATAAAAAGTTAAGATTTTACTAAAAAAAACTTTTATTTAAATATAACATTAAAACCCTCAAATTTTATAAAAATGTCAATAACTTTTTTTCTAACAATTTTTTCTTGATCAAATTTTGACCAAGCATGTATAAGACTAATTTTAACATGTTTGTCAAATTTCATTAAAATTCGTTTAATAGTTCAGATTTTACAGACTTTTTTCCGCTCTCCCATACAAACATCAAAACACTCAAATTTTAGAAAAAAAAGCCAATAACTTTTTTACTAATGATTTTTTCTTAACCAAATTTTGATAAAATGTGTATAAGACTAATTTAAAAATGCGAATCAAATTTCATCTTAATCCGTTAAACAGTTCAGATGTTACAGATTTTTTTTCCGCTCTGCCATACAAACATCAAATCCCTCAAATTTTAGAAAAATGTCAATAACTTTGTTTCTTATTATTTTTTTTCAACCAAATTTTGACCAAATATGTATAAGACTAATATAAACATGCTTGCCAAATTTCATTTAAATCTGTTGAACCGTTCAGATAAAACAGACTTTTTTCCGCTCTCCCATACGCCACGCCACCGCGTGTTTCCAAGTAAAGGTGTTAAGAAATTGCATTGCAGTTCCATGTCGATGTCATGAGATAGATTTACCCTAAACACTATGTTGTTGGTAGTAGGTATAATGTTGCGGCTGAGACGTGTTTTTTTTGCTGTTGTTGTGTCGCAGATTCAAATTAAGACTTATTTTTGCACGAAAGGAAATTATCGATTTTACAAATAATAGCAATTTGAGCTACAAAGTAGCTTTATAAGTGTTCCGTTGTCTGGAAGGACAAAATATAAATACTCGATAAGTGATAGATAATTATTGTTAATAATATATCAGAAACGGGTGTGGAAGTATTGACTTACCTACTGGAGAAGAAGCCTTGAATATTCGCAAAATTATGATTTCATAGATTTTTTTTTTTAAGGAAAGTTTGAATAAAACAACAAACACTAGAGTGAGCTGTGACCAAATGTTTGTTGTATCATTCAAGCCTTCAATATTCACTTGATGTTGCAAACTTTACTGCGAGTATGTTATCATTAAAAAACTTCCTTTGGTTGTTTAAAGCGACAAAAGAAAAACAAAAATTTTTGTGAAAAGGTATAATTTTATTGTATCAAAAGAACGGTTTTCAAATTGGAGGCCCGTTCTGCTTCATAATCCTTACAGTTTAAAAATTCAATAAAGACTAAACTTAACGTAATCGTTGTAATGGGCCCAAAATTGCGGAATATTACTTTTTTCGTTCAGTTTTCGTTCACTTCTGCTTTAGTGAGTAAAAAATGCTCCCGATTTTGGTTTTGTGAGTGAAAAGAGCTCCTGAAATAGACTGAAAAGACTGGTGCAAAAGTCGATAGTATATACATAGGTACTCTTTTCTCGATAAATTCGAATTTTTACGCAAAATATTTGTCGGGGATTCATAGATTCGGAATTCTTGATGGCAAAATGGCAAAAGTGAGTCTTACTTAGAAAAACTTCTTTATCTCAAAATGTTTCAGAAACCTTAAAAATGCCAAACCCAATTTGCTAAATAAAAAAAATTTAATTTCATTTCAATTTTACTAAACGAACCTACTCTATTTCTGGCAGTTTCTACCATAATAGGCTTTGTGAAGGCCAATCAAACTTATGAGAAATATGAAGTCCTACAGCCATTCTATAATTTTAAACTATTTAACAAAGTGACAAATATTAAGCAGCAATTATTCTTTAAAGAAAAGAATTTAAAAATATTAACTATCGATTTCACCCCAATTCACCGTATAAATTATTTATTTTTGAAAAAACATCTATGATTGTCGTTCTTCCAATTCCATCCATCCATCATTATATCCTTCCCCTCATTATTCCATCCAATCCAGTCCATCCTCTTTTTATTTACTTTCAAACACAAAATAATTAAAATCGGATACCATTTTTGTCTGCTAACCCCTAATTACCCTATAGATACATACATAGCTATTTTTTATTTTTAATATTTAGTCCTAAGTGATACACGAAGCACCTCTTCTAAATATTACCTATTAAATAGAAAAAAAAAATTGAAATTGGACATCATATTTTGTTTATACCCCATTTTACCCTACAATATCTAATTTTAAAACCAAACTTTTTTTCCTCACGATTTCCTCATTTAAAGAAATTTTTCTGAGGAATCCTGTTGTTGTAGCTCATATTGCTCAGATCTCACTAAAGCATACATATGTGTTGCTTTTACCTCCACCAGATGGCGTTGCCGGTATTCAAATGCAACGTTGGGTCAAAATTGTTCAAATTTACAAAGCAAGCGGTGAAGAACTTTTGGAGATTTGAGATTTTAAACAAACAAACATTTACATTTTTATTTATTAACAGCCCTATTAATAAAAAAACACTATCCGCTCCTAAACACAAGTGTTAGCTGGCTCACGGATAGGGAATTTGTGTTCTTGATAAATTCTCTTTTCAATAAACATATTTTTTCTTTATAATATCTTTCCAGTCTCTATAACTGTAAGCACGACAATATTTCATCAAAATTTAGCAGCATCCTAGTAAGTGTAACATATATGTATGTAGAAGCACTGACTTATAAAAATTATGATTGCAGTAGTAAACGGCTTTATGAGATGTATGCATGTGTGTCTTTAGAAGTTATCCGTCTCTTAAACGTCAAACTTGGCGAGTAAAAGTTATCCGCTCGCTATCATATGTCACAAACCATTACACATTTATTAAAAGGAATTAAATATTGACAGAAGTGTAAATTCTATCATGCCGTTGTTTGCCGTTTATTAATAGAGGATTAAGATTACAATTTGGTTGGGTTTTTGCATTTTTCAAGAAAAAAATTAAATTGTGAAATTTTGTACGCAGATGGATTATGATACTTTTAATCATCTCATTGATTATTTGACAAATCCGCCCGCTAATACGCCCATTTTTGCTTAAATTCTTTCTAAACCTTTAAAAAAAATTCAATATAAATTCAACGAAAGCAATTGCCTTAAAATTTAAATAATAAATAAATACAACTAAAAAACTGACAAAGAAAAATGAAAAAAAAAAAAATTAAAAGATAAAAGACATCACACCCTATAATTCATCTTCAAAAGGGTATATTTCATTTCCATTAATTATATTGTTTTTGATAAGCGCATATGAATTCCACCGATTCGTTTTTTTAATAAATCTTCTTCTTCTTCTTCGTCCATATAGTCAACCTTCATTAGAATTAAATTTTGTACCATCGGTCTTCTGGAATTTTAATCCTATAATAAATCATCACAACAGGTTTGTCTGCCCTTCACAAAATAAAAAGAACAAGAACACTTCCATCGTTGTTTTGATTTTATTCCACACCCCCGAGAAGATACAAAATTAAAAAAAAAAAAAACAAACAAAAGATTTTGGTTTTTTTTTTAATGGTTTTTGTCTTCGCTATGAAATTTATCATCGATGGAAATTTTCCATACCAACAAAACAACTCACGACTGACATCTTCAATTGATGACGCGGTTGCCCATATGCGCACGTGATAAAGAACATGCATCATCGAATTCTCCATTGCTCTCAATCCATCTCATCTCTTTCGATCCCAACATCACACGAAAGACGTTACGATGATGCCATGCAAGTGAACTTCAATGACGAGAAGCTAATTAACTAACCACTTTTATCTGTCGCTCAGGTGTAATATCTAAGATCATTTTTACGACAGGATTAGATACCTAGCTCTCTGATGATCCTTTTATTCTTTGCCAAGCATTTCTCTGTATGGGCGTAATTTTATGATGTAGCTCGTTTTAATGTATGGACGACCGGACCGACGGATCTTTTAAACTGTTCTATCACACCTATTGATCTCTATAGAGCATCATCAGGAGAAGAAGAACAGGTTTGGTTCTGAAAGGCCATAGTATCTAGTAGCAGCTTTATTGATGGTAATTTTGATCGAAAACGTAGATAAAAAGATTCTTTTTGGTCGATCCCCCATTTTTCCTTTTTCGTTTATGTTAAGCTGTGTGCTCGGGTTAACTCGTAATTTTATTATGATAAGCTTTTAATGAGATTTTTATTTTATGCTCGTGTAATGGTTATTTTTTTTTTTTTTTTTTGTTTGGTGTTCCCAAGGGCTGCCATTATGGGCCTGTTCTATTAATAAAATTCGTTTTATGCTTCATTTTGGTTAATTCTGATTCATTAAGCAGCAGTGTGTGTTATAATCAGACTTATTCACATAGGATTTTTGTAAAATTCCTGATTTTATCGAATTTTAATAAATATTCTTTATTTCTCTTCTTCGTGTGATCTAGTTTTTTAAATAAATTTTTCTCTTCTTTTTCTTTACAGGTAAGGATAATCAACTGTTTTAAAAATACACACATTTAATTCATCGTAAGTAAGAACTCGTGAATTCATTTAACCATGAAGCCTAAGAAATATTGTTGCTAGTGGATAATTAAACATGTTACTTGATTTTTTTGCTATCTTAGGTATTTAAACAAAAAAAGAGCTGGAAACAATTTTCCTGCGTTTAATTGAAACCTTTTAAAGACAATTTCATTTCAATTTTATTGTGCGATGCGTGGTTTTTTAAATTGAAATACTTAATCCGAAAATCGATAAACGTTCAAGTAGTTCAAGCTCACCTTGTAATAGTTTTTTTTTTTTTTTTTGCGAAGGTTTGAAATTTATTCAAGTGAAATGTGTCATTTATAATATGTTATATAAATTGCAAATGAGTGTGTTCCATCGTAGAGTTGATACATTTATTAGGAGGTTGACATTAATCGTATATCAAGTTCGATATTTGTTGTGATATGCGAATTAGAAGGCAGATTTTGGATTTGGATGGTGGAAGGTTAAAACATTTTGAGTAAGATTTGGCTAGCTTTTCTTTCCGATGAAATAGTTCGAATGTTTAGTTATTTTTCAACACTGGGTAAGGGAAAAAAAAAAACCTTTAAGTAGTTCAAAGTGGTTGTAGTTTTGTTTTTTCCAGTGAATGAATCCGTGCAAAAGCCCCCAGGTGTACATCGAGCTAGAGTCTAAGCGGACATAGGGATTTGGTTGAAATTTGATACATTCGAATTTTTGTTTTAGATTATCTAGAACGGGTAGACAGTTTTTGCGAAACTTGCCTTATTTTTCTTTTATTCACGTTTAAGTTTACCTACTTATATCCATTTAATGGCTTAACTGAGCACCATCCGGAAGTTCTTAATAGTCCAAACAATATTGCATTTAAAAGTTTAACAAATAATTGTTTACAAACAGAAGAAAAAATCAAAGAAGAAAATCAATTCTTTAGTAGTTCTTTAACACTTCTTCAGTTCTTCTTTAAGACTTCTTTAACATAACCTCGTTGAATATGTTATGATATTATTGAACATTAACAACAATCTTCAATTTGTAGATATAGCTACAATTTGCAACCGCAAGAGGAAATTCGTGTGATCCAGTCGTGCATTAAATTTTTTCAACTCGTATACTTTTTGTATTGACATTTCAAAATATTAGCATTAATTTGGCAACTAGACCACCCACCAATACGATTTTTTTTCTTGTCTGGACGCAGTCTTTATGCTCTATCTTTTTGTCGCATCTTTTGCAAATCACCCTGCTTATCCGTCTAGTGCCGTATTATCTAACTTTGCCCTAACTTAACCTAACACTTACTATTAAAAGTTTAAACAAATTTGGGAATTTTTTTTTTATTAAAAGAAATCTTTATTGCAATTTTAAGAATAGAAAGAGCTGCGAGCCTCCTTTAAAACCTTTGTGTATCTAAACAATATATAAAAACAAAGATTTTGGTTAAAAAAATCATTAAAATCGGAGCTGTACTTTAGAAGTTCGATGTATAAACGTTTATCGACGCGACAGTAAGTAATTTATGTTAGATTTAGGTGATTTCCATTTTAAATCGAAATATTCGAAAACATCCCTTTTTCTTATAAAGTCAAATGGCAATTTCCGGAAAAATATTAACAAAGAATTAACCTCTAACATTATAACGAAGGGACACAGATAAATATATGAGCCAAGGTCGGTAAACAAACATAGAAAAGTTTCCCCTATTCCCAAGCAACTATATCTACACATAACTCATAACCACTAAATTGCATTAATATGCCTCCATGAAGGGATCCGACGGATGTTGACTATTTCCGGTTTTTATAATGCCAACTAATTACCACGCATTATAATGGTTAGAGGCAGCATAATGGAAAAAGGAAGTATGGTGCCATAGACTTGACAATATGAGGGCCGGCCGTTCTTGATGCAATTCAAGGAACCTTATTACACAATCAACAGAACACAAAAATAGTAAATTTAATGGAACAAAAATGTAGGTACATATTGTGTGACGTAGGCGTATAGCTAGAGCCACATAGAAAATAATTCACAATAACTATTTTTTTGTTTTCTTTTGTTGTTGGGTAACAAAAGAACAATCTTTGTTACGTTGTTTTGTTGCTCAACAATAAGTATAGATATTTAACATTTCAGTGGTTTCATGGTGCATTGGTGCACGGTGGTGTTGATTTTTAAAACCATGAAAAAGTCAAAGGCATGTTTGCTAGGTATTTCATTTGAAAAAGTATTTTAGAAAGAATTAATGACAGCTCAGTATTAGAATGTCAGCAAACTCAGTAATAAAATCTCATTCAAACTCACTTTTCATATGTTATTTCAAAACGATTAGCAACGTCTTCAAGGTTTACATTTAATTCATTATAAGAAAAGTTCTATAATATAAATACAAAGATATAAGCTTATACATTTCAAAGAAGTTAATTAAAAGCCATGCCTGCTCAGTTCATACAGAAGCAAAAGTATCTCTGTCTCATTTTAAAAGGCGACCATTAATTTTGACAGCTTCTCTGGTTCGTTCGAGAGCCGAGAGATCTGAACATCGTTCAATCTTGGTTATAACAAACGTTAAACAAGTTCACGTGGGTCAGTTTTTTAGTGTTGAGTTATCTTTGAGTTAAGCTAGAGTTAGTTAATTCTGCCAATAAAATTAAACCCGAGTTAAATCGCAATCAATTTTTCTGTGGAGTATTAACTTGAATTTCAAGTATATTTCATGAGTTAACTCGGATTTAACACCCCGAATTTAGGATAACCTCGCACTAAAAAACTGGACCTAAAATGAACAAACACATTTTTTTGATTTGTAAATTTGAACCCTTACGTTCAGTTTTTTTAGTGCGAGATTAAAGTTAAACCCGAGTTAACCCATCGATTTTGGTGAGATTTGTTCACCGAGTTTGTTAAGTAGTTCCGCGTGCATTCTCCACCGAAAAACTGGTTTCTCAGTTAACTGTGGGTTACTTTACTTCTCGATTTAGCTAACTCTGGCTTAACTCACCACTGAAAAACTGGGCCTTAATGTTGTATCCTCCGAGTTTTTAAGTCGATGTACATGCATTTTCCTTGTAAAATATTATTCTTGAGTTAAGATTCATTTATGTCCAGAGTAAGCTTATTCTGGCTTAACTCACCAATTAAAAACTAGTTCAGTTGTACTGTATTTGAAATTAGGACTTCTTAATTTAGGTCGGACTATAGTACAAAGTTTCGAAATTTAAAAAAAGCATCGTAGAAGTTAAGAATTAAGTTAAATTTATTTTTTAAATGTCTTCGAATGTATAATTGAGTGTGATCGGTTGTTTAACAACTGTCAGCTGTCAGAATTTTTGTCTGACGTCAGATTTAAATCAGCTTTACCTCAAAAAAAAAAAAAATAACATTTTTAAAAGTATGTTTTATTTTACATTTGAGTTTTTGAGTCTTTGACCTAAATTTGTTTGGCAACTTTTAACTGTCAAATTGCAATCAGAATTGATCAGATTTGTTCTAAAAATTGATTTCAATAAAAGAAAAAAAAGTAATAATAAAGCACAAAAATTAGTTTTAATCACTTGGAATCTTTGCACAACATTTAGGAATTGCTTTTTTAAATTTGGTACCTGCAAAAATGTTTTTGGAACCACTTTCTAATGAAAGTTCACATTGAAACACAAATTTTAAGTCATTTCAAACATAAATTTGACTCACTTCCTGACTTTGATAATGTTTTTTTTTTTTATTTTTATTTTGAAATTTCGACCTATGTATATTCTGACATGAGGTAAGAACCCAGCAAACATTTTTCTGGAGGTTCAGATTTTCTTCACCAAAAATGATTCCAATAAAGTGAATTAATTGTGAATGTTCATTTAAGAGAAGGGATGATGAGTAAATACCTTCATTTAAATAAATCATAACTCAATCATATTTATGATTCAGAAAAGATAAAGAAATAATTTTATAGACTCTTATATACATTCATTTAAATTAAGTTTAAATGAAGATCATAAATCATTCACAAAAGCGATTCATATCGGTCTCCAAGTGCCTAGGTAAAAGAATTCAAATTGCATCATAAGTGAATTCTTTTCCGGTCAGGTTCTTCAATTTTGTGATTTATTTATGATTCAATTTTGAGTTAAAATGTTTGCTGGGAAGCCCCTTTTTCAAATACAAACAAGTAAGCTTGCTGAAATCATTAAAGATGGATTTACACGACTGAAAATTTTACAGTATTATGTCAGTAAATTGTCAGAAGAATGAACAAATTTATTCTGACAAAAAACTTCCAATGTGTCAGTCGTGTAAATCCATCATAAGTGTATCGAGTGCCATTAATTTTCGTCAAGAATTGGCGTGCGAAATGATTCTTGTTGTTGTCATGGTGAAGTGTATAATATTTTTCGAAAATTACAGCAACAATTCCCATAAGAAGCTCAGTGGTTTGGTATTTTGTTGGTTAAGTATCGTCATAGTGCTTACATCAGACACCACTGTTCCCCCATGAGCTCTGAACTCACAATTTTTTTCTGAACAGAGTAGGTACACCTCTAGGTATTTTACCTCATGGTGAGTAAAGAAGAGACAAAAGAATTTGTTTTTTTTTTCTAATTTTGCAAAATCACTTTTTTGTGGACATTTTTTTTTTTTGCTAACGTGACATTTTTTTCTGTCTGCATTTTTCTGTTTACAATTAAACGTTTGCAGAACACAAATTTCTTTAAAATAATATTAATTATCTGATCCAAAAACACTTGTCTATTTGTATCTGTCTTCGTTGAGTGCAAATTTGTGTTTTAATTTGGTGACTGTTTGTTAGCGTCTAGCGCAGTGAATCGGTCGTGTTCACATTAATTTTTGTCTTTAACAACAACAGCTGACGTCAAAATAAGACGGTGGATCACTCGACATTAATTAAAATAAAAGTCAAATAACAGCATGAAAGTAATGCATAGATTGTGGGATTCGTACAAAATTAACTTACAAAATGCTTAAAAAGTTTTCAGATTTTCAAAAAACACCCATATCGACACTGTTGGTCTCGTGGCGGATTTGTATAAGGGTTTTACCCAATAATTGCACGATACTTTTTACAGTGTTATAACTTGAGCCTGCTATGTTGGACCATCTTCACAAAAATATCATAATGTAGGATATTGAATCCTCTACAATTTGTATGATAAAAAAAATGCTTCTTAGGAAACGAGAAAAATGGGAAAAAATAGCAAATTTAAACGAAATAACTAACCTTTCAAATATTTTCGGCGAAAAAAAATAACGTTCGCACAATCAAAAGATTGTCTCATTATCTAAAGGGTGTTCTTTTTAGACGTGTGGTTTTCAAGAAGAAATAAAACGCATATAATTTAATGTTATGGCCAAGAATTTAGCTTTATTATAAAGATAAGGATTTGCGATTTTGTTTTAAAAATGATTTCGGGCAAGTGGCCGCCGCGGCTGGCTCGAATAAATTCCACTTTTTGCAGCAATTGGGTCCGTATGTCAGCAATAACGTGCCGAATATTCTCTTCCAAGGCGTCAATAGTCTCGGGCTCATCTGCGTAGACAAGCGACTTCACATAACCCCACAAAAAATAGTCCAGCGCTGCTAAATCGCACGATCTTGGAGGCCACGCCAAAGGCCCAAAAAATCCAAAAGCTTCCTTCAATAAATTGATTGTTTCGTTGGCTGTATGGCATGTAGCGCCATCTTGTTAGATCCAAAGGTCGTCCACATCAACAACCTCCAATTCAGGCACGAAAAAGTCATTAATCATGGCTCTATAGCGTTCCCCATTGACTGTAACATTATGGCCGGCTTCATTTTTGAAGAAATGTGGACCAATGATTCCCTCTGCCCATAGAGCACACCAAACAGTGACTTTTTGGTGATGTAACGGCGTCTCAACAAGGGCTTGTGGAATATGATCACTCCAAATACGACAATTTTCTTATTAACGTACCCATTCAACCAAAAAATGGGCTTCATCGCTGAACAAAATTTTCTTGTGAAAATTGGGATCGGTGGCCATCTTGTTTTGGACCCATTCACCGAACGTGCGACGCGCTTGATGGTCGTTCGGCTATTCATTATGAAATGGCAAACCAAACTGAGCTTAAATCAAGTGACAGCTGTCAAAAAGACCAACTCCGAAAAAAGTATTACCAGATTGAAAACCACATGTCTAAAAAAAACACCCTGTATAACACTATTTTTGACAATTTTCCTTCTAAAACCAATAACTTCGGATATTAATCGATTCGCGTTTTTCAAAATTTTGGTTTCACTAAGTTTATGGCGTCTCGAAAAGCTGGACTTAGGCTCATCCAATAGCTTTCTTTCAGGTATGAAGAAATCATCCTTTCTATATTTTGTACCATGGAAAAACTCTAGACTTTTATTACCTTATTCTTAATTATTTGAAATATTTTTATTGCAAATATGTATCAATTTTCGTATCACAATTTTTGTTTAATAAATCAAATTTTACTATAAGTAAAACTTCGTAAACTACTTTAAAACCCACCTCAGTCAAAATATTATTTCCGGTTGTCAAGTTGCATTAAATTATTCCTACTTATAATTTCGTCAGTCTTGCGTATCAAAACAATTATGTATAAGAAGAAAATAAACAGACTTCTATCACGGTCACGGTCAATGTCATGATCAACGTCGACAGCAAAAAAACCGCAAAGGCAATGGTTTGGAAAATGAGTTTCCATCTTTTTTGTTTTTTTTTGTCACGAAAGCCTTCTTCGAACATGCTGAAAGTTATGCAAAAATTATAACACAAACAAAATGTCAATGACGATGCGTGACAAAATTAATCACATGCCTCAACGATCGCATTAAAAAACAAAGTGTAATAGCTACTCGTATGTATGTATGTATATTTTAAAAATAGTATCTATCCAAATAGACTTTTCCACGCTCCGAAAATTTAATTTTTTTTATTATTTTTTTTTCTAATTCAAAAATCACGAACGTGTGAATTATTTCCTTTTTTTTTTATTTTCGGTTTTGTGTTTGTATAAACTGCAAGATCAGTGTTTTATTTTTGCAATGAATTTTTCTGCAAAAATTATTTTCCTTAATCTTGATCTTTCTCGATGACGATGAAGGAATCAAGAAGATTGTAAATACTCATATTCGCGCGTGTGTTTCCGCACAAACGAATGAAAGTCCAAAATTAGTCAGTGGGGAGGGTATAGTGTAGTATTTCAAGGTTATTCGAAAATATAATTGCAAACATTTTCTTGTGAAAATTGAGGAAATAATGATTATAGAAATTTAAATATAGAAAAAGAGGAGAAGATTTTTGTATGCTCCTAAAATCATGCAATGAATGATTGTAGTTTATAAAATTTCTCAAAAACATTGAACTGTTCTATCGGGCACTCTTCTGTCTTGAATTTTCAACTTTCTTTCTTCACGGTCTGTCAGAAGGAGAAACATAAATTCAAATTGAACTAGTTTTACATGTTAATCATTTTTTATTGTTATCGTGCTTTAAATAAATTCGTGTGTGATTGGAAGCGTTCTAATCAATTTGTTGGCGAAAAAGATCATAACGATAGGCATGAGGGGGCCGATGATCGTGCGTGTAAAATGAATGTGTCCAAACGATGCTGATGGAGATAAAGCACGATTGAACAATCGTTTATATGTGAGATTCTATAGGTTTTTTTTTTTTTTTTATCGAAGAAGCGTGTGGAAACTTGAAGTTAATCAACTGTGAGGAAATAAATGAACCACATAAGAAGATCATGAAAAAATAAAATACAATCAAAATAAAATGAAAAACAAATTTGTATGTTCTGTTCATCATTGAATGTGTGCAGTTTTTGTTTGCCTTACAGTTAAACATGCTTAAAGTCAAGTTCATAATGTTGTTGTTTTCGGTTAAGAAAAATGTTTAACAATTTTATCTGACGAAGTCGGAAACCATGATAAACTAAACCAACATACGTGTTGATGTAAAGAAATGATTAAACAATCTCTTTTTTTTCATTAACAAAAACAAAGAATTGGAGAATTATTGCACTTCACTTTTGACCGTTTAAAAAAGTGTTAATAGATTGATAGGTTTTTTAAGTTTATACATACCTACATATTTTGTTTTTTAAACTCTTATTCATAAAAACAAAATTTCAAAATTAATCGACTTTTTTTAGTCTGTGATATGGATTATATTAGGTAGGTACTAATTTTTCCAAAAATATATAATTAGAAAGCACTGATTTTTAATCATTCAACAAATGAAAAATAGTTTAGAATAATATTTCCTTTTTTTTTTAATATTAATTGTTTCAAGGTCAATTACATATTAACTTAAACAAAATTTGCAATTACTTTCAACTTTGTAAAATAAATGTTAAGAAAAAAAACAGTTATTTATCTAAGCAATTTTTTCTTAGTAATTAGTGTGGGGGTAATCGTTAATTCGGAGAGGGAAATCTGATCACCGATCCTCAAAGCATACTGGAGCGATGGGAAGTGTACTTCAATGAGTTGCTAAATGGTCAGCTCACTGCAGAAGTGGAGGCTCCACTACTTCAAGAAGAGTACCCTATGTTGCCGCCACCAAGCATAGAAGAGGTTGAGAAGGCTATAGGCCGGCTAAAGAAAAACAAAGCCCCGGGAGCCAATGGTATACCAGCCGAACTATTTCAACACGGTGGGCCAGCCTTACGTCAAGCAATTCATGAGATTATAGTGCACGTGTGGGAGCATGAAGAAATTCCAAAAGACTGGCGAAAAGGTATAATTTGCCCCATACATAAGAAGGGAGATGTCACAACGTGCAGCAATTATAGAGGTATCACGTTGTTGAGTACCGCCTATAAGATACTCTCCTCTATCCTACAAGACCGGATAACCCCATACGCTAAAACCATCATCGGACAATATCAGTGTGGTTTCATTCCAGGCAAATCAACAACTGATCAGATCTTTACCCTTAGGCAGGCGATGGAAAAATGTCTAGAATTTAACATCCCAACATACCATCTGTTTATAGACTTTAAGGCCGCCTACGATAGCATAGCCAGGGTAGAACTTTACAAAGCCATGAGAGAATTCGGCATCCCAAATAAATTGACACGACTATGTAGGTTGACCATGACCAACGTAACAAGCCAAGTAAAAATAGCCGGATTGCTATCCAAACCAATCAACATCTTTAATGGACTCCGACAAGGGGATGGTTTGGTCTGCCTCCTCTTCAACCTGGCGTTGGAGAAAGCAATCCGTGACTCTGGCACGGCAACAAGAGGGACCATCGTCAACAGTACCAGCCAGATACTGGCTTACGCAGACGACATCGACATCATCGGAAGAACCGAGCAAGCTGTACATGATTCCTTCATCCAGATCGAGCAGGCGGCACAAAATCTGGGGCTGCACATTAGTGAAGGTATAACAAAGTACATGGTGGCGTCGAATGCGAGAGGAACAGTTGGTCAAACAATCAAGGTAGCGGAGCACGAATTAGAAGTGGTGCAATCCTTTAAATACCTTGGGTCAATAGTAGCAGCCGATAACAATATAGAAGAAGAAATACGCGGGCGGCTTCTCAAATCCAACAGAGCCTACTATAGTCTGTCAAAGCTCTTCAAATCCAGAAATCTCACCATAACTTCAAAACTGCTGCTGTACAGGACCATGGTCCTGCCAGTACTCACATATGGATCCGAGACTTGGGTGCTTAGCAAAAGCCACTCCGACCTCTTAGCCGCGTTCGAGAGAAAAGTCTTAAGGAGAATTGTTGGCCCCATATGTGAGGAAGGACGATTCCGGAGACGGTACAATCATGAATTGTACGCAATCTACCTTGAAGCAGATATCGTGACAAAAATTAAG
This sequence comes from Leucozona laternaria, assembly GCA_932273885.2. Taxonomy (NCBI): domain Eukaryota; kingdom Metazoa; phylum Arthropoda; class Insecta; order Diptera; family Syrphidae; genus Leucozona; species Leucozona laternaria. The sequence continues at coordinate 126,459,442 of OW026367.1, read as the reverse complement.
CTCGGTAGACTCCGGTGGGCAGGGCACCTAGCTCGCATGAGCGAAGAGGAACCTGCTCGGAAAGTTCTTTGTGGTACATTCTATGGTAGACGACAGCGTGGTAGACCATGCTTGCGCTGGAGAGATGGCGTAGACCAGGACGCCCGGAGCATTGGGGTGGGCAACTGGATGGCGGCGGCTCGAGACCGGGATGGGTGGAGAGACTTGTTGAAGGAGGCCAGGACCGGACCCCGGTTGTCGAGCCGACGATGATGATGATACCTTTTTCACATTATTTGTCATTGTCAAAGTGACATATAGATTTTGTATGATACTAAGAAGATAACAATAGTAATATGCTAACTCCTTTAAAATTTGGAAAATCCTCTTTCTAACCTACAGCATCATACTAAAAATGCTTTAAAATCTAACTAAATCGTCTAAAATTTTGCGCTACTGTTTTGAATTTTTAACTCTCTTGTTATTAAATCAGGGTAAATTAAGCAATCTACGACTTGCTTACGTCAAGGTAAACTTTTTGTCGTCTTGGGTGTTATGTAATATGATGCAAAGAATAAATGGTAAATTGTTATGAACATTTTAATTTTTTCCCACGGGGACTGTAAGCAACTAAACAATAATTCAGAAGCGAATTATTCGAACCACAGATTGAACGAACGACGTAACGAAATAACGAACAATCGAAAGAAGAAACAAACTAACGATTACGAGAACGAACGATGACCAAAAGGAATAAACGTCCCTTTGTGCTTGACAAAGGGAAAATTTATAAGTAAAAGGAATACAGTCCGCTCCGCTTATTTGCAATACGAAAAATGTGAATGAAGTTTTAATATAAACGAACTTCGTATATATGTAACTCTTTTGCACTTAACTGATAATTTTCTTAAAACGTATTGTTTTTATTTTTAAATAATGGGCTTTATTGATCTTTCCTTTTTTATGCGAATTAAAACAATTCGTTGATGTTTGTCAACTTCTTTCAGCGGCAACGATTTATTGGATCTTTATTTGAAACGATAAATACAATAATTTAAAAAAAAAAATTCTTTGAATATTTCTTCAAATAAGTTGTTTTTTTACTCACTGTTTCTTGTCAAATGAAATCTTCGTACAAATTATACTTTGTATAACTGTAACTTTATTTCCCCTTTAAACTAGGTGATTTGAAATATCTCTAAGGATAGAACATAAATAACCTCGCACAACAAACAAAACAACTTTTAATAATTGTGACATTTGAAAGGATTGGAACGATGAGAATGGAATGAAATTTAAAATGTCATTTTTTAAGTGTGTTCAAACTTCAAACATTTATGGATGCGTTCAGTGTTTCACTTAAGCGGAGTTATTTCAGAAAAAAAAATAAATATTTGGGGGAAAGAAAATTGTTCCAATTAAAGGGAGTTTTCAAATAAGCGGAGTGCAGTTATCCGTACTAATTTGTGTTGATTAGATTAGATTAGATTAGATTAGATTAGATTAGATTAGATTAGATTTATTCTATAAATAGTATTTACATATACATAATAAATTAAATATCTTTAAAGCATGGCTTTTTGCCGTCTGCCTGTTGATTGACAATTTCATATACAATTAGAAATCACGTTTTAAATTATGATTTTGTTTAAAAATTTTCATTTATAATTCTGTTTCTATAAGCTAAGGCTATTTTACAATATTGGATTATTACAGGTACTTCAATTTCATTTAAATATTTTATAGTAAGCTCTTTTGATAGATAATCACTTCCAAAAAAGTGTCTTCTTGTTTCTCTTAGAACCGGACATCTACCGATAAAATGAAAAATGTCCTCTCTTTCTCCCATATTACATATTTCACACAGCAAGGGCAAATCTTCACGATGCGGAATGAAGTTGAGATTAAGAAGTTCACCTCGTAGTCTAAACATCATTGAAATTTGGTTAATGGTGTAGTCATCTCGGAAATAGTTCATTTGGTTAAGGTTGTGGTTCAGCTTACTGTACAACATTCTGTAGATAGATTCTTCTGCTTCAGCTGCGAACTTCAATCGAAAACGATCGTCAATGATAGAAATCAGTTGATACAAAGCAGGCTTCCACATTCCGCACTCAGCCGGCGCAAGTTCTATATTCGCTTCTTCAGCTAGCTCTATCCATTCTCCAAACCAACCTGATCTGCTATTAATAGTATGAAGTGCTGCTTTTTTTGGGAGACGCTCATCGGACATATCCAGGACATTACATATGTAGTCCACTTGCAATTTAAGGGTTTTAATAAATAAAGGAGAGATACCGGTTTCTAGCATAAGCATGTAATTTGGCGCATTTGATGGTAGTCGAAATATCCTTCTGATATAAAATCGGAGGAGTTGCTCAGCCGTTTCATATTTCTTACTACCCCAAACTTGTGCTGCATACAGCAATGTGGACTCAGCTACCGATTCAAATATTTTGTATTTACTGCTGTGGGCTATGTGCCTATTATTGAAGATTTTACTCCATGCCATATTGTGTTGAAAAGCCCTGAAAAAAACCGTGATAAATTTCTTGTTGAATATAACAGAACGTTTCATTTAAGCGGAGTGCATATAGGCATAGTCGACTGTATTAAAAAATGAAATACTTGTGTAAAACCAGGGAAGGCCCTAGCAGTGCTGGGGGGGTAGGGGGTTACCATTTTGAAGAGAATTCCTTCCAGACAGTCGTAAAATTCCCCTTTTGTCCCCACAAATCTCTTCTTGTTTCCCTTTTTTCCACATGAGAGAAGATATTTTCATTTAGTACCCAGAAGTCTTCTATATTTTTGAAGGAATCTTTTGCATTTCAGTATCATTAAAAAACGAAGAAAGTGGTCATCACTTAAAAAAGTTTCTAAATAAATATTTTTTTTTTTATTTTAGTTTTTGCTTATTTTATTCTTTCAGTTGAAATAAAGACTTTAAGAAGAAATCGATTTTTTAATTTTGATAAAAAACTATTTAATAAAAATCATTACAGCGGTTATTTTTCGTCTCTTTTCCGAGCAAAATTTGATAAACAAGAAATTCCCACAAAATGAGTCGGTTTATCCCTTCTCTCTTTTGAGTCAAAATTCCCCGAGAACGGGATTTTTCCCATGATCCCCCAGCACTTGGTCCTATAGTGAATTACACTCCCAACCATTCCAAAAACCAACCTGCAAACAAATTAATCGCAAAAATAATGTTAAATTTCGCGTCTCATTACCATTTTTCGTGGAATACCCCGGTATAACAATTTGTTGTATAAACAAGTTGTTAGTATAAACACTTAATGACACAATATTACCAGTTTTAGGACAGTTAAATGAACTTTTGTGAATCCTAATTAGTATCACAATTATACCGGCTTTTTTGTTTTTAATTTAATAAATTTTTCCATGTGTTCTCGTTTGCTGCTTATAAAAAATAGTACTTAAAACAGTTAAAAGTGTTAAAAGATGTTTTCTTTTCTAGAAGTTCTGGTTCAGAATAAACCAGCAAAAAATACAAAAAAACTTCAATAACTCAATTGACCAAACCAAAAGATTTTTTTTTACAACCTAAACTTTATTTTGGCTTAATTAAGCATCTTAGGAGAGATAATCTTTTTCAATTTAACTTCAAGAAGCCTTTTCCTATACTATAATTATATGTGATAAAAACTAGCTACTTGACAGCTAAATTATAAACACATCAAAAGCTTAACAACACTAAAACAAAATAAGACTTGAAACCACCTCGAATGTCGAACATGACACCGCACCGCCAAGTTGCAAAGCCGCTTCGCTGTCTGCCGGATGGCAAACCACTTCTTTGTCGATAGAAAATTATCTTTCATTGAGATTGAGAGATTTGTTTAGTTTTTGTTAATATGTTCCTACATAACAGGTAAGAAGAAGTTTCAATCGGCTGCTGGCTGGCTGAATTAAACTTTCACTCTCGCTGCTGCTGCTGTCGTCGCGTCGCCGTCGATTGTCGTCTAAAGGTGTGGAAATGATCTTCTGGATTGATCATATCGATTAGATAATCTCATCAGTTTTTTATTATTTTTAATTTAAATTTTATTTTGAAAAATAAACACATCAAATCAAATTCGATATTATAGTACTTTATGCATTTTATGTTTGATTGGGTTTGAAGTAGGTAGTTTTTTAATCATTTTGGAAGTGAAGTGAATTTGCTTAGGTCTTTTCCATCAGCCTTAATTGTCGGTCACCGCTCGCCGAGCCACGCTGGTTGTCGTTTGAAATTGATTATATTTCTTGGTTTTTTTTTTTTTTTCTATGGGGGACCGGCTTTCGATTAGCACATGCAGCAATGAAGTGTGACAGACAGACGAACGTGTAGTTCGTAAACGTTTTGCTTGTTTTCAATTAGCATCAGATTGATTGAGCATCGTGCATATGGAGTTATTTGGTTACATAGATTGTGTGAAGAGGAAAAAAAAATTTAGAGTTTGAATTTGAGATTCAGAAAATTGAACCACACAAAACTTTCAATAAATGATAGTTTTTCAAAGAAATAGTACAGTTTAAAGTATAGGTACTCAGCCAGTGTTTCTATATAAAACGCGTGTTTAAAAATATCACGTTTAGTAATCACGACACAACAAAACAAAGGTCTTTAAAGGAAATTTAATGATTTGAAAAGTTTGTTCTTAAGTTTTTTGCTTAAAAAAAATAGCAGTCATTCCCCGCATGATATAGAAGTTCCTTTCTAAAAACATGCGAAAACCTCTATAGCTCAGCTCACTTGATGGTGGTGAAGGATCCCCGGCTTAACTAGATGTTCTGAGTAATTGACATGACTTAGCTGCTAGCAGTCTATACCTATAATAGACCTCTGAAATTACGCCATATTTTGTTTTATTTCATCCAAAAATCCCTGTATAGCTGGGCTAAGACCAAAAATAAGGCAAAATGAGGCGTTGAATTTCGTATTTTGTTTTTGTAGTCAACAACCGAAAAGGTCACCCGCACGAACGCTGTTCAATTACTTGTGTACCATAATCATTAAATAAATGAGTTCATTCACACTCAATGTTAACCGGCTGGAAAATTACAGAAATTGAGCTTAATTGTATAGGGGCCAGTATTTTATTACAAAAAAAAAAAAATAACAAAGCAAAAGCAACTCCATTTGGTTCGATATAAAACAAAAAAAAAAAAATATGACCAATTACCAATAATTACAAATTACCTAATATGAAGTTTCATAAAAATAAAATGACCCTCAGAGTTTAATTTACAACAATTCGTGTCGCAAACAAAAAAATAAAAAAAATATAAACAATTGTTTGTTGTATTGTTTGTCATACACTTTAAAGCCCATTAATATAAATTTAAAAGCTGCAATTTATTATTATTTTAGCAACAGCAACAACGTGTTTCTTTGTGATTATTTAAATATTAATTTGAATATTTTGCAAATATCTATGTAGCTACAAATAATTGCAAATATTTTGTCATAAAGTGATAATTTATCCAGCCTCAATCTGCTAAGAAAAGCACGCTTGAGGTAAAATCTATAGAGTTTGTCGATGGAAAAAATATAGACCCTTGCAACCATATGACAATTCTCTGCAAATCAAAAATTCGAAATTATTCTTCAACAAAAAAAAAAAAAACGTTTTCTCTTTACCTTTCACCGAATTTGTGTTTGTACTAAAATTAACATAAATAATTTGTTGGATTTCGGTACAGGGTGTTAAAAATATAGTGTGATTCCACGAAGAGAATATTTTTTAAAATATTTTGCTTAAAAAACAGGAACCAGACACATTTATGCAGTCCAGTCACCCCGTCTTGGAAATGGGCCTGACCTTGAGAGCAGAGACCACGGAGATTGGCGTTTGCGTTTTTTTTTTCGTGGATTGAATACCAAACGAATATTATTTTATTTTATTTCAAAATCAGGTTATTTTTGAAGGAAAATGGCGCAAAATTTAAGTCGATTTAGTACGATGTTTAACCATTTTAAGTATGATGCTAGGTTTAGAAGAGGATTTTTCCAAATTTTAAACGAGTTACCAGCTTACTATCTTTTAACATTTTAAAAATGCCTATTTCATTTTTTAGTATCATACTCAATCCATATGTCATTTTGACAATTACAAATGTTGAAAGTTATGTTTGCGTTCTTTTTTTGTACGAACTGTCATTGTTGTAGGTGTGTTCAGCTGAAGTTTATTAAGAAAAAAGTCCTTTTAACTATTTAAAAGGCTTTTAAATCTTAAAATTAAGTTTGCTCCTTACAAAATACGTCATTTAAAAATTTAAAAGCCTGTTGAATATGTATTTGTGAAACCGAACGTAAGTATGATACTAGTTAAAAATTGTTTAAATCTACGAATATTTAAGTAAAGACCTTTTAAGTTAGAAAATTGTTAAGTCGTAGTAATGCCAGACTATTCATAATTTTTCCCTAGTATTTGCATAGCTTACATTTTTATTATTTGCTATTAAATAGGTACAAATCTTATGCTGTTATCTATCTATCTACGGCTTTTTCCCGTATATCTTTTTAATGGCCCAACCGATTTTGTTCAAATATTTCAAGTAGGAACTTCTCATTTCTCAGTAGAAGTTCAACTAATAATTATATGACAAAATTATCCAATTTTCTTATAAATACAAATTCTAATAACAATTCAGTTCTGGGTGGGGCATTTTTAAAAGAAATCCCTTAAGACAGTCGGAAAATTCCCTTTTTTCCCACAAAGCTTTTCTTTTTTTCCCATTTTATTTCCCACAAAAAAAAGAAGATATTTTCATTAAGTTTTAAATGTACCTACATAATTGGAGTTTTACTTCAACAAATAAAATTTCTTTCTAAAAAAATTAATATGATTCAATTTTATCCCAAAGTTCTTCGATATTTTTAAAAGAATATTTTACTTTTCGTATCATTAAAAACGAAGGAAATGATTGCCACTTAAAAAAAAGTAATTCTAAAAAATGTCTAAATAAATATTAATTTCTGAAGCTTAGTTTTTTTTATTCATTCTTTCAGTTGAATTAAAGACTGGTTTGAAAGTTCTTTGATTTGAAAAATGTTGATAATAATTTTAAAGAATCGATTAAATTTATTTTCGATGATATCTTTTACGTGTAAAACAAGGAATTCCCACCAAATGATCTAGTTTTCCCTTTGTACCTTTAAAGGTCGAAATTCCCAGAGAAAGGAATTTTTCCCATGATCTCCCAACACTAGAACAAATCCAATTTAATACTTTTTTATAACATATTCTCCAAAATAGTTCCATGAATTTCGTATATCTTTAAGTTAATATTCTATGTATACTCACAGAAAATATATTATTTTAAAATTTCAAGTCATTAAGTAATTGAAGGCTTCATTTCCATCTAGTGAAACTATATATATGGAACATTTTCTCGTCTGAAAGGGACGCGTTTCAGGTAATATTAATATTGAAGTTATGTATAAAATTCTGCTGATATACATATTTGCACCAACAGAACATTTATGAACTCGGGAATACTCTTTGAACATATAAAGCCGAAACCAGATATGTCTGGTGTTGTGTGTTGTGGAATCATGTGTTGCTATCGCTCTAATGTATCACACGATACAAATATGGCTCTACGCATATGAAGTAGAGCCATATTTGTATCGTGTGATGTGTTGTGTCGAAATCTATGAAATACATTCTAATCAGGTTTGGCATGTCTTGAACTAGCTCGATAGCCCAATTTAAAAATTTTTGTAGCCCAAAATCGGAGACGAAAAAGTAGCCCAAATAGTAGCACAATATCAATTAAAAAAAATGTTCGATAACTTCAATCACAATGTATTTAAAAAAAAAAAAACAACGAAAAATAAAATACATTTTTTGTTCATAAAAAAAGAGTTCACGATATTATCATATTTAACTGCGTTGAAAGTCAGTCTAATAAATGTGATATGCTCATCAGAATCATTGTCAGAGTCATTGTCCTCCTCGTGGTCATTGTTATCACATTGGTACATAGTTTGGTTAATATACATACTTATCATTTCAAATGAGGGTTTTTTACAGCAAATTTTTGTAACCGTGGACTACGTTAAGGTCAAGTTTAGAAGGAGAAAAGTGTTTTAATATTTCATTTTTCGTGACCTAAAGCCCACTTAAGAGGAGATGAAAAGTGTTTTATTTATTTGATTTATTTGTACGAAAAAAAAAATATCGCCCAATATTAGATTTGGGCTATTTATAGCCCAATTATGATTGGGCTGTCATACTGAAATTGTTGTCCGCAATTTTGGAAAAACATAGCCCAATTTCTGACAAATAGCCCAATCTGGCAAGCCTGATTGGAATGACAGCGACACACTACTCCCTAACACACCACACGAGAGTAGTGTGGTTTCGGCCTAAGGTGCAGTTGCCTATTAAGCTGAAGTATCTACAAGTTGTGAATCGCGTCGAAAAAACTCTACAGTACCTACTGGATTTAACGTACATATATTTATGACATCAGCTCAGTTTTAATTTTTTCTCTGAACTTTGTAATAAAGTCCACCCACTATTCGAGTTCTCATAAATTAAACTGAATGACACTTCAGTATAATTTAACATACATCGGCAACACTCGCATGAATGGGAAACCCCCACCCTCAAGTCGGACTCATCTGAACTTCATCTGTTCAAATTCCGACATTAAAATGCCAAACCATAAATACCAAACTCAAGTTCTCGTCCACATCGGCATCTCAGTGGTTAATAAACTTTTGACTCCGTCGGCAGCTTATTATAGTGTCTCGTGCAAAACAAACCACAATCCAGGGTCGATTTGTAAAAGTGACGTAACTTTTGGCTTTATTTGAATTGTATGCGCTACGCACTACAACAACTTCATCAAATGTAAACGATCCCGAATTAAAAAAAAAAACACTCATTGTTTCAAGTCAAAACTTAATTGAAACGTAAACCACCGTATAAGAAAACGATTCATTTAGAAGAGTGACAAACCTAGGGCAAGGTGAACGGAATAAAAAAAAAATAAACAAAAAAAAAATAACAGTGATACGTTTATGTACTTTTGCAGACACTGACGTCTCTGTTCTGCACATTAGTTCTGCCAACTTGGTTCTATTTGTCTTCATGTTTGTTTTGTTTTATATAAATTTTGTACACAAATCCGATTCGTCAATGGCGACTGAAGTCCGCGGTTCCAACAACTAACCTGGGTGCGTGTTCCAGATTTCTTCAGGCATAAAATAATCCAGCTATAATGTTCTATTTGAAGTATTCGTGCTGCTACTGCTGATGGTGTTTCTAAAGTACCTACCTCGGGGCTTATAGTGTTGTATTTTTTTTTCTTTTTTTTTTGATACAAATCGCGACCAGATGCAAATAAAATGACAAAACTGGATTTGTTCTCTTCTATGTTTCTATCTTTTTTTTTTTTGCTAGATTTGATTCGGAGGTATTAAAAAAGTTTTAGTTCGTTTGGAACTTTTAACCTACGCGGGTGATCCGAGTGAGAATCTAACGTGTTCGGAACCACAAAAAAAATATTTATATTTTATTTTCTATGAGAACTAATATTTATTCAACTGCCATATTCGTTAAGCATTGACTTACTGCCGCATAATTTGCATATATACTACAATAAAAGGTACTCTGGAATAACCTTGACGCTATTGTGAAGTCTCATTTGGAACAGTTTGAAGAGAATTTAACAAAATTTCGATTTCGGTTTAGACGTTTGAATAATAACAATAAAAATAAGGAAACACGAAAAAAACCATAAAAAGTGAAATCATATGGTGATGATGCGAAGGTGAAATGGTTATGCCATTTTTTTAAAAGTGAAATCAGTAGATATAGATAAAAACTTAAATGTATGATAAATGTATTAACTCCATTGCCGTTGTTGCTTTTGAACTTGTCAACATGCTTAATATTGTACAGGTAACTATTTGAGAATTTGTATTAACAATATATATTTTATTTGCATTACGTTAAGAAGACGCGATGTTTTAAATATATGTATGCCTGAGCTCCAAGGTAATCTCAGAAAGTACACTCCACTGTTTGTGTTACAGTGCTGTTGGAGCTCAATTTTACTATAAAAATAGCAAAACTTTAAACATATTTCATGGAATTAGGGGATTTATAATTAGGGGTTTTCCAATAAGAGGTGTTATTTTGAATAGCTATTCGGTAGCTGTCACTTTTGAAGCTGTCATTTTTTGACATTTGACAAGTAGAAACTACGCCATTAATAAAAATGGAACGATACACGCTTCAACAACGCATTGAAATTATTAAAATTCACTATAAAAATGCTGAACATTTGGCAGAGACGGTTCGTAAAACTAAAACATTTTTGGGTCGTCGTAAAGCACCTTGTCGGACCGCAATACAGAAATTGGTGGACAAATTCGAGCTGTTGGGACAAGTTAGTGATGTGAAGAATAAAACCCATGCACGTCGCTCAAGAACAACTGAGAATATTGCTGTTGTAGCCCAAAGTGTTGAAGAAAACCCAGGTTTGTCCATTCCTCGTCGTTCTTTGGAATTAGGCATTCCACAAACGTCATTACACCGTATTTTGCATAAAGACTTGGGTCTTAAGGCTTATAAAGTTCAGTTAACACAAGAACTCAAGCCGGCTGATCATCAACAACGTCGTGTCTTTGCTGATTGGGTCCTTGAAATGCATGAAAATGATCCGGAATTTCATCGAAAAATCATCTTGACTGATGAGGCCCATTTCCACCTCGGAGGCTACGTCTACAAACAAAACTGTCGCATCTGGGGCTCGGAAAACCCAAGAGTTATTGTTGAAAAGCCTCTCCATCCTCAACGCGTGACTGTTTGGTGCGGTTTATGGTCCGGCGGGGTCATTGGACCTTACTTTTTCGAAAATGAGGCTGGAGCAACAGTTACGGTCAATGGATTGCGCTATCGAGAGATGATTAATGATTTTTTATGGCCGGAATTGGATGGTATTGATCTGGACAACGTTTACTTTCAACAAGACGGCGCTACGTGACCGTGTTATCTCTCGAAGAGGTGATCACAATTTGCCACCGAGATCTTGTGATTTAACACCTTGCGACTTCTTCCTTTGGGGCCACGTGAAAGATAAGGTCTACGCCAACAGCCCAGCGTCGATTCAAGACCTCAAAGATGGAATTCGTGAGGCTATCGAGGACATAGCGCAGCCACTTTGCGATTTGGTTATGGAAAATTTCATGAAAAGGATATGATCCTGTAAGCGTGGTCGTGGCGGCCATTTGGCTGATGTTGTGTTCCATTATTAACGGCATACCTTCCTCTTTATAATGAAATAAACATCCGATCATTTATCTCAAAAAATGCCATTTTTCTTTGAATATCAAAATAACACCTCTTATTGGAAAACCCTTTAAAACTCAAAATCAGTGCTTTCTGCGATTTAGGTATACTTCGTTTCAAACTTTAATAAAGAAGATCTGAAATGAATCAAGTTTAATCTTCATATGAGTAATAGTTTTACAAATCGAACTAACCTACAAATAAACCCATATTGGCCTAGACGCATTCATTTTAAAATCGATATTTTTCATCGTTGGATACAAAAGAAACTCTCTATTTACATCTTAATTCTACTTTATGAGACAAAATGAAAAATCATTTGTTTTTTGAAAGGTGCTGTCAGAGAATAATAAGAAGAAAAATACAAAACAATAACGTAATTAGTTTTGTTTTTGTGAACTGTTTTGCTGTCAAAGTAAATGTTGTCATTAAACGTTTTGTGCTGTACACAAACACTGCACAAATTTATTAATGTCGTACTATTGGACGTACCTACTCCTTTTGCACTCCTTTTTCACTCCAAGTATTCAAAAGCCTTCGATTGGCTGCTCCGAGTAACGTTTACGGAGTGTTTTTCTGTTCCCAATTTCATAACGGAGAAGACGAAGAACACACATATAAGCTTTCATCTGATTACCTGTCAAAATGAATAAATGCTTGAAGGTCTGCTTAAACTTGGGAAGTTGGTGTTTTCATATTCGATCAAAAAGGAATAAAATAGTCAAACAATCCAATCGAAAACGACATAAATCTAAAATAGATTAAATTATGGTTCAGTGCTTTAGTGTGAGATCATTCATGTTTCGGTGTTAAACAAGCTAACAAGTTAACTATCCTGAATCATGTTTTTTAACCAATTAAAATTCTAAGATAACTCGGAGCTAACGAACCAAATTCGATGAATTATCAAAACAGATATTTTCTGCATTTGGAAAAATTCATAATTAATTTGTATGCATGGCTAACCAATTCTGGTTTAGTTCAGAGTTAACTCGGCACTAAAAAAAACTGAACCTAATACTACGTTTTCACCGACCACTAAACCGAGAATTCATAAAATTGTTTCCATAATCTTCTTCAAATCTCGAAGATTAATCAAACAAATATAAGCCAAGTAGATTTCAAATAAATCTTATTGTAAAATTTCATAGGGCCTATAGTTTTATAAAACGAACAAACCTTTTTATGTCGTGCTGAACGCATTCATTAGAAAATCCAACCTTTTTGCTTCTTTTGACAAACATGAAACTTTCTGTCTCACTTCAACTTCAGACAAAAAAAAAAAACAATGAAATAACGTTTGCATTTTGAAAACTACTGTCAAAGTTAACCTATTTTGTAATAATGTTTTTGTGTGGTGAAACACTACATAGATTTATTTAATCTAAATTGAGATAAGCCTTCGGTGGAAACATAATATAAGATTCAAAAACCTCAATTCATAGACTGAACCTCAAGTACAATTCTAAAAAAAGATTCGCTATATAAGAAGAATTGAAACTGCGAGGTCCCAGCCATATTTTCGAGAATTTTGTCCTCGGCATTGTGAGCAGCTGAAAACATATTAAATTTATATTATAAAACACAACTATAAAATTTGCAATATGGAGGTATGTATAACTTTAAAGAGCGCATATCGCAAATCCAACTGACGTAAAGGTTATTTTGACGTTTGACAGTTCAAAAATTCTGTCTGTTTTGAAGTTCTTTTTCTTAATTGTAGGTTCTGTTTGTTTCGTTAATTTGAGAAGTCTCCGATTAATTTTAAAGCAACATTTTAAGGATTCGTTGAGATTTTAACCGCAATTTATTCTCAATTCACTGTGGTAATTACAATGCTTCCTAAGACTCCAATTCCTTCTACCTAGTGCCGTGGAATTCAGTTTGAATTTAAGAAATCTTAGATCTAACAGGCTTTATTTCTATATACGCATTTCTATAAAATAAAATCATTATTCTATCTTAAATTTTCAATTTTAAATATTTAAATAGATATTTATTTTACATTCAAGTAAGAATAAAATTCAAATTTTTAATTAAAAGCCCATAAGATGATCTCAATTCGTAAAAGTTTGATCGATTACCTCAAGTTCTGGGTAAGGTTTTGGAGATAAACAATAAAATACATACAACTGCTTGATTTGCAAAGCCCATATAAAGACAAAATCTTAGCACTCAATCACAAGCGCGTGTTTTATTTTTAAGTTATAAACAAGATATTGTTAACTGTGGTGTTTTTTTTTTTTTTTTTGAATAAGGAAATTCGCATTAATTTATTTGTATTCTTTTGATTAATAAACTTACAAAATGCTTCAAGGTTTTTGTATGCGAAAGAAACATTATTGAGACTACAGCAAATACAAATAAATTGTGTGATTTGTTATTTTATTTGTTGTTGTTTTTTTCTGTTCTATAGGAAAGTGGAAGAGAAATAATTATGTACTTAAATTGTGTTAAGCTAAATAGTATAGGTTATCCAAGGTTCCCTTCAATTCTAGTCCGCTGTTGACGGATATGAATTTGGGGATCTGTTAAATAGACTAGATAAATGATTGTCGTCGCCGCCACCGAAGCGTTGGACAAAGGGGTATGTTTAGCTTTTTTTGATGTCATTCTTAAAAGACCATATATGACAATTCATTTTTGTTCCCAATAAATGGGCTTTCTTCTCAATACCAATGAGATCATTTTTCTGATTTTTTTCATAATTAAATTGTTTTACATTACAATTTTAAAATGTGGGTGGTCTATTTCTTATCCTTAAAATATAATTAGTGTCTGTACATTTTTTGAAAGCATAAGAGCTGTCAGTGTCAAAACAACATTTAATTCAAAAGGAAACCAACAGATGGACAGATGTATGTAAAGGGACGCTACAAAAGTAGAGCAACAGGGACAGCAAACGACGCCATATTTCTTGCCGCTATTTTGACATTTCTCTTCAGTAAGGTTTGCCATTTCATGATTGAAAGATATAGGAGCCAACAACGAGTCGAAATTATTAAAATTTACTACCGAAATTCGGAGTCAGTGGCCTCAACGTTAAGAGCGCTACGTCCAATTTATGGTCGTCATAATCGTCCTAGCAGATCAACAATTGAGCGTCTTGTGGAAAAATTAGAATTCACAGGCACAGTACAAAATGTTCCCGTGCCAGTGAGACAAAGAAGTGCCCGTAGTGTCGAGAATATTGCTTCAGTTGCAGAAAGCCCAAATGTGTCTCTCACACGTCGTTCTCAAGCGTTGGGCATCTCTGTGACGTCGTTGTGTCGAATTTTGCGAAAAGATCTTGGCCTACATCCTTACAAGATTAAATTGACGCAAGAACTGAAGCCGCTTGACCACCAGAAGCGTCGTATGGTCGTGAATTGGGCTGAGCAACAACTTGAAAATGATTCGGATTTTCATCGAAAAATCATCTTCAGCGATGAGGCTCATTTCTGACTGAATAGCTTCGTCAATAAACAAAATATGCCTTATTGGTCAGGCAGCAATCCACACGTACTCCATGAGTCATCATTGCATCCCGAGAAAATTACGGCGTCATTGGGCCGTACTTCTTCCGTGATTATCAAGACCGGCACGTTACTGTGAATGGGGATCGCTACTGTTCAATGATAACCGAATATTTTTAGCCCCAATCGGATGATATGGACTTGGAGGACATGTGGTTCCAACAGGACGGCGCCACAAGCCACACAGCGAATGTCACAATCAATTTATTGGAAACCAAGTTTGGAGAACGTGTTATCTCACGAAATGGTCCAGTCGCTTGGCCGCCTCGGTCGTGCGATTTGACGCCGTTAGACTATTTCCTGTGGGGCTACGTCAAGTCTATGGTCTATGCCAACAAGCCAGCGACGATTAATGAATTTCGTACGAATATCGAACGTGAAATTGCAGCAGTTTCGGCCGATTTATGCTTGAAAACCATCGAAAATTGGGCTCAGCGTCTGTACTTCTGCAAGCGTGCCCGTGGTGGCCATGCAAAAGAAATCGAGTTCCATACATAATGGCATCGAACGTACTTTCACAGGAATAAAGAATTTCATTGATATCCAAAACCGTTTTTGTTTTATTTAAAAAAAACTTTTGTAGCGCTCTTATTGAAAAACCCGATACATGTATATTTTCACTGACCACTAAACCAAGTTTTAATGAGATTTACCTTGAATTTCCCTAAAATCCAGCGATTTCTTATTAAATTTTGAATCTCTCTAGATGAAGATTTAAAAAAAAAACTCATTGAAATCTTCTCCCAAGCAGTTGTTTATCAAATCAAACACACTTTCTTTTGTTGAATGCACTCATCTAAACGTCATATTCTCCGTTGACAGTCAAAGAAACTCTGTCAAAAATTTTGTCAATAGAGATTTCGTGCAAATGAATTAAATGTGAAATCAAATGTTGGTAATTATTAATACGTAACTTATTAAATTTTCAATTAAAAAATTTCCAGATGATGAAAAATTATGCAAAAAAGCTTAGGAAAACCTGGCTGGCACAGAGGACGAGGCATTGTTTTTTTAAAATCTTTGTCGCAATAAGTTGTGTCCGTTGGCCGATTTGCGGGACCAAAGAAAGATCTCAAACGTGTATTAAAAGATGGCAGACATAAAGAGAGGAGTATATACTTCAAAGGAACTAAAAGTAAAGATTCGCCATCTGTTCAATCGCTTATTAAATAATTCATTCGTCAGAAATGGTTTTTTTTTTTTGCTTTCTGCACGTAGTCCAATCACAAAATTTTCTTTTCTATTCTATTCTGGCTGGTTCGCGAACGGTTCGCTGTTGGCGAAAAATTTCGATTTTGTCGTGTTCGTTGGCTTCGATGTTCCCCGTGTAGGGCCATGTTCGCTCATTTTTGCTGTGAATGTCGTTGAGTGCATATCACGGATTAAACACAATGGCACGTATTCATAGTCATTTAAAAACTGTTACTAAGTTAAACCTGGTTTTAATTGTATTTTTTTCTATACTAAATTTTGATTGCTATGGGTTAGAATTTTAATATTTGAAGTTGAATAATTCAATAAACTTATATTTGGATCAACATAGGAGGTAATCCGGTTAAAAATATAAGCCGCATACGTTGATCCATTTGATTTAATGTAAAACAGGAGTTTAGCAAACGACTATGAATACGCCCCAATGGCCACAGTCCGCCGCGATTTTGTCGATGTTTATTCTTTGAAGAATCAGAACGAAATTAATGTTTGCCAAATGTGTTCGCCGTGTAGGGGATAACACAAACGAACAAGTTCGGCGAGCATGTTCTTCGTTTGGGGCTACCTTTGAAGGCTGAAGTTGAGCAAGTTTCAAACTATCACTTACTTCCATAAATATTGTCTTCTGTCCCTTTGTTTGCCCTATCGCTATCCCAACCCAAAGAACCTATTCAGCATAAGAATATTTAATAACCCTCTCATCCTTCTTAGTTCGCCCCATCACCTTTATATACATCGATACTTAATGGTAAGCTTAACAACTATGCATAGGCCTCGATTGCTTTTGAGTGTCATTACGATATACATCTTGTTAAAAATTTTAGTGGCTTCCTGAAATGCATACACAAATCAATTATCAAGCGCCACTAAACAAATAAACTTCTTGTCAATTAAAAACAAAGCTAATGTTTCATCATATTTGTAAAATAATATTTATTTCATGTGTCATAAGTTCTCGCAATAAAATTCCAAAGACTTGTAGTTATTGAAATGATTATTTGTTTTTTTTTTTTCAATATTTTTGCTTCCATATCAAAAATTATAATCTCATCATTTGGTAAGACCTTGAACTTTCAAAAGTCATAAAATAAAATTTTCACAATTTAAAATTCGTAGTTTTTAATGTTAATGGCTGTGATGAGATTATTTCAATGAAAAATCACCATTCGCTGTGGTTTTTGTAAATATAGCTTAATAAATGAAAATCTCTTTCAATTATTTTTCGTTCTGTTTTTAAAGAAACAAACAAAAAATAAAAATATTCACAGAATTATATTTAATTTTGTTTTTGTTTTGATTTATAAACAAATCGGTTGGGTCTTCTCAAAATGTGTTAAACCTCAACAAAGTGATTTTCATTTCTTTGTATCTTATACAAGCATCATAATGTGGAATCATAAGATAGATTAGTTCAGATGTTAATTTTGTATCTTTATAGATATTTTGTTGTAGATATTCGTATTTATGACGCAATAGTTGCTGGAAATATTTTATTTTGACTATTTCTGATTTGAAGTTAAACGTCTGCTGGCTGATGTACCTACTTACTTACTTTGTATAATTTCTTCTTATTTAAAGTGTTATTTTCCTGTATAGTGTATAGGGTTTCCATTTAATTTTTACTCTTAAGTTGAAAAGTTGTCGAAAAGTGATTTATACCCAATTTGTAGATACTAATATCCTCTACAAAAAAATCCTTAATATTTTTTTCCATACGAGCGACCTGTTCCAAGATATTGTGACTTTAAAAATGTCAAATGTGGAAAAAGTAGGGTTTTCGTATTACATCATGTTCCTATGTAATTATAAATGGACGATACGTCGGCGTCGGGTTTTAACAAAACTGTATTGTTCCACTTGAACTGATGTAGGAGGTAGGTAAAAATGGGGGCCCAGAGTAAACTAGATCCTTGACCCAATTATCGCTGGCTTCGGCCGTTTACCATCGTATTGAACTGTGGGTTAAAGTGGTTTTATTAAAGGGGTTTTGCGGACATACCCGCTTACGGATCTGAAAGGGGTACATACCCTTAGACAACCTTAGTCCGCTTTCACGCTGGCTAAGGAGTCCAATGGGTGTGGTAAAGGAATTAAAGTCGAAGTTAAACCTAGATCCACTTCGTGGCGTTGAGGAAAGAGATCAAATCTTTGATCTTTATCTCAGAACGTTGGTTCAGGTCTTCAAGAAAAGCCTTTCGAATTGACTCAATCTAGCCAGAGCAGGGTGTTTACACTTGCCCTGAATTCTTATCGTACAAAAAAGTCATCACCAATACCAAAAAGTCAAGCAAGATCTTCACATTTACTTAAGGGTAAGCTTTTTCCGTGACCCCAAAGCCTATACTCTTACAGCAGTTGTTATCAAACTTATGTGAATGAAATTTAATTGCTATTGCACAATCAAAGTTTTTGTTATTCAAATGTAATTCAAACTAAACAATAGACCTTTAGTATGTGAGAGTAATATATAGATAACCTTAGTTCGTATGGTAATGCGTATATGTTGTCTTGAACTCAGTCTAACCCAGTTTATGCTATCAAAATCCAAAAATATTACAAAAAAGGAAATTTTAATATTAAAGAGTTGGTGTAAACTAAAACAAACACACAAATATGGTGGTTATGGAGCGTATAAGGTTAGAAGAGTAGTTTAACGTGGGTTATTTTTTAATCATTTTAATGCGGGTGAAGTTTTTTTTTTTTACAAGGTTCTAAATTAAGTCATAAATACACTAAAACTAAATTATGTTGCTATATTTAAACTTTAATGAGAAGAAATGGGTAGGCTAGAACTTGAGAAGACCTAATGACATAGTTGATTTGAGTAGCTTTTGCTTTAATGATATTTTTCTTCTTCTCGTTTTACCCGTGCATTTACATAATTAAGCATCAAGTAAGATGGTAATTTCGAAAAGAAAACTACAATCTTTGTAGAAAAAGCCAAAAAGGCAGAAGAAAAGAAGCCATTATAGGTGAATTAGGGTTTTTAAAAAGTTACTTAGAATGTTCGTTAATGCAATTGCAAAAGATCACTGAAAAGTAAAAAAAAAACAAACACTCGCCTTCAAATTGAATACGTTCAATTTCAGGCTACTATTGTATTTGTAAATTATTGGAAGGTGTTACAAAATTTCATTCTAGAAAAATTTTTGAGTGAAATATCAATTCGATTCTTGACATTTTAAACTCAAAAGATATCTTTGAAATTTTGTATACGTTTAAAAGACCTATCGATGCCATTATGTTTGGAATATAACATCGTTCAAATATCCGCCGCGGCTGCTCTGGGTGACGCCCATACGAAATGTCCAAGTTTCCATGACTTGAATTTTACCGATGGCATGGGTTATGTTGACTTTGAGGGCCGCCGCTGAGGTTTGTGGCTTATTCGCATAGACCTTTGACTTCAGAAAACCCCACAAGAAAAAGTCAAACGGGGTGAAATCGCACGATCTCGGTTGCCAGTTCACATCATGCTCTCGAATCGCTCGTGCAAAATTTCCATTGTAGCATGAAATGTGTGGCATGTAGCGCCTTCTTGTTGAAACCACATGTCGTTAGTGCCCATATCATCCTATTCAGACCAAAAGAAAATTGTATAATCATCGACCTATAGCGTTCGCGGTTGACGGTGATGGCCTTGCCAATGTTCTTCTCAAAGAAATATGGATCGATGACGCCGGCCGCCAGCCCAAAATCCCCACCAAACAGTGAGTTTTTTCGGGATGCATTGGACGCTCTTGGATCTCATGTGGATTGGTATCGTCCCGAATTCGACAATTTTGTTTGTTGAAAAAATTGGCCTCACTGTTTAAGATGATTTGCCGATGCAAATTAAGGTCAGTTTCCAACTGCTCCAGAGCCCATTGACCGAACACACGTCGTTTAACTTCAGCCCCTTGGTCAGTTGAATTTTGTACGAGTGGCAGGCCCAAGTCACGACACAATATTCGCCAAGTTGTGGTCTGCGAAAGGCCGAGTTCTTGCGAGCGATGCGAGATCGACTGCCTCGGACAGCGGCGATGTTTTCGGCAGATCTTGCGTTTCGTCGACGTTCGGGTGTTGGTTGATCGTTTACTGAACCAGTAGACTCAATTTATTTACCAAACTGCGAATAGTCCTTTCCGTAGGACGATTATGGCGACTGTAAAATAAGCGAAGTGCGCGGAAAGTTGCCCGAACAGAACATCCATTTTGATAAAACAATTTTATCATTTGCACGTGTTGTTGAACGCTATATCGGTCCATTGTGATTTGGCAAAACAGACTGAATAAATGACAGCCAATTTAACAGCTATGTATCTTCAACAATATGGCCGCTATCGACTGTCAAAGTTCGGAAGTCCCTATTGGAAGAAAAGTGGGTATGGCAATAGATGGACTTTAAAAACAGAATTTAGCTTGTTATGCTTTATATTCAAGAAATTTTAATTACAAAATTTCAGTTTTATACAGATGTTAGTTAAGGAGAAAAATATGATATACAGAAAGTAGGCGTGTTAGTAGGCGGATTTCCAAAAAGGCTCAAAAGTGTTGTTTTTAAGAAATTTTCGGCTTTCTATGGACATGAATTAAATAAGTGGGCGGATTAGTGGGCGGAATAATTTCAAATATCATGTTTTGAGTTTAAGAGAGCTTATATCAAAATTTAAGCCTTTTAAGAACTTTCAATAAAAAGAAAAATATAATAAAAGTGGGCGTGGCAGTGGGAAAATCTTGCTCTAAATACTTTCCAAATCTTCCTTCGACTAATAGAAACAAACTCCAACAGCCCAGCCCTATTCATAAAAAGTGCTTATTAAACCTTTATTCCACGAACTTACTAAAACATGGAATAAGAGTTAAACTACGGGTTAGAATTTTTCATCAATAAAACAAAAAAATGTTCGTGGAATATTGAAGTGACGTTTACAAAAATCTCTTCAGAAAATCTACTACAGTAAGTAAAATGCCTGTTTGGTAACTTGAAATGTTCACCAAGTTTCGCAAACTAGGTTTTTTTTCGTATGGGTTTTGACAGTTCGACGTTACCAATAACATCCAACAATTTTCTTGTTAATATCATACATCTGTCAAAATTATTTTCATTTTTCAATTGTGGTTTTCAAACTGGCGGTCGTCCCCCACCTAAATCGGCATCTAAAGAAGACCAAAACTCATAGACCGTATATTTTATTAATTTCATAATAAATTCTTCTTATTCCTTCGCCAAATCACCTTCTTCGATGGTTAAGCTTAATAAACGTCACTTAGTAGAAATTTTGTTTTATTAATAACATTTTGCTCTTAGTTCACGGAATAAGGCCTCACCTTTCGCTATTTTACGTTTATTAATTTCGCTGTCCTGTAAATTTTTAAAAGAAATCGGTTTAGTATTTTTCGACTCTATGCGCCAAACACAAACTAATGTCGCTTTCGATTGATCGTTCGGAGTACTCCGTTTGCACTCCATCCATTTTTACTCATACCACATACATACGTATACAAAGTTTTTTGTCGGATTACCTGTCAAAATTGATAAATTCTTGAAGAAGCCATTTTGTTCAATGACGACAATCAGCAGTGTGTGTGTATATTTGGGAGTCGATGTTTTCGATTGGAATTTAAAAGAAGTAGAACAGTTATCCAGAATTGCAAATTGCCACGTCTGGTTGCAACAAAATATCTGGTTACCATACCCCTATTCGTGCTTGTCCTGTCACCATCACTTTCTGAAAAGTGATGAACTAAAAGTAAATTTTTGGAAATTTGGCATCACTCGAATAAATTTTTATCTATTTCCAATGCTTCCAGTTTGTTTAAACTTGTTGAATACGGTATAAATTATTTGTTTCCGTAGGACCATTAGATAATAATCTTTCTTTCTGTATATGCTGATACACTGTTCCTACGAAATAGGTAAAACAATTTCACAATTTTTTTAACGCATTGAGCAGCTATAGATAATGCCTGCTAACATTTGACATTTTAAGCACGTGTGTTAATTGAAAACTGTTTCATTTATATTGTTATCAACATAACAAACACGAATTGGATCACCCAATTTGCTTCTAATGGGTGATTTTTTAAGAGGTTTAGAACTTTTTTTTAAAAAAAACACAAAAAATTCGAAAAAATGAATGAAATATTTATTTGAATCGATAGTTTGAACCTTGCAATTTAATGTTTAAAGATAATTTCATGCAAATGTTGACCGCGGCTGCGTCTCAGGTAGCCCATCCGCTGAGTCCAATTTTGGCATACTCTTTCACACATATCGGCCGGTATCTCACGAATGAATGCATGGATGTTGGCTTCCAGTGCGTCAATCGAAGCGGGCTTGTCCCTATAGACATTAGCCTTGACATACCCCCACAAAAAATAATCTAATGGTGTCAAATCGCACGATCTAGGCGGCCAATTGACCGGCCCGAAACGTGAAATTAACTGTTCACCAAACTCGCCTCGCAATTGCGCCATTGTTTCGCGTGCTGTGTGGCATGTGGCACCGTCTTGTTGAAACCACATATCATGCAAGTCAAGAACTTCCATTTCGGGCAAAAAAAAGTTTGTTATCATCGCTCGGTAGCGTTCACCATTGACAGTAACGCTGCGATTCGCATCATCTTTGAAGAAATATGGCCCAATAATGCCGCTGGCCCATAAACCGCACCAAACAGTGGCTTTTGCGGGATGCATTGGTAGCTGTTGCAATGCTTCTGGCTGATCTTCACTCCAAATGCGGCAATTTTGCTTATTTACGTACCCATTCAACCAAAAATGAGCCTCATCGCTGAACACAAGCAGCGAGCGATGAACATTTCGAACCGAGCACGAATTTTGATAGTAAAATTCAATAATTTGCAAGCGTTGTTCATTTGTAAGACGATCCATGGTTAAATTGCAAACCAAACTGAAGGTGTTTGACAGTGACACAAGGTACTAAACACACGTCAGCTGTCAAAACCAGTGTTGCCAAAACCAAACCAGCTTAAAAATCACCCATTATAACGACCTTAAAATTAATTATTTCATCCTGGATGTCTGCAATCAGCATTAGAACTAATAAAAACGGCACTAAAACTATTTACTACCTCTCTTCAATTAAATGCGCGACATAATTAAAAAGTCAGAAATGCATTTGCATCGCAGTAAAGCACTCATATTTCAGATGTTCCGCCCGCCCAGTCAGCAGTTTAGTGTTGGGCTGTGGCGAGTCCATATGGAAGTCATTAAGCGCGTTTCGTTTATCCCCAAGTCATTGGACTGCGAATGCATCAATTAGCTGTCACCAAAACCACTGACAGTTGACCTGAAAATTCTACACTCACTGAATCATCAACAGCGCCACAACAAAAAAATTCATCGACATTATAGATCAAACCGCAATTCATCTGACAGCGAAGGCGTCTTAGAGGTGTAAGTCATCAAACTCGCGAGTGTTGTGATGTGAATGATGCGAAATACCTGCGGAGGCGATCAATGTGATATGTGTGACAAAATCGAATTCGAAAATAAAAAAAAAATGAAATGAAATGAAATGAAGAAACTTGGAACGCGGCCATTGATTGCCTTTTTATTGTGTCTATGTGTGTGTGTGTGTGTTTGTTTCTTCTATCGATGGACGATATGGGGACATCCACCTGTGTGAAAAACTGTTGACGTTTTTACGGTAATTTTTACTCTCACTCACTCACTATTTAAATCGAATGAATCTTTCAAATGGAATGTTTGCAGCCAAAATTCTGAATTGCTTAGAAAAATTTGAAACAAAATGAGAAATAAACTCTTTAGTGTGTATGTAGATGTAGAAGGAATTTCCACATCGTAGATAAATTTTTACTAATTTATTCATCGTAAATTGATAATAGCCGAGTCATTATATAGAAATTCAAATTGAATGACACCTGTCGGAAGTTGCGTGCTTTGAATTTATTTGTTGAAAGCATTTTTTTAAGATAGCGTGCAGGGTGGTCTCAATTTCAATTTACCACAAATTGTATACACGATTTTGTTGAGTTTTTATATCTGTTGATTCAGGGTTGAAAATATAGTTAAAAGGATTTTATTTATTTAAGAGAATATTCGTAGACTATTTTATTGATTTTTTTTTCTGTGGCTGGCGCTGTAGTTAGTTCGTCAATGTGGTTTTCAGAAAATTGTCTTTGCGGAAGTTGTGGTGGGGTTGCAAGTTTGCTTTGTTGAAATAAATAATAGATAGGGTTAAATTAAGGTGTTTGTTCATATGGTGGTATATCTGATTATCTGATGGGGAATTATGTTAGTAATTCGAAATGAGTCAGTCAAAGTCCTGAATTCAGCAGAATACGTTCTACGTTCTTTTGTTTGAAATTCTTTCTATCACAAAAATAATTACGTTTTCTGGATTTATATTATGAGGTATTTCAATTAAAATATGTACATATATGTATGTAGATTTAGATAAAGGGTGTTTTGTTTAGATGTATAGAACTTTAAGTTGGCAACACTATTTTAACTGGCGGCCATTTTGTCAGCTGTCAAATGATTTATTTTTAGTTTGGTTTGGCATTTCAAAATGAATAGACTGAAGCCTGAACAACGCTTCCAAATTTTGCCCAAAACAAGATTGACGTTGATCCCAATTTTCATAAGCGAATTTTGTTTAGCGATGAAGCTCACTTTTGGTTGAATGGATACGTCAATCAACAAAACTGCCGTATTTGGAGTGATGATAATCCACAAGTGTATGTTGAGACACCGTTACACAACTGACTGACAAAAACTGACTGTTTGGTGTGCTTTATAGTTTGGTGAAATAATTGGTCCGTACTTCTTTATAAACGATGCTGGCCAGAACGTTACAGTCAATGGTGATCGCTATAGAACCATGATTACTGACTTTTTCGTTGATCAATTGAGCAACCATTATGTGCAGGAGCTGTGGTTTCAATAAGACCCCGCAACATGTTAAAAAGCTCGTGCCACAATTGATTTATTGAATTAAACACAAATACTGCTATTATACTGCTATTATGTAAAATTTTGAAAAAAAATCGTTTGAATTTATTTTTTTTTATTTTTTTTTATTTTTTCAATATTTTGTGTTTGAAGATTAATTTTTCAAAACCTGTTCACAACATTTGTTTTAAAATAAAATAAAAGAAGAAATGTATGGCTTTACAAAAAGGTATAGCATAACATTGTTAGTGTTACCGTGTTTTTTTTTTTAATATTTTTTTTTCTGTTTAAAGTCAATTTTTTTCTTGTCTCGACCCAACCTAGACACTCGTTTCATGTCAAACCTTATGCCAATCACCCTGTATTTTTGATGGAACAGCAAAACTTGTTCAACAAATTTTTTCTTGTCCAACAAGTTTTAACTTGCGTCTCATGAGTATTTGGCAAGTTTTCCCCGTTTAGATCTAACATACTGAAAACTTCCCAGGGCCTTGACTAAATTGACCAAAAACTTGCCATTTTTCCAGGCGGGTAGCTCTTTCGAAAGCCGTACTTACCTGTCATATAAAGATATCTGTAAAAAGCTTATTTTTGGCACCAAACCTTCTGTCCACTGAGCCATTTTTCTTGTTTAAAATAAAAATATCTGTATTGATTTCGATTAAAATTGGTACAAGTAATTTTTAGGTTCTAGAATAATTAAAATCATGCACATAATTCATTACATGGTATTGATCATTTTTTTTTGAAAATATTCTTGCTTTTTTCGTTAAACAAAATTTTTGTTTTATATTTTTATTAAGTTACGCCCATATTTTTCACTCGCTCAATCCAGATTAAAAATTTAATCCCGATTAAAATTAATTTTAATCCAATTCTATATTAAAATCTAATGTAGATAAATCCCATTGAATTTAACTACCTTCCGGAGCCCAGGTTAAAAACTTTCAACCAGTTTATTTTCGAAAAGGATAATATAAACATACTTAGATTTAATAAATCTGGATTAAAAGTCCATTTAGATCCAATGTGAATAATATGGCCCTAAGAAATTTACGAGTTTTTTTCCTTGCAAATAATATCGTCCTTTTGTGTGGAGATTTTTTTCATGCCTGTTTGCAAAAGTGGTCTAATTTTCGAGTGCCGTTCGTTTGACCAAATCGTGCATTTTATTTTACACCCATCGCTTGTTTTTTTTTTATTGCTATTTCTGTATTAAGAGAAAATTTTTTTTCCTTAAGTGGAATATGCCTTTTCTTGCACTGGATTCCTAAAATTGTAGAATTTAATTTATTTTCAAATAGAAATTGGATTTTATCAGTTTAGGAATACAGATGAGACGTAAACGTATTTTATGTTCATCAATAAACTTCAAACAGTTTTGCCTAGGAACAGTCTGAATTCCCTTAAACTTCCTACCTCTAAACTATGTATTACATTTTACATATTTCACACTAAAAAATATATTAAATACTTTGAAACTCTTGAAATGTATTTGTCTTCTCACTATCAGTCCTCTTCATAGCCTTAAACACAAAGTAATAACACGACAATCGAGACTTTTAAGTTTGCCCAACCAAATTCAGTCAATTTAATCGACCTTCACATATTATCTTTGAAGTGGGGAGGGCCTCGTTATCTCTCCGTACCTCTCCTTATCTATCTCGTAATTTTGTATAGTTTTGCTAACCCACTACACGCGATCTATTGACATACTAAATACTCAAGAAAACTTAAATTACCCACCGCTTCACTTCTATCTATCAACCGTGAGTTGACTTGCCCCCCAATCGACTCCCCAAACCACCCGTATCCCCCCATATGGTCAATCGAAATTATAAAAATAAACAATCAATTTAGCCCAAGAAAAACACATACACACATACGCACACACAAACGCACCACAAACTATAATTCGCTATGCAGCATGCGTACTAATTTCATTTCTAATCCAAAAATCCACTCAAATGATTAGCCCATAAGAGCAGCCAGCGGTAGCAGCAGCAGTAGCCAGCAGCGTGTATTTTCTGCTCACAAAATATCCCATGAATGCGTACGAGTATCTGTCAGCAAAAAAAAAAAAAAAAACAAAAAAAAAGTTTGTAAAAAACTTCAACATTTTCCCGAGAAGGAGTACGAAGCAAAAAAAAAAAAAAAAAAAATCAAACGAAAACACCAGCGAACGGAATTCGTCTTGGCCTATCGGTTCTGTAAGAGGCGACTAGCCAAGTCAGTCAGTTATTCTTCGAGGTGGTGGAACACGGAAAAAGTTCGCACGCCAAATCTACAATTTTTTTTTTTCTACGAGTATACATTTGTTGTTAAAATAAATTAAGAAATTTTTATTATTTTATTTTTATTTTTTTTTATAGTAAATCCGTGAGCAGAAATCTAAAATTATCGGTTTTGTGTGCCTCTTGAGAATTTATTTTTTTTTTTTCGCAAGATAAATTAGTTGTTTTTTTTCTGTTTCAAGTAGGAAATTGATTAAATTAGTTTAAGAAAAAAAAATTAAACAAATTGAGAAGTTTTTTTTTCTTTAACAAACAAACTAAAAACTCAAATAAATCATAAAAATGTTTCAATGGATTTTTGTATATATTTAATTAGCCGCACGAGTGGATTATTTTTTTCTCTCAGTGTATTTAATATTTTTGGAAAACTGCCACTTTATTTGTGTATTAAAAAGAAATAAATATTTAAATATTTATTTTCATATCTCTACATAAAAATTGTGTTTCTAAATTCTCTAAATTTTCCTAAATTGTCGCAAATGACAAGTTGATTTTTTTTTAAGAATTTTGTCATTTCATTTTCAACAAATAAAATGCACTTTAACTTAAAAAAAAGAAGATATATATGTATATATATTTAAATGTGCTGCTTAAAAATTGGGTGATTTATTAATGTTTAAATTTTTATTTTTTTTTTATTTTAAATCTAGAATGACATAATTTAAATGTGATTTCGTAAAAATAAGAAAAAAAAAAGAGAAAAATATATTCATATGTATATTTTTTTACACACAATAAAACAGATGTTTTGAAAAAAAAAATAAAATAAAATTGGATTTCTCAATAAAGTGCAATTTCATCTACGAGTATCTATATCTATACATAAATAGAAATTGATAGTTTTCTTTAATTGAAAATAAAATGAGCAAATCCGCAAATCGAAAATCAAGAAGCAATGAAGGAGTTATTTTGTATCAGAATAATGTTGGAAAAGTATGTAATAAATATTTCTTAATTTTTGGTTTAGTTAAATTTTTGTTCTTAAAATAACTATTATAAATTTATCTTACTTAGTTTTAAAGTATTGATAAGATATGATGAATTTTTATGGCATATATATTGTGTGTTGTTTTGTGACCATAGAGCGTGTGATATTATTTCACACCGTCTTTGTTTATCTTTGAGGAAGCTTAAAGATTAAATTGTGTATATGTATTGTGTGTGAATGTGATTTATAAATTTATTTATTATAATGCGTTAATGATACAAAAAAATTAAAGTTGAAAGATGTGAATGACCTTTGGTGTTTGTGAGAATTTATTTAGTTTTTGAAATGTGCTAAAATTGTGACATTCTGACAAGTTGGTTCTTTCTTCTTTTACACATGTACTTTGATAAGAAATAATGATTACAATACAACTATTGTTGACTAATTTAATTAGACTACTCTAGTTTCAAGAAAATTAAACGCTGATAAGATTGTAGACTTTACATAAGTTTCTACATGGGTAGGGTATGTCGAAAAAATGTATTCAATTAGAAGAAAAGTTGATTAATGAAGCTTAAACTATTAAAATTTTTGTTTATTCTTCAAATCAAATTAACGAATAATTACATTTTTTTTTTTATAATATGCAACACATACTCAACGGGTTATGGATATACCTACTCTTAAAATGGTTAACACAGTGCAATCAATTAGGAAAATAGAAAAGATTTATTGAGAGATACCGATGCACATTATGGATTGTAATTTCTAAGCCTTACAATGGAAAGGACAAAATTTAGAGCTATAGGTAAAGAGTTCCACATTCGTGCAGTGCAGCTAAAGAAAGAATCTCTTTACTTGACAGTATATACGTTCGAAATTGGTTTCTAGGGAAAACTGATGGGCATTCGTAGAAGCGCAAGTATTACCATTGAATTCTTTTGGGGGAGAAATTCAACTGGCTATTTCAAAAGAGAAATGTTTAATATTGAAGAATTGAATGAAATATGAAAGTGCGTAAACTTTGAAGCCTTACTGCGAGTGTGTTATCACACAAAAACCAACTTTCAATGAGAAATGATTAATAAAAAAAGTAGGATAATTATTTTCAGTGTTAAATAATTAAATCTTAAAAATGATAAAGAGAAAAAAATCAAAAACCCGGTATTTTTTTATATTAAAAAAAGGATTTTTTAAATAATAATATCTTTTTAATGACAGCTACTAGAAAAATGATATTAATGTCTTTTAATAAAAAATCAAATAACCTACGAATTTTGCTAAAAAAAATCAATTAAATTTACTCATTAAATTCAAGTTTTTCAGTGCTAGATTAAAATTAAACCCGAGTTAACTCATCAAATTTGGTGAGTTAACTCAGGAATAATTGAGTTAACTCAGGAATAATTGAGTTAACTCTGGAAAAAATTGAGTTATCTCACTGAATTTTTTAGACGTTCCGCATGCATTATTCGCCGACAAACTGCTTCCTCAGTTAACTGTAAGTGAATTTACTTCTAAAACTCTAGTTTAACTCACCACTGAAAGACTGGGCCGAAAAGTTATATGCTATATTTTCGATACTTGAACTTGCAATATCTTGTAACTGAAGTCTCGTATAAGAGAAAGTAGTAGAAGTAAGCATAAATAGTTTTCTTATAACTTCGTAATTTAAGAGTAACTAAAGAACAAAAAAACCAGTATTTTTCTACTTTGACAATTTTTTTAAATACCTTTTAAATTATAGCTATTACTAGAAAAAAAAACATTGTAATGCTTTCTTATATGAAAGGGCAAATAATCTCCAATTTTTGCAAACAAAATTCGATAAAAATTTACACGCTTAGAGTTGCATGCGATAAACCTATATTTTCGACGCTTTGCTTTTTTGTTGTAGCAATAATTTGTAACTGATCGGTCGTATGGAAAAAAATGTTATAATCTTTTTTGTATAGAATATTATAATATAAAGTGGGCATACATTTATTTTTCCACAACTTCGTTATATAAAGGTGAAGAGCAAAAAACCGGTATTTTTAATAAATTTTTAAAATAATGATAAAAGTGATCATAATGGTGTTTTGGCGCATTTTATAAAAAATTATTTAAAATACACCAAACAAATTATTTAAAAAAATGGCAACACTTACTTAAAAGTGTTTTACCGTTTTTGTAAGCCAGAAGTCTGTTCTTTTTATTGTATCAACTTATTTCTATTAATAGTTTTCAAAAAAAAATTACTTTCAAACTAAAAAATGGTGAAAAACTATAAAAATGGAATACTGATTTTTTTACAATTTTAAAAATTTTGTTCTAAATTCGCTAATCACTAGGTCTGTTCATTCTTGATTAAATACGAAATAAAAGAGAATTAAAATTGTGAAAAAATTAGTTGGTACTCAATTTTTGGTTTTTTACCATTTTTTAGTTTGAAAGTAATTTTTTCGAAAACTATTAGGTAATAAATAGAAATAAGTTGACTTAAAAATAAAATAAAAGAATAGACTTCTAGCTTTCAAAAAATTTAAAGCACTTCTAAGTAAGTGTTGCCATTTTTTTAAATAATTTTTTTTTTTTTAATACTTTTTTTTTTTTTAATGCGCTAAAACATAATTTTCCCACTCGATTTCAATTAAGCTGCTATATAATGAAATAAAGTACTCTCCATAAGTTTCATAACTGTTGAGAAATATTAAAATTGGGCTCAAAATCCATACAAAATTTGCCCATGGTCCTTTCAATACCAGAAGAATGAATCTTAAGGAATCTTTGATGACTTAACTGAATTTGGATGAAAATTGCAGCGGTGACAAATATGTTTTTTCCTTGTTACTGTTATACAGATAGGTACCTACATGTATCGGTGAAACCATAGAAAAACAACGAAACACTTTGCTAGAGCCTGCAGTAAGCTCCTTTTGTTGTTCTTATAAAATTTGTTATATTCTTCTCCACACAAAAGTGTGTACAATAGCTTTCCTGATGAGCTTGCAACGCATTTTGATAATTCTTTCATTAGAATAAATAATGAATAAAAATTAATGCTGAAAAATAAAGCTTAAATCTTAATCCAAACGTGTACAGATAACAATCTTTCAACAGCGTGTCGACTCATCTTTAAAGTATGTTTATTGATTGGTTTTTCGAAAAATAAATAAACACCTATGCCTTCTTTTTAAATATGTGTATTTGAATAACTCAGCTAAAATCTGAGATGTGAAATCAACAAACAGATGACAAATGTAATGTTTGTATGGCAGTTAAAAGTAAAAGTGACTTTGTTAAATAAACCTCACTGTGAACGAATGGAACGAACAAAGTGCCATTGTATCGGGGATGTGACGTTAAGTTGTTTTTGTTTGATTGAGACACAATAATAACAAAAGAAAGTTTATTTATTGTTTTTTTTTTTGTTTGTAATTTGTCTCTTCGAAATAAGAATACCATTGTTTTATTACAAAGCTAATAATTTTATTGTGAGGATCTGAAAGAGTCAAAGATTTTGTAGATGGTTTTTAATTGTTTTTACTTACTTACATTCCTCGTTTTTATACCACTGTGTGTTGCATATACATAGATATACGAGCTTAATCAAAGTACCTGATTGAATGTGTGTATATGCGAGTGTGTCCATATAAGCCGGCCGTCAACTAATAAAAATACTGTATGGCTCTTAATTAGAAAGCATATTAGCGCTAAATTATTTAAAATGCTTCAATTTTTCAATTCAAAATCAGAAATATCATTAATTTAATTTGTTATTATTCATTTCGCAGTCTGAACTACTTGGTTTATTATGCTCTGACGTCATTTTTTGTTAATAAAAGGTGTCCCAAAATTGTCACAAAATTTGAATTTCGCTTCATTTGTATGGTAGATTGTTGTCGATGAAAAAAAAAAAAAAAAAAACACAGAATGACAGCTGACAATTGAGGGTAATGAGGGTTATTAAAAATGGAGCGCCGTGTGAATTTTTTGACACCTTTTATAAGCTAAAAAGACTAGGTTTTTGAAATTTAATTGTTTGTCTATTTGAGGGTCAGTGACTTTTTTCTATTATTTAAACTAAGAGCAAGTTTAAGTTGATTTGAGCTGTTCCGTACTAAATATACGAACCGAGTTTATGCCTAGTCAATTTTTAAAGTGATCAGTGTCACACTCGTTGCTACGAAACCGAACTACGAAGAACATTGGCCGTGTATCGCTAGTCAAAATTTCATTGAACTTGAGCACGAATTTATAAATCCAAGTAAGTGTCACATGTTACAGATTAGGATCCTTTCGTTTTGCAACTCAATTAAGAATTTTTAACCAAATTGATGATTTCGGAAGTTCAAACAATATTGTCCCTATTCTGCCAGTCAAAATTTCATTGAATTTGAGCCCGAATTTTTAAATCCAAGCGTGTGTCACAACTGTTACAGATTCACACTCTTTCGTTTTGCCACTCAATTTTGAAATTTTTACCAAATTGATAATTAAGAAAAGTACGAAAAAAATTGCCCCTCTACCGCCAGTCAAAATTCCATTGAATTCGAGCCCGAATCTATAAACCTAAGTTTGTGTCATAACTGTTACAGATTGTCATTCTTCCGTTTTTCAATTCAATTCTGAATTTTTTTACCAAATTGCTAATTTCGGAAGTACGAAGAATACTGTCCCTATACCGCCAGTCAAAATTTCATTGAATTTGAGCCGGAGTTTCATATTTAAAGTGTGTGTCATAACCGTAACATCTTGGTATTTTATAACTTAATCGTTCGTTTTTCAACTCAATTCCGAAATTTGTACCAAATTTATAATTTGAATAAGCACAAAGAACATTGTTCCTTAACATACAATATTTTTTGAACTATTTAGAAGCACCAGATTGAAAGATTATAACAAAATCTGTTCAACCAATGAAAAAATATACGCAAATAGCACAAAAATATGAATTTTTTTTTCAAAAAAACTGTGGGATGCCTATGATTTCCATTATGCATTTTTTTTGTCAATATGCTAAAACACAGAATTATTTAAGTTGCTTTGAACATTACCTGTACGAAAATGAATCAAAATCATTTGAACCGTTTTCAAAAAAAATTGAAAAAAAAAGTTGTACCCGTTCTAAATGAGCCAAGATATAAATTTGAATTTATCCTCTAAGGAATCTCATGAAAGAGATTACTTTAAACTTTTTTTGTGTGCCACGAAGCAAATACCTGCAAGTTAAAAGAATTAACTCGCTTTATAGTGGAAAGTTGGTTCACTTTAATGAAATACAAAAAAAAAAAAAACACTTTCAAAGCAGAGAAATGATAACAACTATCTTATGATGGCAATAATATGGCGTTCGAATTTATTTAATTAATCTATTCATGCAAAAAAACAGACTTAGTCACTTCCGTAACATTTATTTGTCACACCCGTCACAATTACAAACTAAAATATTTCAAAGTTTTTAACAGTTTTTTTTTTTCTAATTTTATGGTAGCACTTTCCTTTTTGAAATAGAATGATACATAGCTTTTATGCAATACTTTACACACCATAAATATTAGATGCCTAATTCGTAAATTACGAGTTTTTTTAAAGTCACACGCGTCTTTAAATTCAGTCTACTAATTTGCTTAATAGACATCATGCATTTTATATTAAAGTTTTATTCTATGAATTTAGAATGTTGTGTTACTTGTTTGTTAAATCATGAGTATCAGTGTCACAAACGTCACAAAAGAAACACTTTTCGTCTCCAACGAAAAACTTACAAACCAAACTTTTCACTCTTTTTGTATTTAACATTAAACATAACTCTACTCACTTAGTGAACACTGATTACGAAATTCTATAGATGTATGCACCTATAATTCGTGCTAATTAAATTAATCATTTTTTGATTTCAGCGCACTTATAGCTACAACACCTCTCTTCTCAATCATAACTTTAATCCTTCCGCGTATAAAAGATTTCAATATTTTCCTCTATTCAATTTGTTGCTCATTAATTTCGTTAATCCAATCGTAGCACCTAATTGATTATCATCAAAAATACCAAAATGCACACAAGATGTAAGACAACGTTAATTTTTTCGGAATAGCTGCCGCATCATCGCCTCTAAGCTTGTGTGGTTTATTTTTTTTAGTTTTTCAAAACAAGCAAAACCAAAAACAAAATGCAGAGACGAGATATTTTGATATTTTTAGATTAAGTATTTTCCCCATTTGTTGAAATTCTAAAAATAAATTATGATGATCCAAAATGGTTGTGATGTTGAAGAAGAAGAAATGCGTCTTATAAAAGAAGAAGCAAATATCCTCCGATTCACACTCATACTCATACTAGAATAAAATAACATATCTGCATCTGTTTTTTTTTTTTCAACAAAATCTAATGAATGTTTTTTTTTTTGATTGCAGACTGTTCAGACATCGTGGAGGCCCCAATTGCCCCTACCCAAGGAAGTTGTTCCACCGACCACATCAGCTGAACCAAGCATGAGATCTGCTGAAATGAATCGACATACATCAAGCAACAAAAAAGACTCTTACCAGAGTGCTCCACAAGTGAGTGGAGGAAGTAGCAAAAAATGGTCCTTTGGCCGGCTATTTCGCAAGAAGAAAGAAGCTGAAACAGAGTCGTCATCCGAAGACGATCGCAAAGCAGGTTTCGCAGTTTCACCGAAGTATCGTAAGAAGGACAAAAAGAAGCGCAGCAGCAAACACATCAGTGGCGGGTTCGATCATATTGTGGTGAGTCCGACAAGGGACAATGAGTTCTTTCTGCCATTCGAGCCAATTCCGGCTGGCGAGTCAAACTCAACAACACATCTGGCGCCACCTGTTAACTACGATCCGCAAAGTCGAACGACAAATTCTCTTGATCGACGTGGCAAGCGGGACCGAAACAAAACATCAGGGTCTAATGAGGTGCAACGTCATCCTTCGAGTGAGGAGGAGATGATATCGCTGAATTCTTCGACAACTTTCGCAAAGTACCGCAGTGACGAGAGTCTGGAAAGTGGTGCAAATGCAAATAATGGTCAAAGTCGTCGAAGTCGGGCAGCTCGAAATGAGAGGTACTACAAACGCTTGAGTCGAGACGGAGAAGTCAGCCATGGTCAGGTGCCACAGGTTATGTATGCTGCGCAACCAGCTCAAAGATGGAAAACTCAACCGGTACCGTTGTCGGTTTATAACGGGCAACCAAATCAAATTGCCCAGGTTGAAGTCAATCGGCAACAATATCCCCCGCCTGTGATGCATGGGCCCACAATGCGAAATTCAACAAGCTTAAGTCACATGGCTTCCCATCATCCCATAAATTATGGAATGCCTCGTCAGACACAGAACCTTCAGAACACAGTCAATGACAACAAGCGTAGCATCAGCTATGACAGTCACATCCACTTGCAAAATGTCAAAAAGCCACTGCCTCCACCGCCGCCACCTCGTGATCCAATGCGAAGGGTTAACGTGGCCGGTCACAACGATCACCGTCCGATTTCCTACGCATTTGATCAAAGTGCTTCGCACATGCCACCGAATAACGGGATGAGGGGTCGTTGTGTTTCGGACGATCGTATATGGGCGGGGAACGCCCCTATGTATCAGTCAGCTTCGTCCATAAACCATCCTCCGAGTGTGGCTAGCGCCCAGAATCGCCGTTTCATAACCAGAGCCGAGAGGGACGCTCACCCGACGAAAAAATCCCTCCCAGCGGGACTTGATTTCCGGTATGTGGCCGAGGGTGCTCCGAGGTCCCGAAAGCCGATCCATCTTTTCAATGAAAATGAAAACAAACCGGCCTTAGCAAAACCACCATCTCCGGTGGTAATAAGAACCACAAAGAGTGGCTTGCCTGATCAAGCTCCGTCAAACCCTCAGTTATCATCGGAATACTGGCGTCGAGGACGAGAACCGCACCAGCAAAGACCAGAGTCAATTTTCAATAAACCTCGTTCGTTATCGAGCTCACGAGCTGGTGAGCTTCACTCGGTTCCGATGTACTCAGAAGTGTCAAAGCCAAAACTAAAACCCGTTGTTCCAGGCGACGCAAACAGTAGTGTGGTGTCTGGAAAATTGCTGATAAAACCGTCCAAAGATAGTCGTAGTAACTACGTTGAAATTCGTAATAACGCCAATAAGAGCAGTTCAATGCCAAATCACTACCAAAGGAGAGACCTGGCGATGCCAAGGGGCCCCAAAGCAGACTCTCCCACTCCCAACAAGTACGATGAGTATGTGGCCGAAAAGCGGGTTCGTAACATCCTTGATCAGTCGATGAAACTCGCTCCTGATCCACCACAACGTAAGGTCGTCACAAAACCCTTGGCTTTGCCTCCGGAACCAGATGTCATCATGCGTAAGAAGCCAACAAACTTAGAAGATGCAATAAATGAGCTTGAGGCTATATACAAAAGCCTTAAGCTTGGCGATGAGACACTTCTAGATAGAGCCGAGCGTCGGGATATACCTACCCCGACGAATTTTGAAAAATACGCGGAAGCTCACAGCGAAGAGTTCCTAGATGATGAAGATGATGACGAGCCAGCGGGAGAACCAGATCTTGTGCGGGATGATTTCGCCTACCGAAATATAAAGCATTCGAACATAGCTCCTAAGATTGCTGCCGGCGAGAAGCAACCTCCATTTGGCATACCCGTTGGACCGATAGCGATATCTCCCCGATCGGACTACCTTCATGTGACTCCGGATAAGGACTGTCAAAAGGTGAGAACGGGTCCTTTTAAGTACCCTGATATCGTTTGTGACGATCTGGCTGTGCGAACGTTACGGAAAGACCCGCCGGGACAAGTGAAGACCCATTT
This sequence comes from Leucozona laternaria, assembly GCA_932273885.2. Lineage (NCBI taxonomy): Eukaryota > Metazoa > Arthropoda > Insecta > Diptera > Syrphidae > Leucozona > Leucozona laternaria. Next base: position 126,422,474 of record OW026367.1, on the reverse strand, counting down.
TGCATACCCCGCTGGGTCAAAGAAGAGAGCCACCCGCACTCAGTCTGCCAACATCTACACCTTGATTCAGAGGAATGCAGCGAAGCCATCAGGGGGAGATATCGATGACTTTCTCGAGCTGGCTAAGAGCCTTGAACGTGCTGGAAGCATGTCGGACATTCACAAAGAAGACGACGATATTCCGTCTGCTCTGCAGCTGTTGCGCAATCTGAGGGAACAAGAACACGGAAGTCCCAAAGTTATACCATTCCGTCATCCAAGCCAAGGCGGAGCCATTTGTAGTTTACCCGAAGTTCTCGCGAAAGACACCAAGCAGCCCATTCCGCTTCCAAGAAAGAGCTTGACTCCAGATCCAGAAAAGACCAAAATGGAAGACGCTCTCAATAAGATCGCCAAAGAAGCCCGGGAGAGCAGTGAAAAGCTAACAAGGGACCTGATGGAACTTCGCCGAGGAGCGTTGATCACAACGTCCCGGCCTAAAGTCACTAAACCGAACATCGAAAGGGACCTCGAACAGATCGAGGCAGTTTCAGAGGCGGCAAAACGCTGCCGTCACATGCTCTTAGATACAATTCCGCCGAAGGATGCGGAAGAGATCCAATCAAACCAAAGCCCACCAAGACGACTCGTCACTGAGGACAAGCTGATCAAGGCCATTGATCAGGTTTCCACTGCTGCAAATAAGGTTTGTGAAAAAATCCTCAGTGAGATCGTAACTGTGGAACCACCAGTGATCGTCCAAAATGCGGTCGAGGTGAAAAACAGGCCCGACCAGAAGCTTGTAATGCCATCGCTGATCCAGAAGCTAGATCCCAGTTCGGCGCGCATTGGAGAGATAGCCGAACGTTGCATGCGTCAAATCAGCCAGCTGAACGATTCTCCGGACTACGACAATTTGCATCAGGTCCAAACAACATCGTGTTATGACAGCAAAAATGACAACGCCGATCTTCTTATTGTTCCAGGATCTGGTTATGTGACTGCGGCCGAGAATGAAGAAGAAATTGACAAGATCATGAAAGAGTGCGAGAAACAAGCACGCAGCGAAGTGAGTAAAGCTACGGTGAGAGTGAGCGATCCTGTGGCGCAATGTGATGATGCCAAGACAGCCACCACAACCGCCACAACAACATCGGCATCTTCTTCGTCGAGCGACTGTTTGAAGAGCTCAAGCCCGTCAGTCGGACCTCACCTATCGTCGAGCATAACATCCTTTAACCCGTACTCCTCCAGTGATTACATTAAGTCACCAAGTAGTGAATTCCATGCACCCAGCACTGATCCAATTAAAACCTTTAGCACAACATCCTACGACGTACAGTCTTCGAGCGTCACACCCAACATCACAAACTCGCCATTCAGCTATAGTACACCATCGCCGCCGCTGAATCTGACAGTTTGCAGTAGCGGTGGCGAGAAGGGCGAGCGTAGCGGCAGTGCTTCCCAGTATAACTCCTCCGAGGAGTTGGCAATGATCTTTGGCATCGAGAAATCATCGCCAGCAACTACGACTACAGGTAAAAAAACTGAAGTTGTTGATTGTACCGTACCTAGTCCCGTTGATGTGTTCCGCCGCTCTGAACCTAACAAGCCTGATGTTCTTTCGATTTCCGCTGATACTACTGCTACCGCTACTAATCCCGAGTTGTGTGAGAGTGTGTTAGTTTGTAAGTTGGATACGATCGATGAGGGTCATGAGGAGGTCACGCCGTGTCAAGTTAGTAGGCTTTATCTTCCGAGCTATGCAAGTAATATCAGCATTATATTAACGAGTGATGACGATAATTTAGGTGATTGCCCTCGAGCTCAAACCAGTGGTCAGCAATTCGATTCACTTAGTTCGATCGACGAGTCTTCGAATCCAGATTCGGGTAATGTCAGTTTGTCCGATTTCCCCGTTCAGAGTCCCATTAATGCAAGCCTCGAGGTAGAGCTGGCTCATAATAGCCGTTTTGAAGTTGCCAAGACATTTGTTAACGAAGTCACTATAACGGGAGAATCTTACGATGCTGATTATTTACGAAGCTTCTATGCTCAAGATGAACTTTCAACAAGCTTTTCAAACGAAGACACAGCACCTGAAGCTGATGCTTGTGATCATGATGAAGAAAATCTGATCTGTAGTAAAGACCAGAACAGTCCAGGGCAGCTTCTTCACGAAGTGCTTAGCCAGGTCTCTCGTATAAATGCAGGCACCAATCGCAAGCAATTGATCTCCCAATTAGAAAACATATCTGAATGCACGAAAATTGTTGAAGATCTTAGTGATCGCTTAAGCCATCAAGTTTCCAATTTAAAGAGTAGTGAAGATACGAATGAAAGTAGTTCAAGGGCAAGTCATAGGGTGAGGTTTAGTGATGAATGTGATAGTGATCTGGAAGAAGATCAGCGTGCTTGCTTGCGGTCATTGCAGCTTCTAGGTCATGATTTATCATCTTCTGAAGAGTCCATTCCGCCTTTGGGTGAGATTTTCAAGGTTCCTTTCACCGATTCAGAGAATGAAGATGAGGACAGTGATCGATCTTCGTGCATTGAAGAAGTGGATACTGAGTTCTTCCATTTCAATGAGATGGAAAGATCATTTGCGGAAGAGTGCAATAACCTCAAACAGGCCCTGTCCAATGTAGTCAAGTCCAGGCAGGTTTACGAGCATAATGCTTCGGAAGAGCAAGATCTTCAAATTGAGCCCCCTACTTATAAGTCACTTGATCTTGAAGACTCTCTTACCTTGTCTTCTGAAGTAGTGTCGGTTATCGAAGTTGTTGATACAAACTTGAACAAGTCTCAGAGTGAAAATTATTTTTCTGAAGTCAGGGAAGATCAGACGATACCTCTGACTTCTGAGGCTATAGATGCTGTGTCCGTTGTTGAGATTGAAGATTTAGATCAAGAAGATAGTTTGGAAGATTCCAATTGTAAATATATTAACTCTGAAGATCTTGAAAGTGTTTCTACCAAAGCTGCTCTTGACACTCAAGTCTCAGATTTAACTAGCAAAGCCTATTTATCTCCTATAAATATTTCTCTCAAGATTGTTAATCAAGTTTCCAAAGTCAGCTATGTGGACTGCTCCCAGGATGATCTTGTAGAATCGTTGACCAATCCAACAGATGAACGACATGATTTTAGTTTCTATAAAAATGACCCTGCTTTTCATCAAGCTTCTGAAGTTATTGTCGTTAATTCTGAATCTGATTCGGATTCGGATAACATTCAGTATGAAAAAATCCAAAATTATGCAACAAACCAGTTTGAGAGCTTTCAAACAGCTTTTGACAGAAATTTTAACAAAGATTTTAGAATATTTAGCGAGTTTTCCGAGTCAGACCTTGTAATTGTTGATAATTTTCCATCAAAATTGACCGAAAAAAGTAATTTAGATAACGTTGATACTAAAAGCTCAAAAGCTTTAAGCTATGAAGAGCTTTCCGAAAGTTCAGATAAATTAGTAAGATCTGTAGAGAACAAACAAACACTTTCCACTTCTCAAAACCTCACAACTCAAGTGCCTTATGAAGATTTATTAACAAATCCTTCAACGTCAAAACATCATCGTCATTTATCATTAGAAAGCTCATTTAAACAAGAAAGCTCTAACCAAAGACAGCAACCATCTTCTCATGAAAATTCCCAAATAGATTTAAACTCATTAGCCCTTCATCGTCCATTTTCTTCACCTGCCAATATAACAGCATCCGAAGCTCCTTCCACATCGACATCTTCGAAGTCTTTGTCTTTATTGGCACAACCTCGTTTTGATGACCGTATGACCACTTTAGAGCACGTCTTACTAGTATGCACCCTTGGCGTAGTTACTGGCAATGATTTTATCACCATGTTAGCCATAATCATTGGAGTTTTGACTGTAATTGCAATGGTCCTTCTTACTTAGTTAGATAAAAAAAAAAAAAACAAAATATAAGTAATACCATGTATTTTTATTTAATTTCTGATATTGAATTTTGCCACAAGAGTATTAAGTTTAAAAATATATAGTTTATTTATTTGTTTTAAGATTTAACGAATGTTTTTTTGTTTATGCTTGCTTGTTTGTTATTTTTAAGCGTAATCCACATCGACAACGATCATATTTTTTTTTAAATGTATGAATTAGAAAACCCGAAGTTAATTTTTGGATAATTTGTAAATTTTGTACAAAATTATTTTTTTTTATATTTTTATTATAACTTTATTTTTATAGTTTGCGTTTGTTTTTAATTTTGTTTTCTTTTTTTTTTATAAAGCATTTTGTGCCAATGATAATCTTAAAGAAATTTTGTATATTTTATTTTTTTTTTTGCAATTTAAACGAATCCAAAAAATAATTAACAACGAATCATTATGTAAAATATATTACATCCCAAAAAAAAACAACGATTTAAAAAAAAAAATTAAATAACTAAACGGAAAGAAAAAAAAACTATTATTTTCTCCTTTTTTATTTATTTTCAGCACATAAATTTAATTTTTAATTTAAGTTAAATTACATCGAGAAGAGAAATATAATTTTGTAAACATAATTTTGTTCTATAAATTTATCCTCGCTAAGTTTAAATACCTAATTAATTTTGTTTTGTAATAAGTAGTTTTAAATAATCATATAATTTCCAAACAAATACTTTTAAAACTATAATTTAACTCTATATAAAGGTTATAATGGTAAAGAGTTGAGTAAGTTATACAAACAAAACTTACGAAATACAAACAAAAAAATATATAATATTATTAACAAAAATTAAGTGTGTTTTATTTATTTAAAAAAAAAAAAAAAAAAATCGCTGAAGCTGCTCGCTTGTGTGTTTTCTTGCTCCAAGTAGTTTTGTTTGTTTTGATGTTTCCTCTAAAAGATCGTTTTTTGGCTTACAATTAGTAATACAATGCTACTGTTTTGTTGTTTCATGTGATATAACCCTATCCGAACTAAAAAAAGGTAAATAATATGATTCCTATATGAATATAGTTTTTTATATAGATAATTGAACTCCTCTATCATTTAAATTAAAACTAAAACTAAAAGTAGTAATTTAACAGAAACTACGAAGAAATTCGAACGTATGCTGTAAGATAAGATTGTACATAAATTCGTATACATTTGGCTTTTTTTTTGGAGAAGAAGAAATAGTGAAAGTGATTTGTTCTTCGATGTCGCGCAATTTTACTCTGAAAGTCTGGAAAATTGGGAATTAGAACCCTTAAAATTTTTATGACAAAAAGTTTAGTAAGTATTCAAATAGACAGAGATTTGAAAATTATTATTAAAAAAGGCCAAAATTAGTGAAAATCCCGCCAATAATGATAATGATAATGATAATGATAATGATAATGATAATGATAATGATAATGATAATGATAATGATAATAATGGTTCAGAGCCATATTAGTATGTCATTAGCGTACATTTATTCGTACATTTATTCGTAAGTGCAATAGGTTTTGAAGAAGGCCATTAAAAGAAAACTAGGTTTGTATCAACGCGCACAAATTTAAAAAACAGTGGGTGCCCGAGGACCCTGGCCCTCCATGGCCGCATATACACTGCTTTAATAACCAAAACTGATATAAATTGGCGTGTCTAGAGTAGAGACACTTCTTTTGAGAAAAACTTGCTTAAGCAGTTCAATATCAGTTGTCTGTTCTGATGTACCTTTTGCACATCACTGCGATGTTAGGAGAAGAGTGCGTTTGCGTACTTTTGATGTGTAAACATCTATGCTGGCGGTAGAGTGAAAAAAAAAACGTGAACGTTCGTGTGCAACGTTACGTCGTGCACTTTACGTTGTAGAACGTTACGTTACGAAATCTGATTTGCCCCGACCAAAACAAATTGATTTTAACGCGACCGACGATTTTATCATTTTAACACTTATATTTTTATATTTTTTTCTTTAATTTTTAATTATTCCCCGAACAAAATGGACGCGACACTAGTAATTAAAAAGAAAACAAAATCAAAACAAAAATAATAATAGTCAGCTGTATAGGGATTGACAATTGACTGTAGGTATGGTAGGTCAATGGCTGTAGGTATGGTAGGATATCGGGTGCGTTCAGTGATACAAATCTGAACTTAAATTCTACGTTTACATTATACTGCTTTTAAACGATGCAATTTCTTCTTGCAATTTGTTGGCACGCAGGCGAGGGACGTAGGTGGCTGGGATATACAAAATAGGTAGGGATTGCAAAAAGGTAAAATTTATTAAAATGACAGCGTCCAATTCCATAGGCGATTGATGGTGTCAATCGATTGAAACTGCGATTTTAGTGATTTCCACTGACAACAACTGCAACTAAATATTCTAAAAACTCAAGATATAAAGGGTGTTTTTCTTACGGGTATAGAACTTTTAAATGGAATAAAACAAAGAAGATTTTCTTTTTAATTGACATGAAATTTACTTTATTCGAAAGATAACCTTCTGGCATTATAATGTAAATATGATTTCTGGCATATGACCTCCACGGCTAGCTCGGACGAAGTTAAATCTGGAGGTCCAATTTTCGATGACTTTATCCAACATTTGTGGCCGTATATCGACAATAACGTGGTGAATATTGTCCTTCAAGTGGTCAATCGTTTCGGGCTTATCGGCGTAGACTAGCGAATTCACATATCCCCACAGAAAAAGGTCAAGCGGCGTTGAATCGCACGATCTTGGAGGCCAATTCACGGGTCCGTTACGTGAAACTGTGCGGTTACTAAACGTTTTCTTCAATAAATCAATTGCGGCACGAGCTGTGTGACATGATGCGCCGCCGTCTCGATGAAACCAAATTTCCTGCACATCATGGTTGTTCAATTGATGAACGATAAAGTCAGTAATCATATCTCTATAGCGGTCACCATTGACTGTAACGTTCTGGCCAGCATCGTTTATAAAGAAGTACGGACCAATTATTCCACCAAATCATAAAGGACAAAAAACAGTCAGTTTTTGTGGATGTAACGGTGTCTCAACATACACTTGAGAGGATTATCATCACTACATAACGGTAGTTTTGTTTATTGACGTATCCATTCAACCAAAAGCGTGCTTCATCGCTAAACATAATTCGTTTCTAAAAATTGGGATCAAGGGCAATCTTGTTTTGGGCCCATTTGGGCACAATTTGGAATCGTTGTTCAGGCGTCAGTCTATTCAAGTTGAAATGCCAAACTAAATTAAAAATAAATCACTTGACAGCTGACAAAATGGCCGCCAGATAAAAAAGTGTTCTCAACTTAAAGTTCTATACCTATAAAAAAAACACCCTTTATAATTCGCGGCTATCTCATAGTGACATTCATTTGAGGTTCGTTCAGTATAAAATTAAGATTGAACTTTTTGTAAGTTTTACTCGATGGAAAGATGGAGTTTCATAAGGGCTGCAAGTTCGTTGACAGTTCTAAATGGATATTTTAATTCGGCCCCTGTCAGTCAAACCGTTAAGTTCCTTTGGAATTTGGGTACGGTGTCATTTAATTGAAACCACGATTTTAGTGCTCTCCGCTGACAGTTGTTGTTTGTCGATGCTCAGAGAGTGATTACCATAAACAATAACCATGTGTAATGTGAAGTCATCTTAAAGTTTAGAGTGAACTACGAAGCAGGACCTTTCAGTACCTACCGAACCTTCACCGTTCGTTGGACACTCCACCACCAGCCTTTTAGTGCTTGGAAATTTCGTTACAGCGGTTCCCCCACTGGGTATTTCGCTGCCGTTCTTTCAACACTAAGCTTTTTAAGCACTGCCTACAGATAGGTAATGTAGTGTTAATTATTCAATATGCTTCTTTTGATGACGTTCAGTAACAAAAATTAGGCACTTGGACAAACGTTGATGTTTACACATATTTAACCGTGAGTCCTGGCACTTACATATTTTTTTTTTCTATCTATGGCTCTTAATAAAAAAGTGTTATTATCTGTTTTGTGTACAATTAAAGCTCCTTTCACCTCAGAAAATCAAAACCAACGGTCTAAATTTGTGGCAATTTTAGGAAATGCTTGATACATAACAATAAAGCTCTCCACGAAATTAAAATCTAATTTTCCTGGGCTAACAGAAGTATTACGAAATATTGACATTTTTTCTGAGAAGATCTATACAAAATGAATAAACGTTTTATATGTGTCAAACCAATTGTCAGATTGCCAATTGTCTAAGTCATTTTTATTCAGTATAGGTTGTCCTTAGAAATTTTATCGCGATGGCAACGCTTTAACAACGTAACAATAAATTTTAGAAGTTTGTTTCCAAACGTATGGTTTTCTGTTTAACCGATTGTATTGTGGCTGTGGTTGAGATACTTTAAAGTGTTTTGTTCAAAATTAAAGTAAGTACCTACTGGGCGCCTTATGTTTCACGAAACGAATGGTTGAAATACCGAAAACCTAGGAAACGATTATAATGGCGTAGAACGCTTATTAAAAACTAGAATGCAACCAAGACAAATACAATGTAGCCGGAAAAAATAGAAAAATATATTTTTAACTTTGCAAAGTGTTGGTGGACATATTTCAAAAAAATCCTCTCAACCAATCCGAAAATTTCCCTTCTATCACAAACAATTTATTTCCTTCCTTTTTATTTCCCACATAATGGCCCGATTAAGCATTATATGATTAGATTTTTTTTAGATTATTCTTGCTTAATTAAAAACCTGTCATTAGAGTATGCTATAGCATTAACATCAGAAATAAGAGCATTGTAAATGGGAAATGCGGAATTATTCTCCTGTTCCAGGCGAAAATGGAACACAAATTGATTAATTCTGAAGTTTGTGTATCTCTCCATCTATTTGTGACAGATAAAAAATTTCTTCACAAAGACTGAGATTATTTATTATTTTACTTCAGTTTACATATAGTTTTGCATCACTATCGATAATTTGTTTATTTGAATTATTTTATTTTCATTAAGTAGCAATTTCCATATATTTTGTTATTTATCGTTCGTCTGTCATTATTTTTAATGAAATAAACGTTGTTTGTGAACACACCATCGAAGAATTACCATTTAAATGACAAACGAACACCTGTTTTAGTTAAGTGAAAGAAAATTCAAAAATATCCATACCAACAAAAATCTCAGACAAATTTCCTTTTTGGTAAAAAATTCCCAAGAAAAAGAATTTCTCCCACGATCCCCCAGCACTGCTTTTAAGATCTGTCACACACATTGATGTAAATAAATAAATAAATAAATAATAATTGTGATTTGTGAAGTTAGTGAAGTGCATAAGTTAAAATTAGTCTCGTTATTTATCAAAAATGTATTTCCAAAGTCTTTTTCTTTTTATATTTTATACCACGTAACAAGGGTAGATATAATAATTCACCCAGAGTTTCTGTGTCAAAGAGTTCCAATTCGCTTCCGCTTATTGCTGTTTATAAAGCTTTATTTGGCGGTATATATCTTCATAAATAACACATTTTAATTCTTGTTTACTGTTAATATTTTCCATCCATTATATAGATGATTTTCGAACCAAAACCATACACCAAAATTCCCTTTGAATTCAAACTTAAACGGTTAAAAAAGTTTCCCCATCCAAAAAGCTTTTTGACAACGCTACCTATCATTGAACAGAAAGAGAAACAGTAAAATGTGTCTAAGCTTTACACAAATCAAATCACACCACGGGTTTATGTATAAAATAAATATTATCAAAGACTCAAACCTGAGGTGGATTTCTCTTTTTTAATTTTTTTTTATTTTGAAATTATTGTGGCAAAATGGTAGTCGATTTAGTGCGGTGTTAAAGCATTTTAGATATGACTCTAGGTTGAAACTACCTAAAGGATATATTAGCACACAAAAAAACGGTACCTGCCATAGAAGAAAAATCTTATATATCTCGAAAACGGCTGCAACGATTTTCATACAAAATTTTCTGTGTATACTTTTGTAAATACAGTCTACATTTTGAAGTGGGTGAAAACCCTGGCCCAGGCTCCATAGAAAATGGGCCATATCCTTTGAATGAAGCAACAACAACTTGAGTGTGCTAAAAGCAAGTTTTATAAAGTCAAGTTAAGGCCCGCGTCCCGTAAGTGTAAAGCCAATCATCAGGATATTTTTATAGTAGGTATATTCGTTTTAAAGAAACAACTTTTTTCTTCAGTGATTGGATTTAAACATACTCCGTCTTCACAAGCGTCTGCGCTACTGAAGCCCCTAATCCACACCATCTCCTCCATTTTCGCATTAAATTTTTTGCATAACATCACAAATTAAATGCAAACATTCATCACGGATGCCAAAATAAAGGTAAACACTATTTGTTTTGTCAGGTTGGTTAAGGCATCTGCAAAAGAATGTATTAATTCGCTTCAGCTCGTGGAGAACCCCGCGCCTATAAACCATTCCCATATGAGTGTTGTTAGTAAGCAGGGATGGAGGGGTCCCACCATTTTATACCGAACCGAACAGCAATGAAGAGAGACACTTATTCGCAAGAGAAGAGATTCTTGGAGGACGCAAAAGGCTTGGGAACGGCTGAGATTCGATCCCAGTGCCCTTCCAGCGTGAAAGTCATAACGCACTTACCATTTTGCCAACGTTGTACTACGTCTTAACTTAACGTGCTTATTATTGCGCATTTTACGAGCACGTCAAAGAATTCCTTTTTTTATTCTTGGAATTAGAATTCACAAAAACATTTTCATAGCTTAGTAATTTAATTATATTCCTTAAATATTAATTTAATTCTATATTCCATCATTGAAAAATTGAAATCTGATATTACTGTCTGTTTTGAAATGCAAATCCATTCTATTGTTCTCGGGCAAACAGATGACTTTAAAAAATTCATAATGATGACACAAAAAGAAAAATATTATTTTCTAATGACCGACGACGGGTAGGTCCTTTTGTTCCCGCACATTGTCATGAAAAACTAGAACATATTATTTGTTTTTCTCTTCTTTACTTTGTCAAAAGCATTATCAATTGCCATTTAGCATCATTACTGGACAGAGTTCAACATTCATCCTTCCATATTAGATATCCTTAAAAAAGTAGTCCTTCAATGGTGCAAAGACAAACGTGACGCCAACAATGGAAAATTCATTTCTTCCGCTCGCTATGATATGAGATATTCTTCTTCAACCTCAATCCTAACCTCATCACCACCACCATCACCACAATATCGAATGCTCCCTCTCTATCACATTTACTCCTTCAACTATACGGAATGATAAGTGTTTGGCAGTATCGCAACCGCAAGAAGAACTAGGTTGAGTTGAAGGACCTTTTATCTCAAAAGCAAAAAAAAATTTGTTCATTTATATGTATTTTCTTTTTTCAAAAGAATTTTCAAGAGTAAAAATGTGCCTACGTGATAGAATTTTCGTATGCTATACGAGTCAAGTCTTCCTCTTCATTCTAATCCCAGGGTGTTTTTTTCTTCACGGTCTAGACGTAATCCTCCTCACATTATCCTGCAAAAAGTTGGCAAAATCTCCTCTTGGAAATCATAAAAAATCCTGCGGCTCTGGTACACGACATCATAGTCCTTAAACGTGAAAACGAAATACATAAGCTAAATTCCAAAGTCCTTGACCTTATATAAATTTTCACAAAAGCAAACAAGGTGTGTGGGCTTGGTCTTGGTCGTCTGAGAATTTTTTATACTAAATTCGATTTATATATTTACTTTTTCTCCTCTACCACAAAAAAGGTCCTGTTCGTCGATACCGAATAATCTCATACGCTATTCATGTCGATGACTGAGTTTAAAAGGGGTCAATTACTTTTGGCTTTCCCCTGTGTCTCATCTGGCACCCACCCACACTCACACAACATAACAATCAAATACCTTCGAGTGAGTAGAAACAAAAGACCAAGCACAAAACAGGACCCTCGGTGAATCTTTACTTTAAATGTCTAACGAGGCGTAAATAATACAAAAAAAAAATAAATAAAATCGAACAGTTCCAGAAGAAAAAGTAATTTGTCGCTTGAGCGGGAAACTCCCTTGTTGGGTTGTTGGGTTGTTGGGTTGTTGTGTTTTTTTTTTTTTTTTTTTTATTGTTTCTCCCAACTCGATTTAGTTTGTTCGAGAAGTTATGTCAAACATAGGTACCTAACCAAATGATTTCGTCTGGAAAAATCCCCACAAGGATAACCATAATGCGCAGATACAAACAAACTTAAAGCTTTCTGCAAAGAGTGCTGCCAAATTTATTATTTCAATTAGGTCTCATAATAGAATCAAATCTGTTATCATTCTTATATCATGACATTTGATAATGAGAGCTATGAATAAAACAGAGCATGTGCTTTGAGTCAATAATTTTATTCATTCCAAACGGAGAACAAGCTCCGAGTTTTGAGCAAATGCTCTGTTTTATTCATACGAACCATTGCCAATTAAGTGCTTGATAAGGAGTCTTAATAAAAAATGATTGAGAACTTATAACTCGATGGTTGTTTTCGAGCTGAAATTCCAGTGTCAAAGGCAAAATTTGATAAAAAAAATTCCGTCAAAGGTGAATTTTGGTTTTTATTTCCATAGGTTAAAAAGAGTTGATCCATTGAAATCCGTTTCACGTGATTCGGAGTGTTGTTTCGTCACCCCTTATTACCTAACTATATCATTCAGCCATAAAACAATCTACAGTCAAACCAAGATTTAAGATCACAAAAAATATATTGCATACTTAAGGGTGGACTACAGATTTAATTGCATCTCAATGGCTAAAGTTCTCAAACTTAATTTGGCATATTCCCTTCAGTGGTTTAAAGTCAAACTCTCTCTACTTAGTTCCCAAAAGTATATGATGAGGGTATGTTTTTATAAAAATTGCTCTTTTCATATTTTATCGAGAAAAATTAAATAGTGGGAACTTTGCTTAAAAATTCAAAGACGGTGTTCACATTGTACTCACTCTTCTGACTATTTTTTTGACGTTAATCCAAATTGTTCTGTTCAGACACAAACTAATGTGACCACATCCGATTCAAAGTACACAAATGTTGTCATGCATGTTGTCAAAATTTCAAAGTGTCAGAAATTAAAAATGGCTGTTCGAGCGCCCGCAAAAACTCCAAATCAAATTAATAGCAACAACAACATCAAATATTGACCTCTTTACAAGTGAAAGGGCACTGCGATCAGCCATTTTCAAAGATGCGCAGAACTGAACAAATAATAAAAATAAATAAAAACGCCTTGATATTACCTTCAATATGTGTGTTGTGCATCCGACTCACTTTGACGTTCAGCAGTCGTTGAAACAAAACAAAAATCTGTGCTCGTTCAAGAATTAATTAACAATTTTTAGCACAAAATTTTAATCTTACGAAATAAATAAAAACAGATGTCACAATAGAAAACGTCAACAAACAAGAAGTTTTAAACAAAATTTAAGAAAACCTGCTTTTCTTAGTCATCTCTTTCTCACCATTAAGTCAGCATTTACATTGACCGATTTTTCCACGAAGATTTTTCCAGAAATCGGGTTAAATGTTTACATTGAACGATTTTTCCAATTCCAATTTTTTTTATTGTCCTCTTCATTTCGCATTGCGGTCCCCTTCATTTAACTTTAAGATTTACTCAAACCATCAAATAAACGGTACATTAACACTAAAAAGACAATAACTGGAAAGAAGGTGAAAGCGAACGAAAACAGACTGGAAAAATCGTGTGAGTTTTGAGGAACAAACGATTTTGTCCTTTCACCTCACTGTTTACTCCCTTTTGGAAAAATCGTTCAATGTAAATGCAGACTCTCAGATGGAGTGTGATAAAGTACACAGACGACAAAAAAAAAGTACAGAGACGTCAAAAAAAGTCGGAGGAGTCAGTCCAATGTAAATACCGTCATAAAATCTTCTTTGACTTCCAACAAAACAAAGTTATGCTGGATTTAAACGACTGGCAAATTGGCAGTATTCTGTCAGTAAACTGTCAAAAAACTGTCAGAAGAATGGAAAAGTTCATTCTTTTGGAAGATTACTGACAAAAAACTGCCCAGTCAGTCGTCTAAATCTAGTTCTGGTTAATACGGTATTTCATGAGAATTTAGGACATTCAATTTCTCTCAGAACACGCAACAAAATTTCATCCATATACCGAATCCGTGTGTGAGTAATCCGAAAAAAGCGAACAAACTAAATAAAGCTTTCCTGACAAAATACCTGTTCCCTCTAACCGAATGACTCATTGTGTGGCACTGCACATCACCACAACCACGAGGACATCGAATTTCACAATCAGCTGATTCTTGTTTCAGAGCCATCATTGGCACTTTATTTTCTTTCTATCAGACGGACTCTACGAGATTGCTGGTTTGGTTTGTAAAAGTTTCCAGCGCCATTCAGTTAGCAGTTAAGAATCTCAGCGCAAGCAGTGTGCATGCTGCGAAAAGGTGCAGTGATTATCTCTCTCTCGAAGAAGAAGAATAATTGAAGTGAATTAAATTTAAGACCTTCTTTCATTGCCACACGGTTGGTAGCTGTTGCACTTTTACATACATACACATACATTCGTGTGATGTCGTTATAGGTGCACCTTGACGCCGAACCTGACGCGTGCCAAGCGGCAGTTGTTGCTGCTGCCATACTTTGGTCCTCCTTTTACAAGCGTGTTGTCGTTCAATTCCAGTGTTAAGTTAATAATATAGGTGCAGCTTGTGTGTGGGGAGGTGAAATCGCGTGTTTGACCCTGTGCCCGGGGTGTATCTGTATATCTTGTCCAAAAGACCGTATAGTTACATTATCATCGAGATATAAATCAGAAGAAAATCCCTTGTGTGCGATTGTTAGTGCAATTCTTTGTGCGATTAAAAAGGGACACAGCGCAGCGACGACTGCGAGTGCGACGTATAAGTTGTTGCAATTTATTTGCATTTGTGTGAGATAAGGTTGGTTTTCCATATCCAAAAAAGCAGTCAAGACAGTGTTCCCCATCCCTATTAACTGCAGCATGATTTGAAAAGTGATCCCACCTGTTTTTCGTTTTTTTTCTTACAAACTCGAGAATATAGAATTGTATAATATACAATCGCAGTAAAGCTGATGATGATGATGATGATTGTATTCTGGATCTGGACCTAGAAGTTATCTGTGTTGTGCTGTCTTATTCTTGTTAACTTGATGCTGTGGTTAAGTTAAGTACATAATGTATACCGAGTGAGTGGGTTCTAGATGTTCAAGATTCAATTAAAGATATACTGAAAGGGGTATACACCTAGATCTCAACCTGCATCAACGGAAATAAAATTAATCGCGCCACGTCTCAAGGTAAATTTATTACAATTTTTTTTTTAATTCTATTTATATAGAGAATTTAAATTTAAAAAAAAATCAGTGAAGAGGAGTCAACATTTTCTGTCAGAAGAATGACAGTTAAGGGGGACGTCTTCGTCTAGTGTGATGGGCTGTAGATAGTTTTTTTTGTCGATGAATCGTTTCGTTGAAATTATTGTTTTGGAAAAATGCAGATATAAATTGGATTTTATTTGTATTAATAATCTTTCAAACGTTTTTTTAATCTGTGTATGTTGAGTATGATGAGTTTTTCGGAGAATTCAAAGAATGAAAAACCCTGTTGGCAATATAATTCTCTTCAAGATATCATCTACCTAAGACTTGTTTATTTAACAATTTCAAGCAATTTTTTTTTTCAATTTTAATTACGGGATTTTAGCTTATTGGGGGTTTTTGGGATTTCAGATTTTTTAGAAGTTGGGTTTTTGGGGATTTGGGTTTTTATTATTTTGGGGTTTTTGGAATTTGTTTCTTCCGAATTTTGGGTTCTGTCCGAATCCCGGTAAAACAAAAATTGAAGAAGATTTGCTTGTTATTAAAATAGTAAAAATTTGCTCCAAAATCGGCTTCTGTGTGAACAAAAACAAAAACGGGCAGTCGATCTCTATGATAAAAAAAAAAATTAAAATCGTGGTAAGTCCGGAAAGTATTTTATTGAAAAAACCAAATAATCAAGAAGTCAAACAGAATCCCGCAAATTCCAGAAAACCCAAAATCCCAAAATTCCAGAATTAAAATTGAAAAAAAAATTTCTTCAAAATTTTAAATAAATTAGTCTTCAAAACCGTCTTCTCTGTGACACTTTTATTGAAAAAAAAATATAAAATGATCATTATTTATTTAAAGACAACATTTAAAGAACTTAATAAAACAAAACGGTGAAGTTTAAATACTTTTCAGTAACGACCACTTCTTCTCGCATAAACGGTACCTACTTAATTATTTTCGTTAGCTGGGTCGCGAGCAGAAGTAAGTGTTGGAAGTATTTTACTGCGACGCACGTTTATTACTCAAAATTATAGTTGTATACGAAATTATGCTTTTCTCATTTGTGTCAGCCTGCCATTAAAAAATAACAAAAACTACTCGAACTTAAAATCCCGAGATTTGTGGTTTTCTAGATTTCAGGTATTCTGGATTTTCAGGATTTTGAGTTTTTTTTTAAAATGGGTTTTATGGACTTTGGGTTTTCTGGATTTAAGATTTTCTTTATTTTGGGGTTTTTGGATTTTGAGGCTTTTTTTTAGATATTGTATTTTTCGGAATCTGGGATTTGAAATTAACTGGATTTGGGTTTTTGAAATTTTTGGTTTATGAGTTTTTTTTTTTAAATTTTGGGTTTATGAGTTTTTTTTTTTAAATTTTGGGTTTTTGGATTTTGGATTTTCTGGATTTTAGGTTTTCTGGATTTCGGGGTTTGTGAATTTTGAGTTTTTTTTAGATAATGGATTTTTCGGAATCTAGGGTTTGAAATTAACTGGATTTGGGTTTTTAAGATTTTTGGTTTATGAGTTTTTTTTTTTTTAATTTTTGGTTTTCTGGATTTTGGGTTTTGCGATTTTTAAGTCTTCTTTGATTTTAGGTTCCATCGATTTTGTGTTTTCGGGATTTTTGTTTATGGGATTCTTGGGATTCCAACCCTGTTTTACCAATAAAACTTAACTTTTTAAATGTATTTTTAAGTATTGCAATTAGTCGAGTGTAATTTACCTTCTACAATCTGCCTTAACAATTTTCTTAAAATAAAGAAGAACCACTTGACTTGGATCAAAAAATATAAAAATATAAAAATGTTTGCAACATTTCAAATTAAATTGAATTATAGAAAACGTTTTATGTAATGTGTGTAAAAAAGTTGAAAATTTCGTTAGTAATAAAAATTATGAAAAACCTTCTGGAGACCACCATATTATTCACTCGATTAATCCAGATTTAAACTTAAATCCAGATGTAAATTAATTTAAATACAAATATTAAATCCAATTTCATATTATTCACTCATTAAATCCAAAGCTAAATCCAATTTTTTTAAATCCAGTTTCAATTAATCCAATTGAATTTTAACTGTCGTCCGGAGGTCAGTTTAAGTACTTAGATTCAGATTAAAACTAAATTTCATATTATACTTCCCTTTTCAAAAGACATGATTTAAAAATAAATATATTAACCTGGAAGCCACACGAGCCAGTACTAAACAACACTAAATCCGATTGCCCGGAAAATGCATTTTTTCGGAGCAGAAAAGAAAATGGAACAAATTTCGGATCTTCAGAGATTTTTTATTCCATTGACATCGTATACATCCTTCAATGAAATTTTATAGTTTATTGCTCGGCTCGGCGGATAGGCAACAAACTGTATTAAAAACTTAGTCTGACACAAAAATTTGTCACTTTAACTGAAATAATTCAAAATTATTTAGAAAAAAATAAACAACTGTCATTGAAGAAATTTGACAATTCATAAATTTGACAATTGGATTAAACTTTTTTACATCTGGATTGAAAGAACTTTTACATCTGGATTGAAAGCATGTGAATCCATTGGATTTAATGCATGTTTAGAGTGAATAAAATATGGATATAGGTTTAAATTTTCGGATATAATAAATCCCGATTTATTGGTTGGATTTAAAATTCACTAAAATCCTATTTCAATCCAAAGTGAATAATATGGCCGTTAATTGTTCTGTATCGGTAAACTATTTCAAAAACGAGACTTGTTGGAAATTTCACCTGAACTGATAAATCAATCGATGAATCTTCTATGTTTTTTTGTATTCACTAAATCATTGTACTTATTACTTCAATAAGTGGTCCTATGCAGGCGCTCTAACCTAAGTCAAATACTTTACCTGGTGAGCCATGAAATATTTCCTTTCCTTGCAGTCAGTTTTTTTTTTTGCTTTCACCACCACCAGGTAATGACTCGTTTAAGGTGTGGTAAGTGCTCCTCATATCTATATTGCTGCATATGAGTATTAAGACAGCAAATTCCTTCAATTTCGTCGCCAGAATCTCTCTTTACATTCCTCTACAGTCGAGTTTAAAGTAACCATCCACGAGAATCTTTGATGATGAATTAGGGCCAAACTTTAGCGGAGTGAAAGTCATTTAATGGTAACTTCTACAATTCTGGCAATATCAATAGATATACATATACCTATCGAACCCTTGCACTTTGATAAGTTTGAATCAAGTTGAGTTTAAGTAAAAACTTTCTTTTTGTTGCACGAAACCGTTTTCCGAAACCATCTCCAGTTTGTTTTAAAATTAATTTCGGTCCTCTCTATGCCAATTTTTTAATTAAAACTGCAGTGAGATATTGGTTTATGTCGTGAAAATTCTATACGCCATATGAAAAAAAAGCCAAAATGTAATAAGTCGGCTCTGCGTCTCCTTCAACTACTCAAGAATTGCAGGAAATTTGATCTAAAATCAAACAAATTCCCGACCCACCCTGAAGATTCTCGTATTTAGATAAACCCACAAAAAAAGACCCATTTCGAAAACTTCAAGACTTTCTTCATGTCTTTATTTTCAGTTTATTTTGACTATTCAAAACTTCTGTCGAAGAATTTAGAAGATTTGGGACATTTATCAAAGTTTATCGTTCCATATATCAATTATTTAAATTTTTTTCTTCTCACGGAAATACTGCTACACATAAATACCTACCATTATATACCCAACCCACCCTCAATTACAACAACTTAATTAGGCAACATAATGCGAAAAAATTTGTTATTGATCTGTAAATCTCATGCCATAAAGTATGAAAGCCCAAAACTTAACTCCGTATATATAGAAACGCAATAAAAAACCTCCATCACAGGGCATTAGATTACAAAATTTAATAACTTGAGCCCGATGTTAACATTTGGAAAGCCCATCTCACCTTTTTTTCTGCCTTGTGCCTGCACTCCGCATAAGACTACGACCTTAAACCAGGGTTACCTTTGAACATTTTAAGAGTGTGTTTAAAAAACTAAAAAAAATGTTGTTTTGAAATATGCAAAAATGTTTCCTAATATATTTAAAATTTTAATACTTAAGTTAAACTTTAAAGCTTCTCTGTTTGCTACTTTTTCCTCTGCGTAGCACTGTCTCATGAGTGCTTAACTTAAACTTAAATAAATATTAGAGTTCCGCTTAGCCAACTGGGCCTAAGGTCCAGTTTTTCAGTTCGAGATTAAAGTTTAACCCGAGTTAACTCATCAAATTTGGTGAGTTAACTCAGGACTAACTGAACAGATGCTTTTGATGTTTTATCCACCGAGTTTGTTTAGTCGTTCCACACGTTCGTTCTCCATCGAAAAACTCCTTCCTCAGTTTACTGTGGATGAATTTACTACTAGAGTTAGCGAACTCTGGTTAAACTCACCACTGAAATACTGGGCCTATGAAACTTAATTTTTAAATAATTTTTTGACAAATTATACCTAAACCTGCTGTCAAAATTATTCCAAACATTTTAAAAGGATTAAATTAAAATGTTTTTTCTTAACTTAACAAAAAGAACTATTTATATATAAAATGTCTCCTTGGAAGCCATGGCTATATGCCTAATACCTTTTGAATGACAGCAGTGTAAATGAACCAAAGTCCAGGTCCATTAGTTCACAACACCAGACACTGAATCTACAGTGATTTGCGGTCCATAAGCCATATCTATATGCTTATATGCAGCAACCATGGCCTAGATGTCTTAGAGGTGGCAAATGGTGTTGTCTCTGTTAATACTGGGATGTTTATTGTAATTGGAGGTGTTTAAAAACATCGTCTGCGTGGGATTATGTGCGAGCATACATTACTTCTATGAAGGTACTTGTTTATTTTTTTTTTGGTGTTTTTGCTAAATTTTATATTGCAATGCCACAGGTCATTAATCAAAGTGGAACATCGATGGAGCCAGTGTCTGCGATAGTGTGATAGCGCGCAGTCACAAGTCGCGTTGTTGTAGGCCTAATTAGGTGGTGTGGCAATTAATTACTATAGCATGTAGCTCTAGCTGATGACATTATTTTCACTTGTTGTTTTGCTACGATGAAAGTGAAAATATACGTAGCTATCTGTGGTGTGAACTGAGTTATAATAAATCCTTGGGAATTTTTTTTTTGTCTGCGAAGCATGATTGTTAAGGTGCGGTTGGTGATAATAAGTAATAACGAAGTTTTGAATATCTTTTATTTTTGAAAAATAGTTAAGGTTTGTGGGAATGTTAAAATATTTTTGTCGAAAGAAAATTTACATATTTGCATATTTAGGAATTAGCTTTAAATAATCTCTGGAGACGTCAGGTTAAAATTTAAGCTGGATACAATGTTTATGTGCGTGCAAAACCACATTTATGGGTTTCTGTGTTCTGGTGATAATTTAGTGGGCAAAGTAACAACATCCATAGCCAACTTTGAATATTTAAGGATTGGTACTTCATGGCCTTGAATTCAATTTAATTAAATTAAATGCACTACCTACTGCATGGGTCACATGTTACAGGAATTTTATTAAAAAAAATATTTTTCAAAATTAACATTTTTCTAAAAAAAAATGTGTATGCTTATTTTAAGTAGGTATTTAATTATAAACACAGAAATCAATTTATTTCAATTCTTATACATATTAGTCTGAGAGAAGAAGTGTTAATACCCAAGATTTAAGCTTTAAATTCAGAACAAAATCTTATCTTTTATTATTCTTGTCTTAGTTCAGTTAAACTGTACAAACAGTACATTTTGGTAACTAAAAACGTCGTACGTCGTCGCACAACCTTGTTGTCAAACCCAATACAAATGTTTGACAAGTAGCCAAAAGTAGCAAGAAGTTGCGAATTAACAAACAGACATAAAGTTTGAGAATATCTGGAGTAGAATGACGTGAAGTTTGACAGGCCGTAATGATTTGAGGATGTGTTCGTTGATATTTTTTTTTATTTCAAGATTTCTTTTGACAAGAGACTAAAAGTATCGGTTTGAAAAATTAATATGCCTACGATTTGATGGTCAACGGAAATATTCAATGCGTTGACTCTTTGAGGTCAGAATAAAAAATCTTTAATATACATACAATACTTCTGTTCGTTTGCTTCTTAAAACTGCCATTTTCTACCAATTTTGGTTCAAAGTTCTGTCAAAGTTCATTTTTACAAAAAAATTAAATTGGCCTTTAGATGGTAGAAATTGATAGTTTCGGAAAGTAAACGAACAGACCTAATGCTGTCCTTAGATGGGCTGACGTGACGTCTAATCTGTGTCCTACGTTTGAATAGTTTTGGCTTCGATCCTGAAATATAATCTAGATACATTTCCTATTCTTTTCAGAAAAATTTGATAACCAATCAAAACTGTCATTGTTGATTTCTGAGTGACAGTTCATACTCATGTAGTCATTAGTTTTATTTTGTCTTCAAAATGGTAATTGTTTTTACTTTCCAAACGCCTCAACATAAAAAAGTTGTTCATATTTTAAATGATAGTTCCAATGGTAGCTATAACTTGCGCCTTCTTCTATAAACTGTCAAAGAAAGAACAAAAGATGTTGATTCAGGAAAAGTGACACTTTCCTCAGAAATCACCAGAGTTTGTACTTACATATGTCAGATTTAGACCATCAGTTGACATAATAGGTGTGTTTGCTTACTAATCCGAATTTACAAAAAAAAAAACAACTCCTTTTTGCTACCAGTTTTAGCCTGTTCGTCTACGCACATTTTGTGTAGTTTTGGGCAGAAAAGAGCTCTCACGAGAGAGAAAATAATGTCTTCTGTTAGAAACTTGTAAATTCTGTGTCCTGTCAAAAGCCAATGTGACACGTCAAGGAATTACAACAAAAAAAACAAAACGGTTGTTGTTTATCTTTGTTTTTTTTTTTTTTATCTTGGGGGTAATCGGTGGAAATGTATTTTTTTTTAATTTTTAGTGAAATAATTTTCATATTTCAGGAAAGACGTTTTAAAAATTGTCTATTTCTTATGGCAGCTGGCTTTTTGATACACACACTTTTAGGCTTAGTTTTTCAGTGCGAGATTAAAGTTAAACCCGAGTTAACTCATCAAACTACTTATTTTTTTTTGTTTACTAAAAAATTAAATACAAATGAAGAATTCCATTTTGTCGCTTTGTTGACTTACCAAACTTTGTTGACTTCTCAAAACTCGATGTATAGAAAACAGAAAGAGATAACAACAAAAAAGAAGTTTAACGGCCAAATCAAATTCAAAATACAATGAGCTGTCAAAAGGAACTATAATTCAAAATAAAATGAGCTGTCAAACGAAATTAGCAAATTTATAATGAAAAACACTTCTTCTATTATATGTATGCAAAATTACTTGATTTCGGTTATAATGTAAACGTAGTATACTACTACTCAAAATTTGACAGATTTAAATTTTTAGTCCAAAAACTACACGGACGAACCTGAATTCTTCCATAATTAATAACTTAATCGCTATGTCTGGACTTAGATTTTCAAGTTTTTAGGTTATACAAAACTGACAAGTTAGTGTAACTCAGATTCAATTTTGACATTACATAAGCGATGTGAACTTTTAAT
The DNA here is from genome assembly GCA_932273885.2 of Leucozona laternaria. Lineage (NCBI taxonomy): Eukaryota > Metazoa > Arthropoda > Insecta > Diptera > Syrphidae > Leucozona > Leucozona laternaria. The sequence goes on along the minus strand of OW026367.1, from coordinate 126,399,660 downwards.
AAATGTTATCTTTCACTACTCTTTGAAAAAGTAATTACAAAACTATTTATTTTGAATGGAAAAAGGAATTCTTCTTCTGAAGTCTAATTCAAATCGACCTGCATATAAGCATTAATTTCAACTGAAATTCAACTTGACTTAAAAGAACGAATACTTTTCCAACACATCCCATAATTTATTCAAAACGGAATTGGTTATATACATAGGTAATTTATGGATTAGAATCACTAGTGAGGAGTGGAAAATGGGAAAAAAGGGAATTAAAATTATATAAACAGAAGTATATTACTAGCCGCATTATTGGAAATCTGAATAAAACGTCATTTTAATTTTTATTAGCTGCCAAATATGTAATCATGCTTTTCGGTGACAGCTGGTATTTGCATATAATGCAGCGGATACCAAATCAGCAAATAGAAAACCTTGGACTCCAACGGCAGTCATCACTAAAATGTGAAAATAATACATAATTTGTACAAAAGATCAACTTTAAAGTGTTTATACCTTTTAAGTCCCTTCTACGATACATAGTAACTTTTACTTTTAATTTATCAAGCATGAAAACCCACTTTGTTTAGTTTAACCATAAAAAAAAGATAAAACCACAATAAAAACGAAATTTTAAATTTTCAGACTTTTTTAAACCGTTCCGTTGGTGTCGGTATCTTTTAACACACCCTGCTTTACATTACTATCTTCTTTTTTTTTTGTACATAAAATCAATTAAATTGCGTATTGTATTTTTCCTTTGCCATTTTAGCCGCCCAAACAACAACAACTGTAGATGAGTGTGAACCAGAACATTCAATTCTCCTAAAATTTATCGTAAGAAATCGCACCCCTTAAGAGTGTCAATATACCTAAATTTCGTTTAATTTTAATTAGTGTTTGCTTAACCTAGCCTTCCTTATTAAAATGACAATTCTTTGTGAACACCATCATCGTCATTATCATTACAAAAAAAAAAAAAAAAACAAACAAACTCAACCTTAAAATGTGCATGAAAATCCAGAAACTGTCCTAGAAAAAAAAAATCACAAATCATTTATGTTCCACCTCATAAATGACCTCAGTCAATCAACTGTCACATTACAAAGACTTCAACGTTAAAAAATGATCGTAGTATACGCGAGGCCCCACCTCTGCGAAGTTCATAAATTGCAGTGAAAGAATAACTGACTCATCTCTCTTGTCGTTTCGTGGCCAAAGAAGCCAACAAGAACAACTGACTCAAGACTTTGAGTTTTTTTTTTGTTTAACATTCAAGTCAAAGTGAATAAAAAAGAGGACGAAGAAAAAAGTATTAAAAAAAAAATCAAAGTCAATCAAAAGACATCAGTTAACGGTTTGATTTTTTTTTTTTTTTGCTTGCAAGCCGCGGTCTTGAAGTCTAATTTCATACCACGATGCACATTAGATTGATCAGTGCAGTGCATAAAATGGAAATTAGAATTTACTTGTCAGAATCAGTTTGTTCATCTCCTTGTTTTGTGTGTGATTTGTGCGTGGTTTTGAGGAAACTTTGTAATTACTCGTCGTACATTTCAACGCCTTTGGCAACACTTATGTGACAAAATTGTTAACATTTTCCGCATTTCCACGTGTTGCTTTCAGATAACTTTTTATCTCCCCCCCCCACCCCCCATCGGCTTTACCGCAACACCTCCCCCTAAACTCATGGAACGGATACCTACCACGAACCGCAACGAGTTGTATTGTTTATTGTTTGTTTGTGTTTGTAAATCTTTTATTTGTTGTTCAATTGGTTGATTGAGTCGTAACTTTGCTAGGTGTGTTTCACAATTCGCTCGATACTCAATGGAGTTCTAGTTGTTATAAGTTGTGGTGACTCTTGGGAAATATATGTATACAAATCCATAAGATAAATAAAAAGTATCCCTGCGTCAGAGAATTCCATAAGTAGTATATATTTAGCTATGGGGTAATTGGCAAGACTTTATTTTTTTGTGGTTGAGGTGTGTGCGTGCAGTGTGGTTTGTTTTCACCACACACTTGCGGGTTTGAGTTTGAAACTTTGCTGGAGAAAAAATTGCTTGTTTTGTTGTTTATAAACATTTTCTTTGTCGAAAAAAAAAAATGAAATAAAAAGTGATGAAAAAAAGAAACAGTCCCCTGAGGGATAATTCAATGAATAATATATTTAGGCCTAGTTTTTCAGTGGTGAGTTAAACCAGACTTAGCTACCTCCAGAATTAAATCAACTCACCGTGAACTGAGGAAGCAGATTTTGGGTAGAGAAGGCAAGCGGAATGACTAAACAAACTCGTTGGATAAAACATCAAAAGCATCTGTGCAGTTAATCCTGAGTTATCTCACCAAATTTGATGAGTTAACTCGGGTTTAACTTTAATCTCGCACTGAAAAACTGAACCTTAAAGGATTTACTTGCTTTACTGCTTAGTACGCTAAGATAGGAATATTCAAATTATGCATGACATCAATGAACCTCTATGGACTACAGGATTATTTTTGTCTTCTTAATTGATGACCTCAAATAATTTTAAACAAGAATAGTATAGGGGAAGCGTCTGGGAGTATTTTGAAAAGGAATCCCTTCAACCAGTTCGAAAATTCTCCTTTTCTTCCCCACAATAGTTCTCTTTTCTCTTTTTCCATAGAAACAAAAATATTCAAATTTCCATTTGTTAGCGTAATTGTTGGAGTTTTTTAATAAATTAAATTCCTTACAAAAGGGTGTTTCCAATTGTACATAAAATTAACATTTTAGTTACGTTACAGGTGTGACCTTAGAAAAACGAAAATTTGCAAATGGAGGTGTAAATTGTAAAATATTGCAAGAAATATCATTTTATAATAATTCAGTTTACCTTTATAAACCATATTTTTGATAAGAGAAACAATGCTTCGACAAATTGTCGAAGATTTCATATTTAAATTGTTACGGTTGTGACAATATAAACACATTTGTGTAGCTTAGTAATATATTAAATTCCCATATAGAAGAGAATTCAGTATAATTATTTCCTTGCACCGTATATTGCATGTCTTTAAACGAAACAGCTCAATACGAGTTCATTAGTTAAGTTCTACATAACTAAGTTTTTAAATGCAACCCGTTGTTATGATGGGTGTGACACAACCTTTTAACTTTAAATTCATACTCAGTTTGATAGGTAAAAATATTCTTCTTTCTCTCTTAGATTATTAAAATTCGTTTTTACTAATAAAACATTTTATATTTGTGTGACATATGTGACACTTGATATATTTTATTGATCAACTGCGCATAAATTTAGTTTAAATTTACTACTGACAACAAAGTAATAGCGAAACGTTTTCTGAGCGTGAGGGCCGCCTTAACTAACATTTAACTTACATATGAGATGAATATTAAAATTTTGTGACGCTGTGTTTAGTAATTTTTTGTCGCACATACAATCTTAGCATGTGAAAATGTTGGAAATTGAGTGCTCCACAAATAACATATCGAATACTTTCTGACTCAGATGATAATAACCATTTTTGGTTCCCATCAAAGTTCGACAATTTCAAAAAAAACAGGGAATATTTTCACCTACTGAACAAATAGAAGAAATATAACTCTAAGACAAAAAGTTGTCTATAAATTCACATTATACGCGTCATAATGCTGTTTTTCAAAATGGCGGACAGCGAAGACATTTTTACATTAGATCATTTGAATTTAGGCTCTCTTGGGTCCAGTTTTTCAGTACATGAGTTAACTCCGAGTTAAATTAGAGTAAGTTAATCATGCAAATTGTTTAATCCCGATTTAACTCAAAAGTAGTTTTTCAGTGGAGAATTAAATTTAACTCCTTGTTGTCAAAAATCTATCGAAATCGATGTGCGACAGTATAGAAAACAATGTTTCGCTATCTCATTCGAGATGGCGCCACTATGAAAATCACCTTTTCCATATTTTCGTACATCGATTTGAATAGATTTTTGACACACATCTTTCAGAAATACCTATTCAGCTAATCCAGGGCCCGAATCGCGTAACACTAAAGTGATCACTTTATAAAGTGATTGTCGTTTTTATGAGTGCTCACTCTATCCTTCCCTATAGATAGGATAGAGACAGCTATCGTGAAAGTGACAATCAAAAAATTGATAATCAACTATCACCTTAGCCGATTCCACCCCAGAGTTAACTCACCAAATTTATTGAATTAAGTCGGGATCTATAGTGACTGAAAAAATATGTTTAAGCAGTTAATTCGGGTTTAATAATCTCGCACTGAAAAACTGGGCCATAAAGTTATCCTTTACAAAAAAAATACAAAAATTCGACACTTTATTTATTGTTAATATTTCTGCTAATTTTATTTAATTTTACTGAGCTTATGGTAGGTATTAGAATTGAATTTACTGAAAAGCTTAAGTGTTAAAAAACGCCGCGGCTGGCTGGAATGAAGGGCAATCTTGGAGCAGCTGGATGTATACATTTTTAAGCGTCAGTCTACTCATGTTGAAATGGTGACAAAAACTGAACACAAATCATCTAGCAGCTGTCAAATTTACTATCACTAGAAACAGTGTTGCCAAAACCAAACACAAAAAAAAACAAACCTGGAAAAAAAAAAATACTTTATAAAATTCATTCCGTTTTGCTATTTATGATTCAAATGAACTCTACGATCTCAAAACGAGAATCTCAAAAAATCCTACTTTTCAATACGTTTATTCTTTTAACATTGGCATCACTGAGATGTAGGTTATTAAATTCAATGATGGATGTACTGACGGTACGGTACCATTGGCCACCGCAAATTGTTAGACGGACATTTCACCACCGCCGATTGAGTGTTGGATATTTAAGTGCTGCCATTTAGTGCGCAATATTTGAGTGCCACGGATTTAAGTGTCAGATTTTTCGTGTCTGAATATTTTGTTTTCGTGTTGGAAAAGTTGTGTAGATTTTATTATAAATGGTTAATTCACAATAAGAATTCATTTATATTGTTTTCAATAACAAATCGTATTCTTTTTGAGCTTATTTAATCATTTGCATTTTATTTAGGAAATTTTGTAGAACAGCGACTTTTGCAAAATAAAATACGAAAATAAATAAATAAATGATGCAAATTAATAGAAAATCATTTTTTAACACCATTATTTTTACTAGCGGCAGGCAATTTTTCATGTTTTATTGTCAATCGTAGCAAATTGAAATTTGCGTCAAAAATTGAAACAAACTACAGAATTCGCTTGTTTAGCAAGATTTCACTTTACATTGCAATGAACAAAATGTTCTAAAATGTTGCACCATGCTATAGTTGTCAAAAAACCATGGCTATAACTGGCAAATCAGTATTCTATTGTGACTAACCACATTTTTATTCCAAAAGAAACATGGGCATATGAATAATTAGCACTTCATTGTTCAATACCTGTATGTAGGCAGTGGAAAAAAGTCTAGTGTTGAAAGATCGACAACGAACTACCCAGTGGCGGAACCGCTGTAACGAGAATTCCGAGCACTAAAAGGCTGGTGTGAAAATCTGTTGGTCAAGTGTCCAACGGTGAAAGTTCGGCACTGAATAGTCCTGCTTCGATGTAATGATGTTGAAATGGCAAAATACTGAACACAAATCATTTGACAGCGCTATCAAATTTAGTATCACCAAAAACAATGGCGCACAATTTTAGACGTTTAAGTATTGTGTTTAAGCGTTTTTAGTATGATGCTAAGTTAAAAATACGATTTTCCAAATTTTAAATGAGTTAGCATCGTACTATCTTTTTTAACATTTTACTTAATTTAAAACCACCAATGGCAATTTTATCTTTTTAGTATCATACTAAATCCATATTACATTTTGACAATACAAAATGTGAAAAAGGTATGTTTGCGTACTTTTTTGCACGAATTGTCACTATTTTAGGTGTGTTCAGCTGGAGTTTATTTAGAAAACAGGCTAAGTAGGTATAATACTAGTTAAAAATTGTTTAAAACTAAGAACATTTTAGTAAACAACTTTAAAGCTAGTAAATTGTTAATTAGTATCATGTTAACATTAGACTGTTAACAATTTTGTGCCAATGCTGCCAATTAAGAAACCAAACCACAATGTATATAATAAATTATAGGTATATGCTGTATGTCGTGCAAATGAACTCTTCCTTTCAATACATTTTGTATTCTCTTTAAATTGGCATCACTGGGAAGAAAGGTAAGCAAAATTCCACGAGAAACATTATCCGCAAGTTTGTTAATCATTACTCATTGTATAGTTCTTTATTTTTGTTTAATTTTATTCGTTTTTATTGATTCTTTCTTTTACTTTATTTACCTTTGCGCAACATTCGTGCTTTCGTTAGCAAAAGCGCTCCATCAGGTTTTCTTTATTCTTAACCAAGTTCATTATTTTCTCTTTTTTTTTTTCTCTGATTCACCAGTCAACCTCTCTAGGCTTCTAAAGACCTAACCATTTCGTACACAAACAAGTAATAGTATAGAGTAAGCGCATAAAAACTCCACCATATCGATCGAGCCCCCCAAACGAAATAAACCAGAACCACTCCGATCTCTGACTCCAGCCAGGGCAGGCCAGAGCAATATTCCACTCTGTTGATTCCCCTCCAATTCCAACTCCAACGCTCCAATGATAAAAAACTCAAATCCGAAACCCTCTTTCGTTGTTTACTGTGTTTAGTTTAGTATAGAATTTGAATCGGTTACGATAAGTTGGCGATCGTTTTGTTTGCTACACGATCATCCGTATTTATATGTAAAAACAGTTATTCATGGCAGCAATTAGATTGTTGCGGTGACAAAACGGTTTAAATAACTTTATTTGTCTTATTTAATTTAATTAAATTAGCTTTCGTTTAGTTTTATTATCTAAGTTGTCGTCGCGGTAGTTACGATCGTGTTGAGTGGAGGAATTTTCCCAAGCAAAAGTGTTGATCGCTTTTTATTTGTTGGTCATTTTTTTCCGGCTTGAGTGGATACAATTCAATTTAGGTTTGGAAAATTCGATACTTGTTTTTTTTTTTTTTTTTTTTTTTTTTTTTTTTTTTTGAGGCCAAATACCGGTGTACGCTGGTGAAAGATCATGTTTTTTTTTTTTTTTTTGCAATCGATCACGATCGTTTCGTTTCATATTTGGTAGCAAATCGCTTGTCCTGGTTTTGTTTATTTGTTTTTTTTTTTTGTTCTTCGTTTTCGGTGGTGTTTACATGACTGCCTTTCTTCCTTTTGGGATGTATTTAGTTTTCTTTTATTATGATCTTGCCATGATCTCCACTGATCGCAGGTTGAATGTAACTAGAATCTCAAAGATCATTAAATGATTCATAGTAAACAAAAAAAATACATAAATTACTGTGAAGTAATTATAAATATTTTTCTATCGTGGTGGTATAGCAACAATTATCAAAAGAAAATTGATAAAAACCAACACGGAAGGGAAGTAGAAAATATAATACTCGTATAGCCTAACCAACCAAATCGCGTAAAGTGTCAAAAAAATATTTTTTTTTTACCGGTTGTTTTGGTTTCCATTTAATTGCGAAATAATAATCGCCGCGGTTTTTTGTTATTTTCTTTACATAGCGGTTTTTTTGTTGTTTTAAATTATATTTTTTTTTTCCTTTCCTTTAGTAATCTTTGTTTGAGTTAAGTGTTAAAACAAAATAAATAAAAAATAGTTAATTTTTGTGAAGTGTCTTTGAAAATACGGAAGAGCCGCAAAGGCCTACATCATCATTTTCCATTTTCGGATGTGTAGCCGCTTTTTTTCTTTACCATTTGGCATAGCCTTGTAAGTAAAACAAAAAAAAAAAATTACTTTAAAGTCTTTCAAGGGTCTAGAATACCACCAACAAGGTAAGGTACTTACTACTTGTCCGCTATTAAAAATGAAACAAGATAGGTACCTAGTTGAGCAATATCGCCTTTTTTGAGTTTTTTTTTTTTTATATTTTCAATGTGTCGTCTGATTAGGTTCGTGAGCTTGTTCCAGACAGACTTACCAAATTGGGATGTATTTTTTTTTTTTATTCAGAGTCAAGCCACTGTTTGTTTGGTCTTTTATTTATAAGATAAAGGCAACACATCGTGCATGATTTATGTTAAAATTTTATTGAAATTATGCCAATTAATTTGCCATACCTGTTGTTGAAATGAGATTGTTTATTTTTTGCTGTAATTTTATACAAAAGTATGATAATCGGTGATTGTTTGTTATTTAATTCATAAACTTATGAGATTACTTTGTTGGCGTTTTTATTTATCATTAATTTTTATGATGCTGATGAATTGAAAATGCGATAAGGATAAATAGACTTATTTAACAGGTTTGTTCAAATAAACAGCTGTTGTATATCGTTTGACAGCTGTTAGTTATTTTGTATTGTTTAACTGATTGTAGGTACTCTCGGATTTCACAAGCAAGAGCAATTGATTTTAAGTTTGCAAAGCATGTGTGACTATAGATATGCCAATTTATAACGTCGTTGATGCACACCTGCTTTTACTAGGGAAAAACTGTTATAAATTGACATTTCTCAAATCCTGTTAAATATAAAGGGTCCACCATCTTAAAGTTTTTTTTTTTCAATTAGTGCTTATTTCGTGAATGGTAGCACTTAGCTCATGTCTGATTTGACAGATAATTAGTTTTATCCTTCCGCTGAACGAATTTGGTTGTGTATACGCTTCGCTAAGTGGGCCTGCGATCGACTTAGAGAAGATGCCGATTTTGCAAAAAAAATCATCTTTTCAGATGAAGGTCATTTTGATCTTGGCGGGTAGTAAAGAAGCAAAATTGTCGCATTTGGGGCACAGAAAACACGCACGCATACATTGAAAAGCCGAAACACCCAAAACCAGTCACTGTTTGGTGCGGACTTTGGTCCAGAGGCATAATTGGGACATTTTTCGAAAATGAGCAAGGAGTGGCCATTACAGTCAATGGCGATCGTTATAGGGCCATGTTGAACGAATTTTTTTTCACAAAAATTGAAGAGGAGGATATTGGCAACATTTGGTTTCAACAAGACAGCGCTACGTGCCACACAGCCGAAGCTACACTCGATGTTTTGCGCCATTTTCAAAAAAAAAAAAGAAAGTTATTTGGCGGACCCTTTACATAGGTTGTTCATAATACTGCAGTGTTATTTTTACTTTCGATAAAGATAGATAGGTATGTTTGATACTTTCGGCTACTAAGCTTTGCTACAGCACACATAACAATAGTTCGAGGTTTTAATCAAACCTGACACTGCGACGATAAAACACGAAAAAAGCCAGTCCCTAATAATTCTGTCGGTCTGAATGTCTACATACCGCCTGGAAAAACAATCTGGTTTTCAACTAGGTGCCACAGAAATGTATGCATTAATATTAACTAAAGAAAGCTTATAGTAGAAGAAACTTGTCGGAACTAGTGCCTCGCGAGATACCTATGTATGTGTCGTTTTGCCTTGACAAACAAATCTATAGTCTAGGTCCTCACTGTTAAAAAATAGGCTAGTTTAAATTTTGTTCTGAAATTTAATACATTTGGGTGGCCTGTGGTGGCCATTTTGTTTTGGTGACATCTGTCAAATCTGTTTATTATTCAATTGCAAAACATGGCAAGGAACACGATTGAACAGCACGTCCAAATGATAAAAACTTTATTATCAAAATCTCTTGTGGCAACGATGCGTGCATTGCGCCCTAATTACGGTTTATATGGTTGGCTTTCTGATTCGACTATTCAAAGTTTGTGGCCAACATTGGCCAACACCCGTACATCAACGCAACGCAAGATCTACAGAAAACATTGCCGATGTTCGTGAGAGTCCTGACTTCTTCCAAAACGACGATGGCAATACCATCACCATCACCATCAACGGAGAACGCTATACCCATCGATTAAAAACAACTTATTTTAGCCCAAATTGGAAGACATGCATGTGAACGACTTGTGGTTCCAACTGAATGGTGCTAGATGCCACACAGCGAATACCACAATTAACATTCTGCATGAACAATTTGAGGCTAAGCCTTACTCTCGTGGAGGTGACTTGAATTGGCCACCAAGATCGTGCGATTAAACCCCGTTAGAGTTTTTCTTGTGGGGTTTCCTCAAGTCGCTGGTCTATGCGAATAAACCAATCGACCGATGCCCTTAAGGTTTTGATCCCTATACTTAAAAATAATCAGCGCCTTGTGCAAACTAGTCAAAAACTTGCCAGTTTTACTCGTCTTCTGAGACTTTTCTGAGCCTTGAATAAACTTAGCCGCGGTGCGACAGGTTGATTTGCAGAAGATAAGACAATAAGCAAGGGCTACTTTAGATCAATACTCGCAAATAAAATTATATGAGAGAGGTGTCTTTTTGCCTGTGTCTAGGCGGGAGTAGCGATTTTCTTAAAAAAATGAGATGATTTTAAAAAGATATTTTGAAAACCGACTAAATTGTCTTTTGTATGCCTTAATAGAAGGTAGTAAAATCCAAAGTCCAACCAGCTACAAATTTATTTTGATCTATACCCCCGTTTCTATTGAAGAATGAAGTTCTTATCACGCTGATGATAAATTCAGTGACAGTCACATGCGACTATCAAAAACGCAACAACCTCTAATCATTTTACCCGATTTCACCCCTGAATAACACATTCAAACAACTTCTCAAAAAAAACGAAGTTGCATAAGGCTGAAATATACACCGAATGAGACAAAACGTTTTTGTTTCATAAGGCAAAAAAAAACCGTGATTTATTTTAACACACACACCAAACGAAAAACAATAAAGCAAACAATATAATTTCACTTATTTGTTTCGTTTGGTGTGCATTGATAAGAAAATTTTTCGATGAGAACTTCCAAATAATTAAAACGCCATGGCGTGCCAGTGGCAAACAAACACCAAAAATAAAATTATGTTTCTGAAAAAACATTGTTTCAGTCATCGGTAACGAAACATGATTTTCTGTTTCGCCTTTGATTTGTTTGTTTTTTCGTATGCTGTGTGGATAAGTCCGTGTGTAAAAATCGACAATGATGCTGGTTTAAAACAAAATGTCTTGATTCGATGTGGGTTGGCCGTAGGTATACAAAGCCATGTATTTTCGACAACCAGTCATACCTAAATAAAAATAAAAATCGGCCTTATTGTGAATTTCACCCGCAAAATATTTCACCTTAAAATTTTTTGTTCGCCCGGAATTTTTAAAGCTATTGTGTTGTTTCGCCCGAACAAAATTTGGTTCGCCTACAAAAAAGAAGTGAAAATGACATTACATTCCGCCTGAAATGAATGTTCACAATAAGAAGAATTTTTCGATCATGAAATTTCGAGGGAAACTCAAAATAGGCGAAAAGTGAAATGTCAAATTTTCCGGGGTTCGGGTGAAACTCCCAATAAGCCTGAATATGTTTTTTTGTTTTGCTTGGTTGGTATGTTTATTCATAAGAATCAATGGATTATTGTTTCACGAGACAGACAATCACGTTTTTTACTGTTTTCGGACCACCTGGTTCACCATCATTCATATTTTCTTCAAGTAATTCTGCAACGCTTCTTTATAAATACATATTAAGATGGAAAATAGAGTGCAGGATGCAAGCCTTAAGTGTCGATTATATAAGAAAATCGTCACAACTCGGTATATCTTCAAAGTTCATCAGAGTAATCAAAGAAATGTACACAAATACTAATGCAGCAGTGTGGGACGGCACAACGTACTCGGAGTGGTTCGGTCCTAATTCTGGTGTAAAACAGGGCTGTCTACTCAGTGCTTTATTGTTCTCGCTCTTTATAAATGACGATATACCCGGTGGAGTAAGAATTGCAAGTTCTACAATCAATGTGTTACTCTACGCAGATGACCTCGTCATACTCTCTGAATCACCTGAGCAGATGCAGTTAATGATAAATCGTTTATCAATCTATTGCAAGAGATGGGATCTATCAATCAATACCGAAAAATCGAAAATGATGGTCTTCGAGCGTCACTCAAGAACACATAATGAGAGATGGTGGTATTATGACGGACAAATTCTCGAAACCGTAAAAGAAATTAAATACCTAGGTGTGAGACTTAATTCAACCCTTAATTTCAAGAACCACCTAACCGACAAAACCAATAGCTCACAAAGCTTGATTAACCTTGCTTGGAAAAATGTGTTTTCAAACAAAAGAATCGTTTTATCTGCAAAACACAAAATGTTCAATTCAGTTGTCAAATCGACCCTTTGCTACGCTTCACAAGTCTGGGGTGCCGATGAGTACGAGGAAATAGAACAATTTCAAAGGAATTTTCTGAAAAAAACTATTCAACCTACCGCAAAATACACCAAATTACTGTATATACTTGGAAACTGGTCTTCCAAAACTCCTAACGAACACCCTCAAGTCACAGGCTGACTTCATAATTAAGTTATGTAGTCATTATGATGAATCTCGACTTTCGAAAAAACTGTTTTTTTATGAGCTAAGGAATAAGGACTGGTGGTATAAAAGCTGGCAGTCTATTGGTAACGCTTGTGGTGAAAACTTTATTATTGACACCAACAACTTAAGCAACTTGAAAGAAAACATCTACAGCATTATCCAGAAAAATGATGACTCAACTCGTGATATGTTAATCGTAAAAGCTCGAGAGTCCGTTAGCAGAGTCTTATACAGCCAATTGAATTTCAATTTAAACCAAAGAAATTACTTCCACGATTCGCTGAGTTATGATGAAATATCTATAATCTTTAAAGCAAGGTGTGAGGTCCTAACCCTTAATGGCAACCCCTATAATGGAAGCTTCGACCAATTTTGCTCTCTTTGCAACCTAAAATCGAAAGAAGATTGTTATCACATTATTAGTATATGCCCTTTATTCAAACCACAAAGACTTTTTCATTTTGGTAAACCCACTTTAACATTACAAGAATCTGTACAACGTATGAACAGGTGTGAATGGAAAACCCTTAGCAAGTTTTTAAAAACAGTTTACAAATACAGAAAGTTGTTAATATCTGAATACGTTTAAGTATTTTTATCATATAATTATTGAAAATTTATTTATATTTATAAAACTAATATATAAATTTGCCAATCAGGCTGACGGCTAAGCCATAGCTCTAAAATTCAAATATTGTAATATAATTTTTGTATTTAATTGTTAATAAATGAATATCTTACTTACTTATAAGAAAATCTACTTAACTTAATTGCATTCACTCCCCTTTTTTGGATTCGAAAATTGATTAACCCTCCCATCGACAAAGTTATGCTGTTCGGATGATGGTGGTGGTTTCAACAAGTTTATAAAACGGCCAACCAGCACATTATGTATTCTCTAATTAGGTCAAGTGGTAATCCAAAACCTATCTGGAACACCATAACAAACCACCAGGCTTAATTACATTGCATTTATGAAACATGCACGGATCTTTATTGTTCATTCAATCATATACCCTGCAATCGTGCAAATGCAACCCTCTTGCCTGAGCCCTGACATGCAATCACACCCTCATAATCAGCAATGCAGTGAAAATTGCTAAATAGGACGATGAGTTGGTACGAAAATAGCATCGAGTGCATTGCACCGCACCGCACCGCACTGCACTGCGCCACCGGCCGCTCCTCTCAAACGCCAGCAAAACGCTCCTTAAACTGTGCAGTCGAGTCGATTGGCATTCAATATCCAACTTCACAGCTCGAGAGTTGTTGTGTCAGAATTCTGACATACGTCAGGCGAATAATTCAAAAGACATGAAGCTTTCATCGGTTTATTTATCCTTTTGTTTGTCACAGTCACAGAGTCAGAGTGACTTTTGTCTCTGCGATGTTGATAATATGCCGTGTCAATGTTTTATTGTTTGGGTATTTCTCTTTGTTTAAACGAAGACGACTGCTGTAAAAAAAAAAAAATTTAAACCCCAACGGACATTGGACGTTCTTTTTTTGTTGTTTTTTTCTCGGAGTGTCCTTGCTAAACGTCGTTGTCGTTGTCATCGTCGCGTCGTCGTTCGTCTGTTGTATAGTTGTTGTCTGTGCTGTCGTTCGTATAAGTTCCACCGCCCACACATTCAGTGTCAAGTACTGAATCATCTGAAGCCTCTCCTTTTGGTGAGCCTTACCTTGTTATGGTCGTGTTGTCCCCTCACCGCGATGCTTTGTTGTCATTTTTCCTGAATTTTTGTTGGACAATTTTTAAATTTATGGCGTCACAGTGCCGACGGCAATGAGTAAACACTCTTTTGTTTTATTTTTGTAGGCTTTTTTTATTTTTAACTAACGTTCAATGTTCAAAGCAAAAGCAAATACAATACATGTTGAAATGAAGTTAAAGACACAAAAAAGGGATACCTTCCCTATACTAGGCTTGGCTATTTTTAGCTGAGATGCGCTTTATAGATGCAGGAGTTAAGGCTAACAAGAAATAAAAGAGGACAAGGAGTCATGGTTATTTCGCCTTCATATATGTACATGCATAGGTGTAACGTGCTTGTACCGATGGTCAAGCTTAAAACAATGCAAGCAGGCTTTATAATCTCCGACAACGACAACTTGCCGGCATTAATGTGAATGTCTATTTGTCTCCATTTTGAGATCCTGACATTGGCTGGGGTTTTCGTCGTCATCGTCATCATCATTATCATCATCATCGTCATCATCGTCATCATCATTATCATCATTATCATCATCAACATCGTGATGGTCGTCCTCGTTGTCGTGTTGCATGCTCATGAAGAATTAATCGAAAAATAAATAATTTTTTGGGATGCGTAATGGATTGGCCGTTGAATTTGTTATGCACAGACATGCCAAAGACATATCACGCATTATATTACTACAGTTGTGCTTCACAGACACAATATACAGACAAAAAAAGATATTCCATCTAAAACATGTCTGCAAGGGAAACGATAAGACATTAAGCATATTAAAGTGTCTCTTGAATTTGAGTGACTTTATACTTAAGGCTTTAAAATGAAGACTCATTTTAAGAGGAAATATTCATATTTTATAAAATAAATACTCTCAAACTTTAAAAAAAATATGGTTTTAGAGGATTAAGTACGACGCCGACACAAGGTCAGGCATTTTTAGTTCCACACTAAAGGTTAAAAAGACAACTTTACAATTTTGTAAACGAGTTGAGCATCGTACTATTTTTTAACATTTTAAATTAAAAACACCAAGTGCATATTATATGTTTTTATTATCATACCAACTCCATATGACACTTTGATGTTTACCAATATCAAAAAAGCGTGATTACTTAGTTTTTTTTCCCCCAAACTAGTGCTGAGAGGTATTTTAAAGAAAAATCCCTTCGGACTGTCGGAAATTTCCCTTTTTTTCCCACAAAGCCTCTTTTATTTCCCACAGAATATATGAAGATATTTTCATAAAGCACCAATTAAGAGATTTGGATTTTTCTGAGTAAATTAAAATTCTTGTTAAAAAATAAACAGTATTCAATTTTATCCCAGAAGTTTTCTATATTCTTAAAGAAATCTTTTGCTTTTTAGTGTCATTAAAAACGAATGAAGTGCTCATCACTTAAAAAAATAACTAAATAGTTTCTAAATAAATATGTTTTTATATTTTAGTTTTTGCTAATTTTATTCTTTCAGTTAAATTAAAGGCTTCTTGAGTTATCTTTGAGAGAAAATTAATTTTTTAATTTTGAAAAATAAACTATTTAATAAAAATCATTTCAGGGGTTATTCATCTCTTTTCCGAGTTAAATTTGATAAACAAGAAATTCCAACAAAATGTGGCAGAAAAGGATTTTTCCCACGATCCCCCACCACTGTCACGAACTGTCATTTCGTTAAGGCGTGTTCAGCTGGAGCGTTTACTCAAACATTCCATTTGTTCGGAATACTCTTTCTGTACTCCTTTTTCACTCCCACAATTTCAAAAGCCTTGGATTGACTGTTCCGAGTAACGTTTTAAGAGTGTTTTTTTCTATTCCCAAGTAGACGACAAACACACACATAAATGTAAAGGTTTTCATCGGATAACTTGTCAAAACTGACATTTGATAGTAAACAAGGGGAAGTTGATGTTTTCATTTTCGATTGGAATCGTAGAACAGTCAGAAAATCGAAACAAAAATGACACAAGTAACTCAATCGGATATTTGTCACAATATTTGTATCACTTAAGCGGCATCTACTCTGCTGTTTGATAAACCTTCTGTATCAGAAAACCGTTTTTGTAAGTAAAGGCGCAGACCCATGGAATCCGTCGAATGCGTTGCGGTAACGCATCTCAGGACGGATGGGATGCATTTTAATAAATAAAAATTCACAATATAAAGGGTGTTTTTTTTAGACGTGTGGTTTTCAAGAAGAAATAAAACGCATATTATTTAGTGTTATGGCCAAGAATTTAGCTTTATTATAGAGATAAGGGTTTGCCATTATGTTTTAAAAATGATTTCGGGCAAGTGGCCGCCGCGGCTGGCATGAATAAATTCCAGCCGAGAGACCCAATTTTCTCAATTGGGGCCGTATGTCAGCAATAACGCGCCGAATTTTCTCTGGCGTCAATCGTCTCGGGCTTATCTGCGTAGACAAGCGACTTCAAATAACCCCACAAAAAATAATCCAACGTTGTTAAATCGCACGATCTGGGAAGCCATGCCACAGGCCCACGACGCGAGATAATGCGCTCACCAAAACTTTCCTTCAATAAATTGATTGTTTCGTTGGCTGTATGGCTTGCAGCGCCGTCTTGTTAGAACCGAAGGTCGTCCACATCAACATCCTCCAGTTCAGGCACGAAAAAGTCATTAATCATGGCTCTATGGCGTTCCCCATTGACTGTTACATTATTGCCGGCTTTATTTTTGAATAAATATGCACCAATGATTCCCTCTGCAAACAAAACACCAAACAGTGACTTTTTGAGGATTTAACGGCGTCTCAATAATGGCTTGTGGATAATGATCACTCCAAATACGACAATTTCGCTTATTAACGTACCCATTCAACCAAAAATGAGCTAAACAAAATTTTCCTGTGAAAATCGGGATCGATGGCCATCTCGTTTCGAGCCCATTCACTTCACCGAACCTGCGACACGCTTGATGGTCGTTCGGCTATTCATTATGAAATGGCAAATCAAACTGAGCATAAATCAAGTGACAGCTTTCAAAAAGACAAACTCCGAAAAAAGTATTGCCAGATTAAATAAAAACCACACGTCTACTAAAAACACCCTTTATAATCGAGCTGTCAGTTGTATAATGTATACGTCGACACAACGCATGCGTTGGATCTTGGCTCCTTGGCAAGCGGAGTTTCCTGTTTATTTAAGTTTCAAAATTCTTTTGTGTGTAATATTCCCCCTTGTTGTTATATTAATATCTAAAATAAATTTAATTGATGTCTGCATATCTCGGCACAGAATTCAATTCTTTCGATACTAACTCAATCTTCCTTCTTAAAAGAAGAACCAATTACATGGGTTAGTGTTCATTTAAAACTATGCAACAAACTTGTCCGGCTCCGTAGTCCACATTGCAAACTTACTCGTACATCCAAAACCCCAAGAACGTTCCGAGATTATCTAATAGTAATAAGAGTATAACAGACAGACAGACCGAAGGAAAAGTTTCTTCATGCTTACCAGGAAACAAATCAGCAAGTCGCCACTGTGTCTCTAGAGAAACATACATACATATGTATCTACATGTAACATCACAACACAATGTGCATAGAATCGGTCGAAGAGTTGCAAGAGGTGAACTTTCATTAAACTGCAATAAAGTCACTGTAATTGCTTTAAAGGAAATGAGTGCGGTCGGTAAGTCAAATTGAAAGTCTTGCACCTTCAGCAGCTATCATAATCGAAGTAGAGGAAGGGGGCCTTTGAACTTAAAGCAAAATGCAAACCCTATTTGGCATACATCTCCAGAGTAGGCAAGGTAAGAGCGCTTGAGTTTTATTTCACATCCTGGACAGGATATGAACTTAACCTATGAACCATCCTCCGTCCTATATGGCCATCAAAACCCACTCCAACTTGCATGCTTGGTGATTTCTGGAATGTTGTTTGTCAACAGCAAGTGGACGAGGCTTTCAAGAGTTCTTTCACGTTCCTTGGCAAATGCATAGCATTGCATAGCACATAGCACAGCGAATAGCAAATGTCGTCTTATTTGTTTGAGTTTTGAGTATTTCCTTATATGCTGCGAGGAGGAAGCATTATAATGTGGGTGATGTTAATGGCTTGATGGTGGTTCACCTTAAGCTTGGCGCTTAACTTAACTTTGTTGCTTGCCTTTCTATATGATGGTTGTTGTGTTTGTTGTTGGATTTGTGTGTCTAGAGCATCACTTGTGTGGGAACGTTTTTCGTTTTTAACTTTGTTTTTTTTTTTCCTTTTTTCTATTTCGCTATACGAGTTGAGTTGAGTGATGTAGAAAGTAATGAATGAATAATCAGTGAAAGTAAAGGAAATCCTCTGAAGGAAATTAAAATTGCTCCCCCTGATACCATGGCGCATATGAAATAGACCACAGACAAAGCTGAAAACATTATTATTTACTTATAAGTTCAAAGCGAAATAACAAGAGGTCATTCACCACTGAACGGCGCACAGTGGTGCGAGAGCGGAAAAAAGTCTTTTGAAAAACTCATGTCTATCGTTTTAAACTTTATGTTTAAGTACTCTTAGATAACCCGAGCGTATGATTTAAAAGTCTTTTTTAAAATATATATTGTATGTTCTGATTTACAAGCCCTCAAAGTTGAAAAATAATTTTACTCAAATCGCGAACCGTATTTTCAACAAATTTTGAGATGTTTTTTTCCTAAGTTCCTGTAGATAAATTCTCTAGCTTCTTAAATAATTTAATTGGTCTATTTTCGATTATCTAAAAATAAAAAAAATATTGATTATTTATAAAAGATACCTTCTATAAGTAGCCTGAAGCTTTAGTACTAAGAAATAATGCTTTTTTTTAAAACTTTTTGATTTAAAAAAACAGCTCCAAAAGATACCAAGAAAGTAAGTATGCCACCATATGCTACATACATTCATGTTAAAGCACAGAAAAAATCAGCTGCAGATACGTGCAGATGTGGAAGTTATGCTCAAAAATGTTTCACTTAATCGGATTTCAAAAAACTCCGTCTTGACGGTGGTGTTTACCAAAAAGTTTGATTACTTCGGTATTAATTGTCAGAATGAACTGGTTAAGTCCATTATTTTAAGAAAATATGTCAAACTTTATTTTAAAAATAAAACAAAATTAATACATTGACCCAGGGCTGAGAATTTCGATTTTTGCGAAACCATTTATTTCTGCCTGGAAAATTTTTCAACTTTCAACTCAATTTTCTTGAAAGCAACACACGAAAAATAATATAGTTTTATGATATTTTGAATTATATGATAGAGCTTAATACAAAATAAAGAAAAGGATTAGGGATAATCTTTTATTTTTTTTCAATTTTTCGCTAAAAGTAGGGCAGGTAAAAATAAAAAAGGTGTTCTTTTAAAGTTTTATTGCTTTGTTTTTGTTCTGTATTGCGTAATTTTGTATTACCTGTAAGGATTAGTAATGGATTATTAGAATAAAATCTCTTACTTAAATCTATATATATAACG
Organism: Leucozona laternaria; assembly: GCA_932273885.2. NCBI lineage: Eukaryota > Metazoa > Arthropoda > Insecta > Diptera > Syrphidae > Leucozona > Leucozona laternaria. Next base: position 126,380,089 of record OW026367.1, on the reverse strand, counting down.
GATTAATGAAAAAAAAGTCAGTATTGAGTTATTGAGCATTTGTGCAAGGTGCAATAAGTGAAAGTGAAGTTAAATACAATAACAAACATATATAGTGAATTCAATACATTAAAATGGATTCAATCGAAATTCCTTATTCGGTGTTGTGTAGTGAACTTATTACTAATGGTCATGATGTTCAAAATCTTCGACCATATTTTGTGAGGAAACACCCCAACTTAATTTCTGAGCAAATAGAAACTGTGCTGTCAGAATTAAAGAAACGTTTTATTTCTCATTTTTTAAGTCGATGGAACGCAGTTCATAGGACAGTCTTTAACACTGTACACTAACTGGGGATGCGATGGTGCCTCTGGACAACCACAATACAGTCAAACATTTGACAATGAAGAAACTTCGGACGCTAATATGTTTATGACATCTTTGGTACCAATTCAAATGACTATGGAGGAAAACAGGGATATTATTGTGTGGAACAACGATCGACCATCCTCTACAAGATACTGCAGACCCATCCAATTTTCTTTTGTTAAAGAAACTGCAGAAATCATACGAAACGAGAAACAAAGAATAGATACGGAAATCAGTAATATAACATCAAAACCCTCAAATTTTATAAAAATGTCAATAACTTTTTTTCTAACAATTTTTTCTTGACCAAATTTTGACCAAGCATGTATAAGACTAATCTAAACATGTTTTGTCAAATTTCATTAAAATTCGTTAAATAGTTCAGATTTTACAGACTTTTTTCCGCTCTCCCATACAAACCGAACACCGCCGCACAGTGGTTCGGTTTGTATGGGAGAGCGGAAAAAAGTCTGTTTTATCTGAACGGTTCAACGGATTTAAATGAAATTTGGCAAACGTGTTTAGACTAGTCTTGTACATATTTGGTCAAAATTTGGTTGAAAAAAAATAATTAGAAACAAAGTTATTGAGATTTTTCTAAAATTTGAGGGTTTTGATGTTTGTATGGGAGAGCGTTAAAAAAATCTGTAACATCTGAACTGTGTAATGGATTAAGATGAAATTTGATTCGCATTTTAAAATTAGTCTTATACACATTTTGTCAAAATTTGGCTAAGAAAAAATCATTAGTAAAAAAGTTATTGACTTTTTTTCTAAAATTTGAGTGTTTTGATGTTTGTATGGGAGAGCGGAAAAAAGTCTGTAAGATCTGAACTATTTTACGAATTTTAATGAAATTTGACACACAAGTCAAGATTAGTCTTATTACAAGCTTGGTTAAAATTTGGTCCAGAAAATATTATTAGAAAAAAAGTTATTGACATTTTTATAAAATTTGAGGGTTTTGATGTTATATTTAAATAAAAGTTTTTTTAGTAAAATCTTAATTTTTTATTTTGAATAAAATATTATTATTAACTATGTATGTTATAAAATTAAATAAATAAATAGATAAATACATACAAAAAATAAATAGAAAACAATTATGAAGTAGTGATTTTATAATGCTAAAATGAGGTTTTTAGCGTCTGCGCTGATTGGAAGTATTTTCTTTTTTGCCTGTGGCCTTAAACCTGTTATTATTTTATCTGAGGATATGAATATATGATGCATCACATCTTCATTCGTCGCAATTCGGCTGCATTTTCTCAAATGAAACCTGCGGTAGGCTTTATAATCCTTATTTCGGCATTCTTGGGCTTCCTCGGAGAGCTATCCAACAGGAAATGCACAGATTTTATTTATTTCTTCTCCATGGATCAAAACCTTATGTACGGTTGCTGGCATATTGTACCATTTATATTTCTCAACAAACAGTTCAGCAGTTTCCCACGTGTAAGCTGCATATTTTTTTAAGTCTAATTGTTCATTCGACGTTATTACTTCAAGGATAACAGCAAACCGCCGAATTAGGGATTCACTAACTCCAGTGATTTCTGAAGTCATGGTTGGATTTGCAAAAAATCTTCTGGAGGTGTTGCCGTCATTACTTGTCCCCGTACCTTGTTTTACAAGATCGACAATGATGCCCAGTTTTTCACGAAACGCCTGCTGAATTTTCTTCTTCTGAGCATCTCTAATATGGCGGGTCTCATTGTTGGTTCTCCATGCTTTAAATGGCAAATTGTAGGCAACATGGAAGATACACTCCTATTTATTTTTGACTGCCCTACTTTGAGCGAAAAATAATAAAAAAAAAAAGGATTATCCCTAATCCTTTTCTTTATTTTGTATTAAGCTCTATCATATAATTCAAAATATCATAAAACTATATTATTTTTCGTTTGTTGTTTTCAAGAAAATTGAGTTGAAAGTTGAAAAATTTTCCAGCCAGAAATAAATGGTTTCGCAAAAATCGAAATTCTCAGCCCTGGGTCAATGTATTAATTTTGTTTTATTTTTAAAATAAAGTTTGACATTTTTTCTTAAAATAATGGGCTTAACTAGTTCATTCTGACAATTAATACCGAAGTAATCAAACTTTTTGGTAAACACCACCGTCACGACGGAGTTTTTTGAAATCCGATTAAGTGAAACATTTTTGAGCATAACTTCCACATCTGCACGTATCTGCAGCTGATTTTTTCTGTGCTTTAACATGAACGTATGGAGCATATGGTGGCATACTTACTTTCTTGGTATCTTTTGGAGCTGTTTTTTTAAATCAAAAAGTTAAAAAAAAAGCATTTTTTCTTAGTACTAAAGCTTCAGGCTACTTATAGAAGGTATCTTTTATAAATAATCAATATTTTTTTTATTTTTAGATAATCGAAAATAGACCAATTAAATTATTTAAGAAGCTAGAGAATTTATCTACAGGAACTTCGGAAAAAAATATCTCAAAATTTGTTGAAAATACGGTTCGCGATTTGAGTAAAATTATTTTTCAACTTTGAGGGCTTGTAAATCAGAACATACAATATATATGTTAAAAAATACTTTTAAATCATACGCTCGGGTCATCTAAGAGTACTTAAACATAAAGTTTTAAACGATAGACATGACTTTTTCAAAAGACTTTTTTCCGCTCTCGCACCACTGTGCGGCGCGGCGGACAAGCTGCCAAGTAAAAGGATATTTTAGTATTTTAGTTTGATTTTTTTTTTAGCTCAACTTTTTTTCACCGCAGTGCAGTGTTTTTCTTGTGTACTTTCTTTCTAAGCACAATTTAATTAGAGAGAACAATATATTTTAAGTTTATTAAAAAAGTTCAGGGTTTTTGTTTGATTGGTTGAATTCGGTGTAGCTTGATCCTTTGAGCGTCTTGAAAATAAAACATTATTGCACGGAATAGTCTTAAAAATCAATTTGTGTTCATTAAATTTAGCTGTAGAAGGTGATGATGCACTACTGGTAGTACAAGTAGAACTACAACAAAAACGAACCTTTATACTTTGCTAAGAAAACGATATAATCAGGAATATACAAATGTAAAATTAATGGAATTATTATTATCAATAACATTAATAAAACTGAACAAAAGCCATCAACTAGAAACCCATGGTAAAGATACCTTTTTTGTTTGTCTTCGTCAAATATTAAAAGTGTGTTGGGAAGATAAACAATACAATAAAAAACAAAGCACCTAACAAACACTGAATTAAGCATAAAATGAGCAATCAGGTAGATAAGGCAAATTCAAATGAAAAACACATTCAGTCAATTAAGAGTTACCACATAAACTCAATAAAATAGGCAAACAACAATTATTTAAAAGTTCTAAAAGCAATGACAATGACCTTCTGATTGGTTGAAACCAAACAGAAAAAATATGCACGACTGGGTCGCACGAACTTGCTCTTATGCGCGACCACATTGTGGTTCTATAGTCTGAAATAAATTAGCTATAGGAGCATATATTTTATCCATTTGCCAAATCTTAGTTTAGTTTCAGGTGGTATTATGTGAGTATACAAAAATTAACAATATAGCCTAGTGTTGCACATATGCAATATGCATATAAGGAAATTATACTATTTAAACTGGTAAATTGCTTAAATCAACAAAATTAGAAAGAAATTGATTAAAATACTTTGAATCCGTTTTAACCCAACGCGATGTACACCATCTGAATTCTTATATAAATCTTTATTTATGAGAAAAAAATTTTGAAAATCGTAGGAGCGGTTTTAAAAATAATTAATTTTTTATACACAAAATTTTGTTAACATTTTTGAGAAAAATAATTGGTACGCCAATTTAAAGCATTTATTAATGTTGCGTTAAAAATTAAACTTCACAAAAAAATCTGCTACCAGTTTTCAAAATATCGAATTTTCAAAAAATAATTTTGATTTTTTTTTAAAAAATCCAAAAATCATTTTTTAGAAAATTTTGATACGCACTTTTATTTATATTTGTTACAAGCTTCTGTATAAAAAATCTAATTTTATTCGGTTGATCAAATGTTGAAATGTCGAAAATCAAAGAAACCGTTCTATGAGAGGTACTGTTAATAAACCTAAAATATAAACTTTAAAAATTTTAAATGATAGATCGTACTAATTTTAACACACAAAAAAACTTTTATGAAAATCGTAGGAGTCGTTTTTGAAAAACAAAATATTTTTCTTAACGGTTTTTTAACATTTGTATGGGAGGCACCGTTATTTTTGGGTATTAGAATAATTTTTGTCAAAAATCTTCTAGATAAAGTTAAAAAACTGCTATTAACCAAGTTTAATAAAAATCGACTAGGTCGTTTTTGAAATATTGAGTTTTCAAAAAAAAATATTAAAACTTTTTTTAAAAATCTAAAAACTATTTTTTTGAAAATTTTGGTACACAATATTATTTAGAATGTGTCAATACTTCTTCATAAAAAAATTGATCAGAATCAGTTTAACCGTTTTCGAGAAAAGCGAAAATCAAAAAAATGGTTCTTTGGGAGGTACCATTAATAACCATTTTTCGGAACCATTTTTTTTATTAAACGGCAACTTATAACTATTTAAATTTATTGAGTTCTTAAAAACAAATTCGGTAGCGCTGGATTTGAGAAAAATAAGTTTTTCCTTTTTGGCCAAGAAATTTTGTATGACTGCTACTGTTAATTTTGGTCCTAAAAAAAAAGAGAAAAAAACGGGTGGGGGGAATGTCCAAAAAACGCTAGATACCAAGTTTAAAGAAAATCGACCCATCCGTTTAGGCTGTAGTCGAACCGACAGACAGACAGACAGACGGACGTTTTTGCGAGACCCACTTTTTTTGACTTCTCCATCATCGTAATGTAAAGTTTGATCAAAATCTCGAGTTCGATTTTTTGTACGAATCCATAACTTCCCATATAGTACCTATATCGCAAGTAAAAAAGGATGAATGTTGCGGTCGTACGTGATCCTGGGCCTGATCTTATATTCGAAATGATATATGCATATGAAGTATAACTAAGAAATTTCATACAAAGTAAAGTGAAACCATACAGATCTTCTTAGTTTTTCTTTATTAAGTTGTCTGAGCCTACTCTGAGTTAAGCCGCAGTTAGTTAACCCTTTATGGAACTCGAAAATAACCATGACCCAGACATTTTTTATCATTTTGATAAAGTTGTCTCTATTACATCTAAAGAGAAATATAGAGAGACCAATTTTCAAAACGATCAATGATCGTTCAATCGATCGTCTATAGTCTGTTCAATTTGAATGTGCAGTACAGGCCTTATGGGAGAGCTTTTTCAAACACACTGGTGCCTGCTGCTGCTTGCACGGCACCTTTACTTAAGAAATTGCCACTGAAACAAGAAACAAAATCACTGACTTACATTTGAATTGTTTGTGTAATGTTCTTTGAGCTCACGTACATCCCACCATAACCTATCTGCTCCCCGAGTGAAAGGAGACTGATCGCTAATTTGCAACCAACCCTTATCGATATTGTGTTTAATCAGAGTTACCCTTGCTAGGTCGATGGAAATTCATAGGCATTTTCTTTGGTTTTTGCTATGTAACTTTCAGGATTTAAGCTTTTTTATAGCTTTTGAAAGCAATAGTTTTGTGGGATTTGCGACAATTTTAAATGCTTACTACGGCAACCATGTGAGAGCTTTAAAATAGAGATAGCTTATTGAAATCCATAATAGTATGGGTGAAAGGCAAATATCCTATCTTCCCTGTACTGCACATTCAAATTGAACAGAGTATAGTGAAATCTAGACCCAGCTGAACTTTCGAAATCCTTTAACTTAAAGATGCTGTAACGAGGTCCTACAATTTGTTCGCAGATACACCCGCTTTTTGAAATCTTAAATTTCATATAAACTTAAACTTCCTCACTTTTCAGTTCACATTCACTAGTGACCAAAAACTTAACATGGGGAAGTAATGAAATCACTGAATTTGTCTTTTAATCTCCTCCAAGTGGCGGGTACCAATCTAGAGTAAAGAGACAGAGACTAGACCATAACAGACTGAAAGAGAGGCACGCTATTGTGGTGTTAATACACTACCTAAGAAGCTACTAGACATGGGTAACTCAAGCGCTGATACACTAACTCAAGTGCACTTTACTGTATTAGCGTAACTCACTGACTCACTAACTCAATAGCGCAATTTTTTTTTATTGCTTCGTTTGGTACACAATAACCCACTTACTCAATTGCGCACTGCGCAGTGCACAGGTCGCCTGTACATTTTTTGTGAGTTAGAGAGAGAATTTTGTGTGGCGTCAGTGCGTCAGATAGATAGATAATTTCGCTTTCTGTATATATTATATATGGGTATCTAGTCGGTTGTTTAAAGTCAATCTCTGAACTGAATGGTGGAAAGATGTTATTTGTGAAAAACGTTTGTGAAAAGAGTAGCTGTGTACAAATGACATCGGAAACAAGAATTTTGCTTTGAGAATTGAGACATTTGGGAAAAGGTTGTTACGTATACAATTGAGCAATGGAGTTACCGATAGAGAAATGTACGTTAGTGTGTTAGTGTGTTCCAACAAATAGACATGAATTCTTGTATCGAATGGTGTCTGAAAATATATGGTGTGTTTATACCTACTTTTTGACCAATTGAAGAACATATTGTATTCACAGTGCGAATCGCTTATTTAAGGTCAATCTTTTTGCAACCGTAATGGAAAAAAGATTTTCCTTGGGAAAGGCAGTTGTGAAATGATTAAAATGAGCTACGCACAGCCTTTTTTTCATTTGCATCATCCCATCGTTCATCTGTTTGTGTGGCGTGGCTAGCGCTGCGCTCCCACAGACAAAAAGCGCTATTCAACTATTGATTTGGAGAGTTGACATATTGCGCGTTGGCGCTTTTGAGTTGCTGAGTTACACACTGCTGTATCAGCGCAGATAACTCATCTTCTGCTTCAACTCACTGCGCCAACTCAGCGCTGCGTTACACATGTCTAGAAGCCACTCTAAGTTCATTTGTAAATATTTTTTAGTAGCGCCTCTAGGTTATTTACATAGGCTTATAGCACTTTCCTCAGGCTACCTCCTCAAAGCCTATTAGGAGAATAAACTCCCTACGAGGATTCCGACCAGAACTTTCCTTACTTTGCTCACTAGGGACAGGGTTCCCCTCGAGGGTTCCGACCTGACGACCTGACCTTTCCTCAAATTGCGTACTGCGGACAAAGTATACGTAATAACCTGCCATTTATAATACATTAAAGAATTGTTAAAAACTGAGAAATATATGAAATACCATGTTAGTTAGTTTAAGTGAATGAACATTGTAAAGCATTGCAATTGCAACTGAAATTAGAGATAAATAAAGAATTTCTTATTTCGGAGTTAGACCCTCCAAGCTCAAGTTTAGTTGCTTCTTTGGGCAGAACCCAAACATAATCATTAACATAAACAAAATGTTGGCCATCGAAACATGTAAATTCATTACAATTGTCTTAATCAATTTACCTACTATACCATAACGTTTTTGCATTTTTTCTCAAAATCCCTGGACTGTAAGACAGAAAGTCATAATCTTTTGTGTGTATAGAATTACATACATAAAACATTAAAAAAAAATTAAAGTTTATAAAAAAACTGAATTCAACTTTATCGGAATTTTCTTTTAAGTCAAAGTCTAATTTTCCTGGGAAACTGCGTTGAAATGTTGGCTAAATTATTTAGTCCATTTGTTAATTTTTGACGATTTACAACTTCGTCACTGCTTTCCAAAATTTTAGCTAAGGATCAAATTTAACACAATTCCTTACCGGATTGGTAAATTCCGCAAAAAATCAAATCACTCTTAGAAGTCGAGTAATTAGATTCGCAACACTTGGTGTCCATAATGAAAGCAATGAAAATTGAATTGCTTGTACTTAGTCGATACGATTACGCAAAAAAAGGGAAAGTTAGCACAATTATATGACCTAGTTTCAATTTTATTTATTTATTTTTTGAAAAAAAAAAACTGTTTTTGGCGCGCTTTTTGACTTAATGTTAAGTTTAAGTAAAAGGGTTCAAAAGAGCTCAACCTGCAGTAATTTGATGTACTTGTAATCTTGGAACTCATTTGCCGCTTTTTGTGTAATAAATTCAATTTTATTATTTTCTTAAATATTATTTTTGTACCAAAATAACTTCATAAGTATTTTTTTTTTTTAATAACATTTTTTTTTTTATTTGAGTTCATATTAACTTTTAAGATGATATAGGTTTGATCTTGTTTTATTTATTTCGTTTGGTATTATTGGTATAGACGCACATTTTTGTTATAAATATTTAAATAAATATTTATTTTTTAAATCCTTAAATCAAAATTTTGAAATTATCAACATCTCGTTATTAAAATAAACAAAAACAATCCGAACAAAAAATTTTGATTGAACATTTTACTATGCAATAAACAATTAGATTATTTAAGAACTTTCATGTAGTAAATTTCATTAAAATCGGTATAGTCGTTAACAAGAATTTTAGAAATAAAAAATAATAGTTCAATGACAGGTATTATTTATTTTTGGAGCTATAACTCAAATATTTGCAACCTATGTGTTCTTTAATCAGTCAAGCCATTTTGAGGCATTGACGAAGTTCAATATCTTAATTTCCGAAATATTTGATAGATCTTCTAGATTATCAAAGAAGTAACTACCAAGAAAATTCCTTCTTTGGTAGCAGAGTGCAGGGCAATGACAGAGAAAGTGCGATGTGTCTTCATGCATCTCTTCATCACCACATACCCAACATATGTCATCTGTACTAAGTTTCATTTTAAATTTATGATATTTTAGTAAATTATCTCCGGTGATTATGCTCGTAAGACAGCGAAGGGACTTCTTATTAAGTTGCATATTTTTTTCTGTTCTCTGCTTATTAAAGCAAGGCCATATTTTCCTAGTAGTATCACAGGTGTCAAGTAGATTCCACCTTTCATTGGATTTCTCTAGAATTAAGTCTGAAATTTTCTGTTTAATGTGACAGGGCGGAATGTTGACCAGCTCTGCTTGACTAGCGTCCAGGGCTGATCCCTGTCTTGCCAACTCATTGGCATTTTTGTTACCCGGTAACGCGCTGTGTCCCGGGACCCAGCAGAGTCTAATATTGTGCTGCGCACCAAGAACCTTAAGCTCTTGGCGGCAGCAAGAAACAAGCTTAAATTTAATTACATTGGCAAAAAAATTGCCGCTTGGCTATCAATGTAAAAGGTGATATCAGCCCGTGGTATCGCCATCATTGATACCTGTCTAGCAGCTGTTGTCACTGCCAGGACCTCCGCTTGGAAGACACTACTATAATCTGGGAGCCTAAGTGAGTTGCTTAGCTCAAGAGGTTCTGAGAAAAAGCCTGCACCTACACCCGTGTCCATTTTGGAGCCATCAGTATACATCGCTATTGCGGATTCACTGGTGTAGGGTTGGTTGTTCAACCATTCACACTAGATATCAAGTGTTATGAAAATCGACCAGCTGTTCAATCTGTAGGCCTGGATGACAAACAGAAGGTCATAAAAAATTCCATTTTCGTGGAAAATATTGATAGGGTGACATACATTTTTTTTTTTATTATTATTTATTGTACTATTCATACTAGAATGTCAGTTTTTTTTTTAAATTGTTTTCTTGCTTAAAAAAGTTTAAAACCTCAAAATTATTTATAACAATACAAATTTAAATAAAATCACCTAATCTAATCTATCTTTTTCTTTTTAATTTCAGGTAAAGAACCAGTTGCAAGAGGTGATATAAAATATTCAAGTTTAAATTTTATGTTTCATAAATATTTTTAATTTTAAGTCTTTTTAGTAAAAAAAGAAAAAAATAAATAAAAAAAGAATGAATGAACTTTAGTGAAAATTTTATAATTTTCATAAAAAAAAAACTTAGTTTTGTTTTGACATAATTTAGTAAAAATATAATTCCTCTCCTCGTCTACTTCGCAAAACTGCCAATTTTATTCAATTGTATTCAATTTGTATCAATTTTTATCAACTGTATTCAATTTTTATCAATTGTACCTATTCAATTTTTATCAATTCTGTCAAAGTTCATATTAGAATAATCAAATTTTACTAAAATTGGCTGAAAATCTGCAATTTTGTGAAGTAAACGAACAGACCTATATTTACACATTTCTCTATAAAACTGAATTTTCTAACAATTTGGTTTGAATTTGGGATATAAGTAATTATATTATAAAGAAAAAAAACTATTAATTTAGAAAAAAAAACTTATTTCAATTTCCTCGTCAGATTTTATTTTCGCACAGAATTAAATTAACATCCATAACAACCGAGCCAGACTTTCTTCCCCCGCATAATCTTGATTTGTTTTTCTAATCCAATTGAGTGATTAGTTCATCGAGCTTCATAGTAACAATTTTATCACTCCCACATACACAAATTCCTCAAATTGACCAAATAAATAACAACGCACTTTCTTCATGCGTTTAATTAGTCTCAGAGCTTGAAATTGAGAATACAAAAAAAAAAGACACCAAATGTTACCCACGGGGGGTGGTGGCTCACAATAACCTTGTGTAGTAAAATGATTGTTGTTTTCTTTTGACTAAAAAAAAAGTTGACGTTATTGTCGCGACGACGCGACGGACTGGGATATAAATATTCGTCATGCTTTTAATTATTTTAGTCTCCATGTTGTCAGATTGTATGATGTTTGCTGTCGTCATTGGCTGCCACGGCAAATCCCAATCACATCGTCTACATGGTATTCCTTATATGTATAAGGCTATACTCACACTTAATTCTTGTAGAACAGAATCATTTGAAATAAATAAATTTGTTCTAAAAAAAAACAAATCGAAACACATAAAAAAGGTATTAAGATATTGTTTCTTCTTCTTTTACCTGACTTTTTGATTTTGAACTATCAAAGTTACGTTTATCAGTGCGAGATTAAAGTTAAACCCGAGTTAACTCAATAAACTTGATGAGTTAACTGTGGATTTACTGAACAGTTGGTTTTGATGTTTTATTCTCTAAGTTTGTTGGCATGCATTCTCCACTGAATAACTGCGGTAATCGAGCTAATTGTAGATACAATTATGTCCAGAATTAACTTAATCTGGTTTAAATCACCACTGAAAAACTGGGCCTGAGTCGGATTAATTAATTTTTTCTTTTTGTTTAAACTAAATACGAAAAAACATAAGTCCTTTCCTTGAGTTTTGAATTTATAACTTATGTTTTTTCAACAAATTCCACTAATTTTAAGTTATGTAGCTGATATTTGGTTGCATATATGACTTGTCTCTTGCCCATAGGTTAAGTATCTGTTGGAGTTATTAAACATAATTCAAATTTAAAAGTCCCTCATTTGTATACATGTACCTTCCGTTGATTTAATAGAGAAATCCAGTAAAAAGTATTAAGAAATTCGTGTTTAAATTAAAAAAAAAAAAAAAAAAAAAAACAGTTAAATTTTATTCGGCTAAGTGCACATACCTAACATAAAACAAAACTGATTAAAATTACACTATTTGTGATTTTTGATTTTTATTTCTTTATTTATCAGGTAAACGTATTTAAAACTGATTAAATAATAAACAAAAAATAAAACAGAAAGAAAAAGTTTTGTTTGGTTTTTTAATCTGCTTTTGTTCAATTCAGTGTAAATTGACCCTTACTCTATTTTTTTTTTGGTTTGATCTCAAATTTCAACTCCTCCTACAAGTATGATTACTGCGTATGTTAGGAAATGCTCGTAATGTTATTACTTCACTTCAACTCATAAAAAAGTTGAACAATTTTCCTCTACAATGCGGCAGAGAGTTATCACATCCAATAGCCAAAGCTACAAGTTTACTTTCATTTTCATTTCATATCTCAATCAAAATGATTTCACTTTTTTTTTTGTGTTACCCCCTTTTGACTGCTGAAGTATGAATGAATCAGTCAGCCAGCGTCGCGTCGATTGATGTGTATTTTTTTTTTTCATTTAATTTTTGTATTTATATCGTGTCAAGATAATAAACAAGGGGAGCCACCTAAAGGTATAGACAGCACAGATTATCCATATGAAGATGAGAATGTTTCGTACGTTTCACCCTCCAAAACCCTTTTGTTTACATTGTTGTATTTGTAATTTTTTCCCGCGTCGATGAATAGATGTGAATTGCAACAACAATTTAACCAGGTGTGTGAAGATCCCTACTGTCTATGTGTGAGATTTTTATACACACATTCTCATTTCTTATCTGATAACTGCCAGTTCAAGCTTGTTGGCAAATTAAAATGGCTGCCGGGGATTCTCATCTTCATGTGGCTAATCTGTGATAGACAGTTTAGTTCAGTTTTGTATTATTATTTACACAACATGTGAGAAATTTACGTAAAGTTTTTAAAGTTTTTATAGATGGCGCTGAAAACAAAACAACATTAAAAAATTGTGTGAGTGCCGGAACTCACGGTTAATATGTGTAAACATCAACGTGCGCGGATCCAAAACGGACTTGTTTTTGCTTGAAGGGGATCTAAAGATTTTTTCACTGAACGCACCCATCGTAAACGATGAACACCGTAACGTTGCACGACGTAACGTTGCACAGGAACGTTCAATTTTTTTTTCACTCTACCGCCAGCATTGATGTTTACACATCAAAAAGTAACCATCCGATTCAGCTGAAACCTTCACAATATATTTTTTTTGATAGATGGCGCTGAACACAAAAATCTCACAATGTGGTTCAAAGTCAAAAACTAACCATTCGATTGAGCTGACAAGGCCAGTATTGGTTTCGTGTAAACGAAAATTCGAGGTTTTAATCAAAACTAATACTACTGTCATGTGAGTCTGTGCGTCTGTGTTTCCGTGCGTCTATGCATCAGTGCGTCCACTGTAATGCAATATATATACTAAACGAGTGGGCCGATTTTCTTCAAATTTGGAACATATCATTTTTATGTGATTCCCTAGAGGGGAAATTGAAATTTATATTTTAGCTCATCTATTACGGCTGTTCTGATATTCGGTCGAATTTTTAAACGGAAACGAAAATTGAATCCGTGCGGATTGAAAAAGATTGTTCTGATTTCCAGTCGGATTTACTTTTAAGTTTTACCAACTTTCGAAATCAGCTGTTATGTATGCAAGAGCTGTCAAAAACGAAATTATAATCCGCCAACAAAAGGATAACCGAATTTAAAACGTCAATTCGGCGGATTGTAGATCCGTTCGTTTTGCCGAATCCGCAAAACGTTTTCGAATACGGAATTCGGAACAGCGAAAATTCGAAAACGTGAGGATATTATAATTCGAATGGAAATTAGAACAGCCGTGTATAACAAGGAGCTGCCATACGAAAATTTAGTTTTTTTTTCAATTTTTTTTTTTCAAAACGGCGCTAACAATTTTTATTAAACTTCGTACCTGAAATGACCGAAGTAATTGTAAGAAAACTGCGTTTAAGGTTTTTGGCGAAAAATTGACTAGCGGAAATGGAAATGGATGATGATGGATGAAATGGAAATGGATGAAATAGGCATTAATCATTTTTTGAGAAAATGGTCTTATTTCTGTGTTATTCGCTTATTCTTATGGATTGTTAAACTGATTTCTGATCTAGTACAAACAATACAATATTCGTATTTAAAAATTTCTGAAAACAGCATTTTTTGCACAAAAAAAAAAACTCAAAATCAAAAGTTGAAATGAAAACTGAATTTAGTTTTCTCCAAGTTTGAATGGTAATAATTATTTATTTTTGTTATTATAATTGAATTTAAATAACCTAACTTAAGCCCAGTTTTTTAGTGGTGAATTAAACCAGAGTTAGCTACTTTTAGAAGTAAATTAACCTTCAGTGAACTGGAGGAAGCAGTTTTTCGGTGCAGAATGAATGCGGAACTCGGTGAATAAAACATCAAAAGCATCTGTTCAGTTGCGTTTACTGCGTTAACTGCATTAACTCACCAAATTTAATCAATTAACTCGGGTTTAACTTTAGTTTCGCACTTAAAAACTGGACCTTAGTACTAGCCAGAATTTTTTCAGTAATCAAATTAAATAAATAATTTCATCCTATTCCTATACAGAGTCACCCTGTTTACTTAAATCATATATACAATGTAATCCAAATAAGTGCCGCTACTATATTTTCTCAAAGTAAAGCAATAGCTATGTTGATTTATATTGCAAATTGCAATCAAAATTACCGTCAATCTTTTAATGGAATCGATTAAGAAAAACTTTCTCTTCGGCGCGGCGCGATATATTATGATGAACCTACTTGTAGTGCACAAATACGGATTCCAGTTTAAACTTGACCTGAAATGATGACCACAGTTGTTGTTGGTATTTTTCCTATTTTTTTTACAGTATTAAATTAATTCCATTTTTATGCTGCTACTTAAATTAAGATACGTGATATACATAGCAAGGATATTTGTCTGCATTGATTTGCGCATGTGTAATGCGTAACCACTAAAATGCGAAACGCATTCATAGACTCTATATAGAAGCATGGAGCAAGCCAAGAACAGTCATATGCACATACCTACGTGTGGGACAGTAGAAGTCATTTCCCTTCGGGGACGCACATGTCTGTAGATCTCTGTCGACGTTGAATATTTATATGAAGTTAAACTTTTAATAACGTCGCAGTCGCGCAATTCAGTTTTTTTTTTATGAAATATTGATTTAACAAAAAAAAAACGCCTGAATGTCTGCGATAAATATCTCGCTTTTCCGGTTGCGATTCCGTTGTAACGATTGCAATGCGTTTTTAGTCGAATCGATTCGTGAAGTCTCAAAGCCGCCTATGACGACTACTGAGGAGTGTTGATTAAGCATAGTTAACTTGTATGCTCTTTGGCAATTTTTAATCGTTTTATTTTATGCTTTATAGGGCAAGTATTGGTTTTGGAAAAAAATTTTGAGTGAGTCTAATGTCAATCACCTAAAAGAGAAAACAGGAATTTATACTTAACGTGGACACAAATTGTTTTGACGTCAAAATACTTCGGAAGAAAAGTTTTTTTTTTAACTTAACTTTAATCGTGAATTACTTTTTCTTTTTTACAACAAAATGGCGCAAAAGTTGTTACCAGGCGCAAAAGTTAAACACCCCCAACTAATTATTCCGCAAAAAAAAAAAAATCGATAGAATTATTCCGCGTTCTTTAGATGCAAAAGACACAAAATACAAGACATGAATAACTATACCCTCTTCTAAAGAATGGGGAATAATTGTTTCGATTTTTTTTTGCGGAATAATTCGTCGGTTTAACTCAACACTGAAAAACTCGGCCTAAGAACTTCATGGCTTTGAATTTTCTTAAAAATCAAGGCAGAGTAAAAGTTGATACCCGGCTTAAAAGTTGGTGTTTAACTTTTAAGCTGGGTGTCAACTTTTGCGCTACCTTGATTTTCAGGTGTCAACTTTTCCGCTACCTTGATTTTTAGGAAATTACAAAGTCAAGAAATTCTTAGGCTGAGTTTTTCAGTGGTGAGTTAAACCAGAGTTTCCTAACTCTGAACTCACAGGGGAAGATGCATGCGGAAGGTCTTAACAAAATCGGAGGATAAATCATCAAAACCATCTGTTGAGTTATTCTAGACCAAATTTGATGAGTTAACTCAGGTTTAACTTTAATCTTGTATACTAAAAAATTGGGATTAAGACATTCAAAGTCAAGTTCAATACGGAACTTTTTTTGTTAGAAGTCTGTACCTACTTAATAGTAGCAAGAAGCAAGTCCGTGCGACTCAGTCGTGTTGATATTTATTTTGCCTTCCATCCAGATATTTGCTTTGCCTTTTGATTGAATTGATCGCGCGCGTAGGTAATGAGATTAATTTTATTTTTATTTGATTGAGGAAGGCTTATCGCTCTAAAGCAATCGTATATAGTAGTTTCAAACAAAAACCTACGCTTCGTTTCAAAGAAGTCCTCGTCATAGTCGTTATGATGTTGATGATAGAAATTTTAATGAAGCCTGTAACTATATTTAGATTTTGTAAATTAGAAAGCCATCAACTGACAGATGGCGATTGTTGTTTGAAATAATATTTATTAACCATTTTGACATAAGATTAATGTTTTTTCCTTTTGTTAACTGAATTTTATTTCAAGATATGGAGGTTAAGTCTTTTGTTTATTAATTTGTTTTTATTTGCAGTAATTTATCGGTTAATCTACTTATACGGATTTATTCACACAGGTTTTTCTCTGCAGTAAGTGTTAAGAGTTAAATGTTTGTCCTTCAAATAAAATCGATTGTTTTTTTTTTGCAACTGAAGCTTACCTCATCTTTGGAAGCTTGGAACGAAAAATAAAAAAAAAAAATATAAAGAGTTTTGTAGTCAAGTTGATCTTGTTTCATTAAAAACTTAGACAGTGTTTAAGAAAATAAACTTCCTAACTAATTAACTTAAGCAGTAAGAATTGCCTCTATAACATTGTGTTCTATCTTCGTCTAAAGCTAAATATCTGTGCCTTTAGTCACACATAAGTCAATTTATTAATTGATAAATTAAATAACAAATGACTTACAGAATGCAACTTACCAATACAGAACCTTTTACCTCTGAGTCAAAAATGTATTTATTTTTTTCAAATTGGCAAAAAAAATGAAACCAACACGCACGAATTTTAAGTTAGCCATATTGCCGACACTTACATATGATTAAAAAAAAACACTCGAATTTCCGGCCAAACACACCCAAGAACATAATAAAAAATTTGAACTAATTTTATAACCAAAAACAAAATCCCATAAAGAAATCAAGTAATTATCTGTAAACCACCATTAACAGAGCCGTGTGGAGGTACTTAACAAGGTAGGAGGTTCCCTGCAACCTACATTTATATGAACAAAAATAATAAAAATACACAACAAACACAACATCTATCTGATCCCAAACACCAAATGTTATGTAGAGACAAGACACTATAACAAACAACAAAACAATTCAAATCCTAACATCTAACCCCCTGCTATATCCATTGTCGACCTAAATTAACATGCGACCTCTATCAAGCCATCCACCCAACTGAAACAGCTGCCTTCTGGCCATTCCATGACTATATGTAGCTTTTATAGTCCCGACAGTTATGTTGCATTTCGAGTATAGTGATTTTATTTTTGACATTTAGAAAAATATTTATTTATATTTTTTCTAAAATTTAAATTGATTTTTTTAAGTTATAGAAAAAAACACCCTAACCAGGTCAGTTTTTATTGCGAGGTTATTCGAGTTTCAGCTTTAAACTCGAGTTAACACCAATCAAATTTGGTGACTGAACCATCGACATTTTTGGAACATACTGAAATAGCACCTAATATGTAAAGCTATGAATAGACAGTCAACGAAAATGGTCAACGCGTTGAATCTCTGACGTCAAATTCCATCCCAAAGTTGTCTTGTCGTGTGATCGTCAACGCAGAATACTGTCCATGCGTTTACGGCTGCGTTGACACCTACGTTGACATTGTTTTTACCTTCAATGCATTGACTTTTTTCGTTGAACGTGAAATCACCCTGAGAAAATGTAAGGACACAATGACGCAAAGCGTTGACCATAATCCCAACGTAGACATGGCATACTTTTCTGCCACGTAAACGTAGTCTGCGTTGATTTCCGTGTGACATTCCGGACGGACAAGCGTCATTCGTGTGATCGTCAATGTGTTATGCGTTGACATGGTCAACGTTGACGGTCTATTGGCAGTGTGTAGATGACTTTTTTTGTGACGTCAGAGAGTCAATGCGTTGACCATTTACATTTAACGTCTAATCATAGCTTAAGCAATTATTTATGATGTAGCTTGAGACAACTCTGAGTTAAGTCAGTACTAAAAAACATCAATTATGTGACTATAAAGCGCGGAAATTTTTTTAAAATTCAAAATATCGATTTTAATTAAGAGAAAACCTAAACTACTTTTCAAAAATTCTTTTCCTGAAAATTAACGAAATCTAAGGGTTTCTCAAAAAGTCACTTATTTCTAGCTTGCCTACATATGGGTCGAGTAACAAGCTTATATCTTGAGTTCTGATGGTCGGATCTTTAAGATTGAAGTCTTAAAATAACGGTAAAATAATAGGCTACATTTATGTAGAAAAATTTGAAAATTGAATTGTAACAATTTTATGTTCTTACGTGGAAAGCTGATCTTTTTCCAATCATCTCATCGGTAAAAGAAATGAAAGGAAAAAAGTATCTTTATCTTCCAGACTATCTCCCTAATCAAATATATATATAAATATCTTGACAAGTAGTTAGGTTCAGTTGGACATGAAGTTCAGAATTGTGTTCATCCCACGTTTGACACTCACCTGCGACGACCGATGCTGATGCGATGGACGATGCAGTAGCCTCGTCTCGGCCAAAGACACACGTTATTTTTATATACGTACACGTAGACTCATGGTATATATAGTCAAGTCCGTAGAACAGACAGGTAGACAAGTCACAGACTTCATTGCAAGTTCTAGATTTCTATCAGGGACTTTGAGATATATGTAGGTACGTGGGTTTCCAATATAAGTCAAGTCATGGATTTTGCATTTCATCATATAGCTATTCTGACGAGGCGACGGACGGAGAACTTTGATTATATTACTTATTTTTTTCCTCGAGTCTAATGAGGTTTAATTTCTTAACTTGAGAATCGAGATCCAGTGACACCGCAAATCACCTCTGTTATGCTGCGGTGAGGATGTCTAAGTCTAACTAGATCGATCTGTGGGGAGGGCTGGCACAATAGTGAGGTTGAATGAAATTCAACGATTGTCGATGCCGATGCCGATGCCGATGCCGATGCTGATGCCGACATCTCTTAGATGTCGGAGGTTCCGACGAGAGTTTGAATTAAATAAAACTATGTTTTCAATAGTTGTTGTTTTTATTCTTGTTATTTTTATAGACCTTATTGCGGTTAGATAGACAGATAGTGATGGTGGATATCGAGTGCATCACCTTGCACATGTTGCAACAGCACCACAATCGATACTTTAATTAAAAGTTTATTTTTAGTTGAGTTTGTTTTTTTTTTTTTTTTTTTTAATTCAATGTGTACCTGGGCTTCTTGGTGAAGGGTGATACTTTATCACTCACAAGGTAGGTAGTATACCACTACAGGTTGATTGAGATTAAATTAAATTGCTGGGTGTTTTTCATTTTTTTGTTATTGAATTTGCTTGTTCTATTTGTTCAATCAATATATTGTTTGAAGAATGAAATAGGTAGCTAGGTCAATACCTCTCAACAAAGTTAAAGTTGGGTTTATGTATCTAAGTCTTTTTAATTTATTCAAATACATATGAAAGGCAGAAAAGTTAATTTAAACTTTGTCCATAACAGGACCTTAGTTTGATCAAAAGAAATATGAATGTTTGGCTTAATTTCACGAACAATCAATAGCAAACCAAATTCTAAATGCTAAAATACAAAATGACTCAAAGTAATCAGTAATAGATTAATGGCAGTGTGTTAAATATCCTGTTATAGACAATTTTTAGCTCCAAATATTTCACGGCACATTTCATTCGAAAAAGCTTGAAAACCCACGAACACTTGGAAGACTTAGAGCTGCCTTAAGAGTTGGTTAATCCCAGTTCTGAAATTAAAACAAAATCTGAGAAAACAGTGTTTTTTTAGAGGTATAGAACTTTAAGTTGGCAACACTATTTTAAGTGGTGGCCATTTTGTCAGCTGTCAAGTGATTTATTTTTAGTTTGGTTTGGCATTTCAATATGAATAGACTGACGCCTGAACAACGCTTCCAAATTGCGCCCAAATGAGCCCAAAACAAGATGGCCGTTGATTCCAATTTTCATAAGCGAATTTTGTTTAGCGATGAAGCTCACTTTTGTTTGAATGGATACGTCAAAAAACAAAACTGCAGTATTTGAAGTGATGATAATCCACAAATGTATGTTGAGACACCGTTACTGCACAAAAACTGACTGTTTGGTGTGCTTTATGGTTTGGTGGAATAATTGGTCCGTACTTCTTTAAAAACGATGCTGGCCAGAACGTTACAGTTAATGGTGACCGCTATAGAGCCATGATTGCTGCCTTTTTCGTTCATCAATTGAACAACCATGATGTGCAGGAGTTGTAGTTCAATAAGACGGCGCAACATGTCACACAGCTCGTGCCACAATTGATTTATTGAAGGAAACGTTTGGTAACCACATAGTTTCACGTTACGGACCCGTGAATTGGCCTCCAAGATCGTGCGATTTAACGCCGCTTGACTATTTTCTGTGGGGATATGTGAAGTCGCTAGTCTACGCCGATAAGCCCAAAACGATTGAACACTTGGAGGACAACATTCGCCACGTTATTGCCTATATACGGACACAAATGTTGGAAAAAGTCATCGAAAATTGGACCTCCAGATTAGACTACGTCCGAGCCAGCCGTGGCGGTCATATGCCAGAAATCATATTTAAATTATAATGCCAGAACATTCATCTTTCAAATAAAGTAAATTTCTTGTCAATTTAAAAAAATAATCTTTGTTTTTTTCCATTTCAAAGTTCTATACCTCTAAAAAAAAACGCTTTTTCTTTGTGCGTGTTGTTTGCTTGCAGAAATGGAGAGGACCTTTACGCCAACGGCTACTTAAATTTTTTGATAATTAATAATAATTGAGTATTTCACATTTTTTGACGTATGAATATGAAGATAGATTGAAAAGCGAAAATATGTTTAACAAAAATGCTGATTACACCATACTTTTGCTCTCACAGCCTCAACTAGAACTTTAATAGAAAGTGTCATCAACTTTCATCAATTAAACTTTCAACTGGTATTCAAATTATTTTTGAAAACTACTTATCACATTAATCCTTTTGAAAAAGTCCACTCACACCATCAGATACCAATTTCTCCAATTGATTGACAACTAATCATTAAATTTTAAACCCACATGGACTTTGTTGCACCATTACACCATACCAATCCGATACAACAAACCACATACTACACCTTCAAACAAGTGCAGATAAGACTCAAATCAAAGTCGCCTATATACATCCAACATCCTCGCCATGGAGGCTGTATACGAGCATACATGACAGATTGACACAAGGATAAGTTTTAAGTGTTATACACCCCTGAGGGGAGCTGTATAATAAAAGCGCACTTTATAACAAACGACAAACGCACACTTAGTTTTCCAAATTGCAATACACGTCGGCGTCGCCATCGTTAGTTATTCTTCTTTTTTCTTTTCCTTTCTTTCTCCATACATATAATAATTAATCACTTAGGCTGGGTGTCCTTATCACTCAGCTGTATCCAACCAATGCATCAACTCTTTACCACCTATAATTCTGCGATGCCTACGTTTTGATGGCAATAAAAAAAAAAAAAAAAAAAAAAAAAAAAACTTGCATTGCCGGAACTCAAAGCCAAACATAACGTGGGATGGAAACAAATGTCATGACATTAGACATTTGTCAAACCTAGACATAGAAATTGATAGTAATCTGTCAATGTCAAGACGCTTTCCCACTTGCAAATGGTATTAGAGATGACTTCTTGATTGGGAAGATTTCGTAAAAAAGGTTAAAGATGCGTGGAAGCTCTATTATGGTTGGCACTATCGGCTGAATAGACTTTGGGGGTTTCGATGAGACTTATGTATAAGTGAAAGGTTAGAGAAAATAAACACTTGGATCGCTTTAAAAATAAAGAGGCACACATTTTCGCACAGAATAGCAAAAAAGTTGCGAAAATAGAAATTTCGCAAAATATGACATGAATTAGTCTCCTTTATATTGAATAAAAAGCTTACAAAACAGATCTTTTGATGTTACGAAAATTAGAAAGTTACTTTGCAAACTATCAATTTATTGATTTGCAAGCTTCTCTCTGCGAAAAAAGCGCATACAAACAACAAAAAATAAATGCAAACAACTGTCAAACTACATCAATCATATGCCTGTAAACAACTTTAAACATTGCGAAACTACTTTTCCCAATTTTGCTACCTGAGTTCGCAATTCAGCGTATGAAATTGTTTTTCTATTTCGAATTTGTAAAAATCCTAGTAAAGAGTATTTTTTTTAGACGTTTGGTTTTCAATCTGGCAAAACTTTTTTCGGAGTTAATCTTTTTGACAGCTGTCACTTGATTTATGCTCAGTTGGGTTTGCCATTTCATAATTAATAGACTTACTCCTGAACAACGTTTGCAAATCGTGCATATTTATTACCAAAATAGTGGTTCGGTTCGCGAGACGCATCGCGCGCGCCGCGTTCAATATTTGGTCAACATAATCGCAAAATCGCATAAATTCGAGCAACCATGGATCGGTTTCGCACCACGTTTACTCTAGTGGATAATGCGCATCCTCAGAGACGCCGTACAGTGCGCACTGAAGACGCTATTGCTGCTGTGGAGCCGAGTATCGAAGAAGACCCGAATGAGTCAATCCGCCATCGCTCGCAACAGTTCGAGCTGTCGAAAATTGGGCCTCTCGGCCATTTCCCCGAAATCATTTTTAAAACATAATGGCAAATCCTTATCTTTATAATAAATCTAAATTCTTGGCCACAACATTAAATTATTTGAGTTTTATTTCTTCTTGAAAATCACACGTCTAAAAAAACACCCTTTACTACAAAATAAATTTGCAGACGTTTCCAAATACCAATTAAAAGTTCCTAAATCAATAAAATTTCTCTCTCATTAAATACTCTTTTAATTCGCAAGAACTACTTCTGAGCACTGACCTGTCAGTTTTTTTTTATATAATAAATGTAAAACTCTTTTACGGACTAATAATTCTCATCAGGGACTGCTCCAGTTTTTTTTTAAGCCACCTTGCAGATAAATCGTAGCGTAAAAGCTAATCACTGCAACTTAAGGTCCATTGTCTTGCAGTTTATGGATCTAATTCAAGACTACTTGGTAATTTTTGCAGCCTGCAGCACAAAACCAACAAAGAAAAAAAAAAAAAAATAATTACACCACCATCACTGGTTATGGTCCATCAAGTAAAGTAGGTATGTATATTATGTGTCTGTGGGTGGATGGATACATCAGCTACTTGCTTGCTTCATAATTTTTTGTTTATTCACTTCGTGAGTATACATTTTGTTCATGGAATAGTTCAAGGAATTTTCTAGCAAAAAAGTGGGTTATCCAAGTTACTACCGCACGGCAGAAGGACACACACACACAAACACACATAGAAATATATAGAAATATTTTTGCAGCAAGGTCCTCTCAATGTTTTTAAAGTGCACCCTCGCAGCCATCAGAAGCGTGTGTATACCTACCTACCTACGCTTTTAGCTATCACTATGCAACTTTATAGGTGGTAGATCGGTTTACTTTTTAAGTTTAATTGCATATTAAGTGCAGCCTGCCTCCAACTATGCTCTGGCTGCACTCAAGAGAGCAAACTCAATTTGGGGCTCATAAATAAAACAAACAACAGAGCACGGGCCGATACTGCTGACACGGAGTGTAGCTATACATTACCTTACTCATGTAGGTATGTATATAGATATGTGATGTTTGCATGAGATAATCATGTTTGTTTGAGTCATAGTCCTCCTCGCTCGTCTCGATGGCACTTTAATCAGGTTGCCGGAGTTGGTTCGTTGTTTTTCATTATTAAAATTTTTTTCACACAAACGAGACTAATAATTATATTTTCTCATTTAAAATGGTGAATGCGCGAAGTGAAATTTCAGAAAGCCAATATTTAATATTTATATAAATTGGAAAATAATCGAATGAGGAAATTTTTGATGGTTATATGTGGAATTTTATGGACATGACAAATAAATAAATCAAAATTAATGTGAGGAAATTTAGTGTGAATATATATGCAGGCAGGGCTTTAAACGTGGGTATTTAAAAACAGAATGAAAATCATTAGGAATGTTTGAGCTTGAAGCAATTTTTTTTTTTTTACCATGAAGAATGGTTCATGACAATATATTTTACGTATTTGAGTCCTTTACAGGTTCCGAAGAAGCGCATCCTGTCAGTCCGATTTACGATCATTGTTTCTGGTATCTGGAGAAGCTACGCGATTCCAATGAAACAAAATGGCTTAAACATTAAAACAGAGTGTGATATCCTCATTTTGTCTTCAAAAACACTGTCTTTTCATGCAATTTTGAAAGGACCAACCCACCTAGACGAGGCTAGGCGATTACGGAAGATTTTGCTATAAGCTATAAGCTCAATTCAATCATCATTCTTCAAAATCATTATTCTTGCGATAGCGCAGTCACGTTCCGACAGCAGAGCCTCCCCAATTAACAATTTAACTTGTATAAGGTTCTAAACAAGCTATTTTCAGACTGCTATAGAAACAGTAAAAGACCTTATGCAAGTCATTTTGGGGCACATTACGCAAGCTATTTAACTGCTATAAGACTTTTGTTGACAGGCTTTATAGCAGAAAATAGCTTTTCATTAAATGCAATTATCTTGCCTCAGCCGGTTATTTTATGACTAAAACTAATAGCTTGCTTTGGATGTTATAAAAAGACCCTACAAAAGCCATTTGATGACAGCTTTTGCTAATAGCTTGCTTTATATGTTATAAAAAAGCTTTACCCAAGACAGCTATTTGCTAATAGCTTGCCGTAAGTGATAATATAAAGGCACAAACAAAGCTGATTTAGAAATAAAAAAAAATTATATTATTTTTGTATTGTATTTTTATTTCATTATTATTATCGCTGTCAGCTTTCGAAACATTTACCACTGCATTCTGGAATAATTGAAATTATATTTTAATTATAAAAAAATGTATATACCTTCCGCGTACCACTCCAGCACTCTACCACTACGCCATTTCATCGTTGAGCAAAATTTCATCAAATGGGGACTTCTTGATACCCTATAAAGAAAATATTAGGAGTGAAGAGAGCGAGGGAGATAATTATCTTTGTTAGTCTTAACCACTCACGTAGTTTGTTCCTTTTCTTTCAATTGATCCTGTTATGAAAAAAGCAGGTTTCATACGGTAACTTTACTTTTAAATGACTAACTTTATGAATTAAGTATTCAAGTCAACTCTCCGTACTTAAGTCCATACGGGTTATTAATTAAGTTTGTAAAAGGCTTTTATAGGGAAGCCTTACATAAGTTGTTTGCATTGACTTGTCGTGGAGAGCCTTATAGCAGCTATCATTTTTTTATTTTAAATAAACAACTTCGGACGGCCTTATAGAGGCAATTTTGAAACGTTTTCTACAAGCCTTGCATAGAACTTGTGAAACTCACGTTTATAGGCCTTATAGCAGCTATTTTTTTAATTGTCAAAGTTTTAAATGTGTAACCTGCGAAAGTTTGCCCTATACAAGCTAATACTTGCCAAATTAAAAAAAAAATGGACCTCATACAAGCTAAATTGTTAGTTGCGTCGCGCGCATTTACAAAATTAACAAACGCCTGTAAAGTTTACTATCATAGTCCAGTAAACGCAGGCCGAAAAAGAGGATAATCCTAAAAAAGCTCGCGATTGCTCTAAATTTTTGATATTTTATTAAATGTGGTTGGTAGATGAAAATACAAAATTTCCAACACTTTTTTTCAGTTTTTTCCCTATAATTTCTTTATAGTGTATTTTGAAGAAAAAGAAAGTTGTGTGACAACTTGTAGAAAACAAAATTTCCTACAAATATGATTTCGATAGTATTTTGGTACAACCAATACCAAAACGAGTAGAAGGCGGTGAATGGCGTAATGGTTAGTGCGTAGGACTGTCATGCCAGAGGTATGGGTTCGATTCCCAGTCTCGTTCATCTAAATAAAAAGAGTGGTTACTGCCTCTTGCGAGGAAGTGACAATCCTCCAAGAGTATTTATTTTGTCATGAAGAAGTCCCTTTCACCTTAGCTGTTCGGATTCGGTAGAAAATTGTAGGCCCCTTCCATTCCTTAAAACAAACAACACAAGAATGGTTAAGAGTTGTAAGTCACTAGGTATTGGCTCTCCACGAGCTGTTGCGCCACCAATTTTTTTTTATTATTTTATGTGTTTAATACCAACGCGTCGCTTTCAAAAAATACTAAAATTTCGACAATTTTTGTGGCCTTAAGAACATTCAAAGCTGTCAATCATTTGTGTTACATATTCGTTCTTATTTAGTCTAGCCATATACGTAAATTGAAATCTTTGAATAAAATATTTTGGCAAAATCTTTTCAAACAAAACATAGGGTAATCCGTTCCTTCTGGGTACACACTTCCAAAGTCAATAAGAACCTATTTTTCTGTGTAGACATTCTACATTTTCACAATTAATATAAACAAAACTTACAAATAAACATAAGCTCCACATATATGTATAAATCTAAAACTAAAATAAACCCTTTTAAACTGAAATTGCAAGCAACTAAATAAGGTCACGTTCGTCGAAAAAATCCAATTCTATTCAGTAGCCAAACAGTCCATTATGTTAATTAACCTTTTTACCATCCCAACAAAATCGATTAACCTTTTAGAAGAACACCCAACAACAAAATGTTGATTTTTTTACCCTGTAGGTACACCTACAATCCTACATACATTGCCATGGCACTATCGCTATCATCATCATCAGGAACAGCAACAAATCTGCCTCCACTACTAGGTCACGGAGAGATAAAAATCAACTCAAATGGATTAAATAATTGCAAAAACAAAATCAACAAAATCAAAAAAAGAAAAGATACAGATAATACGATAATATCAACAAAAGAAATATCAAAAAAAAAAAACACGAGTGCGGAAAAGGAGAACAGAGAACCAAATAAAGTCATGGATACAAAACTTCTACAAAAGATACTTTTTTTTGTTGTTGTTTAAATATCTTTTGCACAGCCCGTTCGCTACCACAGATATACCTACAACTACCTACTTACATCCCGAGAGACTTGACTCTGAGCTGAGCTGAGCTGAGCTGTGTATTGGATTGGCTCTGCCCACACAAGCGGAAAGCAACTACAGGGATTTCAAGTTTCAATCTTTTAGACAGCCACATCGAATGGTTTCCTCCGCCTGCGTCTGTTTCTGTTTGGTAGCCAAGCCATATTCATTCGGTTACTGAAACTGCAACTGTATTATTTTTTTGCTTTTCTTGATTAATTACAACATTTTGATTCCTAATATGGTCAAGTTGAGAATGCGCGTAACATTATGAATTCACAAAATCCACCATCCTTGCCCATGTTGGAAGGCCTTGAGCTTCTGATGTGCGGACAACAGCATCCGCTGTCTCGACGGTCGCGGTATCATTTGGTTAGTTTCTGGGGTAAGGTCAAATGTATCGGGATACACACATAAATGGTCGTGGACACAAATTTACTGATTAAACTTTGCAAATTTTCAAGGCGCTGAACATAATTTTGGTATGATTTCCAAAGAGTATTGAGAAGTCGACAAGCAGATGAAAAACTGCAATGGCAAGATAGTGCATAGTGGCAATAATCTTTGCAGTAAGTTTTTGTCAAGTCTTTCAAAATTGTTCGTCCGATTCCAAATATCGGTGTATACTTCTTAAATGAGTTCCTTCAATGCAAGCTTCCGAAAGGGGGTTCCTGAAAGAAGGTTTCATCCAATACGTCTACCAAGTTCTGTTTTTTCCCCAATTCATTCCCCTGAACTTCAAAGCAACTTTCTGTCTTTTGTAAATCGATGGCTTAGGTTTAGGTTAGGTTAGAAGGGGTGATAATACGGCAAGCCCCACTCGGATCTCAATGGATCCATTGTGGTCCCCATCAGGATATAGTATAGGTGGAAATGAGGATGGATGAGGAAAGAAGTTAGTGGATTTTAGGTGTGGGTATGAGAAGCCTCCCTGAACCAACCCGAACTTTGAGTAAATTTCAGGATTTTGCTTAGTGGCAAAAACGAGAGTTCCTCAAAGAAGTAATCTCCGAGGGCCATTTTTCTGGTTCTTACTAAGCTGGGGCATTCACAAAGGAAGTGAATAGAGTCCTCCTCCGCCTCTTCATCCAGCCACCCTCTGAACAAGTCAGATGAGCTGATGCCCTATCTGCGCATGTAGGTTCCCATTGAGTTGTTCGGCCATAGATTCCTTGAGCCCCGACAAGTATCAATGCTGACCATCTGTCATTTGCGGCTTCGAGGAAACATTTGAGAATTCTGCCCTTTTCTTGGTCAAGTGGCATGGAAACAGTTTATCCGCCATTTCGTTTCCATATATGTCACGATGTCGTGGGACCCATCGAAGGGTAACTGTAATTGATGCACTGAGTAACTTTAACTCGTTACGGCAACAGTCTACCAGTTTATACTTTGTGACAACTGAAGCAATGGATTTAGTTGAAGCCTGACTATCGATGAAGATGTCGATGTTTCTATTTATTTACTGTGTTCTATTTATTGTGGCAAGACTTTTTCTGCCTCGTAAATTGCAAGCACTTCCGCTTGGAAAACACTGCAAAAATCTGAAAGTCTTATTGATCTATTAAGAGGTGGGTTGTCTGAGAAGATGCCTGACCCTACCCCATCACCCGTCTTAAAACCATCTGTAAAAAACCGTAACGTGATCAATTTTTATGACTCGTTTGGCCGCCCAGAGGTCCTTTGAGGGGACATCTGTTAGGGCCACTGGATTGAAATCAATGTACGGTGCAGTGTAGTCTGTTTGAATGGGTTTGTCCATGAAAGTCATTATGGATTTATGTCCAAAATGGCCTCCTAGCCAGTTTTTGTAATCGATGACTTAGTGCACACATTTTTAAAGTGCTCTCAAGGTGCAATTTCAAGCAATCGATTTTAAACTTATTTCCCGATGAGCTAGAGACGTCCGGAATCAAAAAGAATTCTTCTGATTTATTTATTGGCCGACGGTACTGAGAAGACATTTTTTCTATTTTCGATTTTAAGTGTAAACAAAGCTCAGAACTGAATGACAACATGTTAGTTTAAAATTTCAAATAAGCAGGAAGTTAGTTTAAAACCGATTGCGTTAAGCCATCTTTATACAAGTTTTTTAGTTTTTGTGTGCATTCCTGAACCTTAACTTGTCATTAATTCCATCAAAAAATAAATCATGAGTTTGAAATTTTTTTTTTCCTTTTTTGCATTTCACGATGAATATTGAAAATGCAATACAATTATTTTTTGCATCGTAGTTTAGCTTGAATTCCAGTCACGTCATATCATACACTGCATTTTTAAGGAACTACGACAACATTCTTCTATTCTATTCAAAGAGAGAACTCTGCATATTTTCTAGGATTTTTGCGCTTAATTTTTTTTTTTTTTTAACAGGAAGAGAAGGGAATATTTTTTTGTATGTAGTTCTTTGTTATAAGAATGCTTTGTTGGCAATTTAATAATTTTTTTTTCTATTTATATGGAACACACAGGATAATAATGCATACTCTGAACTCTTTTGTTGTTGGAATGAAAATCGTTTAGAAATATGTTTGCAAGGAATTGCAGAAGGTCCTCGAAAATGTGACCTGGATTTTTATAGAAATCCTTGCATGAGTGTTTTAACCGAAAAGGACTGTAATCAAATTTTAGAAATTCCATAGATATTTTAGATAGGAAGTTGTTTAAAACAATTTTTTGGGCTCTGTGTCAATTGGATTTAATTTTCGATAGAATTTGATCCCACATTAAATATTGACTTTTCTGCAGAGGTGAAAGAAATGTTCACCGTTTTCCTGTATCAATTAGATTAAATGAGATTTTTTCACAATTTTAATAATATCCCGTTCAAAGATTAGAGAACAACAAACTCAACCTAGATCCTAACAATGATTATATCAAAGGCCGCACCTCGGGTTTCCGTTTTGCCAGGCGACGGTTTTTATTTAAATATTTTGAGTTTTAATATTCATAGCTTCTATAATATGTTATTTAATGGATTTTCTTAGTATGTAGAAAAGTTTGCCGTATTTTTTCTATTTAAAACATGGGTTAAGTAAGATATAATTATGAATATTTTAAGAAGTTCTTTAGTAATAATTATGTATTGAAAAGTGTAGCAGCTGTCAAAATTCATAGAAAAGAAAGAGCAAAGGGTTGCTGTTTATTTGGTTTTAACAAATATTTCCAAGTGCAGTTTCGAGTTTAACGTAATAGAAAAAATTGTTATGTAAAAGTAGAAAGTAAGGCGAGGATCGATTATTATAAATGTTTCCTGTTTATCTGAACTGCTCGTTAAATAACATCCTAGTAGACAACGGTCCAGTAGTGCAATATGCGTGTCCTTTTGTATAAAATGACTATCTAGATTTTCACCATTTTCAGCCATTGGAAGAACAAAGTTAAACAAAGCGCCATGAGAAAACAGAATACCTTTTAAATTTAAGAAGTGTTTAAAAGAAGAGGTTTTAATTATGCTGACTAACTCGTATAATAAAATATTTGATTTGAATATTTTACCACAAGCGATTTTATTTCCACTACACAAAAAAAGGTGACCTAAATTTAGCAGAGAATTTCGGGGGTATTTCCTTGCTGAACTGTTATTTAAAGATTTTCTCATCTGTTCTATGAGGCTCACATCATAGGTCAATAATGTGAACCGGCTTAGTGATTTCCAATCTGGATTTAGACAAAATCATTCAACAATTAACCAGATTTTCAGGCTTATGAATATAGCACAATCGTATCAGGATCAGCACAAGAAACTATATACTTTTTACGTAGATTTTAAAGTTGCTTTTGATTCTATCGATTGAAGGTTCCTATTTTACAAGTTGTCGCTTTCAAGAATGTCAACAAAAATGCTTAATATTTTTGAACTCTTGTACATGGACACGGAATCAGCGGTATGGAATAGCAAGATTATATCGGAATGGTTTGCAATGACAATAGGATTAAAACAGGGTAGTGTATTGAGCACCCTTAAAAATGCTCTGTACCAAATTTCATGCAAATCAGGCCATCCATTAAGGCTCTAGCTCAAATTACAGTGAACGCACAGTGAAGTACAGACGCACAGACGTAAAGACGTACAGACGCATACAAAAAAACACCTTTTTGGACTTTCTAGATCATCGTAGTGTTAGTTTTGATTACAACCTCGAATTTATTTGTACGCGAAACCAACACTTGACGTCTGTGGAATGAATGAATGAAGACTTTAAAATTTTGATCAATTTTGTTGTTGATCTCCAAAAAAACTACTTATTTGGAGCCTTTCTGCAAGTTACTAGCTTGTGTGGCTGTTGAAAAAAACAGCATGTACTGCTAACTTCACTGTGAAGTTGCATTGATAATATCAAATAATAATCAAATAAATACAAACATCATATTATCAGAGTCTTATGAACTCACTTCCATTTTTTGTTGATTTATTACATCACTTAATCCAATTAAAACCAGCCAATGTTGAGTTTCTGCACTAAAAATTATGCAAATTACTCCAACCAATAAACAAAGGCGAGTGCACCCTCGCAAAAAACACTTTATGCTCATAAAACATCATTGCTTTTATTGAGTGAGTTGTAAAAAAAATATATATTAAAACCAAAGTTAAAAAAAAAAGAAATAGCTATCAAAAATTTTTAACGCATCCAAGTAAAAATAAAAAAAAAAACAAAATTGAAATAAGAATTAAAAGAAATACATAGCCAAGCCATGTCCACCATGGCGTATACGTAATATTTATAACGCTTTTATGCTTCATAAATGTATACGCCTGAATGCATTCATCCCCCTTTTTGCATATTTTGCCGTTGTTGGTGTGTTGGTGTGTTGTTTTTTCTTTTTTTTTTACTTTTTCGCAATTTGGATTATTTTACAACAAAGAACACAAAATGAGGTAACCTCGGAACACCAGCGGTATTTTAAAAAGCAACTTCCGTAATGAAGGAGGTTTTTTCTATTTGTGTAAATTTAGTTGCAATTACTTTTTTGTTTAAATAATATTATCGGCTGTAGAATTATTGCAAAAAAAATAACAAGAATTAAGTCGTGTCAAGGGTAAATTTACAGCGATTATATAGAATATACTAACAAACCAGTGTAAAATTCAATAAATTCAACCAAGCCATACTTATGCATGGTCAACATTTCAATATAATAACATTGATGTCTGTATGGCAACAAGATGTGTCATATTTCTTCCAACTCAAGGAAGCTTATACAAATAAATATCCGTTGAATTATTATTGTTTATCTTTTTCGTAAACAGAATATTTTGCAATTGTTTTTTTTTTCTACAAATTAATAGGTTTTTCATAGAATATTGATATCATTTCGCTTTGATTTATGATTTGAGTGAAAACGAGTTGGGGTATTAAAAATGATTAAACGCCGATGTTTGTTTTGTATGATTGATAAAGGGTGAATTTTGTATATGGAGCTTTAAGTGGTATTGAATTATATTTGATAATTTATTATAAACACGCCATAAACTGGAGTGAATCAACAATGGTATCGATTCTGAAAGCAATAATTCAAAACAACAATGAAAAAATAATAAAACAACAAAAACTTTTTTTTTTTTAATCAAGAAATTGACACCAACGCAGGTCAGGTGCAACTTTTCACTTATCTTATCTATGAGTTATTGCGCGTTGTGGTCACTGTACTTGTAAAAACGGGGAGTAATGTTCCCATAATACCAATGGATTTTCAACAATTGCCAAGTCATCATGTACTTATTTTGGTTAAATTGTCTTAAGTTTTTATTTAAATAAAAGATGACAGTCAGTAGGTATTTAACGAATACAACATTTAGCTACAATTTATGCTTGATCATGAAGACTTTACAAGGAATTTGACTTTTTAATATTTTGGTTTGTACATTTTTTTTTGGAAACTTAATAGTTTTCCGGTTTCCCGGTGACCACGCTCAATGTAATTTGAAGCGAAACGTTCGGGGTGAGTACTGCATTGAACTCGCTAAATATTAAATATTTATAACGCGGCTAATCCGAAAAATTTTAAAAATGTCTTAACTTAATAGAAGTTGTAGCTCAAAAAAGATATCAATACAAATTAACAACGGTTGGGATTCACAATGTTTAAAAGTTTGAAAGCTTTTTATGCAAACAAAAAAAAAAAGAAAAACAATATTTACAAATTTGTAAAGTAAGTTTTCTGTATTTATTGATATGAACTTACTCAGAGCAGATGCTTTAGAAGATTCAGAGGAGATGCTCAATAAAAAAGCACCTGTTAAACCAATTAAAACTAAGTTATAGTACAAGAGCTGGAAGAAAATTTTGAGAGTGGATGCATAACCAAAATATGAGTATGAGAGTTAAGAGGAGTATGCTTCATAATTAGGGCTATCGTGGATAAAATTTCCCTGGGAATGTTTCCCTCCTTTAAAAATTTGGAACGTGAATAATGGTTGAAAGTATTCATCGGAATCTAATGGTAATGGGAAATAAATTTTTGAAGGTGAATTTGGCTATCATTTCAATAAGCCAAATTTGAACTCAAGAAGTGGAGTTGAAAAGTATTGGCGTTTAGAATTTTCGAAGATGGGAAATTTTATTCACGATAGCCTCCAATATCGAATACAAAAACATCGAAGGATCAACGCCTTTGGCTGAAAAAGATCTATTAATTTAAGTGATATTACTCCCGAAACAAATATAAAAAAAATCGCAATTTTAATTTATCACTCTCATTTACATAGGTTTTCTTTTTTACGATAATCACTTTTCAATCTTTCTCTTCTTTTTTTATAAAACTCAACCTTTTGACATAAACTCCAATAATTTAAGAAACAAGGTATAAAGCTATTTGCTTCAACGTCGATCAACTAATTAAGCTTTATGCAAAAGACTGGCAGGTAGATCATGAGGTTGCAAACCAAATATCCTCAGGTGGATGTTGTACACCATGATGGTAAGACCTATCGTGCAGTAGCTTGGCACAAAAGATCCGAATTAGCAACAACTAGGAAAGTGCTAGAAAAAATCCAAAAGCTCACATGTATATGCATTACGAGAGCAATGAGAACTTGCCCTACAGCAGCGATGGAGGTTATTCTCCTTTTGTCCCCCTTACACTACATCATGGTAAGTACAGCTGAGGGAGTCATTATGAGATTTTCCAATGTGGCAACTGGGACTGGCAAATGTATAAGTATTATGTTCAGTTTCACAAATATTTAGAGGCTTTTAAATTTTTAAATGATGTATTTTGTATGGAACAAACGTCATTTAAATATTTAAAAGTATGTTAAACAGTTAAAAGGGCCTTATGAAATCGACCATTAGAAAAAAAGACTCCATTTAAAAGTCGACAGTTACAAACATTATTGACAACACAAGAGATTTTATGATTAAAAAATATAACTTCGATAGTAAAGTAGCAAAAAAATAAGTGGGTAGGCGAAACAGTGAACTACACACCCAAAGCAAATACCATCAAGTGGTACACTGATGGATCGAGAATGACTGAAGAGACTGGGCAGGGATTTGTGGGCCTAGAACCAAACTTTCTATACCGATGGGACAGTCCACTAGCATTTTCAAGGCGGAAGAACACGCCATAGTGAAATGTGCAGATCTCGAAAGAAAGTAACGCAACCAAAACATTCCCATTATGTCAAATAGCCAAGTAGCACTTAAAGCTCGTACGCCCGCCGCTAGTCTGGGAGTGTGTGAATAGGCTAAACGAACTTGTCGAGTACAAATATGTCTTACTCCATTTGGTACCTGGCCATATCGTGGTCCAGGGTAATGAGAAAGCACATTCCCTAGCAAAAACAGGCGCAACAACCCCCTTTGTGGGGCCTGAGCCCTATTGCATAATAGCAGAAAATGTGATTGAAAATAAAATCAAAAAAAGAGGAGGAAGTCAAAAGATTCCAAAATTTTAAGGAACTTCCCAAGCTTAGGCAGGCAAAACTATAGCCAAGATCGCTTCAAAAACTACGTCAGCTTAAGTAAAAACAACCAATAATTACGGGTCTCCTCAGTGGCCACAAAGACTCAGAAGACAACTTAATAAAGCAGCCCCACCTTCAGATTTTGCAATACTTATGAATGAGGAAATACCGGACCACATTCCAGCCAAATGCAATACTCTCATGCATAAAAGAAAAAAGAAAAGGACCTGAGACATTACCAGGTAGAAGAGAGCGAATTTCCCTCTCTGAAAGTACTCCTGATGCTCAAATTCCTTAATGGTGTATATCTGGAGGAAGAGCTATAGAATGAGCAAGATCATCTAGCTCTAGATGGGGACACAATAGATCTTTAGGTCGCAGTGCAATAACCCCCAAATATTACTCATTCATTCATTCAACTGAGCTTACTCAAAAATTAGAAGCAGATGTCCCTCTTGATGGAGCTCGTCCTTCGGTTTATACTCATACCTATATTAATGGAGTTGTTACTTAACTTGAGAAGGTCCTCATAAAGCATGTAAATGGTCAATATTTGAGTATTTTCTCAAGTATTTTATTCGACCCAAATGGAGCACCTGCTCCAAAAAGTTGAGTGTTGAGCAGGTGCTCCGTTTTATTCATGCTACCTGATTGATCCATTCCCATTTCTTTAAAATATCAAACAGGTTTGAGATTATTTTAAGTCAATATGTGGGTTGATCTAAAAAAAAAAGTAAACAACAAATTTAAAAAAAAAATATTATATTACAAAGAAATTGTTAAAAAAAAACCAAAAAACAGCCTTCTTAAGAAATGTTTAACACAGCTCGTCCAAAATTTTAATTTTTTCCTCAGTGAATGTCGAATTTTCTTCGGCTAATGAAGCAAGTACCTATACAATTTTAATACCGTTGTAACGATGATGGAGAAATACGATTCTTAACTCAGTAACTCATTTATTTAAAATAAATCCTTAAATGTGCTTAAAAAACTTCTCATTTTTGTAAATTTTGTCGTGAAACGCTAAAGGAATCAACAAAGAAAGGACAATTATAGACGTTTAGGAAAATACTATTTATGACTTATGCCAAAGAAACACAATGAGTTGTTTTTTAGTTGAACGAGTAAGTTTACAAAGCTATCGCAAAGGTGATGGAATATTTTTCATTAAAACTTAAATTAAACTAAAATAAATGAGTAAACAATCTATACGTACCAAAGTCAAAACACTTCATAATTATATTTACTTGATTTTAGTTTATTATATCTCTTTCACTCTCATACACTACGGTTCACTTGAATAAAGGCAACGTTTAAATTTCACTAAAAAGTGAGTCATGGCCAGGAAAATCCATACAAAACTATAATTATTGATTGTAAACAAAGTTTCGGAGTCTATCCAAAGAATAAACTTACAAAAATAGTTTACCTGTACAAAGAAACGGTATTTTCCCAAAGTTTGTAAAGAGATTCGGAAAAGCAAGCAATATAATCGGTTCACATGAATAAAGGCAAAGCAAGTTAATTAAGGAAAATATTTACATTTTATTATTTTCTCTGTTATTTTGGTTATTATTAGGTTAGTAATAATTCAATAGAGCAGTTAGTAATGTGTATAACCACCATTTTCTGAAATTAATTCAAATATGCGATCTGGAAGTGAGTCGTACAACGATTTTATGTAATTAAGGGGTATTTCGGCCAAAGCTGACTTAATACCCTGGAGAAGTGATTCTTTACTATCGTACTGCTTTCCTCCTTCGTATACTTTTCGGGTTAGCCATCCCCAAACATTTTCTATAATGTTCAAGTCAGGTGAATTTGGCGGCCAATTCAACAACTCCACTTTTTGGCTTGTACCAAACGATTTTACTACGCGCGCAGTATGAATTGGTGCGTTATCCTGTTGCAAAATCCAAGGCAAAGGTCCAAACAACTCGTTCAACTTAGGAAAAGCTAACTCCAATATTCTTTTGTAAGAAATTCCCGTCATTTTAGTGCTCTGAACATTAAGCTCAAGTGCTCCATAATACGTGATCGAACCCCAGACCATCACTCCCCCCTCTCGGCTGTGATGACGCGTTAGAAACCGTTGTTCTTTACGTAAATCGTGAAAATATTAGTTACAGCCATCTTGCCCATCTAAATTAAACTTCTTTGCATCCGTGAAGACAACCATTCGCCAGTCGTCCTTAATTTGACTCTTTCCTATAGTCCAAGCCATGTGATTTTTCGCAAATTTTAGTCGAAGCTTCTTGCGCACGTCGTTTGGAGTGGGTTTTTTCGTCAACTTTAACCGCTTCAGATTCTTAGCACCAAGAATCACACGCCAAACAGTCGACTTGCTGGCATTTACTCCATCCTCGAATTTGATTTTCGATATAGAATAGCTGGAATTTGAGGCACACCGAATGATTTTACGCTGACGATATCACTGTAGATGTTCTTCCTTTATATTGTTTTCCATAGGAATCAGGATTTCTTAGATAATTGTCAACAGAAGTTGCAGTTCGCTCAATTTTTTTTGCAATGTTGTGGTTGGAATAACCTTCCGAGTGGTAAACGTCTATTTTTGCTTTCTCGGCTGTAGTTAAAATTTTTCCTTTGCCCATTTTTGGTCAAAATACATCTATTTTTTCTTGAACTTCACGAAACTATAATTTTTCAAGGATTTCCTTAAAAAATATTCACGTATTCAATTAATTTCACAACTGCCTTTATTCAAATGAACCAATTTCATTGCTTGCTTTTCCGACTCTGTTTACAAACTTTGGAAAAATCCTGTTACCTTTGTAAAGCTAAATGATTTTTGTAAGTGCATTCTCTGGAAATATTTTGAAACTTTGTTTCCATTCAATAATTAAAGTTGTGTATAGAATTAACGGGACATTACTCAATGTTTAGTAAAATAAAAGTGTTGCCTTTATTCAAGTGAACCGTAGTGTATAATTACAACTCAAAAATGTTGTTACAATTATGCAACAAATATTGTGCTGCATGCAACAGAATCTGTAGAATTTTGCAGGAACAAAATTAAAATTTAATTTTTTACAAATCTTTTGGCAATCAAAAGAAAGAAAAAAAAAATGTTGGTTATATTTCTGCTCAAAAACCCCAGAGATTCATTTGCTTCAGTGAATCAACTTGACTTTTTCT
Organism: Leucozona laternaria; assembly: GCA_932273885.2. NCBI lineage: Eukaryota > Metazoa > Arthropoda > Insecta > Diptera > Syrphidae > Leucozona > Leucozona laternaria. The sequence continues at coordinate 126,341,800 of OW026367.1, read as the reverse complement.
CCAAAAAAATAAAATAACACAAAATGCAACTCGACTGCACCTTTTTCATTACGCCCTCATAATTTCCCTGCATATTTACAGGGACAGGGACATAAGCTACAACCTTCTCTTTCCTTTTCAAGACCGAACAAAGCAAAAATGAAGAAAGAAAAATGCAAACCGCAGCTGGAAAAATAAATTTACCATTTCATCCTTTTTTTCTTTTTAGTTTTGCTTTGCGGCATCATTTTCAGAAGCAAATTATCATGCAACAAATACACAACTTTCCTGGTGAAAAAGTTTTTTTTTTTTTTTTTTTTTTTTTTTTTTTTGAGTTCGGGATGCACACAAATCATTGTTTTTTTTTTTAGATTTTTGCATGCAGTGCACTTTGTGGCACAATATTTCTTTTGCTTTTCAAGTTTTAACGATGGGAAAACTGTGTGTTCTTCTTCCGTGTGAAATATTTTCGTGCTTTGTTGTATATTTTCATTATTAACGCTCAGTGTTGCCAAAAAATGTCTTGTTTTATGACAGTCGAATGTTTTCTACACGCTTTTAATCGGAATTTACAGGGGTTGCTGTTGAATGGTTGGTGGGGTTGGTTAGGGGGGTGAAGGGAGCGATGTGAGAGCTATAAAGAGCTGATGTAGCTGGGAGATTGCTCTATTAATAATGCTTACGTGTGCAGGGAGTACACGCTTTGTATATTTTCTACCGAGTGTATGTGTAGGTAGAAAACTCGTGTTAGTAAACAATTATTTTGCATTTTTATTTTTTAATATTTCTTAGAGCGTGCAGTTTTTTTTTATAAATTTCAAGGGAGAGAAAGAAAATTGAGCAAATTCTTAAGCTTATTTTGAGTGTAGGTACAATATTTTAGGTGAACGTAACATACTTGGAACTCAAAAATATAGGTATACCCTCAAGACGATACTATGCAAGATTTTGTAAGTCTCGTTTTAGCCGCGTTAGAGCATTGGGGAGATGCCAAATAAAAGATTAAAATCCTTAATTTTCGGTCCATTTCCGATTTTATTGCTGTTTAAGAAGGCTACCTCCAGAGCATTCAGCGATGGTTCCACTTTTATAAAGTGTAATGGTTTGCTAAATAAACAAATTGCTTACACCCAACTCGTGAATGATGACTGGTGCAGTTTTCTTGCCAATTTCATTTGCATTCTAATCTCTAACAAAGTTAGGGTGTTAACTAAAAGGTGTTTTTTTTTACTGGTTAAGAACTTTGAAATGGAATTAATCAAAGATGATTTTTTTAAATTGACATGGAATTTACTTTATTCGAAAGATAATCTTTTGGTATTATAATTTAAATATGATTTCTGGTATATGACCGCCACGGCTGGCTTGGACGTAGTCTAATCTGGAGGTCCAATTTTCGATGACTTTTTCCAACATTTGTGGCCGTATATCGGCAATAACGCGGCAAATGTTGACCTCCAAGTTGTCAATCGTTTCGGTCTTATCAGCGTAGACTAGCGACTTCACATATCTTCACAGAAAAAAAATCACTTATGAAAATTGGGATCAATACAAATCTTGTTTTGGGCCAATTTGGAAGCGTTGTTAAGGCGTCAGTCTATTCATGTTGAAATGTCAAACCAAATTAAAAATAAATCACTTGACAGCTGACAAAATGGCCGGCAGTTAAAAAAGTGTTGCTAAACTAAAAGTTCTATACCTCTAAGAAACACGCGTTATAAATTTACTCAAAATTTAAATTGCCTGGTAACATGTTTCAAAAGTGAACTGAAAAACTAGACCTCAAAGAACTTCAAATAAGCTTGTATAGGTACAACCAATGTTAAATAACCAGCAATTCATTTGGCGAGCCTTATAATGTTTTTGATGTTTTAACATTTATGCCGGCAGTAGGGTAAACTAAAAACGTGGGCCTTAAGTGCAGTATGTTCCATGTAGCATGTTACGTCTAGCACGTTACGTGTAATACGTAACGATGTATTTGCATTATGTCATATAATGGTTGCGTTCAATAACAAAAATCCGGCAGTCAGATGGACGTTGGTGTTTACACATCTAATCCGTGAGTCCCGGTACTCACATATTTTTATCCTTTTTTTTTCCCCTGTGAAGCATTGCGTTCTGTCTTTTTGGCCAAAACCAAATTATAAAAATAGGTACCTTATATTAAAATTATTTAAACCCAAGTTTTAAATGAATCGAAGTATAGTGCATGGAAAATAATAATAATAGTAATAATAATAGAAACATTTAAGATTCTCCTTGAACAACAATTACATATTTCAATGCCTCCCATACTAAAATACTTTGTTGTCAGGTCAAGACTGTTGTTTAAACCAAACGAAGCAAAACAGCAATATCCAAAAAGGAAACGATAAACTAAACAAATAGGTATAAAAGGAAGCCAAAAAAAAAAACTTATTCCAAATCGTTACACACCGCGCCCTTAATACTTCCCGTCTAAACATCCTTTTCACATTTCAACACATTACAAATATATGTATACGAGTGTAGCTCCCCTTATAGCTTATACTCATTCATTGTTTATCTTTAGGTCTGAAGTTCAAGACGCGCCAATATGCCTCCGCCAATTCAGCATTTGAAATTTCCAACAAAATGTGCAAACATTTTGTGTGTAGTATAGGTACACATACATACCGAGTGCAGTATATGAAATGTGCATCAAGCCACAAATAACTCTCATAACAAGACCAAAGAAGAAAAAAGAAAGAAAAAAAAAAAAAAACAATCTAAAAATTCTCTTTGTTATGGCATGCAAAGTCGTCGATTCATAACGATTTCTATTTATTTATTTTACTTCATCATTTGTCACTTACACGAACATTTATCAACATTTATTTATGTATAAACAGATATACACCACAATCCCTAGAATCGTCAAACACTAAATAGATTTTTCCGCGTGCATTTGCGATCCACCAAACCAAACCAAACCAACCACCCTCACATCCATATATTGGCATTGTGACCGATTTTTGTTGTTTCTATTTTTCTAACGATGTCTGCTGATTTTTTGCATTTTCCACCCCATAAGCTTCTCAAACCGCCCTTGGTTCGTCAGTTTTCAATCGGAAAACCCCATCGAAGACCGCAAATATATGGTAAGTCATTAATATGGTGACCAGCTGTTCTTTATCTTAAAGCACAGACAAGAATTCAACTTTTTTGTTTAAAAGATTTATAAAAAAAAAATAAAGCAAAGTGAAATCCAATTTAATCAAAGTGCCTGACATAATACACTTCATGTTATTCATTGCTGAACGAGCCCTGAAATATTTTGTTCTCTCAGTAAATTTAGATAACAAGTTAACTCCGAGATAACTTAACAGATTTTGTTGGTTAGTTCTGAATTAACTGAAGAGACATTTTTGACAGATGTTTCATTTCTGGGTGTCAAAAAGCTATAAAAATGTAGCGCTGAAAAACTGCTTCATGATTTGAGTAGGGTTTAATATAATTTCAGGATTAACTAATTCTTCTTTAACTCAGTGTTAACTCTGCACTGAAAAACTGCCCGAAAATTTTTTTTTTTAAAACAAATTCACGTAGATAGTCTTTACAAATCATTTACATTTATAAATTTAATTTTTTTAAACTATACATTTTTAAAACATCCAATATTCACTCTCGATACAACAAAAAAAAACAAAAAATAATTTATCCATTCGTATTTATCTATTTCAATTGGCGCTGTACGCATTAATCGACTTTTCATTTAAAAGCGGTTTTTGGTGCATTTTTGACAAGCGTGAAGAATTTTGTGAATGGTTTTGAGTGATCTATAGCAAACATAAGCTACGAATATCTCAACTTTTTTAAGCAACTTGAATGTTTTTCTGAGATTTTTTTTCAATTTGTTTCGATTTTTTTTGTTAATTTCTCTAAAACTATCAATTTTGTCAAAGAATTTTCAAGGAGAAAATTGTAGCTTATAAAATTCCATTACAAAAAAGATTACGAAACTTTTATTGTGAGAGCCATAGCCCGCCTGGAAGAACAATCTAAAGTTAGAAAGTTTTACATATTAACATATCTACTGAAAAAAAACTAGGAAGGTGAATATTAAAATTGTCTAGGCCCTCGCTATTTATGAACCATTTTGCCTCGAGAGACAAAAAGTTTATACTTTAAAATTTTTTACCAACTGGTATGGGCTACTTCTGTGGATGTACCAAAAATTGCCCAACAAGGTTTTACTATTAAGGGCCTCACGAGTGTTTTATAATCGTCTAGATTTGTCCCCCTTGAAAACTTTTCAGAGCCTTAACACAAAACTTTGCAAAGACTTGCAATATTTCCATGCGGGAGATTTTGACAAAAACTTAGGCAAAATATCACTAGCCCTTTTGCTCCACTCAAACTAACTCTTCAAACATAAAAAGAGTTCTTGAAATCGGATATCACTTCGTTTTTACCCCATTTCACCCTATAAATACCAAATTTTTGAAAAATCAATTTTCCTTTCAAACACAAAAAGAATTTCTCAAATCGGATATTTCTGTACTTTTACCCCATTTAACCCCACAAATAATAAAATTTGAAAAAGAATATCCCTAAATACATTTCTTAAAAAAAAAAACTTTTCAAACAAAAAATGAATTTCTTAAATCTTTAAATTTTTTACTTTTACCCCATTTCCGCCTACAAATAACAAAATTTTGAAATTTCCGTAGAATTGCCCTCTCAAAGACCAACATTTTTTTTTTTTAAAAGAGAACGTACCTACATTTTTTCACTTTACCCCTTTTCACTCTAAAATTAAAAAAAAATTTCAAAAACAATATTCCAAAAGCCATTTCCTAAAAAACCTTTCAACTAAAATAAAAAGAAGGTCTTATATCGGACAATTTTTTTTTATTTTTACCCAATTTCACCCTACAAATTGCAAATCTGTTTAAAAAAAAAATATCCTTGAAGCTATTTCCTAAAAATAATCTTTCAAAAGATATTTCCGCTATTCGTGGCGGAGACGAATTCAACAAATCAATAATCATTAAAATCCGTCCAGCGGTTCTTGAGTTATAAAATGTTGGAACAAAAACGACTTTGTTTTATATAAATTAAGAAGATTAAGATTCTAGTTCCTTAATTATGTCGAAATTCAAAATTTTCTATCTTAAAAATAATAAAACGTGTCTATCAATCGATTTATTTCCAAAAACACGTGCATGTCAGTTTTTAGCACTTATAGGGTTTTAACGGGTGATTTTTTAAGAGGCTTAGAACTTTTTTTAAAAAAAAAACACAAAAAATTCAAAAAAATGAATGAAATATTTATTTGAATCGATAGTTTGAACCTTGCAATTTAATGTTTAAAGATAATTTCATGCAAATGTTGACCGCGGCTGCGTCTCAGGTAGCCCATCCGCTGAGTCCAATTTTGGCATACTCTTTCACACATATCGGCCGGTATCTCACGAATGAATGCATGGATGTTGGCTTCCAGTGCGTCAATCGAAGCGGGCTTGTCCCTATAGACATTAGCCTTGACATACCCCCACAAAAAATAATCTAATGGTGTCAAATCGCACGATCTAGGCGGCCAATTGACCGGCCCGAAACGTGAAATTAACTGTTCACCAAACTCGCCTCGCAATTGCGCCATTGTTTTGCGTGCTGTGTGGCATGTGGCACCGTCTTGTTGAAACCACATATCATGCAAGTCAAGAACTTCCATTTCGGGCAAAAAAAAGTTTGCTATCATCTCTCGGTAGCGTTCACCATTGACAGTAACGCTGCGATTCGCATCATCTTTGAAGAAATAGGCCCAATAATGCCGCCGGCCCATAAACCGCACCAAACAGTGGCTTTTTCGGGATGCATTGGTAGCTGTTGCAATGCTTCTGGCTGATCTTCACTCCAAATGCGGCAATTTTGCTTATTTACGTACCCATTCAACCAAAAATGACCCTCATCGCTGAACACAAGCAGCGCGCGATGAACATTTCGAACCGAGCACGAATTTTGATAGTAAAATTCAATAATTTGCAAGCGTTGTTCATTTGTAAGACGATCCATGGTTAAATTGCAAACCAAACTGAAGCTGTTTGACAGTGACAAAAGGTACTAAACACACGTCAGCTGTCAAAACCAGTGTTGCCAAAACCAAACCAGCTTAAAAATCACCCTTTATTTTTAATTTTGTCTATAAATTGAACTTTAACTCTTTTTTGTGCTCTGTATTTTCTCTTCCGACATATATGGTCACCCTAGGCATGTTGGAATAACGGAAGGTACGAATGTCTAGTGCTGTCTTCTAGAACTAATCGAAACAATTCCTCACACGCTTCAATCTCTCCCACAATTCAATTCAATATTCTTCGATTGAGAAGTTTTTTTTTTTTCAACCACTCTAAAGAGAGAAAATAACGGCAACACCAAAAAAAAAAAAAAATAAGCACAATCGTGCCGTGCCGTTCCGTTCGTTGTTGTGCATCATACGTTATACTTACGTCGCGTCGGTCGCTCCTCTACAACTTGGGGCTGTAGCTTTTGGTTTTGCTTCTGCTCGAAACAGTTCTATACAAGGTGTCTATCGTGGAGCTCTTACGACGACAGCCCGCCTCCCGATGCATGAAGACGGTCCAATTTGAAGAGACAGATAAATTCTTTCGAGGTTTTGTTTGTTTTTGTTTTTGATATTTTTTTTGCTTCTTCTATTTGAGTGAAAGATTCTTGTTATTTTTTTTTTTTGAGTAAAAGATACTTTCAGCTGCAAAAGGGCAATCGTAAAGCAAATCACATACTTAAGTGAATCAAGTGAATCTCCTCATTGTCACTCTGAGAGTGATTCGTGCGTGAAATGTGATATATCACTCTCACTGTTTTGATATTAGCATATTTTGTCATAAAGTTCACAACACAACCGGTGGCGGTATAAGGAAATTTATATCACGGTTCATAGAATCACAACCAAGTTAGATAACAGTGAAGTTTCAAAAAAAAAAAAAAAAAAAAAAAAAAAAGAAAAGATCTTGGGAGTGATTTCTGTGGTTCTGATTAATTTTTTTGATTTTCAAAAAAAAAAAGTGAAAACTGATTTTGCACGAACGGGATACAGAGGATACGTTTTAAAAATTTAAGCAAAACAAAAAAAAAAAAATGCTGGCCTTAAGGGAGTGTCTTTTGCGGGAGAGCAATAGTTCATCCATGATGCCCAACAGCAGCATCAGACGAGATGGTGGCCATGATGATGAGAGGAAACAAAGTAAATATCTTTTAAATTTATTTTTCTTCATTTCCATCGCACAAGACACACCATACACACAGATACTTTTGTACTTTTGTGTAGTTTTGTGTTATCTGTTTACACTTTGGAGTACGTCTGGTGTGGAATAATAATATAATTATTACGTCTCTTCCAATTGAATGATGGAATTTTATCAGCCAATGTCACACCAGCCTGATGTTTTATTTTCATTTTGCAATTTTTCCCCATAAGCTTGTTATCAGTTTTGTTATGTGATGACTTTTTATGAGTGTCCCTTGGCTTAAGCTTGAGCGTGTAAAAAACCTAACAATGACCGGTAGTATTTATGAGGCTTCTTCACAAATAATAGGCACGATGATGAAGAAGTATAAAACAAAAAAAAACTCAAAATGGATTTTTATGGCATGAACTACTTTTTTCCTATCTATCCTGCTGGTGACAATGAAGGAATTTTATTTAGTCGTCTTTCCATTATCTAGCTTAGCTGAGTAGAGTAGCTTATGTAGAGTAGGTGAATATGGTGGAAAATATTTACAAAAAAAAAAAAAAATATGTTCACGACGAGGCTACATAGTATATTGTCAGGCTTTGGTATGAGGATTTATTTTTTACCTATACATGAACCTGTGCTCTAAAAAGATCTTAACCAAGCAACTCTGCGGGTTTCTGAATGATGATGAATTTAAGTAGAACAAATTGTTGAAGCATTTTCATTACAAAACTTAACAATATGACAATTATGGCAGTAGGTAATAGAGATATGACTAATTGCATCGTACAACTGCATTTCTCTGAAACCAAATCGACACATGGTTTTCTTCACAGAATTCAATAGGAGATTTTTATTTGCCCTCAATAATGTGAAATGGTTTTACATTTTGGTCTTCAAAAAAATTTAAAACTCTCTAGATTTAGAAATAATGAAAATATAGCCCCCAAAAATTTGTATTCTTCCACTTTAAGTTATAAAATTTAATAAAGTAAAAATAAGTATTCTTTGAGAGTTTAGGTAGTGCGTGTGATGCGTGAAAACGATTTGAAGAAGATAATTGCGCAATAGCTGATATGAATTTCTAAACTTTTCAAACGTCAGTCTAATCTTGTGACCAAGAAGAATAAAATTTCTTTGAAACGTCAGCGTCGGGAAGAAGAAATTTATAAATAATTTCTTATAATTAACGCGGTGTTTTGACGTATTGGAATTATTTTCCTAATAAAAAATTCACAAACAAAATGTCTGAACTTGCCTTAATATTTTTTTACATATGTACATATTTCCCACACAAAACCGCATACAAAATAACAAGAAACACCAAAGTACGAATTACTATTGACAACTGATGTAAACGGATCTGCCGGAGAGTTAAAAGTTTAGCTATACTTTTTCCGTTGCGTCCATCGCATGCGTTGCCTAATGTCGCTTCTCAAAAAAACGTGGATTTAATCGAGCTGCCACTGTCAGTTGCTTACATATTATGTACGTTGACGCAACGGATTGTATGATTAAGACCCTTTACTCGTAGTAGGTACCTGCCATACATTTTTTTTAACCGTTATTGAATATTTTATTTTTATCGAAAACAGTTTGTATAGTTTTTATAAAAACAAAAAGTTTTCTTATAACTATAGACATGTGGTATTTGACTGTAAATTTGTTCAAAAAAAAACGATAAATTACTTTAATCGACGGTACGTCCCAAAGAACTGTTTTTTTTTTGTACGACTTTCTCGAGAACACTTAATAATTACGGTAAAATTTTGTATACAGGCCTTTTTATAAGAATATAAATTTCCAACCAAAAACGTTTGGATAGTTTTGAAAAGTCGCTGAGACTTTTAGATTAATTAGTTTTGGGTTGGAAATTAATTTACCAAAAACCGATAATTACAGTATATCTACCTCAAATAATGGGTGATTTTTTAAGAGGTTTAGAATTTTTTTTTTAAAAAAAAACACAAAAAATTCGAAAAAATGAATGAAATATTTATTTGAATCGATAGTTTGAACCTTGCAATTTAATGTTTAAAGATAATTTCATGCAAATGTTGACCGCGGCTGCGTCTCAGGTAGCCCATCCGCTGAGTCCAATTTTGGCATACTCTTTCACACATATCGGCCGGTATCTCACGAATGAATGCATGGATGTTGGCTTCCAGTGCGTCAATCGAAGCGGGCTTGTCCCTATAGACATTAGCCTTGACATACCCCCACAAAAAATAATCTAATGGTGTCAAATCGCACGATCTAGGCGGCCAATTGACCGGCCCGAAGCGTGAAATTAACTGTTCACCAAACTCGCCTCGCAATTGCGCCATTGTTTCGCGTGCTGTGTGGCATGTGGCACCGTCTTGTTGAAACCACATATCATGCAAGTCAAGAACTTTCATTTCGGGCAAAAAAAAGTTTGTTATCATCGCTCGGTAGCGTTCACCATTGACAGTAACGCTGCGATTCGCATCATCTTTGAAGAAATATGGCCCAATAATGCCGCCGGCCCATAAACCGCACCAACAGTGGCTTTTTCGGGATTCATTGGTAGCTGTTGCAATGCTTCTGGCTGATCTTCACTCCAAATGCGGCAATTTTGCTTATTTACGTACCCATTCAACCAAAAATGACCCTCATCGCTGAACACAAGCAGCGCGCGATGAACATTTCGAACCGAGCACGAATTTTGATAGTAAAATTCAATAATTTGCAAGCGTTGTTCATTTGTAAGACGATCCATGGTTAAATTGCAAACCAAACTGAAGCTGTTTGACAGTGACACAAGGTACTAAACACACGTCAGCTGTCAAAACCAGTGTTGCCAAAACCAAACCAGCTAAAAAATCACCCTAGAACCGTTAATTTTTATTTTCTTAGGTTAGGTTAGGTTAGGTATTAAGGGGTGTGCACAGCATGAAGCCGTTGCGTACACGGGGGCCTACTGGTCCATTGTGATCCCCTGTAAAAGTAAAAATTTAGCATCGATGCCCCTCAATTCTGTTGATTAGCGTAGACTGGCTCGTTAACGAACCAGCCTGTGCTATCTATAAATTTCCTCATGCTTGCCATTGAGACCTGTGCTAGATCATCCAGTTCTCCAACGAACCTGTTTCCGAAATGACGGAGTCGGCTGGTTTGGAGGTTCGGACAGTCGCAGAGCAGGTGTTTAATGGTCTCCATTTCCTCCTCATCCTGACAGCTCCTACAAAAATCGGGTGCAAATGCCCCTATTCTGTTAGCCATTATGCCAATGGCGCAATGACCTGTTAGTACACCTATCAAGATTTTAATGTTCTTTTTACTCAGCGATAAAATATACCGAGTTTTCTTTTCATTTGTGTTAGGCCATAAACTTCTAGAGATTACACAATCGTTCCTGGATTTCCAGGAGATATTGATTTTCTCTTTTAGTTTAAGGTCTATCTTCCTCTTGAGTACCCCAATCGGGACGAGTGGTCCCCTAACTGAATGGTCGCTACTACTTGTGTCTGCTTCTGACCCTTTCCTGGCTAGTTCATCTACTATATCATTCCCTTCTATATTGCTATGTCCGGGAACCCAGCAGAGCTTTACCTGGTTAGTGTGGCAGATCTTGTTTAATTCCTTTCTACAGTTTAAAACTGCTTTTGATCTTATGGTCTCACTGGCTAAGGCTTTGATAGCAGCCTGGCTGTCCACGAAAAAAGTAATCTCCGAAGAGCTTAGCTTTTCGTGATGTGCCAATTCAGCTGCTTTTCCAATGGCAAAAATCTCGGCCTGAAAGACACTACAGTCAGCCGGGAGTGTATATGACGCTCTGATGTTGAGAGATTGGCAAAACACTCCAGCACCTGTTCCCGATTCCATTTTTGAACCATCAGTGTAGAAAGGGATACCCTGTTTACTTATAAGTGAATTGGGATCCCAACCCTGTCTTTCTGGTATGAAAATAGAAAATTTCCTATCGAAATCTAGTAAAGGGGGGATGTAATCGGTGGTCTCCCTCAGTCCTGGAATCGTGTCATATCTTTGTAAGATTGACCCGTGGCCATAAGTGCTGTGCCTCCAAAAACTCAGTTCTCTTAAGCGAATTGCAGTTTTGGCTGCCGTGCACTTTATGAACTCATCCAGAGCCGGGAGGTCCAAGATCATTTCCAATCCAGCTTGTGGTGTGGTTCTTTGAGCCCCTGTTATTCCTACACAGGCTAGTCTCTGTACCTTATTCAGGTTCTTGAGATAGCTTGATTTTTCCACCGCCTTCCACCATACAATAGAGCCATAGGTAAGAATGGGTCTGACAATCGCTGTGTACATCCATTGGATGACTTGCGGTCGCATACCCCAACGTACACCGAAGGTCTTTTTGCATGTGTAGAATGCACATAGTGCTTTTTTCATTCTTTCCTCAGTATTACGCTTCCATGTAAGCTTGGAGTCAAGGATTACTCCTAGAAATTTAGCTTCCTTAGAAGGTATTAGAGGAATGCCATTTAGTTTGGGAGGGTTGAAGCCCTCCAGTTTCCTTTTCTTCGTGAACAAAACTAGCTCTGTCTTGGTGGGGTTGACCCCGAGACCATTCTTAGTTGCCCAAGAAGATAAATCCTTTAATGCATTTTCCATAATGCTTTCGATGATGGTAAGAAACTTGCCCGATACCAAAACCACTATGTCATCTGCATATGCTACTATTTTAATGCCCTGATCTTTGAGCTTTGTGAGAATTTTGTTGACTACGAGGATCCAGAGCAGGGGTGAGATGACTCCTCCCTGTGGTGTGCCTCTTGTAACTGTTTTCTCAATAGTGCTAACTCCTATTTGAGAGTTGATAATTCTGCCATTTAACATGGTGAAGATCCAATCGACCATGACAGATTCAACCCCAACTTCAACTAAGGCAGTCTTGATCGATTCCGTTTTAACGTTATTAAACGCACCCTCGATATCAAGAAATGCTGCCAGGGTATATTCTTTATGTTCAAGACTTTTCTCTATATGTGAAACTACTTCGTGCAAAGCAGTCTCCACTGATTTACCTTTAAGGTAAGCGTGTTGGTAGTTGCACAAATTGTTTTCGTTGAGAAGTTCTCTTACATGTAGATCAATTATCCTCTCTAGTGTCTTAAGGAGAAACGAAGAGAGACTTATTGGTCTATAATCCTGAGCGGTCGAGTGAGTCGGTTTCCCTGCTTTTGGGATAAAGATTACCTTGACCTTTTTCCAGTTATTAGGGACGTATCTAAGTTTGATACAACTTATGAAGATTACCCTAAGCCACGGAGTTATTACTTTGAGAGCATTTTGAAGAAGAGCTGGAAAAATCTCGTCTGGTCCCGCTGATTTATAGGGTTTGAACGAGTTTATTGCCCAGATAATCTTCTGCTCTGTAATAACCTGATTTAGTTCTAAATTTGATTCTGTGTGAGTAAAATCCAGCGTGCTCGATTGCAAGCAATCAGAGCTTTCTGGGTTTTTACAACCGGGGAAATGAGTTTCCATGAAGAGTTCAAGCGTTTCTAGGCTCGAGTTCGACCATGATCCATCAGGGTGTTTTATGTACCCCGGGATCGTGGGATTAAGGGCCAGGGTTCTACGGAGCCTTGCCGCCTCGCTTGTTTTTTCAATGGATTCACAATGTTTAGCCCACGAATCCTTTTTGGCCTTTCTTAACTCTTTGGTGTAAGTGTTAAGTGCGGCTCTATAAGACTTTAAGTCCTCTTCTAATTTACTCAGTTTAGCTTTATTGAAAAGTTTTCTAACCTCTGTTCTACGTTTCTTTAGTACACCACTCCACCAGGGTGGTTTAGTGGAGTTATTGGAACGAGATAAAGGGCAGTGTTTTTCAAAAGACATTCTCATTTTGCTGGACAAGTTTTGGACAACAGTGTCAATGGTTGAAATACTTAGACTTGTATTGTCCTCTGGTGGATCAATACAGTCTTTCAGCCATTTTTCGTACTCTGTCCAATTCGTCCTAGTTGGGTTCCTGTAAGGTTTCTTTTCGGTAAAGTTCCTGTCTATAGAGAAGAGTATCCTAAAGTGATCCGAAAAAGATTCTTTAGGTGAGACTCTCCAGTCTTCAACTGAAATTTTACTATTATTGTTAATAAGAGTCAAATCTATGATTTCCTCCCTGTTTTTGTTTCGAAAGGTAGGGTGATTGCCCCTATTACATAACGATAAATTAGAACAGAGAATATATTCAAAAATTGACTCACCCCTTTTATTGATATCCTTTGAGCCCCATTGGGTATGGTGAGCGTTGGCATCACATCCTACCACCAAAGGTGTATCGCTTGCTTTGGCATGGACCACAAGATCGCGGACAGTTTTTGATGGTGGGCTCTCCTCCTCGTACGGCATGTACGTCGACGCTAAAATGAAGTTTCCTTCATTCGATTCGAAGCTGATTGCCGTGTTGTCCTTGTTGCTGTACCTAGATAGGAAGAAAGCGTTAATTGATTTTTTCACTAGGATACAACTTCTAATATCACCTTCATCTGACGTGGAATGAAAAAGGTTGTAGTATTTTGACCTCAACCCACGGATTCGGTTTTTGCCTAACCATGGTTCCTGGATCAAGGCCACATCCACGTTCTCGTGAGACATGTAGAGCGTAAGGTCGTACGTTGCTGCTTTAGCGTGGTGCAGGTTTATTTGCACCACTTGCAGCTTTTGACTCCCTTTTGCCTTCATTCCTCTTAACCTTTACGGTTCCGAGACCATACCTCAACACGTCTTTCCTTTCTCTCAGCAGAAGGTCAGATTTCTTGTCTGCCACAAACAAGAGGTCCTTCCCTTCGCCTCCATGACTCTTTCTTGAGTGTTGGAGCTTCCATTCCAAAATGGGAAGCTCTTTGTTCTGCTTCGCCAACAGCTTAAGAATGGCTGCGTCCTCATGTTCTGCAGGAGGGGGGATCCATATGCTAAACTGCTGGCGGAGTGGTAGAGCTGCGGCGGGTAGAACCTCAAGGGAGGAACCTTCCCATAGTTCGCCAATGTTGGCGATTGTACGGTTCAGGAACTCCCGTGATTTCTGGTCACCGCAGCAGACCACTTTAACTCCTCGCCGCCATCCGGCACCATCAAAGATATAGTCTTCAGAACTATCGTTCTCTGATGCTGCCATCATAGCTTTGAGGATCTCATTTTCCACAAGAAGCCAGTTTTTTGCCGAGATTTTCCCATCTGGGTCGTCACGGCTTATGATGGCAATTTGTAGGTCAATCGGGGTGGTGTCGAAGCTGTTGGTTTTTTGTTTCTTGGCACCGTCTTGCTTGACTGTCTCCTCCGATCTTTGTCTCTTGGACGTTCCTGGTTTCCTTCCAGAAGAGGTGCTTGCCGGTGCTTGGTCTTTCCTAGCGTTGGCTAGCTGTTTCTTGCTGGAAGTCGCCTGAACTTTTCCCTTGTCGTTCCGAGCGGTCGAGTTATTGCCAGCCTGTTCACGGTTTGCCTTTTTAGGGACAGACCTAGATTTGGCAGCATCTACTCCTTTGCTCTCCGACTCTTCGGCATTCACTTGCCCTGTTGTTCCCCTGGGTCCAGTGGCAGTCTCTGCCAGCTGCCGCTCAAAGTTCCTAACTAGCTTTCTATGCTTTTTTAGGAGAGCTTTATCTCTCGAACTGAGCGTCGCAGGGTCTTTCAACTCGGTCTTTTCCACGAATCTTTTAGAGGATCTGTAGTTGCTGCGTTGCCTCGAAGCTTTGAGGGGTGCAGCAGACTTCAGCATAGTCTCTTCTTGACTCGGTTCCATCAGTAGCTCGTCCTCGGTTTGACTACCTATGGAAGGAGGTCTGTCCGAGGTCTCCGTACCTTTGATAGTTAAACTATCTAAGTCGGGAAGGAGATCTACTGAGAGAATGACCGGTTGTCTTTTTAGCTCTCGTTTTTCTTCTCTGAAGTTTACTTTTGTCACTGGCGACTTAGCCTCTTGCGAAGCCAAGCCCTCGCCGGCAGCCGTGACTTCTGCCGACTCTTGAACGTATATCCCCGTTCGATTTTTTTCTTTTCGTAAACTTTGGTCCATTATTTTAGATTAACATCTCTGCTTTTGTTGGTTTTCTTAGTTGTCTTACTCCGCAGCTGGATTGCTGGAGAGTTAGACGTAAGCCCCCTCGCCACAACAAGGCGAAAACCGTGAGGGGGTTTTATTTTCTTACTTAAGTCTTAACTGATTTGAATTAAATTATTTATGAAAAAGCTCCAAAACAGAATATTTTCCATCTAAATTGTAAAAATATTATTTTGAGATAAAATTTATTTTTTTGAAAATACGAGATTTTGAAAATTGCTTTTTAGATTTTTTTTGAAAATAAATATTTCAATGTAATTTACTAATACTGAAGATAAGCAACCCAAATTTCTCATTTTTCTGAATGTTTACAAAATTGTAAAGGGTCTGTCATCTAACGTTTTTTTTTTCAACTAGTGCCTATTTCGTGAATGGCAACACTTAGCTCATGTCTGATTTGACAGATAATTAGTTTTATCCTTCCGCTGAACGAATATGGTTGTGTTTTCGCTTCGCTAAGTGGGCCTGCGATCGACTTAGAGAAGATGCCGATTTTGCCAAAAAGCTCATTTTGATCTTGGCGGGTAGTAAACAAGCAAAATTTTCGCGTTTGGAGCACAGAAAACCCGCAGGCATACATTGAAAAGCCGATACGCCCAAAACGAGTCACTGTTTGGTGCGGATTTTGGTCCAGAGGCATAATTGGGCCATTTTTCGAAAATGAGCAAGGAGTGGCCATTACAGTCAATGGCGATCGTTATCGGGCCATGTTGAACGAATTTTTGTTCACAAAAATCGAAGAGGAAGATATTGGCAACATTTGGTTTCAACAGGACGGCGCGGCGCTACGTGCCACACAGCCGAAGCTACACTCGATGTTTTGCGCCATTTTCAAAAAAAAAAAAGAAGTTATTTGGCGGACCCTTTATATTGTAGAACGATTTTATTGATATATCTATCTCTTTCTCGCAATATGACCAAAAATTTAATAATATAGAGAAAGAAGTTAAGTACATCACGAACATTTAAAATAGTCTGAACTTAGCACTATAATTTGTCACGAAAGTCTTAATCATATAAAATAAAAATGACTCAAACTTCTTACGAAGCGCTTCTCTGAATTTTTCTCTTTTATTTCTTCCATCGATTTATTCCAATTCCTGTCTTTTAGTCAGAGAGATGAAAAGTGTAGCCAAAGAATATTCAGCTTAAAATTTTTCAAATTTTGATGCAAAAGTCCGACAAAATTAATACATAAAACAAAAGCTTGCCCGAAGAGGTCCAAAAATAAGTAAGGTTCAAAGTTTTTAAAGAAATTCATTCCATCGATTCGCTTATGATCAAGCCAAGCAGATAGACATATCTACAGAATTATATCTTCAATATCCTTGTAATGTCAAGTTTCACCAAAATATCAAGTTTAATTTTTTTTACAAATTCATACAAAATCAATAGTGTATTATTTGTGTAATAACAATTCTCCATACAATATTGAGCAAACAAATTCGAAAATATTGTCGTTAAATATTTAATAAAAAAAAGCTCAGAATAAATAGATCTCTGACATGTTGTTTGATATTTTTTTTTTTTAAATGGACGAGACATGTCAATTTATAACAGTTTTTCGCAATTAAAAGTGAGCGTGTTCGCATAAACAATATGTTATAAACCAAAACTGTTATAATGGGCATATCTAGAGTCACTTCCTTTTTAAATAGACGTAGTTCCGAACGTGGTTACGTTCTTATTTAGATCTCTAAAATATATACTTTATAGCTTTTATAAACATTCATTAAATATAAAAGTGAAATGTAGGGTCTATAAAACAGACTTTAACAAAAACTCTCTAACATTTTTCACCGATTGTTGATTTATTGAAAAGAGTAAAACCTTCCGATTATAGTCAATATTGCCGCCACTCCAAAAACACACAAACTTTCGGCGGCAACAGCTCCGGAAGAATGAAAGTGACAATATCAAGTCTTACGAATAGCGCACAACAGCTGCAGTTTTTGCATTATTTCGGTCGAAATTTCTGTTCAAAATTCCTACTGTTTTAGCACCAAAGAGGTTACTTTCCAATATTTCCCAAAGTTCTCCAATCGCAAATTGATCCATTTGAACGCATGAGATCTGTCAGTGTAAAAATATCATAATATATAATTTAAAATGAATAAAACGATATTTTGAGTAAATCCTATAGTCAGTTTTGAGCTTGAAATAGAAGAATTTTGTTTTCATACAATTCTTTGATACTTTATGTACATGCAAGAATCATTTTTAAACTTAAGTACTGTGCGGCCCGGCCGGCCCAATCAACAACTTAAAGAAATTAATATTCATTTACCATCAGACTCAAAGCTTAAACCGCCTTATGAAATAGAGTTTGCTATCGCTGTTTTAACTCAAAGTTCAAATAAAATAAACCTCAATCAAAGTCCCGATTACGTGAGTCAATATTAAAACTGTATACGAACTTCTAATTGAAAAAGAAAATTCCAACCCATTTCAATTCAATTTGTATTTTTGTTGTACTTGTACTTGTTTTTTTTTTTGTACTTAATAGGCTTAACTTTCTTATAGCCAATCGTATTTAAATAAATATGTATTCTTGTAACAATCGAACGTAATTGAATGAGAGTCTTTTTGCGTTCTAAATTACAATCTTCATTTTGAGGAACTTGTTTCGGAGCTCATGAATAGTTCCTATACCAACAATTTATTCATGTACTCGTAAAAAAGATACACATTGTTATGTGTACCATTTTGAACAGCTACAAAAATATTTATGATGCGTGAAATAAGATGATGATGACTTAAACAACGTCAAATGTTTACACAACTACATTAATCAAATTTACTTATTGAAAGTATAACAATATCATGGATTCAGCTGTTGTGTAAAGTGATATTATGTTGAAGATGAAGATAATGGAATTTGGGGCTGATGGGCCTTCTTTTTCAGTTGAAAATGTAAGTTATGCTAAAGATAAATAAAAGAATTAAAGATTCTGTTCGGCCGAACAAAAAAATTCTGTACCAAATACTTAAGTCAATGTGTTATACAGGCACATTTTTTTTCATTATCAAAACAATTTTTTTTATGTATTTTACCTAAAGTTTTGGTACGATTTTTGTTTGGTTTTTTAAAGGGTTTTTTTCAACAGGGACGCTACAAAAGTAGAGCAACAGGGACAGCAAACGACGCCATATTTCTTGCCGCTATTTTGACATTTCTCTTCAGTAAGGTTTGCCATTTCATGATGGAAAGATATACGAGCCAACAACGATTCGAAATTATTAAAATTAACTACCGAAATTAGGAGTCAGTGTCCTCAACGTTAAGAGCGCTACGTCTAATTTATGGTCGTCAAAATCGTCCTAGCAGATCAACAATTAAGCGTCTAGTGGAAAAATTAGAATTCACAGGCACAGTACAAAATGTTCCCGTGCCAGTGAGACAAAGAAGTGCCCGTTAGTGTCGAGAATATTGCTGCCGCTGAGGCTTCAGTTGGAGAAAGCCCAAATGTGTCTCTCACACGTCGTTCTCAAGCGTTGGGCATCTCTGTGACGTCGTTGTTGCGACTTTTGCGAAAAGATCTTGGCCTTCATCCTTACAAGATTAAATTGACGCAAGAACTGAAGCCGCTTGACCACCAGAAGCGTCGTATGTTCGTGAATTGGGCTGATCAACAACTTGAAAATGATTCGGATTTTCATCGAAAAATCATCTTCAGCGATGAGGCTCATTTCTGGCTTCGTCAATAAACAAAATATGCCTTATTGGTCAAGCAGCAATCCACACGCACTCCATGAGTCATATTTGCATCCCGAAAAAATTACGGTTTGGTGTGGTTTATGGGCCGGCGGCGCGCACGTATGTGCACGTATCTGCAGCTGATTTTTTCTGTGCTTTAACATGAATGTATGGAGCATATGGTGGCATACTTACTTTCTTGGTATCTTTTGGAGCTGTTTTTTTAAATCAAAAAGTTTGAAAAAAAATCATTTTTTCTTAGTACTAAAGCTTCAGGCTACTTATAGAAGGTATCTTTTATAAATAATCAATATTTTTTTTTATTTTTAGATAATCGAAAATAGACCAATTAAATTATTTAAGAAGCTAGAGAATTTATCTACAGGAACTTCGGAAAAAAACATCTCAAAATTTGTTGAAAATACGGTTCGCGATTTGAGTAAAATTATTTTTCAACTTTGAGGGCTTGTAAATCAGAACATACAATATATATGTTAAAAAATACTTTTAAATCATACGCTCGGGTTATCTAAGAGTACTTAAACATAAACTTTAAAACGATAGACATGACTTTTTCAAAAGACTTTTTTCCGCTCTCGCACCACTGTGCGGCGTACCTCTTCCGTGATGATCAAGACCGGCACGTTACTGTGAATGGGGATGGCTACCGTTCAATGATAACCGAATATTTTTGGCCCCAATTGGATGATATGGACTTGGAGGACATTTGGTTCCAACAAGACGGCGCCACAAGCCACACAGCGAATGTCACAATCAATTTATTGTAAACCAAGTTTGGAGAACGTGTTATCTCACGAAATGGTCCAGTCGCTTGGCCGCCTCGGTCGTGCGAATTAACGCCGTTAGACTATTTCCTGTCGGGCTACGTCAAGTCTATGGTCTATGGCAACAAGCCAGCGACGATTGATGAACTTCGTAAGAATTTTGAACGTGAAATTTGGGCAGTATCGGCCACTTCATGCTTGAAAACCGTCGAAAATTGGGTTCAGCGTCTGGACTTCTGCAAGCGTGCCCGTGGTGGCCATGCAAAAGCCATCGAGTTCCATACATAATAGCATCAAACGTTCTTTCACAGGAATAAAGAATTTCATTGATATCCAAAACGGTTTTTGTTTTATTTAAAAAACTTTTGTAGCGCTCTTATTGAAAAACCCGATGTAACTCAACTTGTAAGAATTTTATCAACTTCTCAAATTAGAAGCCCTTTAGTATTGTTTTATTTAATTAACTCAAAATGTTTTAGATGAATATAATAATAAAAAAATGAAATATTTGAAGGTATTGTGTCATATTTTTGCGCAGCTAACAACAAACAACTTAAGCTATAATTTGTCTCTTTATAACTACAAGGTTTTGGGGCTTTAAGCTCGTTCAGATTTTTTCAACACATACCATTCAATGATATAAAATCCTACACCCTCCTGAATTGCACACGAATGAATTTCGAGTGTCAAATTTTTTGTATTTATACTTAACACCTTTAATTGGCAAATATCAATGAATTTTGTTTTCTAATAAAAATGCTTGAAATTCACGTTTCTTTTTTTTTAAAACTTTCCTTTAATCAATCGTATAATCGTCACAACCATCACATTGTTAACTAATATACCTAAGTATTACCGTGTTACCTGTAAATGTTTACATTTCAATTGATGTGTTCGATTAAATCAAACATTTATCTCAAGTAGCACCTCGCACTCCTTTATCTTAAATGGATATTTTGTTTTATTTAATTTAATTTTAAAAATAACTTAACTTGCATTTATTTTACCTCTGCCGTAAAAAAAAAAATACAAAAAAAAAACAATAAACATTTCTCTTTCAATGAAATATTTTCAATTGAAATGCCATGCCATGCAATCTAATTATATAGTTAAACAAACCTATCGACTCTGACATGACATTCATTCGATAGACAATCTAAAGAAAAAAAAAATTCTTTAAAGTCTTACAGTTTTTATACACAAATGCGCTATGTGCAGCTGTGTCGAAGAAATAATTATCTACACTGAGAGAAACAAAGCAAATTGATATAATCATTTAGGGCCGATGTTCAAACATTTGATCTGTGGTTCAGCTACATTAATCTACCCATTTTGACGGATTAACTGAGGTTCAGGGTTCAAGTATGTGATAGTAGCTAACTTCAGGATTAAACCCTGGTTGGTACTCAGTTAACTGCTTAAATCGGAGAGTTAAAATTTTGAAAAGGCGCTGAACCACGTTTGAGTTAGAGTTAAAAATTCTATATCCGAAATGTGTTAAAAAAATTCTGCGAAATGGAATAATTAAGGATGTTTTTGTTAGACGTGTGGTTTTCAAGAAGACATAAAACGCATATAATTTAATGTTATGGCCAAGAATTTAGCTTAATTATAAAGATAAAGGTCTGCCATTATGTTTTAAAAATGATTTTGGTTAAGTGGCCGCCTCGGCTTGCTCGAATAAATTCCAGCCGAGAACCCAATTTTTTGACAGCTCCAATTGTTGCGCGCAATGGCGGATGGACTCATTCGGGTCGTCTTCGATACTTTGCTCCACAGCAGCAATAGTGTCTTCGGTGCCCACTGTAAGACGTCTCTGAGGGTGCGCATTATCCACTAGAGTAAACGTGGTGCGAAACCGATCCAGGGTTGCTCGAATTTATGCGATTTTGCGATTATGTCGAAGGAATATTGGACGCAGCGCGCGATGCGTCACGCGAACCAAACCATTATTTTGGTAATAAATTTGCACGATTTGCAAACGTTGTTCAGGAGTAAGTCTATTAATTATGAAATGGCAAACCCACCTGAGCATAAATCAAGTGACAGCTGTCAAAAAGACCAACTTCGAAAAAAAGTATTGCCAGATTGAAAACCACACGTCTAAAAAAAACACCCTTTATAAGAAACAAGCAGCATCTATAGAACATTTCTTCTTTCATTCTTGTTCCAAAAAAAAAAAACATACTTAGGCGCGATTTCACAGTGTACGGTTAATTTTAAAAGTGTAACTTAAGGCTCACATTTCAGCACCTAAAATGCCGCTTAATCAGACTATAAAACATATTTAACTTTTTTTGTAAAATAGTCAAATTTGATTTTTTTCTGCTATTAATTATGATAAATTTCAGAAGAGGCCACCAAAATAGGTCCGTTTTGTTCACTAACTATGAATTTCTATCCAAAGACGTTCCCGCACCAAAAAAATTCGTAGTTTTTCACAAAGTATAGCCCTCACTTGAGATTACAAAATTTCCCCTATTTGATTTTTTTTTGCCCAAGAAATTTCTTTTGACAGAAATTCAGAGCTCATTAAAACGTCAGCATAAGAGGGAATGAATGAAACAAAGATTATTATAAATTTCATTATATAATTCTTCAAAATTTGACAGCTTTTGAGTTTCTGCGTAAACAAAGTATAATACCGGTAAAAAGTTCCATTTTTGGTGAATTTCAATATAGTCCACAAACTTTAGAAATTTTCAAGCTTTGCTTAATGCACTCTCTCGCTGACTTACAATGTGAATGAAAGCCCATAATACCGCAAAACCGGTTCTGGTATTTTTCATTTTGCTGACGACGCGACTGTCGCAAATTTAAATGAATTAAATACACAAGGATATATTTATATGCTCAAGATTTTCAATTTATTTTATGCCAACACTCTTAAACGTCTTTTAAATCGCAGCGATTACAAAATTTAAGCTTGCTCTAGTTTTGTATGCAACATTCTTAACTCAAATTAAGGTCTCGTTTATTTTTTGACAAAACGTTTGTCTGTAAAATACATTTATTTGCCTTTATGTTGCAGTTTTTTCGTTTCAATAATCACGCGACAGAAAACCAACAGTGCGCACAAGGTCAAAATTTATTACGAACTTGATTTTTTTTGTATCCCAATGACCATAAACCGCATGAGCGTTCCTATTTTAATAGATAAATTGAAAAAAATCTCTTTAAAGCTACGAACACATTATGCGACTTTCTCTCGTTGCGATAAAAATAAGTGATCGTTAAGCAGTACGATTCATGTATGTGTATTCTATTTTTTGCGAGTGAATCGTGCGACTAAAATCGCATGTGTGTTCCTAGACTAAAGCTCATATTATCTAATAAAACAGATTATTTGAAGAAAACAAAAATTGCAGATGGTTTCTAAGCTTAGGAAGAAGCGATTTCTGTCGCACGATTATTCGCAGTCGCGAATATTAGAATTTATCAGTTTAAATGTGAAGGCACACACACGAAACAAATAAATCATATTGTGTTTCCACCTCTTTTTTCCAAAAGCAGTGACAAAATATCGCAAAGCGCTCCTAGCGTTATAGCTGCGATTTTTCATTTTTTTAAATTTAAATTTTTACTAAAATTTTTAAAATTCGATTATAATTTCAATCAAATTTACACGATATTACGTGAACGAATGCATCCAATCGGAATCCATTCAAAAAGCTTTTGTATGAAAATGTTAAAACACGATGCTCAAAAATCTGAAACAAAAAATTAAAACAACAAAAAAGAAACGATTGACAGCCAAATCAAATCAAACATTAAATGAGCTGTACCTTCCTAAAATACAATTAGCAAATTTGATATGAAAACACTTTTTTCTGTATAATTTGTTAATTCCAATTATTTTGCTCTAAATGAAAACGTACTCGTATAAAAGACAATTTTTCTCAAATAAAAAAAAAAAAAAAAAAATCGAAATAAGTTCTTTAAGTTCTAGGTTGTTGTTTTTCTGCCAGTGTACAAAATGTACAGACAAACAAATACTAAGTAATTAGAAAAACACAGAAATAATTTGACCTACAATCACGTTTTTTTTTTTTTTTTTTTTTTCAAAAATACATTTTCTATTTATTATCATATCCGATGCATTTCATCATTCAATATCCACACTGCCATGGTCATAATGTAGAATCGTTCCTTTAAAAACCCAGCTCCCGCCCCCTTCCGGGAAAAATAAATAATTAAAAATGCATATTTTATGTATAAATATAAAATTTAAATTTTTCTTCAAAATAGAATATTTTGTGAGAATTTAATTTTCGCAGTTAAATATAAGCCTTCCTCCCATCATCGCATCGTGTGGAATAAATTTTGCGGTTTAAGCTTTTTTTGTTGTGATTTAGTAATTAAAATAAATTATAGTATGTATAGCATACGCGCAGTTTTGTGTCAGATATGTTCATCTGTACATTAAACATTTTGATTTTTGGCTTCGAAACACACAATCATTTATTTTATGATGATAATATTTGGCATCAAAATTTTGTCAGAAATTAAACTGGTTTTGACGATGAAATTTCTTGCCAAAAACATCATCACACAAAAAAAAAAAAAAAAAAAAAATAAACAAAAAATAATATAAAAATATTTAAATATACCGACCATAGTTCGACGTGCGGTTCATTTAATATTTTATTATTATTTTGATTTTTGAATATTTTACGAGTGCTTGTTCCTTATTATTATTAATTCATATTTAGAATCTTTGCATCGTTGTGCATGTTATTTGCAATATCATGGCAGTTAATTTTTGTTTAAATATATGATGTAAAGCAAAATAAACAAAGTTACTTTTTAAACACAAATTGAAATTCGCGTTGCATCTACTTTGAAAAGTGAATATTAAGAAACAATATGCGCATCCATGAGATAAAAGTTTATTTTGAATTGGCTATTTTCTTGTTTGGATTTTGCTTTAATGTATGCACATATAAAAAAAATTGAACATTTGAAAAAGGATTTATAAATTTTATTGAAAAAAAACCAAAGTGTTATAAAAGATGTTATAAAAGAATTTAAAGTGCTTTCTCATGGTTTGTTTAAGTATCGTGAATAGCAGGTACAGATATATGAACAGTGAAACAGAATGAATTGTTTATGAAAGAATAGTTTTTGATGTGTAAACATCTATGCTGGCGGTAGAGTGAAAAAAAAACGTGAACGTTCGTGTGCAACGTTACGTCGTGCACTTTACGTTGTAGCACGTTACGTTACGAAATCTGATTCGCCCCGAGCAAAACAAATTGATTTTAACACTTATATTTTTATATTTTTTTCTTTATTTTTTAATTATTCCCCGAACAAAATGGACGCGACACTAGTAATTAAAAAAGAAAACAAAATCAAAACAAAAATAATAATAGTCAGCTGTAGGGATTGACAATTTACTGTAGGTATGGTAGATCAATGGCTGTAGGTATGGTAGGATATTGGGTGCGTTCAGTGGTACAAATCTGAACTTAAATTCTACGTTTACATTATACTGCTTTTAAACGATGCAATTTCTTCTTGCAATTTGTCGGCACGTAGGCGAGGGACGTAGGAGGCTGGGATATACAAAATAGCTGAGGTTGAACAAATTGCAGAGTTATCGGCTATCTTTGTAATTGCACAAAGTTAACATTCATTTAAAATCACAGCGTCCAATTCCATAGGCGATTGATGGTGTCAATCGATTGAAACTGCGATTTTAGTGATTTCCACTGACAACAACTGCAACTAAATATTCTAAAAACTCAAGATATATAATTCGCCGGCTGACAGTGACATTCATTTGAGGTTCGTTCAGTATAAAATTAAGATTGAACTTTTTGTAAGTTTTACTCGATGGAAAGATGGAGTGTTTCATAAGGGTTGCAAGTTCGTTGACAGTTCTAACTGGATATTTTAATTCGGCCCCTGTCAGTCAAACCATTAAGTTCCTTTGGAATTTGGGTACGGTGTCATTTAATTGAAACCACGTTTTAAGTGCTCTCCGCTGACAGTTGTTGTTTGTCGATGCTCAGAGAGTGATTACCATAAACAATAACCATGTGTAATGTGAAGTCATCTTAAAGTTGAGAGTGAACTACGAAGCAGCACCTTTCAGTACCGAACCTTCACCGTTCGTTGGACACTTCACCACCAGCCTTTTAGTGCTTGGAAATTTCGTTACAGCGGTTCCCCCAGTGGGTATTTCGCTGCCGTTCTTTCAACACTAAGCTTTTTAAGCACTGCCTACAGATAGGTAATGTAGTGTTAATTATTCACTATGTTTCTTTTGATGACGTTCAGTAACAAAAATTAGGCACTTGGGCAAACGTTGATGTTTACACATATTTAACCGTGAGTCCCGGCACTCACATATTTTTTTTTAAAAATCTTAATAAAAGTAGGTATTAAAAATGTGAAAATGTGTTTGCCCGTTTGTTCCACTATACCGCCTAAAATATTAAACTAATGTTCATGAAGCTTTGATCATAACAATGAACATACACTTCTATTTTTTTCAAAGTTTTGCTATTAAATGTCCGATTTAATTATTTTTTTGTTTAAAATGTTTTTCTTAGCAAATGGCTTTAGGGATATTTTTGTTTAAATTTTGTAATTTGTAGAGTGAAATGAAGTAAAAGTAAAAAACTGTTTGATTTAAGAAATTCTATTTTTTTTGTTTAAAATGTTTTTCTAAGGAAATGGTTTTAGCAAAATTTCTTTTGGGTTAGGTAGGTAAAATGGCGGTTCTGAGAACACCTGTTCCCCACGAACCCAATTAGCGCTGTTATGCGCCGTTTTGATACCATAACTCGTTTGACCTGATTTTTTTTGGTGATATAAGGGTAGTGTTTTTAGTCTTAACAGAATTACTTAGGGGACTAGGTTATTGTTTTTTTCACGCAGCCCTTAAAGAGCATCAAGCTCACAACTGTATGCTAGGTGGTTCCGGTAGGGTTGCGATCCAACCATATAGCCCTTCACCAGATCCACTCGTGGCTGAGCCTGGTTCTAAGCAAAGGTAATACCGACTACGTATATGTCAATTCTTTAGGGCTTGCACCAGTTATAGAATATGTGATTGTCTGAAAAGTTAATTACGAGTTTGCTGATTGATAGGGACTAGGTTTTGGTCTGTGCCCTCGACCTCAAGGGAATGTTAAGCTCACACTGTGTGCCAGGTAGTTCCATTGAGGTTGAGAGCCGGCCGTATGTCCTATCACTAGATCTACTTGTGGTTGGGCTTTTTCAAAGTCAAGGCAAACCTACCTAGGTTTTGGCAAAACTTGAAGCCCTTCACCAGTTATTGATTAAGTGGTTGTCCGGAAAGTAAGTGACGATTTTTGTATATGAATTTAATATTTGTAGTGTTTTTAAATAACTTATTAGGCCAGCAATAGTGTATGGGGAATGGGTCTGAAACCGGATTCAATAGCGATACAGTCCATGACTACCGATCCACCGAACCCCGGTAGATCACTGCTAGTCCTTACACTTCCAATGCAAGAGCTGAGGAGAAGATATTGTTTGATCTTTTAGATCCATCTGGTGGTGTTTAGAAAAGAGATAAAATCGTTTATCCTCTTGTTCGACAGCACGTTTAGGTTATCGAGAAAAGGGCTTCCAAATGCCAGGACGCGAGACCTGGCCAGGGCTGGGCAGTTACAGAGAAAGTGTTCGATGGTTTCTTTCTCTAGAGGGTTCTTCCAGCTACGGCGCATGTTCTTATATTTCTGTTAGAAAGGTCATTTTTAGTAGATGGCTTTAAGGTTATTTTTTTTTTCAAAACTTTGGTACTAAGGGTGAAATGGGGCAAAAACATTAGTTTATATCAAAAGTTTTTTCTAGTGGATAGCTTTAGAAGTTTTTTTTTTTTTAATTGATATTTATAAGGTGAAGTGGAGTAAACACAAAAAAAGGATTTTTAAGATTCTGTTTGTGTTTAAAAGGTTATTTTAAAAAAAAAAGATATTTATAGAGTGAAATAGAAAAAAAAACCTTAAAAATCGGTTTTTGATTACAAAAAATTCTTTCTGTGTTGGGAAACTAATAAAGGTTGTACTCAGACCATATTTTAAAGAACTAAGTCATTTATAACGTGAAGGGTTAAAACCCAGAAAGTAGTATTCGATTTCAAAAAGTAGTTTAAATATTTATTTATGTTTTCTTTTTTCAATTTCCTGCGAAGCTTAGGTCTACCCGTACGAAGCCGGATGGGCCAGCTTATATTTAAATAATAATAATTTCCAATTGCAGACAGATAAATAGAATAAATTCGAAGAATTGTAAAGAAAAAACAAAATGTTAATAAAAGAAAACCTACAATATGTACATATCTATTTATTTACCTTTTATTAATTTATTTATTAAGAAAATATTTGTGACTTTTTATAGTAGCTTGGAATCTTCTAGACATCTGTGATGTTTGGTACCAAACATAATATCTCCAAAAATTAATTTTTTTGAGCAAATCCATTTAAATGAATATAAAGTCATTGTAAAAAAGCTTTCAAAAATAATGAAATAATTTATTTAAATATATTTGTGCAAACATGAACCATGAAATCGGTCAGCCTGCTTATGCTCTAGCTCGATATACAGTGGAAGTTTTGACGAAATTAATTGTTGGAATTATAATTTTTATCTACCAAACTCCACAGATGTGTACTTGTCAGTGTTACCGCAGGCGAAATTATTTATGTGTCCCTCTGAATGAAAAAATGTGTCCTTTTGAAAGTAAATGAGTTCTTTTGGAAATAAATTCATAACATTTAAAAAAATATGAATTTAAGTAGGTAATACATATCCAAAATTTTGTTTAATTTTTTATAATAGAAAAACTTAACAGAAACTTAAGAATAAAGTTAAAACATTTTAATGCATAATGTTACTCAATGTAGAAAATAGTCAGTCTTACATTTTATAAAATAAAATAAATTTATAAATAACCTTATTTATAACTTATTTCATCTTCTTTCTTTTTTTAAAAAAAATGTGTCCCCGAGTCCCCTAAAAAAAAAAGAGTCCCCAGGGACACTATAGTGTCCCAGTGGTAACACTGGTACTTGTATTCTCCTCATTTTTAACAAAACCCAAATTCTTTACACCTGACTCCATTCTGAAACCGAAACTGCTCGCTTGATTCTACCCATTACTTTGAAGTTGTCAAAAATAGTTTGTGTTTTTTTTTTTTTAAGGTTAGAGCTGATTGTGTTAGCTTGAGTGTTGATAGGTAAAAAGTAGATTGTCCCATTTCTTGTAAATTGGGTAGACGGTGCTAAGTTTCCACTTTTCTCCGACCATATTTTCCTATGCAATATCATTTCCAGCGCATCGACAGAGATGTAAAACTGCAGTTAATTGAACAAAAATATTTGTTTTAAAGTATTTTGTACTTCATCTTATCAGTACTTCATTTTCCAAACGTACATAATTCCCATTCACTTGAATTCTTTGAAGTCTTTTAAAAAACTTTTACAGTCTTTGCATTTTTGGAGTCTTTCGATTGTAGTTTAAAGATTGCTTGAAGTAAAAAAGACTTCACTGTAGTCAAAAGACTGCAATTCTTTCAATGCATTCAAAAGAATCCAAAAATTCAAGGAATGTAAAAGACTTTCAATGAATTCGAGCAGTCATTAGTATTGCAGTTTTGTAACTTTAAGTCTTTTAACTGCTTAAAATGATTGCATTTTTAAAGACTTAAAAATTGACTAGAACTTCTATAGAACTTTCGCATCTGTTTCCTCTTAATCATCTGTGATTCTCTTGAACATCACGCTGTTCGTGTTCGTATATTTATTTGGTCGTTTTCAAAAACATCAAATCACAGTCAATTTGACCGGCAAATGATCGTCATTTATGACGCAGAAGTTCCAATCGTCAAATCGTCTTTTGATAAACGTCAAACAATTATTTTTGCAATCGCATTTGACGTTTTCGATGCAGTAAAATTTGTATTTGCGTTTTCGAACAGAAGACTTTTACAGTTTGCTTTTAAGAACATTCTCCAAATGCATTTTTGACGCAGATGACGTTTTCGAAAACTGCCTTTTTCTTCTTTTTGAGCAAGTGATTTTCCGCTTTTTAAATATTGCACTATCAAAATCTTGCATATGGAAATTTAACAATATTAAACTAAAATTTTAAAATATGTAATCTCGCATTTAAATAAAATACCTACACATTATTAAATCTTCCGAAATTATAAATTTATAATAGCAATATCTTTGCACTATGACTACTTACTCCAAATTCGAATAGAAATGCGATTTAATACGCACATTTTTTTAAAGACATAGTTTTCTACATTTGCGAAATGTTTGTCTTTGATTTTTGAAATGCGAGATTGTGTAATTGCGAGATTTAAATAATGCGAGATGTCGATGATGCAAGGTTTTAATTATGCGAAATTTTGCTTCGATTTTTCACACAATGCAAGATTTCGGTCTCAGAGTTTTCGATAATGCGAGGTTTTCATTATGCGAGATTTCGTTCGGTTTTTTTTTAGAAAATGCGAGGTTTCGCTTTCAAAATTAGCAAAAATCCCTGGTAGAGCTAAAAAGCTAATATTTTGAGTATTTGTTCTTTGTGTGAAAGTTACTTAACATGTAAAATATCAAAGATTAATAATATTTTGCGAAACAGCAAGTTTGAATTTGAAAATTGGTAACTGATCATTTCATTATGCAAGATCAATATAGCGAAATATTTTTTTAGACGATGTAGGCAAAATTGCGAATCAAAAACACGACGAATTTGAATTCAAAATAATAGCCGTGTTTTGTTGAAAGTGTATAGCCAGCTGAGATGGCAAAACACAGCTTATATCATTTGAAATGCAAGAAAACCAATTGAAAAATTTTCGGAAAATACTTCTCTTTTTTTTTTTTTTAATTAAGTCTAAGAATATTCGGTACTTTCAATATTCGGAACATAACTGCCTGAAAGTTCTTATTTAGAAAAAAAATGCGTACCTACCTATTACATACTATAAAACAAATTTCTTGCCAACTTGAAAGATTTATGTGCTTCTATGAGCAGTTTTTTTCATATTCTGCATTTTTAAAGTTGTTAAAATCTAGATTGTGAAAACACTTCAGCCACTAGATTCAACCAATAAAATGTTTCTATTACGTTCTCATCTAAATTCCACTATCATTGGTTTGGCTTGGCTATTTTCAGAACACGCACCATTTATTCCGATGGTAGTTTGTTCCTTTCCTCACATCACATCCGCACCGCACACAACATAATGTGTGCAATGTCAATGTTCTCAAAACATTCTCTACACTCTGCCTCTTCGTCTGCCTCTGTTACATTGTTACACTCAAATTTAACTCAATTCAATACTCAATTTGAGATCACTGATCGAGGAATTAAAACTGAGTGTTTTCTTTTTAATGTTTTTTTTTTGCTTTTTTTGTTTTATATTTATTTATTGCGTATGAAAGTTATTTGGCCTAATTTAATGCTTCGGTGGCCATTTCTGTCATGAGTACCGGATCCGGCATGGCCACCACGCTGCCATTCGTCGTCGTTAATGAAATTGAATTAAGTGTTCTAATTTAAACAAATTCTCATGATCGATGGCACTTCAACTTGACATTTAACACGAGATCAATAATACGAATACGAAAATAATTAATAAAACCAGAGTCTAAATAAATTAAAATTTATTTGAAAAAAAAAAAAATAATTAAAATTATTTTTACTGTTTCGTTGTTTTTTTTTTGTTTAAACAAATCTTATATGAAAATGAAAACAAAACATTTAGAAACAAAATCACTATCAATTTAATTTAACCATGGCTGTGGATGTTGTGGCGCGCTTCCATATGGTCATACCAAAAAAGGGTGTTGATTAATTTGATCGTAAACTTTTGATTAATATCAGAAATATTGTTAGTTTTAAATTTATTTTCGTTTGGAATATAAGAAACACTTTTCCATGGGTTGTTTGCCCCGTCGCGCCGTCAAAAGTGTAGGAGTTAAATTTGTTTTTATTTTTTTTTTTTTTTGAAAGCAGCATGAGCCCTCAAATTATTATGATTGCGGTAAAAAAATAAAAAAAATAATAAATCTTCTTTTAAAATAAAACAAAAGTAAACTTTTCTATTTATGTAGCTGGCGTCAGTCAGTGAGATTTGATTTGTTTTTTCCTCTTGTTTTGTTATATTTTTATTTTTTTGTATATGGGATGACGTTTCACCATAACAGATAATGAAAATCTGTTTTTTTTTTATAATTAAATTTTAATGTTCGGTTAAATATAATCACTGAAAAGTTCAAATTTGTTCATTGATATTTCTATGAATAGACAAATATATGCACAAAATGTACTTGTCGTTTGTGTTATAATGGGTGATTTTTTAAGAGGTTTAGAACTTTTTTTAAAAAAAAAACACAAAAAATTCGAAAAAATGAATGAAATATTTATTTGAATCGATAGTTTGAACCTTGCAATTTAATGTTTAAAGATAATTTCATGCAAATGTTGACCGCGGCTGCGTCTCAGGTAGCCCATCCGCTGAGTCCAATTTTGGCATACTCTTTCACACATATCGGCCGGTATCTCACGAATGAATGCATGGATGTTGGCTTCCAGTGCGTCAATCGAAGCGGGCTTGTCCCTATAGACATTAGCCTTGACATACCCCCACAAAAAATAATCTAGTGGTGTCAAATCGCACGATCTAGGCGGCCGATTGACCGGCCCGAAACGTGAAATTAACTGTTCACCAAACTCGCCTCGCAATTGCGCCATTGTTTCGCGTGCTGTGTGGCATGTGGCACCGTCTTGTTGAAACCACATATCATGCAAGTCAAGAACTTCCATTTCGGGCAAACAAAAGTTTGTTATCATCGCTCGGTAGCGTTCACCATTGACAGTAACGCTGCGATTCGCCCAATATGGCCCAATAATGCCGCCGGCCCATAAACCGCACCAAACAGTGGCTTTTTCGGGATGCATTGGTAGCTGTTGCAATGCTTCTGGCTGATCTTCACTCCAAATGCGGCAATTTTGCTTATTTACGTACCCATTCAACCAAAAATGAGCCTCATCGCTGAACACAAGCAGCGCGCGATGAACATTTCGAACCGAGCACGAATTCTGATAGTAAAATTCAATAATTTGCAAGCGTTGTTCATTTGTAAGACGATCCATGGTTAAATTGCAAACCAAACTGAAGCTGTTTGACAGTGACACAAGGTACTAAACACATGTCAGCTGTCAAAACCAGTGTTGCCAAAACCAAACCAGCCAAAAAATCACCCGTTACAATATGAAATTAATCTGTTTTTTTTTTGTTATCATTTATAATGCGCGTGTTTGGTACATATTGGGAATTATGGTTCGAATTAATTTGATATAAATTTATTAATTTATGGAATCATTATTGAGGCCACAGCGAGTTGTTTTATTTTTATTACAAAACAATAATCGCATCATAACCCTGGGTAGCTTGTATGTCTATGTCCTGATGTTTAAATCGTTTTAAATAAATCCCCACAAAGATACTCCACATGTTAATATTTAATTTTTAGTTTTTATATGTTGCGATGCAAATGAAATAATTTTGATATTTAATAAGTTGTTCCTGGAAATTTATGTACAGCTTTTTCTACAAATTGTAAGAAGATTATTTTATATAGGGTGTTTTTTTTTTAGACGTGTGGTTTTCAATTTGGCAGTACTTTTTTCCGAGTTGGTCTTTTTGACAGCTGTGACTTGATTTATGCTCAGTTTGGTTTGCCATTTCATAACGAATAGACCTACTCCTGAACAACGCTTCCAAATTGTGCCCAAATGGGCCCAAAACAAGATTCCCGTTGATCCCAATTTTCATAAGCGAATTTTGTTTAGCGACGAAGCTCACTTTCGGTTGAATATGGATACGTCAATAAACAAAACTGCCGTATTTGGAGTGATGATAATCCTCAAGTGTATGTTGAGACACCGTTACATCCTCAAAAAGTCACTGCTTGGTGTGCTCTATGGGCAGAGGGAATCATTGTTCGATATTTCTTCAAAAATGAAGCCGGCCATAATGTTACAGTCGATGGGGAACGCTATAGAGTCATGCTTAATGAGTTTTTCGTGCCTGAATTGGTGGATGTTGATGTGGACGACCTTTGGTTCCAACAAGACGGCGCTACATGCCATACAGCCAACGAAACAATCAATTTATTGAATTAAACTTTTGGTGAGCGTATTATCTCGCGTCGTGGGCCTGTGGCGTGGCCTCCAAAATAGTGCGATTTAACACCACTGGAGTATTTTTTGTGGGGCTATGTTAAGTCGCTTGTCTACGCAGATAACCCCGTACGATTGACGCCTTGGAAGAGAATATTCGGCGCGTTATTGCTGACATACGGCCCCAATTGCTACAAAAAGTGGTCGAAAATTGAGTCTCTCGGCTGGAATTTATTCGAGCCAGCTGCGGCGGCCACTTGCCAGAAATCATTTATAAAACATAATGGCAAAACCTTATTTTTATAATAAAGCTGAATTCTGGGACATAACATTAAATTATATGCGTTTTATTTTTTCTTGAAAACCACATATCTAAAAAAGCACCCTTTATTAATATTTTAAAATTATGATATTTTAATAATTACCAACTTAAAGAAAAAAAAAAAAAACAAACAAACGAATAAAATACCTATTAAATTGGACATATGTACATAAGTATCAATTGTTGTCTCTTATCTTCTATCTACATATATAAACATACAAGCTTGAGCAAAGGTAATGTCATAATCTTAATATACCATAATTTTTTGCAAATGGCGTCAAATGTCACTGTGATAGAGAATTAATTGACAACAAGTACTTTTGCTGTTTTGAAGC
Organism: Leucozona laternaria; assembly: GCA_932273885.2. Lineage (NCBI taxonomy): Eukaryota > Metazoa > Arthropoda > Insecta > Diptera > Syrphidae > Leucozona > Leucozona laternaria. The sequence continues at coordinate 126,307,240 of OW026367.1, read as the reverse complement.
AGAGTGAATTTCCTCGTAAGAGATTCAACATTTGCACGAACAATTAAGCTACATGTCTGGCCAGATAGCCACATAACGGCACCAGACTTCTTCTTTATTGGCTTCTGAAATCTCGCGTTTATCACACCAAACCAAACTCTTGCAAGTGTTAAAAGCCATCACTATTTAAAAAGAAATAACCACCAATTTTGAGCTGTTTTGCAACAATTCAAAATGCCTTGAAACGAGCACAAATGTGAATAAAGTCAGCATTTAATTTTATTAAATTTAGTTTTAAAAATAATGGATTTTAAATGCACCCCCCTGCTCGTTGATGCATGTGCGGCATCTTACCAAAAAGTTGTTCATTACTGCTTGGAGAGTTGAGACAGGAATAGCCTCAATTGTATCTCGAATGGATTGCTTTAGTTAATTCAAATTTGTTGGTTTTGCTTTGTAGACTTCCAGTTTGCAATAACCCCACAAGCAAAAGACAAGTGCAGCAAGGCCATTCGACCTGGGGGGCAACGGAATGTGGAGTTTCTGGATATCAGCTTGCCGGGCCGGGCTATGTGAGGAGTTGCACCATCTTGCTGAAATCACACAGAGTTGAAAGAAATTTTCATTCGTCGTAACTCTGGATACTCCATATTCGACAATTTTGTTTGTCGTCTGGCAAAATTCCAAGCGAATCGGCAAGTCTGCTGCGTTCAGTTTGCTGGCCATTTGAATTTTGTAAGGGAATAATTCCAAATCATTGTGCATAATTGACTGCAATGACTGTCTGCTTTAGCATCTTGTCGAAACTCTTGGATTGTTTTGCATGGCAGCAGCTACAGCAGCGATTGTTTCCTGCGTCCGAACTGAAGGGTTTCGATTGTAAGGTCTTCTTTCGACTGTTAAACAAAATTGTTAACAAGTCTCATTATGGTGCATCTGCTCGGAGGATTGCCGCCAATCGTGCGCCTATACTCTCTTCGAACCGAAACTACGGGCTCCAGGGCGTGATAGCGGTGTGTCTATTACTATTTGTGTTAATTCTAAAAGACTTAACATAAAAGTATATTTGAATTTTCTTCTTAATTAGTGTTTTTTAGTAAGAAAACTGAAAGTTTTTTATTGATCTCTGTTGAAATTAAAGTATGACATATTTTTGGAAATCCGACCACTACCACTACCCCTTCCCCTCCTTTTCTTAGAATTTCCTTCTAAAAATTAGTTTTCACTCTGATGACTATACATATTTTATTTTTTGTTTCAGTATCAAAGTATCAGAAAAAAGAACAAATATTTGAAAAGTAAAGAAATCATATGGGGATATACATTATATGTAATATGTGTAATCACTATGAAACTGTTTATTTTATTATCATGATCTGTATCACATCTTGTTTATATAAAACAAATATAAAACCAATATCTATATAAAATCAAACAAACCAAGCTGCCAAATCGAAAACATAAACAAAAACAAAAATAAATAAATAACATTTTATTTTCGTTCCAACACAATGTATACAAAAACACTGAAAATCGAACTCGACCCAATAATAAATATAAGAGTTTTAAGAAAGAAGAAGAACGAAAACAATAGAAAAAAATTATATTGTGACAGAGCTTAACCAAGTTCCCCTAGGAAAATATAATTTGCATCATGTCCGTGTTGCAAAATATATTTGTGTCGGTATTTATCGACTAAAATCTTGCGTCTTAGAAGGGTACGACAACATCTAACTGATGAGCCCAATTGTCGTACCTGGGCGAAACGCATTTTGGACTAAAGGTCGCAAAAAAACTTCCAAATATAAGAGTTTATTTATTTATTTAATACAATATGTGCGTTTTAAAAAAAAAGCAGGCAACACTTGCATTGAATGTCACTTCATACACATGTGTTAAAGTATACGACTTAAACAAGGATACCCGTCTTTAATGTCTTTCTAATGATTATTCTGCCACCTTAATTCGATTTTGGTATATGATTTCCCTGAAAGTATGCAGATTACCGTTTGAGCAATAACTCCACTTTTGGTTTAAACTTCAGTTCGACAATTAATTCGGTTTCACATCAGTTTCGTTTAAACCTTAAACTGAGTTCATTCTGTTGCTTAAGTTAAACGACAGTATTCTGTTCAATGTTTGGGACTACTTGACCACACAGTGACATTTCAATTTTACAGCTGCCATTATAAGACAACCAAATTTCAAATTCATTTACGACTGTGTAGAGTTGAAATAGTTTGCAATTAACCCCTAGCCGCGTTTTTTTTCTTTCGATTGCACTGGATCAGTTTTTTTGTTTTCTTAAATGTGCTTATTTTTCATCATCAATTCTATCAGTAAATCTAGATCTACGTCTGCTTTGTTTTATTGAAATTCGTTCCCATTTTTATTTTTTTCGTTCACAATCACAGGTCACAGCGATAAGTGCTTTTTAACATGATAGATGTGTTTTGTTAAAATTTACTTTTAAACAAAACAAACTTTCCCAGATCCTCAACAACAAAAATTATTTGTTGTTTCGCGCTTCAGAAATAGAAAGAGAAGACAAATTAAGATTTTGGAAAAGCCAAATAAAAACTGCGTAATGTTTACATTCCGTCAAATGACACAGCAACTATGTGCAATGCTACCAATTTGTATTCATACAATTTGTTTAAACGACGTTCAATTGAACTAAACTAAAGTTCGGCTTACACCAGTGAAACCAGGCGAGTTGAACTTCAAATTTAAACTCAAGTTCAGGTTCAGCTGAACTTATGTTTAAACTTCCACTGTGAAGCTGGACATTAGTTCACAAAATGTCGAGATGAATTTTCAAAAAAACTAAATAAATAAAAAAATCCAAAATAAACTGCACGATCGAGTCTGAGGCACTTCCTATTATAATAAATGATTCATTTAAGGCCAGATTTTAAGTGCTTAAATCACCTTGTGTTAGTATTCAAACCGTGGCGTGGTTGAACAATTTTAATCTGAAAATTTCCGTGTATTAACTGCATTTAAACGGTGGTTCAGAGTTCTAGTATGTGACGATATTCAATTACATGGTTGAACAATCGTTGAACTTTAGTTAATCCCCTGAAATTGGCTGAACAATGCTTTTTCAACTGACGCTTAGACTGCAATCAATTGAATTAACTCAGAAGCAGTTTTTCAGTTCAAAAGTAACTTTCAGCTGACAAAAATCTATCGAAATGAAAGTGGGACACCATGGAAATGCGCTTTCACTATCAAAACAGAGAGGGTGCCACTATACAACGATTGATTTTCATATTGTGTTGACATGCAACAGTTAAACCAAAGTTGACTCGCAAAATTCGTTGAGAATTGACGACAAAACGAAATTAAAAAAAGAAAATGAATTAATAAAAACAATGGCAACAGCAATAATGTACATAAAAGTAATAGTATTGTAACGATTTAATAATTACTTAAGTACTTTGAATTTGAAACAAAAGAAAATTCTCTAACTGCCTACAGCGCCATCTTTCTGAAGAGCTAAACACCAATCTTTCAACTGTTTACAGCGCCATCTTGTGATTCAGTTAAATATCAATTCCAGTACGGCATCTGTCAACAACTGAAATGGAAACTACTAGCCGGAGATACTCGAATATTCTAGTGGATACTAGTTGAGACTAGAACCATTTAATTCCCTATATATGGGGATGTTTTCGAGCGAGTGGACACAGTTTAATTTTTGAAATTATAGCATACAGCTCGAGGTAAAAATTTATTCGGAAATGAATTTAAATTGCATACTATTAGGATTGAGGAATAATAAAAAGAATTGAAGTGAAAAAAGTGTGTTTATTTTGTAAAGTAAATAGTTAAAGTTATTATTGAAAGGAAGTAACTTTTAATATCGAACCTAGGTAGAATATTACAGTATAATAACACAATACACACTTACACAGAAGAAGGTCGTATCTTCCGAACGCTTTACATTTTCTCTTTAAATTGTACCCGAAAATCTGGCAATGCACTTTTATTAAATAAAAATTAACACTTGGACAGTGAAAAATATTTTGAATGTTTAATAAATGCACGGTATTGACATTCACCAATTTTCCACCGCTGAATGGAAAAATCGTGTGAAATTGGGAGGAAGATGAAATGTCAGAAAGAGTTTAGAAATAAATTTTCAAGAACGAACGCAATGATAGTTAAAGTCGGACATACAAGTATGGTTGGGATGATTCATTATCTAATAAATTTACTACGCGCCGCTTCAGCAACCACTCTCTTCATTGCGTTTGTACCTTCAGTGGTATTCCCTTTAAATCTGACATTTTCGTTATCGTCTGCAAATGGATTAATTCTTATAATAAATGAAGTAAATAAATATGTTAACTAGCTCACTAGATCCAACTTGTCCTATACCTACTTCTACTTATTCAAAAAAAACTAGAAAGCTGAAATTTGTGATTAAGCTAATTATATCCTTAATAATGATACATTATGTAAGTAAACCAATAAAATACAAAATATGTATTTCAAAATTGAAATTTTTAAGAATAATAAATATAACAAATTGGCACTCGAATGTCTCTGGGCTGGGCCTGCTAATATGATTAAAATTTCAAGTTTTATTTTTTTACGAATCCGAAAGTTGTCCTGTATTTGTAAGTGTCCACGTCTAAATATCGAAAGTAAAAATGATGATAGTGACTTCATTTTAATAAGAGAAATTTAAAATAACTCAAAAAACATGATTATTCTCGTATACATCATCATTAAACTATCCGGCTTTTTATCATCGATGAAAATGTGATGTTAATAGTTTCGCACTTTTAAGACTAAAATTAATCCACTTATAGTTGCGACTTCATTACCATAATTAACACGATGATATCGCGCTAAATTTATACAATCCAAAATCTCATTAAAAACATCAGTTTATAATCATTCATCTTCATCGTCACAACATCATGATGGTATGGTCTGGTTTCTTTCGCGTAACTGAACTTGCTTTACACAGCAGCCAGCGCCGCGCTAGTAAGCACTTTAAATTAATTGTATCTTATAGTAGTTTTGAATTCAAGACCTTATCCCGCATTGCAACCACCGACACCGAAACCGCCACAGCCTCTCTAACTACACTACACAACACAACACAACACATATCCCTGGTATATCTACTCATTTATGCAAATATAACGTCATATTTGTAAGTGACAACGACATGAAAACTCTCTTAACCGAAAGTGTTTACAAACCTATATCCTACATAGTGAAAATAACTATCATTTCCTTTGGAGATTATGACAGTTTAATGTATCTACGATCTACCTGCTTCCATTTATACTTTCCACACATCAAATAGGTATACCTACTTTCAGCAAAACGTTTTGCTGTCACTTAAAGCTGTCTTCGCATATATGTGTCGCGTATATAGTACCGCTAATTGCGCAGATCTTCATATCCAATCACCTGAAAGTCAGGCTTAATAAATAAAATTGTCTCGTGGACAATTAGACACTTAGAAAAAATACATTATATAGAAAAAGAAACAATGGCAGATTTTGGTTAAACATGGTACATATTCTTACACCAAATGCATGCCAAATGTGTGTGCGAATTAAGGGGTTTTCATCATCCATAAAATTATTGGACAAAGAGCCAGCAATAGGGGGAAGGGGAATGATTTAAAAGTATTACTAGTTTCTGAAAAGAGAGCCGGAGTTACAACGGAGCCCTGCGGCACACCAGCACAGCATTTGTTTGAAGAGTATCACACTTGAAACTTGGACCTATTGCTAATAAAATCAGGGCGGTCATTAATCAGCTCTCTTTCTTCAAGATATTTTTTCAGCTGGTAATCAGCGTTTCTATGACTTTAGAAAGAAGAGGCATAAGGGCAATAGATCGACGGCTTAAGAGTGAAGAAATCATGAAGGGAAATGGGTGTTTTTTATACACTCGGAAAGAAACTAGTCCGATCCAGTGGATTTGTGTATATCGAGACATCTTAGAACTCTTAAGCCAAATTTTTAAGTGGTGAGTTAAACCAGGGTTAGCTAACTCTAAAAGTAAATTCACCCGCAGTTAACTGAGGAAGCAGTTTTTCGGTGAAGAATGCATGCGGAACGCCTAAAAAACATCAAATGCATCTGTTCAAATTTGATAAGTTAACTCAGGTTTAACTTTAATCTCGCACTGAAAAACTGAACCTTACGTCTGCAAAAATGCGAAAGAAAATACATTTTATGAAAACATCTACATATGTATGCCCTCAACCTCAAGAGCAGGATAAATCATAGAACTTTTTAGCAGCTCTATATGCTTCTTGCAAATTGTTTCTATTGAGCTGATAGTATCAATGGTGTCATTGAAAAGAAGAGTTAAAACCGAAAATGAATTAAAATTTTGTATTTTTCGTAAAAGTAATCAAAATTGAACGAAAAAAACTTCAAACTTAGTTTTCAATTTTTTAACGCGTTTTTAATATTCGAGTGTGAATATCTTTGATTTTCGCAAGATTTTTCTCTCTGTGTACACAAAAACTATCGCATAGTCAGTGAATTACTTTTACTTTTGGATGTTGGCTCTTGACTCAATAACAAATTAATTGCTCCTCAATTCGAAATCAATTAAACTGAGTTTTAAATTAATGTTATGGGTTTGTCTCTCTTTAGTTGTTGCTGTTGCCATTTCATAAAGTGCGACGCGACATTTTGGCGGTGCACGTTTTACAAATGCATACTGCCTGCTGCCGCGCCGGCCGCCACACCGTAAGACGCCTCTGGATCTAATAATGATGATGATTGGTGGGTTTAATTGCTTTGACATAGTCTCGTGCTACAAATAATGTAACTTAACAGAGGTACATACATATATGTAATATGGATGATGATGAAATTCGGTACAATTATCTAATTGAAAATACAATTCACGCAAATTGTTATTGACAACCTATCAATCAGTTTGCATACCTGTTAGTCTGCGTGTGTTGTCGTCGTCGTCTAAATCAAAGTCTGTCAAATGGATACTTAATGATTTGAGATTGATATATGTATGTATCTATAAATTCCATATAGATATCTCTGATTTTCTATTATGTATGACTTTGGTTTGATTCTAATTCTCAAAGCACGCAGCGGCAGTGTCTGAATGCAAATTTTTTTGTTTGTATATGTTTAACCTCCAGAAAGGCAGTTAGAATGTAAATAAGTGCATAACGAATGGATATAGTCTCCTATATAAATATTTGCCGTGACATACAAACAAAAAGAGGAATTCACTTTTCATTCAAAAGAATTTATTATTTGCTTTTTCATTTAAATATATTTTCTTCTTTTTTTTTTTACATATCGTTGTTAAAATTATTTTAAGCGTAGATGTTGTGGACTGTGTGGTTTTTTGGATTTCGCAAATTGGATGTTTTCATATAAAATAAGCCAAAGGGTTTTTCTAAAAAAAAAAACCAAATATTTCCACATAGTAGAAAAGTAGTGAAAGAGCCTAATTGAGTGCAGCAGAGCAAGTTGTTTATGTTTTACAGTGCGTGTTGAATGTTGATAGAAGTTAATTAAAAATTTAGTTCTTTATTTTTGAAAATAATATTTTACAGTAAAATATGGTTTTAAAGGGAATATTTTAGAGGAAAATAGTCTAAGAATTAATTCGTTTAATATGCAAACAGTTGAGCGGGAAATATAGTCCTATACCGACCTTTTTTGTTTCGAAGTCGGCTCATTCATTATATAGGTATGTATCACACATCTTATCCAACTGAAACTGCCTGCTGAAGAGCATATGATAATAGGATGCTGGTGCGCCCACAGTGGTGCACTTTGTATGAGAAAGCAGACAGGTTTCCATACAAACTGAACCATACTTCACCGATTTTGCTGAAAATGTCCACCAACTGCCACGTCCACCTTGAAAAAAAAATATCGTCGTCAAAATTGATAAAAATCTAGGGTACTGTCGTAATCGTAATGTCGTTTTCGTTTGGATGTTGGGAGTACTCCTTTTTTACTCCTTTTTCACTCCGTTTTCCCTCCTTTTTCACTCCTTTTTCACTCCTTTTTCACTCCCTTTTCACTCCTTGTTCACTCCTTTCTCACTAATTTTTCACTCCTTTTTCATTCCTTTTTCACTCCTTTGTCACTCCTTTTTCACTCCTTTTTCACTCCTTTTTCACTCCCTTTTCACTCCTTTTTGACTCCTTCTACTCCAAAAGTCTTCGATTCGATTTTCCGAGTAATGTTTTCGGAGTGTTTTTCTGTTCCCAATTTCACATTGGAATAGACGAGGAACAAACACATAAATATAAAGTTTTTCGTTGGATTAACTGTCAAAAGTGATAAATACTTGAAGTGTGTGTGTAAATTTATGAAAGGCGGTGTTATCATATTCGATTGGAATTAAAATGGAGTAGAATAGACCGAAAATCCAATCGAAAACGACATAAGTAAATCTTATAGATAATGCTTTTTTTTTGGTAAGCGGTCTTAGGTTGGTACAATATGAACCACATAACTGATTTTAGTAAAAATTTTTGACTGATAAGGGACATACTACCGGGTCATTCAGAAAAAAACCGTTCTATTATTTTTAAATTAAGTTGTTCCAACGAAGTTTTGAAAAATAAAATATTTTCTGCTCAAAAATTTGTTAAAAAAAATCAAAAACAAAACATATTGATTTCTTTCAAAAATGTACTCTAATTCTGAATACCTCATTTGTGGAATTTAAAAGATTATACCCTCTAAGTCTATAAGAGGTCAGAAAATGGTCACGAAAGATCAACTAGTTTTAGTTATTGGTCAGCCATAAATTGAGAAGGTGATGGTGTGGAAAATAAACATATGTATTTTGAAGAAGAAAGCTTTGTGGTTGAACAATTTTGTGATGCAGAAATCGGGCTTCCAAAGTATACTCTTAAGAATATCAAAAATCAATGGAATTGACTTCAAAAAAAGCTCATTTCACAGCTGCTCTCTGCTCATATTTTAGTCACGAGCGTGAACAACTGTCAAAAACTCATTAGCGTAAGTGTGGGCAACTATAGAATAAGGCAATGCTCACTCATGAGCAAATTTTAAAAGTGCATAAGTAATATATGATTCGCTCACGAGCATGAGTAGTTTCGAGCAACTCGTGAGCAATGGTGAGAATTTACCAGTAGAACACGAATTTATGAATTGGTTTTCTTTTTTCCCGAAATTGCAATATCCACCTCGAGCAATTTGGGTGCATAAGTATTACAGTAGATTGCGCTTAAAAGAAACATCCTCACTGTTAATATGTGTAAACATCAACGTGCGCGGATCCAAAACGGACTTGTTTTTGCTTGAAGGGGATCTTGAGTTTTTTTTACTGAACGCACCCATCCTAGTATGCAGATCGTAACGTTGCACACCGTAACGTTGGACGACGTAACGTTGCACACGAACGTTCACGTTTTTTTTTCACTCTACCGCCAGCATAGATGTTTACTCATCAAAAATTGGTTTTCAGAAACAGAAGCCCTGTTTTTCATGTGCCTATCTTTAAATCACGCTTTGCTGTATTATGAATCATTCCATCATAGTATTCGCGTAGTTGTCCGTGTAGTGGGTTTTCCCAAAATGGTTTTTTTTTTCTTTGAATTATTCACTCTTTTTGTCTTATTTACATGAGAACATGACATTCCGTTTTAGGGAACACTCTCAAGGGAGAAACTCGAATTAATTAATTAAAATCACAAAATCTGAATTTTTGAGGTTTCTTATAAGCAGATTACACCGTATAATTAGTTGTATGCGTGCATTTCTGGGCGTGTACATTTTGGGTTTTTTTTCAATACAGCACGCACTTATGTGTTAATTTCACAGCTAAAATAACTCGTGAGCGAGAACTTCTTATAAGTATTCTTTCGGAATTCTACACTCACGAGCAGCTCATGAGTGAGCATTTTCGTGACTTGCTTAAAATTAAAAATCATCTCGCAGTGCTCGGAATATTGAATTAAAAAAAAAAACGACATGACTAGTACTAGACTTTTGAGCAGACACCCCATAACTTGACGAATACAAACTTTGTCCGAGAGTATAAACCCGTGCCTCTAAGGCCATACCTTTCTCATACAAATTTGTATATAGTATTTTTAAACTTTTAATTGTTTTTCAATCAATAAACGTAGAAATTCAAAAATTACAGACAAATTTGTATGAGAGGTTTAGAACCATGCACAAGATTTTTTGCTCTTTATACTTTTTACTTGTTTCTATGGCAAGACTTTTGATTTAGAGGGTGTCTAATCCAAGCAAATCAGTTTGGGAAATAACAGATACCCTAGGTATATCACTGCCAATTTCATAAAAGATCAAATAGTATATTCTATAGAACACGTACACGTTCAATGTACTCTTTATAGACACAATCATAATAAAATAACACCCTTTTGAAGTTTCTATTAAAAAAAAAACACAACAATTCGAGTTCAATGAACTCTTCAGTCTTTTCAAAATTCTAGCAAAGCGTTTAGTTCTTCAGACGTCCAATTTCTGATACAAATTAATTGAAATTCTTTCAGAATTTCTCACTGTATTTGTTTGACAATTAATTTATTTAATGTATTTTTTTGTATTCCACTTATTTGTATAAAAATCCCTTAACTAACCTGATAAACCATTTAACTAAACCAACGAACATTATACATTTACAATCAATAAAGTCTCCCACCAACCCTATTCCAACATCAAAACAAATCTAAATCCATTCACGTTCTAATTTATAAAAAAAAAACATTCCGTAGTGTGAACAACAGTATACAAAATGAAAAAAAGATTAAGGCCGGGGTTAGAAATGGCTAAAGTCTTTGACCCAAGCTAACCCCTATAGTTAAAAGGGGTAAACATTTCTACTCGCCCACCGCGCCACACTAAATGCCAAATGACCAAACCTTACGACAAAGGAACCGAGAAACCATACAAAAAAAAAATCAAAAGAAATGAGAAAAACTTTCTTTTTCTTTATTCATATCAATTAAAAAAGTTTCCCATAAAAGGTGGCTATAATACTATAGGTATCGGTAGGTACTCGTAGAAGCATACAAAAACAAACTTATCGTTCAAGGTTTTCAAATTAGTTATATCTAGAATTACATGCTCTTAGGTTAGGAGTTACAACATTCTCTTATAGCCTATGTTAGATCAGACCCTTAGAGGAGGAAAGGTTGTTTTGTAAAGGGGATGGAGAGTCGCTTTGCCAACCATCGGTGACGCTGAATGTAATGGTTTTGTTTTTTTTTTTTTTTAAAGGAAATGGCAAACCAACTAATTGGATTTTCAAATGAATAAAAATGGGGGGAATCATAAAGTCTTTAAGCCTGGAATAGACGATAAAACACACCTCTTATGAAATGAAATATATACGTTCCTCAAGTTATAGCAGTTTTTCTCCATTAAAAGTGGATGTGCGTTAAAACGCTTCTCGCGACTTGAAAACAAAAATCTGGGTGCCTGAAGTATGCCCACCGGGGGAAGGCCCTGGCCCTGTTGGACCGCATAAATAGTACTTTTATAAACAAAAACTGTTATAATTGGCTTGTCTTGAGTCACTTCCAATGTACATGTATGTATATCTCTTGAAATACACGAGCAAGTACATGCAACTTAGTCGTGCCTTTCCATTCCATTCAGTGAAACCACAATGAGTGAATATGATGTAACAAGCGTACGTCTTGAAATTTGACTACAAATATTCAAGTGAAGTGAGTTGTGTTTCACGTCAATTTTTTTTTTTTAAATTCACTCTGACTGTTAAAACGAAAAAAGTTGTAAGTATGACGAAAATAGTATAACAGCTGCCAGTTAATTTATTTTGTTTAAAATCCTTAAAGCTTAGTTCCCAACGTCCGTGAAATGAAAAACACTTACGTTCCACAACTCTTTACAAGCTAGTTTTTCACTCAAAGTATGAACTATGCTTCCTGGACAGTTTTTATTGTAAACTACGGAGTGCAAACACAAATTTCACGTGATTATTGTAATTTTCACTCAAGGCCTAGTACTCACCTCTGTTGAAATGACAACACAACTCATTCCACAATCATTGTATGGTCATATTTCACATTGTTTAGTATGGGACAGAAATATGAAGGCTAATTCAGTGTAGACAATTTGCTTTGATCTCAAATAGAAGCTGTGGAATCTATGGTTCAAAATTTCACGCTAACAATTTTGTATATGAATATTTCATTTCGACTCGAAGTGAGTACAAGGTGAACCTTGTTTACTCACATTGAATAAAAAAAAAACCTAAAAAGAAAAAAAGTTTTCGTTTTATTTTGTGGAATATAAAGTTATGAATTTCACTGCTACATTTTCATTTAGATCTCAATACAGATCAATTCGTACTGTGAAAGTGTGAACTTATTGGAAATCAAAAACTCTGTACTTTGAAAATCTATTATTTTGTACAACTACTTTTCATAGAAAAACTAATTTAATTTATTATTTTTTATTTGTAATTTCAGAATCTGTCGCATCCAAACCGTTGAGCGTCGATTTTGCTAACAACCTATCATCATCAACCACTGCCAACTTGAGCTGCCAACAGCAATTATCACAACAAAACCAGAGACTCTACTCTGGCCTTAAGTCTCAATATCCGTCTACTTATTCGTCAACAGCATCTTCCAGTCAAAAGTCAAATCTCTCCCGCATAACTACCGAACCGGCCTATTATACCGATGAATACCTCCGAATTCAGACGTCTCCACCATTACTAGCCGCCGCCGCCGCCGCCGTCGATAGTGAATCACCATCGATCAATGAAAACTATCGCAGTGTCTATGCGACGCCATCGAAGTTAATAACTGGCGATAATAACGGTCAAAAGTTCTTCCCGAAGAGTCCAACGGCGACAGTGGCGCCACCACCAATTGCAGCTAAGCGAACCATAATTCGCAACAACAACAGTCCAACACAACAACCAAAGCCAAAAGGTGACCATTCTCTTCCCCGTTCCTCGTCGTCATCTGCCATCTTTGGCAAGATAGATGACCAATCTTCCTGCTCTAAGCTAGACCCTGATGCTGAGGTAGGCCCTAATCCATCGGCGACGGAAAGCGCTACGATCAGTGCAAGTAGGAGTATTAACGCCGGTAGATTTAGCAATAAGAAGCGAGTAGTTAGAGTTCGTAGCGATTCGCGTCCAATCAGCGCCCTCTATGATATAATATGCAAAGAAAAAGGCATCGAACTAGATCAAGAACCGACAATGAGTAGCAACGGTGGCGTAGTTGGTCTTGAGAGTGCTCCTTCGTCGGTTGACAGCAATTCAACCGACAGACTTCATTACAGCAAGGAAAACCACTTGTCCGGAGAGCCCTCCCTCACATCATCTAGTCAGTTGAATTCGTCAGACAATTTAAACATCAACCGTTATCGTAGTCGGCCGCTGTCATATCAGGATGACAATCGATACCGCGGCGGCTCTGACAAAGACTATAGCAACGATAACGGTGAAGCCTACAATAGTCGCCTTCAAATGAAACCCGATATTCTAACCACATCATCGTATTTAGCTAGTGAATTGAATCATTATCAGCAATTCGATCACAATCACCCCGACCATCATCATCATCATGATCATGATCCCCACAATCCAGACCATCATCATCATCCGCATCATTGTAACGAGCCGAATCTTCCTAGTAGTTGTGTAGATAGTAGTTTAAATAATTATCGTGACAGTAATCGTAATAATGAACTGATGGATGTTCATGCGGTAGAAGTAGCAGCAATAGCAACATCAACAGCAGGTGTTAGTGGCAATCATCATCATTATCATCGGCCGGCAACGGCAAATGGACACATGCAACAGTTGCCTCCGGTGGCGGCGCCAAGACCAACGCCGAGATTGTTCCGTGACGAGAAACGACGCTTTACCGATGGCATTGTGTTGGATGCCAAAGCGAATGCTGCGGATATTGGATTTGCAACGGCCAATGGAGCCGGAAGTGATGGTGATAATGGACGAATGGGAAGTCAACTTGGACGGAGGTAAGTTTTTTTTAATCTGTTTTTTTTTTTTGTAATTTTCTAACCCCCTTCCTCTGGCGGCTCGAAATCATTCAACAAAATTTAGATTGTTAAATGTTATTTTTATCGTTCATGCTTTTTAGACCATTACCTTTATTTTTAGAAATTTTTGTAGAAGTCGCGTATCTTTCTCCTACACGTACCTTTAATTTAGCCACTGTCAACATTCGGTTATGTTTTCTAGCTTTACAGTGTTGCCGTTGATGATTTTTTTTATCGAAATTAAGATTCACGCTCAAAATAATGTGTGAATAAGTTTTTCTGTCAAAAAACTTAAATCTCTCTTGCGAAATAGAAAAACTGTTTGTGAAAAAAATTCACACTTGCCGAAATAAATGCACAAACTAAGGAAAAGTTCACATTTTATGATAGGTACATTTTTCGATCACTGATTGGTAGAAACAGATGAGTTTAAGTGTAAAAAATCTATCGAAATCGAAGTATTAGTGGCGCCACCTTAATTTCGATAGAAAAACTTCGATTTCCATAGAGTCGCATTTCGATTTCGATGGATTTCTGACAACTATAGAAGTTATTACTTCATTTTTAAGTTAATGGTAGGATTAACTTACTCTGGTTTAACTCAGAGTTAACTAAGCACTGAAATACTGGCCCTTAGAAGTTAAAAATAATATATTTTATCTAAATCTCCAACTTCACACAGGTTTATATATTTTCTGTAAATTCTAAGGCCCAGTTTTTCAGTGCGAAATTATCTTAGTTTCTGAGTTAAACCCGAGTTAACTGCTGAAACATGTTTTTCGGTCAATTTAGATCCCGAGTTAAATCAACAAATTTGGTGAGTTAACTCTGTATTAGCTGAAAAGGTATTTCTGAAAGGTGCGTGTCAAAAATCTATTCAAATCGAGGTACGACACTATGGAAAGGGTGATATTCAGAGTGGCGCCACCATCTCAAATTCGAAAGCGAAACATTGCTTTCTTGTCGCACTTCGATTTCGATAGATTTTTGACAACTAGGAGTTTAATTTAATTCTCAACTGAAAAACTACTTTTGAGTTAACTTGGAATTAAAGGATTTGCAGGATTAACTAACTCTTATTTAACTCGGAGTTAACTGATGCACTGAAAAACTGAACCTTCGACAGATTTTTCATGCAACCATAAAAATGTCCATTGTTATTGAGTGTAAAAAATTTAAAAACAAAAAAACTGACACAAAAAGTAATAAACTATTTTCTCAACGAACGCCTACAATGAAAATCCATTGGGTGTTGGCGCAATACACATAACATATAGTTTCTTTTCAAGTTTTCCAAGTTTAAATACAAATTTTGTCATCCTGGTTGTGTGAGGAAAACGCAAATGCATGCGAGCTGTCATTTATCAAAGTCTATTTCAAATTGATGCACATAAGTGTATGCAAGTCAGTTTGTGGTGTTTCGCTTTTGTAAATTTATTATTTGATCACATGAGAATCTGTTGTAATTTTTATTTCAAAGGAAGAAACAAAAATGTCAACGTGTGTTAATCTCATAGTTTTTTTTTATTTTTTGATTAAGTTAGATTTTGATGTATTTTTAGAAACTTTCCTAAAAAATGGGATTATTACTTAGCGTGTATGGTAATTTGAAATTTATTTTTAATGTTGACAAAATAACGCCGAGTTTGAGTTAGTACCGAGCGGCAGCGTATTAGGAAATACAAGAATTTATTATTTTTACATTTTCTCAAAAATTACGAGTTTCTGTTTTGTAGTAGAATTTTGATAGTATATTTTCAGATTTTTTTTTTAGAATGAAGCTATTTTGTATTAATATATTTGACAGCAACATGGTAATAAATTATCTTTCTAGCTAGCCTTCCTGAATAGTATTTTTCTTCTATTAATTCAGATACTTAAAACAGCTTCATAAAATTCTGCCAATATAATTTGTAAATAGCAAAACTTTTTGGCGGCTGCTGTGACGAGGAGGAATTCATTAAGTGTTTTGATTTTTGATAATTAATTTTACTGTCAGCAGCGATAATATATTATTTTATAGCGATTTTAATAATGAGAATGATTGATATTATCATTAGTTAAATTATTTATAAGAGTGATTTAGAAAAATTATCCCACTTTGACAGCATATTATTTTTAAAATAAAAAGAGAAAGAATCATTTTATTTATTTTTTACAAAAAGATATATTTAAATGTGTCGTGATAAAAGATATAAAAAAAGCACTTGTAACTATACATATCTATTTTGGAAGTGACTCTAGACATGCCAATTATAACAGTTACTGTTTATTCGGCCCCGCAGTGCCAGGGCCCCTTCGCCGGTGGGCATACTTCAGGCACCCAGAGTCGCGCAAAGCGAGTTAACGCACGCCCATTGGCAAAAAACTGTTATAACTGTTATAAATTGGCATGTCTCTAGTCTCGTTCATCTATTTTAAATATTCACTCAATAAATCAAAAAAATATTTTTAACACTGAGAACGTTTGCTGTTTATTTAAGTCTTTGAATACCTGGGGCCTATATAACACAAAGCTACAAGTCTACAAGTCAAGATACTAGTCAAGTCACTTATAGGATAATGTCAATCTTACGGCCAATTTCTTCACAGAGTCCTAATGCTAGTACCGGTACTAGTTCTAAAATAAGTACTCAAATCGGTATCAACTCATTTCTTCACACAAGTTCTAGATCGTAGTCCTGTCAATTTGGTACCGAGTATCAGTATTAGCTGGCTCCTCAAAATCAGGTAGTACCTGGTTATTATACCAGTTATTGTTAGTACTCAAATCGGTACCAAATGATTTCTTCACATAAGTACTAAGCCCTAGTTCTTTTAAGTTGGTACCGAGTACTATTTAGGACTCGGTATTAGCTAGGACTTTCAAATCGGTAGTCTATAATCTATATATATATACAATAAAGGGTATTTCTCCAAGCCTTTTACACACATACATATCTACACATAAAAATGTCCAGAACTCCACAAAAAATAAGACACAATGTTCTGTTTAAATCAAATGCTTCATCTGGAAGGTGATTCAAAACAGAGCAGCACTGATCACTCCTGTAAATATCGGTAGGACTTTATGTGCATTCTTCATCTTCCCCCTCTCTATAGGTTTGTAGCAACGACGACGACCGTTTTGCTACTAACTGCGTAAATTGTAAGATTGGAAAATTGTGGTTCACAGTGACAAATTTCAAAGTTGATGTTTGATGAGACAGGTATCGTGGAATGGATATTATGTCCCCTTTTTGTAAAATTGACATAATTCATTCGAAAATTGAATAAAATAAAAATCGTTCAGTCAAAATAAATATCAAAATAATATTTGAAATGCCAAAATATTGTCAAAATCAGAATTAGACCAGTTTTAGACGTATTAAGTGCTAGTACCGCTTGGTGAACTTAGATCCGGTGCTAGTGATGTGAAGAAATGTTCAGGTACTTACTTTTCATAAGGACCGGGTACCAGAGCTAATACCTGGTCTAGCTAGACTGGGAACTACGCTGGCTTAGTACTTCTGTGAAGAAATTAAGCGTTACAAGTGTAGATTATTTCTGTAACACAAAAAATAACTTTACGGTTGTAGAAAACGAAAATTTCCCTACACTTGTACCTTGTAGGCATTCTGCTTACAAGCGCTCATTTATAAAGAGATAAGCAGCGTGAAAGCATTGATATTCATGATGAATAAAGAATCGGTTGAACAAAAATTGCCGTATTGGTAAAGATTTGTCTTTGACACATGACATTTTTCATAAAACTGGTGGTCTTCGATTTGGTGGTATTTAATTTTTCTTTTAAGACTTATAAGTTCTATCACTCAAGATCTCCCACTTTTTTTCTATTTAGTAGACATATTAGATGTGCCAATCGTGATTGATTTGACGTTTGTACGTCAATGGCTTAATGCAATTTCACTAAACTGAATTATTCGATCCAATTCCAATTGTATTATGTATGTACATAATGTATGTAGGTACATTCCGTTCCTTGTAAAAAATTTAATTCCTAGTTCGTATGTTTTCCATTGTTTAGAAATATTAACTTTTCTATACCTATCAACAATCAAAACTTAATATTTTCTAAATGAACGTAAGAGAAGTAAAAAGTAAAAATACGTCTTTTTATTTAATTTTGTATTTTTGTAATTTACTAAGGGCCAGTTTCACAATCGACACTTACCTGAATAAGTGATACTTAAGATTCCCATATTGGACTTTAGGCTAAGTTTCATAGCCAGCGTAAATAGAACTTAAGTTACCAACATCGGAGACCTAAGTGCCACTTGTTCAGGTAAGTGTTCACTGTGATATACGCCTTTAATGTTTCGCATTGCTCACTTAAGTTCCACTTTTCTGACTGTGAAACTGACCCTAAGATTTTAAAGTATTCAAGTTATCAAAATCTTACAAAGTATAGGTTTATTAAATTTTTCAATTGAGGAGCTTAGGAACAAAAGGTGTAATTTTCACTTTTTCTTTTGTTTCAGTATTTCAGGAAAACAAAATTAAGCTAGCCTGTAAAATTTTTCATTTTTGTTCTTTATATGCGTCACTTAAGCAGACTGTGTTTGTTGTATTTATCAGTTTTTCAGTAGGTTTTGAGAAAGTATTTAATAAAATATTTAAAATTTTTCACCTTTTGATCCAAAACTAAAATATCTAAAGCAAAAATGTCAAACGTATATTAAAAATGATCTTTTGATCATGTAAATAATTTATATATTTAATTGAATTAAAAACGTCACCTTGTGTCCCGAAATTGTTTTTTCAAATTAAAAATCATCTTGGCAATTGATAGAATTCAGGGTTCTGGACCTAAATAAAAAAAAAAAAAATAAAATACCAAAAGTGAAAATGTCACCTTTTCTTCCTAAGCTCCTCAATTATACATAAATTATATAGATTTCTACATTAAATTATAATTAACAAAAACTAAAGCAACTTATATTTTTTTGAATAGGAATCACACACAAACATAAAAATACATACACCTACATAAAATGACAATTGATATATTGTTTTTTTTTTCGGTTAAAAATACCAAAAAAAAAAATACTCAAAACAGTGTTGCTATACATTTTCTAACATGAGGAGAAACCAATTTGAAAAATCTTGAAGCTGAAAATTAGTATATCTACCTGAACAATCATTATTTCTAAATGAGCATTTATTTTATTTAAATTGCCAGAAAATAAAATAATATAGACTCTTCATGATTATTAAAAAATAAACAAAGAACATATTTTACTATAGGTATGTATCTGTTCTGAAACATAGACATTTTACAATTTTAATAAAATTGATTTTTTTCCGTAAATTGTGAACATTTATCGAAATAATTTCGATAAACCTGAAATTTTGTAGAGAGCTTTTAGCGTTTAGAAAAAATGTCGAGGTAGATGAAGATATGGAGTTATACACCAAAAACAATTATCGAGATCATATTAACAAAAAAATATTCTATTAAAACTTTACTTTATGTAGTCTATAGTCAATAGCCAATTCACAAAAACATAAAATTAAATTCAATTTGATTTCAAATTTTGAACTGTGCCCAACTTTTGCTAAAAAATGTTTTCCAAAAATCGTTTTTATTTATCAATTTTTATTCGGAGGGCACTCCTACTCATAAACTTCTTTGTACTTTTTCTTTAAATTTTCCCAAAATAATATATTTTAAGCAAATCTAAACATTCCATTTCATTGTTTCTTAAAGTGTAAATAGTTTGATGACCTATTTAAAAAAAAAAATACTGTAAAAGAATTTTAAAAAAAACTTTGATTCATCTTAAACCTATTTTTAAAATTTACTCATTATAAGTACTTATGTATTTATTTAAAGGCTAATGAATAGTTCTTTGAGGTATCTGAACCCGAAAAAAATTGCGTTTTAGTTGAATTAATTATTTGTGTTATATACATATTATAGAGAATTGAACGAATGTTTTCAAATAAATTATTTAATATTTAAATTAGCTCAACAATGTGAAAACTCTCAAATACATAAATATTCACTGAAGATTTAATACATTGGTGTATTTATATTATGTAATCGTATAATGACACCCGTAATACTTAGTTAAATAGGAAGAGAGTGTAAAGAAGTGTAAAAAGTTGATGATTTTATTTTTTTTCGAAATATTGGGTATATGCAATATAGTTGAGGCTATACATAGATGACCTAAATGTTATTAGAAATTTTTTCTTTTGTACAAAATTTAGTCAACAGAATATTTTCTTCATTTGTACAAGAACGATTCTATAAAATGCAGTTTTTTATTACAAGAAGGAAAATCGAATTTGAAAATCGTTAGAGCTGTTTCGAAAAAAATTAGGAAAAAAAAAAAAATTTTTGTATGGCCTCAGATGAACTAAAGGGTGGTCCAACGAAAACGCACGATGTTAATTGTAAATAACACAAAAAGTTTTCAGAGAATTATCTTAATATTTTTATTATGATAGAAGGATCTATGACAATTATGTGTGAAACAAAATATCGGCCAAATGCTCGCCACGGCTTCGGTGTCATACCTCTGTCCATATGGTCCATATTTTCAATGACTCTGAGACATAATTGAGGTTCAATGTCGTTAATATGCCGAATTCATGTAAGTTGAACTGAACTTAATAAAAATTGCGTATTGACAAGGCCCTCACTAGTCAACTGATGACCCCAAGTGAGATCGCCGGGACGAAACGCCAGTTTTTATGGACTAAAGGCCGTTAAAAGCTATTTTGAATATGCCGAATTGTTCTTCGCTTATTGACGTACACTTTTTCTTTTAAATATCCCCAAAAAAAGAAGTCCAACGGTGTCAAATCACATGATCGTATGGCGGCCAATTAACATTGCCATGACGTGAGATAATACAGCCATTGAATTTCTCGCACAAAAGAGCCATTGTTTCGTTGACTGTGTGGCAAGTGGCACCATCCTGCTGGAAGCACATATCGTCCAGGTCCATCATATGCTCCATTTCTGGACACAAGAAGTCCGTTATCATCTCACGATAGCGAACACCATTCACGGTAACTGCTTGGCCGACCTCATTTTCGGAGAAGTACTGCCCGATGACGCCTCCAGCCCATAAACCGCAGAACTAACTGGCCGAGGATGCACAGGTGTTTTCACATTTCCTACAGACCCGGTTTGCTGAATATTTATACTAATAATTCAACCGATTGTGTACACATTTGGTCGATTATGCTGACCACAAAAAATCACGAAGTGCACGAAATGGATTTTGATTTGAACGCCCATTTTCGTAAAAGGCTTCAACAATCTTAACGCTCTGCTTAATTGTATACCTCTCCATAGTTGAATTATTTGTCAAACACTGAAACAAAGAAATGTCAAATTAAGTTGGCCAAAAACTTGACGTTAAGGTGTGACTCACAATTAAAATCGTGCATAATGGTTGGACCACCCTTTTTAAGACAAATATAGTCCTTACCAAATTTCCAGCAATTTCGTTCAAACAATTTGAATTTTGTTAAAACCGTTGTATCTTGCAACAGGTATATGTATCTCAAAGTAAAACTAGGAAAAGTCATATTTTAAACAAATAACGTAGTTTACGCCTTCTGCTATAAAGCTTTAGTATACGTATTCCTACTTCCCCAATAAATTTTCAAATGAATTCGTCTTGCCTCTGGCCTCAATTCGAGCTAAGTAATAACTTATAAATATCACATCATTTGTCTATTCACCCTCAAAAGTTCCCAGGTATATACATAAATGTCAGCCCCATTAGTTGATTCTCAATCCACCTTCTTTACTTTTAATACGGTTCGCAAAATTATTAAAATGAAAAATTTAAATCGATAGTAAATTATCCTTGGGGGGTTTTATCGTCGTTGTCCTTGATAACGAAAAAAAAAAAAATAAAATTAAACTGCATCGCTCAGAAATAATTGTACCTCCTTCTGCATTGATTGTGATTTATACAGAAATGTAAATCTACATCCTCGAGGACTTCGTTTTTATTCTTATCTTGGGATTTTCGATTACAAATCGTTTGATTTATTTTCCTTTTGAGATTTACTTTGTACTTCGCAAAATATTAAAAAAAAATTGACAGATCGTTAACATTTGTCAATGTCAAATTTTATGAATATAACTTTTCCTTGACTCGTGTTGAATTTTTTTTTGTGACAATTTTTATTAAGCATTTTATACAAACGAGTTAATTCGATTTTAATTTATTCTAATTTAAACCGCAAAATATATAGTCTATTATGTTCTGTGACAAGGGACAAATTTTCGAACGAAACTTTCTATAGAAGTTAATCATCTCTACTGATTGAAACATCGCAAAAACTCCAATCTCTTATATGCAGGTACATAAAATACAAAACAACCAATCCAATTTCCATAAAATAAACTGTGAAGCAAAAACTTCCATAGAAATGGAAAAAAAAGTTGCATAATCAATGTTTAGATACAAAGGGTAATTCCGCGCAATCGATAGATGGAATTTGTTCGTTAGTTCTTGAATCACCTTGATTAATCCACTCACATCCCGTTTGTTGTTTTTTTTTTTTTTTTAATTCTAAATAAAGCTTTTTAGAGAGAATTCCCATTCAATTTTGAAAATTGCCAAGAGTGAGCAGGGTTGCCAACGTGAGCTCTATTTAAAACTTGGTTTTAAGAATGACGATTTGTTTTAATTTGACTTATTCTGTGAGATATGATGTGATGGCAATTCTAGTTCTTTTGAACAAATAAATAAATAAAAATGTGCATCTTCGTAAATTGTTTAAACATAGGTAATTTTGAAATTTGTATTCTAATTATATCTCATAAATTATCCTGCAACTTTTCGTGAAATTAGAAACGTTATATCTTTTCCACGCAATATTTTTAAGAATTTCGAGAAAAATAAAAATGTTCCACAATTTTCCCATTGTAATATTTTATCAACCGCGACTTCAATACAAAATATTGAATAAGAAATTTTCAGAATCTGTCACGTCAAAAATGACAGCCAACATTTTGTGGAAACTGAAAGATTCTCTCTCCAAAGAAGTTTGTGAAGTTTCAAATTGAATTGAATTGAATTTTATTGAGACTTTTTCTTAAAACTTTACAATGAGTACAATTCTTATACTTAATTAGCGAAAATATGTGCAGTTTCAAAAATATAGAAAAACAAATTTCAGTTTCCACAAAGTGTTGATTTTGACTTTTGTGAATAAATGAGAGAGGAATATATCACTATTTGGTGAAGAGCTCTATAAGCTAATAATTTTTATCATTTTTTTTGAACATATAGGTATATTTATAAAAAAGAAAAAATTGTTGGTTGTTTATTAGTTTTACGCCGCAATTTTTGTATGGTAATTTTATTTTGATTCCATTTAAAAAAAAGTAGAAACACAAAAAAACTAAGTTAAGTTTCTAAAATTGATTTCCACACCTCTTTGAAAAAAAATTAATTTGGCAACCCTGACAGCCAGTTACTATTTGTGCTAGATTTATCATACTAGAAATATCTATGGCAATATGTGCACACCTGTTGCACATTAGCCGCCAAGTTACAGTAGCTAGAAGTTATCATTTCCTTAAATCTACATTCAAATAATTCTGTCTGTCTGTCTGTCTCTATATATCTTTTCGAATGAAAATGTTACAATCCGTGTCATTACGTGAAGTGAGGCAGGAACACACCACCAAAACGAGCAGCAATGTGAAATCAACCTCAAAAACGATAACCGGAAAGTGAGTACGCTCGTTTAGTTTAAAGTTTTGTTTTAGATTCTTTTTTTTTTTGCTGTCTCTATGTCTATTTTGTGACTTGGGTATTTTTTTTTTCTTCCGAAAATGACGACAATATCATCATCCAGTGGTGTCGGTGGTCATCTTGCTGCTGCATTTGTATTAAATTTCACAAAATCCATTAAAATTTTAAACGTGCGTTGCTGGTTTCGAACAGTTTTCCCTCGACTTAGGCCCAGTTTTTCAGTGCGTGGTCATCCTAGTTTCGGGATTAATCTAAGTTAACTTCTAAAGTCCAGTCTTTCTGTGGTGAGTTAAACCAGAGATAGTTAACTATGGAAGTTAATTAACCAATATTTAACTATAGTTAACTGAAGAAGCAGTTTTTCGGTAGAGAATGCATGCGGAACGACTAAACAAACTACGTGGATAAAATATCAAAAGCATCAGCATTAATCCTGAGTTAACTCACCAAATTTGATGAGTTAACTTTCGGCTTTAACTTTAATCTCGCACTGAAAAACTAGACCTAAATCATGTTATTTTTTCAGTAAATTTTGATCCCTTGTTAACTTATCAAATTTGGTGAGTTAACTCTGGATTAACTGAATATGTGTTTCTGACAGATGCGTTTCACAAATCTATCGAAATCGAGTTACGACACTATGAGCAGGACTATGGACTACTATGAAAGTGTCATTCCAATTTCTATAGTGTCACACTTCGATTTAAATATATTTTATACAACTAGTAGTTTAAGCTTATACTGCACTGAAATACTGCTTCTGAGTTAACTGGGATTTAATTAATTTTCAGGATTAACTAACTCTGGTTTGACTCAGCACTGAAAAATTGTCCCTTAATATAAAAATTAAGATCTAAATAAAGTAAAAAACTCAAATATTTCAAATAAAACTTACATTAAGTGCTCAATCCTCCCGTGAAAAATAAATTAATAGGTACACGTTCGACAATATTTCTAATAAAGGGTTTTCCAATAAGAGGTGTTATTTTGATATTCAAAGAAAAATTGCATTTTTTGAGATAAATGATCGGATGTTTATTTCATTATAAAAAGAAAGGTATGCCGTTAATAATGGAACACAACATCAGCCAAATGGCTGCCACGACCACGCTTACAGGACCATATCCTTTTCATGAAATTTTCCATAACCAAATCGCAAAGTGGCTGCCCTATGTCCTCGATAGCCTCACGAATTCCATCTTTGAGGTCTTGAATCGACGCTTGGCTGTTGGCGTAGACCTTATCTTTCACGTGGCCCCAAAGGAAGAAGTCGCAAGGTGTTAAATCACAAGATCTCGGTGGCCAATTGTGATCACCTCTTTGAGAGATAACACGGTCCGGAAACTTTTCCCGTAAAAGATCGATGGTTTCATTGCAAAGTAAAGTTGTCCAGATCAATACCATCCAATTCCGGCCATAAAAAATCATTAATCATCTCTCGATAGCGCAATCCATTGACCGTAACTGTTGCTCCAGCCTCATTTTCGAAAAAGTAAGGTCCAATGACCCCGCGGGACCATAAAGCGCACCAAACAGTCACGCGTTGAGGATGGAGAGGCTTTTCAACAATAATTCTTGGGTTTTCCGAGCCCCAGATGCGACAGTTTTGCTTGTTGACGTAGCCTCCGAGGTGGAAATGGGCCTCATCAGTCAAGATGATTTTTCGATGAAATTCCGGATCATTTTCATGCATTTCAAGGACCCAATCAGCAAAGACACGACGTTGTTGATGATCAGCCGGCTTGAGTTCTTGTGTTAACTGAATTTTATAACCCTTAAGACCCAAGTCTTTATGCAAAATACGGTGTAATGACGTTTGTGGAATGCCTAATTCCAAAGAACGACGAGGAATGGACAAACCTGGGTTTTCTTCAACACTTTGGGCTACAACAGCAATATTCTCAGTTGTTCTTGAGCGACGTGCACGGGTTTTATTCTTCACATCACTAACTTGTCCCAACAGCTCGAATTTGTCCACCAATTTCTGTATTGCGGTCCGACAAGGTGCTTCACGACGACCCAAAAATGTTTTAGTTTTACGAACCGTCTCTGCCAAATTTTCACCACTTTTATAGTGAATTTTAATAATTTCAATGCGTTGTTGAAGCGTGTATCGTTTTTTTTTAATGGCGTAGTTTCTACTTGTCAAATGTCAAAAAATGACAGCTTCAAAAGTGACAGCTACCGAAATAGCGGGCTATTCAAAATAACACCTCTTATTGGAAAACCCTATATAATATCTGTACCTATTTAAGTTCGCTCAGTGTGACTAAAAGGGAAAAAGCTCAAGTATTAGCAAAAAAATTACCACTTCTCTTGATTCGTGAAAATTATGTACATAAATGTGACGTGAAAAAATTTGTGAGAAATATTGATTTTGCATTTCACTTATTTTATTTGGTATTAAGTACTTATATTTTTATCTGAAATGACAGCACTGATCATTATCTTTTTAAAATTTGGAATTTGTATTTGCACCACCTTTTTCAGAGGGTGTGAGGGGGGAACTTACATAAAATATGCGAATTCGCACCTGGTAAGTGCAGTGAATCTGCAATTGAATGAGCCAGTAGCAGTGATTTGGTTTTCATTTCATTAAACTCTCTTTTGCTGTTCTAGTTAGATATTTCTGTTTTCTTTCTTTCTATTTTTTTTTTTAATTTTTATGTACAGCTTGGCATATAATGAAATTCTTTTGTAATTCTTATTTTAAGAACTCTATAGCTAGATAGGTATGTACATACAATGTACATCTAGGTATACCACAACTGTGCGACTACGAAATGCGACGATGACATGACCCGAAATACTTGTTCATCTTGTTTATTTATGTGTAGCTTACCTAAGGTTTTTTTTTTTGTAGGTATACGTACGTGAAATATATGCAAATTCTTGGGCTGGGCTGGTTTGAGTTAAGTTTTGCTAAAGAAGCATGCGAGTATGTTTATTCTTCGCATAACATCTCGTACATTTAAAGAAACCTTCGAGTAGTATGCTCATACCAACTTTAGAATACAAACGTTGTTTAATGAATTGTACTACAACAGCAGTGCGACGCGGCGGCAGCAGCATGTATAGTTATAGAAAAATAATATATACTCAGACACGTAATGGAACATTACCTATTGAGTTCGTTTATTGAAATTCTGTTTTACAGTATCGGCTAAAAGTTTCGTGTCAGTTATTAATAATCGTGAGGAATTATCTTTTTATAAATGATTTTAAGGTTTTAGAAGCTGGAGCTGCGTACTTTTTGGCTAAAATGATTGGCTAATCTTTGGATAGAATTTCGTATAGCTTAAATTTAGCGCTACCCTGGCATCTATATTTAAAAAAGAAATGGTTCCGTGTAAAAAAAATTGACGATGTTTAAACCCATAATGGTGAAATCAGAAAAATGATTTTCGTCATGCTGTCAGACACGCACAGTGGTGCAATTTTCATGGAAGCGTGGATAAAATTCCATAAAAACTGAACAATAAATATTGTTCATCATGCTTTAACCAGGTATCCATGGTATCCCAGATAAATTAATTGCTATTATTAAAGCAACTTATGAAGGTTCCAAATGTCACGTTCTGCACGAAGGTAGGTTGTCAGAAGAGTTTGAAGTTCAAAGCGGAGTCAGACAGGGCTGCATACTGTCGCCAATATTGTTTTTGTTGGTGATAAGCGATGTCCTACGCGCAGCCTTGACAGAAAACGGAGGAATTCGATGGACTCTGACATCCTACCTAAAGCATCTTGATTATGCGGACGACGTATGTTTGCTCTCTCATAGGATCATGGATCTCCATCAAATGGCAACAAGGGTGGAGAGAGAAGCAGAAATCGTGGGGCTAAACATCAACATCGGCAAAACAAAAATGATGAGCCTCGGAACCCAGACATCCTCTCTTATAAATATCTCCCAGCAGCCGGTAGAGAAAGTTCAGAACTTCCAATATCTTGGAAGTATCATCTCTACCGAAGGCGGTACCGAACAAGACATCAGCAGCCGTATCGGGAAAGCAAAGGCTGCTTTCGGTATGTTAAAAAATATATGGAGGAATAACTCTCTCAGTTTGAGGACCAAGCTACGACTGTTCCGCTCCAATGTAGAATCCGTACTGCTTTATGGATGCAGCACCTGGAAGGTTACAGCAGCTGTCACTAAGAAGCTGCAAACGTTCGTTAATAGATGTCTACGAAACATACTTAGGATTTTCTGGCCCAATCGTATTTCCAACGAAGAGCTCCTTAGGAGAACGGGCCAGGAACCTATCGACTCTATTATACGACGTCGAAAGTGGCAGTGGATTGGACATACGCTTCGAAAAGGCAACGACTGTATTGCAACGCAAGCAATGCAGTGGAATCCGCTCACACAAGAAGGACGAAGAGCTGGGCGGCCGAGAAGCACATGGCGTAGAACAGTCGAGGAGGAATCAGCGCAACTAGGCAAGAGTTGGAGGGAGCTGAAACACATCTCTGGAAACCGCACACGATGGCGCGTAGGCGTAGTCGAGGCCCTATGCCCCACTAGGGGTCCCCCACGGACTTAACAGGTCTGAGGACCTAAGTAAGTAGTATGCTTTAACCATAATATAAGGCTTTTTAAAATAATGAGCCAGTTATTTTGATTTAATGTTTTTGCGACTTCAGGTCTTTTAAATGCAATCTAAATCGCAGTGTTCTTAGTTCAATAATATCTAAAACCTGAACCACTTACTACCGACTTTGGTGAAATTTTCAAGATAGCTAAACCTACATAAATGTAAGAAATAATCACAGATCATTCAATTTCCGCCCACTTTAACAAATTCATCAAGAAAGATTTTTTTTTTTCTTAAAAAAAAATCATGTTTTTTTGAGAAAAAAACTATGAATACAAAAAAATGGACTTATGGGTTTTATTAACTTCACTATAAACTAATGGCAACAACTCAAAAATTGTTTGTTTTCTATCCCGTGACAAAGCAGTCGACACCAGTCCGGTGGAATACAGACGAGAGTGTATGAATCAAAATGTCTGAGTTTACTGTGTCAAAAGTCTCAAAAATCATGATTCTTTTCAGTGGAATAAAGTCGCACTTGAACGTAATATTTGCGCTTCCATAAAAGGTCACATAAGTCTTTGTGCCATTGCTCATTCTTTAGAAGAATAGTTAATCATTTGCTGTAACCAGAGTTGCAAAAGCTTAAGTCTTTTTCTAGCTTAAGCTTGACTTTAATTCACAAGCTAGTTAGTGACTTATGAATTAATAAAAACAGATTTAATTCCTAAGTCAGTTAGTGACTTATGAATTAAAAAAATTTAATTCACTACCTACGAAGTGACTTAAGAATTAAAAAAAATTTAATTCATAAGCTACTGGGTGAATTTTGATTAGAAAAATTATTATGAATTGGAAAATTTAAAAGCTAGCATGATCATTTTATAATTTTAATAATATAATCTAATTATACTAACTAAGCAGGTACCAAAAGTTTCAAAGTACTTATTTAAGAAAACGGAATGTTTTTTTTTCAGTTTTATTGAAAATAGGTTAGGTACATATTAAACATTAAGCATAAACGGCAACTCAAACGAAATTCTCCAAAAGCTTGAAAACTACTTTCGTTAATAATTAAATATTTATGTAGTCAAAACAAGCTTAAGAATTTTCAATCTACCAACTAACTTATGAATTAATTTTTTTTAATTCACAAGTCATCTATACTGACTTATGACTTAATGATTTTTTAATTAAAAAATTCGCAACCCTGGCTAAAACCTTAACATCAGGCTATTTTAAATTTTGTGCTTTGTTTTTTTTTGTTCTTTTAAATCATTAATTTTAAACGAAAAAGACTAAAATCTTGGGTCCTAGAAAAATGTCCACAAAATTTTTCATTGAATTTTAAACTTTCAATTGAAAAAATTGTAATACACCCATTTAAAGTTCGAAAATCTGGAAGATTTTGATAAAAATATCTGGTTAAAATGTAATCAACATAATCATTCAATCTTTATTGTTGTATTTATATTTGACGAACATCTAGAACTGTAAACAAAAAAACCATTTCTCCATTTACTTCGACGTTATTAAGTATGCTTTTTTTTATTTTTCTTTACAAATCCAACAAAATTTCGTGTAGTTTTTAGTAAACCTCAATTATTTTTATTTGTAGAAGAAAAAAAAAAAAACATCGCTAAACTTTTGGACTCTACTGTCTACCTATTCCACCACCGCGCACCTAACCTCACGCTGCGACTGCCTCGCTAACTCGAGTTTCTGCTATTCGAAAGGTTTTCTTCAGGTTAGTCTTTTTTCTTCGTTTTTCAGTCTGGTTTTTTTTTTTTTTTTTTTTTTTTAATTTAATTTTTCGGTGATATCTCACTATTATGCTGCTGTTGCTTATAGTTGTGGTGTTTTTTTGGCATTTCTTTCGTTTTCTCTCATTGTCCTCTTTCGTCGTTTATTGGCAATTTGGCATGCCGTCGTCGCGTCGAAGCTAATCGCCTTACCCAGCTATCTACTATGGGTATTCACTGACGAACCGCCAAAGAAGATAGATTATCTACTTGTCGATAGTTGAAAACTTCTTTGCAAAAATAAAACAAAAATCCATCGAGATAGAGAGTGTTTCCAATATCCGCTTCCTTGAGGTTTCTTTCTCCTTAATCTACCATCGATAAAGTATATTATCGAATTATATCAAAGAATTACATATTTATCTATATCTGGCTTTTGTATACTTTGTAGATATATAACTCGTTCGAATCGAACACCAGGAGGCGGTGGAGGTAGCAACAATAGCGACTCATCACCGTCACCGATACCATCTGCAGCAGCATCACAGAATCGATTGACACCCAGTTCACCTAGCACCAACTCTTCTTCGAATCGCCTGAGATCACCACTCAAGTCGCCTTTAATAAATCGCCCGTACCATCACCATCATTACTCTGCTCCATCAGCATCCGCCTTCGTTGCTCCATCGACATCAGGGTCAGGAATTATCAATGGTAACGGCAACAATCTTCATCTGCAGCATCATCACTTCCAACACAATCAGCCAGCGGACCCGTACCGATCTGTGATGACCAATTCTGTGGGCGCTGTGGCCACTGCTGCTGGTGCACCAATCCAAAGTGCTGCAGCAGCAGCATCATCATCTCCATTGAGCGATATTTGTGGTGAGTATGTCCGGAAATGATTGAGATACGTACTTTTTTTTTTCTGTGTTGTGGTGTATTTTTTATTTGACTCACATTTTGTTTCTCACATTTTCTCATCGCCCTCGTCATTATTTTTTGTGTGCACTTGTGTTGTCATTTGTTGTCATATTTATTTGCACTTATCCAGCACTTAATGTTTTTTTTTTTTTTTTCTGTTTGCTCATCATTTCATTTTTATTTTGAATTTAGTTGATAATTATTAGCATGACACGAGGATTTATCTAACTCAGAGTGTATAGTGTGTGCTTTATTTTGACGTTCCTTACCGCATCGACTCGGCTCGGCATAAAGTGTTTGATTTTTTTGTATCGTAGCTTTAGTGAATGAATGAATTACCTATACAAGGAGCCTTAAGTATTGTCAAGAGATTGTTGTGCCATCTACAGGAGCTTAGTAATATTAAAAATGATTAATTTTTATTAATGAGTCTTACGATTGAATTATGCAGAAAGTAAGTGTTTTTTTGAATGAAGAGATTAGTGTAGAAAGGTGTTGCGCGTCAATTCAGGCGTTGAGTGAATGTACGTGGTCAAATTACTTTTGCTGTTCATTTATCAAGTAATTTAATTTGCCATCATAGTCAAGGTAGTTAAGTTGAACATTTAATTGTGATTTCTATGGGTGAAGAAAGGCTACCATCTTAGAAGTATAATTTGTTAATACCCAATTCCTACACGACGTTCAAAAATGTTGAAACTGTTGTTAAAAAAAAAACATGAAGATTTTCCACGAGTTTTTCCACAGTTTGAGAAATGCCTTCGGCTCTTCGTAATAATTTGATAATTTTGGTTGGAAATGAAATCTCGAATGACAAAATGCGAATAATTCTGGCCTTCAAAATATTCTGTTTTGTATAATATTTGTTGATTTTATGAATATTCGTTAATACTTGTTGTTTATAATTTATGACATTGGAAATGTGTTGCAAGAGATCGTATTTATCTCTAAAATCATTAAAATCTCGAAATAAAAAATCTCGCATTTTTTTTAATCTTCAAATACGAAAACTCGTAAATTAGCAATCCCGTTTTTCAGAATCATACAATTGTAATAAAAACTCGCTTTGAACAATCTAGCACTCAAAAATCTCGCAAATATCAAACGAAACCTCTCGCAAATACCTAAATATATTTTTTTTTTTCAAATGCGAAATTTAAAATTTTATAGATTTTCGTTTTTCGGGTTTTTGTATTTGCGAGATTGTAAAAAGTGCGATTTTGTAATTGCAAGATTTCGCATGCGAATTTTTAGTTTACGAGATTTCCACCAACATGAATTACCCTGAAAAAAAAAAAATGGTTTTGTGTGGAATAGGCGGGTTTCGGTGTGGTAGTCCATAGAGAAGAAATATACGGAGTTTTTTTTTTAAGGCCTGTTGGTACTATCTAACTTTAATTTTGAAAACAAATGCATGAAAATTAATTAAACAGCCATGTAAAACGTGTTTATTTTATAGGTTTAGAACTTTGAAATGGAATAAAACAAAGATGATTTTTTTTAATTGACATGACATTTACTTTATTCGAAAGATAATTTTCTGGCAAATTTAAATATGATTCATGGCATATGACCGCCATGGCTGGCTCGGTAGTAGTCTAATCTGGAGGTCCAATTTTTGATGACTTTTTCCAAAATTTGTGGCCGTATATCGGCAATAACGCGGGGAATTTTGTCCTCCAAGTGGTCAATCGTTTCGGGCTTATCGGCGTAGACAAGCGACTTCACATATCCCCACAGAAAATAGTCAAGCGGCGTTAAATCGTACGATCTTGGAGGCCAATTCACGGGTCCGTAACGTGAAACTATGCGGTTAACAAACGTTTCCTTCAATAAATCAATATTGTGGTACGAGATGTGCGACATGTTGCGCCGTCTTGTTGGAACCACAGCTCCTGCACATCATGGTTGTTCAATTGATGAACAAAAAAGTCAGTAATCATGGCTCTATAGCGGTCACCATTGACTGCAACGTTCTGGCCAGCATCGTTTTTAAAGAAGTACGGACCAATTATTCCACCAAACCATAAATCACACCAAACAGTCAGTTTTTGTCAACATACAATTGAGGATTATCATCACTCCAAATACTGCAGTTTTGTTTATTGACGTAACCATATTCAACCAAAAGTGAGCTTCATCGCTAAACAAAATTCGCTTATGAAAATTGGGATCAACGGCAATCTTGTTTTGGGCCCATTTGGGCACAATTTGGAAGCGTTGTTCAGGCGTCAGTCTATTCATGTTGAAATGCCAAACCAAACTAAAAATAAATCACTTGACAGCTGTCAAAATGGCCGCCAGTTAAAATAGTCTTACCAACTTAAAGTTCTGTACCTCTAAAAAAACACCCGTTATTTGTGTTCAATTGAGAGAAACATCCTGCAAATATAGACAACATCAGCCATATGTGCGCCATTTTTGGATCTGATGAATGTCATCTGATAGATAAAGTAGTGCATCTCTTACACGTTCATGCCATTCAATCGTGAAACGAAAGAGTCAATAATCATGGCCCTATAGCGAATTCCTTTAACCGTTACAAGCTGATTAGCCTTATGTTTGAAAATGAAACGAGTCCGCCCGTTCATGACGCAAACGAAGGTCATTCATCACAATTCTTGCACGAGCATCAAACCAAAATCTTTGGATAAAATTTTCCATAAATTGGATGGACAAAGATCAAGCTGTTGTTAACGACGAAAGCGACATCGAATTGGTAATTTTGAAATCTATTTCAACACTCTCCTGAATGGACGAAATATTTCTCTTCATTACCAACTCTTCTTATGTGTCTCGGTGCCATTGCATCTTTCAAAGAAAAATGCTTTGCGAAAAAGGTAATTGACAACGGTCGGAGATGGTCGATTTGGTGGAGTGTAGGGTGCACTATAAATTTGGTGAACCAGAACTATAATTTTGGAACCAATTTTTTTTTTAAATTGTTGAATAACTTATGTCATCACGATAAAATTGCAAAGACTATCGAATAAAATACTGACAGTTTTGGGTTAATAAAAAAATACCCACTATTACTATCGGATCTTATAGCTGAACCGAGGTAAATGAAGTCCCTTACCACGTTAAAAATTAAAGCTGTCTTCCGTGACTTTCATCTCGATTCATCGATGTCCATTCTAGTTAACCGCATATATGTAGTTTCTATTTGTCCTCGTTTATCGGGTTTTTAAACAAACAAACTCACTAGGTGAAAGCTCAGTGCGAGTTCTGCCAATGACATCAGTTTCGTCAGCGTATGCAATTAATTGTGAGTTTGGTGAGTTCGCTACTGATGACCTTGAGGAGCATACTACATTGTCCTAGACTGACAAGTTGGTCAGAGGATGTCAAAAATAGGCATTACTCTGTTTACTATGCAATATCAATTAATGTTTTAATTGAAATACACACCAAGAAAACAATTTGTGTATACCATTTGCAACTGTAACTCATTGACTATACTATAAAAAATAGTTTGGTAACCTATATTCTTCAATGATGTTTATGTCTTTTGTTAAAAAATACACATGAAACAACTCGTTTAAGCTATATTTATGTTTATGTTTTTGTATTCAATTCCGTATTCATTCGAATTCTCGAATATTAATCTTCTATCACATATCGATTTTACCAACTTCCGTATTCAGTTCAATCTTTTAAATAAAGCCATAACCTTCATTTATTAAGTTTTATTACTATTTTCTGTGCGAGCATATTTTTAGGTTGTTTAATCAATGTTGTATACGAGATACATAGTGCAAACATCAATTTTGCAGGAGCCATTTACTGCTTTAAGAATCGTGACTTTTTTCTATAAAAAGATAAATAATTTATGAAGCTTCAATCTCATATTAAGCTTCACTACAAAAAAAAGTAGTAGTTCAACTTCCCACTCCCTTGATGGAAGTTAACTACTTCATAATATTTTTCCAGTTAAAAAAGTCGACTCAAAATAAAACAATCTTTATTAATTAAGTAAAATTTAGCAATTAATTTCCACATAAAACATAAATCTCAAAACCAGTAAAATCTTTAACGTGCAATAAATCTTCTTTTATTGTAAAACAATCTTTTAAGTATAGTTTTTTTATTTTCTTAATTTTTCGCTTCATTGGCTCGATCGATGCGGCTTAATTTATGCTCGTGCCATATTCATATGGTAACCAACCCAAAAGCGGATTGGTCACACTTTTTGAATAGAAGCTGGAACTTATAAAAGCAAAAGTCTTACAAACTGTAACCCAAGCATAACAAAGTCTTTTGTTTGATTTGCAAATTGAAACAAGTTTTAGACTTCTATCGGATGTAGGTATATATCGTAGATTCAAAACCTTTAAATAGCTTAATCCTCTTCAATAAACCAAGTCAAGTTGCTCTTAAAAATCCCTTGAGGGAATCATTGTGGTTCATTGATCTCATAATCATCTTCATCATCGTCAAAGACCTTCTGATGGTTGGTATCGATGGTCTTCTTCTCTCTTGCAGCGCATTTTCAAAACGTCCGTAAAAGAATAACTAATTAAGTATCTATGAAAATTTGCATAAATAAGTCGGTTAAAAAATGGCTGGGCAGTTTGTATGGGGGAAGAGTGTGTTTGAAGAAGAATACCCAGAGACTATTGGCATATCCATTTTTATTGTTTACGATACGATATCTGCCATTTGATTTGATTCCATTGAACTAAAAAAGACCGAAGCTAAAGAGCAAAGTGCAAGGCAAAAGGAAGTATGCAAATTGATTGCCTCATCGTTCGGCTTATTTGCAAATTTCACTTCATTTTGTTTTTTTTTTTTTCTTTCTTTTTTTCATTCTTTCTTTCTCTTATGTAAAAAAAATTACTCAAAGTGTTTTGGTAATTGTTTTAAGTAGCGAGACACTCTTTGATTTGAAAATTAATGTAATCGTAATGTGTACGACAGTAAACTGAGAAAGAATCTTATTTGACACGGAAGAGATCGATTTATTTGAGTGATTTGTTTGAATGAAAATAAGTTGATTCGTATAATCAAAAAGCTGTTGGCTGAAGGAAATTTTTGATGTGTAAACATCTATGCTGGCGGTAGAGTGAAAAAAAAAAACGTGAACGTTCGTGTGCAACGTTACGTCGTGCAACGTTACGGTGTGCAACGTTACGATCTGCATACTAGGATGGGTGCGTTCAGTGAAAAAGATCTTAAGATCCCCTTCAAGCAAAAACAAGTCCGTTTTGGATCCGCGCACGTTGATGTTTACACATATTAACCGTGAGTCCCGGCACTCACACAATTTTTTTTTATTTCTCATAAGGAAATTATATTGGGCTTGAGAAAAAGTGTATAAAGACCTAGTAGAAAGTGGAATTTTAGACTCTGAAAAATCGGGATTAGGAATTGTAACAGTTAAATGAGTTCAAAGATAGGAGAAAGTTCAGATTCAATGTAGGGAAGCTCAGCTGAAAAAGCTTATAACTGGTGTTTTTTTTAGATGTATAGAAGTTTAAGTTGGCAACACTATTTTAACTGGCGGCCATTTTGTCAGCTGTCAAATGATTTATTTTTAGTTTGGTTTGGCATTTCAGAATGAATAGACTGACGCTTGAACAACGCATGCAAATTGTGCAAAATTGGCTCGAAACAAGATCGTTGTTGAACCCGATTTTCACAAGATGGAGCTCATTTTTGGTTGAATGGCTACGTCCATGAGCAAAACTACCGCATTTGGAGTGTAGATAATCCTCAAGCCATTGTTGTGGCGCCGTTACATCCAGATAAACTGACAGTTTGGTGTGCATTATGGGCTGGTGGGATCATTGGTCCTTAATTCTTTAAAAACGATGCCGGCCAGAGGGTTACATTCAATGGAGACCGTTAAATAGCCATGATTACTGACTTTTTCGTTCATCAATTGAACAACCATGATGTG
Source organism: Leucozona laternaria (assembly GCA_932273885.2). Classification (NCBI taxonomy): domain Eukaryota; kingdom Metazoa; phylum Arthropoda; class Insecta; order Diptera; family Syrphidae; genus Leucozona; species Leucozona laternaria. The sequence goes on along the minus strand of OW026367.1, from coordinate 126,270,397 downwards.
CAGGAGCTGTGGTTTCAACAAGACGGCGCAACATGTCACACAGCTCGTGCCACAATTGATTTATTAAAGGAAACATTTGGTAACCGCATAGTTTCACGTCACGGACCCGTGAATTGGTCTCCAAGATCGTGCGATTGAACTCCGCTTGACTATTGTCTGTGGGGACATGTGAAGTCGCTAGTCTACGCCGATAAGCCCGAAACGATTGACCACTTGGAGGACAACATTCGCCGCGTTTTTGCCGATATACGGCCACAAATGTTTGAAAAAAGTCATCGAAAATTGGACCTCCGAGCCAGCCGTGGCGGTCATATACCAAAAATAATATTTAAATTATAATGCCAGAAGATCATCTTTCGAATAAAGTAAATTTTATGTCAATTTAAAAAGATCATCTTTGTTTTATTCCATTTCAAAGTTCTTTACCTCTAAAAAAAACACCCTTTTTCTTGAATTCTATTAAACTACATTTTAGTGATGATACTCTTGACATACACTTAAAAAACAAAAACAATTTTCAAACCCTCACCCGAACCAAAAGCTGCGAAAAAAAACTTCTAAACTTTGTATTTGATATCACGACGTATACACCAATAAAACCCTCATAATCATATTTTGGGTGTATTTAAACTTCCAAAATTAGCTGTAGGCTCTAAGGTCCAATTGATTCACTCTCAATTAAATTAAAATGTGTCACTATTAATAGAAAGTGTATCTACTTCAAAATTTCATTTATTCAACAGTATTGGTTTTAACCGATATTGCCTCCATTAACTAATTATTTTATAGTTAAAAATCAATTTTAGCTAAAACGACTTTTGAAATTGGTTTTAAGCCCTAATAAAGATTTAATAGGGTGTTACTATTTTTTCACTCTAAATGAAAATCATTTGCTGATGTTTTTGTTTATGGGGTAAATTAATAAAAAAAATTTAATGGAGTGTTCTAAATGATATCATTAACTTAAAAACGGTTTCAGTCTTCAATCTTTAAAATCCAGTTTTTAATTTGGTGTGAATAAATTGGCCCTTAGACTTTTACATTTAAATATAATATTTAAATTAACGACAAGCCGGGGGTTTATTTTTCTTATAGTATCTGAAGTTGCATCACAACGACCTTAAAGAACTTTTGAAGGTAAAGCCTTAAATAGCTAACCTTATCTAAGTTAGGAATTACATATATTTCCATACTGAGAATAACAAATCCGCAGAATGAATTGCATTAAAATCATGGCAACAGTCTTAGAGTGATTGAGTCTGAGTTTATTCTCACCTGCCAACAGTTTTGAAGTCGTTTATAAGATCCCCATTATTTTGAATTAGCCATCTGCATACATGTGAACTGACCATTCTGCAACAATATCTGGAAGAGCATTGATAAAAAAGTCGAATAAAAGTAGTCCCAAAGCAGAACCCTGTGGTACTCCAGAGTTTACAAAAAAAAAAACACTTCCAACACTTCAACTATTTTCATTACATAGAACACGCGCAGAGATAGATTAGAGAACTTACTCAAGTAGACCCCATTGCCTCCTTATCTAGAATGCATTTTAGTGATTACTTAAAAAGAAGAAAATCATTCCATAGTTCAAAATCATCCCATTAAAATTATATAGCGTCATCATTATCGCCATTTCCTTATCTTAAATCAATTCCTTTCTACCCCAGGCCAATCTATAAGCCCTACAAATAAACATAGCGAACTCTATACAAATGGTCGTTTTGTGACGAAATCCTCGTCATCTTCAGTAGGTCAACCAAATAATAATAATAATAAACACCGTAGTCCTGCTGGCCTAAAACAGCCCCCCAATCAACAGCAACTACTTACACCAGCAGCAAAAATCGTAAGAACCACGAAAACATCTCGTTTGCGTGCTGCTGCGTTAGGTAAGTATCTTTCAATATAAATTCTATATGAAGCAAAAGGATACTTTCTTTTTTTTTTTTTATTTGATTATCCCATTTTTCCAAATTTTAATTTTTTTGTTTTGTAAAAAAAATTGTGATGTAAATTTGCTGTATATAACACTAACACGCCGCCAATTAAAACTCTCTCTCAACTCTCCTTAAAAAAAATTATAATTTCATACAAAATTGTACATCAACAGATAAAAAGAAGGATTCAGATGAGCAACATCCTTCGGGAATACCAACTGCAATTGGCTTACGCCAAACTTCACCACGGCAAAGTCCTCGCAAACCGGCCAACAATAATAGCCCCGATGTAACTCGTACAACTTCAACTTTACGCTCGGGATTAAGTGCTTCACCACCTGGCAGCAAGAAACTAGTTCCTTCGGTTTCCGTCACTATGCGGCAGAATCTCAATGAATTGCGCTACAATGGAAATCGTGGAATTTCACGCAGGGAACAAAGACCCCACACCACAGAATGTACAGTTAAAATAGCTGCAGGCCCCGGTGGTAGACTGAGTCATGACGATGAGCAATTTTTGAATGGTAACGATGATGGTGAAGACGATGGAGAATTTTCGACAAGACCACGCTCATCAACCATGAATTCGGAAATAAATCATTTGCTTAATCCAGCACGCAATGGTGGCGATTTGGAGTTGAGTCCAGTAAGAAATAATCGAACAGTGAGTTAATGAGATTGAAGTTTTAGATTTGTTTTATTCTAAATTTTGCTTTTTCTTTTTGATTTTAGCCGGAAGCACAGAAAACTGAAGATCGAGACAAGTCATCGAAAAGAAAATCGAATTTGAATCGTTCATTGAATGAAGAAGCAACCGGAGATGGTAGGTTTCAAAAGTTATATATGTAATATGATTTTTTGGGCATCGTATCTGCCTCTAGTAAAGATAAGAGATGTTTTTGTAATATGAAACCCAGGGCCGGACCCAGCCAACTTGCGACCTGTGCAAAATTTGTAGAAAACGCCTCTTTTTTATATTTGTACACATACACTGATACACATGCATAAGACTTTTTCACATTACCCAGGAGGTAGACTTTCAGTTTACCATATTTTGAGTGCAACAATGAAAGTGATGTTAGTAAGTGTACAAGAAATAACTTAGCACAGTTGTGATGGATGGTATTTTGGGATTATTTTAACAAGTTTTGTGGTTAAAATGCAAATGGCAGTACATATTTGTTTGCACAGGATCAGCGCCCCCAGAATGTTGCGCCCTGTGCATTTGCACATCTTGCACATATGGTTGGTCCGGCCCTGATGAAACCGAACGTTGTGCTTTGACACTTTTCATCGAGAACGACGAGCCCTAACATATTAAAAAATTTACTTGAATTTTGATAACTTTGATTTTATGTCATGCATGCCAAGCCTTTAACCCATTTTCGGCTAAAGCGTTCTGAAAACGCAACGTCTTTCGTTTCGACCTTTTTTTCGCAAAATCTTATTTTCATTTTTTTAAATTTTTTGAGAATTTTGAATTATAATTTTTCAAAAATAATTCAACTAGTTACAAGTTAAGAAAAAATAAAATAATAGTTTAAAACAGATTTGACACCATAAGGATCATTTACCTGCTTCACAGGTGAGATAAAAAGACTGATTTGCGTTTTCGCAAAGTTCGTTTAATGTAGTAGCATTTAAATTTAAAAACAAAAATGCGTTTACAAATGAATTTCAATAATTTTTTTTCGAGAGTATTGTATGTTTATCTGTATCAATGTTCGTACTTTTTCGTACAATGTTCTTACTTTTTTTTAAAAAAAAATTCTGTTTTGAAATGAAGTTTTGTTTCTAATAGAAGAGCTCACAGCTGTTTTTTGGCGTGAAAGGAATCTGAAAAATATATGGTACTATGCACTCGATAATAATAAGTAATTTTTTGAGAGAAGATTTTCAATATTCACAGTCTTACTGATGAACATAGAATTTGTCATCAACAAATACTTCAGAAATCCTCAACAAATTCGGAATATTCCAAATTCTTCCCATAAATCTGGGAACAAAAATGAAATATCGACTTGCGTTTTCGATTTCGACAGATCGGGTCTTGATTATTGACTTTTGGTACAGTTTATTTACTATAAGAAGTCCTGGTAAAGGAATATCTACCAACACATAATAGCTTAGCGAGAAGTGTTCATCAAAATGTACCTACCATTTTTCTGAAAAAAATTTAAGTGAATGTTACCACTATATAAATACAACAATCTTCCTTAAAATATGAGATTTATTCAATAGGTTAAATATTTAAATAATGAAATACATATCTAAATTCGACTTTGAATTAAGATGTGCCTAAAGAATTCATATTGAAAAGACTACGCAACGCAAGAAGCTATAAAAACTAGTCAAATGTTGACCCTGAATTTAGTTCCCAATATTTTAGTGGCCAGTAGTGTATTGATTAGTGCGTATTAGTGCTCAGCCTCGTCCAAAAAAAAAGTGTCAATTCCTCCAAAAATATCTCTTGTCATGAAAAAGAGCTTCTCACCTAAGCCGTTCGGATTCAGTAGAAAATTATAGGTCGCCTTCATTCCTGTAAACAAACAACACGCACAAGTCACTAGGCCCTGGCTATCTACGACCTGTTGCGCCACCAATTTTTGTTGGAGATGATTCAATTTTTTTGTAGAGATATTTCATTGTAGTTCTCTTTCTTAGATGCCCGACAGAAGTCTTCAAATTCACCTCATCTTTTGCATATACTTAGACCTTTGAGTAACGACCTGCAATTGGTATATGTATTTCGACTTCCTGATGATTGTGAATATTATGTGACAGATGTTTTGAGTGACCCACGGACCACTGTCACTCAAATTCTAATCCTTTTCATGAAAAATTTCAAATTGATTTAAATCTCAAAAATATCTCATTTCAGCTTAAGTTGCGAAAATGCAATATGAATCTTCCAGAGCTGTGTAAATCGTTCGTTTCAAATGATCAAATAGTTCAAGAATCGACTACCAAAGTGATTCAAATCAATCGATCATTCGATCATTTTCATTCCACTCGATTCATTATATCATACTGTTCCGTTTCGATTTTTGATGTGTAAACATCTATGCCAGTGGTAGAGTGAAATAAAAACGTGGACTTTCCTCTGTGCGACGTTACAATGAACCACATTACAAAGCGCGTATTCTCGGAAATAATTTGACATTTTGACACCACTGTCAAATAAAAAGTGTTCTAATGAACAGACGGCTGGGCGTGACTTTTTAGGTAATTTCCACCTCCTAAATCGATTGGCGTAGTCTGTTTTTCGAGTACCAAAAATGTTGTCATATTTTGACACCTGTCAAAGTAAGACAATTTTTTTATTTCGGTTTCGATGAAATTCAATCTCCGAATTTAACGAATACTGGACCGATTTTGATCGAATTAATAATTCAATAGAGATTGATATCGAGATTCATTGAAATGATTGGAAAATCGAGAATAATCGAAATGATTGAGATTGCGATCGATTGAAGTGAAAATTTGTGATTGCAATCATCAATACTTTCCGATGATCGGACACAGCCCTAAAATCTTCCGGGAAATAAGTTCCGATCGTACATCTAAAGATCTATGTAAAGTTCGGCCTCACAGGGTATCTTCTTGTGCATTGCATTTTTTTTTGCTGATTTTAAATATCGTATATCCACTGCTTTAAACTTTTTCTGTTACGGAAAATAAGCACGTCAAGTTTTTCGAACAATTTAATACTTTTGAACCTAAATGTTAAATATTTTCTACACTACTTGTAGCTGTGTAGTACAGAATTTAGAAAAGTTCTTATATTCATATTGTTTGTTTGTAACTAAAATTTTAAGTATCAAGTTTACTAGTAGCTTGGTTTTAATTTCTTAATAATCGACTCTTTTACAAGACTTGTGAATCAGGACTCTCATAATGCTATCAGAGAAAGTAGAGAAAGAAAAACAGAGTTGTTTTTTTGTTATTGAAATTTGTTGGGGTTTTCTTTTATATTAAAGAAAACGTATTCAAAAAATACATCAATATCAATTGAAGCATTTTACCCTTCTTCAGTGTAATTTCTTTCGCTTTTCTTTATTATTTTCGCATTAATTTTCAATTTAATACAACTTTCAATGTATTTAGTAAGAATAGAATCTGTTTTTTTTATGCATTTGTTGGTATTTGTATTTACAAATAATGCCTTTTCACTTTTTCTCATTAGTATACGTAAATTTAAGTAGTAGTATTTCTTTAAATTTAAAAAAAACAAACAATTTTTTGTACTTGTTCTATATGTAATGTAACCATCCGTTCGTTATTATAATGAACTGTTCATTATTTGAAGAAGATGTTCATTATAATTTTTTTTGTATTTCAAAAGCTGTTCATTATTTGTTCAGTATTTTATTTAATTTTGTTGAAAATACACGACAAACTGACCAAGCCAAAATTCTTTCATCAAAATGATAATGCGAACGTGCCCTAATTCACTAAATGTAAAGTCGAAACTATGAAATCTATTTTAATTACTAAATTTAACTATAAAATGACTTGTTTAGAGTTCAGAGAATATTTAAACCAAAAACTAAATTTAATTAAACAAATCTATATCTAATTCAGGAAAGTATTCAAATATGTAAACAAATAAATGTTACCTGCATTAGGTCCATATTTTAAATAATGAAAATACTTATTTAGTTTTTACATTTAGTTAAAGTAAAGACTGAATTTTATTTATTTATTTATTTTGCCTAACATACATATTCGAAGTTCCTTCTGAAATATTTATTTCAATTAACTAAAGCGAAGAATGAATCCTTGTGTTGTAGTTTTTCTATTGAGTTATTTAAAAACAAAAAATAATAACAAAAACTGGATTTAATTTTGTTTTTTTTGTTCATTATTTCGAATTTAAAAATATGGTCACCCTAATAGGGCAACTATTAAAAGTTTGACCTGTTTCTTAAGATAAACTGTTTCATAATTTAAAAATTCGAACAAAAAAAGTATCCCTTATATTTTTACCCTCATTCTGCATATCAGTCTGCAAACTAATTAACTTGTGTTATTTACATTGTCCGCATTACCAGCTTCAACATCACAATGAAGTCGATATTTTTGTCTGGTAGGATTCCAAAAATGTTCAGTGATTTCATTTGGGCTATCATCTTTGTAAATATTTTATTTATTCCAGTTGTCTTGGATCCGCTAGTTCCAAATCCAGGGCCATAACTGTTAGAATACTATCGAAATCTGCGCGTTTTCCAATAAATATTTTTCGAAAAGGTCGCATCGATTTTGAAAACTTCTATTAATATAAAATATTTTTGAATTGAAACGCACTTCTGTAAATTATTTTGATTCTCAGCGAATTTAAGAAATAAAGTACCTACAAGTAAAAATGCGTCATTCGAGTTTGTAATTCAAACATCAGTTAATAAGAATCCGCAAGTAAAAACACGCTTTTAATTTCGAAAAAAATCCTACTTAGAAAATAAACCGTTTCGAGTAAAATAAGGAACGAAATATTCGGGGTTTTAATTAATAAATGCCAGGGGCCTAACTCTGTAATTCGATTCAAAAGTAAAAACTGTTCGAAAGTTGTTTCCGATTCCGATTTTAATTTCAAATGTCACTCTGTAAAACTTTCGAATCAAAAGGAAATGTTGCAAAGAGACTTTAGCAACTTTCGAATAAATGTTTCGAGACTCAAGCTGTTTTTTTTTGTCAAAAATGACATTTTAAATTCAATAAAAAGTCAAATACTTCGTTTTTGATTATTTAATGTCTAGTTCCTTTCAACAAAGAAGTTTTTTCGTGTGATTTTGTGTGTGTTACTAGACAGCTGCAATTAATTATTTTTATAGTTATAAAGACTGAATATTGTTGAATATTTTGTTTAATTATGTAGAAACCGTGGCAACAAAAACAAATTTGCCTTCCCAAACCTCCCCGACTTTCGATTTGACGTATTAGAAATGTAAAATCTTTATAGAGTGTATGCAAATCGCTGTGAAATCTTGCTAAAAATGCAAGATTCTTTTTGAATGAAAAGAATAGATTTTGTTTAGAAAACATTCGGAACAGCATCGATCCTTTTTTTGCTCTTAGCGTTTGCCTTTTTAAAAGCTCAAAATCTTCCTTTTCAAAAAAAAATGCTTGCATACTTTTTTTGTAATGAAATGACAAATGTCATCTGGATAAAGTATACTTTGAAAAAATTAGACAAGCGCTTTGCTGCTTTTAAAGTTAGACGAATGATTTTGCGTTAATCTATAGGTACTTTATATTTTTTAAAATTAGGAAAGAGTGGACTCTCGCTTTAAAACTATTTTTTAGAGCCGACTCCTGCATTTTAAGTGATTTAGAGCCAATTCTAAATGTTTAAAATTGTACGCCTATGGGTTTATCTATTAAAAGGTAATCTGATAAACCACAATATTTGGTGACGAAATAATTTATTTATATAAAATAATTTATTTAAACAAAATAGAAGTTTTGGAAGAAATTTTCGCCAAAAAATGCATTAATGTATGTTTTGAAAAGCATAAATGATAATCTGAGAGAAAGGAAAAGATCGTCTTGAATACCTACAATTATTAAACTATACTCTGTCCAACAAAAATTGGCAGTGTAGACAAGATAGGACGTTTGCCTCTCATTCTGGCTACAGTGGATTGCATAAATCTATCGTTCATTAAAGCTTTCACAGGGTTGTCGTAGTGTACACGATAACACTCATCATTAAAAGCTTTTTCTTAAAGCTCGAAAATCAAAAGCACCTTAACAGAAACTCAAGGAAAAAAAGCTGAACGAATTACCAAATCGACACGGGTAACCAGGCTTAAAATCTCAATAGTAAATTTTCGGAGCAGATTTGTAAAAAAAGTGGAGTAAATAGAACATTTCTGGAGTAGATTTTAAAACGAAAGAAAAAACCTTCAAAAATTGTATTCTTAACAAAAACAAAATACATTACATACACAAATTCACTTTCAGAACTGAATAGAATTTTAAATTTAACCCTTCTGAGCCAGAGTTGGTTAGAAAACTGAACAACACTGCCCTTTCATATAGTTTGGCTAAAGAATTTGTGATTTTTTTAGTGTGGCAAAAAAGGAGTAGATCTCAAAAATAAAAAAAACGAGGTGGTGGAGTAGATTTATTTTCTTTCTCAAAATTGGAGTAAATTTACTCCAATTGCATGTACATCAAGCAGCAGCCAATCGCCATTGGCCACAGCAATTCATTGCACACTCAGACGTGCCTTGAATAGGACGTTGGGTCTGTTACTAAGACATTGCGCAATGTTTTTTTAATGAGTTCAAAACTGAGTCGCAATATTTTAACTTTACTTTCAATTAATTAATAACGAAGGTAACTTTTTATTCCACTCGGTACAAATACCGCTAGGCAACTTAATATTTAGTAATGACGCTAAATAGACACTTCGCTTAAATTGAACCTCAGATTACAAATAAACAAAACGAGTTCGAAAAAAATTTTGAGAAATAAATTGGCTATTTGGAAAATATTCCAAACTAACCAAGCAACAAAAAGTTTATCTAAATCTTGGAGTACTTAACAAAGCAAGGTACATACAAACATCGCATCCTTACCAGGATATATTTAGTTCTAAGAGTGATGGTGAATGCTCTCTTGTATGCTAGTTCATTTTCAGTCGAGAAAACAAGTTTGCAGATATTTTTTGACGTTTTCCTTTATTTTCTTCTAAAATCAATCTCCTATACCTTTCAAACTTGCCCCAGTTTTTTATAGTTTCATTTTAAGTGCTAAAGATGACGAGTGTCTTTTTCCGCGCTGCCATTTGTTCGTTAAACAAAAATGGTCTCCTTTTGCTTCCATTTGTTTGTTGTAAACAAACTAAAGGTTCTTAAAGGAATCAAAGATCATGATTTGTATTTGCGCAAATCATTTAACTAAACAAATTTTATATGACATTCTCTTAAAAGATCGCTAATAACACTGATATTTCTCTTCCAGATGAAGCCGCTTTGCGTCGTCGTCGTCGCCGTGAGCTTGGAATGGCACGTCAACTAATTCCATCGGATGAAACCTCAACAGCTCTGCGTGATCTCTTATTGTCGCCAAAAAAATCATCAGTCTCACCAACATCTCCGAAAAATAATTTAGCATTTCACATGGAAAATGCACGTCGTGGTATTGGGCTGATAAGTCCATCAGCTGTAGAACGTCGTCGAGCTTCAACGGCAAGTCCCAAAATTGGTGGTGAAAGTCCTGCATCACCAGCTAAATTGGCTGAAACAAAAATTCCACGACGACCAGTCGAGATGAGAGATGCCATATCCTTGTCGCTGGGTGGAAGAACCTCATCGGAATATACTCGACGAAATCGGTTCCGTTTTGCGGATGTTGGTTCGAAAGTTGATGCAATGCGTGAAAGAACCAAGAGCGAACTTGCTGACATAATCAAAATCACTGAAATGTGTGATGAGAGTAATGCTAATTCGGAGCCACAGCTCGGATTCAAGCCCCCACTTAAGAAGGTGCCAAATGCAATTGATGATTTTGCCAGCTCACTGGATCGCATTTCAGCGAAGGAAGATTTGCCATTGATCGATGCCACGAAGGAATTGAATTCTTCCACCTCATCTGCTTCGCCGAGGTCTTTTGTGAAGAAGGACCGTATAAGCTTTGACGACACTGAGGACTTCCATTCAGATGGTGCATCATCATTGGGTTTCCTACGCAGGCGAATGCTCAAGGCGCGTAGCGTCGAACGCGAAATAAGCCTTGATCAGCCTAAATTGTCGCCGATTTTAAGACGTAAGAGCTCTGACGAACCTACCAATCACATTGTTTCGATTTTGAAGAAGAAAGATCAGGCAGAATCGAGTTCTACTTCGAGTAACGCATCCCCGGTGACATTTGCTTCGACGACTATGGACACTCCAACACGCGCCAAGCGACAAGGAATTCTCAAGAAACGAAGCAGTCTCGATGAAAGCCGTTATTACAGTCGAAGTCATTCACCGGATGAACGAAACTTCCTTATAAAAAGTGCTCGCCGCAATAGCCTGGAAGAAACCCAACACGGCATTCTCAAGCAGAGCAGCTATGAAAGCAAAAGTGATGGTTGCCCCTCAGCAGAGCCCCATCATGGCATCTTAAAAAAGAAAGACTCAATATCAACACCCTCGGAGAGTAGTCATCCCTCGAAACATGTATCGATCTCACAAGCTGTGATACTAGCTGCGGCGGAGTTGTGCAAAGACATTGTCACATCATCGTCATCGCCGCCAACTAGCAACGACAGTGAGTACGACAACATCAGGCCAATTCTAAAGGTCGACAGTCAAGAAATTCGTGCCCCCAAACCGATACTTAAGAAAAAATCATCCTCAGAGACTGAAGAAATTCGGCCGATACTTAAGACTTCACGCAAGAGCAGTCGTGAAGAGTCCTCTGATCAATCGGATGATCAGGGTAAGAGATCGATTAGAAAGACTGATTCTCCTGCTAAACGAAGATCGTTTGCTGAATCATCTGAGATGGTTGTGGCTTCGGCTAGTGCCACCTTGCAGCGAAGTAGATCATTAGAACCATCTTCGGATGAAGTAGGAGCCGTAGGGGGAATTGAACCTGAAATGGTGGTTGAGGAGAAACCTGTTCTGTCGGTGGCAGAACGGGTAAGGAATATGGAAAGGTTCTTAAACTCAAATACCGGTCGAAGTTGTGATGAAAATGGCCCTGCCAATTGTTCGGCTGGGGCTATTCCAAAGATTCAACGGCCAAGCGCGATCAAACGGGAAATGTACAAGGACCGCTTCCGTACGCAGCCAGTGACTAATGATGAGATACAATGGTAAGTTGGCTATCGGAGTTTAGTTATCGGTCACACAGATATGGTTATTTTGAAATATGATACCTGAACTGAGAAGATTTTCAAAAAGGGATTCGTTTTTTTTTCTTAAGAAGTTTATCAAGAAACTGAAGAATTCCTTCAAAGCTGGGAAGTGTAAGCTTCAGCTCTTAAGCTGGCCATACACCATCGAGTCATTTGGCTCCGATCGGCTGAAAATCCAAATGGCTCGGATCGTGTATGGCCAGCTTTAGAAGTTGTAAGATTTGAAAAAAACAACCATGAAGCTATTTCAACTTAATCACAACACCCGAACTTTCATTAGTTTCTTTTGTCCTCCCAACGAACCCAACTTTTGGCTGGATTTTCTTTATTTTCCACTCTATTGGCTCCGAGCCAAGGGAAATGAATTTTCCAATTCAAACACCATCAAATTCTTTAAAAATAGATACACCCTGCTGCTGGGTGATATGGTTGCTGTTTCTGGTGCATTGGACGAAAATATTGTCCTCCCGTTATTTTCTAGGCTAATTCATTTGTTTTTTGATTGTGTTTGTGTTTTAAGAAGATTCCATTCCATCACGATGGTTTGAGAAAAAAAAAAAACAAGTTTTTCAAAACTTCTGGGATTTGTTGGGGGATTTGTGCAGCACAGCAACAAAATTTAATTTAAGATTTTAGCACTTGGGATGATGGAATTTGCCTGTAGGTAAGATTTATTTATTTTTTTATTGTGGGTTTGGTTTGTGGTGAAGATGAAGTGAATAATGGAATTCTAATTATTTAATGAGAATTCTGTCGTTGGACTTTTCAACCTCTATAAAGAGATTTCTTGTCTTTCCTGACCCAAATTAAACTATTTTGATTGCTTCGACACACGGCGCACGACTGACGTGAAATTGAACGAAAAAGTATTACTGTTATGTTGGAAATTGTGTGATGAGGTCATTTGGGGGTAAATTTAGATTGAAATGTATAATTTTTTTGAGAGATTTATTAGATTGCAAGGCAAAAATGTCTATAATGTATTCATAGACTTTTTGGTTTCCTAATTTTTATGAGATAAATATTTTGAGGCAAGTGTGTGTGTGTGTATAAATAAGGCCTAGTTATTTATAAACATTAATGACAGCACTGTTCGCCTATAAAATCTGAAACGACCCTGAGTTGAAACATAACATTTTATGGCACTCAAGAAATCAAGGTCGAGGTTGTGCGTTGTGATTGAAAAAAAAAAAAAAAACACAACTTACCCTCAAATGTAATGCCGATAATCCTTTCCACTTCTGGAGGGTGGTTGTCAGTGAACTGAAATAAGAATTAAAACTAACAAGTTGTTCTTGTAGAAATTCCTTAACTGGTGCATTCCAATATTGTCGATTGAATAACTATACTAATCGGCTTTGAGCCTTTTTTATCGAACAATTTTTATTGTGTACAAAAAGAATAAAACAATAATTTCCAACAAAGTTCATTTAATGTGTTTGTTCTGAAAACCTTTTACCGACCTATGACAAACACACTACAGTCCAATTCATTTTAAAAATATTTTTTTTTGAATGAATTATTTTTCAACCCTTCATTTCTTTGTCTATCTTATAAATTGGTGTCTCTGTCAATACCCTACGAAAGCTAGGTAGGTATATGTATATGTAGGAACCATAAACAAAACAAAAGAAAGAATAATTGGAACTAAGTAGGCTGAGTTGCAATAAATATTGTTATGTGATTTTAGTACCTAGTTTAGTTTTGAAAAGTGTGTGGTTTGGTTTGTTATGACATTTAAGAGATTTTCATTAAATTTTATAGATAAATAAATTATGAAAAGTGGATAAAGATAATTCGATAAGAGGCAATAAACGATAATGGTAATTAAGATTAAAAAAAAAAAAAAATGAGGAAAAATCGAAGACGACTTGTGAGAAAGTATTTCTATAGAAAATTTAAGTTTTTTCGTTCAGGTTTCGAAATTCAGTTTGAATTGTTCGAAAAAAATAAACTGTAAACCAATGACACTCTAAGATATTGAGTGAATTGTCATTTTTCTGGTAAATCATTTTAACTTGTGCTTTCAGATTCTTTGTTTCTGAATTTTATTTGACTTTTAATCGAGTGATTAATCGAGTGATTGATCGAATGATTAATCGAATGTTTAATCGAGTGATTAATCGAGTGATAACAAAGTTTTCGTTGATAAATCGTTAGTCTTTTTCCTTTCTTAAAAATGTCTCTAAAGTGCCGATATTGGTTTCGTGTGGAAAGAAGGTTTTGAGGTTTAAATCCAACCAAGCTTTACGATGACATTAGTTTACAAAAATGGTATTCGTCAAATGTTCCTTTGATTTGAGAGTCATATGTGCTCGAAAATTTGTAGATTTGATCAAAATTTTGGACGAGAAGAATTTTCAATTCTTGTTTTTTTTCGCATCTTTGTATGTGAAATGTTTCAATGTGGAGCATACAACGCTTTTTTTTTACAATTGTTCTGAACAATGTTATGCTCAAATTGATTGCAATAAATTTGGGCTTCAAATTTTTGACTAAAAATTCAACAAATATTGGGTGTTTTTTTCTTGTTTGAAGCGAATTGAAATAACACAGACAAATGTTTTGAATGTCCTCAAAATTAGCTTTATTTGAAAGATAATTTTATGGCATTAATGTTTGAATATGATTTAGGGCATGTGGTCAACGCTTCTGGAAGTCAAATGTCCACACACTTTTCGCAGTAAATTAGGCTGTATTTCGGCAATATTGTGTCAAATGTTGGCTTCCAAGTGCTCAATTCTTCCTGGTTTATCGGTTATGCGACTTCAAAGATACCATCAATCATATCAATCTAATGGCGTCAAATCGCATGAACGAGTGAGTCAGTTAACAGGTCCATTTTGGAAATTAGACGTTCGTCAAATGTCTCTTTCACAAAATAAATTGTATCGGACGCTGTGTGGCATGTGGCGCCGGCCGCCCTGCTGAAACCACATTTCTGCAACAGTAATGCCTTACAATTTAGGCACGTAGAAGTTAGTAATCATATCTCTGTAGCGCTCACCGTTTACCGTTGACCATAAACATTTTTGAAGACATGTGGACAAATGATTCTAGCGGCTAACGAAGCGCACAAAACGGTGACTTTTTCTGGATGTAATGGTGTTTCGATAATGGCTTTTGCATTATCATCGGTCCAAATGTGGCATTTCTATTTACTGACATAGCAACTTAACCAAAAGTGTGTTTAATCGTTGAAAAAAAATTTTCAAATTAAATACCCAATAAGTTTCTCGAATTCAACCATGTTTTCAAAATAAATTTGAATAATTTGCATACGTTGCTCCAGCGTGAGGCTATTCCTCATGAACTATGACGCATGTTCAAAAAAATTAAATCTCCGAGATTTAAGCTACCTCAGTTATTTGAACAGGACCCGTATCGCGTAAGACTTAAGTGATCGCTTTATTAAGTGTTAAGATTGTCGTTTTTACGATTGCTCACTCTATCCTTCCCTATAGATAGGATAGAGACAGCTATCGTGAAAGCGACAATCAAAAGATTGATAATCAACTATCACCTTAGCCGATTCCACCCCAGGATTCCTCAGCAAAATTTTGAGAAAAAAAAATTCGATTCGCTTGCTCACTTTTTGGCTGAGCGAAATCTTTGAAATCTAATTTTCCTGAACTTATTGCCATTGCCAAATCAAACTTACTTCAAAATAACCGAGAACTGTCAAATCGGCTGCCAAAAAAAAAACAGTGTTACCAATTTAAAGTTTTCCGCCTCTTAAAAAAAGCGAGCAAATACATGCGATGTAGTCGTGCATTTTTACTTTTAATGAGAAAAGATTTGTGAATGATATTTTGTCATAACTGACTAAGCATAATCCTATTTAAGATTCTGACACAATTTTTTTAATGTAAAAATTATAATTAGCGTTACAAAATTTAAACTCAAAATAATATTTCTTTTACTAAAGTTATTCAGATCATAAATCAATCTTCATTTCGGTTGCGGAGAAAGTGGTGTTTAAATTTTGTTGTTTCTTTATTTTGAAGAATATGTTATTTTTTTCAAATACCTAATGAAAAGTGAAACATTGAAATTATTGTTAACTAAACAATTTAATTTGCGCATATTCCTAAAAAGTTTTAAATGCGAATACATTTATTTCAAATTTTGCTGTTGTGCATTTTCAAATTTTTTAATCGGTAATTATTATTATTATTAATTTATTTTTAAATAAATTTTAATTTCTTCCCCCTTTTTCAAACTTCTGATTCAATTGAATCTCAGTTAATTAAGCCTCTTAAAAGTAGAGAGCTAAACATATCTATCAGAAACTTTCCACTAGTTTGCCTTCAATATGAACTTTCAGGAAAACGTAATACTTTGTAAAAGGTGTTTTTTTAGACGTGTGGTTTTCAAAAAGAAATAAAACGCGTATAATTTAATGTTATGGCCAAGAATTTAGCTTTATTATTAAGATAAGGGTTTGCCATTATGTTTTAAAAATGACTTCGGGCAAGTGGCCGCCGCGGCTGGCTCGAATAAATTCCAGCCGAGAGGCCCAATTTTCGACCATTTTTTGCAGCAATTGGGGCCGTATGTCAGCAATAACGCACTGAATATTCTCTTCCAAGGCGTCTATTGCCCGGGCTTATGTGCGTAGACACATTACCCCACAAAAAATAGCCCAGTGGTGTTAAATCGCACGATCTTGGAGGCCAACTCACAGGTCCAAAACGCGAAATTATGCGTTCATCAAACGCTTCCTTCAAAAAATCAATTGTGGCCATGCGATGTGTGACATGCTGCAAGTATCTTTTAACTCTAAAGTTGGTTTGTTTTAAGGAAGTCTGTTGACTTAAATGTTTCTGTAGCCTTGAATTTTCTTGAAATTGTAGAAAGATTTTCTTATGGGACCGTGTATCAGTGTTATACTTACAATTTCATAAAACACTTAACGTGAACATGATTAGGTACAACGCCCAATTTTAAAGTTAGCGATACCATCAAATCGGAGACTCTGAAATTCTCCATAGTTTTAAACTTTTCCACCAATATTGGTGACTGTATAAATGAGTTGAAAAAATCTTATATCCCAAAATGTGTGTCTAAACGTTTGGTTTCTTATAGCTTCTCTCTGTTTGTTTTATTTTTAAGAAAAAGTGGAATTTTTTTTATTGACTTCCAAAATCAACGCAACAAATATTTTATCAGAATCACGATATTCGAAGTAAATTTTAGTTCTCATTTAATTAAAACGCCTCCGATAAAACCAATTTAACAACAAAAACATTAATTTCAACAAAACAAAATTTACAAAAAAAAACAAAAACTATTTTTGTTCTTCACGCGTGCGACATGCCACACGATCACTTCGAGCTCTTCAAGCGCTACCACAAATCGCCACAAACCAATCAGCTTTGAATTGAAATGTTTTGATTTTATTTTAGAAATTATTTTCATTTCCCTCAATGATTCTCTGAGAGATTAGTGTGTGGGACATAAGTTTTTCCCCATTGCGCCAACTCCAAATGACCAAAATGTTCTACCAAATCTGATAAAATCTCTTCTCTCAAAAACCACATTTCTAGTATTTAACGGTCGTTTGATTTCCATGCGTGGCGTTAATTGCATGCGATTGAAAATTTGCAAGAAAATAAAAAAAAAAATACAATAAAAGAAAAGAAAAAAACTCGCTGTTGTTTGCCGGTTTAATCGTATCGTCTCACAAGTGTGTGATAAACACACAAAACAATTGATAAACAAAAAGAAAAAACAAAAAAACAACCTTGGTCATATCAGTAAACTTACTGTTAATCGACAAAAAAAAAAAAAGAAAAAATACAAAAATTATATTAGTTACGTAAAAACTATGTATTGCCATTGAAACAAAAGTTAAAAAGAAAAAAAAAAGAAAAGAAAACTCTAAAGCCATACGGCCGCGACTGACGGTAGCGTGGCGGCAGCGAAATATCGAAAAAAAAGATATCACGCCGCGTTTTTCGTTTAGTTTCAAGTTCCAACTTCCAAGTAAATATTTAACGGTTAGTCTGAGTTTGGTCGGCATGATTCGCGAACGTTAAGGCGCGCTCATTCAAATTACCGTTGCAGGTACATAACCATAACCCCGCCATTGGCCCTCCGTGTTAATCGATCGATTTATATCGATTTGTTCGTAATATTTACATATAATTGCCAACAAGTGCATTTTAAAATTCCGCTTCTAAATGCAGAAAAGAATTAAATAAAATAGAAAATGTTCTAAAAATAGTTGAAACTGTGCAAACTGTGTTGAAAATTTCTCCCCATTTCACCTTGTCCACCATCGATAGACGACGACGACCGACGCACGTCTTCGTGTTTTTCTCTCTTTTCTCTCTCTGTCTAAAGAGGAAATTGCTTCTTTTTTTTTTTAATTTCTTTCTGGTTCAGAAATAGAAAATTCAAAATAACCAGTGTGTTGTGTATTATTTATTTTTTCCCACGCGAGGCAATCCATAAACAGAGCAAAAATAGGCACCCAACAAAAAAAAAAAAGAATAATTACCACCGAAAATATAGAGCTCTCTAACTGTTTATTAACGAGTTTTTGTTTTGTTTTTCTTTCTTTTTTTTTTTTTGTAAACTACCTCCGTTTAACATTTTTTGTTCTACCATCAGCTTACAAGCAGCAATTTGTGGATCACTCGACACTTTTAAGTCGGCATTTTCACTTGATTCGCTGAAGTATCCAGAAGAAGAAGAGGTAGTTGTCACCGCGGCTGCAGCCACCACCACTGGAACAATAACAATTGCCAGTTCATCATCAGCAACGAAAATCTCACCACGCAGTTTGTCATCGATATCACCGTCACCGCGCGAAGTGTCCGATCTGTTTTCCCCACGTTCGGTAACCGATTTGAATTGTGTTTCGATAAGTAGTGATAGCGGTTTACAAACGGGTAGACATTTCGAAATGTCGTCGTCGGGTTTGGATGACAGTTCGCCGAAGGCCGATAATTCGTTATCGATGAGTGATGGTGCGAATAGCAGTATCCAACGATTGCCACGTGATGATTCGTTGACATTGTGCGAAGATGAAAGTGGAATGGATACAGCATCGGGAAATCCAAAAGGCTTGGCATCGGGATTGGGACGTTCGGCGAGTGTTAAGGCACGTGCCAATATGTTCCAGCAGTTGGAAGAGAAGACAAAAGCCAATAAAATGATGGATGAAAAGGTTCCAGCGTCACCGATTACAAAAAGAAGTGAGTTTAATATGTTTTTTTGTTTTTTGTTTATATTTTTTTTTTGGTTTGTTGTGTATAAAGAAGTAATTACTGGTGCGTGTTTATTGTCTGGAACATTCTAACCAGAAATGAGCGTTGTCATTATTATTGTTATGTAATTAGAAAATCGTTATATGGTTGTTAGTCTGGAAGGAGCTATAGGAACTTGATTTAATTGACCAAAGTACATAAGTGCAATGTACATACCTACATACGTAGTTTAAAAGAACATGAGATAAGAAGAGGAATATTTGTGTGAACGATTTTAAGAAAGGCCAGAAAAACAAGTATACGTGCAACATAAAAGTCGTGTTATACATTTTTTTTTTCAAAACTAAATATCCAACCGAAGTTTTATTATAAAAATTAGATTTTGAAAGAAAGTTTTATTATTAAAATTTAAAACACGGTAGTTTATCAATATTTTTCATAATAAGTTTGACCATCTAGGAGAGGAAACCCACTGGATCTACTTAAAACAAGCTAAGATTTTTTGCAAATCAAATGAAATAAAAAGCCATCAAAAATTGAATCAGGATGACAGCTTGAACACCCAGTTCTCGGTCGATCAAGTTGCTGCTACTAATTTCTATTATTAAAGTTTGAACTTTGCGTTTGGAAGTGTGAAAAACAATATAATTCAAATGGCCGCCTCGGGAAGATTCGGAGCATGCGATTCTTTTGATGTAGTTCTTAACCACTTTTTCGCAAATTTCGGGTGGTATCTCGGCCATAACTTGAGTAATGTTGATTTTTAATGCGTCTAGAGTTCGGGGATTATTCGCGTAAACACGGTCTTTTGCGTAGCGTCACAGAAAATCTAACGGTGTCATATCGCATGATCTTGGTGGCCAATTGACGTTGCCAGAACGTGAAATTAAGCGACCAGAAAACTTCTCACGCAATGAAGCCATAATTGGTCGTGTTGTGTGGCTCGTTGCCCCGTCTTGTTGGATTCACATATCGTCGAAGTCGTGATCTTAAATCGCTGGCCATAAAAATCGGTTATCATTCGACCAATTGCTGCGAACGCCGGGAAATTGATAAATTTGGATCATCAGCAAGTCTTGCACTTGCAGCAGCAATATTTTTGACTGAGCTTGCATTACGATGATGCACAGGCCTTACGACATCATCGGTAACGCTTCCACTCTCTTCAAATTTCTTCACAATTTTACCGATTGCTTGCGTAGTCGGTCGATTATGACGGCCATAATCATCGCGTAGTGCGCGAAAAGTGGCTACGTTTGAATCACCACTTACGTAGTAAGTTTCAATATTTTTAACGAGTTGTTCGACTGTTAAGCGATCCACTATCGTAAATGGCAAACATTCAACTAATATTATGACACTTCAAATGACAGTTGAGTTTGACAGTTGTCAAATACCAGCGCTACCAACTTAATACCACCAAATTAATGACCCGTTATATTGAGTGAGCGTAAATCTCTATTCAATCGCTACAACTTGCTTAGTTTTGCAGTGATGATCACGTTCAATACAATTTTTAGCTAAATTTTCGAAGTGAAAATAGTATTTCATCCACAAATATTTTAACACGGCTAATCAACGGCTACTATACATTTTACAGTTACAGCTGGATTACTATTGAATGTCATTATTTTCAACAAAAAAGAATATTAAAAATTTTACAAATTTGTTGCTTTTGTTAATGCGACAATTTTTTCATTATTTTTGACAATGCTCTTTCTCAAATTCTGTCGGCTGCTTTCCTAAGACAAAATTGTGTTAAATTGAAAATTGCATAATGCATTGAAAGTCACTTTTAATTCATGAAAGAATATTAAGCAAATCCGTATTTTACTATTAAAACTTGATCTTAACTCAATCAGCTGTCAAACATTGTCAATTAAATACTTAACAGAATTAGGTTGTCTTTTTGTTTCCTCATACAAATAATACTTGGACAATTATTATTCTTGACAAATACTTGACAATTTAGCTGTCGTTATAATTGTAAATAATCTGAGAATTTGACAACTTATTGTCGCCTAATTTACTACATATAACAATTTAATAAAATTATCAAATTATTTATGGAGCAGAAATTTAAAAATTGTCATGTCATGTTGTCAATTTCCAAACTGTCACCTGATGCACTTGTCAGTTTTTATGAAATAAGTCCCTGAAATAGTTATTTGATTTGGTCTATAGGGCAAAATTATAGACCAAAAATTCCAAATTTCAAAAAAAAAAACTCCAAAATAGAAGAATTTTCGTGCGGAAAGCCTTATTATGCATTTTCTAAAAAGTCTCCTTAATTTGGACAAGGGCTTAATATTTGAAGAGGGTGAAATTCTTTTTTTTTGTAAAAATCTCAAAAACTGGCTTTTTCAAAAAAAAATGTGAAGATAGAAGGTAGTTTACGAAATTCTACACAATTCATTACACTTTTTTTCCTAAAAACGAAGAAAGCAAACGTTACAATTTCGTTTGTTTGTTATAACGTGTGTATTATTTTCCGTATCATCGCGGTGTAACTCTACGTTTTTCTCGTTTTTTTCAGCTCAATTATTTTACATGGCATTTCCTCCAGTTTTGCCTCTATCCACCCACAAAATCAAAATCCAAATCAAAGTTCCAAATTTATAGTACTTTTCAGGGAACTCTCAACACATAAATATAAAGCTTTCCACCAACATTCAGCTTTGCCGGAATTTTTTAAAAGTACAGGGTGGACCAAAATCTCTTTTCTCACTGTGCCAAAAGTCCCTTTTGAACGAAAAGATAAGACTATGGGATAATAACTTACAAAATGTCCACGGTTCAAGCTTACATTTACATAGAAAAGGACTTTTTGCCGACCTAGGAAAGAGACTTTTGGCCCACCCTGTAGAATTCAAATTTTTACTCGGCTTTTAATACAAATCATATAAATATTTCGATGATAGAGAATTACAAAAAGGTGGTTTTCGTCATACCGTTCGCGTGGAGTCGGTCGGTCTGTGCATATCTGTTCACAGCAAATCGGGCTAGATCCTTAACGGACGGTCTTCAAATTTGGTACAGATTATTTTATGTGATTCCTTAGAAATTCGAATTTATAGTTTTGTTCTAGTGCCAATACACCGATTTTTTTTTTTATTTGTCGTAAACGGCTGTTATGATTTTAAAATAAGTTCTTACTTGTTAAAAATTATCCAATTGCAGAAAAAATATGTTTCAGGTTTTTGCCAAAAATGCGGGCAAAGTGTTGGTTCTATGGCAACAACTTCACAGGGGTAATTTCTTGTAGTGCCTGAATTCTAAAAGGATTATTGCTGTAACGACTTTTCGTCGTTAAAAGTCAAACGGTGTAAGGGTTTTGTGACCGGAGGGTCACCCCTATACTTGCTGATTTATTTATTAGAAAAATTAACCTCGGCTTCTCCATTAAAACTCCATTCCACTCTAGTGGAATGCACCCGTCTTGTTAAAATTGTGTTCTGTTGTTGAACCCAGGAAACAGCTGTACTTGCAGTATCGAAGACACATCGATCATTAGAAATTGCACTAAATTGGACTGAAAAACCCTAATTTTCGGGTAGAATTAAAAGTAGTAAAAATCCGTTCATATCTTCCGATTGAGCTGAGCATGAACTCTAAATTTTGAAAAATTCAGATTTTTATGATAATTTTTAACATCTTAATATTAGCCTTCTCAACTTTTAAACTAGGTTCTTCAATTGTTTAAAGCGGTCCATTATCCATGTGTTATATTTGACAGTTGTTGCACATGTGGAAAACTTTAACCGATTTGAATTATATTCGGTGCATTTTTTTTAAATTCCTTACCAAATTAAATTATTTTACGAATTTTATTTAAAACGAATAAAACAATATTTGTTTTAATTTTATTACAGCTTTCCGTCGTTTATCCTCCTCACCTCCAACACCAGCAGCTGAAGAACCTAAAACTCCCAACAATCCTTCTACAAATGCTGATGAAGAATTTGGTAAGCTATCACAGCGATATAAAATATGCCAATTGCCATTTTTCTGCACTTTTTAAATGTTGTTTGTTTTTTTTTTTTGTGTTTCTTTAATTTGGTTTTTTTTACTAACTTTTTTTTTATAATTTTTGAAATTTTTAAAGCTTTTTCTTCATTGAAATGTTTATAAAATGTTTTTGTTTTGCTGCTTGCGAATTAAAAGATTGAAACAAAAAAAAAAAGAAAAACCAAATATGAAATTTTTGAGTGAGGTTTTCGTTGTGTGTTACCTTTTTTTTTTAGTCAAAAAACATTTATCCCTCAATCTATTTGTTTATTTATAAATACTTAATCAATTTTGAAATATTAATCTAAAAAAATAGAATCTTACAATTTGTTACTTTTTTTTAAAAAAACCTTCTTTTAAAATAAAAATCAAACTTAAAATTAAATATTTTTGGAATACAACTTACAACAAACATTTTGTGAACACAAGTCTGAAGAAAAAATAAAAATACTTTTCAAACAAATGTAATTTCATTCGACAAAAAAAATAAATAAAAACTATTTATCACCTCATTAAAAATGTAAACAATATGAAAATATAACTTTATGAATATTGTGAGATTGCACGATTTTTGTAAACGCATTTCAAAAATTATGAAACAACAGCGCATATATTCAACCAAAAATAAAATTCGAATATCCCTGCTAATTTGTATTTACACTTCTTTTTTTTGTTGTTGTTTGCACTGTGCACGATGCCTTTAATTGTTTATATTGATATAAAATTTCAAATGATATGATTAGCATGGAATTAGAAACAGAAAAAAAAACTACTCTCCTATAACGAGATATAATAATCAGTGTAAGAGTGTTTGTTAAGTTGCAAAAATAATTATGATGATATTAAATCAAAAGACTGAATATTTGAAAACCCCGTGTAAAAAAATATTACGTATACGCCATAGTTACCTCACATCTTTTGTTTATATATTTTTTTTATTACAAATTTGTTTCGGAGTTAGTTTTGAATTTTATTTAATAACCTGTCTTGTAGGTGGTATTGATAATGGCATGCTCTTTTCCATCCAATGTTTAAATCCAAGGGAGTGTGACTAATTTATTCATGAAATGTTTTCTTATTGAGAAATCAAGAAAATGCATTCAATATGAACAGTGATCTGTGGTAAAACTACTACAATGAGTTTTTGCTTTGCTTTTAATTACTGACACCTTTCGTAAATCTCAAGTTGAATGAGGAAATTATATGAGGAATGAAAGTTATTTCAAGTCTTCCAAGTTCAATTATTTATATTTTTTAAAGAAATAAATAGTTTCCCTTTTCTTGGTGGTTTTACATTACATCTTTTCATTAAAAGATTTCCTCTTGGTACTGCTTGATACTTAATTTTTTTCGAAATAAGTATTTGTATTGTAACTTTGTATTACAGATTTTTGTATTGCAGAGAAGAAACAAATTACATCTATGTATGTGTGTTCATATGTATTCATGTTAAACCCTTATTTAAATTGCTGGATGAGATGTTAGTTGCTCTTTCTGCTTTTAGGCGGGGGTCTAAACGATACTTTCGTCAACTCGAATCATAATCTCACTATCGTTAAAAAAAATATGCACGACTTGATCGCACGAACTTGCTCTTGTATGTAACCCAACATTGAAGATGCATGATGCATATATTTAACGAGTTAATATTAAAAGAGTCAAAAGCACTAAAAAATTGATTTTTCGTTTGATTTTTTTTTGTTTATAAAATAATGTTTTTAAAATTTTTTAAATGCATTATTGTTTAAATTATTGAGAAGCATCAGAATTCAAAATTATAACAAAATCGATTTAACCATAGCAAAGATATACGCGAATAACCCAAAAATAAGACCATTTTCTCAAAAAATGTTGAATACCTATTTCCGTAATGTGAATTTTTCGAGAAAAACCTGAAATGCAGTTTTCTTACAATTGACTTGGTTATTACAGGTAGGAAGTTAAATCAAAATCGTTAAAGCCGTTTTTGAGTAAACTTGAAGAAACCAAAATATTTGTATGGCATCTACCCTTTCTAGATGAGCTAAAACAAAAATTCGAATTTCCCCTCTAGGGAATTACATAAAAATGGTCTGTACCAAATTTCATGAAAATCGGTTTACCCGTTTACGCTCTTGCTCAAATTGCAGTGGACGCACCGACGCACAGACGCACAGACCGACCGACGGACGGCATGACGAAACCCACTTTTTCGGACTTCTCGATTTTCGTAGTGTTAGTTTTGATTATAACCTCGAAATTTTTTTCTACACGAAACCAATACTTTTAAAACGTAAAAACGTTAAAAAAATAAGACTTAAAGCACAAATTCATTGTCGAAATCTGTTAAGAATGTTTTTGTCAATTGTCCACGCTTGAAAGCTAGTAATAGGTTTGTCTAATAGGTTTGAGCTAAATAAAATCATATAACAGAAGAATTATTTAAATTTATATACATAAGTGACCGAAGGGAAATTTAAGATGAGGCAAGTTATGGACAACCTACATTTATGCCCTGGAAATAAAGCTACCCAGAGGTGTTTTTGAATTGAATCTTATGAACGTTAGGCTCTGAGACTGGAGTAGGGAGCTTAAACAGAAAAAAACAACCCCGACGGATGTGTGATGAGGGAAGTAAATTGCAGCAAAAGAGGTTTTAAAAACAAACGAAATTGAAAAAAACATCCCTGATGTAGCTTTTGCAAATGACCCCGAATAACTTCATGGAAGAGATACATATGTTTGCCTTACAAAGCCTATAATTTCATTCCAAGCTATTAGATCTTAATTGCTAAAAGATTTTTTACTAAATCTACTTTATTCGCAAGATAATGTTCTGGCATTATAATTTAAATATGATTTCTGGCATATGACCGCCACGGCTGGTTCGGACGTAGTCGAATCTGCAGGTCCAATTTTCGATTACTTTTTCCAACATTTGTGGCCGTACATCGGCAATAACGCAGCGAATGTTGTCCTCCAAGTGGTCAATCGTTTCGGGCTTATCGGCGTAGACTAGCGATTTCACATATCCCCACAGAAAATAGTCAAGCGGCGTTAAATCGCACTATCTTATGGGTTAAATCGCCAATTCACGAGTCCGTAACGTGAAACTATGCGGTTAAAAAACGTTTCCTTCAATAAATCAATATTGTGGTACGAGATGTGCGACATGTTGCACCGTTTTGTTGAAACCACAGCTCCTGCACATCATGGTTGTTCAATTGATGCGCGATACGTACTAAAAACAGAACCATGATTTTCAAAATAAATTTTGTACAATTTGAAGCATTATTCAGGCGTCAGTCTATTAATATTGAAATGCCAAACCAAACTAAAAATAAAACACTTGACAGCTGACAAAATGGCCGCCGGTTAAAATAGTGTAGCTAAACTTAAAGTTCTATACCTCTAAAAAAAACACCCTTTACAAACTAATACTTATATTCAGCCTTATCGGCAATTCCGGGGGAAAGTGATCTCCCTGCGATTTTTTTTTATTTCCCAGGAGTTGAATACTCATATCGTCAATCTTCCCCTAACAGAATCTCCACCGGAAATTACTTCGACCCAGTTTCGAAGTATGTAAGTACTTTTGAAACAATTAATTTCGTAAAATGATTTAAATGTCAGAAGTAAATGAATATTGTAAAATATATACATTTATACATTTTTGAAAATGTTCGTGTAGTTTTTTTGAAATGCATACCAGAGCATCCAGATTTACAGCTGAAGAAAGAGATCACTTCTCTGATCAATAAGAGAACAATCCGGAGAATTTAAAGAGATTGTTAAAATCCACAGTACCTACACGGTAATATCATTAGCGTTTTAATTTTTGTTCCGTTCTGCGCATCTGTGAAAATGGCGGATCCAGTGTCTCTTTACTTGTCAAAATGCTTATATTTGTTGTTGTTTCTAGTAATGCCATGTGCAGTTTTCGTGAGCCGCCATGTTTAATTTTTAACTGACAACCTGCGCAATATATTACCTTAGATTTGTGTACTGTGGTTAAAATCCATAAGAACTACCTCAAAAATTGTTAGTTCATTTGAAAATTTAATTTTTGTTTTGTGTAACAAAGAATATATTATATCTTTTCCTATGGATTCAAGCAACAATACCGCGTTAACACACCAGGATTCAAATACTTACTGGATACATAGTAGAATTCGGGGTCCATCATTAAAAAAATTAAAAATATATTCAAACAATTTAAAGCAAAACCAAAACTCATGTTTTTATTTTGAAAATCCACCAACTAAATTTTAGAGAATTTTTTCCAGGAAAATGTTATTGTTTTCCCCCCGGAAAATAGATTTCCGACGCCTATACTATTTTCCTTGGAATTTTTTCCATTTTTCGTAAATCGTTTATGATTGGAGAGTATGATACGGAGGAAAAAATCCGGGGAAGATTTTATTCCCGATAAGGCTGATTCTCTTTACATATGTGATCGATTACGAAGGGACAGATCCATTGAGAGATTTCAAGTTCTATTCTATTATATGAAAGAGTTTTGTGAAATGGAAGTGAAAGAGAGATTTAACTGTTTAATTGTTGACTTACTTTCTGCATTCACTTGCCGACACACTATTTTCGTTTTGTTATAAAAATTGTCATACATTCCCGCAGTAATTTATATTATGACGAACAATATTACTCTGACATACACGTGAGTTGTGACAAAACTCTAGGTTCCTATAAAAAGCACAAAATCGTCAAAACAGATTCGTTGCTTAAGAGTCAGAAATGATGGTTTACAACGAAAAATGAGTTGATCGTGTATGTAAAAAAAAAAAAAAAGATTATTTAAATAATTCCAAAGCATTTCCTGTAACCATCCGTTTTTGACAAACAATTCAGAAAAATACGTCAGAATATTTATTTATCAGCTTACGCATCTATGTACATAAACTGTAACTGTAGTCATAGCCTAATGCGCACTTTTCTACATCTACATCTTACTTTTCTACATTTTTCTTGAATTACAGCCTTTTTTTTTAGCTATTTATGTTTCGAGCAGTTAAATGTAACTATATGCCTGGTCATAGAGTTTTATGCAAATTTTAGTTAATAACTTTCCTGAGTTATTTTGGAAGGAGATTATAAATTGTACTAGCTGGCCCGCCCGGCTTCGCATGGGTAGACAAACCTAATAAGCTTCGCATAAAAATTATAAAAGAAGATATAAATAAATATTTAACCTAATTTTTGTAATTGAATACTACTTTATGGGTTTTAGTTTATGAATGGCAAAATATGTAAAAACATGATCCTCTAAGTCCAACCTTTATAACTTTGTCAACAGAGAGAGAATTTTTATAATAAAAAAAAACACTTCTTTGTTTTTATCCCATTTCACACTATTTTACATAGGTATCCTATCTCTTAGGCCATCCACTAAAACGCAACCTTTCAAACACCGAAAGAATTTCTTAAATTGGATATTTTTTTAATTTTTCCCCATTTCACCCTACAAATAACAAAAGTTGAAAAAGAATATCCCAAAAGCCACTTTTTAGCCTACAGAAGATCCACCTGTTGAACGGTAATTGAATTGAACTGAAAAACAAAATGTGCGCCTACAGCGCCACCTGTTGAAAATTTTTCGACTTTTCTGTTTCCTAAACCTTCGCGAAGCAATTTCGAAAAAAACCCCACAAGGAAGTATCCAAATTGGTCCAGTCGTCCAGCATCCGAACCCACCACCGTCCATTTTTATATAAATATATAGATTTCAGTAGCGTACAATTATAAATCTCAAAACAATTAATTTATGAGTTGTGCTACAAAGTTTTATACTGAATATTAAATTTTGTTTGTTGTTTATTCGAAAATCAAAACATGCGATGGCAAAAAAAAAAACACTCCATCTTTTAGAAGTACGTAAATGTCAAATATCAAACCGTTTAAAAAACTGTTTTGCTTTTATGATTTTTCTATAAAGGCATGCAATTCAGAAAATGGCAATGTTTCCAACTCACGTTTGATATCCGCCTAAACCATTTATGATGTCTTTGGAATTCCAAAATCGCAAAATCAATGGTCATGAGCTGAAAATATTTGTTTTTTTTTTTTTTTTTTTACGAACAACGCACGTTGGTTGTCAGTTAGTTACACACACAAAATTAAATATGGATTCGGTTCTTATCTTCCAATTGTATTTTTATCTTCAAAGTTATTTTAATATAAATGATTATGTATTTGTATTTAAAAAAAATCGAAACAAGCTATAATGTGGCTAAATTTATTTAAACAAAAATGTTGAATTCAATATTAGTTGAAATACTAAAAAAAGTACCTTTTATTGATAGACCAAAAATAGGTATTCCAAAGACGAAATTTTCGTCTTATAAAAAAAATGTTCCTTAACGTTTTTTTCAAAGAATTTTTTCTAAATAATTTTGAAATTAACGAAACTTTTGTAGGTCTCATTTCTCGGAAAAAAAAGGTTGTTGACGAAAAGGTTGTCTATTCCTTTACCAAAATCCATGTGATTTTCCTCTAGAGATTGTCCAAAAGCGCTTTATATTTAGTCGAACAGACTTTAACGTCAGGTCCATTTTTTTCGTTTACGTAACTAAATATTGTAAAAAAGTATAGAATGTACAAAAATATTTTAAACAATCTGTCTAGCTGATTCATGAAGACCGTTTTAGGGCTGGCAGATGGGTATAATTGTAGTTACAGGAAAGGCAGAAAATAAGATGTAACCAAGCCTACTCATAAGGGTGATACAAAACAGCACTTTTTGAAATTTAGTTTCGTCTACGTCATGGAATTATGACCAATCGTTATATTTTTTTCGTTATATTAAATTCAATTTAAATATTTTTCTTCAATTCTCGATGAAGGAATAAAATGCAGGAAAACAGTTTTTTTTTTCATACTCCACTTAGTCAACTCAAGATAAATATTTCAAAAAAAAAAATAAGGTAAAGTAATCAAGAAAATCAAAATCAATCGTTAGAAAATCAAATAAAAATAATATCATAATCAATTAATAATTGCAACTAAACAAACACACTCAAACTTTGGTGGAGGGCTATCGCCTTTCTATATCTTGTCTGCACTTTGGAATAAATTGCTTTAGTCTTATTATCAACCACCTGACGTATATTATTTTTTTTTTATATAACTATAGCACAATATTATCTTATCAATTAAAAAACCAAATAAAGTATGTATATCAAACAATTACAAAAGAAAATCACTTTTGCTAATCAAGTTTTTTTTTTCTTATCTCAGCTGATTTTAAAAGTTTTTAAAAATATAAACTTATAATTATAAATAAATCACAAAATGATTGCAATGATTTAAGTGCACTATATGCATAGTGAAATTCACCAACAACAACTGGCGTTGTGTTTCATAATTTGCTTTACAATTTTAATAAAAAAAAAATTCAATGAAATGCGATTACAATATTTTTTGGTAATTTGAAACAAAATAAAATAGTTCCACAAGCTCTCATAACATTTTTACCATTTTCACTCTAAAATCTAATTAACACAGTTTAAGTGAAAGTAAAGAAATGTTAAACAAAAAACCTTCATCGTGAAATTTACAACTTTTACAATTTTTATAACTTTATGTACCTACCTCCTTAGCATTTGTTTTTAAGTTGAAGCTTCAAGTGGAAAATATTTCATGAGAAATATTGTGGATTCTATTCTACTTGTTTTACAATCCACAGTTTCTATTTTTAAACTAAATGAATTTATAGTAATTTAATTGTTGAAGATATAAAGTTTATATTTCCCGCCTCTAATTTTGTATTAAAATTTCAATTTCACTTGAACTGATGTTGATGAGGAATTAGGTTTAAATTGAAACACAAGAAAAACAAAACAAACAACTTAAATAAAAAGAAACAAAAAAAAACACAGAAAAAACAATATTAGAAAACAAAAAAAAAACATTTTCCAGAACCTTCATCACTGCCTGTTGCGGAACGGTTACGTTTTTTCTCGAGTTTAGGCCAAGAATCAAGAAACAACCGCTGTATGTCTCTGCCTGTTCCACGCAGTCTCACTCCTGGAAAAGAACGACGTGGATCTTCGAACAGTGTGATCCTAAATCAAGCAATGTCACCATCACAGACAACACCCAGAAGCAGTATAGTCGTTCCAATGGACTTCGACGACACCCCAACAACCCCAATTGTCGAAGAAGCTCCAATTGTGTTTGAAGAGAATCCATTCTTTACTACTCCAACCTCGAGGGTGGCTCCCAAGGCCCGATTCAAGCTAAAAACTATCGGAAAAATCGTCATGCCAAGCATCTTTAAGGATAACAACAACAATGGTAACTTTGTTGATAACAATACACTCGGTGAGCCAGTTAAAAAGATCAACAAGATCAAGTCACCGTTTATTGAAAATAGTCAGAGAAGTAGTTTTGGTGCGTTTAACAGTAGCAAGTGCATGAAGTACGATCTGAAGTCCATGCCCACGTCGAACACAAGCAAAGATGACGAAAATAGTGATGTTCTGAATGACTCAGGCAAGGAGAACTATGACAATTTACCGGAAGGTGTCGAATTGCGCAAGAAAAAGATAAGTACGAGTAGCAGCAGTGGAGTCTCGAGTGCGCCGGCTTCACAACGCAACAGCTACCGGCATTCTATGCGCTCGCCACTAGTCGACGAGAAGTATGCAAAGTACTTTGGCATTTCGACCAATCATAACTGTGACAGTCGCCACAGCACACCATCGACGCCGCATAAGAGCTTTGACCATAGCAACATGCCTGACGTCATTTGCGTAACGCCCAAGCCTCATCTGCATCAGCAAAACTTCAGCTACAGCATCGATGAAGTGGGTTTTGTCCAAAAGTCCTGCTCTGCAAAAGAAGTCCGTGTTATTCCGCCCTCTCCCGTGACACCATCAGCGCTGTCACCTGTTCACGCATTCGATGGCAATGAAGTTCTTGATGACAGTGTCTTCAGTATGTCGAATTCAAACCTTGCCCTGCCGCCGTTGATAATGAGACGACGTGACTCTTCGAAGAGAGTTCGTGCCATGACAGTTTTTGTAAACACCCCACAAAGTACACCGGAACGTAGTGTTCCCATGCTTCGTGCATCGCGTAATCGTTCAATGACAGTTACACACATGAAGTTCTGGCCACATGAACCCCAAGACCCGATATCTAAATTTGAAGATCTAAAAGTAACAAAAGAGGATCTCTTGATGGCTCACAAGGAATTTGAAAGAATATTTTTAGGTGTGGTATAAAAAAAAAACAAACAAAAAATAAAAACGAACTATAATTTTTTTTTTTTATAAATTACTATTAAGTTTAAGAAATTTATATCTGGAAGAGAGCAAGAGACAGGGTTTTGAAAAAAAGTTACATAAATTTCATTATTAATTTTTTTCTTTTCTTCTTCCTAATGTTTACTTACTTTATAAGATACTATATGTCAATCTAGTGATGCGCTTTTATAATTACTGTAATAATTGTTATTTACCTTTATTAATTATTATTTAAATATATTGAAATTAAAAAAAAAAAAAAATTAAAAAAAGTGTTAAAATAAAAATTAAAAATTTAAAAATATTATAAATGTTAAACAAAAAACTGTGATTTGTTTTGCGTTTTATGTTTCGTCCATGCATGTTGCTATTGGGTTTATTTTTGTACCGATATATTATTAAACGCTGGGAGCATTCACAACCAAGCTTTGCTTAATGGAATATTTTTCGCTAATATGGGATCATTATGCAGAGAAAGAGGTTTGACACCTGTCAAGATACTTGTAACGGCACTGGCAAATAAGTCAACTCTCTTCCATATTTCAAACGAGCATATCAGTTTAGGATCTTAAAACGTAATTGCTAACTGACTAGTTGATTTATTTCCGCACGCGAACGCTACGAATTCATTAACAATTGACAACATTATCAACGCCATTTTGTGTTGTCCTCAAGGCAAAGTCAACACAAACTGTGAATATTTTCAAACAGTACAGTCGCGATTGCGTTAACTAATGTGAACATCCGTGAACACTTTTCTTTATTTCATTGACTACTCTAATACTACGTTTTACCCAAAAAATAAAACTAAAACGAGATAAAATTAGATTTATCTTCAATCTTAAATCTCGAATATTTATAATACAAATTTATTTCCTAAATCTGTTGATTTCAAATCAATCTCGTTAAATCTTCATAAGGCCAATAACTTTACAAATCGAACTAACCCATATTATATCGCTCTGAAATTTCGTTTGCTTCTTTTGACATACACGTCAAACACTTCATATAAGAAAAAGTGACACACCGTTTTGAAAGGTTCCGTCAAAGTCAAAGCGCTATTGATTTTGCGGAGCGAAAAGGGTAACATGAAATATCAAGCCAGAAAATGAAGCTTATACAAATCTAAACTAAAAAGATACTGACGTTTCTTTTTGTAAGATCAATAAATTTTGAGAAAATCTCCACCCCCATTTCTTTAATTGTTAAAAATGCTGCAATCTTGAGCCGGCTTGTTCACGTTATTGCGATTGTACTGTATTTCTAAAAAATGGACAAACAAACTTTTAAGTGTTGTTCCGTTACTGTTTTTACTTTTAACGTCATTGCTTCTCTGTAATGTTGTTACATTCTGAACATGCTCATTAAAAGTGGATTTGGGTTTATTTTGATTGAAATATTTATTTTGTTGGGATATTTTTGTTTATAACAAATTTTACCATTACATTGGATCTTTTAAGGGTCATTTTTGAACTGATTAAATAACAGTTTTATTTTAAGGAACTTAACGTAGCTTAGTCCCCTTTCAGAAGAAGTTTTGTATGTACTTTTCTTTTAAAGTCTCTTGAGTGAAAGCATACGTGAATTGTGAAAATTAATGTCAAAATATCTGGTGATTTTGTTAAATCCTCGTACTTCAAAACCTTCCCTCCTTAAAAACAAAAGTTAGCGGAGACAAAAATTTCCTCGTATGAAAGGGCTCTTAGGTAGGCAGCATAAGCCATTTTCACATGCGCAGCTGGTCTTAAAAATGTCAGCTGTTGAATTCCGCTCGGCCTCATTCTGCTTCGGTTTGAACCGGTTCATTGGAAGTTTTTGAAGATTCAAATTTCTTTAAGTTGGAATTTGGAATATATCTATTGTCTCACTCCAAAAGCATTTCCGATGTGACATTTCGTACTCGCTCATATTTGTCAGTGGAAAAATACCAAGAGTAAGAGTAAAAAAAGCGGCTTACAACCTAGATGAATAGAATTATCGCCATTATTATAACATTTTATACGCATTTATTACAGATTATACCACTTTCACAAAAATATTCGGCTTTGAGAAATTGGGCCAGAGGAAATAAGGCCTTCAAAAATGAAACAAAGCCCAAAAATTAATGAAAAAAGATTCCACTTAGTTTTATTTTTTTAAAGGGTGTTTTTTTAGACGTGTGGTTTTCAATCTGGCAATACTTTTTTCGAAGTTAGTCTTTTTTTGACAGCTGTCACTGGATATATGCTCAGTTTAGTTTGGCATTTCATAATTAATAGACTTATGTTCGGTTTCAAAAATATTTAACAGGCTTTTAAATTTTTAAGTGACGTATTTTGTATGGAATAAACGTCATTTTAAGATTTGAAAGCCTGTTAAATAGTTAAAAGGGCTTTATGAAATCGGCCATTAATCCTGAACAACGTTTGCAAATCGTGCAAATTTATTACCAAAATAATTATTCGGTTCGCGTGACGCATTGCTTGCTGCGTCCAATATTCGGTCGACATAATCGCCAAATCGCATAAATTCGAGCATCCATGGATCGGTTTCGAGCCACGTTTACTCTAGTGGATAATGAGCATCCTCAGAGACGCCGTACAGTCGTACAGTGCGCACCGAAGACGCTATTTCTTCTGTGGAGCAGAGTATCGAAGAAGACCCGATTGAGTCCATGCACCATCGCGCACAACAATTGGAGCTGTCGAAAATTGGGCCTCTCGGCTGGCTCACTTGCCCGAAATCATTTTTAAATCATAATGGCAAACCCTTATCTTTATGATCAAGCTAAATTCTTGGCCATAACATTAAATTATATGCGTTTTATTTCTTCTTGAAAACCACAAGTCTAAAAAAACACATGTTATAAATCTTTATTTTAAAAAATTAAATAAGAACCGTCAACACGATCCCTACATTGCTCAAACAGAATAGCCGGCAAAAATCCCGCGATAGAGCTCTTTACTAACTAGAAATGTATCTTTCTCTTTCGTTTATTCACAAACGTCAAAATTATTACTTTGTGGCAACTGACATTTGTTTATCTGTACATATGTATTTTTGAAAGCAAATACTGAAATTGTGTGCAATTTACATTTTACATATTTATATAAATAGCAAGATTATTGTAAATAAACTTAAACTATAAATATCATTATTCAGCACAGACTGTTTTAAAGATAAAAAAAACAAATCTTAGCAACAAGTAGTTTGCTGTCACTTCTGACGTTGACAGATTCATATAAACTACCATATTAATACAAATTAATTAATTAATTGATATTGAGGTCTTATTTCATTGGGGTTTCATTTCACTATGAATTAATGTCCGAATAAAATAAAAATTCAAAAACAACCCAAAATTTGATGATTTGTTGTTGTTTTGTATGCTTATTTTTGGGGGCTAGTTTAATTTTTTTTTTGGGACGTTATTTTGCCGAGCCAAATATTCACTCATACCATTTTGTATCGTTGAGTGTAGAATATTTCATTTACATACATGGAACAGGTCAGAAATATTTAAAATCTATCTCATGAAACGAAATAGATTATCGCATATCGCCATCATTGGATTCACCAAAATGAATAAATATCAATTCATCTCCACTAAAGTAGCACCGTGTTTCATTCATATTTTATGAGATTCGATTTTGTGCTTTTTCATAATTCAAATCTATTTATTTGAATGTCCTTCCACTTCAAGATGTCTTCTTCTCCAAAATACAAACAATGTGAGTACGTTTTTGTTTTTAAATTATTTTTATCAAAATTTGTTGCACAATTTTAATTTTCTTTAACGCCTTGCATATATGCTTGCACGCTTTTTTCTTTAAAATTTTTATTTTTTTTTTAACTAATTATTGTCTGAATTTCCCAAAATCTAACCAATAAATGTATAGCTGCTTTGAATAAGTATATATTTTTAAAACAGTTTCTAATGATTTCATTCTTTTCGTTTCTATAACTCACAGAAGCAACTAAACCCGCACCAGCAATTCTATCGCCTCCTTTCTCTGGAATGGCTGGATCTGCTAAAGGAATTCTCAAATCAAAATCTGGCTGTGTTGGCTTTATGCCAATGGATCTTAATTCAGAGCTCAAAAATCGTCTCAAACGTTCAACTCATGCCACTGTCTCAAACCTTCGCAAGTCGGCTACCGTTGAGAATGCCCCTCATGTCCTTGACATAGCAGCACCTAAAAACCCCGAAGATCCAACAAATTCCTCGTCCTCCGAGGAAGATGGGGTCGATCCTCAGAAAAATCTTGCAAAAATACTTCGCAGTGTATCGAAGGAGAGTATGCCACGACAACAATCGAAAGAACATATCACACACCAGTTTCCGGCGGTTCCGGCTCCAGTTCCTGGAACTCGACCCAGTATGGTGCCCCAACATGACGACACAATGAGTCTTGTTCGAAATTTAACTAGTCTTGAAAAACGAATCCCCGAAGTGGGTGGCAATGCCACCACCGGTTCGTGTATAGCGTCGACTTCCGAAGGTGAAAGTTCTGGCGGCCGAGAAGTCTCGGAAATCATCAAGAATAGCGCAGTGGCGCGGCGGCGTAAACTTAATGATGGGTGAGTTTCTTCTGATGAGTGTGCTGTAACTCCACTACCACTACCACTACCACCACCACCACCACCACCTGCCAGCTACTTGAAACTATCCGTTCTAATATCAACTCAAAGCCACAAGAAAATAATAAAATTTAATATCAGTTTGCAATAATTGTGTGTTTTAAATAACATTTAAATTAATATGTGTAGTTTTTGATTGCCTAGTCATTTAAGCTAACTCTTATGGCCTGATTATGGAATTTTAAGCTAGGTGCATTATTTTCGAAGCGCATTTTGCATTTTTTGGTTACCTATATAAATTTCACTGTCGCTTCAAGCCAAATTTGATCTCGATGTGACATTTTGACTGAAAACATTGGAAGTAAAATTCGAAATGAGTCGAAGATGATATTTCATTTCAGATGTGACATTTCGAACCTTTACGTCATTTAGCAGTATTTTTTTCGAATTCGCTAATTTAAAAATCCGATATCGAATTCCATAATCAGTCCACTGCATTCATGTGAATCAAATTTAATCAAAACAGCTCTACTTATACAGTTAATCCCCTTTAATTAAAAATATTAAATTAAAGAAACTCTTTAAAGACTGCTCAACTAATTTTTTTGTCACGTGTGCTTATCGTGTCAATTTTTTTTACATTTAAATTTAACAATAAATAAACTTTAACAAAAATTATATAAAATATAAATGTAATGTATGTAATAATATGCATTTCCTGTGAAAAACACGCATTTTAATTGAACAAAAAAAAAAACTGTTTTCTTTTACAAAATTAGTGGTTATAATCATTAAAATTGTAGAACTAAAAAAAATATTTTTATAAATGTATGTATGGGAAAAAAAAACATTAGAAACCTAAAAACAAAATCTACATTAATTATGTGTGAAATATTGTTTCTGTTTTATCTTTATGTGAAATTTGTTCGTTGTGCTTATCATAAAATTTAAACTAAAAATTGGAAGAATGAAACATATTTTTGTCATTTTATAAATAAAACTACATAAATTATGTAATCATTGATAATAATAAATCTTTAACAAACAAAAAATTATATTTATGTAGGTACTTTTGTAATATTGATTTGTTGGTTAGAAAAAAATTAAAAAAAAACAATTATTTAAGGTTTCAATAAATTGTTTTCCCTATGCCTAGTTATTATTGATTCGATCTACTAAAAAAATATCTAAAAAAAAGAGAAACCAAAATGGCGTTATTTGAATTTTAAATAAATATAACGGTCTGGTATTTTAGATTAAACAAATTTGACAAATGAATTTAGATAGACATTGAAATGTTCATAGTTAGATTAATTATGACAATCAGTCATCAGATAGTCAAATATTTGTAAAATGGTGCAAATGATATTGATTTGTTTTAGTTTCAAATCATTCCGCTTAATATTCTCGTAATGGAATAAAACAAATTCGATTTTTTAATGGTCATTTTTGTAAGTTCGTCAAAAAAAAGAGCACCTTTTGACAATACCCGGCGTGTAAATAAAGTTATGAGACTGTTTTCTGTTTGTTTTATAATTGAAACTTCAAAATGGCAGCTGACAGATCATTTGACATTTGAAACTACGTCTGCAACAATTTGTTTTATTAATGGCGTTTTCCATTGGTCGTCCGGAAGCATCCGGAATCATCCGAAACTCTTCTAAAACCATTCCATTGGCAAAGATAACTGTCAACCGACGCTTCTAAGAAGATAATTTCGCTTCTCGATTTGAAATCAGAATTCGCTCAAGAAGCACGAATATATTTCAGCTCTAATGTCAGAGCAAACTCACTCAAAATAACAATTCACCATTCAATTACTCAACTTCATAAATCTGTTCTCAAAAGCTTCAAATCCTAAAAGTTCCATAATAAAATCCAAAGAAAAAGCTCTTGAATTTGCTTACAATTGGGAAAGGTAACTCTGTTTGGATGAGCACAATTTCAATACACATCGTAGATGACGACGACTACCGCACGGCGGCGGGCGCGGCGCACGATCGTTCATCGCCAGTATCCCTTCTTCAGCAGTGGGATACAGTGGTCATGGTAGGGTGCACGGCTTTTTTTTTTAAGAATTACAACAATTCGTATAACTTATACGTAAGTCAGTGGCAATAGAGTGTAGGTAGATATTTATCTTGCAGGCAAATAGAAAATAATAAATAGCAGGGCATTTCACCGACACGACTATTCACGAATACAATGACAAAATTTCAAAGTTGAGTAGAATTAGTTAGGACTGTTCCATTGGATTTCAGAATGAGTGAATCCCCGAGTGAAACCAATGGAAAACGACATAAGCGTTTTCCTTTTTTCGTTCAGAAGAAAGCTCTGAACAGAGCTCGAGCATGTTGAACAAGCTCTCAACATACTCTTAAGTCTGCACTGAACGTGTTCCGCTTTTTACTAAGTCTGCTATTATACGACGACTTTTGCGTCGTGACTCTTCTTCGAATTCTTCTTTAAAATTTCGTCCTGTGAGTCGTACGCTATTACACCATGACTTTTGAGTCATGACTCAAATTTGGCAATCCTCTATAATTTTTCTTCGGTAATGAAATTCTCGTAGCAACCAAACAAACAACAAACATAAATGAAACGATTTTGTTCCAGCACAGAAATTCTCTAATGCTCTACACCTTAGCAACCGCAGCTACAGGTACATGTGCGCTCCATAAATAACGAAAATAAATAAAGCAATTTGGTAAAATAACAAACAAGAAATAAAATAATGTCAAAAATGAGTCGCCGAAATTTGGCCCACGACTCATAGGGCTGTTGTTTTCCGTCTCATTTTTCTTCTCTTTTGCACTCATTATGTTCGAAAAGAGTCACGACGCAAAAGTCGTCGTATAATAGCAGACTAATGTCGTTTTCGAGTGGACGTTCGGAGCTACTCCTTTTTCACTCTTTTTACTCCAAATTTCCCATTTTCTATAGGAATGGAACAATTCCGAAATCCAAACGAAAACGACATAAGAATGCTCTGCCGATTTTTTCTGAGGTCGTAGTTCGGACTCTGATCATTCTCTGAACGAAAAAAGATACACACACAACTTTGAGATTCTGAACTACGAGCAAAAAAAGAAACACAATATTTTTTTTAACAGTTCAGACTCTGTTCGGAACGAAAAAAAAATTAAATTGTGTGAGTGCCGGGACTCACGGTTAATATGTGTAAACATCAAACGTGCGCGGATCCAAAACGGACTTGTTTTTGCTTGAAGGGGATCTTAAGATTTTTTTCACTGAACGCACCCATCCTAGTATGCAGATC
Organism: Leucozona laternaria; assembly: GCA_932273885.2. Classification (NCBI taxonomy): domain Eukaryota; kingdom Metazoa; phylum Arthropoda; class Insecta; order Diptera; family Syrphidae; genus Leucozona; species Leucozona laternaria. The sequence continues at coordinate 126,230,297 of OW026367.1, read as the reverse complement.
GTAACGTTGAACACCGTAACGTTGCACACGAACATTCACGTTTTTTTTCACTCTACCGCCAGCATAGATGTTTACACATCAAAAAGAAAAACCAGTATTAATTACGTTAACTACATTTAACTACGTTTAACTACATGTGGTGCTACATAGTGTAGCAGACGTAACAAATGAATTTTTTTTCTCGAAAAAGTGACAGTTCGGCCAACCCTGGTTTCCAGCAACTTTCAGTAATTAGGAGAGAAGTGAGCGAAGTAAGAAGGGTAAACAAAATCGCCCGATCAATGATTTACACGGAGTTTATTTAAAAATTTCTTTTCATTTAAAATATTAGTAATCTACAGAAAATCTCTTAAGCTGGCTTTACACCAGCTTAGTCCCCACAAATCGTTGACTTGGGAGATTTTGTTCACTTCCCTTACTTCATGCCGTTCTCTCCTTAAACCTGAAAGTTGCTGGAAACTCAGTTTCTTCGTGTGAAAGGAATAAAGCGTGTGAGTGTTCGTGAGTGTTCAGTGATTTTTTAAGTGAGACAGAAAATATCACCTGAGCGCTGATATTTTTTTCTGAGACAATCATTTTTTTGGATTCAATTCTCAATGTTCTTTTTCAGCCAAGACGGTAATTTGTTTGACTACAAATACGAAAGTGGTAAATAAATTATGACCGAAAATTACTAAAAAATTAAATAAATTGAACTTGCTACTGTTTTTCATTCATTTCAATAAGTTTTGTGCTATAATGATGAAATCTTTGACTGCGTCAAATTGACGCGCAGTGTGATTTTTTTTTCTCCAGCAACTTGCTTCCACTTGTGAAAGGGCTTTTTTCTTTCTTGCTGAAGTTTCTGAAAAGTTCCCGTGGCACTGTGCCCAAGACCCTGTTTAGATTTTGACTGCCCACTACGTAGTGAAAAGTCAATGCGTGTATACTGTATACACTTTTATGTGAATTGGAACATTTGATTGTGAGCATCAAGAACCCTTGTAACTCTCGCATGGTTAAAATTGGTCGAGAAACGATGGAACATGGAAAAAAAACTCATACGATTTGTTTCAATTTTCATCGTTTCTCGACTGATTTTATCGATGCGAGAGTCACAGAACGTAGGCACTGGCTTCAAAGATTAAATAATTAAACAGTTGCAAAATAAAAAATATATAGCAATTAAATCTGCTTCAGCATCTTTGCAATTATCAAACCAATTATTCGACCCTATACGCATTTTTAATTTTTTTTTCTTTTCTACCTCACCGTTCAACGCACAAGCCAAAAATGAAAAAATGCAATAAAATGGAACATTTCGGATATGAAACATGACTGGTCACTACAGTTTTTTATATTTTCTTCCTGACTGTTGCCTCCCTTGCCACCTCACCGATTTCACCAGTAAACTGTCGTCATTGCGTAGTGAGGAGTCACAATCTAAACAGGTTCCAAGTCTGCAGTTAGTAGAATAGCACACTGTTGCCTTGCTTCAAATTGTTGTGAATCATTTTCAGAGCACGTTGTTAAAACCGGGCCAGCTCGTGACCCTAGCGGTTCAAACTCTTACTTATGCCGTTTTCGAGTGGCCGTTCGGAGTTACTCCTTTTACACTCCTTTTACTCCAAATTTTCCATTTTGTGTAGGAATGGAACAGTTCCAAAATCCAAACGAAAACGACATTAATGCACCAACTTTCCAATCATAAAACCATCAGTGTTGCCAGATTGCACGCTATACTACCCGTATCAATACTTTATTTACACACCCCTTAATTCTTAGAATTTTTGTTGGCGAACAGTTTAGTTAATTTTTATCAAAACATCGTAGGTAGTACTAATTTACACATCACATGACACATTTCATCATGACCAACCGATTCTACTGACTGTAGCCACGTTTTAAAATTTGTAGGTACTCTTCGGAGGGTGTTTGCATTGAAATGCCTAATGTAGTGTATAGGACACGGCCTTTTGCCTTACATAGAATTAAAAAGTGTTTATTGATTCATTCGGAATATTCAAAATACTGGGAATAAATATTTTGTGTGGTTATATTTCAATGCAAGTTACATGCATAGCAAAAGCACACACATTTTACGACTTTTTGTAATTTAATACGCATAGTAAAAAAACTTTTTGAAACCCGAAGAAGATTTTAAAATCTTGACAAAGTTTAAAAAATCTTTTGAACCTCTGAACATAAAGCTCAAAAAACATGAAAAAAATTCAAATCAATTAAAAGTATCTGGAAGAACTTTGAAAATAAATTCGTGAGTTTTGGTAAGAAAAATAAAGAGTTGTGCTAGGTCAAAAACGGGTTTGGAGGTTTAAAACCCGCATTTTTTGAGTAGTTTTCAAAATAAAACAGTTTAAACAATCTAGAACGTATTTTTTTCATAAAGTTATGCAAAATAAAAATCCGAAACCGTCAAGCAAGTTTTTTAAAATTCATTTTTGAAAAACCCGTACCTTGCAATATTATTTTAGCTTTGAAGGATTTAACATATAGAAATTTTGATTGAAATCGGTGAAGCCGGTACGTACCGAAAAAGTCACTTTTGAAGCTAAACAAACATTTAAGGAATCACATAGAAACCTTATATGAACGAAGTTTGAAGAAAATCGCCTTTTAGGCTGTATAGGTACAGACAAATTGTAGGTACAGACCTACCACCTATCTACTTTTTCATCGTTTTATCAGTCATAGAAAATTGTAATATATGTTTGTATGTACGTTAAGGTCCTGTTACTTCTGAATTGGTTGTTTTAAAAGTTTCCTCAGTTCAACAATCTTCGGTTCAATGTGCAATTCAATTGCGATAGTTTTTTCAAGCAAATTAAATCAGGTGTGGCATTTTATTAATTCTAAATTTGTTTTGACAAATCTGAACTTTAAAGTGGTAAATCTAAACTTCATATAAATCATTTTAAAAATTAATTAAACTTACTTCAATTGAGTACCCCCAAATGTTGTCATTCGTAAACTCGTAGCAAGAAGAAAATAGTAGAATATTGTAAATTTTTAAAAAGCGTTATAAGAGTGTAGGGGCCAAGAACGAAGTCGATTTAAAAATGTGAACAAAACATGATGTAATAATATGCATTTTTTAAATATATATTAAAGCTAACTGAATATAAACACTTATCTATTTACCAGCCATATTGTGTTAAACGTTCGCGTCAACACCGTAAGAATTAGAATTTCAAAAAACATGTATCGCTTAAGATTTGCACTCGAAAGACAGAAGATTGAAATAAATAAGTTAGGCAAATTAAATGAATCATTCATGTGAATCGAAAGCTTCGATCAAAACGTAAAGCAGAATAGGGCGTACATCTATTTAAAATCAATAGTTTCAAGAAATTAAGCAATTTTCTATCATTGAAATTCAAAGATCGGTTGGTGTTACTTGATGGGGACAAAATCTTTCCAATGGGAAAGTTTCTTCTATCTCCGCTGGAATTATAAAATGTTTATACATATGTATCTGTCAGAAACATAAGATTCTTCAAATTTAAAAATATTTGAGCTCACTGAACGCTGAGATCTTATGGCCTTTTCGATTGGAGTCAGAATGACAGTTTTTTTTTCTGAAAAGAAGAGAAATTTGCTTCTGATTTTGTTTTCAGAATCGTTGCAGAAGGGTTCACACGTATCAAATCGTTCTCCCGGATTAGCCATTGAAAAGGCCATTCATTTTCGGGAATTGACATAATGGTCCATTCAAATTCAGTAACCAAGAAAATGCATTTTTCGAGAGATAAAAATCCATTTTTTTTTCATTTGAAAAGTCTCATTTTGGTGTTGACAGAAATTAAAAATTTTATTTTAACATCTGCAAAATGCGAGTTTTAAGATTCCAAAACGGAGTTTTATTTATAACCCACACACAAAACATCAAACATTTTGACCCTCAAATCAATATGCTTGCTTTTAGATGTTTTAAAACAAGAACTTTTCTATTTTCGATCCACGTGTTGCTATTATTTTTTAAGCTTCTAAATTTAAGAACAAAATTTGTATACCGCCAGAATTAGGAAACTAAATTTTTTAGAGATTTAATTGACCAAAATAAAAAAAAGAATTCGATAATTATTTAAACAAAATGTATTCACGCATTATTGAAACCATTTATGTGTTAAACAAAATGTATTGGTATGAGTATTAATCAATTTTAATAACTAAATATTAACATTTCTATATTATATGTTCTCTACCTTTGGACCACTTTTATACCAACTAAAAAAACAAACAAAAAATTGTTTAAATGGAAAATTAACAAACAACAATACAATTTATTAAAAGAAGCATTTTGAAAAATTTAAAAAAAAAAACAACAATATTTATCAAAAATCAAAACTTTTAAAACTAACATTTACACACAAGTGAACATGCCAAACTAGAACAACACACATAAACACAAAATTTAATGTTAAATGAAACTATTTCAAAACAAAAAAAAAAAATTTATTTTTCTTATATTTTCGAACAGAGTTTTTCCCAAAAAGAAACATTTTCACTTTTGGCAGTACCCTTACAATGGCCGCTAAAATAATATGCTACTCTTATTTTATTTAAAATATATATAAATAAATAATAAATGAATATACATACATACCTATAAAATATATTATTTTAACCTTTTTATTAATAATATTATACTTATGATTGTTTTTCGTATTTGAAATTTAATTTATTTATTTTATTATACTATTTACCATACAAATTATAATAACTTTGTTGTTATCATAAAATCTTAAATAAACTAAATTATCAATAAAATGGAATTTAAAATTTTTTTTACCATAACAGTTAATGTTATAAAAAAAAGTTGTTTTTATTCAAATGGATGAACTTCCTGTATCCCAGTATTTTTGTTGTGTATATGCTTTTAACCCTGGAATGGCTTATGTCGAAAAATGTATTTCTCGTTGCTGTATCTATTTATAAGGCCATTGTTTCGTATTCTTCTGATCGACTATAATCGAAAGAAAACGAAAACGATAAAACCAACTCTTTCTATCTTTACTAGGTACTCTAAGACCCAGTTTTTCGGTGGTGAGTAAAACCAGAGGTAGGTAACTCTAGAAGTAAATTAACCCACACTGAACTAATGAAGCAGTTTGTCGGTGGAAAATGCATGCGAAACGACTAAACAAACTCGGTGGATAAAACACCAAAAGCATCTGTTCAGTTAATCCTGAGTTAATTCACCAAATTTGATAAGTTAATTCGGGTTTAACTTTAATCTCGCACTGAAAAACTGGACCTAAAAAGTATCTTTTTTAGATTTATCCCATCTTTATTACCTTGGTGCTAGGTTTTCCATGCGATATGTCTTGCTCATTATGATTAAAACAGACCTTTTAAGGCCTAACTAGATAAGCCAAAAAGTACAAAAGTAAAAATATTTTTTTTCCCGCTGGCGCAGTTGTTTGTGAAAAAGATTATACAAATTTTTATTTAAACCAAAATTTAATCATTTTTATAAGTTTTCCAGTCAAAAAAACTATTCCAAAATGAGTTTGAAAATTTTCACTTATGTACTTTTTCACTTTTTTTGGCTTATGTAAAGGGCTTTCCAATCAGAGGTGTTATTTTGAATAGCCCGCTATTTCGGTAGCTGTCACTTATGAAGCTGTCATTTTTTGACATTTGACAAGTAGAAACTACGCCATTAATAAAAATGGAACGATACACTCTTCAACAACGCATTGAAATTATTAAAATTCACTATAAAAATGGTGAAAATTTGGCAGAGACGGTTCGTAAAACTAAAACATTTTTGGGTCGTCGTGAAGCACCTTGTCGGACCGCAATACAGAAATTGGTGGACAAATTCGAGCTGTTGGGACAAGTTAGTGATGTGAAGAATAAAACCCGTGCACGTCGCTCAAGAACAACTGAGAATATTGCTGTTGTAGCCCAAAGTGTTGAAGAAAACCCAGGTTTGTCCATTCCTCGTCGTTCTTTGGAATTAGACATTCCACAAACGTCATTACACCGTATTTTGCATAAAGACTTGGGTCTTAAGGCTTATAAAGTTTAGTTAACACAAGAACTCAAGCCGGTTGATCATCAACAACGTCGTGTCTTTGCTGATTGGGTCCTTGAAATGCATGAAAATGATCCGGAATTTCATCGAAAAATCATCTTGACTGATGAGGCCCATTTCCACCTCAGAGGCTACGTCAAAAAGCAAAACTGTCGCATCTGGGGCTCGGAAAACCCAAGAGTTATTGTTGAAAAGCCTCTCCATCCTCAACGCGTGACTGTTTGGTGCGGTTTATGGTCCGGCGGGGTCACTGGACCTTACTTTTTCGAAAATGAGGCTGGAGCAACAGTTACGGTCAATGGATTGCGCTATCGAGAGATGATTAATGATTTTTTATGGCCGGAATTGGATGGTATTGATCTGGACAACGTTTACTTTCAACAATACGGCGCTTCGTGCCACACAAGCAATGAAACCATCGATCTTTTACGGGAAAAGTTTCCGGACCGTGTTATCTCTCGAAGAGGTGATCACAATTGGCCACCGAGATCTTGTGATTTAACACCTTGCGACTTCTTCCTTTGGGGCCACGTGAAAGATAAGGTATACGCCAACAGCCCAGCGTCGATTCAAGACCTCAAAGATGGAATTCGTGAGGCTATCGAGGACATAGGGCAGCCACTTTGCGATTTGGTTATGGAAAATTTCATGAAAAGGATATGGTCCTGTAAGCGTGGTCGTGGCGGCCATTTGGCTGATGTTGTTTTCCATTACTAACGGCATACCTTCCTCTTTATAATGAAATAAACATCCGATCATTTATCTCAAAAAATGCCATTTTTCTTTGAATATCAAAATAACACCTCTTATTGGACAACCCTTTAGTTAAGCCTTTAGAATATATCAAAGAACAAAGAATCGTTACAAGTAGGGTTGCATGCATTTTTCCTGCACATTGATTCTAATTCCGTCTTCTATGTGTTACGCCACCAAACCCATCGTAGATTAGTTTCTCAGCTTCCAGTTCTCAGAATATAATCCGAATCCCCCTGATTATAGAATTCAACGCCGACAACAGGAATGCTATGTAATATTATCTATGTATAATTTCCACCGAAGGTGTATCTTTATTAAGATTATAAAAATCTATGTATTGTTTTCACAGCAAAAAAACGATTAACAAGTAGAACTTGATTAACTTTGACAGTACCTGTCAAAATGCAAAAGATATTTTTTTTTTCAATATGAAATGTATTCGTGTAACAGAATGATTCGTTTGTGACAAGCGAAGCAAAACGAAGTTCGGTTTTCCAATGAATACGTTTAGCCCGCTTTGAATATCGCTTAGTTTAATTTCTAAAACTATTGGCTTTATTATAGTTACTATGTTTTCACCGACCAACTAAACCGAGATTTAATAAGATTTGTCCTTAATCTTCTTTAAATCTCGAAGATTTTTCATACAAATTTATTTTGTAAATCTAGTAGCAGTAGTAGGCCAATAGTTTTACAAATCAAACTAACCTTTATTAAATCGACCTGAATGCATCCACTTTTGTTGCTTCTTTTGACATACTGAAATCCTTCTGGCTCAATTCAACTGCTTAGGAAAGATGAAAAAAGCATTTAGAAACGTACTGTCAAAGTTATCCTCCTTTTTAATCTTGTTTTACAGTGGAATTTCTAGTCAAATAGATTTAAAAAATAAATATACAGCTTTATTGTAAGTTGTAAATAATTATTTTGTTCACCCGGAATTTTAAAAGCTATTCAGCCTTATTGCGAGTTTCACCCGAACAATATTCCACCCGGAAAATTTTACATTTCACTTTTCGCCTATTGTGAGTTTTCCCCGAAATTACATGATCGAAAAATTCCCCTAATTGGGAGCATTCAGCCTTATTGTGAGTTTCACCCGAAAAATATTTCACCTTAAAATTTTTTGTTCGCCCGGAATTTTAAAAGCTATTGTGAGTTTCGCCCGAACGATATTTGGAAATGAATGTTCACAATAAGGGTAATTTATCTGTTATGATATTTCGGGTGAAACTCACAATAGGCGAAAACTGAAATGTCAAATTTTCCTGGTGCAATGTTGTTCGGGTGAAACTCGCAATAAGGCTGATTGTGAGTTTCATCCGAACGATGAAGATAATTTCTACATAGTGCCTCTTCCGTTCGCCCCTCCCTCCCACAAAAATTTAATATTTTTCTGGCGTTAAATTTCGCCCGAAATGACAATTTATGATTTTTATGATTATTTTTCGTGTGAAATTATCAATAGCCAAACAGTCACAGTCATTCCGGGTGGAATGTTGTTCGGTGAAATTATCAATAAGTCTGACAGGATTAACGGTCAATTTTAATAAATCTCGGTTTAGTGGCAGTATGAAACGTAATATTAGACTCAGTTTTGCCATGTTCACGGCTGCAAAATTGAATCCGAGGACGTGCTCGAATGTTACCAAATTACCAATACAAAGGTCGCAAAGATTTGCGAGTCATGACGTCAAAGCAAAATTAATAAATGTGACGCAAACTGTAAGTGTTGACAGGTTTAGCAAATCTGAAAATTCAAGAGCTAAGATGATTTCCGACATTTGTCCGAAAAATTTTACAAAAAATACACTTGCTTTCAAAGTGCTTGCGAATATTGCAGCCTATTTACGAGGTGTTCACATAGGGTTGCGAAATATTTCGCACAGTATTTGTTTTCAAATCATTTTTTTGTTGGTGATTTTGACGCGCATCTATTTTTTAAATTTTCTAATTGTTAGATAGCTGCGTTTCTTCTTTTTTTCACATTCTTTTCAAATCAAATCTAAACATATGTCACATTTTCTAGGGATGTACTGTAGTAAATCATACCATCCCGAAAATATGCAATGTATCCGAATGCATTCCAACCTTCCAGTCTGCTTCTGCATGATTCCAACCAAATACATTCCACATCTAGCTGCACTGAAAAATGTTGCTCAACATAAATTCGCTGGAGATTTTCCACATAAAACAAAAAAAAAAAAACCAAAAGAAATACAGCAAAACTGCACCTAAACAAATTCCACACACTCCCTTTTCATAGCAACATAGCAACGAAACAACATTATAAAATGTCAAAATTCCATTTGACATGACAACAAAACAAACTTCCATTTCAACCTCAACAGAAGCAGACAGCGAAACAGAAAAACAGACAACCAGCAACCACGGACACGGGCGGTAGTGTTGTAAAAAGTCTTCGTAAATATACAATCAATCATCTCGAATTAAACACGAAATTATCAAAATCTCGTAGAGAATTATTAAATATTTAGAATTGTTTGCAAGTGCAACTGTTTTTTTTTGTGCAGGTGTACCAATTGTGCGGTAGTTATTTGTATTGTTTCGATAAACTAAACCGAATTTTAAGTGCAAGTGTTCTTATATCGAAAGTTGTAGTAGTTAAAAAAAAGTGAAAGAGAAGATCAACATTTTCATCATCGAAAACAACACAAATAAAAAAAGGAGAAAAATCTGTTATTTAAGGTTTGTTTTGATATTTTTTTTTGTTACTGTTTTTATTTAATTTGTGCAAATATTTTGAGATGAATAAATTGAAATGCATTTCTTTTTCGTCTTTAACTTTATTTCGTTGCATCGATTCCAGTTTTTTTTTTTTCTTTTTTGTTGCCTGTTCTTTTGATTTATCTATTTTGTCCGGCGGGGTGCGGCGGCTATGATGGCAATGGCAACTGCGATGGATTCTCTTCCTCTCATTTTTTTTCTTGTTTGTTTTTGTTCTCAACACTTTTGCTTCATCATTTCCATCTATTCCATTCATCTGTCATCTGCGATTTTGGTGTTTTGTTTCTTTTGTTGATTCTTTTTGTTTTTCTATTAAATTGTAAACATTTAAAATTAAAAAGAAAAACCCAAGATATTTGGGCGGAGTGCAGAAAAGAAACCGAAAAAACGTGTCCAAAAATTTCATGTTCTTTCACTTTCTTTCACACGACACATACTCTCGAACGTATTGATTTCAATTTGAAAAGAGACAGATGAAAATGACAGACAGAAAAAATGCACGAAATTGTTGCTTACCGCTGCAGAAAGTTTATAAACACGGCGGATCAAGCAAAAAATCGGATCAGTTGCATTGTTGATATCTTTTTGTTTATTTTTTTTTTTTGTTGCCATCCGAAGATCTTTTTTTTTTTGTTAGCTTTTGTTTTGCTTCATTCTTTTGGGTTTTTTTTTTTTAATTTTTTTTTGCGCTCAATCAAGTCACGCAGCTGTTTAGAAGATGGATGAAGGCGAAGAGCAACAAAATTGCCTTATTTTTGCACATTTCCGTGGGAGATCGAACAGAAAAAAATAGTAAAAACGGCGGGAGAAAAGTTGTTTCTGTAGGTTTTTTTGTTTGCAGATCAGTCAGGTCAGGTGTGGATTTTACAAAATTGTTTTTACCTTCCGTATTACGTTCTTACTATTTATACCTATTTATAAACCTATAAAACTAACTTATATTGATTGCTTGAATTTAAATCTTAGAAATACCTTCCTACTTCACATCTCCATCAACTAACACCGGTTCGATTAGTTAGTTCTACCGTGCTTTATTGAATTCGAGTTTTAATGATCTCGTTTTTTTTTTTATAAAATTGGTAAAAGTAATTTTGAAACAAAAGATCAAAATAAGAAATAATCAGACTTAATGAATCCGTAGCTGTTAGTGATCCCCATTAGATACTTAATGTTTTCTTATTAATGTTCTCAAATTTGAATACCTTTATACACAAATTCAGGTTTCTGAGATCACAAGTGATCACGGCGATCTAGATTTCAGTAGGTATGTAGGTATTCTCAGAAAATTGAACACTAAAGTTACCCAGAGAACTCTTCATACCTACCTACCTGCATAGGTAGGTTTACAAAAGTGTGATAATATATATTTTGTTAGATATGTAGATACGTTTTATTCGAATATTCTCTCGATCTAGATACAATATATAAATAAAGTAATTAACACAAATTCTCAGTGAAATTTTCTTAATGTGGTTTTGTCAATAACTGATGGACACAAGAACTTTTTGGGAGGAGAATTTTCAGCCTTAATGTCATCTTTACTTTCATGAAATTTTGTTTGAAGAATTTTCATTATTTATATTAAATTAAGTAAAGCTAAGTACAGACGATTGTCAGATTTTACAATATTGTCACATCTGTCAATTCTCTGATCATATACGAGTAGTATATGACAAGCTGACAACAGCCAAATATCTTACTGAAAAATTGTCTGTTTAAACGGTTGGCAGTTTTGTCCCATACAATCTCATTTTGATATGGTTAGCTGAAAATTGTCTCACAATGACGTTTCTGACAGTATTGTCAGGGTGAAATTGTTGGTTCTGCCAACAATTGCAATTATGTTTTAAGATGACTTCGGGCAAGTGGCCGCCGTGGCTGGCTTGAATAAATTCCAGCCAAGAAGCCCAATTTTCGACCACTTTTTGCAGCAATTGTTGCCTTATGTCAGCAATTACTCGCTGAATATTCTCTTCTAAGGCGTCAATCGTCTCTGCGTAGACAAGCGACTTCACAAAACCCCATAAAAAATAGTCCAGCGGTGTTAAATCGCACGATCTTGGAGGACACGCCACAGGCCCACGACGACGCGAGATAATGCGCTCACAAAAATTTTTCTTCAATAAATTGATTGTTTCGTTGGCTGTATGGCATGTAGCGCCAAACCAAAGGTCGTCCACAATGCAGGCACGAAAAAGTCATTACATTAATGATGGCTCTACAGCGTTCCCCATTGACTGTAACATTATGACCAGCTTCAATTTTGAAGAAGTATGGAGCAATGATTCCCTCTGCCCATAGAGCACACCAAACAGTGACTTTTTGAGAATGTAACGGTGGCGTCTCAACAATGACTTGTGGATTATGATCACTCCAAATACGACAATTTTGCTTATTAACGTACCCATTCAACCAAAAATGAGCTTCAACGCTGAACAAAATTCGCTTATGAAAATTGGGATCAACGGCAATCTTGTTTTGGACCAATTTGGCACAATTTGCAAACGTTGTTCAGGAGTAAGTCTATTAATTATGAAATGGCAAACCAAACTGAGCATAAATGAAGTGACAGCTGTCAAAAAGACTAACTCCGAAGAAAGTGTTGCCAGATTGAAAACTACACGTCTAAGAAATACACCCTGTATAAGGCCGTATGCAAGTAATTTTCGCGCACATCACGAAAGCTATTTAACTGCTATAAGACTTTTGGTGACAGGTATTAAAGCAGCAAATATCTTTTCATTAAATGCAATTAGCTTGGCTCAGCCGGATATTTGCACTGACTTGTCGTGGAGAGCCTTATAGGAGCTACCATTTCTTTAATTTTCAGTAAACAAGTTCGGAAGGCCTTGTAGGTACAGGCAATTTTGAACATTTGTCTACAAGCCTTTTAAAAGGACTTGTCAAACTCACTCTTAAAGGCCTTATAGCAGCTATATTTTTAATTGTCGAATTTTGAAATGTGGGGCTTCCGAAAGTTTGCCTTATACAAGCTGTCTCTATACAAGCTATTACTTGCCAAATTCGAATATTTTAATTATATAGTTGGGCGGTCTACGTATTGCAAGATAGCGAGGAGGAGGGATTGCCACAAAAAAGACGAAGTGTTTGAACGTAGGATTGGGTGGCTCGTAGGCAAGGGGAGGGATTCTATTCGAGCGAGCTGACGGGTCGGAGTTGTATCGCAATTTTCTTGGCACACTGTAAGACAATTTTTATTGCCAGATCTGACAGGATTGTAAGATCTGCCAATCGTCTGTACTAAGCCTTAAAAAAAACTTATAAATACTAGCCCTTCACGAAAAAAAAACTCCTTAACTACCAACATGAAATGAGTCAGTGGGATTTTGTTCATAATTCTTCCAGGTACTTCAGATGGGACGAGTTCATTGGGAACAAATTCCAAATGAACTAGAATAGAGTTTTCTTGCGCTTTGATTATTCACATAAATGTTTAAAAGCGTGCGGAGGATTGGCGCGTCATAAAAAGGATCATTCAAAAAGAAAAGGAATGGGAGCTTCTAAGTTTCTAACAAACTAACAAGGGGTCATGTTAGTTTCCAAAATTTTGAGAAATTGTCAGTGAAGTTAGCCAAACAGCAATGTCTGTCCAACACTTGAAATATCTGTTAGATAATCCGAACGCGGGCTTACTAAACTCAAGAAATCCAAATAAACAAGCTTTTTACAGACTCAACTAGATATTGCTAGATTCCTTTTCCATTAAGAAGAGTTCAGTTAAGCGAATTCAACTGTACTCTGAAATTGGCATTACAGTTTAATAAATTTATGTACAAAATTAATCAATATAAAATGCATCCTAAATTTTCTTCAAACGTTGACAGTCTGGAGTCTGAACTGAGTGCTTCACTTTAAACAAGAAAAAAAAATGAAAAATATTTTTGACGTTACAATTTAACCATCGTCTTCGTCATGTATCGTATTTGGTGCATTTATGTAAATGCACTTCCGTGACACGTGTATGGTGTGTTGGTGCATCTTTATTTTTTCTTATCTGCATTTCTGCAGGCACCAGTTCAAGTATAGTGCCATCATAAGTGATTCTTCTTCATATTTTTGGTTGAATGTTCGGCAGTAGCAACAACTGCTTACCCCTTCACACTCGCGTGCTTTTAAATATCTTTTCGAGTGAAAACACTTTACATATAGAAAAGAGAATTGGTAGTAATTATGAGGGAGTTACACTTCTTTAAATATTTACTTTTTAATTAAATTCAAGTATACATAAAGATTTATCGTAGTTATCTCTGTTTTTTTTTTTTTTTATTTTTTTTAATGATTACTGAGTGGAATAATTATTTGTTCTTTTGATAAAAAATGTAAACAAACTGCAATATATGTAGATTTATAAATTAAGAAATAAATGGAAAACCTCTTGGTTGAACGTTTTGCTTTTAATTGCAAACAGGAACAAAAAATCACTTATTCAAGTTCCAATAGTCAAAGGAGGCTACTGGGGTGGAATCCGCTCAAGTGGTTTGTGGATTCTGGGAGCTATTAAGTCCGTGGGACTGGGTCTGGAGGTTTATTTCAGCTCTCTCCAACTACTCTTCCCCAATTATGCATGTTATTAAAATAAAATAAAATAAAATTAAAATTAAAATTAAATTCTGTAATGTAATCGACTTATAAGACTTGTGGACTGGATGGACTGCGTGTTTTGCTTCTTTATATTTTTCAATAAATTTCCTGAAAAAGTATTTTGTTGCAATGGAGTCCATTATCAACTCCCCAGTTTTGCCCTAAAAGAATAAAAGCGGATAAATTCAATATTCATAGTTCAGTTGTTGTACATTATTGAACTGTTTTCTAAGACTATATAGATTAGGAAAAAGATTCAGGAATCAGGATTTGACAATAGTGCTGATGCTGATTCTTCTTGGACTTTTCTACACCATGTACTTCTAGAGGTTTATAACCCACTATCTTTGTAAAAAGTTTGACACTAATCTGAAGGTATTGAATATTCTCTACTATCTCAATTAGTTCTTCAAAAAAGATTTCATTTTTTTATTAAACACAAGTGTACAAGTAAGACTGAGTCTTTTAAAGTACCTAATCAAAAATTGAGTACATAATTTAATTTTACTTTATAATGGGTGATTTTTAAAGAGGCTTAGAACTTTTTAAAAAAAAAAAACACAAAAAATTCGAAAAAATGAATGAAATATTTATTTGAATCGATAGTTTGAACCTTGCAATTTAATGTTTAAAGATAATTTCATGCAAATGTTGACCGCGGCTGCGTCTCAGGTAGCCCATCCGCTGAGTCCAATTTTGGCATACTCTTTCACACATATCGGCCGGTATCTCACGAATGAATGCATGGATGTTGGCTTCCAGTGCGTCAATCGAAGCGGGCTTGTCCCTATAGACATTAGCCTTGACATACCCCCACAAAAAATAATCTAATGGTGTCAAATCGCACGATCTAGGCGGCCAATTGACCGGCCCGAAACGTGAAATTAACTGTTCACCAAACTCGCCTCGCAATTGCGCCATTGTTTCGCGTGCTGTGTGGCATGTGGCACCGTCTTGTTGAAACCACATATCATGCAAGTCAAGAACTTCCATTTCGGGCAAAAAAAAGTTTGTTATCATCGCTCGGTAGCGATTCGCATCATCTTTGAAGAAATATGGCCCAATAATGCCGCCGGCCCATAAACCGCACCAAACAGTGGCTTTTTCGGGATGCATTGGTAGCTGTTGCAATGCTTCTGGCTGATCTTCACTCCAAATGCGGCAATTTTGCTTATTTACGTACCCATTCAACCAAAAATGAGCCTCATCGCTGAACACAAGCAGCGCGCGATGAACATTTCGAACCGAGCACGAATTTTGATAGTAAAATTCAATAATGTGCAAGCGTTGTTCATTTGTAAGACGATCCATGGTTAAATTGCAAACCAAACTGAAGCTGTTTGACAGCGACACAAGGTACTAAACACACGTCAGCTGTCAAAACCAGTGTTGCCAAAACCAAACCAGCTAAAAAATCACCCTTTATAAAGAAAAATATTTAAATAATAAATAATGTTCCTATATGCGAGTTATTCATATAAGTATATCTTATTTGAAACCTGTTTAATTTCTTTTGCTGATAATATAAACCAAAAAAATAAAATCAGTGAGGTTTAGAGATGAGCTAAACTGTCCAATCACAGGTATAACTGTGACTGTGATTTCTGAATCACTGTAAGTTTAAGCTGTGATTGTGATTTTCAAGTTTGGAAATCTTTGAGGCCAAAAAAAAAAAAATTCTGAGTAAAATATAAAGTATGTAATTAAATGAGGACAACGAATAAGTAATTAAAATTAGCTCGTAGGACATAACCATGCATACAAAAATGCTAAAAATCTCAAGTCCCAAATTCAAAATTATCGAATAGCAAAATCTCGAATGTCTAAAATATCGAATGCCAAAAATTTCCAATACATACATACGGCGGATCGAAAAACGGAGTATGCCAATCGATTGAGGTGGTGGAAATTACCTTAATGTCTCGCCCAGCTCTCTAGCTCCAGTGGAAACCCCTAAAATTTGCAATGTCAAAATTTTAGTTTCACTTTTCCTTGTCCTTGTGTACAAAATCACAATCAGGCTAGGACCTCAGTTCACAATTCAGTTCTACCTTCTAGATCCTAAACTAAAAATAAAAGAATTAATCTGTTCTTCATATTTTCATCATGAGTCCTGAGATTTTGTTTTTCTGTATTGTGATTTCGTTTAGTTGCTAAAATAATAACTAAATCACGACTACAGTTCTCGTTCTGATTCATTTTACTCGTTGTTGACTTTTCTCTCGTCGTGATTTTGTTCACAGTTCATAAATTTCATTGTGCGATTGTCGTGATTTGTGAATCGTTTCTTTTTGTTGTGATTTTACTACAGTTGTGATGTTCAATCACATTTAGGGCACTCACAGGTTTATTATAGAGTCGCTCACAGGTAGTGATTGTGATTTTTGACTCACAGGTTGAAAATCACAGGTCGTGATTTTTTGCTCATCTCTAACGGGATATATATTTACATTTGGACATCATCAGCATATAGAGGTCATTTATAGAAAACAATATAGGTCCTAAAATAGAGCCTTGCGGTAAACCCATCTGCAAATTCAAGTATTCAGATTGTAACTGACCAATATTCACTCTTTGGCTTCGGTTACAGATACAATTTGTAAACCAAAAGCACGGCCCTCTCATGAAACCCGAAATAGTATTTCAGCTTTCTGCAAAGTAAATCATAGTTTACTCTGTCAAAAGCTTTTGAAATATCCAGGAGACAGAGAATCGTTACATTGTCAAGGTCATATTGAACCCTTATGTCATCAAGGGCCTTAATCATAGCAATTTGACAGCTATGATGTGCACGATAACCAAACTGGCAAGTATTTTTTCAAAGATTTTCGGCAAAGGAAGAATACTAATAGGTCGAAAGTCAAAGTTTTAGGAATTCCAAAGGAATGACCTTAGCTCTTCGACAGCTCTCAGGAAAAGATAAAGAGACAAAACAAAAATTAAGCAAGTGAGTTGGCACTCCATCTTCACCAGATGCACCTAAAAAAGCATACAGCATAAAATCATGATAAATTCATGTAAATTTTGCATTTGGTAGTTTGTGCCATATTTAAACTACTGGACTAGTTTCTTTGGATTTTGAATATGCCTTAAGTATTAGTATTTTGAGTCAAATCATATCGAGAGAAAGAATTACTAGCGGGCTGTGGAATCCAGTGGAAGCCAGTCATGTTGCTAGAAACTTTTATGTTTTGTGCTTTTCAGTCACTTGAAAGGAAGCATTCAATTTGACTTTAATACAAATTAAAGCGAGTAGAAAATAATAAAGGGATTTTCAATAAGAGTAAATGTTGAAATGGAATAAAACGAGATGTGTGTGAGGTATTAACAAAATTCTTTGTTTATTTGAAAGGCCCATGTATGACATTATGTATGGAATATGACCTTGTTCAAATTCCCGCTTCGGCTTCTTTCCGTGGCACAGATCCGGGTGGGCCAAATTTGTATGACTCTTCCACACAGATCCGGGTAAATTTGAGCGATGGCCTGTGTTATGTGGTTGTGGTTTATTCGCATAGACCTGCGACTTCAAGAAACACAACAAGAAAAAGTTTCCAATTTACGTCACTTTCGCGAGGTTTAGCCTTACCCTCAAATCGTTCATGCAGAATGTATACATTGTGGCGTTCGCTGTGTGGCACGCAGCAAAGTTCCACATCTCTTTCACATGCATTTGGTTTGAAATAAATTGTTTATCATCGATCGGTAGCGTTCTCCGTTGATAGTGATGGCAATGCCATTGTCGTTTTGGAAGAAGTCATCAGGGGCCAAATTACCGCAATGGTGACTGATCGAGTGAGTGCCAACAGTGATCGAATGAACAAGTTAAACCTATGTGGATGACGGTTCCATAAGTTGAACGGTAATGCCAAACTCACATAATTCAGTCACTTATTACTCGAACTCTCAAGAACATGGGCAATATTTTTGGTAGATTTTGCGTTGCGTTGATGTAGGAGTGTTGGCCTCGGTCGACTCAATTTTGAAAAGTCAACTGAGAAGGCCAACCCTACAAACCGTAAAATGGAAAATGGGCCCAACGTTTTATCATTTTGATGTGCTGTTCAATAGTGTATCTTGCCATGGATATTTGGCATCACTAACTGAATAATAAACAATAGATTTGACAGATGTCACCAAAACAACATGGCCGCCATAGACCATGAATTTGAAAATTAATTTTTCAAAAACAGTTCACTTAAACAACTTTATTTAAAAAGGATATACATATAATATGAAATTTCTGACTTTAAAAAAAGGTACCTATAGCATGGTTTTCTGGTTTAAGTCATTTATTTTTTAGAAAATTGCCCCTCCCGGCTAAACGAGGTGGAATAGACCCAATCTACACGCTCTAGCTTTTTGTCACACCTTATGGGAATAACCCTGTATACAAGGTATACAAGAAAGAAAAAGAGGATGCAATTTAGAAAATCTAACACTTACCATGGTTATGGTCACAATGACGTTTGTATAATTTTATCCAAATAAATTTGTATCGGGTTTTTAAATAAGAGCGCTACAAAAGTTTTTTTTAAATAAAACAAAAATGGTTTTGGATATCGATTTCTTTTGCATGGCCACCACGGGCACGCTTGCAGAAGTCCAGACGCTGAACCCAATTTTCGACGGTTTTCAATCATAAATCGGCAGATACTGCTGCAATTTCACGTTCGATATTCGTACATAGACCATAGACTTGACGTAGCCCCACAGGAAATAGTCTAACGAAGTCAAATCGCACGACCGAGGCGGCCAAGCGACTGGACCATTTCGTGAGATAACACGTTCTCCAAACTTGGTTTCCAATAAATTGATTGCGACATTCGCTGCCGTCCTGTTGGAACCACATGTCCTCCAAGTCCATATCATCCAATTGGGGCCAAAAATATTCGGCTATCATTGAACGGTAGCGATCCCCATTCACAGTAATGTGCCGGTCTTGATCATCACGGAGGAAGTACGGCCCAATGACGCCGCCGGCCCATAAACCACACCAAACCGTAATTTTTTCGGGATGCAATGATGACTCATAGAGTACGTGTGGATTGCTGCCTGACCAATACCGCATATTTTGTTTATTGACGAAGCCATTCAGCCAGAAATGAGCCTCATCGCTGAAGATGATTTTTCGATGAAAATCCGAACCATTTTCAAGTTGTTGTTCAGCCCAATTCACGAACATAGGACGCTTCTGGTGGTCAAGCGGCTTCAGTTCTTGCGTCAATTTAATCTTGTAAGGATGAAGGCCAAGATCTTTTCGCAAAATTCGCCATTGTGAGAGACACATTTGGGCTTTCTGCAACTGAAGCCTCAGCGGCAGCAATATTCTCGACACTACGGGCACTTCTTTGTCTCACTGGCACGGGAACATTTTGTACTGTGCCTGTGGATTCTAATTTTTCCACTAGACGCTCAATTGTTGATCTGCTAGGACGATTATGACGACCATAAATTGAACTTAGCGCTCTTAACGTTGAGGCCACTGACTCCGAATTTCGTTACTAAATTTTAATAATTTCGACTCGTTGTTGGCTCGTATATCTTTCCATCATGAAATGGCAAACCTTACTGAAGAGAAATGTCAAAAGAGCGGCAAGAAATATGACGTCGTTTGCTGTCCCTGTTGCTCTACTTTTGTAGCGTCCCTGTTTAAAAACCCTTTATGAGTTGCCCTAGCAAAATCCTTGGATAATTTTATCCAATTTGCGTAAACCATATCCCATACAAAATTTGACAGTTAAACTTATCCAAAGATAAACTTGAGTCCCCTTATTAACTTTAAACTTCAACACCATCTATCACTTTCTGTTCAACACTAAAAATAATCATGAGTAGAGAAATAACAAGTGGCCTAGATTGAGAAATTATCAAAAAAACAAGCAACGTGGGAAACTATTTGTAATCTCTCTAGAAATGGTCATCATTGGAAAATGCTCCAATAAAATTAATGTTATCTGATTAGTTTTTCCTAACCAAAATGGAAACATACCTGATCAGAACTATAATTATCTTTGTGTTCTATTTAAATTCCAAGCATTACTTAGTAGCTATCTAATCGAAGCCTCTTGAAATTGATTAAAGCTTGTCCCAAAAAGTAATGTAGCTGATAAGTTCAGCCAACATTTATACTGTTTCATTGGAATTGATAATTTATTCAAGACGAAAAGGCCCGAGTGGACACAAGAAGATGTTGACACAAATAAACATTTAGCTTCACGAAAAATTGTTATTAATTTGACAAAAGCCCGATTGACCTAGTCTCTTAATAAAGACGATAAGACGACAAAGAAGGTTACTTTTCCTATATAAGACAGCTGATCAAACCAAAGTTGATTGCTGTGCGTCGCGTCGTCGTCACCGTCATCGCAGTAGATTGTCGTGACATGTCTTTATATTTTCTTTGTATCCCAGAGAGTCCGAAAAGAGTGTTAGATGATGATTCATTCAAAAAACATCAGATACGTCTTATAGGTAGAGTATCTGTCAAAGAGCAATACACGACAACAAAAAAAATAAGAACCCATTATGGCAGATACTTAGCTTACCTCCTATAGTTTGTATAGTTTTCTGTTCGTGATTTGAATAAATAATAAAAATTAAGAAAACACCGATAACCGACTTGGAAATTATGTTAATTAATCTTAAAATTCTCTTCGTACACTTTACGATAAGTTACTACTAATTCTTTATATGCGAACAATAATTCCAAGTGATGGGAATGGAGTTAAAATAAACAACAACAACAAAAAAGCTGTGGATGACTCTGTGACTGTATTTGGTGATATGAATTCGTTAGTATTCAATAACGATGCAACGGCAATGCATTTTTTGGTCGACTGAGTATAGTATTTGTTGATAAGTTGCTGTTACCGTATTTTTCAAACCTTATAGAAGAGGAAGGTGATTAACCCTTTCCGTTATATATGGCAAATGCAGTTTCTGTAGAATAGTCATATTAAGTGAATCATATCGTATCATCGCAGCAAGGTGATGGATCTCAGTTTTTTGAATAGTAAAAAGGGAAATTTAGAGATACACTGCAGATCAACCAAATAGACTCAAGGTTTTTCTAAAGAATATTATTTTTGATCATAGAGATCGACTGCCCGACGTTTCGACCGGGTTACACTTGTCGTGGTCAAGGGTTTACTGATGGTTTATGGATGGGTGTTGTTTTGTCTCTGCTACTATTGTATTGTGTAATAATAGTAGCAGCCGATAACAATATAGAAGAAGAAATACGCGGGCGGCTTCTCAAATCCAACAGAGCCTATTCATAGTCTGTCAAAGCTCTTCAAATTCAGAAATCTCACCATAACTTCAAAACTGCTGCTGTACAGGACCATGGTCCTGCCAGTACTCACATATGGATCCGAGACTTGGGTGCTTAGCAAAAGGCACTCCGATATCGTGACAAAAATTAAGCTCGGTAGACTCCGGTGGGCAGGTCACCTAGCTCGCATGAGCGAAGAGGAACCTGCTCGGAAAGTTCTTTGTGGTACATTCTATGGTAGACGACAGCGTGGTAGACCATGCTTGCGCTGGAGAGATGGCGTAGACCAGGACGCCCGGAGCCTTGGGGTGCGCAACTGAATGGCGGCGGCTCGAGACCCGGATGGGTGGAGAGACTTGTTGAAGGAGGCCAGGACCGGACCCCGGTTGTCGAGCCGACGATGATGATGATGATGTTGTTTTGTCTCTCATTTCTTCTTGTGCGGAGATCGTACCGGTGTGTTGTTTGTGCTTGCAGTTGAGGAGGTACTTGTTCTAACTGCATAGATTGTTGTTGTGATTCGATGTATGCTTGAGAACATGCAAAGCTTATCACATCAGCTGGCAGTTTGTTTTGATTTTTGTTATTGTTTTCACTTTTTATTTTGTTTTTCTTTAATTTGTTTATGAGAGGATCCCATGCAGAGGAAAGATTAAAGCTTTGATCACGATTGAAGTTTGTGTGTATTTTTATTTCTATAGCTTCTCGTACCAGTCTTGGCACATAAAACTTTTCCGTAGCAATCGATTTTGCTTTATCTAATCTTATAAAATGAACCTCGTTATAAGCTGAAATGCTCACATATCGCGGATTTGGCTACTTCGTTCTTTTGAATGGCTTTAATGTGTTCATTTAGTCTTGTTGCTATTCCTCGTTTTGTTTCACCAATGTACGAAGAACCACAACTACAGGGCACAGAAAATACTCCCGGGTTTAGTAATGGAATTTTGTCTCTTGGCGATCTTAAAATTTTGGCGAATCTTCGCTGGTGGCTTAAATATCGATTTTATGCCATGCTTAGACAAAATTCTTCCAATTCCTTTTCTGTAGGGAAGAAAGGCTCTTTTTTTCATCCTGTTGAGTTAAATTTTCTGTAGCTCTTTGTTTCGGTTTCCACGATCGTTTTTTGGAGCTTTAACCATTTTTCAAAAGAGCTGCGTCTATACGTGCTTTAACTCCCCTGTCACAGATTGCATTTGCTCTGTTTACCACAGCAGTTACCTCGGAAGTAAAGTTTGACGGATGGTGATGGGAAGCTGCATTTAAATATCTGTCAGTATGAGTGGCCTTTCTATATACCGTGTGTCCTAGGCTACCATCTTGTTTTTTCATAATTTTAATATCTAAGAATGCCAACGAATTATCTTCTTCAATTTCCATTGTAAACTTGATCTTTGGATGCACTGAGTTTAAGTGGTTGAGAAATATATTCATCTTTGTTGAGAATACATAAAGTGTCATCAACGTATCTCTTCCAAATAGTTGGTTTTATTGGAGATGCCTCTATTGCCTGTTATTCAAAATGTTGCATCCAAATACCTGCAATTACTGGAGCAATCGGATGTAAGACACATATGAAGTAGTTCTACTAGTTTTGAGTCATCTTCGGAAGAAGATAATTTTCTTTCTATTACCTCTAGGCATTCAAGTAGCGGTACATTTGTGAACAATGTGTCTAATTGAAAAATTACCTGAAAGTGTTAGAAAAGTGGGGAAATGCTTTTTGAAGCAGCCCCTTGTAGCGTGTAACATTCATCTTATATCAAACAAATTCGAGTTCGAATCCCCAATAGCAAGAGATGGCATCCTCCACACCATTAAAAACCCCTCACGGCTATGGTGACAGGTTAAATAGTATTCTTCCTTTCTAATGTCATGAAAATAGTAGCTGAAACCATCTGGGCCAACTAAATTAAAGTGTTTTTCATCAAAAAAAATTATTCGACACCACTCTCTATTCCATTCATATGACTCCGACCAATAAGAGATCGAGTATGCTTACGAACATCGGTAAGCGTTTTTTTTGTAATATTAATCTTTTTAGATGTTTTGCTTGCCTTATTACTCGCCGTACGGTAGGTACACTTGCATTTACTCCCAAATTTAATCGAATTTTTACTTCAGAGCACATTGTGATTGAGGCTTCTCGGTGAATTCTTCGCTCTTCGAAAGCCGTTAGTGCTTTCCTATAGCGGGCTTTTTCATATTCCATTCATAATTTGATGGATTTTTCAGAAAATGACAGACAACAGTCTGACTGCTAGAGATTTTTTCTGCTATCTGCCTGGTTTGTAAGATTGCTGTTTTGATAGGCCAATATTTTCCCTTTTTCCACCGTAGTTATAGGACTGCACCACGACCAATTTTGCTATCACTTAATCGAAAATTGCACCTTTTAACCTTTTAACTTGCACAGCTTATCAGAAACTAAAATTACAACCTCTGAGTCTATTCTGGTGATCGG
Source organism: Leucozona laternaria (assembly GCA_932273885.2). Taxonomy (NCBI): domain Eukaryota; kingdom Metazoa; phylum Arthropoda; class Insecta; order Diptera; family Syrphidae; genus Leucozona; species Leucozona laternaria. Next base: position 126,206,411 of record OW026367.1, on the reverse strand, counting down.
CTAAAAACCACATCTTGTGGCTTAAGGCAAAACAAAATAGGAATAGATAATAACTGTAAAATAGGTAGGTACATTTTTAAGGCCAAGGCAAATAAGGGTGAATACTGAGTTTCTATCAATTTGTCAAAATAACATAATAAGTCTATTCATGCAACGGTAGAAAACCCGGATGAACGTCAGAAACCAGATAATTTTATCTCCGGAGAAACGAACTGTAAAAATTTGTATGGGAAAAATTTTTATGCAGATCTGATAAATTTATCTCATCAATTTGATGCGGAAAACGTAAAGATAAACATGATGATAAATTTAGAAATGACATTTGTGGTGTGTTTGATGTGACATTTTACAAGTATTTCTAAGGGGTGTTCATGAAAACGTCCTGCGGAAAGTTATATTTTTCTGCAAAGCGGAAATTTATTTCTTTGATAAAAAAAGAAACCAACATGATTGCCAACATGTTAAATATCTCAAGAAGTTTTTAAAAATTTATATTTGGCGCGTTTGGTTGAAGTTCTTAAGGCTTAAGAACTCGGACTGCCATGCCGGTTCGGGCAGAACTTGAGTTGACCTTGAACTTGAATTTGTAGATATGATATGTGTGCCTCTATGAGGTCAGAACTGATAAACAAGTTTAACGTAGCAGAATGCAACGTGTTCGAGTGGGGCTTGAACCCGCACCTCTAAATTATCAGTCAAACCCTACATCCACTGCGGCATTCCCACCCGCAGTTGGTTTTAGAGTTTAGTTGGCACGACAAAGAGTGAGGCTTCGTGATCTTCACTTCCATTTCCTTTCTTCAATTTAATGTCGGTAAATGTTATTCAAACTAAAAATTAAAAAGCGGGTTAAAAAAGATAAGCTCCTAAAAACACTGCAAATCTGAAAGAAGCTACCCAGTTAAATTTCCAGCAAAATACCCTAACGTAAATAATAATTTGTGTGGAATTCAGTCCCATTTCTGATACAACGATTATGTGGTCATTTCTGATGTGATATGCTAAAGGAGAGCTACAGAGATGAAACATTATAACCCCAACCTATGGCACGTAACGGTATTTGTTGAAACCGCATCCAAAAAAATAACCCAAATCTTCTAAATGAAATCTTTAATCAAAAAAGTCGTAAAAAAAAGTTGCTTACATCTTACATTTTTTTTAAAAGTTAAATTCACTGGACCTCTTCCTCTAACTGTATCAAAATTTATATGAATTTCCTCAAGATGAGTCATTTATTTCTGTCAGCAAGCGTCTTTGGTTTAAGTATGTGGTTATTGTCGGCTCACAAAGATATCTTGCTTTTGAAGAGTTATGATTAACAAAAAAAAAAAGATATGAAAAGAAAAAAAGATATCACAATATTTTTCATTTTATAAAATACAAATCCCAAAATCATGAATCATTGAAGAGAATTCTGAGTCATTGATTTTGATTCATGAATGACTTAAATAATTCAAACCACAATAATTGTGTTATCCCAGTAATAACTACAGTTTCATCGGCACACCTGTCTGTCTATCATTTACCCATCCATCCGCTAGCTTGCTCGTAGTTTGTCTTTTTTGCTTTCTCCTCTATCCATAAACCGATGATGGTAAACTGTCCACCATGACCATAACTCAATTTGAATTTGAATCCCTCAGGATATTATCTGCGATGTTGCAGATAAACCCAAAAATCTCTGACATTAAACAAATCACTGACACAGAGACACATAGCCATCAGAATCACTCGGCACAAGTACGAGTATACGAGTCAGTCAATGAACTTTTAGCACACCCATCACTATACTAGCAATGTCAGCGCGGCTGCATTGCATTGGCGGGAAGTCGGTAGAGGTGTTTTGTTGATAAGGAGTGTAACTCCCATCGGTGGTGTTAGTGTGAAATCAACTATTTCCTATGAATCACTTGAAATTCATTCCATGCCACTACGCCGCATATGTATATATGCCTTCCAGCTCCTGCTTCAGTATATCGAAATGAAAACTCAATAGGTATCTCTGGCCAACTGGAGCAAAAGCAGAAGAGGTACAAGAACACACGAAGGAAGAAGCAGAAGAGCAATGAATGGGTTACGAGTTTACTAAATTATACTGTGTGAAGTGCGAAGGAGTATATACCTACTCGTATATGGAGTTTCTGAAGTCGATATATGTAGTTCCTGGAACGATAGTTTTTTTTTTTTGTTGTGTTTGCCATTGAGTTTCTGGTGCTTTCCTGGATCGGTTTTCGGTGTAAAGTTCATCAGTTCATCGATTCGTATGTGCTGCTAAAAAAAAAACCAAAAGTAGTGAGCGTATAGTGTGGTGAACAAGTAGGCACATTTTTGAAGAAAATATATTTGAAATTAGTTTTAATATTGAACTTCTCCTAAGTGGGCTTTATGTCTTAACTAAGGGGAAGTTCAAAATTTGTATAAAAAAGGTCACGAAAAAGGAAATATTAGTTTTAATATTTCAATATTTTTTTTTTTTTTCAATACATTAGAATTTCCAACTTTGATTGCTGAGACTATGGATTTTTGGGATTTGGATTTTTAACATTCTAAAGCTATACGATTAGACCGGTCAACACAAATGACCAAGATTGAAAGTTTTTGAATGACACAACGAAACATTAACTTTTCGATGTCAAAAAACGTCAAATTCTGTCCCAAAGCTGTCAAGTTGGCTTATCGTCATCACAGAATGCGATGGCGACTGTTTTAGATTTAACGCGTTGATTAACCCAGATGACCGTATAATCACCCTGGGTGTGTTTCTTTATTTATTCCGAATATTCGGAATATCTGGAACACTGCTTTTGCGTTTCTTTATTCTCTGGAATATTCCGGATATACTTTTTTGTTGTTTCTTTATTCGTTATAGAATTATTGGAATGTGTTCTTTCTGTTCTTAGTCAAGAGGTAGTGTAAATGGAATATTCTCTACTTTGACAGATACATTTCATTTTTTTCATTGGTTACTAGGCACAAACAAACAAACAGCTGATAGTTGGATATTCTTTCAATTAAGATCAGTTTCTTTATTATTTCGGTTCTGGATATTCTGGATATATATTTTGCCTTTTCCGTCTTTTCTATCCTTTATCCGGAAAAAATAAAGAAACACACCCCCTATGAACGCCGCCGTTAGGGCACATAGACACTCGTCAGAGCAGAGCTTTGACTTTAGCCCAACATTGACCCACCGTTGACCTTCATATCAATCTCAAAAATCCATTGAAGTTGTAGCTATTCTTCAATTGTATTTGACAGATTGACAACTTGACAGATAGGGAACAAACAAACTTAATGTGTAGAATATAAGCTCCAGTTTTTCAATGCATGAGCTAACTCCGAGTTAAATCAGAGTAAGTTAATCCTGCAAATAATTTAACTGTCAAAAATCAATCGAAATCGAAGTGCGAAGGTATAGAAATAGAAATCAATGTTTCGCTATTGAATTCAAGATGGCGCCACTATGAAAATCACCCTTTCCATACTGTCGTAGGTACTTCGATTTGAATAGATTTCTTACACGCATCTTTCAAATATACCTATCCAGCTAATCTAGAGTTAACTCACAAAATTTTTTGAGTTAAATCGGGATGTAAATTGACTGAAAAATATTTTTTAGGATGATCTAGGATAATCTCGCACTAAAAAAACTGGCCTATTGGTTATCTATATGTATAAAAATGGATCGTGGTGTGTTCGGATGCTTAAAACTTGAAAATGACTGAACCAAATTGGATACTTCCTTCTCTGAGTTTGTTCGTAATTGCTCCTCGAAGGTTTAGGAAAAAATAAAAGTTCGAAAATTCTCAACAGGTGGCATTGTATGCAAATATTTCGTTTTTATGTTCAATTCAATTACCGTTCAACAGGTGGCGCCGTAGGTGGTTGTGAAATGGCTTTTTGTATATTCTTTTTGAACTTTTGTTATTTGTAGGTTGAAAGGGGCAAATATAAAAATTGTTAAACTTTTGTTATTTGTAGGGTGAAATTGGGCAAACATTAAAAAAACGTCCGATTTAAGAAATTCGTTTTTTGTTTGAAAGGTTTTTCTTTGGAAATGGCTTTTGGGCTATTATTTTTCAAAATTATAATATTTTTTTGGTTTTTTTTGGGAAATAGCTTTAGGGATATTCTATTTCAAATATTTTAATTTGTAGGGTGAAACGGGTTAAAAATAAAAAAAACTATCCGATTTAAGAAACTATTTTGACAGTTGAAAAGTTTTTTTTTTAGTGGATGGCGTTAGGGCATTGGCATTTATAGGGTGAAATGGGGTAAAAATTAAAGTGGCATCTGATTTCAAATTTTGTTGTGTTTAAAAGGCTATTTAAAAAAAAAAATTGATATTTATAGAGTGAAATGGGATAAAAACAATAAAGTGGTTTTTGATTTCAAACATTTTTTCTTTGTTGGGAAATTAATAAAGGTTGGACTTTGAAGATCATGTTTTTCATATATAGCCATTCATAACTTGAAGTAGGTTAAAACCCATAAAGAAGTATTCGATTACAAAAATTTGCTTAAATATTTATTTATATTTTTTTTTTTTGTAATTTTAATGCGGAGCTTAAGTTTGTCTATCCGTACGAAGCCGGGTGGGCCAGCTAGTTTATTATATAAGCAATGCAATTGGAAACTTCTGCTAGACACACTGTACTATGCCAGTTAAGTATAAAAGTTTTACTGTGTTTTTTTTTTTTTTGTTGCCTTTGCTTCATATGCTGCTAGTCACAATTCCGTTTCGAATGTCCTAATTGAAGCAGATGGGCATAAAGCCCCAAACGCCATATTGAAATGCACATATTGGTTAGGTCATTCATTAATTATCCTTCGATAAAATTGTGGAAATCGAAAAGTTTGTTAGAGTAACTGGCATACCACTTGATTACGAGGATTTTGCATTGCATTTTGCCATGCTGATTAAATTAGATTCTGATTTATCCCCATGTGGTTGGTTGTGATAGGATATCTGGTTATTTATTATTATGGGTGTGGCCAGGCATTGGTAAAACTATACAAACGTGCCATTTTTCATCTACCTACATTAAAAAAAAAACAATAACGGAATTAAATCAAGGAAAATAGTTATTTAAGGATTTAAATTTGGTAATTGGTTTTTGGTTAGGTCTAGAATTTAATATTTGAAAAATTAAATTAAGCGGTTAAGTTTATAATTAAAATACATTTTAATATTAAATTTATTTTTTGTGTTTTATTTTTTTATTTTTAAGTAAATTTTTAATTGAAATATTTTTGAAAATAAATTCTACTGATTAGTAGGTTTCACAAATAAAAACGTTGATATTTACTCAAAAGTAGTAGTTTAATGAGTATTGCTCTCATTTTAAAAGACATACAAATGGAAACCACTCTAAAAACACATTTTCACTGCAAAAGTCTTGTACCACATTAAGTATACTAATTGACCCATCATAAACGATATTTTTTTCAAATGCGGGATTGAAGTTTTACCGAGATTAGTAACAACACTTATAACTCAAGAACGGCTGGGCTGATTTTAATGATTTTTAGTTTTTTGGATTCGTCTACACCCCGAATAGCAGAATAAATATAGAAGAAATTAATTTCGTAGGGTGAAATGGGGTAAAATGAAAAAACGTATCCGATTAAAAAAAACTCTACCTGCGTTTGGAAGGTTTCAAGGATATTATTTTTAAAAAAATTACAATTTACATGTTGAAATGGGTTAAAAATAAAAAAATTGTCCGATTTAAGAAATTCTTTTTGTGTTTAAAAGGTTATTTTAAGTGGATGGCCTTAGGAATATTTTTTTGAAAAATTTTGTATTTATAGGGTGAAAAGAAAAGTAGTACCCGATCATAAAAATTCTGTTTGTTATTTATTAAAAAATTGATATTTATAGATTGAAATGGGATAAATACAAAAGAGTGGTTTTTGATTACAAAAATTCTTTCTGCGTTTTGAAAGTAATACCTAAAGTTTGGACTTAGATGATCATATTTTTACATTTTTCACCATTCATGATGTAAAGTGGGTCAAAATTCAGTAAGTAGTATTCAATTACAAAAAGTAGCTTAAATATTGATTTATATTTTCTTTTGTTATTTTAATGCAAAGCTTAGGTTTGTCTACCTGTGCGAAGCCGGGCGGGTCAGCAAGTAAATAATAAAATAAATATTTTTTTAAAACCTCAATTATTTAGGCCTATATTTGCTGAAACGAAACTCAAATAATAAAGTTCAACAGTATGTTCTACTGTTTCTCAGTATAAACTGCCACATGAGCTCTTATGTTGGACCTAAATATTTAAGTTTCGATGAGGCAAATGTACTTTAATGTCCATTCGCAATTTTTTTCTTAGAATTTTGACCGAAAACTCTGAAAAAATTGTGGTTATCTGGTTGAAAAAACAATCTTGTTTTTAATGAGGTCCTTGAAAGTTTTACATAAATACTGTCAAGGGGCAAGCAAGGTTGACTATCGAAGTTGCCTAGACGCTCGTCAGCTACATGAACCCTTTTGCTTTTAGAGACAAACAACAAAGGTGGGATTCTATCGAATGACCTTCCGCTTACCAGTTCGATACGCTTGCCGTTGAGGTAATATACAGTATTTCGATGTTGAAAATGAATAAGCTTATATATATTAATTTTTCATACGATTGTATAGTGGTTATAAAGTGTTGCTCAACAAGTTTTTTCTAGCAAGGCGGCCCTCACGATTTTTTGATAATCCCTACGGAGATCTTTCCGAGGCCTTGACTGAACTTGGAAAAACTTTTTCCGGGTAGGTATTTATGTGAGAATACTTGTGTTTAACACAATTCACTTGGCATAAATGACAGCTGTCAAAATTGGCCTATTTGGTTATTTTTTTTATTTGTTACAATTTTTGGTTTAATTATTTTCCATTACGTCAAGAAAAATAAAAACCAAAAAATACAAAATGGAAGGTATAGTCTTTGCTTATGAAATTTAAGTGTTCGAAGCTAATTTCGAAATTACTCATTTCATTTTAATAGCTAAATCACTTTTGCGAATGAATGAATGAATGGGTGAGTCATCTCACATCACTCGCTAATAAATAAATCTGTGTTTACGCACAGTTTACGCAGTTGATTTATGACATGTGTCATAAACGTAACAAAAATATGTCTAGGCAATTTTACTATAAGAACTAAATTGGTCTTAAACTGATAATTTGGAGCATAGAAAACAATACGAGTTTCATGATCAGCTTCCGATAAAATTAATTGCTTATGTTACATATGTCACACCCGTAAAATAAAATGTAATCTTTCTATTTTTATTTTTTCAACAAAAGAGTTTTATTGTTTTTAAGTCTTGGAAAGTTTTGGTGCGGGATATAATTTCGCAGAAATAACCTCCCAAATTGCTTGGTTTTTTTTTCCCAACTGAAAAGAAAATGGAACAAATTCCCATTCGAGTGATAATTTATGTCACTTTGAAAATTTAAAAAAAATCTTCACTTTCCAATGAGAGGTTATTTCTATTTCGTGAGACAAATGATTTTTATTATGTTGGTAATGATTTCCCATAAAAATGTATTCAATTATATTCTATTTATGTGTAAAAATCATACATGGTAACATGCGTAACATATACTTGTCACTCCCGTAACAATTTAGAACTAAGATTTTTCATAGAATTAGAATTCAATACATATTTATAAAAATAAATAGATACATTTCGTGAAAAACCGAATATTTAAAAAAAAAAAAACAAAAATACCGTTTTTTTACTCTTCACCCATAAATTGCGAAGTTGTCAAAAGATTATAATAAGATTGTCACCCCTATTGCGATTTGCAATTGTTAATTGATATTTGATAAATATTGATATTTTGGGTTTTTAAACTCAGTTTACTGAAAATGTGATAAACTACTCATTGATATTTGTCAATCTTTTTTATAATTCACAACGTTCTTCATTATTCCCAATGATCAAAACTTTTTTCGGTTGGGTGGTTGAATATCGAATTTTAATATTTATCAACTATCAATCAACAATCGCAAATCGCAATAGAGATGTGTAACATTTTTTTCGATATGTGCGATCAGTTGTAAGATTATTGTCACTTCAAAAAGTTGTCTATAAAAATTTACAAAAAAGGAGAGTCTGCGGAAAAACCATAAGTGAAGATATTAAAATGCAATTATCTTTATTTTGAAACAAGCGAAAAACCGAATTCCCAATGGAATTTTTAAAAAGAATTTCTTCCGGTTCCGATACAATAAAGATAATAATTGCATCATCACTTGGAATTTTTTTCCGCAGATTGGCCTGTTTTTTTCCACATTTTTCCTGAGCTCGGACCCAGAATGGTTTGCCGAATCCGACAGGAGAAGGCAAGAGGCACTATTTCATGACAAGGGATTCTCTTGGAGAATTTTTCAAACCCTCGCAAGAGGCAGTACTCGTGCAAAAAAAGTCGTTTTTAGGTGGCAGAAGCTGGGGATCGATCCCAAGTTGATTTGTTGATTTGTTCTTGATTTCATAATTAACTGTCCAAAATCTTGGTATGGGTACACTTAAAACCTAACTTTCTGCTCAATGAACCTTTTTTTTTAATTAAAAGATTCTCTTACTTATACCCATTAAATTAAAACCTTTCTTGCCTCTATATATGTATGTGCCTAGGTATATAATATAGGTACAGCAAAAATATCTAAAGTTACTGACTCCTGAATAGCAGTTAAGAAAAAAAAAACCTGCATTAATTTCCAAGCTAGTCGTTTTAAAAAACCGATTCCTAGCATGAACCTCCACGATGATCCATCTACCTAATTAGAAACATTATACAAAAAAAAACCTAGGTATAAAGATTTCTTCATATAGCAGAAGCAGAAGCAGCAGCAGAAACAGCAGGAGCTATCATCCATTTCTATATCACCCATTAACTACACCAAAGAATGCTCAAGCTCATTCAGAGTAAATAGTTATAGGTAGTCTTCTCTTAAATGCATTTCCAACCGCATCTCTATAAAAACGGGCACATTGCCCTTTAATTTTTATTCCCATTCTCATTCCCATTTTCCAGCATGGACATGATGACGAGGTGGCATAGTGCGGTGGTTGGTTACAATATTACATTTTCAAAAGGTGTACGTACTTAAAAGCCCATCATTTCTGGATTTGCAACGGACAGCAACCAGCATTCGTCGCCGCGCGGCGCCCCGCTGCCGTATCCGTATCTCCGTCACCTCGAATAGTGCCATTCGGACAAACTCAACACAAACCTGGTGTTCTGCTACCCTGATGCAGATACAGGCCACTGATACGCCTTCGCATTCATCCTCGAACTGGAGAGGTATCTTTCATCCTTCTTCCTGATGAGCCTGATGGGATCTAGGTGTTCTGGTGGCCATGCAATCTCTACATAACTAGTTGCATTCAATATGGGCGTCGTTGGCGTCGTCGGTAGTCGTCATCATTGCCGTCGACTTTTATGAAAGATGTGGACGTATTTCTTTTCTTCCGTTCTTAGATTAAAGTCATAAATTGGAGCGTTGGCTTGGTTAATGGAATTATAGGTCGTTGGGCTGAATTCACCAAAAAAAAAAAAAAAAAAAAATATAAACAAACACCACCATGGCATCACCATCATAGTGAATTGTTCCTGTGAGTGCAGATCACAAAACCGACACAAAAAGTTTTGATGAGTCCTCCCATTGCCATCCACAATCATCGCATCCTTCCTCCTTGTTTGTTGCGGTTGAAACACAAAGATAGTTGGAACAATGATATCTAAGTGTAAATGGGAAACTTAAAAGGGTTTCACCTGTTCCTCGCACCACCATCGCATCGTCGGCGTCCGTCGCGTCGTTATCATGCCTGATGCCTTGTCATCACCAACTAAAACAAGGATATCTTGATGTATCATCTCCTTGTGGGCTCTTCATTCATTATATACAGCAGCGCACCGTTGTGTCTGTCCACCACCAACTCCGTGTGGAATGCATGAATGGGGCTCTGGAGCAGCAGCTTATGTGCCTTCGATGTCAGTGAAGGAGAACAGAGTGCTCTTGATGGGGAACAGCACACATAATCAAGGTGGCGGTGGCAGCGGCATGAAGTGCGGATCTACTCACTATTTATGCATTCATGCACATTACCAACATTACCCAGCCATCACATATGAAGATATGGAGTGCCATGCCGAACGAAGCAGCAGCAGAAGCTCTATGAGCAAACAAGTCAGATGTTAGATGTCACTACCTTGATGAGGGTTTCCCCTCTAGCAACGCACCGCACCGCACGCCGACCGACGTCGACGTCGGGTTGTGTAGCTGCTCTTCTATGGGGCAAGTGTGTACATTCAACTCAAGGAGGTGTGTTTTCTTCATTTTTATGTCTTGTAGATTTTTTTTTATTGTTTTCGTTTTTTTTTTTACGGCAACCGTTTTTATATGGTTACCCATGGTGATTGCGATAGGTTCTAGTCTGCCATCTGTTGAAGAATAAGAAGATAAACGAGATTCAGGTGGTGTTTAAGCTACTGGTGTGTATATACGAGTATTAAAGTTTGTGTGACTTTGAAGTTGATAGATTAGCTAGTTGAGGTATAGAAAATGAGTTTAATTTCCAAGTATAATATAGGTAAACCAATACAGCATAAGTTGGATGAATATTTTTGATTGACATGACATAAAATGGATTCTAGGAAGATTAAGAAACACTCCCATGAGATATATGTCTGTTTGTAAGGGACTTCTAAGTACCCAAAGGTAGGTAATTCCCAAGTTATTACAGAAGTCAATGAATCAGAACAAATGACGGATAACGTGTGAAGTTGTCAATATCTTTATAAGGATCTTCCAAGGGATTTCCGGAGCATATAAATAATGGAAAATCTATATGTGAAAATGATTTATTGAAATATATCTATGAAGTAGACTTACACACTCGGAGATAGGTACTTATCTTGAGTGCTATGAAGGAAAAAGAACTTCAAAATGGAAACTATAACAATGAATATAATCTTGTATCTTCAAGTTAAACTAATTTATAGATACATTTATGTATGAACTCGTAAATGACGAACTTTTTGATGCTTTTTGGCCTTTGTTTGCACGATACGAAATTGAAAATAAGGAAAAGAGTTGTGGAAGATTTTGCATTTATAAGACAGTTCAGTGTTGGCCTTGAATTTAACAGCGGGGAATTCAAAATTCCATATTTCACAGCTTCTTCTTATTTAGTGGAACAAAACATGAATACGTTCCACAATCTTTCGTTAGCGATGTCTGCAAATTTTGAGTTAGAAACGTTGCAGTTTGGAAACGTTGACATTTATTTTAATCGTTTTGTGCAATATAGAGAGGTTCTGATATGTTATTTATTAGATTTATAGCTGATAAAGCTAAATAATCACAAACAAAATTGAGAAATTTTTTTAAGCTTCGTAAGTAGAACTTTCGAAAAATAGATTTTAGAAAAACAAAAATATTCTTTAGTATGTCATCAGTTCAACAATAGTTAAAATTAATAAAATAAAATATAGGGTTTTTTGTTTAGACGTGTGTTTTTCAATCTGGTAATACTTTTTTTCGGAGTTGGTCTTTTTGAAAGTTGTAACTTGATTTATGCTCAGTTTGGTTTACCATTTCATAATGAATAGACTTACACCTGTACAACACTTCCAAATTGTGCCCAATCGGGCCCAAAACAAGATTTCCGTTGATCCCAATTTTCATAAGCGAATTTTGTTCAGCGATGAAGCTCATTTTTGGTTGAATGGGTACGTTAATAAGCCAAATTGTCGTATTTTTAGTGATCATAATCCACGAGTGATTGTTGAGACGCCATTACATCCTCAAAAAGTCACTGTTTGGTGTGCTCTATGGGCAGAAAGGGAATCATTGGTCCTTATTTCTTCAAAAATGAAGCCAATGGGAAACGCTATAGAGCCATGATTAATGACTTTTCGTGCCTGAATTAGAGGATGTTGATGTGGACGACCTTCGGTTCTAACAAGACGGCGCTACATGTCATACAGCCAACGAAACAATCAATTTATTGAAGGAAACTTTTGGTGAGCGCAATTACATGACTGGGTCGCAAGAACTTGCTTAAAACACCACCAAATAGACATGCCAGAAAATTTCAGAGAATATACTTTGCACTCCATATTGACTATCTTCCTTGTTATTACGACGCATCATAGGTTTCACTTAAATCGGAGAAGAAATGACCCAATGTCATTGCTTGTTGCTTTCAGCAAAATATAAAACGTAATAACACCGATAACAATTCTCATTAAAATCAAATAACAATGACCAACAAAAATGAAAACGAAAACAAAAACAAAACCGCATTCAATATTAATTCCTCTAAATTCTTTTCAATTAAAATTTTTATTTAAAAAAAAAAACATGCTGTTAAATCTATGTATTTGTAATTCGAATTCCATATCCATATTCACCTCAAACAAGATTCTACTATCGCGGTCGTTGTGTATTATACACAGATTTGCAGCAATTCCAAATCAAGTTTCTATCTATAATTTGAGTAGTAAATTTTATCTTATATTGCCATAAAAAGTAAATAATTTGCAATGTTTCTCTAACATACTACTGAGTGGACAACATCATCATCATGATCATCAGCACAACGTTGTTATTCGTCACCACCGCGAAATCTAATACTCAACTCAGCACGATACATATCTATACATCTTTGTGATATATGAATGTATATTTTTTCTCCGTATCCGATTATAGATTGCCATAAATCGCCATTGTTGAATTACTATAGCCGCAATGCAATCCAAAAGATACCCAGTGCTGCCATTTTATTGTTGAATTTATGAAGGTTTTATAATAAAAATTCTACATACTACTGAAATACATCAGCCAAGTAGAAGACTTAGGTAGTACACACACAGCGATGCATTTTTAATGAAAATTTTATTTCATTATAAAGATTGGACTTTGCCATTAAGTGTGAAAAACAATATCATTCAAATGGCCTAATCGGGAAATTTCGCAGCATGCGATTCTTTTGAAGCGATTTTTTAACCACTTTTTCGCACATTTCAGGCGTTATCTCAGCCATAACTTGAGTAATGTTGGTTTCTAATAAGTCTAGAGTTCGGGGATTATTTGTGTAAACACGGTCTTTTGCGTCGCCCCACAGAAAAAAATATAACGGTGTAAAATCGCATGATCTTGGTGGCCAATTGACCTCGCCAAAACATGAAATTACGCGACCAGGAAACTTCTCACGCAATAAAGCCATAATTTGTTGGTGGATTATGACGACCATAATCAAAGCGTAGTGCGGGAAAAGTGCGGCTACGTTTGAATCACCACTTTTGTATAGTAAGTTTAAATAGGTTTAACGCGTTCTTTGATTGTTAAGCGATCCATTATCGTAAATGACAAACATTAAACTAATATTATGACACTTCAAATGACAGTTGAGTTTGACAGGTGTCAAATGCCAGCACTACCAACTTGAAACCACGAAATGAATGACCCTGTGCCTTACTCTTATTATTTATCAAAACATTACTCCTTATGACTAAGCCAAACTAAAATAAAATTATCTGGAAGAACATTTATTGCTTTAGCTTTTCTCATCAAAGAATCTATTTCCAAAAAAAAATTCCAAAGTGGCAACACTGGTAACAAAATTTACTAGATTGTAAAATATAAATGAGAAAAAAAGTCCAAAAACTACCCAGGTGGAGTAATAAAATTTAGAACTTTTCGCTTGAAAAAATCATCATAATTTTTCATACAAAAAAATGTTACGTATACGCAGTGTAGCCCTGTCACATATATGGAAGTATCACAGCAACAGAGGCATCTGTATGACATTTATGGTGTTGATGTGGAGGATGTACAATTTTTATAGGAAGAGATTAAGCTACACCCATTCATTTCTTACCGGAAAAGATGCGTTATGAGGTCGAGCGCGGACAAGTGGGTCTGTCGTGTCTGTGGTGCATGAAGTTGTTCGACACCTGTCGCTTGCGGCGGACTTCCACCAAACTAAACATACATTTATATAAAGCATCATCGCGCATCAGTACCTACATACCGTTTTATTGCCGTAATCTAAATTATAATATATTCTGCGGCTTTGTCAAATTGTTTTCCGTGTCGTCAATTGGAAACACGTTCCGCAATAAATTGCAATACTGTCAAGGCATGCGGCAGCGACATAAAATCAACTGGAGGCTGTGATCATAACCGCAACGACAATATCAAACAAACGTACATACATACAAACCAACCACAAACCTAAACTTGGTGTAACAACTCTGATGGTGGTCAGTTCCTTAGTCCAAGCTTGTTGGTTAATCACCATATACGTGATTGGTAGCGATAAAATGCACGTCGGTAGGAATTTAGTTCGAAATTTCGCCATTATTTTGTTTTTACTAAAAAAAAATAACAACAGGGAGTTGTCCTGCATTTTTCTTCCGAAAAAAAAAATAAAAAAAAACCAGAATCTCAATTACATAACCTTATACGGGGTTTGGGATAAAATTCCAGTTGGAGTACCGGTGCACCTGCGGGCGCAAATTTATAAAACATTTCCTCACGTTCATATAGATGGGCAATCGTCCAACGGAACTTGTTGTCTGTCGTGTCGACGACGATGCAACGCCGTCTTTGTAGTGGTCGACTGACTTGTTTGATGAAGCCTGCCCGTGCTCGTGCCGAACATCAACCTGATAAATCTCACCGGGCGGTGGCGGCGGGAGTTGGGAAAACAAGAAAATTGCAAGTTTCTGGGGAAATGTGTTAATGATCACGCTCGCGCCCAAAACATCAACAAAAGACTGGTTTTAGAGATTCGAGCCTTTTTGGGACCATTGAGGAAACGGTGGAGACAAGGCACGACTTCTCAGTTCAGAGCAATGGCGATGACATTTTTTTTTTAATGTTTCTACGATCATCATCATCATCACCGGAAACCACATACATGGGTGAAACAATCAAGCGGACCGGGTGCACACATACAGCGATGCAAATGTGTAAACCAGGTCAACGCATGTACATAAATGTACATAGATGCAAATAATGTGGGCAACCATCAGTCGAAGGCAACACACTGGCATCGACTGTCAATTAGTTTCGTACGCTTGATCGATCGAAAGCAATTACTGTTAATCGATTTGTTGGTGTATCTGTGTGTGTTACTCCTATACGTGGGTATTGGTGCTAGACGATCTTCGATCGTGTCGATCGTGAGAGAGCTAAGTCATTTTACTTTCAAAACACACACAACTTCTGAACCATTGGATTGGGATTGGGATTGGGTATTGGGATAAGTTGTGTGTCTATTAAGCGATTAGATGATGTTCCTGATGCTTGTAATAAATATGAAGCTATTAAATATGGAAAGTATGTTCGAGTGGAAAACATGCGTTTGGGGTTTTTGTGGGCAATCGTGGGAAATATATTTAAATTTTTTTTTATTTTTCCAATGCTGTGGTGTTGGCGAAAGTGGATTTTTCTCTAATGTAATATTTTGTTAGAGAAGAAAAATGTCATCAAAGATTTCACTTGTGTGATTATACTTAGATAAATAGATCCCGTCTATAAATATTAATGGCAAAAATGTGCAAACAAAATGGCAGGATTTAACTGAACAGATAACAACAGAATTTCAGCTTTCCAATTGTGAAAATGATGGAACTTGTTTGGCAGCCTTTTATTGACCATAATCACAGGTGCATTAATGCACCATCAGGGACTTAATTTATGTAAAAGATTTAACAAAATTGTCAGATACGTTGTTTTAAACTTAAATTGATCCTGAGGTCAGGATGCCGGGCAAAGAAGAGAAATGGACATGCCTAAAAGATTACTATCGTTATTGACACTGATTTCATTAAAGCCATCTGGTCTGATATTAGACTAAACTCCAAATGACTTATGAATGTTTAATACCAATAAATGCGGCAATTGCAAAAAAAAAGGTATGTATGCGAAAATAAATATAAAGAAGAACTGAAAATAAACATCTCAGACAAGAGGACGCAAGACTGAAATCTGATCTGTGAAATAGAACAACAAATCGGCCCATCAGAAACTCCAGTAATGTTAACAGCAGATGTTTTGTTCTTTTTACCATCTCTTGACATCCCTGATCTTTTATCTCATCGAGTTTGACTGCTCTTGCAATGTTGTTTCATTTATTAGGCGCGTTCTGGAAAATGACATCTCAGAGTTGTATTTCCGTCAAAAAGTGAGCAAGCGAATCCAAACAAAATTTTTCTTAAGGATTTTTACAACAAAATTGAGAAATTTTGCGGAGGAAAATCCTGTTGATGTGACTTCAGATTGCTGATAGGCCTGCGAGATCTCATTTTTTCTGAAAATTCTAATTAAATTAATAGTATTCTTGTTTTATTGGTAATTTTATAGCTAGCGCAGTAATGCCTGTGACACACATCTAGTATAGACACCATAGTATGCAAATGAACCATATGTCTGTCAGCGTATGCCACGGTAATACTAGCCGAGCAAGATGGTATGAGCGTGGTATCAATACTATGGTTTTTTGCGTGGTATAGTTATCTCACTATACTGAAAACAGCGCTATTCTCCTAAAGTGGATAGTAGCTTTACTTAAGAAATTGTCATTTTGAAGTCCATCAGTAGTAAATATTTACTTGTAAATTCAATTTAAAATGGCAATCAGTAAAAGAAGAAAAGTACTTGGAAGCGAATAAATCGAAAAAATTATAGAAATTAGACGGGAGCACATCAACTAACTGAGAGGAAATATGAAAAATTACCATATACATAACATATATCTAAACAAGAATGTGCGGAGGGCTGGCAGAGAATGGCCTAGTTTTAAGTGAACCAAATTGAACGTGATTTTGAATTTCAATTTTTTATTTTCTATTTTGCTTTCCTTGCTTACATAAATGCTTTTTCTATTTCTTCATAAGTAAATTATTTTCTGCTCACAAAACTTAAATATATAAATAACAATTATTAGCTGCCAGAACATCACAAGCTGTCAAACTATACTACGTAAAGTCTGTCAACTATCATGGTATTAAGGACGGTGTTCACATTGGACTAACTCCTCCAATTTTTGTTGACGTCTCTGTGCTTTTGCTCACTTGCACTTTATGGTGTTAAAGGGATGACCAGGAAAGGCAGAATTTTTTAAATTATTTAAAAATCAGTGGATTTTTTGACGTCTTCTTTTGTGACATCTGTTTTCTCTGTCTGTGATTTATCTTTGGCACTTTAATCTTTCAGAATCCAATTTTTTTTTTCAATTGGAAACTTATTTATTAAAGAAGATTTACATTTTGCAAGTGAAAAAATTGTAATTAATCTTTCAAACTGCACAGATTTCTGCTTTGTTTTAATGACTGCTAAACGTCAAAGTAAGTCCGATGTGTTCACATTAGCTTGTGTCTGAACAAACCAAGTTGGATTCACGTCAAAAAAAAAATCGGATTAGTCAGTCCAATGTGAACACCGTCAAGTATGGTATGGTATTCTTACTATAAGGGAGGTGTTCTAAGGTATTTGTAGTTTTAACAAAAACGAAGCGCGTCTTCACATGTCGCATTGACATGTCCGGATGAAAATCGAAAAATAATTTTACTCGAAAAAAAACTGCTGGTAACATTTTGGATTAAATACCGTATATTCGTCAAAATATACGTAATTCGTTCCATATCATTCAAGTTATAAACTTCACCGTATAGGATTGCTGAAATCTCATAGCCACAAAAAAATTCATGACTTGTTGATAATCATGACATGAAGTTATGTACCGTGGAGACAAAGAAACAAGAATACTTTGCGAACACAGCCACAGAAATTAAGAGTTTACATAAAAGTGGATATAGCAATTTATTGTCACTTGTGTTGCAGGGCTGGCTATTAATTGCCAATAAAACGCACCTTATAGTAATTTTTACACCAATGTTGAGATTTTTAGCATTTTGTTTAAAACTTGGATTCCATTAAGACTTGGATAAACATTTGGAAGCGTCCCAGGTAAATAAAGGCTTTTTTTTTTGAGGTAAAGAACTTTAAGTTGGCAACACTATTTTAACTGGCGGTCATTTTGTCAGCCGCCAAGTAATTTATTTTTAGTTTAATTTGGCATTTCAACATGAATAGACTGACGCCTGAACAACGCTTCCAAATTGTGCCCAAATGGGCCCAAAACAAGATTGCCGTTTATCCAAATTTTCATAAGCGAATTTTGTTTTGCGATGAAGCTCACTTTTGATCGAATGCCCAAGAAACATTTTTAGCTGCTTAAATGCTTTAAAAGCGCTTCCAGAGCTAATCTTAAAGCTCGTTTATTTAAGAAAGAGCTCTAGATGCACCCTTAGAGCAATTGTAGAGCTTTCTCACAGCTAATTCATTGAGTTTGAGAGCACATTTTTGCTCGTTATAAGCTTGTTATCAGTGACTAGTGACTTTGAAGCTCTTTAATATAATCATATGATATCCTAGAAGGAGCACTTTTGACAGATTTTTGTTTGTATTAGTTTGTGGAATCCAAATGATAAATAAATATAATAGTAGCACACTATAGTTCATGTGTGTAATGGTAGGAAGCGTAAACTTCATTTATTTTGATGTCAACAAGCTACATAGTTATTATTTATTCCTAGAGAAAATAATCTATCTAATCAATATTTTTCGAGTTAATGCTAGTGAATTTTAAGTGCGCGCTTAGTTTTTTCATAAATGTTTTGAAGGTACTTCGCAAAATTATAACGCGCCTTCCAAATTGTGTATTTTATGCAATGAAATGTGAAAAAAATTAAGTTGAACAATATAAAAAGTGGGTAAATAAATTTATCGAATAAAAAGCTTTTTACATTGCAATACATATTGTGTTTTCTATTTAAAGTGAAGGTTTTAAATGTTTTTAAATGAATGAATATTTCAAATAATTTTCATTTGTGTCGCCATTTTTGTTTTTATAGACAAAATGTCTCTTTAATAGAGCTGCAATATCGCTCTGAGAGCAATGTGTCAGTTCTTCGTTCAGGGCTTTTTAGAAAATAGGGTGTTTTGACAATTGAAAGTAATTTTAAATTGTAGAAATAATTTTTAATTCGAAGAGTAGGTACCTACTTTCCATTGAAGTGTATAAAGTTTTATAAGCACCTTAAATTACAGGAGCAAGTACTTTTTAATTTTTTTAGGAAACTGCATAGTTAATTCATTTTAATAAAAAATTGTCAAGTCCGTGTCTAATTTTAATCTTAAGATTTCCCTTATAAAGTGCAATTAATTAATTTATTTTCCACTGTTTCAAGTTTTCCAGTTGAAATAATTTTTGTTCTAGTTTATAACACCCTATAAATCTATAATATGAT
Source organism: Leucozona laternaria (assembly GCA_932273885.2). Lineage (NCBI taxonomy): Eukaryota > Metazoa > Arthropoda > Insecta > Diptera > Syrphidae > Leucozona > Leucozona laternaria. The sequence continues at coordinate 126,187,076 of OW026367.1, read as the reverse complement.
TGGGAGAATTGTCTTGAAAGAGGATTAGTATTTATTCAGCTTTATATGTGCATTATTGTAGCTCTATTGATGAATTATTTTGAAACCAAATTTTGTGTGAGAATATTAGTAATCCAACTCTACAGCCGCGTTCAGTGTAGCTCTGTAAAAGCAATTTTTTGATATTTTGACAGATTATGCGTTAGTGTTTTGCGCATGTGTTGTTAGCAGCTCTACAATGCCTCTATGTATGCTGATATTTAGAGTTTGCTCGTTGCAAGATATCATGAACTGTGTTAGGGAGCATATATTTAAATATGGAAGCGTTGTAAAGTTAATAGAGCTAAATGTGTTCTAAAACTTCGAATATAGAACATTATTTTAAAATTTAATGTAGGGAGCTGTGAAATAATTTCCAACAGAGCTGTAGCTTTGGATTTCACTATCTAGGAGCTGTAGAAGAACAGTTTTGATTCTAATAGCTCCAACGATGTTACTTGGGTGGATACGTCAACAAACAAAACTGGAGTATTTGGAGTGATGATAATCCTCAAGTGTATGTTGAGACACCGTTACATCCACAAAAACTGACTGTTTGGTGTGCTTTATGGTTTGGTGGAATAATTGGTCCGTACTTCTTTAAAAACGATGCTGGCCAGAACGTTACAGTCAATGGTGACCGCTATAGAGCCATGATTACTGACTTTTTCCAAAACGATTGACCACTTGGAGGACAACATTCGCTGCGTTATTGCCGATATATGGCCACAAATGTTGGGAAAAGTCATCAAAAATTGGACCTTCAGATTAGACTACATCCGAGGCAGCCGTGGCAGTCATATGCCAGAAATCATATTTAAACTATAATTCAATTTAAACAAATCATCATTGTTTTATTCCATTTCAAAGTCTTATAAAGGGTCCGCCATCTAACGTTTTTTTTTCAACAAGTGCTTATTTCGTGAATGGTAACACTTAGCTCATGTCTGATTTGACAGATAATTAGTTTTATCCTTCCGCTGAACGAATATGGTTGTGTATACGCTTCGCTAAGTGGGCCTGCGATCGACTTAGAGAAGATGCCGATTTTGCCAAAAAAATCATCTTTTCAGATGAAGCGCATTTTGGTCTTGGCGGGTAGTAAACAAGCAAAATTGTGGCATTTGGGGCACAGAAAACCCGCACGCACACATTGAAAAGCCGATACACCCAAAACGAGTCACTGTTTGGTGCGGACTTTGGTCCAGAGGCATAATTGGGCCATTTTTCGAAAATGAGCAAGGAGTGGCCGTTACAGTCAATGGCGATCGTTATCAGGCCATGTTGAACGAATTTTTGTTCACAAAAATTGAAGAGGAGGATATTGGAAATATTTGGTTTCAACAGGACGGCCGGCCGGCGCTACGTGCCACACAGCAGAAGCTACACTCGATGTTTTACGTAATTTTCAACAAAAAAAGATAATTTTGCGGACCCTTTACCTCTAAAAAAAACACCATTTACTTTATCCTCAACATGCAATCTATCATCCTTCAAACTAAATTTTTCGGCTTTTTATGTCACGTCAACATTTATTGCTCTTTGTTAACGGCGACCGACGCGATGGTCCATCTGCAAATCGTCTGCGTATCCATCCTCCCTCGGCGTGACACCCGTAGACATAATTGATGAAGATAATAATTGATCTCTTTAACCTTTTAAAACATCAAAAGCGATTATTTCTCCTTGAATAGCTTTAATCAACTTTTCATCTTCATGTAAGACATTTAAAACTCAATACTATCAAATAACTACAAAAGACATAACCATTCTGGCTATTTATAAATATATTCATTAAATTTAAACTTCTACCTACAAACAAAACACAAACAATTACAATTACAAATTAGCTTTGCCTTTCCCCCATTGCCATACCTGTTTTTTCTCCAAAAGCAGCTTCACATCTATTAAACGTTTTCCTATATAGTGGCAACAATAATGACAGTTAAATCAAATGAATGCCAATGTAATTACCTGCTTCTCAATTAAGGCCTCTTTACAAGCATTCATTAGATTTTATCATTCACGATAAATATTGTCAACGTTCTTTTCAATCTCTACAAAGAGAACACACGCACAAATGGTCTCTGTCTCCGTCTCCGTCTCGGTCTCTGGTTGTTGTTAGGGGAACACAACAAGATTATAACTGCACGATTGCTTTATAATATATAAATGGAGTCGACTTTTGTCTTGGAAGAACCTCCAGCTAGCTCCACACGGCCATTGAGCAAACATTCGCATTGCAACTCTTAGCTCTGCGTCACAGGTGTTACTGAGACTGTCTGACTTGACTTGACTTAACTTGAAATTGTTCCATCTGAAACCCTTCTCCTCGTCTGATCCACTCATATAAAAGGCAATGATGCGTGTTACCTCTAAGAGTAGGCAAAGGTATAGTTAATTCTAGTTCAGTGTTGCCTAAGTTTCATACTCACACATACGAATAAGTCTAAGTTTTGTCGTAACTTTAGAGTTCTATATAGCTTGTTCCCCTTGAATGACTTCGTGGCTGAGATGCGGTCTTCCATTATCAACAAATCAAGCCTCAAGGATCGAAACTAGCAGACTTGTAGGTTTATTTTTTATTTGCTCATTCATTCTCGACATCCAGCAAGCAAGATGCCAATTTTAATGGATCCCAGTATGTGTGGCTGTGATAAATGGAGATTTTTTACTTTTTTTTTGGATTTGGTTGTGGGCTGCTGGTCTTCAGATACCGGTCCATAATGGTGGTGGTCTTAGATATAGAGCTCTAAGAAACCAAGGGTAATACGTTGGAGTAGTTTGAGAATATGTTGCGTAGTGCTAGGTTATTGCGCAACATATTTTTTTGTAATATTTCAAAACGCACACGCAAAGGTTTTTGGGAGCAACTCTTGCACGCAGGTTAAATTGCGTGGAACTTGTTTAAAAGCGAAGGTCGTTATGACAGTCTTGATGGTGGGCTAATTAAAAAAAAAAACACGACAGAGAATTAGACGATTAGAGTGGCACAAATAGGTGTTTTATGTCTAAATTGTTAAGTGTGTTCACTTTGTTTTACTGTGAAGTGAAGCATGTACTCGTATATTCAAAGGAAGGGTACTGTGCTCAAGGTAATTAACAAAAATTTTATAGGGAATTTATGGTAAAGTTATGTTTATTACGAAATACTTGGGGAAATATACCAAAGATTGTTACTTTTTGTCGCATTTTTAAGTGGAAAGAAAATTGTCAGGAAACCTACTTCCAATGTATGCAATGGATCCTCTATCTTCCTAAAACAGTTCAAACAGTGACTAGCTTTAGTAGCAGTTATAGTAGTTTTTAATATCAACAAATATCGAAAAATAAATCTATTTTTTAGTACCAACTTATACACTCAAAAATGCTGTATTGTAGAAATAATGAAAATAGCTGTTCATTCTACTGCATTAATTACTGTCGCAGGGACAATGTTGGACTTGGTTGTGGATTCCATAACCGAATTGTGAAAATAAAAATATCTGTTGTAAATTTTACGGTCAGAAAATTGGACGATATAACAGCTTTCATTGTTGAATGTACAATTGAACAGCATAAATAAATAAAATAAATGTAGTGGCGCGACAGCTAATGGAGAGACTAAGGCTGAGATGAGAATAAGAACCACTTATTCATGACAAAAGATAAGTACTCTTGGAGAATTTTTTACTTCCTCGCAAGAGACAGTAGCTATTTTTTTGTATTTAGGTGGACGAGGCTGGGAATCGAACTCAGACATCCGGCATGACAGTTCTACACTCTATAACCAATACGCCACCGGCTACTACAATGTAAAGCTTCTACAGGGTCTTTCATTAAGAGCTTCATATCTTAAAACTTAAATAAAACAAAGTGTGAGTGAGATATCTTCGAAATTTTGTATTCGTTTGAAAGACCTATCGATGCCATTATGTATGGAATATAACATCGTTCATAGCTCTACCGTGGCTTCTCTGAGTGGCGCCCATCCGAAATGTCCCATTTTCCATGATACTGGCTCATAAATCAGGCTAAATTTGACCAATGGCATGGGCTATGTTGGCTTTGAAGGGCGATGTTTGTTGCCTATTCGCATAGCCTATTCGCAAGAAAAAATCTAACTCGGTCAAACCGGACGATCTTGGTGGCCAGTTTACATCAACCCCACGTGAGATGACCATGCCCTCGAACCAATGCGACGTGAGGTGTGTGGCACGTAGCACCGTCGTGTTGAAACCACATGTCGTTGGTGTCCATACTATCCAACTAAGGCCAAAAGAAGTTGGTAATCATCGACCTATAACGCTCGCCGTTGACGGTGAATGTCGTTTTTAAAGAAATATGGACCGATGACGCACGCCGCCAGCCCAAAATCCACACCAAACAGTGACTTTTTCGAGATGCATTGGCCGTTCTAGTATCTCATGTGGATTGTTATCGACAATTTTGTTTGTTGACAAATTCAAAATTCGACAATTTTGTTTGTTGACGTTGGCCTCATTGCTGCAGATGAATGGGCGAAACGCACGGAACTTTGCCCAAACAGAACACCTATTTTGATAAAACAATTTTATCATTTGCACGTGTTGTTGAACGCTATATCCGTCCATGGTGGTCCATTTGACAAAACAGACTTAATAAATGACAGCCAGTTTGACAGATGTAGCTTCAAAAATGTGGCTGCTATCAACTGTCAAAGTTCGGAAGTCCCTTTTAGACCCTATTATTTTAAATTGGCGTACCAATTTAAAGTAGAGATGAAATTTTTCATATGCCAGAGATACTCTTGCTCACTTCCTCGCAAGCGGCAAAACCCCCTGAGATTCGATCCCTTTAGTTCTCCGGTGACATGACAGTCCAACACACTATAAGACCCAGTTTTTTAGTGGCCAGTTAAACCAGAGTTAGCTTATTCTAGAAGTAAATCAACCCACAGTAAACTCAGGAAGCAGTTTTTCGGTGGAGTTTGCATACGGAACGACTAAACAAACTCAATGGATAAAACATCAAAAGTATCTGTTTAGTTAGTCCTGATTTAACTCACCAAATTTGATGAGTTAACTAGGGTTTAACTTTAATCTCGCACTGAAAAACTGGACCTTAGAACTATCCAACGGGCTACTAACTACAAGATGTAAAGTTAAAAAAAATGAACTGTACTAAAGAGTGAGCATAAGAATTTATCAATGAATTTCAAAGAATTTAAAGAGATTCTTTAAAAAATTAAATTAAATATTTCGTATTCATATTGTCGCTAGCTAAACCACATTTTTCACTTAACTTAACTTTCAGATCAAATTTATTTATTGGCTTTATTTTGTAGCAAAATAGAAGTTTATTGAATTATCCATCTTCAAATATTGACATGGAAAAAGTCAGAAAATAAAATAAAATTTAAATTTTAGTTTAAACTAAGCATTAATTTGTTTTAAACTCGTCTGTTTGCTCCAATTATTATCAAAAAACAAATTCAATTTTACTTTATTTGGAATGGACAAGACAGGCTATACTAACATGTTTTTATTTTTCATTTAAATTTTCAAACTTTAAAATATTTTATTTTATTTATATTTTCAGGTAAGTTCCAGAAGTCATTTTTGAAAAAAATCCGTCCCCTGGTGAGTTTTCATTTCCTGAAAAAAATTCTTGAAAAGACCATCCATTCCAAAAGAGCTGTCCTCTAATTAATTACCCATTCAGCCTTATTGTGAGTTTCACCCGAACAATATTCCACCTGGAAAAATTGACATTTCACTTTTCGCCTATTGTGAGTTTCCCCCGAAATTTCATGATCGAAAAATTCCCCTTATTGTGAACATTCATTTCGGGCGGAATGTAATATCATTTTCACTTCTTTTTTGTAGGCGAACAAAATTTCGTTCGGGAGTAACTCACAATAGCTTTTAAAAATCCGTGCGAACAAAAAATTATAAGGTGAAATATTTTTCGGGTGAAGCTCACAATAAGGCTGATTATCTCTTCTTTTATTTTATTACCAATTGTGAACCAAATAATTTTATGCTTGATGGTTACAACATAATATGTATGCACTTCCTCTGGGCAAGGAAACAGTACATCAGACATTGATAATAAACTAGGTATACATGTCTAGTCTATACCTATTAACTTCAAGCACTCAAGTGCTGCACATGACTTCTATAGACATATCATTTTGAACAGACATTTCTCATTTGGGATTTCAGGCTTTTAAACACATCTTCATCGTTTTATCTATAGACAAGCTTATGCAGTCCAACAAAATAAAAAAAAAACGCGTTACAACTTCCCTTCAGCAATTACAACACGAAGATATGTGTATGAACTGTAATTCCATGACTTTCATAATGGAGCGCACACTAACATAGCAGCAAAACACCCACCTTACCTTCGCATCATCATGATGCTGAATCTTATCTCCCCCATTTTTGGATGAGTTTCCGTAAACATCATACTCGTATACGAGTATGTACAGAAATGCGTAGGGTAGATAGCGGAACTCTCTGGCCATTAGATTCCAGCCTCCAGACGCCACACACAGCACCACATGCCACAAAACAACTTTCAGGGCTCCCGAGCTACCTAAATCTACACTTTCACAACGGAAGTGTACAAAAATGCATACAACATTTAGGAATCCATAAAAACAAGTCTCAGTCATTCCGTTCGTAGTTCGGATGATGTGCCGTTTTCCCTCCTAGTGGCCCAGGGCTTAGATTTAATTTCAACATTACGCAACGGATTAAATGATTTTCCGGCAGGGTGTGGAGTTTGAGTTTGTATAAGAGTAAGCAGACAGTTTTCTGACTAAATACTTTATAAAAAGGTCGATTCTCGGCTGGGGGTGATGAAGAAGGTATAGGTATCGTTTTCATCCAAATCGCATATGGGCTCCCCTATTAAGGGCTTTTCTAAAAGGGTTACGCCGGCCGCCCGCCACCACCGCAGGACTCATAAATTCAGGCAGAGAGACAGACTTTGTTGTTAGCTCTTTGGTTTTTGTTTACATGCGCTATGTTGCTATATACATATGTGCTGCTACTGCTACTTCTACTGCTACTATCGGGTTTGGGTTAAGTTGTTTTTGTTTTACCAATAGACAATGAAATTTATTCGATTTTTTAGGGGGAGGATCCCTTCCAATAGCCGCCGCGCCGATGGAATCATTGCCAAGTTCAGTTGTGTTAAATGTTGTTTCTATAGAATAAGAAGAAGGGGACGGAGACGGGGAGGAGAGACGGGAAGGGGAGGTTATGTGATACTCTAATGTAAACGAAAAGGGAAAGTTAATTAATATTATGCGATTATGGAATGAGCAAACATGAGAGATCAAAGTAAAATTTTTTTCTGTATTCGATTATTTGCTAAAAAAAAAAATGTTTTTTTCTCTGGGGGTTAATGGTTGCTTTTGTTTGGTGATATTTAGGGGCAGAACAAATAAAGGTATTAAAAGCTACGTATAATCTAATGTTAATTTGTATTGGGCGTATGCATCACGGTCTGTCAACAAAAAATAAGCCCTCAATGAAATTCTTTCCATAATTTACAAATAAATGATGACTTACTTGGGAAATAGAATTCATCTTTTATATGTCCAGTACGGTGTCCCGTCAAAATTTGTTTGGGAGTATCTTAACAAAAGACCCCTCAAAAGTTGCGTATTAAATGGCTAATTACAGGAGAAATAAAGAAATACAAATTCAAGGGTACTTTTGGGGCTCTACTGCTCGTTTAAGTTTTGTAAACTATGCAAAAATGTTCCTTGTTGATGTGTAAACATCTATGCTGGCGGTAGAGCGAAAAAAATAACGTTCGTGTGCAACGTTAAGTCGTGCAACGTTACGGTGTGCAACGTTACGATCTGCATACTAGGATGGGTGCGTTCAGTGAAAAAAATCTTAAGATCCCCTTCAAGCAAAAACAAGTCCGTTTTGGATCCGCGCACGTTGATGTTTACACATATTAACCGTGAGTCCCGGCATTCACACAATTTTTTTTTACTTCGTGTAACAACAATTCTTTAAAGCTGACAACTTCTTTTAGTAATTTGAATGTTATGAGAACTTATTTTTACATCATTTGAATAATTATATTTGCCGCAAGCGGATCAAAGTTATTTCAGTTAAATTGTAATCGGTACCTATTGTTAAAAAAAACTGAGACCATGAAATTCAAAAGTGACTAGATCGAAAAAAAAGTAGTGCAGTCTGTATAATCAAAGGGCTGCCTCTTCTTCTTTGCCGACGATTAAAGTCGAGACATTTGATACAGAAGAGTGAAGCAAAACTATAAAGTAAGTCAATACTAAGTTAATACAACTAGTCAAGACAGTAGAACCACAGATATTTTTATCAGTCATCTTGAAATTCTTCAACGTCATCGGTCGTCTTAATCATGTTACCCTAATTCTACTTGCTCTATACAGTATGTATAGAGTTTTTGATAGGTATGTGATGGGTATGCATTTTCAGTTCAATTTCGATCTCCTGCAGGAGATAATGGTATATAGTAATTTATAAATAAATGAATTGGTCACACGACAGCTAGTGGAGAAACAGGAGGCTTATAACTCTCAACCAGCCAGCAGAAATAGATGGGACCAACAATTTTTTTTGCAAAATACTAACGACTAAGATGAAGCGCACTTTATCATGACAAGAGATACTCTTGAAGGATTTGTCCCCGCAAGAAACAGTACCTCTGAGTAACACATTTTCTTAGGTGGCTAAAGCTAGGATTCGATCCCAAAACTCCTACGCCAAGGGGTACGATACTATAGTATACATATATTTTAGGACTGTATTTGTACTGCTTCAGTTTTTTATGTCATCCTACGATCGCATTGTTATAAAATACATCGTATTACAAGTTACGTGTTAAAAAAGTGAGTTGACTTTATTTATAACGAAGAAAATTAATATACTGAATCTACTCGTCAATACGCAACTTTACCCTTTACCCCTTTTCAACCAAAAATTCGAGGAAAATTTGTTCTCCATAAAATGACGGGACACCCTAATGTCCAGTAGTCTATATGAGGCTTATACACTCGAAAACTACAGAACCAATTTTGTTAAAATTTTAGAAATTAATACCTAATAGCAGCTAGATGATTTCCAAATGGTTTGAATTAAATCGGCCCACTGCCACGCCCACTTTCTTCATATTTTTTTGTTTTTTCCTTATTGAACGACCTTAGAATTGTAAAGTTTTGTAATTAAGCTTTTTTCAACTTAAACCATAAATATGAAAAGTAAAAAATAAACACATGCGCTAGAGATGCCTGTATGCGAAAAGTGGGCGAAAATTGTGTTTGATCCACCTACTACCATGCCTAAAGGTGTTCAATAGGCGCCACTGCCTAGTAGGTGGAACAGCTAGTACTTTATAAATATAATTAATTTGATAGTGGGACAGCTCGTGTAGAACCAGAGACCAGTGACTTACAACTCTCAACCATTTCTGTGGGCGTTTTATCGGCAGAAATGGAGGGGACCTACAATTTTTTGCTGAATCTGGCCAGAGATATCCTTGGAAAATTTTTCAATGCCACGCAAGAGGCTGTAGCAGTGAACAAAAATTAGTTTTAGATGACATATGACGTTTTTCTTTTTTTAACTCAGAACAGATCACGCGGAACTGTCAAAAAAAATTCTATGTTTTGTTTCAGCTCAGACATATCAGATCATAAAAAGTGTGTTTCTTTTTTCCATCAGAGTTAGCTCAAAGCTTGTTCAATTAGCTCAGAATAAAATGAACTAGCAAATCCAGCGAAACGCTGAGCGAAGCCAACTTCAGTTGTTCTTCTTAGTGATTTGACAGACACGCCTATGAAATGACAGTTCAGTGCTCAAGTGTGTTTCATAATTAAATCTGCAGACTCTGATCATAATCTTCTCAGAGCTCTGCTCTAATCGCTCAATCTCTGCCCAGAGTCAAAAAAGAAAAACGCCAAAAGGCTGCGATTCGATCCCAGACGCTTTCGGGGTGACACTGACAGTCCTATACACACTTAACCATTACGCTACGGAATAAGAATTAACTTACCTTTCCTTTATTGTCCTAAATGATTGTGATTAATTAATGAAAATCAATAACTCATAAATCAAATTTCGAATGCAATTTAAAATTTTAATATAAATTTAAATTTTTGTTTTGTCTCATCATCATCATCATCACATTGCCCAATGCCCATGCCTGGCCCTGGAAATGCAAATTTCAATATAAGAATTTTCCAATCACTTCCATTTGAGTTCATCATACCACCACGATACGATGATGATGATAAATACTGCAATTGAATAAAGAATTTCATTTCGAATTGTCCATCATCCGCCCTCTCAACTTGTGCGATGGTACAAGTTCAATATCCCTACTTCAATGTACAGATTGGTAGTTGCAATCAAAATCCAAATCAATATTTCTTAGTCCATTTGTTTGCTACTATATACGAGTGTGTATTTTTATACGACTGTTTCATCGTCAATATGACAACAAACAAGACCGAACGGTCTGTTCGATGGCTTGATATTTTTTATCGCGCCTCCTTTGTCTCTTGACACTTGTGACCTTTTCTTCATCTTGCAGAAGAAAAACAAATAAACAACAATTCTATTTCTTGTCAATAAGGGAAAAAGGACAAACAAAGAGTATATTTAACAATGGAATATTGAACTTTTGTAATTTGATTGAAGGCTCTTTCCCACTGAGACATTTTTTTTTTTCAATTTGTTCATAGCAGGAGCCCCAGGGAACTGCATTACGTTTTTAGAGTTGCCAATGTGGGATTTTCCTATTGAAATTGAGAAATTATTTTAAATATATTTTTAATTGCCTCTTAAAAGTGGAGTCGATTGCCGGAATTCAGGTTCATTTCTCGGAATTGCATTTAAGACGCTCAGTGCAATTAAACTTTAACAGTGTAATGGCTCTTGCTGCTGTATGTTAACTTTTTGATGATTTCACTATTTCATCTTATCTTAAACTCAGCTTGATTATATTCTGTGTAAATACCAGCGTTTTATCATCTCTTTCTGTCTCATTTTAATGACGTATTTTATAAAGATAAGACAACGTTAGAAGGCGTGTTGGAGCTAAGACAGTTTACCAAGCAACGTTTTAGACAAGATGCAATAGCAGCTTGTACTCAAAAAAAAACAATGGCCCGCGTCTAGAACCACCGTTCCATAAACGTTTACGAGCGATACAAAAGATAATAGGTAAATGGATTGTACTGCCGTTCTAAAGAAAAATGGCGCATCCTCCATTTAACTAGTTTTTTTTTTAGAGGTATACAACTTTAAGTTGGCAACACTATTAGAACTGGCAGCCATTTTGTAAGCTGTCAAGTGATTTGTTTTAAGTTTGGTTTGGCATTTCAACATAAAAAGACTGACGCCTGAACAACGCCAGCAAATTGTGCAAAATGGGTTCGAAACGAGATCGTTGTTGATCGGGATTTTCAGAAGAAAATTTTTTTTTAGCGATGAAGCTCATTTTTAGTTGAATATCTACGTCAATGAGCAAAACTACTGCATTTGGAGTGTAGATAATCCTCAAGCCATTGTTGAGGTGCCGGCCGTTACATCCAGAAAAACTGACAGTTTGGTGTGCTTTATCGGCTGGTGGGATCATTGGTCCTTACTTCTTTAAAAACGATGCTGGCCAGAGGGTTACATTTAATAGAGACCGTTATAAAGCCATTATTAATGAATTTTTTGTTTCTGAATTGAATTGCCTTGATGTGGGGGAACTGTGGTTTCAACTTAACGGCGCAACATGTCAGACATCGCGTGCCACAATTGATTTATTGATGGAAACGTTTGGTAACCGCATAGTTTCACGTTGCGGACTCGTGAATTGGCCTCCAAGATCGTGCGATTTAAAGCCGATTGACTATTTTCTGTTGGGATATGTGAAGTCGATTGACGATTGACCACTTATTGGACAACATTTGCCACGTTATTGCCGATATACGGCCACAAATGTTGTAAAAAGTCATCGAAAATTGGACCTACAGATTAGACTACGTCCGAGCCAACCTTGGCGGTCATATGCCAGAAATCATATTTAAGTTAAAATGACAGAAAATTATCTTTCGAATAAAGTAAATTTCATGTTAATTTAAAAAAAATGTCTTATTTTATTCCATTTCGAAGTTCTGTACCTCTAAATAAACACCCTTTTTAAAGAAAATGGAGTTGTCTCTTTTTGTTTCTAAGCGCATCTCTTCCAACAAATCAGCACTTTCCTGTGAAACTTCAAAACTTCCAATGGCAACACTTTTTCAACATCATATCAGGGCTTGATACTTTATTTGTTTTTTTTTTTTCTCATTGAGTGAGTCGGCTTCCTTAGCTATTCTCGTTGATTTCCTTTTCTTGTTGTTTTTTTGCTTACTCAATTATGTATACAATTTGTGTCCTCGTTTCTTTAGAAATTTATATTTTTTTTCTTATTTTTGTGTTGAAAATGCCTTTCGAACTTTCATTTCCGATAATTGATGCAGTTGCACTGCTAACAGCGCGCGGTGACTTCTACGTCGCTGGGCTACCCAAGTTTATAGCGCAAAAACAGAATGCATCATTTAAGCTCATCACTCGGTTCTTGGTCTCTATATTTACCTACTGTTGTAGTTCCAACTGCATTCGACATTGTCAAAGATAAGCCAGCCCTTCCATACACTGAAACTTCGAACATTCAAACCAAGGTACAAGCAAAATGATGAAGAAATCGATATGGAAATTGAATTTTCCTCTGATGAACAGTCAGTCCGGATAAGAGATTCTGTGGTCTCTGATGGCTGAGTCGTTTTGATAGTAGAATGAACGATTCCGTTTTCGATATGGTAACCGGATTACTCTCGAGCGTCAACATGCAACGAAACTTTGATTGACTTTGCCTTAAATTAAAACTTGCGGCAGAGTGGCTTTGACTGTGGATATATAGTGATGGTGTTGATGTTGGCAGGGCGAAAATGGATGGCATTGTGTTCTGTCATATTCTTATTCACCATCACGTAAGGACCTACATTCTTATGAAAGATGAGAAACTGTTGTGTGTGTGGATATTTTAAATTGGACATCAGAATGATGCTGGATGGTATGTCTTTATGCTGCTGAAGAGAGATGGAATTGAAATGAGATTGACGTTCTAAATGAGAACTTTTATTTTTTTGAGCAAGCACACACACAGGCGCATAGAGAATAGAAATTTACATAGGAATTTTTTTAGTTTCTGGGAAAAATGTTTTTGTTTTTTTAATAATTTTTCATATTGTTAATTGTTCATCATTACTTTCGGAAGGAAAAGAAAACAATTCATGATGGACGTTTTTATTTCAAACATTCTTAAATGTAAAAGATTTAATTTTGAACCTATAGTTAATTGGCATCTATCAAGTATTATTTTAAGTTCTTAGGAATCAAAAATTTGAAACAATATAGAATTTTCAAATGGGACATCAGACAAGTCTATATAGTAAAAGTTTGCCATTCAAGCAAGGTGCACAGTGGGGTAGAATGCCCTCAAAGAGGTCGATATTTCGTTTAAACTATAAAAACTCACGCTTGCCAAAACGGCCATTTTTTATATTCGTTAATTTATAATAATTTAAAACATATCTACAGGGTGTATTCAGTTGGTAAATGCAAACTTTAGAAAATGATTCTTGAACATAGTTTTAGAAGTGATTCTATTTCCTCCCTTTTGCGAAGGAGCTTCAATTTTTTTTAAAACAACCAGAAAGTGGATACAAATTTATTTAAACAAAACGGAAATAGTTACTAGTTACTAAATATTCTAATTTTTGTTGTTTTAAGTCTTGCTTTAAATCAGAGAAGTCTATGAATACAAAATACAGCTTCATGTACATATTGCTCTCCATTTTCTTTATTTTTAAATTATTGCCCATTGTGCAGTTGAAATTTGAGTTCCTAGCCACAATTCTTTATTATTTTTAGTTAAAAAAAAAAATTAAAAAAAAACGATATGGTCTTTTAACCAAAGCTCTCAAATATGTAAAATTTTTTAAGGCGAACCCTTTAGCCTAGAAATTAGATACGGCTCCGTCATCAAAACAAAAACCATTTACTTTACGTTGAAGATTTAAAGTTTTATGCTATGAATATAGAGGAAAGAGAGGTAGTGAAAAGCTTCAACACAGATTACAAGATGGAATTCGACATGATTTTAGATTTAAGAGAATGCTTAAATTTAAGATACAATATCATGGAATAGGATGTTAAATGGTTAACCCATAAAATACATGTATACAATATGGCAAATCATACAAATATCTTGGATTCCTTCAGGTCAGAGAAATAAATCACAGCTATATCAAAGACTAGCCTTGACCCTCGCAATTCAAAACAATACTGAACGCCATGGGAAATAACCGGAGGAAAAAATGCAAAGCCATAAGCTCGTGGGACATGAGTTTGTTAATATATTCTGTTGGGATTATAAAATGGTCTGCAACTGATCTCACACGAACTTTGATATGCTGATCCGAACACCATTCCTCAAGGCACAACAGCCAACACCCGCAAAGCGCAAAGTACATATGTCTGATTGTCTCTTTCTCGTAAAATACTTAGCAGCATTTCACACCGAGTATAAAGATCATTAGCCTAGTTGATCATCAATTCACACCCCTAAATCTTACCTTAGCGAATATTCTTCTTCTCGAAAACAAAGAAATCTTCTCTCTGAAACTGATGGATTCGTAAAAAGCATCTACAACAAATTGATCGCAACACGAAATAACAGGAAGTTCATTCGTTGGGAAGCTGGTGGACACAACAACGTCACTAAGCTATAATACATCAACAACAAGCATTATAGAGTTGACTGATCTAATATCATTCACCTAAATACCAGGACCTCTGCCTGATATAGAACATTCTGACTTCAAGCTTCACTGGGACAGAAAAATAGCCACTGACCAGCACATTCCAGATGTATTTGAATATAAACACCAGAACTTAAAGGAAATTCAAGCTGGTGTTCCACAAGGTGGCGTCCTAGGACCAATTTTATTGTGTTTGCTTCTGAAAAAAGTTAATAAAATGAGAGATTGAAGGCAATAAACTAACTAACATATTTTTTAAAGACAGAGATACAAAATTTTCAGATACATTCAAACAATTATTATCTCTGCAAAAACATTTGAAAACTGCATCTGACGATCTAAATAAAATATCCAATTTTATATGATATTACCTACAACTTATATATTTATCTATACTTTTGTTAACTCGATTTTCTAGCTAAAACAATCTCTATTTGGTCGATTTTTACATACCAATTGCATGCAAACATTTTTATCGCTTAACATAAATTTTTGCTTAAACCACTCCTTGATATAGTGACATTTTATGTTCATTTATAAATAGCTTTTGTACTAAAGTATCTAATTTCTTAAATACATAAATTGAAGGTTAACTCTGAGAGGTATACCTGAGTAGCTTTTTTTTGTATGAAAATTACATCGTTCCTGCACAAACTAAGGTTCGTCTATTTGTTTTATCTATATCCAAATCGATTTTTTTTTTTGTTTTCCTTCTAATATTCCATTTACCATGACATTATCCTTATTAAGTCACTCATTGTCTGCCTCAACCCACTCGGGTCGGAGAGCGCCCATTATACAACAACGACTCACTCACACCATTTTTCATGAAACCACAAATTCCAACATTCGTCATTCTTATCAACATGTATCTGACAGACAAAGTCCACACTGCACACTGCAACAAATCTTTTTTTTTTTTTTTTCTTCAAATCAACAAAAACCACCCTCGTCTAACAACATAACCTCAAACCTTGCCATAACATAACAATGTATTCATAAATTCCTCGAATATCGACCCGTGTATATGATGTGTTTGTTGTGTCTGAGTAGGGTCGACCGACGCGACGTACGTCGTCGTCGTTTTGACTTTTCTCATCGTCAAGTTGTGATGCGCAGCAAGGGGTGAATTGAATATATGAATGAATGTCTGCCACTCGACACAAGTGATACACCCATAGACGTCATTTCCGTCCTCCACCCACACTCACACCACCCAATCGTCGGTCGTCTTCATTGTTTCCAGTGGCAACCATGTGCTCTTCTTCTCCTTATAAGAAGATCAAAAACATCCCCAATGTATAGAATAGCACAGAAAAGAAACCCCCATCTATACATACGTACAGGGGTTGTTTGCCTCATAAAGCCGGTTGTTACCTTACGACGAATGTTTTGAATACAAAAGCCGGGTGCCGGCCGGTGTTTTTGGTTCCACGAAATTAATGTTGGAATGAAATATAAAATATACACCCCAACCAACACCCTTCATCTGGCAACATGCTGTAATTTGTTTTCATTTTCTTAAAATTCCCTACAGCGTCTGTTCTATTGGTCCCCCATCAGTTTGAATCTTTTGTTCCGAAATTTCGCATTCTTTGTTTACATTCGTTATCCTTCTTCCTATCATCCCCGCCTGTTCAGCACTCTCGTTGTCTTGAGATTTGTTTATTGAATAATATTCACTGAAGGACATTGAACGCGTGCAACCCGTTATTCCTGCTCATTATGTGTCCTTTCTCTACATTATCAGCCAATACACCGCGCTCGTGCGGACTAATTAGCGAAAAAGTCCTTAAGACTATACAACGTGCTTTAGTCCTTGTTTTCCTTCGAGTTTATAAATATTTTATTTGGCTGGTTTTTGAGCACGAAGCAGCTAAATGTTTACACAAAATTCTCAAAGTTTGGCCAAAAAGGATGAGGTTGACAGAAAATAAATTAAAAAAAAAAAAAAACAAGGTAGGTAAATCCTTTTTGCACTCGATTTGCAGGCGAATAAATATTTGCATGCAGCTCGGTTTGTTGGTTAAGAGTTCAAATCCGTTCATTTCACTATTTTTTCTCTCTCTTTTATTTTTTGTTGTTGATTTTTTGGATTCACCTTCTTTTGAGTTGTTCCTTTTATTTTTGTTTTTCGGCAAATCCTTTCAGTAGACCATCTCTCTGGTAGTTCGTTAAGAGAAGAAATAACTTTAAGGGTGCATTAAACTCTGGAATTGTGCTCCCGGATTAGAATTTCACTTAGCTACCTATATTGTTGGATTTTATGTTCTTGTTTTTTTTTTTTTTGTGTCGTTTGTTAGGATTTTGGGTTTGTGGAAAAAGGAATTGTCAAGATAAATGTTGCCATAGATTAAATGACCGAAATATAATGCGGATTTACCAAAGCTCAGAATGAATTACATTTGATTCAGTTGGATGAATAAAAAGGGAGTCGTAATCTCAAAATTGATTTGAAAGAGGGCAAATGATGTATAGGTATACATAGGTATAAACACACGAAAAAGATACACTTTAGCATTTATTTCATATCAACATTTTTGTAGAATTTCCTCTGATGTTTCAAAGAAACCCGCTCAGTGAGGGATCATCGCATAAGATGTCAACAACCTTATTAGTAAATTCTTAGAGTAGAATGGATAGCTTTAGGGATTGGCCATATAGAGAACTCCATTAGGGTCGTTAATGCTTTGGCGATAAAGAAAGTTAGATCCTTTGTGCCATTTGCTTTGATGTGGAATTGTTTTTTTCATGAGCAATGTCATTTACGAAATTGTCTTATTTTTTTTTGTTCATTTATTCAATACAAACAAATCGGAGAAAGTACGAAGCTAACTTTTTTCAAATAAAAAAAAAACATCTACCTACTGGACGTGTTTGATTCTTTAAAGCATTATCAAGAGCCTAAAGATTATAGTTGGTATTAAAATTTTATTTGTCAAATTCAAATTTTTGGATTTAAGCAAGAATTTCAATCAGGGATCATTGTCAGCGACAAAAGGATTTAAGCTTTGTTAGCTTATACCAAATCGACCAAACACATAAGTAGAGGAACACCCCAGGGTGGTGTTCTATCTCCTCTTCTTTTAGTCAAAAACAAAATTATTTTTAAGTTGGAGAGATGTGCCCGTGAAAGCAACTGCGTATGCGAAATGAGTTGTCAGGTCCTATTGGTGTCAGAAAAGTTCCCACTGGTGATCAGCAGGATCACAAAGATGGCTTTGAGGTTAGTAACTGGACCACGAGTAATGGAACTTAGATGCTAACCAAAGTAACTGAACTGAATTGATGCTTTTAACTACAAAAACTAAAATACACTTTTTCTCTACCTCGAACGTTTACAAGCACTTTCTATGTCTTCCAGTGTGAGATATCTGGAACCTGAGTATTGAAGAATGGGTTGAAAAAACTGCATAGCCTTCTTTGCCTGAAGTAAGATATTTGGTGTAAATTGATGGGGTCTCGAGTCAAAGATGATACTATGGACGTGTGCACAGCCGTGATATACGACCGATCTTCACTTAGGGTTTGATTGTGTGATGATGGCCTACAATTAACAAATTGTATAACATCGATAAACTTAAGAAGCTTCATAGAAAAGTTAGCGTTGGCACTACAGCGACCTTTCGATCCTGCCCGACGCACGGATGCCTTAACCGTTTGTCGGCACCATATACTACAAAATAAGACTAAAAGAATCGAATTGTTTCGGTTTGACAAACCCTATGATAACAGCAATATCAAATGTTTGATATGACATCCTCCTTTGCGGCGATTTCAACCTACCACAGCTCAATTGGATTTCTTCTGATGATGAATCACATGATATTGCTTGCAATCCTACCTCCGCTAAGGAGTGTCTCTTTCTTGATCGTTTAACAGATTCAAAGTCTCTGTCAAATCAATGGTATCCCTAAATATATCGGTAGACAACTAGATCTCATCTTCACAACTGACCCCATTAACTCCTCTGTCTCAATTAGCCCCCTTACTCTATCAAGCACCGATAACTACCATCCTCCTCTCTTCCTCACATGCTTTTATTATTCTCCTACTCAGACTTCTTCCCCTCCGACACTTTGTACTTTCGATTTTCATAAAGCACAATTCTCTCAAGTCAATGCATATTTCAACAGATATCAATTCAATTTTGAGAACCTTTCAGTTGAAGATGCAACAACCATTTTCTACAGAGAAATATTTAATTCTATTTCTCTCTTGGTACTTATCTTCACTTCACCGAGCTTTACAACTTACTTTACCAACGCTATTTAATTGAAACGCAAGTCAACCTTATTAATGATCCGAAGTCCTTTTATCAGTTTGTCAACTATAAAAAAAAATCCGATAGCTACCCTACCTCCCTCTCCTTTAATAATGAAACCTCAAACGAACGTGGAAATATTTCCAATTTCTTTGCCACTTTTTTCAAGCAATCCTTTACCGACGATTTTTTTGTACCTGATTCTGCGTATTTTGATTATTTGCCGAATTTTACTCTTGGTTCATTTCTTCTTGATTACATCGACCCTAATCTCATCCAAAATAAGTTATCTCAACCTAACGATGAATTTCTTCCTGGCCCTGACGGTATCCCTGCCGTATTTCTAAAAAAATGCTCCTCAACACTTTCTCAATCCCTTTCAAAAATCTTTAGTTTATCTTTATCTCAAAGAAAATTCCCTTAGATATGGAAAACCTCTTTTGCTACCCCAATTCACAAAAAAGGTCCAAAATCTGATGTCAAAAACTATCGCCCCATCGCTAAACTTTCATATATTTTTAAAATCCTTGAAAGTATTTTGTATGAACTTATAAGCTTTCGCTAAAAGTCTCTCATTTCCCCCAGACAACACGGTTTCCTTAAATGTAAATCTACAACCACTTTTCTTGTTGAATTTGTATCTTTTACCCTATCCGCTTTAGAGAATGGAAATGAAGTCGACGTTATTTCCACAGATTTCAGTAAGGCCTTTGATAAAATTTCGCATAGACTTATACTCTTCAAATTGTCCTCTCTCGGCTTTGAACCTTTATTCTTGAATTGGATATCTTCTTACTTAGAGAACCTTTACTACAGCGTGTGCTTCAGATGGTTCAAAAATGGAACCTAGGGTCGATTTTTTTCTGACTCTTTGAATATCTCTTGATCTTTTCGGCTGGCTAAGTTTGCAAGTGTTTATCAATCAGAATTATTGTTGATCAGGGAAGCATGGAAAATAATCAAAAAAGACTGAAGCCGGAAGAAAATACAGCTATCTTGATAGACAATCAGGTAGCTGTTAAAGCCATTAATTTGGCTACATCATATCTTCTTAATTGGTCCAACAATGTCGAGAGATGAGCCAGTTTCTGACTTAATAGCTGAGTTAATAAGCAAAGTTTCCATATTTTACATTAATAGCTCCCCGTAGAGGTATCAAAACTACCATATATCACATCCGGATAAAACGACTGTTTGATGTGGATATGGGCTGGTGTAATTTTCGGTCCATAATTCGTCAAAATTGAGGTCGGTCAGAACGTAACCGGAAATGGCACCTGTTAGCATACGCTACGATAAGGGACTATTTGCTGCTGAAATTGTGAAATTGAAGCCCGTGATCATGGTGAAATTTGGTTCCAACAATACTAGATGTTACTTTTCACACAACCCGTGCGAAACCAATAAGTCTTTATTCCGAGAACAATTCGGTGAACAGTTTAACTCCATGTTTTGGACCGTTGAAGTGGCCACTGGCTAATTATATATCAGGTGATATCACACCACTAGACTTTGTTCTTTGTAGCTGCGAAAAACCCACATCGATAATCCGCGGCTACGATTGAAAAATTGGGAGCCAAAACTAATTGCGTCATTGACCAAATACCACTCGAAATGCTTGAACGCATCATCAAAAATTGGATCTTGACGTTCGTCGCAGTTAAATACGGTTAAGTTAGATCGACTGTCAAATCAAGTTATGTAACATGATCTTGGACTTTAAGTTATTAGGAAAATTAGTAAACAATCTTCGAAAATGTCTCAATCTATCAATAACAATTCTTACAAAAAAAAACCTCTTAATTTTGCACTGGTGATTTTTTTTTTCTTTTTTTTAAAAAGAACTCTATAACTGCAAATTACCCAAACGTCAATTGCACGGAAACATAATTCCTCTCTCGCAACAACAACACAAAAAGTAACATGAAATACGTAATTTAATTCAAGTCAAGCTGAGTCAACGATTTTAATCCAATTTATGAGTAAAAAAGAAAAAAAAAATCAAAAATCAAAAGAAGCCACAACGTCATTTTGTACATATAATAATGGAAGGCAAACGTCGTCTCCAACAATTAACTGTCATAAAAACAAGGTTTAAAAGAAAAAAAAAAAAAAAAACATTTTTACGTTACGTTGTGACACATGAACATTGAAGTACCGCAAAGCAAAAAGCAATGACCTACCCATAAACAGAGAGTTCGCGTCAAAAGCACCATCCTCACAACACAGAAAGCCAACATCAACAGACAATACAAATATTATATACATATGACTGACAAAAAAAAAACAACAAACTCGCACGAACGAACGAACGAACAAACGAACGCTATAATAATGACAACACTCAAAAGCGGACAGCTCAGGGGAATTGCAACATGAGTATTCAATGTCTTCCTGAGAATTTTTATATTTTTTTAAAGTTAAACTGAACCCAGAACTAGCGCAGGCTTTTGAGTTCTAAAGCTGAAATACATTAATGTTTAGCAATATACCCCTCTTGTCTCGTTCAAACGAATAATAATGTTGTTGATTCACCTGTTAAGTGGATTACGACTTTTTGCTGAATGAACCAATAAAAACTAAAAGACTTGCAGAATTTAAACCACCATCGCGCCGCGCCGCGCCACGCCACACACAAAGTTGCTATTTTCAATGTAACGCCAATTAATTAAAACCTTACATTCACAGGGTGTTTTGTTTCCGAAATGTTTTTGTTTGGTTGGGCGCCATTTATC
This sequence comes from Leucozona laternaria, assembly GCA_932273885.2. Classification (NCBI taxonomy): domain Eukaryota; kingdom Metazoa; phylum Arthropoda; class Insecta; order Diptera; family Syrphidae; genus Leucozona; species Leucozona laternaria. Next base: position 126,165,229 of record OW026367.1, on the reverse strand, counting down.
TGTTATTTTAATTTTATTAAATAAAATCATGTCACACACAAGAGTTCTTGGTGTTCGAAAATTAAAAGTAATCAGACAAATAAATGTTTATATCATTCTAATGCTTTCAGTTGGGTCTGAAATGCGAATATTTCGTTGGTCATTGCCAAATTCATGAGAAAGTTTTGATTCAGCAGGAAATTGTAGGTCCACTCCATTCCTGCTGATGATGTGCACACGCAGGAATGGTTGAGAGTTGAAGTCGCTATAGGCCCTGGTTTAACACGAGGTGTTGTGCCGCCAAATGTCTACCTATAAATATTAATTTTAACCTGCGAATGGTGGTCCCCGTTGTGAGATTTCACTATGGCAAAAAAAAAAACACCCTGTATATGGCCGTATTATTACTTAATTGTGGGTGAAATGCTGCAATAATGCATTCAACCACCTAGAACCTTTGATGTCATGTGTCGGTAATGTCTTAAGTTGGTAAAACCACTTCAAAGTTACCGCCAACTGACCTAAATTCATCCAATGGGCTTGATATTATTTTGCGGTTTCATACAAAAAAAAGAACAATTTAAAGAACAATATGAGTGACAAATATGCATTGAAAAATTTTAAAAGAATTTTAACTAAATATATTTCCAAACGATTCAATATAGGTATTCTCTGTGAGGATGCATAAAAATTATTTGGTTGGAAAACATTTTTACTGTCGATTACGATTTTACGGGTTTGCAGAATTTTGCAATTTTTTGGTTTTTAGAGGTGAGCAACTAAATTTGACATATTATGGAAATATTGTGGCCACCATGGGTTGATTGAAAAAGATAATTTTCTGCCATTAGTTATAAAAGACGATTTCTTGGCTGGAGATGTCTAGAATGTAGTCCAATATTTGCACAGCTGGTCGTTATATCGGTAATTCAATTTGGAAGCGTTGTTCTGGTATAAGTCTATTATTGATGATTTAATAATGGCGATATACTGAACACAAATCATCTGACAGCTGTCAAACTAACTGTCACTAGAAACAATGTTGCCAATTTAAATTATTAACACAAAGATTTCTATTGACCGTTTGGAAGCTAACTTCAAAACTTTTAGTGTCATTAAGTCTTTCTTCTGAAGGCTTGTTCTTGATTTTTAAATATCCAACTCATGTTAAAAAAAACATGTAAGCATTTATGTCAAATTTTAATCATGAAACGTCAAAACAAAATCTGAAAATTAAAAGAATTACAAATTAAATTCCAGAACATTTTCAAAAACCAATCATCTGTCAAACGAAATTTGAAAAAAGAGGGGCATGCATTCTTTTTATATTGATCAATTTTTGCTTGAAGTTGGTCTGAGAGTAGGTGAATTTCCAAAATAAAAAAAAATAAATAGGGATAGAATGTTTAGCGTTCAAAAGAGCTTATTTACAGAATTTCAGGTTTCTAGGGACTTTAAATAACCAGAAAATTCAAATACAGGGTGTCCACCGGGAGATATACTGCTTTGTTTTGCCGCCATTTTGGTAAACATAAGTCTTGACAGTTCATATTTGGCAGTCGTAAAGTAGACACGTGGCAAATTTATTATGGAAAAATATTCGATAAACCAACGTATTTTTTAATAACGGATCTCCTCACTGGCCAACGCAAGCTAAGAAGACATCTTAACATTCTTGGCCTAGCAAATAGTGCCACTTGCAGAATTTGCAACTCCCACGAAGAGACCCACATATTGGGTTAATGTGATGCACTTATGCACCAAAGACATAGACATCTGGGCAACCACCAGATAGAAGAGAGCAAACTATCCACTCTAAAAGTACTCCAGATTCTCGAGTTCCTCAAGAAAATTAATCTGGAGGACGAGCTGTAGAATGAGTAACCTCATCCAACCTCAAAAAGGGGGTCACAATAGATCTTTAAGGTCTCAGTGTAATTATACCCAACAATATCCGTTCATTGAACGTGTTTTAATAGTTAAAACATTTTATCAAAATCAATCATCGATTACTGTGACGATGAGAAAGTTACGTGAAATTTTTGGGAGAAACAGCGTGCCAACAAAACGCAATATTTTTCGTGTAGTAAATGATTTCGAAGAAAGATGGTCTGTAGGTGATGAACCCAAGCATGGACCACAACGTACTGCAATATCGGCTGAAAACATTACTGCTGCTCAAGGAAGCGTTCAAAAGAATCCATCAACCTCAATTCCACGCCGTGCTCAGGAGCTTGGTCTTCAAAGAACAACTTTGGCCACAATTTTGCACAAGGAATTGCATTTGTTTCAATTTAAGATTCAGTTGACACAAGATCTTCTTCCACAAGACCATTTACGCCGCGCGCCGTACATTTCTAATAGGATGTTACAGCTAGCCCATGACAACCCCGATTTTCATGAAAAAATCCTAATGAGTGACGAGGCACATTTTCATTTGAATGGATATGTGAATAAACAGAATAGTCGGTTCTAGGCAATGGAAAACCCTCAAATAATTCATCGTCTGTCACCTTTGAATCCATTAAAAGTTGCAGTGTGGAGTGCAATTTGGTCAGCAGGAATCATTGGACCTTACTTCTTTGAAAATGAAAACGGCGGAACGCTAATTGTGAATGGGAAGCGATATCGTGATATGATTGAAAACTTTTTAACGCCACAACTGCATGCTTTGGGCTTGATTAACATGTGGTGTCGACAAGACGGTGCCACATCGCATACAGCCAGGATTACAATGGAATTACTGCGAGACCTCTTTCCACAACAAGTTATTTCAAAAAATGGTGATGCTGATTGGCCTCCACGGTCGCCTGATTTGACTGCTCCGGACTTCTTTTTGTGGGGATATCTGAAAAGTAAGGATTATGCAAACAAACCAGAAACGCTTGAGCAACTCAAACAAAATATTCGTGATGAAATTAATGAAATACCGCGTGAAATGTGTGAGAATGTAATGAAAAATGTGCTCAAAAGGGCTCGCATTTGTGAGACTAATGCCCGATTTCATAAAAATACACTAAAATCCTTTTAATCTAAAGTCCTCTTAAATTTTATCAGACCTTTAAATATTTCCAGTTTCACCATCTTAAAAAAGGAAATTTTAGGGAAATTTTAGTTAAAATTGGATTTGCCTCACATCCCTGGATATGGAAATAGGTTGTTTCCCTCTCACATTCGAAATGCACGTGAAAAAGCATTATATGTAGAAAAAAAATGGTACGAAAAAAAGTATATTTGACGAACGGATTCCAATTCCAATATGAACTCGGAATATTCTTGGACGTCTTACTACATGTTGCTCATCATCCTCAGATGAACAATCAATTATTCTAAAAACAAACAAATTATGAAGGCTTTCCGAAACCAACGCGAAACATTCGCAACGAATATGCGATGAGTGAACAATGTTTGAAGATTCACATCGCGCCAATGTGTATGTGGGTGCTCTCATTTATCTCCATGTAAATAAATTAAGAAAGGCGAAAGTCTTGTCGTCGTTCGGAAGTATTCGCGTTGGCTTGGGAGAGCCTTAAAAGATTATTATTTACACACAAACTATATTTTTGTTTGGACCTATTCACAATTTATATTTGCAAGAAATTAAATAAAAAAGTGACTGCAAAATATCATCTATAATTTTCTTACTCGTCGGCTGACATCTGACATATTAGACTTCACAAATCACACTTTTAAAATTTATTGAGACGAAAATGGGCTTTTAGTTTATAAGGGCACTTAAAAGCATTTTAAATTTAAAAGCACTTGGTGAAACCAAAAAATCCCATTTTAACTCTAAATGGGCTTGTAATTATGAAATCGGGCATAACAGAGGCGGACATTTACCTGATATTGTATTCCATACATAATTGCCGACATTAAATAAAACATTTATCATTATAAGATCCATTCTTTTTCATTTAATCAAAAATTATAAAAAAAACAAAGTAGTATACCTTCCCGGCGGACATCAATATTATGTATGCATTTTACTCCTAATATTTGAGAGTTCCCAATTTAAATAAAATTTTGATTTACAGTGACGTTTATAAGAAGAAAACTCCAATATGGGAATTACAAAAAAATTTAAATATATAGGTACTCAAATGACGAATTTATGCTTAAATCTGTCATTCTTTACCTTTTATTCCTGTGCATTTCTCATTTCCAATCGCAGATAATACCAACAAAAAACAAAAAAAAACACTCAAAATAAATTGCCTTGCATTAATTGGCAATATATCACACATAAAATACTTAATCAAAATTCAACTTGACACAATTTGTTTGTCATCATCAAAGTCAGGTTCAACGAAAGATCGACTATCATTGTTGGCCACATAATTAACGCATTACTCTTCGTTACGTAATGTTAAGATGGAGTGGCGTGGCGTTGCGGTTTGAACATGAGCCCATAAATTAAATTCATCACAAAATAATAAAACAAATAAAAATCTAAAATTGATTTATTATATTTTAATTTCCACCTTGAACTTGGAATTAAGATTCCATTGTTTATACTTTATTCGAATTCTCTTCGCCTATATATTTCAAGACTTATCTACTCGTAACTTCTTGGAGTCTTGGTGATGCATTGCAATTAGTTTAATGTCTGTCATTGTTGTTGTTTATCTCTTAAGGTCACATAATATCTAAAACATGAGACAGTCATCTGTCTGCGTGAGTTGTATACTGAAGGAATGGAGTGGTAGGTAAAGTGCACTATTATGCAACAAAGAGTAACTGTGTATAATGATGAGTAATTCCAGTATGTGTACATATCTCCATTGTTAATGAATTTCACTATCCGAGACGTTTTTTTTTTTTGTTTTGTTTTGTTTTGCTGAAAATGAGGTACCCTTAATTACAGTGGTAAAGTCGACTTAATTCTTGACATTGACTAAAGACAATTAAACCGTATCATGTTCCATTTTTTATTGTTCTTTTTTTGTGGTGACGAATTGTTTCATTAATTAAGTAAAACAAATGAGAAATAAATGAAGACTTAAAAAGTTGGCAAGATTAGGCATACCTAATGGTTTAAAGTTACGTTTTTTCAGTTAAAACAATCTTTTATCCATTTTGAACTTCGAACGATAATTGAATTCACTCAAAATTAAGACTACTTTATGAAAAAAATATGAATAAAGCCTGCAATTATTTTCTTATCTAATATGCATCTCATAACAGGTATAATCATTATAACTAAAGGGTCTTTCAATACAGGAACTTCCGAATTTTGACAGTTGATAGCGGCCATATTGTTTAAGGCACATCTGTCAAATTAGCTGTCATTTATTCAGTCTGTTTTGCAAAATCACCATGGACGGATATAGCGTTCAACAACACGTGCAAATGATAAAATTGTTTTATCAAAATGGGTGTTCTGTTCGGGCAACGTTCCGCGCGTTTCGCCCATTTACGGTCATCTGCAGCTATGAGGCCAACGTCAAAACACAAAATTGTCGAATTTGGGACGATACCAATCTACATGAGATCCTAGCGCGTCAAATGCATCCCGAAAAAGCCACTGTTTGGTGTAGATTTTGGGCTGGCGGCGCGCGTCATCGGTCCATATTTCTTTGAGAACGACATTGGCCAGGCCATCACCGTCAACGGCGGGAGTTATAGGTCGATGATTACCAACTTCTTTTGGCCTTAGTTGGATAATATGGACACCAACGACATGTGCTACGTGCCACACAGCTCACGCCACATTGGAAATTCTGCACAAGCGATTCGAGGGCATGGTCATCTCACGTGGAGTTGATGTGAACTGGCCACCGAGATCGTGCGATTTGACCCAGTTAGATTATTTCTTGTGGGGGTTTTCTGAAGTCGCAGGTCTATGCAAATAAGCTACAAACTAAGCCAACATAACCCATGCCATTGGTCAAATTCAGACTGATTTATGTGCCAGAGTCATGAAAAATTGGACATTCCGGATGCGCGCCATCCAAAAGAAGCCGCGGCGGACGTTTGAACGATTTTATATCCCATATATAATGGCATCGATAGGCCTTTGAAACGAATAACAAATGTTGATGATATCTCATACACACAATTTGTTTTATTTAAGTTTAAAGATAGGAAGCGCTTAATGAAAGACCCTGTAGTTGAATATGTTGCTCTATGCTTATTGTTGGAAGTTTTTCAAATGCATGTTGGATTTTTTTCCTTGGAAATATTTTTTCATAGAATTTGAACATACAATTATGTAAGATCCTAATATTATCTCTTGTATAAGCCAAATGCATTAAACCATCAGCAAACAGTCAATCAATGAGGCTAATTGGTTTAATTATTCAAATAACCAAAAACAAAAATATTTAAAAGTTTTCAAGGCTTTATAGCTAAATTACATTATGGTCAGACAAAATAAGTTTCTAAACCAAAAATAGGTATAAACAACTCAAATTCAATTCAAAATCACGGTGATTAACAACCCCCGTGGTTTGTTTGGTCTTGCTTGTAGAATTTGATGTACAAAGTAAGGTACAAATTATTTGTGATCCATTGCCATTGATATATCTTCTGAAAGAGAATTTATTTGCGTTGTCAAGTTTAATTCCTTTCGCTTTTGGCATTAGATTGAAGTGGGTACACGTATTCAGAAAAACAGACAAAGTTTCTTCGGCTTCTCTATTGTAGTGATATCGGATTTCATTGAATTCTAGAGTACCTAATATTTTTGTTTTTTTAATTGCGATATACAGGGTGTTTTGCATAAGATGCCATTAAGGAATAGAGCGTGTATATAGGTTTAGTCAGAATAAGAAGCAACATTTGTATGAGAGGGGAGCTCTGTTCCCCACGAGATTTTAATCAAACTTTATATTACCACTAGCTGGCCCGATCAACTTCGTACAGGACAATTCTAAGCTTCGCATAAAAAAGACAAAAACTCCACGTTATGAATGGCTTAATTTCTAAAAATCTAAAGTCCAACATTTGTTAATTATTGGTTTTAAATTAGTCTATACCCTCTCCCAATCCATTTTTCTGAACATAAAATACGAAATAAAAAATTTATCAATTTTACTAGCTGGCCCGCTTCGCACGGGTAGAAAAACCTAAGCTTTGCATAAAAATTACAAAAGAAACTTTAAATAAATATTTATACCTACTACTTTTTGTAAGCAAATACTTCTTTCTGGGTTTTAACCCACTTCGCGTTATGAATCACTTATTCTTAAAAATATGGAAAGAAGGAATTTTTTTAATCAAAAACCACTTTTTTATGTTTATACTCTACAAATATCAAATTTTTAAAAATAACCTTTCCAACACAAATAGAATTTTTAAAATCGGATATCCCTTTTTTGTTTTTACCCCACTTCACCCTATAAATATATTTTTTTGAAAAAAAAATCCTGAAGCCATCACCTAAAAAAAAACCTTTGAAAATTATCTCGAATAACTTTTGTTGCGCTAAATGACGTCATTTGAAATCTTGGCCATTTCCGGTAACCAATGAATGTAGTTGCTCTCGTGGCGGTACGAATGGCGTCAATTTGAATTGCCTACTGCTGCAACAAAATCAAGGTGCTTCATGTATAAGCGTTCATTGGTCCAATAGCAACGATTTGCTGTGAACTGTAAACAGCTGCTCGATGCGGATTAAACGCAACATTTCTACGTTGTTGATTTCAATTCCTTCGATTCCGTTCAACTTCATTTCGAGCCTCGCGTCGCTCGTCAGTTTTACTTAATCGTACCTTTGTATATATACACTATAGTAATCCCATGAAGAGGAACGAACGTAGCGCCGCCCGCTGATCACATATTGAACCCTGTGGAACTTATTTATACATACAAAGTTTATATATACAAAGATCGTACCTACATATCCTTGGCTTGCATCGACCTAAGTTGTTACGTCTACATGGTGGCATTTTGAAAATCGAAATTAAATTAAACTTTTAATGCTGCGATAAACAAACACTTCTCATTTAAAAAAAAATTCAAAAGTTAAAATAGTCGTTTAGTTTTCTGCAATTATACAATTTTCCGCGCAATTTTCTTAATTTTTCTTTCCGTAAGAACCTTCTACAAGGTATCTACATATTTATGAGAAAACTTAAAAAAAAAAATGATCGAAATCGGTAAAGTTGTTCCGTTCTCATGTTATGGCGTGTCCAAGAGAAATAGAGATAATTTTTTTATTTTTACCCCATTTCACCTTACAAATAACTAAATTTGAAAAATATATCCCTAAAGCTAGGAGCAGACGGCATATAAAAGTCGCAAACGTTTGCGACTCTGACGTCATTTTTACGTCATCATTTGCGACTTTGACAGTATATCGCCTGAACACCCTTTTGGGACAGTCCGCATATGCTCGCAAACCATTTGCGGGTTATGTGCGACACCCAAATTGCATACAAGTTTGCGACTTTCTTGCATTTCGTGTGAACACCCTCGCATATAATTTGTGACAGTTTGCGAGCATGTGCGGCCATATGCGACCATCCCAAGCATTTGCGATGACACGAAAACCGAACATTGCACATCTTCACATATGCAGCATATCAGCTGCTGTGATTCTTCATTTTACTAGTAGAGTTGTTGTTGTGTCAAAGTCTTGCATGTACCTATAGCCTATAGGATTAAAACGAAATATAATGGAACTTTAATTATTAAATTCGTAAATTTAAAATTAAGCGTCGGTCGTTCTGGGGATGATATTATAATGTAAATCAGCAACAGGGTTTTATAAATATCAATTTGCTTTTATAATATGAAGTACATTATTTTTTTTCTATTTTTGTTTAATCTTTTTATTGGCAAAATACAGCAAAACTATGTATGTAAAGTTCAAAGAAAAAATTATTCCACAATTTTCCGATTGTGGCTGCTTTTAATATTTTCCCCACCACAATTCATTTGTTATAAATTTTTAGATGAGAATTTTTCAGTTTCAAAAAAAATATGAAATGTTCGCAAACCTGCATATGATTGGAATTGGGTGATATGCGGACTTTATAGCACATCGTCTGAACACCTCGCATATCCATAACAATATTTGCGACCACATTTGCGGACACATGATGTGCGAGTGTCTTGGTCGCAAATGCATTTGCGACTTTTGGGACAGTTTTTGCATATCGTGTGAACACCCCCATATGATAGTTTGCGAGCAATGATGTAGATATAGAATTTGCAACACATTTGCGACCATTTACGTGACGTCAGAGTCGCAAACGTTTGCGACTTTTCATATGCCGTCTGCTCCTAGCTTAAAGCCATTTCCTAAAATAAATCTCTTAAACAAAAAAAGAATTTCTTAAATCGGACATTTTTTTTATAATTTGTACCCCATTTCACCCTACTCGCGCAGTTTTCTTTATTTTTCTTTCCGTAAGAACCTTCTACAAAGTATTACAAAACTTTTAAAAAAATGAACGAATTCGGTAAAGGATTCATCTTTATATGAGTATCTATAACAAAGTCGGTTTAGTTACACCATTTATAACTCAAGAACGGCTTGTCCGATTTGAATAATCTCTGATTTGTTGGATTCGTCTCCGCCCTGAATAGCAGAATAATTACATATATACTATTACTACTATAACTAATACTAACTCATTCGATTGAAGAAAAACTCTACCTGTGTTTAAAAGGCTTCTAGAAGTTTTTTTTTTTTAATTTTTCTATTTATAGGGTGAAATTGGGTAAAAATACTAAAAACTTATCTGATTTAAAAAATTATTCTGTTGTTTAAAAGGTCTTTCTTAAGAAATGGCTTAAAGGGATATTCTTTTTAAAAATTGTTGTGGTTCGTAGGGTGAAATAGGGTAAAAATAAAAAATTATCTGATTTTAGAAATTCTATTGGTGTTTGAAAGTTCATTTTTAATGGATAGCTTTAGGAATATTTTTTTTTTTAAATTTGGTACATACTTATAGGGTGAAATGGGGTAAAAATGAAAAGTTGTATTCGATTTACAATTTCTTTTTGTAAATCAGAAGTTTTTTTAGGCAATGGCTTTACGATTTTTTTTCTTCAAAAAATTGATATTTATAGGGTGAAGTGGGGCTAAGAACAAAAAAAGGGATATCCGATCTTTAAAATTCTGTTTGTGTTGGAAAGGTTATTTTAAAAATTTGATATTTATAGAGTGAAATGGGACAAAAAATGTGCTTTTTGATTATAAAAATTCTTTCTGTGTTGGGAAAGTAATGAAGGTTGGACTTAGACGATCATATTTTACGAATTTCGCCATTCATGACGTGAAGTGGGTTAAAGTAGTAGGTATTCAATTACAAAAAGGATCTTAAATATTTATCTATATTTTCTTTTGTTATTTGTATGCGAAGCTTAGGTTTGTCTACCCGTGCAAAGCTGCGCTGCATTAAAACTTAAATGTCAGCAGAGCCATAAAACCGCCTCCTCTACTTTAGCTAAAACTAGACAAAACTTGTATGAAAATTCATTTCCTTCGAAGACAATAAATCACCTAGTCCTTTACCCAGAGACAGAGTTTTCATATAGTCTCCTCAAAGAATTCACATTTTCTCAAATCTCATTTAGCATAAGTAGCAGCTCCAAGAGCGGCAGCAAGAACTGCAGTTGTTGTCCTTGCTATTCATTTCGAACAAAATTACAAATGTGACTGTGTCCTATTGTTTATGTAGGTACAATCTTGTTCTATGTGCACTCTTCTGCATCCTTGAACCTAGCCATCCATCCAATAGGGTTGGGTTTGTTTGGTAGTCGGTATAATGTCAGTCCACAGGATTCGCCCTGACACTGAAACAAATTGCACTCTTAAAAACACAAACACAAAGAAATACATGCAAACATAAAAAAAATGATGTAAAATTATTTTCATATCAAAAGTAATGAGCTGTCCTAATCAGCGCTCAGCGGACGAACGAGTTTTATCTTTCTTTGTGTTTCCGTTTGGGGAAAAAAATCCTTACCATGGACATAATAAAGGAAATGAAGATATTTCTTCAAATAAATCGCATGTTTCTCCATAAAATTCCTCTCCCGCCCCCCCATTCGAAAATGAGTAAAACCAATGATGACTATATTTACCCTTATACCCTCCCCCATAAAACCCCCCCCTTTACAAAAACCATTGCGAGGCCATTTTGAATTGTAGGAGTGCCGCCATTTCCAACAAACGGAAACTGAATTTCAACGAGTGTTTGGGGGTTTATTTTCGTTGAATGCGGGGTGTTGTTGCACAAAGAAATTGTACAGGAAAGAAAGGATGAGAATTCGTGAACAAAAGTTTGTTACTACTTGCTGTGGTGCGGAGTGGGTTGGAGTGGAGTGGAAGTGGAAGTGGAGGCAAAAACATTTGCGAGACATAAAAAGCTTTACGTGTCACTTGGCTTGGTGTATAGACTGCTGGGGCTGGTTATGTGGTGATAGGGTCTTCAACCCCAAAATACTCAACAACACACACAAAAAATCACATAAATAACAGAACAAGGGTCTTTGTCATTCCTTCGTTAAGAATTTATGAGAAGTTGAAAATCACCAAATCGCAGAAATGCAGAATCTTCATACCTATATATCGTTCGGCGTTCGGGCTCGAAGAGTTTCGAAGACAAATTTTGTGGATTTTTTTTCTTATTTTTCTTTCAACACGTTTGACGCAATGAATGAGAGTAGAATAAGGAGCTTCTTGGTTGCGGCGTGGCGTATGGCGTTAAGTGCAAATTATGAACAACACCAAAATATATTTATATGAAAATAACACACGTCTCCCGAGGCAAAGTAGGGTTATCGCCTTCGTCTTCGCCGCTCCGTTGTCGTTGTGTTTTCAAGTCAAGCATCAAAGCTATACCAAAGCAGATGGCTTAAATTTATTAAGAACGGCCGTGTTTTTGTGAATGGTTTTATGTTTAGTTGAGTTATTAGGGTAAATTGTGCGGGTGATGATGAAATGGGTTTAGAGACCAAATTCTACGGCAGACCGAATTGTCAAAGGTTTCCTGAAATGATGATGAAGAAGTAGATGTGAAAACAAAGCAATTAAGGTAGCAGTCATTTCGAGTGGGTGGCTTATTACTTTTTTGAAAGCTTATACAAGAGTGGTTTGCATGAGAGAATATCTCAAATGAGGGCTGTTGTTTCAAGAGAAGAGCTGCAAATTCGCAGCAGGAAAAACCTCAAGGGAACATGCACTTCAAGTGATTTAAAGATGGGGCGTGATGAAAGATGACAAAGTAATGAGAGTAAGGAATGCAATTCAAAAATATTTAAAATTAACTTAAAGCGAGAATAGCACAAGGGAATTTGGTGATTCATCAGAACATGAGCACTATACGTTTTTTTGGTCATCAATGATAGAAAGAAACCTAATGCAAGCTGAATCTAAAGAGTGTTTTTTTTTAAAGGTTTGTGGTTTTCAATCTGGCAATACTTTTTTCGGAGTTGGTTTTTTTCACAGCTGTCACTTGATTTATTCTTAATTTGGTTTGCCATTTTTTAATGAACAGACTTACTCCTGAACAACGTTTGGAAATCGTGAAAATCTATTACCAAAATAATGGTTCGGTTCACGCGACGCATCGCGCGCTGTGTCCAAAATTCGATGAAGCTCATTTTTGGTTAATAAGCAAAATTGTCGTATTTGGAGTGATCATCATCCACAAGTCATTGTTGAGACGCCGTTACATCCTCAAAAAGTCACTGTTTGGTGTGCTCTATGGGGAGAGGGAATCATTGGTCCACATTTCTTCAAAAATGAATCCGGCCATAATGTTACAGTCAATGGGGAACGCTATAGAGCCATGATTAATGACTTTTTCGTGCCTGAATTGGAGGATGTTGATGTGGACGACCTTTGGTTCCAACAAGACGGCGCGGTGCTACATGCCATACAGCCAACGAAACAATCAATTTATTGAAGGAAACTTTTGGTGAGCGCAATATATCGCGTCGTGGGCCTGTGGTGTCGCCTCAAGGATAGTGCGATTTAACACCGCTGGACTATTTTTTGTGCGGTTAGGTGAAGTCGCTTGTCTACGCAGATAAGCCCGAGACGATTGACGCCTTGGAAGAGAATATTCGGCGTGTTATTGCTGACATACGGCCCCAATTGCTGCAAAAAGTGGTCAAAAGTTGGGCCTCTCGACTGGCATCGCGGCGCCCACTTGCCCGAAATCATTTTTAAAACATAATTGCAAACCCTTATCTTTATAATAAAGCTAAATTCTTGGCCATAACATTAAATTATATGCATTTTATTTCTTCTTGAAACACGTCTAAAAAAAAACACTCTTTATCTAGCAATGTTGCTAATGAAAACTCTAAGCTAGCGAGCATAATTACATATTAAGCTATGGGTTAAAATGAATATTTGAATTTGTTGAATTAGAGCTCTCGAGGAAACTAGAACATCCTGAGGAAAGGTGCCTCTATAGACTCTCGAATGTTTTATTTGATTGTCTTTCTTATTTGACCACCTGCAGAAATTAATTTTCCCGAAAGCAATTTTAAACAAAGACACAGTTGAATCATATATTGAACTTTATGTAATCATTTCAAGTCTTTTCTTCTCCTGAAGCAGGATGACGCACCTGCAAAAGTATCGGCTGTAACAACACAGACACATCAAACTCAAACAAAACAAAGAATTACAAAACTTTTGCAGTGCAATAATAATCTTTCAGATAAAATCTAAAAGTAATAAGTTTTGATTGGGTAATCGAGACGAAGATATATAAACGTTTCTTTGGAACTCCGAGTTGAGCCTTCTAGAAGCTCTTGATTGTAATTCGATTCGAGTATATTAACCTTTGGATTTCGATATATCCATCACAAAAAAAGAGTTCTCTTGATGTTATCCTGGGATATGATTGGGGCGCGTGTGTATATCAAACGTGCCATCAACGAAGTATTGAATTCTTATAAAGGTTTTTGCAGATATGCATTGTGGTAACGAAATGGCCTTCGTTCGGAAGCCTTTTCTCTGTCTCTGACCAAAAACCACCATAGATGGAGGTTTTTTTTTTGTTGTTTGTTTATAATAAAGATAACTCATAAATAATTCAAAAATGAAATAAGAGCTATCGACCGTCAGAGACGACCAAGTGGCATTGGTCCAGCCTTCTTTTACCTTTGCTTGTTGGGCATGGGCTTGGGCATTTCTCAGGTTTAAAAGTGAAAACAAATGATTTGTGCCGCTGGCACTGACACTCTATTATTTTTTTTTTAATTTTGTTGTGGATACAACTTTAGCCATCAATATAAATTATGCAAAATTTTGACTTGAAAAGTCAATTTAAAACTTCAAGCTTTTTGATGGAAAATTTACATATCTTCATCTAGAAATTTGTTTGTAAATCTATAATTCTAATAGGAGTGGCTGATGGGCTCTATATGGAATTTAATTTCATTTGTTTTGGTTGTTATTCAGGGATATTTGTTAAAGTCATTAGAAAATATATAGATGAATAATTTAATACTTAAGTTTAACGATATATGTAACTTCGGGTTTTTCTATAAGCTTATGATTATGTATGAATTCTTAACAAATTATCTTTAATTACTTTTTAAATGGCAGCCTATGTATTAAATAGCAATTAGCCAATTACATATACAATAATTCTTTTGACTTTAAAAAAATTCGCATATAAAGTGACAATTACAGAAACAACTAATGACTTTTTGCAAGTTTTCTTTGTAATAGAAATTTATTCATATAAGTTCTTTGTTTGTTTTAAGTTTAGTGTTTTTACTATAAGACTAAAAAAACTTGCAGGGACTGAGAAAGTGCTGGTTAAATTGGCATTTTAAGATGCTACGATGCTTTAGGTAGGTACAGTTCGAAGATTTGTCAAGAAAAGTTTTTTTTTTTCAAATAATTCATTGAAATAATATATTAATTCTAATAAGGCTCCATTTTAGAAAATGAAAAACGTCTAGTTATTCCAGAAAGAGCTATAAATCTGCCATAAGATCTCTCTTTAACATTTTTACATATGTACATACATTATGTAGGGTATAGATGGGGGATCATTTGTCAGTGGGGGACCTCTGCCAGTTGAGTTTTTTAGTCAAACTAAATTTTTTTTAAATAGGTATCGAAAAATCGATTTTTATTGCACATCCCGAGAGATGTAAACTTCCCACAAAGTTTGACAGTTGTCAGTAAGATACCAACAGAGTTAGACGTTCGTGTTTTTTTTTTGTTGTCTCCTGGGGACAATAATGCTGTGGTGATTTGCCTTCGTTAATTTATAGTGTTTTTCTAGTTGGATAACTTTTCATTTAAAATATGTTTTTTTTTAAATATATCTCCTGTGGTAAGTAGAAGTGAGTCAATCTTGTTTCTTACAAGGAAAAAAGTTGTCAATATGTTTTAAAAAAAAAAACAGCATGGGGAGCCTTTGCCTGGCAAAACCAGTTAATGTGGTACCTTTGCCAATGGCAAACCCACCCAATGGGTTACTTATACCAATGGTAAACTCACCCCATGGGTTACTTTGACCAAAAGCAAAGTCACCTTAGAGGTGCTTTTACCATGAGGATGGCAAAAACCCAAATCAATTCCAGTGTAGTAAAAACCAAAAATAAATTCTGTTCTTCAGCTCAGAAGATGCCACGCAACTATATAAAAAAGGGCAATTGCCCAGAAATCGATGAGCAAACTATGAAAGCAGCAGTAGAAGCAGACGAAGTTAACAAAGCAATGTCCATAAACGCAGCAGCTATATTTTATGGCTTTAAACGGACAACTTTGAGAGAACGGTGTAAGAAGTGGCGAGCTTCAAAGTTTTCTGTAGTAACCAGATGCAGATCTTTACTAAAGCACAAGAACAACAGCTCACATTGTATAATTTTTAAATGCACTTCCAACTTCCATAGTCTGAACTACAAGCATTTAAGTTTTGTTAGCATGCTAAGTGGTTTTATTTATAATATTTTGAATTTTTAGAATTAAAATACGCACTATTTACTTTATTTAAAAATCCATTTATTTAAAAAAGACCGTTGTAGAAGGACTCATAATATTTAGGAACAAAACAAGCACTTAAAACAAAACAAACAAAACTCAGCAACAACGACGCAAAGTGCATTTATGGCATTGTTTCCCTAAAATATAAACTAATTTGACTTTGTTGCATTGAAATGACAAGTTATGAACTCGCAAAAAAAAAATCAAATTCGAGATTTTGATCAAACTTGACATTACGATGATTGGAAAGAAGTGGGTCTCACCAACTCCTTCCGTCTGTCTGTTTATAGCTGCCGCCTTAAACTTTAGATCAATTTTCTTTAAACTTGGTACCTACCTAACGTTTTATGGACATCATTTTGTAGAACTTAAAAATAATGGTACGCACCTACAATCCTACATGCCAAACAAAATTTTTAAGCCAGTAACGAAAATCTTATTTCTCTAGAAGACATACCCATAACAGATTTTTTTTTTAAATAAATTAAGGCATTTATAAAAAGTCGTAGAGGCTATTTTTAGGTGAAAATTTTTTTTATTTTTGCTCTTCTCGACAACGGTTAAACTGACTTTTATCATATTTTTTTGAGAATGTTTTAAAAAGTTGTAATAGTAGATATTGTAAATCAAAATTTAAAAAAAAAATATATTTGGCGTCTTAAAAAAATATTACAAGTTTGTTTTTGAAAACTCAATATTTCGAAAAAAAAAGTTAGTCGATTTCTTTATGCTTGGTAGCGTATAACAGTTTTCTTAATACAATCTATAAGATTTAAGAAAAATTGATGTAATAACTTAACATAACTTTACCTACCAAACAAGTTAAAAAAAATAAACACCTATAAAAATCTTATTTTTCTTGAAAACGGTTGCTATACTATTTTTATGAACAATTTTCTGTGTGCTGTCTTAGTTTAACCACTAGTAAATGCTATCTTCTTCCAAAAGAGCTTTAATTTTTATTCACAAGTCCCAAAGTCTGTCTGACAAGAAGTCGTATAGAACGACAAAAAATTAAATTATAAAGCTGAACGAACAAGTTATCTGACTAAAGGGCTCTCTAAACACTCGAACATGGTGCTAGTATATTTGGTTTGACTGAATTCTGCAAACATTGAAACCAACCTGAGACTAAACTACTTCAACTTCGTTATTCTTCGACAAATATGCCTTAGTGACACCAAAAAATTGGTATACTCGATCCAGACTTCAGACAAGTAAAATCAACTCAAATATATTACTAAATGGATAATAGATACTAGCAGACCCGTGCTCACGTTGCTTCACAAAATTTTAAGAATAATTTGTTGAACTAAATATTAACATATCAAAAAAGGGTTCAATAGGGCTAACTGCAATTGCTATCATATTATGTTTTGAGTAAAAATCAATTTCATAAAATCGGAAAGCAGTTTGCATTTTTTTTGTATTTAATTCAAGAAATATTACACTTTTGAGTCGACTGAAAAACAGAATTTAGCCACTCACTTTTACGTTTTTACAAACTTCTTATAATCACAGTAATGGCATGTTTAATTGTTATCGCATGCAAGTTTAATTTAAACAAAATTTTTTTTTCAAAATTTTGAGTTTGAAAATTAATATTTCAAAAACTATTCCCTAAAACAGCCTTATTTAAAATCAAAATAAAATAAGAGATTTCTGACTTTACAAAAAAGTATATCATGGCATTGTGAGTGTGACCGTTTTCTTTTAATAATTTTTTTTCTGTTTTAAGAAATTTTTTTTTTATAAAATTACCCCTCCCGGCTAAACGGGGGGGGGGGGGGGGTAGACCCCCTCCCCCATTATTTCTTTTTTGTCTCGACCCAACCTACACACTCCAATTTTTTGTCACAACTTATGCAAATACCCTCTATAATAGTAATGATTATCTTAATCCAAGACATTTGCCGCATAGTTTACATTTCATCGATAGAGAATAGAAATTCATTAGAAATTGCAGTTTTGACTCTTATTTTGTTCAGGAGCATCGGGCAGTTTATATAAATATGGTAACATCAATAGATTTTGCCAACAATTTTTCTTAATTTTTACATTAATTTAAGTATTTACTCAATTTGTTTAACAATTCAATTTAATCATACACACATCGTAGTTTGCACTTGACAGCTTGAATAAATCATATTTTTAACGCTTATAACATTTTAAGCGATACCGCGTGTTGTTTGTCAATTTTTTCTATTCATTATAAATACAAACTGAAGTCCTCTTTTGCGGGTGTACACTGTACATCACTGTCAGTCAAATAGTCAGTATTGAATAAGTTTGTTGATTTTTTTTTAAAAAATGTGTGTTTTCTTAATTACAAATTGACATCGAACGATAATAATTCTATGGAACTCAGGTTTAAAGGGAATCATCTGGCAAAGAAAAGAAAAAATGTTAAAAACACACAGCTGAGCAACACACACTGGCAGAGTGCAAACATTATTGTTTGCAATATTATTGTTGACTATGACTTGTTTTCGAGGTTTAAGGCATATGGGATTTTATAATACACAAAATGTGTTGCTTATTCTATACTTTTTCTTAGCTTTTAGACACTTGACAAGTTAAATCTATCAAAGAAACAAATTTATTTATTATTGTGTATTGCAACAGAAAAGTTGTGAATTTCAATGACTTATGTATGTAGCCCCAATTTCCAAAAAAAAATTGTGTGAGTGCCAAGACTCACGGTTAATATGTCACACATTTGTCCAAGGACAGTATTGAGGATCCATATTTGGATCCGTATGCGATGTCGTCCATATACGTTGTTGACTACGTGATGCACGGATCCAAAACGGACTAGTTTGCTTGAGGGGGATCTTTAGATTTCTGTGACTGAACGCAGCCAATATCCTACTATGCAGATGTTTATAACGTAACGTGCTACATCGTAAAGTGTGACCTCGTAACGTCGCACAAAGGAAAGTCGACATTTTTATCTCACTCTACCGTCTACGGCCGGGATAGATGTTTACACATCAAAACTCAATATTTCTCTTAACACCCATTAATATTTTATTTCTTTTCTATTGTTACATAGCATTACTAACAGAAACTACATATAAGCAACTTTAATCAATAATATTTTTTTTTCTTTTTTTTTCAATTTCAGGTAAGATTATACAGAAACTGAACAGTAGCTAAAAAGAAAATCTTAATAACACAACCGCAACATTGTGTAGCTAGTAGCTATACCTACTCGGTAATGTATCTCAATTAAAAACCATACATACTACTAATCTTCTCTTTCGGTTGCAAAATAAGTGATCCACATTCGATAATGACATTAATATCTAATGTGAAGGTCAATTATAGGGAAAAAAAAACTGAATTCTCATCACACTAATCAATTTCTCCCCTCAAAAGCCATGTTAAACCACAACTCATGCATAGCCAAGCGGCTTGCCAGAACAAAACCATAATGAGCAAGCTCGTTCGACTATATAGAATGCACAGCCTCCATTCTACATGCAGCACCTATGTATGTATGTAGATGTGGTTCATATTTTATTCTACAGCTTCATTATCGTCGTCGTAGTCGATATCTTCTAAGTCTTCCATTTACCTTAACACCTTTATTTATGATTAAGCTATGATGTGTGTTGTGGTTCACACTTCCAATTCAATTAACTTAACGTTCACCGCACTCATGGCACACGCGTTCTTTACAAGTTCATCTTTCAGCATCAGCATGTTGCTTCATCTGCATGCCATGCCACAACATACCTATACCATCTACCACATTATCGACCGGCTAAAATCCATTATCACATCGAAGTGATGAGTGTGGAAGACCTCTGATATGATTGCAGAGCATCAGGTGCACTATATGAATCTCCACGGAATCAAGACCGTGTGGTTTAGCCTTCAATTCTATCCGTGCACCTGATTCTTTCAACACCATGCTGCAGCACGCATTTAATTGAAGTGCATCACAACCGCAAGGTGTTCATTTGAAGACACATCAGTGAGGGAGAAGCAGGAAAATAGGTGGTGTTCATTCGGGATGAGGTTGGGTTGGGGGTAGGTGATGCTTGAGGCTTTTATAGATGAGTTTAACAAAAGTTCAAAGATTAAGCCGGCGCGGCTGTGGGCGCCTTCACATGCATCTCGTATGGTCCGCTTAATCTTGCATCCCGATCCCGACACAATCGCATAGGTATATAGAGAAGAGAAAGATTAGGCCATTAGCAAGAGATGAATAGGTGCCAATCTTTAAAAGAAAAAAAGAAGGCTGCAACACATGTCTTGGATCTTTCAGCCTTCATCCATAATCTGATAAAGCATTTAGCTTTTTTTTTTGTTTTGTGTGAAACATAATTACAAAGGAACAAAGTGTGCATTCAAGGTTCAAGTATAGTACACCTTGTATTTTTGTCTTTTTTTTATGAGTGCCTGTGCAGCGTGATGGCAGCAGCCAGCGGTAAAATAAAGCAGAGGCGTGGCGCGCGGCATTGTCAATGGAATGGAATGTGTGTGCGGTGAAAACTTTTTCATGGATGAAGTACACTGAAATGGAATATACACGACGAATGTCATGGATGCGTTGCTCCATCAGCCTCTAGTGATGTTGTGTTGCTTATGCAAGGAGCAATGGCAGTTGGAGTATGTGAACACTGAACATGCAACGTACTTCAAGGTTTGAGTTCTTTGCGTGCTATAAATCGGTACGGTACCTAGATATCTATCTGCCTCCATACCTCTATATAAGGTGAGGTCTCTTTGTTTTCCAGGAAATGAAAGGGAAAAGGCAATGAACACTTTGGATGACTGACTTACTGAAGTAAAAGTGCAATTTTTAATGACTTCTTTTTGTGATTTCTTGAAAAGGTATATAGGTATAGGTGTAGGCAGAAATCTCCTCCACTAATAGACGCTTTGTTCTGGATGATTTTGTCTGATTCAGTCTTGATTAAAACTTTTTTTTTGCATCATACTTGTGTAACAGAATATTAAATTGTAGCATTTTATTTTGACACCTTGACAGGTTTGATGTTTCTTTAATGTTTCTGCACTGCTTCCCAAGGTTCCGTTGATGTGAAACGAAATATCCCATTCAAAAATAACAGAACAACACACAAATTTCGTTCTGTTATGCAGTACGCTGTTCGACGAATGAAATTTATAATTGTAGAAAGATAATATTGCAGAAGTCTCCACTCTTTTTTTGACACAATAGTTGTGTGCGGAAAACTGACATTTGAGTCTTTAGCTGATGCTGATGCGAAACATAATTTGTTTGTCTGCTCAAAAATCATAGAAAGACGTGCAGTAATGAAAGAAACAACAAAAACAAATACGAAAAAACTCAAATGTCACTTTTCAATAATCCGGCCAATTAATTCTATTTGAAAAACTAACGGAGATTTCTTCAATGCAATCTACTACAATTATCAATTATCAGCAAGGATTTATGTGGTTTTTAGCGTTTTTTTGTATTTATTGGTAAAAACTCTCCATAAATATTTGTGTGCTGTGTTTTCGTAGAAATTTCGTTGTCATGTTGGAGACAAGAAGCTTTATTAGATGAATGGTCGTGGAGAGATTTATTTTTTAAGCATTTCCTCACAAGAACCTTAAGTTTTGACCAGGGCTTTTGAGAAAAATATATTTTTTTTTGTAAATTACTCGAAATCTAGCACTTTTTTTTTGAAGAAATGTCAGGAGACAAATTGTAGTTTTTAAAATTCTACGCTCTACACTTCTGTGGACGTTTTTCTCAAAATCTATTTCTCCTACAAAAGAGAACAGTAATGTAGAATTCCATAAGCTTCAATGTACTTATTTAAAAGAAAAACTGATACATTTCGAGATGTTTACAAAATACTGAATTTTGTTCCACTGGACCATCCAACTATCCTAAACACTAAACACATTGTGTTCCATAATTTTTAGAGGTAGGAAGTCATAATCCCTTAAGTGCGGTTCTTGTCAACTGCCATCATTTCTCACCTAAGTGGCTGGATACTCTATCTCAATTGAGATACTTATAGCACCCAGCTTTCTGGTGCTTAGGGTGGGAGAGGAGAGAGACAGAGGATAAATGTCGACATCGCTTGTATTGTATGCCATGAACATTCGATGGTAAAACAGAGCACATGCCCAAAACTCAACTTTCCAGAGCAGGTTCTCCATTTGATATGACTTCATTTTTCATATCAAATGCTCACCTTTTTATATTGAGAACCTGCTCTGAGTGCTTGCTTCTGTTTTACTCATATCACACGATGTCTACCCATTTAACCACCACAACTTCATTGTTATTTGTATTAAAGCTGCTCATATCCATTAAACCTTAATTTCGAACACTTTTCTAACTCCTTATATAAATACATTCCTCAAGAAATCAAGATTAAAACAAGGAAATACAATTATTTTCATCTCAATCTTTAACATGCTATATCATAAAACTTAAATCTAAACGTTATCGCATCAACGAGTAAGATAAAAGTTCATCGTCCGATACACCTTACCATTTCATCAGTACCTATACTTTGAGTACCGACCTACCTACATATAGAGATACATTTATAAACATAACAATTTCAGTCGATTTCGTATCGAACACGACTTCAAAAATCCCACCAAGCCCACGAAGACAAGGAACAAATATACACTTTTTCTATGGCTTTGGGCTGTGGGGGTCTGAGGATCTGGCCCTAACCTCTACCTTCTACCTACATGGACTTCAATGTTAAAACGTCGTAAATTACATTCGAGTGAGGATGTTATCTTTAATCGCGGGGCTATCTTCTTAAAGTGAGAGATAGTTGTGTCGGGATATTCTGCTGGCTGCTGCTGCTGGATGATGGCAACGAAGCCGACCGAAACAACGATGCTATGTCGACAGGGATGTCGGCTTTGGTTGCGGAGGATGTGCACTGGCTAAATCTATTGGATCACGGACCAGTTTAATGCTCCTCGAAAAAAAGGAGCATAATTTTATTTTCCTTTTTACATGCGGACACGCAACAACGAATGCCACAAAGCCAATTTAAGTGAGTGGAGTGGCAGTGCGGCTACAAGGAGTCGAGTGGGTATACATATATACGTAGTTGAAGATGCATATCGTTCTGGGCATACTGTTCTGGGAAGAGGATGCTGCTACATGGCCAAGTGCACGAAAAAGAAATCAATAGAACTTGATAAGGTGTTTTGTTCTTTGTTATTGACTATTACGGCAGCAGCCGGCCGGAGTACTTTATTCGGAGGAATTGCGGCGGCTTGCATGGCATGGCAGGTTGAGATGGCACAGGTTGCTTAAACTTTATGCATGCGCGGTGGCGGCCACATTCAATGCCACATTCACTACAACTCCAAACCCAAAGTCCAAATATTCACTACTGCAGCCGTGCGGCTTATGCTCCAGGCTATATGAATGGGATGCAATAAATTGTTATATAGCCGGACAAAGGAAAGATAGATAGAAAATCTTGTATTTTGGTTCTATGAGATTTTAATAGATCCGATAAATTTTAAAGTAAAGCCGGCAAATCCTAAAGCGGTAAGCTGTTTTGTTGAATGAAGACTTACAGTATGCTGCTATAGTGCAGTGTGTAGCGTGGTCGTTTGGTCGGCATTTTATAGGTTGAGATTTTCTTTTCTCTTGTTTTTGTTTTTGTTGTTTGTTTTGATTTCATTTTATTGATTTGAAGGTTATGGACCTGTAAGGCATTCGATCTTTATACTCAGCCCAAATAAGGAGTAGTTGTAGAGGAATAAAGTTTATATGAAAGGAAGTAATAAAATATTTATATTTGAAAAGCAATTCCCTTCCATGAGCCAACACTATTTAAACACTTGCACCATGCATGTCAGAACGTTTGCTTACCCCTCTTGAGGGGTAAACGACTTCACAACAAATAGATTAGAAGAATTCACTTGTTCTATTTAATTCGTGACTGGGCGAATAGACTGGTTCATTTGCGAACCAGCCTGTGCTCTCTATATATTTTCTCATGTTTGCCATTTAGACCTGCGCTAGATCGTCCAGTTCTCCAACAAATCTGTTTCCAAAATATCGGAGGCGATTTGTTTGATGGTTTGGACAGTCGCAGAAGAGCTGTTTAATGGTTTCAATTTCTTTGACATAATGACAGCTCCTACAGAAATCTGGTGCTAATATACCCAATATAGTGGCCATTGTGCCGAGAGTGTCACTCGGGTAACAAAAATATGTATATGTTTAATTATACAGAATCAATTATTTTGATAAACTGATCATTTGGGAATGTAAGAAGAATTTTGTGATCTCCGACAAAATTTCATGGAATTCATATGCTGAGCCCAAATATACAATTTAAAGACGGTGTCAGAACCGTAACAGGTTGGCATTTCAAAACTTATAATCTTTCTGTTTTTGAACCAATTTGGGGGTTTATTGCTTCTAGATATGCAACTTACGATGCAGTTATAAAATTCTGAAAAATCTATACCTACTGCATGGTAAAGTTATCCATATTATCCATTATATCCATTAAAAAAAAAAAAAAATAGGCAAAGACGCATTAAACTGAAAAATGTTAGATATTTTTTAAAGAGAAAGCTTTACCTTAAAAAGGGAAGAGTTTCCTACTTCGTGTGAGAAATGAATACACTTTTATGTCAATTCTTTGTGCTTTATAATATATTATACTTTGAATGCATACAAATCATACTCTGTCACATACGTAACAATAATCTGACACAACCGTAACATTTTCAAATTTACATTTTGGATGGTTTTTAATAAATACATGGAGTACTTCTCCAATATCAGTTCCAAGACGGCGCTGTATAATTTATTCCGCAATAACATTTTCAAGAAAGTGAAAGTGTCTACTTTTAATTTCTATACTACTTTTTTCCATAGGGTTTCTAAAAGCCTAAATCATTATAGGTATAATCCGCTGGCCTATAATTGCCATGAAAAATTAAATACTTATAAGTTTAATATTGTTACATCATTAGATTTTATTGGCTTCATCGTTTCATAATTACATCATTCGCCAACAGACACAAACTCGTTATAAAGATTCATTCAGCCGATTACGGATGCGAAATGAATTGCAATAATAATCGCGCCCCCAGGTGGTAGGTAGGTAGATAGGTAGTTAGTAAGAGTGCTTAGAAGTATATAGTGTCTAATAGCAACAAACAGACTTAATATAACAACAGAAAATCCCCAACTTGTGCTTGTGCTTTGCGTTTTTGTTATTGTTGTAATGGTGTTGTTTATATTATAGTATTGCAATTAACACGCGATTCACGGTTGAGTTCTTCGTTTTTATGCTGCCACTGCCATTCAAGTAAATTTACTTTGTGCATCTTGTATACATAGGTACATACTTCTTTAGTTCAATCTTACCAAGCCTAAGATATTTTGTTGATAACGCGCAGGCGCAGCAGATTGTCTATAAATGTGGGGGAGCAGACAGCTGAGCAGTAAATATTTTCCATGCAAAATAAAGTCCAAAATTGAGTTGGCCGTATTCGTACCTGCTCTTGTGAATTCTGAAATTGTCAATATTCCCACTATTGAATGTACAAAATAAAAAAAAAAATGTTTCCTTGTTCTCATGCAAGAGTAACATGACCATTTGTTTAATTTGACATGGGATCTTGTCAACTACTTAGGTTAGCGTTGTTAAAGCTACAGTGTATCATGTTAATTTATCCTGGTTTGTATGCAAACTAAGCATTGACATTACTTCATTTACATACAGGCATGTCAATTACACTGGGGGACATTGTAGATTCATCAGGTGGTGGACATTGTGCCTTGTTCATTCATATTGGTTTACGTGTGCAAGGGTAACAAGTTGAATTCCTATAAGAAAATGTTATTTCTGAACAGAAAGATAATTTAATTTTGTATCAGAAAGATATTTAAAATTTTTTTGTACGATGAGTCGATCTCGAGGCATTTGTTAGGCGTTTTTCAAATGGTTGATCCTATCTCCAATTTGAGATTTGTTCTTGTACAATTTTAATTGTCAAAACGGCGCACTCTAGCGCTAATTGGGTTACGGAGCGAGTTTGCTCTGGGCCGCCATCTCTACCTACAGTTTTAATTTTATTTAAATTCAACCTCCTATAGTATCTATATTACCAAAAAAAAGTGTAATTGTTTAATCTTGGGGAGTTTTTACTGTGAGGTTAAGTCCATATTGAGATGCGTCCAACACTTGTGACTCGACGCAGCACAGTTTGAAAATTGAATTGAATTGAATACAGATATCGTGATACGCATACGACATGAACTGACGCACGTTTTACAAAAATAATTATTATGTTTGTCACCGGCAAGCACAAATTTTTCCCGATTGAAAAACTAAGGAACATTTCTCAATTTGTATTTGGACATGAGAAATGCCGAGCTTTCTGTACGATTTCTTTAAGTATTTGTATGGAATCGTTTAGTCTCGACCTCAATTGTTCGTACAATTCCCTTTGGCCCTTTGGCCCTTAGCCGACCTTTTTTTTTAGTCCTGTTGCCTTCGAACTGAACAGTTTTAAGAGAAAAGCTCGGAAAATTCTCTGGTTTAACTGGTGTTTTAAAATATTTTAGGTTTGAGGACGAATTTAAAACTACACGTTGCAGTGTACGCGTTTAAACAAATTAAAGTCATCTTAGGTGCCCAAAATATATATTTTCTCGACTAATTTTGAGTCGCTTAAAACGAAAATGCCCACTTTTTTTTTAAAAAAGAAAAGTTTTCGAGATATACGCAAAAACATGTTTTTTTTTCGATACTGACATAAATCTTGCTAACGGCTTATCTAATTAACTTGAACTGAATATTTTTTGAAAGATGTGAACTTATTCTTTCCAACAATATACTGTATGTGTTAATTCTGTTTTGTCTCCCACTCTCTTTTTTTTATTAATGACTTCCTCTCTAAGACTTCTAATGGATTTAAGATTAAACTGTGTTTCAAACGACAGTATTTCTATTTACCCTCAAATTTTCATACATGTTCCCAAATTCACATCCTTGTTCTTCCGACGTGGAACTGCACTGCCATACCTATAGGTATGATAAATTCATTCAATCCCATTCTTGGCAACATTATTGAATCTCAATATACTCACGATTCACCCACGAGCTAATAATGTTTAATTTATATGATAATAATGAAAACTACCCGATAAAATTGAATTCTATAATTTTTTAAAATGTACCTTTTTAAATGAATCACGTATAAGGTTGATCCGAAATATTATCCCAAACGTTCCAATTGTGTTCAAACATTCTTAAGGTATTCATGATTACACATCGCTCAACCATTTTACCACAAGTACTTACTGGTTGACAGCACACGTTCAGGTAGATGGAACTGACCACCATTTACATTTTTGATAAATTTATCGAATCACAATTTTTATATTTACAACTCCGTAACTTATCCTCATATTACTAAATCGCAACTAAAAACATTGCGAATTTTCCTGTTTTTCGCATTTGTTTTTAATTAATTCGTTTTTTTTTTTTTTCTAATTATGTCAGAGTCTCAGCTGGTGTATGTTTGCATAATTTAAATTCTCTAATGGTATTAAAAAAAAGGTGGCACGAGGGGCATTCACAGCAGTGGTGGTCTTATTATGTGGAACACGTTCGTTCACAGAGTCTAGCATAGATTGAAGTATTTTTTTTTTATTATTTTTTTTTTGCAATTAATTTTTATAGGTTGATTTTGTTTTCAGATAGCCAGTCATTGAACGAAGCAAGTGGCATTTTAATATTTATCTATTAAGATAGTTACCTATAAGAAATAGTTGGTCTCTTAAAATGAAGTGGTATTTGAAATTGAAAGTCTTAAAAGCTAATTAGCATATAAAGTGCGTACATTTGAATAGTTTAAAAGTTGAGATAAAAATACAATGAAGGTTGTTATAATTGAGTCTAAAACAAAAAGACATAATTTAACATTGAATACTTGATGTATGTTACTTCTAGCTAAAGATATTGTACATACTTTGAGAAAAAAAGGAGCTAAGAAGTGCTTTTCGACTTAAAACACACAAAAATTAAACATTCAAAATAGAACTTTTATGACATTTTACCCGGAGGAGAGAACAGCAAATAAGTGTTTAAGTTGAACTTAAATGTTTAAGTTTCGTATCAGTAAAAGGATGTAAGGCTTCTGAGATGTGGCTTCCGCACGCGTCATATTTCAAAGCATTTTTAAGATGTTTTAGATTTTAAAATTGTTACGAGAAATGTAAAATGACCGACTTATGTTATGCTGCATATATATACAAAAAGGACAAATTGGCAGTATTTCCGCCAGAAGAATGAATTTGTCTATTTTTTCCAGCTCTTATTTTTTGTTAGAAATACAGCCAATTTGTCAGTAGTGTAAATCCACCAGTAGAGTAGAGTAGTAGATAAATACTTTATTTATATTCAAAAAAATTAAATATATACAATAATTCTTAGCAAAAGTAAAATATGGTTGGGCCTAATGCCGTCTACCAGAAAGACATTTTAACAACTGGTCTGAATTTCTATAATTCAGTTCCATCGTTGTGTATTTATACAACTTCTCCCAACCGAGACTTTCAATTAAAATACTCAAGACTTCGTTCATATTCATTATGGTTTTACCGAAGAATCTCCCACGGAACTCTCTTAAGATCGGACATTTGGCAATAAAATGGTAAACATCTTCTCTTCCCTTGAGGTTGCAAATTTCACACAAAATTGGTAGGTCAGGGCGATGTGGTATGAAGTTGAGGTTGATCATTTCCCCTCGCACTTTAAATATCATATACTTATCATTGAAAGTGGCAATCGATTTAAGAAGTTAGAGTCTCCTTGCAAGTTGTAGTTGAGCTGGCTATAAACCATCCTATACTGAGAAGATTGAGCTTCCAAGACATAACGGCTGTAAGCTGCACGACTTACACAGTCCAATAAACTTGCAAACAAGTCTCTTAGAATGGCGGAACTGATGTCTGGTTGAATCTGAACTCGTTCTCCACAATCAACCCCTATTTCTTCCCATTTTTTGACGAGGTTCCCTCTCATAGTGATTATCGACTTGAGAACCAAATTTGGCAGCCTTCCTTCATGCATCTCTAGCAGTTTCAACATATATTCAAAATGCAGTTTTAGGGTATCTAGGAATAACGGTGACATAGTAGTTTCCAGATGAACCATGTAATTTGAAGTACAGGCCGGCAACCGAAAAATTAGTTTAAGGAAGTATCTGAGAAACTTTTCCACAACATCGAACTGCCAGTACCCCTACACTTGAGCACCATACAGCAGGAAGCGGTGACACGAAATATCTGGATCTTTGTGCTATGGTCCACAAATCTACTCTCCATGCAACGTCCCCAGACTGAAGAAAAAGCTCTCTGCGCCTCAGCTAATTTTGTCTCAAAATGCTTTTTGAAGTTAAGGTTGTGCGACAGATCAAAACACCAAGGTACTTTTACTCGCGAACAATTTCCAATTTCTGACCTTTGTAGCTCCACCTTTCCTTTCTCGAATATCTACCACTTCCATACCTGAAGATCATAATTTTTGATTTTTCAAGATTCACAGACAGATTCCAAAGATCACAGTAGCTTTCCAGACGATTGATCATCCGCTGCATTCTTTCAACTGATTCCGCCAAAAAAAAAACAATATCATCAGCAAAAATGAGGCATGGTATTCGCAAATCTTAGAACTCAATGCCACCTCCAGCTTCCTCCGCAATATAATTTATAAACAAAATAAAGAGCAACATTCTCAACACACATCCTTGCCTGACTCCCACCATTATGTGTTAAGAAGCTAATTGCCAACAAAAATTCTTCTTAGATTAATTTTCTCCATAATTTTCCAAACGACGACGACGACAAACAAGTGACATCTCAAGCTTATCGCTTTTCTATAACAATTCATCCTCAAAAATACCACAACTATGTATATCAACGAGCTCATCCCTATATAATCTCCATAAATCAATTTAATCAACCAAATTATATTTAAAAAAAAAAAAAAATAATAATTTAATGAAATTTTTCATTTTCCAATTTTTTCTCACTTGACTCCATGACATTTCAATTTTGCGAGCCTTTGTGTGCTCATAAAATCGTATAGTCAGGTCACTAGAGCAGCATTTAAAACGACGCCGTGCAGCGCCGCCGACTGTCTGTCTGTCTCTACTCTCTGTCTGTCATAAATGAAACTATTTTCCTATTTCCATTCAACTGCTATAAATTTATATGAACATCGTCTGAATGAAAAGAGCGTTTTATATTATTTTTTTTTTCTTTTCATCCATAATCGCTTTTTCATATAAAAGAGATGAAGCAACGCGTTCCATTTAATAGATGAATAAAGCAGCGAAATTCAGTTGAAATAAAAAGATGCATTCATGAAGGAAAAAAAAGTTATCTCTATAATTTGTTTTTAAAATCGATGCGATGAGTTAAAATGTTACGCGTTCTTCACGGAAATTAATTCCTTTCAACAAAAGAATCGATTTTGTTCAGAATTGTTTCTAAACATAATCAATTCTATTCTGTCAAAATAAATCTTGCGTTTTTAGCAAGATTTCACACCGATTTGCACACATACTATGAAAACTTGACATTTCTATCACGTCAAATTGAAAGTCGCGGAATTTTTGGAAGACGAGTTGTTTATTTTTTTGGTTGCAAAGAATTCTACAAGATTAAACAAAATATTCAACAATATTTTCAGTCAATATAACTACAAAAATAATTAATTGCAGCTGTCTAGTAACACGCACAATCACATGGAAAAAAAAATGATTCTCCTTCGAATTCCTTTCAATTGACAGAAACAAATCGATTTGGTTTAGAAAAAAGTCGATTCTGTTTAGAAAAAATTCGATTTCATTGTTGAAAGGAATTTGCCATTAGAGATTTCGCTCTGACAAAATGTGAGCAAGCGAATGCACATTTTTTTTTTCCTGAGCATGTCATTAATGTAATTTAATAAGGTACGTTTGTTGAATCCTCACCCTGGAGTCACTCTAAAGTGTTTTTTTTTTTACAAATCTGAACTCACCCTCGCGAGCAAAATCGTTGCCCTGAACTCGCCCTGAATTAGATGTTTGACAGCTCTTGATGCAGTTGTCAAAAATATCTGGGTGAAATTCAACGAACGAAGCTATTGTTTGATTATTTATTTTAAAGGTCATAAATTTACATAAAAAAAAATAGTATTTCGAAGCTAAAGACAAAACGCGGGTTATAAGATAAACATTTTTTAATGGACTGGACCTTGTCTTTTGACATTTTCCCATTACTGCAACCACAGATTAGCCTTATGAAGATGGATATTTGTTTATTTTGTTTACATTGTTGTATTTGTAATTTTTTCCCGCGTCGATGAATAGATGTGAATTGCAACAACAATTAAACCAGGTGTGTGAAGATCCCTACTGTCTATGTGTGAGATTTTTATACACACATTCTCATTTTTTATCTGATAACTGCCAGTTCAAGCTTGTAGTCAAATAAAAATGGCTGCCGCGGATACTCATCTTCATGTGGCTAATCTGTGACTGCAACATTGCTAGAAAAATCACATTTTCGTCCTCCAAAAATCGTGACGGTAATACTGGATTATCGTGTCAGAACTGATAAAAACTGTACAAAAAATGTCAAAAATATCCAGGAAGTCCAGATACAGTCGTGAAGATGAATTCCACTTTAAGTCCCATAATTCAAAAAAGAAACAAAAAAATCTAATCTTCTTCTTGGTCGCGTGGTAAGTTGATTTGCGTGTTTTTGTTTTTTTTTTTTATTTCTTAGGCCAACAATACGCCGCGCGCCGGCCGCCTCGCCTTTCCGCACTCAGATTGTGATTTTCATTTTTATTAAATTATCACACTGAGACACGCGAATACACGCTTTTGATTTGATGCTCTATCAACTAATTGAACTTTAAGCGATTATATTATGTATGTGATGGGCTTGTTTAAATTTCAAGACAATTAAATAAGTTTAGTGAAGGTATGAGTATAATGATTCCGTGCCGGTTCAGTTCGATTCGATTCAATGATGACCTTTTAGCCAGAGGTGTGTTCAGTGTTCATGTTCACCAATTTAGTTAAGCGGGTCAGTGATTCTATAATAAAATGACGAGTTAAACTTTTTTTTTTCTGAAAGAAACTAAAAAAAAAACAATTCATAAAGAGAGAAGACAAAAAAAAATGGAAAGTTTTCATTGTTTGACAGGTCATTAGTTTAATATGTCATTGGGTTGCGTTGCGTATATTGCGTTGCGTCATAGCTAAATAAAATAGGCTTGGCCATATCACTCTTTTCCTGTTTGTGGTTATATATATTTCACTTTCAATTATTGTTCCAGTGGCATAAAAGAATTTACAGACTCATGAGCTTCACTATAATGGATGGATATGAACGAAGAATAAAACTATACAATTTCGTGTTTTGATGAAAGTTAAGACATTAATATTGAGTTTTGTCAGGTATACGTAACGTAATACATAATGATTGTATTATTTTGACTATTGAGTTCGAGTATTATATTTATATGGACTCACTCGGTTTCTTATTGACAGCAGCGCTTTTCGGACTTGGTGGTCAGTGCCTTAAGTTCCCTTTCACACGAGGAAACTGAGTTGCCAGCAACATTCAGTTTGTTGGTGAGAAGGGCTAGAAGTAAGAGGAGAAAATGAAATCTCCCCGGTCAACGATTCGAGGAGATATTTTTGACATTCCTTTTCACACTTAACATTAATACGAACCAAGAGAATTTATATGGACACTGATTTTGTTTCTTCGTGTAAAATGTGCAAGAGATTTAAGAAGAAAATTAAAAGAAGACCTCAAAAAATCTCCAGCAACTTGTTTCGTCGTGTGAAAGGGGACTTACGTAGCAACGGTAGCAACCAAAGATACTCTATTATCGAAGATGATAAAACTACATAAGTTTCAGCCT
The DNA here is from genome assembly GCA_932273885.2 of Leucozona laternaria. NCBI lineage: Eukaryota > Metazoa > Arthropoda > Insecta > Diptera > Syrphidae > Leucozona > Leucozona laternaria. The sequence goes on along the minus strand of OW026367.1, from coordinate 126,132,400 downwards.
CCGAAAACCATTTGTTTGTATTGTTGTATTTCTTTAGCTTAGGCAAACCGCAATGACAGCTGAGGTTTCCTATATTTATTTGTAGTGTCTTTGGAGTTTAGCTGGTGGAATAAACAAATTTTAACAATTGTCATACTAAGCCGATTTTCTTAATAAACTCCAGCTTAACAGTGACGGTTCGTGCAAAAAAGTAAGCAAACATACCTTTTTCACATTTGTTATAGAGGTCTTCCATGATTTGTCTTTGTCTTTTCTCTTTCTAATTTGACATCTAAAAACAACAACAAAAAAAGTCCCTGGTTGGAAAATATTTACATGCTCTTGGCAGTGTTAAAAATCCGGTCATTTGATTATTTTTTGTATTTGGAACTGAAAACTTAAATTTGCAATCGAATAACGTATTATACTACGTTTTCACCAAGAGGTAATCCGGGATTTAAGGTAGGAGATTTAAAATTAATCTTGAAGTGTTTTCACGTCGTTTTCAGTCTGAATTGCCATCCAATTGTCAACTCAATTTGACAAGAGTAAAACAAATATAATCGGAAAACGTATAGCAAACGGAAAAAACAATTTTTGAGCAATAAAACAATTAATTTTGAATAAACTATTTATTAAAAATGAGTCTAGTAACCTAAATCTATTGTTATCACACCATTTTATTCTTCAAAATAAAATTAGAATGAGTAAATTTAATAGGAGAATCCATAATTACAGAAAAAAAACACAATTTTTCGGCCCACTCTTCAATGAAAAGCTCCCCATCCTCCAGTGTCTAGGTTGTCCGTTGTTTTTTTGTTTATTTTGGTTGTTGCATTATCTGGAATTTGTATTGTTTACCAAACTATTATTATAAATATATGAAATACATTGTAAATACTTGCATTTTTGTTCCTACAGCCAACGCCCAAAAATATTTTATAATTTTTTTTGATTTCGATGGAAAAACTGACGTTTAAAAGGGTGCGTTCTACAAAATTAGGATTGTTTGATTTGACAATCTCCTTCTTGCAAGAAGATTTCAATGAGATTTATTTTGAATCTTCATTTGAGGAGATTTAAATTTGTATGGTAAATCTTCGAGATTTGAAGAGGATTTATGCTAAATCCTCTTAAATCGCGATTTAGTGCTCAGTGAAAACGTAGTATTAATTAGTGTTTAAACATTTTAGTGAACATTTTTTCAAGTGTTTGATACAAAAAAACTAATTTAATTACATATTAATCACTATTATTAAACACATGACTTTTTTGGCTCTCCTTCGTGCCTTCGGCATTTGGTTTTGTTTTACAACCAGGAAGTGCTGTCAGATTGTTTTTTTTTTTTTTTTTTTAATTTCACACTGACACTTCTGACATTTGGTGGCAGAGATGCATTGCTGTTTTTATTGGGCGCGTTCAACGCATTACGTTTTACATGTGAACTTTCAGAATTCTGAATGGCCAGCTGTCATTAAAAGTTAGATGACTTTTAGTTACGTTTCATCTGAATTTTCAGATAAGAATTCTCAACTCTCGATTCTCGAACATTACTATGTGCGTGTTATTAGTTTAAAGCTAAGTTTAAGAAACTAAACCTAAGAACATCGCAAGTAAAATCGAAATAAAAATCGTCTATAGGTTAAAGAATTTGTAGAAAACGAAATCGTATGGTTACAAATTTTTGTTTAAGATTGAAAAATAGTGGCAGTCATGACTTCCTGTTTCCCAAAATTAAAAACTAAGTCCCAGACTATATGCACAGATACACGCGCCTATAAAATCTACAGATGATGCTTCAGATTTATCATTTTCAATTCAATAAGTAACTACCTATACGTTTTATCTATTATAAGAGGATTTCATTCCAGTGATATAGCTGCTACATATGTACTCTACTTAATCCTCTGCAAACATTGAAATTCACCATCACATGCGATTGTGTGATTCCATAATCAAATCTCTCATCTTGATCCCTATTCATAAATCCCTAACGGCCATATTATTCACTCGATTCATCCAGATTAAAAAATTTAAATCCAGATGTAAAGCATACAAATTCAATGTAAATACATCTGGATTTAAGTTTTAATCTGGATGTATCTAGTGAATAATATAATCGCATTATACATAGCTCATAAGCTCTTGTTCCTACCATCATGTAGGTTCGTTCATTCAACAGAAACTTTTGACCTAGTGACTGGGAAAACTCTTCGTTTTTTTTTTTTTGTTTTACAGAAAAGCAAACTTTACTCGCATGCTTGTTTAACATTAACGTGCACTTTACAATGCAAAGTTTATATACATAGGTACTCCGTACTCGTATGAAAAGATGCGAGTAGACTCAACTTCAGTAAAATATGAGCTCATATTATTCTCTTTTAATAAAAAAAAAAAAAAAAAAAAAAAGGAAAAAAAAAAAACAGGATATACCAGACAAGCGAGTTAAAAACCCCTTAGGGCATAAAATGCATCATCACATCCTTTCTACTTTCTACCTGTTGTCGAGGAGCAGCGAGCACGAAATTATATTTCTCTAATTAAGTGCTCTTTACAATGAACTCACAGTTCTAGTTCATTTTTATGGTTTTATGTGTGAATGAGGACGAAGGATAATATTTCAAATTCATCGTTTTTTTTTTTTTTTTTTGTTTTTGGAGTTTTTATCATTCTCTTTCCGTTTGAGTGGTTTGGTAAGTAATCCTTTGAAAAAACCTCTTCGAAATAAGTTTGATTCAAAAGTTGTGGTTACAACTCTGGACTTGTTTTTTTTTTTTTTGTGGTAGGTACTTCGTTGGTGTGGTTGTTATTCTAAAAAAAAAGTCATAAAAGTGCACTATAATAAATGCATAGCTATAATACTATATAACTAAGCAAGGATTGATGTTCTTTTCTACCTGTTGTATTTTTTAACAATATAAAGTTGAAGTATAGAAACGGAATTAGCTATGTAACTTTAGAATTTTTGAGAACTAGTTCAATTTGAGTTGCTTTATACACTACCTATACAGTGTGCGTACCTTACCTACAAGCAATTATTTGAAAATAATATTTTAAAAGTAAGTAACAAAAGTTTGTAGAAAGTTTTTTTTTCAAATTAATTGCGTGGTTTCAGATACCTACTTCATTTTTATTCTAAAGAGAAAAAAATCAATACAAAGTCAGTATGTAATAGTTCAGGAAAAGTGTACAAAAAAGGCATACCTACGGAAAAAAATCAAAAAAAGTTATTTCAAATCGTAGGTCGAAAATGTCGGGTTTCCGCATATAACTTGTCCATTTTTGAAGTTACTTATGCAACGTATGGAAAAAATTAACACAATATTTTTTGTAGTAAAACTTATAGGTAATCTATAAATTGAGCATGAATTATTTTTCGACAGATTCACTATATTTAAGGGTGAAGAGCAAGAAAAACTGTACTTGTGTTATTTTACCAATTGTTTAAAATATCGATATCTTCATTATCAATTTTAGGAAAAAAAGTTGATATTTTCTTGTAAAGGGTCACATAATGAGCAAACTTTCTTATGGTTTTTTTTTGTATAACACTTACTTACCGTATATGAGTTACATATATCCAAAACTGACATTTTCGTCCTTTTACGTATTTTGAAACGATCAGTTGGAGAAAGAAAAGTGTCACCACTTTTTTTTTGTACAGATTTGTAATTTCTATCAGTATTGTATGAAATACTCTTCGATAGCATTTACCGTTTAGCAATTATAGCCTATAGTATCTTCACTTGTACGTTTTTACTGGGCTATAAGTAATTTTTCTAAAATATCTGAAAAAGGAATGAGTAGTCAGTTCATACTTTCATAGACCGCAAAAATGGCCATGAGAATAGTGGCGGTCCAAATAAAATAAAACTTTAATTTAAGAAGTCTAGAATGTATAATTAAACAAAATATCTCGTAGTCGGAAAAACAATTGCAATAAAAAATATCGTAATTATTTCGCAGTTAAGAACCTCGTGCACCATTACTTTAGATTTAAACATACAAACTCAATGAGTTAGTTTCTCTTAGAAACCGATCTTGTAGGGCTGCTTGATGGAAATTTGTCAATGAAATTAAAAAAACGTTTTGTTGTTTTTTTTTTTTTATATTATTCTTATACATTTTATTTATTCTGATACCTCGTCTGAAATATCGTTGAACGGTTTGGTAGCGGATTTCTAATGCGTGATTTGTTATTTCTAACATTGCGAAGTTATGAATCATATAATGGGTGATTTTTTAAGAGGCTTAGAACTTTTTTAAAAAAAAAAACACAAAAAATTCGAAAATATGAATAAAATATTTATTTGAATCGATAGTTTGAACCTTGCAATTTAATGTTTAAAGGTAATTTCATGCAAATGTTGACCGCGGCTGCGTCTCAGGTAGCCCATCCGCTGAGTCCAATTTTGGCATACTCTTTCACACATATCGGCCGGTATCTCACGAATGAATGCATGGATGTTGGCTTCCAGTGCGTCAATCGAAGCGGGCTTGTCGCTATAGACATTAGCCTTGACATACCTCCACAAAAAATAATCTAATGGTGTCAAATCGCACGATCTAGGCGGCCAATTGACCGGCCCGAAACGTGAAATTAACTGTTCACCAAACTCGCCTCGCAATTGCGCCATTGTTTCGCGTGCTGTGTGGCATGTGGCACCGTCTTGTTGAAACCACATATCATGCAAGTCAAGAACTTCCATTTCGGGCAAAAAAAAAATTGTTATCATCGCTCGGTAGCGTTCACCATTGACAGTAACGCTGCGATTCGCATCATCTTTGAAGAAATATGGCCCAATAATGCCGCCGGCCCATAAACCGCACCAAACAGTGGCTTTTTCGGGATGCATTGGTAGCTGTTGCAATGCTTCTGGCTGATCTTCACTCCAAATGCGGCAATTTTGCTTATTTACGTACCCATTCAACCAAAAATGAGCCTCATCGCTGAACACAATTTTTCGATAAAAAAGCGGATCCTCGGCCAGCTTTCCAAGAGCCCATTCACCAAAAATTCGGCGTTGTGGTAGGTCGGCTGGCTTTAGTTCTTGCACCAGCTGTATCTTAAAAGGCTTTACGCCCAAATCCTTCCGCAAAATTTTCCACGTAGTGCTGTAACAAAGGCCTAACTGCTGGGAACGGCGCCGAATCGACATTTCGCGGTCTTCTGTCACACTAGCTGATACGGCCGCAATATTTTCTTCACTATGCACAGTACGTAAACGTGTTGGTGGTTTAATGTCCAACAAAGTAAATTTGGTGCGAAATTTGGTCACAATCTTCCGAATAGACTGCTCAGAAGGCCGAGAATGCCGATCATAAAATGGAAGCAGCGCGCGATGAACATTTCGAACCGAGCACGAATTTTGATAGTAAAATTCAATAATTTGCAAGCGTTGTTCATTTGTAAGACGATCCATGGTTAAATTGCAAACCAAACTGAAGCTGTTTGACAGTGACACAAGGTACTAAACACATGTCAGCTGTCAAAACCAGTGTTGCCAAAACCAAACCAGCTAAAAAATCATTTACTATATATTCTTAGTTGGAATTTTATTACAAAAATCACACTTACTTACTTTTGTCACTTAGCGTTTTTAAGACTTAAATTATAAAATATGTAAAATATATGATTTATGAAAAAATTTAAATGAATTGACTTAACTGCTTCTCAAATAGTCTTAACCCTATTTAATCCATGTGATTTCTTCAATAAATTTGAATTTAAAAGATGAAAATTGAAATATCCTTGGACTGGTTATTATTATTATTTAGAAGAAGTATCTCAATAATTTGTATACACTTCCTCAAATTTGTAGATGCCAAAAACTTGAACCACATACAGTACTGCTTCAAAAAACCCTACCTACTTAGCGCTCGGAGCAATATTGCTTATTGCTAACGACTCAACTCCAACTGCAGTTTATCGCAGGATTGGATTCTTTCAATTTTTCTTGGAGATACATATTTCGTGCAAAAAATCTGAGGGGTAGTTAAGACACTAAGTGCCTCTGTTTGTAGCCTTTGGATTCGGCAGACAATTTTAGGCCCCATACATATATTCCTGCCATTTAACACGCACACAGAGGAATGGTCGAGTGCTCTTACTCACTTAACCTTGGTACTACACGAGCTGGGGTCGCGCCACCAAATGTATTTATTTATTTATTCTAATATGTAGCTACCTAAATGCTACATATTATCATCAGCAGAAGTTTTTTCCTCATTCCAAGAATAAGAAATTCCTCCCGGTAGAAATTCTCCAAAATCATCTAAAAACTGAGAATAATAGTGGACTAAGAAGACAACCCTGCTTCACTCCTGCTTTCGTTTGAAATCATTCGTATAAAATATTTGCCTATTGCGGAAGTCCTAACTTAAAAACATTTTTTTTTTTTAAGTTAAGAAAAATAAAACAAAAGCTTCAGAAGAATGTCAAAATGAACGCTAGATGCAACGAAAATCGATCAAGCCGAGCAGACAGACAGAAAAATAAAATTTTGAGACCCATTTTTATCATCAGGTTTGGTTAAAATTTGGATAATTTTTTTTTTCGAATGAATAACTGGCCATTTAGAATAGATACATGTATTTGTGTATGTTCTTATTAATAGTTAGAACATGTAAAGTTTGCATCATCCCACTGCGACCAATAAGTCAAATCAAACCCAAGAAATCAGCAAAAGCCTTATATTTCATTATCAAAGCTCAATGAACTTTGTGTAATTTAACCCACTTCTATGTGTCAATTGAACTGAACTTAAAGAAAGAAAAATAAAACTCTTTAAACTCTCCCCGCCATCAAATGTCCTCTCAATGAGCAGCAAAAAGTCCGTTTTATTTTATTTTATTTTTTGCCAGACGTGACCAGCGCAATTTAGCCACTTCTATATTTATAACTAAGTAAAACTTATATTCCCCAGTCACAGTCGCAGAGATTTCAAAAAACATCAATGGCGGATAAAAGTCATTCAAATGCCAGATAAAAGGGTAATCTTTCCTTCGTCGTCGTCGTTGTCGTTGGTCGTCGCTCGTCAGTCGTTGTCTTTGCCATGGCATATATAGAAACGGCAACCAGAAGTGAATTAAATTGAAGAAGAGCTCCTCAGCATCATCACTGATGGCCTCTACTGCCGCCCCGGCCGCACCACCTCGCCGACTGACGGACTCTCTATGATAAGTGCATTCATCCGTTGTAGAAAATAAGCGATCTTTTCCAAAGAATACCTATAGAAGAAGCTATATATCTCATCGTCAAACACGGCCTCTTCTCAATGACCTTTTGCTTTTTTAAGTTTTGCATTGCTACCTAAAATCGTGACCATGCCTTAATTTCAAATGACAGCGACATTGCTGCATATAAAAGATTTTCTTATTTTTTTCTGTGACTCTCTGGCATTGCATTATAGGTTCTTTGGGGGCAAATTCAAATGGGAAAGTTTAACGAATCACGGATTTGTGTTATTAAAAAAAATCATATTGTTTTCCAAGTACGTTGAGCTGAGAAATGAAATGCGCTTAGTGCTGCTTTTGTGACTTTTAAACTAATTACCAATGCATATTTCGTTCGCATTATTTTTGATTTATTTAAAAATTATTTTTGATATTGAAGATAAGGCTGACATTAGGATTTTTCAGCAGTCTAGTGGAAGGGGTGTTAACCAACTTTTCGGGATACAAGGTGGAGCAAGGGTAATGTCATAAATTGATTTTTCAATATCTCCATCATCGTCCGATATGTGTCCTCCTAGAACCAACAATGCACAAGACCGATTTCACCAACTTGCTTAAAAAAAACACCTTTAATATCTGTCTGTAAACATTTGACGCCATTTGCAAAAATTATAACACGTTCACATTATACGACATTACTTTTGCCACACCTTGTACTAAGATAATATTAAGCGACGGAATAGTTTTTTTTTTAAACTAAGGTCCCAGTTTTACAGTGCGAGGTTAAAGTTAAATCGGAGTTAACTCATAAAATTGGGTGAGTTAACTCAGGATTAACTGTACGAATGCTTTTGATGTTTTATCCACCGAGTTTATTTAGTCCTTCCGCATGAATTCTATACCGAAAAACTGCTTCCTCAGTTAACTGTTAGTTAATTTACTTTTAGAGTAAGCTAACTCTGTTTTAACTCACCACTGAAAAACTATGCCTAAATCTCTTAAAGTTAATTTTTTCTCAGCTTAAGCCTTCACTAAAAAAAAAAATTAAAAGAACTTGCAAAATCTTTAGAAGCAAAAGCTTCAATTGTGCACTAAAAAGAATATTTAAAGCTTTCGAAATAAGCTTTCGGAAAACAGTTCGTTCGGAATAGTGCTTTCCAAATATACAAGTTGTTTTTTTTAGACGTGTGGTTTTCAAGAAGAAATAAAACGCATATAATTGAATGTTATGGCCAAGAATTTAGCTTTATTATAAAGATAAGAGTTGGCCATTATGTTTTAAACATAATTACGGGCAAGTGGCCGCCGCGGCTGGCTCAAATGACTTCCAGCCCAGAGGCCCAATTTTCGACAGATCCAATTGTTGCGCGCGATGGCGGATGGGCTCATTCGGGTCTTCTTCGATACTTTGCTCCACAGCAGCAATAGCGTCTTCGGTGCGCACTGTACGGCGTCTCTAAGGATACGCATTATCCACTAGAGTAAACATGGTGCGAAAGCGATGCATGGTTGCTCGAATTTATGCGATTACGCAGCGCGTGATGCGTAACGCGAACCGAAATTAAATAAATAAATAAATTTGCACGATTTGCAAACGTTGATCAGAAGTAAGTCTATTAATTATGAAATGGCAAACCAAACTGAGCATAGATCAAGTGACAGCTGTCAAAAAGACCAACTCCGAAAAAAGCATTGCCAGATTGAAAACCACAGCACAGTTAACAGCTTTGAAGGGCTCTAAACGTTAATTCTGGATCACCAGATAGCTATCTTTATTCTTCTCTTATGATATGATAGAGATAAGAGATAAGAATGGTGGAAACGATATTGTCCGATCGTTTTTGTTTTACGTGATGAGTGCCCAGGATTGAGCTTTTGGATCAACTGGAATTTTGTTATGGTACAATTGCAGAGCTTTCTTCAAAATCGTGCCATACGGTATAACAAACTATGTTGAAACTCGCGTCGTCGTGTTTTTTCACGAACGACCTGGATGTATCGGCCGATCGTCTATAACGAAGTCTGCTCGTAAGTACTTCTCACATCTCTAAGGTTCCCATATCGCTCAAATTTGGTCACAACAGGAACATTATTGGAACATTTTTAAAACCATAAAATATGTTAATTAATGACCCGTCATTTTCCAAAAATAATTGGACAGTTTTTGTTCGCTGTACGATCGTGTAGTATTCCATTATTAAATTTCCTTATCTTTATCTTTACAACATAACAACAAAAATAAATCAAAAATATCAGTAAATAAAAAAGTTATTCGTGTTTAACATTGATGGGTCGTATTTAGCCCAACCTGTAGGTTTTAATGAAGGAACACTTAGCAGACCTTGCCAATTGATTCTGTCTGCGGTTCGCTTATCACATTAATCTCACACTGCACAACTTTAGACGGCACTTTACTTTAACACACTTAATTTTCCCCGTTTCTGCTTGACTCCAACCTTCTAATGAACCAAACTCTCTCTCTCTCTCTTGACACTTTCTTGACATCGGCGGGCTTTTCTAATCCATTAAATCGCTGCAAAACCGTAAAGCAGGTGTGTTTTCTTTTTCGAAAAGTCTTTGACGTTCTAATCCTCTATCCACTCCGCATATACAAATTGATGATCTGTCAAACGATCAACGATTTACCAATCCATAATGACTTTGTGTCTGGTCTTGTCTTGTCTTTGCCGCAATTGCAACATTCCAATTCTTACACTTACTGCATTTTCTTCATTTCTGCAACACATTAAGAAAATTACTCAACTATTGGTTCATCATAACTGCTCAATTGGTCTTGAAAGTGCATTTGTTAAGCAAGCTTGATTGCAGTAGAGAATATCACTCTATCGCTCTTATTATATGCGCTGATGATGAAGACGGGTTACGATTTTCCATCACGCTTGGCGAACTGTGGATAACTTTCTTCGTTATACCCTCTGTTGAGTTGCAATTGAAGTAACTATAACCACATCAACCATGACATTGTCATCATCATCAGCATCTTGTCATCGTCGTCGTATAGTCGTCAAAGTCGTTTGTTCGTCGTTTAGTTGACTTTTTGTGGCATAGAGTTGAGCCGCTCATGGGAAAGCAAATTAAATGGCACCACAAAAGTCAACAGTAATGACTATGACTACGCGATGACTGTACGAGTAAGACTTGGGGAGGAACGATTCCAATAAATTGCGAAGACTCTTCGCTGATCTTTTGCATTTCGATGTGTGTGTCTTCATTTATTTTCATTGATTGTTTTTTTTTGTTGTTGTTGTCTACTTGCAGAAACCTCATCGCAAAAAGTAAAAGCCACTCTTCCTTGCCACCAACTGGCGCGCCATCTGATCCAACAGCAGCATCATCTTATACTGGTCTAGGACCACAACAATTACCAGCGTTAAGTGGCGGTTTTGTCAAGCTACGCAATGTTGCTGGCGGCCAGAGTCTAAAACCGACTGCCTCGTCGTTGTCGTTACTGCCGTCTGGCAAAGATGCTCTAGAGAAACCGAAAGCAACCGAATACAGCAGCAGTAGATCATATCAGCAGAAGCAGCAAGAGACACAACAACCACAGCCATCATCAGAGTCAGAGAAACAGGCTCAACAGGAAAATCCATCAGCTTTACCCGATTTTTTACGTGGCGGCTTAAAACGCAGCTTAACCCAGGTTGGTGAGAAGTAACATATCTATAACTAACACCTTTCAAACGAATATACTGATGCAGTTGTGGACAAACTTTTAACTTGGTCATGATATCGTATACATATGTACTAATGGGGTTATTTTGATTTTAGGTCATGGGTCCAGATCAGAGGACTATTACAATAACGAAGACCGGTTCGATTGCCGATCGATTGGCAGCATTGCAAAAAAGCGGAGAGGACGATTGGCGTAAGCGTATATCGAAACACGATGAAGTCAACGAGATACGACGAGAGAATTTGGTCAATGTAAGTCTTAGTCTAAAATATATTATAGTTATTTGTAAATAAATCCGATTAAGAGCTTTAAAGTACCATATATATTGCTAAGTACCTTACTCAGTGAATTATATTTCTACGTCAAATTTTCTTGCGAATTTAAAGCTTCCAAATCTAAGGTCTTTTCAAAGTTTATTTTTCTTTTTACCACAGGCAGTTAAGAGCTTAATTTTAGAAAAGTATATACATAAGTACTCATAATTATGATAATTTTAAAGTGAAATTCACTTCAAGACTCAATTCCTGACTTTAATGTGAAAATTACATACATTCTTGAAATTGAGCAATTCTATTAAACACCAGTTCAGTTAATCTTCTTTGATAAAATAAATTGAGAAATTGCTCATTTGTTGAATTTTAAGTTTAAAGTGGATATATCGTATGTCTCAATCTTTATCTTTTTGCAACAACGTTTGGTTTTTAATGCAATTTACCTACTTGGAAAATTTACAGCTTTAATCTTAGAATAAAGTAAAGAAAAGTAAACAATTCATGTCATAGGTTTAACTCTCTGTATTAGGCTTAGGGCCCAAAAAGTTCAAGGGTTTTGTACCCAAAATCAGCGTTTCCATGTTTTGACCTCAAAAATTAATTAAATCAATCAACTTTTTATGTTGACGTTGAAGATCTGAAAATGTAACCTGTCTCCTATCCTAGCACATCCCTTTATCACCAACGGTTATCCTCTGTTGAACAATAGGAATCTAAAAAACGATTTTTATAAATAGAGACAAGACAGGGAAAATTGTTAGGGGGCAAATTTGGTATTTTATGTTTTAGGTTTTAAGAAACAATAAGCTCCGGTGTGTTAAGTATTTGTTTGATAATAAATGGTGGTTCTAAATATACTTAATACCCCTTCAAAATATTTCATATTTAAAAAAAGGTAGTTTTTACATTTTTGATTTATTTCAAAAACTAGAAGATCTATAACTCCTTTCTAGTGTTTAACTTGAAATTAATAAGTAATTTATATTAATATACAATATATTAGACAAAAAATTACTACTTAATTAAGTCATTTTTTGAGAAAAATCATAATAACTTCATTTTTTTTTTTTGAAAATGTTTGATATTTTTTTTGTTCAAAAAATGTTTATTAAAACGAGTTTATTTCAAAATAAAATAAAAGAATGGATTTCTGGCTTTAAATTTATGATATTGTTAATGATTCCGTTGCTTTTTTTAATAATTTTCTGTTTATTTAAAGCCACTTTTTTAGAAGATTGCCCCTCCCACATAAACGGGGTGAGATAGACTCTCCCTCCCAAAATTATTTTTCTTAAGGATATGCTCGATAACTATTTCAAAAAGTTTTGACACATAACTCGGTAAACCACTTCTGCGTCATACGAGCCAAAACAACAACAACAAATGTCACAGCAAAGTAAATTTCGTGAGCGGATAATTAAATGATTAAAAAAGCTTTTCTTTTTAAAAGTAATAAAAACCACCCAAAATTGTTTTAAAATGTTTGTTTAATTGTTTTAAAAAATATAAATCGCCGAAAAAACAACAACAAAAAAAACAGAGTGGTGTGAAAAAATGATCAGTCATATTTTCTTCATTTTTTATTATTTTTATTGTTGTTACTATTCGAAAAACATATACATAGCACAATATTTCAAATACATCAAGGGGATTCTTGCAACGTCATAAAACACTAGATAAGCTTATCTTTTGGATAAATTTATCTTTTGGTAAATGAACTGTCAAATTTTGTATGTGAAATGGCTTACGCAAATTGGATAAATTTATCAAAGGATTTTGCTGCGGAAACTTATACAAATTTATTTGGATAAACTTATCCGAACGTCATTATGACGTCAAGTCAAGTCACATATCTAGAATTCTCAGCCATAACCGTGGTTAGTTTTAGATCTTCTAAAATTGCATCCTCTTTTTCTTTATGTTTATCTATTGTTTAAAGTTAATTAGAAGGACTTTACTTTTGTAACAGAAAATGCACAAAGCATCATTTTTGATGTGTAAACATCTTTGCTGGCGGTAGAGTGAAAAAAAACGTGAACGTTCGTGTGCAACGTTAGGTCGTGCAACGTTACGGTGTGCGACGTTACGATCTGCATACTAGGATGGGTGCGTTCAGTGAAAAAAAATTTTAAGATCAACTTCAAGCAAAAACAAGTCCGTTTTGGATCCGCGCACGTTGATATTTACACATATTAACCGTGAGTCCCGGCACTCACACAATTTTTTTCCGAATAGTTCTAAAATGAGAAAACCATTAAAGGCAATTTGTTCATAATTGCACTAATTTCTATTTTTGCTTATTTTTGGCATGTTTTATTTAACTTTTTTTAAAAATTTTTCAGGAAATAATTTTTTTTGCACGAAAAAATGTTTGACGTTTGACGTACAGCTGATTCAATTACGCAGCATTTATCGAAATCAATAAAAAGGACGTATAAGTAAACTCTTGCGTAAACTTATCTTTTTACACAATTGGTTCAGACCCTGACATTTAAAAAGGCTCAGCAATGGGCGTTTTTCTTTTTTAGTTCAGAGCAGAGCCTGAACGGTCAAAAAAAAAATCGTGTTTCTTTTTTAGCTTAGAGCATTCAGAGCTCCAATTTTGTGTTTCTTTTTTCGCTCTGAACATGTTCAGAGCGCGCTCTATGAGCTCAGGATAAATTGATAGAGCAGACGGAGTTGAATAGCTGAACACAAATTTGATAAGTGGAAAAAGAAGGAAGGAAGAACTCTCAGAGCAGATCACGCTCAGTTCAGAGCACGCTCAGAGTACGTTCGGAGTGTTCAGACTCTGTTCAAAGCTCTACTCTGAACTAAAAAAGAAAAACGCCCAATCTGAAATTCGACCTGTAAAAGGTTGTGGAATGCATTTTAATTCACGCAAAGGTGAGTTTGTAAAGTGCCCCCCCCCCTTGCCCCTACCTTCGGCCGCAGTTCCTCAATCAGTGATTGTTCACTTTTTAAATTTTTGAGTATGGGATAACAAGGGAAAGAGCTGATGCCAGTCTAGACAAATTTTACCTTTACTTCACGCTAACGTCTTTGTATAAATATTTTATTTTAACTTCAACTGTTATTACACAGCTTTATAGTAAACTATAACTTATATATTTCAAAATAAAGACTCTTTAATTTGATATTAATATCATTTTTCTACGTCAATTATTTCGCCCGTTATGGACAATTATTATTAATATTATTATTTGAAAATATTTTACTCATATATCGGGCTTCACGTCACCTTTCATTTGATACCAAACTCTTTCGTGCACACTCTGGGCCAGAAATGGGCAATTCCAGTTGAAATAACAGCGAAACAAAGAGAATAAAAATCGATCCGTATTCAAATCCGTTCACTACAAAAATAATCAAATTTTTTTAGATCCAAATCTAAAATAATCATGAACAAAATCTGATCGCAAAAATTAAGATAATCACTAAATAAAATGCAGAAAAGTGTACGACAGAAACTAAGTTTTAGTATTATATTATTTTGTTGCCAATAATCTTTCAAAATTGGGAGTTAAAAGAGGGAGTTACCAAATAAAAAAATAACAATTTTACGTTACATATATACATTTATATGTAAAATAATATAACAACCAAGAACAAAATTAATCACAAAGTAACTTCACTTATGAAAAATAATTCTTTATTCATATTATTAATATTGTTTCTATCACATGTTTATATAATATTTCGGTGAAACACACGGTTGAATGGTTGAAGATTTGCATATAGCTTGTTTTGTGAATTTGTTTGTTTCTTATTTTGGTATGCCTTAGACAGTGAACATTAAGATTTAACGATATTATTTAACATAAAACTTTGAAAGCTATATTTCCATTGAAGATATCATAAAAAAACAACCAAAATCAACGCAGCAGTTGGCAAGACTTAACAAATCAAATAATTTTAATCGCCTTGTGTATGACGGTAATTGAAAATTATCACGATTCCAATTTAACTTCCTCAATATTTTATTTTTCATTTTGAGCCCGTTAATCACATTGTTTGTGTTTTAATTTAAAAAAATTGAGAACAAAATTGTAATAATGGGTGATTTTTTAAGAGGTTTAGAACTTTAAAAAAAAAAAAACACAAAAAATTCGAAAAAATGAATGAAATATTTATTTGAATCGATAGTTTGAACTTTGCAATTTAATGTTTAAAGATAATTTCATGCAAATGTTAACCGCGGCTGCGTCTCAGGTAGCCCATCCGCTGAGTCCAATTTTGGCATACTCTTTCACACATATCGGCCGGTATCTCACGAATGAATGCATGGATGTTGGCTTCCAGTGCATCAATCGAAGCGGGCTTGTCCCTATAGACATTAGCCTTGACATACCCTCACAAAAAATAATCTAATGGTGTCAAATCGCACGATCTAGACGGCCAATTGACCGGCCCGAAACGTGAAATTAACTGTTCACCAAACTCGCCTCGCAATTGCGCCATTGTTTCGCGTGCTGTGTGGCATGTGGCACCGTCTTGTTGAAACCACATATCATGCAAGTCAAGAACTTCCATTTCGGGCAAAAAAAAGTTTGTTATCATCGCTCGGTAGCGTTCACCATTGACAGTAACGCTGCGATTCGCATCATCTTTGAAGAAATAGGCCCAATAATGCCGCCGGCCCATAAACCGCACCAAACAGTGGCTTTTTCGGGATGCATTGGTAGCTGTTGCAATGCTTCTGGCTGATCTTCACTCCAAATGCGGCAATTTTGCTTATTTACGTACCCATTCAACCAAAAATGAGCCTCATCGCTGAACACAAGCAGCGCGCGATGAACATTTCGAACCGAGCACGAATTTTGATAATAAAATTCAATAATTTGCAAGCGTTGTTCATTTGTAAGACGATCCATGGTTAAATTGCAAACCAAACTGAAGCTGTTTGACAGTGACACAAGGTACTAAACACACGTCAGCTGTCAAAACCAGTGTTGCAAAAACCAAACCAGCTTAAAAATCACCCGTTACAAACAAACGTAGTCAAGTCATTGATGAAGACCATAAAAGAGAAGGGGACCAAGGTGGTTTCCCTGAGGAAGACAATCTGGTAGCTTATGCAATTCTACATAAATAAGATTTGCAAAAATATATTGTCGAAAAACTTTCGAACTTTGGGAATCATAAATCTCGACCCATGTTTATCTAACCTAAAAAATATCAAAATACTTTTATGGATCACTTAATGTCCTACATTTCCGTATATTCCTACATTTCCGTAATTTTTGTCTTCATTCAAAGGTCTCTTGTCTCTTGAATATCTGACTATTAGAACTGAAGTTATAGCTTCGAAAGCCAACCATATTGGTCAATTTTTAATTATGTTTTATCATATCTCCAATTTGCACTCCGTAGCAGTGTTACCTCTAGGACACTATTTCTATAAACAGTGTTCTAGTGAAATAGCCAGTTGCATTCCTCCCCTTAAACAATTCAACCGTAATACTCGCGCTTGTAGGAATGCTCATCAGTTTACCCTTGAGCCCAACTTCGGACGTACTGTTAAGTACAGGGATTCTTCCTTAGTCGCACTACACGAATGTGGAATGCTCTACCCAGCTCAATTTTCCCCTCCCATTGCGATCTTCAGACATTCAAAACCAATGTGCATCGGTATCTCCTTTTAAATCCCCCCCAACCTACCTAATCGCTCGTGTTGTGTTAATCATTTTAAGGGTAGTCAAAACCCCTTTAGTGCGCGCCAAATATAAAAAAAAAGGAGATTTATATATGGAAATAGAGCAACATAAAACTTGGAGACCTTTTACAGAACTTATATTTCAATATTGAAGGTTTGAATGAAAGAACAACCACTTGAGTCAGCAATACCACCAATTCATTATAGGCTGAAGTTATAGCTTTTTTCACGGCGGCCAGGCCGATCATCAGACTCGCTGGTATTTAGTCTAATACGTTCAATTTTAATTTGAAAAATTTTGTGCCCAGCTGAGAGTTGAACATAGACCAAGCGTCTTCAGAGCCGTATGCACTACGCATTACAAAAAACAACTTTCAATATTAAATCAATTCTTGGCCAACGTCAAATGTGAAATAGACTTACCAAGGGAGTTTCTATTGAACTACGACGACGCGACGATGTATAATGATTTCTATGCATTTGTAATAAATGTTCAATAAATGCAACTTTACTGTATGCAAAAACCAAAATACAACTCCGTCTTAATTCATATATTTGTGGGTCAAATGTTTGGCAAAATAGCCAACCGATTATAATGCACACTGACTCTTTCTCTCATCTCAAAAAAAAAAAATCATTAAGAAAAAATATGTTGTCGAATAATGACCAAATTCAATGATTATTATATCATGAAACCTGCTGCAATATACATAAATGTTAATAGCATAAGTAAATATTTCATGGTTTTCGCGCTTTTGATAGATATGCATACATTATTTTTGTCTTTTAAACAAAACAAAGAATTTCCAAAAGAAAAGGTGTTAAATTAATTCTCAATTGTCTGTATCACGTTTCTTAAAAAAAAAATCTCTGAGGCAGAAAATATTAATACCACTCGACTCGCATAATTATTCAACTCTCATAATCATAACCCTTTGAAAATTTAACGAACAAAGAAAAAACCATTAAGAGAAATTTAACTAAATTCAACGAACCTTTACGTGGCTATTATTTTTCAATTTAAAAATTGTTGATGCTAAATGAAGATAAACACCATCAGAGCAGCAGAACCTCAAGAGGCAACAATCATCGTTCAATTAATTGACACACTTTAGCTATATGAAGATGAGATGATTGTCTGTCAGTTCAAGTACAAACACCTGTCTTGATTTTCACCCAATTAGTTACACCTCCTACAAATTAAAATAAATTGTAGTGGATTTTGATTTGAAGCCAACTTTTCGTTATTATAGTAGATAATTTTGGTGCACATGTAACAGCCAAGTTCATACGTACGTCTTTATAATTGCATGCAAAAAAAATTAAGTTTTAAATGAAAACAAATAACAAAATTGTTCCTTATAGCTCTCTACGTTGTAATAATAACGTTTATTTTAAGAATAAAGTACACAATTTAAGATAAGTATCTACTAAACAGATGAAAATAGATTTATCCCGAAAGCAATTTGGTATTGGCCCAAAAATTTTATGTGACGGAAAATTTAATTTTAGGAACTTTTTCTTTTCTGATTCACTTGAATTCTTTTGGCAATTTGATGATAAAAAAGAAAGGAAAAGGATTGATATTTGATTGATATTTGAAAAAATATTAAGCACTTAAATGTAAGATCGTTTTATTGGATTAAATGGCTACAAACAAGTTCATCTTTAGCATTTTCATGAATATCGTTACGTTACGTTGCAAAAGTCAGACCTACTCTTCTCGCTTTTTCTTTCAAAACAGTTCTACAGGGTATGTGTGTAAGATCTTTCGTTAAGCAGTGCCTACGTTCTGTTACTCTCGCATAATCGAGAAACGATGCAAATTGAAACAAATCGTATAAGGTTTGTTCCATTTTGTATGGGTTCTCGACCAATTTTATCCATGCGAGAGTTACAGAACGTAGGCACAGAACTTTAAAAATATTTGCTTAAGTATTTCCAAGTGCAATGAAATTTTTTGTCAACATTGTTTTGGAATGAATGAGCAGGCTTTTACTTATGGGGTTTTCCATTGGTAAAGTGGCGAATGATTTCAAATTGATTTATTTTTGTCATTGTATTTGAGTAGTTTCGTTTCTCTGTCAATATTTCAATACAAATTTAGTCCCTTTTAGAAGAGAAAGATAAGCTTGATGGTTGTTTTTAAACTTTTCCATTTATAATCGAATATTTCTCACACATTTTCAGCACAAATTTCATTCCTGAAATACCTTCATTAATCCAATCAAACAACACATTTACCAACTGACAGCTGTAAATTATGTTGGTGTTAGTACAGGGAGGGGTAAATCTACCAAAAAATTTAGATCTGCAAAATTGATTTTAAATAAAAAATAAATCAATTTATTTTGCCCAATTTAACGCAAAAACGGTCAAAATCGGCTTTTTGACAGATCCAAATCAAAAATAAATTGATTTATTTTACCAACCGAAAACCCCATTAATATCACTCAAAGTTTGTTTGAAAATCGGTGTTCGTTTTTTTCTTGATTTTGACAGTTCATGATGGCCATGTTGTTTATCTGTTGTTAATTTTCACGTGGAAATGATAAATCTTTATAAAGAGTGTTTTCTTAGACGTGTGGTTTTCAATCTGGCAATACTTTTTTCGGAGTTGGTCATTTTGACAGCTGTCATTTGATTTATTCTTTGTTTGGTTTGCCATTTTATAATGAATAGACTTACACCTGAACAACGTTTGCAAATCGTGCAAATTTATTACCAAAATAATGGTTCAGTTCGCGCAACGCATCGCTGATGGAGCTCATTTTTGGTTGAATGGGTACGTTAATAAGCCAAATTGTCGTATTTGGAGTGATCATAATCCACAAGCCATTGTTGAGACGCCGGCCGTTACATCGTCAAAAAGTCACTGTTTGGTGTGCTCTATGGGGAAAGGGAATCATTGGTCCATATTTCTTCAAAAATGAAGTCGGCCATAATGTTACAGTCAATGGGGAACGCTATAGAGCCATGATTAATGACTTTTTCGTGGCTGAATTGGAGGATGTTAATGTGGACGACCTTTGGTTCCAACAAGACGGCGCTACATGCCATACAGCCAACGAAACAATCAATTTATTGAAGGAAACTTTTGGTGAGCGCATCGTGGGCCTGTGGCGTGGCCTCCAAGATCGTGCGATTTAACACCGCTAAACTATTTTTGGTGGGGTTATGTGAAATCGCTTGTCTACGCAGATAAGCCCGAGACGATTGACGCCTTGGAAGAGAATATTTGGCGCGTTATTGCTGACATACGGTCGCAATTGTTGCAAAAAGTGGTCGAAAATTGGGCCTCTCGGCTCGAATTTATTCGAGCCAGCCGCGGTGCCCACTTGCCCGAAATCGTTTTTAAAACATAATGGCGAACCCTTATCTTTATAATAAAGCTAAATTCTTGGCCATAACATTAAATTATATGTGTTTTATTTCTTCTTCAAAACCACACGTCTAAAAAAACACCCCTTATTATCAAATTTTCTTCTGTCAACGATCTGCGCGTTGCGCCCATTTTACGGTTAACATAATCGTCCCTTCCAGTCGAGGAGCGTTTGTTGTCTAAATTCGAGTCGACCCTATATAGCAGGTTTTATATTTAAGTCGTCGATATGGGCTTTTCGATTGGTGTCGGAATGACAGTTCTTCTTCTAAAAAGACGAGTTACATATTTGCTTCTGGATTTGTTTTCAGAAGCGTTCACACTTATCAAATCGTTCTTCCGAACTACCAATCGAAAAGACCAACATATTGTCTGTTCTCATCAATATGTATGCAATTCTTTACAATCCCGAACAAATTCACTTTTCAATTCAAACAAATATTTTCTCCAAAATATTTGTTATTTACTGCATACGTTTAGGCTGAATACAAAATGATCGTAACTATAATGATCAACTTTGAAGCTTTATAACACAATAACTGAAGTGAATAGATTATTTCATCAGTATTTCATTTTTCTAGTTGC
Source organism: Leucozona laternaria (assembly GCA_932273885.2). Classification (NCBI taxonomy): domain Eukaryota; kingdom Metazoa; phylum Arthropoda; class Insecta; order Diptera; family Syrphidae; genus Leucozona; species Leucozona laternaria. Next base: position 126,111,656 of record OW026367.1, on the reverse strand, counting down.
AGTTGTGGTTGTTGTTGTTGTTGTTGTTGTTGTTGTTGTTGTTGTTGTTGTTGTTACATTTTCATATAGCTACCTGCCATCCGTGTTTGTGGTGTGGCTTTAAGTGCTTTCCATATGACTTTTCGCTTTTGTTTGCTGATTTATTATTCTAGACTGCAGTTAAATTTTGTTTCGAAATCAGAACAATATTTGCTTGGACGTGACTGAATTTCCATTTCACCTATAGACGTATTTCGCTTCTTCTTTAATCTTCGGGGAGGTCTTGGAAAGTGACAATGTTTTGTTATAAATATCAACCTACTTTAAAAATTTTATTGTACCTTGAACAACAAACAAAAAAAAAACAACAATTCACCTGATACCAATCAAATGGCTTATTAAGTTAATGACCCACCAAAGTTGGCAGGAAGATTAACCGTTTCTGGCTGTAGGCGGTGGCGATGTTGGTGGTGACGGTGACGGTGACGGCACGGCAGCTCAATTGACTTTGGCCTTCATTTTGTTGGCGTAAATTAACGTCTTGTTGTGCCGGGCCGGCTTGAAAAAAAAAAAAAAATGCAGAGCATGAAGACTGACATGAAGTGTGAGAGACATCGTCTTGTCGCATCGTATCGTACGTCGCGTCGTCTCAAAGAAGAATTGATAATAAATTTTAGAGAAACGTGTTTTATAGAAGTAGCCCAAGTGGCTAGCGACTTATTAGGAAGCTTAGGCGAGACAATTAAAGTCGCTGAATTGACATGAATTGCTGATGATCGTCGCGGGAGAGATTTGTTTCGTGTTCCGATGACTTCTTCCATTTAATTTGTCTGTCATGTGTCAATGTTTGCGAATAAATATATTTTTTATTTTTTTTCTTCGTAGTAAGTATCGTGTGTCGGACATTGTAATTAGTGGGAAGTGTTGATGAGAGTGCATACTGTGATTGTTTTTTATTTGTATTTTTGTATAAACAAATTGATGAATAAATTTATTAGTACGTTTATGATAGTAATTTATTTTAATTGATCAGTATGAAAAAGTGTTAGTAAGTTTTGCATATTCAGATAAACAAATATTAATACCATTACGGAATGCTGTACCCAGTGTAGATATACTGGGTCTGGCTTTGGAGAATATCAAAGCTGGGGTATAATTACCTACTTCAACAAAGTTGAATCTTGGAATTTTCAAGAGAACGTTTGGTTTTTCATGAATTTCAGCCAGCGAAAAGGTTTTTATTAAGATATTATTCATCGGAGAAAAGTAAAATCTAGTTAAACATTTTTTTTCTTTTGACTACAACCTTCGTTTACAGTTATATAAAATACGGTTTAGATGTGATTTATTGAAGTTAAAGCTTCATAGTATATTGAAGAGGTCTTAACATTTGTTTTCTTCAATTTTAACCGGATAAGCCGTGAGGACTAAAATCACCGGAGAACGTCGTCGGGTTGACGAATGCTGTCTCCATCTATCATATCAATAGGGAAATAAAAAGATCAATAGTCTAAACGACTATCGTTAATTTGACCGGTCGTTTTAGTCTTACGCCATCGGGCCCCAAGACTTAGGAAAGCGATGCAGTCGATCCATATTAGTTGGGTGAGTTAAGGAAAGTAAAGTAAAAAAACAAAGGTAATCAGCCTTATTGTGAGTTTCACCCGAACAACATTCCACTATTGGAAAATTTGACATATCACTTTTCGCCTATTGTGAGTTTCCCCCGAAATTTCATGATCGAAAAATTCCCCTCATTGTGAACATTCATTTCGGGTGGAATGTAATGTCATTTTTACTTCTTTTTTGTAGACGAGCAAAATTTCGTTCGGGCGAAACTCACAATTGCTTTTAAAATTCCAGGCGAACAAAAAATGTTAGGGTGAAATATTTTTCGGGTGAAACTCACAATAAGGCTTCATATAAAGAGCCCATGGCATGACTTACAACAAACTGTATACATATCTGATTTGTTGCCTCAGCATGGTAATAAACTAGGAGATGCCAAAAATATACAGCTTGAGCTATAATTGTCTACCGTAAGATTATAGGCGTTGGCTAAGTCTAAGTCTTTCTTTTCCTAAAACTATGACTTTCTACCTGAGCCTCTACCAAAAATAAAGCTCTTAGCTGTTTTAATCATAAACCAAATTAATCAAAAACCATATGTATGAACATTTGAACGTATTTTTATTATTTTAAATTGGCCCCTTTTTTGCAGCTTTATTAATAAAAAAAAACACTATCCAGTCACTAACACGTGTTAGCTAGCTGGCACACGGTTATGGAACTTGTCCGCTTGATAACTTTTCTTATCAAAAAAAAATATATACAAATATATATGTATCTGGAAGCACTTCATCAAAATTTTGCAAAAATTCCAATACGTGTGTCACATGCATGTGTGTGTGTTAAGAAGTTATCCGTCTTCTAAACGCAAAATTTGGCGAGTTAAAGTTATTCGCTCGCTATCACATGTCACAAACCATTTCACATTTATTAATATGAATTACAAGTTTGACAGATGTGAAGGGTCTATCATGCCGTTATTCGCCGTTTATTAATATAGGGGAAAAAAACTTCCTTTTAGTACAATAGATCCATAAAATATGTACATATACATATATACATATTACAAATAAACTAAAAAAATAACACAGTATGAAGGAAAGGGTTACAAAGCAAACATTAAGGTCCATTTTTTAAGTGCGAGATTAAAGTTAAGCCTGAGTTAACTTATTAAATTTGGAGAAATAACACAGGTTAACTCAACAGATGCTTTTGATGTTTTACTGCTTCCTCAGTTCACTGAGGGTTAATTTACTTCTAGAATTAGCTAACTCTGGTTTAACTCACCACCGAACAACTAGGCCTAAATATTTTTTAAAATTATGTTGTAATTATGTTAGTGTATGAAAGCACACATTGGGTTTTAAGACTTCGGAAAACAAAAACCACAAACAAACAAAATAATAAAATTTGTACTTATAGTTAGAACGTAATTAGACTTCGCAAAAAATTATGATTCAAAAAAATGTGTCGTAAAAAAAACTTATCAATAGGTGATTTCCTGCCCTGTGAATGCTAATGAATTTCATTTCAAATGAGGGTTACCAGATTGAAAATAAAGAAAAGGGGGACATTGCGAGTTTTCTAGGGGGGACCAGTGTTCAAAAAGAAATACAAAACATGTTTTTGAAATATATAACACCAGAGTAAAAAAAAGTGAAGTGAAATGTAGTTCATTGAGTGGATGCGTTCAGCTTTGAAAGGATTTTGAACTTCAAATGGATGTGTTCACAGAAGTATTTAATGAAAATATTTTAACAGTTTTCAATTCAATGTTTTCTCTGTTTGAATTTTTACTTAATAAGGGGGACAGAGGTTTGTATAGGTGGGACAAATAGTATTTTCGTACGAAAAAAGGGTACTGCCCCCTTAAAGGGGGACGTCTGGCGACCCCATTTCAAATGCGTTCTTGTATTCCAAAAAAAAGAAGTGTTTTTAACAGAAGAGAACTCTCTTTTTTTTAAGCAGACACAAGAGTTCTATCAAAAGTCAATTTGACATTTCTGTTAATTTATAATGCCCCATTTACACTACTGAAAATTTGTCCTACTTAGTTATGCTCACGTCTGACAAATTGACAGTATTTCTGTCAGAAAACAGAAATTCTGTAGTGACAAATAGACAGTATTTCTGTCAGGAAAACGGTAAAAGAATGAATTTGTCTATTCCTGTGCCAGTTTTTTGACAGAAATACTATCAATGTGTCCGTCGTGTAAATCCAGCATTAGGTACCATTTCTGACTTCGGCATTGTATTTTTGTCATTAAAAAACAACTGACACTTGGAATTGACGTTAAGTCGTGGTGTATACATACCTACACCTAATATTTTATCAGAAAGCAGGAGAAAGTTTGAACTTGGTCTGCTTTTTGTTTAAAATATTTCTGAGACGAAATGTTATTTAATTCATAACAGCTGTTCATTTGACATTCAATTTAATTTTCCACGAATGAAAGCTGAAAATAAAGGACAAGTAAATTACACTTAAATAGTTATCACAAAGTAATTATACCATAAAAATAAAAAAAAACAATAGACATTCCAAGTGTTGACAATTGCCAAATCCATAAAATTTAACTGTGATCTTCCAACTTCCTCATTGCATTTAACAGTATTTTATTTGATTTTATTTTACAACAAACAAAATAGCAAAATTTCAAAAGAAAAACAAACGGGACCTGGTGACATTTGCCTTTTATGGACATCAAACACTACTTTAGGTGTATACTAAAAACATATATGCGTTATAGGTTAGGTACAGGTAAACATTACAAAATGAGGAAATTAAAATAAAAAATCTCTCATCCATAGCATGGCAAGAGAGCGCAAATAAAAAACTCTTATTTGTATATTTATCTAGATAGGTATGAACATATAAATAGAAAACTGTCATCATTGTAGCGATTTGTATTAAGCAAGAGCATGTATGTAGGTACATATATATGTAGGTATTTTTATTTTTACGTTTGACGCTCCCGCTAAAAATATATTGTCAGTCTATAAGTATACCAACATTAAACCACACATACCTACATCCAATATACATATTCTCAATTCATCTTTTAATTTATGTGTCACACAGAAAGACTCCACACCACAGGCTTAAAACGAAAAAAATAGATAATCAACCTCAATACAAAAATAAAGGCAATTAAAGAGTTGGTGAACTACTGAACGGTTTGCTCCCATCGCTATATACTGATTGAAGTATACAATAGTAATTTAAATGATAAAAAAAAATTATTTACCACTGATAACGTCAGCCTGCAATACGCAGGCAAACCAGTAGGTAGTGTTGACAAATAACAACTTCAAACACAAACAAATTAGTCCCCGAGTTTCTGTTAATTGACAAATGGTTAAAACGTCTATGTCACCACACCCCTTTTTGTTATTATTCAAATTCAGATCTTGGAGATGTAGTTAGGGGTTGTTTAAGATCTACTTTAATACAGTGTTGCCATGTTTGGCAAAAAAGTAGCTAAGCACAGAATAAACATCTTTACCATCATGTGATAATATTTTATTTTCATTCAAAAAGTTGTCGAATAATTTAATTTTCCAAAACAGCCTCGAAACTTGCATTCTTTAAATATGTGATGTTGTCTATAACTACGGTAAAATTGTATGTATCATGTACAACATGTAACATTTTGGACTCATATTATGTGTCATAGCTTGAAGTGGTGGCAAATTAATTAAATACATTTTTTTTTTATAATTTGTATTCTCTACCCGGGCGCCAATTAAAATATTCGTTTGATGAAATTCTATGTTCATATGGATAACCTTACGTAATTTATCACGAGAATTCATGATGTGTATAGCCATTCAATATTTAAAATAGGAAAAGTAAAATAGCTTATATCCAAAAATTACAAAAAAATACTAAATAATATGATTTTATTGTCAAAGGCAATGTTAAGTTGCTCCAATGTCATCAGGCTTAAATTGAATCATTTAAGATGTTATTTAGTCAATTACCAATTAATATTTCAAATAATATAGAAAAACAATAATAAAATAAAAAAACGTTTGCCCGGGCGCCATTTAAACAATGTTACTTTCGATAGCTTATTTAACGTTTTTATTCAAAAGCGTGCTTTTCATTTGAATTTTCTCGTTGGCTTATGCTGGACTTTCACATATTCTGCCAGAAAACTGGCGAAAGAATAGACAAATTCATTCTTTTGGCAGTTTTTTTTTACACAATTATAAGTATGTACCAGAAATTTAAGTGTCACACGGTAACCAACTAAATTTCAATAAATAATTTATTAATATATTTTTGGGAAATTTGTTTGGAAATTGTTAGTCTTCATAAAGATGGAAACCTTTGAGTACAAAAGCTTGAAATTTCATAAAATTCAGACAGTCTTCCGAGCATAGTTTTATAATATACTTACATACATAAAATAGAAGCGATATGTCCTCTGAATAATTAATATACTGCTGCTGGAGGGCATTGATTTATTCGATGTGTATGCGATAGCAAACGCTTCTTCACAAAATAAAGAACAATTACAAAATAAGAACCTTTCTCGGGCGCCATTTAAGAAGTGATCGTTTAAAAAAACAATATTGAATGGGTATATAATTTTGTATTGATTCGTTTTGTTCCAAAAGTAGAATGAATGTTGAATCACTTTTACATCTCCCAAAAAAACGTCAGTACAATTGAATTTAATTAACTCCATCATGGCAACACTTCTAGGAACTGATCTGAATATTACTCTGAACTCAATTAATCATCAGTATAATATAAGAGGTATGTTCTCGTTGGAGCCGTCCAGCAACTTTATTTTCTTTCAAACCTTGATGAATCATTTTATTTTGTGGTTTCCTTGTTTTGTAGTTTCTATTATAATTTGTGTGTTTTTTGTTTGTATACAAATATACAAGTAGCTCAGTCAGACTGAAGAAAAGTCAGCTTAAACGAATAAATGAAATTCCAAACAGAGAAACGAGTGTGTAGTAGAAGTATGTATCTTCTTCTCAATCCGGCATTTTGACTCTGAGTATAAGAATGTAGTGTGTACAGTACACACAGTATAGAGTATAGACTCAATAACATGCGGGAGATTCATCATCATCGTCTTCATGATCATATCGCGCGTTCTCATCCTCATCGTCTTCTTGTTCCTCTACAGCCACAGGCCACAGCTGCAGCCAGGCACAGAGTATAGCGATAACAGCACAAGCCAGAAACCATGAAATTTCATGGCGCAGTATTTGTTGGATTCGTTCGGCTCGTCGTGATTCAGTTTTCAGTTGAGTGTGATCGTTTAACCCGTTGACAACGTTTGGCTATTTTTAAATGTTGTTTCCATTTTTTCGTGTTTCTATTTTTTGTTTTGTTTTGTATGTTTGTCTCTGATAAGACGAAATTCCAATCGACTCTTTGTGGTGGTAATTTGTTGTTCAACGCCCCCCTGTTCCTAGTCCCTCTTAAAGCCCACTGAATTTTCGCACACCAAATCATTGGTACAAAATATTACATTGAGTGGAGTTACCCCTCTCGTTGCAACAAGTGGATACTCAACTCAACACAAACTGCAAATTTTTCGCAAATGCACTAGCAGCAAAGCAACTGGACAGAGGACGGTAGCTAAGGTAGTCAGAGTTACACCGACCGCCCCGAGAGACTATACGCAACACCCGGTACGGAACACAGTACCTGCCTACTACAGTGCTACATTGAATGGTCTGGCTTAGTCAGTGTAGATTCTGAACACGACGAACGACAACGACACGACACCATAGCGCGCAGTGGAATTATTTTTTTTCCTAATTTATATTTATTTGCAAACGAGATATAAAAGATAAACCAAAAAAAATAAAAAAAAAAACACAAACGAGGAAAATTTTGCATAAAAAAGCAAAAAGAAAACAAGAAATTTCGAAACATCGGTAATAGGTATTCGGAGAGTGCGAGATTATTTATCAAATATTAATTAATACCTTAAATCAATATTGACAGTTCGATGATGGAATACTTAGAATATCTTGAAGTGGCTTGGGACTATATGGTTCTGTTTTGGGCGTACTCGCCTTGGATCGCGTATGTGTTGGCTTTCGTCACCCTTGTTCCGAAAGTTTGGCGCCGAACTGTAACCGGTGCAGAAACGGAACTGCGAAGTGTCAAATTTCATCGATGCTACGGAGCCGAACGGTGCTGTCATCCCTTAGAGGCCGACGATGTAGTTCGACCTCGGAAAAAAGTTCTTCGCCGATTCCCACCCAAACGTGAACCCACCGCCGAAGATAATTTCGAGTCTGCGATTCATTCACAAACGGCCCCACCACCAGCACTAGCTCTACTCCCCACGCAACCGAATCATGTCAATCAAATTGCAAAAATGTTCGAGGGCAACGCTCGCAAAGTCAACAGAGTGACGCCAATTATAACAAACGAACAGAGCTCCGGTTCGCAGCAATCAGACGAAGCCGTGACAAAGAAAATTTTAACCGGTGGCGGCGATGACTTGAAGTACGAGAAAATGACATTGCGAGACTTGGAAGAACGTTATTTTAAACCTTCGCCAGGCGTGGGCAAACCGGAAAATATCCCAGAAAACGATGAAAACTCAGCCGATCTACTAAATCGTCCTTTGTCGTCATCGAGTATTGCTACCCAACGACGACGTTACCCATCGACGTCTCCATCACCCCCGCCGCCCAGGCAGCTCTCGCGACCGAACTCACTCAAAGCCAGCATAGAGAACATATTCGCTTTGGCTGGCAAAGGCAGCCTCAGTCCCAACGGACCGGTTACATCGATCGAAGAAATCCTGTCGCAGCGTCGACTCTCCCGACCATTGTCAGCGTATTCGATAAGTGACCTCTTGGGTGACGGCTTGCCAGATGAGAGTTACATTGAGAGCTTCTTCGTGAATCTTAACAAATAGTTCCAGTGAAGTTTTGCAGATGTGTGTGTGTGTATGGAAGCTAACTATGCCTGTGCGATTAATATAAATTGTGCCATTAGTTAGGTATATTGCAGTGCAAGCATCAGGACATAACACAAAACAAAAACAATGGAGGAAATTAATAATTCTAAGTCGGTTGTGATAAGAACAAAGTATAGTTAGTGCGTCTTCGATATGTAAACATGACCTAAATCATTCTTAGACACACGTATACATATACATACATAAATTAGTAGTTAATTGCCATTTTTAATTTTTAATTAAGGGCTGAAATTCTTGTGATATTTTCCACTGTCCTTTGTTGGTTCTTTAGATAGAGAATTATTTTAAGGGTGATGTCACACTGACATTACACTCTCATCGCGTATTGTTTTAAGATTATTTTTTTTTGGTTTTTTCATTTGCTAATAACTGATTGTGCAAATCAATCAATATAAAGTGTTTATCTTTGGCAGGGAAACAAATAAATTGACAATCATGCAATTAATAAACAAAAATAAAATTAAGTGAAAGGGAATGAAATTAAATATATGATGAGAAGAAAGAGAATTAGTGGAACAATGTATAATTATAAAATGGAGCATTATTTAAATTGTTTTTTATTTTGTCTTCTTTTCTTATTTATCTTCCTCAACTTCCTTTACATTTATGTGCGGACTAAAGGAATACATTGATGGAAATGATAAATTTAACGTGAGATAACGCTTTTTTTAATTAAAAAGTTTTTTTGCGTGTGGCGAATACTTGAACAGCTTGCGGTTTTTATGAGCTTGTTTCTGATAATAATTCTGATTTGATCCATCAGCCGTAATTTGTCGTGATAAATTAAAGGGGAGGGCTCTCCGTCTCTTTCTCTCATTTGTTAAATTAAAAGTATTAAATTTTGTATTAAAATTTTGAAAATAAAAAATTATTTTAATAAGAAAATTGTACTTTTGTCTGTGCAAGATATTTTATTTAAATAAAAACTACTAACTTTACGATAGATCTAGTTTTTTTTTATGCGCAATATTATGATAATAAAATAAAAGAATGAAAATAATTAAATAAATTGTGTTTATTTTATAGAAAATTATATTTACTGTTTTGTTCTTCGAGCAGCTCCAACGTAATTTGATTTAAATTGACATTACAAAGCAACTGTGGGTTAGCACACAAGTTGCTTTTTGGGACTCAGATCCAAAGCCACAAAATATGACGTACAATATGTGCACTCACATAAAAAAAAACGGTTTACTAAAATATTATGATAGACAAAGCATTTACCCAAAAAATAAAAAATAAGGAAATAGGATATCTTATGCCAGTTTAAATTTTTAAATCAAACGCAAATTATTTACGAAACTGGACTTAGGGAATGTAATCAGGGCTGTCCAAGTAATGCAATCGCAGTAATTGTACTGTTTTTGGAAACTCCATAATACCGTACTACTTACGCGGCCAAAGTACTGCTTTTTTGTGAACTTTTTCATACAAAATCTTCAAATAATTCACTTTTATTTTACTACAGCCTTAACGCACCCGAAAAATTCTGTACGAAAAAGCGACAAACCAAGCCACAAGTGATAAGAGAATACGAGGAGATTTTTGGCTCCGGCAACTTTTGTTCTTAGGAAAGAAGGGGACCCGAAGCGAAGATGAGAATCCCCGGCAGCCATTTTAATTTGCCTACAAGCTTGAACTGTCAGATATCAGATACAAAATGATAATGTGTGTATAAAAACCTCACACGTATATTGTAGGGATCTTCACACTCCTGGTTAAATTGTTGTTGCAATTCACATCTATTCATCGACGCGGGATGAAATTACAAATACAACAATGTAAACAAATGGGTTTTGGAGGGTAAACCGTAAGAAAGCTTCTCATCTTCATGTGGCTAATCTGTGGTTATAGTGAGCAAAATCGCTGAGCTAAGATGAGATGACGTCAAAATTCAAAGAAACCTTCACTGTCATCTGTCAGATCAACGCAGAAATTAACGAGCGAGATACCACTTATAAACACACTTTTAATATGTTTAAAGTCTTAGGGCCAGTTTTTCAGAGCTGAGTTAAATCGGAGTTATGTATGTATTTAATTTGGCAAATAAATTAAACCCAAGTGAATTCATAAAGCAGGTTTTCAGCGGAGAATTAGCTAAAGATTTGAACACATCGTGGAAAATTCGATGCCAATTTACATTAATTGGAATTTATGCAATCATATTTCAACCAAATCTGAACGAAGTTTTTAGAAAACCCACAATCAATTCCTTTAAAATTCTTTGAAAAGGTTTTGTATTGAAATATAAATAAAAACAACCGTTTAACGGGTTATTTCAAATTCAAATAAAATGAGCTGTCAAACAAATAGTCCTTTTCCCAAATGTCAATGAAGAAAAGATTTGATCTTTTTCCGTTTTTCATATTTTATTAAAAAGGATCCATTCTACAGATCTCTACACGAAATTTCCACTCTCTCAACTTTCTGATATTTGATCTGCAGTCCCTTACACACATGTAAACAGACTCTTGCCTGTCAAATTGAAATATGGCGTGTTCAGAAGCTGTTGAACAACTTTTGGTGTTCCACAATGTTCTGCTTGTTGTTCGGAGAGATTTTATCGATTTCTGGCACTTGTTTTCAGTCAAAATAGGATAGACAATTGGTCTGTTTGGTAATGTGTAATTTCCTGCGAATTGTTCGTTCCCACGTTGGTGTTTTGACAGGTTTTACACATTTTGCTGAAAAAAAAGATACCAAACAGACCTAATACTGCTAACTACAAGGTTATTTTGTATCAAATTGTTAGTTCTGTTCCTTAACTTCCCAAAACTGCCAATTTCTACTATTTTTAGTCAATTTTTTTTTAATGAACTTTGACAGAACTTTAGACTAAAATTGGTATAAATTGCGAGTTCTGGTTCTGGGAAATAAACGAATGGAGATTTTGTGTTTCTGTGATTTCGTTAAATAAATATTTTGGCAGAAGTGCATTGCAATGAATTTCTTTATTTTGTTCCAGCTTCTTCTGACATTTGTCATATATTTTTCCTTTTTTATCTGAACGTCTAGACTCAGTGAACATAACAAAGCGTACCTTTTGCATAAATAAGCAATTGATTTTGCTTTGTATTAGTTACTTTTTTGTATTCTGGAAAGCTAACAAAATTAATAATTGAAAATTATTTGAAGTAATGCGTCAATTTGAAAGGAATGGAAAGAAGAGAAATCTCAAGCTTAAGTAATGAATTTCTCAATTTGAAACATGGGCGTGCGTGAATTGCCAACACAAACTCGATCATGTTCATTTTTTCTCCTATACTGCTTAAAAGACAACATAACAAATAAAAATTAAATTCTACTTGTGTTTTCAATAGTACGCCCAAAAGAAAGTCTGAATGTAGATAACTATTTATGCTAAGATAAAATGTTTTTTTTTACATTAATCTTGGATTGATCACTTTATAAGCTCGTTTCGCTTTATAAACACAGATTAATGAGTCACAGATTTCCTTTATGATTTCTTTGAAAGCTCAATTTAAGATAAATTGCACGTCTGGATCGCACCAACTTGCTTATGCTTGTGGTGCAAAACGATATAATGGGGCTAGATAATTTATGGTAATGGTTCAATAACTATGATTTAGCATTAGAGAGAAAGTTTCAAAGAAGTCAAAAGCACCTAAAAAATTAAATTTTTCTAGGATTTGTTTTGTTATTAAAAAAAATTATTTTAGATTTTTTAAATTTAATATTATTAATTCTACAGAAAAATAGCACAATGCGAAATTTTAACAAAATCGAAACAGCTATAAGCAAAATATTCAGCAATAACCTAAAAACAAGGCAATTTTCTGAATTTTTTTTTTTTGTAAAAAAACTGAAATCCACTTTTACCATTATTGGCAGGAAGTTTAATCAAACTCGTAAGAGTCGTTTTCGTGAACGTTTTAAGAAAACAAAAATACAAAATGACCAAACATTTTTCTCGACGGATGGTATGGCAAAAATTACTTTTTTTTTTAATGTTAAGTTTGATTTAAACCCCGACATTTGTATTTATCCACGAAACCAATACTTGCCCTAAAGAGTAAGTAAAAAATGAAACAATGACCCAATTGCAAGATACTTAAAGTAATCATGTTCAGTGAGTTTGTCACCAAAGAAAATATGTAGTAGGTTTGGCTGAAAGATCATTAATAAAAAAAAAAAACAATTTTAAGTGCAAATTATTTTTTTTTGTAAATTTGATCGTTTAATTTCAATTAGGTACCTAACCTACCTGGCGTGTTATCTCAACTTTGATTTGATGATTGTTGTAAATGCGCTTTCTTCTTTTATTTAATATTAATAAAACCTCTTTGGAAGAAATAGAAATCTTTTGTGAAGTTTGAAAAAAGACAACATTCATCTCTATTCCTTCCGCTGCGTCAAATAATGACTTAATTATATTTCACGACTGAAATTCTACTTTAAGTTACTACTCTTCTAAGATTACTGAATGATACAAGCTTTACAAATATTTGGTTCATCGTATAGGAACTTTAGGTAGTTAGCGCGTATGTAGTTTATGCCATACCCGCGACGGAAACACAGACAAAATTGCAAGATTCACTTATTTCGTCTTCCCATCGTTACGTCAACTATGTCGATCAAAATCTCGAGTTTGATTTTTTTTTTTCGAATCCATAACTTAACATAATACAATAAATATCTACATATGCATATGTATGAACATTGTAAAGGGTGTTTTTTTTAGAAGTATAGAACTTTAAGTTGGCAACACTATTTTAACTGGCAGCCATTTTGTCAGCTGTCAAGTGATTTATTTTCAGTTAAGTTTGGCATTTCAACATGAATACACTGACGCCTGAACAACGATTGTAAATTGTGCCCAAATGGGCCCAAAACAAGATTACCGTTGATCCAAATTTTCATAAGCGAATTTTGTTTAGCGATGAAGCTCACTTTTGGTTGAATGGATACGTCAATAAACAAAACTGCCGTATTTGGAGTGATGACAATCCTCAAGTGTATGTTGAGACACCGTTACATCCACAAAAACGGACTGTTTGATGTGATTTATGGTTTGGTAGAATAATTGGTCCGCACTTCTTTAAAAACGATGCTGGCCAAAACGTTACGGTCAATGGTGACCGATATATAGAGCCATGATTACTGACTTTTTCGTTCATCAATTGAACAACCACGATGTGCAGGAGCTGTGGTTTCAACAAGACGGCGCAACATGTCACACAGCTCGTGCCACAATTGATTTATTAAAGGAAACGTTTGGTAACCGCATAGTTTCACGTTACGGACCCGTGTATTGGCCTCCCAGATCGTGTGATTTAACGCCGCTTGACCATTTTCTGTGGGGATATGTGAAGTCGCTAGTCTACGCCGATAAGCCCGAAACGATTGACCACATGGAGGACAACATTCGCCCCGTTATGGCCGATATACGGCCACAAATGTTGGAAAAAGTCTTCGAAAATTGTACCTCCAGATTAGACTACGTCCGAGCCAGCCGTGGCGTTCATATGCCAGAAATCATATTAAAATTATAATGCCAGAAGATTATCTTTCGAATAAAGTAAATTTCATATTGTAAATTTATCTATCAACGTTCAGATTTCAGGTTTAATATCTCTTCTTTTTATTTCATAGTTTTGGGCGCATAAGACCACAGGTAAATAAATGTACATAAATATAAAACGAGTATCTCTTATACCTTCAAGACCTTGATTGATGATAATATATGAATAGTCATACGATCATAACAAAAAGGTAATTCCCAGTTATTGTACCAAAATTGACAACTCTCGTGACTCACCACAAGTCTTTTCGTCTGAAATGCTTTAGCACAAAACAACATACCTGCCTTTACCAACACCTTCGATTTGCACCACCACATTTGATGCTTGTGGTTCTCGCTTTTCAGTAAATGGATCCTCTCTTTACGGTTAACACCATTATTTGTATGGTCGAAAGCGGACGTCGTATACAAAGATAGCAGAGTTTACCTTACCTACCTAGCTCATTCTCTATTAAAGTATATCTTTCATTTCAACGCTTTGTAATCTTATCTAATGAACTTATCTTTTATTCCGGAGTATTAGTTACTAATGTGATGACTCGTGTTTGGCGCGATGCTAATGAGATAAATTGCTATTAAGTTTGTATAGTGAATTCAATTTGTTTACGCCGCGCCAGTACCAGAATTAAATTTATTTAATACGTGTCGCGAGTTCGATCAATCGCTATACCTATACTATTATTATAGCAACCGTTTAAATTTTAATTATTGATTTTTTGATATTTTTTTTTAATTTAACTATAACCGGTATCTATAAAAGATTGATTTCAGCTGGTGGGAGTGTAAACGACCTATACTTATTCCAATTCTGATTTAATCACTATTTATTCACAAATGACTAGTTATGGAAAGTGTTCGAAAAATGGTAAATATGATTTTGTGATGATCGTGTTGTTTGTTTTAAGCAGCCCAAAAAGGATATCACAGTGATATAGCCTTGAAGTTATAGTTTTGTTTTTACTCCTACGTACTTTAATAGTGATGGTAATATTATTCCAAATAAATTCAACTCATAATATTTGGAAGGAAATTAAAATGCGCATTACATACCTCACATTAATAAATTGGTATTTATTAGCAGCTTTTCCAAACACTAATAAGATAAGTTGTTTAAAACAAACTTCTGTGAAGATTTAGATTCAGTCATATTGTGTAAATATACTTCCATAATACCTAATTATGATTTAATTTTGTTTGGGTTTGCATTTCGTCTATGATCGACCAAAACTCATTAATTGACAGAATCAAAATTCCAAGATGATTCATTTCAGAGGCCTACGACAATTTCTCCCATAATACAAAAGCCCAAAAAGAAACCCTTTTGAAAATTCTCAATTAATGGCTTTTAATAAGATGGATAATCCATAATTTGCTGCTATGTTTTAAAACGTGCAGAATCCAGAGACCCATACGCATTGTCCAACGCCTGGTTCTCGTTCCATAAAGCGGCCCATACACACGACACTTGTGTCAGTAAATTTATGTTGTTTTCGAGTGGACGTCCACCGTTACTCTTTTTCCACTCCTTTTACTACAGAAATTCTATTTTCAATAGGAATAATGGAACAATTCCGAAATACAACCGAAAACGACATAAAATACGTGTGCTGTGTATGTGCTGGTGTGTGCACGAAAAATCAAAATATTTTGATGTTTATGACACCCTGTCTGACACCAGTGTATACACTTGTGTTGTGTGTATGGGCCGCTTAAAGCCATGTAGGTATACATAAGTTGAATGTTCGAGTTTGCACTAATTAGGTTCCGAACTCCCCCTCCTCCCTCTGACAGTGTTGCTACCGTGGCAACACTTCTTAAAAGTAATCTTTTGATATATATGTATGCTATTATAAGCTCAAACTGTCAGCTTGAAGTGCAAGGTTTTCTTTAAAATCTTAACGTTCTCTCTATAAGAAAAGTATTGATTTTATGAAAGTATAGTCGATATTTTAAATCAAATCCATCATCCGAACTTTTCCTACAGCTTCAAAAACAAACGAAAAAAAAAATTACTTTAAAATTTGCACACAGCGTAATTGGGTTCGTTCAGAAGACATATAAGGGACTTAAAAGCACGGCAAGTTTCTGGTCTCTGATTGGCAAGTTGTCGAAAAATTCCCTTCCAATCCAAGCAACTTTAATTGGAATTCGACTGGAAAGCCAGTCAAAAAACAACTCCCTACATTTTAAGTCAAGTAAATATATTTGTCTCAAAATATCAGCTGATTATAATCCGTCACTAAACAGCAAGCTGAATTTAATTGTTCTGTGAGTTGTTTTTTCAAGTTTGTTTTAATATTTTGGAATGTTGGAAGCAAAGTTCCAATTTTGGCATTAATGACATCTCAAAAAATAACTAAATAGTTTCCATATTTAAAAATGTATGTTCGCAATAAATGCAGTTAATTACAGAATAGTTGTGTTCCTTTGGTTTCCAGTATCTACTGCCAAGTATTTCTGGCTGCAGTCAACTACTTCTACTCTTTGGTCGAAGTGGCGTTAGGCAATAACGCCCAAATCGATTTGGAAATATCGCCCAAAAATTGTTGTTGGTTTTTTTCTTCTCGATTTGGGCTTTATTTTTTTTTTTAAGGAAAGAACGTCAAAAATAAAAATTTTAAAAGTCAAATGACCCCCAAAATTGGAAATATCGCCCAACTGCTAGGAAAAAACGCCTTGGATTTGGGGTAGGTGCGAGGCTGGGTGTTTGCAAAGTTTCTTTAAATCCAGATTCTTTAAATGCAAAATTAAGGAAATAACGCCCAAATTTTACAAAAACAATTTGCATTGAAAATACTTGTGCGATATTTCCAACTTCACACTTGTAAAAATACAAATTTGGGCGATTTTTCTATATATTTTTTTTTGGCGATAAAAAAAATTGGGCGACATTTCCAAATCGATTTGGGTGTTATGGCTGATTTCCAATGCCGCGTTGGGCGTCGCTTTGAAAGATTCTTCTGTCAACGCGAAAGTTCAGACATAGAAATTTATGTATAGTGTTTACAATGACGCGTTGGACAATAATGTTACGATTTGGCATCTATTAGCAGGTACACAAACCAACGTAACATAAGCGACCTCAACGCAAAAGTTGAAAAATATCTACTTCTGCGTGCGTTTTGACAGTAATGTTAGTTAATATGTATCTTGTGTGTGTTCAAAAAAATTTGAATTTGTTTTCAAGAGGTAAGAATATAATTAGATTTTGAAATATTTGTACATAAATTTGAAGTTATAGAATAAAAATTGTCTTATAAGATTTCTTTTGAAGAAAAATGTATTATTTTAGTGACGGAGCATGAGTAGAAGGGTTGACGACACATCCTTGTTGTTTTGAAAAAAAAATGTTCCGGGTCTTTTGCTTTCATTTTATCAAAATTTAAGGCAAATAATTCTTCATCTATTCTAAGATGGAACTCCGGAACCTAACCAACGCCGTTTTTGTTTTTCTTCTTAAACCTCTTCATAGGCTGAAACAGCAGCAAAGACTGCTTTAGCAACTATTTCTACTCTCGGCAACTGATTTATTGTTGTTCATTTTAAATTTAAAGACCTTAACATTTGATTTGCAGAATGACACTGCAATTCTTTTTGATCAGCTGATTCTCTTAAAGTCGACGCGTCCGTAATGCTTGTAAACGTATACGAACGCATCACTAACGCCAACGCGTCATTGGAAATCAGCCATTATTTCTTTGGGTGTTATTACCTTACGCCCTTAATTTGTAATCCAGAGTAAGCATTAGGACACTAACGGCCATACTATTTACTCGATTCACCCAGATTAAAAATTTAAATCCAGATGTAAAGCATACAAATTCAATGTAAATACATCTGGATTTAAGTTTAAATCTGGATGTATCTAGTGAATAATATGGCGGTAAGGAAGGATTTAAAAAAACCGATCCACATTTATTTTGAATAAAACAACATAACAACATTCGTGTAGTGAGACAAAAAAGAGATGGGTAAACATTGGAATTGTTTAAATAGAGGAATGCAACTGGCTGTTTCACAAGAGAATTTTTTTATAAAACTAGCATTTAAATAAGATAAGACAACAAACATTATACGACAGTGACTTAAATACGTTTCCGTTTTATTTCTTCCAATTATTATTAAAAAATCGTTCAAGTATTCTCTTATAAAAGATTAAGATTCAGTTTTTTAGTGCGAGATTAAAGTTAAACCCGAGTTAATTCTTCAAATTTGGTGAGTTAAATCAGGATTAAGTAAACAGATGCTTTTGATGTTTTATCAACCCAATTTGTGTTCAGTCGTTTCGCATGAATACTCCACCAAAAAACTTCTCACTCAGTTAACTGTTAGTTTAGTTCTTGAGTTAACAAAATCTGGTTTAACTCGCCACTGAAAAACTGGGCCTAGGTAATTGATAACGATATTTTCTAACTGAAAATTAAAGTATGGGAGGCAACCGTAAGATTACCTCTATTTCGTCACTGAAATTATTTGGTGAGAAAATAGCCACATTAGCTGAATCGATTAACCAATTTTATAAATCCAAAAAAAATCACAGAAAGCCATATGCTACGATGAAAGATACAACAAATAGATACAAACACAAAAAAAACCTCAAATGTCACTTTTCCGCACACAATTAATGTTCCAGGCAATTAATTGAGTGCGAAAAAGAGCGGACACCTCTCCAAATAATCTGCTACAATTATCAATTTCGCTCATCGAACAGCGTACTGCAAAACGAAAAGGAGGACGAAATTTTTCGTTTATTACGGCTGTTCTGATATTCGGTCGAATTTGAAAACGGAAACGAAAATTGAATCCGTGCGGATTGAAAACGATTGTTCTGATTTCCAGTCGGACTTACTTTTAAGTTTCACCAACTTGATCAACAAAGTATTTTCGAAATCAGCTATTATGTATGCAAGACCTGTCGAAAACGAAATTGTAATCCGCCAACAAAAGGATAACCAAATTTAAAACGTCAATTTGGCGGATTATAGATCCGTTCGTTTTGCCGTATCCGCAAAACGTTTTCGAAAACGGAATTCGGAACAGCGAAAATTCGAAAACGTGAGGATATAGAATTCGAACGGAAATTAGAACAGCCGTGTATGATTTCGTTGTGTCATTTTTGTATGGGATTTTTCGTTTCGCATCAGCAGCGTACTAGGCTTAACGTTCTACTGGTTGATGACTAATACCTATAACCTAGTAAACAGAAACAATATTAAACAGATTTTAAAGTTAACTGTATATTTTTCAAACTACCTATATATAGTGTACCCAAAGTATATATTTTTTATCTCTTGATCTTATATTCTGTAAAATAAATAAATATCTATTTTGCAGTTATTAATAACCTAACTTTATTTTATCTACTTCGATAAGATTCACAAGAAATTATTTTAAACTTCTTATCAAATTAATTGAAAGCTTTTTTAGGGGATTTCATGAACTAAATGATTTTTGAGACGCACTTACTTGTTGTGGTGTTTTTAAAAAAATATAAACAACCGACCGACATTGTTGATTGTTCTGTCCTGCTTCCTTTGTATTGACCATATACATATGTTAAGCGCACATACGTGATGGAAAAAATAATAGAAACAAAGGTTTACAAAATGTTCAACGACAGATAACTACATACAAATGCATCTTTTTCCGTTATAACTTTTATATTTCAATTATGCCTTACATAGGTTTGAAATCGCCCAACAGGTTTCTGTTATCAGCTTCTTGTTTGCTTTTAACGGTAAAAAATGAGAGCGAAATTTTCTTTTTGCCTGGAAAAAAAAATAGAAACAAAGTAGTTTCATTGTGATTTTTACGTAAATTTCCGTTTTGTTTTAATTGAAATAGGCGTTTATTTGTTTGTTGATTTGATTTTCGTCTGTTTAAGTCTTTTTTTGAAGTGAAAATTAAAACATTCATTAAAATTTTATTGAAATGGGTCGTGGACTACATTGCACAAGTACTGAGCGTGATTTGATGATCAAACTGAGAGCAGATGGGAAAACAATGGATGAAATCGCGCAGGCCTTACAGTGTTCCAAAAAGAAGGTTTTCACAGCTCTCCATTCAATTCCCAAAGCAGAAACCAGAGGCAGAAAGCGAAAAACTTCAACACGTTTTGATAAACTACTAGTGCGATTGTGTAAGAAAAAGCCGTTTTCTTCTTCAAAGGACCTACAAAATGAATTAAACGCACCTGTTACAAGTCGCACTATACGAAACCGACTAAAAGAAGCAAGTCTTCCTGGGAGGAGTCCCAGAAAAGTCCCATTCTTGAGCAAAAAAAATATAAAACAGAGACTTACTTTTGCTAAAAAACACCTCCAACGTGCAAATTGGAACAACGTCTTATGGTCGGATGAAACAAAGATTAACTTGTGTGGTTCGGATGGAAAAATGTTTGTCAGACGACCAAAAAATTCAGAACACGATCCGAAATACACGAAGAAGACTGTCAAACATGGCGGAGGAAATATTATGATTTGGGGGTGTTTTTCAGCTTCTGGAGTTGGGCCAATTTTTTGGATAAAGGACAAGATGTGTGCTGTAGACTACGTCCGAATCCTTAATTCAGTAATGCTGCCATTTGCCGAAGAGGACATGCCGATTAAATGGGAATTTATGCAGGATAATGATCCCAAGCACTCCTCAAGAATGGCTAAGGAATATTTTCAAGAAAACAAAGTAAACGTTATGGAGTGGCCGTCACAGTCCCCCGATCTTAACCCCATAGAACATCTATGGGGGGTACTTAAACGAAAGATTGGAGATTCCAGGGCCAAAAATAAGGAAGAATTATGGGCAAACATTGAAAATGTATGGTACTCCATACCTGCTGAGACATGTGCCAAGCTGGTACATTCCATGGGACGAAGATGTGAAGCCGTTATCAAAAATAAAGGTGGAACGACAAAGTACTAGAAGATTATGAAACAGGTTCACCGTTAAGTAGCTTCCTCCCAAAAAAAGAAAGTACCATAACATTTTGTTTCTATTATTTTTTCCAGGATACAATCACCTTTACCAATTATTGTAATTCTTCCCATCATTTGGTTTTGTTTTTACTAATCCATTTAATAATCCCTTTATTTAATACATTATTCAAAATTAATCTGTGTATTTTTAATTTACGTCCTCTTCCGAATAAACTTTTTATTTTGAATAAACGACGGAGAAGAATCTTGTTTCTATTATTTTTTCCATCACTGTACATAAATGTTATCGCTCAAAAAGTTTCTTTGTTTTAAAGAGTGCAACTAACCCACCGGAAGCTCCAAAAAATGTACTTACAATATAGAAGCAGATAAAGCTTTTAGACCAATTTGGTCATCTTATAATTATTTAAAAATTTCCTTTGTCAGAATTCATGGAACAAAGCCATTTTTGAAATTTATAGACAAAGAATTTTATATTTATTTTTATCAATATAAAATATCTCAAGATACAAGAATTGAAATGAAGGTAAAAATAGGTTCAAACTCCTCAACTCTTCTTTTTTCTTTCCTTGATGGGCTCATTTTTAGACCATTTCGTCTTCAATGTTTCGAGTTATTTATGATTGTTTTTTTATTTTTTTATTTTCAGGAATCTCTTTCTCTAGCACACACCCTCTCTGATAAGCCACCGCCATCATCACACATAATTCCAACGGGTATCGAAGGAGGCAAAGTTTCAGATCGCTTGGGTAAACTTCGTAATTCATCTGAAAACTGGAAGAATCGAATTGGTAAGCCATTATTTACTGACAAAATAATTTGATAAATTATTATAAATTTTAAACTTTTAGAACAATCGGATGCATCAAAATTCACAGTCGCTGGTCGGCTGCAGAAAAAATCCCAATCACCCGTTGAGCTGCAATTCGAACGGCATGGTGATACTACCAAACAATGTCCACCAATGAAAGTAGTCCGCAGTGCAAATCAACCACAATTGGGATTGGCTAAGAGCCCTTCAATGATGGTAACATCCATGACAGCACCAAAGCCAACATCCCAGACAAATGGTCAACACCGAATGCAGCTAAAGAGGAGTCTGAGTGTGAATGCTGAAGTTCAAAGTGCTAGCAGCAGTGATTCAGATTCAGAAGGGCATAGTGAGAGAGAGAACTCTAAACAGGTCAATAAGATCTCAACCCCTACCGGAGCAAAAGTAATCGTCCCAAGGTTGGATGATGAGGAGACATTCGAAAAGTTTTTCACAACTTCGAAGTCTGTTGAGAAAATCGATGAAGGTGTTGAGATCTCTGATTTCGATAACATAAAGTCAAGTGAAAGGTAAATAGGTGAAAAAATTGAATTTCTAGAAAATGGATATAAAATTTTTTCTTTACAGATTGGTAACCAAAAGAACCGTTCAAGGCCCAAAAGGACGTCGTGCGGCTAAGAACCCTCTGAAGAGTCTCGCTGCTCGAATCGATCTGCAGAATGAGTACACTGAAGTGAAGACTGGCATTGCCGAGAAGGAGATGCGCCGTATCAAGCTAGAGTCTTGTAAGTCATTGAAGAAAATGCCTTAACTTACGGTTTTTTTAATATTTCTTTATTTTTTGTCATTAACAGTTGCTAAGACAAATAATCTTGCTGCAGAAGCTCTAGCCGGCTTAGCTAGCGTCGAAGATTTCAAATCGGTCAGCCTGAAGTCCTCCTCCCTGCCTTTAAACCAAATGTGGCTGCCATTCAAGCCTATCATGTTGCTGCACATCAAGGGCCGCACACATGTCCAAACCCGCCTTGTTGAACCCATCTACACATCACTCAATCGTGGTGATTGCTTCATTCTTATAGCCGGTGATGTTCTTTACCG
This sequence comes from Leucozona laternaria, assembly GCA_932273885.2. Classification (NCBI taxonomy): domain Eukaryota; kingdom Metazoa; phylum Arthropoda; class Insecta; order Diptera; family Syrphidae; genus Leucozona; species Leucozona laternaria. The sequence goes on along the minus strand of OW026367.1, from coordinate 126,088,793 downwards.
CTACATTGGGTCTTATGCCAATGTCATAGAGATCTCGCGAAGCAAAAAAATCTGTGGCTATATTTTGGAGAACAAAGATCTCGGCTGTACAGCCCTCACTGAAACCATTCTCACCGATGGCAAGTTCCTGAACGAACGCCACTGGAAGACTTTCTGGGATATACTCAAAAAACCCGATGACTATCAGATACCAGATTGTGGTCATGCCGACGAAGATGATCTTTTCGAGACAAGCTTAATCGAGACCAATATGATATATGAGTTTGCGGATGATTCGTTGGTTCCAATGGACAAATACTGGGGAGCAATTCCAAGAGTCGAAATGTTAGATCGCAAAAAAGTTCTAGTCTTCGATTTCGGTAGCGAGTTGTATGTATGGAATGGCAAAAATGCTTCATCTGATGCAAAACGAGCTGCGATTAGGCTGGCCCAGGAGTATTTTGACATCAAGAAAGTTGAATATGAGAAGTGTTATGTTAATCCTTTGAATTTCTCTTCTGTTGTCGGTCAAAGAAGCAGCTATAAATTTATGAAGTCTTCAGAGCGAGAAGATTGGTGTTTGCTGGGCAAGATCACACAACACATGGAAACCTGCCTGTTTAAGGAAAAATTCTCCGATTGGCCGGAGACTGAACGCGAGGATTTAGAAAAAGATTATTTAGCAAATGGAGTTCACTCGGTTAAATCCCTAGATGGCGTTACTATCTTTAAGGGAGAACCGTATGTGGAACCAAATCTTGTGCTCGAGCATTCAAATCTCGGTCGTGGTAATTTTTACTACGATACAAACACAATGCGTCATTTTGACGTGATTACAACAGCAAGCGACAAATGGAAGATAAATGAATTCAATTTCGAAGAAGCCGAGTCCCGAGATTCCTTAGGGCATTTCTACTCCGCCGAAAGTTATATCGTTCGGTGGGTGTACCAGATTTCGGTGACAGTTCGGGAGCTGAGTGGAAAAGTTTCTAATCGAAGCACTATTGTCGGTCGTGATCGGTGTGTCTATTTCTGCTGGCAAGGAAATGACTCCAGCGCAAATGAAAAAGGGGCTGCAGCTCTTCTTACTGTCGAACTAGACAAAGAGAAAGGTGCCCAAATGCGTGTAGCTCAAGGAGATGAAACAACTGCTTTCATACGGCTATTTAAACTCTTCCTACAACATCGTGGCCGCAAGGAAGAGTGCCTGGAACGTCGCCGTCAGTGGAGACTATACATCGCCACCGGAAATGATGTTGAAGAAACCATACTAAAAGAGGTTAACTGTGATTCAAGTCAGCTACGCTCGAGGGCTTCAATGCTGCTTATAAATGGAGAGAAAGGTCTGATTTACGTTTGGCATGGATCCAAGAGCTTGCCACATACACGAGAGATTTCTGAGAAAGCTGCCGCAAAGATTAGCGAAAAGAAGTACGATGATCTGTTTTTGTCAAGTTGTAGCGGAGTGCAAGTCGAGATATTTGAGGAGACCAAAGAATCAGAAGGATTTAAAGCAGCACTGGGTGGAGTCGATCCAGAATCGTATGGGTCGTTAAAAACGACCTTGAAAGATTTCGCCTTTACACCGAGAATGTTTCATTTCTCCAGCACTCAGGGTGTCTTCAGTGCAAATGAGATCTTGTACAATTTACGATGCAAGGATTTAATCAGCCCATATCCGTTTACACAAGCACAGCTTTACAATGCCAGACAACCGACAATATTTATGATTGATGATGGTGATGTTCTCTGGATGTGGATGGGATGGTGGCCACTAGAAGATGTTAAGAGTGAGTTTTTTTTAAGGAATCAAACTGTGAAGACTTAAGTTAATTTTGTGTATATTTTTTGTTTTTCTAGTTACCATAGAAGATCGCGCGAGTCCCACTAATGAGAATCGTGCTGGAGTCAATCGATGGATATCAGAGAGACGTGCTGCGCTAGAAACTGCTGTATCGTACTGGAGGGCCAAGTTTGGTAGGGTCTTGTCAAATGAAAACTATAAATACATTCTCATTGAGGTATATTTTTTTTAGGTGAAAAATCCGATGAGGAATTCTATGGAATCAAAGGTTTCGTAGTGTGGGCTGGACTGGAACCAGTCGCATTCAAGGCTCTATTTCCCGATTGGCAAGACCACGAAGATGTTAAGGAGATAAATATGGAGGTATTTTTGTCAAAAAAAAAATTAACAATTAAACTAAATGTTAACTAATGGTATTTTTTGCCTCCAGGACGGTCGCACAAACACAGCAACACCCATCACAGATGTTCTCACTCAGCTCACACAAACCGAATACCCGTTATCCATAATCAAAGAACGCCCTCTTCCTGAAGGTGTTGATCCAACTCGTCTGGAATTGTATCTCAATGATTCGGACTTTCAAGAAGCACTTGGAATTTCACGTGAGGAGTTCGATCAACTGCCGCTCTGGAAGCAAACCAATCTTAAGAAAGAACGTGGTCTCTTCTAAAATATTAACATGTATAATCAAAAAGAGATCACAGCACATCTACACACACCACTGAGGATTTTGTCCCATTGTACCTTCAGCAGCACATATTTTATATACAATTTTTCTTTTTATAAATATGTATTTGTGTAATACCTACCCAACTTATCTATTATAAGATAACTATGTATATTTATTAACATGATTTTTTTATACAATTTTGTAACTCACTTTTTACGTGCATTAACATTTAATCAAAGATTTATAAGAACATACCAACAACAACAAAATAATAACACACACAAAAACAAGCATCTAAACACGACACAAATTTTTTGAATAGGTGAGGGTTTTTTATAATGAATGAAACCTTTTGAATAGGCTTATACTTTACTTTTAAATTTGTTGAGTTTTTGCGAAGAGACAAATTAATGTTTTTAAAAATTATTTTTTAAGTTTGTTTTAATTAGTTTTTTTTTCGGAATAAATGTAAATATAAAGTTTTAAGTAGCATTTATTTATTTCATAATAGTTTTCCTTATTATTTTGTTTGTTTAATTATATTAATTAAAAAAATATTGAAATCATATACATACATACATATGTATTGGAAATTTATTGAAATCAGAATACTGTTTGTATGCTTAATATATACAAATTTAATCGTATTTTCATTTTTATGTTATTTGTAATTATTTGTTTTTTGTTTAATTGGTTGTATTTAGATTTGTTTTTTTTATAATCAACTTGTTTGTGTGATTTGAAATTTTAGTTTAAATAATAATAATTGTAGTTATTAAAAGCGAAATAAAATCAAATGAGGTTTTTAACAAGGTTTTCAATTTTAAATTAATTTATTTTTTGTTTTTATCTACTGGTTGATCGTTTTTGAGTTTTGATTTTGGTTAAGTTTTCTGAAAAGAGGATAATAACATTTGAAAGAGGAATAAAATGTTCGGCAAATGTGAGATCTGGGCAGGAGAGGTTAATTAGAGACTATCACTAGTCGCTCTTCTGAATCTGAAATCGTATGTCGTTAGAGATTTTTGCTTTTGTTAAGATTTTGTTTTAAAAGGAAGTTAGACAACCCAATGAAGAAATTATTTAACATAAGATTTTAAAATGAAGAACCGCTTTTAAGACGCTTTTTACTTTCTGTTTAAACAGGATACTTTATGGTTTTTTCATCGTGAATGCATTTTAAGTTAGAGATTTTGCTTAGATGCTATATGCCTATCACAAATCCAATACAATTAAGTGATAATCTTAATACACAATATATACAATTAAAATAAAATGTTTTTAAACACATACATACAAATAAACAACAATATATACCAAAAATAAATGACATTAATTACAATGTATAAAAACTTATTTTATTTACCGTATACAAATAGCTTATAGCACAAGCGGAAATGTTGATGATTTGGTCATTTTTTCAAAGGTAGTATTTATCAGTGATTACAGTGGTACATCATAACATTATCGAGAAGATGTGATCTAGAAGTCTTGATAAGTCTCGATCGCGTCCATCGTCGTATCAAGATGTTTCCCATTTCTGTTGCTACATACACAATTACACATACACAGGGAGGTCTATGTAGTATTTGCATTATACTAAGACAAATATATTAGTTCGAATTAAGACAATTACTATCTAGGATCCCAATTATTGTGTAATATTATGTGTTTATTTATATTTTAGAAAACACTTCAATAATACAATGCAACAACAGCTGAGCCTGAATATTAAATGTATTGTATAACAGTTACAAATATCATGTCCTTATTCTGCCATTATTTCACGTGAAATAATACTATAAATTAACTGAAAATTGTGTTAATGGAAGAATTTGGAAAAGTTGGACCGGAAGTCAATTCTCAGCTCTTTTTTTTCTATGAAAAATCGGTTGGAAGAAGTTATAAAGAATAAAGAAGGACCAAAAACTTATTGTTTGTCGATTATTTTTTTAAGAAGTTTGCTTCAATTTATAAAAACTAGCAATGTACGGAAACTTTTTGGTTCTCTTGTTTTGCTAATATTTAAATTAATCGTTTTTTATGTTTTTAAATAAAATGTATTGTATGTGAGGTATGTTCCTTAAAGAAGACCCCACAAATAAATTCTGATTTAAAAAAAAAAACTATGCGAAAACTTAAAAAAGCACGATTTACAAAAAATTTAAATTTACACTCATTCATCTAGGGACTATTTTACGTCACATACATACATTGCATGTGATGTATGTTCCGTGAAATAGGGCCCAGGTGAGAGCTCTTCTCACCCATTTTCCACATATGCGTCAATAATTTAAAGTGACTATCCTTATCACTTCAAGATCGTCGATCCAACAAAAACGCGTTCAATTTTCGCACACATTTTAAATTCATCCTATATATTTAATTTATAACATCAATATTCATTTCTTTTTTTACGAAATTAGCTGATTCGGATCTAAAAAGTTGATTCATCTGTAGCAACTGTAAACTTTCAACTAATGTAGGTGTTGAAGCCTTCGATTTATATTAAATATTATATTTCTTGTATCATCTACAAGAAAAGGTATAACGGAGTAGAATTCATCAGTTCTGAGTGTTTTATTAACGGAAATAGAATTTTGTTCAGGTCCCACTGTAATTTCTGGCTGCTTAGGTGATGCTGTTAAATAGTTCTCCAAACAAAAAAAAACTAACTTTAAGACAATAATTTAAACGACACTATTATTTTTACAGCTTGATAGCGCTTGGCTGACATTTTTCAAAATCAAAAAATCAGGTTTAATTAAATTATTTATTTTTGAAACATTTTTATATATTCCTTTGGCACCTGTTTGCTTCCAAATTACCACTGATTCAAGGTTTTTAGTATACCATCAATAAAATTTCGATGACAATTGATTAATTTGAAGGCGTTTAACACCAGTATTTCTAGTAGTCGATCACTCAACGCAAAGACTTTGTTTATAAGGTTCGATGCGGTGTTTACACGAATGTGTTTAGATTGGCTTGGCCGGAAATTGATCAGTCTTCTCGATGCCATATCTTTTTGGTACCAGTCGAATGAAAGCCGGTAATTTTTGCGATGGATCTTGACATCCGAAAATGGTATTGATCTACTTGTTTCTTTCTCTACAGTGAATTGAATTTTCTCGTTAAATTGGATGAGGCATCGTAGCACATTTTCAATCTCTTCTTTGTCCACAATCGCAAAAATGTCATCAACATATTTTGCTATGAATTTTAGTTTACACTCCTCTATGAAACACTCATCGAGAAGAAAATCCAACACAAAATCTGCGATTGTCGGCGAGAGCGGATTTCCCATTGGCATTCCGTGCACTTGTTTGTACAAATTATCTTTAAATTGTAAATAGTTATTTTCTTTCATACAAAAATCAAACAACTCAAGAAACTTACTTAGGCTCAGTTTTGTAGCTTTTCTTATAATTTCCACTTCTTTTTAATTATATTAATCGCGAGTTGAATGGGAACATTGGTAAAAAGAGAAATGGCGTCATAATTTTTCGCCTGATTTTTTTTTTACAAATAAAGATCCCCTGAAGAAGACGGCAAAAACCGTCGAAACGTTTGGAAAAACTAAATGAATTAATTTTTTTATTTTCGTCATCAAAACGACAAGAAAAGCCCACTAGGCCAATAAATGGCTTAAATAAAGCAGAAATAATGATTTTTTTCAGTCGTGTAAATCAAAAATTAGTTTTCAAAATAAAAAAAAAAACAAATAATTTAACTTATATTTAATGGTTTATTTATTTTCATCTAACAGCACCATCAAAACAATGCAATAACAATGGGCTCACAACATTCGATGAGAATTTCGCCGGATCTGTTAATACTAAATCGCTCTTAACTTTAATTTTATTTCTAGGTTGCTGGTTATTATCAGTCTCTATAGTTGAACTTTCAATGGTCTTGTAGTTTTCTTGCTCTGTTTTATTTGTTGTGCAAGTGGTAAGAAGAATTGCACTTGTGGCTGATGTAGTCGAAGCAATCGAATTCGAACTACTAACATTATTACTATCGGAATTATAGAAAAATTCTTCAGCCATCGTCATTAATGATGATTCAGCATTGATTTTAGTTGCTGATTTTGTTCTTTCCTTTTGTCCTTCGTGTTCATCTCTTAGCTTGTGCTTGGCTAAATGAACTGTCAATAGTCCAATATTGATTGTGGCAAATGGACAAAATTTACACGTATGCACAATAGCATCGGCCGACTCTGGATGCTTCAGTTTAATGTGTTTCTGCAAATATGTTGGCAGAAGATTTAAAAAAGTCTTCATCAATCATATACATATATATATTTCTTACCTGAAATGCGACACTTTGAATTGACTTGTAGTCACACAGTGGGCAAATGTACATTTTGCTCTTGTCATGAGTCATACGATGCCTCCGAAAGGCATTATGATCATTTGCCATGTAATCACATGAATTGCACTTGAACTTCTTTGCCGATGCATGTGTCAGCATATGCAGCTTCAAGGATGACTTTGAAGATAACGTCTTGCCGCATATTTCACAACAAAACAAATCACCACCCTTGCAAAAGTGTTCTCGCAAAGATTTCAAATGTGAAAATGCAGAGCCACATTCTTCGCACCGGTGCACATCCGGAGGTGGCGCTATGGCAATTGTTCGATGCCACCTGCGGTGATTCTTCAATTGTTTGCTGTTTTTGAAGGCTTTTTCACATTGATCGCACTTATAGTTGCGTTCTTCGGAATGTATCTTGCTGTGAGTGTTCACTAGCCTCGAATAAATGGGTGTTTTGAAAGTACACTCCTTACAGCTATGCAGTTCCATATCGATTTTGTGAGAACGCCAGAGATGTGTGTGCAGAGTGTTCCAGTTGGAAAAATTTGTAGATTTACACTCGGGACAAACCATGGGACGGGATCCTTCCCTGAAAAAATAAAAGCACTTGAATCATAAATTTCAATTAGATGTATACATGTTTTTTTTTCACTTACGTATTATGACATCGTTTGTGGTAGTTTGAGACATCTGGCTTTTTAAAACGAAACGAACAACCTTCGAAATTACATTTCGTACCGGTTTCCGCTAACTGTGTATTGCCATATATCTTTCGCAGTTTTGTTATGCCCGTTCGATTCGATCCAAACGGCCGTCCACGTGGTTTTGGTTTGGTTGTATTTACATCATCGACTATTTCACTTGGTTCTTCGCAAACGCCGTCCTTGTCGACTTCCATCAAATTATCCGAAACATAGATCCTGCCTTTTTCGTGAGCCACAACTACCGAATCTACGTCTAGTGCTTGCACATCCTCTTCCTTATCATCTGCTGCTGATTCTTTTGAATTTAAAGCAACCGGTTCTGGCTGCGACTCCCGACTGGGTTGATCTCGCTCCAGGTCATCCATGATCTCAACGATTTCAAAAGACCTTTGTTCTCTTTCTTTTGGATCAGTGTTGATACCATCTTCCTGGTCGCGATTGTCGTTGATTAACTCCTCAGCACAAACGAACAAGATTTCTGGATCATGCGCATCAGCAGCCACGTCATTGACCTCATCTATGATAGATATCTGAGGAGTATTAAGATCGTAGTGTCGGTTCTTCTGTTCACTGCCCGAATTCGAATCAATGATGGCGTCCAACCCATCCAACACATAGTCGCTTGTCCAACTAATAGTCGGTTGTGTCTGAAAGTCTGTGGGTTTGTTAAAAGAATTCGAATCCTGATTCATCATTCGAAAGCCACAAACCTCTTCAGAGTTTTTGGAATTCTCGGATGAATTTGTGATCAAGTGCTGTGCATTGGTCATATTTTGCTCGAGATTCGGAGCAATGAGATTCTCTACCTCATTTTTATTCATCAGATTCAATTCGTCTACAGTACGAAGGTGAAGGAAATTTGTCGATCTTCGCGGATGCTCCTGAAACTGGGGTTGCTTCAAGATGTCTACATTTTTTATATAGATTTTACTCTTCGGGAGTTCTTGCTGCATAAAACTTGAATCTTCGGATGGAAGCAGAAAGTTAGCACAATCGACAAAATTATTACCACCACAGTCAAAGGAATACTCATTATTGATGCCTTCTATGAACTTGGTTCCTTGAAATTCATCTTCATTTGTGTGCAGCAAATTAAAATGTAAATCATCGTGTACATTCAAAACATTCGTTAGATTGTCTGGTGGTAGAAATATGGGTTCCTTTAGGATATCAACATTTTTAATGTAAATTTTGGGTCGACGGGGTTTTCCGGAAGGTTGACTTTCTTGCAGCTGTTCTTGTTGGTGTTGCTGGTGTTCTGGGCAGATATCTGCTAGATCGGATTGTGGAACAAAGCAAGGATAGCGATTGATGCCCCCATCATCTAAACAGAGAATATCACTTTGATTGTTTGGTGCTGGTGGCAGGAAATCAAAACTATTTTGTTCGTCTCTTCGCATCAAAGCTGGCTCCCTCAGCACATCGACACTTTTGATAGAAATCTTTTGCTTATCTGATTGTGTTTCTGCAACTGTTGAAGGATTTTCCGGCATCACATTATTTTCATCGCAGATAAGATTCATCAAATTATTGTCGCTGGTGTTTTGGAAGGCATTGCAAAAGCCCTGTTCGTCTAGGCTAAGAACGGATTCTTGCTGTCGTTGTGGCTCACGCAAAAATTCGACATTTTTCAAGTAGATTCTGCTTTTTCTTGGTTGGTCTTCCGACAGATCTGGAAGCAGTTGCTTTGCTTCTTCTTTGCACATTAAATGGTCACTGATGAGGTGAACCTCCAGTGATTCCTTGGCATAGAATATATTATCACAACCTGGACAGGTGATTTTTCTACTCTGATAATCCGATGGTTCCTCGTTTCTAAAATGTACCGAACCATTATGCTTTTCTAAAGTCTCCGCCTGCAGGCACAAATACGGACACTGAGTGCACCTTAGCACCAGAGCAGTTATTTGCGGAATAGACTGTGGCTGTTGCGATTGGGCAGTCGGAATAGTTGGTGGTGTCACGTGCCCTGTACTAGCCTGATGGCAATTTGGTGGTGTGCTGTTGGTTGGATTTTGTTGTTGAGCGGCACTAATCGTTGCCGAAGCATCTGATTGTTCTGACTTGATGGGCTCTTCGGATTTGATTTCTTCATGATTCTGCTGTCGGCGGAAAATATTTCCGAAATTATTGTTTGTTGGTTGGGCATTTGTGGTGTGAATTTGTACAAAGGGGAGTAGATTATGGGAATGTAAATTTATCAGAGGAGCGGGGGGTGTTGGTTCCACTGACGATGCAGATAAGAATGGTTGTGGTGATGAAAACCCTTCTGTTATTGAACTGAAGTAATGATTCGAAGAGTGCACATCCAATGGTGTTGTTAAATCTGTAAACTAAAAGGATAAGAGGATTACTTTAAAATAGATGTTATTTTGTGGTGGTGGGAGGTAACACTTTATTAAAATTCAATGCTAAAAAGATTTGTCTTTTTAATTAAAAATATAAAATGCCTAAAGAAGAGTGAAGTCACTCTTGATACGGAGTTTTTGAGTTATCAAAAAAATAAAGAAGACCTGTAGTCTACGAAAGTGGTATTTTTTTTTAAACAAAAAGACACAAATAGGATAAATATTTACAAAAAGCGATATATTGCCTAAAGTCAATTTCAAAAATAAATAAATAATCTTACAATTACTTCCACAATCTACGAAGCTCATTGATTGGTTTGCCAATGTCAGAGCATTGAATTAAAAAAGATTATTGGCTCCTCGCAAATGGATGTTTTTTTTTCCTCAATTAACGACGCCACATAAATGTACTCGTATTTCAAAAAATTAAACAAATTAAATAATAAGCGTAAGTGGACACACAATCGGTTCTAATTCCCCACCAAAGCATGCATTCTACGTCATTGCATGGTAGCAGATGGTGTATATTGGGCTTTGGACTACTTAAACGTCTAATAACTACGCGCGCCATGGATTTTGAAAAAAAAATATTTGCATAAACGTTCACCCCCTAATTCCTAATTGAAGCACTGGAATTTGTCTACTTTCCGATTCACCGCTGCTGTTTGTCAACTAACCAACTAAGCAACCAAACCAAATGGGGACTTAACATCAGCTTAATTGCTTCACGCTGAGCACGCGAGCTGTAGTGATGCCTTGATGGCTATCTTTCCAGAGGACAGTACTCGGAAACGATGACCTGAAAAGTGGAGGGAGAGCCACTTAGTTACTCGTGTCTCCGGTTCATAGAGTAAAATATTTAATTGGTTTATTTCCTGCAGTTATTTATATTTTTATCTTATCATCGCTGAAATGATTAATGACTTAGTCGAGGAACAATTTTTGGGACAGTTTAAATGTTTGCAAAAACTCATTGATATTAATAACTTTCATCTTTAGTAAATCAAGATATTAATTATATCCATTAATTCAAATTGAATTACCTGAAAGTTATTATTGCAATAGTAACCATCATAGCTGGAAAAACTATTGTTGTTTTCGTTCATTTCCGGACGTATTGTTTACTCATTTAGACAATTTTTGTATTGGATACGTTTGTGATGAGGACATCTTGTAACGTTTCTTTTTTTTTATTGTATATAATCGGATAAATATGAACTCACAAAATTCAATTAATCCCAACAACCAACACAAAACATTTTAATTTTTCACAAAAAACAACAACCAAACGCGATAACAACTTAGATCAAATGACATGAGCAAGATAAAAATGCGAATTGTCAAAAAAAGAAATATCAAAATCAGCTGTGGAATATTTCTAAACAGGGATGGTTCAAGAATGAACAATTGAATGCGTTCAGTCCGAAAAGAAATTAATAAAGTTTTTCGTTGCAATCGTTTTCCTTTTGCAAAGGTCTTTTTAATTTTGCGATTTTTAATGAATGTTAACTTTATATTAATGATAAGATGGCATCTTTTTGCAGTCTTTACTCCAAATGATTAAGCGAAGTTGTGAGAGTGGACGACGAATTGAAAATGAAACACGATCGAATTATAAGAAAAAGCACACGGAAGAACTGTGTAATATTACCAACATCTGCAATTTTATCTACCGCCACCACCAGAAATTACATGGGCTTAAAAGCAGTCAAAGGAACAGTAGGTGTGTTTTTCTTAACGCCATCACCACTTATTACATGTTTTATTTTTAAGCGGATGATAAACCTATTGGGGCATATTCATAGTCACTTTTAGGCCAGGTGCGCACATGCAACTAAACAGTTTGGTTGCGATTTTGAGCACTATGGGACTATATGAAAGTCCGCGCACATAAACCGACGGACTCTCATATAATCCCGAGTGCTCAAAATCGAAACCAAACTGTTTAGTTGCATGTGCGCGCCTGGCCTTAAACTCCAGTTTATCTTAGACCTGGGTTTATCCTATTTAAATAACATTGAATAAGGATATCTAGGATAAACTGGAGTTTAAAAGTGACTATGAATATGCCCCATTGTTGTTTAAAGTATTATTAGTTAAGTGTAGTTGGCTTGATTATTTTTTTAAATGTTTTTAGTAGTGTAAAGAAAAGAGACAACTTCAGAATTGAAAAGATATCCACTAGCGAAAGTCCCCTTTCACACGAGGAAACTGAGTTGCCAGCAACATTCAGTTTGTTGGTGAGAAGGGCAAGAAGTAAGAGGGGAAAATTAAATCTCCCCGGTCAACGATTCGAGAAGATTTTTTGACATTCCTCTTCACACGCACAGTAGAGCTATTTAAAAGGAATCTACAGAAAGTTTCCACGATTTTGTTTCTTCGTGTGAAAGGTACAGGAGATTTTTAAGGAAATTAAAAGAAAACGAAGCAGGACTATTCAGTGCCGAACTTTCACAGTTGGACACTTCACCACCAGATTTTCACAACCAGACTTTTACAGCCCTATTAATAAAAAACTCTTATTCCACCTTTATTCCACGATTTTACTAAACCATAGAATAAGCGTTAAGCTACGGGTTAAAATTTTACATTAATAAAAACAAAATATTCGTGGAATAATAAAGTGACGTTTACGAAAAATTCTCTAAGAAAATCTACTACAATAAGTAAGATGCCTGTTTGTTTGTATGGGTTTTGATAGCAAATTATGATAATTTAAAAAAAAAACAAGACTCACGTTATACCAAACACACATAACAATTTTCTTATTAATATATTATATTTCTGTCCAAATTATTGTCATTTTTCTATTGTTTGTGTTGTGTGTTATGACCACCTCTTGTATCCCCATTAAGGTTATCTTTATCAATTGCTATGAATTTTCTTATACTTTTCTTGGAAAACCTATATTTCTTCCCAAAATTCTCCTCACTAAGCACTTGCATTGGATCATATCTGGTTTTGTATATTTTTCTTTTTCTTGTCGTTGGTGGCTGATTGCCCAATATAATTTCAAATAGTTTAAGAACTCAATTAATATAGTAGAAATCATTATTTTTATTTAAAACTAAATTTGCAATCTTCACTTATATTTTTTTTTAATTTTAGAATAAATTTGACACATCTAGTTCTTATTCCTTCGCTAAACCACCTACTTCGGTGGTTTAGCTTAGTAAACGTCACTTAATAGACATTTTGTTTTATTAATAACACTTTGCACTTAGTCCAAGGAATAAGGCCTAACCCTTCGCTATTCCACGTTTATTAATTTGGCTGTTAGTGCTTGGAATTTTCGTTACAGCGGTTTCGCCATTGGGTAGTTCACGGTCGTTCTTTCAACACTAGACTTTTAAACGCTACCTGCAGATAGGTATGCAGTGTTCATTATTCTGTTTCTTTTGGGATAAAAATGTGGTTAGTCACAATAGGACAGAGATTTTTTGCCAAGACTGCTCTTAAACGATGCAATTTCTTTTTGCGATAACGTATGTGGTGGCCGGGGTAAGCGAAATTGCATTTACGAAAAAACGTAAAAACAACTAGTTTCTATTTAAAAAAAAAAAAGAACAAAAAGACGAATTGGTAGGAAAAAGTTGATAATATTACCAAACAATTGGATATATTGTAACTGGGATGGAGAGACAGGTTCTGGATGTGGAAGTGGATCTGGAACCGGGACAAAAGTTCGGGAGGCGGGTCTGGAACTTGTACAAAGGACAATTTTTATTTTTTTGGAAACAAAACATTTTTCATAAACTTATATATATATATACTTATATATATATACTTATATATATATACTTAGATATATATACTTATATATACATACTTATATATATATACTTTTATATATACTTATATATATATTGATAATAAAAAAATTATATGAAAATTCATTAATTTTGTTACGTTTTTTCGTTTTCTAGACAATAACCAAAAACTATGCATTAATTTACTTTCCCTTTATCTCGTTTGGTTTACTGTCTCTTTTAATTTTGTGTTATATATAATAATTCAATGTTAAAAAAGAATAGTTTCTTATCTTTTGAAATTGCTTATTATAACTTAAGATAATTTTATGCATTGCAATGTAAAATGAAGTTTTGCTAAACAACCGAATTTCTGTACCTATATGTTGCAATTTTCATAAAGATCAATTTGCTATTATTTAGTGCGTTTAAAAAATAAAAAAATTTGCCTCCCACCAGTAAAAAATAGTGTTATCAAATGATTTTATAATAGTTTCGATCATTTATTTTTAATTTGTCATTTTTTTGCAAAAGTTTCTGTTTTGCACAATTTCCTAAATAAAATGCAAATGATTAATTAATAAGCCGAAAAAAAGACACGATTTGTTATTTTTGTTATTCAACACAAAATAAATGAATTCTTATTGTGAATTAACCATTTCAACCAAAAACTACCCTACTTTGCCAATACGAAAATAAAATATCCAGCCACGAAAAATCTGACACCTAAACGGGCGGCACTCAAATATTGAGCACTTAGATATCCAACACTGAATCGCCGGTGGTGAAGTGTCCGGCTATCAATTTTCGGTGGCAAATAGTACCGTACCGAAAAGAAAACGTCTAAAAAATCTCCACCAACTTGTTTCCTCGTGTGAAAGGGGACAAACAAACAAATTATAGCCTTGTAAAAAAAAACTCATTTTCCTGAATACTTCCCTTTTTATCTTTCTAGATTCATTCATTCAGCTAAAATGCTGACATATTTACTCACTGACATTTCTCCGTTTCTTTGAGCACCAATGCGATGAAACGTAAAAACTAAAAACGCTTTTACCATTGAACATTTATTTCTGAAATTAAAACGTGATTAAAGGTTGAATTATTTGTTCATTTTAGTAACAAATAGTTAAAAACTGTGCATAAGTTCCCATAAAACAAAACTAACTTAGTCAAAATGCCGCGTATTATGATAAAAGGTGGTGTTTGGCGGAACACCGAGGTAAGCCCCACTACCCACATCGACCAAATATAAAATAAGTATCCTTTTCTATACTAACAAGAAAAATCCCATTTCCAGGATGAAATCCTCAAAGCGGCCGTAATGAAATATGGCAAAAACCAATGGTCACGAATTGCATCACTTCTACACAGAAAATCTGCCAAGCAATGCAAAGCTCGATGGTATGAATGGTTGGATCCGAGCATCAAAAAGACAGAATGGTCGCGGGAAGAAGATGAAAAACTACTGCATTTGGCGAAACTAATGCCGACTCAATGGAGGACAATAGCTCCGATTATTGGCCGTACTGCCGCTCAATGCTTGGAGAGATATGAATATTTACTGTAAGTTCGAGGAATAGGTGCAAGCATTTCGTTATGAAACAGTTTTGTTTTTCTCTAGGGATCAGGCACAGAGAAAAGAAGATGGCGAAGACACTGTAGACGATCCCAGGAAATTAAAACCTGGCGAGATTGATCCAAATCCAGAGACAAAGCCCGCTCGACCCGATCCGAAGGACATGGACGAAGATGGTAAAGTATCTCGACGATAGCTATAACTAGCTTTTACTCATAACAGTTTATCTTAGAGTTGGAAATGTTGTCAGAAGCTCGTGCTCGTTTGGCAAACACTCAAGGCAAAAAGGCCAAACGAAAGGCCCGTGAAAAACAGCTTGAAGAAGCACGACGATTGGCCGCCCTCCAGAAGCGCAGAGAACTTCGTGCTGCTGGCATTGGCTGTGGCAACCGACGACGCATCAAAGGCATTGACTACAACTCGGAGATTCCATTCGAGAAACGACCAGCCATCGGATTCTATGACATCTCGAATGAGAACGTCGAAAAACTGGAACCAGATTTCAACAAGATGCGGCAGCAGGATCTGGACGGTGAACTTCGCTCCGAAAAGGAAGAACGTGAGCGAAAGAAGGACAAGAGCAAGTTGAAACAACGCAAAGATGGTGAGATGCCAATGGCAATGCTCCAGAACCAGGAACCCGAAAGAAAACGTTCAAAGCTGGTTCTACCCGAACCACAAATCTCCGATCAGGAGTTGCAACAAGTTGTGAAGTTAGGTCGAGCGAGTGAGATTGCCAAGGAAGTTGCTGCCGAGAGTGGCGTGGAAACTACAGATGCTCTACTCTCAGACTACACCATCACTCCTCAGATTGCTGCCACCCCGCGGACTCCGGCGCCATACACAGATAGAATTATGCAAGAAGCGCAAAATATGATGGCTCTGACACACGTGGAGACGCCACTCAAGGGTGGTGTGAATACTCCGCTTCATGAATCGGATTTTTCGGGATCTCTGCCCAAGGCAGGTTCGGTAGCTACGCCGAATACCGTCATTGCAACTCCGTTCAGGTGAGTTTTCCAATCGTAAAATCAAAATAAGAAGTCAAATCATTTAATTTTCAGAACAATTCGTGGAGAGAATGCAGCTACACCGGGAGGATTTGCCACTCCCATGTCCACAGCATTAGTCCCTCTGGGTGGCAAGACTCCTGGTACTGCCGGCGGAGCTCAGACACCGAATCTAGTTCGGGATAAGCTCAATATCAATCCAGAAGAGAGTATGGGGGTTACCGACACTCCAGCTATCTACAAAAACTATCAAAAACAAATAAAACAGTCGCTCAAAGATGGACTCGCCACGCTCCCTGCTCCCCGAAACGACTATGAAATTGTGGTCCCCGACCAGGACGAAGAAATGCCGGATGCAGGTGCCAATGAGGGGACAATCGAAGATCAGGCCGATGTTGACGCGAGAGCAATAGCTCAGGCTGAGGAGGAGCGTGTTAGACTTTTAGCCAAACGTTCTCAAACCATTCAACGAGAACTGCCCCGTCCCACTGAAGTTAATACAAAAATTCTACGCCCACCCTCAGAGAAGCAAGGCTTAACTGAACTCCAAAAAGCCGAAGAGTTAATTAAGCACGAAATGATTACAATGCAGTTGTACGACTCTGTTAAGGACCCAATACCTGGACAGTCACAGAATAAAATGGAACAGTTGCAGAATTTCTTCAAATCTAATCCATACGATGACATTCCTAAAGAGAGTTTGGAATCGTCTAAGAAACTCATTGAAGAGGAAATGCAAGTCGTGAAGCAGGGTATGGGTCACGGAGAGTTGTCGCTCGAGAGTTACTCGCAAGTTTGGGAAGAGTGTTTAAGCCAGGTTCTGTATCTGCCCAGTCAAAATCGGTACACCAGAGCAAATTTGGCCAGCAAAAAAGATCGTTTAGAATCGGCAGAGAAACGCCTGGAGTTGAATCGTCGTCATATGGCCAAGGAGGCCAAACGTTGTGGCAAAATTGAGAAGAAGTTGAAGATTCTCACTGGAGGTTATCAAGCTCGGGCACAAGCTTTAATCAAACAACTGATGGACACACAGGAACATATCGAACAAAATGCTTTAGCTCTATCGACATTTAAATTTCTGGCTGAGCAGGAAGCTATTGCTATTCCAAAACGTTTAGCGGTTAGTTTGAACAAAAATTGCCTATTGGATTTTATTTATGTTTTTGACATTCATTTCTATTTCAGTCACTTCAAGAGGACACGCGTCGCCAGATGGATCGTGAGAAAGAATTACAAATTAAATACGCTAAACTGCGGGATCTATTGCAAGAGCTAAAAGCTGAACTAGCAAGCAATCATGCTGGGTAGAGTTAAGCTAGAGTGTTGTTCTTTGAAAATATATTACTTATTTCAGTACTTGACTATGTCAAACTATTGTTTTTTTTTTGAAGCGAGGAAACATGAAAGGTTTAGTAATACTAATAGTAAACTAATTGGTCCTAATGTATCAAACAAGCAAATTTTCATCCATTCTTCTGCCCCATACAGAAGGAGATGAACAAGGACTCCTTCTGATGGGGTACTGGAATTGCATGAAGATCATGATTAAAAAAAAATTATTCTGAGTAATTTTGGATCTATCTTGGTGGGTTAATAAGCACTTCTGTGTTCCCAAAACCATAGCAAATTAGTCGTACCACTTCTTCATTCACAATGGTTGAAAATTTAATGAAATGATTTAGACCCTGTGATTTAGTGGATTGCGCTTTCGAACACGTACATTATATACGTCATTTTTAATCTACGATGTAGAGAATTTCCTGGGCGTGTGACTTATCGAAATGGAGACTTAATTTGACCGCGGAGATCGTGCAATTTGACAATATGTACTACTTTTTCAAAACAAAGAAATTCTGCGAAAGCGACAGTTGCTGTTGACATCCCTGTATCGCTTTTAATTTTGGTTGTGTTAGCCATGTTTTTAGAATGTTGAAGGCTTTTAGTTGTATAATGCCGGCTATTTAGTGAAACCTTCTTTCCAACTAAGACTTTTTTTACCGAATCAGTAGTTAAACTGGTTTTACCGTTGACTCTAAGACATGACTCTTTCCAACATGGAAATGACACAGAATTTCACCAAAGACTCGCCCGACAGATGTGTTTCGTATCATGTTCTTTCTCCTTCACATCGTGTAATGACCGAATAAATTAATACAAACCTTGTAGAAAATATCATCCCGCCTTTACAACTTATCGATGTTGGAAGAAAAAACAAGAGCCAATTTATTAAACTACTACTTAATTAGCTTTTATTTCATTTCGTACAAGAGGGAAAAATATTTTTTTTTACAAAAAAAATTCTTTGTAGATAAGAGACTTCAAGTTTCTATTTGTCTTTTATTTTCCAAAAAAGTTTCTGTAAGGTTGTTGTGTACACATATTTATTATATTTTTTTTTATTTAGAGAGCGAAAAGTTTATAAAAATTGTATAGTAGGTATATTTTATATATTTTTTTTTTCAATTTATTCAGCACTTGAGTTAAATTCTAAATCTGTAGTGATTCCTGTAAAAATTATTTTTTTTTTTTAACATAATTCCAAAGTAAAATGAACGACAGTTAATTAACTTGAATATTGTATAAACGTCAAAGCTTGCATTTGAGACTGTTTTATTTTATAGTTTTGTTTATTAGATGTTTTTTGTATCTTTATTTTAATGTAATCATTACATATGTATATAAATTATATCATAATAATAATTATACAGTTTTACACAGGGTGAGCGATAGAGATAAAAATACTTAAATGGTATACAGTTTTACACCAAAAATGGTAGGTAAGCTGTAAGCTGTTTTTGTTTTTTTTTTTTTTTAGTACATAATATTTATTCATTTCATTTTATTATACTATAAGGATAATAACTAAATTCAAATAATAACAAATAAATAAAGTCATTCTTGTAGACAGTTTAAAGAATACAATTATTCCATTTTATTATTCTAAGGATATTTACGAATATAATTATTATACATAATTTTATTTCCTAAACAAAATGCTACACAAACTCATTTACTTTGTATACAAAATACAACACAAGGAGGATTAAAAGCTAACATAACGATATTTTACTTTATGAATTTTTCTTTTAACTTAACTGCTAATATTGAGTCTATTCAAGGTACAAGACGTTACGCTGTTTACTTATCAGGAAGAACGAACTAAAAAATAATTATCTAATTTTTCTTTGAATAGGAAATTAAAAAAAAATCTCATAAATGGAAGCTCATTGCCTGGATAATTTTTTTGTTTGATTTAAATGTGGAGCAAAATGTGCAGTCCTGTTAAATAATTAAACTCAAGTTTAACAGTTTTTTTATTTTTTTGAAGTCAAAAAGTTCACTTTGTTGTGTAAATGCTTATTTTTTTGTAAGCTGCAGATAGGTATTAGGCAGACACAATCCCAGATGGGTAAACTAAAATTAAATTACGTGATTTGGTCATTAGAAGTGGGAATTAATATAATTACAAATAGTCTAGGATTAAATGTCTATATGATGGGGATTTGTGTTGTTTTGATTACTTTTACTTATGATGATTTAAATATAATACTAGTTAAGAAGTACAAATGGATTTAGTTTAAAACAAAAATAAAATAAAATTATTTATCACTCTTCGTTAGCAGCACTCCTTGACATTTTCATATAAGCTGCACAAATACATTCACATACAAATCTGTACTGGCTCTGTAAAAAATGAATAATATGATTAGCTAACTTGAATAGAAAATATTAATGTTGTTAAATACACTTACGACATTCTGAACCATGCACGCACGTTGATCTCGCATTGTCCGGACAATATCCAGTGGGTAAACTGGTTCTTTTGATTCCATTAACGCTAATGCAGTGTCCATTAGAATAAGCACACCGGTGCGACCTATTCCGGCTGAGCAATGAACTATCACAGGTGGATTGTTAGCGCTTATGCACCTAAGGGAAGAGAAAAGAGTTAAAATTGAAGAAATTATAATCAAATATATTTGAAAAAAAAACAATTAAATTAAAAGAAGACCTATTGAATTCAGAAAAGTTGAATTAAACGAGCGATAGTAAAGTGGATTCACTCATTTTAATAACTGTACAATGCGGTTGCCGCGCAATATTTGTGTTTGCAGCAATATGATATCAAGCTAAGCAAATAGTAGATAAGTTAAACTTACTGATGAACACTTGTCGAAACTGGTATCTCATCTTCGGGTGTGACTCCATTACTCGCCATACATTTCCTCTCACCCGAGAAGCCATTCTCAGCGTCTGCGTCCGCATCCAAAAGACGAACTTGCTTCAGACTCTCTTCGATTTCTTGCAGCAATGTTTTATTACGTGCCGAACGCACTCGTTCTGTAAATTCTAAAAATAAATTCGGATCGGACGGTACACAATGGTCTGGCCATGCTAAATATTGCATATGTTGAATTGAACGTCGTTCTGCGGTTTTCTTGTCAATCAGAATGAATTCTCGAAATACAAAGCTTCCCGTTTCGTCGGCCTTTTCGCTTAGGCATTTCACCGAGAATCCATCTGCTAGCATTAATTCATCGCCCGTAACTGGCCAGTATTGGTGGCATTTTTGTCTTCCGGCTTCCATAACTGTGGTCAACATCACTACCAAATGACTCGACTCTTGCTGGACCATTCGCCAGAAATCGGTTGTCGTACTAGCTAAGGGACCCTGAGTTGCTATGTAACGATTTACCGCCCCACCGGGAATTTCCATGTTGACATAGTTGGCATTGATATAATCTCCTGAATTAGAGTTTATAAGCACCACACGGGTACAGTCATCTAAAAAAAATATAGTTAGCAACGACTTTTTTCATTTGAAACAGACTGTATAGCTTAATCTTACACGGTGAAATGTCCCTGTAACGATTTTTTGAAATGTTCTCAGGTTTCCTCGCCTCACTTATGGCCAAATCTGGATTCTTCCTATACATTTGCTCATACTGAGCCAACAGAGCTCCCGAAGCGAGTCCATCGCTAAGGAGTAGAAGGCTCTGTGTGAATAAAGCATCACCATCTAGCATATTCTGGGATCCACCGATTTCATCGTTTTCCGGCACGTATTGATAGAGCGGTTCTTCTTCGGACATAGTAACCAGAGAATTTGGTCGCACAGTGAGCGCGAGTTCTCCATTTCGATACTCTCGTGATTCTCGAATCAAGTTGACTACTTGTTCGTGCTTCAAACCGAGAACATCTTGTCCATTGATCATCACAACTTCATCGCCCTCACAGACGCGTGGCGTACACCGATCGGCTGGTGTGTGTGGCACAACTTTAGAAACCTGCACAGGCAGACTAAGATCAACACCACCCTTCACATTAAAACCAAAACGACCTTGATCGTCAGAGTGCAGACGAATTGTTATTAAATTATCAGCATCACCACCACCGGACGGAATTGGACTGTGGTTTTCTGAGCTATATGCTGGAGGGATTGGGGATTCGTATCGACGGGCACATTGCTCTATAAAGCCACCCTCACTTAAAAAAAGAAATGATAAAGAAATACATTAGTTAAAATAAAAAAAAAAACATTTCAGGATATGGCATGAAAAATCTAGCAGGAATTAATACATACATATATGTAGGAGACCAAGAGAAACAAAGTGGCTTAACTAGTTTCTCCGCCTTTAAAAAAATGCAGAAAAATCAGTGACGCCATTCTGATTCCCTTGGCCCTATATAAGTTTTAAAGTTCTAAGTAGTACAGTATCGTAATTGCATTTACATCCTCACATATGTGGTTAATTATGTTAATTGAATTTATATTTCAACAAATCTAGTACATCAAGTACAAACGTAGTGATAAAAGTATGAATAAGTTTAAGAATGTTTCTAGCAATAAGAGTCATCAACTAACATTTGAATATCGTACTCATCGCTTTGTTGTTCCCAGGCCTTTCGGGGCATCGAGTCCGTTTGTTTTGAGGTCACCTTATTGTCATGCGGACGGCTTGTTTTTGTTATTGTTAATATCGATGTGGCATTCTTTCCATTAATGGAAGTGCCATTACTATCGGATGTACCATTTGCTGGCGAGGACGTATGCTGAATCAGTCGTTTGCTTGGCGATCGAACAAAGGCTTTGTGGATCTTCCCCCGTTGTCTGCTCTCTTGCACAGCCTGCAACTCTGTTCGGCCGGAATAATAGAATCTAAAGAGCAGAATACAAAAGATATATACTGGTGTTTTTTGAAAGATTAATATTGAGCCAACTTTGATCCCAAGCTTATATTAAGGAAGCGCGAAAGTCGATGAGGACGTTTCAGTCTGAAAAAAGAATGATGTTCTACACAGGATTTCCACAAGGCTTTGGCATGTTTGTGGGAACCCACGCAGAAGCCCAACAGTGTGTCATAGTGTTCCGACTGAAATATAAACAACAAAAATTATATTTCTAGTCATTCCTTCAAATTTTATTCCACCAACCGGTTCTCGTCTTAGTTGAATGAAAAAATCCTTCCGTTTAAATGACACTTTAACCATTTTTGACCATGAGAATGTATTTACTCGATTGCTATTTTGGAATACCAACAGCCCAATAGAGGCTACCCCCAGTTGCATTTCCTTACCACTTGAATCCTGAAACAACACAAACAAAAGAAGAAAATATAACTTTACAAAATGAATTCAAAGCTTTGCGCAAGTTGTTCATGCAAATTTTGTTGACCTTAAGTCAACTTAAAAGTGGAATGTAGCAAATTAACATTTTTAATTGCTTGTTAGAAGAAGCAGAGGTAAATTTTTATTTGTTTTTTTTTTTTTTAATTTCGTTTGTGATTTATGAGTTTTTTTTATTGCATGAGGTTTTTCTTTCTGACAAGAAAGTTTTTGACCTTTTCAGAAGTCTTTGGACTAAATTGTTTAACTTGTTTTTAGCAAGTCATAATTATTGCAGACAACCTTTTATTTCTTTTGCAATACCTTTCTCGAAGAAGGTGGCCTTACGGTTGTGATGGAAGTTTTTTTTTTTTTTTTGATATTTTGCTCGCGTTTATTGTAAATTTGTGAGTTAACTTTTTTAAAGTTCGTGTGGAATACTTATAAAGAGATTTTGCAATAAAACTAATGTTCGCCGACATTTTAAAACCAAGATTTTAAGATTTTCCGTTTGAAGTATGAGCGATCATGAAGTGGGGACCATTTCAAAGTTATCACTTCGAGTGAAGTAAGCAAACAATGCTTAAGAATACAAATCATTTAATTGTTAGTTATTTTCTAAGATTGCGTTAATTTTAAATGAATACAAGAAAATAGTTTTTTTTTTGTTTCTCAGCTATGTTAATTGACGAAAACAAGATCAAAGAGAATACTGAGTTAACATTACAACTTTGTGGTGAGTGATTTGTTCGACAATTGGCAAGACTAAGACAAAGTAAAGCTTTTCGAAAGTTTATTGAACGATGGATAAATTTCATTATAATATGATATTATATTATACAGGTAGATATGTCCACTGAAGTTATTTAAATTAATACACTTAAGGAAGACGACAAATTTGTTTATTTTCCACCAAAGTAGTTTCAATCTGCAAAACCACTTTAGCAAGAGATTTCTGAACAACTTAAATTATGTATGTAAAACTAACTTTGTAGTAACGTAAGTAATAACATACCGTCGCTTTGTGTAAGTCAATTCCATAAAAATCCAAACGTTTCGACTGCTCCAAATAGTTGTATTCCGCATCGGCAGGCAGTTGCCCTCGATGCAGTTTATGTAATTCGGATATTCGACGTTCGGAGTCGTCATTTTGGTCTACAAGTAATTGCAGACAACTCAAGTAACCAGGTTGATGTTCGGCCGGATTAAAATCACCTAATTCAGCTGTACATGAAAGTAAAATAGGAAATCAATAATAAAAAACACAACTGTTCTGACAAAAAATGTATTGATACCTACATTGCACAGTATAACTTGCCAAGAGGCATTGAGTGCCCAAAGAACACTGCAATTTACCCAGAAATATATTCCTCTTGATTTGTAAATAAAATTGATATCTTGTATACTCTTCCTGTAGTCGACTTGGATCACTTACATAAAACTGTTAAATAAATTCAAGTGATTAAACGAAATGTCATTATATCATCATAATTTAATTTATAAAGAAAATATAAACGTACCTTAACTCTAAATTCTAATATTGGAACGGCATCGGGATCCAGTGAGCTGCTGTTCCATTGTTTCTTGAATTGCTTATGTGCATCGACCCACCGCTAATCGGAATAAATAAAAAAAAAAGAAACAAAGATAAGGTTATCTTCTTATCTAGTTCAAGTAGTTTGAATTATTTCATCGAAAGACAACTTACGACAACATCACCAGGTTTCTGTGGAAACAGCAGGCCAAAATAATCCCTTTCGGATAGCTCCAGAAACTGAAAAACTTGATCGAGTAATTCAGAGCCCTTGGCGCGTTTCTGTAAGACCATTTAAATGAAAGTGATAGTTTTATTTGTACAAATGTATTTTGTTTTTATTATCAGGAATATATTTATTATAGATGTACGTTAATGGGTGTGTTTTGGTTGTTTTTACGATTATGGGGAGTGTAGTGAGGTTGTGTGTGTGATTAAGTAAAATAGGGTTGAGTCACGTTCAATTTCCAAACAATCTAGCTTTATCTGGCTATAGGCTATGTCGTAAAAGGAATATTATCTTTCCCTCTTTTGTTTTATTACTTAAACTGCATTAGGAAATAAGCTATCGAACATTCACTGATATACGATTGGCATTCCAATATTTATGTCATATTTATTTTGAACTTTTACTATCGCGGAGAATGTGTTATCATTTGAAAGGGAAAAAAATAGTTTTGTTTTCAGAAAATGGTCTCTATTTTTTTTTGCGTTGTAGATATTCAGGTACAGGAATTATAGAAATATAGTTTGATTTGTTAGATTCATTAATTAAGATACAATTTATTTTTCTTGTGAAAGTAGGCACATACTATCAACTAGGAAATTGATTTTTTTTTAATTATTCTTTTAGATGACCTCTTATTGGAGAAAAACAAGGCGTTGTTGTTGAATTTGAAGGCAATTTATGATATATATGTATGTACAATTGTACAATGTACATATAATGCAATAAATTCTGATTGATTTTTGATTTAAATACGTTTTACTTGGAACGAAAAAAAAATCATGTTTTGTGTTTTATATAGAAAAAATTTAATGCACAATCATTTGTGATTGGGTATTTATAAACAATTGATTTATGTATCAACTAAGATAAGAGGTGAAAAAAATAAAGGTTCTTTCATAGATCATTTTTAATTGAAAGAAAGTGCATGATGCAAGATTTTTAAAATGTTTCACCATTTTTTCAAAGAACAAATTGTTAAGATTGTTAAAGTAATAAATAATTATGTACATCAAAAGCTGTGGAAAATGGTGATGAATTCATAGGTACTATGATTTAGATTCATGAGTCAACAGCTTTAAATATTGTGTTATCATGTAGGTAATTAAATATTTTGTTTAATATTTTTTTGAAAAGTTGGTTCAGCTGAGATCATAAGAAAATGAGTTTTTATAATGTAACAATTGAGAATCTGGTTCAATTCGTGGTACAAAAAATGTCTCGACTTTTGAGATTCATTAAATATTTTCAGCTTTAATTTGAATATTATGTCCCTCACAATGAGATGCGCATGTGTCTCTAAACAAATACTTTTTAGCAATTAACTTTGCAAAAAACATTCAGTCTTTTAAAGTATGTATGTATATGTATATGGAAAGTATATTTGACAACCCGCCTGGAATAATGGCAAGTTTACCACGTTTAGGCAAGGTGTTGGTTAGTTTTTATTTGGGAACATCTAGACGAGGAATACATGATAATAAACCTTTGAGTACTTGGTTGAGAAAATGTATAAAATAAAATACTCGGGACGACTTTAAAGCTAAGAATGATATATTTCAGAAACCAGTGGTTAGACAGGCTTTACTTATATAAACTTATAATATTTTTTAGAATTTTTTAGGAATATATTTTATAAATCTAGTTTTTTTTTGCTCGGCGATTAGGCTTCATTTGTCCGTAGAGGCAAAACGGCACATAACTGGCGAGGCTCTAGAGGAATTAGCAAAGTTTATCTACTGGACTCTAGTTAGTATTAATGCAGTACTCTAGAACCTCGTCGAAATCTAGATTGTTTACTGAGGCGGGATCTTTCTGTGGGGCTGGACTTTTCGGGGACAAAAATAAGGATGTTTTGATGTTCATTGAGAAAATTGTTGTTGGAAACTGTTTTGATCATCAGTTATCCTGCCTAGAACAGTTAAGAATAAGATTTTAAGTATTTACTTTTAAGTATGTACTTATGGCGAATTCCTTTCAACAAAGAAATCGATTTTTTTTTAAATACGAATCGATTTTTTTCTAAACCGAATAGATTTTTCTCTGTCAATTGAAAGGAATTCGTAAAAGAATCGATTTTTTTTCGTGCGATTGTGTGCGTTACTAGACACCCACAATTAATTATTTTTGTAGTTATATTGACTGAAAATATTGTTGAATATTTTGTTTAATTATGTAGAATTCGTTGCAACCGAAAAATAAACAACTCATCTTCCACAAATTCCGCGACTTTGAATTTGACGTAATAGAAATGTCAATTCTTCATAGTGTGTGTGCAAATCGGAGTGAAATCTTGCTAAAAACGCAAGATTTATTTTGACAGAGAAGAATCGATTTTTTTAGAAAAAAATCTGAACAGAATCGATTCTTTTGTTGAAATGAATTCGGTATTAGTCAGTCAAAAATGTATAACTGGTCAACTGAAAAAATTGAGTGTTCTTGCTTAAGTCAAGGCCTGGAAAGTTTTCAGTAGGGAAAATCTAGTCGAGGAAAATTTAGCTGTCTCCTGGTATTTACGTTCAACGTCGTAAAACTGTATAGTGAATTAGTTCAGTAAACGTATCGAACTGTCAAACGGAAGGTCCCAGGATCGAGTCCCAAATGAACCAACTTTTATTTGTCTCTTGATGCAAAGGGGTACATAACTGGCGAGGGCCTAGCCAATTTCGATAGCCAATCTTGCCAGTATCTATGTAAAACTTTCTATGGCCTCATTAATAACTAGATTGATTTTCCAGGCGGATGATTTGTGAAACCTGTCACAAGCAGCCGTTCAAGGAATATGTGTTTGTTGCATTTCTGTGCCGTAGCCTTTTTGGCTTAGCTTAGTATAAATTACCTGTTAATTTCTGCTTAAATTGATAATTGTTCTATATCTTGAATCAAAATCAAAAAATCATGTCCTTGATGAACTATTTTAAAAATTCATTTAACATAAACATTAATCGCATTTATGTATTCACCTTCGTACAATTTATTTATATATTTTAAAGAATTTGAACTTGAAAAAGACGAGATTTACATCAAAAATAAATTTAAAATTGTTGTGTCAAAATCCATATCAGATGCTGGTATTTTTAAACCCTTGATACGACCATTCATTTTATTTTGTCTGCTTCACTAAAACGGCTTTTACATGCAGTGGCACATTTTTTCTTGAAATCTTGTGTTGTGCGCACGTCAAACAAATGACTCACAAAGCACTAAACACAAAAAAAAAATCAACAACAAAACTGGGCGGAATCCCAAGAAAACTACATCCGCTGTGCATGGTAATTTTGTTGCCACCGCACCTCGCCGGCCGGCCGGCTAGCGAAGAAGCCGTAGCCATAGAGAAATATAGCAAAGGAAAAAAAAACACTACAAACATTAGTTCGTCGTCGTAATAGACTTCAATAATTGTTATTTTGAAATTATCGCCGATGGAAATGTTTGTATGTCACCTCACTCCACCAAAACTAATGGTTCCCTGTGTTCAAGACGTTAATTTGTTAATTAAATGCTAACAAAGATGAAACTATGTAAATATATACATAGGTACATATGTCCATAGGTACATTATTATGAAGTTCACATAGTTTTAAACTTTTTATACTTAATGTAAGTGGTATTAGACCAGTATGTGCTTTTAGACCAGTTTATACCAGCCAAAAGGTTAACGAAGAAATTAAAATATGTCAATTTCTTTGTTAATTAATCACCAGATATAAATTCAGTTGTTTGAAGAAGTATTAACTTTTGAATCTTTTGAATACAAAGGCTATTTTTTTATACCAGTTAAACCATAGTACAGATAATAATCCATTATTAAAATGTTTAAATTTGATATTTTATGCGTACGAATGATATAGCCAGTACCTGGATTTTCTTTACTCTAACTTCCGAAAGTATACATTTTTTTTGCACATATCCGCTTAAGGCGTACATTTAACCTAATTGGTATAGACGAAACACTGACAGCTAATGAATCGAACGAAAAATGAGAAAAAAAAATACTTTGAAACAGATACATAGTTGGATAACTTGCATCTGCCTTTCTGGTAATGAGGAAATACGAAAAATATATAGACCTTTTTATGTGTCAGCTGATTGGTATAACCAGTTTATATTAATCAGCTGATAAATAAAATTCTAGATCAGCTTATAGTTTTATCAATTTAGTGTGTTACTTGGTGCTATCAAGTGAAAGAATCACGAAGATTTTGATTTTTTTCCCTTACTGGTATAAACTGGACTGACAAACACTGCTACGTTTTACTAACATTTTTATTTTTGGTTTAAACAGTACAATCATTATGATACATAAATTTGAAAAGCGGTAAAATTGAATAGAACTTAAAGTTGGATGATGTCACGTTGTCAAGAAATGTTATTTAATTTTAGTTTTTCTTTTTAAATAACATTGTGTAACATGGTAAGTTTACCCTATTTTCAAAGGGTTACAAAAAAAAAGAACTTTATGCTTACATCAATCCGAAAGGTGTGTGTACTGTCATCTAGGAATAGTACAGTGACACATTGTTGTCGTTGTTTCTTATCGCGCGCCAGCTCTGCACTACGAATGCGATAGGTCCCACTCAATCCACCTAGACGAAACCGTTCAAGCATCGCAGTCCATAATTTGAACTTGTTGGAGTTTCCTTTTCTTTTTCTGTTTCTGTTTCTTGTTGTTATTGCTGTTATAACTTTCGATAGAAGTGATGGCTGTGTTGGGGGGGGCTTTTCATCAATTGGAGAACCTGCTGTAAGGAAAAAATAAGAAAAAGAGAAAGCGTTTAATAAACTTAATTTGTTTTAAATTTTTTGTTTAATGGGAAGTTAAATTGCGTATGGGGATGAGTTGGGTTGGGATTGCTAATTGATATTCCTTCCGAATCGGAATCAAACTTCATAGCTTCCGGTTATGGCTCCCCTTGCTTGCTTGCTACATAATAATATAAACATTTTGAAACGACAAAAACTGCATTTCTGACAACTTGGCCGATTGATGTTCACCGGCCGAACGGAAAAAGCCAGACATTAATGTACGCTGAAATATTTTTTGAGTTCTCGGATTATGTAGTTACGTCATTTTGTTTTGTTTTATTCTTTTTGTAGATATACTTTTGATTAAGCTGATGTCTTGCTTGGTCAGTGGCACTTATTTAACGGTCCAATTAAAATGCCACTTATCTTGACAGAAGGCAATGAAAGATACCTCTTATGGTTGTCACGCGATTATAAATTTTGTTTTAGTTTTTTCTTGCTAACAACGGACAAATTGCACCAATTTCCGTTCGACTTATATTAATATTATGTTATAATGTACATAAATAAACACATATAATGTAAGCCGAATGGTGATTTATTTTAATACATAAACTCTGCATTTTAAAATAGTTTCTTTAGTAAATTGCAGCTTAAGGAAAATTATCCATTTCCAATGGAACGCACAGGATTGATTCCCCTATACAAATCTTATCCACTCGTACATGAGAACACGAGTAGTTGGTAGTACTAGATTATCGTTTGAATCTACTCATGAGTAGGTCGCCACCTCCAAAGGAACACATGACTATATGAAAAATTAGGGATATTATGGAGTTGATTTTTCGAAGAAACAACTTGAAAGAGCCAAAGTCATAATAGATAACTTCCAGATTTTTTGTTTATGAGGTAATATTTTTACCCAAAAAACACGTGTTTGATATTTCTTTTTGACTTCACCAGAATAACGTAAGAATTGAGAATAGGTAAGGTATACATCAAGCAAACTAATTGACCAATTTTTTCTTTTTTTTTAGCACACACGTTTTTTATGATCGAATAAAATGACGATAACTCAATACAATTATCATCAGAGGAATTTAAAAATCTCACACTGCCCACTTATTTTTAAAATATATTTCAATTATTATATAATAAGCAATAAATTTTATTTATTTATAACAAAAAACACATATCGGCCGCCAGCGCGCGGCGCGATGGTGTGGCAAATTCGAAAACGATTCATTCTTAAAAAAAAAATTCAGCAAAAATGTATTTTTATGTTCCGTATTTTTATATACCTTTTGATTTCCAAAAGCTCTAATTTTTGCAGATCAATTCCTCACGACCGAAATTGTGCAACTTTTTGGAGGTGAAATCTGGAATTCGTTTTTTTTTTTATTCTCGAATAATTTAAGATTTAATTTGAGAATTTAAAAAAAATAATAATATGTGTAAGAATATTTCTATGTTCTATGTATCATCGCGTTGATTTATACAACTCTTAATGTAAAACCTCGAAAAATTCTAAGAGATTACCAGTGACGATTGGATTGTTAAAAGTCGCTTTTTTTAAATTAACAAATTATTAAAAGAAAGTAAGTCGTGTGACCAACTGGACCGGGCACACGTAAGTCCATCAAAAGCGAAAATTAGGTGTAATATATTGTATTATTGTGTGAATTTAGAAACACCCTACATTAAAAGATTATGTCTTTCTTGGTTTTTTTGGAGAAATTTTGAGTTGAAATGTATGAAATTCGTGTATTCGGTAACTAAGTAGGGCCAACAGAAGATTAGACAACTATATGACGATTGTTCAAAGAAGAAAGAAAAGATTCGAAAGGATAGAAATCATTTTTGAAGCGTAAAGCCTAGTACGCAGATCTGAACAAATTTAGCTCGTGAATTAATGTGCCGAACAATTATTTCGTGCACAAAATTTTGACAGATAGTATAATGTACAGTAAGAAGCAAAAATGTACTTGGCTTTAGATTGCTACTTTCAGATTCCGTGATGAGTTTTTTGGAGAGAAATAATTTCGTTAACTAACATAACTTAAAACATTTCGCAAAAACGGTATTTTTAAGGTTAAAATAATTCGAAAATCTGATGTGATACAGCAATTTTAAATTCGGATTCAGGATATAAAATGTTTTTTAAAAGTACCTATAATTTGTTTTAAAAGGAGACAATTTTTTTCGACCAGTGTTATTTATCGACGAATTGGAGAATTTTTGTGGGAGTCGGCGTGTCAATAGACGGTGAATACTAAAATCACTTCTTAAATATATTTCTCGCTAATAAGAACTTAATCTAATATTTTCATCCCAATCGTTAGAGCCGATTCCAAAAATATAAGAAAAGCTGAAAAGTAGGCTTGGCGGTGGCAGTTCGAGGATTTCACTAAAATCTTTGTCTTCCTAATAAAAACAAAAACGCTGAAAATGTCATCCAAAGTGTTAGAGCTGTTTCCGAGAAACCAAGATACAACTAAAGGTGCGGCCGGCTGCGTGACATTGGGTGAATTTGACTGAATACCCTTTTCTAAATTTTGTTTTTGTACTTGAGTATTTAGAGTTTCTAAAATCTCATCAAAACCATTAGTGTCGTTTTCAAAAAAGCTAGAAATATGAAAAATAAGTAAGTAAGTACATATAACGAATTAATAAAATTTCTTTTAAGATCAGTTTTCTTAAACCTTTATTTTTGGTTCAACTCCTAGGCTCGTCCACCGAAAAAAAAAAAAAAACAGCTACTGCCTCTTGCGAGAAAATGACAAATCGTCCAAGAGTGTTTCTTGTAATTACTAAGTGCTTCTCACCTTAGCTGTTCGGATTCGGCAGAAAATTCTAGGTCCCCTATTTTCCTGCGTTTGTTTCTACGCACACAGGAGCGGTTGAGAGTTGTAAGTCACTAGGCCCTGGCTCTCTACAAGCTATGGCGCCACCAATTTTTTTTTAATTTTTCAAAGTCCAAAGCTTTAGCCACTTGAATCTGGACGCTTAAGGTCGCCTATATAGGGTCTTCTTATGAGAAGGCTTTTTAAACCTTAAGAAACAGCGATTCGCAAGAGTGATTCTTCGTTCTATAACTTCACTGGTGACGTTTTGCAAAGTTATAGTGAATTCCAGGCAGAAAAAGTCCTGGCGATGCTACTCTTTTTCAAAAACATGAAATAATACTTTGGCTAGATATGTATGTATATGGGCGAATTCGCATTTGACACCGGTCGTTAAACCAAAAATTTAAAAAATTAAATTATTTTACTTTTTTTTTAATTATCTAAGTAGGTTTTTTTGGTCAATTTGTACTTCGATGCAAATGAAATAAGTGCTTTGTGTGGTGACAAAAAGAACTATGGATGTCTCTAGGTTATGCACTGATGGAAGCCCGTGGCCTTAATGAGAGAAGTTGATATTTCCTTTTAGTTCACTTTATAAAAGTTGAAAAGGACGAATGTCAAAATGTATGCGTTGATTGATTGACTTATCAGAAGAAAAAATTTTGACATTCCACATAATTTTGATTTGAGTTATTTCATGGAATCATTTGTAGCAATGTAAGGGTGCTTAATCGATTTTTTACTTTGACTATATTATTTTTTTGAAAACAATAAAAAAAAAACACTGGCGCAAAATTTTTGGCGATTAAGTATCGTATTAAAGTATTTTTAGTATAATGTTTAAAAAGATGATTTTCCAAATTTTAAATTAGCTAGCAACGTACTATCTTTTTAACATTTTAATGGAAATTTTATCTTTTTAGTATCCCACAAACTTCATAAGTCATTTTGACAATAATGTGAAAAAGGTATGTTTGCCTATTATTTTTGGACGGGCTGTCACTGTCTTAGGGGTGTTCAGCTGGATTTTATTAAGAAAGCAGTCTTCTATTTAAAAAGTGTTTAAAACTAAGAACATTTTAGTTAAGAACTTTAAAGTTAGTAAACTGTTAACTTGTATCATGCTAACACCTTAACATCAGGCTGTTTGAAATGTTGAGTCTTACAACAAAACTTTTTCAATACTTTTTTTTATAAAATCAAAACTGCCTCCTAACTTTTGCTCCCTATTGTTGTTGTGTGTTGTTTGCTTGCTACCAACAAACAAATCATTTTGCTAAATTTCGAGAACATAAACTTTCATCAAACGGATAAAAGTATGGGATAGTTTGAGGTTCTCAAAATAATATATCGAGAACGTGAATTTATGATAATTTGTTATTCTGTGTCTGTCTTCCTCGACTCTTTAAATATCCAAGGGAAAAAAATTGCAACGTATATGATACATACATACATACATAAAGGTATTAACATTTAGATGCGTATAAATTAGACGAAAATTCTATATTTAAACAACAAACAAATTTATTATATTTTTGTTTGTAAAGTGAAATAACGGGTGATTTTTTAGCTGGTTTGGTTTTGGCAACACTGGTTTTGACAGCTGACGTGTGTTTAGTACCTTGTGTCACTGTCAAACAGCTTCAGTTTGGTTTGCAATTTAACCATGGATCGTCTTACAAATGAACAACGGTTGCAAATTATTGAATTTTACTATCAAAATTCGTGCTCGGTTCGAAATGTTCATCGCGCGCTGCTTGTGTTCAGCGATGAGGCTCATTTTTGGTTGAATGGGTACGTAAATAAGCAAAATTGCCGCATTTGGAGTGAAGATCAGCCAGAAGCATTGCAACAGCTACCAATGCATCCCGAAAAAGCCACTGTTTGGTACGGTTTATGGGCCGGCGGCATTATTGGGCCTATTTCTTCAAAGATGATGCGAATCGCAGCGTTACTGTCAATGGTGAACGCTACCGAGCGATGATAACAAACTTTTTTTTGCCCGAAATGGAAGTTCTTGACTTGCATGATACGTGGTTTCAACAAGACGGTGCCACATGCCACACAGCACGCGAAACAATGGCGCAATTGCGAGGCGAGTTTGGTGAACAGTTAATTTCACGTTTCGGGCCGGTCAATTGGCCGCCTAGATCGTGCGATTTGACACCATTAGATTATTTTTTGTGGGGGTATGTCAAGGCTAATGTCTATAGGGACAAGCCCGCTTCGACTGACGCACTGGAAGCCAACATCCATGCATTCATTCGTGAGATACCGGCCGATATGTGTGAAAGAGTATGCCAAAATTGGACTCAGCGGATGGGCTACCTGAGACGCAGCCGCGGTCAACATTTGCATGAAATTATCTTTAAACATTAAATTGCAAGGTTCAAACTATCGATTCAAATAAATATTTCATTCATTTTTTCGAATTTTTTGTGTTTTTTTTTTTTTTTTAAAGTTCTAAGCCTCTTAAAAAATCACCCATTATTACGTGGCCGTGAAAGAAGAGAGAGAGAGGGGAGATAAATGAATTACCAGCGTGTATAGTTCCCTTGTCAATAATTAATGTTAAATAAACATGATATTTGATTTCTTTCTGTTTCATGTACATACGTAGTTTTTACATATATTCAAGACTAATTGTATTCATTTTTATATTTCCAATGGTACTCCCCATAATAAAAACAAACAAATCATTTGATTAACTACCGATAGATATCAATATACCATCAATTTGTCCATCGATGACAGCTCTATCTATTCGATTTATATATTTATTTTCTTGGAATTAATTTCTAGATATATATGGGGAACCATTCAAGCACATATCAGGGTATGTTGATGGAATTGATCTTGACAAACTAACATTGGGAAAACCCGCATAACGTATGAAGTGACTTTGCTATACATATAGGAGGAGAAAAGAAGTTCGTTAAATTGAAGCCAAGTCATCAATGTCAAGAGTTATAATATATATTGCTGTTTTTTTTTTTAGAATATTATACAATTGATATCAAGTTCTCAAAAAAATATGACGAAGTAGAAAGGTATATTTCTATGAAAATCACAAATAAAGTTGCCCCTTACAAGCGGATGTATGAATTAATTCAACACTAACTTTTTTTAGAGAATATCTTAGGTTTTTGTTATCTTTTTCCAAAGCAATTCTTATAAATGTGGTAAATTTTTCTTAAGTCATGCAGATAGTTTTGGAAAGAGTGCAACTTTGCGAAGCTGAGAATCGACGCCACCTATGTGACGTAGGTTTTGGTTTGGACTCGGTCGCTTCTTTTGAGCCAACCTGTATCTCTAAAAGTGTCGTGGTAGTATACCATTTACTTATTAAGATCCTTCATGGCTGATTTGCTGGAATATGTAGTTGAATACCATCCAAAATGTTTCGATATTAATACGATTAAAGATTATTTTTACGCGAAAAAGCAATGGAAAAAGGACACGATTGAAGAAAATAAGAAACTCGTACGTTAATAATTGAATTGGTTTTTTTTTTTGCGTTAGCATACCCGTGCTCATCACGTTGCTTCGAAAAATTTGTAAAACTAAATAGCCATATAAATATGACACAATAGCCGTGTTTTTTTGCAAGCCCCGAAGAAATTGGTCGAAAAAAACGACGTGCTGTACAGCAATTTACATTATAAATGCAACAACAACTAATCCCCTTCGGGCTTAGCTAAGCGCGGAGAATTCTCGGCGCTTAACTTAAGCACGGAGAAAAACTGTGAAACTCCATTTTGTTTCTGTAATTGCGTCGCTAATCTCCGATGTCGTTTTTTTCAACCAAACCCCTCCGGGCTTGCAAAAAAACACGCCTAATATTTGTTGTATGAGAAATTTGACTATCACACTTATGTATATGCCAATTTTGAGCCATATTTATTTGGCAAACTTGCCATATTTATATGATAATGTAATACTGCTTTAATAGAAGTAATCGTATGGAAACAGGGTGTATTTTATGCCTGGTTTTTATGTATGGTCAACGCACACCGAATGAAAACGCAATAACAAAAAAATCCCAGTGAAGCAAAGGAAAGTTTTCGGTTACTGTCCGCTTAAGAGAATTATTTAAAAAAAAAAAATGTTAACATAATATCGTTGCCCTATTATAAATTATTTTAAAAATGGAGAAGAAATAAAAAGAGTTGCAAAAGAATAAATTTCTAAGTCTTTGGAATTAGTCAAACATTACGAAAACATTTTTTTAAAGTCAAAACACACTCTAAAAGCCGAAGATGTAAAACATTAGGTTAAAAAATGTTTCAGTCTAATGGAGTTGTCCGCTTAAGGGAGCTATCAATAATGGGAGATTTCACTGTAATCGTTTTTTTTTTTTAACGAAACATACCTTAAAACATCGTCAATGTTTAAAAATTAAATTGTTACCCGATGTGAGTTATTTTAATTTTGCATTACCTAAGAGTTCAATTAACCCTCATTCCTTCATGATTTACATAGCAATGACAAACATTTTTAGAAAGGCTTCTGCAGTTTTAACATTGAGAGTATTTTTAATTCATAAATTATAAGAGTCTAGACTTCAATTTATGTCACGTGTGAGTACATAACAAAATCATGTATGTATGTACGTATAACTTACATACGAGTATGTCAATGCAGAAGCCATTTTTTGTTCTGCGATAGAAAATAAAAGACCTACACGTTAAAATGACAAATGAGCCGCTTGTGACAAACCCCGACAGTAATACGGCCAGATAGATGACTATCATTCACATAGCTGAGCGGTGGGAAGTTGAGAAGCCTTTTTTGGTATTAATTTATTTGTGATATTATGATAATAATATGTATATATATGTTTTTAAAGAAGAATTTGTATACATATTGTTTCTTCCCTAATATGTATAGTTCAACTGAAACTTTAAAAGTATTTAAATATATAAATACTTTACTTACTTGAAAAATGCAATCAAACATTTTGGAAAAAAAAGCACCAAAAATTCAAAATAATAATCGAAAACATCTTTGATGACCCTCAACCACAAAACTCATTTGCATATATCCCAGCCCTGTTTGTTAAATAACATGTTATTTTGACATAAGTATGACAGCTCTTATGTGCTTGAAATATTGACAGAAACTAAGTATTGTACTTCCGCGGTATGAAATAAATGGATTCACGCTTGAAACAACATTGGGAAATATTGCAAAGTTACTTCCAATGCGAATTTTGCATAGAAATTTCGGTCGAAATAATGCACCAACTGCAGCTGCTATACGCCAGTTTGTGCAGGAAGTTCGTTAAACTGGTTTGCTGATTGATAACCGAACATATTCCTGTGTTCGTACTGTGCGCTCAACGTAAAATATTACAGCGGGTGTGGTTTTTGGCATTATTGACCTTTTTTTTTTTCAAGATGAAGATGGAAGTAACGTTACAATCAATTTAGAACGCTACCGAGGCATGATACCCGATTGTTAATGGCCAGAAATTGGGAATTTGGAATTGTGTGAGCTATGATTCTACCAAGATGGGGCTACGTGCCACACAAGCCGTCCATACGTTAAATAGTTTTTGAGAATATATAAATTAACAAAATCAATTTTTTAGCAGTCTTTCCCTCTAATTTCTTTTTAAACCCCATTTAAACATTTAGTTCGAAAAAAACATGTCTAGAACAATACATATTAAAAAAAAAAGCATACAGGTGACCTATTCGCTGATGTCATTTTGTGCCAAGCCATCTGTTTAAACCCAAAGACCGTGCAACGAACAAATTGTGCTCCTTAATTCCCCGAGCCATACATAAAATAACTTACGGTTAGTTTCATTTCATAATGTTGTGATTACACAGAGCAAATAAATAATAGTCTCTGTGGTAGCCTGTGCCTGTGCGGTTGGTAGACCACTGACCCCTTCTCCGTATTGTTTAAATGTAGAACAAAAATTCCAGATAAAAAAAATCTTCCAAAAGAATCAACCACAATAGTTTTAATATAAGAGTTACATATACATACATATAAAGAGAACAAAAAAACAAGAAGAAAATTGTCAATGACGGGCGGATTAAAAGATTCTCATCTCTTTCTCTGCTGAACACAATGCAATGAAAAGATTTTCCACAGATTCAATCCACCCGTTGCCGACGAGACCTGGAAGCCCGAGGACACTATACTATAGAAACGATAAAGTAGTAGCAGGGCAGGGCATAAGGGCAGTTCCACCAGTAGCACAGCACAATGTGCATCACTATTGAAGCTACAAATGTATTATAATAGGAGAGTAGCACTTGTGCCATCATAGCTGGCTGGAGAGGTCGGTTGGCTTCTTCGAAGGCTGTAATCTGAACTTTTAAGCGGTGGCACTGCAGTCAAGTGGATTAGGGTATTGAGACAATGAGAAAGTGCACATAGAGAAGGGAATCATTTTATATATATATACATTTTTTATAGCATGAAATTGCTAGATCCGCTCCGCTCCACTCCCCCCTCTCTTCAACTCTCTAAAAATGAAAAAAACGTTTAAATAAAAGTTGAGAAATTATTTGATTGCGCTTTTTTTCCATCGATGTCACGCGGGGTTCATTGCTGCCTCATTCATATACTGTAGATACATATGAAGCTAAGGCTAAGCAAGTGCTTGCGATTGCAA
The DNA here is from genome assembly GCA_932273885.2 of Leucozona laternaria. Lineage (NCBI taxonomy): Eukaryota > Metazoa > Arthropoda > Insecta > Diptera > Syrphidae > Leucozona > Leucozona laternaria. The sequence goes on along the minus strand of OW026367.1, from coordinate 126,050,038 downwards.
TATCGACAGTAGTTTGTGATATTTCACAATTGGTTTGAGGTTTCGATTTGAAATTGAAAATGCAGACTATAATCGGGTATTAGCTAGCTGTGTGTTCCCAATTTGTTATAGTAACTTTATACGAACTACGAACGTATACCCAGCTGTAGTGGTGGTTGTAGTGCATGACGCAGTCTGAAGAAGATAACGACAATACACCACGGCACAGGAAGATTTGGACCAAGAGGTTATTAATGGCATTTATCATGATGGGTAAAGAAGACGAATGTGGTTCGAATTCGCTTTGCATAAGTGATTTATTGGTGATAAATAAATCATTGTGATTTTTTTTTACCAATCTATACTTCCAACGATGGATTCTGGAAATGTATCTTTGGAAACGTGATGCACACGCACAGTAATATGCTAGTTTAATAGTGTTTTAGAGGTTTGGAAGCTGTTAAATAAATTGGTCCGACATGCATCAAGTCGCTAATGTTTGTTAAGCTTCGGCTAGAGTTTTGAAATGATGGATGATTTATCATGGGCACCCTATAGCGATGGATGTTCGGATTCTTCTTTGTTATTGCATTTAAATTGTGCGTATGTATATTTGAAAAGAGTATACCTTCTGAATGCTGTTGAACACGAACAAGGTTTAATGGAAGACAGAAGTAAATTTACCTGCAGACAAATTAAAGCGAGGTTTATGTTAATAATTTGATGGCAAAGATCGGCTTGCGATTATTTCAGAATTCTTATGATTATGGTTATTCTTGAGAAACAGGATCTAAATATTATAATGTATATCCCTTGGACTTCACTTGTCTAATGGAATTATTTTTTCTAAAAGCTCCGACCTTTCTTAAGTCTCTTGAACACCAGAAGAAACTACAGAAACATCACTGCGCCTGAAAATAAGTACAGACATTTTTGTCTTCACTGGTTTACCCCCCCCCCCCCCCCCCCTTATCCCCTACACCTCATCCATTTTGCCACTTCTAGCCTAATCATTGATTTTAGATGATTAGCTGTGAACAAACTGTCTGTGGGACTTGTAAGCGGAAGGCCGAAGGATCGAATCTCAAATAAACCAACTTTTTTTTTATATTTTTGTTGTCTCTCGAGGCAAAATATATGAAACACTACTGGCGAGGGCCTAGCTCATTTCGATTGTGATCCTTGCTAGCCCCTTATTAGTATCTCATTAAAAACTGGACTATTTTTGCAAGTGAATTTTATTTTTTTTTCTTGGAAATGTGTGTAGGCAGGAACAATACACCCAAACTACAATTTTGAACATTTTAGTTTAGACCTGTTTGATTTTATATTTTATATAATTTATTAAATTTAGTGCTCGCGTGAAATTTGTTTCCATTATCTAAATATTTCATTCTTTCATAAAACTGCTCCTGACTTTTCAATTAATTAAATCGTAAAATTCAATGAACACATAAAAATAAACTTCAATCACTTTGAGGGGAACAAAAAACAATCAATCACAGCAATAAAACCAAACATTTACTGATATAATGACAGAACGTACACTGTGGTGCGCTTGGTTAAATACTTCTTAAAATTTGTTTCTTCATTTTACACTAAAAGTTTGTTTTAAAGAAATAGGAAATAAAATTAAGACAACGTTACTTTTGAAACTTATCTTTGAGATCGTTAAATTATTCATGTAATTATAAAACTATAAAATTTTTTGTATCTATTATAAGAGAAAATCGATACAAAAAATCATTAAATATATTTCACTTGGCACCTCCACTTCAGGTACTTATTTTTGTTTCAATTAACATTTTACAAGCAAAATGACAAAACCATGTGTTTGAGTAAAACTTTGAAATTATGATCTAATCAAATGCACTGCTGTGTACAATGTATACATACAATTACAGTCGTTAATGAAATGAAAATGATAACAATTGGAGAGCTCAATAAATTCGATGAGCATTTTAACCCTATTTTTAGAACAGTTTCTTCAAAACTGATGAATGCCTACTTAAGTAGACACTAGACAGATCACACTTTAAGTGTACTTGCACAACAAAACTGTTGATAAGATAATACTTTAGTTGAAAGTGTGCACAATATGCATTCGATAGCCATGGACAAAAATCAAAGTATTTTGTAAGTACTTAAATGTTTGTTTTGCCGCAGACAATGAGATTGAGTCACCTTGTTCGATTATGACAGCTTCGATATATATCAAGAATGTTATTTAGAGGCACTTGCCCGAAACAAAAGAAAAGAAAGAAATAATTTTTAGATAAATAAATAAAAATAAAAAATAAATAAAGGTTTCTCCAAGTGGAAAGAAAATTATTTCAGGAGGCTTTCCCGTTCGCAAGAGATTCACGAAATCAACGTGGATGATGTAGAAAAAGCACTGGAAGAGCATCAAGTACGTTCGGCAGTATTTTTGGATTTGGAAATTAAGCATTTGACTAAAGTTTTGCCATTTAGCACATACGAAAATAGTGAATAGGGATCTACCTAGCCAGTTCGACGAAATAATGAAATTTTATATTTCAAACCGACGACGCGACTCTTCAGTTCGGTACGAGCAAAAATGACATCCAAAAATTGGGATGTATGAACAAAAATCAAATACAGAAAACACCGAAAAAAATCCTTGCCTTGTAATAGCTATTTACAGCATAACATTCAAATGCAAATGGTAAGAAAGCACTCTTTCTGCAGCCACTGTAACTGCAAACTATGGAGACCGACTGAAAAGAACGATAAAATATTCGAAGATTAAAATACAACTTTCAAGCTTTGAACATAAATGGGTCACTGAAACAACAATTTTTTTTTAATTGTCATCTTTAGTCATGTATGTATGTACTACATATTTCAATTCATCGATATTTAAATTATTCTTTAAATATATCAACAGGTAAATCATTTTCAAAAAAACATCACTAGCTATAAACCATTTGATCTAACGAAGATTGTATTTCAAAAAGATTCTATACTTACTGACGAACGACGTCCTTCGATTTAATACCAAAGGCGACATATATACACATATTTTCTTTTGTAAAGTATTTCCTCTCGTTTTTTGTTGGTTTTCATAGTTTAATAGTTGAAATAAAAGGCAAACAATAAACGATCCAACAACTCATCGCAATAACAGGATTACCAATATATGTATTTTTCTTGTATTTTTTCTTATTATATTTTTTTTTATAAGAAATTACCTTCGTGTTTTGAATTATTCAAGTGATGACGATGATGGTGGTGGAGCTGCGGTGGCTTAACTATGGTAATTTAACACCTGAAGGGGAAAAGTACCAACAAGGTACAATAATACCTCAGAAAGGTATGCGCCCATCACGAGTGTTCGTAATTCGGAGAAATACCCGCACGATCGCGGCATGTTTTTTTTATCATTTCAAGGGTTTTGGTAGCGTATATGGATTCCGCGGGGGAAACATCGGATTCTTATGGTTTATTTAACAATGATTCACTGCAAGTTCCGTTTGGATTGATATCGAATTTTGAGACAAATGACATGTCTATTCGTATATTTCTTTTTGATATACAATTTTAAAAATGATAGATGTAACTGGAATATATTATATTAAATTTAAACAGCTGTGCAAGTTCCTTCCCTTCACACTTAAATGACTAGTAGCTCCGGTAGCTATCAGCGAAAGTTTGAATGAATATTTTAATATTTCAGCTGAAGTGTCATTCATTTTCAGATTACATTCATACAATAATGAAGATTTTGTTTCATTTTATTTATATTCTTTGATTGTAAATCGTTGATTTAATTACCGCGAATCAACCAATCATGGGTTGGTTCCCCGATCAAATTTTTGCTACCAAACTCATTCGATGGGATTAACAGCTAGAATAATCATTGATTAGGTAAAACTATAACTAACTGTGAACAGACTGGCCTTAAATCCCACGGGTTGGGTCCATTTGAAGCTGAGAGCATTAATATAGGAAATTATGCTGTCTAGAGTGGGGGCTCAAACCCACATTTCCAAATTATAAGCATTCAAGAACTATATCCACTGAACCATATAGCCACCCGGAATGGTACCTAATCTTAAGGGGCCACCCAAACATTAAAGTCTATGTTTTTTGTACATACCTAATTAAATTGATTATTTTATGGTAGCAATAAATTTTAATTTGTCTATTTTTAGGTTTGCCACCAAAAACAACAACAATCATAGATCGTATGGCATAACTAATTACCACAAACGGATTAATTTGTGGTCGGTGAATATATGGCAAAAGACTGTGTGAGCAAAATTGATGCGGCCCTGGCACGGATAACCCATTTACGTGATGCGAGTTTTCAAATAGAATTGCGTTCATATATGCTGGTATTATACATCAAAATGCCACCACCACCTCCACCGCATGATACAAACCACACCGGTCGGTCGATATAATGCCATTAACCTCCCTAGCCTCAGCCCTTTACGTAGTGTGTCCCATTAACGTATTTTTTTTTTTTTTTTTGAAAGGGTAACTAGCTAGTAAAAAGTAAAGCCGACTTAATGAAAGTCATACCCACACTTTTCTCAGTACATACATATATAATGTACATCACATCACACCAGTATGCTATAATCTAATTAAGAACAAACTTGCCACAGCTACTTAGATAAACTTTGCGGTTGATTAGACAGCCTTGCCAGCTTAGTTGCAGGTAAGTCAATCCAAATCTCTCGTCTCATATCTCGCATATGCCTCATTTCTTGAGGCATTTCAAAATTGATTGCATCTCAGAAATTAATTGAAGCCTTTGGTGTTAATCACTTTTTTACACCTTAACAATTTGCAATTAACTGTAAAAGAAAATGAAGGTGTGTTTAACGAGAAAATCCAAATACCTAAGAAAAGCCAAAAGGCTTTAATGAAGATTAATTAAAAATTAATCTAGTTGGGGTGTAGATTTGAAATTCATAGGGTAAGACTTTGATGTTGATAATGAGAATATTAATATGTAATAATATGATAGAATTTATGAGGTTCTGAGACTAATGGACAGATGGAAGTTTTTGTCAAGTCTAGTCATAGCGCTGGAAAGTTTTCAGTAGAGAAAATCTAGATGAGAAAAACTTGTCAAATATTGTTAAGGTCCTTGATATTATAAACTTATTGGTCAAATATTAACTATCCCATCAGAAATACATAAACTTTATAATCACCAAAAAATACTAAGAAAAATAAAAATATAGCACAAGTTCCTTTTTCACACGAGCGGGAGCGAAGGCCGGTGAACAAAATGTCCCTGGTCAACGATTGAGAAGATTTTTTTGACATTCCTTTCTCACACTTGATTTTGTTTCTTCTTGTGAAAGGTACAAGAGATTTTAGAAGAAATTAAAAGAAAACGTCAACAAATCTACAGCAACTTGTTTCTTCGTGCGAAAGGGGACAATGGTCAGCGTGTCTAAGCAGAAAGTTCTAGCGTCGAATGTCATATAAAACTATGTTTGTAATTTTCTTTATTTTTGAGCCCAAAAAATATTACACATAACTGGCTAATTTAGCTGAAATAGTTGGAAACCCTTGGTAGCCCCTTTTAAACATCTTTGAAAATTTTCTTGAGCCTCATTACCATTCTTCCAAGTGAGTATTGTATTGTTTTGATTTCTCAGTTAATGATGATAAAAACGAAGCCTGCATTGGTTTTCACCAAAAAAAAAAATGTTTGCAAAAACCAGACAATTCCGAAGAAAACAACTACATACATAGATATTATTATTATTGTTTTTTTTATGAAAAAGCACATAAAAAGAAATTTTTTTTAAACTTAATGCATTTGTTTTTATGTACTATTTCCAAGAAAATATACAATTATCTGGGCCTGGCACCGGATGCTCACTTGTTATATCTGTTGGTGGTATTGCCATGACTAAAACCTTATCATTTCCATGGTGGGATAGTCTTAAATTTCTGAGAATACCCACCACCGTTATTTGAATCATATATTGTTCCAAATAAAAATATCAAAGACAAATTTCATGGTTGATTCACGCGCTTCTTTTAGAATATAAATTTGAAAAGTTTGATATGAGCAGGAATAATCATAGTATAAAGTTTTTTTCTTCCAATTTCAAACCATCAAGTTCTTCGCATTTAAATTCCGAACTTATTTTGTAATTTTATAAGTTCGTAGTGCTGACAAGTTGCGAATATTTAAAGCTATTAAAAGCAATTAAGCCGCTTGAGCATTTAATCATTCCTTTAAGAGTTTAATTTAGTCAACGCAAGAAAACACACACTGACAAACACGAGTGATTTAATTTCATCTCAACGACACACAGCGGAAAATTGCTCCGTCGAAATAGGTATCGTTAGCTTTGTTTTTTTTTTGTCAGGGTACCTTCACAAAAAAAGTGTGTTGGAAATCGTTTTGGACTTACGTTTACACCAAGATAAACATTAAAGAGTCATGGTATGGACTTATTTGAGGAATATACTTATACTTCCAAGTAGTAATATTGCTAAATTTTCAACAAATTTTTTACTACACACACAAATCGGAAAAGAAATATATAATTTTAAGTACTTTTTCATACTGCCATTGTGTAATAATTTGCAATAATAATACAACACCTTTCATATTTATTCAATGCTTAACCACTTCTTACAACAAACCAAAATCCAGTCGTGCATTATATTTTCCTATCAAATTAAATGAAAGTCATCGACCTTATAATAATTATTCTAACAAATACACAAACAAACGCTTATTACATACCTAAGCGAAAAGATTTACAGATTTGTTTATTTTTTTAAACACCCACACAGTAGGTATTCTCATTCAAATACCATCTTTGTTACACCTCCATTCAAAAGATGTCTCTCTTAATGTGGTTTGTACAGTGATTTAGAGAAGACCATAAACAAGTCTTAAATTGGTAACACACAAACAAATTTATAGGACTACTTTTTAAAGTCCTATCCTTTCTAGTTACTCTTAATCCAGATAAAAATGTTTGCGGCTTTTTTAAGCTCCTTATTTTTTTTTTTAACAGGACGGAAGAATAAATATGCAGACGTGGGACTTAAGCTATACGCATAATGAATAGCATTGCTGGCTTCAGTTATATACCTCTGCCATTCGTGTCGAAGGATTAAGGTGTCGAAACTACATTAAAGAGTTATTTAGGCATCCTCATCAGCAATTGAAATTGATTTATTCAAAAAAAAAATTAAAACAATTTACCAGAAAAGTTTGTTTCGTTCCAAAAATTTGACAAAATAACAATAACATGACATACCTCCCGATCCGCCCGATCGAATAAACAATTTGCACATAAATGAGAAGTATGTATGTGTTATTGTGTTGTTAAACTATTTATGAATGCCAACCAACACATATACTCACTGTTTGTGTTTTAGCGATCGATGTTTAGATGAAATACGATATTTGCATACCACTTTTGACGCCATGTGCTTCTGGTGATAGCGATTGTATGGTTCATCAATGGAAATCAAAAAAAAAAAAAAACAAGACGCAATTCGGTGTTGTTTACTTCTCAAGAAATATACCTACGCATTTGCAAGAATGTTTTGTTTTAGGTATTTGATAATAAGGAGGAGTTGAAGAATACAAATTTAGTTGTTAAAGAATGTTGTTTTTTTTTGTTTTTAGGAAATAACAGATAAGACGTAGGAAATAAACAAGAGGATTAGGCGACACACAAGTCAATTGGATTTCATAATAGTGAAAAACTTTACGTAAGATAATTGTTTTGTTATTACTTGAGAACTAAAGGGTGTTTTTAGCGATAAGAAATTTCGATTTAAGTCAAAACTGACTTATATTAGCGGACGGCAATGGCGCAGTCGATGTAGTGCTTGACTGCTAACTTAGAGGTGTTGGCTTGAGTCCAGAGTGCATAGTGTAGCACCATTCTTTTCTGTATACCCAAAGCTTAAACTGGACGCGACCTGTGGGATTTAATGAGACAATAACACCATATTTCTCAGTCCATTGCGTTAAAAAAAAATATTTTCTTTTCTTTTATTCCTTCAACAAGTGCCGTTCAATTCAAATTGCATTTTACAGACCTTTGGTCTTCGAAGTTAGTTAGACACGTAGGTATATAGAAAGTGATTTTTTATTGGATATTAATGCAACCCCATTAGTTTTTTTTAGATCAAATTTGTCTTGAATGACAGAATGTCGACTAGCAATCATTTCAAATCAAAAATACGTCAAGAATTAACTTGAATTATAGTGGAGTACCTAGATATTTCAAACGACAAAAAAAGAAAATCCAGAGGTTTATCTATTTAAAAGACTTTTATGGTTCATTTACATTTTTAAGAAATAGGATAATCTTACATTCATATTTTATATTAATATTAAAACGGAACACAAATATTTAATAAATCAATTAAAAATAAAACAGATACCTATTGTTATAAGTTTTTTTTTCTTTAGCATAACTAAAGTGACATAAATTTTGTAGGTTAAATATATGCACAACACTGTCTGTATACACAAATTGTTTGATCTTATAATTATAGCATCACTTTGAATACCTAAGCAGTATTTTTGAACTCATTTACAATCTACCTATCTAGGTAATTTATTTTGCCGTTAATGCTTGTTCCTAGTTCCAGTTCAGGTCACACAAAAATGTATTCGAAATAAAATTAATAAAATGCACCAATACCAACACGTAAGTTTAATATTATTCTGGGGTTGTCCTTACTGCAATACCTAATAGGCAAGATTCAGGTTGTTGATGTTTCATGATTTAACTTTAAAGTTTCAACCAAAGTTCTTTTTGCAACTTAATTATTGATCTTATGATATAATTCAAACTAGCCAGCAGCTCACGAAGAAACCTTTAGTCTAAAAGAAGTAGCTTATGGATATGGTAGAAGTAAAGCAAATGCAAAAATGTTTATTTATCTTGCCTGGACCAACCATGTCTCTTTTCAGTACCTACCAACTTGATATGCGCAAATTACTCGCACATAGCAAGTTGACTAGAACTTAAATAGAAATATACCTATACCCTCTTGCATATCCAATTTTAGAGGGTCTATCCATTGACCATACCATAACTAGCAGTGCGTAAATTTAGAAGCGTTGACGTCGACTAGCAAGTAGCAATAGCAAGTAGATATTTCCTATGACTTTGCTTTTTTTTAATAAAAAAGGAACAAAAAAACGAAAGTAGGCAAAAAATATTCGTAGCGTAGGTAGGTTTTTCCGCCCGCTGAGCTTTTTCCACTTGCTGCTCCACTTCCTCTTCGTCTTCGTCTTGCTCCTCATAGAATACCTAGATGTATTCTTTTCTGGTTGCGTGTCAGACGCCGTTGTAGTCGTTCCAACCGCGGGTCTTATATAGAAAGTTGTTTGTAACGCGAAGCATCCCCAAGTCCCAGCCCTTCTGTGTTTCTGAATAATATTTCCAACCCCAATTTATACTATTCATGTTGGAGGGACAAGGGGCGGTTGGATGAGCGACTCTAGCATGGTAAATGCAAAAGAAGTACGAGAATTGTTCATGCAATTGTTTGGGGATTCTTTTATTTATTGATTCATATGGGGAGCAGGGTCGGTCGTATACATCGTCGTTGATGTTGCTTTTGCCATCCACAAATTCACGAAAAGGCAGACAGACAGACGAAAACAACACACACAACTTAACAAATTGAGTTGAGTGAATTATATCCTTCGCACAAATCTCCCGTCGCCGTCATCACAAATGGAATTACCCTAGAAACAAACGGGGAGTGAGGCCAGAGTGCGGGGCTACACAGTCGTTTTACTGAAAAATTACTAATTCTTCTCGTTGAAAAAAGAAAACGAAAGCAATATTTAATTTTTTCTCACCTTGATATGGATTTTTTTTCAGCGCTGAATTATTTCTTTATTTTTTTTTTTCACTTAAAATTTGTATAAGAATATAATTATTTGCTTTTGTCGATTTTCACTTTGCAACAAAAAGAAGGATAGTTTTTCACACTTTAAAACAATCGAACTTTAATAAATGAACAAAAAACAAAAAAAAACAATAAAAGACACTCATTCACGAAAGAAAAATTGTTGAAATACGAGTTTTGTTTAAAAAGGATCGTCGTCAATTTTGTGTTTGTTTTCTTCTTTCTTTTTCAAGCCGAAAAATACCGACGATAAGTTAAATAAAAGCGAAAAACAAAACTAGTGAGGGAAGTTTTTTTTTTGTTAGAAGCAATTGGAAAAAGTTTATATAAATTGGATAAAATAGAGAAAATTCAAAATTAAATTCGATGTGAGAAAAACCGAAAGCGATTATTTTTCTTTGTCTACAATCTGCACGCCGCCATAATTAAACTAAAGTTGATGGAAATGGAAATGGAAAGAAAATGGACAAAAGTTGAATGGCTTCCAAAGTTGAATTAGATTGAAGAGATTTGTATAGAAATTGAATAAGATTATGTGTTGTCTCGCTTTGAGTTAAATAAAACTGAGGGTGATAAAAGAGACAACATCATAAGTTTGTTTTGACAATTTGACAGCTTACTTTTTAGTGCCACCTAGTGATAATTTATATATTTGTGCAGCGACATCTAACTATGAATAGAAAAGAAATTTAATGTTTTTGGATAACAGGGTGCATTTAAATAAGTTAAGGCCTACATTAAACATTTTTTGCAAAAAGTTGAAAAGCGAAAAATAAAAATAGAAAAAAAATAGTGCTAGAAAGGCCTATGTGCGAAAAATTGTAAGAAAAATGTGTTTGATCTGTCATTTCAGATTGATTTGACACATCAAACACAATATACACAGGCATATGTCAAGCTTATTTTTGTTCTTCACTTTTCCACTTTTTGCCACTTTATTGCTAAAAGTGTTGCATGTAGTAAAGCCTTTAGAATCTGACATATTTTCCACTTCAGAACTGACTTAAGTAGTTTTCAAAACTAAAAAATAAATTTGTTGATCTTTTTCAGATTTCACTTTCTAAAGCTAAGTATACAGTTATTCAACGAAAAAAAACTACATGCAATCCTTATGGGAGTGATTTTTGGCACAAAAAAAAATTTTCGACTAAAAATATTTTTATCGAACTGTGAACTTAACCCTGGAAAAAAAAATTATACTCACCACGATTTTTTCCTGCAAAACAATGTCAGTGACATTGTTTTGTGAACAAAAATCTAGTTTGCCACCACGAATGTTTTTCTTCCGGAAAAAAAAATTTCTTTCTCACCATGAGTTTTTTTTTCGTTCAAAAGAACTGTATACTAAGCTTTACCAAACAAAAAAAATTAATTTTTTCAGGGTCTGTTTTTTTTTTATTGATCTTTCAAATCTCGATTTGAAGCCAGATTTACACAAACTTTCACACAAACCTAAGTGACAAAGTAAACGTCGTCCTCTTGTCAGTTTAAATTCGTGTTCGTTACGTTAGCATTACTTACTTGGCATTTGTTTAATCTAATTAGTAAAAATTACAAAGTTACATGGACTGGTTGACTGGTTTTATTAGTGAAATTTTATTGGGCCTAACTAATAATCAAATTTAGTGTTAAGGTCTTTTTTGTCCTCATCACCGTCAAAAAAATATATCGAAATCGAAGTGCGACAGTATAGAAATCAATGTTTCGCTATCGCATTCGAGATGGCGCCGCTATGAAAATCACCCTTTCCAAAGTGTCGTACCTCGATTTGAATAGATACACGAATAGACACGAATCTTTCAGAAATACCTATTCAGCTGGATTCGTTAAATTTATTGAGTTAACTCGTGATCTAAATAGACTGAAAAACATGTTTCAGGAGTTAACGCTCGCACTGAAAAACTGATTTCCACAATTTCAAATTAAAAGCAAAAGACGCTAACAGCTGGGTGTCTTGGCAGTCTTTACTCTTCTTGTACGCAGAAATTTATGTAGGTAGCACAAATACGCAAGTTATCCAATGTTGGGGAAATTATTTGCTCTCTCGATAGGTGTGTTCCTTTGGGCTCCAGTATCTACTGCCAAGTACTTCTGGCTGCAGTCAACTACTTCTACTCTGTGGTGGAAGTAGTTCAAAGTAGTTCATTAATCTAGTAACAGAATGTTTCCAAACAAGAAAAAGACATCACCAATCAAAAGAAATTACGTAATAGATTATTGTTGTTGATATTTTTCTAATTTTAAAGTAAAATAAGAAAACAAACAACCGAAATTAAATTGATATTGAGGTTACATTTTACTTTTGGCAAAATGAAAGCATTTTATTCATCATCTACTGGGAAGTACTAAAAAGTACTTTGCAAAGCCCAATGGAACACGGCTTATTTGTAATCTCATTGCAACTTTTTCGAGATAACAAACAGGAATTTGTGACAATTTGCGAAAATTTTATTCACATTCGCAACAAATTTTACGTTGCCAAACAGACCTTATATTTTTGCAAGAAAATGAGGCCATACAAAAATTTACATTAATGTGGTTTTCCAAACAACCAAAAAAATTGATTTTTATGGGGGTCAACTTGATCTTTTTCAGATTTTACGTTCCTAACAACCAAAAAAATTGATTTTTTTCGTGGTCTGTTTTTTTTCTCGATTGATCTTTCAAATCTCGATTTATTGGCAGATTTACACATACTTTCACACACACTTGCACACAAACCAAATTGACATTTCTAAACGTCGTCCTCTCCTCGTCAGTTTATTTCGTTTTGGCCTTTCGCTAGCATTGTTTGCTTTTGATAAGGCATTTGTTTAATAAAATAAATACAAATAATGAAGTTTAATTAGTGAAATTTTTGTCTTTATTGTCCTAATTACCGTCAACCATTGACTTCTTGAGTTCGGAGTCAATCAGTGATTAAATTGGACAAATGTTTCATATGGAATGAAAGGCATTGTGGAAACATGTAGTCCATTGTTTTTTGTAAAATTAAATTATTTTTATTAAAATTCCATAGTAATCCTTATGTAGTGACCTTGTTTCATGTTCATTGTCTTCTTCCTCACCATCGACCGATAGCTTCTCCTTTGATTTGGATTTTGGATGGACGGGATTCCTGTGGATATATGGATCCGACCGATGGCCAAATCACGTTATAAAGCAGTGATAGTATACCAACAAAATAAAATTCCTGCTAGGGAACGAAAAATTCCCTAATTTGTATTCTATTTTTTGATTTCAATTTGATTGAACAAAATAATTTACAATATCACATTCATTTAAATGAAGTCAAGAAAAGAATGCGTAAATCTTTTCTTTCTTTTATTTTGTCATAATTTCAAAATGGTCTCAGGATATTAATAATTTCAAGATTAAAAGTCAGTCCCACTTTTGAGTTTTTTCTTATGAAACAAATCAATAAAGGCTCCCAAACCGGCGCTAAACCTTCGCGCGAATATGCGACGACTGAAGAATGTTCAAAGACTTGCATAGCGCCAGTGTGGGTTCTCTCATTAATCTCCATTTCAATAAATTAAGACAGGTGAAAGTATTCGCGTAGTTGAAATTAATTATAATTTAAACACAAAAATGTTCTTTTCTAATTTGAAAAAAAAAAGTTTTGTAAGAATTTTTGCTTACGCATTTTTTCACCAGTTTCATCAAGAAAATAAAGCCAAATATATAATATTTTTGTATTAAAGAAAAAACTGTTCCCTAGGAAAAAAATACTTGTAGGAATTTTTCCCTACATATACTATCACTACTTACATCAGTAAACACAGACAAATCACCTACACCTTTACAAAAAAAAGGATCAATCGCGATTCGTTCTAGCTACCACGATTGATCTGGAATCTGACCCCCAAATCTGAAATGGTTGACTGGAAAACCACATAACTGTCACTATCATTTTTGACAACTTGCGCAGTAAAATAGCTTTGTTTGGTAACTTTGATTTTCTTACATTTTTTATCAATCAGCTGTTAGATCGTGTTATTGCTCAACAATCTACTATTATTTTTGCAATTAAGATAGTTGGCCTTGAAGGTAATGGTGGATTTACACGACTGACAAATTGGCAGTATTCTGGCAGTTAATTGTCAAAAACCTGGTATAACAATGGGAAAATTCATTCTTTTGGCAATATACTGCCAAGCGAGTACTCGCTAGCAAATTGGCTACATACATTAACTGTCAAATTCTTATTCACTCACTCCCTGCTCCTGGCTTCGCAAAAGGCAAGCAAAGCCAGTTGGCTAGCGAGTTGCCAAAGTTTCTGTGAATTAGTAAAAAAAAAATTGAGTGTATTGCAACTCGCTAGTGAGTACTCGCTCAAGTGGCCCCAGGGTAAAGTAAAGTAAATTAAAGTAATAATATCATCACGAAACCATTTTTTAAATTAACGACCAATATTATTATGTCTTTTAAAAATCAATAAAATAACGTAATCTTAAATAATTAATTAATCCCGTAAATAACTAATTTAGTGAGCAATACAAATGTAAACATCACAAAGAGTGATTTATTAATTCCCATTATAAACTAGGAATAATTATGTGTTTTTTTTTTTGTATCACATAGAGTCTTCTATCTTATAGAGGTCATGCGGGTTAAGCAAGGATTTTAAGTGTAGTGTTGGCATGTTTTTGCACTTTAACCTAATTGGTTGTAAAGAGATTTAAAATGACTCAACACTGTTGGCAAAATATAGAGTGCTAAGTGAACATCTATTAAAATTGATTTATTCATAAGGTTTTGAATTAAAAAGACATTTCCAGAGCTAGATTAAATTTTTAATTTCACATGTTAGTAGCAGGTAGCAGGTGTCAGCTTGATAATGAGACTTAAATTATAGACTAAACAGATTCATTAAGGAGAATTACTGTTAGAATTGTTATAAAAAGAACACACCAAACATATCTTTTCATGAGTGTGGAGTTTGTTAAATAGTGAAGCACTTTAAAGTCGGATTTTATTCCCAAAAAACGTTAATTTAAAAAATAAAATTAAAGAAGGTGTTGGGATAAAATATCAAGAAACAAATTTCAAATAAAAATATCTAATCGTGTAAGAATATCTCGAACAAATTTAATTTTGTTTGAGGACAATAATTCACAAATAGAGGAATTAGGCGCAAAGTAAATAATATGGCCGATACTATTCTATAAAAGTGAAAGTGCTTAAACAGAGCACTTGATGGGTATCTGAATGGATTCTAACTATAAAGAAAAAGAAGTCGAAAATTGCGCGATGCTCTTCTTTCAACTTTCGTCTGACACGCTCGATATATTCATGAGACAAGCAGCAAACGAGCAAAACTTTCCTTGCAGTGGACCAATAATACGTTTTCCTGAGCTCAACTTACGACTTGTTTATTCAAAAGTGGGGTTTTAAATCTTACGGCCCTATGAATTAAATGGACTTTGAATCCAGATTTATTTACCTAATCCAATTTTGTTATTGTATGTCCCTATTATTATCTTTATATCCAAAAAAAACTGGTTTTAAATACATAAGCATTTAACTGCATCGCATTTAAATATTAATTTAACGTGTTAATAATATGGAATTTGATTTAAAGTTTGGACTTAAATTAATTTAAATCTGGATTTAATTTTTAATCTGGATTAAGCGTGTGATGAGTAATATGGGCATTACTGTCTTATAATTCACTCTGGATTCAAATTCGATTTAAGTGTATTTTAAATTCGAGTTTTTTAAATCCAAAATTTAAATCAGGATCTGGATTAAAGTTTTAATCTGGATTAAGCAAGTAAATATAGGTGTCCTCTCCCTTGCCCTTATTAATCAATTTACCAAACTTGTTCGAGACGGAAATATTGGTTCTGTCGCGGTTTAAATTAAACTTGATATCCATCCAGTGTGAAGATTTGGTTTATGATCGATCTGCGGGATGGGAAGTAACATTGGTATTTACCGATTAAATTGTTGCAGAACAGCTTATGACGCTCACACAATCAGTATGTGGGATAGTATTTTATAAGCTATATATTTTGGAGAGATATATGCCTCAATAGTTCATGAAAAACATGGGATTGGGATTGCTTTTTTTTTAACTCACAGGCTGACATAAAATCTCTCGAAACTGTTTCTCTGAACTCTATATAAGCTCTTAGCAACAGTTTTAAAATTCATCTTTCTTGTGTGTCAAACTATAAATGTGTTCCAGGCAATGGAAAACCAGATGAACTCGCCAAAAACCGACCAATAACTATTTAGCGGGTGGCAATGGCGCAGTAGATGTAGTGCTTGACTGCTAACTTAGAGGTGTGGGCTCGAGCCCCACTCTGGGCAGCATTCTTTTCAATATAACTTTTAAGATATTTTTGTTTTAGTGATTTTGACATTCGAGATATTGTGGCTGATTGTTTTCATTAGCTTCACTCAGCAGAATCAAAATGGAAAAATTCACCGAAAACTTTTCAAAATACGTTTTCCCCTCCGACCCAGTACTTGGGAGGCTTGGTTCGATCGATTTGAATCTCAGTCTGCTACAGTGGTTCGGGTTGCCTCTATTTGCATCCAAAGGAGAAATCAAACGACCACTGCTCATCTATGGACTACTATTTTCGATCTTCGTAAGAATACCCTATCATATCTTTGAGATTTACGATTTGATCACGTGCTGGAGGAACTTCAATGACATGATTCAAAATGTATGCCTGTCATTTCTGCATTTAGGAATGTCTCTCAAAGTATGATGAAGTTGATTATGATGATGTTGGGTAACCGTATTAATTATATCACTTTTTAAAATTTTGTTTTTCCTTTGTCAGATGATAATGATCTTTGGGAGACTTCAGGATTTTTACAAAATCATCGACAAACTTCGTAAAATGGCTAAGAAATATGTGAAGTCTGATAAGCAAAAAGAAGTGTTTTCCTGGGTGGAGTTCGAGAGCAAAATTTCGCTTACAATTTATGCCTGTATTCCTACGATTGCATCTTCTTATGGATTTTTGTTAGCCATGAGGAGTAATTTCAACAGTTGCTTTGTTTCTTTTGATAATGATTATATTTAAGGTCGAACTTTCATACAGATCCATCAGGAGTTGTTGGTCATACCTTACCATACAGAGCTAAGATGCCAGAGTTTACACCTTTTAATTTGGAATTCTTTTATATTCCGATATCGAATGCAATAATTGGATTCCAAATTGTGGGAATTGACTATCTTAATGTTGCATTTATCAATTTGACACGTTGTCAGCTTCGTGTGTTGAATATTTCCTTCGATGAACTTAATGAGGAGAAAGTCCGAATGAATGTGGATCCATTTAACCATCTCAAAGGAATTATAGGGCATCATACACAAATTTTAGAGTAAGTAAAACGATTTTTCAAAGAAAGGTATCAGATCAAATATAATATATACCTTAACAACGGTTCATTGCAGCATTCGAAACCAAATAGAAAGCATCTTTAAGTTTCCCATGCTCGTTCAATTCTGTGGTTCTTTGCTGATTATTGCTTTGACAGGCTTTCAAGCCTTAGTTCAATCAGATACTTCAGGACTTGTTATGGTCTACTTGTATTCTGGATGTATTATGGCAGAGCTTTTGATTTATTGCTGGTTTGGAACTCGGATATCAGAGCAGGTACCTGGACAGATCTCTTTAACTTCATATAAAATATATTTGTATCTATGTATATATTTGTCTCATTTCAGAATGAAACATTGGCCTTGCAGGGCTATTCAAGTTCTTGGTATAGTTTTGACTTGAAGTATAGAAAGTCTTTGGTAATCTTCTTGATGAATGCACAGATGCCATTCTGTTTTACAGCTGGCGGTTATCTTACACTCAGCTTGATGACCTTTAATAGGGTAAGAGTTGGATGAATTTGTATACCAAGTATAGGAATTTAACAATAATTAATTTGTTTTACGCTGGATTTAAGGTTGTGAGCAAAGCTTTCTCAATCATGGCCGTTCTTGTGCAACATTATAGTGCTGGTTGATCTAATGGGCGCTTCTCTTCTCTCTTTTTGCAAAACCATAAATTTGTTGGGTTTTGTTTTGATCACAAACTTTACTGAACACAACCTTTTGAATTCCACCTCTAGCTTGAAGGACCAGAGTATGTAATTAATAAAGATGTTGAATAAAATAAAATAACAA
This sequence comes from Leucozona laternaria, assembly GCA_932273885.2. Lineage (NCBI taxonomy): Eukaryota > Metazoa > Arthropoda > Insecta > Diptera > Syrphidae > Leucozona > Leucozona laternaria. The sequence continues at coordinate 126,032,019 of OW026367.1, read as the reverse complement.
GTTTTCAAATTATAAGGCCTGACGTCATTTTCCAGAATTTTCCGTCGAATTGATGTTCTAAAGCGAAAACAAAAATTAGTATCCCATTTTACTATTCTGGCAAGACTTCTCTCAGAGAAAAGTAAAACTGCGAAATAGTACACGAACGCTTTCAACAAAGAATTCTTACCGGTTTCTTAACGTCAAAAGATATTTGAAAAAATAAATTAAAAACCATCAAGATTTGAAAAGCTTTCTTAAATAAAACAAAATTGGACATTAATTGGCACTTCTGGGAAGTAAGAAAAATCGAATGTAAACATTTAAAAAGTAATTACATAAATTTATCTAGAAAATGGAATCTTTAAATAAATATCAAATCAAATACTGGGAATTTCTGGGTTCTGGCAAATTTCAAACTGACTTTTGACTGAACTCATATTTCTGCCAGAAGAATTTCTTTGGGCTGAAATCAGGGTTGGCCAAACTGTCACTTTTTCGAAATAACTACATTTGTTACGTCTACTACGTAGTTTATGTAGTTATACTCTGTCCAACAAAAATTGGCAGTGAAGGCAAGAAAGGACGTTTGCCTCTCATTCTGGCTACAGTGGATTGCATAAATCTGTGTTTCATTAAAGCCTTCACAGGGTTGTCGTAGTGTACACGAAAACACTCATCATTAAAAGCTTTTTCTTAAAGCTCGAAAATCAAAAGCACCTTAACAGAAACTCAAGAAAAAAAAGCTGAACGAATTACCAAATGGACGCGGGTAACTCTGAATGCACATCAAGCAGCAGCCAATCGCCATTGGCCACAGCAAATCAGTGCACACTCAGATGTGCCTTGAATAGGACGTTGGGTCTGTGTCAGATGCTATTGGAAATTCACGGGCGGACAAACACTTTTTGTGCAGGAGTTATTCCAATTTAATATGGTGCAAAAATATGGCACGCTACTGATTTTGAAAAAGCTCTCCCATAAGACGTGGACTACCTTTTTTTGTTGGACAGAGTTTAGTTGTAGTTAACGTAGTTAATGAAACAAATTGTAGCAGACGTAGTTTCAAATGTCAAATCACAGATTAGCCATATGAAGATGAGAATGTTTCGTACGTTTCACCCTCCAAAACCCATTTGTTTACATTGTTGTATTTGTAATTTTTTCCCGCGTCGATGAATATATGTGAATTGGAACAACAATTTAACCAGGTGTGTGAAGATCCCTACTGTCTATGTGTGAGATTTTTATACACACATTCTCATTTTTTATCTGATAACTGCCAGTTCAAGCTTGTAGGCAAATTAAAATGGCTGCCGGGGATTCTCATCTTCATGTGGCTAATCTGTGTGTCAAATGATCTGTCAGCTGTCCCTTTGAAGTTTAATTTTGAACTCAAATGTTCAGTTGTTTATTTAAGATTTTTATAAATCGAAGCGAAGTGAAAATTCCGATGATAATAAAGGAGGAAATCGGATTTATATGCTATTTTGCATTTTATATTTTCAAACTCTTGTATTTCGTTTTTGAAATTATATTATTTTTCTGTATTTACCACGAATGTAGTAGACTTAATAAATTGTATTAATTGAAGCTTGTAGTTTATTCAATTAACAACGCGTAGTTAATGATGTAGAAAATGTAGTGTAGTTAATTCGGCCAACCCTGGCTGAAATTCACAGGAAGGGAAATGATTTGCTCTCTCGTGAGCGCTCTCTTCTGCGAAAAAGTACAAATTTTCTACGTAGAAGAACACGATCTGACTTAAATTTTTAGAAATTCGTAAAAATTCGCAGTTTTGGGGAGTGCGCGAAGGAACGTTATGAGTACGAAAGTGTGGCAGTATGACTTTATTCAATTTGGTTTTAACTGGACTTTAACCGCCATATTATTCACTAGATAGATCCAGATTAAAACTTAAATCCAGATGTATTTACATTGATGCTTTACTTGTGGATTTAATTTTTTAATCTGGATGAATCGAGTGAATAATATGGCCGTAAATCAAGATTTATTAAATCCGGATTTATTAAATCTATATCAATATTATAATTTTCCAAAATAATCTGGATGTATGCAATTAAACTGGTCTCCCGAGAGCAATTATAATTCAATTGGATCTATTAACATTGGATTTAAATTGGAATTTATCAAGTGAATGATATGGATTTGGATTTAACGTTTGGATTCAAATTCATTTAAATCTCGACTTAATTTTAATATGCATTACGCGTGTGAAAAACGTGGGTGCTTAGGTGTGCAACTGAAACCGACACTTTGAACGAGGAAAGAATTGTGTCGCAACCAAGACCTTTGTTTAAAAAAATCATTTGTATTATAAGAAACTCGGATCGATAAAATGCTGTGTAATCAACCTAAAAAAACACCCTAATTTGCCTTTAACGTAAGGAGTTCCATATAATGTCATATACTTAGTCATTATCTTATAAAACATAACCCTTAATTTACCTTTTAACATATTATATATAACAGTAACACATTAATTTCATATTCTGATACTTCTGATAATGATTAAGTGCGTAATAGAAAACACCCACAAACTTTGTGCGTATAAATCATTTATCATTTGAATTATTTAGTTCTTATAGATTTCTGACATCTTTTTCTATTGACAGTATGTTATGGAATCAACGTTGCGAAAGAAGTAAGGCTAAGTGGATTTAAGTCCTACGAACTAAGTATCAAATGTAGAGAATATTTCCACCAATATGTGGCAAGATTTTGAAACTGTTAGTTCGCTCAAACAATTCATTAAAATATCCAATAGTTTGTATTTCATTTATTTCTAAAAATTTGAAGTAATTTATTTGATATTTTTGTTTAATACCAGCCGCAGCTTCTTTTGAGAAACACCTCTTTACTGGAAAATGTCAAAACTGATGCTGTGTTTCACAAAGAACATTTTCCCATCGAATCCCTTAACTGGTCAGCTTGGATGCCTAGATTTTAATTTATCTCTATTACAATGGTCTGGAATGCCTTTGTTTGGCGCCCAACGTGAGGCCAAAGCCTCAATACTATTCTATGGCATAATAATATGGACAGTTATACGGATACCTTATCAATTGTTCGAAATCTATGACATAGTTCTAATCTATGACAATATGGGAGATTTAACACAAAATTTGTGCATGTCCTTGTTACATTTCGGAGCAAGTTTGAAAGTTCGAAAATATTCAGTTTTCTTTTCAAATGAACTTTATATAATGAAACTCAATTATTCTTTCAGACAATCATGATATTTGGTAGAGTTGGAGATTTTTATCGAATTGTTAGACAATTAAAAATAATGTCAATTAAATACGTCAGAACTAAGGAACAGAAGAATGCATTTTTCAAAATGGAATTTGAAAATAAGTTAACACTTACAGTATATGCTTTCATTGTGGAGTTTTCGTCGTGCTTTGGGATGCTAATGGTATTGACAGGTGTGTGTAAACTAAACACTTTATATTTTTACTGTTAATTTAATTTTGTTGAAATTCTGTTTTACACTCTGTGTTCCATCATAGAATTTTACCGCAAAATAAATATTATCTTTTATTATTTATATCTTCTTTCTAAATATATAGGTCCAGCCAACTTAGTTGGGCATATCTTCCCATACAGAGTCCAAATGCCAGATTTCATATCCATGGACTTGCAATTGGTGTACGTGCCTCTGGGCATAATAGTCATTGGATTACAGATGGTTGCAATTGATTATTTGAATGTTGCGTTCATCAACTTAACTAGATCTCAGCTCCAGATGCTGAATATGTCTTTTGATGAACTAAATGAAACTAAATTTGGGCAGGTTTCTGTAGAACCTGTGAAGCATCTGAATAGTCTAATCGAACACCATTCGCACATTCTTGAGCAAGTATTGAAACAAAAATAAAAAGACTTAAATGTAGAGGAGCACATGCGGGCCTGAGCTGAAGAGTTGTTTTAAAATTTAAAAACATTAAATACAAACTTTTAAAAATGATTGTATACTTTAGTACTGGTTCTATGCATTTGCCATATTTTTCCTACTTTATATACGCTTATGGCAATTATTGGCTGAAATATGGCACACAAATAAGGCCATTTTAGTGTAAAGTTTTAATTTTGAAAATCTTTAATTTCAGCATTCGCAATCAAATTGAAAGCATCTTCAAACATCCAATGCTTGTTCAATTCATAGTGTCCTTACTGATTATTGCTCTGACAGGATTTCAAGCCTTTGTCCAGTCGGATACTTCAGGTCTTGTTATGATCTACTTATATGTTGGTTGTATTTTGGCGGAGCTTTTAGTTTATTGTTGGTTCGGTACTGAAGTTTCTGAGCAGGTTAATAAATATTTATGATTATTTTTTTTTTTTTTGAACTAGGTACAATATCGAAATAATATTTTTTTGTTTTGCAGAATAAAACTCTAGCCATGCGAGGTTATGATAGCACGTGGTATAACTTTGATTTGAAGTATCGAAAATCACTGGTTATATTTTTAATGAATGCTCAGCGACCATTTTGTTTTACAGCTGGAGGTTATTTAGAACTAAATCTATCAACATTCAGCAGGGTAGGATAAGTTTGATTTTATTTCTTAAAATTTTGTATAATTTCATCTTTTTCTCTTCTTAGATTCTTAGTAAATCATATTCTTTTGTGGCCCTGCTACGTCAACAATACAGCGGATAAACCAAACAAAAAAAGAAGAAAAAATAATACTCAAACCAAAATTTTGAAAAATAATTTAAAACTTTTTGTTTTTGAATTTTCTACCACTTGTTTTTATTTGTTTTCAATATTTAATGCGGTTTTCGATTTTAAGCCAAACTCTAAAAAGCAAATGGTTAAATATCATACAGTTTTTTGAAAAAATTGCAAAAAGTATTTTTTTTTTTAAAACATTTCTGTTGGGAAAAGAATCAATTTGAAATGATGATTTCAAAATTTTTAGATTAAAAATTAATTCAGGAAAATTAGATTTCGGAGACCTTATCAGGAACAGGATTCCTCAGTTAAATTTTACTGTCGAAATCCCGAAGAAACAAATTTGGATTCGCTTGCACTCATTTTTCTGAACGTGTTGAAACAACTTTTGATTCAAAAATAAAAATTAAAGAATAGTATTCTGCAGCTTTAACAAAAAACACATTCTTGGTGTTACCGTTGTTTTTTAATAATTTGTTTTCCATTTTAAGGCATTTTGTAAAGTGTTAAGACCTTAATCTTGACGATCCGATTAATAGAAATCAAGATACGTATAAGCTTTTTAAGCAAACCTTATCGGATTTTTTGGAGACTTGTTTTGTTGATTTTGCATAAAATCTCCAAAAGAAAGCCAATAAGGTTCGCTTAAAAAGCTTATACATTGAGTTCTATTAATCGGATCGCAAAAATAAAAGTCTCAACAATTATAGGGAAAATGACAGAGCATCATTTCCTAGTTGAAAAAAATGAATATAAGTGATATTAAAGGGTTTTTCAACAGGGACGCTACAAAAGTAGAGCAACAGGGATAGCAAACGACGCCATATTTCTTACCTCTCTTTTGACATTTCTCTTAAATAAGGTTTGCTATTTCATGATGAGATATACGAGCCAACAACGAGTCGAAATTATTAAAATTTACTACCGAAATTCGGAGTCAGTGGCCTCAACGTTAAGAGCGCTAAGTCCAATGTATGGTCGTCATAATCGTCCTAGCAGATCAACAATTGAGCGTCTAGTGGACAAAATTTGAATCCAGAAGCACAGTACAAAATGTTCCCATGCCAGTGAGACAAATAGTGTCGAGAATATTGCTGCCGCTGAGGCTTTATTTGCAGAAAACCCAAATGTGTCTCTCACACGTCGTTCTCAAGCGTTGGGCATCTCTGTGACGTCGTTGTGGCGAATTTTGCGAAAAGATCTTGGCCTACATCCTTACAAGATTAAATTGACGCAAGAGCTGAAGCCGCTTGACCACCAGAAGCGTCGTATGTTCGTGAATTGGGCTGAGCAACAACTTGAAAATGATTAGGATTTTCATCGAAAAATCATCTTCAGCGATGAGGCTCATTTCTGGGTGAATAGCTTCGTCAATAAACAAAATATGCCTTATTGTTCAGGCAGCAATCCACACGTACTCCATGAATCATCATTGCATCTCGAAAAAATTACGGTTGGTGTGGTTTATGGGCCGGCGGCGTCATTGGGCCATACTTCTTCCGTGATGATCAAGACCGGCACGTTACTGTGAATGGGGATCACTACCGTTCAATGATAACCGAATATTTTTGGCCCCAATTGGATGATATGGACTTGGAGGACATGTGGTTCCAACAGGACGGCGCCACAAGCCACACAGCGAATGTCACAATCAATTTATTGGAAACCAAGTTTGGAGAACGTTTTATCTCACGAAATGGTCCAGTCGCTTGGCTGCCTCGGTCGTGCGATTTGACGCCGTAAGACTATTTCCTGTGGGGCTACGTCAAGTCTATGGTCTATGCCAACAAGCCAGCGACGATTGATGAACTTCGTACGAATATCGAACTTCAAATTGCAGCAGTATCGGCCGATTTATGCTTGAAAACCGTCGAAAATTGGGTTCAGCGTCTGGACTTCTGCAAGCGCGCCCGTGATGGCCATGCAAAAGAAATTGAGTTCCATACCTAATGGCATTAAACCTTCTTTCACAAAAATGAAGAATTTCATTTCACCGTTTTTGTTTTATTTAAAAAAACTTTTGTAGCGCTCTTATTGAAAAACCTGATACTTCTGAAAAATTATGGTACAAATCGCGATTTTCTATTCTTGTAGTTTTTAAAAGGGAAATCCACGTTTTAGGCCTGTTAAAATTAATAAAAATTGTCAATACTATCACTTTTATTTGAGAACTTGGAGAAGTAAGTTGTTTTTGTAGAAAAGTTTTCGTCTCTGTGAATCCCAACCGCTTTTCAAAGACTTCCGAGTGTAAAATAAATTAACAATACTGCATTCAGTGTATAATGGTAACATTTGTGTAACTGTAAAAAAATAATAAAACTGTTATCTAGATCTTTTAAAATTACATAGTCTTGTTTTTCTTATTAACTTGAAATCAATAGGTAAATTTAAAAACTCACTCTTTTTGCTATAACTCCAAAACTAAAAACCCTAGATCTTGATGTCTAGACTTTAATTGTTGGGAATGCTAATTGAATCAGTCTTTTCCTAAAGATATTTGGTTTGGAAGATACAAGTTTTTCTCGATTTACTCGAAACTTATAAAAGTGGATATAATGGGTTTTGTTTCTGAACCACATACATATCTAGAAGCATATACCTACAAATCCTCCCACTCAATTTTTGGTTATACATATTTCCACACCCAAAATTATTAATATATCATATTTCTAACAAAATTATTATCATTTTTCTATTGTTTGTGTTGGATCTGTTGTGTGTTATGACCACCTCTTGTATCCCAATTAAGGTTATCTTCATCAATTTATTGCTATGAATTTTCTCATATTTTTCTTAGAAAAACCTATATTTCTTCCCAAAATCCTCCTCACTAAGCACTTGCATTGGATCATATCTGGTTTTGTATATTTTTCTTTTTCTTGTCGTTGGTGGCTGATTGTCCAATAATTGCAAATAGTTTAAGAACTCAATAAATCTAGTAGAAATCATTATTTTTATTTAAAACTTAATTTTCAATCTTCACTCATATTTTTTTCAATTTTAGAATAAATTTGACACATCTAGTTCTTATTCCTTCGCTAAACCACCTACTTCGGTGGTTTAGCTTAGTAAACGTCACTTAATAGAAATTTTGTTTTATTAATAACACTTTGCACTTAGTCCAAGGAATAAGGCCTAACCCTTCGCTATTCCACGTTTATTAATTTGGCTGTAAGACTATTAGCTATGTTCCCAATTCCCAAATTTTTTCAACATCAACTGTGGGCTCCCTTACTATAACCACTGTGGTTGATGCACACAGTCCCAACAAATGCATCAGCAAAAATAATGTTTACGAAAGTCACAGTCGTTGGTGACGAAGTGGGCAGGGCGATATAACATAATTTGAGGATTAAAGTCATCGACGTTTTGTCACTCAGGATCAAAAGCCTCTCTGAAGGGCAAATAACTGAAAATAAACTCAATCTATGCCGACTTATCTCTTCTTGAAGGAGCCTTGCTCTTACTTGACCGACTGTATCTGTACTATTATTCCTTCTAACCGTATTTATGCAAAAAATAATATCATCCTCCTATTACGTTTTTGACGGAACCACAGATTCAGATTCAGAGGCTATAAAGTATGGCTCTCACTTTTAATGATATTGAATATGCCAACATGGCTCTATAGTAGTTTTTGCTCGAGAAGCTGTGTATAGTATCTTTTCGATCCGCATGGTCGGTTTGACCGAACCACAAAGTATTATAAAAATGAGACGGAAAGCTACACTTTCCACTCTTAACGTTTGCTGGCAAAATCAACCCAAGTATCTATGGACGTTTATTGTTTATTCTGATGAATGAAAAACTCCTTGTTCAACATAAACTTGAATCTAGTATTCAGAACAAAAAATGTACAAAATGCGTTCCATAGTTCGTTCAATTCTTTTGCTTAGTTCTCTGCTTTCCTGGTGGTTTGACTGTTTTGATGGGTTTATGAGCGCATTAACTGCGACAGTTTTATAGGTTGTTAAACTTGAGGCACGTAGTACTTATGCATGTGTACATGTATATCCCGTATCCCTCAAGTCAACATTTTACCACGTGCCTTCTATCTACGTGTATAAATGGCTATGTCTAACGTAGTATTAAGGTCTGATTACATTTAATTTATTATCATTGTTATTCTATCAGTTTGTATGACTCTCCGGAAGTTTTGTTTTTTTTTTCGGTCATGAACAAAGGAATTTCTGTGTGTGTGACATTGTTATTGGGTTCAGGAATGTGCGAATGCTTCCTTAAAATCATGATCTCTTAGTTATAAAAAATTCAAAATAAATTCTATGTGTTATGTGTTTTTGTGTTTGTGCGCGGTAGATTTTATTTTTTGTTTAGGTATAGTTGGAAAATAAAATAAGGAGAAATATTACAGGGGTTGCAAAGCAAACTACCTATGCCTATCTACATTCAATTAATTTTCTACCCCCACATGAAATTTTGTTTGTAGAAATAAAAGATACTTTAAGGTAAAATGTTGGTTCTCCCTGCAAGAAGTGCTGAACGCCTGGTAGAAAATTGGTTTTGTTTGCGGTTTTTTAACGATTTGGAACAAAAGATATGCGAATGGTATAGATGTGTTAAGAACTAAACTGAGAAGCATAGATATTGTACACAGGGTCATCCCCAAGAGTAAGGCGCCATCAGTTACAGTTTTCATGGAAAACCATCATTAAAAACATTTTAAGATGAAATTAAATTTAAAGTGAAATCAGTGATTGTTTTGATGCGTATTACATTATTACTAGGTACTTCTGTTTATGGTTTTAGTTTTAGGTACCTATATCCGATTAGTTCACAAGCGGAGATATTAGGTGTGTGTTTTTGTACACACTTCTATGCTTAAAATAAAGGAAATGACTCTAGACATGCCGGTTTATAAAAGTACTGACTATGCGGCCCCGCAGTGTGGGCATACTTCACGCGCCCAGAGTTTTTTTTTTCAAGTCGCGCTTCGTTAACGCACGCCCACTTCTAATGGCGAAAAACTTTTATAACTGTTATAAATTGGCATGTCTCTATAGTCTCGTTGTAAAATAAAAGCTTACAAACAAACGCAATCACAGCTTAACCCATGTATAACAGTTATTATAGCTGTAAATCTGGTTTTATAAGTGCATATGCCGCTAACTAAGCAGAATTGTTTTTGTATTTTATATGAAAATAATTTTTAAGCGGATATGCATGCACCATCCAAAAATACATCTAACAACAACTACTCGATCTACTTTGTCACTTTGACACTTTTACACTTTTTCCCTGTCGCTTTGTCTCTATCGCTTTGGCCGAGTTCAACGCACATCTGAATATTCAGAATTTTGAATTTTTGAAGCTCTTGATTGGCCAGCTGTCAGAAAAAGTTCTGAAAATTCAGATGACTTCTGACAGCTGGCCAATCAAGAGCTTCAAAAATTCAGAATTCTGAATATTCAGATGTGCGTTGAACTCGGCCTTTGTCATTGACAGTTTTGTTTTCGTCGCTCTCGAAGGAGATATACAGGCAAAGAAAGGAACTTAGTTCGTGAGTGAACCACACATTCTTATGGTAGGTATTGAAAAAGGATGAGACTAGAGACATGCCAATTTATAACCGGTATAACAGTTTCTCGCCATTAAAAGTGTGCGTGCGTTAACGCACTTCGCGCGACTTGAAAAAAAAACCTCTGGGTGCCTGAAGTATGCCCACCGGCGGAGGGCCCTGGCCCTGCGGGACCGCATAAACAGTACTTTTATAATCCAAAACTGTTATAATTGGCATATCTAGAGTCACTTCCATTGAAAAATGGAAATTTATTAATTGTCACTTGTTGTGTATGTGACACACAAATGGTAATTGGGACAATTTTTATGAGGAATCTACTTTAATAATAATCAAAATATGAAAACTTATTTCAATGCAAATTTTGATTTCGTAAAAAATTCCAGAGAAAATAAATAGTAGCAGCTGCAGAATTAGTATTTGATTGGTGGTTTGACATGAAATTTTGTTTGTAGATAAGATGCCAAGCAAGCTATTAAAGCTTGAATCAGAAATTGTATTGTAAAGAAGTTGTTGTTTTGTCATTTTTAATAAAGTTCAATATAAAAGCTTAGTTTGTCCGCGTCAATAATTTAATATTGTCGAAATGTGAATTCCCAAAAATTGTTCTCAACTCCCGCATTTGTATGCCAGATACAAAACAGGCGACAATTTAAAAATTGCAAGCACTGGGTATTTTGTGGTTGATGACTTAGTACTCTTTGTTGGTGGGTTGCGAGACTTAAAAAGAAAAATTATGGTCTTGGACAAGTAATTATAATCGAATAGAAGAATAGAACCTGATGTAAGGACTGTTTTATGCAGTATTCCTGAATTATCATCTATCGCGAATCTTAAAACATGGATCTTTTTCACTTTAAATTAATTTTCTCACTAACCACAGATTAGCCACATGAAGATGAGAATCCCCGGCAGCCATTTTAATTTGCCTACAAGCTTGAACTGGCAGTTATCAGATAAAAAATGAGAATGTGTGAAAAAAAAATCTCACACATAGACAGTAGGGATCTTCACACACCTGGTTAAATTGTTGTTGCAATTCACACCTATTCATCGACGCGGGAAAAAATTACAAATACAACAATGTAAACAAATGGGTTTTGGAGGGTGAAACGTACGAAACATTCTCATCTTCATATGGCTAATCTGTGTCGCTAAATATTTATAAGTGAAATTCATGGTGGATCACACAAACTTGTTCTAGACATTGCTATAATGTATTGTAATGGTTCAAAGTCGTTATATCGATACAGAAAAAGAGTGAGAACATTTGGTATTTAAGGGATAGATTACTTTTTAACACACACATGCATACAACTCATAGAACCGTTTACTACTACAATCATAGTTTTAATGAATCAAAGCATGTATGTGACGTACTGAAATGTTGCCACAGTTTCATGAAGTGTTGCCGTGCTTCCAGTTATAAAGACAGAAAGATATCGTAAAGCAAAAATAGTTGTATTGATAAGAAAAGTTATCAAGTGGACAATTTCCCTTTCCGTTTGCCAGCTAACACGTGTGTTAAGGGTATTAATAGGACTGATTACTGATACAAAATTAAACTTTTTATTTCAAGAATTATCGCGATAGATTAAATAGTATGCTGATTTTAAATTAGACATTTGTTGAGTCCTAAGACAATATTGAAATATTTAGACATTTTAGTATAGTATGAAATATCAAACCATTTGTACTAGTTTTTCATTAAATTTTAAAGTTACTCACCAGATTTAAAGTTTGTTAGGTCGCATGCCTCTCCTCTGCTAGCTTAACTCATCACTGCAAAACTGGGCCTTAGAGTCTGTAGAAAAAGTAATTATGCTGAAAATGAAGTAACGGGTGATTTTTTGGCTGGTTTGGTTTTGGCAACACTGGTTTTGACAGCTGACGTGAGTTTAGTACCTTGTGTCACTGTCAAACAGCTTCAGTTTGGTTTGCAATTTAACCATGGATCGTCTTACAAATGAACAACGCTTGCAAATTATTGAATTTTACTACCAAAATTCGTGCTCGGTTCGAAATGTTCATCGCGCGCTGCTTGTGTTAGGCGATGAGGCTCATTTTTGGTTGAATGGGTACGTAAATAAGCAAAATTGCCGCATTTGGAGTGAAGATCAGCCAGAAGCATTGCAACAGCTACCAATGCATCCCGAAAAAGCCACTGTTTGGTGCGGTTTATGGGCCGGCGGCATTATTGGGCCTATTTCTTCAAAGATGATGCGAATCGCAGCGTTACTGTCAATGGTAAACGCTACCGAGCGATGATAACAAACTTTTTTTTGCCCGAAATGGAAGTTCTTGACTTGCATGATATGTGGTTTCAACAAGACGGTGCCACATGCCACACAGCACGCGAAACAATGGCGCAATTGCGAGGCGAGTTTGGTGAACAGTTAATTTCACGTTTCGGGCCGGTCAATTGGCCGCCTAGATCGTGCGATTTGACACCATTAGATTATTTTTTGTGGGGGTATGTCAAGGCTAATGTCTATAAGGACAAGCCCGCTTCGATTGACGCACTGGAAGCCAACATCCATGCATTCATTCGTGAGATACCGGCCGATATGTGTGAAAGAGTATGCCAAAATTGGACTCAGCGGATGGGCTACCTGAGACGCAGCCGCGGTCAACATTTGCATGAAATTATCTTTAAACATTAAATTGCAAGGTTCAAACTATCGATTCAAATAAATATTTCATTCATTTTTTCGAATTTTTTGTGTTTTTTTTTTTTTAAAAGTTCTAAACCTCTTAAAAAATCACCCATTAGATCTACATACTAAAACTGAAGCAAAGTGATATAGCTGGAAGTAATATTACTATTTTTATTATAAAAATCGAGTGGAATTCCACATATCCGAGCTTGTGTGTGCCTATTAATCCATTTTACCTAAGTATACATTTGAAATTAAATTATGTTAAGCGTAAACTGTTCTGCTTCAAAATTATTTTTGAAGTTGGTTCTCGTTTTAGTTTGTTCGGAGACGGTCAATTAAATAGAAGTGTTGAAGTGTTTTTTGTGAAAAGAGTAATTCTATTTAAGTTTTTATTTTTTAAATTGAAATTAAAAAAATAAACATACATATATAAATAGTTAAGGTATGTACATGTACATAAAAGCGATCATTATTGGTATCAAGTGGCTATAGTAAAAACCATTCAGATGATTGTGTAAAAAAAGTATACCTTTTTATTAAAGTGATTAAAAAAAGCTCAGGAGTTCACGCCAAATTATCAAAGCTCGAGAGAAATCGAAAAAGTCTTAGATATTGTTACCATTCATTGCTGATCCCATGGTTTGTATTGTTTGTGGCCCGTTGGTAACAATAATTATAAGAATACCTACTTAGATACAATTTGTATAAAAAATTAAGAGTATGGTTACACTTATGAAATTTAATTAATTTATGCATATGTAAATAATTTTATAAGATAAGAAGTTAAAAAAAAACAACGTGCTAAAGAAATTTGTATCTGGAAGTTTGCACCTACTTTATGGTCAAATAAAAAATCGTTTGAATCTACTGACCCTCTTGGACTTAACGGTGATTAACCATGTGTAATCTGTAACGTTATAAGAAATTTCCACTAAAATAGATAAGGTTAATTTTCCCACTTAAAAAAAAAACTGGCAGCCCGAAAAAAATAAATTGCGCATGCAGTAAAAGTTGCATGCAGTTAAAGTTGCATTCAATAAAAGTTGCATGCAGTAAAACGTGCATGTAGTAAAAGTTGCTCCCAATAAAGGTATCATGCGATAAAAGAATATTTTTATATTTTCATTTCTAAAGCATCTTTTTTTTTAATTCTTTCAGATCTTTCACCATAACGCTTGAGGATTGAAAAGAATTCAAAAGCATATATGTATAAGGATTTGTTATTTTTTTGTTGAAAACTGCAGCTTAAAAGAGAACCAAAATTCCAAGCTGCCTAAGAGAATTTTTTTTTTATCAATATGACTGAACTTAAAACTATACCGGTGTTAGCAGGGACTCTGCTATTATATACTTTACTTAACCTATCGAGCACCAATTCTCAAAACAGCATACACGCTCCATGTCATTTTATTGATAGTGTCGACTTAACTGGTTACGAAAAATTTCCAAATGGATCTTATTCATATGAAGGTCTTATTATTCCTCCAAAACTATTGGGCGTTTTCGAATACACATCTGATAACCTTTCGGTACGAATTCCAGCAGAGCCTCATGTTAGAGGTTGTATCTGCGAGCTGAGACCATGTGTGAAATTTTGCTGTCCTCCCACAGCAAGATTCAATGGAACATTTTGTGAAGAATTCGAAGGAAACAACAGATCAACGACTCTTATGAACATAACAACGAGCGGAGGTCCACTGAGGGAAGTAGATCTTGCCAAAAAATTCTCCCTTCAATATGGTCGGACATGCTCTGCAATGTACCATTTAATGCCGCATTTGTATAGCTCTGATTCGTTCAGCTTGTTTGAGGTAAGAATTGTTCGCATTTATGTACCTGTATATGTAGATCTGACAGAATTGTTTTTGTTTACATATTTTATTCAGAATGGCACGTTATTGAGATGGCAAGGCCAACGTTACTTTTCGAAAGATGAATTCTGTTTAACTAGTTTTAGTGATGCTATTATCACAGATGTTATTCTACCAATGAACTGTTTTCAAACTGCTGCTAGCACTTCAACTGCACTATTTTATGGATGTAGTAAGTTGACATTTGACCAAATTAATTAACTGTTTTTTTCTAAGTTTGCCCTTTGTCATAGCGATGCTGTTTTCAATACCATTTATGATTTCGACTATTGTTGTTTACCTGACAATACCAGAGCTTAAGACATTACATGGCAAATCCCTTTGCTGCTATTTGTTTGGACTATGCTGTGGTTATTCAATACTGAGTATGTTTCTTCTTTTACCAATGGAAAATGTATCACAACTTACATGTGAATCATTAGGTAAGACATCTTGATTATTTTTTAGTTGAAAAGAAAACATAAGTGTAAAAATGCAAGATTGGATTACACGTTCTCTTATGTTTCAAAGGATAGAACGGCATAGCAAAGTAGATACAAAATCAAAGTATGAATAAGTCAGAAGTAAGTAATAGAAAATAATACATTGTATACCAATTTTGACAAGAACGTAAACACGATATTTGCGGATATGGTTGGAAATTTAATCAAAATCCGCCTCATAGCCGTTTTTGAGAAAATCAAAAAAAAAACACCAAGAGAAAATTTTTGTTACACAGTAATGTATTTACTCATAGCGTAGATTTTTACACACATAACTTTTGTACTTATAAATATAAAGATGTTTTAATCTATACTGAGTTTATTAATTTATTAGGTGTGATGGATGGACCCATTACATACAAATATAATATGTTAATTATCTTCGATCAGTACATTTTTATGTAGTGACTTAAGCTTTATAAGTGCCTGAGTAATGACTGCATAAATATTTAAAAGCCACCCCTGTGCTGAGTACAAGCAATGTGCCCATCCAGAGTCTGTAGGTATTGAATAAGTACATCAATGAGTACGTAGACACTGTACTCATTACATAAATATGGTGTGAGTATGTAAAGGGTGTTTTTTTAGACGCGTGTCTTTCAAGAAGAAATAACACGCATGGGTATAATTTATGTTATGGCCAAGAATTTAGCTTTATTATAAAGACAAGGGTTTGCCATTATGTTTTAAAAATTATTTAGGGCGGCTGGCTCGAATAAATTCCAGCCGAGAGGCCCAATTTTCGACAGCTCCAATTGTTGCGCGCGATGGCGGATGGACTCATTCGGGTTTTCTTCGATACTCTGCTCCACAGCAGCAATAGCGTCTTCGGTGCTCACAGTCCGGCGTCTCTGAGGATGCGCATCCACTAAAGTAATCGTGGTGCGACACCGATCCATGCAATTTATACAATTTTGCGATTATGTCGACCGAATATTGGACGCAGCGTGCGATGCGTCGCGCGAACCGAACCATTATTTTGGTAATAAATTTGCACGATTTGTAAACTTTGTTCGGGAGTAAGTCTATTAATTATGAAATGGCAAACCAAACTGAGCATAAATCAAGTGACAGCTGTCAAAAAGACCAACTCCGAAAAAGGATTGCCAGATTGAAAAGCACACGTCTAAACAAACACCCTTTATATGTAATCGGTTGGTAGAGCTTCTTTTTATCACCACATATTTGTGAGTTGTCTCGTGTCTCTTTTATAACTTCGCTACCCATTTCCCCTTTATTGTACGTCTACTATTTAAATTTCGCCGTCTATCACGCAGCTAGTTTCCCCTTTATTCTGAAAGGGGAAACTAGGCGTGATTTCAACGTCAGAACCCTGCAAAAAAAAGAATGTGATGTAAAAGGTCAATAAATTAGACAAAAAAAGGCCAACTTGTTTCAGGAACTGATCAGCCATAAACATTTTGTAATCAATCGTTAAAATCTTTCAAAGTCATCAGCAATTTTTAGAACCTTATTTGTGTGATATTTGCAAAATAAAAGTAGGTACACCATCTGAAAGGTCTTATAGTTACCTCATAATCGGTCAACTTCAACTATTTTCTGTAATTGCCATAAGATTTCTTAATAACTGGAGTCGATCCCAAGAAAAAATATATAAATATAATGGGGCATATTCATAGTCACTTTTAAACCCCAATTTATCTTAGACTGGGGTTTATTCAATGTTATTAAGATAGGAAAAACCCAGGTCTAAAATAAACTGGAGTTTAAAAGTGACTATGAATATGCCCCAAAATTTTTTAAAAATTTATTTTCAGGATTCTTTGCTTATTTTTCATTTATGTCCAGCTTTTTCTGGCTCAGCGTTATAAGTTATGACCTATTCTGTAAATTTCGTGGAGCACGTGGACATGACAATGAGAAGAAACTATTTAAATTGTATTCCATCTACGCTTGGGGTTTTGCTTCGATCTTTCTTTGTTTAACTTATGCAGCGCAACAATCATCAGCTGTCCCTTGGGAATGGAAGCCAGCAATTGGAGGTCAAGAATGGTGCTGGTTGAATGGTCAGTTATTACTTTTTTTTTAACTTACAAAGTACCAACATTTACATATAAGTATCTTTATAATTATAAAAATAAATGGATAGCTTAAAGTTAGTGAATAATATAATAAAAACACTGACCCAGCACTCTTTAATTTTATATTATTCAAAAGTGCACGTGAACTTCGTTAATCATTGATCGTTATTTGCTATTTATAAAAGTCCAAAAACCTTTTGATTATGGGGGTTCATATTCAACGACGTGTAGGTAAATATAACATACAAAATAAATGGAAAAAAGATTTAAAATAAAAATCATCAGTCGTTCGACTGGAGTTCACAGTTACTACAGCGCAGCGGTCATCAGTCACAGAGCTACTTATCAAAAATTTTTAACTATACAACCAGTTGGTCGACGGTCGTTCACATTTCATAAATTTGTCGATACTACACGTGCGTTGGTGAACATGTCGTTGAATGTGAACGCCCCTTAATATTGACCGAATTTTTAATGAGTTTTGAAAAACATTTTAAGAGCAAAATTCTAATTACATATTTTTATTTCACATTTCTATGTATTCTTGCAGTGAATAATGGATGGTCAGCAGTGATATACTTCTTTGGTCCTATCCTCATCATCATTTGCTTTAATATAATTATGTTCGTTCTGACAGCTCTTAAAATCCATGGCGTTCAAAGGCAAATGAGTAGGATGATGGAAAGTCACGACAGCCGAAAGAATTTTCGTTCTGAAAAAGATGGGTAACTGTCACAAGAGAAACATATTTATGGCGTTTTCGATTGATAATCCAGAAGAAGAACACCACACATAAAACACTCGCACATATACAAACTGGAGATAGCTTATCGTTGTATTTGTGAAATGTTACTCAGAGATGGACAACTACAAATACATTCTATTTGATTTCTGTTTGTATATATTTATACAGAAGAACAACTGTCATTTAATGGGGTCCAGAGGGCTTCTGGATGACCAAACGAAATCGCCAATAGTTACATTTCTTCATTCTCATAAATAAAATATCTTCTACTTTATAGATTTGGAATTTTTCTTCGTCTCTTCATTGTCATGGGTGTTACTTGGTCCATGGAAATCATTTCATACTTGGCTGGAGAAAAGTCTTCTTTTAGTAAAATGTTATTTATCACCGATATCGTAAATTGTATTCAAGGAATTCTAATCTTTACACTGTTTGTCTGGAAAAAGAATGTTAAACAACACTTCACTAAAAGGTAATGTTACTGGCGCAAAATTTTAGACGAATTAGTGCGATCTTAAAGCATTATTGTTAGTATGATGCTAGGATGAAAAGCCGATTTTCCAAATGTTAAACGAGTTATAGGATCGTACTATCATGGCAATATTGTCTTTTTATTATCACATATACTAACTCCACGATAAACAGAAACAAGGTATGCTATGCTCATTAGCTGTATGCATGCTGTTAGACGTCACAATCATCTGGGTTTGTTAGGAGTGCAAAAAGTTGATTCCATTTCATTAGATTGTTTTTAATTGTTTTTTTATGTTCACAGTTCTTATCGATTTAACATAATATGTTTAAATACTGAATTCTAAATTATAGTCTTCATTTTAAAAGGAAAATAACACCCAAAGATGATTGTGACGTCATAAAAATGCCAAGATGGCGACTTGGGTGTATCTAATGAGCATACCTTGTATCTGTTTATCGTGTAGGTACTAACTCCATTTGTCATTTTGACATTACAAAATGTGAAAAAGGTATGTTTCCTTACTTTTTCACACGAACTATCAGTGTTTTAGGTGTATTCAGCTTGAGTTTTGTAAGAAAATAGGTTTAGTACTTATGATACTAGTTAAAAACTGTTTCTAACTAAGAAAATTTTAGTAAAGATTTTTAAAGTAAGTAAATTGTTAACTAGTATCATGCTAACACCTTAACATGTTTGATTGAAAACAAATGTGTTTGGATGCCAATAGTGTTTGACAGAAGTAACGAAATTATTACTATAGTTGTCGAAATTTGAAATGATTTTGAATGTTTGTTTCTTCCCAAGCGTTGATGAAAAATGCATCTGACTCATTTCAAACATTTTTAATGGTGTATAAATATGCATCGTTATATACAGGGCCAACCAAAAGCTTAACACAAACACGATTTATTTCGACAATTTTAAACTGTTCCAACGAAACGAAATTTTATCCACATTCGAAACAGCACTTGTGTAGAAATCGATACAAAACTAATCATTTAAATTAGCTTCAAAGCTAAGGTCGACATTGTAATTTTAAACTTATAAGTGTATAGAAAGAGCCCTATAAAACTAAATTAAAGACAAAAGAGTAATCCAAAAGGAATAAAATTCATCATAAAATTCAAGTTTAACTACATTTTTCAAAGATACCGGTCCGATGAAATTTCGAAACAATTTTTATAGGCCGCAAAGTGGTTATCCAAAGGTATAAACACATGACGCAAGATGGAAAATAAACTTGTTTGAACGTTGAACAATAACAACTACAAACAAAATTTGGGGTTTTTGAAGCAATACATTTGAAAGTTTTGCACAAGAAAATGTTCTCTTTTCCTTAATATGGGAATACAAATAAAATTCCACATCGGCACCTAAAATCTATTAAAAAAAAAATATTATTTGTTAAAGCTTTATATTTCAATACATATATGTAAGCTCTTTTTAAACAAATTACATAATATATGTATTCAATTTTTAATTATTAAATCCCCACTCCAGATATATGTCATCTAGTCGCGGGGAACGTTCATGGCAAACACAAAACAGACGAAATCCTGTAGCATCGATTGATATTGAATCAATGAAACGAACGGCAGTGAAGCTAGCTGATAAGCTATAATTTAAAGGACATGAGCCTTGAAACAGAAAACTAGCACGTATCGAATAAGTTATCTTATATTCTTCAGCATTTTTAATTTTAGCATCATTATGTTGACAAAAAAGAAGAAAAAAAAATTAAGGAATTTAAAAAAAACTTTTGTTGAAATGTACATAAAAGGTATGTAGTGCTGATATGTATAGGTATAATAGTAAGAAAAATATGTACATGCATATAGATATACATATATCATATACAGCTTTAATACAAATTCTTCACTCTTGTGTAGCGCAAATGAAAATTCTTTTGCTTTTGTAACTTGTAAGCTTAAATGAAGCCGTGTTTTTTTGCAAGCCCGGGGAGATTTGGTTGAAAAAAACGACATCGGGGATTAGCGACGCCATTACAGAAACAAAATGGAGTTTCCATACAAACTATCGATAACGAGTATGTAATTCACGCCGGTAACACAGTTTTTCTCCGTGCTTAAGTTAAGTCCCGAGAATTCTCCGCGCTTAGCTAAGCCTAAAGGGGATTAGTTGTTGTTGGATTTAACATGTAAATTGTAGGACAGGACATCGTGTTTTTCGATCGATTTCCTCGTGGCTTGCAAAAAAAACACGGCTTGAATAAAAAACAAAAATGGTTTAAATACAATGTTAAGAGATACAAAAATTATTTTGTTATAAACAAATTATTTATTTAAGTGTGATGAACTTATCTCAAGGAGAAACCAAGAATGTGATGTATTAAGAAACACAAACAATAATTTAAAATCTATACCAAAAAATTAGTTTTCATTCCTGCGGGTAGATGGCTTCTCACGGTAAGGTAGTGTGCTTTGTAGTGTAAAGAAAAAAGACAACGAATAAATGAAAAATAAACAAACGTAAGAAAAGAATAAATAGGTACACAACACAGTAGTGTCACTAAGGTGCAGGATTGCCAGTTTAGGGGTTTTCCCCCTAGATTTAGGGTTTTTTTTTGTCGTTGGGTGGTAATCTAGGGGGACAAGATGTTTGGGGGGAAATCTGGGGGGATTCATTTAGAGATAAAAGGTTGAGGAATCGTATGGGTATTGAAACAGCTGACAGTATTCTACGAGTTAGATATTCTTCACATTCTGGATGTCAGAATTTTACACCAACGAGTGACGCGAGAGCCAAAACGAAGATAACCTTAGGTCTGTTTCTTTACGTTTTGGGAAAAGTTTGGGAAAAAGTTCGAGAAAAAGTTTGTGCTCGAGCTTTTGATGTTGTTGTTGTAATTTTTGACCAGAAATAAAAAGAAAGGAAACGCATTTGGGATGTTTCTGATTGGCATTTACCATTTTGGGCTCTTTCAAAGGATATCGTTATATTTGTTGCCATTGCTTCATTTAATTAAAATATTTGTTTTTGTTTTAATTTATTTATTTTTCAATGACCGTCTTATTTAGAATAAATCAAATTTAAAATTAAAAGCTGTGAATAAAAATAAAAATTTGAATTACAAATCTAGGGGTTTTTGTTGATAAAATGTGGTAATCTGAGGGGTTTCTAAATTTTTCTCGGGGAGATTTTATTTACATCTGGCAACACTGCTAAGGTGCCAGTTATAGCTTTAATTGAAAATCATCATTGAAAATTTTAATGACTCATTTTGAGACGTTTAGGAAGTGAATTCAGAAATTATTTTGATGCAAAAATAAGGCTAATGGCTTAAATTATAATTTTTGTGAAAAAAAAATTTAATTCGTTCTCAAACTTCGCCATAAAAATGAAGTTTAATAATAAATAGTTCAATCATTGAAATAATAAAAGTCATTTTATGTGGACGGTTGGGCCATAACGATATTTTTTTTGGCCAGAATTAATAATTAAGTCACCGTACACATAGAAACCTAGATCAAATGTTTAATTTGTATTACGTATTAAAAAATACCCAGACCCGTTGATAATAAAACGCGCTGGGTAGTCTTTTATGCCACCCCGCCGCACACCTTAATGAACCATCCTGTTATATTTTAACCCTAACTTCAATAGTAAATTTACTGTGCCGCCCTGTCAGCATCGGAAATATAAAAAGTAGGTATGTATGTACATATATATGTCTGCATTTACATTGACATGATAAATTGCTCGACGATGTCATTGAAAGTAGGTATACAACGAAATATCCACATGCCACCGCTGTACGATATCCCCCGCCATATGGGGTGCTAAGATCCCGGATCAACGAAATTGGGCACGTTCAATCACAAAATCTGGAAATTCCAATCTAAATTAATGTTATTGAATTTGAAATTTCAGCCGAAAGTTGTTGTGTCAAATTCTGGCATTCACGTACAGGATTTCCATTAAAAAGATATAAAATAGAACTTTAATTATATTCGTAAATTAAACATTTAACGTGACTAGTTTTGGGGACAATAATATTATTATGTAAATACCTAAATCAGCAACAGGTTTTTTTTTTTTATTTTATTTGACGCAGCACATTTTTTTTTCTGTTTTAAAATCTATTTATTGAGATATATTGCGTACAAAATAAAGTTCAATGACAAAATTATTGCATACAATATTGCAATTTTTCTAAGAATGGTCAATTTTTTGATTTAAAAACTAAATTATCAATAAACAACAAGTTTTATGCAAAAAAAAATCAACCACAAACCAGAGCCAAAATCATAAAGTTTAACTTCTATGTATAGAACTTCAACATTTATCTCACCAAAATCACTTTACTCTGAATTTTAAGATGAGAATTTTGTCTGAAAATGCAGATAAAACGTTACCAAACGTAACTAAAAGTCATCTAACTTTTTATGACATCTTCTCCAAAAGTTCAGAATTCTCTTAATTCAGATGTTAAACGTAATGCATTGAATGCGCCCATTGTCTATGGAATATTTGGCAAACGCTTCCGCTTTATTCGGGTGAAAAACTTCACTTAACATCGACTTTTGACGTTCCAGAATGAATTTGTTAGTACCATCAATCAACAACTGTCAGGTTGCTTTTGCATTGCATTGCATACATACTTCCTGGATATACATAAAACATTTCCAGGGCTTATACAAAAGCTAAAGCGAGAAACAGATTGGCACAGCAACTTCAACAGCAATTTTGACAACCGCATCGCTCATTTTAGAGCTAGTGGTTTTAAATGGCTTTGAATACATTTACACAGCAACATCG
This sequence comes from Leucozona laternaria, assembly GCA_932273885.2. NCBI lineage: Eukaryota > Metazoa > Arthropoda > Insecta > Diptera > Syrphidae > Leucozona > Leucozona laternaria. Next base: position 126,008,748 of record OW026367.1, on the reverse strand, counting down.
ACATCGACATCAACGTTAGACCTAAACCCTAAATTCGATGTCGATGTGCAAATGATGCCAACTTTAAAGCGAAGTTTTTCAGGTTTATCAACACTAAAAAATGGAAATGTGACAAATTTTATATATGTTTTATGCTGTCAAAAGCGCTGTTCACGTTGGTAATCTATTTTACATGACTTTTGATGTTAAAGTTTTCGTTGCTGGCAAAGTTGCTGTTGAAGTTGCTGTGCCAATCTGTTTCTCGCTTAACCAATTTTAATTTTTTACGTACCTTTCCAAATCTGTCAACTTCAAAAATGAGAGCCATCATTTTGTGTCAACTGACAGATGCAAAATTGCAAAATGAAACCGGTATTTTAAGTTTGTTTAGAATGTTATTTTAAATACAATGATTTTCCTATTTATTATTTAGTTATACTTTTTAAAGAGAGTGCTATTTTGTAAAGAGCTCTATTGGCAGCAAATAAGTTGAAAAATATCATTCTATAGATTAATATTTATATAATTATATTTGTGTAATCCCATACAATCCGAACAACAATAACTAATCACTCAAAAAACACTCAAATATCTCAATAATGCTCAGCTCATGTAAATTTTATGGTATAGGTAAGAAATATCGAAAGCTTTTATGCTTTATTAAATTAACAAATCTCCTTATACTCAAAGCTTTCGATTAAATAAAATAACAGAGGAAGAGGAAGTGGCAACAGTGGTATTCTGGTATTATTATGTTATCGAAATCGAGTGAAATTTCACAAATCCATCGACTTGTCTTGCAGCTTTATCTGCCTGTCAATCCACTTAACTTAAGTGAACTTGAAATGAACTTAAGTTAAGCGTAAACTTTGATGCTACCAAATGCTTTTCGAAGTAGGTTTTTATTTAGTTTGTTTTTGGTCGGAGACAGACAATGAACTAGAAGTCTTGGCGGAAGAGTTTATTATTTTTTCGAAGAGTTCTTCTATAAGTTTTTGAATTGAAATCATAACCGTTTATTTAAACAAATAAATATACCTAAATAAATACCATCATTGTTGTTATGAAGTGGTTAGTGAAATCCATTTGAATTATTGTGTTAAAAAAAGTGTACCTATATGTATGTTGTATATACAAAAATAATGTCTGAAACTACCTACAATAATAATTGTTTGATGAAAGTGTAGGCTGACAAAATTTAAATTTATGCCATTAACCGAATTACGTCTGGGACTTTCCGGTTTGATGATATCAATAGCATCTGCAAAGTTGTCTCGTGGCTGGAAGAGTTGTTATTGACACTGGGTTGGTGAATACCTTAAGATACTTGTTTGCTAACGCGGGAATTCTTAACTCAACTTGCTTGACTAAACATACCGGCTTTTTGTGATTCCTGTTGATTCAGAGATGAAATGGATTTTGCGTCGCAACGATCAACGATCATAATAAATATAATTATTTGTTAATAATTTAAAAAAAAAATTATTTGATAGATAAATCACACGCGATTTACAGTATTGTTTATCTCAGTTTTTCGTTTGCAACGAAAGTCGATAGCTTTAATAATTATTATTCCATTAAACCCCTGGACGCCAACACTGATTCACTGTAGTTTATGGTTGCATGATCGGGCTTTGAAGTAACTGGAGGGCGTCTTATTTTTGGTGAGTAATATGCAAGATTATAATAAACCATATATATGTATGTATGCCATTTTACTTATTATTACAAAAATAAAACTGGGTTATGAAACTCTATAGCGATATTAAATATGTATTTTTTTTTTTTTTTTGAGAGAAATGACTTATTTCCTATGGATAAGATTAGTTACGTTGGTATTTCGCATTGGCACCCACCGCAAGGTTTATTTTACTATGAGCTCGACTTGATCGTAAGGAATAAAGCCTTAAAATCTATTAAAGGTTTGTTAAATAATTTTTGATAATATTAAAAACAATGAAGCACTTTGATTTCCGTTTGGTTCATAATCATAAATGTCCCTAAGTGTCATTGCAAAGTCACATTATTTCGTAAATTGATTATAATTTATCTATCTATACCAAATACTTAATGAATATAGATTTGCTTTATTTGCTGTGAAAGTGTGAATTGATAAGATAATATCATTTTGACAAATTTGTAGATAAAAGATATCAAATCGAAAAGTTTATATATATATACGTAGAGGTACATACATACCATGTGTATTATACACTTCACAATAAAAAAGTCACTAAATTTTGAAATAAATAATGGAAATGGTGAAATGTTGCAATTCTCCAAAAAAAAATATTAAGTTTTTGATGTGTAAACATCTATGCTGGCGGTAGAGTGAAAAAAAACGTGAACGTTCGTGTGCAACGTTACGTCGTGCAATTTACGTTGTAGCACGTTACGTTACGAAATCTGATTTGCCCCGACCAAAACAAATTGATTTTAACGCGACCGACAATTAGATTATACTTTATCGCGACCACTCATTTATATTGTTTTTCCCAACGACGAATGCAAATTATCTTTAGCGCGACCGACGATTTTATCATTTTAACACTTATATTTTTATTTTTTTTTCTTTAATTTTTAATTATTCTCCGAACAAAATGGACGCGACACTAGTAATTAAAAAGAAAACAAAATCAAAACAAAAATAATAAAAGTCAGCTGTAGGGATTGACAATTGACTGTAGGTATGGTAGATCAATGGCTGTAGGCAAAAACACTCTATATGAAGATACCAATCTCGGCTGTCATCCGAGTTTGCCTACAAGCTCATATAGGGGAAATTCAGGAGAAACACGCACACATATGCAGTAAGCGTACATCCACCACGCTTTATTTCCACACACATGCAGTAAGCGTACATTCACCACCAAAATGTCGGTTATTTACGAGTTTCAATGGGTATGTTCAAAAAGTATAATAAAAGGAGCAACGAGTTATCAAGTGCTAACCCAACCTTATAAGGATAAGTTTGTGGAAACAAATTGAACGTGAAAATTTATAATCAATTTAAGTATATTCGATTGTCTTTTGTCATTATTTGTTTTCTTTCTACGATTGTTTGGTATTGTATTTCGCTCTCGAATTATTGAAACAGACTGTGAACATGACAAAAAAAAAAACGAATGAGAAATCAGCGAATCAACGCAACTGTTGTAAGACTTTAGGCGTGTTTTTTTGCGGGAAATGACTAGACATGCCAATTATAACAGATTTTATTTATAAAATTATTATTATATTAGTTTATGCGGCCCCGCAGAGCCAGGGTCCTCCGCCGGTGGGCATAAGTAGTTTTTTTAAGTAGTGCGAAGCGCGTAAACGTACGCCCGCTTTTAATGGCCAAAAATTGTTATAACTGTTATAAATTGGCATGTGTCTAGTCTCTTTGCAAGCCTGGAGGAAATTGATCGAAAAAAACTATGTCGTGTCGGGGCTAAGGAATTTACATGTTAAATGCAACAACAACTAATCCCCTCCAGGCATAGCTAAGAGCACATAATTTTCGGGGCTAAACTGTTTTAACGGCGTGAATTGCATATGTACATCTAATCAATAGTTCTTATGGAAACTCCATTTTTTTTCTGTGATGGCGTCGATAGATAATCCCCAATATCATTTCTTTTTAACCAAATCCCTCCGGGCTTCCAAAAAAACACGGCTTTTAAGAGCATTAAGGCTCTCCAAAACCAAAGGACGACGAAACTTTCGCCTGCCTTAATTTATTTCCATGGAGATTAATGGGAGCACCCACACTGGCGCGATGCGAATCTTCGAACATTATTCAGTCGTCGCATATTCGCGCGAATGTATATGCGAAACCAATAGAAAACTATCGATGACCGAAATTTCAATGTATAAATTCTAACTTATCACGTTATTTATTTTATTACAGACTTTTCTGTGATATGCCAAAGTTTTAAAAATCATTGTGTAACAGCGAACTACTTACAGGATGAATTTTCAAAGAAAAATTAAAAGAAGTTTCATCACGTGAAATTCGTAGTTTAATAGCAGCCTTAGCACCATTAAATTGGTGTTTTTTTCAACACATCCCGATATCCCACCTAACATCCGCCATTTTCATGTTGAAAAGCTGGTGAGTTGAAATTTTTTTAAAGATGGCTGCGTTATTTGCACATACAAAATGGTTGTTCTGGGAAAACAGAACAATCCCACCCCGTTAAATTGTTGTTGCAATTCACATCTATTCATGGACACAAAACGAAATTACAAAAACAACAATGTAAACAAATGGGTTTTGGAGGGTGATACGTACGAAAGATTGGCATCTTCATATAGAGTGTTTTTGGCTGTAGGTATGGTAGGATATCGGGTGCGTTCAGTGATATACAAATCTGAACTTAAATTCTGCGTTTACATTATACTGCTTTTAAACGATGCAATTTCTTCTTGCAATTTGTAGGCTGGGAGATACAAAATAGCTGAGGTTGAACAAATTGCAGAGTTATCGGCTATTTTTGTACTTGCACAAAGTTAACATTCATTAAAAATCACAGCGTCCAATTCCATAGGCGATTGATGGTGTCAATCGATTGAAACTGCAATTTTAGTGATTTCCACTGACAACAACTGCAACTAAATATTCTAAAAACTCAAGATATATAATTCGCCGGCTATCTCATAGTGACATTCATTTGAGGTTCGTTCAGTATAAAATTAGGACTGAACTTTTTGTAAGTTTTACTCGATGGAAAGATGGAGTTTCATAAGGGTTGCAAGTCCGTTGACAGTTCTAACTGGATATTTTAATTCGGCCCCTGTCAGTCAAACCATTTGGAATTCGGGTACGGTGTCATTTAATTGAAACCACGATTTTAGTGCTCTACGCTGACAGTTGTTGTTTGTCGATGCTCAGAGAGTGATTACCATAAACAATAACCATGTGTAATGTGAAGTCATCTTAAAGTTGAGAGTGAACTACAAAGCAGGACCTTTCAGTACCGAACCTTCACCGTTCGTTGGACACCTCACCACCAGCCTTTTAGTGCTTGAAAATTTCGTTACAGCGGTTCCCCCACTGGGTATATCGCTGCCGTTCTTTCAACACTAATGGTCAATTTCATAAAGCCCTCTTTTAACTGTTTAACAGGCTTTTAAATCTTTAAATGACGTTTGGTCCATACAAAATACGTCATTTACAAATTTAAAAGCCTGTTAAATATTTGAGAAACCGAACATAAGCTTTTTAAGCACTTAATTATTCAATATGTTTCTTTTGATGACGTTCAGTAACAAAAATTAGGCACTTGGACAAACGTTGATGTTTACACATATTTAACCGTGAGTCCCGGCACTCACATATTTTTTTACTTTGAATTCGAAGATGTTAAATGTCAAGTTAGAAGGACTACAGGACACAAAAATGTAGTCAGTTTTAACGGCCTGTTGTTTCAGCTAAAAATAAGTGCGTCCGATTTATCAGTTTTTGATCTTTCTAAATATATCGCAATCGCAAGCCGTTGCATTTGGTTTTTACCTGGCAGCTTTGCATCACGTAAAAGCAATAATCACTATCGACTGGAAGTTATAGTCTTGACGATCGAAAATTTGCTCTCCGTATCTCAAAAATCGTCAAAACGTTATCGTTAAATCGATAGCGTTTGAACGACACCTATATTTGGCTATCGTCTTGCGTGGTCTTGTTTGTATTTTGGAAACAATTTATGAAATTGATTTATGAAGCAATCAAAGAATTACAGATAGCTTTAAGGGCTTCCCTACATTCAACACAAGGGAAAAGTAAAAATAAGCGCTAGAGATGCCTTGCGTTTAAAATAACGGAAGGAAATTGTGTCAGTTTCAAATGACAAACCAAACATAATTTTCGTACGATTTTTCGCACACAGGCTTCTCTAGGGCATATTTTGTTGTTTTTCATTTTTCCACTTTTTACAAAAATTCTTGAGTAGCTAGGTTAGCCATTTCAAATGCCTTAAACGAAAAAAGACACCCGAAGTAAAAAAAATAATTAGGCAACATTTGCACGCCTAACCAAATGTTATAACAATTGAAAGCTTGTAAGCCACTGTTCACAGAATAATAAAAATTCCCACTGTAATTAAATTTGGGTTTAGTTTTTATAAGGGGTTTTTATTTTTTCGTTTAGAAGAAAGCTCTGAACAGAGCTCGAGCATATTGAACAAGCTCTGAACACACTCATACTCTGAACTGAACGTGTTCTGAGCGCTCAGATATATTTTTGAAACACATTTGAGAAACAAGCTGTCAACAAATGACATGTGTCAATTTTAAGCTGTTAAACTCCACAAAGCAAAAAAGAAAATTCAAGTTACAAAATTAAAATAAAATGGATAGCTTGGTCCATTTGAACACTGAAATAAGTTTTTTTTTGCATTAAAAGATAAAATATTTCTTTTTCTATGCAGGTAATTTATTAATAAAACTTACCTTCTGCGCGGGTGCCGATGCCGACCGCTGCATCCGCCATTTTAATTTTTTTGCGCGTTTTTGTTTTCTTTTTCTTCCTCTTTTCGCACATGACGTTTAGTGCTCAGCTTTTTATCCAGAAGCTCAGCCGATTTTTTCTGAGTTTGTAGTTCGGGCTCTGAACAAACTCTGATAGTCTGATCACTCTCTGACAAAAAAAAATACACAACTTTGAGGCTCTTAACGCACTGAGCAAAAAAAGAAACACAATATTTTTTTTGACAGTTCAGACTCTGTTCGGAACGAAAAAAGAAAAACGCCTGAAGTTAGCCAGTGGGCCTTTAATTCCGCAGCTAAAGAAACCCACATTTTGTTGATAGATTGTTTGCCTTGGTCTGTATTATCTATTTGGCTTATAGCGTAATAGCTCTTGGCAAAATCTTCATGCTCCTGCATATAAAATTGCAGAAGTGTCATTTATGACGGCGAAAAAGATTTCAAAGATTCTCAAACTGTGTAATGGGTGATTTTTTAAGAGGTTTAGAACTTTTTTTAAAAAAAAAACACAAAAAATTCGAAAAAATATATGAAATATTTATTTGAATCGATAGTTTGAACCTTGCAATTTAATGTTTAAAGATAATTTCATGCAAATGTTGACCGCGGCTGCGTCTCAGGTAGCCCATCCGCTGAGTCCAATTTTGGCATACTCTTTCACACATATCGGCCGGTATCTCACGAATGAATGCATGGATGTTGGCTTCCAGTGCGTCAATCGAAGCGGGCTTGTCCCTATAGACATTAGCCTTGACATACCCCCACAAAAAATAATCTAATGGTGTCAAATCGCACGATCTAGGCGGCCAATTGACCGGCCCGAAACGTGAAATTAACTGTTCACCAAACTCGCCTCGCAATTGCGCCATTGTTTCGCCTGCTGTGTGGCATGTGGTACCGTCTTGTTGAAACCACATATCATGCAAGTCAAGAACTTCCATTTCGGGCAAAAAAAAGTTTGTTATCATCGCTCGGTAGCGTTCACCATTGACAGTAACGCTGCGATTCGCATCATCTTTGAAGAAATAGGCCCAATAATGCCGCCGGCCCATAAACCGCACCAAACAGTGGCTTTTTCGGGATGCATTGGTAGCTGTTGCAATGCTTCTGGCTGATCTTCACTGCAAATGCGGCAATTTTGCTTATTTACGTACCCATTCAACCAAAAATGAGCCTCATCGCTGAACACAAGCAGCGCGCGATGAACATATCGAACCGAGCACGAATTTTGATAGTAAAATTCAATAATTTGCAAGCGTTGTTCATTTGTAAGACGATCCATGGTTAAATTGCAAACCAAACTGAAGCTGTTTGACAGTGACACAAGGTACTAAACACACGTCAGCTGTCAAAACCAGTGTTGCCAAAACCAAACCAGCTAAAAAATCACCCGTTAAAATAAACAATTGACGAGACGCAGACGATAGTGGTTGAGGTTGTGTTACGTGAAGCAAATTGAAGACGATAACGTGCACGATTATCGTTTTAAAAATTACGGAATGACCCCCGTATTTCCAAGATATATCTACCTTAATTATTTAGACCCAGTTGTTCAGTGGTGAGTTAAATCAGAATAAGCTAACTCTGGACATAAATTAATTAGTTAATTAATTTAGTTAATCCAGATTTAACTCACCCAATTGGCTGGGTTAATTCGCAGGCTTAATTTTAATCTCGCACTGAAAATCTGGCCTTTAGGTATTTTTGATTGAGTCTTCTCTTGGTCTCAGCTTCTTCGTCGAAGTCGTGCGTATATATTTGTGTTCAATATTGTTCACTTCCCTATAATTTCAGCTGCTTTTAAAAAAAGCTTTTCTGACTTCTAGTCAGTTTGGTTTAGTTATGTATGTATATAAATCCCAGATAAAATGAGTTCGGACCTTCTTGTCCATTGGTTCATTTTGCCCCCCTCCCCCTCTCCACAAATTTTTATACAATTTGCTTGATACAAGAAAACTGTTCTATGCAAATTAAGGCAAATAAAGAGTCAGAAAATTGCCTTTTTTGAATTAATGTGACAGGTTAACAAATATGACAACTTTACTATTGGAGTGTAATGAAAGTTTGACAATTATTTTCAAAGATATCTAAAAGTGGTTAGTATACATATATGTATTATATTTATCATAAGAGAAGCTCATTACTTGGCTATGATAGATGTTTGACAATTTTGTAATTGCATTATTTTTATGACATAATATATTTAGGTATACTATTGTACTTTGTTATGTTATTCAAATAACAATGTTGTTAAGTATTTTACGGTCAATATAATAACCTGGCAGACTAGACAGATTTATCGCTGGACCTACATATATCACTAACGGATCCAAGATTTCACCAATGGGGGTTTTAACTTTTGATAACTTTGTTTAAAAAAAAAAACAACCAATAACTTTATTTCCCCTTCTTTGCTTTTTATTCATTGGGAAAAGCAACAGTAGAAGACATTTTGGTCACTTTTTTATCCTCGCATAAGCTTTTTTGGAACTTGTGGAGTTTTGTAAATTTGGGCGCGTTCAACGCATTACGTTATGCATCTGAATTTTCAGATTTTTGAATTTTTGGAGCTTCTGATTGGCCAGCTGCCATAAAAAGGTTTATTTATTGAAAAAATAAAAGTCTACTCTAATTGAAGCAAGGTCCAAACGCTGCATGAAAACCATAAGTCCATATACATAGTTTGGAAGAAATCGTTTGATTGGTATGATGAGAATGAGGTACCTACAGACAAAAATAAATACGGGGCTCACTTTGCTCGTGAGCTTTCTCATCGTAATGTCAGGTTTTATTAAAATTTAGACTTCGATTTTTATTAAGAATCCATTACTTTCCCTAAGGTATCTTTATATAGGTACACATCGCAAGTAAATTGCAATAAAACCATAAGCAGCCCAAGTGCCAAATTTAAAGTCTGACATCCATTTGACCACTTCAAAAACCTCTGACACTATTATTGATGTGTAAACATCTATGCTGGCGGTAGAGTGAAAAAAAAACGTGAAGGTTCGTGTGCAACGTTACGTCGTGCAACGTTACGGTGTGCAACGTTACGATCTGCATACTAGGATGGGTGCGTTCAGTGAAAAAAATCTTAAGATCCCCTTCAAGCAAAAACAAGTCCGTTTTGGATCCGCGCACGTTGATGTTTACACATATTATCCGTGAGTCCCAGCACTCACACAATTTTTTTTTTAAATAATTGTTTTTGTCTGAACTTTTTTGCATAAATTTAGCTTCTGTATTTTACGAACAATTGAGTGATACATTAGCTACCTACGTTTTTTGTTTCTAAATCACTGATGAGCTTTAGAAATGCATTCTATCAAGGCTGTAGAAGCTAAACGACATTTGCGTTTAAAAATGTAAAGCGATTTTAATTTAATTGCATTAATGCATGAATGATAATCTAAACCATTTTCTATAAGTACCTATATATTTTTGAAAATGCGGGCCGGGCTCTACAAATCTAATTCCAACTAACTCTAATTAATGGGAAAGCTTCAAAAAGTTAAACTTTAACAAAGAGCTAACTAAATATTATGTCGCATTAAAGTAAGTGGGTGCTAAGGTATTGTTTATTTATGCACAAATTAAATAAAATAACAATCCACTTGCTATTGGATTACCTATATACAAAATCTTTTTTTTTTCTCAATATTTAGACATAAGCAATTAATAATTTGAAATGCATGGAATGTTCTTAGCTTTATGACTTTCAAACTCTAAAAATAAAATTATTTCCATGCACACCAAAGATATGTATCTCTCACTAACTCTCTAGAATTTGTATGTTTGACTTACCTACCAAACGAAGTATTCTTATCATAAAAAAAAATAAAAAAAAAATACTTCTAAGAAAAGTGTCGTTGAATTAATAATGAATTCATTGAAAAATATGTAAATTCTTTCTTTAGGAGCAATCATCAGTTGTTCTTTATTTATAGATAAGAGTCAAAATATCCGGCTATTAAAGTGTGACAAATAAGGCACAGGATGATATGGAGACACAAATTTTAAAACGCTGAGGGGTTTAGTCACTTATACCTTTTGAGAAAATTTTGTTTTTTTGCAAAAGATAAACCAAAGCTACTCAGAAAATATTATTCCCAAATAAGTATAGGAACAATTTTCAATACACATAATAACAGACCAGATAGCCCACAGTTACTTTTGGTCCTACAAAAATCAATAGCTTCTCTTAGGCAAAATTGATGAAACGAATCTTATGGAGTTTTCCATTGGTTAAATAAATCAATTTTTTTTATTTGGATCTGTCAAAAAGCCGATTTTCACCATTTTTGCGTTCCATTGGGCAAAATAAATTGATTTATTTTTGATTTAAAATCAATTTTGCAGATCTAAATTTTTCGGCAGTTATACCCCTTCCCGTACTAACACCAACATAATTCACAGCTGTTAGTTTGCAATTGAATTTTTTATTTGTTTAATTTATTTCGTGTGTGCAAATAATGTTCAAAATATGTGAGAAATCATTGTTTATAATTAATAGAAGCATTTCAAAATGAATCGGTAACTTCATCAAGCCCAAGGGATGAAATTTTGTTTCAAATATTGATACAGAAACCAAACTACACGAATACAATGATAAAAACAAATCAATTTGAAAAAGCGTTTCATTCGCCACGAAAAAATCAATTTACTGAATTTACCAATGGAAAACCCCATTAAATATTTAAGTTCTTCTTTTTCCTCAGCGTAAACTGTCACATAAGCTCTTATGCTGAACTTAAATATTTAAGTTTCGTTTCTGCAAATGGGCATAAAAGAATGTAAAAACAGCTTAGAGTATTGTGATGGATTTTTATACGACTGACAAATTGGCGGTATTTCTGTCAAAAAACTGGCAGAGGTATGGAAAAATTCATTACTCTGCAATTTTTTTTTGACAGTCCAGTATAGTGCTGAATTTTAAAACATTCTTACCAATTATTGTCAGAAACTAATTTTTTGAGAAAAAATGTTGCATATAATGGAATAAAATATGGTGATTTGTAAGTCGTTTAACACCCAGCATTAGGACTTCTGCTTCTTATTCATAAGTATAGAGAAAGCCAGAAAGAATTTCTGGGTCTATTTTCTCTCGTTCCACATCATCTTTATGACGTAATGCCATCAGGTTTATAGTTGAAATCACGAGCTAGATTTGTCTTTATACGATGCAAAACTTGTCATAAATATTTAGTAGATACATTTGTATAAAGCTAAATGTCCAAAAGGTTGGTTATTGATATTTTTGACAATTTATCCATAAACACTAACTTAATTGAGGATTATAAATGTATTAATTACAATTTTATTATGTGGGTTAGCTAACAATAAAATACAAAACCATCTTTTACAAGGACAACTATGTAGATATTCGTTTATTAATATTACCCAAAGGACATGGACAGGCCATGATATTGCTCATAATTAAAATTTATTGCATTATTTAGAGAGCATTATAAGTTTTGTTGTAGAGACATTGGAGCAGACATAGTTATGTATATACATAGGTACCTAATAAAAACAAACTACAATAATTAATTCCGAGTATTTGCTTTTGATATTTGATTGGTGGTTTAGAGATATGTATGGTAATAAGGTATTATGGTTAAATGACATCATGAAGGAAAAAGTATGAACAATTGACAGCTTATGAAACAAAGTTTTTTTGATATCACAGATTTTTCTGAATACGGCTCCAGCGATTTTAATTAAACTACGTATACACACGTATTCTATTGGCCTGACATACGTAAACATATCAATGTAATATTCAAAGTACCTTATTTTAATAAAATATAAAAAGAAAAAACTCAATTTGATTGTTTCTTTTCACTTTTTCACACTTTGTTCTTTCCTATTTTATTGTTTAATTATTATAATTTATTAATTTTTCATTTCATTTATAAGACTGCAGCACCTTATAGACTTTAAACTCAAGAGCAAATAGTTATATACATAAGTCTGACCCAGTTGAGCATTTAATTTTATAAATTAATTGATTAGCAGAACATGATTGCATTTGTTGCAAATGAAAGACTATCTTTGTGTAGATCAAGTTTAAAGATTTTTCTATACAGAAACTTATTCTCTATACTCGTACGTACGCAAATGATTTGTTCTGCAAATCGCAGGGACAAAAACTTTAAAACGATACCTACTTAATTTATGACCCTCTACTTAATTAAAAACGCAAATAAATGTACGAAGAGTTTTTGTGTTAACTTATTAAACAATAATGAAATGATATCTTCGTCGCCGTTAAATGAAAACTCTCAAAGGTCGAAGTCTGAGAAACTGAGATATGAAGCTCTTTAAACACGCAAGCCATTCTAAGGCCCAGTTTGTTCACAGCTGATCATATCTTTAATCAAAGATTCCTGTGCAGCTGTGGTGCGTTCTTTTTCTAACTTAAGTTAACTATAGTTAACTTTCATAGTTAATTTAATTCAGAAAAGTAACGTTGAGTAAGTTTATGATGTCATAAAGTCGTTCTTAAACTCAAGGCTAAAGTATTAGAAAGTAACTTTTTGTAAGTTTTTGAAACTCATCTCCTTGATATAAGTTGAAATGGTTAATCTGTCAAACACAGCTGAAATTGCAATATTTTTCCTTTTGATTTGAAATTGCTTTCATTTTAATTTTTAATTCCAATTTAACGGATTTTTTTTTTTGGATTTCGATCGTTCCTGAATGAAAAGTTACGCAAAGTTACTTTTTTAAGTATGACAATCCAAAATTTAATTTTGACACATTAACCATAGTAAGTAAACTTTAATTATAAAAAGAACGCACCACAGGTCAATCATTGAATGTGCATGTGAATCAAATTTTGTAAAAAAGGAATCCATAATTGGAGTTCCTAATCATTGAAATTGCTAATCAGGCGATTTTGGATGATTATCGCAGTTTAGTTAGAACTTCTTAAAAAAACACTGTGAACAAACTGGCCCTAAGTTTAATAGAAGTAGAAGATCCCTTATAATTTGATGTTGCATTAGGCTTAATTTGTTGAACTGTTTTACATTAAACCATATATCTACCTAGGTACTGAAGAGCAAATGTGCTGTTAACTTGTCTCAATGGTGCTGTACATTAAGGAGCTCAACAAAATATTTTCAAATTCTTTCCAGTGGAAATATGAACTTAAATGGCGTGTCTTATTTCAACTTTTCTTTCAATATTTAACTGTCAAAGCATACAAACTATTTTGAATAATAATAATAATAAGGAATTACTACACCAAGTTCAATTTAACTATATAATTTATTTATTTAAAGTATAATAAAGTAAAACCACTGGAACCACATCTTCCACATTCCATTCCAATAAATCAGGGAACGAAAAAAAAAATTAGTCATGGCGCTATAGCGGATAGATATCGTTGATTACATATACGCTGATTTGCCTTATTGTTGAAGGAAAAATATGTAGTTCGATGACGCCAAAAGTACTCATAATCGTATTATGTGGATTATTTTGGCTCATATGGAGAAGCTGGCCAGATTATGAGTTTTAAAGCAAAATGTAATACATTCTTGTTGATTTTATCAGTCTACGGTGTACAATTTAAATATGGGATATCCTGTTCTTTTTTTTGTTGTTGCGGTTTTCGTTGTATTTCCGCTTCAACTGATAAGTCTAACTATATTGTGAGCATCAAAAATTCTCTCGGTATTTCTAAAAAAAAACAAGCTATTCATCAAAAAAATTCCAACATTCTTATTTCTTTTGAGGTTTAAAACTTTACTTTGTAGTTTCCTGTCGTTTTGCCTTCTTCGTATATTTATGCTTTGCTTTTGCAATTGATTTGAACTTTTGGATCAGTGAATTTGAATACGGATCCAAATATGGATCCTCAAAATTCTATTTGGCGGCTCAAATTATCATAGAAATTAGAATCACTACGGAACGGACTCACTTGTGCTTGTATTGTTGGAAAGAGGGATCACTATAAAACTTAGTGAAAGCTAAAACCAAGACGGATCCAAATCGAATTAAACACAAAAATTACTTCTCAAATCGAGTTCTAAACAGCCTTTTTTCATTTAAAGAAACTTTTATTGTTCAATATTATTAAACCAAAACGTAAACAAATACACTTTGTGGCACTAGGAAAAATGAAATGGATACGACAAACACTTAAATTTGTATTATTAGGTAATTGTACATTTCTCAAGTATTCATGGGGCGATTCTCTTTTTTAGTTCAGAGCAGAGCCTGAACTGTCAAAAAAAAATTGTGTGAGTGCCGGGACTCGCGGTTAATATGTGTAAACATCAACTTGCGCGGATCCAAAACGGACTTGTTTTTGCTTGAAGGGGATCTTAAGATTTTTTTCACTGAACGCACCCATCCTAGTATGCAGATCGTAACGTTGCACACCGTAACGTTGCATGACGTAACGTTGCACACGAACGATCACGTTTTTTTTTCACTCTACCGCCAGCATAGATGTTTACACATCAAAAATCGTGTTTCTTTTTTAGCTCAGAGCATTCAGAGCTCCAATTTTTGATTCTTTTTTCGCTCTGAGCATGTTCAGAGCAGGTTCAGAGCACGCTCTATGAGCTCAGAATAAATTGATAGAGCAGACGGAGTTGAATAGCTGAACACAAATTTGACAAGTGGAAAAAGAAGGAAGGAAGAACTCTCAGAGCAGAACACGCTTAGTTCAGAGTACGCTCGGAGTATGTTCGGAGTGTTCATAGACTCTGTTCAGAGCTCTACTTTGAACTAAAAAAGAAAAACGCCCATAAGAAACAAACTAAAAAAAATATATCTTCGCTACACCAATTACAAAAATGAAAATAAAATGTATGTTGACACAAAACAATTTTTGTAGGTGTGCGTGAGACACTACGTTTTGCAATGATTCAAGAAATACCGAAAAAGTTGAGTCAGTGAGTTTGCTTGAAGGGAAATTAAAAGAAAACAACAAAAAATCTCCAGCATGTTTCTTCGTGTGAAAGGAGACTTATGTCGTTTTCGCTTGCACGTTCGGTTTTCGGAATTTTGCTTTTGTATTCTTTTTTCACCGCAACTACTCCAAATCACTTCGATTGGCCGTTTCGAGTAACATTTTCGGAGTGTTTTCCTGTTCCTAATTTCATAAGGGATTACACATCATACATATACAGTTTATGGTCAAACAACTTGTTAGAAGTGTTAAATTTTTGAAGAAGCCATTTTGTAAATGACAATACGTTCAGTTGTGTGTGAGTAAATTTTGGAAGTCAATGTTTTCACATTGGATTGGAATCAAAAAGGAGTTGCATAGTCCAAAATTCCAATGGAAAACGATATTATTATTAATGCATTCAAAGAGTGACCTATACGTCACGTAACTTATGTCGTTTTCGATTGGATTTTCCGACTATTCTATTATTTTTCTTCTTCCAATATGAATATAAAAGCCGTTTTTTACTATCAAAGATGATCCATATCACGCGGACTTGACAGTGAATTCAAATGCCCGCTGCGAAAATTATGTCATGTCGTTTCACATACAGAAATTCCTCGTGTGTGTTCGATTCTTCCAGATTTTAAAATTCTGAATGACTTGCAATATTTAAATTGTAAAATTAAGCCTACAGATATTTTGAAAAATTATGTTTTGGATACCTATCTATTGCACATGGATATCTACTTTGCACTTTATACCTACCTTACAATATGCTAATCTATTAAGAAAACGTATAGAACAACAGCTGTGAAAATATTGTTGACTGGCTCGCAGCTGTCATTAATAATTAAGTTAGAGCTAACAGTTTTAAAATACCTGTTATTCAAAATTGTGTTTCTCCTGATGCCTTCAATAATTCTACAAAATACTATTCGAGCCATTATTTTTTCCGTAGAATTTATCTAAACAGTCATCATATAATTTTTTTTTTTTTGAGAAAAGTCTGCTTCTCTATGAATGTTCCACTTTTGTATAAAATTTTTATTTTTCCAATAGCACGCTAAATCGATTCATTAAATAAACAAAATCTTCCAAAAACCATCACACGCAAACAACCGAACACCATTGAACAAATCTAATATCCAGCTGTTTTATATTACCCCCATATACTTACGTCACGAAAAAGATCATTGTCGAATAAATCAGCAATCACGCAATTTTTCCTGATAACAATAAACAAACCATTCGCACTCATTCCGAAATACATGAAAATGTATGTATGCGTAGGTGTAGGTTCATCGAAAAACTCGAAAACATTTTCGTAATTTTTTGACAATCAGCCTATCATCAGTAAGTCAAAGACTCAAGGTATTTCGGGACGTAGGCGTAGGTAGGCATTTTGGACAAATTGATGTGAAAATTATTCGCTTGTTACTTTTAATCGCGGTCTGATTCTGATTCTAGATACTGAATTAATTTGAAAATAAATGCATATAAGCGAATTAACATCATTTTGTGACAGATGGGGTGTTGTCGCAATAAGGAATGACACAAAATCTTCCATGCAGAACAAAATATGCGACGCGACGTATGTCCCAGATTAATAAAGATATTTACGTCATAGTGACCATCAGCCAAAGAGTAATCGTTTTGTTAATTAAATTCTTGATTGCATATCATTTTTTCATAAGATCTATTAAGAAAGTAATAAAATATATAAAAAAAATGTTATGCTTATATATGAGAATTAATATAAATATTCAAATTATCTGGATATAAAAATCACTATCAGATTGTTTATGGGGGACTGTTGTTAAGGAATGCGTGGGAGCGTGGGTCTGTGAGTATGGCATGTGCGTAACCAGTGGCGTACCGGGAGAGCAATTTAAAATCTCTTGAGTTCGTGTGGATAATGGCCACGACAAGTGAAACCAGGCTCAGGGAATTACAAAAATTGAATGTGTTCACTAAAATCTATGATAGAAGAACCATTTTTTTTCGGGAAAAAATTAAAACATAATTATGTTCGTTAGGGTGAGTCAAATAAAACAACATACGAATTGTATGGGAAAGTAAATGGTTTGAAGTTATACTTTCTATAGTAGATAAATTGGATTTTCTACCAAAAATATATTGTTTAATGAATGGATTAGTTACTTGATAAATGCAACTGTTTAACATATAATCGATGCTGAAGTTAAATTTATAAAAACAATTCAAGATTAAGATTTCTAGACTTGGAGAAAATGGCAGAACGTGATTTCGTAACAGTTTAATGGGAACTTCCTCAGTCCTTTTTATAGAAGCTGAGATACTTCTTATATACGGTATAGATATAGTTTATCAAGTATCAAACTTTATGAGTGCTAAAAAAGCTTCCAAAGTCCTATTTTGCTCTTTATCTAAATTTAATAAAAAAATCATAAATACAAACATTTTCAAACTCTTGTCTTGCTTTCTAACTGAAATTTTGATTCTTTTTCAAATTGTATTAAAAAATTATATTTTAATTAACGTTCTCTGCCGAAAAAATCCTGCGTACGCTACTGCATGTACATTATATTGTAGGTATACCAACATACATAAAGATTTTTTCTATACACAAAATAATTGATTTATGGACTGCCGTTATGTTTTAAAGATGATTTTTTTATGAGTTATTTTTTTTAAGTGGAAACATCAACACTTAAAAAAAAATTTTAATTGATGATTTGTAACTTCCACTTTTTCTATAAATAAGAAAATTTAACAACTTTACAGCTCATTTTTATTTATAATATAAATGGTTTTGAATAAGTTCTGTTTTTATTAAAAAAAAAAACAGTAGGTATATAAATACGTTATCATTATTCAAGTTTTAGAATAAGTTTAAATTTTCTTAGAATTAAGAAATTCAAAAGAATTTCTGATTCACTTGAAACGTCAACCACTAAAAGATTAAATTTATCTTCAACATAATATTTACCACATAAGGCTTTATAAATTATATAGGGCCACATTATATGGCGTTTTAGTTCAAGGTTGTCTTTATCGCGCAAACTGTTTTTATGCACGTCATTCGCAACATTCATGCACGATTTATTATTTCATTTTGACTTATGCAGTACTTAAAATTCATAAAAAAAAAACACTTAGATAAAATCCATTTTTTTCCAATTAGGTCTATGTTAGATGGGCTCCACTTCTAATTTTCCTTGATAATTATTTTTAACAGGATCATGTACCTTAATTAAATTTGATAAGTATTAAAAAAAAAAAAAACCCTTCGATTTCACTTTCAATTTCAGTTTGCAAGACAAAAAATGATCAATGTCAAATGAAATCACATACTCATCACACAACGAGTATGTAATCTTAGGTGAGGTTAGGTTAGAAGGCTGTTGCGTACACGGGGGCCTATTGGTCCATTGTGATCCCCTTTATCTTAAGATTTTGCTAACGCTGTGTGATCTGATTACTTCCTGTAGTCTGAAGCTTTCTCTTCCCTGTTTATTCTCGATAGTAGCTGCGTTTTCTTGAGAATTATAAACAGCATATTAAAAGCTTTACAACAAAATGATGGGGAACAAATTGGTATGTGAATTCCATAGTTCCAAATTGTTCCAAAGTATTCATCGGAAGTAACATTTGACTGAAGAAAAAACGTAATGTAATTGGCAGCAATTTATTGTTGTTGCATTATGTGTTAAATTTTAACTGGATGTGTTTGGCTGTTATAATTAGTTACATAAATATAATTCCAATAAAAAAAGGTTATTTTTTGTTCCCACTTAGCATGAGAACTATAAGGGCACTTAGGCATTTCTGACATAAGCGGTCCAAAAATCTATTAAAAATTAATGAACAACAACAACACTACAGAATGGATGATTTCCATAATAGCGCCATCTCGCCAATTAGATAGCGAAACGTTGATTTCTGTACTATACTCTGTTCAAAAAAATTGTCAGTACAGGGAATATAGGACGTTTGCTTCTCAGTCTGGTTACAATGGCTTGCATAAATTTGTCCCTCTTTAAAGCTCCTACAGGGTTACCGTAGTTTAAATTATAAATGATGCTTCAACTTTCAAATACTCACTTCATAAATTTGTTCTCAAAAGCTTCAAATCCAAAAAGTTCCATAACAAATACACAGAAAAAGCTATTGAATTTGTTTACAATTGGGAAAGGTAAACTCTGTTTGGGTGAGCACAAACATCGTAGATGACGACGACGGGCGCACGATCGTTCATCAGTAATTCAGTATCCCTTCCAGACATGGGTAACTCAGCAAAATTTGCTGCGCTGATACACTAACTCTTTATCAGCGTAACTCACTGACTCACTAACTCAATAGCGCAATTTTTTTTATTGATTCGTTTGATACACAATAACCCACTAACTCAATTGCGCAGTGCGCAGGTCGTCTGTACTATTTTTGTGAGTAACAGAGAGAGTTTTGTGTGGCTTCAGATCTCTCAGATAGATAGATAATTTCGCTTTCTGTATTATATATGGGTATCTAGTCGGTTGTTTAAAGTCACTCTCTTTGCAACTGAATGGTGGAAAGATGTTATTTGTGAAAAACGTTTGTGAAAAGAGTGGCTGTGTACAAATGACATCGGAATTCTTTTATAATCAAACCATCTTTGATTTATGTTTTTTTTCTTCAAATTATTCTGACAGCTGTCCAAAAGTACAAAATGTGGACTATAAAAACCAGGCTACTGCGGATGGTTTTTTTTTTAACTATACTTTTTATATAAAATCCCATACCTACAAAAAAAACGCGGTTACCGTCGCAGTTCGATTTCGATATATTTTTGACAATTATTGGAATTAAAATGAATACTCCACTGAAATACTGATTCTGATTTAACTGCCCTTAAGTCCAGTTTTCAGTGCGAGATAAAAGTTTAACCCGAGTAAACTCATCAAATTTGGTGAGTTAACTCAGAATTAACCGAACAGATTCTTTTGATATTTTATCCACCGAGTTTGTTTAGTCGTAACTGCTTCCCCAGTTAACTGTGGGTTAATTTACTTCTAGAGTTGGCTAACTCTGGTTTAAATCACCCACTAAAAAACTGAGCCTTATGACCGATTTCATAAAGACCTTTTAACTATTTAACAGGCTTTTAAATCTTAAAATAACCTTTGTTCCATATACAAAATACATCATTTCAAAATTTAAAAGCCTGTTAAATATTTGTGAAACCAAACATTAGTGGACTAAATTCCCTGGGAATTATTTAACGGCACATGCAGCGTTAAATCACATTCGGATTTTCAAAATACAAAATTCGATCTTATAATTATATGTATGTTTAAAAACAAAACAAAATATAACGTTCTTATTGACTGTCAGTATGACAGTAGGTATGTCTGGAATTTTAACAAGTCGTGTTGTTGTGATTACACGAGAAAATTGCAAGTTAACGTTATTTTATTTACCTATTCATTGATTTATTTTATTAATTAATAATCTTTCACATTTATTTATGAGCTTGTTTTAAAATTGATGTTGCCTACTGTTGTTTGTACACCCTCGTTGTTCTTCTTTTCTGTTGGTTCGTTCGTAAGTTGGTTGTCATGCTTAGAACTGTTGGTAAATCGTTTTTTTTTTTTAATTTTTAAGTCATCGTCGTGATTAGAACTTGCCTTTTCAAGGTTTGTACTAACTTGCAGTCGATGGGTTTGTTATAAGGGGCGGCAATTGTGGGTTAACGCCGCGACTAAATATAATATTAATGTAATATTAATAAAGATAGGTACTACCCCGCCCGTGGCAGTGACATACTGGGTCAGAGGTTGGTGATTAAATTTTCACGCAGGAGATCTGGGGATCGAATATCAATCAACCTAGTCCACCTAAAAACTGCCTCTTGGAAGGTAAAGGAAGTGACAAAGAGTTTATCTTGTCATGATAAAAAATTTCTCTTCATAGACGTATGAATATACAACAGAAAATACCAACACATGGAATAATTTGTTACAATTTAACTTATTTAGAGTTGTAACTTGTAGGCCAATCAATATGCCCTGGTTTTCCCAGGAGCGGTCAAACCACCAATTTATTTGCATAAATCAATTTTTACAAAATCGAATTAAATGAAAAATAAATCTAAACTGGTTTTTGAACGAGTAAATAAATGTTTGCATGCTTTTTTCTTTTACTTTTTAAACATTGAACCGTTATTATGCATCTTTAATGTGTATGGCAATATAAAGGGTGTTTTTTTTAGACGTGTAGTTTTCAATCTGGCAATACTTTTTTCGGAGTTGATCTTTTTGACAGCTGTCACTTGATTTATGCTCAGTTTGGTTTTCCATTTCATAATTAATTGATTAACTCCAGAACAACGTTTGCAAATCGTGCAAATTTGTTACCAAAATAATTGTTCGGTTCGCGCGACGCATCGCGTACTGCGTCCAATATTCGGTCGACATAATCGCAAAATCGCATTAATTCGAGCAACCATGGATCGGTTTCGCACCACGTTTACTCTAGTGTATAATGCGTATCCTCAGAGACGCCGCCGCCGTACAGTGCGCACCGAAGAGGCTATTGCTGCTGTGGAGCAGAGTATTGAAGAAGACCCGAATGAGTCCATCCACCATCGTGCGCAACAATTGGAGCTGTAGAAAGTTTATTCGAGCCAGCCGCGGCGGCCACTTCCCCAAAATAATTTATAAAACATAATGGCAAACTCTTATCTTTATAATAAAGCTAAATTCCTGGCCATAACACTAAATTATATGCGTTTTATTTCTTCTTGAAAACCACATGTCTATAAAAGCACTTTTTACAAGAGCAAGTTCGTGCGATCCAGTATCCACTAGCCTATCACCGATCTGTGGGTACATCTTAATGGCCTTTTCGATTGGCAATCCGGGAGAACGATTTGATACGTTTGAACCCTTCTGGAACGATTCTGAAAACAAAATCAGAAGCAAATTTCTCTTCTTTTCAGAAGAAGAACTGTCATTCTGACTCCAATCAAAAAAGTTAGGAATTCCTAACATGCTTCCTAACAAAGTTGTTTTGTTTATTTAAAAAAAAAATACAATAATAGATATGCATGCATAAAGTCATTTGTTTTATTAATAATTTATTTTAATCTTTTATTTATACTAAATATTATAGGTAAGGTACTATAAAAGTGCATCTGTTTTTAAAAATTTCTCAGGTACATAGGTATATGTATGTATATAATGTTAAGTAATTTTTGATGATAATGGTACAGTAATTATTTTATGATTTTGTATTTTGTTTGCCTTAACTTAAGTTAATAACGCTTTATTTTCCTGACTTAGTTAGGTTAGGTATGCCTATATGCCTTACCTATACTCATTAAATGATACATCGATTTGTTGCTTCAGTCACGCTAAGCCGCAACTTTTCCAAACAAATGTTTGCATAACTCAAGGAATCCCCAACCAGTTCACTAGATTATTATGTACACGTTGTTCATGTTTAATGTCGGCATGGGCTTCGTATTTTACGAAGTGTGAATGAATTTACATAGAATTATATTCATTGGGCTGGGTAGGGTATAGAATGTAGTCACTTGTATTTATAATGGACATAGGTACGTATATATTCATTGCTTGGTGTTGGTATATTGCCGGCGCAGCGCCCATTCTAGGAATCAATTAAGGCAACGTTTATTCGTTTAGTAGAGACATTACTTGTTATAATATTGAAGCGTTACTTTTTCATACCTATCATCATTACTGTGAAGGTTTAATTTTAATTGTAACTTTATTTACTTCCGGGTAAAACAATTCATATATTTATCTCGTAGAGCCGAACACGAATTTGGGTTTTAAAAAGATGTTTGTAGGAAAATGTTGATATACCTGTAGTCTGATATTCGACCTTTCTATTGGGACCTTAAGGCTAGGCGCGCACATACAATTTCTTTGCAGTTAAATATCGGGTTTTTCAATAAGAGCGCTACAAAAGTTTTTTTAAATAAATCAAAAACAATTTTGGATATCAATGAAATTCTTTATTTCTGTGAAAGTACGTTTGATGCCATTATGTATGGAATTCTATTTTTTTTGCATGGCCACCACGGGCACGCTTGCAGAAGTCCAAACGCTGAACCCAATTTTCGACGGTTTTCAAGCATAAATCGGCCGATACTGCTGCAATTTCACGTTCGATATTCGTACGAAGTTCATCTATCGTCGCTGGCTTGTTGGAATAGACCATAGACTTGACGTAGCCCCACAGGAAATAGTCTAACGGCGTCAAATCGCACGACCGAGGCGGCCAAGCGACTGGACCATTTCGTGAGATAACACGTTCTCCAAACTTGGTTTCCAATAAATTGATTGTGACATTCGCTGTGTGGCTTGTGTCGCCGCGCCGTCCTGTTGGAACCACATGTCCTCCAAGTCCATATCATCCAATTGGGCCAAAAATATTCGGTTATCATTGAACGGTAGCGATCCCCATTCACAGTAACGTGCCGGTCTTGATCATCACGGACGAAGTACGGCCCAATGACGCCGCCGGCCCATAAACCACACCACACCGTAATTGGATTGCTCCCTGACCAATACCGCATATTTTGTTTATTGACGAAGCCATTCAGCCAGAAATGAGCCTCATCGCTGAAGATGATTTTTCGATGAATCATTTTCAAGTTGTTGCTCAGCCCAATTAACGACCATACGACGCTTCTGGTGGCCAAGCGGCTTCAGTTCTTGCGTCAATTTAATCTTGTAAGGATGAAGGCCAAGATCTCTTCGCAAAATTCGCCACAACGACGTCACAGAGATGTTCAACGCTTGAGAACGACGTGTGAGGACACATTTGGGCTTTCTGCAACTGAAGCCTCAGCGGCAGCAATATTCTCGGAACTACGGGCACTTCTTTGTCTAACTGGCACGGGAACATTTTGTACTGTGCCACTGGATTCAAATTTTGTCCACTAGACGCTCAATTGTTGATCTGCTAGGACGATTATGACGACCATAAATTGGACGTAGCGCTCTTAACGTTGAGGCCACTGACTCCGAATTTCTATAGTGAATTTTAATAATTTCGACTCTTTGTTGGCTCGTATATCTTTCCATCATGAAATGGCAAACCTTATTTAAGAGAAATGTCAAAAGAGAGGTAAGAAATATGGCGTCGTTTGCTATCCCTGTTGCTCTACTTTTGTAGCGTCCGTGTTGAAAAACCCTTTATATTCATTGAGACTATGAGAATAAAGATGAGAAACCTTCGTACGTTTCAGCACCCTCCTATAGTAAAAAATGCTTGTATTTAACCCTTCTACAAAAATCAGTTTTTATTTTTCGCCCCCGTATAGTTATCAATACAAAAATAAACAATCAATCAAGATCCGCATGCAGATAGGTAGGAAATTTAATACATCAGATAATTTCTTCAACAAATGTTAGGTAGGCATATACTAAACTAATTTTCCTTGGGCAATTAGCTTAAATAGGTCAGTGACCGTTTAAATATGATGTAGATACATTGTAATAACCTTAAGTGCTAATTCAAGC
This sequence comes from Leucozona laternaria, assembly GCA_932273885.2. Taxonomy (NCBI): domain Eukaryota; kingdom Metazoa; phylum Arthropoda; class Insecta; order Diptera; family Syrphidae; genus Leucozona; species Leucozona laternaria. Next base: position 125,983,881 of record OW026367.1, on the reverse strand, counting down.
TCTATACCTATTTCTAGTGAATTAATAATTTTTGACCCTACCTTTAAATTTAACAATATGTTTTTTATTTCCCTTCTCATAATGATAAATTAATAATTGAAGCACAACCTGAACTTGTTGCTTTCTAATAACATAGAATTTATACTTATATACTAACCTTGGGCATGCAAGGTAGTTTAAATGTAATAATGTGGTCTTCAGTTAAACGAACAATTTAGCATCGCTCGCAATAGGGAATTATTGCAGTTTTGGCGACATAATGCCGATAACAATAATTGCTACTTGAAATTCAGCAATAAATTATTTATTTATTGTTGAAAATAAAATTACCATTTGGTATTATGCTCCTAAGGGCTATATCTAATGACAATGGTTTATGAGAATTGATTTTATAGGTACCTTTTACAGCTTTTCTGTTTAAATTCTTGTTTTTTGTGTTTTCAACGTTGAATATAGTCTTTTTTGAGTTTCTAGTTTCAAAACCTTCCATACAAAAAACAAAGAAATAGGAGCAAAAGCACTCCATATATCCATAGGCCATAGCTATATGCTCTGTGAAACGAAATAACAAACGTATAACGAGTGTGACAAGGAGGAAGAATCATAAAAAAAGCACATACTATAGCAATATTATCCGTCTTTCTATAGACGTACTTATGCAATCTGATACATCAGCTGATTTTTGCAACTTATAGGCAAAGCTTGTAGAAAAACGCTGGATTTCTAGTCGATCTTGGACGGGTATTGTATTGATGTTGAGTTAACTTAAAGTACCTGTAAGATGAGTCAATAGATCCCGACAGATGTTGAAATATAAACATGATATTATTAACCTTTCTCGTTTTTCCAGTGTCGAAATGTTAAGAAGTAAAAGTTGAATGTAGCATGAAACGTTTTGGGGCACTTTCAAGTTTATTAATAGCGTTTTCATAACTAGGACACCAAACACAACTACAGTATTCCAACACAGGCCGCCAAACAAGTGCACAGTACAGATAGTGTTTTAAGGATGTAAGGATCATTAAACTCCTTTGAGAACCTCATTATTATTCCAAGACGGTCTCTTGCTTGCATATTATTGTATCGATGTGAGGATTAAATAAAAGTTTAAGTTATAAATAGTAGATACTACCAGATCATTAAACATATCAACTCGGTTATCAAGTCAGCCTGATATCGCTTTCGAGAGTAGGTCATTATCTTACACTTACTATTGTTTAGATCCATTCAGTTTTGTGACCAACATTTGGACACCTTATAAATGTTATGTTGAAGAATGAGATAACCATTATTGCTTTTGAAACCATAAATTAGTTTGAAATCATCAGCAAACAACAAATTCTTACTATACAAGATAGCCAGCGCCAGCGTGTATGTCATTAAAGAAAAGTACGAAAAGAAAAGGTCCAATATGACTGCCTTGAGGAGCTGCAGATACGACGTTTATAGTTTTAAAGATGAAATTTTAATTTATCTTGCATTTGTTGTCTTGCTTTCTCCTAAGCTGCAGTTATGTTAAATATGATCTGTTTATATCAAACACATGTACGTTGCTGATGCGAAACTAATAATCCCATACAAAACTGACAACGAAATTTACAACAAAACATATCATTCAGCTTTTCGTTCTGTATTGAAATTTAGCATTTTTTAAACCTGTTTTAACAATTTATCAACTTTTGACAGTTCCAAACGAGAGCAAATCGGCGTGGAGGTGCCGCTTACACAATTCGATTCGTTGCGAGATCTTGGAATTTTATGTGATAAGGAACTGAACTTCCGATCCCGTATCACTAGTTCTATTAATAGAGCTAACTCGCCCGCACTTGTTTTCGTCAAGCTATGGTTCAAAGAATTTTCGGATCTCTATGTTAACATCACATATGTTAGGCCCCTTCTCGAATATGCTAGCCTGGTTATGGGTCTCCTTTTTATGCTTCCCATTAATTTCGAATTGAAGCCGTTCAACGTAGTTTCCTTCGTTTTGCTCTTCGCGGGTTACCATGATATACCTGATATGTTTAACCTCCCACCCTATGTTGACCACCTCAAGCTTATATAGACTTACAACCCCTTCATAAACGCAGGCAAGTGGCCGACATTGTTTTTATCCATCAACTTTTCATCATCATCATCGTCGGCTCGACAACCGGGGTCCGGTCCTGGCCTCCTTCAACAAGTCTCTCCACCCATCCCGGTCTCGAGCCGCCGCCATCCAGTAGCGCACCCCAAGGCTCCGGGCGTCCTGGTCTACGCCATCTCTCCAGCGCAAGCATGGTCTACCACCCTGTCGTCTACCGCATAGAATGTATCACACAGAACTTTCCGAGCAGGTTCCTCTTCGCTCATGCGAGCTAGGTGCCCTGCCCACCTTAGTCTACCGAGCTTAATTTTTGTCACGATATCTGCTTCAAGGTAGGTTGCGTACAATTCATGATTGTACCGTCTCCGGAATCGTCCTTCCTCACATATGGGGCCAACAATTCTCCTTAAGACTTTTCTCTCGAACGCGGCTAAGAGGTCGGAGTGCCTTTTGCTAAGCACCCAAGTCTCGGATCCATATGTGAGTACTGGCAGGACCATGGTCCTGTACAGCAGCAGTTTTGAAGTTATGGTGAGATTTCTGGATTTGAAGAGCTTTGACAGACTATAGTAGGCTCTGTTGGATTTGAGAAGCCGCCCGCGTATTTCTTCTTCTATATTGTTATCGACTGCTACTATTGACCCAAGGTATTTAAAGGATTGCACCACTTCAAATTCGTGCTCCGCTACCTTGATTGTTCGACCAACTGTTCCTCTCGAATTCGACGCCACCATGTACTTTGTTTTACCTTCACTAATGTGCAGCCCCAGATTTTGTGCCGCCTGCTCGATCTGGATGAAGGAATCATGTACAGCTTGCTCGGTTCTTCCGATGATGTCGATGTCGTCTGCGTAAGCCAGTATCTGGCTGGACCTGTTGACGATGGTCCCTCTTGTTGCCGTGCCAGAGTCACGGATTGCTTTCTCCAACGCCAGGTTGAAAAGGAGGCAGGCCAAACCATCCCCTTGTCGGAGTCCATTAAAGATGTTGATTGGTTTGGATAGCAATCCGGCTATTTTTACTTGGCTTGTTACGTTGGTCATGGTCAACCTACATAGTCGTGTCAATTTATTTGGGATGCCGAATTCTCTCATGGCTTTGTAAAGTTCTACCCTGGCTATGCTATCGTAGGCGGCCTTAAAGTCTATAAACAGGTGGTATGTTGGGATGTTAAATTCTAGACATTTTTCCATCGCCTGCCTAAGGGTAAAGATCTGATCAGTTGTTGATTTGCCTGGAATGAAACCACACTGATATTGTCCGATGATGATCAACTTTAAGCTGCGGTAATATCGATTGCCTTGCGTTTCTTCAAAGAATTTCACTTTACACCAACCCTAGAAATCTTAGATCGGTGTCATTCTTTTATCTTAACTTTCACCGCACTAACTATACGGATGTAATGAACCTATGAATCGCATGGTACGTGCTGCTAATAGCATGAAAAACTCTTTTGACTTCGAACTCCTCCGAAAATTCCCTCAAAATTTCTCTATACAAAAATTCCTAGCCCCAAAGCCCTCTCTTATATAGTGAGTAGTTTTTAATTTTTTTTGTAAACTTAGTCGTAACTTATTGTTAGACTTAGCCCTAAGTTTTACTTAAGTTTTTTTTTGCTTGCATTTAAGTTAATAAAGTGAAACAAATCCTTGGGTTCGCATGTGTTCTTCTTGAGGTCTCTGTGAAAAAAATATTATAAATGATTAAATATTTATGTCTTATAAAACACATTCCTACAATTGTGGATATTATTATAAAAAGGACTGTTAAAATCAATATACATATCTACCTAGACCTAAAGCGAACATAATAATCAATATTTACAGAAAGGTCACGAAAATAGAAACAATCTACTAGGTATTCTAAATAAAATCTTAAAATTCTCTCTGCACTAATACTCTGTAGTTCAAGTTCAATGATCATATTATGTACGTATAGCCATTTATATAGGTGTGTATTGTTTTCACATTTTCAATACGAAAAAAGTTATCATTTTTGAAGCTTTTTAAATTTATTGGAATTCATCCGCCCACTTATAACTCAAAATCAATTAACGACTGGATGAATAAAAACAAAGTGCCAAATGTATCATTGCTTACAATTTGGAATGTTATTATTTACCTTCAGCTCTCTCACACATACTACGAACAATCATACACGCAACCATTGATTCTATCATAAAATGCCATGGAAGTATCCAAGAAACTTTAAAAGAATCCAAGTTGTTTTCAATTGAATAATTATTATCGTTATTGCTCAAACACAGCCATTACTTTGCTAGCCACAGGGTGTATAAGGCTTTCGCTCATATAAAACATAATTTTATTATCACCTAGAAAATGGTAGTGTGTGTTATAAAAATACTGTTACACTATTTTCCTCTATTCACATAATCCAAAATGAATTCACATTTGAAATCACGAAGTGTTAGTTGGTGTGCGCAGGTGGTGGTGGTGTTTTTAATGTTTTCTAAATAACCGAAGATAAAATAATTATCTGCTACTTAATGTATGGAGGGTGGTGCTGGAGCTGTGATATGGAATCGAAACGTTTATACCACCTATACATATGTATATAGGTACGAACTTTATTTATAGAGCCATACATTCCCACGTTCAAAATAAATGACCAGAGCTTGGTGGTTTTGTCTGCAATTATTGAAAAATGTATGTAGATTATTAATTGATATTGAGTGATTGCAAATCGGTTTAGGAAAATGAACAGACCACTTTGTAAAAACAATACAGATTATTTTGCTCTGTATATAGTAAAATTACGTTGCAATTTTCCGCAAATTTAAAATAAGTTACAAATGGTTTTGGTGGTCTTGGTTGGGTCAAGGCTATCTTTTGTTCTTATAAACAAAAACAAAACAAGAATTCAATTGTTTTGGTAGAATTATGGCTTTTTCACGTTTTGTTCTTTCGATACAAAAAATCAATCCTGATAGATCATATAACTTTTAGACTTCTCAAAGGCATTCAATTCTATGTAAAAAACTGCGAAATTGCTTTGGATTTTCTTTAGAGTCCTGAAAGTTATTTCACTCATATCATATACCTTAGCGGAAGGCAACAATGCGTGGTGACAAACGGTCACTCATCTAAAGGGTTTTTCAATAAAAGGTGTTATTTTGATATTCAAAGAAAAATGGCATTTTTTGAGATAAATGATCGGATGTTTATTTCATTATAAAGAGGAAGGTATGCCGTTAATAATGGAACACAACATTAGCCAAATGGCCGCCACGACCACGCTTACAGGACCATATCCTTTTCATGAAATTTTCCATAACCAAATCGCAAAGTGGCTGCCCTATGTCCTCGATAGCCTCACGAATTCCATCTTTGAGGTCTTGAATCGACGCTGGGCTGTTGGCGTAGACCTTATCTTTCACGTGGCCCCAAAGGAAGAAGTCGCAAGGTGTTAAATCACAAGATCTCGGTGGCCAATTGTGATCACCTCTTCCAGAGATAACACGGTCCGGAAACTTTTCCCGTAAAAGATCGATGGTTTCATTGCTTGTGTGGCACGTAGCGCCGTCTTGTTGAAAGTAAACGTTGTCCAGATCAATACCATCCAATTCCGGCCAATAAAAAATCATTAATCATCTCTCGATAGCGCAATCCATTGACCGTAACTGTTGCTCCAGCCTCATTTTCGAAAAAGTAAGGTCCAATGACCCCGCCGGACCATAAACCGCACCAAACAGTCACGCGTTGAGGATGGAGAGGCTTTTCAACAATAACTCTTGGGTTTTCCGAGCCCCAGATGCGACAGTTTTGCTTGTTGACGTAGCCTCCGAGGTGGAAATGGGCCTCATCAGTCAAGATGATTTTTCGATGAAATTCCGGATCATTTTCATGCATTTCAAGGACCCAATCAGCAAAGACACGACGTTGTTGATGATCAGCCGGCTTGAGTTCTTGTGTTAACTGAACTTTATAAGCCTTAAGACCCAAGTCTTTATGCAAAATACGGTGTAATGACGTTTGTGGAATGCCTAATTCCAAAGAACGACGAGGAATGGACAAACCTGCAGGGTTTGTCCACCAATTTCTGTATTGCGGTCCGACAAGGTGCTTCACGACGACCCAAAAATGTTTTAGTTTTACGAACCGTCTCTGCCAAATTTTCACCATTTTTATAGTGAATTTTAATAATTTCAATGCGCTGTTGAAGCGTGTATCGTTCCATTTTTATTAATGGCGTAGTTTCTACTACGTAGTTTCAAAAAATGACAGCTTCAAAAGTGACAGCTACCGAAATAGCGGGGTATTAAAAATAACACCTCTTATTGGAAAGCCCTTTATCTTTCTCAATGTTTTGAATGGAGTTCCACAGGGATCTATCCTTGGTCCAATTCTTGTCTCTCTTTATATAAATGAGCTTCCACAAGTTGTTAAACATTGCGTGATTCATCTTAACGCTGATGATGTGCAGCTCCTGATAAGTCGACCTTTTGGTGTGAAGAATGAGAACCTTATTCTCATTTTACGTTGGTCTAAGAAACCTAGCTTAAACCCTGTCACATCTACAGCTCTTCCCATCTATCGCAAAATCTTTGATTTATCGGTCTTAAACTCATTGAAGCTTGAAAATGAAACCATTGAATATGTCAGCAGTGCTACAAACCTTGAAATAGTATTCAATCGTACCCTCAGTTCGAACGACCACCTAATTAAAGCAATCGGAAAAGTCTATGGTAGTATCCGTGTTATGCAGGTTACTCTGAGTTTCGTATCTGCAAAAACTAAATTACTTCTTGCCAAAACGCTGCTACTGCCTATTGTGTTATTTGGATGCGAAATTTTGTTTGCAATTTAGACTCAACCACTAACCGCAAGTTATATGTCGCATATAACAATGTGCAATGCTCGCAATGTCTATAATCTGCGACTCAAAATAGCTTTTAACGGCCTTTAGTCCATAAAAATTGGCGTTTCGTCCCGGCGATCTCACTTGGACTCATCAGTTGACTAGTGAGGGCTAAGTCTTCTACTTGGCTGATGTTTTTCAGTAGTATATAGAATTTGTATTATAAAAACCTTCATATATAATCTGCGACGCTATGGCAAATCATTGATGACATTTTAACGATTTAATAATTACCCAACTACTTTGAATTTGAAACAAAAGAAAATCCTCTAAATGTTTGCAGCGCCATCTATCTGAAAAGCTAAACACCAAACCTTCAACCGTTTACAGCGCCATCTTGTAATTCAGCTGAGTATCAATTCCAGTGTTCGATCTGTCAGCGACTGGAATGGAAACTAAGAGAAGGAGATATACTCGAATATTCCAGTGGATACTAGTGAAGACTAGAACTTTTTAATTCCCTATATAAGGAGATGTCTTCGAGCGAGTGGGACAGGATAATTTTGAATGTGATAACGCAAAGTAAGAAGTAAAAGTGTATCCGGAAGTGAATTTAAAATTGCATACTATTTTGAGTGGAGAATAATAAAATAGATTTGAAGTAAAATAAAGTGTGTTTGTTTTGTAAAGTAAATAAGTGGACGTTATTATTAAAGGAAATAGGTTTTATTATCGAACCTACAATATCTATCTATCTAGTAATTTTTATTTTATTTTATTTTGTTTCTCTCTCAAATTTTATAAGTATATAGATTTTTAAGATAATTTAATTCAAATTCTTAAATAAGTTTAAAGGCTTTCGACAATTATAAGACTTTTGTTTCACTTTGTAAGCGATTTTGGAATAAATAATTATTAAATACTAAACGATGAGAAAGATAACTCCCACAATTCTATGCGATAGAAAACTGTGTGTAAAATTGTATATAATTTTTAATTATTTAAAAATCAAGTAACCTCAAATGCAAAAATGCGATTCGCCCAGGTATGCGACAGTTAGCTCATCAATTTCTAAGATGCAAATATCGTTAAATTTTTACCGACTCTTATAAAAATGCTGTGATTTTTATAAGAGTCTGTAAACATCCATCAATATTTGCGTCTTAGATTAAAAAAATTTAAGGTCGGTATTCGCGGTTAAGATATGTGTAAACATTAAAGTTCTTCCCAAGGAGTTATGTTATTCAACGTACACAATGATTACAACCATCAGGGGCGTAGCTACCGCGGTATCAGACCCCCGAGTTACACAGAGGAGTATAAGACAATTTGTATTGAAATAGAAAAAATGAATAACAATGTCAGTTATATAAAATGTATCTACTTATTACCAGATTCTTTTACTTTTAGTGTCCAACTTGCCGGAAAATACATAGTTGGCCAACTTCGGAGTTGCTCTCAAAACTCGAAATTTGATCAGCAGGTTGCAAATTGGTTTTGTTCACTACACTACTTCAGCTCTCAATTAAGAAGTTAAAAACTCAAAAGTAGGCTAAATAGCAGTTTTGAAAATTTTTGCTAGGATATAAAGGGTGTTTTTTTTTTAGACGTGTGGTCGGAGTTGGTCTTTTTGACAGCTGTCAATTGATTTATACTCAGTTTAGTTTGCCATTTCATAATTATTAGACTTTCTCCTGAACAACGGTTGCAAATCGTGCAAATTTGTTACCAAAATAATGGTTCGTTTCAAGCGACGCGTCAAGCGCTGCGTCCAATATTCGGTCGACATAATCGCAAAAATTTGAGCAACATGGGTCGGTTTCGCACCTCGTTTACTCTAGTGAATAATGCTCATCCTCAGAGACGCCGTGCAGTGCGCACCGAAATCGCTATTACTGCTGTGGAGCAGAGTATCGAAGAAGACCCGTATGAGTCCTTCCGCCATCGCGCGCAACAATTGCAGCTGTCGAAAATTTATTCGAATTTATTCGAGCCGGCCGCGGCGCGGCGGTCACTTGCCCGAAATCATTTTTAAAACATAATGGCAAATCCTTATCTTTATAATAAAGCTAAATTCTTGGCCACGACATTAAATTATATGCGTTTTATTTCTTCTTAAAAACCACGCGTCCAAAAAAAAAACCTTTTATAAAAAAAATCAAAAATAAACTAAGTATTTATTCATAAATCACTGCCTTACGTCTATACTGCTCAACGCAACCACTTGAGAAGCATATTCTTGGGTTTTTCCAACTCAATACATCGATTTCATATTAAATTCATCCAGTAAAGTCACGGATTTATGAAACCCGTCATTATGTTAACCTGCTAAATTTCGTTTTCTATTTTTTGTACCTATTCCTTCGACAAATTCTCTTAGAAAATTCAATTCGTTGTTTGAAATGTAATTCAACAAAAAAACATGTATGTAGTTCCCAACCCATCTATGGAAATGTTTTTCAATTTCTTCTTAAAACATGATGCTATACTTATATTGTTTCTTTACCTGATGCTATGATCGTAAAATCAAAGAATAATATTTTCAATACCTCTAATGGAAGTAAGGGAGTTTCGTGTAAGTGGGGATATAACCTCTTATATCGAATAACATTTTATCTTTTTAATTGATTGACACATTTAAAAATTTACGTTTTCCTTAAATTAATTTCTCGGCTTGAAAATTGTTGTTCCATCGCATACCTAGTGCTATATGTACAATTGTACATATTATGCATATTTGTATACCTAATGTAAATTATCATAGAATAAGTTATTACCTACATGTGCCCATTTAAGGTCTTATCCCAGCATCACCTACATAGGTATGTATGCATGTATTTAGTATTAAAAATAGAGGGGGAAAATTGTATAGAGTATTTAAAAAATGTAAAGGGAAGGTGTCCTTGTATGTACCTATTTATACTTCAGTGTCTTTTGAAAGTCGGAAGAATACGGCTCTGCTAGCCTCGCATAACCAAAGAATGTTTATGGACCTCTGCCACCAAATGGTAGAAGTGTCAGTGTAAACAAAAAAAACAATCTGACAGGACTCTCTGGTTGGAAAACAAAACCAAATATCAAAGGTACGAAGGCCAGGCAAAAAAGTCGTGTGTTTAATAATAGTGATTAATATGTACTAAAATTAGTTTTTTTTTTTTGTCCAACACTAAAGTGTTTAGTCTCTAATTAATAGGTAATTCGATCGCAAATATAAGTTTACAGTTCCAAATACAAAAAATAATCAAATGACCGGATTTTTAACACTGCCAAGAGCATGTAAATATTTTCCAACCCGGGAGCTTTTTTTTGTTGTTGTTTTTAGATGTCAAATTAGAAAGAGAAAAGACAAATCTTGGAAGACCTCTATTGTGAAAGTGCGTTGCCATACCACTATAGTCTTGCCAGTAACAAAAAGTATTATTTTATTAATTTTAATTTTTAGTTAAAATTGTTGATCTTGTATTTTATTCTTATATCTTAAAACGTTCGTGTGTTCAAAATATGTAATTTCATTTCATCACTGAAAACTCATTCAAATACTGCTACACGCACCGCCAGCCATGCCTACTTATTAACACAACAAATACCAACAGATCGAGTTAATACAGGGTATGTTATTATAATCATCATAAGAAGGTTAAATTTTGTCTAAAGGGTTTAAGAGTTTCCAAAAAAGGTTCGTTGAAAGAGTTGGATTTTGTTCTTTGCGCATTGGCTTTACATATGATCGTTTAACTGATCAATTAGATAAGTTTAATACCGATAGTCTTTAGATTTTTGTTACTATAGAATGTGTTGCACTTCAATTTTGAATAATATTTGTCTTAATTAACTAATCTTGCATTTTTCAACATAAAACCGTCGATGTGTAACTTTTCTTTACCTTTTTGTTGATTTTAACAATTTTATTAATTTTTTGGCATTGATAGGAGCCGCCTTTTTTGCGGTATCTAAATATATTGGGTGATTTTTTAGCTGGTTTGGTTTTGGCAACACTGGTTTTGACAGCTGACGTGTGTTTAGTACCTTGTGTCACTGTCAAACAGCTTCAGTTTGGTTTGCAATTTAACCATGGATCGTCTTACAAATGAACAACGCTTGCAAATTATTGAATTTTACTATCAAAATTCGTGCTCGGTTCGAAATGTTCATCGCGCGCTGCTTCCATTTTATGATCGGCATTCTCGACCTTCTGAGCAGTCTATTCGGAAGATTGTGACCAAATTTCGCACCAAATTTACTTTGTTGGACATTAAACCACCAACACGTTTACGTACTGTGCGTAGTGAAGAAAATATTGCGGCCGTATCAGCTAGTGTGACAGAAGACCGCGAAATGTCGATTCGGCGCCGTTCCCAGCAGTTAGGCCTTTGTTACAGCACTACGTGGAAAATTTTGCGGAAGGATTTGGGCGTAAAGACTTTTAAGATACAGCTGGTGCAAGAACTAAAGCCAGCCAACCTACCACAACGCCGAATTTTTGGTGAATGGGCTCTTGGAAAGCTGGCCGAGGATCCGCTTTTTTATCGAAAAATTGTGTTCAGCGATGAGGCTCATTTTTGGTTGAATGGGTACGTAAATAAGCAAAATTGCCGCATTTGGAGTTAAGATCAGTCAGAAGCATTGCAACAGCTACCAATGCATCCCGAAAAAGCCACTGTTTGGTGCGGTTTATGGGCCGGCGGCATTATTGGGCCATATTTCTTCAAAGATGATGCGAATCGCAGCGTTACTGTCAATGGTGAACGCTACCGAGCGATGATAACAAACTTTTTTTTGCCCGAAATGGAAGTTCTTGACTTGCATGATATGTGGTTTCAACAAGACGGTGCCACATGCCACACAGCACGCGAAACAATGGCGCAATTGCGAGGCGAGTTTGGTGAACAGTTAATTTCACGTTTCGGGCCGGTCAATTGGCCGCCTAGATCGTGCGATTTGACACCATTAGATTATTTTTTGTGGGGGTATGTCAAGGCTAATGTCTATAGGGACAAGCCCGCTTCGATTGACGCACTGGAAGCCAACATCCATGCATTCATTCGTGAGATACCGGCCGATATGTGTGAAAGAGTATGCCAAAATTGGACTCAGCGGATGGGCTACCTGAGACGCAGCCGCGGTCAACATTTGCATGAAATTATCTTTAAACATTAAATTGCAAGGTTCAAACTATCGATTCAAATAAATATTTCATTCATTTTTTCAAATTTTTTGTGTTTTTTTTTTAAAAAAAGTTCTAAACCTCTTAAAAAATCACCCATTAAATAGTTAATATCCCCGAAACTTAAATTGCCTCTCCGGGACACCCGTTTTGACTGGATTGAAACCATACAATAAAATTCTTCGAAGAACTTATAAGTCACCGGGGGTACATCGAGTGTTGCATCATTAAAGAGCCCTTCCTACTTTGAAAACGACAGAATAGTTAATGAATAAATACAAGTTTTGTGTTTTTTTTTTTTATAGTTTTTGGATAGAACGACACAAAATATTTTACCCCAAAGACATAATAAGAAAACAAATAATTATATCCAATTGACAACATTTCAAACAAAATATATGTAGGTAGGTGTGTAGCCGATTAAAGGTTATTTTAATTAACTTTGCGTTAAATAAGTAAACTTCTTCTTCGGTGGATATAAATCATATTTATAAATATTTATGATGTCTTATTGTTTAGTTAATAAGAAACTCGGTAAACACAAAGTAGGTATGTTGATAAATGATAACCTTCTATATAAGGGTCGTTAATCTGTTTGATTGTCTATAAGCATAATTGTTAGAAAAAATATTTATTTAAGACATTTTTAGAAAGTCAAGGGTTAGACAAGTTCACCAATACAAAAAAAAACAACTGTGAAGTAAAGTTCTGATAGAAATTTCCGAACATTATTTAGGAGGAAATTCTCATCAGGAAATATCTAGTTCTCGAGTGGGCTATAGCTTAAGGGGTTGGTTGTACCTATTTCCTTATTTAGTTCTTAACTTCGACGTTGAGAGGATGGTTATCTTCTGAAAGTTTTAAAAAAAAGATTCACATAACAAGTTTATTTTATTAAAGTTAAAATACCATTTAATCTTTTTAGTTTCTAACTCCATTATGTCACTTTGACAATAACAAATTTGTAAAAGGTATGTTTGCTTACTTTTTTGCATTAAATGTCACTTTTAAGAAAATTCCTAGGTTTAGTATGACAATATAGTTAAAAATTGTTTAAAACTAAAAACGTTTTAGCAAAGAACTTTAAAGAGGGAAAATACCTTAACAGCATGCTGTTTAAAATGTTGCACATATTTTGTTAATATATTTTCTTATAAAAAAATAAAACATACAAATAACAGACCAACTAAAGTTAAGTGCAAATTTAGCGGAAGTGTTCAGATAAAGACAAAAATAATTTAAGTCATATTGTTTTAGTCATGTCGAGTAGTTTAAAATATTTGAGTATTTTAGGCGTTTTCCTTTAGAGGTGGCTTTTGAGTAGATGAAAACTAAAATCTAGGACCTTTATCTACTCATGCTCTCTTCGCGATTAGATGAGATTTGTAGGAAAACTTATTTTGTGCGTTCCATTCAAAATGGCTAGCAAATTACTTACAAGTACTTCGCAACCTCCAAAGGAAAACGCCTTTTATAGACTATAGACGTGTTATTGTGACAAAGAGCCAACTAAATAAACTTCATCAAAGTTGAGATATTCAAAGTAGACAGAGGTGAAAATATGAAGAGTTCTTTTTATCAACCATGATTGTGTTTCACATAACTATTGAAATTGATGAACCAATACTCGAGAATCATATCAATAAAAAGATAGGCACAATAGTGTGTACTACATTTGTATATGAATGTGAATTATTCGATAAGAAAATAATGCAACGTAAAAAAATGCAAAAATAAAAAAAAAAAAACATTTCAAAAAAACCTAATATCAATTTTTTTTTAATTTTTCAGGTCTTTTACCTAAATGGCGTTTTGGAATTGAAAAGAATTCAAAGGCATAACCATCAGTGTTTGTTTGTTGAAAACTGCAACTTAAAAGAATACTAGAAGTCAAAGCTGCCTAAGAGAATTTTTTTTTTATCAATATGACTGAACTTAAAACCATACCGGTGTTAGCAGGGACTCTGCTATTATTTACTTTACTTAACCTATCGAGCACCAGTCCCCAAGATAGCATACACACTCCATGTCATTTTATTGATACCGTCGACTTAACTGGTTACGAAAAATTTCCAAATGGATCTTATTCATATGACGGTCTTATTATACCTCCGAAACTATTGGGAGTTTTTGAATACACATCTGATGATCTTTCGGTACGAATTCCAGCAGAGCCTCATGTTAGAGGTTGTATCTGCGAGCTGAGACCATGTGTGAAATTTTGCTGTCCTATCACAGCAAGATTCAATGGAACATTTTGTGAAGAGTTCGAAGGAACCAACAGATCAACGACTCTTATGAACATAACAACGAGCAGAGGTGCACTGAGGGAAGTAGATCTTGCCAAAAAATTTTCGATTCAATTTGGTCGGACATGCTCTGCAATGTATCATTTAACGCCGCATTTGAATAGCTATGATTCGTTCAGCTTGTTTGAGGTAAGAATTGTTCGCATTCGACAGAATTTTCTTATTTACATATTTTATTCAGAATGGCACGTTATTGAGACAGGAAGACCAACTTTCCTTTACGAAAGATGAGTTCTGTTTAACAAGCTATAGTGATAATAATATCACAGACGTTATTTTACCAATGAACTGTTTTGAACCTACACCTGGCAATACAAAGTCTTTAATATATGGTTGCAGTAAGTTGACATATAAAAAGTGTTTTTTGTTGTTATCTAATTTTTCCTTTTTATTACAGCGATGGTGTTTTCCGTGCCATTTATGATTTTGACTATTATTGTTTACATGGCAATACCAGAACTAAGGACTTTGCATGGCAAGTCCCTTTGTTGCTATTTGTTTGGACTATGCTGTGGGTATTCAATACTGAGTATGTTTCTTCTTATATCAATGGATAAAGTTTCACAATTCCAATGTCAAGCATTAGGTAAGAAATTTTATAAACATATTTTTTAATTGTAAATAACAAAACAAATGAAAAATGCATGACTACGTTCCTACGTACATACATTTATGTATACTCTCTTATTATTGAAAGGATAGAAATCTAAGTAAAAATATCAATGTAGACACAAAGTGTTAAAAAAATCACTATTATGTAGATACCTATGTATTCGGAAAAAATACATACCTATCCATTTTGGCAGGAATGTCAACACCACATTTCCACTGCGGACAAAATGACAAGTTGAAAGTTTAATCAAAATCGATATAGTGGTTTTTGAGTTAATTTCCCCAACTAGAAGTCAGGGGTCTTAACTTAAGTAAAGCTAATTTAAGCCGGTTAAGAGCCATTGATAAGCCAGTTAAAAGCCGTTCATAGTCCAGTTAAAAGTCGTTGATAGGCTAGTTAAAAACCGTTTATGAGCCGGTTAGAAGATGAGCTGCTTCAAAGCCGTTGATAACATTAGGTAGGAGGTAGGCCACCTGAAAGAGCCAGAAGCATAGCCACAAGCAGCAGAAGAAACTTACCAAGGAAGACAGGGAACCGGAAAGTCGATATTCAGCAAATATTCAACCGTTCGCGTAGTATTTATTAGTGAAGCTGTAATTGGAAAATATTATTTAAGAATTTATGAATTAATTTCAATTAATATAGAAAGACCTTTTCAATACTTAAGTTTAAGTGTGCCTCCTTTAGTTAAACCCTGTATCCGATGAGTTCCTATACATCAGCCTTTGAACCCAATGTACATCACCAGATAAGTCCAGTTTAACTTAAAAAGGTCACGAAAAGAAAGAAATAATAATAATATTACTGATTAGCTATTTTTAATTCATTTTTCATATTATAATATGTAAAGGGTGTCTTTCTTAGAAGTGTGGTTTTCAATCTGGTAATACTTTTTTCGGAGTTGGTCTTTTTGACGGCTGTCACTTGATTTATATTCAGCTTGGTTTGCCATTACATAATTCATAACAGACTAACACCTGAAAAACGTTTGCAAATTGTGCAAATTTAAATTATATGCATTTCAATAATCTTCCCAATATTAAAGAAAGGTGATCCTAACAACGCAGCGAACTATAGAGGAATCTCTTTTATGAATACTATAGCGAAAATTTTTACTGGCTTATTGAACACACGCCTAACAAAATGGGTTAAAGAAAATAGAAAGTTAAGCCATTCCAGACGGGGTTTATAGAAGGCTATTCTACTGTGGATCAGATATTTAATCTAACAAGTATAGCGCAAACCTACTTTAATAGAGGACAAAAATTATATGCTTTTTTTATCGACTTTCGTGTGACATTTGATACGATCAACAGAAACTGTCTTTTCTACAAACTTTCTCAAATTGGCGTATCGACTAAGTTTCTTAATATCTTGATTAATCTCTACAGTGCCAACAAATCAGCAATATGGAATGTGACCGAGCTGTCAGACTGGTTTGGAATTGAAATATGTGTACGTCAGGGATGTTTGCTAAGTACGCTAATTTTTTCACTATTTTTGGATGACATCTCAGAGTGCCTGCCGGCAGGAATCATGGTTGAAGGTATCAAAATCACCACATTGCTTTTTGCGGATGATCTGGAAATCTTAGAAAATTACTGCAAGTGCAATTGTCTACAAATCAATACATCGAAGTCTAAAGTACTTGTTTTCAGAAAAGGAAGAGGCCGACTAGCTGGATACGAAAAATGGAAATATGGTGGAGAGGATCTGGAAGTTGTCAAATCATACAAGTACCTAGGAGTGACGATAAATCATGACCTTTCCTTCAAACAACATTTTAAAATGAAACTTGCTGATTCGAAAAAAGCCATCAATACAACTTGGAAAAATCTAATGTCTAACTCTAGGGTTGAACTATCATCCAAAATAAAGATTTTGAAGCTGTTATGCGCTCCATAATGTGATACGGCGGGCAAGTTTGGGGTGGCAAATACTACGAAGATGTAGAACGGCCTGTTACGTTTCTTTTTGAAAAAACTTCTGCTGCTACCATCAACCACTCCTTACTATATGTTATTAATTGAAAGTGGAATGTCACCTCTTTATGTCTTCACACTTCAACTCAGCATGAACTATGTGACCAAAGTTCTTAACGAGCAAGACGATTCACGACTTATAGGGCCCATACACCACACATGCCTGCATGCGCAATAGAGTGATTGCGCATGCAAACTGCGAGTGTATGGTGTTGAATGTGTGGTTGTGCATGCGGCATGAGTGATTTCAAAAAATTTTGATATTTTCTTGTTTGTGCATGCAAGCATGTGTGGTGTATGTGCTACATTTGCTCAGTCAAGCTTGAAATATTAAGAAGTTGTCAACTCAGCGATGAACACACGACTAAATATTGTACAGTTTGCATGAGTAGTGTATGTTGAAGCGTGATTGTGCATTCTTTTATTTGGCCATGCAGGCATGTGTGGTGTATGGGCCCTATTACCAAGGTTCTCGTCAAGAAGGCACTTAGAACGCAAACAATGTTCTTCAAGGACCGGGAAAATGCCGCAGCTAAATACAACATTCTGCTAGATCTAACAGAAAATAACATTCCAGAGAGGAAAGACAGAACCCAAAAATTCGTTCTTGCTGTGAAACAAGCTATCAAAATAGAAAGCATAACACAAGCTGAAAATTCATCAATACGTTTTTTGTATCGGCAACTTGAACATCAACAGATTGAATATCTGAATCTCAGTACTGCACAAATTTCTATGGTAATCCGAGTGAGAGGAGAACTACTCAAGCTAAACTGCATGCCCCATCGTGAAGATATCTCAACAAAATGCTGCTTATGCAACACTAGGGAAAACGAAGACGTGATGCAATTTCTTGGTTCCTGTCCCATCTTGAAAGAAATAAGGCGATACCACTATGGAGTTAATCTGATGAATATTGAAGAGGTAAAACTTATTCTCAACGACAGCGAAAATTGTGGGAATATGGCTTCTTATTGCTACGCAGCGCTCAATTATAGAACAAGAATAATAAATGAAAATTTTTGAAATAATTGTCAAATAAACATTTTCCTTACTTAAATATTTGTAAATATACTTTTTATATGTATCTTAATTTTATATACAAAACAACTGTTAAGTTTGTTGTCATTTCTCGGCAGACGGCTAAGCCATGCTTAAATGTACTTAATATTAAACAATTACAATTGTAAATTTTATAAATGAATTAATAAATTACCAAATCATAAAAAAAAAATGTATGCATTTTTTTCTTCTTGAAAACTACACGTCTAAAAAAAACACCCTTTATATTCGCTTATAGCTTAAAATGTTGTTCTTTCGAGATAAAGAGGGTTGGAAATATTGTTTTGCAAAAGCTGTATTTGAAACGACAGTAAATAAAGATAATTTATTTACTTATGTACATTCAGTTCATCAAGGCATAATTATTGTTTTTCTGGGGGGTATAGGCCAATCTTTCAATATGTATATTTTTTTGATTAAATGAGATTTAAAGTATTAATATAATAATATTTTGTTAAAGAAGATACGTTACTCCAGATTCTACCACATGAAAAATGTACAATAATATTTGTATTACATTTTATTTACAGGATTCTTTGCTTACTTTTCATTTATGGCCAGCTTTTTCTGGCTCAGCGTTATAAGTTTTGACCTATTCTATAACATTCGTGCACCACGTGGAAGATACAATGAGAAGAGACGATTTATAATGTATTCCATCTATGCTTGGGGTTTTGCTTTGATCTCCCTTTGTTTAACTTATGCAGCACAACAATCGTCAGCTATTCCCCGGGATTGGAAGCCAGCAATTGGAAGTGACGAATGGTGCTGGCTAGATGGTCTGTTAATCCTTTTTTTTTTTTTTTCAAATATATCCAGCGAAAATATACTTGTGTTTGAGATGTATAACAGTATAACGCATGATATATTCGACAAAAAATCAAAATCTGTGTTTCTAAATTAAACCAAAATTTCGAAACACAAAATTCTGAAAAATTTTGTCTTGAGTACTAGAATTATTTTATTTGTATTTATTCTTGCAGTGAAAAATGGATGGTCAGCAATGATATACTTCTTTGGCCCTATCATCATCATCATTTGCTTTAATATAGTTATGTTCGTTCTGACAGCTCTCCAAATCCATGGCGTTCAGAAAGAAATGAGCCGAATGATGGAACGTAATGACAGCCAAAAGAATCTCCGCACTGAAAGAGATAGGTATAACTTTCATAATTTATACAAACATAATAAAACTTCATTCTCACATAAAATATCTTCTACTTTATATAGATTTGGGATATTTCTTCGTCTCTTCATTGTCATGGGTGTTACTTGGTCCATGGAAATCATTTCATACTTTATTGGAGACAAGTCCCCTTGGAGCAAACTGTTTTATATCACCGATATCGGTAATGGTATTCAAGGATTTCTGATCTTTGCACTGTTTGTCTTGAAGAAGAAAGTCAAGCAATATCTCACTAACAGGTAATGAATACCTTTAAATATTGTCTTTAATTATTAAGTTTATTCAATGGAAAGCCACCATATTTTTTGGTTATTTTTGTTCAATGTTTTGAAACATTTATGCCTTTGGAAGCAAATAGTTTTTGGCAGAAGTTACGAAATAATTTCTATATTTGAGGCTTTGATTTTTGTCGAATTTTGAAATAATTTATGTGTATCATTTGCCTCTTCTCAAACGTTGATCAATGATTTATCTAAAACATCAAAAATTGTCAATCGGGTGTTATTTTGCATCTTTATCTATATACAGAGCCAACCGAAAGCTTAAAAAGGATCGACGGACCGACACAAACACGAATTTTTGCGATTCAGGATCAATGAAACGACAATTTCTAACTGTTTCAACGCATTTTCGAAATTTTGTCGAAATTCGGAATAGCACTGTGTAGAAATCAAAGGGAAGTTATGACGAAACTATATAAGCGATGGATTAGGTTCGTTATTTGATCGAAATTTGCATGAAAATTAAAAGGTCGATGTTGTAATCTTATAACTAAATTAGTTGAATGACAGGCTACAACTGGCAATTTGTTGCACCAACTTGTTGTTGCTCCCTCATTAATTAGAGTAGATTTATTGTCTTTGTTGCGGGACTGCACCCGATCTCATTTTACATAATATTGTTATCCAATTAAGGAACAGCAACAGTTGATGTAACAAATTGCTAGGTAGGTGCGCTCCAATATATTTACATGTAACACAAAGGCAATGTAGGTACCTACAACGTATACTTCAATCGGGCTGTCTTTATCATCACCACAGCCCACAACCTGTCATAACACAATTGAAATTCTCAAATCGTAATTATTGGTCAACAATCAAAAAGTGAATAAATTTAATTATTAAAATGATAAGGATAGCAATATACCGACATGGTGACAGTGACAAAGAAAAAAAATGCAGAATGTATGAATTTATTAAATTAATTATAAATTAGGCGATGAAAGCTATGATTTGTGAAGAATTTGGCTAGGGATTGGAGGGACCTTTCTTACGCACTTCTCCTCTAGGGAATCACCTACAAATGGTCTTAACCAAATTTAAGGCGAATTCGTTTATCCTTCTAGCACGTTGCACAGTTGGACGCACAGAAAAACAGACTGACGGACCATCGTAATTTTAGATTTGATTAAAATCTCGAAACTTTCTTTGTATGCGAAACCAACAAGTTAAAATGTTTTATTTATTTTACCTGTTTTCACAAGGATAATTATCAGAGATTAGCCACATGAAGATGAGAATCCCCGGCAGCCATTTTAATTTGCCTACAAGCTTGAACTGGCAGTTATCAGATAAAAAATGAGAATGTGTGAATAAAAATCTCACACATAGACAGTAGGGATCTTCACACACCTGGTTAAATTGTTGTTGCAATTCACATCTATTCATCGACGCGGGAAAAAATTACAAATACAACAATGTAAACAAATGGGTTTTGGAGGGTGAAACGTACGAAACATTCTCATCTTCATATAGCTTATCTGTGATAATTATACGATTTTGCTTACAAACATTTTTGCGCCGTTAGCTAAATTTATAGAGAGAGAGAGAGAGAGAGAGCCGTCGTTTGCTTTCTCCCTATAGAAAGCAGAACAGGAACATTGACGGCGCGATGTTTTAAATTTGCATACAATCATATAAATATACTAAGTTCATTAGATATTCCAGGCAGAGAAAAACAATGATCAATCTCATGGGACTCAATAGTACGTCCCAGTTTGACCAAATTCTTGTGAACAATATGCAACTTAGCTGCTCGTTTAAGGGATTGATCTGAAACGTACACAATATATTTTTCATGAAATGAAAAATGCATTTGAATCAAATATAGTTTTAAAGTTTTCCTACAGATGGCGCCGGATATAAAAATTTTAAAATTTGCCAAAACTCAAAATGTATTAATCCGATCGAGCTGAGACTTGCACAATGTATTTCTTATAAAATTAGAAGTTTATTTTTTTTTTCTGATAGATGGCGCACTGCGCCAAATTTGTTTTGATGATGATGGCAAGTAGTTCGATCGACCAATTGTATTTTTGAGAAAGGCATTAGGGGTTCCAAAGTGATAATTTTGTTTGCACTGGATGCTATATCTACATGTCAAGTCACTCATTTATCAGTGATGCGAGCGATGTTAAAACCAGAGTGAATTATTATTCATTTAACAAGTTCTTACATGAACTATAACCATAACCATATATGTATATTCTCGTATATCTATACCTAACTAATCTATAGCTTAAGCCCCAGTTCCTTTGATAATCCCTAAAAAAATAATCTTAGTTTTCCTATTCGTTTTCGTAAAACTGAATCAAACACAAAATAGGCTCCAAAAGGGAAAACATTCATCAAAAAGGTCAAGTTCAACAATAACTGATGAAATTTCGGAACGACTTTAATAGGACACAACATGCTTCTTCAAAGGTAAACCAACAAATCAAAACGGAAAAGAAACTTGCTTGAACGTTTAACTAACAATCTCAAAAAAGGTTTTGGGCTTTTTGGAATACTTCTTATACCTACATTTGGAAATTTTGCACAACAAAATCTTCTCATCTTAACTTAAAATGTTAATCAAAATAGAATTTTATTTATAGGCACAAAAATTTAAAACAATTTTAAAAATTTTATAATTGGTTACAGCTCTATCTCTCTACACAAATAAGCTGGTATAAAACATTACTAACAGTGCAACTCTAACTTCTGCAATGTGCTTCATTTTCTTAAATGTTTATCATTATCCATTTTTTTTTTTATTTAATGTTAAATCATTTTCTTTTTTACCACCTAGATACAAGTCAACAAGTCGCGCGGAACGTCAAAGCCAGTACTCAAATAAGACGACATCAAGTAGTATCATTCTACCAATGAATGGCATCGGAGCTGATAAGCCTCTAATGGATAAAATTGTTAAAATACAAAACTAATAAAAAAAGGAAAAAAAAAAACACTTAAACTAAACTAATGTATCGAATAAGTACCTTATTGTATTTTTAATTTAAGGATCATTAAGTTGACAAAAAAAAAATGCACAAACAAAATTCAGGAATTTAAAAGACCACACGATTTTTACATTTGTACATTATATATACACAACATTCTTTGCTAGATTTAATAAAAATTATTGTTTACACACGTCAGACTTGTGTAGCTAAGATAAAAATTCCTTTGTACTTGAATTAAGTTTTAAATTAAAAAAAAAAATTATGTAAAAAGTTGAAACAAAAATACCTATATATTATTTTGTTGGAAGATTTCATGTTTAAGTGTGAAAATTAACTTATCTCAAGGAGGAACCAAAGACTATGATGTAAGAACAAACAAAAACAATGAATTAAAATAGATTGTCCTAGTTATAATTTGTTCAGTGCATATGTCGTTTTACAAATAAAAATACAACAATAAAATTGGATTTAAAGATTTTTATTTCCCTCATGCAAACTATCCTAGCCGAGAATCTTTTATTGCGCTCTTCAATACATCACCAAGACCCAGGGTTGTAAGTAAATATAGATACGAATACGCACAAAAAAAAGAAAAAAAAAAAAAAAAAACAGGCTTGGTTGGTTAAATATTGCTGTTAGAAAGTATAAATGAAAACAGGAAATAAAATTGTTTGCGAATATTTAAGCCACCAATCAAGGAAATCCCGTTATTCGAGCATTATAATCCCGGGATTTTTGGGTTCAAAAAATGACAGGGATCCCGGGATTTGGAACACCGAAAAAGACGTGTCAGTTTATCTACTTCTTGGTACGAGATATACCCCCATGTCTGACAGCTGTAACACATGATCAAGCGCATTTTGGCATTTGACATCTGTCAAATCTGTGTTTTATTATTAAGTTAATGTTACCAAATCAGCGTGGCAACTTTAATATCAAAATCTTTTGCTTTGGGGCAACGATACGTGCGTTGCGCCCATTTTACGGTTTACATCTACATGGTTGTCCTTCCAAATCGATTATTCAAAGTTTATTGCCCAAATTTGAGTCGTTCGATGCAGTGAACAATCAGACAACGCCCTGGCGTCAAAAAAACTCTAGATCAACCGAAAACATCGTCGCTGACTGTGAGACTGAGAGTCAGTAAATCTTCGAAAACTGTCACTGTCACTGGCATCAGCATCAACGAATAGCGCTACCGATCGATAATAACCATGTTTTGCTGGCTCCAATTGGATAATATGGATGTGAACGACATGTGGTTCCAACAGAACAGCATACGCCCACACAGCGAACGTCACAAGGTTCTATTTCAACATCTACCCGCACTTATTGTATTCGGTGACTGTTTCGATTAGTTCGTTATCGAAATACCATCTTTCGATCCTTTCAAGCTTCGACTATATAATTTTTTCAAGGTTGACAGTTGCAATAGTTTCCAGGTTTTACAGAATTTTGAGAGTCTGTTATTCATGAGTTGTAGGCTTTGAGGGGATTTTAAAAACAAAAGTATTTCATCTGCATAGAGGAAAACTTTAATTATAATATCAGCTATTTTTACAGCAGCTGTTAGTTGCATCGTAATATCGTCTATGAAGATTACAAACAATACTGCGCTTAGCAGGCATTCCTGCTTAATGCTGCATTTACACGACTGACAAATTGGCATTATTCTGGCATTTAACTGTCAAAAAAATGACAGAACAATGGAAAAATTCATTCTTTTGGCAGTATAATGACAGAAAAATGCCAATTTGTCAGTCGTGTAAATGCAGCATAATGCCCCATTTACACGACTGACAAATTGGCATTTTTCTGTCACTATACTGCCAAAAGAATGAATATTTCCATTGTTTTGTCATTTTTTTGACAGTTAAATGCCAGAATACTGCCAATTTGTCAGTCGTGTAAATCTAGCAAAACTCCTGGTTTTGTTTCAAACCAATTTATTGGCCGTTCTCTTTCCTCTCCATACTGTCTGACGTTTATATTTGAACATGTTTCTTAAGATCTTTATTTTAGTTTTGTTGACAACCCTTTTTGAGAAAGTTCGTAGAATAATGCATTTCGATCTATATATTGAGTCAAAGGCTGCCTTAAAATCATCAAAAAACACGTATGATTACCTTTTTTGTCTCAAAAATAATTGTGAAATAGAAGTTAGTGTAACAATACCGGCGCAAGACGATTTAGTATCGTGTTAAAGTATTTTTATTTTAAATGAGTTAGCATATCCTCCTATCTTTTAACATTTTACTAAAGTTAAAATCATTAAATGCCAATTTTATCTTTAAAGTTTTATAGTACATAAATGTCATTTTGACAATATAAAATTGTGAGAAAGGTGTGTTTGCTTACTTTTTTGCACGAACTGTCACTGTTTTAGGGGTATTGAAATGGAGTTTATGAAGAAAACAGGCTTAGTATGATACTAGTTAAAAATTGTTTAAAACTAAGAACATTTTAAGCACGAGCTTTAGAGTGAGTAAATTGTGTTCTTTCAACATAATTCTAGTTTTTTTCTTTTCTAATGTTTCAGTGTAGTTTAGTAGGTAGGTACTACAGCTTTGGCTTCAAAATTGAAAATATCCATGCGTTCTACTCTAGTCTTAATCCTCTTAACCCAATGACGCGATCATCAAAGATGAATAACTCTAAATTATTTAGTAAATACAAATAAATTTACGGCAGGAAACCCTCACAAAATCGCATTCACTTTTATCAAATATACACTTTTGAAAACATTTGCTTCGATTTCAAGAAGAAATTTGTTTTTAATTCAAGGTTTCACTATTGTTTTTATAAATTGTTTTTTAATTTAAACATTAAATCTTATCAAAAGGACGTGGTAAATTAAATACACTTTGAAATATTTGTTGTGAATTTGTCGGTGGACTGTCTTTTGTGCTTAAATTCGTGAGGTAGTAGGTAGAACAAAACATAAATTTTAAGTGAAATTTCACAAAAAAAAATAGTAAAACTGAATGATAAAACTAAATTAGAAACATGCCAATTTATACCAGTTATAACAGTTTCTCTCCATTAAAAGTGGGCGTGCGTTAACGTGCTTCGCGTTACTTTTATAACCCAAAACTGTTATAATTAGCATGTCTAGAGTCACTTCCTTTTTTCAAACCATTCAGCTAACTTTAACACTTCAAGAGAATGATTGTCTTATATAAAGGGCTTTCCAATAAGAGGTGTTATTTTGAACAGCCCGCTATTTCGGTAGCTGTCACTTTTGAAGCTGTCATTTTTTGACATTTGACAAGTAGAAACTACGCCATTAATAAAATGGAACGATACACGCTTCAACAACGCATTGAAATTATTAAAATTCACTATAAAAATGGTGAAAATTTGGCAGAGACGGTTCGTAAAACTAAAACATTTGTGGCCGTCGTGAAGCATTTTGTCGGACCGCAATACAGAAATTGGTGGACAAATTCGAGCTGTTGGGACAAGTTAGTGATGTGAAGAATAAAACCCGTGCACGTCGCTCAAGAACAACTGAGAATATTGCTGTTGTAGCCCAAAGTGTTGAAGAAAACCCAGGTTTGTCCATTCCTCGTCGTTCTTTGGAATTAGGCATTCCACAAACGTCATTACACCGTATTTTGCATAAAGACTTGGGTCTTAAGGCTTATAAAGTTCAGTTAACACAAGAACTCAAGCCGGCTGACGTGTCTTTGCTGATTGGGTCCTTGAAATGTATGAAAATGATCCGGAATTTCATCGAAAAATCATCTTGACTGATGAGGCCCATTTCCACCTCGGAGGCTACGTCAACAAGCAAAACTGTCGCATCTGGGGCTCGGAAAACCCAAGAGTTATTGTTGAAAAGCTTCTCCATCCTCAACGCGTGACTGTTTAATGCGGTTTATGGTCCGGCGGGGTCATTGGACCTTACTTTTTCGAAAACGAGGCTGGAGCAACAGTTACGGTCAATGGATTGCGCTATCGAGAGATGATTAATGATTTTTTATGGCCGGAATTGGATGGTATTGATCTGGACAACGTTTACTTTCAACAAGACGGCGCTACGTGCCACACAAGCAATGAAACCATCGATCTTTTACGGGAAAAGTTTCCGGACCGTGTTATCTCTCGAAGAGGTGATCACAATTGGCCACCGAGATCTTGTGATTTAACACCTCGATTCAAGACCTCAAAGATGGAATTCGTGAGGCTATCGAGGACATAGGGCAGCCACTTTGCGATTTGGTTATGGAAAATTTCATGAAAAGGATATGGTCCTGTAAGCGTGGTCGTGGCGGCCATTTGGCTGATGTTGTGTTCCATTATTAACGGCATACCTTCTTCTTTATAATGAAATAAACATCCGATCATTTATCTCAAAAAATGCCATTTTTCTTTGAATATCAAAATAACACCTCTTATTGGAAAACCCTTTATTATAAATAATGTCGAGTTAACTCATCAAATTTGCTTGGTTAACTCAGGATTAACTGAACAAATGCTTTTGATGTTTGTTTAGTCGTTCCGCATGCATTCTCCACCGAAAAACTGCTTCTTAAGTTAACTGTGGGTTAATTCACTTCTAGAGTTAGCTAGCTCTGGTTTAATTCACCACTGAAAAACTGGGCCTCAGAAAAGTATCTAGTTAAGCCAAGTGAGAAGCCTTGAAACCAAAATATAAAATAAAAAAAAATACCGCAAAATTTTAAACAGCCTGTTGTTGACATTTTGTATTGTCAAAATGACATATGGTGTTTGTATGATACTAAAAAGATAAAATTGCCATTTGGTGAAGTTATTTTTAGAAAAAAATTAAAAAATATATTACGATATGCTAACTCAATTAAAATATGGAAAATCGTCTTTTTAACTTAGCATCATACTAAAAATGCTTTAACACGATATTAAATCGTCTAAAAATGTTGCGCCAATGCTTCCTTGCAATTGAGAATTTACAAAATTCTGCAAAAAAGTTTGAAAAATGTTAAAAAGCGTCATCTTTAAATGGAGGCACGAAAACTGTTATACATTGTAGGGAAATTTCTATCGAATGTATTATAAATGGAAGTGACTCTAGACATGCCAATTATAACAGTTTTAGTTTATAAAAGTACTGTTTTTGCGGCCCCGCAGTGCCAGGGCCCTCCCCCGGTGGGCATACTTCCGGCACCTAGAGTTTTTTTTTTAAAGTCACGCGAAGCGCGTTAGCGCACGCCCACATTTAATGGTGAAAAACTGTTATAACTGTTATAAATTGGCATGTCTCTAGTCGCGTCCATTATAGATAGCAGTGAAGACGACATCTTCCTTTTATTTTTCAAACGTCGATTACCATTTACCTAACTTAAGCTTGGTACTTTTATTACTTAAAAGTACCTAAGTCAACTTGATTGACTACACGCATTGGAATGCAGGTGTAGCTTGTAGAAGTTGAACGCTCAACTTTTAACAAATATTTTTTGTTTGCTACCCTCCAGCATCACATAGCAGCGCTGTTTACAATTGTATACTACTCAACTATGTTATCACTTTATCAGTATTCCAACAGCTTCACTGCTCCAGCTATTACCTTGGGCCTCGGGTTGTTGGGTACCAACATTTTGATGCTTTAAAATTGTTTTCGATATTGAATTTTTAATTCGGGTTTAGTTTCTTCACAGATGGTCAATGAATTGGAAGTGCTGTCGGGAAAGTTTTTTTTTTCGAAGAGTTCTTCTAAAAGTTTTTGAATTGAAATCAGAAAAGTCCTAATAATAATTGTTGTTCTAATATAAAGTGGTTAGTTAAATTCATTTTGATTTTCTTGCAAACAAAAATATCTATGTATCTTCATATAATATAAGTATACCTACACCTCGGCTGAAAAATGTGTGTTTTGTGGGGTTAATCGAATACTTTACGTTTGGGAATTTCCTGTTTGAAGGATTTCGATCGCATATCAAAAAGATATTAACTGGGTTGGTGGATATCATTAAAATACGCAGTATAAAGATTAGAATGTTTGATACGTTTTACCCACCAAAATCCATTTGTTTACATTGTTGTTTTTGTAATTTCATCTCATGTCGATGAATAGGTGTGTGGTGTGTAAAGATCTCTTTTGGCTATGTGCGTAGTTTCTAAACATCTATTCTCATTTCTTATCTATGCAAACTGACATTTCAAGCTTGTAGGCAATTTTAAATGGCTGCCGAGGATTGCCATCTTCATGTGTATAATCTCTGGGTATCGTACAGATCTTAATAAGGGTTGTTTTTGCTGATGGTGGAATGGCAACATAAGTGAATTGACTATAAACATACGTACCTACCTGATTTTTTGCAATTCACTCACAGATTCTGAAATAAATCCTGGGTTTTGCGTCGCATCGATCATTCCTTGTTTGCCGATTGCCAACGCATTTGAATTTTTTGGAATTAATTGGAATGCGTTTTATTTTTGGTGAGCAAATTGAAAGATTACATATTGTTTATATGCACATTCAAATCAATGAACTACGTCAAATGTATTATCACTTGAATTATGCCATGTCATTTTTTCTAAATCCAAAATCTTTAATCTTATTGATCCGATTAATAAAATTCAAGATATAAGCCTTTTAAGCAAATCTTATCGGCTTCTTTTGGAGACTTTTTTGTCGATTTTTTGCTATGCACGAAATCTCCAAATTTACTAGATATCCATACAAAAGCCTTATTCT
This sequence comes from Leucozona laternaria, assembly GCA_932273885.2. NCBI lineage: Eukaryota > Metazoa > Arthropoda > Insecta > Diptera > Syrphidae > Leucozona > Leucozona laternaria. The sequence continues at coordinate 125,954,762 of OW026367.1, read as the reverse complement.
TACATTGAAATCTAAATAAATATGTAAGCTTTATAACGTAAAATTTCCAGAAAAAAATTATATTTAATTTTTGATTTCGAAATTTTCAGTTTACAAAACATTTTTTTTCCAAAAATTATTATATATTAGGTATGATTTATTGAAATGCATATCTTGAAATAAAATTAAAAAATATGTTTATATCTTAAAAAAAAAACTTTTGCTGTTTTGTAATAAATTTATTATATTATAAGAAAGCATTAGATTTTAAACTGTAAAAAATACTTTTTCTTAACTTAAACGATTTTTTTTTTTTGTATTTTTATTTTATTTAACTTAGTTGATAAACTGAACAAATACATTAAACAGTCAGTTAGTCATTTTACCACAGTCTTTGAACTAAAAGTCAATTTAATTATAATACATAAAAGGAGAGCAATATATACAAATGGGTAATTTTAACGTTTCGGCGTGAATTTAGTTTTAAAATTTATAATTATAATTAATAAAATCTAATGCTAAACATATATAAATAGTTTTAATTTATTAGATTTGAAAGTATGTTGTTAAATGACTGTTAAATGAAATGTTAAAAAACAGCAGTCAAATGATTTAACAACCGCCTAAAATGACTAAGACTTAAAAATAACTGTTAAATAACTAAAAGACATTCAAGAAGTCAGAATATTGAAAATAGCTGCTGACTGTTAGTTAGAAAATAAGTATTTTTAATCAATTATGACTGTTTAGTCCCCAAGTGATTCCATTTTTTTTTAACTAATATATAAACAGTCGAGTTGAAATACCTAAAAGTTAGTTTAGTTTAGTTAGTTAATTGAAGCTGGTCTTATTTGGCTGCTTCAGAAACCATTGACACCAATATATTTAGACTGTTTCTTTTTATGGATTATTTTTGTTTATTAAATGTATGAATCGATTTCATTAATAATTACTGAGTGATTATTTGTATTGCTATATACTTATTATACAGTGTTACAAATAAAATAAAACAAAATTGAAAGCACTTTTCAAGTGATCTGGTATAAGTTAGTGTAAATAGTTCTGATTTAGAACATCACGAAAGCGAAGGTAGGTACCTACTTAAAAACATCTCTATCTAATTAATAAATTAATAAATAAATAAATAAATTAAAATTAAAAACCTTTTATGAGTGATTTCTCGCAGTTAAGGATTTTTTACTCAACCATTTTTTGATATTTCCTATTTCTCCAAACTTCAAGAAACTTAAAATCGTATACATACATACCAACAAACAACAAATAATTTAAGAAACGTCAGTTATTATTTTAGTTTAATAAATTAAATTGGAAGAATAATATTCGTAAGCAATGCAGTTCCTTGATTTAATCTTACAGGCCTGCAATCTTTCAAAGCAATGATGACAGAAAACAGTGTTATTATTTTAATAATGACACTTTTTTTCGTTTCTACAAAACCATTGCGTATAATAGCCGTGTTTTTTTTGCAAGTCCATATGGATTTGTCGAAAAAAACGACATCGGGACTAATAGTTTTACACGTAAATACAACAACAACTTAAATCCATATGGACTTAGCTAAGTCCAGATAATTATCGGGACTTACGTACTGTAAGTAAGAAGTTCCTAAGTCCCGATGTCGTTTTTTTCGACAAATCCATTTGGACTTGCAAAAAAACACGCCTAATGTCCGCAAGCTATAAAATTATAGACGACGACATTAACGCTTGAATGTAAAATTATTTTACTTAAATTAAGGAGTTCTTTGCATTGGGATTTAAAATGCAAGTTTTACTAAGGACCAGTTTTACAGTTTTACGCACTTACTTGAATAAGGCCTATTTGTTGAAAAGAAGCTTAAATATTTAAGTTCGAAATTAGAGCTTGTGTGGCAGTTTATGTATATGCTGAGTAAAAAGTATAAATTAGAAGGGTATTTCGTACCAGCAAGCGGGTCTAAGTGTCACTTAAGTTTTCTATTTTGGCAACATAAGTGTCACCTAAACAGACTGTGAATCAAGGCCTAATACTTTATACTAACTCTTATGTCAGTTACCTATAAGTTGACTTGGTGCTGGGTTATTGGATTAAAAAAATAAATAAATTAAATTGAACTTCCTTTGTCTACTGTTACACGACGACTTTTGTGTCGTGACTCTTCTTCGAATTCTTTTTTAAAATTTCGTCCTGTGAGTCGTGCGCTATTATACCATGACTTTTGAGTCATGACTCAAATTCAGCAGTCCTTTTTATTTTGTTTCGGTAATGAAATTCTCATATAGTGCGCTATTACACTTAGGGCCAGTTTCACAGTCTACACTTACCGAAATAAGTGGAATTTAAGCTAAATTTCATAGCTAGCGTAAGTGGAACTTAAGTCACCAACATCATAGACTTAAGTGCCACTTATTCAGGTAACAGTGAACGGTGATATTGGGAATTAATCTTTCAAATTCCTTACTTAAGTGTTACTTTTCTGACTGTGAAACTGGCCCTTAGACTTTTTTACAAAGACGCAAATAAGTGCGAAAGAGAAAGTAGGAGAAATAGAAGTAGTTGAAAAAGTCTCAACCCGTAGAGTTTCGCGTGTTTTCGACATTCCTTTTTCTCGTCTTTCTCTGTTTCTTTATTTATGGTTCCTGATTTTTATGAGCGAACAAGCAATATGCCGTCAGACGATTGGTTTTGGGTTTAATTTCACACTTTCTTTGGGTAAAAACAAACAATGAAAGAGAACTGTCAAAAAACACGCAATGCAAAAATGAGAAAAAAGTCAAAGTGTAATAACACGTAATTGACGGGATGAGTGTTCAAAAGAAAATATACGAAACATGCGGGCTACAGAAAGTCTTACTCATTTCGTTTTCCGTCTCGTTTTTCTTCTCTTTTGCACTCATTATATTCGAAAAGAGTCATGACTCAAAAGACGTCATAGCAGACTTACATAAAATCAATTTTCAATATTGACATAAGCAACAAACTTGAAATACACGGAACATTTTTGGAGTTATGAATTATTAGTTAGTTATCTGGAATTCGTATACATTATCACTTCATTATTAACCAAGAGATGTATCCAATACTCATAAACCATAAATAAATTATATGAAAGGTAGGCTTTTAATTAACTAATAAAAGTATAAGTAAAATAATCATTATCAGTTAATAGTTTTAAAATTATTTTACTTATATGATGTCAGGCGCATTTTAATTTTTTTTTATGATTTTGTACCTTGTTGGAAGTTTTTTTTTATACCTGTATTTTTCATACAAAAAGAATTGTTCATCCATGAAAAATATAAAATTTGTTTGAAAAATGAAGGCAGTCTTGAATTTTAAATACCATTTAAAAAAAAAAAAAAAAAACAATAATAGAAATAGAAAATTAGTATTCTACTACCTACCTACCCAAAATACCAATTAATAATTAAATATTTATACATAATACATAATTTGGTAGTTCCTTTTTTATGATCTTACGATGTTTAAATGATTGAATGAAACGTTAATGTTTAAAAAAAGCTGGCACCAAGGAATTTAGAAATAAAAATGTGTTTGTACGTAATTTACCACCATACTAATAAACAAATATTATTTATCAGATTCTGAATATAATTATTGGTTTTAATTTTTATAAAATATCAAAATCATGCAACCAATGTATTATTATCTTTATAGATAACTTTGTCTTCCACTAATTCAATGTACAACGTACATATTATATACTTACTTATAAAATTTTCCAGCATTTTCAATTTAAATTTTAAATTCTTTGTCTAAAATGACTATCAATAAACAAAAAAATAAATATCGATTGTTTTGATAGAGCAAACTATCGATTATGATCAATGATCAAATCGATAGTTCTTCAACTATAGTTTACTTATTACATATACCTACTGGTATGTATGTATACCCATGTATGTATTCATACCCATTTTTTGAACTCAAGTTTTACTTAACTGCAGCTTAAGATCTATTGAGTCAATGAATAAAGGCCCTATGTAGATAGATAGATAAAATAATTTTATTTTCAATTAAATTTTTTACAAAAACATGATTTTGAATACCAGCAAAATTAAATTTGACAATAACTTGTTTTAAGTCGCCTATCAGGTCCGAAAAATGAATCTACTTTATAAAAACAAAGCTTAAGCGAGTTTTAACTTCGTTTATTATAAGAATTCGATATTAAAGTGAGTTTTAAAAAAAATATTTAGAGGTTTTTGTAATTTAGGCCGTTTAAGATATTGAGGAATGTTGGTCCGTCTAGTTTATCGCTTCCTAGATATTTTTTGCGATATCCTCTGAAAATGGGGCACACACCATTGAAGTGGTATAAGTTCTGGGCCCAATAAATATTTTTCTGGATAACAACTTCATATAGAAAACGTGGAAGGCGATTACGTGGCAATGTCATTACTTTCCGTATGTACGCTAGGTGAACTTTTAAAGTTGTCCGGAATGCATTTTGCAGACCGGTTTCTATATAGTTTGCGTAGATGGGTATGTTGTCTGGTAGACCGAAGCATCTCTTGCACTTGATGAAGAAAAGTTGAAGTTTTCAATTTGGGCGTATTCTTTCCGGACGCGACTAGAGACGTGCCAAATTATAACAGTTATAACAGTTTTTCGCCATTAAAAGTGGGCGTGCCCTAACGCGCTTCGCGCGACTTGAAAAAAAACTCTGGGTGCCAGAAGTATGCCCACCGGCGGAGGGCCCTGGCCCTCCGGGGCGTCAAAAACAATACTTTTATAGACCAAAACTTTTATAATTGGCATGTCTAGAGTCACTTCTATCTTTCTATCCCCACACTTGCGCGCAGTAGTGCATTATTGATTTTGTGGTTGCGTCATGCACTTTATACTTTGCAAAGTGTGTAACAAATTTATTTTGCACAAATTTAGACCATGTCGAGTTAATAGAGTTTTTTGATGTAGCAACACGTTTTGTTCAGTGTTCAGACCAAGACATATTAAACGTGGAGATAACGCCAAGATATTTATATTGGTTTGATATTTTTATTTCACTATCGTTGAAGTACTTACCATTTTTCAGCTGCCACTCTTCTAACGCCATTCCTGAAAATTACGATTTCAGACGTTTCTAGGTTAACATCTAGGCTCCATTTACTGCAGGGTATATATATTATCAGAAAGGAGTACAATGTCATCCGCGTTCATTTCCAAATAATTTACGATGAGACCAGTAATGAGTTCGTAGTTAAGGTCATCTAGGAATAGGACAAAAAGTAAGGTACTCAGTACACATCCTTGTTTTACTCCTTTGGTTGTCTTAAAGAAGGTTGATGTACTTTTCCCATCCCATACTGATGCAAAAGTATCTTCATATTTATAATGGAAACCATTTTTGTTGAGACACCTAGCCTTAATATTTTGTAAAACAACGCATATCTATTAATATTATGAAATGCTGCTGACAAATCAACGAAGAAAGCATAAAGCTTTTTTTTCTGACTGAGTTGAAGTTGAATGATACAGGAAAGGTTGTAAACTTGGTCAACTGTACTGTACTGACTTCAGTATGCAGCCTGGTATTCATTCAGTATATTGTTTTCCTCAATGCAACTATTTAGCAAAATTGTTGCAAATATTTTGTAAAGTGTGTCGAGAAAAGAAAGCCCGCGGTAATTTGATGCGAAACTTGAGTCACCTTTTTTGTAAACAGGTAAAATTATAGGTCCTATGTATATGTAACATTAACATTCGACTGTCTACACTGAACAAAAAAATATTTTCGGTAAGAAAAAATGTTTTTTATGAAAATATAATGTTTATGAAAAGAGTATTTTTCGGGCAGTGTATTGCTCGCTCAATGCTCACAATAAGGGGAATTTTTCGAACATTTAACACTTTGCGGGTGAAACTTAAATTTATTTTTTTTTATCATTTTTCATAAATTTTCAATCAACGAAAAAAATTGTGATCAAATTCCATGTATATGTAATCAACAGAAAGCACATTACATTTTTTTACTGACTTAATTATAATTCTAATTATGGAATCTTTATCAAATTTACCACATAAATGTGAACACATATTATAAGCATCAGAGACGGTGTAGGCGTATATTGGACTCATTCGTTGACTCATTTTGACTTCTCAGTACTTAAAGGCTCCCAAGTTAGTCAGCAATTTGGATGTAGATAAAAAAAAAAAAAACAATTGGAAGCGAGATAAAATACTTATGTTCAGTTTGAAAAATATTTAACAGGCTTTTAAGTTTTTAAATGCTACATTCAGATGTTAACTACAAAAGAAAGGTCGTTCGATCAAGTCGTGCATATTTTTATTTTATAGAGAAGAAAATGAATTCCTCTCTTCAACAGCGCTCTTCATTAATAGAATGGTAGTTCAATTTTGCCTAGTTGTTACGTTACAATATCTAAACAAGTTGATTCATACTGCATATTTTTCATCACCAAAATTTGACAACAAAGATGAATAGAAATATTGATCATAACCAGTTAAAACCTTTTCGATAAGAGCGAAATTAAAAAAACTAGTTGCAAGCTAGTTGTCTTTGGTAACCATTTTTCAAAAAAAATCTATATCTCGTTCGTCATCTCAACCAAATTTTAAATCTCTTTCAGGTTATTCTAGGTGACGTTATGCTTTGGAAATAAAAAAAAATCTTCATACAAGTGAAAAACAAACAAAATATAAAAGTCAATACTCGTGAATAATATAATCGTTTCGCAAAATGACCACACTGAAAATCATACTATTGTTAGCAGGGGCTGTGCTATTATGTACCTTAGCTTACTTATTCAACATGAGCTTGGAAAATAGCAACGATCCATGTCCGTTAGCCGATACTGCAGACTTAACTGGCTACACAAAATTTGACAACGGATCCTATTTATATGAAGGGCTTATTATTCCCCCACATCTATTGGGACTTTATGCATACACGATTAATGAAACCTCCGATACAATTCCTGCACAGCCGCATGTTAGAGGGTGTATCTGCAAGCTCAGACCATGTGTAAAGCTTTGCTGTCCATCGAAAGAAAAGTTCATAAGAGATGGGTGTTACAACTTCTCATCAGGTCTGAATACTCCCAATGAAATGAACATAACAACAAGCAGTCTTGAACTTGAACTCAGGAAAGTTGATATTACCAAAAAGTTCTCCATTCAAATAGGTTCTATATTCGAATGCACTGAAATGTTCTATTTATCGCCGCATTTGGAAAAAAGTGATACTTTTAGCTTATTTGAGGTAAGAATAACTATAGATATATTTGGACGAGACTAGAGAAATGCCAGTTATAGCAGTTTTTGGGTATTTTATAATATTTAATTCAGTTCACGCCTTCACGCGGGTTGAAAAAACAGTTGGTGTCTGGAGTACGCCCAGGCCCACCAGCAGCGGGGCCGTATTAACAGTCATTTTATATGACGAGACTGAATGAACACATGCAAATTTATGACAGTTATAACAGTTTTTCGCCACAACAAATGGGCGTGCGTTAACGCGCTTCGCGTGACTTAAAAAAAAAACTCTAGGTGCCCACCGGCGGAGCGGGCCCTGGCCCTGCGGGGCCGCAAAAAAAGTACTTTTAAAAACCAAAACTGTTATAGTTGGCATGTCTAGAGTCACTTCCCATTTTATAACCAAGACTTATAAACGGACATGCTTGTAGTCACTTGCTATTAATTTACAATCCTACATACACTATCTGATTTAATTTTTTTTAAATATGTTTTATTCAGAATGGCACGCTGCTAGCGTACGATAACTACTTGTCCAAAGATCAATACTGTTTAAGTTATTATCAAATGGAGAGTACATTTTTTCCTTCACCAGTGGTTTGCAGCGCTTATAAGCCTGAAGGTCAAACAAGGGCAAACGTTTCTGCCATAAGTAAGTCGACATTTTGACTAATATAAATCTATAGTTACGAGTATTTATAACTTTCGTTTTTTTCTTCCATATTGTTAGCGATGTTAATTTCTGTGCCGTTTTTCATTTTGACCGTAATTGTTTACATGGCATTACCAGAACTAAGAACGCTGCATGGCAAATCACTTTGCTGCTATTTGCTGGGACTAAGCTTTTGGTATGCATTGCTCGCTGTGATTATTCTTGTACCCGAAAATTACTTTTCGAATACTGAATGTAAATTAATTGGTAAGAAAATACATATCTATAACGTCATTTTTAAAATACTTTAAACAAAAGCCATCAAAGTCTTTCTACATAAAATGTTTATTAGGAAATAAAAATGGAAGTGACTCTATAGGCATGCCAATTTATAACAGTTTTGTTCATAAAAGTACTGCCGGTCGGTGAACATACTCTAGACACCCAATGTTTTTTTTCAAGTCGCGCGAAGCTCGTTTATGCATCACGCCCACTTTAAATGTTAAAAAAAACGGTTATAACTGTTATAAATTGGCATTAATCTAATCTCGTCCAAAAAAATATTGGCCGGAATAAGAAATAGGCAGGTACCTATACATAATGTACATATATGTACGTATCTGTTTTATAAGCCTTTTCAAAATATTTACGTATACAGTCAAACCCGGAAAAGTGCCTCACCATAAATGCCTCGTCTTGATAGGCTCTTATCCGGGTTTTACTGTATAACGATTCTGTTCACGACAGAAAATCTGTTTAAATTACAACTTTTAACAGATTTCTTGTTAAATAATTCAAATAAATGGCAATATTCAGGTGGCTTACGAATTTTCCAGAATGCTCTGTACCTAGTTTTAGCTATTTTGGTGAGTGAGGTGAGATGACTCGCCTTACTCGCTGACTCATCTCACTTCATTCGCAAAAGTGATTTAGCTATTTAAGTGAAATGAGTAACTTCGAATTTAGTTTCGAACACACAAATGTCATAACCAAAGACTATTTTTTTTTAAGTTTTGTATCTTCGTTTCTGTTTAATTGACATGAAGAAAAAAATTAATGAATTAATTAATGAAATAACGCCAAACGAAATAACATCAATTTTAATTTATTTCGTAAACCATAATGAAATAATGCATTAATAAATAATTAATAATAAATTAACCCAAATATTATCTTACCATCTTCACGGTATTTAATTTACAAAGATTATCAAAGACTAGATCTCTTTCCCGTTGTGGATTCCGTTATTTTTATTCTTATCGGTGAATCAATTTCTTGAGAAAAGAACAAATACTTATGCAAAAGCGTACATTTACTAACACATGCACCAAGTCACCTCCGAAATATCCGCCGAGTAATCTGACAGCTCATTTCACTCGCTCACTCACTCGTTTTTACTAGCTAAATCGATTTTCAACGAAAAGTGACTCATCTCACTCATTAGAATTAGCTAAATCTCAGCACTGGTATCTGTTTCTCCTACGTTTAGTGCTACTGCCAATGGAAATACAGGAAAGGGGAATTCGAGCCAGTACCTACCTTGTATATTTAACGTTGTTGCATTAATTTCCAGAAGATGGCGTTATGTAAAAATCTACACAGGGATATTGGTTATGTTTCAGAATTAGTTAAGTATACATTAGGAAAGGGCTAGTTTTTCAGTGCTGAGTACACTCTGTGTTAAACCAAAGTTAGTTAATCCTGAAAACATATTGTAACCCAAGGAGCAGTTTTTCTGTGTATTAATAACTTAATCTCCTAGTTGTCAAAAATCTATCAAAATGAAAGTGGCACAGTATAGAAATCAACGTTTCGCTACCAAATTCCAGACGGCGCGGCGGCGTCGATATGAATATATCTTTTTCCATATTGTCGTAACTCGATGTCGAAAGATTTTTGACACCGATCTGTCAGAAATACCTATTTAATTTATCCAGAGTTAACTAACCGAATTTGTTGAGGTAACTTGAGTTCTAAATTGACTGAAAAACATATTTCAGGAGATTGCCCTCGTATCTACTAAAAAACTGTTTTTTTTAAGAACGTTACAATGTAATGATGATTATAAGTGGCAGTTGAGTACCCCCATTATTACGAATATTCGTATAGATAATGTTGTTAAAAATTATTCGTTTAAGTTGTTAGTATGTGTACTTGTACATTGCATAAATGTTTGGTTCGTTTATTAAGATTTAAAACTGATTTACCTAGTTTAAGTTACGATATTCAAAATTTCATCATTTAAAAACAAAATCATACAATTAATTTTTATTTTATTTTACTTTCAGGATACGTTACATACTTTTCGTTTATGGCCAGCTTTGGTTGGCTCAGCGTTATAAGTTTTGACTTATACTATAACATTCGTGCGCCACGTGGAAAATACAATGAAAAGAAACGTTTTATATTTTATTCCATCTTCGCTTTGGGTTTTGCTCTGATACTGCTTGGATTGTTTTGCACAGCAGATATGACATCCATTATTTCCGAAGAATGGAAGCCTCAAATTATAGCTAATAAGTGCTGGCTTAATGGTTTGTAATTTTCTTTTTTAATTTTTCTTCTTTAACTGATTCTTCTTTTTAAATTCGAAGTGACAAGACAAGCTAATAATAACAATTTTTGTTTATAAAACCACTGTTAGTGCTGCCTCGCGGGGCCAGGGCCCTCCGTCGCCGCTGGGCATTTTTGAGGCAACAAGAGTTTTTTTTTGTCAAGTCCCGCGAAGAGCGTTAACACGCCCACTTTTAAAGGCGATTTACTAATATAACAGTTATAAATTGGAATCTCTCTATGCTTTCCCATAATTTAGGAATGTTTTGGAACAACTGAAATAATTCAGGAATACATATACAGTCGACTCCGCCTATATGCACTCCGCTTAAATGAAACTTCCGGTTTTATGCAACAAGAAATCTATCAAGGTTTTTGTTCACGGCTTTTTCACACAAATTAGTACGGATAACTGCACTCCGCTTATTTGAAAACACTCTTTAATTGAAACATATTTATGTTCCTCAAATAATTATTTTGTTCTGAAACAACTCCGTTTAAGTGTAACACTGGACGCATCCATACATTTTTGAAGTTTGAACACACCAAACAAATGACATTTTAATGGGGTTTTCCCACCGATCTCTATAATACACTGGATAGCGTATTCCTACAAACAAAATGACTCCAATTGAAGATTGTTATACCGTGCGCTTGGCACCAGGACACCTTCAAAATGTCATCTTCAATTGGAGTCAAGAAAAAGTGTTATACATAAGGGGAATCCACTATCCAGTGTATTATAGAGATCAGTGGGTTTTCCATTGGTAAATTCAGATTTCAATTTAAAAATTGATTTTTTTCGTGGCGAATGGGACACTTTTTCAAATTGATTAATTTTTGTCATTGTATTCGTGTAGTTTTGCTTCTGTTAATATTTCAAAAAAATTGCATCCCTTGATGCACTTTTAGAAGATAAAGATGAGTTTGGTGAATTTACCGATTAATTTTAAACTGGTTCCATTTATTATGACCGAATATTTCGTACATATTTTGAACACAATTTTCACACCTGAAAAATATTAATCAAATAAAAAAACACATTTACAAACTGACAGGAGTAAAATATGCTAATGGAACGCAAAGATGGTCAATACCGGCTGTTTGACAGATCCAAATCAAAAATAAAATGGTTTATTTTAACAATGGAAAACCCCATAGGTTTCATTCCATTCTCATCGTTCCAATCCTTTCAACTGTCACAATTATTAAAAGTTGTTTTGTTTGTTGTTCGAGGTTATTGATGTTTTAATTTTGTATCTTTGGAAATATTGCACATCACATCGTTAAAAGGGGAAATATAGTTGCAGTTATACGAAGTTTAGTCAAGAGCAGCATTGTTGCATATATCCGAAGTTCGTTTATATGAAAACTCCGAAAACTCCAACAAATTTTCTCCATTTTTTGTGTTACGAATAACCGAAGACAACTGTATAATTTAGAAAAGCAGAATTTCTTAACAGAATTATGATGATTTTTTTTATTCTTCATTTTTTTGTTGCAGGAAGTACTGGATGGACAGCAATGATATACTTATACGTCCCTGCGCTCACTGTCATTGCCTTTTGTATACTTATGTTCATTCTGACAAGTCTTCAAATCTATGGCGTTCAAAAAGAAATGACCCGAATGATGGCACGTAAAGACAGCCAGAAGAATCTTCGTAACGAAAGAGACAAGTACATTTTTCATAAGTGAAGCATAAGATTTTTTTCCTCTCACATAAATTATCTTCTACTTCATACAGATTTGGAATTTTTTTTCGTCTCTTCATTATTATGGGTGTTAGTTGGTGCTTGGATATCATTCCATACTTGACAGGAAAAACAACTTCATGGACTGTAGTGCAATATATCTGTGATTTCATTCTTGGTGTACAAGGAATTATAATTTTCGTACTGTTTGTCTTGAAAAAAAAAGTCAAAGGATATATCAATAAAAGGTAAGGAAGCCAGACTGATTATAATTATAATGCTGTACCTACGCATATTTTATTAACTGAAAAAGTTTATTTTGAACTGTCGTAATTTCGCTCGTTCGTTTAAGTTCAGGTACTGGTGGTTTGTCACCGTCCCAGATACTACATGTGTACAATGTACATTGGCCAATCATATATTGCAAACGTTTATTTAAATTTATACTTTAACATTAGTTCCCCTTACTCCCGAGGCTACAGTTTTCAAATCTTCCGGAAATTCCAGTTCACAGAACCTTAAAACTTCTCATTTGGTCTGCCAAATACTGAGGACGAAGTAAGAACTGGACAATTAGGTATTTAATTTGAATTTTGACCCCAAAGATTTTACAATTATTTTATTCCAATTGAAAAATATTAAATCACAATTTCTGGATTTTAATGTCGTTTTCGAGTGGACGTCCGGAGTTACTCATTTACCACTCCTTTTACTCCAAATGTTCCATTTTCTATAGGAATGGAACAGTTCCGAAATCCAACCCAAACATAAGTCGGACACCCACACCTGTGTCTATACTATCTGTAACTCTCGCATGGCTAAAATTAGTCGAGAAGCGATAAAAATTGAAACAAATCAATGAGTTTTGTTTCATTTCTCAAGCAATGTGATCAATCGATGCGAGACTAGAACGTAGGCTGGATGTTGGTGGAAATCGCCTGAAAACAAAATGTACCAACCTAAATATGCAATTTTGTAAAATTGGAAAACTCCCGTAGAAATATTAGCCATACATTTATAAATAATTATGCGAGGAGGTAACATAATTGTCCATATACTGATCTTGACATTAAATTTATCAGGTAATAGATTATTAGACAGTACTTACTTCTGAAATCTTGTAAATTTTGTTCAGTATTTGACAGCAATATACATATTAATTGTTTTTTTTGCAAGTCCGGAGGGATTCGGTTGAAAAAAGGAACAGCGACGCCATTACAGAAACAAAATCCAGTGTCCATACAAACTATCGATAACAAGTAAGAAAGTCAAGCCGGTAACACATTTTTTCTCCGTACTTATGTGGTTTTCGTTTGGATTTTGGAACTGTTCCATTCCTATACAAAATGGAAAATTTGGATTAAAAGGAGTGGAAAAGGAGTAACTCCGAACGGCCACTCGAAAACGGCATTAAGTTAAGCCCCGAGAATTCTTCGCGCTTAGCAAAGCCTGAAGGGGATTAGGTGTTGTTGCATTTAACATGTAAATTGTAGGACGTGGTTTTTTTTAGACCAATTTCCCCTGGACTTGCCAACAACACGGCTATTGAGGAATCTAATTTTGGAGAGCTGTCCAACTCTTAAACCTTATTTATATAGATTTTCTACTGATTGTCTAACTTACGGTCATATTATTCACTTTAGATTAAAATAGACTTAAAATCCTGATTTATTAAATCTATATCCTTGTCCCAAATATTCTGGAAAAGTAAAGTACCTACTTATACATCGAAAAAATTGACAACACAATTGAATTTATCTGCATTAGATTTAATAAATGTTAATTTATCCAGGAAATAATATAGATTTTGATTTAAATCTGTATTTAATTTTTAATTTCATCGGATACGTATTTTTCATTTTACCCTATTTCACCCTACAAATTGATTGTTTCCGATATTAGTTATTCTGCTATTTGGGGCGGAGACAAATCCAAAAAATCAAAGATCATTTAAATCAGTCCAGCCGTTCTTGAGTTATAAGTGTTGTAACTAATAAGACTTTGTTTTATAAATTAAAAGATTCCTTAATTTGTATTTCCAGATTTCGATTATTCAGTCTATCGGAACCTCAAAGCCAGGAATCGACTAAGACGCAAGCCAGTAATGCTAACATAACATTGAATGAACTTGGATCTTATAAGCCTATTAAAATGGGAGGAATTTAAAAAAAAAAAAAAAAACTACTCACAAAACAAAACTTATAAACATCGAATCACGGGCTTAATTATCTTAAATTATTTTAATGAAACAATTATGAATGACAGGTTAACATTATTTATTCCATATTTGAATTCATCGTATAAAACCAATGTAGTTAGGTACTCGTATAGTATGTAATCAGTGACTTATTTTCCAACGTACTTTTAATTATTTTAGAATCATAGGTCGACTAATTAAGCTCAGGAACAGAACTCAAGATTTTAAAAGACTTCACAGTTTAAGCTATTTATATTTATATATAAATAATTATGCTTTCAATTCCTTGTTAGATTTAAGATGAATTATATCTCTCCTTGTCATGACAAGGTTCGGATTCAACAAAAAATTGAAGCATCCCTCCATTCCTAAAAACAATGTTTAGGAAACAGAGAAATGCCTGAGAGTTGTAAGTCACCAGGCCCTTGTTCTGCACGAGTTGAATTCTTAATAGAAATTATACTTGTCCACTTACAATTTCATATTGTTGTTAAGTTTAAAAAATCTTAAAATCATACATTATGATAGATTACATTTAATTATAAGTACCTACCTAAGTAAGTAAGTAATTAGGTATGTTTATTTCAGAAATGCATAAAAATATACAAAATAAATCATAGAATTTAACTTCAATTAATCATACATGAAGATAATTATGAAGTTAATCATAATTAAGTATTAATAGTATTAATCAATTTTATCACAAAAATATAAAATACAAAAGTCAATAAAAAACAAATTCATTCTAAGTTATATCTGTAAGAGTAAACAATTGTAAATTTGGAAATAAAAACTTTTATATAAAATCTATCTAAACTATATTTATTGACCATGAATTATTATTTATATTTCTTATAATCACTTATCTTAAGCTTATACTATGTTTCCACCGACCACTAAACCGAGATTTGATAAGATTTGCCATAATCTACTTCAAATCTCGAAGATTTACCATACAAATTTATTTCGTAAATCTAGAAGATTTCAAATAAATCTTGTTAAATCTTCATAGGGCAAATAGTTTTACAACTCGAACCAAACCAATTTATGTTGCGCTCAACGCACGCATTAATTTTTAAATCCAACCCTTCTTGCTTCTTTTGCCATACATGAAACTTTCTGTCTCACTTCAACTTCATACGAAAAAATGAAACAACCATAGAAATGTATAGAAGCGCCATTTGTCACATATACATTGTACGTGAGTGCGGCATTAAATGGATCTCTGAAACGTCAAATCGGTTAAGTATTAGTGCGTGAATCGAATAAACAAAGAAAAAAAAAGTGATACAAGTTGGGAAAATTTAATTAAAATACAAATAATTAATAAACTATCAAGTATTTAAAGTGTTTTTGTTAAAAATTGTTTATATCTAGCAATAAATACCAAAAAAAATATAAAGTGCATAGTGAAATTGTGTGAAAATACAAAATAAAGACGGATAAGAGGGTTTCCTTTCACCAGTTAGTTTTATTATATTTTTCCTTGATAAAGTGATGTATATTGTTAGTAATTAGATAAATGAACAATGAAGCAATAAATTTAGAAAATTAAACCTTAAAATTAAGTGAAAAAATCTATTTAATTGTTGAAAAGAAGCACATAGTTCTTTTGTAAGAATTCGTCTCCTTGAAATGTCAAAATGGAATTGTTGTAAACAGGGTCTTACTTGTTTATTTTTGTGTTTGTAAGGCACAACTTCCTGGTAAGCGCCCTTAATATAAGAATATAACTTTCTTGTAATTAAATTTGATTTTGTTCTTTTTTTAATTTGTGGTTATATTAATATATTGTAATGTTCTACCTAGGTTCGATAATAAAACTTATTTCCTTTAAATAATGACGTCCACTTATTTACTTTACAAAACAAACACACTTTGTTTTACTTCAAATCTATTTTATTATTCTCCAATCACAATAGTATGCAATTTAAAATTCACTTCCGGATACACTTTTACTTCTACTTTACGTTATCACATTCAAAATTAAGTTGTGTCTACTCGCTCGAAAACATCCGTTTATATAGTTAATTAAATGGTTCTAGTTTCAACTAGTACCTACTAGAATATTTGAGCATATTTCCTTCTGGAAATATCCATTCCAGTGCTGACAAGAATTTATATTCAGCCGAACAACAAGATGGCGTAGCTTTTCAGAAAGATGTAGTAGCTATAATAGTAGATACAGAATCCTTATATTTAGATTATATTTAGTAAAGTTCATTATCGTGTAAGATCTACTTTTATTCGTGTTTACATTAGTTGTTGATTAATTAGCAAAGACATACGTTGAGGATGTTCTTTTTGCTTCAAAAGTAGTTAGAGTGTAATTGAATCGTTACAAGATGCATATGACTTTGAAAAATTTTTTCATCGTCAACTTATTAGTTCATGTTTCAATGTCAGGTAATTTGTCCATTCAGTTATAGATGTCTCGGTCTATGTTTGGAAATTATTTCTGTGATAATTTGTTTGACATTCAAATAAATAAAATATTTATAAATTTAAAACCTATATTTCATTTTTTGATAACATTTTTCTTATTATGCTGGTTAATGTAGGTAAGATATTGGTAAGAAGTAAATATTTTGTAATGAACTTCTGAAACAATCAAATTCGGAAAATAATACGTGTTACAAAACTTTATTGCTGCCCAACCGATTTATCATTAAAAGTGAGTAGGTCTTTTTTAAACATTGCACTGAAATAACAAAATAACAGATAATTATTAATCTGGTGCCTTGATAAGTTGCCATAAAAAAAACTATCTGTCCCTGTTGAAATGCATTTGAATTTGTTACAACTCACACTAACATAAAAAATGCCGCACTTTGATTTTTTGGTCAATGTGGGGCAAATCATAGTTTTATACGCACTGGGGTAGGTGTTTTAGATTTTATACACCTTGGTTCATTAATGGTGGTTGTACATTGATCTTCATGCGAGCTCTGCAAAAAAACAGGGACGTAAGATATAAGAGTTATATTTGTTGAATAGAGATAGAAGACAAAAATGAAGAGAGCTTCATAGATGAAGATTATAGGAAGTGCTATAATGCAGATATGAAGACGTGCATGTTCATCTTCATGGTATACTCTTTCATTCATTCGCTTTTTGGCATAAATCCATCCCGCTCTACTTTTCTTCAAGTTTGCAGATGAAGATACATGTAAATCCATCATAAAGTGGTTCCCATATCGGCATTATGGCACTTCCTATAATCTTCATCTATGAAGATTTCTGCATTTTGGTATTCTCTCTCTGTTCAACAAATGTAACTTTTATATCTTACATCCCTGTTTTTTTTGCAGATTTAGCATGAAGATAATGTAAGTCCACCATAAAGCTTTTATGCTTCATTAAATTAACAAATCTCCTTAAACCTACTCAAAGCTTTCGATTAAATAAAATACCTGAGGAAGAGGAAGTGGCAACAGTGGAATTCTGGTATTTTTATAATGTTATCGAAATCGAGTGAAATTTCACACATCCATCGAGCATCGACTTGCCTTGCAGCTTTATCTGCCTGTCAACACAGATTAGCCACATGAAGATGAGAATAACCGGCAGCCATTTTAATTTGCCTACAAGCTTGAACTGGCAGTTATCAGATAAAAAATGAGAATGTGTGTATAAAAATCTCACACATAGACAGTAGGGATCTTCACACACCTGGTTAAATTGTTGTTGCAATTCACATCTATTCATCGACGCGGGAAAAAATTACAAATACAACAACGTAAAAAAATGGGTTTTGGAGGGTGAAACGTACGAAGCATTCTCATCTTCATATGGCTTAAGTGAGCTTGAATTGAACTTAAGTTCAGCGTAAACTTTGATGCTACCAAATTCTTTTCGAAGTTTTTTATTTAGTTTGTTCGGATCAGAGATTATGAATTAAAAAGATTGGAAACCTCAGCTGTCATTCGGGTTTGCCTACAAGCTAAACAATATGGCTGCCCGTGGTGAAGTAAGTAAGTTGCATCAGTATGCGTGTTTTAACTCATACTAGTGCAACTTACTGATTTCCACCACGATATTTTGGAAACTTGATGAGTTTCAATGGACACGTTCAAAAACTAATAAAAATGGCGAAACGAACTATAAAGTGTTCACGACACCTAAAATCATTTGGTTTTAAAGTTGCAAGGAAGATTTTGAACAATTATATTTAAAGGGTAGTAAAATAATAATCAAAAATGCAAATTGACAGTAAATTCTTCTTTCCATTTGCTGTTGAAAGTGATGTTTTAGAAGTGTTCTTTGTTTTTCTATTTCATTTAGAAATGATGAACACTGAATTTACAAAAATGTACATAAATATAAAGCCTTTCATCGGATAACTCCTCAAAGTGATTTCAGCCATGGAACATATTTATATTATTACTATTTCCTTCTCTTACACCGTTTGCATCATCCGATCCGATCTGTTCTAGCATTTGTTTCTCTTATTAAATTGTATCTGTATTCTGTATCTACCACTCTTTCTTTGACATTTCGCCAAACCCCTTTTTAACTCTATTTTCCACTAGAATTTCATACCGCGTTGACACCGGATGAATTCAATAGGTATTCTTATGGAATATTTCCGGGCTGTAACCTAATTATTCACTAATCTGTCAACGTCGACACATGACTCCACAACACACCAAACGAGAGTAGTGTGGTTTGGGCTTTAACTGTTGTATATAAAGGGTTTATAATACAAATTCTATTTATGTACTACTGAAATACATCAGCCAAGTAGAAGACTTAGCACTATTTGTAGCAAAAAAAGCGTTTCTAGCATTTTTAAAATAAACTCAAAATATTCAAATTAAGCTCATCACAATCTTCACCACAACATATAATGTAAATTGCGTAAGATCTGTGTCGTTATTTAATCATCTGTAATACTTATTATTTCTGTTTGATGAAATTACCCTAAGGAAGCTGCAAGTGTCGATTTCTTTAAAAAATATTAACTTAAAGCTCACTCGTGAATGGCCAGCTATAGATTTATGAACAATATGGGTGCACCCTAAAATATTCTGTTTGCACCATTGAATCTGTATTTTCCGAACACATCCCGATATTCCACCTAACGTCCGCCATTTTCGTGGTGAAAAGCTGATGAGTTGAAATTTTTTAAAGATGGCTGCGTTTTTTAAACATACAAAATGGTCGAACTGTCAAAACAGAAAAAAACCCACCCTGTTAAATTGTTGTTGCAATTCACATCTATATTCATCGACACAAAACGAAATTACAAAAACAACAATGTAAACAAATGGGTTTTGGAGGGTGAAACGTACGAAGGTTTCCCATCTTTATAATTCATAATCTCTGGTTCGGATTCGGAGACAGACAATGAAGTAGAAGTGTTGGCGGAAGGATTTATTTTTTTTTTCGAAGAGTTCTATAAGTTTTTCAATTGAAATCATAACCGTTCATTTAAACAAATAAATATACCTATGTACATAAATACGATCATTGTTGTTATGAAGTGAGTGGTTAATGAAATCTATTTGAATTATATTGTGTAAACAAAAGTGTACCTAGGTATATGTATGTTAATGTTGTAACGGGTGATTTTTAAGCTGGTTTGGTTTTGGCAACACTGGTTTTGACAGCTGACGTGTGTTTAGTACCTTGTGTCACTGTCAAACAGCTTCAGTTTGGTTTGCAATTTAACCATGGATCGTCTTACAAATGAAAAACGCTTGCAAATTATTGAATTTTACTATCAAAATTCGTGCTCGGTTCGAAATGTTCATCGCGCGCTGCTTGTGTTCAGCGATGAGGCTCATTTTTGGTTGAATGGGTACGTAAATAAGCAAAATTGCCGCATTTGGAGTGAAGATCAGCCAGAAGCATTGCAACAGCTACCAATGCATCCCGAAAAAGCCACTGTTTGGTGCGGTTTATGGGCCGGCGGCATTATTGGGCCTATTTCTTCAAAGATGATGCGAATCGCAGCGTTACTGTCAATGGTGAACGCTACCGAGCGATGATAACAAACTTTTTTTTGCCTGAAATGGAAGTTCTTGACTTGCATGATATGTGGTTTCAACAAGACGGTGCCACATGCCACACAGCACGCGAAACAATGGCGCAATTGCGAGGCGAGTTTGGTGAACAGTTAATTTCACGTTTCGGGCCGGTCAATTGGCCGCCTAGATCGTGCGATTTGACACCATTAGATTATTTTTTGTGGGGGTATGTCAAGGCTAACGTCTATAGGGACAAGCCCGCTTCGATTGACGCACTGGAAGCCAACATCCATGCATTCATTCGTGAGATACCGGCCGATATGTGTGAAAGATTATGCCAAAATTGGACTCAGTGTATGGGCTACCTGAGACGCAGCCGCGGTCAACATTTGCATGAAATTATCTTTAAACATTAAATTGCAAGGTTCAAACTATCGATTCAAATAAATATTTCATTCATTTTTTTGAATTTTTTGTGTTTTTTTTTTTAAAAAAGTTCTAAACCTCTTAAAAAATCACCCGTTATATACAAGAAATAATGTCTAAAACTACCTACAATAATAATTGTTTGATGAAAATGTAGTCTGACAAAATTTTAATTTGTGCTATTAACCGAATTACGTTTGGGACTTTCCGGTTTGATATCAATCGCATCTGCACCAACGCTGATTCACTCATTCACTGTAGTTTATCGTTGCATGATCGGACTTTGATGTAAATGGAGGGCGTTTTATTTTTGGTGAGTAAAATGCAAGATTATAATAAACCATATATGTATATGTATGTATGTACGTATGTCATTTTACTTAGTTATTACATATTACGAAAATAAAACTTGGATAAGAAACTCTATAGCGATAGGTATTGTTGTTGTTTTTTTTTTTTTTTTTTGTTAAGTGAAGTGACTTATTTCCTATGGACAAGAGTAATAACGTTGGTATTTGGCATTGGCACCCACCGCAACTCTATTGCGAACTTAAAAATGTAGGTAGTGTTTATTTTACCATGAGCTCGACTTGATCGTAAGGAACTTAGCCTTAAAATCTATTAAAGGCTTGTGAAATAATTTTTGATAATAGATATTAAAAACAATGAAGCACTTTGATTTCCGTTTGGTTCATTATAATCATAAATGTCCCATCAGCTCTTAAGTTTCATGGCAAAGTCACGTTATTTTGTAAATTGATTATATTTATTTAAGCTATGATTAGAAGGTTTTCGTTGACCGCCTAATCGTAGCTTTATGCACTTGCTTTTGAAATTGATTATATTGGTGAATCTAATGAACAACGAGTTCTTGTGTGTCTGTGCAGTCAAACCATGGTTTTGTTAAGAAGGTTGATTAATTAATAATCGAAGAATAAAAAATGAATGGATCAGGAACATTTTTAACACGTAATACAAAAATTACTTGTAATACCGCACTCTATTTTAATCTATTTTAAAGATCCGAAAATAAATTCTCACTCTTTGGGGTAGATGGCTTCTCATGGTATAGGGTAGTGTGAAATGTAGTGTACAGAAAAAAAAAACAACAATTAGCTTTAAACGCTTTATGACGGATTGAAATACATATCTAAACTTAAAGACTTTATTTACACCATCTGAGGTGTCAGTGCCAGCGCCAGCACGTAACTTAGTCCCCTTACACCCTTACACACCAGGCAACTGAGATTCCAGCAACTTTCAGTTTGACGGAGAGAGAAGAGCACGAAGTAAGTGGGTTGAACAAAATCTCCCCGGCCAACAATTGAGGAGATTTTTTTGACATTCCTTTTCACGCTTAAGGAAGTGTGCGTTCAACCAATAGACTTTATTATGGAAACTGCAGAAAATCTCTTACTTACGATTTCATTTCTTCGTGTGAAAGGCACACGAGATTTTAGGAAAAATTAAAACAAAACGTCAAAAAATCTCCAAGAAGGTTTCTTCGTGTGAAAGAAGACTTATGTCGTTTTCGCTTGTACGTTCGGTTTTCGGAACATTGCCTTTGTATGCCTTTTTCACTAAAACTACTCCAAAAGCCTTCGATTGGCTGTCCTGAGTAACATTTCTGGAGGTTTTTCCTGTTCCTAATTTCAAGAACGCCTGGACCGATTTTAATGATATCTCATTTGTTTCATTCGTCTCCGCCACGAAAAGTAGGATAACTATTAATATATCTATAGGAAAACTTTACTTTGTAGTGTGAAATGGAAAAAATGAAGAAGACGTACATATGTATATCCGATTTAAAAAGTTATTTTAGGAAATGGCTTCAATGATATCTTTTTTTTAATTTTGCTAACTGTATGCTGAAATTCTTCTTTTGTTTGAAAGGTTTTTCTGAGGAAATGGCTTAAGGGATATTCTTTTTCAAATTTTGTTATTTTTTGGGTGAAATGGGGGTAAAAGTAAAAACTGTCCGATTTCAGAAATTCTTTTGGTGTTAGAAAGGTCATTTTTATTGATAGATATATCCGATTTTAAAAATTCTGCGTGTGTTGGAAATGTCATTTTTAAAAAATTGATATTTCTAGAGTGAAATGGCACAAGAAACTGGTTTTTGATTACAAAAATTCTTTCTGTGTTGGTAAAGTCATAAAGGTTGGAGCATATTTTTAAAAGTAATCAATTTCAAAAATCAGTTTAAATATTTATCTAAATATTCTTTTGAAATTTTTATGCGACGCTTAGGTTTGTCTATACGTGCGAAGCTGATCGACACAGCAAGTTTGTATAGGAATGTGAATTATAAGAAAGTAGTGCAACGTTTAATTAATGTCGTTTTTGATTGGATTTTCGGTAAATTGTACTCCTTTTCAATTCCAATCGAATATGAAAACACTGACTTTCCTAAATTTATACACACACTACCAAAGCTGCCATTTTAACAAAATGGCTTCTTCAAGTATTTATCACTTTTGACAAGTAATCCAACGAAAAATTTTATATGTATGTGTGTGTTCCTCATCTACTCCAAAATGAAATTGGGGACAGAAGAACACTCCGAAAACATTACTCGGAACAGCCAATCGAAGGCTTTTGGAGTAGTAGGAGTGAAAAAGGAGTGTAAAAGGAGTACTCCGTACATCCAAACGAAAACGACATAAGTTAAAAATAAAAAATATTTCGAAAAAAACAGACTTTCTCCTAATATCAATTTTGTTTTTAATTTTTCAGGTCTTTAACTTAAGGCATTAAAAGTTTTTGTTTGTTGAAAACTGCAACTTAAAAGAAAACTAGAACTCATAAAGCTGCCTAAGAGAATATTGTTTTATAAATATGACTGAACTTAAAACCATACCAGTGTTAGCCGGGAGTCTGCTATTATTTTCTTTACTTAACCTATCGAACATCAGTCCCCAAGACAGCATACACACTCCATGTCATTTTATTGATACCGTCAACTTAACTGGTTACGAAAAACTGAGGGAAGTAGATTTGCCAACAAATTTACATATCCATTTT
Organism: Leucozona laternaria; assembly: GCA_932273885.2. NCBI lineage: Eukaryota > Metazoa > Arthropoda > Insecta > Diptera > Syrphidae > Leucozona > Leucozona laternaria. The sequence continues at coordinate 125,931,026 of OW026367.1, read as the reverse complement.
GGCAGGAACGTCAACACAATATTTCCACTGTGGACAAAATAACAAGTTGGAAGTTTAATCAAAATCGATATAGTGGTTTTTGAGAAAATTTCCCCACTTAGAGGTAAGGGGTCTTAACTTAAGTAAAGTTAATTTAAGCCGGTTTAGAGCCATTGAAAAGCCAGTACATTTGGAAATTTTGCATAAGAAAATCTTATCATCTTAACTTAATATGGGAATAAAAATAGAATTATATTTATAGACACCTTAAAATAATATATTAAAAATTTTATAATTGGTTACAGCTTTATCTCTCTACACAGAAATAAGCTGGCATGACATATTACTAACAGTGTAACTCTAAATTCTTTAATATGCTTCATTTTCTTAAATGTTTATCCATTTTTTTTTATTTAATGTTTAATTATTTTCTTTTTTACCACCTAGATACAAGTCAACAAGTCACGCGGAACGTCAAAGCCAGTACTCAAATAAGACGACATCAAGTAGTATCATTCTACCAATGAATGGCATCGGAGCTGATAAGCCTCTAATGGATAAAATTGTTAAAATACAAAACTAATAAAAAAAGGAAAAAAAAAAACACTTAAACTAAACTAATGTATGGAATAAGTACCTTATTGTATTTTTTATTTAAGGATCATTAAGTTGACAAAAAAAAAGCGCAAACAAAATAAGGGAATTTAAAAGACCACACGATTTTTTACGTTTTGTACATTATTCCGCCTTATGTCATCTTTAATTGGAGTCACAAAAACTGTTGTATATTGTAGAGAAGACTTCTTCCTTTTTTTCTCTCAAACGTCGACATGGAAGGTTCTAAACTATCAACTAATATTGATTACATACCATTTACCTTAATCAAACTTCGTACTTTTAATACTTAGAGTAAACTTAACATTATTATATTTGTTATATTACTCTATTTAATATGGAAGTGACTCCAGACATGTCAATTATAACAGTTTTGGTTTACAAAAGTACTGTTTATGCGACCCCGCAGGGCCAGGCCCCTCCGCCGGTGGGCATACTTCAGGCACCCAGAGTTTTTTTTTCAAGTCGCGCGAAGCGCGTTAACCCACACCCACTCCCACTTTTAATGGCGAAAAACTGTTATAACTGTTATAAATTGGCATGTCTCTAGTCTCGTCCATTTAATATATAACAGGAAACCTATATCTGGAAATCTCAAAAAGAGCAAGAAGTATGTTATGTTATCGACATTGAGAAGAATTTCACACATCCACTTGACTTGCAGCAGTTTCATATCGTTGGGATTAGCAGTCAACTTGACTAAGCCTTGGGTACCAACATTTTGATGCTTAAAAATTGTTTTCAAGATTGAATTTTTAATTCGGTTTAAGTGTTTTCTTTGTCGTTTTAGTTTCTTCACAGATGGTCAATGAATTGGAAGTGCTGTCGGCAAAGTTTTTTTTTTCGAAGAGTTCTTCTAAAAGTTTTTGAATTGAAATCAGAAAAGTCCTAATAATAATTGTTGTTCTAATATAAAGTGGTTAGTTAAATTCATTTTGATTTTCTTGCAAACAAAAATATCTATGTATCTTCATATAATATAAGTATACCTACACCTCGGCTGAAAAATGTGTGTTTTGTGGGGTTAATCGAATACTTTACGTTTGGGAATTTCCTGTTTGAAGGATTTCGATCGCATATCAAAAAGATATTAACTGGGTTGGTGGATATCATTAAAATACGCAATATAAAGATTAGAATGTTTGATACGTTTTACCCACCAAAATCCATTTGTTTACATTGTTGTTTTTGTAATTTCATCTCATGTCGATGAATAGATGCGCGATGAATAGGTGTGTGGTGTGTAAAGATCTCTTCTGGCTATGTGCGTAGTTTCTAAACATCTATTCTCATTTCTTATCTATGCAAACTGACATTTCAAGCTTGTAGGCATTTTTAAATGGCTGCCGAGGATTCCCATCTTCATGTGTATAATCTCTGGGTATCATACAGATCTTAATAAGGGTTGTTTTTGCTGATGATGGAATGGCAACATAAGTGAATAAACTATAAACATACGTACTTACCTGAATTTTTGCAATTCCCTCACAGATTCTGAAATAAATCTGGGTTTTGCGTCGCATCGATCATACCTTGTTCGCCGATTTCCGATGCACTGACTCACTGTAGTTGATTGTTGAATTTTGTTTTGAATTAAATGGAATGCGTTTTATTTTTGGTGATCAAATTGAAAGATTACCTATATATTGTTTATGCACATTCAAATCAATGAACTGCGTCAAATGTAAAACTCGTAAACATCTTTTAGTCCAACAGCTGATAGCAAATTTTGAGTGTCAAAGTACATTATAATCGAAACATGAGTGCAAATTAGGTGGATGCGTTGTGATATCGAAAATAAAAGTCTGTCAGGATTTTTATGGCGCGCAGCGTTGTGTGATGGGGGTGGGGGTTAAAAAATGTATTATAACTTGAATTATGCCATGTCATTTATTCTAAATAAAAAATCTTTATTATTATTTTGATCCTCAAACTCAAGGATATTCAAATTTTTGTTTTAGCTCCTCTTAAACGGGTAGCTGTCATATACCTACAGAATTTAGATTTTTTTGAAATTTTCTCGTAAACAGCTCCAGCGATATTGATTAAGCTTCCTACCTATATTGACCAAATGATTATAAGAAAACTACGTTTCAAGTTTTTGGCAAGAAATTCACATAATGGAAAAAGACATCAATCAATCAATGTGTGGGCTACATACAGATGTCAACAATAAGTGAAAGGTCGTTCGATCCAGTCGTGCATATTTTTATGTTATAGAGAAGAAAATTAATTCCTCCTTTTTCAGCAGCGCTCTTCATAAACCGAATGGCAGTTCAATTTCCCTAGTTGTTACCTTACAATAAATAAGTTGATTCATACACATACTGCATATTTTTCACCACCGAAATTTGATGACAATTCATCAAAAGAACTTCAACTTGAATCATCAAATACCTTATCAAATAGTATAGTTTTAACAAAATTAGGTTTCACATTTACGTAATTGTTTGAGGTTTTGTTCTTTTGCCTGATTGTGAGCTATACCGCAAACCGCAGATATGTACGTCGCATTCTGGTTAATTTTCCGTTGTATGATTTATTATTTGCGATAACACATGGTTGGTTTGAACTTCAAAAAAAACCCAAAATAACTTCGCCACCTCGCATCTAAAAATAAAATAATTTTTTGTATGATAACAAACATAGTGTGATGCATTCAGAATATTGCTGGTCTAAGTGCACGTTTCCTTAATTTGGGTATTTTTCAATACTTAATTTTGTGTTATAATAAAAGGGAATAAAACTAAATTTTTTCAAATGTGCCTTTAATGTCAAAAACACAGCTCCACATATATATATAGATATATATAGACTTTAAGCGGGACTTAGACCATTAATATTCCGAACACCTTTTATACAAGGTGGCGCAAAAGTTGTAAACCGATGAATGCGAAACTTTGGTTCGAAACAATTATTCCGCGTTCTTAAGGATTATAGCGGTTCATGTCTTGTCGACGTGTAGTTTGTATCTGTTTGCGACACCTTGTATGTATAGGTACATATATGAAAGCTGCGAAGGCTAAAAATTATTTTTACAATTATGGAAAATCCTTACACTTTAAAAAATCTGTAAAATTATAATCCCCAAGCACAAAATCCACAAATTAAAAAGTGATGATGATGTTTTTATAATTTTATTTACGTTTTTTTTATAATTTTATAAACGATAAACGCTGGAGCATGCTTTTAGAAAATATGATTTTCTACAAAATAGGTGAAAAAAGACCTGTCATTAATTCTGCTACAAATTTAAAACGTCATAGATTAAGTTGATTGAAAAAGTATAAAAAGTATAATTAAAAAAAATAAACAAAATGCAGAACTGAATCGCAGGAACTTGCTCTTATGTGCGATCACACGAGCAAGTCTATTTCGAAATATAACTATAATAACTAATTGACACGCCCGGCTTCGCACGCGGGTGTAAACAAACCTAATTTTCGTACATACAAATTATAAATAAAATATTATCTATTTTTTGACGTTTTGTAATCGAATGCAACTTTTCGGGTTTTAACCCACTTCACATTATGAAAGGATAAATTTGTAAAAATATGACCCTCTAAGTCGAACTTTTATTGCTCTCCCAACACAGAAAGAATTTTTGTAGAGTAAGTGTCTCAAATATGGCCCACCCTTAACTTTTTTGTAAATAAAACAGTCAGTTTTTCGGTAATTGACTTGTTTCTTTTTGTTTAATACTTGAAGAATTTATTTTATAATCAGCCTTCTTAACAAAAAACATAAAAAACAACTTAACTAAAAATATATAAATAAGAAACTAGAAAAACTCATTTTAACATTTTTCAAAAAAGTGCTGCTAATATGGACCGCCTTGTGTTAAATATGGACCAGGTTGGCGTATATGGTAAATGTGATGGTCCATATTACCGACACTTAGTTTTTTTCGCCCGGTGTTAAAAATGGACCAGGGTGGTGTATATTGTGCATGGGGTTAGCCATATTACCTGCATATTGCCTTTTCGTTGTTCTTTTAATTTTAACCAACTTAAAAAAATATATTTAAAATTTTGGTTTCACATAATGAAATATAAATCTAAGCACAACAAAGTCTCAAAAAATATTAAAATATTTGCGCAAAATTTAGCATAAAAACACTTACAAGAATTTACCAAAAAATTATATGGCTAATGCAAAAAAACTCAAACTTCAAATTCCGCGCACATTTCCTGCTCCTGAGTCTCCACTTTTATATCAAAACCACTGAGATTATCTTTCTTCGAAATAAATGCACAGCGGGTAACCTACGCTCTTCCAGTGAAATATTACGGTGGGCCATATTACCAACATGGGCCATATTTGCAGCACTAACTGTACTTGAAAACCACTGTTTTATTTTTATCCCATTTCCCTCTAGAAATAGCATTTTTTTTTCAATAACCTTTCAAATGGTGTAATGGTGTATTTTATGGTAGGTACCTACCTAAACAGTAGATACTTATTCAACTTTTCAGAACATTGTCAATAAAAATATTGATCATAACCAGTTAAAACCTTTTCGATAAAAGCGAAAATAAAAAAACTAGTTGCAAACTAGTTGTCTTTGGTAACCATTTTTCAAAAAAAATCTATATCTCGTTCGTCATCTCAACCAAATTTTAAATTTCTTTCAGGTTTTTCTAGGTGACGTTATGCTTTGGAAATAAAAAAAAATCTTCATACAAGTTAAAAACAAAATATAAAAGTCAATACTCGTGAATAATATAATCGTTTCGCAAAATGACCACACTGAAAATCATACTATTGTTAGCAGGGGCTGTGCTATTATGTACCTTAGCTTACTTATTCAACATGAGTTTGCAAAATAGCAACGATCCATGTCCGTTAGCCGATACTGCAGACTTAACTGGCTACACAAAATTTGACAACGGATCCTATTTATATGAAGGGCTTATTATTCCCCCACATCTATTGGGACTTTATGCATACACGATTAATGAAACCTCCGATACAATTCCTGCACAGCCGCATGTTAGAGGGTGTATCTGCAAGCTGAGACCATGTGTAAAGCTTTGCTGTCCATCGAAAGAAAAGTTCATAAGAGATGGGTGTTACAACTTCTCATCAGGTCTGAATACTCCCAATGAAATGAACATAACAACAAGCAGTCTTGAACTCAGGAAAGTAGATATTACCAAAAAGTTCTCCATTCAAATAGGTTCTATGTCTGCATGCACTGAAATGTTCTATTTAGAGCCGCATGAATATAAAATTGATGCTTTTAGCTTATTTGAGGTAAGAATAACTAGATAGATATATTTGGACCAGGCTAGAGAAATGCCAATTATAGCAATTCACGCGGCTTGAAAAAACAATGGGTGTCTGGAGTATGGCCAGTTAAAAACTGGCATGCTTATAGTCACTTGCTATTAATTTAAAATCCTAAATACAACATAATTTTTTTAAAATATATTTTATTCAGAATGGCACGCTGCTAAAGTATGATAACTACTTGTCCAAAGATCAATACTGTTTAAGTTATTATCAAATGGAGAGTACATTTTTTCCTTCACCAGTGGTTTGCAGCGCTTATAAGCCTGAAGGTCAAACAAGGGCAAACGTTTCTGCCATAAGTAAGTCGACATTTTGACTAATATAAATCTATAGTTACGACTATTTATAACTTTCGTTTTTTTCTTCCATATTGTTAGCGATGTTAATTTCTGTGCCGTTTTTCATTTTGACCGTAATTGTTTACATGGCATTACCAGAACTGAGAACGCTGCATGGCAAATCACTTTGCTGCTATTTGTTGGGACTAAGCTTTTGGTATGCATTGCTGGCTGTGATTATTCTTGTACCCGAAAATTACTTTTCGAATACTGAATGTAAAGTAATTGGTAAGAAAATACATATCTATAACGTTATTTTGAAAATACTTTAAAAAAAAGCCATCAAAGTCTTTCTACATAAAATGTTTATTAGGAAATAAAAATGGAAGTGACTCTATAGGCATGCTAATTTATAACAGTTTTGTTCATAAAAGTACTGCCGGTCGGTGAACATACTCTAGACACCCAATGTTTTTTTTTCAAGTCGCGCGAAGCTCGTTTATGCATCACACCAAAAACACTCTATATGAAGATACCAATCTTTCGTACGTATCACCCTCCAAAACCCATTTGTCTACATTGTTGTTTTTGTAATTTCGTTTTGTGTCCATGAATAGATGTGAATTGCAACAACAATTTAATGGGGTGGGATTGTTCCGTTTTGCCAGAACAACCATTTTGTATGTGCAAATAACGCAGCCATCTTTAAAAAAATTTCAACTCACCAGCTTTTCACCATGAAAATGGCGGATGTTAGGTGGGATATCGGGATGTGTTGAAAAAAACACAAATTTAATGGTGCTTAAGCTAGGACCGCACTCGGCGGAACTGCACTTCAGCGGAACTGAACTTCACGACTTATTTGTGGGAAATTGTATGAGCTATATCGCACTAAGCGACAACTGCACTTCACGACGCGACACTATACGACAAAGTTGGTAATCTGACCAACTGTGTCGCGACGTGAAGTTTCGTTCAGTTTCGTGCGAAAGTGCGCACGGTGTCGCTGAAGTGCAGTTCCGCCTAGTGCGGTTCTACCTTTAGTCTGCTATCAAACTACGAATTTCGCGTGATGAAGCTTCTTTAAATTTTTCTTTGAAGATTCATCCTCTGAGTAGTGCGCTGTTACGCAATGATTTTTAAATCTTTGGCATTTCACAGAAAAGTCTGTAATAAAATAAATAACGTGATAAGCTAGGATTTATACATTGAAATTTCGGCCTTTCGATAGTTTTCTATTAGTTTCGCATATATACATAGCTTAATGTTCATAAAAGACGTGTTTTTTTTTGCAAGCCAGGAGGGATTTGGTTAAAAAAATGATATTGGGGATTATCGACGCCACCACACAAAAAAAATGGAGTTTCCATAAAAACTATTGATTAGAAGTATGTATGTAATTCACGCCGTTAAAACAGTTAAGACCCGAAAATTATGTGCCCTTAGCTATGCCTGGAGGGGATTAGTTGTTGTTGCGTTTAACATGTAAATTCCTTAGCCCCGACGAGAATAGTTTTTTTTCGATCAATTTCCTCTAGGTTTGCAAAAAGGACGAGACTAGAGACATGCCAATTTATAACAGTTATAACAATTTTTGGCCATTAAAAGCGGGCGTACGTTTACGCGCTTCGCACTACTTAAAAAAAACTTTAGGTGCTTGAATTATGCCCACCGGCGGAGGACCCTGGCTCTGCGGGGCCGCATAAACAGTAATTTTATAAACAAAATCTGTTATAATTGGCATGTCTAGTCACTTCCTGCAAAAAAACACGCCTAAAGTCTTACAACAGTTGCGTTGATTCGCTGATTTCGCATTTTTTTTTTTTTTTTGTCAAGTCAAGTCAAGCGAAGCGAAATACAATACCAAACAATCGTAGAAAGAAAACAAATAATGACAAAAGACAATCGAATATACTTAAATTGATTATAAATTTTCACGTTCAATTTGTTTCCACAAACTTATCCTTATAAGGTTGGGTTAGCACTTGATAACTCGTTGCTCCTTTTATTATACTTTTTGAACATACCCATTGAAACTCGTAAATAACCGACATTTTGGTGGTGAATGTACGCTTACTGCATGTGTGTGCAAATAAAGCGTGGTGGATGTACGCTTACTGCATATGTGTGCGTGTTTCTCCTGAATTTCCCCTATATGAGCTTGTAGGCAAACTCGGATGACAGCCGAGATTGGTATCTTCATATAGAGTGTTTTTGGCATCACACCCACTTTAAATGTTAAAAAACGGTTATAACTGTTATAAATTGGCATTAATCTAATCTCGTCCAAAAAAATATTGGCCGGAATAAGAAATAGGCAGGTACCTATACATAATGTACATATATGTATGTATCTGTTTTATAAGCCTTCTCAAAATATTTACGTATACAGTCAAACCCGGAAAAGTGCCTCACCATAAATGCCTCGTGTCGATAGGCACTTATCCGGGTTTTACTGTATATCGATTCTGTTCACGACAGAAAATCTGTTTAAATTACAACTTTTAACAGATTTCTTGTTAAATAATTCAAATAAATGGCAATATTCAGGTGGCTTACGAATTTTCCAGAATGCTCTGTACCTAGATTTAGCTATTTTGGTGAGTGAGGTGAGATGACTCGCCTTACTCGCTGACTCATCTCACTTCATTCGCAAAAGTGATTTAGCTATTTAAGTGAAATGAGTAACTTCGAATTTAGTTTCGAACACTCAAATGTCATAACCAAAGACTATTTTTTTTTAAGTTTTGTGTCTTCGTTTTTGTTTAATTGACATAAAGAAAAAAATTAATGAATTAATTAATGAAATAACGCCAAACGAAATAACATCAATTTTAATTTATTTCGTAAACCATAATGAAATAATGCATTAATAAATAATTAATAATAAATTAACCCAAATATTATCTTACCATCTTCACGGTATTTAATTTACAAAGATTATCAAAGACTAGATCTCTTTCCCGTTGTGGATTCCGTTATTTTTATTCTTATCGGTGAATCAATTTCTTGAGAAAAGAACAAATACTTATGCAAAAGCGTACATTTACTAACACATGCACCAAGTCACCTCCGAAATATCCGCCGAGTAATCTGACAGCTCATTTCACTCGCTCACTCACTCGTTTTTACTAGCTAAATCGATTTTCAACGAAAAGTGACTCATCTCACTCATTAGAATTAGCTAAATCTCAGCACTGGTATCTGTTTCTCCTACGTTTAGTGCTACTGCCAATGGAAATACAGGAAAGGGGAATTCGAGCCAGTACCTACCTTGTATATTTAACGTTGTTGCATTAATTTCCAGAAGATGGCGTTATGTAAAAATCTACACAGGGATATTGGTTATGTTTCAGAATTAGTTAAGTATACATTAGGAAAGGGCTAGTTTTTCAGTGCTGAGTACACTCTGTGTTAAACCAAAGTTAGTTAATCCTGAAAACATATTGTAACCCAAGGAGCAGTTTTTCTGTGTATTAATAACTTAATCTCCTAGTTGTCAAAAATCTATCAAAATGAAAGTGGCACAGTATAGAAATCAACGTTTCGCTACCAAATTCCAGACGGCCGGCGCGGCGGCGTCGATATGAATATATCTTTTTCCATATTGTCGTAACTCGATGTCGAAAGATTTTTGACACCGATCTGTCAGAAATACCTATTTAATTTATCCAGAGTTAACTAACCGAATTTGTTGAGGTAACTTGAGTTCTAAATTGACTGAAAAACATATTTCAGGAGATTGCCCTCGTATCTACTAAAAAACTGTTTTTTTTAAGAACGTTACAATGTAATGATGATTATAAGTGGCAGTTGAGTACCCCCATTATTACGAATATTTGTATAGATAATGTTATTAAAAATTATTCGTTTAAGTTGTTAGTATGTGTACTTGTACATTGCATAAATGTTTGGTTCGTTTATTAAGATTTAAAACTGATTCCCCAGAATATATTTACCTAGTTTAAGTAACGATATTCAAAAATTTCGTCATTTAAAAAACAAAATATTACAACTAATATTCATTTTATTTAACTTTCAGGATACTCTACATACTTTTCGTTTATGGCCAGCTTTGGTTGGCTCAGCGTTATAAGTTTTGACTTATACTATAACATTCGTGCGCCACGTGGAAAATACAATGAAAAGAAACGTTTTATATTTTATTCCATCTTCGCTTTGGGTTTTGCTCTGATACTGCTTGGATTGTTTTGCACAGCAGATATGACATCCATTATTTCCGAAGAATGGAAGCCTCAAATTATAGCTAATAAGTGCTGGCTTAATGGTTTGTAATTTTCTTTTTTAATTTTTCTTCTTTAACTGATTCTTCTTTTTAAATTCGAAGTGACTAGACAAGCTAATAATAACAATTTTGGTTTATAAAACCACTGTTAGTGCTGCCTCGCGGGGCCAGGGCCCTCCGTCGCCGCTGGGCATTTTTGAGGCAACAAGAGTTTTTTTTTTCAAGTCCCGCGAAGAGCGTTAACACGCCCACTTTTAAAGGCGATTTACTAATATAACAGTTATAAATTGGAATCTCTCTATGCTTTCCCATAATTTAGGAATGTTTTGGAACAACTGAAATAATTCAGGAATACATATACAGTCGACTCCGCCTATATGCACTCCGCTTAAATGAAACTTCCGGTTTTATGCAACAGGAAGTTTATCAGGGTTTTTGTTCACGGCTTTTTCACACAAATTAGTACGGATAACTGCACTCCGCTTATTTGAAAACACTCTTTAATTGAAACATATTTATGTTCCTCAAATAATTATTTTGTTCTGAAACAACTCCGTTTAAGTGAAACACTGAACGCATCCATACATTTTTGAAGTTTGAACACACCAAAGCGTATTCCTACAAACAAAATGACTCCAATTGAAGATTGTTATACGGTGCGCTTGGCACCAGGTTTGTGTAACAGTATACATTTTTTTTTTGTCAAAGTGGCTGAACACAATACACGCGATTCATGGCGCGCGTCCTTAATTACAATGTTAAAATACATAAAATCTCGTTATAGAACGGTCCTCACATTTGACATTAGAGTATATATAATAGCCGTGAAACGACATCGGGGATTAGCGACGCCATTACAGAAACAAAATGGAGTTTCCATACAAACTATCGATAACAAGTATGCAATTCACGCCGGTAACACAGATTTTCTCCGTGCTTAAGTTAAGCCCCGAGAAATCTCCGCGCTTAGCTAAGCCCGAAGGGGATTAGTTGTGGTTGCATTTAACATGTAAATTGCAGGACAGGACGTCGTTTTTTTCGATTGATTTCTTCGGGGCTTGCAACAAAACACGGCTAATATGGAGTGCTTGTTTTTATTCGAATGCTACCTTTCATAGGGTTCGCTGTTTGAAGTTTCGGTTTGCGTTTTCTGCACATTGGAGAAAAAAACTAAAAAAGAAGAAATTGAAATCTTTAAAATAATAAACAAGCACTTATTAATTTCAAGAATTACTTCAAATTAGAACAATTAAGAGAGAAAATAAGCAAATTATGACTCTGATAGCAGCTGTACGATATTCTAAGGCTTTAACTAAACCTGACACTGAATTGTAACTTTTTGTTGCTTGGATAAACGCACAATTTTTTTTTGGTTTGCATCTATTCACTAAAATGAATTTGTATTTAATCTTATCAAAGGGACATGGTAAATTAAATGCAGTTTGAAATATTTGTTGTGTATTTGTAGGAGCATTATTTTTTGTGTTCAAATTCCCGTCAAATAGTACTCACACCATCGCATACAAAAATAAGCCATCTGAAATGGTTGAAAGAAATTCCACGCTCATGTGAACGCGCGCCCTGCCGCGCGTACTGTGTTCAACCAGTGAACCAGTCATCTTCAATTGGAGTCAAGAAAAAGTGTTATACATAAGGGGAATCCACTATCCAGTGTATTATAGAGATCAGTGGGTTTTCCATTGGTAAATTCAGATTTCAATTTAAAAATTGATTTTTTTCGTGGCGAATGGGACACTTTTTCAAATTGATTAATTTTTGTCATTGTATTCGTGTAGTTTTGCTTCTGTTAATATTTCAAAAAAATTGCATCCCTTGATGCACTTTTAGAAGATAAAGATGAGCTTGCTGAATTTACTGATTAATTTTAAACTGGTTCCATTTATTATGACCGAATATTTCTTACATATTTTGAACACAATTTTCACACCTGAAAAACATTAATCAAATAAAAAAGCACATTTGCAAACTGACAGGAGTAAAATATGCTAATGGAACGCAAAGATGGTCAATACCGGCTGTTTGACAGATCCAAATCAAAAATAAAATGGTTTATTTTACCAATGGAAAACCCCATAGGTTTCGTTCCAATCCTTTCAACTGTCACAATTATTAAAAGTTGTTTTGTTTGTTGTTCGAGGTTGTTTATGTTTTGTTTTTCTATCTTTGGAAATATTGCACATCACATCGTTTAAAGGGGAAAGGAAATATAGTTGCAGTTATACGAAGTTTAGTCAAGAGCAGCATTGTTGCATATATCCGAAGCTCGTTTATATGAAAACTCCGCAAACTCCAACAAATTTTCTGCATTTTTTGTGTTACGAATAACCGAAGACAACTGTATAGTTTAGAAAAGCAGAATTTCTTAACAGAATTATGATGATTTTTTTTATTCTTCATTTTTTTGTTGCAGGAAGTACTGGATGGACAGCAATGATATACTTATACGTCCCTGCGCTCACTGTCATTGCCTTTTGTATACTTATGTTCATTCTGACAAGTCTTCAAATCTATGGCGTTCAAAAAGAAATGACCCGAATGATGGCACGTAAAGACAGCCAGAAGAATCTTCGTAACGAAAGAGACAAGTACATTTTTCATAAGTGAAGCATAAGATTTCTTTCCTCTCACATAAATTATCTTCTACTTCATACAGATTTGGAATTTTTTTTCGTCTCTTCATTATCATGGGTGTTAGTTGGTGCTTGGATATCATTCCATACTTGACAGGAAAAACAACTTCATGGACTGTAGTGCAATATATCTGTGATTTCATTCTTGGTGTACAAGGAATTATAATTTTCGTACTGTTTGTCTGGAAAAAAAAAGTCAAAGGATATATCAATAAAAGGTAAGGAAGCCAGACTGTAACTGTACCCGTTTATATAATTGTAATGCTGTAGGTACCTACGCATATTTTCGTGACTTAAAAAGTGTATTTTAAACTGTCGTAATTTGTTCGCTCGTTCGTTTCAGGTCAGTTACTGATCATTTAGCACCGTCCCATATAAATGTGTATCAATGTATACATTATTCAATCATATTTATATACTTAAGCAATGTTCTCCTTACTCCCGAGGCTACAATTTTTAGATCGTCCGTCAACTCCAGTTCACAGAACCTTAAAACTTCTCATTTGGTCTGCCAAATACTAAGGACGAAGAAAAAACTGGACAAGTAGAGGTATTTAATTTTAAACTTGGCTTGAAAAAACGCGGCTATTGGGAAATTTTACGTAATAATCTTGTTCATATTTCTTAAACTACGAAGATTAAATAAATAATAAATCCGAACTGGCTTAATTCAAAGCTAACTTCGAAAACTTTAAACATCCGATGGTGGTGATATGACAATAGATAAAACTAAAGCAAATGCGTTAACGCAGGGAATTTGTATATGTTTTTTGCGAAGCACGTTTAACAATTTAATCGTAAATAAATTAAAAAAATAACCAATCCATGGATAATTTTCAGCGCTAACCTCTTATACAGACATATTACAGGGATGTCGGTGAATATCTACATCTATATATTTAAACAACTATTGGACATCTCCTAATGTCCGACTATTTGGACAGTAGCAGTGTGTTTTTGCAAGCCCCCGAACGAAAAAAAACGACCTTGGGGATAGGCAATTTACATGTTAAATCCAACAACAACTAATCCCCTTTTGGCTTAGCTAAGCGCGGAGAATTCTCGGGGCTTAACTTAAGCACGCAGAAAAACTGTGTTGCCGGCGTGAATTCCATACTTGTTATCGATAGTTTCTATGGAAACTCCATTTTGTTTCTGTAATGGCGTCGCTTAGGTATCCCCGTTGTCGTTTTTCCAACCAAATCCCACCGGGCTTGCAAAAAAAAGACGGATAATGTCTAGCTGGACAACTGTAGAAAAGTGTGTGTTAAGGAAATCTAATAAATACAATTGTAAGCCACGTTAAAAACTGTATTACCATCAGCAGATCAATCTGTTATCGATATAGTTTGTACCTTTGCTCTGTCGAATCAAACAATAGCCATTTTAAGTATTTTCCACCATAGGTATTCGTTGTCTTTTTTGTTTTAAACTACAGTTCAAATTTCCTGGAAAGCTGACAAGCAAGAGAAAAAACTAAACTTTTGATTCATGAAACGTGATACCGATAGAGGGCAGTATCTGGTGTTGTTGTTGTAATCTATATTTTTCATAATCTATATTGATCATTCCTGACAATAAAAAACCTTTATTACTAAACTCCAATGACAAATGTTTGGTCAAATCGTAATTATATGTGCTTGAAAAAAAAACCAGTTTTCCTTATTAATTTGCAATATGCTTTTAGTTTAAGAGCCGACAGAAAAATTATGGGAGCGGATGGCTAACCAAAATATTTATTTGTTCAAATTCTTTGGATGTACCTACCTTAACAAAAAAAAATGATTTTTATTAAATATTCCTTAATTTGTATTTCCAGATTTCTATCATTCAGTCTGTCGGAATCTCAAAGCCAGGACTCGACTAAGACGCAAGCCAGTAATGCCAATATAACATTGAATGAACTTGGATCTTATAAGCCTAATAAAATGGAAGGAATTTAAAAAAAAAAAACTATTCATAAAACAAAACTTATAAGCATCGAATCACGGGCTTTATTATCTTAAATTATTTTAATTTAAGAATTATGAATGACAAATTAACATTATTTATTCCATATTTGAATTCATCGTATAAAACCCATGTATTTATGTAGGTACTCGTACATATATGTATGTAATCAGTGACTTATTTTCCTACGTACTTTATCATATCAATCATAGGTCGACGAATTAAGCTCAGGAACAGAACTCAAGAATTAAAAAGACTTCACAATTTAAGATATTTATACAATTAAAACATTTACATTGGGCCTTACCAATAACCAAATTTAGAGATCTCTTAAATATTTAAGTGGACTCTAAAAAAATAACCCTACCACTAATCCATTTAATAGTCAGCTTAACGCTAAACGTGCCTTTAAATTTAAAGTGAAGAAACTCATGTTTAATTGTCTAAGCACCTGGTTTGTGCTGTCAATCTGACAGCTAAAAGAGAAAAAAAAGACAATTTTTCTTATCTGTCGCGTCTATGTTATTTTCACTCGACTAAGTGCGCTTTCAATTGAAAAATTTAAGTAAAATATCCAATTAAATCAATTCTTTTTGTTTAGTTGATGTAAATTTCAATTTCAGATTGAATTATTTGAAATAACTGAAAAATCGTCAATAAGAAGTAGTTCCTCGAATTGGAAGCCAGCTATGAAGGAGTTGCTAATTGAACCAGTAAAGTTGAAAGCAAACTCAACGACGGGAAGTCATTGAAGTCGAAGTTTGAAGCTTGGAAGACCATTGATGATGAAACTCGCAGTGGATTTGTTAAACCTTAAATTATTATTATTATTTTATAACATGAATATCACTGCACAAAAAAAAGACTAAGCTGTGGAGCCGAAAGAAATTTATATCACATTCTTCGAAAGGATCCATTCCTACTAATTTTATTAATTATATCCTGGTAGTCAGAACTCATTTTCTATTTTGATAAGTGAAAAAAGTTAAAATCTCTGTTTGGAACCAGAAAAATTGTTTGTTTATTTTGCAAAATAACACAAATGTCATTTCAACAGCTGTCTATTTGACAAATACTGTACTAGATCTTATAATAGAGCGATAATTAGTTAAAGGTGTGTTTGATTTGGTTATTGGTAAACACACAAATTAAATCGTCTTTAAAGTTTTACCTGGCATTTATCAAAAACGTGTTTAGTGTTTGGTTATTGGTAAGGCCCATTATGTACCTATACATATGTATCTACTAGAAACTGATTTTTACATTAAAGTTAACAATACAAATTTTGGATGGTCAAAATAATTTTTGCCTTTTTGGAGGACATATTTGTATTTTGATAACATTTCTCTGGATGGAGTCCATTCAATAGCACTGCTATGCATTATTAATTCTTATGCCATTAAAATTATTGAATTAACTGTGGATGTCAGTAAAGAGAATCTTTTCTTTTCTTTTATTAAAGCAACCTATGAAGATATGCATAAATACTGTGACACTGTGGGGTAAGTTATAAAATAATATGGGTTCCGCTGCTCTAAGATAAGTGGCTCAACATTTTCAAGCGATGGAAATGGAATTTTGATTATGGATCGTGGAAGGGTACTCTCTGTGTGTATGTGTGAGACTTATATGCCTACATGAAAAATATGAAAAAGTGATGCCACTTCTAGTGGTTTTTTTTGTCGATAGATTTATTTGTGAAAATTTATTTGTAAACAACGAACTACAAAAAGCAATACAAAAAGGCAATATAGAGAGCAAAATGCAGAACAAAACAGAGGTGAGCAGTACGGCAGTACGCACCGCCCGAAAGCAATACATGTATTGCTTTTGCAGTACATTCGACAGCAGTGTTTACAGTACATTCAGGTTCAGCCTGGGACGATGTCATACCAAAAACTTTGCTCTAGTACAAAAAGTTATGAGCTGTTTAAATCATTAGTCTAAATTTCTTTAAAAAAAAAGAAACTGGCCGGAACGTAACTTTGAATGGTAACCATTACAGCGCCATGATATTTGCTCCATAAAATTAAAGTCCGTGATTTCAAAGAGATTTGGGAACAATTTTTTGAGCTTATTATTTTTCCTGATTTCTGGGCTGGTTTTCCCTTTTTCTCGTTTCCTTTCCCTTTAGGGTCGAACAATCTCTAAAAACGGGAAAAATCCCTCAATCTGATGGCATCCCTGATTTGAGCACTCAATTATCATAGGATTTATAATAATCTGACAATCTGTCATAAAAATTGTATGAAGTTGGCTGTGCTTAGCGTTTTGCTGCGTTTGCTGCGTCATTTTATTGTGAGGTCATGGAGCACGCTCCGAGCTATATAGAATATATAGAAACACAAGTTGACCGCTCTGATGTGTCTGAGGTAAAAATAAAACACATAGATATCATTTTTTGACAGCTCAGTGATTTGTTCTGAGCTAAAAAATAAAAACGCTTTAGACATAGTCTGGATGGGCTTTTGTATCGAACTACAATCAAATGCAAAGACACATATCATCAATAAACTGCAGTACAAAATTACTTCTCTATTCTATGCATCCATAAGTGTCATTAAAATCTCGATTTTGTTTCACAAACGAAACCAATAGGTATATCTCATCGCTCATCATGTCATAGCTAAAATATTTACTCATAGATATAGTATTATTTTTCTTTGTGAAGACATTTATATTAAATCAAATAAAAAGTAATAAAATACTAGTTTGTATGGATGTCAAACTTCTCAATTTCAAAAGGTAACAAAGCTTCCGGGCTAGGAACTTGAAGTTTGATGATTAAACATTAAAGGATGCCAAACTAATGCCTACATAAAAACAATTAGTGTATTTATTTTTACATTTTTTATATACTACTGTAGGTTTTCTATCAGGCGTGTATTTTCTTCCGCTAAGCTTATAAAATATATAAACCATCCACGTAAACAATTCCTTGCTGAATAGCTGAATAATTAAGTCCGTAGCCAACCAGTGTTCCCAGATTGGTGGTTTTTCCCACCAAAATGGGGGGAAAAAATCTCTTTGGTGGGAATAATGGTGGGAAAAAATTGATGGTGGGATTTATGGTGGGAAAATATTTGAAATGCTTTTTTATGGGGGGAAAATATTATTTTTAACATAACCGAAACTTTTTTTTTTTTAACTAAAAATTCATAACTCAAAAAAAAAAACTATTTGGCCGAACCACCAATGACACAGAAAATGTCTCAATAAGAGAGGAACAATTTTTCGTTCTTGTTTCGCCACACAAAAAATAATGGGGCATATTCATAGTCACTTTTAAACTCCAGTTTATCTTAGACTGGGGTTTATTCAATGTTATTTAGATAAGATAAACCCAAGTCTAAGATAAACTGAAGTTTAAAAGTGACTATGAATATGCCCCAATATGTTTACAGTTTTCTGTTGCAATAGCGATCTTCTTTCTCGGCTAGCATTTGCATTTGCACCCTCGTTTTGGCAGTTTTAAGTCTTCCCTTCTCCAATGCTTCAGTCGAGAGAGCGTTCTCAGTTGTTAAAATAGTAAAAAATAAACTCAGGAATCGACTTAGTATCGATACAGCAGATTCAGTTTTACGAGTTCGCTATAGCCTAGGAACTAAAGGCTGCATTGGTTCCGAACCAATGCAGGCAATGCTGTCTAAATTCAATTCAGAGAACCTCTTTGTTTCGCATGACAGTAACCATGATGATGAAAACGAAGAAACTCTTGAGGCATTTGCCTATGAATTAAACGTCAAAAGCAATTTGTAAATATGTGAATAATGTACATACATAAATACAAAATCATTTTACTTATTTATACTTTTAAGTAAATTTTTTAAATCAAATATTTTGAAGTCTTTTTATCTATTTTTTTACAAAAAATATCTTTATTTTTTTTATAACAAAACTAAAAATATGTGTTCCTAGCTTTTTATTGAAGTAAGATTTTTTTTATATAAAAACTGTGAAAATGTACGAAAGTACAAATTTTATCTATAAGATTTGACTTAAAATACTGAATTCTTACAATGAAATCTAAGAAGTTTTTTTTTAATAAATATGAAGTGAAATTAATTTTTATTTATTTAGAAAATAAAAAAAAATATTTTTAGAGTGTGTTTTGTTTATTCGGGAGCTTTTTTCTTAAAGGAGAAGTTCACATCTAATTTAATTCTTTTTTTTTTTTTTTTTAGGAAAGGATTGTGGCAGAGAAGTATGGTGGTTTTTTGTTTCTTCCAGTACAAAAACAGTGGGATTTTTTTTCAAATACGGTGGGATTTTAAAAATCTCATCTGGCATCAGTGTAGCCAACACAAGAAGCCGGGGCGCTTAAAAGAGAACCATATGGGTGCCCACAGCAAACAAAAATTCTATATAATGAACAAAATTTGAAATTCAGATTGAAATGTAGGTATTTACTTGTGCACATGCAGGTACATAAATGTGTCAAAAAGCTACAAAATTAATTTTTGTGCCATAAATTAGAATTCAAAAAGCTATACAAATGCAGCGAGACTTTAAGAAAGTTTGAAATTGTTATTTAATTTATTTATTTAATTTAATATGTGTAGGTATTAAAAATTCGGGATTAGCTTGTCAAATTATCTAAGTTTCGAAAAGGCAAGCTAAATTTTTACTTGCTCTACAGGGAAAGTATTGGTTTCGTGTAAAAAAAAAATTTCGCTGTTGTTATCAAAACTAACACTACGATGATCGAGAAGTTCGAAAAAATGGGTTCGTTATGCCGTAATTTGAGCTAGAGCCTAACTGCCTGAACACAATGGAGACGGAGATGCAGCCGGACTAGCTGTCAAAATATTGAATACAAATAATTTCAATGTTGCGAACACAATGCAATATAAGTTTTGTTCAGTGACAAAATAAGTTTTGTTCAGTGACAAAATAGTTAGATTAGAACAGAACAGAACAGAACAGAACAGAACAGAACAGAACAGAACAGAACAGAACAGAACAGAACAGAACAGAACAGAACAGAACAGAACAGAACAGAACAGAACAGAACAGAACAGAACAGAACAGAACAGAACAGAACAGAACAGAACAGAACAGAACAGAACAGAACAGCACAGAACAGTTAGAACAACTTAGAACAGGAAATCTGTTCTAAGTTGTACTTTTCTGTGCGAAACTGTTCCGAACAGCCTCGCTGAACAAACCTATGCAAATGGAGCTGCAGCCGCAGCTGCAAGAGCTCACGAACTTTTAAGAACAAGCCCATTTCAACTAGATGAGTGTTTATATAGGGGTTGAAAGGAGTTTCAAGCTCTCTTCAATTCCTTATGTTATAGCTATCAGTGCTTCTGCAGTCAGAATGTCAGAAAGCTGTACAGCTGCATTGTGGACAAGCAAAAAAAAGTACTGACAACTATTGCAGCTCCAGTTCCAGTTGCAGTATTCTATAGAGGTCTTCCAAGATTTGTCTTTGTCTTTTCTCTTTCTAATTTGACAACTAAAAACAACAACAAAAAAAGTTGGTGGTTGGAAAATATTTATATGCTCTTGGCAGTGTTAAAAATCCGGTCATTTGATTTTTTTTGTATTTGGAACTGAAAACTTAAATTTTGGATCGAATTACGTATTAATTAGTGTTTAAACATTTTAGTGAACATTTTTTTAAAGTGTTTGATACAAAAAAACTAATTTTATTACATATTAATCACTATTATTAAACACACGACTTGTTTGGCTCGCCTTCGTGCCTTCGGCATTTGGTTTTGTTTTCCAACCAGGGAGTGCTGTCAGATTGTTTTTTTTTTTTTTTTTTTAATTTCACACTGACACTTCTGACATTTGGTGGCAGAGATCCATTGTGTTCAAGCAGTAAACGTGTGGTCTGATTTGCATGAAATTTGGTACAGAGCATTTTTATGAGATTTCCTAGAGGACAAAATCGAATTTTTGTTTTGGGCTCACCAAGAACGGGTAGCTGCAATACAAAAAAATTGTTGTTTTAAATTAAAAAAAAAAAATGCAAAGTGAATTAAAGAATTAAACAAAGAAATACATTTTTTGTTACTTTCGACTTTTTAACATTTTCTCGTTAAATACCTATAGGTATCATAATATAGGGTGTTTTTTTTGTACTCACTTATTCGTTTTAAACAAAAACACGCCATATGTATAACAGTTATAATACTTATTATTCTGTTTTTATATGCTCATAGTTCATAAGCGGAGAGGTATATCGCCATTAACTAAGCGGAATTGTTGTTGTATTTTTCTATTATTGAACCATTGACATTTATCTTAAAAAAACATCAAACCTTAGTCACTTATTGTTTTACTTCTAACCCACTCATTTTTGCGCCGTCATTGTAACTGTCGAGCAGAATACAAAGCTTCAATTCTTTGTTCAAGTTTAATTGTGGGGTCAGCAGTTATTAAGTGCATAACAGTTTTTTTTAAATATAGTTACAGTTTTGATTATGAGATAAGCCCCTAAACAAAAGGTGGGCTTTAGTGTCCTACACGTGACGCATAATTCTTATTATACATTACTATTAGCGGTCTAGTTAAAAATGTAAATAAAAGTACTATGTCTATAACTTGTTGTTCTTTTATTAAATTCTTGATTTTAAATGAAGTGGTTTTTTTATTATAAATTTCTAGACTTTTTTTTCATTATTTTTCAATATATTTTACTAATTACAGCTCATCAATCGCGATCAAGTGGAGCCCTTCGCATGAGAAAACTACGCGAAAAGAAAAAAGGCGAAGACCCAGAGTTTGAAGCCAAAAGGAACATAAGAGAATCGCTGAATTGCGCAAAAGAAAACATTGACCCTGTTTAGATTGTGACTGCTCACTACGCAATGACGACAGTTTATTGGTGAAATCGGTGAGGTGGCAAGGGAGACAACAGTCAGGAAGAAAATATAAAAACTGTAGTGAGCAGTCATGTTTCATATCCGAAATGTTCCATTTTATTGCATTTTTTCATTTTTGGCTTGTGCGTTGAACGGTGAGGTAGAAAAGACTAATAATTAAAAATGCGTAGTGGGTCGAGGGTAGAAGCGGAAAATGCTTTTTGAATAATTGGTTTGATAATTGCAAAGATGCTGAAGCAGATTTAATTGCTATATATCTATTCTTTATTTGCGACTATTTAATTATTTAATCTTGTTAAAAGCAGTCGAGAAACGGTGAAAATTGAAACAAATCATATGAGTTTTGTTCCATTTTCCATCGTTCCTCGACTGATTTTATCGATGCGAGAGTTATGTCGTTTTCGTTTGGATTTCAGAACTGTTCCATTCCTTTCTTTAAATGGGAAATTCGGAGTGAAAGGAGTGAAAAAGGAGTAGCTCCTAACGTCCACTCGAAAACGACATTACAGAACATGGGTCCAGGGTTCTTGATGCTCACAATCAAATGTTCAAATTCACAGATAGTTCAGAGATGGATATGAGTGAAAATTACAAGTGTATACACGCATTGACTTTTCACTACGTAGTGGGCAGTCAAAATCTAACCAGGGTCATTCACAATCTTTTCAGCAATATGAAGTAAGTTAAGAGACAAAATATACCACCACGACAAATCTTACCCATTTTGTCTGTAAAACACTCTTGGCACTAGAAAAAGGCTATGAAGTCGATGTTATTACTACTGACTTCAGTAAAGCATTCGACAAGATCAATCACCAAATAATCTTTGTCAAACTCAAAGCCTTTGGTTTTCCAACACAGTTTATCGAATGGGTCAAATCATACCTCGAGAACCGTGTATATAGGGTTGTTTTCAGAAGTGCGGTGTCTGATCCAATCTTCGCTTCTTCGGGTGTTCCTCAGGGTAGCCACCTTGGCCCTCTCCTATTTTTGCTTGCCATCAATGACGTGGATAGAATCATTGCCTTCTCTGATCTCTCTATTTATGCAGACGACATAAAAATAATAAAAGTAATCTCGTCTTCTCACGATTCTTCCCTTCTCCAACTTGACCTAAATACTTTTCTAACCTGGTGTAATAAAACTTCTTGGAACTTAATGTAAGTAAATGCCAATCTGACATTCTCCCGTAAACGCCTTCCTTCTAATCCTCGAATCTATCACTTCTATAACGTACCTATCCCTATCGTTTCTTCTATTCGTGATCTCGGGATAATATGCGATAAAGAGCTAAATTTCCGCTCTCACATTGATCATGTTATTGCGAAGGCAAATTCTTCCCTCGGGTTTATCAAACGTTGGTCTAAAGAATTTTCCAGTCCCTACGTTACCAAATCTCTGTACACCATATATGTCAGGCCTATCCTTGAATATGCTAGTCAGGTATGGTCTCCCTTTCAAATCACTCAATCTCTTAGAATTGAAGCAGTGCAGCGGAGATTTCTCCGATTCGCACTTCGCAATTTGCCTTGGTCTGATCCCGCTATTTTACCCCCTTATGAAGACCGATTGCAATTAATCGACTTGCACCCTCTTGCTCAACGTCGCCGTGTGGCTGACATACTATTTATCCACCAGCTCATCACTGGTATCATTGATTCTCCGGCGTTGCTTGAATTAATAAACATTAACACCAATCCACGGAATTTAAGATCTGTCCCTTTCTTCCGCCTCCCCACTCACCGCACTAACTACGGCCATTTCAACCCAATGTGTAGAATGCTACGTTCAGCCAATTCAATCCAAGATATTTTTGAGTTCTCTATTAGTTCCCACACCCTTAGAAGAATTCTGTACACCTCGTCTCCCTAATCCCTCAATCCAAATTAATTTTTTGTTATTATTATTATTGATTTATTTTTTTTTTTATTATTTTATATTACATATATATTTTTCCTTTATGATATTTAATTTTTATTTTTATTTAATTATATTGTATTGTTTTTTATATTGTTTACAATAAGCGCTTGTAATTAAGCCTAATAATAATAAATAGATTCGTATCATTTTTATTTTTCAAATTTTAAGTTAACATATTCAATTATCCGAGCGATTGACAATTTTTCTGTCACTATACTGCCAAAAGTAGGAATTTTTCCATTGTTCTGTCATTTTTTTACAATTAAATGCCAAAATACTGCCAATTTGTCAGTCGTGTAAATCTAGCATCACTTATGGAGTTAGCATGATACTTATACGATAAAAAGGCATTTGGTGATTTTAAGTTATAAAAAAAATGTTTAAAAAATTGCAGGTACAATGTGAACCAGTTTAAAATAGCTAAACGTAAAAAATAGGTAACGTAAACGTGTGTTTTGAAATTAGAATTGATAACGATCTATTCATTCGATTTTTTTAACTTTCCGTCTAACGATATTTATGTATCATAACGTAATTGTACTGCCATAAAAGTTCAATATCTCTAGCATAATTATAGTTTTGAATTGAACCACAAGAGCAAGTTCGTGTGATCCAGTTGTTCATTTTATTTTCAGATATTTTGACGAAAGCCTTAGACATTTTTCATTTTTATGAATAGTCATAATAAAATCATGAATTGCTTGAAAAATGGGTAACTTGTCATTATAGACAGTTTATTTCTGTTTGTTAAGTGCTTTTTTATTGTATTTTTATATACTAATAAAAAAAAAAAAAAACTACGAGAACATGATTTCATTCATATTTTTTGTGATATGATTCAGAATAATATTTCTTTTGATCCTAGACATTTTACCCTCGATTTATTATTTGGTTTATTAGTATTGAATAAGATGTTAACAGCGACAGTGTTATTTATTTAAAATGGAAAACAAACTTCAGTGAGAGTTTTAAAAAGTTCTTCAAAAGTGCCAACAATTTTTATATTTTTAAACAAAACAATAATACAATTATAGGTACTATAACTTTGAGTTTACGTTTCGTTCGTTTTAATCTATTAAAAGATCAGTGAAAAATAATTACGGTTATATTCTATTGGATATCAAAGGTTGAAAAAGAAGTGTTTTTATTCATTGTTTGTAGCATGTGCACCCAACAACAAACAGAAACGTCATTGAAATCGTTTGAATTGATGGATTTGTGGCTAATTTCCATTTATTAGAAAAAGAGACCAAGCATGAGTTTTTTTTTTTTTTAATTCATTTTGAAAGAGGTGAGATCCTGCTTCACGAGTAATACCCCCGAGCTTACGCAACGCGATAAAGCCAGATTACTTTCCTATTCACTTAATTAAATCACCATTATTTATGTCATTTTCGGTTGGATTTCGGAACTGTTCCGTTCCTATCGTAAATGGAATATTTTGGAGCTTGACACACCAACATTTTCCAGAACAAAATATTTTTAGACAAACTATTTTTTGAATCCCTACTTTCTTCCTAACAATTAATTTTTATATTAACATTAATAAACCAACACTACTAATGGGTTTTCAGGTATCTATAATTAAATTATTCTCTGTGCTTTACGACTCTGACCTTGAATCGAATCGAATACTAGGTAGGTACGTGCAAGCAATTTGTGCATTTTTATTTCTTTACGGTACCATCAAAAGGAAATGTCAGGCTCTTAGACACATCGTAACGTCACAAGAGTGGACGATTATTCAATTACTAGGAAATGCTGTGACAAGAATAATAAATTCGTCGAAACGGCTTCGCGGCTCGGCTATACGTTCGTGTTACCTGTGCCTTACGTAATTGATACAAATAGAATTAGAATAAAAAATGATTTTATTAATAACTATTTACTATAATATAAAATAAAAATAATAATAAATCGGCCGTCTGCCGATTGGACATTAATATAACTTTTGAACATTTATTTATATATAAATAAATAGATAACAATGCATAATAAAATAAATTATGCAAATTTCAAACAAAATTTATGAACTTATTTTTTTGTTTCCTTTTTAAAATGCGGCCTTTATATTTCTTTTTCTATGTCTAATCTAAATTCTAAAGCTTTCTTACAGCATTTCAATAGTTTGCACATATTCATTTCATTAAGAAGCTCTAAAACTTGTTCTTCAGATAGAAAGTCGCTGCCAAGATAGTACCGTCTAGTTCCTCGCAACGTACAACAAGATGAAATAAATCCTCCCTTTCAAAAGAATTGCATATACTGCATAAAATAGGCAGATCTTCCCGATGTTGGATATTGGATATAATTGATCGAAGTGACTCTAGACATGCCAATTATAACAGTTTTGGTTTACAAAAGTACTGTTTATGCGGTGGACCAGGGCCCTCCGCCAGCCGGTGGGCATATGTACTTCAGGCACTTAGAGTTTTGTTTCAAGTTGCGCGAAGTCCTTTAACGCACGCCCACTTTTAATGGCGAAAAACTGTTATAGCTGTCATAAATTAGCATCTATCAAGTTTTATTGCAATTTGCTATACACAGATCTCTAGATCGCTTCTAAAGCTTCTTCATGAAAGTATCTCTTAAGTGCTCGTCAACTCTTGTTATAAATGCGTAGTGTTGCTTTCCAGTTAAAATATTGATTTTCATCGAGGTTTAGATTAAAACCACATGATTGGGCCAATTCTAGCCATTCTCCATTAAAAATAATTGATTTGCTACCTTTTGCCTTGAGAGCAATTCTCCTTGGTAGTCTTTCGTCTGTAATGTTTAGCACTTTAAGTACCCAAACATAGTGAACTTGCATTTTGAAAGTCTTTACTAACAATGGGGACAAGTATGTTTCAAGGTTAATAGCATAGTTTGGCGTATTAGGTGGAAGTCAAAAAAACATAAGTAATTTTTCCTCCCCATACCTGCGCCGCCGCATAAAGCATGATTGATTCATACCCCGTTTATATGCAGGATCGAGAGCTCGAGTTAGATTAGGGTAGGATTTTCGACCCAGGTTTAACGTTCCTAGAGTTGAGAGCTCGATTTGGAGTTGAGTTGAAATGGTGTTGAGATGCCATTTTATTTATTATTTATTAATTTAAATATTTGTAGAAATAAAAAGAAATAAAAACTCAAGACGCCACAAGACTAGACGGGCGCCATGAAAAATTACACACACACACACACACACACACGTAAAATGGTACATAATGTCAAACCAACTCCTCAGCCCAAGTTTTTTAGCACAAATTTCGATTCGACTCCGCTCCTGAAGTGGAGGCGAGTCGGTTCAAGCTCATTTCAACTCAATGCAGGTTTGCACGTCATGTAAACGAGGTATCAGATACTGCCTCAAAAACTCGAAATTTGTTCCTGTGAGTTACATAATATACTGGTTAGAAAAGCACAAAAACTTCCACCTTGTGTTAATCGCAACTTTAGCTTTTATTAATTTATCCTTCAGATTTTAAAATTTTTGACACAGTTATTTCACGTGTGAAAATTGTATTCAAATTGTGTCAGAAATAGCTATTCGCTTATAATAAATGAAACCAGTTTAAAATTAATCGGTTACTTCATCAAGCTAACCTTCATCTTCTAAAAGTGAATCAAGGGATGAAGTTTTGTGAAATATTAACACAGAAACGAAACTAACGAATACAATGACAAAAATAAATCAATTCGAAAAAACTGTTCCATTTGCAACGAGAAAAATCAATTTTTAAATTGAAACTGTCACATAAGCTCTTGTGTTGAACTTCAATATTAATGTTTCTTTTCCGTTGTTGAAGGGATTCCACATACGAGCACCAATACCTTGCCAATTCCCAACACCAAAACATCAAAACCGCGAACTTATTGGAGGGTATTCATAGTCATTTTTGAAGTGTGGCTAAGTTAAACATGAGTTAAATTGAACTTTTATGATGAATTTTGATTGTTATGGGTTCCTTTTTCAATTTTTTAAGTTGAATAATTCAATAAACTTATACCTTAATCAACTTATTAGGTAGTTCGGTTAAAAATAGAACCTAGAGCCTCATCGCGTAAACTGAAAACTTATTCAAAAAAATGGTGCATCGTTTAAAATGAATGTTATCAGCTGTTTTTGATTTCACTTGAAACTTGAAGTGATTTTGAAAAGTTTTCGATGTTATCAAAGCGTTAAAATTATCATAGAAGACTGATGGAGTTTTCAATTGTTAAAATCTGATATCAATATAAAAACTGAATTTTTTCGTGTTTTTCGTGACGGATTGAATACGATTTCAAATTTATTTTTTTTTGATCATTATTTCTGTGTCAATATTTCAAAAAATCCTCATCCCTTACCCTTAGTCTACTTTTAGAATTACAATTGAAAGATGAGCTTATACTAATTCATTTTAAACTTTTAAACTACACCGAATTATTATTTAGCGATTATTTCTTAAATTTTTGAACAACATTTTCACAACCCAAATAAATTAATCATATCTAAAAAACATTTTTGCTCAAGTTTATAATTTTGGTATTAGCAGAAGGAGAAGTAAATCTGATGAAAAATTCAGATATGCAAAATTGATTTTAAATCAGAAAAATCAGAAAACAATTTTTTTTTCAATTTCCATGGATGGAATGATTTCGAATGATCCAAATCAAAAATAAATTGATTTATTTTACCAATGGAAAACCCTATGTACATATTTATATATTCAATCGATTTTCAAATTTGATTTTATCTTAAGTCCACACCCTTTCTGGAACCTACAGTATGAAATTGATAGGCGCGTCATATCTTTTTATGATTAGTTGTAACAAAAAAGTTATTTACAATGACGCTTCTATTTATATCATATGAACTTACCACCTATTATATTCGGGGCTGAGCTCCTTACAAAAAAAGTGGAGTTATGTACTTCAAAGTTTGAATTTTCATATTCGTATTTGTATGGATATGAATATTATCTACACGGAATAAAATTAAGTAAAATCAAAATGGTGGCATGATTTGTTTGAGTATGTTTTGTTTTTTTTTTTTGTCTTCCATACGTGGATGAAGTGGTGGTGATGGGAGTATGTATGTGTATATATAGGCAACGCTAAAACCCGGTGTGATTTTTTTTGCCTATTCCTACAAGGTATTGCCAAAAAAAAAAAAAAACACAAACACCTATTTAATTTATACATAGTAGGTATGTTAGATTTATCACATATACATACGATGCAGGTATAATAAATTATTTATAGCTAATATGCAAAAGGCGGAGTGAAGGTGCTCTCAGTCCAATGACATCACCCCTATACTAATATCTCCAATACATTTATAAGGTACATAACCGATTTCATCAACTGAATTATTAGTCTCTTATTTGTATCGTCATTTCAAATTAAAGTAGCAACATATTTGTTGCAGTGTGTGTGTTGCAGAAAACAAAAGAATACGCACGAATAGATTATCAAAAATTTGCTGTTCGGGTTCAAGGCTATAACGTGACTTAGGCTACAAGGTTTAGTATAGGAGATTGTCAGATCTTACATAACTGTCAGAATTGTCAATGCTCGTACAAAAGCTGCGAATGAGCTAAAATAGTCAACTTCCTTACAATTCTATATTGTTCGTTGAAAAATTTGACAGATTTTGTCCCAAAGTCTTACAATTTCTTTGCCAGATGGTTGGTCTTACAATGGCCTGACAATGATGGTTTTGACAATGACGTCAGTTTGAAAATTGTCAGTATACACACGGTTGGCAAATGTTTGTTCACGAAAATTTGATTTATTTTGTTTACGATTTTATTTTGTTCTAAACTCTGTCCAACAAAAATTGGCAGTGTAGGCAAGATAGGACGTTCGCCTCTCATTCTGGCTACAATGAATTGCATAAATCTGTTATTCATTAAAGCTTTCACAGGGTTGTCGTAGTGTACAGTATAACACTCAACATTAAAAGCTTTTTCTTAAAGCTCGAAAATCAAAAGCACGTTAACAGAAACTCAAGGAAAAAAAAGCAGAAGGAATTACCAAATACAAATGGGTAACTCTGAATTTACATCAAGCAGCAGCCAATCGCCATTTACAACAGCAATTCAGTGCACACCAGTGTTGCCAGAAACACCGATTTATCGTATTTCTCCCGATTTTTAGAGCTATTTACAATTACCCAAATTTTTTATGTAAATATGACATTTTCTACCAATTTCCTTAAAAACTAAATATTACCTTGAATTATGACCAGGGATGTAGTTTTAAGGAGGAACTGAAATGGTTGAAATTCAGTCTTCTGTTTGCAGGTATTCGTTTTTTTTTTTTTTAGGTGTCAACATAAAAATTTTATTTTATCCGATTCTAGACAACAACAGATACATAGATTTTGAATAAAAGTTGTGGAAATCTGCAATGACTCTTTTGTATGTTAACGACAATTGTTACTAACATTCTTAGTGAAAGTCTATTTTTCTTCTGTTTTCTTCAAAAAACAGCAAACATATATATTTCATATTTAAAATTTGTTTAAACTGTTTCTCCGATTAACACCGATTTCTGATGTGGTAATCTCCCGATTTCAAAAAATATTTTATGGCAACACTGTGTCTGTGTCCGATGCTATTGGAAATTCACGGGCGGGCAAACACTTTTTGTGGAGGAGTTATTTCAATTTAGTATGGTGCAAAAATATAGCACGCTACTGATTTTGAAAAAGCTTTCCCATAAGACGTGTACTGCCTATTTTTGTTGGACAGAGTATAGATGGCAATGGCTTCCCGGAAACAATTTTTCCCATATATATTTGTATTTCTCATTCATTCCATCACTAAAAAAAGAAAATAGAAAATCAATTAAGAAGTAGCAGCACAACTTCAAACTCGTATGCTCGACCAACAAAGAAATTGTCAGCAATTGCCAGATGTCTTAAACTACGACATCTGGCGAATTCAAATGATTGTGATAATGTCCTAATAGTCTGAAAATAATAAAAAGAATTGTGTTCAAATGATTGTCAGATAGAAACCTACACTTTTCTGACAATATTGTCAATCAAAATTGTAAGTTCTCACGGTTGTAAAAAAACATTTGGGACAATTTTTTTACTAACAGATCTGCCAATATTGTAAAATTTGACTATATTTAAGTAAAGACAATTGTCAGATCTTTCAATATTGTCAGTTCTACCAACTCTCTGACAATAGCCGTCTATCTTACAATGGCAAATTGTCTGTTCACAAAGTTGGCATTGGCAGTTTCTGTCCCAATGTCTTACAATTTCATTGTCAGATGGCTGGTCTTTCAATGGCCTGACAATGACGTTTCTGACAATAACGTCAGGTTAAAAAATTGGTAGAAATTCGTTTCCGAAAAATAAGTCGATCCATTGGCAGGAGTTGTCAAAAAAATTCAACGTTTTTCGATGTGTTCACTATATAGAGAAGTGTGTACAAAAATAAATTCAATTGGAACAAAAACATTTCCATACCTATGTATGTACTTCCAACGCTACACATAAGAAGATGGCGATGACGGCGGTGCCAGTGACTGCGACATCCGATCATAATTTTTCCCATCAAAATATTATAGTATTTCCATTTCCTATTCCATCACCAACAAAAATATCAAATTAAAAATAAGCAAAACAACTTCGTTTATAAATATAATGTATGTATGTATGTATGTATATAATACATTAGGCGCGTTCAGGAAAATGAGATCTCATCAAAAGTGAGAAAGCGAATCCAAAATTTGTTCTCCTCAGGATTTGAAAACTTTAAAGGCATCAAGATCTCAAAATGGCATAAGTCATTACAACGAAATAAACCTACAAAATATTCTTAAAGACAAACCCCCGCAAAAGGTAGATTTGCTGACAAATTCGAGGCGTGAAAAAAATGCAACTACTGGGGGAGCTACAATTTTTTCAACTAAATGCGCGGCCAAAAAGTTGCGCAGTATTTGGACGCTTGTGTGGGATTGGTCATTGAGTATGATTAGTATATACATAGATGTATGTATCTGTAATTGTATTTGGCATCATTTGTATAACTAAGTTTACCTACATTGTGTATAAATGTGACTTTTGAATTAGTCGTCTATTCAGGTTTTGGTTTAATTCGGTTCCAACTTGCTGCGGAGTAGGCAGCTAGAGCTTGTGTGTCTAAAATTACCTATTCTGTTGAAAATTGATTTGAAATACATATTTAAATTTTTTATTTTGCATCGCGTCACCTTGATTTGTCTTGTTATTCTTGCTGTGTTTACGTATTTACATTATTTTGTGTAGGTTTAAAATATTGTTTGGTAAGAATTTCCAATTTTTGTTTAGATATTTTAAACGACTACTTTTTTAAACTTGGTTCTTGGTTGCGTTGCGATCTTTTAATGAAATCTTAAAGTTGATAGATACCCTATAAGAACTGTATAACTAAATTTAATTTTTCTTGAAAACTGCTCCAACCATTTTCTTATGGACGAGGCTAGACACATATGCCAATTTATAACAGTCATAACAGTTTTTCGCCATTAAAAGTGGGCGTGCGTTAACGAGCTTCGCGGGACTTGAAAAAAAAAACTCTGGGTGCCTGAAGTATGCCCTCCGGCAGAGGGCTCTGGCCCTGTGGGACCGCATAAAAAGTAATTTTATAAATCAAAACTGTTATAATTAGCATGTCTAGAGTCACTTCCATTTTTAAAACATTTACCTACTCTTAAAAGCGATTTGAATTTCTAGATTTTTATTGTAAAATTATAATAGTTTCCATATAGGTAGTTATGCATAAAAACCTTAACAAATGCATTTTGAAATAAAAACATTAAATTCAATTCCAAGACAATAATTATCGGCCATTTTATGTTTAACCGGTATTGGTTCCAATTATTTGTCCACGTTTCTACTTTACCTTTTTGCCAAATGCTTACTGTCAAAAATTATGTTTCAAAAATGTCAAAGTACAATATTGACGTCAAATTTGCGTCAAATTTCCAAAAGCATTTTGTCTGTTCACCTATATTTACTATCCGAAACTGCAAATTTCTACGGCTCTTGTCGAACTTCTTAAATAGGTTCGTGAACGAATTTGGAGTAAAATTAGTAGAAATTCGCAGTTTTGGACAGTAGCCTAACAGACTTTTACTTATAGTGTACTGTTTCCGTTTTTTTCTTTGAATTTCGTAGCAAGAATTATGAATGAATCAAAAGCTGTCATCTTCTTCATATGTCTTATACTTCAATTGTTCACATTTGTTGTTGCAACTGAAGACACAGTAAACAATGAAATCTCTACACAAAATAGCAGGGCCAACGTGATATCATGCTGTCCATGGGGTCAATTGCTTGTATATGGAAACTCTTCGTGTGTAGAATCAACAATTATTGACAAGGATGATGCAAATACACAACACCAACTCAGTACATTAAAAAAAATTGGATTTCTAGCGGGACAAATCTGTGTTGAGAATGATAATTCAATTCAGGTAGGTACATGTCCTTAATTTATTCAACATCCTTATTTGTTTACATAAATATTGATTATTCTTCAAAGAACGGAACGCTAACAACAAACCTCATACCAGCACCAGCACAAAGATTCTGCACCGAACACGATTTCCAACCGGACATGGAAACTGATGGCGCACAAACATTGCATCCATTTCTGGTTTGTGAATTTCCTATGGAACTAACACCTCTTCGGGAAATCTCTGCGATAAGTACGATAAAGTTATATACGAACTATAATATTTAATGTGTTTACCGATTATTTTATTTTTTTTTTTTCAGTTATGCTCAGTTCAGTGCCATTTATTATTTTGACCATCGTGATGTTCAGAATAATTGGGTCGAATGTGAATTTGTTGCATAAGAAATCAGTATTTTGTTATTTAATTTCTCTCAGTGTTGCCTTTCTTACACATTCGATAATAAATTTGGTACAACATTTTCCGCCAACCCTCTGCATGATACTAGGTAAGAATTTATTCATAAACTTAACTTTTGATTTAGGAGGTGTTTGATTAAAAAAAATAGTTTCGGCAAATAACCGTATACTCTAATGTATGTAGATACTGATATAATGATATGAAATAATAATGAAAGTACAAAATATAAAATCTAAGAACATATACATACATAAATATAAAACATACCCAAGTCCAATAGTTTTGTTCGTTTACTGCAAATTTCTACCATTTGTAGTTCAAAGTTTTCAAAAAGTTCATATAGAACACAAAATTGGTCTAAAATTGGTAGAAATTTTTCAGTTTGGGGAAGTAAACAAACAGACAGTTTGTTTACCAAATAGTTTGTTTACCAATAGTTTTAGTTCGCCCAGAATTTTAAAAGCTATTGTGAGTTTCGCCCGAACGAAATTCCACTTCGAACTAGAAATGACATTTCGAACAAATAGTTGGGATATTACCTACTACATAAAAGAAAAATCTCAAATTCTTCCCTTCACCAATGGAATTAAGATAATTATTTAATTTTTATTTATTTACTCCATCTCACACAATTTGTCATGTCTACATACATGTTTTTTGTTTGGATGCAAGTGTGGAAGCAAATTATGATTATTAGAAACAGTTTAACTTAGAGGAGGCAGACAAATTTTATGACAGTGATTTTTTGATTATTAACAAAAAATAAACCTTAAAGGAATTTTTCCCTGCATGTACCATTACTGCATGTAGGTGATTTGATATTGGTATTGTAAGCTCTGAAAATCAGAGTGTCAACTACACAAGTTTCATTAAATTTTGTAAATAATTATAAGCATCGCGCTACAACTCTTGTATGAAAACAAAATTAAAGTTAAATAAAGAAGTGATAATTAGAGAAAATTGTTCATTATTTGTATTGCAATTCGTATGTAAAGTTAAACCGAACATTATAGAAGGTGTTTCAGGGTATATTTTTGGAATATACAATGTACCTACCTTAATTTATATATTGCTGATATTGTTGTTCCTGATATAAGAAATTCAATTCATAATTCCGTTTTCTTAGAATAAAGAGTTTTCTATCATTCGCCTCCAAAAAATAAGTGAACATTTTGCCAATAATTAATTGTGTTTAATTTCGCGCGAATTGACTACTCACAATAAGGGGAATTTTTCGAACATTTAACATTTTTCGGGTGAAACTTACAATAGGGGAAAAGTGAAATGTCAATTTTTCCGGGTGGAATGTTGTTCGAGTCAAACTCACAATAAGGCTGGTAATGTATAGTTCAAAAATCCCAAATTTGTATGACAGAAAGTGCGACATAATCGTATATACCTTAGCTTATAAATGCTTAACGCATTCCGAATGCATGCGAGTTTGGACGGAGTTCTTCAGCGCTTCATTTTACAAAATGTCATTTTAAGAAACGCAATAAATACTTACCTAAAAATAACTGTCTGAACACAATCGAGTCGGAGTTGTAACTGGAGCTGCAGCCGGATGAATAGATGTGAATTCCAACAACAATTTAACCAGGTGTGTGAAGATCCCTACTGTCTATGTGTGAGGTTTTTATACACCCATTCTCATTTTGTATATCTGAAATCTGACAGTTCAAGCTTGCAGGCAAATTAAAATGGCTGCCGGGGATTCTCACCTTCATGTGTGGGTAATCTGTGGTCAAAATATTGAATTTCAATGTTGCGAACACAACAAACGGAGCGTCAGCTGCAACAGTTCACCAACTTTTAAATTTTTGACATTTCAAAATTGATGGAGGCCAACCAAGCGCATTTCAACTCAATGAGTGTTTATATAGGAGTTGAAATTAGCTTCAAGTTTTCTTCAATTCCTCATGTTATAGCTGTCAGTGCTTCTGCAGTCTTCATTTTAAAAACTTTTCATTCCTCTCTTGGTACAAAGGCCGCACCCACGATCTTCGTTGTTTTTTTTTTTCATGAAAATATTTGATATATGTATGTACATATAACACAATTGAATTAAGCTTGCAATTAATGAAACAGTTTCAGTTTCAGTGTTCATTTTAAATTTTATTTTCGTTTAATAAATTGAAGAAATTATTACAATTCACAAAAGATGCAATCAGCTGACCCATCAAATGACATCAAATCATCAAATGTCAGAAAGCTGTAGAGCTGCATTGTGGGCAATAGAACATACGACGCTTTTTGACAGCTGCAGCTCCAGTTACAGCATTCTATTGTGTTCAAGCAGTAATGCTGCATTTACACGACTGACAAATTGGCATTATTCTGGCATTTAACTGTCAAAAAAATGACAGAACAATGGAAAAATTCATTCTTTTGGCAGTATAATGACAGAAAAATGCCAATTTGTCAGTCGTGTAAATGCAGCATAAGTTTTTGTTTTTCATTCATTCCTGGTTCTTGATTAAATGGCACTTTATCTTTGTAAGTTATTGGCCATTTCGAAACTTGTGTTGCTGATAAGCCTTCAGTGTGCTGTTTAATACCATGTATGTTCTTTTGCTAGATATTACACAAAAAATAATTATCTAGCATAAATAGCTTCAGTTTATTTATACTTACATTTATGTAAATAAATATTAAATTTTCAAAAACATCACAGATCCCAAAACAATTGATGTTACTATACAAATAAATCTCTACCAACAGGGCTCACAGCATACTTTGCCTTTATGGCGAGCTATTCCTGGCTTTGTGTCATTAGTTATAATATTTGGTCAAATTTGGAGTCAAATAATAGCAACAATACAGATGAACAAAGGAGAACCTTTATTTTAAACTCAATATTCAGCTGGGGACTACCTTCTTTGATGCTTGGTATCATGTGGTATTTCAAACGTGCAACTTGGATTACAGATGATTATAGACCAATAATCACCAGCTTACACTATTGCTGGTTTAGCAGTGAGTATTTACTTTATTTAAGGGTCTTCCTATACAAGCGGTATGGTAATACATTTTTTGTTTTGTTTTTACAGGAAAAAAATACGGCAAAATAATTTTCTTCTGCACCGAACGAATTATTTTAATATCGTTTAATATCGTAATGTTTATTCTGACAATATTGAAAATATATAGAACAAGTCAATCTTTAACAAATGCCGGCAAGTATGTACACAAATTTCTCGTTACCAAATTTGATACTTACCGTAATAATTGTTGTACCTACCTACTTATTTTTTTTTTTAAGGTATCAAATTCTTGTTCGAATATTTGTGACGATGGGTATATCTTGGACTGTAGAGATGTTAGCATGCTTCTTTAGTGAAAACAAAATTTTCGAGTATTTTTTTATTTTCATTTCAATCCAAGGATATTTGATTTTCATTTTGTATATGACGACAGAGGAAACCCTAGACGTATTGAAAAGACGGTATGTATGAATATTGTAGTGCAGGTGGGGGTTTCTGGATTGAATTGGGTAGGGTTGGCAGCTTCTTCTCGGATAAAAAAAAAAAACTTTTTTCAAAATAAAATCAGAACTATGCTGTAAAATTAGAATTAAATCTTATAGAAACTAGTTTTACAACTCCATAAACAGGGCGATTCGCATAAGGTATGACAAAAAGCTGGAGCGTGTAGGTTGGGTCGAGCCAAGAAAAAAATCGTATTGGAGGGGGTCTATTCCCACCGTTTCACCGTTTATATGGGAGGGAAAATTTCCTAAAAAAAATGACTTAAAACAGAAAAAAAAAAACAGTTACACTCGCAATGCCATGATATACCTCTTTGTAGAGCCAAAAATCTCTTCTTTTAGTTTGCTATCAAAAAAAACTGTTTTAATGATGAGTTTTAAAAAAAAAAATTTCAAAATCAAAATTTTGAAAAAAAAAATGAAAACAAAATTTCAAACTAACTTTTTTTCAAAACCTTAAGTAATTGAGTACTGATTTTGTTTTCAAATTTTTATTAGTTTTAAGTCAAAAACAGAAAACCGGATTGTTGAGAAAATTGAAAATAACTAAATCTATGTTACTACCCACCTAACTAGTGGAAATAGGATCTTTAGAGCAAAAGATTAGTCAAATTAAGAGAATTTTATTTTTGTTGTTTTCAATTTTCTAAAGAACTAAAAGAGATTTTAACATCTGGTTTTTGGTGTTTAACTAAAAACTAATAACAGCGTTCAACATTAAAAACAAAAACACTGAACAAAATTAGTTTGAACAACTTTTTTCAATTTTTTTTTTTTTTGCAAAACTTTGAGTTTAAAAATTAATTTTTCGAAAACTGTTCATAAAAACAACATTATTTAGAAAGGAAATAAAAGAAAAGATTTTTGGCTTGATTAAAAAGTATAGCATGCCATTGTGAGTACAACCGTTCTTTTTTAATATTTTTTTTATGTTTATTTTTTTATTTATTTATTTATTTATTCAATTGATCATGCTTAACACTTTAAGATACAATGTCTTATAAATAGTGAAAGCTTCATAGACGATATAATTAATGTATTGTCTTAAGGCTAGTCTATAAGGAAAATATTATAAACATCAAGAAAAAGATAATTCAAAGAGAAAGTTAATTATTATAATGTATCTATTTCAACAATTCAAATGTAATTAATTGATTCATTATTACAAAAAAAATATTGTTAAGAAGGAAAGTTAATTGCTAATTATTAAAAAACGAATTAGAAAGAAGTTAATTTAAAGTTCGTTGATTAAGGTCTTTTTTAAACAAGAAAACATTATTCATCCTTCGGATGTGGCGTGGAAGCAAATTCCAGAGGTGGATGGCGTAGATATAAAACTGTCGTGTTGAAGTAAGGCAAGTGTGTCGTAAAGCTTTTATTACGTTGGATCTGTTGGATATTCCAAACTGTATTCTTTCATAAAGATATGGTGGTGAACGATTTTGAATAACATTAAACAAAAAAATAAGTGTGCGATTATCAAGCAAATCATCAAATTTCATACCATAGAGACTAAAAGAGAATCGAGATATATGGTCAAATCTCCTTAGACCATATACGTATCTGCTTATATTATTAAAAGCTATACATTTAACTTTCTACTGACTGACCGAATCACAGTTATTATAAATTTCAAATCCATATGTCAAAATAGGTACTACAAGTGATTTAGCCATCATTTTTCGGGTATTCAAAGGAGTAAAATGGTGAGATAGCCATAAAATTCTAAGTATACCATAAACCTTCCCAATCATCAAATTTATATGGTCATTCCAAGTCAAAGTTCTATTGAAAATAACACAAAGGTTCTTTAAATTGTCAACATAATCTATGGAGATATTGTTTAGCATTAAAGAGGGGAAATAAGACAAGTCGAGGACAGTTCTGGAAATAACTATGCACTTAGACTTGGATGGATTGATACATAATTCGTTATTTTTGCACCAGGTTGAAAGACGCTGTAAGTCCGAGTTCATGCAGTAAACACAATTATCATTTATCAATGAGTCCAAGAGCACAACTTTTTACCAACTGCAAGTCATCCGCATACAAGTGTCCAAAACAATGAACCAGAGAAAACGCAATATCATTGATGTAAAGTGCAAACAACAATGGACCAAGGATAGATCCTTGTGGAACACCTCGCTGAAGGGAAACCAGATCAGAATATTTATTATTATGAAACACAGTCTGTTTCCTGTCATTCAAGTATGAACGAATTAGTGAGATATAGCAGAAGAAGAGAATTTATAATTTCTATAAAGTTTGTTTAAGAGAATTGAATGGCTTATAGTGTCAAATGCTTAAGAGAAATCTAAAAGAATCAAAAATGACACACTATCTGCATCAAGTGCCTTTCTTACATCTTCTATAACATTTATAAGAGCAGTCATACATCATAGGAAACATGCCCGTTGTTAAAACAGTCTTGAATAAGTGTGTAATGAAGGGCAGAATTAGTGGTAAAATAGTCATTATAAAGGTTGGGTGGATGCCATCAAGGCCCACAGCTCTTGACTTAACTGACATGAAACACACTCTACAACTTCTGTACACTCAACGTGATAAAACTCGAATGTATTATCATTGGTAGGAAATTCATTAACAAGTTGTTTAGGTTGTGGAAACTCAACAGATGAATAACTCTCAGGCAATTTAACAAAACTTTGGTTCAATTCATTAGGATCTAAGTCACAATCAGAGGTAAACTTTCGCTTGCTAAGTCCCAGTTCCCGAAGATTATTCCAAAGTTTCTTGCTGCCATTTGAGCGATCAAGTTGACATCTAAAAAGATTGGCCTTGCTTGAGCGTATTTTACGAACGATTTCATTACGAAGCCCACGAAAGAGATTACGGTGATCTTCAAGCCTAAAACGTTTCCATCGACAATAAGCTAGATTTCGTTTGTTTATTAGCAAAAGAATCTCAGGGGTAAACCATGGTCGAGAGCCATGGGTTTATAATCTTAGACCTTAAAGGAACGTACGTATTGAAAAGGCTTTCAAGATTTGATTGCATGAAATTAAATTGATCATTAGGAGAGTGCATATAATACACTTGTTCCCACTGAATTCTTCTGAAGGTATCCTGAAGAGCAGTTTTTGTTTTGGGTCAATTTTTTTGGAAATTGCCACTCCTGGCTAAACGGTGGGGAATATACTCCCTCTCCCATACGTTTTTTTCTTGACTCAACCCAACCTACACGCTCTAGGCTTTAGTCACACCTTATGCGAATCACCCTGAATAATGTTCTGACTTGCAAATTACAAACAATACAAGGTAAGTTATTTTTTCGTACCGACGAGATAAGTGGTGATGGTGATTTGTGAAAGCTTTACTTGAATTCATATTGTGGTGAATTGAATGGTATGTGTATTTGCTTGCTCAAAGAAAATTAGCCTTAAAGTAGGCTATTCAATTTAGTTTCTGTATTAGAATGTATGGCATATGTTCGGGTTTAATGGGGGATTGATGGGTAATGGCATTTTCAAAACATAGATTTTTTAATTTCACCAAAATAATAATAGCCGTGTTTTATTATCTACGGATCTGGATCAAGATCATCGCATGAAAATAAAACGAAACGGATTTTAGTGACAATTGTGTTATATACCTGTCTCTATTTTCCTTACGTTGGTTTATTTTCATGTATTTGTTGTCTTTTTTTCTTTGCACAACATTTCACACTACCTTACCATTAAAAGCCATCTACCCGCAAGAGTGAGAATTAATTTTCGGATCTTTTAAAAAGATCCACATAGAGAGCAGGATCCCAAGTTGTTGTTGTATTACGTGTTAAAAAATGATCCTGATCCAGATCCGTAGATAATAAAACACGGCTAATGGCGCAAAATTTTAGACGATTTACTTTCGTATTGATTATAAAAAAAATAATGCTAAGTTAAAAAGATGATTTTTCAAATTTTAAATGAATTAACATCGTACTGTCTTTTAAACATTTTACTAAAGCTAAAATCACCAGATGGCAATATTATCTTTATAGTATAATACTAACTCCATATGTCACTTTGACAATACAAAATGTGAAAAAGGTATGTTTGCTTACTTTTTTGCACGAATTGTCAAGAATTTTAAGATGAGAATTTTTGTCTGAAAATTCAGATGAAACGTAAGTAAAAGTCAGTAAAAGTTATCTAACTTTCTATGACAGCCATTCAGACATCTATGACAGACATTCAGAATTCT
Source organism: Leucozona laternaria (assembly GCA_932273885.2). NCBI lineage: Eukaryota > Metazoa > Arthropoda > Insecta > Diptera > Syrphidae > Leucozona > Leucozona laternaria. The sequence goes on along the minus strand of OW026367.1, from coordinate 125,889,711 downwards.
GAAAATTCAGATGTACAACGTAATGAGTTGAAAGCACCATGGTCGCCTGTGTGTGAGTCAAAGTGACATTTCGATACTAAAAAATTCATGATGTAGGCACTGTTCAACCTCAAAACGCGTTAGCTACTGCCTGAACACAATGGAGACGGAGCTACAATTGGAGCTGCAGCCGGACTAGCTGTCAAATGAAGAAAATAGTAAAATGCGACACAGAAAGACTGCTTTTACATTACAGCGATTTTTAATCTTCGTTTCTCCTTTGGTTTCCTTCTAATTGCAAATGCCTTTTACACGACAGCGATTTTTAATGAAAAGTTTAGTTTGTGCAAGTGAAGAAGTATCATCTCACTGCACTCTTTACTCCACTTGATTAAGCGAAGTTATCTGAGTGGACGACGAATGAAAATAAAACACATTCGAATAATAAGGAAAAGCACAAGGAAGAATGAGCGATAACTCTGCAATTTGTTCAACCTCAGCAATTTCGTCTACCCCGGCCACCACATACGTCCCTCGCCCACGTGCTTAAAAATCGCAAGAAGAAATTGCATGGTTTAAAAGCAGTCAAAGAAAATCAAAATGTGTGGCGATTCTACGTATCCACCAACCACCAGAATTACTTAGTTTTATTTGCCCTTTTTTCTTCTTCAAACTTCAAAGATTTACCATTCAAATTTATTTTTTACATATAGAATATAGATCATAACATTAAAATAAAACAATATCTACAGTGACAGCAGTGTTATTATACTTACGGTCATATTATTCACTCGATTCATATAGATTAAAAATTTAAATCCAGTAAATTTAAATTTGTAAAGCATACAAATTCAATGTAAATACATCTGGATTTAAGTTTTAATCTGGATGTATCTAGTGAATAATATGGCGGTTAATGTAATTTGCCCCGACACAGTTATGTCCGACCTTAACCTTTATTGGGTTTGTTATTAGCCGTGTTTTATTATCTACGGATCTGGATCAGGATCATTTTTTAACACGTAATACAACAACAACTTGGGATCCTGCTCTCTATCTGGATCTGTTTTGAAGATCCAAAAACTAGTTCCCACTCTTGCGGGTAGATGCCTTATCTAGGTAAGGCAGTGTGAAATGTGTTGTAGAGAAAAAAGACAACAAATGCATGTAAAATAAACCAACGTAAGGAAAATAGAGATAGGTATACAACACAGTTGTCACTAAGATCCGTATCGTTTTATTTTCATGGGATGCTCCTGATCTAGACCCGTAGATAATAAAACACGGCTATTGTTCTTTTAAATTATTTCCTGAAGCCCTGAACGCCATCTAATATTTCGCGTTCCCTCATTCAAATGATTTTTCGACTCTACGCAGGAAAATTGGTCAATGATGTGAATTTACTAAACAAAACAATCTCTCGCTCGCACTTATTTGTAAATTTTATTTTATTGTTTTTAAGTATTCGTGGATAAATAATTCAATAAATGTATGTATATACAAAAACCTTACCAACGATATAATCTACTCATTATTTATGTCGTCAGCTTTTAAAAGGCCTCCTATATTGTACCACGAATTGAGTGTTTGCCATTTTATTATAATGTAATTAAATGTATTTTAAAAATTTGCAAATTCATTTTTTATCGATAAAAATTGTCAATTTTTATTTTTAATGTACATATTTTTTATTTTTAACAGGTATTTCCCATTATACGGTTCAAGAAGTGAGGGATCTTACGGGATATTCAGAAAAAAAGGAGATTCTGTCGAGATACAAATATAAATGTGAAGATACTCTAGCAATATTGATTTATGTTTTTAAATGTTTAAATATTCATAATAGAAATGTATGTACCTATACCATATTTTAAGGATATAAGAAACACTCAGATACAAGAAACACTCGCTTACAAGAAACGACTCCCATAACATTTATACAAACTTACTCAACTACCTATATAAGTACGGTGACCATATTTTTAAATTTCAAATAATGAATAAAAAAAAACTAGTCATAATTAGAGTTCAGATGGTCGTGGTTATAAAATTCAAGTTTTGCCTCTTCTATCTTTGTCAAATGTGCTTGGCAGCTGGGGGGAATTCTTTTTTTTTTAATGAATACTGTATGGGGTATGAAGATGGAGTTGGACTTGGAAGTGATACTAGTATTTTACATGTTATCTAGATAAGCAAAATTAACATACAAGGCTACAAACATACATATGTATTAGTAGATATTAAGTGTTTCAAAAAAATCAAATATGTAAGAGAGGACGCACGGTACGTACGTACCCACGAGTATTTGAAATTTATTTACTAAATTTTTCAACATTTAAGAAAGCCTTTGAATTCAACAAAAAATCAAATTACAAATACAACTCTGCCAGTTTCTTCCAACTTTAGTCCAAAGTTCATAACAACTGGCATTGGAAAGAAACGATACGAACATAACATGCCGTAAAATTAACAAATTGGTTTCGAGGGATTAAATATACGAAGAATTGGCACCTTTGTACGGAGTATCTTTAGCATCAAATAAAGCTGTGCTGTAGCACTATAACCAAAATATATACATCTGGAGCTGTGATAACTTATGTCGTTTTCCATTGGATTGTCGGTCTATTCTACTCCTTTTTTATTCCAATCGAATTTGAAAACACCGACTTTCACAAATTTACACACACACTACCAAACGCCGTGATTTTGGAGTAGTATAGGAGTGAAAAAGGAGTGCAAAGAGAGTACTCCGAACACCCAAACGAAATGACATTACATAATCATTACTTGTTTGATTTAATAATTTGTACTTATTTCTTCTGTCAACTTAGTAATTTAATTACATATATTTTTTGTAAAAATTTGTACTAGCGTCAGTGCTGTCGCTTCGTGACAATGCAGTACTAGGAGTTAAGTAATTTAAATACAAAAGTTAAAAATATTTAATTCATTATTTTGAATGAAACCCTATTATTGTGAATTATTGATCAGATAACATAAATAATAAACACCTAAAAGAGTGAGCAATTATTACAAAACATTTATTTTCTTCGCATTTAAAAATCGAAAACTTATACCAAAACCTAATTAAATATATACTCGTATATAGAATTAAAAAAACGGATGTTTATCGCGCAAAAAAAAACTAACTGTATTTCAAGATACCAGAAGTAATGTAAAGGGGTCGTCATACGAATACCTTAGTAATAACCCAAAAATTCTCAAACTTTTATACTGATTGCTTTGCTCGAAAAAAAATTAAATTTTACAGTGCAATCTAAAAAAAATGTTATGATGAATAACACTTACAGTTTTATCAATAATTTCTTCTGGTTGATGGAATTATTTCTGGCTTACTCATAACTTAATATTTTGTGATACTCGTACATATTAGAAACAGTGCGGTAAGTCTAAGTTCGATCAAAGCGTATTTAGTATTCAACGACAGTTTTGAAGAGCAACATGGTATTTTGAATATTTTTAAAACCGGCATTGGTAGAAAGTTTAACACTTTAAAAAAATATTTTCTATTCAGAAATATTACAATTTGTTTTTTGCGTACTTGTGTTATAGTAAATTAAAACCAACGCCCGCCGCGCCGCCAGCCGTGCTGGCCGTATCATAATTCAGAGATAAATGTTAAAATATTAGAGTTTTTGTTCATATTTCGGTGTCTGTTTTCTTCTATTGATTTAACATTTCATAGTGTTGTTGAGAATAAAAACAAACGAATTCTATACGTTTCAATAACACTCTTAATGCTAGTAAGTTTGATTTTGTGCACTGTGATGTACACAACCTTGCAGTATAGTTATACCTAATATATTTATAATTCAAATTTTGGATCAGTGGTGCATTTACGGAGGCGATGCGATGGATTGGGCTTTTCATTTTTTGTTTTTGACCTTATAATAACAAGGGCTACAAAATAAATACAAATTTTAATTCAATTAAATGCGAAACCCCTCGGTCTCGTCTACTTCCAAAGCATCCGAGACGAAACCGTAGTTCTTAGGTGTAGGTGTATTTCAATGTAAATATTTAGCAGATATTTCTTTCACAAACCACACAAAAAAAAATGTCTGAATGCCGGGACTCACGGTTAAGGTGTAAAAATCAACGTTTGTCCAAGCGCAGTTTTGATGATCCATATTTAGATCCGTATGCAAACTCTTACATACGTTGTTGACTACGTGCACGGATCAAAAATGCACTAGTTTACCTGAAGGGGATTTTTGTCAGGTTCATTGACCGTATATCCTACTATGCAGATTTTCGTAACGTTACGTGCTACATTATACGGTGTGACCTCGTAACGTTGCACAAAAGAAATTCTGCGTTTTTATCTCACTCTACCGCCCGCATGTATGTTAACACATCCAAAACGAGATGGTACCGACTACCAAGGCTATACCAAAACTAGATTGAGACCCATCTAGTCGAGATACTGAAATTTTTTCGATTTTAACGAGACGAGCTTTACAAAACTCTTGCCTGAAACGTTTCGTAGTCAGTCCTTTCCGGGACTCGCGGTTAAGATGTGTTAACATTAATGTTCATGCGAGTGCCGAATTTTTGTTATTAAACGTTTAACACGGAACGTATTACACGTAAGAATGCCCACGTTTATAGTTTATCCTACCGCCGGCATAAATGTTTGCTTTAACTAACTGTAAATTTTTAATTATTTGTAACAAGTATGCGAAATTGAGGTAAAAATGCCAAAGTGTAAATATTTGTAGGCATAGCGTACGTAATCTTATATACTGACCTTATTTTTAACTGTGCAATGCAAAGCAAAGGCCCATAAAGATGGATTTACATGTATCTTCATCTGCAAGTTTCAAGAAAAGTAGAGCGGGATGGATGTATGCCAAAAAAAAGAATGAGTGAAAGAGTACCATTATAAAGATGAACATGTTCGTCTTCCTATTATCTACATTTATGAAGATCTCTGCCTTTCGGTCTTATCTGTCTACTCTATTTAACAAATGCAACTTTTGTATCTTACATCCTTGTTTTTTTTGCAAAGCTCGCGTGAAGATCAATGTAAATCCACCATAAGTCTACATAATTTCATAGAAAGATTTGAGATATAAATTTAAAAAAAAAGTTTTAAATCGTTCTCTTGAAAAATTTTTAAATGACTGAAGACTTTCGTCCTATCGTATTTGTATTTTTATTGTATTTGAAACGGATATGCAATGATTACGACTCCTTGCAAAGCCAACGGCTTTCAACGTATTCGAATATTTGAAATGTCAATTTTTTGATGATAATAATTAAATTGTTTTCATCTCAAAATTTGTTTTTTTTGCACGAATTGGGATTTAATTACCAAAACTAGTGAAGGCCGAACGGAAGACTTATAAACAATTCAAAGATTGATTGGAGATAACTCTGATCGCATGAGCAAAGCTGTTTCGTCTGTCTAAATCTGCCCTTAATTGTGAGAATCGAATATCCGTGTAAAAAGTTGTTCAAATTCGAGGGCGCAGCCAGTTCGCTATCGAACATAGGCCGTTTCTTATTTTGTTCAATCGAATAAAAAACAAACGTCTGAGCCAAATAAGGCTTGGGTCAAGAAAAAACACACCTAAGTGCATGTAAATATTCCAGCCAGAAACTCGTTTTTTTTATCATTCTTTGTTTAATCTAATAATTTTCCAATATTATCGGCTGTGGCGGGTGCTTAAGGGGCTGTTGGGGTCTGTGAGGGGCTCTTAGATCCACCCCTGGTTCTGATACTGGCCTTAGCGTTTTAATCATGAAAATACGCATCAAAATAGTTCGAATTTAAGGAATTGTACCAGTGTTAGAACGACGCCGCGTCCCATCGTCGGCCGGCTCGCGTCGCAGATGCCACCAGTCGCGTGCACGATATCGTCCGACATTCTTTTTAAAAACAATTTTTTTTTTTAATTAACTGTTTAAAGTTGACATGAATCTCAAATGAAAATTTTAGTCTACTGTTCTCAGGCAAAAATCGGTCGCTATTCTATGAACCAATAAACCACAAAATGATCGCCGCCGTAAGAAGTTTGTTAAATATTTTGAGTTTCCTTTCATTATTGGGAACTTTAAAAGGCAAAGATGCCCCATGTAAGTTCACCGATACGGTCGCACTCGACCCCACGACTTTTGTCAACGAATCATATCTGTATGATAACAATGTTATCACTATCAGAGTGCCAGCCAATGAAACCGGAGACTATCAATACGATATTGAAGTGGAAAACCAACGCATCCCCACAGTAGAATATAAGCGAGGGTGCATTTGTAAACCCCATCAACCTTGTATATCTATTTGCTGTGCAGATGACAATGAATACAGTGGGGGTAACTGCACCAACACTAATTATTCAGCTGAAGAATATATTAATATTACAACCAATCAAGGGAAAACTTATACTACAAATATTTTCGAAAAATTTATAGTCCAGTATTATAGACCCTGTACAAATATGTATAGTTTTGTGCAGAATGGAAAACCGTTAAACTACTTAATATTTGAGGCAAGTACCTAGATGTTTTTTTTTCGAGAAAAAAACTGTTTTTATAATAATAAATTATTTATTGTTGACCTACTTTCAGAACGGTTCATTGTTATACGAGAACAGAATTTGGTCTAAGGCTGAATATTGTATGAATCCATTACATGTAGGTAGAACGTTGCGTTATTATCCTTCTCAATGTTTTGTCATGTTCTCTAACCTTGACAACATAAAAAGAGATGGAATTGGTAAGTGAATTTTAAAAAAAAAAATATATTGCTCATTTCATAAAACAGGAAACACACATAGACATATTGGTTTTTGAAGAAAAGTCCCACTTTCGAATTCTTTTCTTTTTTTGGATTATATAGACTTGTTCAGGACTGATCAAAATTTTCAAAACTTACAAAAAAAAATTATTATGTGGGTATGTACAGTCATCGGCATAATTATTTTGACAAGGGAAAAATGTATAATATTTAGAGTTTCAGATGTATGTAAATCGAAGAAATTGAAAATGGGAAATTTGTATTAGGTCAATTTGGAAAAATATTTAAATTTTTTCCATTGTAAAATTTATTGGATTTTTAAATAACAAAAAAAAAAAAGAATTAATTCGCCATTAGACATAAGTATGTTGACAATACATTTTATGCTTAGTAAAAAATATCTTTACAAAATAAAATTAAAATTAGCACTTCTTAATAAAATGTGTATCCTCCGTTAGCGTCTATGACGTTTTGCAGACGTTTTGGAACGGATTCAACAAGTTTCTGAAGCATTTCTACAGTAACTTTCTCCCAGAGCTTTTTTACTTCCAAAATCGTGTTCTCTCTGGTTCGTGTCAAAGAAGAACTCCCTTTTCCCTTTACATACGCCCACATATTTTCGATAATATTTAAATCGGGAGTGGTGGCCAGTCAAATGTCTCTACTCCGATATCCCGCATAAAGTTAGTGATCATTCGGCATTTGTGCTGTGGGGCATTGTCCTGCTAAAAAATAAACGACTCCTCGATGAGTGTGTCACCAGCTGGAAATTCGTTTTCATTTAAGACATTAAAATATTTATGCTAGTTCATTGTTACATCAATTGGGACTATAACCACTTGAAGATACACAACCCCAAAACATTACTGAACCTCCACCGTGACTAACTGTTTGCAAAACTTGAACTTTTTTCTTGCGTTGTTCTTTTTGCAATCGGACAAATTCTTTTTATGGGATCCATGAAACTCAAATGAACTCTTATCACTCCATTAAACTCGGTTCCAGAAGGTCAGAAGCAGGGTTCGGACTTCAGAAATCGCATTTCAAAGTAGATTGAAACAAAAATCGTAGTGAAACCAACATTTTCGAAGTAGAATTTTAATTTCATATTGAAGACTACTCCAATCAACACTTTTTGCAAAAGAGTGGCAAAAAGTGAAGAAATGTTTTCGAACAAATTGTGCTTAATCGGTCAAATTAATTTGAAATGACAGATCAAACACGCTTTTACACACACAGGCATCTCTAACGGTTGTTTTTGTTCTTTACTTTCCCACTTTCGAGCAAAAAGTCTCGAATGTAGTTTGTTACAAACCAAATTTATTCACAATTGAATCGAAACCGAAAATAGAAGTAGATTGTAAGCAAAGCGCAGTGGTGCAGTAGATTTGATAATGTATGAAAAAGCCAAGTAAATCTACTGCTTTCGCAGTAAAGTCCGAACGCTGGTCAGAGGCTTATGGAGATATTGTTTCGCAAATTGTAAACGCTTTTCTTTTTTTCCTATAGAGGTTATATACGGTATTTTTCTTAAAGAATACGCTCCAAAATTGGATTCAACAAGACGCCTACGTATTGTTCGTTCACTAACGGGATTTTGAGTATATTTTTTCATCTGCAACTCCAGAGCTTTTGGTATTAAAGCAGGGTTTTTAACAAATTCGCACAGAAGATTTCTATCATCTTTTGGTGTAGTTTTTCTTTTTCTTCCCGTACGCTTCAAATTTTGCACAGAGTTTGTTTTTTTTTTATATTTATTTATCTGGTAATGCACTGTTTGCCTTGGTAAATTTAGGCTGGTACCAATTTGTTTCACCGTTTCACCGCTGTTATACCTTGCCACAATAGTTGCTCTAATTTCCACGCTTAACTCAGCCTTTTTACCCATATTTAAAGTTTAGAATAAATAAAATCATAAAATTTTGATCAAAACAAAAAAAAAAATACTTACCAAATCTTCCCTAGACGTTTAGTCAAAATACTTATGCCTATATAAAAACGAGCGCTATTAACACAAATCGATGTAGGTATACTCTCGAAAGGCCCGACTCGAATGATTTATATTAAACTGTCAGTAAATAAGAAATATAATATACTTACACCGATGAACAACCCGTAACTTCATGACATTTACCGTTAAAAATTGTTCACTCAAAAGTGCGATCACACTACTGTTAAAATAATTATGCCGATGACTGTGAGTAGGTTTAGGAAATGTAAAAGGAAAACAAAACTCAAAAAAACATGATGGGTGTAGCAGTATGTGGAGTTTCAAAAAAGATACACATTTTAATCAAAAAAATAGTAAATTCCTAAATCAGACAATTTTTTTTCATTTTTACCCCGTTTCACCCTACTAATAGCAAAATTTTGAAAAAATATCTTTACAGACATTTACTTATAATAACATTTTAAATGCAGGTAAGGTTTTTTTAATCGAAAAGCTCATTTTCATTTAACCCCATTTCACCCTAAACATAGCAAAACTTTGAAAAAAAAAAAAGAGTATCCCATGTTAGTTGTCATGCTCAAAGGAATCATTTCACCAAGTTTCGTGAAAATTTGTTTAGTATTTTAGACGGTATAGTGTAAAACACAAACTAACACATTTTCACATTTATAATATTTTATTATTAATCCTTCTAAGGACCTTTTAGAAGGATATAGTTCTGATATAAGAAAAGTGGGCGTGATAGTAGGCGGAACAAATAATACATTTAGGTTCAGGAAGAGTTTATTAAAACATTTAACGATCTAAGGACGGAAAATACAAAAATATGACAAAAGTAGCGATTTTTACTGGAACAGCTCAGTACTTTTCGGGACTATAAGCCTTATACAGACTTACATCAAACTTTAAACATACCTACATAGAGTTAGAACTACAAACATGAGACAGGGTTCTCAATAGAATTGGAACATTTGACAAAAATACATTTTTTGAAGGAAGGGTTCCCTTTTCGAAAATGTCGTTTGGGTTACAAATACAATTGCAACATGTTCGCTGTTCGAAAACCCAAAATAAAAATCTTATACATAATCAGTTTGCTATGCGTGAAGTCATATATTCTATAATTCTTGGTGCAACTCTGAAGTAAGAAAATCGATTTGAAGACAAAAATATTGATAAGCCAGAGATTAGAATTTAGATTGCCTTTTTTGTTTGTGTGTGGATTTAAGTTTCCCACTCAGCAAATGACATTGTTCACGTTTTTGTGCTTTTTCTCACTCCCACTTCATGTTGAGAAAGAAATGGCCGAGAAAGGCAGGATTTCTTAATTTTTTGTAAAGACTTGTGGATTTTTTGAAGTTTCCTTTTGTGATATCTGTCTGTATTTTGACTTTGGCATTTAAATACTACAAAATCCAATTTTTTTTTCATTTGCAACTAAAAATTTCTAATTAATCCGAGCATAAATAAGCATAAATTTGTGACTGATGAACGTCAGAGTGAGTGAAATGTGTTCACATATGACGGTGTTCACATTGGACTCTCACTCCGCGCGACTCATATTGACATTTCATTGTTTTATCCCACTCCAACTCATAATGAGAAAGAGAGAGCCTAGTGAGGCAGGATTTTTTCAAAAAAAATTAAAAATCCTGCCTCACTTTCTCATGAGTGAGATAAAAGAAAAAGATGTCAAAATGAGTCGCGCGGAGTGAGTCCAATGTGAACACCGTCCATTAATTAGAAGTTGAAAGTCCAATCTGAACACTAACTGACGATGACTGTGATAAAATAGATTTCGTACAAGCATCAGAAGCAGGACGAAGGACGATATGACGATAGCAATATCTGCGTCATAAAACGACGATCATATGAGGATCAAATTGACTTTGATTTGACTTTTCGAAAACGGCAGATTACTACTAAAAGCAAGAACAAAAATCCGGATCTCAGAAGAACTTTCACAAATAAGAACTGCAGACAAGGTGCATACGCTCTTGCTTGAAAAGAACACCGAGAAGTTTTTCGGTCCTTACTTAACCTTAAACTGAAGTTTAAATCTGGAATTGATTTGATTTTCAATATTAATAAATTATTTATTATCTTTTCTTTCAGTTATGCTCATATCGGTGCCATTTATGCTGCTGACAATATTGATATACACACTCACGAACAAAATTAGTAGTTTGGCGACTAAATCAACTTGTTTTTATTTACTTAGCTTATCCTTGGCTTTTACAACGTTAGCGTTCATAAATTTGGGGAACGACCCATCAGATAATGTTTGTTCTATTTTAGGTAAGAATTTTGTATATTTTTGTATAACAAATTTCGGAGAACGATAGAAGCCGTCTTTTATTATCGCCCATGATCAATATAGATCATCTCATCCAAATAAAACGATACGGACGATACGATAGTGACAACTGTCTTGTATACCTATCTCATTTTTTCTTACGTTAATTTATTAGTTTTCATTTAATCGTTGTCTTTTTTTCTTTACACTGTACAGTTCACAATTTGATAAGCTGAGAAGCAATATTAAAAACTAAACTTTTGGTTCATGAAACGTGCTCCCGATAGAGAACAGGATCTCGTTTTGTTGTTGTAATGCATGTATTTTGATGATCTATATGGATCATCTGTGATAATAAAAAAAACGGCTTTAATTCCCTTAGTTCTCTCACGAACCACGGAATTTTATTTTTGATTCAATTGCGAAATTTATTTATGGGTTTGGTGTTAAAATAAAATTCGTTTTTATCAACGAATCAAATCTACTCTCTGCCGGGAGCAGAGATAATCCACATGAGGATGAGTTTCCTCGGCAGCCATTTCAATTTGCCTACAAGATTGAAATGTCATTGCAGAAAAAAAGAAATGTAAAAGTATCTAAAAACCTCACACATAGCCAGTAAAGGATCTACACACACCTCGTTAAGTTCCTGTTGAAATTCACATCTATTCATCGATACGGGATGAAATTATAAAAACCACAATGTAAACAAATGGGATTTGGAGAGTGAAACGTACGAAACATTCTCATCTTTGTAGAGAGTATATTTGGTTGGGATCTAAAAATATGATTCGTTCGCGAATTCGTTCAAATATAAGATATAAGGACGAACACAAACCTAACGTATCTAATAAATTGCGCAGTTTGTCAAAATTGAAAGTGCAAGAAATTAAAATAAAACTGCACATCCCGTTAGAAGGAACAACTACAAATCACCGATTAGCTATATGAAGATGAGAATGTTTCGTACGTTTCACCCTCCAAAACCCATTTGTTTACATTGTTGTATTTGTAATTTTTTCCCGCGTCGATGAATAGATGTGAATTGCAACAACAATTTAACCAGGTGTGTGAAGATCCCTACTGTCTATGTGTGAGATTTTTATTCACACATTCTCATTTTTTATCTGATAACTGCCAGTTCAAGCTTGTAGGCAAATTAAAATGGCTGCCGGGGATTCTCATCTTCATGTGGCTAATCTGTGCTACAAATATTAAAATTTTGACAAGTAAAGGAGCACTGGGATCGGCAATTTTCATAGATACGCAGAACTGAACAGAAATGAAAACACTACTGATATTACCTTTAATATGTGAATTTTGGGTGTTGTTAAGCAATATCTGTCAAATTTGGAAATTAAGGTAGACGACCAAAGGCATTGCCGTGTATTGTGTGTTCGCTAATTGGGCCCTGGAGCAGTTGCAAGTTGACCCAAATTTAGTGACAAGGCTGCATCAATGTCAAAAATTTAAAGGGATTGTAATCCAATCCACACGCGTCCTATTTAAAGCTGGATTTAGACCTTCGGTTTTATCGTCCGTGTACGTTGTTCGTTGTTGGTCGTACGCGGAACAACGAAGGTCTAAATGCTAACACCGAACAACGAATGAACACCGAACGAAGAACGAATAAATTCAAAGTGGCTTTGAATTTTCGGTGTTCGATGTTACCCGAACAACGAACAACGTGAGTGTAAATGCGAACATTTTTTAATCGAACATTCTTTTTCAGTGCCGTGCAATGAATTGGGACACTCTCCACGTTTATCTTATTATTACTTTATAATTTTACAGATAGAAAATTGTGAAACAATTTAAGAAATATTACTCTCCGTAGCTAAGTTACGAAAGATTAATTCTAGTGTACATTTAAGTAGCCAACTCTTCGTCCAGCAGGATCTTTTCTTTTTTGTTCAATGTTAAAAGCGCCGCCACTGCCAACAATGTGTTGTTATCCATTTTGCTGTAAAGAACGAACTGAATATAAAAACGGAATAATCTAGATGCTTCTTCGTTGTTCGTTGTTTTTAGGAAGAACGAACAGCGAACAACGTTCACTGAATGAAGAACGAAGATGTAAATCCAGCTTAACTCATACACCGCACCGCCTTAATCGGACTTGCTGAATGATTGATTAAAAATAAATAAAAACGCCAACTTCTGTAAAATAAATCCTCTTGAGAGCTATTTTAAATCAAAAACGTTCTCTATCTTTAACTAGGTATTTAAAAATTTTATCAACAGGATACACCACGTATTTTGCGTTCATTGCAAGTTATTCTTGGCTCACCGTCATCAGTTTCAATATTTATTATTATATTAATAAACGAAGTACTAATGACACCGAATGTAAGATCTTTACATTTAATTTATTATTTGGCTTTGGGCTGCCAACTTTGCTGCTGGGGTTTGCATTTTATGCCCAGAAACGAGATTGGGAGCTTGAAAATAAGCCGAACATCGGAGGTAAAAACAACTGTTTTATTGAACGTGAGTATGAAATGTTTTTCGATTTTAATTTCTAATTGATCTTGTTGCTTCTTTAGAAAATGGCAATAACAAGATGATCTACTTCTTTGGACCCGGCATATTCCTTATATCGTTGAATGTTATAATGTTTTTCCTGACAATTAAGAAATTGACTGTTGGTAGAGTTCAGAATGCATTGGAGAAAAGTAAACTTCAATATTATTTGGAAAGGTTTTTATTAGTTTTTTTTTTTTTTTTTTTTTTTTAAATTTATCTATAAAATTAAAAATTTTTCATTCAAGGTCTGGATTGTTTGCTCGATTATTCCTGATAATGGGTGTTGCTTGGTGGTTCGAATTTTTATCATACTGCTATCCTGGCATACTAATATTCAAATACCTATTAATATTAGTTCAGGGCCAAGGGTACTTCATATTTATTTTAGTGATTCTTTCAAAGGAAATCAGACCATATTTAATAAAGTGGTACGTACGAGTATAAAAACCTTATAGATAAAGCTTTGGTATACTAAATACGGTATGAATTCAAAGTTTATTATGATGATGATGGGGAAGACGATATAATTGGGTTTCAAAATTCCGCCAGTCTATCTTTCTGTCTGAGGCGGTGGATGGATTGATACCTGGCGATTTGCAGACATTCCGTTGACAATTTGTTCATATTTGTAGCACCGAAAATACCTGTATAGTTACAATACAACGATTTTTTTAGGAAAATATTTTCTTTCTTAACACACAGTTTTATTAGAAAAAATCAGTTAATCATAATATTGTACATGGCTACAATTTTCTCCCAAGGGACATTACACTTAAGAAGTTTCTTTTTCGCTATACGTGGAAATGTTCAAAATATACTTGGTAGGTATATAATACCATGTAGCGTGGACAGATGATTTTTCTTTCTTACTTTAAAATATCATTAGGAGAAGTTTAAATACTTTCTCATCATTGCTTTTAGATCATCAGCTCATGAGTTTTGGTACTTCTAAGTCTCCGAATATTGCTTAGTACCTACAATTAAGACGGTTTGGGAGGATATACAATTCTGTAATCTTTATATTCATGAACATATTTTCGAACAGTTTCCCATACTAGGTACAAGGCAAAAGTTGTCACCCGATGTTCTTTGGCTGTAATTTTGTTTTGCTTTTAGATTATGTTTATTTTTCATATTATTTATAAGCGTATATAAACGATTTTTCTTATTACAGGTATCGGATGTTAATTGGTCAGGAAAAAGCGGTTGGTTTTTCATCCACCCGTCAAACTGAATTTTAAACAACAAACATGATTTAATAAAAATTAAAACTAAATTTTCTTGACAAAAATTGGTGGATCAGCACTAAAACACCAAATATTTGGAGCTGAAGCAACCCAAAAGAATTTTAATAACCATTTTTGGATATCTTGCGTTATGCATGCTATTGAAAAGTTGACATAACAACTTTATGTTTATTTAATTTATATGCATTTATAAAAAAATTAAATTCTTTTTCAAAAAAATAAACTGAAATATTTTTTTTTAATCCAAAAATAATTTTAAGAACATTTTGGCATGTTAAATTAATAGTGCTATCTTCGCAGCTTGGGTATACAAAAATTTAACGAAATTGGTTGAGTCGTTAAGCGTCAAAGTCGGATATAAATGTACTTCCCATAGAACATTACTGAGATAAACCTTTGTAGTACAGTCATTTGGTAATTTTACCTGGAAAGTTTTCCGGGAATTTTGAAAATTGGCTATTTTATAGATTTCGACGTGCTCTTTCACAATTTCATATTTGCCGCTCGCGCCACCATATTGAAAAAATGGCGCCTAAAAGCAGTTTTTTGAGAAGAACTCCTTTCCGGCACAATATTTTACGGTAAAAATACATATGTACCTACAAAATAAAACTAGAGAAAATTTCCTACAATTTATGTTGTAACCTCTTTTTTCTAAAATAAATAGTTTCGGCATACGAGCGTCGCAAACCATTATACGTCAACCCAACCCGCAACATTTAATTATAACTGAATTGCGCGAGCGGCGAAGATATGAGATGTCAAAGTTGAAATTCTGAAAGAGCACGTCGAAATCTATAAAATTGCCAATTTTCAAAACCCCCGGAAAACTTTCCAAGTAACCTTTATTTTTTCAACCAAATGACTGGACTATTGGTGGAAACATAGTTTTAAATTTTAATCAATAATTGTAAACGACAGTAGTCTCTCCAATGACTACAACGTTAGAAAAACCTAAAGAAGAAGGAGGGGATGATTCATCACAGCAGCTGCACGTAGCGAATGTGTTAAATTAGGAAATAACCTATAGGTAGTTACATTCTTATACCGACGCGACGGGCGATAGAGTGTATCTGGACAACATATGTAAAGATGGCTCGGCGCCACCTGTAGGGGTCCGCAATCATCCCAGTATTCGCGATGAGCTGCCAATAATTAACAATAACAGCCACAATAGCAGTTACGACAGCAAAAAGGAAAATATTTAGGTCAGAGAAAATGATGTCTTAAGCCAAAACCAGTCAATAGTAGGTAATAGCCTTTTCACATCAAACCCAAACCCCGGTTTTCGTGAAAATTTCGGTTTTTGGCGTAAAACCAAGTTTTCGCCAACTACAAGTTTTAGATAAAATCTGTCGAAAATTCAGAGTTGAATTAAACAAACACACCTTTCGATACATTCAGCGCTGAATCAAACGTCGAAACGAAAGCCGACAGGATGCTGTCACGAGAAATTAAGCTAAACACAGTAAACGCGATGGGACGCGCGTCTTGAATAATAAACGTGGCAGTTCGCTTACAAAATGAATTAAAAAGCCATGCAGGGTCTCCACGTTCAGTTATTTGCTTACAACACAAACAAATGTGGTCAAAGGTGGTGAGACTTGTGGGAAATACACATCTTCGGAGCATGCGACAAATTTTCATACGACATTGACAGTTGACAGTTAATTAAGTCGGTTGCATTAAAATTTGACTCCTGCATTTTTATCAAATTTTGTTTAAAGTAGTGTATTATAACTAGAAATTTCAACTTAAAACTAAAGATATTTAACTCACAAAACACTGTATTTGGAGTAAGTCACGTATTATTTAAGATATATGCATGTAAATTAAATAAAACAAAGAATATCGGCAAAGTGCAATTGAACTATCACTTGGTGCTGGTACCTATACTTCATGAATAAGCGCAATATTAGTAAAATATCACCAGAAGCTTCGCCAGAAACAAAGAAACTGCAACGTATTGAGATGGCAGTAAATAATATATCTATTTCTGATCTAAGCCGATTACTTGATGAGAAGTTTAAAGACCACCTCCAGCATTTGGCAACAAAGTCGGACTTAGATGAGCTTACGAACAAAATGGCGGTATTAAATGAGAAATATTTGACTTTCGAAAATAAAGTCGCTATTGCAGAAGAACACTGTGAAAAACTTGAAGCGCAAATTGAACACCTTTTGCAAATTCCACTGAAAAGAATGTCATTGTACACTTGCCAAGCAAGCCCAACGTGAATCCTTTGAATCATGCGAAGGAGCTCTGTCAGAGCCTAACAGAAGTCGGTGAAAACACTGTTGAATCGGTCCGACTGACTCACAAAAACAACAATAACAACACCGAAATCAATCACCTAGTGGTAACATTGAAGAACAGCTCTGATGTGTATAACATTTTGAAAGCATCATCCAAACTTAAAAACACTGGAATAAGTGTCCACAAAGATTATCCGATGTCTGTTAGAAACAAAAGAGCAAAGTTGATCAAGCTAAAAGAATCACTATAAGCCGAACGTCCTGGAACAAAAACACAACTACGAGATGACCGATTATTTAATGAGGGAAAGGCATTTACATGGAACACTGAACATGGATTAAAATGTGGTAAAGAAAATGGATTTGATGTTTTGAAAACAATTTTTGCTGATCTGAAGTGTGACATTGTGAAACGTGCTGTCAACTTTGAAAATAATAATAAACGTCATACACAGCTGGTACATAATAGCCCCCTGAATATCGCTGCGCCATCTACACACTCAATGCAACACCATAAAACACCGGGTGCCTCAGAGTCGTTACAATGTATTGAATTTAATAATTAAGAATTAGCCGTCTGTTAGTCTCTTAGTAATAATAATTTATATATTTTAAGTTATAATATAAATGGATTAAAAAGTAAATTATTATTCTCTAACTTTTTTAACTTTGTGGAAACATTTGATGTATTTTTATTATTTGAAACCTTCTTACTGAAAGAAAATTATGAATTATTTAATGGTTATTTTAATGAGTACGAGTTGGTATGGGTGGAAGCGGTTAAAACTAAAAAATTTGGAAGAGCAAGTGGTGGATGCATATACGGTTTTAAGAAAACATACAAAGAATTTTTGAAATTTGAAAATCTACAAGGACATAACATCATCAATTTAAAATTGGAAAATAACTGCAATCACTATATAATACCAACATATATAAATTGCAACCACTGGGAAGATGATTTTAATTCTCTAAATGATGTTGTTTGTTCTATGCAAAACGATAAATTGCTGGTGATAGGGGACCTGAACGCAAGGATTGGAGCCGAACGAGGCTACTTCAATGGAAATGGATTTAACTCACAACTAACCGAGGAAAGAGCATCGAAAGATACCAAAACAGACAAAAATGGAAGAACATTACTTGAATTCGCCGAATCATTTAACCTTATGGTACTAAATGGAAGGTCTAAAGGTGACGTTAAAGGAGAATACACTTTTATAAGGGGAAATTCATGCTCTGTAATTGATTATTGCCTTGTAGCAGAGGATTGGTTTTTTGAGGTATTTGATTTCAAAGTTCACTCAAAGAGTTTTTCAGATCACATGCCAGTTTCGGTACTTTTAAAAATGAACAATGATAATCGTCAGTCGCCATCCCCAGGGTTCACCGAGCTTGTATTACCAAGATTAATATGGAGTAGTAACTTAAAAAATGCGTGCCAAACATCATTGAACCTAGGACTTAATTCTTTGATATTAAGAGGAAAAATAATCACAATTGAAAAAATGCAAGATGTAATACGTAAATCAGCACCAAAGATCGCAAATAAAGCAACAAAATCAGAAGCAAAACAACAATGGTTTGACGGTGAACGTCTTCGAGCTCGAGAAAAAGTCTTCGCCTTTCTGAAGCTATTTAGGAAATACAACACTCTTTATTTCAGACAAGAGTATGCAAAAGAAAAAACACGTTTTAAAGAGATCTGTTTAGTTAAGAAAGGCAGTATTATGAAGGAAAGGCTCAAATTATTATTGCGTCCAGGAATATCAAGGAGTTTTGGAAAGCAATTCGATGTATAAATGGAACGAAACTCAAAGTCAGTACAAACATTCCTGCACCTGAGCTAAAAACACACTTTCAAGCACTTTTAAGTGTAGAGACTTTGGCGTTACCTTTCCAATACTGTAATAATTTCATTCAAGATCAAAAAATGGATCAACCATTCACATTTACAGAATTTAAATCGGTATTAAATGATTTGAAAGAAGCCAAAACACCTGGAGAAGACCTTATTACCCACGAATTTTATAAATATTGTTCTGATGAATTCGCCACCTATCTACTCGAACGCTTAAATGAATTGTACGAAAACGATTACATCCCAACATGCTTCGTAACATCAGTTATTCTCCCAGTTTTCAAAAACGGAAATCAGAACATGGTTGAAAACTACAGAGGAATCTCACTGCTTAATACAATTCGTAAGATATTTGGAAGTATTTTGTACAATCGCCTTATCAACTGGGTTGAGGAACACCAGATACTCAGTGAATGCCAAGCTGGTTTCCGTCAAGGATATTCCACTGTTGATCAGATCTTTACTCTAACCACTATTGTTGATGTCAACCGTTCTGAGGGTAAAAATATCTATGCGTACTTTGTCGATTTTAAATCAGCATTTGACAGCGTTGATAGAGACCTTATGTTCTATAAACTATCTGCAATAGGATTACCATTTAAAATGTTGAATACGCTAAAAAAATTGTATAAAAACTGTTCAGCTAAGGTCTGGGATGGGGTCATTATGTCCGAAAGTTTTAAAACACCATCAGGGTTGCGACAAGGTTGCATCTTGAGTACGCTTCTGTTCTCCCTTTTCCTAAATGATATAGTTACATATCTGAATGGTGGGATCGTTATACGTGGGATTAAAATTAAAGTATTGATGTACGCAGACGATATAGTGTTGTTAGCTGAGACGCCCATTAAACTACAGATGATGATAACCAAGTTGGATGAGTACTGCAAACTTTGGAATCTCACCGTAAACCGTGCAAAACCCAATATAATGGTGTTTGGTAGAGGTAAGAGACAGCGGAATGGAAACTATATCTGGAAACTCGATGGAGAACCTGTGGAAGTAGTTGATAACTATAAATATCTTGGCTTGATTTTGACTCCTCAAAACAGTATGAAACTTCATCTAGCTGAAAAACTGAAAAAAGCGAAAATTGCTATAAGCTCAACCTGGGTTACTTGTATGAAAAATAAAAACATAGGACTTCGAGCGAAATATCAAATCTTCGAGGCCACAGCGCGGTCGGTTATGTTATATGCGGCTCAGGTATGGGGTTATCTGCAAAATGAAACTGTGGAACAACTTTTAAGATTTTTCCTTAAGCGAGTGCTGCGCCTTCCTCAGACTACTCCAATATATGTTACACATTGAGACTGGACTTCCAACAATGTTCATCACAACGCTGAAACTTCATTTCGATTATGTCTTTAAAGTTTTAAACATGCCTCCTTCACGCCTACCTAAAATTGTAGTTCTACATGCCCTTGAAAAAAAAACTATCATGCTTTGAAAAATGGAATGAGCTAGCGGAGAAAGCTGGATGTCCACTAAATCTAACAGGGTTAAACCTCCAACAAACGAAATGTGAACTTTATGGTATTCTGCAGATGCTCGATGAAAAGATGCATAAGTCATTCGTCGATGATGCACAATCGTCAATATATAGAGCATATTACTCCAAACTTGAATACGACCTGAGCAAAATGAGCTATTTTGAAAATAACGTCGATGTAGACAAAATCTCTACTATATTTAAAACAAGAGGAGAGTTCCTGCCATTAAATTTTATACCTCATCGTTCTGATCTACCGATCCAATGTTGTCTATGCAACTTGAACGCTCGAGAAGATATAATGCATTTTGTAGGAGTATGCCCCATATTATCAGAATTGAGAAAACTGCACCTAGGAAAAGCAATTTACACACAGGATGAAATTCTTCAGCTTTTGAACGGATGTGACTGGCCTGTCCTTTATAACTTTGTGAAATCTGCACTACGATATCGAAACCAAATTTTAAGAGATGAGTTTTAATAAACATAATTCAAAAAGAAAAATAGCTATATGTATTATGCACTTTTAATGTACTTTGTTTAAATATCATAAACTTGTCAATCTGGCAGACGGCTTATGCCATGTCTTTAAAGATTTGTAAAACGAATTCAAAAATTGTGAACATTATGATTGTAATAAAATCTAATCTAATCTAATCTAATCATACGATTCTCCTAATCTCTTGTGCTTGTTTGTTATTATCCTGAGCCTGATTTGTTATTTATTCTGTGGGCTACTCTGCAGAATCATTTTAGTAAGTTCAATGTGATAATTTAGAAATTGCTTATGTGGTTTTCCAAACAACCAAAAAAATTGATTTTTATGGTGGTCAACTTGATCTTTTTCAGATTTTACGTTCCTAACAACCAAAAAAATTGATTTTTTTCGTGGTCTGTTTTTTTTTCTCGATTGATCTTTCAAATCTCGATTTATTGGCAGATTTACACATACTTTCACACACACCTGCACACAAACCAAATTGACATTTCTAAACGTCGTCCTCCCTCGTCAGTTTAAATTCGTTTTGGCCTTTCGCTAGCATTGTTTACTTTTGATAAGGCATTTGTTTAATAAAATAAATACAAATAATGAAGTTTAATTAGTGAAATTTTTGTCTTTATTGTCCTCACTACCGTTAACCATTGACTTCTTGAGTTCGGAGTAAATTAGTGATTAAATTGGATAAATGTTTCATTTATGGAAAGAAAGGCATTGTGGAAACATGTGGGTTAGTCCATTGTTTTGTGTGAAAATAAAATTATTTTTATTAAAATTCCATTAAATCACACCAAATAATCCTTATGTAGTGACCTTGTTTCATGTTCATTGTCTTCTTCCTCACCATCGACCGATAGCTTCTCCTTTGATTTGGATTTTGGATGGACGGGATTCTTGTGCATATATGGATCCGACCGATGGCCAAATCATGTTATAAAGCAGTGATAGTATACCAACAAAATAAAATTCCTGCTAGGGAACAAAAAATTCCCTAATTTGTATTCTATTTTTTGACTTGAGAAAAGAATGCGTAAATCTTTTCTTTCTTATATTTTGTCATAATTTCAAAAGGGCCTCAGGATATTAATAATTTCAAGATTAAAAGTCAGTCCCACTTTTGAGTTTTTTTCTTATGAAACAAATCAATAAAGGCTGCCAAACCGGGGCTTAACCTTCGCGCGAATATGCGACGACTGAAGAATGTTCAAAGATTTGCATAGCGCCAGTGTGGGTTCTATCATTAATCTCCATTTCAATAAATTAAGACAGGTGAAAGTATTCGCGTAGTTGAAATTAATTTAAAATTTAAACACAAAAATGTTCTTTTATAATTTTTTCACCAGTTTCATCAAGAAAATAAAGCCAAATATATAATATTTTTGTATTAAAGAAAAAACTGTTCCCTAGGAAAAAAATACTTGTAGGAATTTTTCCCTACATATACTATCACTACTTACATCAGTAAACGCAGACAAATCACCTACACCTTTACAAAAAAAAGGATCAATCGCGATTCGTTCTAGTTACCACGATTGATCTGGAATCTAACCCCCAAATCTGAAATGGTTGACTGGAAAACCACATTAGTTTCGTCATTATTAATTGAACTATTACTCAATCCATGTTCGAAAATTGAAGCCACTGGCTATTGACCTAGATCAGTATTTAAAAAAAAAACTACATCAAATGAAGAAATTACTGAGGAAATTCAAACTCTTCTTTTTGCGATTTAACAATTAAAAGAATAAAGTTCTCCTACGAATGTTAAAAATATGTAAACACCTTAAAAGTTTAGTTATTTTATTAAATTTGTTCTTGTGATAGAAAGTATTTTTCTTAGGTAATGCCATTTCTTTTCACAAAAACGTTGCAATATTTTGAATAAATATGTTATTACACCAAAATTTAAAATCAATTTATATTAAAAACTTAATTTTGTTAAAAAAAAAACGTTTAATAATAAAAAGCACTGAAAAGAACATTCGCTGTTGTATTTTCGTATTTGTTTGTTTACGACAAAGAAATATTCCCGAAAAGCCCAATTGTAGCCATAGCAATGCATGAATCAAAGAGTACAAGATTACGCCACTTCTATTTTATCACTTTGTTGTTGTAATTTTGACTACGCGTCGTGACGAAATACGAGCCAAAAGAGATTCACTTTTTGTTCAATTTGTATGAGATAAATAGGGGCGTGAAAACTTAAAGCTATTTACATTTCTTTTTAAATTGAATTCTTATTTATTATGTGTTTGAAATATTGTGCTATATGTTTTTCAAATATAGTAACAACAATGAAAATAGTAAAACATGAAGGAAATATGACTGATATCTTCATTTTTTCACACAACTCTGCTTTTTTTTTTGTTGTTTTTCGGTGATTTTTGTTTTAAAACAATTTAACATACATTTTAAAACAATTTTTGGTGTCATTTTATTATTTTTAAAGGGAAAAGCCTTTTTAATCACTTAATAATCCGCACACGGAAAGCCATCTTCACTGCAATTTACTTTTGTGTGGCATTTGTTGTTGTTGTTTTGGCTCGTATGACGTAGAATAGAAGTGGCGCAATCTTGTATTCTTTGATTCATTCTAGACATGCCAATTATAACAGTTTTGTTTTATAAAAATACTGTTTATGCGGCCTCGCAGGGCCATGACCACAGATTAGCCACATGAAGAAGAGAATCTCCGGCAGCCATTTTAATTTGCCTACAAGCTTGAACTGGCAGTTATCAGATAAAAAATGAGAATGTGTGTATAAAAACCTCACACATAGACAGTAGGGATCTTCAAACACCGGTTAAATTGTTGTTGCAATTCACATCTATTCATCGACGCGGAGAGAAATTACAAATACAACAATGTAAACAAATGGGTTTTGGAGGGTGAAACGTACGAAACATTCTCATCTTCATATGGCTAATCTGTGGCCATGACCCTCCGCCGGTCGGCATACTTCAGGCACCCAAAGTTTTTTTTGAAGTCGCGCGAAGCGCGTTAACACACGCCCGCTTTTAATGGCAAAA
Organism: Leucozona laternaria; assembly: GCA_932273885.2. Classification (NCBI taxonomy): domain Eukaryota; kingdom Metazoa; phylum Arthropoda; class Insecta; order Diptera; family Syrphidae; genus Leucozona; species Leucozona laternaria. Next base: position 125,865,811 of record OW026367.1, on the reverse strand, counting down.
AAAAACTGTTATAACTGTTATAAAATGGCATGTCGATAGTGTCGTCCATCTCAGATAGCCTATCGGGCTACAGACCGAACGCGACCATTATCTTTGAAATGCCAAACTACCATTGACTTAAGTCAATGCAAACTACACATTTGTAAACAGCGTGACGATAACTCGTTGTAGTTGTCAAACCAATTTCGAACAATGAAACAATGAAAACATAATTGGATATGCACAATAAAGCGTTTCTCGTCGTCACGTCACGCCAAGTATTCGAAAAATTAAAAAAAAAAGACGCGATGTGAGGACGATTTTCATTTTTCCTTAGTAATTAACAAATAAAGTTATTGATAAAACTACTATTTTGTATGTTATTTTGTTTATATTTTATTGATATTTTTTTTGTACGAAAATGAGTTTTTGTCGTTAAAACGCTCGCTGCATTGTGATTTCGGCAACGATTTTGTAACTAGAAAAAGATGACAGCGTTTCTCGTCACGCTCACATGTCGCTTCCTAGTCGCATTGTGAAACAGGCTTCTCGCTGAGAATTTCATCCCCACTCGCTACTCCACAAAATTTGACAGACTGCGCAGCTCATTTTTGCGCAAAAAAGTCAGGAGCAAACTGTTTTATTCATTAATCATGAATGATCGCCATGTAGGTTCTCCGTTTGACTTGCGTGTTCGGTTTTGGTGACAATATTTTTGTTCAATTAATTATTAATTATTTAATCTTTTTTTTTGTGGGAAATTAAATGTTTAGATTGTAGAGATGAGCTAAACTGTGATTTTTCAATCACAGGTATAACTGTGATTGTGATTTCTGAATCACTGTAAGTTTAACCTGTGATTGAGAGTTTCAAGTTTGGAATATCTTTGAGGCCAAAAAAAAAAAACTTCTCAGTAAAATATAAAGTATGTAATTAAATGAGGACAATAAATAAGTAATTAAAATTAGCTCGTAGGACATAACCATGAATACAAAAATGCTAAAAATCTCAAGTCCCGAATTCAAAATTATCGAATAGCAAAATCTCGAATGCCCAAAATTTCCAATACGGCGGATCGAAAAACGGAGTATGCCAATCGATTGAGGAGGTGAAAATTACCTTGTCTCGCCCAACTCTCTAGCTCCAGTGGAAACCCGAAAATTTGCACTGTCAAAATTTTATCACGGCGGATCGAAAAACGGAGTACGCCAATCGATTTAGGAGGTGGAAATTACCTTAGTGTCTCGCCCAGCTCTCTAGCTCCAGTGGAAACCCGAAAATTTGCAATGTCAAAATTTTAGTTTCACTTTTCCTTGTCCTTGTGTACAAAATCACAACCAGGCTAGGAGCTCAGTTCACAATTCAGTTCTACCTTCTAGATCCTAAACTAAAAATAAAAGAATTAATCTGTTCTTCATATTTTCATCAAGAGTCCTGAGGTTTTGTTTTTCTGTATTGTGATTTCGTTCAGTTGCTAAAATAATAACTAAATCACGACTACAGTTCTCGTTCTGATTCATTTTACTCATTGTTGACTTTTCTCTCGTCGTGATTTTGTTCACAGTTCATAAAGTTCATTGTGCGATTGTCGTGATTTGTGAATCGTTTCTTTTTGTTGTGATTTTACTACAGTTGTGATTTTCAATCACATTTAGGGCACTCACAGGTTTATTAAAGAGTCGCTCACAGGTAGTGATTGTGATTTTTGACTCACAGGTCGAAAATCACAGGTCGTGATTTTTTGCTCATCTCTATTAGATTGAATTAATGCAGGCGAGATAATTTGTTGGGTGCGGTTATTGGATGAATTTGTGTTTGTGTTGACTAAGTAAGCACCCGCGAGTACGATTATTTATTTTCGTGTAAGTGATTTTAATTTCACTAATTTATTTACATATTCATAAATAACATAATTGGCTTTTATTATAATAAATACCTACCTACCTAGTATAATTCAATACTAATCGGATTTCACATAAATCAAAAAGGCGTTGTATGTTCTGTGTATACATATACTTTCGTACCTACACAGTTATGAATTAATAGATAACCTCGATTAAATGAAATTTTCAGTTGAAAATTGGAATTGTGTTGGACTTTCAATTTATTGGAATTGAATTGATTTTATTTAGACTTTATACAAAAGAAATACCTAAAATAATTTATACATTTTCGATTACTTTGTTGATTATATTGCGGCTTTAAAGTATTGCCTACTCTTCTCTTTGCGATTGATTTGAAAGATATTTTTTATTTTGTTTTAATCTTTCTCTATGCCACTTGGCTGACTTGACTATGAGACTATGTTGCGACTGCTCTTGCTCAGGAGCTGAATGCTGAATATACGGTTGTTTTATGACTGAGTGTCAAGTGAAATATACATCTGGTTCTTAAAACTAAGAGATAGAGAAAGACGGGGTATACACAGTACACTATATAATATATTGTCGATCTCTCTTGTACAACGAATATGCCAGAGCAAAATATAGTCCCCTTTCACACGAGGAAACTGCGTTGCCAGCAACAATCAGTTTGTTGGTGAGAAGGGCAAGAAGTAAGAGGGGAAAATGAAATCTCCCCGGTTAGACTGCTTTTAAACCATGCAATTTCTTCTTGCGATTTTTAAGCACGTGGGCGAGGGACGTATGTGGTGGCCGGGGTAGACGAAATTGCTGAGGTTGAACAAATTGCAGAGTTATCGATCATTCTTCTTTGTGCTTTTCCTTTTTGTTCGAATGTGTTTTATTTTCATTCGTCATCGACTCAGATAACTTCGCTTAGTCAAGTGGAGTAAAGAGTGCAGTGAGATGATACTTCTTCACTTGCACAAACTAAACTTTTCATTAAAAATCGCTGTCGTGTAAAAGGTATTTGCAATTAGAAGGAAACCAAAGGAGAAACGAAGATTAAAAATCGCTGTAGTGTAAAAGCAGTCTTAGCGATTCGAGGAGATTTTTTTGACATTCCTCTTCACACACACAGTAGAGTGTGTTCAACCAAGCTATTTTAAAAGGAAAATACAGAAAGTTTCCACGATTTTGTTTCTTCGTGTGAAAGGTACAGGAGATTTTTAAGGAAATTAAAAGAAAACGTCAAAAAAATCTCCAGCAACTTGTTTCCTCGTGTGAAAGGGGACATAGGAAGGTAGATATATTGATTTGATATTTATACCACATAGATGTGAATTTGACTCAAAACAATCACACTCTTATTTTAAACTCACAGAGGTTTAACATGAATATCTGGAAATTCATTTTTTAAGAAGAAGGTAGGTATAAGAAAATGAACCGATTCAAATAGTAATACGTTTAGGTTACAGAAGTTTTAGATGGACAGTGCTACAACGAGAGGTTACAACGAGAGAGCACATAGAGAGAGCAAATACTTTCCCCCCACCCATTGGATAACTTGCGAATATGTGCTGCATACGTTTCTGTGTACAAGAAGAGTAAAGACTGTCAAAACACCCAGCTGTTAGCATCTTTTGCTTTTAATTTGAAATTGTGGTGCCTGATATTTGAAAATTAACTTTCTAATGGCGAATTCCTTTCAACAAAGAAATCGAATTTTTTCTAAACAGAATCGATTTTTTCTGTCAATTGAAAGGAATTCGTATTTTGTGAAAGAATTTTTTTTGTGTGATTGTGTTTGTGTTTTTTGACAGCTGCAATTGAAGAAATTATTCACAAAACTATGAAGGTTGTTTGTTTTTGTTGTGAGAAAAATGTTTTACCAATAGGATTAAATTAATAAATATAATAATTCTATTTTAATAACATAAGATTTTTAGACAGCTTATACGGGGGCAATTTGTTGGTGCATATTATTTGTTTGAATTACTACTTGCGCATATATAGATATTTAAAGAAAATTGTTATTGAAAAGTTTTCACTTGCACTGAAAGTTTTTATCACGTCTTTCGCTCGCGAAAGGTATTTTTTTTTGTCAAAATTTTGTTTGATAATGAACAACGCACAATACATTTTTTGTATAGCTATATTGACTGAATATATTGTTTAATTATGTAGAATTCGTTGCAACCAAAAAATAAACAATCCGCGACTTTCAATTTGACGTATTATAAATGTCAAGTCTTCATAGTGTGTGTGCAAATCAGTGTGAAATCTTCCTAAAAACGCAAGATTTGTTTTGACAGAAAAGAATCGATTTTGTTTAGAAAAAATTCTGAACAGAATCGATTCTTTTGTTGAAAGGAATTCGGCATATGATATAATTGGGTAGGTTCAGATGACGAAGGGACTTGAAGGCAAGGCAAGTTTCTCGTCTCTGATTGGCCAGCTGTCGCAAAATTTCCTTCCAATTAAGGCAACTTTTATTGGAAAGTGACTGGAAAGCTAGTCAAGAAATATCTCCCCTCATTTCAAGTCAAGTGCATTTATGTCAAAATATCAGCTGATTATATTTTGTCATTAAACAGCAAGCTAAACTTCATTGTTCAGTGACTTCTTTTTTCAACGTTTGTTTTATTGTTTTGGGTGGAGGAGTTCTTTATCAAAATAATAGAAAAGATTTAATTAAAAAATGCATCATAAGTAAGAAGTATTGAAAAAATATAAATTACATTTCGTAATTGCCTTGTGTAAGGTGTTTTTCAAAAAAAAAATATTATTATAAATACTATCTGCACTATCAATGGAAGGTAAAGGTTGGAAGTAAAGTTCCAATTTTGGCATTAATGACATCTCAAAAAAATAACTAGTTTCCTTTGTAAAATTTGCGTTCAATGAATGCACTTGACTACATATGTAGTCCCTTGTGTCTGCTGAACGTACCCATTGCTACCAAAACCGGACTTTCAGCATTTGATTGTTGATGTGAGGAGTAAAATTTTGACGTTTTGTATACAAAAGTCGTTCAATGCATTTGGTAACTTTCTTGTAAATTTCTCCATTGCTGAGAAATTCGTTCTCACTTTGGTGTTTTCACAGGTTTTACAAATTTTCCTGAAAAAAGATACCAAAGAGACCTTGTGTCACGATAGTGTAATTTTCAAATTCAAGGATAGGTAAAAATTGACAGTGACACCCAACGTTTCGTTCGACATGATAATTTTGTCCGCATGTTCTTTGAGTAGGTTTTTAACTCAAGTGAACTGAAGTTTTAATGAAAATAGTAAAACATTTCAACAAAACGAAATAATGGAACAGTTTTCGTATTTGCATAAATATCTACCTACGAAAAGTGAACAAAATAAATATAAGACCATTTAAGTGACATTTCAATTTTTTTTGTTAAAATCACTATAAAATCAAATAACTTTGATAGAGTTAAAAACAGCTTAAACATACATTCTGTCCTGTTTGATTGTTAGATTCCAGGGGCCTATAACACAATACATAAAGTGTTTGTAGAACAAGTGAAATTAAACAACTGTTTAAAATTTGTGTAACACGTAACAACAAGTCTCGGGGATTTGGCATATTGCAACAAGTGAGAAATTTCACAAATCCGCCATTTCTGTAACTGGAAACTACAAGAGTTAAAAAAAGAGAGAATAAACTTGTTGAATTGTTGATAAATTTCAACCGAGGATCGGAAACTTGTTCGAAGTCAACAAGTCAAGGTTTATCAAGTAAAAGGGTCGGGTAGCTTGTTTAAAATTAATTTATTTAATGTAAAGAAGAAAATTTGAATAGCTTTGCATTGGTTTGGATCTGGATCTTGACTTATAAAATCAAATACGAGATTATCACACGAGTACTGTTTCCCTGTATTTACCCCTTGCTGTACTCTGTTTGTTTGGCGTTATCTACTTTGGCTTTCACAATTGTTTTTTTTTTTTCATTTTTGGAAATATATTCTTTCAGTTTGTATTTACCATGACACATTTTTTACAATTTAGCCAAAAAATATCCCTTAAGTAGCCTTAAGTAGGTCCAATCTTTTTCATCAGGAACTAAGTTCAAACTCTTAGACAACAAAATTATTTCCCGCCATTTATCACTTTATTTGCTTTTAGTCAATGACTCAGAGAAAGCACCGAATAGAATATTATTGTTTTCTCTTATCTTAGACAAAAACAAAATGCTTACTTTTTTTTCTTGTGGAATTTTACGACTCATCATAATTATAAGACTTACTTATTCATCTGGTTCAACAAGCCGAGGGAAATTTTTGTTAATGACAATTGTTACAGTTTTTGTTGTGTTAAAGAAATGACCTTTACTTGTTGGGCAAACATAGTTGAGCAACAAATTGTTTACTAGTTTACTTGTTGTTCTGTTATAGGCCCCAGGGGTCTGTTACAAATGCTACAAGTACTTGTAAAACAAGCGAATTTCTACAAGTGTAACAAATTTCTGTAACACAAAGCAACTAGTCGACTGGAAGTTCTACAAATGTAATGAATGATTAATATAAGTCGGAAACAATGCGATTTCCCTATTTCGGTAACTCAAAGCTACAAGTGCAGAAAATCAATAGCTCTGACTTGTAGAATAGTAAATGAAATCTTACAGGTGAATCTTGAGACTTGAAGGATGGATAACATTTAATTGAATATAAAAATCGTGATTTTGTCCACCTTATCTACTACCGAAAAAATTGAGGCAATTTGTGTATACGATTCCAATTTAAGTGAATGTAAATAAATTAGTTTGTATAATAGTTTCGTGAATATTATGCATTACCTTAATAAATGAAATCATCATCATCGTCGGCTCGATAACCGGGGTCCGGTCCTGGCCTCCTTCAACAAGTCTCTCCACCCATCCCGGTCTCGAGCCGCCGCCATCCAGTTGCGCACCCCAAGGCTCCGGGCGTCCTGGTCTACGCCATCTCTCCAGCGCAAGCATGGTCTACCACGCTGTCGTCTACCATAGAATGTACCACAAAGAACTTTCCGAGCAGGTTCCTCTTCGCTCATGCGAGCTAGGTGCCCTGCCCACCGGAGTCTACCGAGCTTAATTTTTGTCACAATATCTGCTTCAAGGTAGATTGCGTACAATTCATGATTGTACCGTCTCCGGAATCGTCCTTCCTCACATATGTAAATGAAATACAAGTGAAAAATAAATTATTAAAACTTTTTCAATGTAGGTATACATTCAAACGACTATTGCGAAAAAAAAAGTTTTTCTTTGAGAATTTAAGATACAAATATCTGTCCAACAATTTAAAAAGGCCATACGTGCCAAAATATATGTACGGACGCAGTTAATTTTAATTTGCTTTCAGTTCACATAGATAAATGACGTACCAAACCTAACAATTGGATTCAAATAACATTTTTTTTATTGGTTTGGCATTGAGTTGAGATATATAAAAACATTTATTTTGTCTACAAAAAAGATAAAACGATATCTATAAAAACAATATTTGGATTCTAAGAAGATGCCATATATCTTACCATTTTGATTGGCCTTCTGTTTAGTTTGAAAATAAATTAATTCTTGAGATGTAAGGGTTGCCTTGTGGCTGGAGAACATTCATATTAAAGCCTTTGTTATTGCGGCACAATATGTTATTACATATCTACCGCACTTTTTATTTTAAATTGAAGAGCATATTGAACTATAATCTAAAATCATAGACATAGTTTTTTTTTATAAAAAAATGTTAAAATATTAAGCAGTGAATATTTTTTGGAAATATACATTTTATGAGATGCATTAAAAATCTTTTCTGCCTCTTCATCAATTATGATTTGACCAGCAATCAAAAAATAAAAACTCAAAATCTGGTGAATCACATGTAGCAGTGAAAGTACCTACAAGAATTATACAAAAATAATTGTGCATCTGTATAATTGTATACCTTTAAACTTGTCAACTGAAGCCCCCTTTTCTTTAAATAACTCAAAAGCTTTAGGCGTTGCTTTTTTACATCCGCTAAACAATGAAAGTAAAAAATAAATTTAATATAAATTTGTGTGTTTTAAATGATTGGTGTCGAATTTAGAGCACTGGGCGATCTAAACAATCGATAAGCTAATAGATCCAACGATTAATCCAAAACAGATACAACATCAACAGGGGCCTAGCTATGTAATTCGATTATAAACTTGGTTTTTTTTTAGACTTGTGGTTTTCAATCTGGCAATACTTATTTCGGATTTGGTCTTTTTGACAGCTGTCACTTGATTTATGCTCAATTTGGTTTGCCATTTCATAATAAATTAATAGACAAATTTATTACCAAAATAATGGTTCCGTTCGCGCGACGCATCCCTTGCTGCGTCCAATATTCGGTTGACATAATCGCAAAATCGCATAAATTCGAGCAACAATGGATCGGTTTCGCTCTACGTTTACTATACTGAATAATGCGAATCCTCAGAGACGCCGTTTACAGTGCGCATGCGCACCGAAGACGCTATTGGTGCTGTAGAGCAGAGTATCGAATAAGACCCGAATGAGTCCGACCGAAATCGCGCGCAACAATTGGATTGGAGCTGTCGAAAATTGGGCCTCTCGGCTGGAATTAGTTAGAGCCAGCCGCGGTGTCCACTTGCCCGAAATCATTTTTAAAACATAATGACAAACCCATATCTTTATAATAAAGCTAAATTCTAGGCCATAGGATTAAATTATATGCGTTTTATTTCTTCTTGAAACCACACGTCTAAAAAACACCCTTTACAATAAAATCTCATCTCGCTAATTCTGTTGCAATTTCTTATAAACTGAAATAGAACAACCCTGATTGCAGATTCTGTGGCATCGCTTATTTTTCAACCAAATGTTTTCATAGAAAAAAAAAAATTTAAACAGCCTCATGTTAAGGTGTTATCATGATATCTAACTACTAGTTAACAATTTACTTACTTTAAGGTTTTTTACTAAAATGCTTTCAGTTTTAAACAATTTTTAACTATTATCATACTTAGCCTGTTTTCTTAATAAACTTCAGCTGAACACATCTAAAACAGTGACAGTTTTCTTGCAAAAAAGTAAGCAAACATACCTTTTTTCAGATTTTGTATTGTCAAAATGACATATGGAGTTAGTATGATACTAACAAGTTAAAATTGCCATTTAGTGATTTAAACTTTAGTAAAATGTTAAAAAGATAGTACGATGGTAACTCATTTAAAATTTGGAGAATAGTCTTTTTTCCCCAGCGTTTTAATATATATGTAGATGTTTATAGGACCCAGTCATGTGCATGAGTGGTTACAAAGCGAACACACTGCATAGTGCACACTATTTCATTTTCAGAAATATGATGAATGAGTAAGATATCAGAATCCAAGCTAACGACCGTGAACTCACATGCGGAATCCATCGAGCAGAGTGGAAAACTGGGACTCACTCAGTTAAATATGCAACAAATGAGATCACTTTTAACAACCCTGACTCGGGCCTGATAAACTTTAGATACCTAGTTATCAAAACTGTGATTGAAATATTTATACCAACAAATTTTCATTAATTTTTGATTGGAAACATTTTTAGTGTTCTATTAAATTTTGTGTACCTAGTACCCACATTAGGTTATGTTATGAAGGTTCTCAGAAGAGTGAGTAAACAGTTTGAACTCTTTTTTTTTAGATTTGACTTTGGACCCAATGTGGGAGTAAGTATCATTTCACAAAAATGCAAACATCGAATCAGTTAAAAAACAAATTTAACTATCAAAACATTTATACAGATTAAAAAATTATTAAAAAAAAAAAAAATTCAATCACAATAAAATTTGATACCTACATAATAGTGTTTACAGTTTGCAAATTAAATTGGGAAGGTGTCTATTAGAGCCCCCTATTGCCCTATTGCAAGTGTATACGCGTGTACCCGTGTTAGACGTGTAATTAAATTATTCGTGTATTAAATTATTTCTACTAGTCCATTTATAACCCAAGGGGCACAGATTTGAATTGTGCAACCAGAAAGCGATAACTTTTGTTCCACAAGAGTTGCTAGTAAGTTCTTTTGAAACTTCTTAGTTACTCTGATGTTGTTGTGAGGTTTTTCCATTTTAATTTTGATTATTTAAGCTTCAATTCCGGTACATTTAGGTCACTGTTCCCATTCGGTAAGACTAAAAATTAGTGGGTGTGGCTTTAAAGTAACTGATCATTTACCCACAATGCTTTCAATGCAACCTAATTTAGGTACTTGGTTTTAAAAACAACATTAAAACTGTTCTGCAACTTTAACCTTCTGCAACTAAGTACATATGTATAAAATGACTCTGAAGCAAAAAACTGTGTGAGTGCCGGGACTCACGGTTAATATGTGTAAACATCAACGTGCGCGGATCCAAAACGGACTTGTTTTTGCTTGAAGGGGATCTTAAGATTTTTTTTCACTGAACGCACCCATCCTAGTAGCAGATCGTAACGTTGCACACCGTAACGTTGCACGACGTAACGTTGCACACGAACGTTCACGTTTTTTTTCACTCTACCGCCAGCATAGATGTTTACACATCAAAAACAGAAATTAGGTAACTCTTTTCAAACAAAGAAATCAAAAGAAAATTTTAAGAATTTATGGAGGAAAGTGAAAAGAAATGAAAACTTCGCAAAAAAACAAGAAACACATTTTTGAATATTTTATAAATGGGCAACAACCATTATCTGGCACAGTACAGGTAGAAACTGAAAGCCAAGGAAATGACGATTATAAAATAATTAGGTAACAATGGTGAAAGTTCAGAAAATTATTTTTTTTTTATAATTCAGTTACTGAAAAGTGTGATCGAACCACCGCGAGTGCGACTAGTTCTGTCATTATTGAAGTTACTGAACGGTCACAGGGAATTTTTTGCATTTTTTTTAGTAACAAAACGGTTAACTTAAAATCCTTGAGTGACATATCCTGTCGCAGTTAAGTTTTTAAATGGTTGCTGAGATGAGATGTTGTATTAATATTTCTTGAGGATGTTTTGTTTGTAAGTGTATTGTTTAACATTTTTTTTTCTGCTCGGGAAAATGACGAATTAAGGCCAACTACGTGGTATTTAGAACGGTATACACTATTTGCCCCAACAAAAAATAACCACTGAAAAAATTGTAAACTTTAATTTTTTGTATTATTCGGAAAAAGGTCGATTTGTATGCTTTCATATACCAATAACAGTTATTCCCGATATAAAATAATACTAAACTAGTAATTCACACCACAAGCCCTTATATTACAGTCAGCGAGAATTGCGGTCCTTAAGATTTGGCGCCCAGATAACCTTCCTGATCAGTCTGGCCTTGAAGTGGAACTAAATGAGCAGTCATTGAATAAAAACCTACTCTCGACCATATTTTTATACTTTTAAGTAAAATGCATGTCTGTCCAAGAAATTTTGATACGAGTAAAGTCCTAACTATAATGGGAATAAGGCTCGCGAACGGTAAAAACGTCTGAATAATCGTAATATTTTTAAAAAGGGTACAAATATATTTTTTTTTTAAAAGTCCTCTCATGGTCGCATGGGGCCACAAAAGGCTCTAAAAGGCAACTAAAGTCGCAAAACGGTAACCGTGTTATCACTATCGCAACTTTATATGTACATATGTTTATGTTAATATTTAGAAATTCTTGAATGTGAATCGATGGTATCGGACGAAAGCAGAGGTTTTTTTTTTTATATTTGAGCATATGCACGAGTTATATCAGCAGCTTCATACAACATTAAAAGAGGCCTTGATTTCATCATCAAAAAAAAAAGTTTATATTAAACGTCTGCAACGAATGTCTTAAAGCTACATACTTTTAAAACACCCTTTATTTTTTTTTCAAATACACCATTCGCTGCATTCATATCTTGCAAAACAAAACACAAATGAATCACTTATTGATACCAAAACATGAGAATCGTGTATCTTATTCATAAAAAAATGAGTACTCGTTAGCAAACACACCGAATACCCCGATTAAAACGTGTTTGGTCCATCTCTAAAACCGAACTCTATACTCCAACCATTTATCTATTAGTGGGAAACAAGACACAACAGACAACTTCTTGCTCTTCATCAAAGCGAGAGACAAAATGAAAATACTCACTCTATTCATTCATATATAATATGTACGTATGATTCCGATTTAAGCCTATTAGTATGCTGCTGATACGAAACGAAAAATCCACTAAAAAAATGGCAACGAAATTTCGAAATCATAGGCCGAGTTCAACGCACATCTGAATATTCAGAATTCTGAATTTTTGAAGCTCTTGATTGGCCAGCTGTCAGAAAAAGTTCTGAAAATTCAGATGACTTCTGACAGCTGGCCAATCAAGAGCTTCAAAAATTCAGAATTCTGAATATTCAGATGTGCGTTGAACTCGGCCATAAACAAAAATTTTGTTCTCCTTTTCGTTTTGCAGTACGCGTTTCGATTAGCGAAATTGATAATTGTAGCAGGTTATTTGGAGAAGTCTTCGCCCTTTTTTCGCACTGAATTAATTATTTCCCGGATCATCATAATTGTGTGCGGAAAAGTGACATTTGACACGAACACGAATAAAAGTCAAATGTAACTTTTCCGCTCACAATTAATGGTCCGGGCAATAATTAATTAATTCAGTGCGAAAAAAGGGCGAAGACGAAGACTTCTCCAAATAATCATCAAACAGCGTGCTGCAAAACGAAATGGGGAACGAAATTGTTCGTTTATGAATTCGTTGTGTTATTTTTGTAAAGGATTTTTCGTTTCGCATCACCAGCGTACTAGTTGCTTCGAAACTAATATTGGCCGTAACAAAAATTTTATTTCCATAAATAAAGGGTGATTTTTTAGCTGGTTTGGTTTTGGCAACACTGGTTTTGACAGCTGACGTGTGTTTAGTACCTTGTGTCACTGTCAAACAGCTTCAGTTTGGTTTGCAATTTAACCATGGATCGTCTTACAAATGAACAACGCTTGCAAATTATTGAATTTTACTATCAAAATTCGTGCTCGGTTCGAAATGTTCGTCGCGCGCTGCTTCCATTTTATGATCGGCATTCTCGACCTTCTGAGCAGTCTATTCGGAAGATTGTGACCAAATTTCGCACCAAATTTACTTTGTTGGACATTAAACCACCAACACGTTTACGTACTGTGCGTAGTGAAGAAAATATTGCGGCCGTATCAGCTAGTGTGACAGAAGACCGCGAAATGTCGATTCGGCGCCGTTCCCAGCAGTTAGGCCTTTGTTACAGCACTACGTGGAAAATTTTGCGGAAGGATTTGGGCGTAAGGCCTTTTAAGATACAGCTGGTGCAAGAACTAAAGCCAGCCGACCTACCACAACGCCGAATTTTTGGTGAATGGGCTCTTGGAAAGCTGGCCGAGGATCCGCTTTTTTATCGAAAAATTGTGTTCAGCGATGAGGCTCATTTTTGGTTGAATGGGTACGTAAATAAGCAAAATTGCCGCATTTGGAGTGAAGATCAGCCAGAAGCATTGCAACAGCTACCAATGCATCCCGAAAAAGCCACTGTTTGGTGCGGTTTATGGGCCGGCGGCATTATTGGGCCATATTTCTTCAAAGATGATGCGAATCGCAGCGTTACTGTCAATGGTGAACGCTACCGAGCGATGATAACAAACTTTTTTTTGCCCTAAATGGAAGTTCTTGACTTGCATGATATGTGGTTTCAACAAGACGGTGCCACATGCCACACAGCACGCGAAACAATGGCGCAATTGCGAGGCGAGTTTGGTGAACAGTTAATTTCACGTTTCGGGCCGGTCAATTGGCCGCCTAGATCGTGCGATTATATTAGATTATTTTTTGTGGGGGTATATCAAGGCTAATGTATATAGGGACAAGCCCGCTTCGATTGAGGCACTGGAAGCCAACATCCATGCATTCATTCGTGAGATACCGGCCGATATGTGTGAAAGAGTATGCCAAAATTGGACTCAGCGGATGGGCTACCTGAGACGCAGCCGCGGTCAACATTTGCATGAAATTATCTTTAAACATTAAATTGCAAGGTTCAAACTATCGATTCAAATAAATATTTCATTCATTTTTTCGAATTTTTTGTGTTTTTTTTTTAAAAAAAGTTCTAAACCTCTTAAAAAATCACCCATTATAAGTGTATGGTAAAATAAAACAAAACGAGAACGTAAATAGTTTATCAATGAATCAACGTAATATTTTAATAACGAAAATTTAATTGACTAAGGCCCAATTTTTCAATAGTCAGTTAAATATCAGATAATAATTATTCTTCAGATAAATCAAACTTTTGTTCCTATTTATTCCTCTGATAGTGAACTGACTGCTTAACTGATGATTGAAAAATCGGCTCTAAATAAAAAAGCTTTATTCGGTGATTCGAGAGTTGAGCAGACCGGCGAAAATAAACAAATGTTTTCTTATGAGAGCTCTCATACTGAGGGCCTGAAGCGTCTCGCAATGAGAGCTCTCATAAGAAAACATTTGTTTGTTTTCGTCGCTCTGCTTAACTCTCGCATCACAGCTCTGCTCGCAGCTCCAGTACCACCAGTATATGTGTTCAGTCTAAAGTTGAAAATCTATAAAAATGAGAGTAAATAAAAATCTACAGCTACAGCTACAGGTTCACATTGTAGATACCTAATAGTAATATTTATATGTACCTATACAGTAATCTTGTTAAGATAACGTGGAATCAAAAATGTCAAAAGATTTGCAAAAAGTAACATAAACAAAATTTCACACGATATGGCAACAATACCACCCTGAACTAGTTGGTGACTCTGACTTGTTCTTGTTGGGTATTGGGTTGGGTTTTGGATGTTGGACTGTTGGCATTGGTATTTTATTTATGTCCATAAGAACTCAGATCTGAAATGGAGAGTCAAGCATTGCAAATTTCAAATATGTTTTTAGTCTCATACACGGATTTTCGCCGTGCGGTTCGTAAGCGAGTTTTTAGCGGGAAGATTGTCGCTTTACTCTATAAATTTCATAGGTACAAAATTTGCAAATATTTATTTTTAAATTTAATTGATAATAAAAGATGAAAGTGGCTAGCAACAAGTGTATTACGTTCTATAAATTGTGGACTCAATAGTGGGTTGTATATTGGTTACTGATGACATAAACCTGATGTTGTCTTAAGGTCAAGAATGATGTCCCATACAAAAGTGTGAGAATTAAAACTGCGTGAGCTTCGTACCTGCATATATATGTACTGTACAAGTGTACATGCATAATGTGTAGGAGCTTTTTAAATAACAAACAATTCAACAAAGTGAAGATTGTGGTTTTTTAAATATAAATGTTGTGTTAATGATTCATAATAGATAGTATACCTATACCTACAGATTAACATACTGCTGTAGTATTGTATAAATTTAAAACGACGCGCGTATAGGTTTTGTTTATGAGTTTGTTTGGAATTTTTTTATTTTATTCGACAAAAAAAAAAAAAGAAGTGTTTAATAATAATAATAATAGAAATGTATTAATAATATGAACGTTTATGTATCTTCATACGGTGGATGGAAATAAAGCCGCTTGTAGATTTATATACATATTTCGTTTCAAAATAAAATAAGTCCCCTTTCGTAAAATGAAACAAGACCATGAAAAACTGAAAATATCATACGAAAATTGACTTTTTTAGCATGCTATACATTTTAGCTGTATTCCATTGGGCCTTTCAACGTACTTCTTAGTACTTCCCAGTAGATGATGAATGCAACGATTTTATTCTGCCAAATGTAAAATCTAACCTTTTTTTATATTTTATTCTAAATTAGAAAAACATCAACAAGAATAATAATAGGCGTGTTTTATTGCAAGTCCATATGGATTTGTCGAAAAAAACGACATCGGGACTTAGGCACTTCTTACTTACAGTACGTAAGTCCCGATAATTATCTGGACTTAGCTAAGTCCATATGGATTTAAGTTATTGTTGTATTTACGTGTAAAACTATTAGTCCCGATGTCGTTTTTTTCGACAAATCCATATGGACTTGCAAAAAAAACACGGCTAATAACTACTTAATTTCTTTTCAATGATGGTGTTTTTATCTTGTGTTGTTACCTTTAGTTACTACATTACTGAACTACTTCCACCAAAAAGTAGAAGTAGTTGGCTGCAGCCAGAAGTACCTACTTGGCACTAGATACTGGAGCTCAAAGGAACACACCTATTGTGTTCTAATGATGGATTTACAAGACTGACAAATTGGCAGTATTCTGACAGTTAACTGTTAAAAAACTGGCAGACCAATGGAAAAATTCATTCTTTTGGCAGTATACTGACAGAAAACTGCCAATTTGTCAGTCGTGTAAGTCCAGCATAAGAAATATTTCTGGAGGAGACATTCTAATGCGAGAAACAGATTGGCACAGCAACTTCAACAGCAACTTTGACAACCGCATCACTCATTAGGCGTTTATTGTTTTTTACTTCAGAGCAGAGCCTGAACTGTCAAACAAAAAATTGTGTTTCTTTTTTCGATCTCAACGTGTTCCGAGCGTGTTCAGAGTGCGCTCTATTAGCTCAGAATAAAATAACTGAGCAGACAGAGTTAAATGCTGAACACAAGCATTTGGCAGCAAGTGTTCAGGTGTATTTCAAAAATAATTCAGAGTACTCAGAACACGCTTCGTTTAGAGGACGTTCAGAACATGCTCGACAAGCTCGGACTCTGTTCAGAGATCTATTCTGAACTAAAAAAGAAAAAGAACTAGTGGTTTTAAATGGCTTTGAATACAATAACACAGCAACATCGACATCAACGTTAGACCTAAACCCTAACTTCGATGTCGCTGTGCAAATGCTGCCAACTTTATAGCGAAGTTTTTCAGGTTTATCAACACTAAAAAATGAAATTGTGACAACTTTTATATGAATATGTTTTAATGCTGTCAAAAGCGCTGTTCAAGTTGGTAATCTATTTCACATGACTTTTGATGTCAATGTTTTGCGTTGCTGTTGAAGTTGCTCTGCCAATCTGTTTCTCGCATAAGAAAAATTATGTAGCTGAGTGCCTATAACCGACACGATATTTTATCGTCTCCGTATCGGATATCTTTGTGTTTGTGGGTAGACATTTCTGTCTGCATTGTTAACCTTTTTTCGATGTTTATGCTAAAAACAAAAAAATCCGATACGACGCATTCAGTAACACAACACGTATTTACAAAAAAAAAAAAACATTATGAATGTCTCAAGTTTGCCTAACGTTGGAGGATCGTGTCGTGGCACTGTGGGATTAGATGTAATTCCAGCGCGCCAAAAGTTGTTTCAAAAATATTGAGAAGCATTTTTAACAGTGAGTGCCTGAGTTCTTGTCCGATTTTTTTTAAGCTCATCTAGAATTGGTAGTGGTAGCTGCCATACAAAAATATTCTTTTTTTAATTTTCTCAAAAACGGCTCTGATGATTTTGATTAAACTTCTTACCTGGAATGACTAAAGTAAATAATTGCAAGAAAACTGCTTTTCCGGTTTCAGGTTTTTGGTGGTAAACTGTGCCTACACGTTTTTTGAGAAAATGGGTTATTCGGGTATATCTAGTCAATGATTAGACCGCTTTTGTTATAATCTTGAAATAAAGTGCTTGTCAATACTATAAACAATAATACATTTACCTAAATTAAAAAAAAAAAATACAAAAATCCATTTTTGTGTTACTTTTGACATTTTAACACTTTCTCGTTAAAGATACATAGGTATAATAATATTTTGTGTGTTTTGTCATACTCACTTGTTCGCTTTAAATAAAAGTGCACAGTAGAGGTCACAACCAGAGAGATTTATCACCATTAACTAAGCAGAATTGTCGTTTTATTTTACATGGAAATATTTTTTTAAGCGGATATACAATACCTACATGCATTAAAAAATACACCTTTTATTCAACTATTAACAATTTACAACTTTATTGCATTACAGTTGTTTTTAACTTCAAACTGCGTAAAATAAAAAAGTTTTAAATATTAAGTGCAAAAAGAAAAAAATATGAAGCGAGTAAGTGCTGCCATCTTTGTTAAATGTTCCAAACCTTTTATGGTAGAAGAATTGTGAGCTTGATGAAGATACCGATTTCATTTTCAACTGCTTCCATTTATTATGACCGATTATTTCTCACGTATACCTATTTTGAACACAATATTCACACCCAAAATAAATTAAACAAATCAAAAAACAGATTTGCAAACTGACGACTGTAAATTATTTGTCAGTGTTTGTACAGGGAGGGATAAAACATATTTTTGGCGCATTAGAATCTCATCTCATCCCACCGTATGTGCTTGCAATGTTCCCAATATCAACTTGAGACTGAGATCATCAAACAGGAACTCAGTCCCACCCAAAAAAAAAAAAAAAAAAAAACAAAACATTAAAAAAGAATATGTATTTCTCTTTAAAATGTTTAAAATAAAAAAAAATAACCTTTTGAAATTAGGATGAACTCATTTCTATTGATTTTTAAATTTATTTTTATGTTCTCAAGTGGGTTTTATAATTTTTTTCAAGAGCTTTAACATTAAGTTTATGAATCGTATCTATAATAAAACTACATACATTTAAGCTGTATGAGCTGATACACATCCATGGGTAGGGGAGGTTGGTGTACACGATTTCACAGAGAAATTAAAATTTGTTTAAATTGATTATTTGACGAAAATTAATCATTATCGCCTATGTGTAATAATTTTCTTGAAAAAATTTAAAATATCGTAAACCAAAAAAACTTCCTGGGAATTTTGCTTTTTGTTTTAAAAGAAAATGAAAACATCTTACATTATAACCTTCTTGTTTTAGTAAAATACAACCTAGGTATCTACCTATTTATGGGTAAAAAAGGTACCTTTCTGTCCAAAAAAAAAATATTTTGTAGGTAGGTCCTACCTGACTATTAATTATACAATTTAGAAAAAAAAATTTAATTTTGTTTTAAGTAGGTATTTAAATTGAAAAAAAAATTTAAATTGAAATAGCAATACATATTATAGGCAAAATTTGAAAAAATCAATTTTTTTTTTTGGAAAAAATTTTCTTTTTTTCAGTATACAATTTTTCAAAAACTAAAAAAAAAATTAAATTTGGCTAATCAATTTCGAAAATCCATTGAAATAAACCTGCAAACTATTTTCAAAAAAAAAAAAGTACATTTTTCCAACAAAAATAGTTTATATGAGTAGATAGACAATTTTTAAAAATTAAAAATTAAAAAAAAAAAAAAAAAATTGAGTGCCGGGACTCACGGTAAATATGTGTAAACATCAACGTGCGCGGATCCAAAACGGACTTGTTTTTGCTTGAAGGGGATCTTAAGAGTTTTTTCACTGAATGCACCCATCCCAGTATGCAGATCGTAACGTTGCACACCGTAACGTTGCACGACGTAACGTTGCACACGAACGTTCACGTTTTTTTTTCACTCTACCGCCAGCATAGATGTTTACACATCAAAAACAAAAATTTGTTTTTTTAATTTAAAAAAACAATTGCAATGCTCCTAAAAATTATTTTTTTCACAGAAATTAAGGAAAATATTTCGAAAAAATTAGTTTTTTTTTGAATATCTACAAATGATTTTGAAAAATTCTAAAAAGACAAAACTTATGGTGTTTATTAAAAAAAAACAATTGCAATACTCCTAAAAACAATTTTTTTTAAAGAAAATTAAGTTAAAAAAAGAGTTTGTGAGCATAAAATAAAAATTTATTATTTCAAAATGACCTCTTAAACTTAGTCGCCAGCAAATAATCCCACTCGCACTCAAACACCCACTTAGTCGTTACTATAAGAAACAAACCAACCTTTTTTACTAAAAAAAAAACGGTCAAACTTATATGAAAAAGTAAGACATGCTTACCACATTTGTTAATTGTTAAGCATTTCAAACCGATTTCTTACAAAATTTAACTTAATTAAGTATTTCTAACTTGGTTTATCAGCATGTTTTTAATAAATTAAAACCCAATGCAGAAAAAAAAGTGTCTTGTTTGAACTTTCCAGAACATTGATAATTAATTTTCAAGAAAAAACACACTAATTTTAATTTAATTAGGATAATTTTATCTTCTTAAAGTCGTCTAAACTATAAATTTGCCGGAATAAAAACCTAAGGCCACATGAATTTCAAAATTAAATGAAAAACTGCACGTAATAAATTCATCAGATGATAGGCAGGTATGATGGTAAATTTAAAACAACTTTTCAAGTTTCAGCTCAAACGGATTATTTTTTCTTCACTTTTTAACTAATTTTTATATTTTGATCTTCAGCTCAATTTATAGAAAAGTTTAAAAAATTATTCACGGGAACTTCTGATTCAACAACAAATACATTGTCTAAGTTTCAGCTAAATCTGTTGGTTAGTTTTTAAATTTTACAATATAAACGAACAATTATCTGTGTATATCTACCTACATACATACCTATATAGATACAAATAAATACCTACCTAATGTTAGGCATCTAACTTGAGTTCATAAAAAATCTTAAATAGAGCCATTCTAATACCTTCGTATAGTAAATATATACATCATTTAAATCTCAACGGAAAACCTCTACCTACAAAAGTGTATAACATACTTCGCTATAAAATTCAGTCAAAAAGTATTTATTCAAAACAAAATTATTTTTCTCAGTGGTAACCGAGTTTGAATAATTTGCATGCATATTATACATTTGTGGGCATTCTCAGTCATACGTCACAACATGCATATACCTTTATGCATATTATACATTTGCTTTATTCCCAAACACACGTCACAGCAAGGACAAACATTCTTTTGAACAATATTTTATTTGCGTTCTTTCTATACCCAAAAACAAACAAAAAAAACATTTTCCCTTTTTTATAAAAAATGATTAAAGCAAAAAGAACAAATTAGCTTTTTTCCTGTCCCCCTTCAACTCCCATACATTTTGTATAGGTTCTTCACTATCGTCAATTTTCCCTAAGCCTTCGTAATTTATTCTCTTATTATTTTCTCCTACTTTCAATTAAATTATTTCCTACTCTACCTACTCTTAAAACTGGACACCACAGATTAGCCATATGAAGATGAGAATGTTTCGTACGTTTCACCCTCCAAAACCCATTTGTTTACATTGTTGTATTTGTAATTTCTTCCCGCGTCGATGAATAGATGTGAATTGCAACAACAATTTAACCCGGTGTGTGAAGATCCCTACTGTCTATGTGTGAGGTTTTTATACACACATTCTCATTTTTTATCTGATATCTGACAGTTCAAGCTTGTAGGTAAATTAAAATGGCTGCCGGGGATTCTCATCTTCATGTAGCTAATCTGTGCTGGACACCTCAGTCTGCACAAATCATCTGATTTTAGTTAGGCCGTGGTTGCCCAGGTGGCGTCGCGTTCGTTCCTCTTCATGATAGTACTAATGGGTGATTTTTAAGCTGGTTTGGTTTTGGCAACACTGGTTTTCACAGCTGACGTGTGTTTAGTACCTTGTGTCACTGTCAAACAGCTTCAGTTTGGTTTGCAATTTAACCATGGATCGTCTTACAAATGAACAACGCTTGCAAATTATTGAATTTTACTATCAAAATTCGTGCTCGGTTCGAAATGTTCATCGCGCGCTGCTTGTGTTCAGCGATGAGGCTCATTTTTGGTTGAATGGGTACGTAAATGAGCAAAATTGCCGCATTTGGAGTGAAGATCAGCCAGAAGCATTGCAACAGCTACCAATGCATCCCGAAAAAGCCAATGTTTGGTGCGGTTTATGGGCCGGCGGCATTATTGGGCCTATTTCTTCAAGGATGATGCGAATCGCAGCGTTACTGTCAATGGTGAACGCTACCGAGCGATGATAACAAACTTTTTTTTGCCCGAAATGGAAGTTCTTGACTTGCATGATATGTGGTTTCAACCACAGATTAGCCACATGAAGATGAGAATGTTTCGTACGTTTCACCCTCCAAAACTCATTTGTTTACATTGTTGTATTTGTAATTTCTTCCCGCGTCGATGAATAGATGTGAATTGCAACAACAATTTAACCGGTGTCTGAAGATCCCTACTGTATATGTGTGAGGTTTTTATACACACATTCTCATTTTTTATCTGATATCTGACAGCCGAAGCTTGTGGGCAAATTAAAATGGCTGCCGGGGATTCTCATCTTCATGTGGCTAATCTGTGGTTTCAACAAGACGGTGCCACATGCCACACAGCACGCGAAACAATGGCGCAATTGCGAGGTTAGTTTGGTGAACAGTTAATTTCACGTTTCGGGCCGGTCAATTGGCCGCCTAGATCGTGCGATTTGACACCATTAGATTATTTTTTGTGGGGGTATGTCAAGGCTAATGTCTATAGGGACAAGCCCGCTTCGATTGACGCACTGGAAGCCAACATCCATGCATTCATTCGTGAGATACCGGCCGATATGTGTGAAAGAGTATGCCAAAATTGGACTCAGCGGATGGGCTACCTGAGACGCAGCCGCGGTCAACATTTGCATGAAATTATCTTTAAACATTAAATTGCAAGGTTCAAACTATCGATTCAAATAAATATTTCATTCATTTTTTCGAATTTTTTGTGTTTTTTTTTTTAAAAAAGTTCTAAACCTCTTAAAAAATCACCCGTTATAGAAATATATATACAATGGTGTTTTCATCTCAAATTTGCTAATTTCGTTTGACAGCTCATTTGATTTTGAATTTTATTTGGCTGTTAATTACTTGTTTTTGTTTTTTTCTCTTTGTGTTTCTATTTTTCACACATCGAGTTTTGACATTTGAATATAAAGCTTTTGACAGCTTTTAAAATGGATTCCAATTGGGTGTGTTCATAAGGTTGGCACGTAATTTCCAACCTAATTTCGTTAAAATTTGGTTGAAATTACCTCATTTCGAAATGCGAATTTGTATGGGAATTGAGGTAAATTGAAATCGAATTTGGAAAATTTCAACGAAATTACCTCATTTGCTCTAATGAAAACGTAGTATTATCCGAAAAAAAAAAATATTTAA
This sequence comes from Leucozona laternaria, assembly GCA_932273885.2. Lineage (NCBI taxonomy): Eukaryota > Metazoa > Arthropoda > Insecta > Diptera > Syrphidae > Leucozona > Leucozona laternaria. Next base: position 125,842,977 of record OW026367.1, on the reverse strand, counting down.
TTCCATTTTAACTAAAGTGAAAGTCAGTATGAAAATTCAAATTTGTTTTAACTCAACTCAAAAGTGCTATTTTAAAGTCCTTAACGTCTTAAAAGTAAATTACCAGTCACTCGGTCAGACGGCAGCAATACCATGCCCTACTTTATTCAATTTAGGAGCCTCAATTGTAAATGAAACTTATTTTAACAAATGAATAAAAATATCTATCTATGTATCTATCTTATCCGAACTTACCCTAACAAATTTGGCTAATAGTTAACGTTAACGAATATCAGCAATGAGCAGAATTCATCGTATAAACATAACTTCTATTTATTTTTTGATTAGCATTTTATCACACATTCTTCGGTCAGATATGCAATACGATGCAAAATATTGCGGACTGGAAATCGTTGTAGGAATCATGGTTCACGGGATTGAGTTATAGAACAGAAACTAAACAACATGTGCCATAGATAAATTCAGAGAATATTTATTTTATACGATGACATCATCAATCTTTTTTGGGGCTAGAGTTTTAATTAGATAAACGTATGAAGGAGTAGGTAGGTAGGCATCCACAAAGATCGAAAATAAAATACGTGACTGGGGACCGCGCGCTTGCTTTTATATTTTAAGTGACTAAGAGCCGAAATTTGTAATCATCAATTTAAACATTCAGTTGAATGTTAGAGGAATATATAATATAGGAATACATTTTTGCATTAGGTATCTGAAAAATAAATACCAGATAACTATTAAAAAATTGGCCCAAGAATTTTAACAATTTAATATCTTGAATTAACAACACCAAGTACTTATTTTCTACATCTTTAACTACGCGTTGTTAATTGAATTAACAACATCAATTGAATTATTTACAACATTTTGTTACGTCAACTATACAGTGTACATGCGTAGTAAATACAGAAACATACACAAAATTCAACAATGTTGAAGAAGTAACTGCAAAACAGCGTATAAATTCTATTTCGAGAGAAAAGCGATAGAGATTGAACCCACTATTTGCTGAACTAGAAATTCAAAAAAACTGCAATTTCCCGTTGTGGTCCTGTTAGTCTACTTTGTATATATAATGGGTGATTTTTTAAGAGGTTTAGAACTTTTTTTTAAAAAAAAACACAAAAAATTCGAAAAAATGAATGAAATATTTATTTGAATCGATAGTTTGAACCTTGCAATTTAATGTTTAAAGATAATTTCATGCAAATGTTGACCGCGGCTGCGTCTCAGGTAGCCCATCCGCTGAGTCCAATTTTGGCATACTCTTTCACACATATCGGCCGGTATCTCACGAATGAATGCATGGATGTTGGCTTCCAGTGCTTCAATCGAAGCGGGCTTGTCCCTATAGACATTAGCCTTGACATACCCCCACAAAAAATAATCTAATGGTGTCAAATCGCACGATCTAGGCGGCCAATTGACCGGCCCGAAACGTGAAATTGACTGTTCACCAAACTCGCCTCGCAATTGCGCCATTGTTTCGCGTGCTGTGTGGCATGTGGCACCGTCTTGTTGAAACCACATATCATGCAAGTCAAGAACTTCCATTTCGGGCAAAAAAAAGTTTGTTATCATCGCTCGGTAGCGTTCACCATTGACAGGAACGCTGCGATTCGCAGCATCTTTGAAGAAATATGGCCCAATAATGCCGCCGGCCCATTAACCGCACCAAACAGTGGCTTTTTCGGGATGCATTGGTAGCTGTTGCAATGCTTCTGGCTGATCTTCACTCCAAATGCGGCAATTTTGCTTATTTACGTACCCATTCAACCAAAAATGAGCCTCATCGCTGAACACAATTTTTCGATAAAAAAGCGGATCCTCGGCCAGCTTTCCAAGAGCCCATTCACCAAAAATTCGGCGTTGTGGTAGGTCGGCTGGCTTTAGTTCTTGCACCAGCTGTATCTTAAAAGGCTTTACGCCCAAATCCTTCCGCAAAATTTTCCACGTAGTGCTGTAACAAAGGCCTAACTGCTGGGAACGGCGCCGAATCGACATTTCGCGGTCTTCTGTCACACTAGCTGATACGGCCGCAATATTTTCTTCACTACGCACAGTACGTAAACGTGTTGGTGGTTTAATGTCCAACAAAGTAAATTTGGTGCGAAATTTGGTCACAATCTTCCGAATAGACTGCTCAGAAGGTCGAGAATGCCGATCATAAAATGGAAGCAGCGCGCGATGAACATTTCGAACCGAGCACGAATTTTGATAGTAAAATTCAATAATTTGCAAGCGTTGTTCATTTGTAAGATCCATGGTTAAATTGCAAACCAAACTGAAGCTGTTTGACAGTGACACAAGGTACTAAACACACGTCAGCTGTCAAAAGCAGTGTTGCCAAAACCAAACCAGCTAAAAAATCACCCTTTATTATTATAGAACTAATTTATTATGAAGAGGAACGAACGCAGTGCCCCCTGCGCAACCGTTTTTCGTTATTTTGAGGAGGGATGTGCAGACTTGAGTGTTTAGATTTAAGAGTAGGAAATAAGAGGAAGAGCAAAAAATAATGTAGGTTAAAAGAAAAATTAAGATTGAGAAGAACTTATACAAAATGTATGGCAGTTCAAGGGAGACAGGAAAAAACCTTTTTTGTTTTTATCATTTCTTTTACAAAAGGGAAAACGTGTTTTTTTTTGTTTTTGTAGGTAGAGAAAGAACGAGAATAAATATTGTTCGAAAGAGAAAATGTATAAAATGCATGCAAATGGTCTCCCTTTCTGTGACGTTGTTTGAGATCAGCGCACTTTTTCAATTTGTATGCAAATTATACGAACGGGTTTAACACTAGGAAAAATAATTTTGTATTAAATAAGTACATTTTAACTGAATTTTTTTCGTTGCAATTTAAATATAGGTAAACATCAATTTTTAAGAATGGCTCTCATTGTAGATTTTTTGTGAAGTCAAGTTAGATGCCCTACATTACTTTTAAATGGGTAGAGGTGTTTATTTTTGTCTATATATGTATGTAGGTATGTACTATGCAGGGAGGTATATACAGATGATCGTTTTCAAAATTGTTTACATTCATGAAAACTGATTTTTTCAAAATAATTTGCTTTATTTTTTCGAAAACAAAAAATTTTAGGAGTATTGAAATTATTTTTTCAAACAAAAACACCAAATTTTTCATTTATTTCAAATCTTTCAAAATTGTCTATATTCATGAAAACTATTTTTTTCGAAATAATTAGCTTATTTTTTTTTGAAAATAGTTTCAAGTGTATTTCAATCGATTTTCAAAATTGGTAAACTATTTTTTTAATTTTTGAAAAATTGTCAAAAATTTAATTTTTTTTTTCAAGTTTTGCTAAATTGCTATTTAGTTTTTAAATTATTTTCAAAATTGTAAAGGTACCTAGGTGCATTCTAAAACTTACCTAGGTACCTACATACCAATAGATAGATAGGTCTATTTTTTCAAAAACGAAAGATTTAATTTTCTCCTCCTTATTGTCGTTGCCATGACGCAAACAGCTGATTTAATTATCTCTCTCACTCCCTTTTTTAATATACGAATTGCAAATAATATAATCCTCTCTTTCTCGCTACTTGTTCTCGTTTCCTATCCTACCTCTGCTCTCAGTCTGCAAACGTGAATTTTGTCATCTCCACTCCAACGCCACCTTAGGCGACGGATTTGAAGCAAAAAATTCTGTTCCATGAGAGTACTCATAGTTTATATACAAGGAACTAAGTGTGGAACGTAACTGTATGAGTTCTAATATAATTAGAAGATGAAGAAGAAAACTTCTTATGCCCGATTTCATAAAAATACACTAAAATCCCTTTTATCTAAAGTCCTCTTAAATTTTATCAGACCTTTAAATATTTCCAGTTTCACAATCTAAAAAAAGGAAATTTTAGGAAAATTTTAGTTAAAATTGGGTTTGCCTCACATCCCTGGATATGGAAATAGGTTGTTTCCCTCTCACATTCGAAATGCAAGTGAAAAAGCATTATATGTAGAAAAAAATGCTACGAAAAAAAAAATATTTGAAAACGGATACCAATATGAACTCGGAATATTCTTGGACGTCTTACTTTATGTTGCTCTTCATCCTCAGATGAACAATCAATTATTCTAAAAACAAACAAATTATTAAGGCTTTCCGAAACCAACGCGAAACATTCGGAGCGAATATGCGATGACTGAACAATGTTTGAAGATTCACATCGCGCCAATGTGGGTGCTCGCATTTATCTCCATGTAAATAAATTAAGAAAGGCGAAAGTCTTGTCGTCGTTCGGAAGTATTCGCGTTGGCTTGGGAGAGCCTTAAAAGATTATTATCTACTCACAAACTATATTTTTGTTTCGACCTATTCGCAATTTATAAATATTTGCAAGAAATTAAATAAAAAAGTGACTGTAAAATATCATCTATTTATAATTTTCTTACTCGTCGGCTGACATCTGACATATTAGACTTCACAAATCACACTTTTAAAATTTATTGAGACGAAAATGGGCTTTTAGTTTATAAGGGCATTTAAAAGCATTTTAAATTTAAAAGCACTTGGTGAAACCAAAAATCCCATTTTAACTCTAAATGGGCTTTTAAATATTTAAAAGTCCTTTATGAAATCGGGCATTATTCTCATACAAAACGTTCGTTAAGCAAATAAAGAAGTAGGGGCATATTCATGGTCACTTTTAAAATCCAGTTTATCTTAGACTCTCGTTTATTCAATGTTATTTAGATAGGATAAACCCAGGTTTTTCTTAGCAACGGCTTAAATAATGTCTATGAATATTCCCCATTCTGTATAAAAATAAGAAGTTTTCTTTTTTAACTGCTAATTAAACACAAAAAAGCCAAAGCAAATTCAAAATGAAATAAGCTGTCAAAGCAACTATTTGTCAAACGTCATATCAAGCAGGGTTGGAGAAAGGTGAGATAGAGATACTCTATCATAGCAACGTAATCCATATAGTTACTTATCTAACGGTGCTGTTGCTGTCTAATACTATGTTTCCACCGAAGGTTTATCTCAATTTAGATTAAATAAATCTATGTAGTGTTTCCACCTCACAAAAAGATTACAAAATAGATTAACTTTGACAGTACCTCTCAAAATGCAAATGTTGTTTCATTTTTCGTATGAAGTTGTAGTGAGACAGAAAGTTTCATGTTTGGCAAAAGAAGCAAGAAGGTTGGATTTTCCAATGAATGCGTTCAGCGCAACATAAATTGGTTTGGTTCGAGTTGTAAAACTATTTGCCCTATGAAGATTTAACAAGATTTATTTGAAATCTTCTAGATTTGCGAAATAAATTTGTATGGTAAATCTTCGACATTTGAAGAAGATTATGGCAAATCTTATCAAATCTCGGTTTAGTGGTCGGTGGAAACATAGTATTAGGCAAGGATGATTTTTCTTTTACTATATCAAAATCTAATTTAAAAAAAAATTCACAACTGTTAGTCAGCAACGGAAGGACTAGACTTTTGGCAAGCAAAACACGAATTTTGGTAGGAGTAAAGTATTGTTTTGTCTATAAGGCACGAAGCGCACCATATGGCTTACTATAACTATAAAGCTTATGGAAGGCCCTTCCATGAAAGACTTAGCTGATTGTACGAATTCTATTTGTTAATCATTTATGGTAATTAAAGGAAAGTACAAAAGTTGAAGATTATTTTAAGATATAATTAAACACTTAGACTTCTTCGGGTTAAGTATTAAATCAAAATTTCGGGATCTTGTCCAGATTTCCATATACACAAGTTGCGAAGTGTTCAATATATCCTAACGGACAACTTCAATACATCTGGCCATCGTCTGCATACATGAGGATAGAGCAATGTTTGATAACTGATAACTGAAGGAAGTTCATTTATATAGAGCGAAAAGAATAGGGGTCCCAAAATTGAGCTCGGGTGAACTCCACTTTTAAGTGGTAAGAATTGGGACAAAACTTTGTTGAGCTCAACCGCTTGTTGTCGCCCAGTTAGGTACGACGAGCTAATTTTGACTCCAGCTGGAGAAAACTTATAAGACCGAGAGAGTTTTGGACACAATTTTGAGTGATTTGCCGTGTCAAACGCCTTAAGAAAAGTCAAGAAGAATCAAAAAAGCAACTTTTTCATCATCAGTGGCTTTTCTAATTTGTTCGGAAACACTTATTAAGGCTGTAACACTGATATTTTCCTTTCGGAAACCGGATTTTTTTTGAAGTAAGTAAGTTCTCATTTTCTAGAAACGCAGATGTTTGCTTTTGCGCATGATTCTTTCAAACACCTTAGATAAAAACGGCGTGACAGTACTGCCGGAAGATTTCCGACATGAATTTGTCGGTCGGTCGGTCGGTTAGTATGCACTGCACATATTGCTTTAACTATTTACCATAAAAACGACGTCCAATTGTTTAATAAAAAGGGTTTTCCAAAAAGTACGGGCAGATGTTCAAATTGAAATTTGTTTCTCCGAAAGTTGAAGTTTTGAACTTAATTTTATGGTTGGACTCGCTCCAGTAGCCAGTTACATTCTGTCTGTTCAACTGCTTGAATAGTAAATAGGGCATTTGATACCCAATTTAAAAATTTTGCTTACGAGATAGGTTTATATTTAGCTCAGAATGCAACCGGAAATCGGGTTTGTTAATGTTTGTAAAAAAGAAGTAACCCTAACCATACCAATTTATTACTGTTGAATATTTCGTACTTTCAATGGCGAAAAACTGTTATCGGACGGATCAACCCGTCTTTTCAACAGTCGTGATGGCTGTGCTCGCATCTCTGACTGTAAATAGTGTTTTTTTAAGATAAGGGTTTGTCATTATGTTTTAAAAATGATTGCGGGCAAGTGGCCGAGAGGCCCAATTTTCGGTAGCTCCAATTGTTGCGCGCGAAGGCGGATGGACTCATTCGGGTCTTCTTCGATACTCTGCTCCACAGCAGCAATAGCGTCTTCGGTGCTCACTGTATGGCGTCTCTGAGGATGTGCATTATCCACTACAGTAAACATGGTGCGAAACCGATCCATGGTTGCTGGAATTTATGCCATTTTGCGATTATGTCGACCGAATATTGGACGCAGTGCGCGATGCTCCGCGCGATCCGAACCATTATTTTGGTAATAAATTTGCACAATTTGCAAACGTTTTTCAGAAGTAAGTCTATTTATTATGAAATGACACACCAAACTGAACATAAATCAAGTGACAGTTGTCAAACAGATAAACTGCGAAAAAATAATTGCCAGATTGAAAACCACACATCTAAAAAAACACCATTTGCATACAGCTTGTTTATTTAATGATTGTTTGCGGAAGTTGTTAGGTTCTTTTTTAATATTTCAAGTTATCGGTGATTAATAGATTTATATTTCCGTTCGGTGACTAATTTCAGGGTTTTTTTAAACCATTATTCTGTGTTGATGATTTGATAATTCTAAAGCAACTTTCTTCCAAGGTTCAAATTAGCAATTTATTTGGCTACTGTCCCGATGTCGGTACGTTTTCGCTAGTCGCTACGGTAAAATATTATTTTCCTGCTAAAGAAACAGCCATAACCTAGTACGGTGCACGGTGTGAATATTGCAACTAAGTTCATTGTTAGTAATAATAATAACCATCAGTCAGTTGGCTCTGCCAATAAAGAAAAACTTAAATAATTAAGGCTTAAATAATGCTTGCGTTTGCGTTCAGTGTACAGTGTTCAATAAGATTAAAATATAAAGTTACTGGAATTAATTAATTTGTGTATACATATTCGTTTGAAATGCTGCCAGTTTGTCAGTTGTGTAAATCCGGCATAAGCATTTAAAGATGCATGGTAGATACCTATATAGTATATTAGTGTTGTAACTATGACATAATTGAGGATAAAGCTGGGAAAAGTGGAACATTTATTTTGTTTTAATTTTATTTACAAACATACAAATATTATGAAACTAGAGAAATAACAATTTATAACAGTTATAACAGTTTTTTCGCGGGGCCGCATAAACAGTACTTTTATAAACCAAAACTGTCACTTCCTAATTTTATAGGAATGTTTAATTTGTGTGTTTCATTTTCGGATTTTGTAAGCCAACGAGACGTCATTTGGCGTATAAGATTTCCAAGCAAATAAAACTAATCACTAATCAGATTGGAAAGGTTCAACATTTTTAGTGTAGTTTGTACTTTCAGATTCAGTACTAGGTATAAGTTTTTTTGAAGACAAATATTTTAGTGGCGTAACATCATCTCAAATATAACTTACTTTAGGAATATGACACCATGTTCCAGTTTCTTGCTAACTGAAAAATTTTCCGGCCCTAGTGGGATATCAGTGCTGGGGGATCGTGGGAAAAAATCCCTTTCCTTGGGAGTTTCGACCTCAAAACTCAAAATCGACAAAGGGAAAAGCGATTAATTTTGTGGGAATTCCTTGTTCATAAAATTAATATGTAATTGAATGATAATATTTTTAATTATTCGTAAGAAATAAAAAGGGAAAAACAAAAAAATTGTGGGATAAAAAGGGAATTTTCGAAATGGTTGGAGGGATTTCCCTCTGAAATGCAACCCCGCTACTCAATTTTCTTACTAGCCCTAGGAAACTGTGATTGGCAAGTGTTATCATTTCGTTTGACCTTACCTCTGTTAACGTTGTCTGAGTTGATAGCGGAGTCTAGCTAGAGAAAATCAATAAGTACCTCAAAGTTATTGCTCTCTATGATAACGTTCTATGCAAGACCTCGGTTTTGTTGTTTTTTTTTTTTTTTCTCTCTCAAATAAAAGCTTCGTTTGTTGAACTTTCCCCAGGGTTGACCAAGGTTTTCTTGACAGCCCCACGAGCTGTCAACGGTTTTTAAAAAAGACGCTCGAGGAGTGTTGACATTGAAAAGCAAGAAAAAAAAGTTCTGTGCTTAGAAAAATTTGTTTTAAATAAGTCTTAAAAATGAATAAAAACAACTTCTAACGTTTCCATTGCTGTCATCTTTTTCTATTTACAAAATCCTCACCCAATTCACAATGCAGCGGGCGTTTTAACGATAAAAAAATTAATTTGAAAAAAAAAAAAACAAAACAATAGATTTTTCTATAACTTTATTTATTAGAAACAAATAAAAATAGTCGTCACGTCGCGTCTTTTTTTCAATTTTTCGAATTCTTGGCGTCACGTTACGACGAGAAACGCCGCCTTGTGTATATCCAGGTATGCTTTCATTGTTTGAAATTGGTTTGACAACTACAACGAGTTCTCGTTACGCTCACGTCTCGTTTCCTCACCGCATTGTGAATCAGGCTTCAGGGCGAGTTCGGGGCTGCCTCAAGTCTCAAAACACACAGAATTTTTTCACCAGGGTGACTTCAGGTTTTTCAAAAAACGCTTTGGGGCGATCCCAGGGTGAATTCAGGGCTCAACGAACAAACCTTTAACTATAAACGATAAATTTGTCTAACTTAAACCTAGAGGTCAGAATTTCTCGAAAACCAGAACTAATGAAGTAATACAAAAATGTTTTGACCTCTGTGTAATTGGTCAAATATTATTTATTCAGAATTTAATTCTTTTTTTTTTTTTTTTATTTTCCAGATTGCTTCTTGTATTTCATGAACCTTAGAATAAGAAAAATTACAACACATTAATATATCGAAAATGACCTTCATACGAAGCTCATTCAAAATTGGGATACTCCTTCTATTTTTACGAATATTGACTGCAAAAGCCCTTAACGATGCTCCATGTAACTATTCTGACACTGTCGCACTCGACCCCTCCACGTTCGGCAACGGATCATATATTTATGAAGGCATCAGAGTGCCAAAAGATCAAACCGGAATCTATACTTACGAAATTGAAGAGGGAAACCAAACAATCCCCACAGAAGAACACGTGCGAGGGTGCATTTGTAAATTTCGCGCATGTATATCAATTTGCTGTGTAGATGGAGAATACCATAATGAGGCTTGTAAAGAAAGTATATACTCACCTGAAACACATATTAGTATAGCAAACAGGCAAGGCAAAATTGTTTCAGTCGACATATTCGAACAATTCGCAGTACAATATTATAGACCTTGCAAGGGTCTATATTATTTACAACCACAACAGATTTTAGAGAGCAATTTTTCAATACTGGAGGTAAGAAGGTAAAATTCATTTATTTTACATTCATTCCTGGATTATCTTATTTCAGAATGGTTCACTACACAAATTTGAAGAAAATCGATTTTTGGATAAGAATTCATATTGTTTAAGCCCGATGGTACATAATGGTAACCGACTTATTTATACACCCTTGCAATGCTATGCGCCTAATCCTGTAAATGTTGATGAACTAAAAATTAATGCTATGGGTAATTACATTCTGAAAAGTAAAAAAAAAAAATTATTGAGTTTTGTTTTTTAATCCTTTTAGCATTACTGATTTCTGTGCCATTTATGATCTTGACAATCATTGTATATCTATCACTTAAGGGGTTGAGAAACAGCATCCATGGTTTGTGTCTCTGTTGCTACTTGGGTGGACTAAGTGTTGGATATGCAACCCTGGCTTATTTGTTTTTTGAAAAAAATGAAAATATTTCGTCGTTAGGGTGCTCAATATTGGGTAAGTGCAAGATTTTTCACTTTATCTGAATTCATAATTTACTTTATCCGATATATTCCATATTGGCTTGATAAAACAAACAAATTTATATAGACATAGTGTTGTGAGTCAAGGATTGGCCACGGTGGTGTCTTTGGAGCTAGTAGGAGGGTAGTTCGACGGATTGGGGCTGGTTCCTGTCCTCCTTCTAGCAACTCCCGCTCAAACATCAAAGTTTCGTGCCTATATAGGGAAAGGATGGGATAAGGAGAGAAAAGGGAAATGGAAAGCAATTTCAAAAAAAGAATCTGCACAAGCTCAGGTACTTATGCATAAGAGGGAGGCTAGGTATAGGAGTGAATTCCAGTAGTGTAATTCTATACTATCTAAGCTAACTAAACTATTCCTAACATCTAATATGTATATGTATATATGTATATGCATATATATATATATATATAAAGGCATGCATAAAGACACTTTATACATATAAGTATATGCATCAAAGGCCAGCTACACGCATATGTATACCCATATAAAAAAAACTATAATCTAACACCCTATCGTTACCCTAAGTTTTACTCAAGCTTCACTCCCAACGCTCATGTCCCTGTTACACAGTGGTTCGACGGGTCGCAGAAGGCGTTGCCCGATGAAGTTGGCAAAGGTCTGGCCAATCACACCCTTGTATCTTTGATACAACCTAAGCCATCTCCTTGGCCGTTTCTTTGGAGATAGCCCCAAAAGCGACTCCTCGCCGTAACTCCACCTACGTTGTAATAATAATTAAAAGTCTGTTGTCCTATTGTTCGTCATGTGTCCCGAAAAGGTAAGTATATTATTCTTGTATTTTGTCCTACATGTATGACTGTTCGTTCCGTAAATGGTCCATTTGGGTCGATTTGAATCATAAAAGTTCGTCTTGTCAAGTATCCATCTCAAGTATTCGTTTCGTCACCGTCGTTGTTAATTGAACGTCATTATTTCCCCTTCCTCAGACTGGGTGCCTAGTCAGGCCTCCACACAACTTTAGCTACGTTTAGCAATCCATCATTAAACAGATATCACTCAGATAGGAATTTCAAATTCACTTTTAAAAATGAAAAGCATTAAAAAAAATGCTTTGACCTTCACAAGGTAAATTAAAATTAGTCTACGTTAAAAAAAATGAAGCTAACGTTAAAAAAATGTACGTAACTACTGTTAAAAAAAAATCCAAAAGAAGCCGATTAAAATAATCACCGAATGCAAAAAAAAAAATTATTCAGTATCAAGTTAATGGTGGTTGGGCCACCCTCTCATAATCTGGTAGTACCCGGGAGCACCCCTTCAAGGATATTCGTTTGCCCTTCAGGTGTCCTTCAAACTCACTAAGTCACCAAGCAATAAAAGACGTAGTAGAGGTCTTGGTCTTTGTTTCGATTTATATATACTTAGATATCCGTTGTATAGCGGTAGCTAATTTTGCCACAAACGTCCGTAGGTCTGACCAAAACCTCTACTTTCGTGAAATTCGAGATCTCACAATTGCCTTTAGAGCCTGCAGTCTCCCTTAACTACGTCCTTTCCCAATTCTTCGTCACGAATGAATATATGTATATTTTGTTAAGATAAACTTGTATTCTTAAATCCTTAGATATTTCTCAAGAATCTTTATCAAAAGAAATCGTTTTGGCACGTATTCAATACCACTCTTACAATTTTCGTTTACCGATACGGCAACACTAGATCAGTAGTTAACACTTCTACTTCTGATATGCAAATGACGTGTGACGACACCAAAGATTCAAAAAAAGCTGTTCGGTCATTGCCTTATTCTCTGTCATTTAACTTAATTTGGAACGAGTTTGTATGCAAAATAAATATGTATATAAATAGATTAATAGAAAATGATTCAATCAAAATGAATGGACTTTTTGAACTTCAAATTTTTGTCAATTTAAAACAATTTATCTTGACATTTCTTACTTGAATTGTATCCAAATTTATCAACGAAATTTAAGATACTATTAACGTTTCCTGTAAGTGTTGCATCAGGTGAAGCTAGCTTCTCGAAACTTATAAAAACCTATCTTCGCCCAACAATGACCCCAGAGCGATTAAACGGTCTTGCAACTATTTCAAATTTTATAAAAAAGACATTTCTAATCGCATTGAAGAAGAAGAATTCGCTATAAGATGTGCAAAAATGAAATCGCACAGAGCAGCATTTTAGTTTTAAAATTTTGTAAACATGTATATTTTGTCGAAGGCCTTTGATGTTAATGTTAATGTTGTAGTTATCTTCTTTTTTTATTTGAGGTGGCAAAATAAGAATTTTTGTCTAGGGTGGCAAAACTTTGATAATTACTAATTATTTCGGTTTGACGAAACTACCCTCAGGTAGCTGCAAGTGTCGATTTCCTTAAAAAAATATTAACCCAGAGCTCATTCGTGAATGGCCATCTATAGATTTATGAACAATATATGGGTGCACCCTAAGATATTATTCTGTTTGCACCATTGAATCTGTATTTTCCGAACACATCCCATCCCGATATCCCACCCAACATCCGCCATTTTCGTGGTGAAGAGCTGATGAGTTGAAATATTTTTAAAGATGGCTGCGTTTTTTAAACACATTCAAAATGGTCGAGCTGTCAAAACAGAACAAACCACCCTATTAAATTGTTGTTGCAATTCACATCTATTCATCGACACGAAACGAAATTACAAAAACAACAATGTAAACAAATGTGTTTTGGAGGGTGAAACGTACGAATGCTTCTCATCTTTATAATTCAAAATCCCTGGATAGATGCACTATCATGTGACTTCTTCAATATCGTTCGGGAACAGAACAACGCGCAGGGCGCATTGTAGGTGTTAACACGGAAGGCCAATGGGTCTTTGATTTTTAAAACAGATTCAAGTTTTTTTTCCGGAATTATGCGCTAGCAAAACTTCTATAAAAAGTGTATTTACAATTAAGTTTTATATATAAACATGGCTATCAGTACCTAATAAAACAAATACGTATTTAATGTATTTTCAGGATACACAATCTACTTTGCATTTATGTCGGCATTCTTTTGGCTGAGTGTAATAAGCTTTGATTTGTATTCCTGTATTCATGGAAGTGAAGCCAAGAAAATGAAAATATTCCGATTATATTCCCTTTATGCCTGGGGATTGGCTCTTATTTGTCTAATATGTACATATATTGCACAAAACTCCACCATCGTCCCGACATCCTGGAAGTCAGGAATTGGAAGCCGAGATTTTTGCTTTTTAAATGGTAAAACAGAACACTGATATCCTTCAAATTCAAATATTTATTATACCTAAACCTTCTGCAGCAATAAGCGGATGGAGTGCAATGATTTACTTTTATGGTCCGATCTTAATTATTGTAAGTGTCAACACCGTCCTTTTCGTATTGACGTTTATGCAGATGAGGAAGAGAGTGCAACTTGCCAGCTATGATGGTGTACTTAAGCCGCATAATGAACACAGAGCCCTGTAAGTATTATTTTTGCGAGTTAAGATATATCTACTTATTTTATCTTTTAATTCTTGTTTTTCTTCTATCAATTTAGATGCATTATTTTCCTTCGGTTGTTCATAGTAATGGGGATTACTTGGTTGGCGGAGGCTTTATCATACATGACGCCACGTGGTTCTTGGTTGCACAATATCTTCAAGATTACCGATTTGCTAAATGCAATTCAAGGAGTTATTATATTCTTTGTTTTTGTTGTTTTTAGAAAGTCAGTGAGGAATCAACTCTTAAAAAAGTAAGTTACTGGTGTAAACATATACACATTTATGTGCATATAAACAAATGTCAAAAAATTAATAAGTTTTGTCCGTGTTGTAGTTGTTTGATTATGCTCCAATATCAGGCTACCTCATTATTATTGTTTTCGTTTAATTATACACGCTAGTTGGTATAAAGTGGTCTGAAACTCTGAAGCACAGAGCGAATAGAGTTCTTAGAGGTAATGGGTATATTTTTTTAGAGGTAAAGATTTTTAAATTGACAAAAAAAAAAAACACTTTGAAATCATGGAAATGGCCGTGTTCAGATTTGTATCCAAAGCGATCTGGATAGCTTTGTGTTGTTGTAATCTCTTGTGAAAACAAATCTGATGATAAAACAGCTGTTGCGGAAAAAAATCTCAAGCTATATTAAAAATTCTAGGATAATCATTTATCCTTCGAGAATTGTCAAGAACAGCTGACTATATAAAACTGATTTGAGCAGAAAATTTAACCTATCTGGTTTCGGTCGTTCAGAAATATATCCTAGCGAATCCTGAACGTGGCCAATGGCTTCATTAAAAAGATTATTGTGTGACGTGTTTAAATACTATTTCGGGTGTGATATGTGCTTTGCGGCTTGCTTCAATGAAGCGCAATCTAGAGGATTCAATTTTGTACGACTTTATCGAGCAGCTGAAGCGATATATCAGCAATAACTTTGCGTATGTTGTCCGCCAAGTAGTCTCAGGTCTATCAGAGAAGACCATCACATAGATGCAATCTTGTAACTTGCCAGTCATTTAGCATCAGTAATTGAATAATAGATAAACAAAAGATTTGACAGATGTCACCAAAACATCATGGCCGCCAAAATCTACCCACACTAATTGGTCTCTATTGACTGCTGCGTTCTTACTAGCGCATCATCTTTTAACAAAAAATATAAGCCAATGATTTCCACCACCAGTTCATAACAGGCCGACTCCACTAGAGATAATTTCTCTCAGAATCAGAATAAGTACTCATCCTGACATGAAAAGTCTTATGGAGTAGCGTTGTTTCATCTTATGATATGATGTTAGCGATCTCTCTCTGCGATTTTGTTTTTGACATCGATGTCTGACATCAAATTTGATGAGTGTGTTTTGTTTCATTTTTCGTGTACAGATGACATTAAATTTCATCTCATTATTTTATGTCTCTCTCTCTCTTGCTTATATGAAATGTCAAGACATGAACTGCCCAGCGAAGAAAAAAGAAAATGCTCTGATTTTTATATCAGAGATTTCGTTGGCGATACAGATATCAAGTGGAGTCGGCCTGTAAAGCAAACCCAACCGTTATTTTTTGTGGATGTAATAGTTCTTAATAACGAGTCTTAATTTGTCCTTCAATCGAAATCGAGCAGTTTTCTTCGTTAAGTGATGGCCGGTGGAAACAAAAATTAACGTCATCGCTGATTTTTTGGTGAAAATGTGAATCAAGAGCAATCTAATGGTTTTCCCAACCTATGTAGGCCATACATTAAACAAATTAAATGTGTTATTTATAATATAATGTACTTATGGCACCGTGTCAAATAACCCAAACCAAGGAAATCAACTTAAAAAAATGTATCTAATATCCAAATCACGATTTAGATATTTTATTTTGGGCTAATTTGATTTCCGTTTATTTTAATTAGCCTAAAACTCTATCATCAGGTAGGGTAGGGGTCATCTGGCGGCCTATTTTGTACCTAGCTGTTTTTCATTTCGCAATGTTTTGTCCTGCAATTTATTCAATCGCATTTCCTTTAAGAGTTTGCCAAATTTTTATCTAATTATGTTATTCATTTATTTTGCGTATTTCACATCGTAATTTTTATCTCGCATTTCATTATTTCGCATTCTATTATACTTTGCTAATTTTTATTTTTGCCATTCGATTTTTAGATGTTAGGTATTAAAGAATTTTGAATGAATGCAACTTCGGTGTATGTACTGTACTTTAAAGTGACACGTTTACAAATTTATTGAATTTCAGTGCCATTTTGTTTTTGTGTTGTAAATTGTGGCCATCAAATATTTTTAACTCACCACACCGAATATAAAGCGAAGAACACGGTTTTGTAATAAAACAATTTACAAGGCAGACACAACGCACAGTATACACGCAAATCAAAGTCCGTTTTCACAAGAAACAAGTTTCTCGACATTTCTAGACATTTTATTTTAATGTCTTCTCGAATCTCTTGAACCTTTTACACGAAGAAACAAAATCGTAACAGGTTTTCTGTAATTTCCTTATTAATTCTCTTAGTTGAAAAGTTTAAAGAAAAGTCAACAAATCTCTTCTATCGTTGGCCGGGCAGATTTTGTTCACTTGGCCTTATTTCGTGCCCTACTCTCCTAAAAACTGATAGGTAGTTGCTGGAAACTCAGTTTCCTCTTGTGAAACATAGAAATAACTCAGTAGGAAATCTCCAAAAATTCACCGAGGAATCCTCACCTTTTTCATCAAGGAATGGAAGCTACACCCGATGAATTTGAGGTGAATCCATCGATGAAATTAACATGGGTATGTCATTGGCGTTCACCAAGTGACTTTCTTGGTGAATTTTCAACAATGAAATCACTAAAGAGGTAAAGACAAGGCAATTTGATTTTCTTTATTTATTCTCTTTCGCGGGAAGAAGTGTGAACAACACAGAGGATACAACTTAATTCACCAACTCATGAAGCTATGCATTACTTTTCATCAGTTAAATCATTTCATGATTTTGTTTACTGAATTTGTATGCTGAACTGCAAGCATTGAATTCAGTTGAATTTTTGTACGAAGTAAAAGAAAGGGTAGTTGGTATGAAAATACCGAATTGAGGAAAAAGACAATACCTTTTTCTAATGAAATCATAACATGCTGTTCCCCTTTATAAGTAGTTCATGAATTCATTGTTCTTTTCACCTAAATTTTTCATTCAGGACGAAATTTCTTACTGGGTAAGGAAATGGTGTTTGTCTCACATACAGTGTACGTGAGTGCGGCACCAAACCTATAAAATAGTTTCTCTGTAACGTCAACTGGCCCAACTGTGGGTGAGTGCAAGAAAGAGGTATAAGTAAGAGAGAGGAAGAAATGCAAATCTTTGAAATGTTAAACTACACATTTGTAAACATGTAAACAAGAATGAAGCTGTGCATGTTGAGGTGATAAGGCGATAAATTGATGATTATAAGACGCTCGTAATTTGAATTTATCTTCATGTCTTATTCACAATTTTCCTAATATTTGCAAGAAAAATAATTTTCTTGGCTTAAATTCGACTGAAAAACATATATACGGACTTTATGAGATTAACATTAGCGCCTCCTGCAATGTCATGAAATGCATTTCGTCCCTGTTTAAATACATGGGTGTTTGTGGCAATTTACACCATTATAAAAAAATTGTGTGAGTGCCGGGACTCACGGTTAATATGTGTAAACATCAACGTGCGCGGATCCAAAACGGACTTGTTTTTGCTTGAAGGGGATCTTAAGATTTTTTTTCACCGAACGCACCCATCCTAGTATGCAGATCGTAACAAGTGGCACTTAAGATTCCCATATTAGGACTTTAGGCTAAGTTTCATAGCCAGCGTAAGTGGAACTTAAGTCGCAAACATCGGAGACTTAAGTGCCACTTATTCAGGTAAGTTTCGCACATTGCCCACTTAAGTGCCACTCTTCTCACTGTGAAACTGGCCCTTACGCTTTTGCTTGTTACTAATTAAGCAACTCATAACCACTGTTGATTCATTTTTGTATATGCTTTGCTTGATTTTGAAAATTAAAATTTTAGCACACATAATATGTACATACCTACTTACTTATATACATTTTATTTCAAATATTTATTGTGACAGGTTTAGAAAAAGCGATGAATTGCCAGGCGACCAAACTCTGGAAATGACTCAATGCCTTTAAAAAAAGCTCTCAGCAATACCTCAAAAATGTATTTAAAAAACAAAACTCAAAATTTGTTATTAACTAGAACTATTTGCTTTGTCGGTGTTGGTGTAGTAGACAAAAAACTGATTAATTGCTTATAAACTACAATTTTCAAAAAGAAATGCATTTTTCAAGTATTATTTGACTAATTATGATCACATGTCAAATGAAATAAATACATTGGCGCAAAGTTTTTAACGATTTAGTATCGTGTTGACGTGTTAAAGCATTTTTAGCATCATGTTATGTTAAAAAGACGATTTTTTTTAAATTTTAAATGAGTTAGCATCGTACCTACTATCTTTTTAAAGTTAAAATCACCAAATGGCAATTTAATATTTTAAGTATCATACTAACTCCATATGCCATTTTGACAATAACAAATGCGAAAAAGGTATGTTTGCTTACTTTTTTGCACGAACTGTCACTGTTTTAGGTGGGTTCAGCTCGAGTTTATTTAGAAAACAGACTTTTATACTACGTTTTCACCAAGAGATAGTCTGGGATTTAAAGTAGGAGATTTAAAATTTATCTTGAAGTGTTTTCACCAGGGAAAAGGAGTCCCTAGACAGCCAACGCGTGCAGATCAAATGAAAAATGTTTGATAGTTTTTTTTGTTACTAGCAGTGTTCCTTTGAAGGTGGCGAAATACTCATGAGTAGATCCAAACGATAAATCTAATACTACCAACTACTCGTGCTTTCATGGCGAGTTAATGAGATTTTCAGGCAAATAAATTCTGTGAGTTCCACTGAAAATGGCTAGCAAAGTGATCGTGAGTGCTTCGCCACCTCCAAAGGAACACAGCTATTATCAATGGAAAACTGACGTTTAAATGGACCCGTTCCACAAAATAAGATTTGAAAATGCCTTGCTTGTAAGAAGATTTCAATGAGATTTATTTTAAATCTTCATTTGAGAAGATTTATTTATTTGAAATTTGTATGGTAAATCTTCGATATTTGAAGAGGATTAATGGTAAATCCACTTAAATCGCGGTTTAGTGCTTGGGGAAAACCTAGTATTAGTATGATAAGTTAAAAATCGTTTAAAACTATGAATATTTTAGTAAAAAGGTTTAAAGTTAGTAAGTTGTTATAACTAACATCAAGCTTACACTTACTGTTTAAGATTTTGTTTAAATCTGAATCTGTCAAAAAGAAAGTACGATACTAACTCATTTAATATTTGAAAAATCGTCTTTTTAACTATACATCATACTAAAAATGCTTTAACACGATATTAAATCGTCTAAAATTTTGCGCCAGCACCTCTAATCAAGTGCACCTAATTTTAAAATTTATCATAACTAAAATTATAAATGATGATGTGTGATATTATAAGGAATACTTTTTAGTTTGTAACATTTTACTAGATATACTTACCTGTACAGAGTGGCGGATGAAAATTGCTAAATTAAGAAACTCGAATAAATTTTATTAAATATTTTCAATTGTTGTTAAAAATAATAGAGTTTAAATGCCCTCCACGCCGCGCCGGCCGTTTACACATGTGCGGCATCTTATTAAAGAGTTATCGATATAACCGACTGAAGAGTTGATCTCGGGATTGCTTCAATTATTTTTTGAATCGATTGCTTTAGGGTGTTCAAGTTGTTTGGTTTTGTCCTTCAGACGTGCAGTCAGTTTGCTGACCAGGGGGGGTAGGGCAACGAAATAAAGAGTTTCTTGTTAAATTTTCGTTGCAACAGGTCTGTACCTACGTTCTGTAACTCTCACATCGATGAAATCAGTCGAGAAACGATGAAAATTGAAACAAATCGTATGAGTTTTGTTCCATTTTCCATCGTTTCTCGACCATTTTTAATCATGCGAGAGTAACAGAACGTAGGCACCGATTACATGAGAACTTGCTCCATCCATGTTGAAACCAGACAGAATTGAAACTTATTCTCTTCCGGCGTTGTTCTGGGTAAAAAAAAATGCCTCAGTATTTTTAAGTGTTTTTAAATAACGGTCCGTTTTCTTCAAAAAAGTATGGGCCGTCAATGCACCTTGAGGAAATTGCACACCACACTGTGTGACCCGATCTGGATGAAGTTCAGTTTCATGAAGAATTTGTGGGTTCGATGGACACCATATTCGACAGTTTTGCATATTGACATTGCCATTTAAGTCAAAGTGGGCTTCATCTGACATAAAAATCCAATTTAATATGGTTTGGTCCTCGTCTACCATTTGAAGCAACTTTTGACAGAATTTGTCTGCTGATATCCCACCAAACGTCCAGACAAATTTCTTGTGGAAACGCTTGGAGTATTGTCTATGCTATCAGCTGCATCAGCAATTGTTTCAGGTGTCCGAACGCAAGGATTTCGAGGGTAACTCCTTTCGGCGACTGTCCCACGATCGGAAAAAGATTGAACTAGCCTCATTATTGTCCGTCTGCTGGGAGGCGTGCCGCCAAGCGTGCGCCGAAATTATCTTTGGACAAGAATTACAGACTTTAGTGTGTGAAAGCGGTGCACAACCCAAATGCAAGTTTCCTCATCCCAATTATCCATTTTTATTAATTTTAAAGAATGGTCTACAAAATGAGAAAAAAATTGGAGTTAAAAAACTATTAAAAAAAAAGTTATTAAGATTTCTTTTTGTAGCACGATTCATCAGCCACCCTGTATGTATAATTAAAATACTGCATTTAAATCTACATTTTTTATTAGTATATATGTACCTATGTAAAAATATATATAAAATCTAACTACCTCATTTTTATCTATTATAATAATAATATTAATAAAAAAACTAAACAATGAACTACTTTTTTATTTAATTTAAGATTTTTGTCTGTTTTGCTTTTAAATATAATGTTTTTTTTTTTTGCGATATACGAACGAACGCGAGATTTTGATCAAACTTGACATAACGATGAATTTTCTTTTTAATCTCAACGGTAAGAAATCTTAGACAAACTAAGGCTAATGTACAGGTTGTTTTTTTTAGACGTGTGGTTTTCAAGAAGAAATAAAACGCATATAATATAGTGTTATGGCCAAGAATTAAGCTTTATTATAAATATAAGGGTTTGTCATTATGTTTTAAAAATGATTTGGGGCAATGGCCGCCGTGGCTGGCTCGAATAAATTCCAGCCCAGAGGCCCAATTTTCGACCACTTTTTGCAGCGATTGGGGCCGTATGTCAGCAATAACGCTCCGAATATTCTCTTCCAAGACGTCAATCGCCTCGGGCTTGTCTGTCTGCCTAGACAAGCGACTTCACATAACCCCACAAAAAAGTAGTCCAGCGGTGATAAATCGCACGATCTGGGAGGCCATGCCACAGGCCCACGACGCGCGATAATGCGTTCACCAAAAGTTTCCTTCAATAAATTGATTGTTTCGTTGGCTGTATGACATGTAGCGCCGTCTTGTTGGAACCAAAGGTCGTCCACATCAACATCCTCCAATTCAGGCACGAAAAAGTAATTAATTATGGCTCTAGAATGTTCCCCATTGACTGTAACCGGCTTTGTTTTTGAAGAAATATGGACCAATGATTCCCTCTGGCCATAGAGCACAGCCTTTATTTGAATGTATCATTTTTACTACCATTTAACAATTTTCTTATTTTAAAGCTCTTTAACTGAATTTTCCTAGTTTAAGACACTTTTTTAATAGGAATAAAATAGGGGATTTTCCTAAATCAATGTTCTTAATGAAATCCTGTTTAACACGTCTCAAAAACTAGGGAAACATGCTATTTTTACATTTGTTAACAAATTCTTGGCCATAACATTAAATTATATGCGTTTTATTTCTTCTTGAAAACCACACGTCTAAAAAAAACACCCTTTACATTTGAGTTTTTCAATTATTCAATAACAATTATTCTTCTAACTAATGCTTATTTATTTTTCTATGCTGTGCTTAGCGTTGATACTAAAAATTTTAATTCACATAGTACTATATTATAAAAAATTTATATTTAAATATTTATTATGACAGATTTGGAAGAAATGATGGAAAGCAACACGACGAAGCTCAGGAAGATAATACACCCTTTTAAGAACAACTCTCAGCAAAACCTCAAAAACGTATTAAAAAAAATATTGTCAAGATCTGTTTTTAACTAAAACTATTCTCTTTGTGGTGCTGGCTGGTTTAAACAAAAACTAACTGTCTTACTTACCGTACAATGTATATTTCGAATATAATAATATTCCTACATTTTTATGAGGTGCTTCATTTATAAATGAAATAAGTCCCCTTTATTTATAACATCTCTATGGTATCTCTTCTTTTGGAAAAAAAAATTGTAACCAATAGACACATTGTTTTGATTTTTTCACAAAAAAAAAAGAGGTACCGTTAAATTGTATGAAGAGGTTAGAAAAATACCGCTTTTTAACACCTATTACTACAACTAACAGTTTTTTGCATGGGTATGTGCGTTAACGCGCTTAGCGCTAATAAAAAAAAAAAACTCTGGTTAAAAGCAAAATGCGTATACATTTACTAGTATTAACAATTATTACTTACTTTTTTTAAATAAAGATACTTTTCTTATTGGTTCAAGGTTTACTACAGAATTTTCAATTAAAATCCTCTACTTCACTTCTATTTGTTCATCTGCACCTTTATACTACAATTCTCCTAACAAATACTTACTAAATTTCTATTATTATTTACTTAACCTATTAAAATTTTATTCAAAAATTTATAATGACAGATATGGAAAAGCCGATGAAATGACATATAGCTCCAATGCCTCAGGATATGATGCAATGTCTTTAAAAATCTTCTCAGAGATATCTCAAAAATTTACTTACAAAAGATGCCCTCAGGATGTGCTTTAACTAAAACTATTAGCATTTTCCTGATAATAAACAGTTTTCGCAAAAAAAAAAAAACGAATCCCAGCAAAACGAAGTTTACTAATTTAATGTTTGCTACTTATACTTAAGCTTTATTAAACTCGTCGACTTCTATAAAAAAGGAGAAAAATACAGAAAGTTTCGCGCAATCTGAAAAGACCGGTAATGCATTTTTTTTTTTTGCAAATATTATTCTATTTACTTAATTAAAATTATTACAATCCTAAACTTATTATTATTATGCACCTCTTGAAATATAAACAAAATCCTAACTACCTCATTTTTGTCTCTTATAAGAAATAAATAAAAACTTTTTAAAACAATAAACTACTAAGATATTATTATTTTTATTTTAAGTAAGTGTGTTTGGATTATTCTTTTTATCTTACAACGAACTGCCTCCTGTAAAAATATTTATATTTTATCTATAGGTACACATTTTCCTATTTCAATTTCATTGAATATGCGGTCCAAAAAATTTCTTATTTTTTTTTATTATACAATTTGCATGCGAACGATAAATATTCTCCCAGTGTACTGCTGTACTGGGGTTAGGTACACTCGGAAAAAAACAACGAGCTAAAATCAAGAAAAACAGTGAAAAATCAAGCTTATTCGTTGAAGAAAGTCTGTTAAACTCGGAAATTCATAAGTCAAGTGCAAACAAATCTTAGATACTATTTACAACGCCATCTTTCTGAAAAGCTAAGTATCAATACTTCAACTGTTTACAGCGCCATCTTGTGATTTAGCTAAATATCAATTCCTGTACGCCATCTGTCAGCAACTGGAATGGGAACTATTTACTAGACAGAGATACTCGAATATTCTAGTGGAGACTAGAACCATTTAATTCCCTATATAAGGGGATGTTTTCGAGCGAGTGGACACAGTTTAATTTTGAAAGTGGCAGTATAAAGTTCGAAGTTAAAGGTACCCAGAAGTGATTTTAAATTGCATACTATTGCGATTAATGAATAATAAAAACGATTTTAAGTGAAATAAAGTGTGATTATTTTGAAAAGTAAATAAGTGGAAGTTATTATTTAAGAGAAATAAGTTTTATTATCGAATCCTGTTGGAATAAAAGTTAACTTGTGCAATATCTTTGTTTAAGAATGCATTGTGTAAAGATCTAGCCTTCCAGGTTACGGCTTATGTGTCGTCCGGGTTAGTTTCCTCTTTCCTCATGGCACGTAAAGCGTTGACGGATAAAGGCATCGAACTTGAAAACACTTTACATCCCCGGTGTTACTCAAAAGCTTACGTGGTGTAAAGCACGATAAATGTGTATGTATTGTTACTATATTGATAAATATTTAAGTAAAATTGCTTTTCAAAAAATTACCGTTTTTTATTATCAGAAATGATCCATTGTAGATCTTCCTAAAAACTTACATTACAACAACAACATGAGATCCAGATCCTGAGCCAACGTTTGTAATTTTCGCATCGATAAAATTCATTGCAAAACATTGAAAACATACAAAAAAACTCATGTTTAGTTTCAATTTTCATCGTTTCTGGACGAGTTTTATGGATGCGAGAGTTACAAAACGCAATTTAGGTACTGCATCTGGATCATGTTTAAGATCACGTTAAGTGTTGACTCACTTTGGCTGGTAGATGGCTATTTAGTTCAGCATATTATTAGGAACTCTGAACTGTAAAGAAAAAAAGACAACAAATACAAGAAAAATAAACAAACATGAGGAAAGAAGAGATTGATAAAACACTATTCACACTATGATCCGTATCGTTTTATATTCTGATGGGGATGCCCTGAGTGTATAATATGTAGGGATCACTATAGCGATAGTGAAGCACAGTACACAAATCTAAGGTAATATATTGCGCAGGTTGTCAGTCAAGAATTAAACATGGCGGCTCGAGTGTCTACGAAAACTGCACATGGCATTACTAGAAACAACAACAAATATAAGCATTTTGACAAGCAAAGAGACACTGGATCCCCCATTTTCACAGATGCGCAGAACTGAACAAAAATTCAAACGCTAATGATATTACCTTTAATATATGTACCTTGATAGTGAAGCACGGTTTATATTTGCTTGTATGTACTATATTTCCACCATTTAATAAATCTTGCTACCTATGTAGATTAACTTTGAAAGTACCTACCTTTTCAAATGAAAATGCTTTTTCTTATAAAGTTGAAGTGACACAGAAAGATTCATGTTATGACATAAGAAGCAAACAAATCTACATATTTTCCATAATGATTGCATAAACAAATAAACAACAACTAAATTATTGTCTTTGTTAGACGACGACGATTTGAATTTTTTTTATTTTCGAATTAAAACTTGTGTGCTTATTGCTCAATTAAAGATGAAGCCATGGTTTAATGGAGCAAAAAAAAAAACAATAAATAGATATGTAGGTAGATAAAACTAATGTGTTCACTCAAAAAAAAATAATAATCCACTGCAATGTTTATATCTCTACGAGCTATTTAGTTAACCGTTTTTTAGTAGGATCTCATAAAAAGATAGGTACCTACCGGCTAGAGTTCCCACCACATTCCTGCTGATAACACGCACAACGGAATGGTTGAGAATTGTAAGTCTCTAGGCCCTGGTTCTACACGAGCTGTCGCGCCATCAAATGTATTTATTTATTAAACAGAAAGTCATTTAATACCTATTCGAGTGTCTTCAAACTTATTGCCTAAAGTCTAACCTATCCATTCAACAAAATGTTAAGTAGGAAGTCTCAACTCAATAGTTCCGTCATTCTTACCTAACTACTACTTGGCATTTTGAGTCGTTACATGGTTGTGCCCTACGTAAATACCTGCTCTCCTGGTATTTTCGCTCTTTTGATGGGTTTACGAGTGCATTTATCTCGACAGTTTTATAGGGCGTTAAACTGTATATAACGACCGAAAGAATACTTTCCCCCATGGCGATAGCTTAAACAATGTGCAGTGCCGGACCGGAACCGTTCTGTGAACTTATTCTCTTTATAGGCTTATTATCATTTTTATCAGATTAATCCCTTCCGCTGCTGATGTGATAATGCTGATGGAGGGAAAACCTTTTTTTTGGTTTCTTGAAATAAGTGTGGCCATTCATATATTTTAGGTTTGTTGTTACATCCCGCAAAAATGCTGTAAATATATCGGGTTTTCCAATAAGGACTTGTCAACTCTCGAAAATTTTATTGTTGGTTTGAAGTACAATCAATACGGAAGTATGGAATTCGACGTCTCGTCGTTCACAATATGTCCAGTGTCCACTACGGGTGCGTTTGCAGCGGTCGATTAGTTGAACTCAATTTTCGATGACTCGGTCAAACATTTCGACGGAAACGGCCGCTATCTCTCGTTCAATATTGGCTCCGGCTTGTTGCCATAGACCAAAGACTTAACGTAGCCCTATAAAAAGTCGTTTAATCATACGATATATGTAGGCGGACCATTTCTCGATATAAGACGTTTATCGAATTGAGTTTTGAATTATGTAGTCGATTGTTATACCCGTTGTGTGGCTTGTGGCACCATCTTGTTGAAACCACATATCATTAATGTCTAGTTAATGCAATTGACCAAATAAATAACGTTACAACAAATGGCACCACCGACCGACTGGCATGAAAACAACAACAAACTACTATATATTGTGGATGAAGTGGTGTTTGTTAAAACATATGAGAATTTTCACCGGAGCAATAACCCATGTTCTATTTGCTAACGAAGTCGTTTAGCCAAAAATGCGCTTCATCAAAATTGCCGTTAATGCTTTTAAAGTTGACGTCACTGACTCGGAATATATTATTGGTAATAAATTTTAATGATTTGTAAACGTTCTTCGTTCGAGAACTTCACCATGATGAAAATGTTGTTTTTACTGAATGTTTTGACATCGACAGTTTGATTATTGGTTTAAGTATGCGTTCACATTGAAAGTTCAAAGTTGTCAAGTCCCATTTTAAAAAACCCTTTATACCCGCTTAAAAATCCATGCTAAATATTTACAACAAGATTTACGCTTCAATATCGCGCGAAAAACATCTCCGCGCATATAAAAACAGAATTGTAACTGTTATATCAAAATATAATGAAATGTTTTTATTCTTTTATTTTGTATTATTTATTGCACTATTCATACTAGAATGTCAGTTTGATAGACTTGACCATTCTTTATTCCGTCAATTGTATTGAATTTTTGAACAGCAACAACTTCTTTATTTCTGACTGTATAATCAATAGTCTGGTCACACCAAATGGCAACAGTTCATGAAGCATATTGAATTGGGAAGGCATTGTGATGGTGCGGTAGAATTTGTATTCATGGTTTGGGACTTTTTTTAAATCTGAAATGGAAAGTGTTTTTTCCCCTGATGATGCCTTTTCATTTTCTGAACGCTGGGTTGGAAAAAATTCAAGGCGAATCATATTTCTGTTTGTGAAATTGAGAGTGTGTGTTGTATAGGTACTGCATGCGGAGCGAAATGTATATATTACTTCTGAAATCCCAACCCAAACCTCTTATGTATATTTAAAAAAAAAACAAGACTATTCTATCCCCTAACATTTGGCGATTCTACATGGTTGTCCCAGAACATTGTTAGTCCAAAGGAATCCTGGTAATAGTAATGTCATTGGTGGGAAAGAAAAGAAAGTCATTCACTTTTTTCTGTTCCCCTATTAGAAACTTGTAATTGTTTATTATTATTGATGGTTCAGCGAGATAATGGGGGTTTAGATTTCGTGTTTGTTGTGTTCTGGATTGAGGGTGTGGTGGTGTAAGTATTAGTTTGTATTTGTAAGTTAGGTATAGATATGGAGGTTGTGTGGTAAGTAAACGAAATAAATTTACCAAAGAATTTTGAGATACATCGTTGCACAACGGGATAACTTATATGAAAGTGGCTTTAGACATAAATGTTAATTTCTAACAATTTTTTTTATAAAACTACCTACTGTTTATGCTGCCCCGCACGCCGCCGCTCGGTCAGGACCGGCGTGAATTACATATTGGGACCGAATACCTCCGGAATTGCTCAAGAAACAATCTCAGTTTATTTTTTTGGGGCGTGTGTAACTGCGTAAGTTTTTCTTGAATTTAATAAATTCATGATAGGTTAATTTTTGTTATAAATTAAACAAGGGATCAAATCTGACGCACTTGTGACCTCAATTGCCACATTGTTTGAAATATCTAGATTTATTTGGAATTTAGGTACAGAACAAGCCAATAATAATTATTTGGAATCAGGAGGACATGAAACGTGGTTCTTTAAAGTCGATAATAATTTACTGTCTGAACACAATAGAAGCGCGTTCGAACGCGCGTTCGCACCTGACAAAGTTAAAATACGTGAAATCTCGTTGAAGTGAATACAATGGAGACGCAGCCGCAAACGCGACTCTAGGAGTTAAATAAGTTTTAATAATCACGCGTGTGCGAACACGCCATCGAACGCGCGTCTATTGTGTTCAGCCAGTTAATGTCGTTTTCGGTTGGATTTTGGAACTGTTCCATTCCTATCGAAAATGAAAAATTTGGAGTAAAAAAGTGAAACATAGTTACCTCGATAAGAAATAAATAGTTAGGTATACTCGAAAACAAAATACATAGGTAAGTGAAGAAAATATTTTTGTATCCAGTGCCTACGTTCTGTAACTCTCGCATCGAGAAAATCAGTCGAGAAATGATGAAAATTGAAACAAATCGTATGAGTTTTGTTCCATTTTTCATCGTTTCTCGACCACTTTTAAACATGCGAGAGTTACAGAACGTTGGCACAGATCTGTCAAAAGACCGGTTTTGAAAATGTTTGCGTTCCATTGCTCAGAACATATTTTAATACCTATGATAAATTAATTTTGCAGATTTACTTATTTATCTCTTTACTACCACCACAATATACATAGATTAGTAAAATTGAAAATTGACAGTTTTCAACTCCACAGGCACTAATATAACTCCATGACCCAAAATCAACCTGAAATCGTAATCCATTGACAGTTTTCACATTGGACTGACCCCTATGACTTTTGTTGACGTCTCTGTACATTATCTCACGTACACTTCATCTTGAAAAAGGGATGGCTAAAAAAGGCAGAATATTTTTTTTTTTTTTTTAAATTTTGGATGTTGGATCTTGACGTTTTCTTTTGTGAATTGTGACATCTGTTTTTTTTGTTTTTTCATCGAATCCGTTCGTAATGGCAATTTGTATGGGATTTTACACTACGATGGATTCTGTGATGGTTTTTTCGGGATGCGTAATACATTTTCGATTACGATGTAATTCGTGATAGGGCTGATTAGTTTGCGTCTGAACAATTCACGTAAAAAAAGTCAGAGGAAAGAGTGATGAAATTCTTACAGATGAGAGGAGTTCATATTGAAGAACATGCTCTATATGCATGACAAACAATCATCGATATTTGATGATGAAAATGCAAGAAACAACGCTTGACAAGCTCTTAATATTTGTTTTTAGGTTTGCGGTGTAAAATTTGATTTGACAGCATCCCGTCTCAAATTCATGCGAAGTGTTGCGATGCATGTGACATGACTAGGTATCTTTCCGATTGTCTCCGACGTCAAAACAAATGTGAAAAAGATTCCGCGAAGAAGCATTTATAAAGATTTGAAAATAGGTATTTTCTTTTTTCATAATTGTGTTTGTCTATTTATGTATCTATTTCTTTTACATTAAGAAACGGCAGTATGACCGTCTGGTGGAGTTAATGCATCCGATGCTGGACATTGCGAGCAACTTCACTAGCCGGCCGCCAGAAAGAGACAAATGCGTTCTTCTTTTTACTCTGCTTGATGTCCTCTGTTTATATCTTTCTGCTTCCAAAAAGGAGATTTCTCCGAACGGATACGATTTATGTAAAATAAAATTTCGTGAAAAATGTTCAGTAATTTCCAAAGTCAAGTCATTCATCAGAAAGGTAAATTGAATGTATCTTTTTGTTTAATAAAAAAAAAGAGCGTGCAACTCAGTTAGCTTCGGAAAATTGACAGTTTCCCAGGCTTAAGTAGCGACCCTTCAATGTTTGAGAACAATGATTTTAAATCATTTCTGTGCCCATTCTTAGCACTAACTTTATAGTTAGAACAGATTTGAGAACACTGCCTAAATCAGCTGTTGTAATTTTGTCAATGAAAATTGTTTATTTTTGTATTGTTTTTTGAATTTCTATTTAACTCTTTATTAGATGGGTTTAAATTAATTAAACCCGTGAACGCCATTTTGGTTAAAACAAATTATTAACATCCGAAAATAAATACAAATTTTTAAGAAATTATTATTTTGCGTATATTACTAAAATTAATTAAACTATCTTATTTTCCCATTATTCTTAAGCCTTTGGTCTTGACTGCTTGACTTTAAATTATTAGTTATCTTATAACTGATATATAAAAAGGCTTTAAAAAGATTTAAGCTCTAAGCAAACCAAATTTAAGATGAATATTTTGATATGAAAACAATTATGTACATTTAAAACCCTTAGAGGGTGTTTTGAATATAAAGCTTGCACAGAGTTTTAATCGCCTTTCAATACTAAAACCTATATATATGCCACTTCCTCGAAATCAGTCGATTGGTTCTTGAAATAAAGTATGTATTCAATTTAAATTTCAACCGAAAAGCTTTATTAAAAAGGTTTCTAACGGTACTTGATGAAATTTTACACATATAAGTCTAAGTTTAAATGATTGAAAAGAAAGAAGAAAAAAGAGAAAAGCATATTATCGAAATCAGCCGAGTGGTTCCCGTATAATAAGTTTTTCCGATGGGCTATGATAGAAAATTGTAAAAATTTACAAGAAATTATGAAATTAAATTTTTAATTATAGATACTTACCGTGAAAAAGTGTTGCAAACTTCATTAATAAAGAAAACACTTTTGTTTGGTTTAAAAAATTAACATTTATTTTTCATCTGCATTATTGCACCTATGTTTGATGTTTTTTTTTTTTTTCTTATTCACTTTTTTATAGGGAAAATAGTGGGAACAAATTAAAAGCTCTTCACAAAAATCAAGCAAATTAATTTGTAAAAATGGGAATTTCACTTTTTCGTTTTTGCTTCTTTTTTATTTTGTTTTTCTTTTATTTAATTTAAGGAAATAGCATTTATATTTTTGATAAAAGCACAAAAATCTCTTTTTTTTATATATATATATCTATATATACTTTGGTTTCATTTCATATCTTTTAGGTTTGTTTTCTTTTTTACTTATTAATTATTTAAATGTCTTCTCTCATGTCTTTCTTAGAATTTCATTGAAATTTCACTTAAATTTTTAAACCTAACTACTTAGTTCTACTGTGTTTTTTTGTTTTTTTTTTTTTTTAATTTCTCTTTTGTTATCATTAATTTTAATCTTCTATTTCAGCTTGTAGCTGTTTTCGAATACTAACTTTCTAAATGCCTTTTCGATGATCATTTGGGTCTGCTATTTGCTTTTTTCACATATATTTTTTTCCTTGCTAGTCTTTAAGAATTTAGCTTCAGCTTAACACACCAAACAGTCCTACTGATATATGTTTTAAACTCAAAACTTGTCAATCAATTCAAAGCACTACTCATAATCTACGTTTTTTTTGTTTTTAATTTTATCTTAAGTTTTACTACTTTTCAAATATATATTTATGAATATATATATTCACTTCGTGGTATTTTCTTTAAAAAGAAATCTTTTTTTATTTGGTTTTGTTTAGTTTAAGAAAATATCCTAACTTGAAAACATAAAAAGTCTTTCTATGTAAGTTTCTCTAAAATCCATGGAAACTTCTACGTCTAAAGTATCTGCATTTTTTTTATTTTTTATTCTCCTTGCTAATGTAAAAAACTACATTTCAGTTTTTTTTTTCTTGGTTTGAATTTATAATATATTTTTTGTTCACCTACGTTAAGAGTCTAGCTTATCTATAAGTATAATCTTCTCAAAAAAAAAATTCTAATAGTTAATTTTCCTAAAAAAAATGTATAGAAAATTATTTATTTATTTTTAAAATTTATTTTGTTGTAGATTCATACATTTTTTTTTATTTTTGTTATTTTATTCGCCTTGAGTTTGACTCTTCCAGATTTGTTTTTAATATTTTTTTAATAAGATTATTTACAAAAAATCTCACACAGTATTTTTTTTTTTTTTTTTTTTTAATTTTTAATTTGTTTTGTTTTGTCATTTATAAAAAAATATAAATATTCTTTTCTGTACGTGCATTTGTGTCGTATATGAATGTTGTTTTGTTGCTTCTTGCAAAATGTATATAAGTTTTCGTATTAAACGTGCGTTTTCATTTTTATTCGTATTTTGTCGCAATAAAATATATAAATATATATTTGTTGTTTTGTTTATATTTTTGGAAGTATTCAGTGTCAATTACATATATGAAAATACTTTTTGTGTTTTTAATACAGAACTTTTAAAATAAAATGTTAATAAGAGAAATTTTCAATGAAAAATCATATGGAATTTTTCCAATATTAATAAAATCATGACTGGTAAAATATTTTATAAATTATTAAACAAGTAAAAGGAAGACATATTTATCTGGAGTTTTATTTATAAAATGGTTTGTTCTGATTTTGAGTTCAAGATAAAAGTTTTGAGAATATTTTCTAAAGTCCTGGCTCAGGGAAAATAATTTTTCTTCAAGAATCATAGGAAAACATTTACTACAGGACAGCTGTTAGTTTCTCAGAGTAAGGCATCGTATTTTAATATCCTTAAGAGAAAAGAAAGAAGTTTGATTTTAAGTTAGAATATACGTATCTTCTTATCTTGAGATGCCCTTAGAACTTTTGTTTTACATTTATTTTTGTCACTGATGTGAATTCAGCGAATGAAAAAACTTCAAGAAGAATAAACTTTTTGATTTCTGTTATAGAAAAAAATATGAAATTTTGCCTCCTGGAAAATTTGCAAGTTTTTGCAGATTTTAGTCAAGGCCCTGGAAAGCTTTCAGTATGGAAAATCTAGTCGAGGAAAATATGTCAAATACTCGTGAGGCTCTTGCTAATAAAAACATGTTGTCGAAGTTTTTATAACTCCTCAATAATACACAGTATATACAACAAAAACAAAAACTTTAAAACCAGCATATGAACAATAGAGCATGAATTTACTCAATTTCAATCAGCCTTATTGTGAGTTTCACCCGAACAATATTTCACCTTAAAATTTTTTGTTCGCCCGGAATTTTAAAAGCTATTGTGAGTTTCACCCGAACGAAATTTTGTTCGCCTTCAAAAAAGAAGTGAAAATGACACTACATTCCGCCCGAAATGAATATTCACAATAAAGGGAATTTTTCGATCATGAAATTTCGGGGGAAACTAACAATAGGCGAAAAGTGAAATGTCTAATTTTCCGGGTGGAATGTTGTTCGGGTGAAACTCACAAAAAGGCTGAAAGTGAGTTTCGCTCGGACGAAATTTTTTTCGCCTACTAAAAAGAAGTGAAAACGACACTACATTCCGCCCGAAATGAATGTTCACAATAATGGGAATTTTTCGATCATGAAATTTCGGGGGAAACTAACAATAGGCGAAAAGTGAAATGTCTAATTTTCCGGATGGAATGTTGTTCGGGTGAAACTCACAATAAGGCTGATTATCATTAGATCTGTTTTTTGAATTTGCTCTGTGGTTAGCGCCTTAGAACCCATATTAACAACTTTATTGTTTTGCCAGGTAAGTTGTTTACCAGTATGAGTAATTGGGGTGTCAAGACGTACCTCAGACCCAAGGAGAACAATTTGAATTGAAGTGTGAGTGTGCACCTATTTTGCCGTTATAAAGTTAAAGCTTGCTCTTTTTCCGTAACAATGTGATGAAAAAAATCATATCGGTATTATAGTTCTTTTTTCTAATAAGAAATATATTTTCAGGTCTCCGTAGACTACATCCACTACTATCGCCGAATTTTTATATCGCTGATTATCCATATAGATCATCTCCTGAAAATAAAACAGTACGGATCTTAGTAACAACTGTGTGGTATGGAATCTGAGAACTAAATTTTTTTCATCGTTGCAAGAGAATATCGCTACAATTTGGCCCAGTTCATACGGGTCGAGGAGTAAAGAAATGGAATGTAGTTTCCAGGCTATGTTAACACCCATGTTCTGCAGCATAGAATCAAGCTGAAGCGAATAGAGATTTAGTTGCATATAAAGTTACTATAGCCAAATTAAAAACATTAGCTTCGGCGATCACAACCTTATTTTACCAGAACCTTCAAAATCAAAGCTGCATACGGCTGAGCATCAAAAGTAACTTCAATGATCAGGTTTCTAAACAAATATCTTAAATAACTGTAAAGCATCTGATAATAGTTCTTTGATACAGTTTTTAATGCCAAACAAAGATATGTTATTGAATCTGCACTCTGCCAAAAGCATGTACTGAATTAAAAAAAAAAAAAAACAAAATAATATCAAACATTAAAGTCGCTTGAAATAGCAATAATGGATAAGGAAAGGATCGAAACGATAACAATCTTATGAATCAGATTTGAATTTCAAACAAATTATGTTTTCGAAAATAAGTCTAGCAAAAATATCCTTAAAAACCCTCATCCTGATGTATGTAGGTATATAAATAATATTCAAAAATTAATTCATTCATTATAAATATTAATGATGCCATGGAAATCACCAAAGGCACTGTTTCAAAATTAAAATATTTATAGACAAACCTATGATTAAAGTATAAATATTTTTTTTTTTAGTTTAACAATTAATTCATGTATGTTTTTTTATTTTTTTTGTTGAATAAATGGAATACAATATTCCTGAGAATTTACACTTTCGAAATTATATTTTCCATTAAGTTTGTTTTTCATGTAACAACAGTTCTTTTTTTTCTCATTTTTATTTTTATACTTTTAAGTAAAATCTGGAAGATGTTTTAAATTTTTTTTGTTTGTTTTTAAAAACCGTTCGCACACAGAAAAAAGTTTCTTTTTTTTTTATTTTGTTTTCTGTTTTGTAAACTAAACGAACACATTCTTACACATTTTTTTGTAAATTGTCCTGGTAAAAGATTCTTTTTTTTTTTTTATTTCAAAATTTTCTTAATAATAAATATTCTCCTAACATCTAAAAGAGAAGAAATATATAGAGAGAGAGAGAGAAAAATATCTCTTTGAGCTAAACTTAACATCTAAGCGAACTAACTTATAGCGCACTATGTAATTTTTTTTATTTTTTTTTTCAATCTTAGTCATTCGTCTACGTTTTTGTTTTTTTTTTTTTTAATTCTCAATTAGAAAATATGTTTCATTTTTTTTTTGTTTTTTTTCTTAAAAACTCTTTTAAAAAAAATATATAAATAAGAAAACTTAATGCTTTTGTAGTGAAATAATTTTTTTTTTTTAATTTAAAACAAATATATTCTTAATCTAGAAACTTAATTACTACATTGAAATCTCCTTGTTTCTACTTGTTTTTTTTTTTTTACTTAAGTCTACGTATTTTTTTCTTTTAATCTTACATTCTATATAGGTAAACTAAAAATTAGATGCTTTGACGACATTTAATTAGCGATCAATTTGACTAAATAAATATTTTTTTACATTTTTTTTTCTTTATTTTAAATTAAGGTAACAAAAATATGGAATTGCAGCTTTTTGCTTAGATTTGTAAAAATAATTTTTTATTTCTATTTTTGTTTTATGTAAGCCATTTGTAATATTAATTATTTCAATGTTTTCCTTTTTTGAAAACTTTTATTTTTGCTATTATTAAAATTAAAACTTTTATTTTATTTTTTTTTTTTTGTATTACTTTTTCGCATATGAAAATAAAATTTGTCCTCATTTTTTTATATTTGTGTTATTTTTATTTGTTTTCTCTGTCGGTATTGTTAAATATTTCATTTTGTCATATTTTCAATGACATTTTTTTTTTAATTTTATAACTCGGTTTTGGTATTTTTTTTGTTTTTTTTTTTTGTTAGGTTACTGGTCTCTTCCATTCTATATGCGATATTTGAAGAATAATACATTTTGAACATATTATATACAAAATTTGTTTTTAACTACTCGTATATTCATTGTATTGTTTCTATTTAACTGTATGGTTTTGTGTTTCTTATTTCTGTCTCTCTCTGTGTTTCTGATTGTTTTAGAGTAATTTTTGTATAAAAAAAAAATACTTTTATGTAATTTCATAGATATATTTTTTTTTTTGTAAGATTAGACAAGATGGATCAGATGGGTACCTATACCTTTTTTGGCACATGTGTTTTTATGTTTTAAATTTTCGGAAATATTATTTTTATCTATTGCAAAATTAATTTGTGCTGAATAAAGATATTTTTTAAACGAAAATATTAGTTAGGTATAAATAACTGGGTAAAGTTGCACGCGCAAAAACAATCGTATTCCAAGGATTCCGCATTTCCAGTGTTGTAGAAGATTGGATGTCTAAAATAAAACAAAAAAAAATAAATAATAAAAATAAATTTAACAAAATTTGAAAAAAATGGGTTTTTGTATTTTTTGTGTTCAACTTACATTGCCAATTATATTTCAAGACTCGCAAAATTATGTGTTTTCAATAAAATTGCGCTGTTCAAATTTGTCGTCCAGTTCCATGGAAAAATAATAAGTAATTATGTAAGTAATATTTGAAAATAGAAAAAAATGTTAAACAAAAAGCGTTTTTAAGGACTTCTTTTTCAGTTTCAAGTATTATTGATTATTTTGTGTTTTTTTTTTTTTGTTGTTTTTAGGGCTCAAATTAGGGTTGTTTACAAAGCTCGCAAAACTTATCAATTAGGTGTATTGAAAGGGGTTTAGAATGATAACTGCAAGGCTATATGCATCATCATGTGGATATTGAAGGTTAGAATGAAAGAACGACTTGTGTGGGCTTATACCCAGTTTATGGGTTGAAGTTCTTTCCACCTACTTAACGGGGGGCCATCCCGAATGTCAGACACCACATAAAAGGAGTCCCATGACAGGATGGCCAGCCTATGAAGTAAGTGGATGTACACTCAAATCGTTGTTTCAATCAAGCCTTCAACATTCATATAAAATTATAAATATCAATCGAAAGAAATAATTTAAAAACGACATTACTGTCTTACTGGGCTAATGATGAGTTAAGGATCAGATGATGCGTGCAAAAAAAAAAAAAAAAAAACATTTAAATAACAACGGTAGTTGGAAGGATTCCAATTAGGTTAGTTATTCCTCATTTGTGTCATTCTGTTGGCCAACATTCTTATTTCGCCTTATTCTATTCATATTTGTATTCTGTCTGCACCATTTCTTTCAGAGAGAATAGATTCTTCTAAAATCAAATAAAATTTGAACAAACGATGCTCTTGAGAAGGTCAAAAATAAACTGCGTTTACGCTTTCACTCGAAAAATTTAAGATTTAAAAACGAATGTGAAACATTCAGATGAATCGAAAGTTTGGAGCAGAATATGCCTAATTGATTCAAATGAATAAACTTATTTTTTAATGGAAGTTTAATGGCTTCTTCGTGCGTCCACATTGCTTGGTTAGCAAAGCTACTCAACCAAATTTGGCTAATAGCCTTCCCTACTGAATGAATAAGTCTTAGGGCGGTATTCACTGAACGCTCATAACTTAATAGGCTCATAAAACTATTCAACAAGCAATAATAGTGAATATTTATGAGCGCTCATAAGAATTATGAGTCGTCCCGACCACTCTTAACTTATGAGGGCTCTCAACAAAAATTTTCGAAGTCCACATGTCAACTCTCAAGTTGCTTGAGTTTTTTTTTGTGTAATTTCAATGTTTTTAGATTCAAATTTCAGCGAAGAAATACGCTATTGAAATAAATAAAATGAAAATAAGTAAATAAATGACAAAATAAATGCAAAACTGCAATGAAATAAAGTGATTGTAAATTCATTTTAGCCGTTGTGAAAAGATTTTAAATTTTTTCAACTAAAAACAACTCCATTTCACACAGTTTGGGCATGTCTGGTTGAGAGAGAGAGCGGCTCTCAAAAATACTTCTTAGTGGTTGGTGAATACCACAAATAATTTTCAAGTTAAGAGCCTCGTAAAGTTAGGAACCTTTTAAGAGCGCTCGGTGAATACCAGCCTTAATAATCAGGCACGAAAAAGCAAAAAACACAAGATCATTTCAGTGTGGTATGTGATTACTCAATCATTTTGAGATACAAAAGTTTACCAATTGAAGCTCTAATTCAGCGGATTATTTCTTTTTAAGTTAATATACCAAGTGCACATTTGGCCAATCAATGTGGCCAAATAATTATTGAATTGCTTTGTTCATGCTAATTATTTGTGATTCAATTTTTACTTTACAAGATGTTTAATTTAAATAATAATTTGTCTCATATTTTTCTACTGACAAGGTATTGTTAAACTCAAATCACTCATTGGTAAATAAAAATACTACTCAACTGTTAACGAACGTAGTTTAATTAAAGGCTCAAAAGATCCGGCTTAGGCTTCTTTGCTGATATAAAACTTAAACATTTACGTTCAACTTAAATGCTTGTTTGCTCTTTTTACCTTTGAATTGTTGATGTTGGTATGTTAAACTTAAATGTCTAAATTTCGTTTCACCAAATGGGCCTTTATTTCATAATCTTTTGCTGTGATAGGTACTAATTGAAGAAATATTTTTTTTGTCACACTAAGGTCTAGTTTTTCAGTGGTGATTTAAATCAGAGTTAGTAAACTCTAGAAGTAAATTAACTCCCAATCAACTAAGGGAGCAGTTTTTCGAGAATTCATACGGAACGACTAAAAAAACTCCGTGCATAAAACATCAAAAGCATTTGTTTAGTTAATCCTGAGTTAACTCACCAAATTTGATGAGTTAACTCATAATATAAAGTTCGGATAGGACCGAAAATAAAACAAAAAACAATAATTCTCTCTTAAGTTTGCATTATTCTTTTGTAACTTGGTAACAACAACTGTAGACAGCTAAAGAGGATACATTTGCGTTTGAATGCAGTTTATTTTCTTTGATTTTTTACCAGTTGAGCTTTTTCGTAATTTCTCATTTAAAATTGTTCCACCTAAGAGAATCAATCGACAATTTCTTGAGATTATAATTTTTGCTTTTATTTGAATACAATTATCCGCTTATAACGACGGAAAATGTGTCTCGAATGAGTGGTCTATTCGGAGTAGCCGAATTCAACTGTAATTTAATAACCTCATTTATATTTAACGCGGAAAGTTATGAAAAATAAATATAAAAAAGTTACAATATTTTTCTCAAAATTCGGGATGGTGAACATTCCATATGGGCCTAGAATTGTTCAATTTCAGGCAACTAATCGGCCAGTGTTGTCAGTCAGCTTACTCTAAGTATCAGTAAGCTTACTTTATAACTTGCCAACATTTTGGACCAACAGAAGTAAGTTGATCATTATTCGTATTGAGGTTCCCTACTTCAAAATGCAAGTGTTTTTAATAGCTTTACTCTTCCTAAAAAAAAAAAATTAAATCAAGATATCATACGAATTTTTGTTATATTTAATGCTTTTTAAGGACTAAGTTCCACTTCCACTTTTTGTAAGGCAGAATGAACCCCTGATTTAAAAATGACTAAACGCTGTATGCGTAATTTCGGAGGAATAATTTTCTAATCCACTACCTATGTATGTATACATTTTTTGCAAGTGAAATGAAAGAAAAGAAAGTTGGTCTGAGTATATTGTACTTGCACTGGATAAAAACAAATCTTTTTAAATGATTTGTAAGTACTGCTCAGTTTCCGAAAGTATAGTGACGAAAAGGATTAACTTCTCCATTGTGTTTGCTATTCGACGCGACGCAAAGCAACGCAAATAATAAATAAAAGTGTTTCATTTTGTTTTTTTTTTTGTTTTCTCAGAGAAAATCAATTTTTATTGATTCAGAAAAAAAATTGTGTTATTTTTTAAATTTTTTTTATGTTTTTATTACTTTTTTTTTTAATTTTTTTTTATTTCTATCCACTACAACACTAGAATTTTAGGATCTTAAAGGACACAGAGAAAAAAGATTTATGAAATTTTGCTTCACATTTCATTATAGTCTTAAGAGAAGAAAAAAAAAGCACAACAAAAGGCTTTATTATCTTTTTTCTTAAATATTTTCTTCAAAAAATCTCATTTTTTTTTTGCAATTTGTGTGTATGTGTGTGTGTCACTCTACCTATCAAAACAATTTTTTTTTTTTTTAATTTCTATTTTTTCTTTGAAAAAAAAGAATTT
The DNA here is from genome assembly GCA_932273885.2 of Leucozona laternaria. Taxonomy (NCBI): domain Eukaryota; kingdom Metazoa; phylum Arthropoda; class Insecta; order Diptera; family Syrphidae; genus Leucozona; species Leucozona laternaria. Next base: position 125,802,653 of record OW026367.1, on the reverse strand, counting down.
TTAATATTTAACAACTAAATTAAGAAAAGAATATAATTTTCTTGTCTCACTGTCATCGTTTTCTTCCAAAAGCAAGTTGTTTTATTTTATTTTATGATTATTTTTTTTTTTCTACAAAATTGTCAATTTTGTTTTATTTCTATATAAATTGATTTTTAAAAATTATTTTTGCTGCAAAAAATATGTTTTCATTTTTAAAATTTTTTTCATCATGTTTAATAGCAACAAGCGCAAATGTACAATATTATTGTTTCTCATTTCATTTCAATTTAGTTCTTTTCTGCTTCTTTTTGTAATATTTATTTTTGTTTTTTTTTTTTAATTACACAATGAGCTTTCAATATAGTTTTATTTTTTTTTTGTTCACAACATTTAAGCTTTGATTTAAATGAATTTATAATTTTTTTTTTTTAATTTTTGTTATCATCATTTTACTCTTAAAAAAGTCTTCAAAAAAATATATTCTCTTCTTCAATCTTTAATTTTTTACTTATAATATAAAAAAAATGTGTTTTGTTTCTTCTTTTGACTACAAAGAATAAAACCTTATCTTAGAATTTATAAAAATATAACATAAGAAAAAAACAATCTTAAAGCAAAAAATAAAGAAAATAAAATTAAAATTAAAAAAAAAAAAACAAAATCAAATATACTCTATACTACTTTTATTTTTAACAAAAAAAAAAAACCACTAAGTCTTATGAGCTAGTTTCGCTTTTCTTATTTATTTCTTGAAAGCATTGTTTTTTGTTTTGTTTTATTATTTTTTAACATTAAAACTAATTCTTCTTCTCTTATCATCTCATAAAGGTTGTTTCTGTTTTTTGTTTTTGTTTTTTTTTTTTATCTAAAAACCCTTTATGGAGAAGAAAAAAAATCTTATTTACAGTCTGATTTAATGTTGGTTTTTGTTTTAAAATTTTTTTAAACCTATTTCTCGCAATCAAATAGCAAAAAATACAATAATAACTAATAGTACGTCTTAGATGTAAAGGAAAAAAGAAAACCATTTTCATTTTGTGTTTTCCGTTTCCACTGACATTCTAAAAATGATAAAACAAAATAAATTAACTACTTAGAATTACAAACAAAAAAATAAAGACATATAGAAAAATTAGCAACTACTCTATATTTTTTGCTCTTCTTTTCAAATTACTTAAACGCTATAAAAGATCTTATAAACTAAGTTTTTCATCTTCATTTTCACCGATTCCTACGTTTTTTTTTTTTTTCATTCTTTCTTAGCTTTCCTTCTTGCTTCAAAAATTCCTCTGTATCTTTTTCTTTACCAACACTACAAATATTTAATTCTAAACTACTATTTTCCAACTTCTTTTGTTAGTTCCTTTTCTTTTTTAGTTTAATTCCTTTTCTATCAACTACTACCTTTTCTGTTCATTCTTACTTTATTTTTCTTAAACACTAAAAACAACAACACATTAAAAACAAATTTTAAATAAAAAAAAATAAAAAAAAAAAAAAAAAATAAAGTTATAAACAAAAAAGTTTGAGGAACTTTAAATAAAGAAATTTCTGCGATTTTCAAAAATACTTTTTAATTATTATTTATGATATATTGCAGACCCATTTTAGAAAAGAGGGTTGAAATTTTGTATTAAAGGGGATGGGGTAGAATAAAGGAATGTTGGAATAAAAATATTTACTATATCATGACTAGGGTTTTGTGATTTTTTTTTTTTTTTTTGGAACAAAAAGCTTTATTATGCTTAATAAGCTTTATAATAAAATTTTGATAGAAAGAGAATGCGAAATCCGTTAACACCAGCAAATGAGATAACTGTGTTAATTATTTTAGAAACCGTCTTTCCATTCTTTCGAATATAATAAGGGTTAGGTTATTCAAGGAAGGTTTATTCAAAAAAACTCATCTCAGGCCTTTTTGATTCTCAGTTATGAATTATGAAATACCTATAAAATGTGAAGGAAAAGTTTGTGAATTTTTCAAAAAATCACATTCACAGCCCTGAGTGTTTGGGGATGATACATACATTTAAAAATGTTATACATACGGCTTACAATGAGATTCTTTTGATTTTTAACTTATGTGATGTTATAGTCTTCTCGTTCGTTTTTTTTTTGTTTCTGTTCTAAAAATAGCTTCTACAGTGAAATTATGTCTGTGTGTATTAACTTCACCGTAAACGACAATCATTTGTGGAAACTATTCTATATCATTATACAACCCAACCCCTATAGATTTAAATTTTATCTTATTTTGAATTGGCTACGTTAATACGGATTATTTTGTGTGTTAAATGTAGAGTTGTAGGGTGTTTTTTTTTTTTTTTTTTACAAAATTGGATCTAGTTTCTTTCCTAGGGTTTACCAAAGGTAGACGTTTACAAATAAAATAAAATAAAAAAGAACGTAGTCCCGCAAACAAAATAAAGGAGTACAATAAATACATTAAAATAGTATCTCATCAAAGAGTTTAAAAAAATTAACGACAGATCAAATAAAATTAAAAAAAAAAAAAAAAAAAAAACAAACACCTCCCTCGAGCATGTACATTTTAATCAACTAACACTAAATCTGTATTCTACACTCTATCTTCAAATTCAAGTCTTTCCTACTACATACTACTTTCTACATTCTTGTTTTTTTTTTTTCCTATCCCCTAACTTTCCTCAAAACCATTTGTTTTTATTTTATTTTTCAATTCTTAAATAAAAAATTATCCTAGAAAACAGAAAAACTATGTTTTTTTTGTTAAATAAAAAAAAAAACAAATCTTAAAGTTTAACAAAAACTAAAAACAAATTTAAATTTTTATTTAAACTAAATTCCTCGTAATTGTTATTTTTTTTTGTTTTATACTTTTTTTTTTTGATTCTTTGTGAATTTGAAAAAAAGAAACGATTTTTTTCTTATAGCATTTTTTAATATTAAAAAAATATATTCACCTCATTTTTCCATTAGAAATTCTTTTTTGTTTGTTTTTGTTTGGAATTTTACTTTAAAAGGCAGCGAAATAAGAAATAAATATAATTTTTTGTTTCAGTTTTTCTTTTCATTTTTATATACTACTCGCACACAACTCTGCATTTTACTGCAATAGATTTCTCTTTTGGTGAAATTACAAACATTTTATTTTTAATACATTTTTCTGTAGTTAATTTTGTTGTTTTTATTTTTTTTTGTGTAACAAAGATTTTTTGTTCACACAAAGATTTTACTTTTGTTAAAGTGAAAATTCTTATACAACGAAAAAATAGAATTAATTTAGAAAAAAAAAACAAAAAAAATATTTTTTTTTAACATAACAAGTTTTTGTTGATAAATAACAATAAATAGATTTTTTTTTTTCGTTCGATTTATCTTTTATCTTTAAGTTGTGTTTTTCCTCTTCGAAAAAAGTCTTCTTGTCTTCTTATTTATATCAAATGTATGTGCATTCAAAAAACAAAAATTCTTCATAACTATTTTCATAATTATATATGTTTGCTCTAATTTCCATTTCTTTCACTATAATTTTGTTGCCTTACATATCACCTTCTTTCTGGTTTTTTTCTTTTATTATATTTATTTGTTATTTTTTGAATATAGTTGTTAGTGTGTGTTTTGGTTGAGTCTTTCATTTGTTTTGTTTTATTAATTTTTTTGTTGTTTTTAATTTATCTTCATATAAATTATTTTTCAATGGAAAAAATCGCTTTTTATGTTTAAGAAGTCCGTTTACACAATCACCTTTATTGGATGTAGTTTATGAGGTATTTGGTGATTAGATCTGAAAGAGAAAGAATTGTTGAAAACAAGAACAAGAATTTAAAAAAAAATATACATATATTTTTGAATTGTAAGCTTCACCATCGATCGGTTCAAAGGTAAATCTCATCAACTAGCTAATCATATCTATCTACATACATATTATATTTACAAAAAATGGATCGTCGTGTGTTAGGATGCTTAAAACTTGAAAAACGACTGGACCAAATTGCATACATTCATCTGTGGGTTTGTTCGTAATTGAAAAGTCCGAAAATTCTCAACAGGTGGCGCTGTAGGCAAATATTTCGTTTTTCTGTTCAATTCAATTACCGTCCAACAGGTGACGCTGTGGGCGGTTATGAAATGGCTTTTGGTAGATTCTTTTCTATATTATATTATATTGTAGGGTGAAATGGGGCAAACATAAAAAGTCCGATTTAAGAAATTCGTTTTTTGTTTGAAAGGGTTTTCTTACAAAATGGCTTTAGGGCTATTTTTTTTCAAAATTTTAATATTTGTAGGGTGTAATCGGGTAAAAATAAAAAATCAGATTTACAAAATTCTTTTTTTTTTTGTTCAAAAAGGTTTTTCTGAGGAAATAGCTTTGGGGACATTCTTTTTCAAATGTAATTTGTAGGGTGAAATAGGTTAAAAATAAAAAAAAAACTATCCGATTTAAATAATTCTTTTGGACTTGGAAAGGTTATTTTTTAGTGAATGACGTTAGGGATTTTTTCAGAAAATTGGCATTTATAGGGTGCAATGTGGTAAAAACGAAAGTGGCATTTATAGGGTGCAATGTGGTAAAAATGAAAGTGGCATCTGATTTCAAAATTTTGTTTATGTTTAAAAGGTTATTTAAAAAAATTGATATTTATAGAGTGAAATGGGATAAAAACAAAAAAGTGGTTTTTGATCACAAAAAACTCTTTCTGTTTTGGGAAAGTAATAAAGGTTCGACTTAGAGGATCATGTTTTTTCATATTAAGTCATTGATAACTTGAAGTAGGTTAAAACCCATAAATTAGTATTCGATTACAAAAATTAGCTCAAATATTTATATTTACATTTTCTCTTGTAGTTTTTATGCGAAGCTTAGGTTTTTCCACCCGTGCGAAGGTGGGCGGGCCAGGTTTTAAAATTTTATTATTGACCTTTGTAAAGATATTGAAGAGACATAACGAACGGGAATGTCTTTAAATATCTGAGATTTTGGTGTTCAAAGCCATAACTATCAGCGAAATTTTAAACTTATAATTTATGTAGGTAACCTTCTTTTACTTCATAAAGAATACAGGTATTGTGTAAGTCTTAGATAATCCTGATATTTTGTGTTCAGCGTCATCTATCGACAAAAAATAAACTTTTTACTTTCGTGTGCTTCACATTTTTCAAAACGAATACATCGTGTAAGTTTTAGCGTAATCAGATGGCTATAGTTTCTTATTTTTTTTAATTTGGGACGCCATCTATCGAAAAACTTGATTTTTTTATATATATTTACATTTGCTCATACATACACTTCTCCCTTAACAACAAATATATTGTATAAGTTTGAGCTCATTCTGATTGTTAGTTTTTAATTTTTTAATTTAATTTTATATTTTCGCGCCATCTATCGAACAACTTGAAAAACTTTGATTTAAAGGCTTAAATAGCTTATTCCTATAATGAGTTCTATTAATCGGATAATCAATATTAAAGCCTTTGGGCTTAGGGAAATTGTTATAACAAAATTTGAGTTCTAAATAAATGAATTGAAATGGTTAAACGCTTTTGAAATTCAAACTCTTACTCTTAATTAGGACTCTTTGGACTTAACAGTATTTATGTACTTTACTCGACTACTTACATCAATTTCTCGAGACTCTATAATACTGGGTGTTTTTATGGCCTTTGTATTATAACTCGAGTCAAACGGTCTATACTGAAGTCGAACGCTTTGGAAATCACTTTAAGTTGTGATATTACGAATGACGAACTATGACCCTCAAATACAGTGAAATCTCAATTCGCCAAATTTTTATATTTGAGGCGAATGTAATAAAGCGAGTCGCAAACGGTAATGTAATGCAAAAAGTTACAATCGCCAAGTTTTTCGGGTCATAATAGGTCTGCAAGTATATACCAACATAAATTATATATACATATACTACATTTATATTACCACACTAACTTTGTTGTTGTATTTGCAGTTAATTCCAGCATTGTTCTTGACATTGGAAACGAAATATTGAAGAACGGGCTAAGAAACAATTAACGTTAATAATCTTAAGTAGGTTCAAAGAACAGCTAGCGTTGGCACCACAAGGGACCTAGGATCTCGCCCAACGGATGCCTTAAGGGTCTTTCTGCACTTGCTACCTTTTTAGTGCTACTGCACCCCGTCTCTGCGTCTCACAGTAAGGAATTTAAAGTTTTATTTCCTTTTCCATTCAGAAGGGATTGAAATGATGACGTCGTGACGAGACACTTTGACAAAACTATTTTTACAGATGGTTCTAAGATGGAGTGTGGTGTTGGTTCAGGATTTTTTTTCGAATCTTGGAGGATCTCTAGATTTTTCCGCTACCCGACTTCGCTAGTGTATATTTAAAACTGAATTACTAGCGATTAGGGAAGCATGCAAGATACTCAAACAAGACCCTAACCAAAAGCGAAATACTATTACAGCTATACTGAGAGACGGGCGGCGGCTGTTAAAGCCATTAATTCGGCTGTATCATCCTCTCAGTTGGTTCAGAAATGTCGGAAAGAGCTCTCAAGCCCTAACACAAACCATAGGGTCACTTTTATCTAGGTTCCAGGCCATTTTGGCATTGAGGGAAACGAGAGGGCCGACGAACTGGCCAGATGAGGATCAGCCCATCGTATCTCACTTGCGGAAAGAATTGAGATTGGAGTTCTGAAGGGCAATATATTCAAAATTTTTCTTACAGAATCAAATCGTAGGTGGCGAAGTTTAACAAACTGCGTTAAATCCAGAAAGATATGGCCCACCTAAAATTAATCCCGAACAACTGACCTGATCCACGGTTGTTGCAACCTGTTCTAGTGACTGGACATTGGCTAATTAGGAGAGCATGCGGCGAACCTGGGCATTTCCTACAATATTCGTTCTCGTAGTTGTGGGGACCAGCAGGAAAAGTAAAGTCTTAATTTCCCTTGTAAATGCCCCGCTCTGGCCAGAATGAGAGCGCAATCCTTTGGAAAGGCTTTTCTTGAAAGACTTGAACGAACTTTCTGAGATAAATATCAAAGACATGATCTCTTTCCTGTATGCGACAAGGTGGATCTAGGATAACCTTCGGTTTTCTAATTCCTATCCTTGCCCGAGCGAAAGCGGATCAAAGGTCTTACCCCATTTTAGACCCGTAGAGTGGGATATCCATAATCTTCCATCACTGGTCAATACGAGTTATGGTATCAAAACGGCGCACTCAAGCGCTAATTGGGTCACTGAGCTAGGTTGCCCTGGGCCACCATTTCTACCTACCTACAACCTATCTGCATTCCTCAGTTCATATGCAGAAATACAATAAACGTTCCAAATTCTTCTTCTATTTAATTCCTCACATCAAAACATTCATCTTTCTATGATCATAAATTTAACAAGAATCAAAATGCGTATCCTAAAATATTCAGAGTAGGAAGGTTAGGTTTGTAATATGCTCTTGATAGGATCAAACATTGCTTCGTTTTCAATAACAAATCTCTAACCAAGCCTTAAACATTTGAAAGCATTAATAACTCCTGTTGCAACCGCACCGCACGCCCGTCCACCTCCTGATGTGGATTCATTATTTTCTGTTGCCAAATGTTTCCATATAAGAATGTGCAAATGCCATAACTTTACAAAATTTCCATTTAAATGCCATTTGCTATTCTATATGAGATATTTTCTTTGTTTTTTTTTTTTTTTTTTCTAAGTTACGACTGTGCACATTATTCATCAATTCCCGCTCGAGAATGAATACCTATATGGAAAAAAAAAAATATGTTTTTACTGAATTTAAATTCCTTCATCGTTCACACTTTTTTCATTCAAAAATTTTCAAAGATTGAAAACGAAATTTGAATTCCATTGCGGGAAGAAGAAATAAAACTCGAATACTCGAAGTCGAAGCTGCTAAAAAACAGTGAACTTTGCCATCAGTCACACACCGGAAAGATACAAAAAAAAGCCGCACCAATCCGATAGAAATGAGAATAGAATTCTTTTCCAATAACATTCTTTCCTTCAACAAGGAGTCAAGGAAATGAAAAGGATTCAGGGTTTTGTAAAAACAGGAAAAAAAAAATGTCCCTGTGCCTGTGCAGTTCTGCAGAGTAAAGAGTCGAGGGCATAACATCTAGCCTCACCTTGAGCTCACAACAATAAAAAACAAATAATTTCTTTTCCAGAAGTAAGATTGCAATACCTAGGTATTCTTATTTTTTTTTTTTTTTATGAAACTTACCTCTCGATGACCTATTTCGGTCCAGCTTGATGCGCATATTGTGTATATGCCTCGTCGGGTGATGCAGCCGTGCTAGCTTGTTCCGAATCAGCCATTGGCATTGTTGGAATTATCGTTGGTGGTGGATAGTATGGATACGATGGACTAATATACTGTAATGATGGAGAGAAATTCTATAAAAATCACACACGTACACACAAGCACCGATTTAGAGCAGGGAGTGTATAATATGTCGATTTAAACAATTGAGGGTTGTTTTTTTGTTTTTTTGTTTTTTTTTTTTTGGGAAGAGAAAAAGAGAAGAGAAAAAAAATATTTACCTTAATATTGTTATAAACAAATTACATAATGTATGTGGATGATAATTATAAAAATAAATTTAAATATATTCTAAGTCTACAAATATTAAAAATATAACTGATTTATACTTTTTTAAGTTTTTTGTTTAAGCTTATGCTTTACATAAAGACGAATAATTGGACACTTCACAATGATAAACCAAAGCTCAGTGAATGAATGAAAAATCAAAAAAAACAAATATCAAGGCTTTGAAATAAGTAAAAGTAATAAATGTATGTTTTTTTTAGACGTGTGATATTCAAGAAGAAATAAAACGCATATAGTTTAATTTTATGGCCAAGAATTTTGCTTTATTATAAAGATAAGGGTTTGGCATTATGTTTTAAAAATGATTTCGGGCAAGTGGCCGCCGCCGGCCGCAAGCTCGCCGAGAGGCCCAATTTTCTACCATTTTTTGCAGCAATTTTGACCGTATGTAAGGAATAACGCGCCGAATATTCTCTTCCAAGGCCTCACTCGTCTCGGACTTATCTGCGTAGACAAGCGACTTCACATAACCCCACAAAAAATATTCCAGCGGTGTTAAGTAGCACGATCTTGGAGGCCACGCCACAGGCCCACGACGCTCACCGAAATTTTCCTTCAATAAATTGATTGTTTCGTTGGCTGTATGGCATGTAGCGCCATCTTGTTGGAAACAAAGGTCGTCCACATCAACATCCTCCGATTCAGGCACGAAAAAGTCACTAACCATGACTCTATAGCGTTCCCCATTGACTGTAACATTATGGCCGGCTTCGTTTTTGAAGAAACATGGACCAATGATTCCCTCTGCCCATAGAGCACACCAAACACTGACTTTTTGAGGATGAAACGGCGTCTTAACAATCGCTTGTGGATTATGATCACTCCAAATACGACCATTTTGCTTATTAATGTTCCCATTCAACAAAAAATGAGCTTCATCGAATATTGGACGCAGCGCTCGATGCGTCGCGCGTGCTCAACCATTATTTAGGAAATTAATTTGCACAATTTGCAAACGTTATTCAGGAGTAAGTCTATTCATTATGAAATGGCAAACCAAACTGAGCATAAATCAACTGACAGCTGTCAAAAAGACCAACTCCGAAAAAAGTATTGCCAGATTGAAAACCACACGTCTAAAAAAAAACACCCTTTATAAATAAGAAATTTTAATTGCTGAATTAGCTTTTTAAAATGGAGCATTTTTTTAAAATTAATATGAGCATTTTTGTGGAAAGTTTAACTCATCTATTAATAAACGGCGAACAGAGGCGCGATAAAACTTACACATCTGTCAACTTGCAAGTCATATTACTAAGTGAAGAATGGTTTGCCGTTATAAAGACTGGAAAGATATTATAATTCAAAAATAAGTTTATTGATAAGAAAATTTATCAAGCGGACAAGTTATCCATGTGCCAGCTAACACATGTGTTAAGGAGCGGATAGTGATGTTTTTAGCGACGAGAAGCATTTTTGGATGAATGAATGTTGAATGATTTGGGACGATATCACTAACTGATGCAAATTTTGGTCTGTAGATAATATACTTCTTCCATCACACATCAGCACATGCCACTATGAACATTCTCAACGAGGGATTTTAGCTTGAGGGAATCGGAATATGTTTCTTTATCTTGTGCGGCCAGCGTAAACTGACCACAGAGATTGTGAGATTTGACTTCTTTCTGTGAGGCTATCTTAAATCGCTGGTTTATACACATAAACCGCAAACAATTGATATACTATCAAAGTTAACACAACGAATACCATATTTTGCATTTAGAAAATTTGTTTGAGATTTCACTTCGCATTAATGAATAAACATTCAAGAAATGTTTCTGATTATGGCCAATTTTTAAAATTGAACATTCGAGTACGGCGAGAAAAAAAAAGAAAGAAACCGACTGAATAACAACAAACTTGCGTGTAACTACTTAAAATGGTAATCAGGTAAGTGCGAGACTGATAAAAAAGAACTGCACTGTAGAGAGCTAATCACATGGCTTTGGCAGAGCGATAAGTAGGATACCTTTGAATATAACATGGTACATGGTTCGCTGCTCAGTCACGGCAAACGAGTTTTTTTTTTTAAATTAGTAATAACCGAAACTATATTAGACTAAGCTTAGCAAGCTCTACTAAAATGGGTCTGATAGTCGAGTTGCCTTTTAAATCGCTGTTTCATTGAAAAATGTTCAATTTTACTAACTTACACATAAGACCAAACTTTTCTCGACATTTTTATTTTTTTTTCTTCACAACAATAAAGATAAGTTTTGAAAAAAAAAAGTTGTCAAATGTCTCAAAAACAAATTTACAGAAATGTTTCAGTCCATTACAGACCGGAAAAAAAAAACATTTAAAAAAACATGTTAGAAATGTTTCTTGCTTCTGAAATGTTGCTTTTGGTCTATGGACGTGGTCTAGATTCATTAAGACACAACTATGACGAACCTAATATACAAAAAAAAAAAATTGGAAATACGTTTTCAAATAGAATATCAAACTGTAAATTTTACAGCAACAATTGTGTGTGGTGAATGTTTATAAACGATGCATTTCTATTGTTTTCGTTTTTCTTCTTCTTAGTTTGTCAATAAAAAATAAATGTATCGCAACATGTTGCAATTTTCAGCTTTCTTACTATCACAGCTGTTCTAATTTCCATTCGAATTCTATATCCTTACGTTTTCGAATTTTCGCTGTTCCGAATTTCGTATTTGAAAACGTATTGCGGATTCGGCAAAACGAATGGATCTACAATCCGCCAAATTGACGTTTTAAATTCGGTTATCCTTTTGTTGGCGGATTACAATTTCGTTTTTGACAGGTCTTGCATACATAACAGCTGATTTCGAAAATGTTATGTTGATCAAGTTGGTAAAACTTAAGAGTCAATCCGACTGGAAATCAGAACAATCGTTTTCAATCCGCACGGATTAAATTTTCGTTTCCGTTTTCAAATTTGACCGAATGTCAGAACAGCCGTATATGTATGATTTGCAAACTTAAATATTGTTCGTCTTGAAGTCCTATAAATACTGAAAACGTGTTCAAATCCTTAATATAAGTATACGTAGCACATTATAACGAAGGTGAACAAAAATTAGGAAAACAATAAAAAATTGACCAGCATTTTTTGAAAATCTGAAGCCTCATTGGGTTTCGAGACACTTTTTGGTGCTTTTAAAACAAATATCATATTTTAAGCACAACTTGATGATTTTAACATCAATATTTTTAATAAAAAAAAAAAAACCTATTTAAAATTCAAATTATATACCAAATTTCAAAGCCTTGTTAAATCTAAAATTTTAAAGTAATACAATTTTAAATCTAGAATGTAGAAAATTTATTTTTATAAAATCTATTAAACTTACCGAATTGCCAATTTGTAATGTGGCCAATTGTGGCATCATTGTTCCATATGGCACTGTATCACCACTAACCATCATTGAAATGCCGCGTGGTTGAACCTGGTTAACACCATCTGTCTTATATGGAGTAACACCCAATTGAGGTGCCATTTGCATGTACTGTGCGCGTGCGGAAAAAAAATCATTATTTTTTTAATTAAAAAACCAAATGAATTTCAAAATAAAAAAAAAAAAAAACCTTACCTGATCCTCTACCTGAGTAATCGGTTGTGTCATCATATAACTTGGAATCCATTGTGAACCAGCCATTGGATAGGCACCAACTTGTGGTGCACCAAAACGTGTGTATGGCACCCCGATTGGTGTGCCGACATTAACGCTCACACCATTTTGTTGCATTGATGGATCATAAGCAACCGGTATACCTTCGGCAGCTACATCACGCCACGTTCTAGCATTCTGATCGGGACTCTTGAAGGGATTCTTCTTTTTGGGTCCACCATCGGCAAATTTAACGAGAAGTGGATCTTTGGCACCCGGTATTTGATTTCCATTGAACATTTGAATAATTTGTTCACATTTTTCACGGCTTTCCATACGTGCAAAGCCAACGCCTAGAAAAAAAAAGGAAGAAGAAGAAGATTAGAAAAATATTTATTTCGAATATTTTATTTTTGAAGCGCAATTCATATAGATCTTTTGAGGAGCTTCAATCTCGGTTCAATTCGAGGTTTGTTTAATTGAAAACAAAATTAAAATACTAGACCAAAAGTCTGATGATCGGGTTGGCACCGTGAAATGGCTATAACGCCAAACTAAAACTGTGATCTTGTGCCTTTCAAAAATATAAACCTTAGATCTTCTGCACACGAAACTTTTCGTCATAAACGCGTGATCTTGATACGATTGTTTGCGGGGCATTTGTGTAGCTTGAGTGTAGCTCACATTTGTTTTAATAGACAATTATACACGAGGCGTAAACTGCACGTTTTTTGTCAAAGCACAAAAGGAGCAAATCGCTGGACTTACAGTTTGAATTTGAAATACAAATTTGTTGGACATTTTGGTTAAATGTAGAAGAAATGTGTGAAAATTATTGAAAATATTCAATGTTTTGTCTAAGATGTGACGCTTCGACTGCAGAGTTCTAACGATGCGCGTACATTGATGGAACCGAATCATCGGCCGATTTCGGATAGTATAGATATTCGGACGATTGTTTCGGGCGTTCGTCTGTAGGTATAATTGAATTGATTGATTGTGATTGAAAGATAGCTTTAAACCTTCTGAAGACGTTTAAGAATATTAAGTAAAAACTTTTTTAAATGAAGCTAAAGCCAACTAGTCCTAGCTTTTACTAGCAACTAAAGCTAGACAGTTCTAGCTTAGGCCTTATTTCATGTGAATAAAAAAATGATAACTTTTAATAGCTTGAGCTGGAAAAATCTAGCTTTAGCTTCGTTATTTAAGATCTCGGTTTTTTATTCACATGTTTTGACTAAGATAGCTTTAGCTAAAACTGTTTTTATATAGACCGAATTAAAAAGGAAGGTTGTTTTGCATTTTGTTTTGCCATAACTTTTTATCGTTTCCATAGGGCAAGCATTGGTTGCGGGTAAAAAAATCTGTTTATCAGTTTGTCCGTCAGTCTTTGCGGGAGCTATTTAATTTCTGCGCTGCTGCCCTCGTCTACGAAGGTTTATTTCGCTTGAGTTGTTATCATCAATTTGGTCTTCATCTAGTGGTTGTTTTTGTTGTCTGTCTTGCCTATCTGGCAGGGATGAAGCTTGAAGATCGTGGTGCCAGATTGTGGTGCACGCAGCAACAAATGACAAGGGGGGAACCATGCTTGTTGCAACATTCATTTTGTATTGCAGACATGAAAACCTCTGCTTCACTTGGCCAAAACATCTCTCTATTATAACGCGCTGTCGGCAGAATACTTCATTGTATTTTTTTCCTGCATCTGTTTGAGGATTTTTGTAAGGTTTTTGAAGCCAAGTTGTAATTCCGTACCCACAGCATCTCCAAGAATTAAAGCATTTACGTGAAAATTCTCGTTCATAGATGCATAAATTGATGATCTTTTCAAGATCCATGAGTCGTGAATTGACCCTGGCCACTGGGCGTCCACACTTGTGAATTCTTCGGCTGCATTGCATGTGGCTTGTACATTAAGGCTGTGGAAGCCTTTCCGATTAATGTATTCATCAGAAAATCTTGGGAGTTTGGAGATAGCAATATGGGTGCAGTCTATTGCCCCAAAAGCTCCGGGAAACGTTTATTTTTTCACCCATTTGGCCTTTTCTGTTTCGATTTCTCTGATGTGACTAGACGGAAATCCAATATGAATGTAAGCCTTTTCCATAACTTGGTGGCCACGTGCTTAACAGTCTTGCATACAGAAGAGCATTCAACTCCAAGATCCTGTCCTACACCGCACTGAAATCCAAGTTCACACAGATATCTCAAAAATATCTGCATTTTCTGCTCAGATTGATTTTCTGCTCTGTTGAATCTCCTTAAAAGTAATCAGAAAGCCACTAAACATTTTCTTTTTTGAAAACTATGAAAATCCTCATCACTAATTTCCAATACAATTTTGATTTTCTTACGCGTATAAACTCGGCCATATTCGCACTATAACTAAACACAATAATACAAATAAGAGCTAGTCAAAGGTTTCTAGACAAGTTGAAAAAAAATCTTGATTTTTTTGTAACTTTAACTATAATATTCTAGTTTAAGCTATTTTTATTCACACAAATTGAAGCTTAGGCTGGAAAAACAAGTTAAAACTAAATGAATTTAGCGTTGGCTATATTAAAATAGCTATTACTAAAAGACATCTTTAACTAGCTATATAGTTAAAGCTTATTTTTATTCACCAAAAAACCTAGCTTTTACTTAAAAATCCAAGTTTTAGCTTTCGTTTTTTTTTTATTGACAAGACCCATTATACCATTTATTTTACTCAAATCATCTAAGAATAACCTGAGATTATTAAGGACAAACTATATGTATTTAAAGAAAACATTCATCAAAGTTAGGCCATTTAAATATAATTGTAACAAAATTTCAAAACAATTTTAACTCGCTGGAACTTACCTTTAGAATTACACTGCTGATCACGAAGGATACGTGTGGACACCACTTGGCCATATTTCGATAGCATATTTTCTAAATCTGTCTCCTTAAAGTGCGGTGGCAAATTTGCAATGTACAAATTTGTAGGATCCTGTTCTTGTTGCTGCGCGGATTTTTGTTCATCATCATCATTATCATCAATGCGATGCCATTTGAATTTCCATTTTATTGTTGATTGTTTTTTTTTTTTTTTTTTGTTATTAGATATAAATTCATATTTTGCATTTCCATACAAAAGTTATATAAAAGAACACATAGAAGGCAGTGAAGAGATTATATTTTGTTTTGTTTTTTTGTATGTGGTTTTTCATGAATGGAAACATAAAGAGGGAGAAAAAAATATTATATTAGTTTTAGGTTTTTATTTGAAAAACAATTGCGGTTTTATGTGGTGTACTGTACTGTACTGTATGTGTGTGTATGTGTGTATGATATTTTTTTTCTTTATTTTGTGGTATGTGTGTAGCGTGTTTGTTAAGCTAAGCCTATCCCTACGACAATATATAGATACTAATCCTACGTTTTAATGTGTGTATTATGTTTGTGTTGTAATTTTTTTTTTTTTTACAAATTTTTATTTTTTAGTTGATGATGGCGTTGTAAATTTTGATAATCAACACAAAAAAAAAAAAAACTATATTCGTTTGTGACATAAATAAGAAATAAGGATTTATTGTTCAAATGTGCAGTATTTTGTATACCAAAAAAGGACTGGCGGATTTAATGTTGTCAGCAGAGTAAAAAAGGTCGAAATCTGAATTGAACCGGTATTTATTTTCGAAAAACTCTGTCAGCTTAAACAACACTAAATGGAAATTGAAGGTTTAATACTTTTATCATACTTTGTTCTACATACAATCGAAAAGTATAAGCTTTCATGGATTTGACTGAAATATATGGATCTGAAATAAAATATTAAGGCTAGAAAGAATAATTGAGCCATTTTTTGAAGTAATTCAAGATTAATGGTACACAAAAAAAAACCCTGCGATGTGTAATCTCTGACTCTGAACGAGGACTTCAAGAACTGAAGAATGAAAATATAAGTAGTAAAGTACCTATACATTATGTCAAGACTACGGTTGAAACTTAAAATTTTGTTTTGAGTTGGCACTTATATCGAAAGTAATTTAATTTTTTTTTTCATTTATTGGATCTTCAAAGTTAAGAAAGATGTTAGGTTACATTTTTCTACCCCAAAAGGACAATACATTTCATACTAGAGGTCAGATCGAGTAGCCCAGCTATTCGAATTTATTTTTTTTTTTTTTTTCAATTTTTCAAAATGCAAAAGTTAGAATAAAATTTAACAATTTTAGAAAACAATATTCTACAAAGTTATTGTCTCAACCCTGTTCTATAAATATTGCAAAGGTTTTATATACCTAAATGCAACAGTAGAGACGATAAGGACACTTAATTAAATTGTCCACCTTCAAATTTATTCTATTAAGAACAAAAGAAAACGTAAAAAACGTCGACTTGCCTCGCTTCAAAAAATTAAAAAAAAAATTCTTTTAATAATCGGATCTTCAAGAATAAAATATTTAAAGAAAGCTTAAATGCCAAATTACAATTGTGTATAAATATTATTGGTGGATGCCGTAAAATTTCATACGACAGGGGCGATTAAGTGTTAAATACTCTCATTTTATTTTTACTTATAAAGGGTGTTTTTTTAGACGTGTGGTTTTCAACCTGGCAATACTTTTTTCGGAGTTGGTCTTTTTGACAGCAGTCACTTGATTTATGCTCAGTTTGGTTTGCCATTTCATAATAAATAGCCGAACGACCATCAAGAGCGTCGCACGTTCGGTGAATGGGCCCAAAACGAGATGGCCACCGATCCCGATTTTCACAAGAAAAGCGATGAAGCTAATTTTTGGTTGAATGGGTACGTTAATAAGCAAAATTGTCGTATTTGGAGTGATCATAATCCACAAACCATTGTTGAGACGCCGCGCCGTTTCATCCTCAAAAAGTCCCTGTTTGGTGTGCTCTATGGGCATCAGAGGAATCATTGGTCCATATTTCTTCAAAAATGAAGCCGGCCATAATGTTACAGTCAATGGGGAACGCAATAGAGCCATGATTAATGACTTTTTCGTGCCTGAATTGGAGGTTGTTGATGTGGACGACCTTTGGATCTAACAAGATGGCGCTACATGCCATACAGCCAACGAAACAATCAATTTATTGAAGGAAACTTTTGGTGAGCGCATTATCTCGCGTCGTGGGCCTGTGGCGTGGCCTCCAAGATCGTGCGATTTAACACCGCTGGACTATTTTTTCTGGGGTTATGTGAAGTCGCTTGTCTACGCAGATAAGTCCGAGACGATTGACGCCTTGGAAGAGAATATTCGGCGCGTTATTCCTTACATACGGTCAAAATTGCTGCAAAAAATGGTAGAAAATTGGGCCTCTCGCTGAGCCCGCGACCGGCGGCGGCCACTTGCCCGAAATCATTTTTAAAACATAATGGCAAACCCTTATCTTTATAATAAACCAAAATTCTTGGCCATAACATTAAATTATATGCGTTTTATAATTCTTCTTGAAAACTAAACACGTCTAAAAAAAACACCCTTTACTATATTGCAAGTTACGGATTCGTAAAAAAAACCGAACTGGAGATTTTGATCAAACTTGGCATTACGATAATAGGAAAGACGAAAAAAGTGGGTCTCCCAAAAACCTCCGTCTGTCTGTCTATTCCGCTACATCCTAATCGGATGGGTTGATTTTCTTTAAACTTCGTACGTAGCGTTTTTTTGGACATTCCCTCGACAGGTTTTTTCATTTTTTGTTTAGAACCAAAAATTACGGTAGTCACCTGTCGTACAAGATTCTTGGACCAAAAAGGAAAATCTTATTTTTTCTCAAAATCTGTGAAGCCGATTTTGAGAACAAATAAGATTTTACATTCAGTAAAATTTAATAGGTAGAGGCTGATGCACCTCCCAAATTAGCATTTTTTGATTTTCTCTTTTCTCGAAAACGGTTCAACTAATTTTGATAATTTTTTTTAAGAAAAATGATTAATACATTTTTAATAATATTGCGTACCAAAATTAAAAAAAAAAATATTTGTTTGAATTTTTAAAAACTACTGCGCCGATAACCGAGAATAGCGGTACTTCCCATACAAATGTTTAAAAACCGTCAAGGAATATCTTATTTTGTTAAAATACCTGTATGTCAAATAAAGTACTTATTTATTTTAAGACTTTTGAATAACAGTGTGATCGCATATAATAGCAAGTGCGTGCGAGACAGTCAAAGATTTTATTTAAACAAAGTTATCGGTCGGTTCAATAGTCCTACGATTAATCTATATAGATGGCACATTGAATAAAATAAGTGCATATCATTTTAGTAAGCAAAAATACTGAAAGGAAACGATGCATGTGTCAAAATTTAATTACAATCAGACATTTAAGCAGGCAATTCACAAATATCGAAGAGATTTTCAAAGGATGTCCGTTGACTCGAGGGTTATTTACGAAAGAAAATCTCTACGAAACTTGCGACAATTGATAAAAAAAAAATAGTATTTGCTGAAAAGGAAAATTTTAACATTTTTGCAAACTAATAAAAGCAGTTATAGATCTAACTTTGAGACAAAATTTCAACAGTTCAACAAAAAATGCAGAAATAAATCTTATCAGGGGGGAGGAATGCCCTTCGTGCCCCCTTGGGTACGCTCATGCTTCAGATGTAGGTATTGGTAGAATATATTTCAAAAGTTATAAGTTATTCAAATATACTTGCCGAAAATATATTGCGGAGAAAACGTCAGAAAGTTATTTTTGGTTAACATATTAAAGTGTTGACATAAAAAACAGTGAACAATTTTTGATTTATTTTTTATACAAACAATTAAATGGTATATTCCCAAACAGTTCTTTTCTTTATACATTTTGCTATTTTAAGAACGTTATGAAATGGTCAAATCACATATGACATATCCCAGAATTATCATGCCGATATATTAATACGCCTACTTATTACCTTGGCATTTTTAAAAGTTAAGGCCTTTTTGTTCGTCTAAGATGATAACACATCAGGTATGTATGTAGTTAAATATATGTAACTGATATATCAAAATTTACAACGTTAACAACCAACAAAATTAAATTTATATGTAAAATGATTTATGTAAAAATAGTGTATTTTTGTTGTCTCAAAAGATTAAGCCTACAAATATATAATAATCCTACCAAGGAAAAGCTGTAAGATATTATTTTTTTTTTTTTTTTTTTTTTTTTTTTTTTACGAATAAATCTCAATTTACAACAACACACATAAAGCAATTCCCTGCACTCTTTTGAGAAACACATCTAAAGTTTATTTCTTCAAACTTTAAAGAAAAATATCCTAAGGAACTATTTATTTTTTTTTATTTTTTTCTACTAAAAATTCTATGAAAATTTTCAACTAATTTATAAAACAGTTTTGATAATTTTTAAATATGATAGTTTTAAGAAAAAAGTTAAATAGTATATTTATGGCCGGCTCACTATTTTTTGTGTAAAATATATATATATATATATTTATAAAACATTATATAATTATTGTTTATAATATTAAGGAATAAAATTATGGAAAAAAATAACTAAATTAAAATTGGAAAAAACAGTAGTTAAATTATCTAGATGTTTTTAATTTATTTTCTTTTTTTTAACAAAATACAAACAGGTTTTGTATTTATGATACCGAAAAAAAAAATATTTAGTTTAAATATAATTCAATTACTTTTTGTACAAAAAAAAAAAAAAAACAACATATATATGAGTTAAATTGTACAGTAAAACAGCGTATATAATTAGCTATATATTAACGGGGCTAAGTTTTAATTTTTTACTATACGGGGGTAAACGGTTATAAAAAGATTTAACTCTTATTATTTTGTTATGAATATCTAAAATTTTGTTTAGCTACAACAAATTAAAATAAATGTTAAATTATTGTTTTGAAAAAGTTGTGAAATGTGTTGATCATGTTTGTTTATTTTTTATTTATGATCCTGTATTTTTTTTTTATTAGTTTGTAAAGGTCCACATAAATGTAATAGAATAATAAATATTTATTTAAAAGAAAAGTTGCCAATGAAAATTGCACTTGTTACTGTTAATATAGTAAATTATTGCTAAGCAGATTTATTGGAGAGGCAATTAGTAAAGAAAATTGCGCAGTAGACGCAATGGAATACAACTGGAATGAATTGAATGAGAACCCGTATTGCACATTGGGAACTTGAGTTAACCCAGTTTCTGTCCCAAACTTGTAGTGGACCGTTAGGCAAAACAATTTGCATTGTCACAGAAAATTGTGACAAAATTCAAAAATAGTAGAAAACAAATAATTTTTTTTTGTACAAATTTATTTTGAATGTAATATTATGTATACTCCTATGTAAGCTGTAAGAAACACCTGTATGCAAAATTGGAACGAAAATGTGATAATTACTTAGTAGGAATTTTTGCGCAAAAATGTAAAACTCAGTTTTGTTACAATATAACTTTGGTTATTATAGGTATAAAGTTTAAACAAAATCGCTAGAGTCGTCTTTGAGAAAAATTGAACAAAATCAAACTGTTCTAAAGGGTGTTTTTTTTTAGACGTGTGGTTTTCAAGAAGAAATAAAAAGCATATAATTTAATGTTATGGCCAAGAATTACGGTTTATTATAAAGATAAGGGTTTGCCATTATGTTTTAAAAATGATTTCGAGCAAGTGACCGCCGCGGCTGTCTCGAATAAATTCCAGCCGAGAGGCCCAATTTTTGACAGCTCCAATTGTGGCGCGCAATGGCGGATGGACTCATTCGGGTCTTCTTAGATACTATGCTCCACAGCAGCAATAGCTTCTTCGGTGCGCACTGTAGGGCGTGGTGCGAAACCGATCCATGGTTGCTTGAATTTATGCGATTTTGCGATTATGTCGACCGAATATTGGACGCAGCGCGCGATGCGTCGCGCGAACCGAACCATTATTTTGGTAATATCTATATTTGCACAATTTGCAAACGTTGTTTAGGAGTAAGTCTATTCACTATGAAATGACAAACCAAACTGAGCATAAATCAAGTGACAGCTGTCAAAAAGACCAACTCCGAAAAAAGTATTGCCAGATTGAAAACTAGACGTTTAACATAAAAAAACACCCTCTGCCTCTGGCATTTTTCAGTATTTGATTGATAACTCGTACCAACTTAATATTCCCGGTACCAACAAGATGGGTTTTCGTGCCAAACAAGCGGCCCAACTGTTGATATATCACACTTAGTTCAATAACCGTGTAATCAGTCGTTTTGGTGATGTTGTTCTGGACGCTACGGAACAGCATTTTGACGTAATGGGATTTTTTTTCGGTGGAGTCTCATTAAATTTCAATGGAATACAAACAATCCACCGACAACTTCGGCAATTGAGGAGAATATTGGTCAAGGTTTTCGTGAATTATGTGCCGAAACCATCGTTTAGAGGATAGCCTTCCGCCAGGTCAGACGAAGTAGTCATTTGAATGAAGTAATATTTCATATTTAATTAAGAGGTCTACTATTTACAATAATGCAACAATTTTTGAAAAATATTGAACAGTGTTTTTTTTAAAGCA
The DNA here is from genome assembly GCA_932273885.2 of Leucozona laternaria. Taxonomy (NCBI): domain Eukaryota; kingdom Metazoa; phylum Arthropoda; class Insecta; order Diptera; family Syrphidae; genus Leucozona; species Leucozona laternaria. The sequence continues at coordinate 125,780,992 of OW026367.1, read as the reverse complement.
TTTTTGAAAAAAAAAAAAAGAAATCAACAGTCAGAATCATTAAGGCACAGCCCGACGGACAAAAGGTATGAAGACGATGATCTCGAAATTTGTTTTAGACACGAATTCAATATTTGCATTAAATACTTGGAGTAAAAAACTGCTACGAGAAGAAAGAGGAGCTTGCAAAATATGACAACATGAGTTACGAATGAGTTACGAATATACAAATTTTCCTCCTACTGATGGCTGTTAATTTCCCAGGTGCCAATTTGCATTTTTTTTTCAGATCTATAATTTCCGTTAATTGAAAATGATTGAATTGGATTTTCCCATAAATGTGTAAATTATCATGTAAAATTAAAAAAAAAAAAACAAAAAAAAATAACATGTATTTTTTAATTGTTTTTGATAAAAATGTTCCTCATTTCGTGTTTCTCAACATAGGTATAAATGATTTATCAGAGCTTGGTTTGTATTTACACTGGATATAAACTTTTCAACTTAATTCAACGTTCTACTTGTTTTTACATTTTTTTTTATTATTTATAAATTGAGGTTAATAAAACGGGGGCTATAAGATTATACTTCGACTGAATAATAACTACCTAAGTATACAATTAACAAAAATATAATAAAACTTCTCTTACAAAATTACATTGAAAACGGTAAATCTATCTAAATTCGATTGGGTCTACCAAAAACTATAAAAAATATTGATATATTAAAAAATATATATATAATAATAATAATTACCAATCATTAATGTTAAATTTAATGATTCTAAAGTCTATTGGAAATTAAATCTGTCTAGAGTATGTAAATGTAATGTTTCTAATATCTAAGGGCATAGGAATGGGATGGAAAGGAAATATACTTGTTAGAAGTATTTAGAAAACAAAAAGAATTAAATATTTAAAATAATAAATTTGAAGTAAGAAAATTGAAAAAAAAAAAAATTTGTATAAACTTAAAGAATCTCAATATGATATATATTTTTTTTTTACCTGACATCCAACGACTTTTATTATACTTTAAATTAAAAATATTTTTTCTTTATATATTTATTTAGTAAAAGTTTTTTTTTTTTTTTTTTAATAGGTATCATGTTAACACCCTATTAGGGATGAAATCTAAGAATGCAAATTTATGTTCCCAAGAATTTACTGGTCAAGCATATATATTTTTTTTTGCTAACCGGAGTACATTTTTTGAGACACCAAATTACTTTGTATACATATAAGTTTTATATCAAATTTAAAAACTAAAATACATAAAAATATACAAAAAGTAATTGAACTTAGAAAAATTAATTAAATCAACTTTAATTTTGTACAAAATAAACATATAAACAAAAATTAAACTCTTGCTGTGAATTACAACTTTCGTAGAAAAAAAAAATAAATAAAATAATATTTAATATTTATATATATAAAAATAAAATAATAAAATAATATAGAGAAAGAAAGAATAGATGTTTATAGAAAAAAAGATAGAGAGAGATAGACAGATAGACAGACAGGGGTGAGTATTACTTGCATGCAAACAAACGTACAATGGCCGGCCTATGAAGCACCCAGATACCCACTTTGGCCATCTGAGCTTGAACGCCCTTCGCTTGGAGACCTTTAACAGCGCCCTCTGCATATGTTGGCAGCTCGAAATCTACAAATCCATAGCCTGTAAATAGATAAATTTGTGTTGTTGTTTCCACGATACATACAAAAATTAAATTAAAAAAAAACCGGAAATCCACGCATACAATGGAAAACAAACCACAAACAAACGAACAAAACAACACAAAAAAATTTTATGGGAAGAGAAGGAAGAGAGAGAGAGAAAAAAAAAACAAATTGCAATAATTTTCGGAATTTGGTTTGTAAATTATTATTTAACAATTAAATATTAAATTATTTGTATATATACATAATGTAGATTAATCCTCAAACATCAAGGGTATCAAGGTTTTGCTTAATTTATTAATGATAATAATTATTGTTATTTTTATTTTACTGGTTTGTTTTCAACATCAACATTTACATCAACATTACTAAATCTACTTAGGTTTATGTGCTTTAAAAATTAACAAAAAGTTTAAGGTAACTAAAATTTTAAGAAGAAATTAATATTTTTTTTTTTTGAAAATAAACAAAATGTAATGAAAAAAAAATATTGAAAGTAAAAAAAAATAGAAATCATTAAATTAAGCAAAAATTTAAATAAATATTTTTTTTTTTTTTAAATAAATTCAATTTTTCAAATTAAAAAAAAAAATATAAACTTAAAAATAAATAAATGACAAAAGGTGAAGAAAAAAATACCTTTACATTTGTTTGTTGTTTTATCTAGGATCGCTTTTGTTGATATTATAGTTCCATATCTGTAAATAAAAAAAAAATAAATAGTTTAAGTTAAAAATGTAAAAGATAAACTAAAATATACATATATTATTTAATTCTTCTTAAAAATAAGAAAATTCGCTTAGAAAGGGTTATGGGGTAAAATTTGTACACGCCCCCAAAAGATCAAGATAAATAAATTTAATACGAATTACATATTGCCATTCTGACCGGTTATTTTAATAAGATTAGGTATTCAAACAAGTAGGGTAAAGTCGGGTGATGTGGCACAAAAACAAAGGCCAAATAATATCATTAAGCTTTAAGTAAGCTCTCGATAGGTACAGCTTGAATCACAGTAGCTTGCAAAACATCTAAACTATGCCCGGAGATAAATATAATGCAGGAATGGGTCGCAAGAACTTGCTCCTATGAACGGTCACAATTTTGGCTGAATATTGTTAACAAATTTTGTTTTTTCTGTAAATTTAATATAAATCGGTTATGCGAAACATGAGACACCTGGTCGAAAATCAAAGAAACTGTTATGGGCTGTGACTAGGAAGCACTTACAAATGAATGACTTTCATAACCGAGACTGTATAACTGAACAGCAGCTAAGGCGTTAAACGAAAAGTTTTAAATATATTACAGTTAGAGATATAGGGTTTTTCAATAAGAGGTGTTATTTTGAATAGCCCGCTATTTCGGTAGCTGTCACTTTTGAAGCTGTCATTTTTTGACATTTGACAAGTAGAAACTACGCCATTAATAAAAATGGAACGATACACGCTTCAACAACGCATTGAAATTATTAAAATTCACTATAAAAATGGTGAAAATTTGGCAGAGACGGTTCGTAAAACTAAAACATTTTTGGGTCGTCGTGAAGCACCTTGCCGGACCGCAATACAGAAATTGGTGGACAAATTCGAGCTGTTGGGACAAGTTAGTGATGTGAAGAATAAAACCCGTGCACGTCGCTCAAGAACAACTGAGACTATTGCTGTTGTAGCCCAAAGTGTTGAAGAAAACCCAGGTTTGTCCATTCCTCGTCGTTCTTTGGAATTAGGCATTCGACAAACGTCATTACACCGTATTTTGCATAAAGACTTGGGTCTTAAGGCTTATAAAGTTCAGTTAACACAAGAACTCAAGCCGGCTGATCATCAACAACGTCGTGTCTTTGCTGATTGGGTCCTTGAAATGCATGAAAATGATCCGGAATTTCATCGAAAAATCATCTTGACTGATGAGGCCCATTTCCACCTCGGAGGCTACGTCAACAAGCAAAACTGTCGCATGGGGCTCGGAAAACCCAAGAGTTATTGTTGAAAAGCCTCTCCATCCTCAACGCGTGACTGTTTGGTGCGGTTTATGGTCCGGCGGGGTCATTGGACCTTACTTTTTCGAAAATGAGGCTGGAGCAACAGTTACGGTCAATGGATTGCGCTATCGAGAGATGATTAATGATTTTTTATGGCCGGAATTGGATGGTATTGATCTGGACAACGTTTACTTTCAACAAGACGGCGCTACGTGCCACACAAGCAATGAAACCATCGATCTTTTACGGGAAAAGTTTCCGGACCGTGTTATCTCTCGAAGAGGTGATCACAATTGGCCACCGAGATCTTGTGATTTAACACCTTGCGACTTCTTCCTTTGGGGCCACGTGAAAGATAAGGTCTACGCCAACAGCCCAGCGTCGATTCAAGACCTCAAAGATGGGATTCGTGAGGCTATCGAGGACATAGGGCAGCCACTTTGCGATTTGGTTATGGAAAATTTGATGAAAAGGATATGGTCCTGTAAGCATGGTCGTGGCGGCCATTTGGCTGATGTTGTATTCCATTATTAACGGCATACCTTCTTCTTTATAATGAAATAAACATCCGATCATTTATCTCAAAAAATGCCATTTTTCTTTGAATATCAAAATAACACCTCTTATTGGAAAACCCTTTATTTAGATCTAGATGATAATATTTTAACCACTGAAAAAACCCATCTATGTCTTTTTGGAACTTAACACAATCTTCAATTGAAGATACTTGAAAATATAGTTCCAAATCGTCTGCGAACATTAGACAGTTTGTAAATTGAAAACAATCTGAATTGTCATTGGCGAATAGATTGAAAAGGAGAAGCCCCAAATGACTACCTTGAGGCAGGTCCGACAAGACTTGAATAAATGAAGATTGGCTATCTTCAACAATCGGTTTTCGATTCGATGTCAAGTAAAGGGTGTTTTTTTTTGACGTGTGGTTTTCAAGAAGAAATGAAACGAATATAATTTTATGTTATGGCCAAGTAAATATTTAGCTTAAAGATAAAGATAAGGGTTTGCCATTATGTTTTAAAAATTATTTCGGGCACGTGGCTGCCGCAGCTGGCTCGAATAAATTCCAGCCGAGAGGCCCAATTTTCGACCACCTTTTGCAGCGATTGGGGCCGTATGTCAGCAATATTGTGCCGAATATTCTCTTCCAAGGCTTCAATCGTCTCGGGCTTATCTGCGTAGACAAGCGACTTGACCTAACCCCACAAAAAATAGTCCAGTGGTGTTAAATCGCACGATCTTGGAGGCCAAGCCACAGGCCCACGACGTGAGATAATGCGCTCACCAAAAGTTTCCTCCAATAAATTGATTGTTTCGTTGGCTGTACGGCATGTAGCGCCTTCTTGTTGGAACCTAAGTTCGTCCACATCAACATCCTCCAATTCAGGCACGAACAAGTCATTAATCATGGCTCTATAGCGTTCCCCATTGACTGTAACATTATGGCCGACTTCATTTTTGAAGAAATATGGAAACATGTCCCTTTGCCCATAGAGCACACCAAACAGTGACTTTTTGAATATGTAATGGCATCTCAACAATGGCTTGTGGATTATGATCACTCCAAATACGATAGTTTTGCTTAATAACGTACCCATTCAACCAAAAATGAGCTTAATCGCTAAACAAAATTTTCTTGTGAAAATCGGGATCAACAACGATCTCGTTTCGAGCCCATTTTGCATGATTTGCAAACGTCAAGTGACAGCTGTCAAAAAGACCAACTCCGAAAAAAGTATTGCCAGATTGAAAACCACACGTCACAAAAAAAAAAAAACACCCTGTACAATAGTGAATATTGGGTATAACGATTACGGGTATAACGACTACATTATAGTTTGACTAAAGAAAATTTATGGAAGAGATTAGGTACATGTTGCCTTAGTATCATAACAGCTCTCACCGTCAAGCTCCAAGCTCCATGTAACTGGGGAATGTAGAGCTTTTGCGTTTTGAAGTAAAGAAACCGGTCTAGAATTATATTTTATAAAGGAATCTACTTAAAAAATCAAACTCACTTCTCAGATGTATAAAACGAATTATATCTACAGATCCAGCTGATACTTTACATTTCTTTAAAGCCTTGTTTTTAACATTTTATTAAACCAAGGAGATTTAAAAGACGCTCTCTTTCGAACTACAGGGACAAAATTAAAAAAAATGCTATTTATAAAGTTTAATCAAAATCGAATGAGTCGTTTTTGAAATACCTACTGTTTTCAAAAAAAAAAAAAAATTAGAAACCATAAAAAAAAACCGTAGAAGAACCAGGAATATGTCTATAACCTTTCAATAATCAGAAATGTAACCGAAAATTTCATTATTCTGTTTCATATTTGTAAGCCAGATTCGAGATTCCACTAGAAAGTGTATTGAGTAAGCTTTAACCCTATTTCAGCATTAAAACAAAAATTAAGTAAAAATAAAATTCTGTACCAATTTCAAAGACCACTATATGGCACGTTGTTGTTAAACACGCATCAGAGTTTATACATTTATTTAAATATCAATAAACCCACGCGGGAGAATTGAAGTTCCGTTCGTGTTTGACTTTAATTAAAAAATACCTCAGAACCATCGTTTTAAATCAATTTCCTTTCCGGTATTTGTCTCTCTTCCTCTCATCATCACACCGTATACATACATTTATACCTATACATATACGTCCTTTGCTGTTTCCAATTGAATTTAAATTGAATCGAAGCGATGTACGAACAGCCAGCCAAAGTATTGTACCACTGTGTTCCAAATACCATCATATCATGCCCCCTAGAGATATCAATCCCCTTCCCTAAAAAAAAGTCTCCATCCAATATCACCCATGAGCCTATACTTGCTTTCTCCGCTTTCTATCATTCGTTGCAAGAGCCTAGCCTTTGGCTATCGTTTTTCATCATCGAACAAATCATTGAATATATATCGATGGAGGAATGAAAGGATTGTCGCATCTACATACAATCACACAGTCATATGCATATATGTATAGACACAACACAAGTGCATGGGTTCACAGGATGTTCTGCTGCTATATTGCTACTGATGCTGCTGCAGGATGTTCTACAAATTCTACAAATTCTGGCAAAGAGCCAAAAGACAGCTAAAACATGAGAAAGAGAAAAAAACATCCAACCAATGAGACAATAAATCAAGAGTCGGGGTCATTTTCTAACCCCCTTCTTCCTCCTTCCTCCTTTTCACCCCATTATCCTAGAATTCGATACCCGTTTCTTTAGCCTCCTTTCCCGGATAATTGAAAATTATTTGGAATGAGTATTAACTTTGATTTTCTTTTGTTCATTTAATTAATGACTGGGTTTAATGGTGTTCGAACATTGGGTGTGACTGATGGCAAGGAAGGAGGCAAGCCCCCTGTGGTGGGGATATACCTACACATAGGAGCATCAACAAGCATTACTAAGCTATAACAATCCTGATTATAGACTATGATAAGCACGAATAAACGAAAGAGCTATTTATATTCAATTTATATACCACATCAATAGAAGAATAATAATACAAAAAAAAAAAAAATAGATAAAAAGGGCGAATAAAAAAAAAGAAGAAATAAACAAAATCAATACACTTACTGTGCACACATGCTAACTAAGTCCTTATCAGTTGTGCCTTGTTGCAGGCCCCGAATGTATAAATTTGTTTTCGATAGCTGCTCGCCCTGTTGCTGTGTGTTGTTAGGACCCATTGTTGTATTAGTATTGGTATTACTCAGACTAGTACTTATGGTTCCGCTCTGTGAGCCGGTGTTTGATGAACTGCTTGAGTTTGTATTGCTAGGTGATGCGGCTGTTGGGACTCTTTGTCCGTACTGAAAGAAAAAAAAAATAAAAGAAATAATTTAAAATTTGTTGAACATTTTACGAATTTTGTATTTTATTTTATAGACATTTTAAGTTTAATTTAATTAATGACTTTATGTGAGGGCTGTTTAATCGATTTCCTGAAGTGAAAATTAAGCTCATATCTCGGATCTTACTGTGTCCTACAGTAAAAATGTTCGATGGGAAGCATACATTAAAAAGGAATGCAAGAAACTTAAAGAAACGAAGAAAACTTGGGTTTGCTTATCACCATTTTTATTTTATACTAGCTGGCACGCCCCGGCATTGCACGGGCAGAAAAAATTGATAGTTGCGTACAAAATTTAAAACAGACAATATCAATAACTGCAACCTTATAATGTGTTAGTCAGAAAATATGAGTAATTGAAAAGTCGACATTTTATTTTGTATAGGTATAGATTTTACTAATTTTAATTAATATGATTACCTTATCACATGTAACAGTTTTTTTTTTTTAAAGATAATTTAACTTCAAAACTAAATAAGAAGAAAGCACAAATATGAGAAAACTAGGCGTGGCAGAAGGCGGATTTAAAAAAAAATTCTTAAGGCTACAGATATCGTATACCTAGGTAAATAGCAACAGATTTTAATCTTTCTATATAGGTAGTCGATGAATATGGGGATAATTCTACAACAATTCTACAAAATTAGCCGCAGACTAATTTCCAAAACAATTATCACCCACATCAGGCTTTATGTTTAGGGAAAATTATTTACACAATTTCAGATATTTTAATACTCAAGTATAAAAAAATGGCGGACTTTGAATAATTTTGCACATTTAATGTCTGAAATCCAAGGTATTTTAAGTAGGTAGGTACAAAATTTTACTGTGCATGTCATTAGGCGGATTTTCAAAAAAATCACACGTCATACATTTTTAAAAATAAAAGTGAATTTATATACAAATACTAGGATTCCTTAGGACATTTAACAAGGAAACCATTCAAATACAGGGTGTCCGCCGGGTAAGTATACTACTTTGTTTGTTTATAATTTTTGATTAAATGAAAGAGAATGGATCTTATATTGATAAATGTTTTATTTAATGTCGGCAATAATGTATAGAATACAATATCAGCTAAATATCTGCCTCTGTTAGTCTCACGAATGCGAGCCCTTTTGAGCACATTTTTCATTACATTCTCACACATTTCACGCGGTATTTCATTAATTTCATCACGAATATTTTGTTTGAGTTGCTCAAGCGTTTCTGGTTTGTTTGCATAAACCTTGCTTTTCAGATATCCCCACAAAAAGAAATCCGGAGCAGTCAAATCAAGCGACCGTGGAGGCCAATCAACTTCACCATTTCTTGAAATAACTTGTTGTGGAAAGAGGTCTCGCAGTAATTCCATTGTAATCCTGGCTGTATGCGATGTGGCACCGTCTTGTTGATACCACATGTTAATCGAGCCCAATAAATCATGCAGTTGTGGCGGTAAAAAGTTTTCATGTGATATGATTTATCACGATATCGCTCCCCATTCACAGTTACCGTCGAATTGAGGTTGATGGATTGTTTTGAACACTTCCTTGAGCAGCAGTAATGTTTTCAGCTAATCTCGCAGTACGTTGTGACCCATGCTTGGGCCTATCGCCTATACAGACCCTCTTTCTTCTTATGTTTACCAAAATTGCGGCAAAACAAAGTAGTATACTTTCCCGGCGGACACCCTGTACAAGAAAAGGGGTTGTGGTAGTGCGGGTGGACAAAATTACGCATTTCATGCCCTAAATATTTATGTAAATTTTTTACTTTATTAGAATGTTTAGTAAAGAGAAAATTCAAATATAAGAAAAGTAGGAGTGGCCGTGGGCGTACTTTTTTAATCCAATTTTCAAACCTTCTTCCCACTTGAAATAACTGGATTCTGAAAATTTCATAGAAATCGGTCAAGTGATTTCCAAGACGAAATGCGCATTTCCATTTTATGTGCATAAGTTAAAAGGAAAATATATATGCATTCCATTCCCTAGGTGCTAGAGACCTCGATTACGAAATTTAACTGACTTTGTAAGAAAGGTGGGCGTGGCAGAGGGCAGATATCGAAAAACTTGAATACAAATATTTTGTTTTAATTTCAAGAGAGCTTAATTACAAAATTGTAGATTTCTCTTAATGTTAAAAACATATATTTACATTTTAAAGAAAAGTAGGCGTGGCTGTGGGGGGATTTTCAAACAAATTGCATATAAGTTTCTATGTCATGCTTTATGTTAAAGCGACCTAAACTACAACATTTCATCTTTCTATTGGTTATTAAATGATGAGAAAACTCAAATATAATAAAAATAGGCGTGACAGTGGGCGACTTTTACTAAAACCACTTTAAAGACAGTGAAAATGGAACAGACAAAGAGAATAAAGCAAATCAATCATTCCAAGGGTGAATTATGATCGCGATAGTTCATAAAAGAAATCTCGATGGATAAAAGGACTTTCAGTTTTTTTTTCGAATTTTTGCATTTTTCGTGAAAACTTTTCCAATTTTTACCCCTTTCGGTCTATTACGAACATTTAAAAAAAAAAACAACCATCCAAATCGGTCCAGCCGTTTTCAAGTGATTCGATTATCAAATAAGAACATTTCATTTTTATTAAATATATTAATTTTATAGATATATTTACATATCATTCCAGTGTAGAATAGATTAATTAATTTTTTTTCCAGGCGTACATTATTTTTTTTTTTAAATTGAGCTTTTACATATTTTAGTATTTATTTCATTCATTTAAAATAGTTTCCTTTTTTTACGCAGTTTTAGTTCTTCCTCAATTTGCCTATAACCAAAGCTTCAAAATTCTTTTAACAAAACCTTCGTTTTATTTTGCAAAATGCCATTATTTAAAAAATTAAAGGCACATCGCTATAATAATGCGCTACCCTAAAAGCCACAGGGTAAATTTTGATTCGCCCAAACTAATAATAATAAAAAAAAAAAAAAAAAAAATGAACAAGAACAAGAACGACGAACGAACTAACGAAAAATATATAAAATTTTAAAATCCCGGACGCAAGTTTCATAATTGGGAAATTATCAGAGGAAATTCCTTTTCACGTCGTTTAATCGTTCATTAAAATGATAATGCCCGAGAAAGAATGAAAATGAGCAAGAATGAAGACGAGTAGATGCAGAAAAAAAAAAAAAAAATATCAAAAATAAAACCAATTGAATTACAAAAGAAAATAGTTTCCTTTTTCTATACAAAAAAAAAATAAAGAAAAGAAAAAAAAACAGACACCTTTGATAATATCCTTGCTGGCTTCTAGTTTGCCTGGTGCTCCGAATAGCTCTTTTGATATAAGCGCACTCTTTAGCGCATTTGGATAACTGCCAACAAATATTTTTATATTAAAGCGAATGGGATAACAGATATACACACATCCACACATACATATATTTAATGTTTATCTTAAAAGTTTTAATCTCCAACGGAAGTTCTACCATTATCAACACGATTTTTTTGTAAATAATTTTTTTTTTGTTCTTTTTTATTTTAATAAATCTATATACCGTGCTAACACACAATTTTCGAGGACACCTTCTCCAGATGGTAAGAGTTTTTTTAAAATGTTTTCTGGAATAAATCTCTGAAAACTAAATGAGAAGAATCTTCCCGGTAATTTGGGGAGGGGGTGTGGGGATAGAAAGAGAAGAAAACCTACAAATTTATCTCCGGTGACACCTTCTACGATGCAGCACCTTTTATTGGAATATCCCCCTCCATGATGGAGGTACTTAAGAGTCTGGACTAATAACTTGTGTCCAGAATTCATATAGATTCAAGTATGTGTGTAAGGTGTGTGTCTGTGTATAACCTATTGATATATTTTGTAGCCAAAAAATGCTGCAATGGCGGATTCATTCAAGTTCAGCAAGAGGAAAACTTTTTTTCTGTTTTCTTTTTTCTGCTTTAATTGTGTCTGGTTGGTTGGAAGGATTGCTGTTGGCAATATGTTCGCTGAAGAGAAATCGATTCAATTCGAAATTAATGTCCTCGATGGAGAAGGAGTTTGAAGATAGCAATCGCGTTTATCTATATACGGGGGAATGTGTTCAATTGAATGTGATTTTCTGCCTCAGGTAAGGATATAGGGTTTTTCGTTTTTCTCTTGGCAAATAATTTGGAAAATAATTAGAAGAGATATACATAAAAAGTTAAATATGAGAGAAGATGCATTTTCGTTGTTTTGCAGGAATGAAAACGTTTTTATATAAAAAAAATGTTTTAACATTCCAATGGGAAGACTATATTTTTATTGAAATATTAAGAAGATAAAGAAAAAAATGTCAGAATAAAAGAATCGGAGATGTATTGAAATACCCAGAAGGAGATATATCGACTTAGCTTCGAAGTAAAGCTTGTCAAAATTTTAACGGAATAAATGAAAATCTTTAAAAAAAAAACCTCACCAATAGGAAAACAAAAACTAGTAATTTTTGAGCAAAACTTAGTTTCGAAATGATCAATTTTTTGTATTCCATCAAAAGAAGTTTTTCTCAAGTTTTACAGACAGATAAAGGGTTTTCCAATAAGAGGTGTTATTTTCAATAGCCCGCTATTTCGATAGCTGTCACTTTTGAAGCTGTCATTTTTTGACATTTGACAAGTAGAAACTACGCCATTAATAAAAATGGAACGATACACGCTTCAACAACGCATTAAAATTATTAAAATTCACTATAAAAATGGTGAAAATTTGGCAGAGACGGTTCGTAAAACTAAAACATTTTTGGGTCGTCGTGAAGCACTTTGTCGGACCGCAATACAGAAATTGGTGGACAAATTCGAGCTGTTGGGACAAGTTAGTGATGTGAAGAATAAAACCCGTGCACGTCGCTCAAGAGCAACTGAGAATATTGCTGTTGTAGCCCAAAGTGTTGAAGAAAACCCAGGTTTGTCCATTCCTCGTCGTTCTTTGGAATTAGGCATTCCACAAACGTCATTACACCGTATTTTGCATAAAGACTTGGGTCTTAAGGCTTATAAAGTTCAGTTAACACAAGAACTCAAGCCGGCTGATCATCAACAACGTCGTGTCTTTGCTGATTGGGTCCTTGAAATGCATGAAAATGATCCGGAATTTCATCGAAAAATCATCTTGACTGATGAGGCCCATTTCCACCTCGGAGGCTACGTCAACAAGCAAAACTGTCGCATCTGGGGCTCGGAAAACCCAAGAATTATTGTTGAGAAGCCTCTCCATCCTCAACGCGTGACTGTTTGGTGCGGTTTATGGTCCGGCGGGGTCGTTGGACCTTACTTTTTCGAAAATGAGGCTGGAGCAACAGTTACGGTCAATGGATTGCGCTATCGAGAGATGATTAATGATTTTTTATGGCCGGAATTGGATGGTATTGATCTGGACAACGTTTACTTTCAACAAGACGGCGCTACGTGCCACACAAGCAATGAAACCATCGATCTTTTACGGGAAAAGTTTCCGGACCGTGTTATCTCTCGAAGAGGTGATCACAATTGGCCACCGAGATCTTGTGATTTAACACCTTGCGACTTCTTCCTTTGAGGCCACGTGAAAGATAAGGTCTACGCCAACAGCCCAGCGTCGATTCAAGACCTCAAAGATGGGATTCGTGAGGCTATCGAGGACATAGGGCAGCCACTTTGCGATTTGGTTATGGAAAATTTCATGAAAAGGATATGGTCCTGTAAGCGTGGTCGTGGCGGCTATTTGGCTGATGTTGTGTTCCATTATTAACGGCAAACCTTCCTCTTATAATGAAATAAACATCCGATCATTTATCTCAAAAAATGCCATTTTTCTTTGAATATCAAAATTAAAAAAATTAAAATTATTGGAAAACCCTTTATGATTATGCGGGGTGTGCCGGCCGTTAGGACAAAAATTGTCTCTAAAATCTTACACGGCTATAATTTTTGAAATAAGATTGAATCGACTCGCAATAGTTGTTTCGCAAAAATCTTCTCGCAGTTTCTTAAATTGCATATTATTGGGTGGCAATTTGTTGTTTTGCTCGATTTTATTTTGCTAACTCTTATCGCACGAAATTCATTAACATATAGGTATTTTAGGTACCTATTCGAAAGGCAAAACAATTTTAAAGCTAAATAATACTATGCAAATTAATAAAATGCGAGGTATTAATTGATTTTGCGAGATATAATAATGCGAAATTATTAGAGAATTAATAAAATGCAAAATAATGAAATGCGAGATAAAAATTGCGATGCGTAGTGGAAACATAGCTAATTACAAACTTACCAAACAATAAAATGCGAAATGACTAATTTCAAAAATTTGCGAAATGTTATTGATTTTGCGAAACAATAAAATATCGAAATGAAAGTTAAATGCGAAATAAAAAACATAAAAACAAATCCGCCAGATGACCCCTAACCCATTGTTGGAGCTTTTTGGGTGTTCTCTATCATCGTAATGCCATCAGGTTTGAATTAGATCCCAATTTTGTTTTTTTTTTAACGAATTCAAAACTTGTCTTATATACTTATTGGTACTAACATCGCAAGTAAAAATTGAACTCACTTATTCACCGGTTACCCGCCGCATTCAAAAATAATGCGGGCATAATTTTTGCGTGCTAATTTTTGAAAACAGAACACAGAATGAAGGTGCGGGCAGACCAAACAGTTATTAGCCGGGTTCTGTAATGTCAAACAGAATGCGGGCATTATTTTCTCCGTTTGAATTTTGTTTTGTGAACAAAAGGTGTTGCTGTGCACCAAAACTGAACAAACAAAGAATTCAAATGTTTGATTTATACTGGTACCTATACATATCTCCTGCCAGATCATTCATTTTCTTGATATTTAGCGTTTGGCCATCGCATCTTATCACCCCTTTCAATATACTCGTCGCTGTTTTCGGTTGTAACGAGACAGTATGATTCTAAACACAACAAAATTATTCTCCGCATCACCAACACCCACTCTGTTTGAGCAGACCTTTTAACTATAAATCCTGTGCGAAAAATAGTGCCGACTATATATGTAAATATATGAGGGGTGTTTTTTTAGAGGTATAGAAACTTTAACTTGGCAACACTATTTTAACTGGCGGTCATTTTGTCAGCTGTCAAGTGATTTATTTGTAGCTTGGTTTGGCATTTCAACATGAATAGACTGCGCCTGAACAACGCTTCCAAATTGGGCCCAAATGGGCCCGAAACAAGATTTCCGTTGATCCAAATTTTCATAAGCGAATTTTGTTTAGCGATGAAAATCACTTTTGGTTGAATGGATACGTCAATAAACAAAACTACCGTATTTGGGGTGATGATAATCCTCAAGACACCGTTACACCCACCAAAACTGACTGTTTGGTGTGCTTTATGGTTTGATGGAATAATTGGTCCGTATTTCTTTAAAAACGATGCTGGCCAGAACGTTACAGTCAATGGTGACTATTATAGAGCCATGAATACTGACTCCTCCGTTCATCAATTGAACAACCATGATGTGCAGGAGCTGTAGTTTGAACAAGACGGCGCAACAGCTCACACAGCTCGTGTCACAATTGATTTATTAAAGGAAACGTTTGGTAACCGCATAGTTTCACGTTACGGACCCGTGAATTGGCCTCTAAGATCGTGAAATTTAACGCCGCTTTACTATTTTCTGTGGGGATATGTGAAGTTGTTAGTCTACGCTGATCAGCCCGAAACGATATTGACCACTTGGAGGACAACATTCGCCGCGTTATTGCCGCTATACGGCCACAAATGTTGGAAAAAGTCATCGAAAATTGGACCTCCAGATTAGACTACGTCCGAGCCAGCTGTGGTGGTCATATGCCAGAGATCATATTTAAATTATAATGCCAGAAGATTATCTTTCGAATAAAGTTAATTTTCATGTCAATTTAAAAAAAAATCATCTTTGTTTTATTCCATTTCAAAGTACCTTTAAAAAAAACACCCTTTACTAAACTGCTAAAATTTCGCAAACTGATGCATATGACGAAACAAAAAAAACAAAGTTGTTCGTCTAATACTTGATTTCCGTACTTAGCTCAAAAATTAATAGCAGTGAGAATTCTCCATGGTTGACTTAATTATTTTAAAGTAATTCTGCACACAATTATTAATAATTTTGCAAAAAAAAAAAAAATAAACGAATTTGACATACGTTTCCGTTTACACAAGTTTATTTATGGGCTTCACTGACACCGCACTGAAAGAAAAACTGGATGTAAAATTATGACATGCATTTCCTTTTGCTATCCCAATTACATTTCCGCCTTAAAATCTTTTACTTAAGCAAAATGAATTTTTAAAGAAATGACAAATCGTTTAATTTCCATTTCACTTAGAAAAAAAAAAAAATCCAACAGAAATTCCAATAGACTGACCAATCTAAAAGTTACAAACAAATATGTATAATTGTATATGCCCGTACATTTATTAAAGTGATGTTGTCACAATTGCATGAAAATTGAGTGAGTAGGTTATTCGTTAAATTCACATAAAGATTATTATCTTTTATGGATACTTCAGTACCTATGTACCTCCTATATTACTCTTATAAGTCCGAGCTAAAGAAAAAATAAATAAATTATCCAAGATTATTTTTTCTCTTTGGTTTCTTTGTTTTTATTGTACATTTATTTTATTTGGTATGTTCTCCCTCCTTTTATTACTCATCTTTATCATCGCATTTCTTATGACAGAAATTGACTTAAAGAAGACATTTTACACACCAGAACAGACCAGAATGTAATTGGTATACTTTTGTTTCTTTGACTACTTCTGGTTTTGTGTATATTTGAAGGTTGTTTTTTTTTTTAGCAGGTATACACAGGGTGTCCTGATGGAAATTGCGAAGAGTTCTTGGAAGATGAAGGATCAACACTCATCACTAAATTGAGATATTTATTTGTTTTGTTATCGAGTAATAAAACTCGTGTTTTTGTAAATATGAAAAAATATTTAGTTTTTTTTTCTACTAAAAAGGAACCAATTTTTTTAATTTTACCGAATTCCATCTATGATAAGACGCATAACATGTGATTGTGCACTAAAAATTAAAAAAAAAAAATTACTATCTATATTCTTATTTTCGGAATAAAATTTAGACTGAAATAGTCTAAATAGAATTTTCGAATACTGAATTTCGAAAAATATAATTTTCGAAAAAATATTATAAAAAGTCAAAATTTCATGTAAGTCTGTTATTACCACGTAGACATTTGAGTCATGACTTTTTTCGAACTTCGAAAAGAGATAATTTTATCCTAGACTCAACCCGCAACGTTGTTCGAAAAGAGTCAAACCAGACTTATTTTTAGGTTTATATAAACTTAAAATCGACAAATCGGTTAGCAGTTGTTTTTTTTCGGAAAATATTTCTCGCAGTTTCTTATATCGCATATTTTTGGTTGGCAATTTGTTGCTTTGCTAAATTTTATTTCGCTAACTCTTATCGCACGCAATTCATTAACATATACATATCTTAAACATCGAAAGGCAAAACAATTTTAAAGCTAAATAATATTATGCAAATTAATAAAATGCGAGGTATTAATTTATTTTGCCAGATAATAGTAATGCGAAATTATTAGCGAATTTATATAATGCAAAATAATGAAATGCAAGATAAAAATTGCGATGCGAAATGAAAACATAGCTTATACCAAACAATAAACCAAACAATAAATGCGAAATGACTAATTGCAAAATTGGCAAAATGTTGACTTTGCGAAACAATAGCATATCGAAATAAAACTTAAATGCGAAATGAAAAACAATTATGATAAAATTTTTGCTAAGCGTACACAAGGTTAAACGAAAATTTTAATTCATAGTGAAACATTTTATTTCAAATAAATTTAGGTTATCATCAGTTTCGGGAACACCCTGTATCTAGTTATCCAGTGGATTATCTTGTATTTTCGTTTCTTCTTGTGCTAATTTCTTCTTTAATAATAATAACAATCGTCTCGATTTAAGTAATTTATTCACTTATGGCTATCAGCAAATAGCTAACAAGCTAAATACTTAAAAAAATCTATTTTTACTCTGCAGTAACTTTGAGGTTAGTTTTTTTCTAAACGAATTCGATGAATGTTTCCATAAAAGGTTTTTTATCGGAATTTTTGTCCAGATCTGTCATCGAAATTATGTGACTTCGTCACTTTTCTTTTAAGGTACTCTCATCAGAGATAGAGAGAGAAAATAATACTGGAATTTGTTTGCAAAATAATTTAGATCAAGAGAATAAATGAAAGCAAAAAAAATTGTTTGTATGTAGATACAACACAAACATACATTTTGTCTTTGTATAATAGAACCCATTTGCTTAGAATTCATTGTGATTATTTTTTTCTTTTTTTTTTCCAAAAGTTAATTTATCATCAGTCTGTGTGACGTGAGACGACCGTTGGTATATGTTATGTCATATTTTATAAATTTTGTGTTTAATGATTTTCCAACAACTGAGGAAAAAAGTTTCAATAAGTTTGTTTTGTTATGTTTGGCTGATGATGAATATGTTCATGCTTTTCGAGTTCACTGAGCTGATAACGGATTTTGAGGACGCTTGAATGTGATTTTTTATTTATAGTTTAGATTTTTTTTTAATATTTTTTTGAAACACTATTTTACAGAAATTGTTAGTCGAAATGCTCGTTTTTAAGTTTTGAATGATAAATTTTCATTTTTAATTTAAAAAAAGAAAAATTCTTTTAGCACTAAGTATTGGATTAATGGTTTTTCAGACTTTATTACAGAATTTTTACATTTTTGTAGCACCAACAAAATTAAATCAGAATAAAATGTTCAGGACAAGTTTATTCTCCACCAACATATTCTGTTTTTTTTTGGCTTTGCTGCGCTCTGTTTGGTATTTAAGGCATTATTAAATCAAGTGGCAAGATTAAAGGCAATATAATATTCAACCTTGAATATTGTCCGGTAGATGCAAGTCCGGTAGATGCAATTATTCCTTTCCATCGCTGAGGCAATACATACATTTTGACGTTTCGTCTTTTTCCAAATGTTTTCTCCGCGATTTTGAGTGACTTCTCTTAATTTTGAAATTATATTTGGAAATTTATTAACAAATATTAAGTGAATTAAACTTATAGAGTTATGTTATCGAAAACAGTGAATTTAATTTAAAGAGCACAAGAAAATTTTCTTTTGGTCTATACTGACATTTGACAATTGAAATTGCTTGACAATGTTATGCTAACTCCAGCTATAAATTGCCATTACCATTGGAATTGTAATTACTTAAAATATTGCCAATGGAACCACAGTGTAAGAAGTTTTTAAGACCTGTCAGCCAGCCACCAGCCAACTATGAAACGGGTGTTTTTTTTTTAGACGTGTGATTTTCAATATGGCAATACTTTTTTCGGAGTTGGTCTTTTTGACAGCTGTCACTTGATTTATAATCAGTTTGGTTTGACATTTCATAATGAATAGACTTACTCCTGATGAACAACGTTTGCAAATCCTGCAAATTTATTACCAAATTAATGGTTCGGTTCGCGCGACGCATCGGGCGCTGAGTCTAATATTCGATGAAGCTTATTTTTGGTTTAATGGGTACCTACGTTAATAAGCAAAATTGTAGTATTTGGAGTGATCATAATCCACAAGCCATTGTTGTGACGCTGGCCGTTACATCCTCAAAAAGTCACTGTTTGGTGTGCTCTATGCGCAGAGGGAATCATTGGTCCATATTTCCAAATGAAGCCAATGGAGAACGCTATAGAACCATGATTAATGACTTTTTGGTGCCTGAATTGGAGGATGTTGATGTGGATGACCTTTGCTTCCAACAAAACGGCGCTACATGCCATACAGCCAACGAAACAATCAATTTATTGAAGGAAACTTTTGGTGAGCGCATTATCTCGCGTGCGTCGTGGGCTTGTGGCGTTGCTTCCAAGATCGTGCGATTTAACACCGCTGGACTATATTTTGTGGGGTTATGTAAAGTTGCTTGTCTACGCAGACATGCCCGAGACGATTGACGCCTTGGGAGAGAATATTCGGCGCGTTATTGCTGACATAAGGCCCCGATTGCTGCAAAAAGTTGTCGAAAATTGGGCCTCTCGACTGGAATTTATTCGAGCCAGCCGCGGTGCCCACTTGCCCGAAATAATTTTTAAAACATAATGGCAAGCCTTTATCTTTATAATAAAGCTAAATTCTTAGCCATAACATTAAAGTAAATGCGTTTTATTTCTTCTTGATATAAGTTGTGAGCAACTTTGAAAGCTACCTGGAATTGCTCTCAATTAAAGGAAACTTTAGTTGCCACGAAGGCAACTGTTTAGAATTTGACACTTGCTTTTTCGTTCTCTTTTTTGTTGACGGTAGTTGCAAATTTAAGAGAAAATATATGTCAAAATACATGTCAAAATACTTGTCAAAAGAAAACAAATGAATTAGCAAACGTCATCGTGAAATCCAATTTTTGACAGATAAGAGTTGATAGCAACTTTAAATTCTTTCCAATTGCGAGACGCTTAATTTCGTTAGCGTTCGCCTGTCACACTAGAGGTCTTGGTATCGAATCCCAGCCTATTCCACACAAAAAGAAGTATTTTTTTTCAGGGATATTGCCTTTGGCGAGAAGTGATAAATTCTACAAGAGTAAACCTTGTCATGGAAAAGTTCGTTTCAAATTATCCAATCGGATTCGGCAGAAAGTTGTAGGCCATCACTATTCTTGTTGACTAATAGCACGCACATAGGAATTTTTAAAGAGTTGTAAGTCACTTGGTCAATTTTTTTTTTCAATTTTGTCAGTAACTTAAAATTGCTTGCAACTTAGTTGGCTTAAGGCGTCCTCCCATAAAAAATAATGTGCTGGAATCGGGAGCAAATTAAAATTTCTAGGTGAATATTGATGAGATTTTATGAGTTTACAACAAATAAACATTCAATAAATTAAAAATTTTAAACCTTTAAGGCTACAAATTTGTTAAATATTTTATACTCGACTTATAGTTAAAGGTAATATAGTTAAGCTGTCAAAATTTAATTTATTTTTGAGCCGAAATAGATGACTTAAATATTTAAATAATGAACTATACCAAAAATCAATTTAATAGCTAGCGTGACACTCAATAATTAACTCGTCTCTAAAGTTTAAAGTGGGATTTAGCTAAACGCTTGTTTAGCGATTATCTCATTGCGATTCAGTCAGAAATTACTGTCCTTCAAAATGTGTGATAATATGAAGCTTAGATAGAAATTATTTTAGTTACAAGTGAATTATTTCGAGCAATGAGACGCCGGCCGCCGCCATGGAAAGTCTCTGGAAAAAATTAGATAACAAAGAAACCAACTGTATTGACACCTACCTACCGTTCTTACTATCAGTGTCAGTCTCATCGGACTATAAACTTCGACAACAACAAAAAAACACAACTTGATAATACTAAACGACGACCCTCACAAAATTCACACAAACTTTTTTGTACAAAGCTGTATCTGTGCAAAACAGATATGATAATTGTGTTCGTTTTATCCAACTTAACATTTGCGATTTTCCAAACCCTTAACCCATTTTATTTTATGATCACACATAGATATGATTGGATTCGTAGCCATATAAAGTTATGTGTGTGGAATAGCAGCAAAGCATATAGAATAAACAAAAAAAAATAAAATCCACTCAGGGATTGGGTTTAATCTACCGTACAATGCCTTACAGCAGGGTTACGATATAAAGTGACCAGCGGGAAACAATCAAATCAATACAACAAGTCTGAGTGTATTTGACACAACAAAAAAAAATCAAAATAAACGAAATAATAACCAGGAGGGGTCAAGTGGATTTGCATATGTATATACGATGTGGTGATGGGAACTCCAGATGGGAATGTTTAGCACATTTATTCATGAACCCACATCAACCAATTTGTGCGCATCAATGGTGCCATTGAAGTATCAGACGTTGAGAATTTTCATTTTCAGACTAAAGCGAATTGAATTTTCCGGTAACATAAATATAAAGCTGTCTAGGGCGGGGCAAGTTTTGAGGGGGCTTTAAGGAGATTAGTGATTCTTTAAGATCCTTAATATTTTTTATTTAAGCTTAGTGACTACTTATTCTGATTTTGAAATAGTATGAGTAATTAAAAACAAATTAGTCGTAATTTTGTAAAATTCTATATAAACGACTTAAATGTTATAATTTTTCTCATTCTGCTTTAAGAGATTCAATTTTTTAAAAAAAATTTATAACTTAGTTATACAAAATAGCCTATATTTTTTTTTTTTGCTTTTCCAAAATTTATTAGATCCAAAATTCCGTATTGTATAGAATTGACAAATCACAAATTTAGTAAAAACTATAATCTGTTCTTCCGAAAATTAAGAAACAGTGGGTGATGTAAATAAAATGGAGCACATACTCAGAGCAGGTACTCTAAGAGAATCAATAAAATAACATCTGTTCCCGTTTCGTATGAAAAGATTTTATAGACACCAAACGGAATAGGTGTCAATATCCTGGAACCCACCATTATGGATACTTTTCCCAAGATAAATCTTCATTTACTTAAGTAATCACTTTTAAATTCTTATCTTCTTGTCTTATAAAATTCAACTTTTTGATTCAAAATTAGCATGAATTCCATCATGTATAAAACGCTATTTTCTGCAACGTTGAGCAACCAACAGAGCTAGCTCTCAAATGAGAAGCAGGTGCTCCTTTCGATGAAGCACTTACTTCGATTAATGCATACCATAAAAAAGGAGTAAATACTTACTTTCATTAAGGAGGTGCTCATCAAACATGAAGATGCTATACAGTTGAGCACCTCCTCAAGTATTTTTTTCATACCAAATGGAGCAAATGCTCAGAAAAAATGGTTTGAGATTCCAAAACTTTGATGTCCATATGTACATATATCTGGTTACGATTGGCTACATCAAGTGACTTTATGGATATCTTAACGCGGGAACCTGGTACGTGCAACGACCAAGTTTTGGATGCTGTACATTTTAGACTATGATCATGTTTAGTATTCACATTGATTTGTCTCCCACGGAAAGGATGTAAAGTACTTTGGTTATAGCAATGAAGCCAATGCTGGTAGGCTTCATATTTTGGCTGACTAAGTTTTTCAAATGTGAGTTAAACCAGAGTTAGCTAACTTTAGAATTAAATCATCCAACAGTAAACTGAGGAAGCAGTTTTTTTCGGTGGAGAATGCATGCGGAACGACTAAACAAACTCGGTGATTTAACTCACCAAATATTATGAGTTGACTCAGGTTTAACTTTAATCTCGCACTGATAAACTGGACCTAAGAAGCTTACCTGGAGCATATGATGTCTTGGGTGACAACTGTAGTAGGATGCAAATTTCTATGGTCATAATGTTATATTTCTTTTTTTGAAGAACAGAATTATATGCCTGCATGAGTGTTGTATATTCGCTTTATATAAATTACAAAGAGACAGGTAACTGATGTTCGAGCTTTATAGAGTGAATTTGTGTTCTATGAAAAATTTTCAACTCGATTAGCTAATTTAAGTAAATCTACTTACCTAACACCCTTGGAAAGTTGTCCAGCTAATCATTGTCTAAATATAGTTGGAAATGCTTGAGCCATTTCCGTATTTCTAAACGCATTTTAACAGCTGTCTAAATATGTTCTCAAATACAAAACTCACATTCCCACTTTGCAAACGATTTGTATTTTATTTATATTTTATTTATAAATAAGATTTTGGAGTTTGGACCAGCTGGCTAAAGTTAGACATTCCTTAGAATAGGTTTAAAAAAAAAAACAAATAAGTGTACAACTGTTTAACAGAGATAATATTACTCAGGATTATTAGTTAGCAGAATAATGAGTTAGTATTGTATAACTAAGTAATAAAAAAAATTAACACAATGACGAATTTCGGTGGATAGAGCCAGTTATGTATGCAAAATCTCCGATATGGTTACCTTACGAAGCCTATAACTTTAGTTCTAATTATCGGATCTTCAAGATTAAGGTTTTAAAATAAAGGTGAAATCTCAGGCTAAACATTAAATAATGGGTGATTTTTTAAGAGGTTTAGAACTTTTTAAAAAAAAAAAACACACAAAATTCGAAAAAATGAATGAAATATTTATTTAAATCGATAGTTTGAACCTTGCAATTTAATGTTTAAAGATAATTTCATGCAAATGTTGACCGCGGCTGCGTCTCAGGTAGCCCATCCGCTGAGTCCAATTTTGGCATACTCTTTCACACATATCGGCCGGTATCTCACGAATGAATGCATGGATGTTGGCTTCCAGTGCGTCAATTGAAGCGGGCTTGTCCCTATAGACATAAGCTTTGACATACCCCCACAAAAAATAATCTAATGGTGTCAAATCGCACGATCTAGGCGGCCAATTGACCGGCCCGAAACGTTAAATTAACTGTTCACCAAACTCGCCTCGCAATTGCGCCATTGTTTCGCGTGCTGTGTGGCATGTGGCACCTTCTTGTTGAAACCACATATCATGCAAGTCAAGAACTTCCATTTCGGGCAAAAAAAAGTTTGTTATCATCGCTTGGTAGCGTTCACCATTGACAGTAACGCTGCGATTCGCATCATCTTTGAAGAAATAGGCCCAATAATGCCGCCGGCCCATAAACCGCACCAAACAGTGGCTTTTTCGGGATGCATTGGTAGCTGTTGCAATGCTTCTGGCTGATATTCACTCCAAATGCGGCAATTTTGCTTATTTACGTACCCATTCAACCAAAAATGAGCCTCATCGCTGAACACAAGCAGCGCGCGATGAACATTTCGAACCGAGCACGAATTTTGATAGTAAAATTCAATAATTTGCAAGCGTTGTTCATTTGTAAGACGATCCATGGTTAAATTGCAAACCAAACTGAAGCTGTTTGACAGTGACACAAGGTACTAAACACACGTCAGCTGTCAAAACGACTGTTGCCAAAACCAAACCAGCTTAAAAATCACCCGTTATAATTGCGGTTCTCATTTGTCAACAGAACTCATAAATAAAGGGGGTGTGGAGCCACAATCTATTTTTTATTTTGCTTTAAATTTAATTTTAAAATTAATGAAAAATGTAAAAATTGAAAAGTTGATGAAAATTTCAAAAAAACGATATCTTACACATTTATTGCTTTATAAGCTCTTAAATAATATCAACCGATTTACATTTATTTCTTTAATAGTAACGACGATACAGTTGATTTTATATATTTTTTTTTACAAAAACAAAAATCAAACAATCCACAATGGTTCCATTTTTAAATTTTTAACTTAAGCGTAGTTTTCATTTTCTGTGTTAAAAATAAAATGCTATGTAAAAATTCATTAATCAACGAAATTTCAATTAAATTCCAACAATAATTACACAATAAACATTTGCCTTAGTAATTTTATTTGCATGGAAGGAAGTTTTTTTGCTTTCAAAAAATATTGATTTTAATTTCTAGCCCTCAGTTTTTTTGATGGAGGTAAATTAAGAAATGTAACTTAACAACTGGTTGCCTAGTTAGTGTTTTTTGGTTTTAATATTTAACATTTTAACGCACACAATGGGTGTAAAATTATTTTTTAGTAATTTTTTTACTTTTTTTCGCATGCGAATTTGTTAGGCTCTAAAAAAATTCTTAGGCAGTGTTCACATTGGACTAAATCAACTGACTAATTTTGACATTGATTTAAATCCGTTGTCAACTGTTTAGACAAAAAGTAATGTGAGCACAACCGGCTTTGTCAACCATCTCTTTCTCACCATGAAGTGGGAGTGATATATTAAGTACAAAGACGTCAAAAAATTCCAAGGAGCGTCTCCAAGATTGAGTCTTAAAATACTGTCATTTAGACGGTTATAAAATTTATGAACAAGTACACAACAACTGCACTCGAACCGTGAGCAACAAATAGCCAGAAAATTGACAAAAGAGCACTTGATCTTGACAAAAAATTACAACAATGATAATGAAAATTGTATGACATTTCTCTTTCTCGTCCTTCCATACACACACTGTATAATGGACACGGGTGTTTGTATACGTAAATTGCGTGCGTCGTCGTCTTCGTCGTCGTTCATCCGTTTTTCAGGAAAAACAAACTAAAATGATTCCTTGTGTCATTCCGGTCGGTTTGACGTTTTGTGTGTTTGTTGCCACCCCATTGTTCATGTGTCAAATCTATTGTAATCGTAATGGGATCACGAAGAATCGTGACTGGAAAATTCAAATTGTTAGTGCGATACACTCTCTTGTGTGTTTGTGTTCTTTTTCTCGTTCGATACCTTTCTTAGAGTAGTAGAGGGCGAGAGGGTGGTTTTTGTATACCTATTATTTGAATGTAAAATTGCAACCCCCTCATCCATAAACTCTCCATTCAAAAAAAAAAAAAAAACAACAAAGAAGAAGAACAATTGTATTTGTAATTTAAATTAACGACAGTCACGTCTCAATTTGTTTATTTGAATAAAGGAATGTACTTTTTATGTGACCAAGGACAATGCAAGGCGAAAATTATGTATAGAGAGGGGGTGTTTTGAGTTTTAAAGGAAGCTATTCCCAACCTTCACCATACATACACTCACACTCATACTCTACACAATACCAGAAACACAAACCTTCCTCTTCTTCAATGACTTGAGCAAAATGTTTGACAAATGTATATGTGGTATTGATTTTGTGTTACTATTCATCTTCTCTAGGTAGGTACTACGGAGGCGGACGCCAAATAAAATAAGACACGAAAATTCGATTTATTTCGAATACCTACTGGAATTTTGTTTAGGGAAAGATGTCACGCAGCAGAGAAAAATTCTAAAAACTTATTAGCATTTTAATGTGCATGTATAGAGAGTCTCTTATATTTATTATTCGCATTTTTGTATTTTTTGCGAATGTGACGTAACATTTCTATAGTCATAATGGTTTTTTAAAATAAGAACGTACACTTAGTGGTATAAAAATGTGAAAGGGACAATTGAATAGGCACTTTTCCGCATAGTCATTATGTGATAGAGGAGAATACCTTTTTCGAAAAAAAAGACATTTTTGAGGATATTTTTCATAAAATATATATTTCGACGCGACGCGACGCTTTAATCAACCACACACATACACAAGATGAAT
This sequence comes from Leucozona laternaria, assembly GCA_932273885.2. Classification (NCBI taxonomy): domain Eukaryota; kingdom Metazoa; phylum Arthropoda; class Insecta; order Diptera; family Syrphidae; genus Leucozona; species Leucozona laternaria. The sequence continues at coordinate 125,754,375 of OW026367.1, read as the reverse complement.
TCAGAAATTTTTTAGAAATGGCTTGGAGGTAGGTGCTACATATATAGAATAGCAAGCATAACTTTGATAAATGACAAAAGCGTTTAAAAGTTTTTTTTTTTTTTTCTATACTTACGTATTTTTATATTAATTTTTTTTTTATCGTGGAGGTTTAAAAAATGTTGATGGATGGATGAACTTTAAGTAACAAAAAAAAAAATATGTGTAGGTGCGTATTTCTTTCTAATATTTTTCAACCTACAATAACAAATGATGGATGTTCGAACATCGCGAAACATATATAAACAAAATAATCGTTTAGCTCCGAAAATACCATAAATTGTTTCTTGAAGTTGATAAAAAAAAACACATTTTTGTAAACTAGGGCAGTCATGCTAAGGCATATTATTTATATCTATTAGAAGCCGCATGGAAGTACGCAAACGGTATGCAGTAGAAGGCATAAGTAAGGAACCTGCATATATACAAAACTTATTAATTATACTTTCTAACACAGAATTCCTCTAGCATGAAAAATATTTATTGCCAAGCCATTAGTAAAATTTCCCAATAATATTGGGGCCTAACAACATTATAGATATCAACTTATGATGCGGAAACCATTTCAAGTAGATAGGTATACCTTTAATTTAAGAAGGTTAAATTAAAGGATTTATTTTTTAGCAGCTAGAGGTGTACAGTCTGGACAGTTTACAGAAATAGCGAAGACAAACGATTCGATTTTAAATATTCACACCCACAAGACTTAAAAGTAATGAAATTAAAATTTCAGTGACTATGGTAGAAGAAGTTTTGTGAAAATGCCCAACCCATTCGGTTTCCTGGAAAAATCTCAAAATCTCTTATTTCTCTTTCCAGTTCATGTTTGCTTGTTTGAAACAAAATATTGTAAAGGGTTTTTCAATTGGGGCGAGTAGATTTTGGTGGCCATGTTATTTTGGTAACATCTGTCAAATCTATTGTTTATTATTCAGTTATTGATGCCAAAGCCAAATCACCATTGAAAGTCACACTATTGAACAGCGCACGTCCCAATGATAAAGCTTTAATATCAGAATCTTTTGGGGCAACGATGCATGCGTTGCACCCATTTTACGGATTATCCAAAGTTTGGTGGTCAAATTTGAGTCGACCGATTAAATGAACAATCAGCCAACGCCCTTGCGCAAGATCAACCGAAGACATCTTCGCTGCCTGTGAGAGTCCGTTTAGTTCTTCGGAAATGAGGATTACCATCAGCATCAACGATGATCAACCGATCGATGATTACCAAGTTTTGCTACCTCCAATTGGATATTACGGATGTGAACGACATGTGGTTTCAACAGAATAGCACTACGTGCCACATAGCAAACGACGCCACAACGGACATTCTGGATGAACGATTTGAGGGCAAGGTTATCTCTCGCAGAGGTGACGTGAACTTTCCACCAAGGTGATGCGATTTCCTGAAGTCTCAGGTCTCTGCGAATAAACCACAATCAACCGATGCCCTTTAGGTTAAATAATAAGAGTCATTGAAAATTGGACCACATGGATCCGTGCCAACGTGAGAAGCCGAGGCGGAACAACGCATGCAAATTGTACAAAATTGGATCGAAACGAGATCGTTGTTAATGCAGATTTTCACAAAAAAATTTTTTTCAGCGATGAAGATCATTTTTGGATGAATGGCTACGTCAATACGCATTTGGAGTGTAGATAATTCTCAAGCCATTGTTGAGACGCCGTTACATCCTCAAAAAGTCGTCACTGTTTGGTGTGCTCTATGGGCATCAGAGGGAATCATTGGTCCATATTTCTTCAAAAATGAAGTCAGCCATAATGTTACAATTAATGGGGAACGCAAAAGAGCCATGATTAATGACTTTTTCGTGCTTGAATTGGAGGATGTTGATGTGGATGAGCTTTGGTTCCAACAGACGGCGCTACATGCCATACAGCCAACGAAACAATCAATTTATTGAAGGAAACTTTTGGTGAGCGCAAAATCTCGCGTCGTGGCCCTGTGGCGTGGCCTCCAAGATTGTGCGATTTAACACCACTGGACCTTTTTTTGTGGGGTATGTGAAGTCGCTTGTCTACGAAGATAAGCTTGAGACCATTGACGCCTTGGAAGAGAATATTTGGCGCGGTATTGCTGACATACGGCCCCAATTGCTGCAAAAAGTGGTCGAAAATTGGGCCTCTCGGTTAGAACTTATTCGTGGCGGCCACTTGCCTGAAATCATTTTTAAAACATAATGGCAAACCCTTATCTTTATAATATAGCTAAATTCTTGGCCATAACATTAAATTATATGCGTTTTATTTCTTCTTCAAAACCACACGTCTAAAAAAAAACACCCTTTACAATGTCCAAGCTACTTGAAACCTAAGCGAGCAAGTTCGTGCGATCCAGTCGTGCATTTTATTTTTTCTAGGTTACGGAAACTGAAGTTGGGTCACCCAAAAACAAAAAAAAATATTCCTCTTTTGAATTTAAAAAAAAAATTATTTGTTTGATCAAAAAAATTAAATGAGTTCACAGAAAATTACAAAAAAAACATTAACGATCTACCCTAAAATAGCGAGAAATGCGTAATGATTCGGACAATTTGGTCAAATTTATTTAACTTGTATTTGCGTTTCCATTTGATGAATAAACAAAATTAAAACCAAGGTTATCGTTATGTACATACGTGTATCTGCTATTAAATTTCAAAGCCGTTTTATAAGTTCCACCAAAAATAAACAGAAAATAATAATAATAAAAAAAAGAACTCAGTCATTTTATTGGCTTAATTTTTATCAAAAAAAAAAATTCAGAAAACAACAAATTTTCTTTGTGATTGAATAATATAATTAAATCAACAAATATGCCAAAGCATCAGTGACCCCAACACATCATACTGTAATTGTATTTATCCAAAAAATAATTTTGAGTTTTTGAAATAATTAGGTCAGAGTTATGTATATATGTATCTACTCGTAGGTACTATTTTTTGCATTTATTTTTTTTATTTAAATTAAAGTTTTTTGCAATCAGACCTTGGACAATATTATGACTGCCACAACATTCGTTTCTGGGTTCAAAATACAAACAAAATGACAACATACAAACAACCTGAACTGAACTGTGGTCTACAACAGACATGATAAAGGTCATAAACAAACAGATCCAAATTCGGGGCTAACAACAGCGAGAAATTAAACGACTCACAGAGATTATATTTGTGAAAGAAATCAGCATGACGTGAATGCAGAAAAATTTTGTTTTATTTTTTTTATACGGCTGTAAATTTTACATTGCGCAGAAATAAATAAATTAACTTTTGCACAGAGATAAGCAAGTGAATTTTGGTCTTTTGTTTGTAGTGACCGATAGGAAAAAACCAATTTAATCAATTCGAACGAACAAAGAATTGAGCTGATAAACTAGAACTGTCAAACTGAGTTGTAACGTTTAAATCGAGTTTTTTTTTTAAACAAATGAGTTACATACATAGATATTATATCTATCTTTGTAGATATAGGTAGATAATTTTGTATATAATTTGTGGCTAATGTGCCACTTAACAGTTCATCGAAATTGATGGTGAGTCATTGTTGCACATGCATGACTGCCTTGCGCTGTTGTCATAATGTCATGGCCATTTGTATATTTGCATGAACGATAAGACTTTTTGTATTATTTGTTTTAAGTATAAGTATAGGCATGAAATTTAATTTACCCACCTATAAAGGTAACGGGTGATTTTTTAGCTGGTTTGGTTTTGGCAACACTGGTTTTGACAGCTGACGTGTGTTTAGTACCTTGTGTCACTGTCAAACAGCTTCAGTTTGGTTTGCAATTTAACCATGGATCGTCTTACAAATGAACAACGCTTGCAAATTATTGAATTTTACTATCAAAATTCGTGCTCGGTTCGAAATGTTGATCGCGCGCTGCTTGTGTTCAGCGATGAGGCTCATTTTTGGTTGAATGGGTATGTAAATAAGCAAAATTGCCGCATTTGGAGTGAAGATCAGCCAGAAGCATTGCAACAGCTACCAATGCATCCCGAAAAAGCCACTGTTTGGTGCGGTTTATGGGCCGGCGGCATTATTGGGCCATATTTCTTCAAAGATGATGCGAATCGCAGCGTTACTGTCAATGGTGAACGCTACCGAGCGATGATAACAAACTTTTTTTTGCCCGAAATGGAAGTTCTTGACTTGCATGATATGTGGTTTCAACAAGACGGTGCCACATGCCACACAGCACCCGAAACAATGGCGCAATTGCGAGGCGAGTTTGGTGAACAGTTAATTTCACGTTTCGGGCCGGTCAATTGGCCGCCTAGATCGTGCGATTTGACACCATTAGATTATTTTTTGTGGGGGTATGTCAAGGCTAATGTCTATAGGGACAAGCCCGCTTCGATTGACGCACTGGAAGCCAACATCCATGCATTCATTCGTGAGATACCGGCCGATATGTGTGAAAGAGTATGCCAAAATTGGACTCAGCGGATGGGCTACCTGAGACGCAGCCGCGGTCAACATTTGCATGAAATTATCTTAAAACATTAAATTGCAAGGTTCAAACTATCGATTCAAATAAATATTTGTCATTTTTTTGAATTTTTTGTGTTTTTTTTTTTAAAAAGTTCTAAACCTCTTAACAAATCACCTGTTATAATGAAACAATTTTTTTTTCGTTAAAAATAGATAATTCATTGAATAGGAATATTTAATGTCGAAATCGCTTGTTTATTTTTGCCCCTTTTGATCCTATTTCTTTCATTATTTTGTTTAAATAATCTCACTTCAGAGTGAGAGAACCCAGCAAGTTTTCAAACAAGTTTTCTAGTTTGTCCCATTGTCTGATAAGTTTGTGCAGGTTGTCATAATAGGAAGTGACAGAAAAATGGCTCTTTGAGTGTCCCAAAAAACTGCACAAATCATTAATAAAACAACAACAATCAACAAGATTTCACATTTGAAAAAGGAAGAGGAACGGAATTCGCCATTTTCTTTTCTATTTTAAGAAAATTAAAACGCTAATGATATATTGGGCCGTATTCATAGTTCTCTGATAAGTTCTTATTTTGCCTCTGCTAAGCTAAACTGGAGTTTATGTTATTTATAAAGAATTTAAACCCATGTTTAAACGATAAACTGCAGTCTAAAAATAAACACTGCAGAACGTCTGTTTAAGTTGTTTTTAGTTATGCGAAATGTCAACAACAAATTTAACAGTTGTTCTTAGTCGTTTTTTTTTTCAATTGAAAGGAAATTGTAGTAGAACTGTAATAAAGGGTTTTCCAATAAGAGGTGTTATTTTGATATTCAAAGAAAAATGGCATTTTTTGAGATAAATGATCGGATGTTTATTTCATTATAAAGAGGAAGGTATGCCGTTAATAATGGAACACAACATCAGCCAAATGGCCGCCACGACCACGCTTACAGGACCATATCCTTTTCTTGAAATTTTCCATAACCAAATCGCAAAGTGGCTGCCCTATTTCCTCGATAGCCTCACGAATTCCATCTTTGAGGTCTTCAATCGACGCTGGGCTGTTGGCGTAGACCTTATCTTTCACGTGGCCCCAAAGGAAGAAGTCGCAAGGTGTTAAATCACAAGATCTCGGTGGCCAATTGTGATCACCTCTTCGAGAGATAACACGGTCCGGAAACTTTTCCCGTAAAAGATCGATGGTTTCATTGCTTGTGTGGCACGTAGCGCCGTCTTGTTGAAAGTAAACGTTGTCCAGATCAATACCATCCAATTCCGGCCATAAAAAATCATTAATCATCTCTCGATAGCGCAATCCATTGACCGTAACTGTTGCTCCAGCCTCATTTTCGAAAAAGTAAGGTCCAATGACCCCGCCGGACCATAAACCGCACCAAACAGTCACGCGTTGAGGATGGAGAGGCTTTTCAACAATAACTCTTGGGTTTTCCGAGCCCCAGATGAGACAGTTTTGCTTGTTGACGTAGCCTCCGAGGTGGAAATGGGCCTCATCAGTCAAGATGATTTTTCGATGAAATTCCGGATCATTTTCATGCATTTCAAGGACAAAATCAGCAAAGACACGACGTTGTTGATGATCAGCCGGCTTGAGTTCTTGTGTTAACTGAACTTTAAAAGCCTTAAGACCCAAGTCTTTATGCAAAATACGGTGTAATGACGTTTGAGGAATGCCTAATTCCAAAGAACGACGAGGAATGGACAAACCTGGGTTTTCTGCAACACTTTGGGCTACAACAGCAATATTCTCAGTTGTTCTTGAGCGACGTGCACGGGTTTTATTCTTCACATCATTAACTTGTCCCAACAGCTCGAATTTGTCCACCAATTTCTGTATTGCGGTCCGACAAGGTGCTTCACGACGACCCAAAAATGTTTTAGTTTTACGAACCGTCTCTGATAAATTTTCACCATTTTTATAGTGAATTTTAATAACTTCAATGCGTTGTTGAAGCGTGTATCGTTCCATTTTATTAATGGCGTAGTTTCTACTTGTCAAATGTCAAAATATGACAGCTTCAAAAGTGACAGCTACCGAAATAGCGGGCTATTCAAAATAACACCTCTTATTGGAAAACCCTTTAGAATACACCTTAGACCTGTTTTTAATTAAACACAGCTATCAATTTCTCTGTGAATAGCGGCTGTGTTTAACCTGGCTGTTAACTTTAGACTCCAGTTGAGTTAGACTCGAGTTTAAAATATGACTAAGAATTGAATATGTCCCATTATATTGTTCCAGACTTTTTTTTGGGCAGAAGTGGACAATCTGTCAAATTTTGAGGAGTAGGAATGAAATTCAGTAGGAGCGAAGAATGCTGCCAAAAAAGTTTGAAACATTTTGTGGGCAATAATTCCTGCCACTTTTTTAACGTCAAAAGGATAATCGACTAGAGTTGCCACGGATCTATTATAAATCAGTATCAAATTTGTTCAACAAATTAAAAAAAAAAGTTTACAAGTTTTTATGAATAATTATCTAAAGTTTACCATTGAATTATATGATTAAGAATTTTAATCTTGTTGGATATAGTTCACATTGGATTTTTGTCAAAAAGTTCATGTAAGTTGAACTGAACTTAATAAAAATTGCGTATTGACAAGGCCCTCACTAGTCAACTGATGAGTCCAAGTGAGAGCGCCGGGACGAAACGCCAATTTTTATGGACTAGGCCGTTAAAAGCTATTTTGAATCTATAAAACTTAAATTTATTCTGATGTCAAAAAGCACTTAAATAGGCAGGTAAACAAGTTATTAACGAATTGTGTCTACATTTTCTCTTTCGGAAAAAAACTTTGTAAAACGAAAGATAAATGAATTGATTAATAAATAGCTTGATAAAAAAAATACAAAATTGCACATCTAACAAGACTAACACAAATACAAAAAAAAACACTTTGGCAACCCTTAGTAATTATTTGACTGAACACAAACTTACCAATTTCTGACCAAAGACAGTGTTGACATTGGACTCACTCCTCTGAATTTTTTGACGTACTTTATTTTACTCCCACTTCATGGTGAGAAAGAGATGGCCAAGAAAGTTAGGATTTTTTTTAATCATTTTAAAAAATTGTGGATTTTTGTTGACGTTTCCTTTTGTGACAACGGTTTCTTCTGTTTGTACTTTATTTTTGGAATTTAAATCCTTCAGAATCAATTGTTTTCAATTGAAAACATATTTATAAAAAGATTTAAATTTTGTAAGTACAAAATTTCTAATTAATCCTTCAACAAGCACAGATTTTATTTGTTTTTTTTTGTTTTTTTTTTTGTTTTAACGACTGTCGAACTTCAAAGTGAGTTGGATGTGTTCATATTAGTTTGTGTCTGAACAAAAGGGGAGTGAGTCCAATAGGCGTTTTTTTTCTTTCCGAAAAGAGTCCGAACTGTCAAAAAAAAGTATTGTGTTTCTTTTTGTTGCTCAGTGCGTTCAGAGCCTCAAAGTTGTGCATCTCTTTTTGTTCAGAGAATGATCAGAGCTTGTCCAGAGCCCGAACTATACGGCTGCGCATTCTGAGTAAAAAGCTGGACACTAAATGTCATGTGCCAAAAGAGGAAAAACAAAGAAAACAAATTAAAATGGCGGATGAAGCGGTCGACACCCGCGCAGAAGGTAAGTTTCATTTATTAAAAGTTATTTCAGTGTTCAAATGGAACAAGCCGTTTTAAAGTGTTAGTACATTTTTTTTTAACGATACCTTTTTTACAATCATTTTCCAAATTATTGTTTTTTTTTTTTAAATTTCTAATAGTTAATGACACATGTTATTGCTAAGTTAAGATTACCAAGGGTTATTTAAAAATAAAACAAGCGCTCCAATTTTTTTTTCACGACAATTCTTGACATTTTTTAGTGAAAATTGGCACTTGACAGACAAATATACGTATATAAAACAAAATCGGTTAAGTTACACCATTTATAACTCAAGAACGGATGCTGCACTGATTTTGATGATTTCTGATTTGTTTGATTCGTCTCCGCTCCGAATATCAGAATAACTATTAAAATTTCGGAAAAAAAATCACTTTGTAGGGTGAAATGGGGTAAAATGAAAAAGATCGTTTGAAAAAAACTTCAACTGCGTTTAAATGGTTATTCTTAGGAAAGGATATTCCTTTTCAACTTTTGTTAATTATAGGGTGAAATGGGAATAAAATAAAATAATGGCCCGGTTTGAAAAAATTCTGTTTTTGTTTGAAAGGTTTTTTTTTAAGGAAATGGTTTTAAGGATATTCTTTTTCAAATTTGGTACTTTGTAGGGTGAAATTGGGTAAAAATAAAAAATAATCCGATATCAAAAATTCTTTTTGGTGTTTGAAAGGTTATATTTTTAAATAATTGCTATTTCTAGAGTGAAATGCGATAAAAACAAAAAAGTTGGGAAAGCAATAAAGGTTGGACTTAGAAGTTCATATTTTTACAAATTTAGCCTTTCATAACGTGAAATGGGTTAAAACCCAAAAAGTAGTATTCGATTAGTAGTTTGTATGCGAAGCTTTGATTCATCTAACTAGTAATACATAAAAACAAACTTTTCGCAAAACAATATTTCACAAAATTGAAACTGTACTTTCAAAGTTCGAAATAGAAACATTTATTTACTCGACTATCTATATATGTAACTCATTGTCCATACCTAATGGAAACGTAAATTAGATGTAGTAAATTTGTAGCTAATGAAATCATTTTCATGTTGCCGTACATTTGTTTTCTTTTTTCAACTCTACTGATACAATGATAACAAACAATTACTTTTCTGATAACTGAATTTTTTTCTAATTAATAACAATTGTAATTGAACGAAATTGCTTTGCTGTTAGCTATAGCTACCTACCTAATATAATTAGGTACCGAGAAAAAAAGTGTTGTGCTCATATTTGTTATGATGTTTTTACTATTTCTTCGCTAGATAGCCTGATTATTATCATTTTTAAAATTATCTTCCTTATAATTTGTCAACAATAAATAGGTTTTTTTTTTTGCCATTGTAGGTATTTTTTTTTTTTAAATAACTATTACGATCATTTTGTGTGTAGAGATTTCTTATGTAGCAGAGATGTTGTTTGAAATTATGTCAAATTTAAGATTCTAGGTTTTTTTGTAGTGTTTAGATCCTCTTAATTGAATATGAATGTATTTTAAAAAATTGTTCATGAATTTTTTTTTTTTTTTTCATTCACCCGGAAGTGCTTGCACCCGAAAAAAACGAAAAAAAAATTACTTTACTCTATTAATCAATTGACCATCATAAACTTTACACCCAATAATGTAGAATAAAATACTTCATACTAAAAGAAACCCGCATTTTCCAAAACAATTGTCCCATATTATCATCAATTCTTGTCAAGATTTTAAGTGAATATTATTTCCGTGCGTCAAATCATTTCAAAATGCCTGCATTTCCGAAAAAAAAAAAAAAAAAAAAAAAAAAAAAACAAACGCCAACCACTTATTCTATTCAAAAAAGAAAATCAGTGAAAAAAAAGGAAGTAAAATCTGTGAAATTGTAATTTCCTTTTTGAATGAGAGACACAATCAGACAATAACCCATCATCATCGTCAACTCAATGCGAGAGTTTATAGATATAGTCTATCAGCTTTAGTTATTCCCAAATCCCAATCATTCTTGTTCATCGAACTGTGCAACATTAATCCGCATCCTCTTTAAATTTCCCATTCAAATTCATATTTCTATATAAATAATAAAGCATTGGAAATGGTTGTCAAAAATTCAACCAAGGGAAAAACAAAAAAATTGAGCAATGTATTTTTTTAATGTCTGGATAGTTATTCAATTTTTATACAACTAATTGTACATTATTAACATTGAAAAGGACTTTTTTGAACTTACAAATTGTAATAAATTAAAATATCATTTAGCACCAATTTTTCAATAGTCAGTTACACATCAGATAATCAGATAGTAAGGTACCTACTTATTTTTCAGATAAGCAAAAATTTGTTCCTATTTATTCCTCTGATAGTTAACTGAATGTTGAATTGATGATTGAAAAACCGGCTCTTTAACGGTCATATTATTCACTTTTTGTTTCTTTTAAAACCAACCATTAAATCCAGATTTATTAAATCCAAAAAATTTAAATCTACGCCCATATTATTCACTCTAAACATGCATTAAATTCAATGGATTCACATGCTTTCTTTCTTTAAATCCAAATGTCAAAAAGTTTAATCCAAATGTCAAATTTATAAAATGTCAAATTGTTGACAGTTGTTTCTATAGAGCTTTGTCGTATCCGAAAGTTTTTTTTTCTAAATAATTTTGAATAATTTCAGTTAAGGTGACAAATTTGTATTCTAAACTATTTAATACAGTTTATTCGCTATTCAAATTTCATTGAAGGATGTCTACGATTTCAATGGATTAAAAAACCTCTAAAAATTAGAAATTATTTTCATTTTATTTTCTGCTTCGGAAAAATGCATTTGACTGGTTAGCCAGTACTGGTTCGTGTGGCTTCCAGGTTACTTTATTTATTTTTAACTCATGTCTTTTAAAAAAGGAAGAATAATATGAAATTTAATTTTAATCTATGAATTTAAGTACTTAAACTGACCTCCGGACGGCAGTTAAAATTCAATTGGATTGATTGAAACTGGATTTAAAAAAATTGGATTTAACTTTTGGATTTAATGAGTGAATAATATGAAATTGTATTTAATATTTGGATTTAAATTAATTTACATCTAGGTTTAAGTTTAAATCTGGATTAATCGAGTGAATAATATGGCGGTAAGAAATGACTACAATAAATAGCTTAAGGCTACAAGTTACATATTTCAAGTTGAATATTTTTTTTCCTATAGGTACGCTTTTGCTTGAGTAGGAAATGGATTAAATTCGATTTAAGTTCTAAAGGTGACAAAGAGGGGTGTGCTGCTGAGATGCCTGAACCGAGTTTGACTTAAATTAAGGGCCTGTTTTTTTTTTTAAAAACTCAAATGAAAATTGACTCAATACACAGAATTATGGAATACAGAATTTTAGATTTACAGAATATTCGACCTTTTAAGTAGAAAGGTAAGCATGATTTCTAGACCAAATTTCTGACAGCATCAATATTGTATTTAAACTTTTTGTTAAAAATATATTTGTAAAAACTGAATGGAAAACTTATCTCATCTGAAGATAATAATCCATTTCAAATACAAATGCCCTACGAACTAACTCCCAAAAGATTAAATTCCCAATGAACTAACTCCAACGAAAAATTGGGACTAACTCCCATTTTCTTGAAGGAACTAAAGCAAAATGTAAAATAAACTAAGTCTCAAAATGAAAAGGACTAAGTCTAATAGTGGTAATAGGTTGTTTTGACCTAAGTCCCAAATGCACTAAATCCCAATTTTGTTTCAAAATAAAACAAAAATTTAAATTATGAATGGAATAATTATGTCCCAAAATTAAACATTTAACAAATTTACTCACTAGCATCTGGCCAGGGTTGCAAATTTTTGAATTAAAAAATCATAAAGTCATAAGCTAGTAGCTGACTTAAGAATTAAAAATATTTAATTAATTAATTTTGCGTCGCGCGAACCGAACAATTATTTTGGTAGTAAATTTGAACGATTTGCAAACTTTGTCGAGAAGTTAGTCTATTAATTAGGAAATGGCAAACCAAATTGAGCATAAATCAAGTGACAGCTGTCAAAAAGACCAACTCCGAAAAAAGTATTGCCAGATTGAAAACCACAAGTCTAAAAAAACACCCTTTAAAAACAAAATTAATTTTTAGAAACTTTAGTGCGAAAAATTAATAAAGAATATTAAAAATTCTCAAGTTGAATCAATTTGAAAGGAAGTGACTCTAGACATGCCAATTATAACAGTTTTACGTTAACGCACACCCACTTTTAATGGCGAAAAACTGTTATAAATTGACATGTCTCTAGTCCCGTCCATTTTAAAAATGAAAATGACTTTAGGACATGCCAATTTATAACAGTTTTGTGTATAAAGTATTGTTTATGCGGCGGTCATTTCTATACGGTCCTCAACTGGTAAGTGATTTCGAGCCATTTTTTTAAAAGAAAACCCCTATGTTTAAGCATTATTTTTTTTATATCAAAAAGGCACTTAAAATTAAAAGATTAATTTTTTTAAGCTTGCAAAACATAGATAAACAATCAAATTTCACTGAGTCTCCTATGATAGGAACAATGAAAAAAAAGTACAAAATATTACTCACCAAAAACACACAACCGTATGACATGAAATTAGGCAAAAAATATAATGAAGTAATCCAAAACAGCACCAAATCGTGACCAGGAAATTAATATACTAGTAGATATTAGGGTAGGTATATTTTTTTTCTTATTAATTCACTTTTCAGGTAATCAATTCGAACTTTAGTTTTTTTTTTTTTTGGAATTTTTGGAATTTTCAACAAAATTTTCAACAAAATTTTCTGTAAAGAGAAAAACCACTTTTATTCGAACACTTTCTTTTTTCTTGTATTTTTTTTTTTTTGAAATAAATTCGTATTCACAATTTTAAAAACAACCACATTAGCAACAAATTATATTTGATTATTTTTTGAGAGCGAAGTAAATATATCTTGTATAAAGTTAAAAAAAAAAAAATTAAATACACACGAAACTGCCTATCGTTCTCCTTATTTTTTTTTTTTTTGTTTTAATAATAATTTTTCTTTTATTATAAACAAAAGAATATAGGTAGGTACTTATAACTGCTTTCAGTATGTATATGAAAGATTAATCGCACTGATATCAACAAGTTAGTAAGTGTTGACAGAAATGACGTCCGAAATCGCGAAATCTTCACAATTAAATTAAATTAAAAAAAAAAGAAAAAAAAAAGAAAAAGAAAACACATTCGCTGCACTCTCTATCACGATCAATTCTTGTTGTTTAAACAATTGAATTAAACAAATATGTGAAATTTCTTTTATTTGCCATGCAAAATGCACTACAACAATTGCAATCAAATATAATTCAACTGAAAAGATACACAAAAGGCACAGAGGAAAGCGAGAGAGTGTATCTGCAATATTTTTTTTTTTTTTTTTTTTTTTGATTAAAGCAATATACGAGTAATGCGAGTGATCCCCTACCCATACCCTACCCATATCTATATAGAAGCTATACACTCTTGAGATTTTGGATTGAAATTTTTATCGTTGAAACTGCGTGTATATAATGTTTTGTCGGGCACAAGTCACAAGTCGCAACCGATTTGACTGTGTATCTATCTGTTGGATAAAAATGAAGGTTAACTATTTCTATGATGATTGTGGTAGCAGCAGTTAGCGAGTGCGAAAATTTAAGCGAAGAAAATCCGAAAAATGTGGTGATAAAATGGCAAAAATTAAAAAAAAAAAAAAAATACCTACAACAAAAACGACAGCAAAAAAATAAAACTTGTCAGGATGACTTCACCGATAAAGTATCCGAAGGGTAGAGAATAAAATCTTATTGCAATTTTAACATATCTACACGACACGATTTAAATTGAATAAATTCTTTTGATTTCTCTGTTTCAAGTTATTCTTTGTGAATTGTGATTTTTATTGAAGTTGATTTTGGTGTCTGGAATAGGAAGAGAGAGAGAGAGAGAGGGTGGGTGGGCGTAGTCATCACTGACACAACAGAATAAGGCTAAGTGATTCGATATGGTGACAAAGCAATGAAGATGACAAAGTAATAAAAACGATACTTAACATAGAACCGCACTAAATCTATAAAATTTTATATCGATTTTTTTGATATTATTCTTATGTCTATTTCGGTATAGGTTGGTATAGTTAGAGGCAGAGGGTATCATCTAAAAGTCACCACCAAATTAGAAGAACGAACAAAGGGAAACAAAAATTAATAAATAACGTGACTTTTACCGGATGTGTGACAAGAATATGGATAAGTATCTCTACCCATATGTAATATCTTTTTGTTTAAGGTACTCTTTTTCACCACCACTACCTAACTGGGGACAAGGGTGATGTTTGGGTTTGGTCTGGGCTGTGGGGCCCTGCTGCTGGTTGATTCTCTTCGAAGCATGGAGTCTGATGATAATAATTTGCAATTATGTGTCACTTAACCGATAGGAAACGGATGTGACACGCAAATCAGTTTATGCGGGTCTATATAGAGGGTGTGTATCTCCGTATGGTGGAAGAGAATATCCAGAAACAGCTGGATACGAATGAATTGAAATAAAATAAAAAAAAAACACCTATATCACCATATTTTAAATTAAAGTTCTGCGTTATAACTTTTTTTTTGCATGAGTTTTATTTTTTTTACGTATAAATACCCCCTGAGTTCGAAAAAAAAAAATCTAACAGCGCGCACGTAATCGATCGCCGGCAATGATTTTGTTTTAGATATCACACCACCACCGCAGGCTGGCCGCCATATCTGTGTCTCATAACGGGCGAGATGCAGCGAGTTCAGCAACACTCATATAACATAAAAACAACCGTGAGGGTGGCAAAAAGGTAGAGGTTATAGGGGTGCGTTTTTTCGCTCGCCCAACATAACAAGGGTGCAGCAGCAACAAACGGCGAAACACAGCAGCAAATTAAAGGGAAACCGATTGAAAAAATAAAGAACAAAAAAAAAAAAAAATTACAAGAACACTACCACCCCCACAAATAAAATACCAGACAGTGGCATACAACTACATTCTGACAAGCCGGTAAAAAGTGAAAATGAAATCGCAACAGCAACTATACAGTTGCAATCCTCGAAACGCGACAAAAAGGAAGTAGGTATTGTGTCGTCGTAGTCGTCGCAACGAAAGAGATAGTGTGTGAGAGAGAGAGAGAGAGAGAGACATTGCAGGTTTTAGATTATTGAAGAATACGAGAGAACTTTCTCCCTTTCTCAGCTGTTTTTTCCATCCGACTAAACAACAACAAAAAAGTAGGTACGTAGGTATGTACCTATGTTACACACAAATTTTAACTAACCGTACAACGACCGACAGAAAATAAACTGATATAACTGTACAATAAAAATAATTATATGTATAGAGCGCAGTGAAAAACAACACACGACCCCACCGCAGCTGATTCTAAAAGCAGACTGACATTCGCCGAATGAACGGTTTTTGCCGATACCAAGTCCGAGACGGAGAGAAGAGATATAGAGTACAGATGCCGGTTTACTGATGAGGGCGGTGGTGGTGACTGGTGACGTTGGCGCTGGTGGCGAGAATAGAGTATATCTAACGGAGAGTGTGTTTAATGTTAGTGTAGTGAGTATCTATGATCAAATTGTTGGTAGTGTGTATTTGTTTAGTAGGAAATGCTTTCTGATAGGCTTAACAGGGATGGCAAAGATATTTAAACATAATGTTAGATATCTATAGTATGTAGGTAGGTACTATGTATTTCTATTTGTTGAAAATGTTTGATAAAAAAAACATCGAAAAGAAGTTAGTACGTATCCACATAACAATCTACTGGATCCGGTGAAAAAATGGCATTTAAGCCTAGTTTAGAGTTCCCATGAAAAATAAAATTTATGTGAAATCTGTCACATGCCAAATTTTTTTTACGAATGCTGTCATAAAATTTCATAACAAATTTGGAATTCACTTTCACTGTAAAAGGTTATTAAACAAAATTGAATTTTCTAGCAAGAGACATCAAGTACCTGGTAGTAAATAAAAGTGAACCAACTCACACGCAACGACTAAACTGTTATACTTGGGAAAAAATACAACTTTGTCAATCGCTTTTACTCTTCTTACATAGGTGTGAAAAAGGAGTGAGCTCAGCCAGAAGACAAGGATTCTATTGAAGGAAATCACTATGATGAGTCATTTCGTACTACATTATGGTAGGAGTACAATGACCAGGCCAAATAAGCGAGGAGAAGATCTTGTGAAACTTCACGGGAATGTACTTCGTCAGAATACGTTGCAAACGTGTGTCAGCACCAATAAACTTCGAAGAAGTCCCCATAATATAACTGAAAAGAAACCTAGAAAAAGTCTGTCAAATCTGTCAAACCACCCGAATGCACTGATACGAAAAGTAAGAAACCATGGCATAGAAATCGACGCACAGACGGTAGATTGACTACTATGGATCTTCTTGACAAGGATCTTATAGAATTGATAAATCATCTTGGCAAGTTGGAACAGAGGCCATTTAAAACCATATTTTAAGCGTTTAAGTCAATTTACAATCACGCCAATTAAGGGCTCTATACATACGTAAAACCACTAACGAATAAAAACAAACCACCTCAGAACACAAGTCGTTGCGTTGTATCGTTCTGAGGAGCCTTGAAGAGATAATTTTGGAGACATTATTATTTTTGAATTAAAATTACCGTAGGTTATTCTTGTCGTCGTCTGCGGATGGTTGTTTAAAAAATCAGATGTTCAGACCAACAAGAACTTATATTGACATATTTTTACTTCTCATTAATTCAAGTACAGAATTTGCCTTAAAGACAGTTATATTTTGTTGATAAAACAAAGATACACATATCATTTTTATGGACGAGACGAGACATGACATTTTATAACAGTTATAACAGTTTTTCGCCATTGAAAGTGGGCATACGTTAACGCGCTTCGCGCTACTTGAAAATAAATCTCTGGGTGGCTGAAGTATGCCCACCGGCGGAGGGCCCTAGCCCTAAACCAAATTTGTTATAATTCGCATGTCGAGAGTAACTTACTTCCCATTTTTATATACTCAGTCATGTCTTTAGCAAAGCTACCGCAAGAACTTCGAATTGCTACTTTTTTTATATTTCATTCAATTTTCCCAAAGTTTTATAGTTCCATCTTACATGCTAAAATTTTAAATGCGTAAAACATTTTTGATGACGGATGGTGCTTAGTCTTAGTGACAGTAGCAGTTCGGATTGTTTGTACTATTTCACATTTATTACAGTTTTTACTTTGTATTACTCGAAAATACTTCTATTTCATCCAGACAAAACTCAGAGCTTCTGAAATATTAGCTCTTTCCATGTTGTACCTATACACATTTTAGAATTTATACGGTTGGTCCGTATTAAGCTTTTAATAAAGAAAAAGTGCGTATATATCAATTTATACTAAACCTGCACATATCTACTACTTTTTCGCTACCATCTTGTAAGTGTATCCATTTATTTGAAGACACAAAATTACTAGCAAGGCAACTCTGCTTTTGTGTTTTTCTTTACTTTTTCCAAAAAGCTGCCATTCTTATGGAATAAACTCCAACCCAACCGTCTCTACTTTACACAGCTTATACCATACGATATACCTATATTGCTTGCTTTGTATACTTTTCCTCTCTATTTTCTCTCTTTTTGCAATTTCTCTACCCAACTAACGTAGCCAACCTAAACGAAACCTTCAAATTTGCAAAACCAACCACCACCATTTTCTCCAGTTTTCTGTTCTAACAAAAAAATAGAACTTTCTTCTCAGCTTAGCTCAGACTCAGACAGAGTTTGTTTTTAATTCGATTCTCTTTTGTTTAAGAACTTTAGTCATGTTTTTTTTTGCATGTACGTTTTCCATCTTTCGCCTGTTTTTAACATTTTTTTTGTTTGTTGTTTGCGATAAACAAAATAGAATAAATGGTATAAGTAGTTGTATTTTAGCTACAGTGTAGAGTTAGGGCAGTTGTGTATGTGTAGTGTGTTGGTATAAAAGAGCAATCACATCCCATCACACATTGACACCGGCAACGACGAACGACGGACGACACTATATCGTCAGCAGCGCCACCACACCATGCATCTAGCTACTCCATCTCCATCTCCATCATCCACCCCCATATTGATAGAGAGAATGTTTCCTGTGTGTGTAGTGTGTTGCTTTTCTACTTTCGTCGTCTGCTGCTGGCTAGGGGGTTGATTGCTTTTATTTTATTATTAATAAAAATTTATACTTATTGTATAAATAAATTTTTATATCAATCGTTTTTTTTCTTTTTCGTTTGTTAAGAAGAAAAAGAATGGAACGAACAAGACAATCCAACGATGGCTTTAAGAGAAAAGAGAACAAAAAAAAAAGAAGAAGAAAAACCCTTGGGCTCATAATATTCGTATATAGCAAAAGATGCGCACATAATTAGAAGTTAGATCAATCGAGGGAGGAATTTTATTTATAGTCATCCGACATATTTATCGCAGATGTTTTTTATTTCCTACCCAAGTTGAACCATATCGTCCATAATGCAGAGAGAAAGTGGGAAGCAAAACTCAGAAATACTCGTACAATGGAAAATTGTCTATATCGAAGTTAATAAGGAATTTTATGGTTAAGTTCTACTAGCAGCACCATCTAGCTAGCCAAAGCTATGCCAACCCAACCCAACCCAACCAGCTATTGAGCCAGCCAGCCAGTCAGTGCCATATAATAAGTATAAAAGAAATTTAATGTTAAGTGTTTTTCTGTGTTGATATGGTTGTTGTATATTCCAATTCCAATGGTATATGTTTTTCTTTGGTGGAAAGGTCGTAGACTACGAGTCGCTTCTTCCATATGGAAACTATGTTGAAGAGATGAACAATTACTTACATATTATTGTGTGGTTTGGGGGGGAAATTCCAGATTTTGGCAAGCACCACAACCTCTCTCAGGGTGATTTAGTTTTGAATCGTTTTATAAAGGGTGATCAATTTCATAAAAAGCATAGACAAATAGAATAGAAACAGAATGCAGTAGTTTTTTTTCACAGATGGTTGAGAAAATGTATTTCGCCCTTTGATGTGGATGTTTTAGGTACTTAATGCGGACAATACCCACATATTATAAACTTTATTATTTATTTTCATTTTAAATGACTAAATTTATATTTTTTTGAGTCTTTTGTAACAAAATTTATATCGCCCTGTAAAATTAGTTGGTTCTATTTTAGAAGTCCTTAGAAGGTGTAATGGAAAAAAGTATGTACTGATTTTTCAAAGAGAATACGGTGGTTATTGCTGTCCTATACTTTTGGATTCACGTGTATATCTTATTCTTCTCGCAATAAGTGCAAAAAGTACGTGCCTAGATAATTCTAGATACCGTCGGGGATCTGTAAGAACCTCGTGAAGGCAAAAATTGTATTTTAATGTAAAGGGTTTTCCAATAAGAGGTGTTATTTTGAATAGCCCGCTATTTCGGTAGCTGTCACTTTTGAAGCTGTCATTTTTTGACATTTGACAAGTAGAAACTACGCCATTAATAAAAATGGAAAGGATACACGCTTCAACAACGCATTGAAATTATTAAAATTCACTATAAAAATGGTAAAAATTTGGCAGAGACGGTTCGTAAAACTAAAACATTTTTGGGTCGTCGTGAAGCACCTTGTCGGACCGCAATACAGAAATTGGTGGACAAATTCGAGCTGTTGGGACAAGTTAGTGATGTGAAGAAAAAAACCCGTGCACGTCGCTCTTGTAGCCCAAAGTGTTGAAGAAAACCCAGGTTTGTCCATTCCTCGTCGTTCTTTGGAATAAGGCATTCCACAAACGTCATTACACCGTATTTTGCATAAAGACTTGGGTCTTAAGGCTTATAAAGTTCAGTTAACACACGAACTCAAGCCGGCTGATCATCAACAACGTCGTGTCTTTGCTGATTGGGTCCTTGAAATGCATGAAAATGATCCGGAATTTCATCGAAAAATCATCTTGACTGATGAGGCCCATTTCCACCTCGGAGGCTACGTCAACAAGCAAAACTGTCGCATCTGGGGCTCGGAAAACCCAAGAGTTATTGTTGAAAAGCCTCTCCATCCTCAACGCGTGACTGTTTGGTGCGGTTTATGGTCCGGTGGGGTCATTGGACCTTACTTTTTCGAAAATGAGGCTGGAGCAACAGTTATGGTCAATGGATTGCGCTATCGAGAGATGATTAATGATTTTTTATGGCCGGAATTGGATGGTTTTGATCTGGACAACGTTTACTTTCAACAAGACGGCGCTACGTGCCACACAAGCAATGAAACCATCGATCTTTTACGGGCAAAGTTTCCGGACCGTGTTATCTCTCGAAGAGGTGATTACAATTGGCCACCGAGATCTTGTGATTTAACAACTTGCGACTTCTTCCTTTGGGGCCACGTGGAAGATAAGGTCTACGCCAACAGCCCAGCGTCGATTCAAGACTTCAAAGATGGAATTCGTGAGGCTATCGAGGACATAGGGCAGCCACTTTGCGATTTGGTTATGGAAAATTTCATGAAAAGGATATGGTCCTGTAAGCGTGGTCGTGGCGGCCATTTGGCTGATGTTGTGTTCCATTATTAACGGCATACCTTCCTCTTTATAATGAAATAAACATCCGATCATTTATCTCAAAAAATGCCATTTTTCTTTGAATATCAAAATAACACCTCTTATTGGAAATTTTAGAATGAAGAAAAAACACTGAATTCAAATATATTATGTAAAATATCACGAATCATTTTGGTTTTAAAACCCTTTTGGTTCTAAGAACTTCATTTGATTAGATTTTAAATTAGTTTTCTAGTAAGTTTTCACAGTAAGTGTGTTTAAGTGGGAAAGTGGGTGTTACAGATCACCGATAGGATATCTGGAAATATGCGGGTGTGTCATTGTATTTTGCATTTATTTCAAGAATTTTACCACTATGCATTTGTTAAGCACCCCTCTCCCCAAAGATATTGCTGCTTTAGAAAACTCTTGACATTGCGATATTACTGCCTTAGAATACTGTTGACATTGGCGCCTGCCTGGCAAGTGCCAAAGGAGATCAAAGGATTTTCGTTAGCGGAAACAAACGCCCCAAAGAGGAAGTTAAAATCCTTGGAACCCAGCGCTTCTTCCATCTTTTCCAAAAATGTCATCAAATGTTGTATAGTGGTTCAGATTTTATATATTTAAGACCGCCTCTCCATACATTGAAGAGTCATTTTGGAACACGAAGAAACTGCTCGCTTACACAATCGCTCCCTCTCAAAGGAATAACATAAAAGTAAGATTTTTAGTCATTTTTTGCTGCCACAGACTTTTTCACACACACTTTTTGTAAAAAACATTAAAATTACGAGTTATTACAAAATATTTTAAAATTGAAACTTCACATTTCTGATATTTTGTAGAATGATAAAATTTTGAAAATAACTTTTATTACTTTAAAGTGACCCCAAAACTATTCCAAGCAGTTATGAAAGCAGGTTTTTTTTTTTTAATTTTGTTTACAAACTTTTGACGGTGGGTGTACGTTATAGTAAAGTCAAGCTAGGTTTTGACATGATAAAAATCTGCAATAGCCTGGATATTGCGTTTTAAAATTCTTCAAATTCTAAAACATAGGTACAAACAAAATTTGGCGTAACTTTCTACACAAAAAATTAAAACGTACGACCGATCACTTAGAAAATACATATCGCTTTTACCAAAAAAAGACGAGAATACAATTGACCTTGAAAAGCATGAATAGCATAGATTTGTGTCAGATTGACGGCGATTTATTGCTTTGGCTAAGCTAAATGTCTATATTAGTCTAATAATTTAGTAGTTTTTGGAAACTTTGACGCTCTCTATCTTCTGAGGGGTTAAACTAAGACATTCGGAACTTAAATAACAAATATTCACAACTCAAGATAAATATTAGCTTTGTTCCAGTCTTAGTTTCAAACAGTCTTAGTTCGAAGCCGTTCCATTCATCACAATTTGTGCTATTTCTTGCTAAAGAGAACGCTCAAATGAGAGTAAAACATTTCCCTCCTTACCAGTTTTAGTCCGAGAAATTTCTTTTGATTCTCAAATGCCAGATTGACATATGTCAGATGACAGCATTTGTCGGTTGAATTCAAATAACAAGGTTGCCAAACTGTTATTTTTATTTTAGTTCTAATTTTGGTATATGGGCATGTTTTTTTTTATTATTTTAATACTCTTTTAACTGACCAAATAATATTAAATTAAATATTATATATTTCTTGTATATTTTAGTGTTTTTTTTGAAGAAAAAACACACTGAGCTTCATAATTTAATGTATGGTTAAAGAATTTTTGTTTTGTTTTATATTAATAAACTTGGGATTAGTATATATGTTTAATTTTTGTAAATATTGAAGTTGTGATTGTTGTGAAAATGTTGATCAAGATTTATCATTGATCTACGGCAACCCTATTCGAGTATAATTGTGACGTTTGGTCCAAATTAGTGCAAAGTAGTGCGCAAACCGTTCTCGAAATTTTGATAGTTTTCCTTGCCTCTGAGAGCATTTCATCCCCACTCCTCAAAATTTGACATCTATCCAGATCTGATGTGAAAAATCCCGGGAACAGACCTATTAGAGGGGATCAATGGGGGAATATGCAACAACTTCAAATTCGTTGAAAATTGGAAGCTGAATAGTTTGTTTTGTGACAAATTTAAGTTTAGTGCAATAAACACACGAAATAATTTCACGAAGTCTTCAAATACATTTTACAGAAAGTCGGTCCCACATGCACAAGGTCAAGTTTAAATATGACTCTAGAACTTTAGAGAGAAAACAATACTATTTTAATAGAAACAATTAAATCCATTCAGAGTTTTCTTTTCACCAACAATCAATACGCCCCGCTGGGGCCTTCAAAAATCTTTATCTAGCCCTGATGTGAAATCATTAATCAGCAGCAGCCCATCCCCAGGCATAAATTTCATTAAGGGGTAACTTCTTAAAACAATAAACAGTATTATTTTTCTTCGAACAATTCCAGAGAATAAATTGTAATAATGGAATTATCAGCAAGTCAGGGATTTGACAAAGATTTTTGCAGAAACACAGTTGGGGACATATACCGACATAGAATGGAATTTCCATAAGCGATTGTCCGGTCATCTGTTTTTCCATTTTTCCCTTAATTCATTTGGTCGTTTCTGCTTTCTGCTTTCGGCTTTTGTATTAATGATAAAATAATGTAAATGTTAAATTTGTTTTTGTGCTTTAATATTACAGCGATAAGAACAGACGCCCATTAATTTACTATACAAGATATACTAATGAAACCCTATGTTTGGTCAGGGTATAGATTGTGCTTGCATGCGTATGAGTATGAGGGGTGTTAAATTGTATTATACCGAAGTTGAAAGCGAAAATTTGTTTTGGTAAATCGAATATATGTAATATACACATACACATGATAAACAAATACCAACAACTTCAGTGGAGTGTTAATAATAATTTGGTGACTAAGGTTCGAGGCAACACACTGATTCATCTTTAACGTTATCTGTTTTTTGAAAAAAAAAAAAAAAAAAAATGTTAAGACCTGCAATGTCTAATGAATATTTAAGGCGTTGTTTGTGATAGAAACAAAAGCAACAACAAAACATATGGCGGGAGAAATACTGAAACTTAAAAATAATGAGTCTGTTATCAGTTATGTAGTATTTGAAGGCAGAAAATCGAAAAAGAACTTGTTGTCGGTGAGTACAGCAAAGTGATGATTTGTATAGGCTCAATAATTCAATGTGAGTGATAAGTTTTAACAACAACTGATAAGTTTTTTTTTACAGTAAAAGATAATAGCAGAACAACTAAACATTAAATTACATGGTCCGTCCAATGATTTGTTACCAACTTTACATTCCGAAAACAACCAACTGATGATAGCGAGAAGAGATGTTTCATGTTTTTGTTACATATCAGCTGTTTCCGAAGAGAACCGTCACAACTAAAAAAACGCGTTTTTGAGTTTAGGCGACAGTTTCTGAAAATCATATAACCAAATCAAGAGGACTGCGTCTTTCAACCAGCCAAAAAGATAGCTAACTTGGCATAGTTTGGTAAGTTTCTCCATCTTTATCTGTCACTGTTACGTATGTGACACTGATAAAATGAAATTAAAGAAAAACAACTTCAATAATGGTTAAACTATTCATTTCAATTGCGGAACTAGTGTTACCTAAGGAAACTGGTAGATTGCAAATGGGAAGTCTTACATTAATACTCTAATTAGCAAGTTGGTCTTCAATGTCAGTTTAGAAATGATAAAACAAATTATAACAAATTGGCAAACATTTTAGTTTGATATTTCAATGGGTGTAACAAGTTCATGTTACGGGTTTGACAAAGTATGATTTTTACTCATAAATGAACAGAACATAATAAACGAAATTTAAAAATTTATCAAGAAAATAATTCTTATTTGATAGTGAATTTGTTCTCATTTAAAACTGAAATAAAGTCTCAATCCAAGTGGATACAATTTTCATCAGGAGGAGATTTTCGTAAAATTATTTCTCCTACCTTAAATGTAAAAGGTAGGTTCTCCTATATAGAAATACCAACACACTACATAAATGTGTTGACAAACCCCTCTTGTTACGTATGTGACACACCTTATAAATATATAAATTCAAGCTATTTTAATAATATTTTCCCTGACAGAAGATGAAGATCACAACATTCTTCAAAGTAACATTTTGATACAAATTTAGCTATTGTAGCAATTAAAGATATGTCTATAAGCATTTTTGTTACAGGTGTGACACTTCACCCTTTCTAAATCAACTGCACATAAACTTATTTTGTATTTACTAGATTTCGATTAGCGAACTTGAGTTTTGATACAGTGTGTTACCAATTTTTTCGATTTACATATTGATATTTTTTGTTAAGTTTGATAGCCGATTTATCGATCTGAAAACATTCTGTGGAACTTTTCACATTATTCTGAGCTGGTTGCTTCTAATATTTCTCATATTCCAGTGCATTTTTCACATTCTGCGCTCGGGTTATCCCAGCCGTTGATGTAATCATTAATATGAGTACACCTATATACACTTTAACATGCAATTTCGCCAAATTTTCTGCTCAGAATTGCCTATCGTATAATGCAATCCTTCAAAATACTTTCAGTTATTTTTTTGCAAAATAGCAATTTCGTAGGCAATTATTTAAGATCTTACAAATTCAGGACTCACCAACAATAGTCAAGAAATATACTTTTAAACATCACATCACTTACCTGAAAGAAAACAAAAAAATATTATGAGTTTAATAATTTAATTCTTAATAAAATATAAATAATGTAAAGAAAAAAAATATTTTTTAATATTATATTTTAGTTAATAAATGGTAGATTAATTAAATTTTTAAATATTAATTTATTTTTACTTATTTTGTTCGCAAGAGGTCTAAAATGGGTAATTTTTGGTGCATTGCTTCAACCAAAACTTATGTTATGAGGTTTTAAGGTTGAAATCATAAACAAACTCACTGAGAAAGATCGAAAAACAAAGGATTGCTTATTTAAAATGGGCACATGTTCGTGGCTACCCTATTTTTGAAATACACTTAATACATTTCTTAAATGCTTAACTCGTAGGGTTTAAACTTAAAATTGATGCTAAATAAATGATACAATTTTACGAACAAAAAATAAAGGGTTGCAACTTTTAAAATGATCGCATGGCAACCCCAGTTGAACGAAACACGTTTGTCATCATATCGTTTCTTTTAATTTCATGGTATTTTAAAGACAAATAAAAACTAGAACATTAATAAAATACTTAAAAGTTTTCGAAGAATTTCAAAACTAAAAAAAAAATTGTTGATATTTTTTAGTTTAAAACAGTTCTTTTTTTGCTCTTTTAAATAGAAACAATAGTTTCTTTGGATTTAAGGGAACTTTGCGCCACAAAAAAAATGCTCAGATTTCCATTTATTTAATTTTAAAAACGTATAACTGTTGTAATCTTAAACAAAATACTTGGCAACCCTGCTTGTACTAAAAAATAAATCAAAAACACTACTTTTTGAGCAGAAATGTATACAATTTTATCACCTCGCTATTAAAAGCTTCTCGTTCCCATTTCTAAACAATATGGCGGGTTGCCTGGGCTTAACCTGGGACATGAAGGTACTGTATCTACGTGGCATTTCCCTGATTACAAAAACAAAATTTGGTGGTGCGACAACTGTTGGAAAGCCGGGGCCTATAGTGGCTTACAACTCTCAACCATTCCTGTTTGCGTGTTGTTCGTTTGCAGGAATGGAGGGGACCTACAATTTTCTGCCGAATCCGAACGGCTAGGGTGAGAGGCACTTATTCATGACAAGAGGAGGATTCGTCACTTCCTTTATTTTGGGTAGACGAGGCAGAGAATTAAACCCAGACATCCGACATGACTGCCCTACGTACCAGTGTTGGGGGGGATTTTAAAGAAAAATCCCTTCAGACAGTCGGAAAATTCTTCTTTTTTCCCACAAATCTTTTCTTGTTTTCCTTTTTATTTTCCCGCAGTATAAAAAAAGATAATTTCATTATTATTTAATTCATTTGGAGTAAATTAAATTCCTTGTTAAGAAATAAACCGGGTTCAATTTTATCCCAGAAGTTTTCTATATTATTGAAGAAATCTTTTGCTTTTCAGTATCATTAAACACGAAGGAAGTGTTCATCACTTAAAAAAAAATAACTTTAAAGCGTTTCTTTTACTAATTTTATTCTTTCAGTTGAAATAAAGACTGATTGAGTTATATTTAAGAAAAAATCGAGTTTATTAATTTATTTTAAAAACTATTTATTAAAAATAATTACAGCGGTTATTTTCATCTCTTTTCGGAGTAAAACTTTATGTGCGGGTATCTAAGATAAGAGACGAAAAATAACCGCTGTAATGATTTTTAAAAAATAGCTTTTAACAAAATTAATAAAATCGATTTCTTCATAAAAACAAGGAATTCCCACAAAATGAGTCGGTTTTCCCTTTCTCCACTTCGAGCTAAAAATTCCCCGAGAATGGGATTTTTTCCCATGATCCCCCAGCACTGCTTCGTACTGGCACGCAGCCGTCTACTACGGAATCATTTATTTTATTGCAGAAATAAATAAACACAATACTTTTTGAGCTTAAATCAGGTTTAGCACGTAAACAAGACCTGGTTTAGCGCAGGTAACCCATATCTTGTTTAAAAAACAAGGTTTTGAGCGGAGAAAGTAGGATAAAAAAGGTAATTAAACTCTGGTTTAACTTTAATCTTACAATGATAAACTAGGCCTAAGTAAGATAAAATAGAGTTCAACCTGTATGCTCTTAAAGCCTTTTGTCATATGTTTTTCTTATCCTAAGTAGCATCATTCAAATATTAAGCCACAGTATTTGATTTGATGTTAAAGATACAAAAATCTCCTCTATATATGTTTAGTTTTTTCTTAGTAGTTTTACTAAGGTCAATTTGAAAAGAAAACAAAAAATAATGAGAAAATTAGATTTTCCTCGGAGTCTTAAACGAATTTGTTGATGTATTCCCATGTACAAAAAAAAAAACACCCCAGGTTATTAATGTTATCTCACTCGTACAATCCCAAATTTCCTATTATAAGTAGATACCTATATATATTATTTTTATAAATAAACTCTGTTTATATAATTTAGCTTTAGAATATATCTTTAAGTACATCCCACGGAAGAAACATTATCACATATTGCATTATCATCGCAAAAGCAATTTGTAAACAACCCCGATGTTGACGCAGATAACTATGGTGTAATTTAGTTAGGATGACTCAAAAAGCCAGAGATAATTGACACTTGTGTGTTTTTCCGTAGGTACTAGGTACCCGCACATAAAAACCATACTTACTTTTATCCTATATTTTGGCCAGGCGAAGGAGAGAGAGAGAGAGAGAGAGAGAGAGAGTGAGAGAAAAAATCTATGAAGAATACCCAACTGATGCAAAGAACACATTTCTATACATAGGTATACCTATACTATCATCCTGCGGGTAAATAACAGTAAATACTAGTACAATAGTCAAAGGCATTGAATTTCCGGACAAAAGAAAGTACTTACATTATTATATCCAACGGAACTAAAGTACCCGATAAAAGTATCTATCTATCAACGAGTTGTAAAAATAGTCCCAGCAGCCTTACAGATTTTTGTTTGCAAAAAAAAAAAAAACAACACCGATAACAAACGAAGCAACGGAATGGAATTAAGGGGGTTGAAAAGCGGAACTACTGGTTCTCTGGGAGAATAAACGAAACCGGAGGCGTTTCCATCGGACATTGCTCATAAACGATATCAAGCTATATGTGGTGTTGATCATGCTACCAAGCCAAGCGGATATTTAATTTCAGTGGTAATGCGGTGGCGACAGTCGGGGCACGCTATTCCATCACCCAGAGAGACCAGACAGCCTCTCCGCATCCTACCCGACGACGCCGACGATGCGACCCGTAATCGTCTGTTTCAACTATCACATCAACCCTTATCACTCAGCGCCCTAATCAATTTCAAAGACAAACGAGTGAAATGAGTTGACACAGTTACAACAACAAACACACAACAAAAAAAAGTTAATGAACGTCAAGTCGGCCATATTGTGACCAAATTGTAACTGTTCACTGTTCCATTTCGGAATAGTTGTATTTTCATTTACATTTCCATCTACCACGACTATTATACCTACCTACCTACGGCTGCTTTTTGTCCTTTTATTATTTTGTTCCTTTTGTTTCACACGAGTTTTACGATTATTTTCTTCCTTTTTGTGTGTTTATTTGTTGTTTTAACGGTTAAACGGCGCGGCATACGGATATTATAAGAGTGTATACTGACTGAGCTATGGGGGTGTATCATGCATGCTTATCGCGGATGATGAGTATTTGTGGGTTAGCAACTAGTGCCGTTTGGCATTAAGGCATTTTGGTTGCCTACCCAACCATATGTTAATCGCAATGGAATACTCTTTGGCTATGGGTTTTGTTTGATAGTAAGTAATACAAATTTGTCTTTGTTGTTTTTCATTTCGTTTTGTTTGCAATGTTATCGTCCTTTTTTGGCAAAGTATAGGTATCTGACATATAACATTATGAACGTATAAAAAGTTGTTGTTTGTTATATTGACAGTAGGTTGTCAACAGGAGCAGGCACACAGTCAGTCGGTGGTGGGCTATCAAACTGTTGATCTTTTTGTGACAAAACACCTATGACATGTTGAGCATATTGTCTTTGTATACAAAGAGAGACAGATATAGCTATGGAGCGGTTTTTTGGTGTGGTTTTGTGGTAATAAATATAATATTTTCTGAATAAAACTGAAAGATACAAAATACCTAAATGGACTTTTCCAAATGTGTAAGTAAGAGAGGAGCGTTGGAATTAAGAGGTTACAAATGAAGTTTTAAAATATGTCCGTATAGTAGGATAAGTTTGAACATATCAAATATAAGAACGAGTTTTACCACAACACATTCATTCATTCATTTGCACTCGAGGGGTTTGTTCAAAAAACAATCATTTCAATGTCAACATTAATGTCAAAATTTAAGCCGCAAACAAAAAGACAGTTCAGTTTTTTAATGAAAAATCTTTTCTAAATCTCATTAAGAGTAGAATTTTTAAAAAAAATTGAAACTTACAGGAAATAACTTTTATTATACCTAATTTGGAAGCAAATAAAAAGTTATTTAAAAATTTTGAAGGAAACAAGGCTGAAGTTGTAACTTTTTTACGAGTGCAACCTTGGCCATCAAACTCTTTTAAGTGGTACTTAGGTAGCTATTTTGCTCACTTTTAAATAAAAAAAAAAAATATGCACGACTGGGTCGCACGAACTTACATTTAATTTGAAGTTTAAAACTTAATTTTCAAAAAAATCTTCTACCTGTTTTCGAAATATTGAATTTTCCAAAAATAAAATTTCGAAAATTCCTTTTTTGTAAATTTTGATATGCAATATTATTTCAACTTATTACAAGCTTCTGTTAAAAAAATGTAGTTATAATCGGTACATCAGATAATGAGATAGTCGAAAATCAATAACCTATGGGAGGGGCTGTTATAACCTATGGGAGGTACTGTTATTAATTGTTCAATGTATAATTTGATAATTTAAGATGCTATACCTTACTAACTACACTACACAAACATTTTTTTATCAAAATCGTAGGAATCGTTTTTGAGAAAAAAAAAGTTTTCTTTAACTGTTTTAAAACATTTGTATGGGAGGTACCGTTATTTTTAATTTTAGGAATAATTTATGTCTCAAATCATTTAAATAGTGTTAAAAAAATGCTTTTTACCAAGTTTAATAAAAATCGACTCAGTAGTTTTAGAAATATCGAGTTTTCAAAAAAAACAATTTCAAATTTTTTTTAAAAATTCAAATAATATTTTTTTGAAAATTTCGGTATTCAATTTTATCAAATGTATTAGTCCTTATTCATAAAAAATATTAATCAAAATCTGTGGAACCGTTTTCAAGAAAAGCGGAAATCAAAAAAAAGGGTTCTTTAGGAGGTGCCATAACCATTTTTCTAAACTATTTTTTTTTATTTAATGGAAACTTATTACTATTTAAATTTATTGAGTTTTAAATAAAAATTCTGTGGAGACGATTTTGATAAAAATAAGTTTTTCCTTTTTGGTAGAGATGAGAAAAAAATCACGACCTGTGATTTTCGACCTGTGAGTCAAAAATCACAATCACTACATTTGAGCGACTCTTTAATAAACCAGTGAGTGCCCTAAAGGTGATTGAAAATCACAACTGTAGTAAAATCACAACAAAAAGAAACGATTCACAAATCACGACAATCGCACAATGAACTTTAACTTTATGAACTGTGAACAAAATCACGACGAGAGAAAAGTCAACAATGAGTAAAATGAATCACAACGAGAACGGTAGTCGTGATTTAGTTATTATTTTAGCAACTGAACGAAATCACAATACAGAAAAACAAAATCTCAGGACTCATGATGAAAATATGAACAACAGATTAAGGTAGAAGAAGAAGGTAGAACTGAATTGTGAACTGAGGTCCTAGCCTGGTTGTGATTTTGTACACAAGGACAAGGAAAAGTGAAACTAAAATTTTGACATTGCAAATTTTAGGGGTTTCCACTAAAGCTAGAGAGCTGGGCGAGACACTAAGGTAATTTCCACCTCCTAAATCGATTGGCGTACTCCGTTTTTCGATCCACCGTAATAAAATTTTGACAGTACAAATTTTCGGATTTCCACTGGAGCTAGAGAGTTGGGCGAGACAAGGTAATTTCCACCTCCTCAATCGATTGGCATACTCCGTTTTTCGATCCGCCGTATGTATGTATTGGAAATTCTGGGCATTCGATGTTTTAGACATTCGAGATTTTGCTATTCGA
Source organism: Leucozona laternaria (assembly GCA_932273885.2). Taxonomy (NCBI): domain Eukaryota; kingdom Metazoa; phylum Arthropoda; class Insecta; order Diptera; family Syrphidae; genus Leucozona; species Leucozona laternaria. Next base: position 125,722,792 of record OW026367.1, on the reverse strand, counting down.
TAATTTTGAATTCGGGACTTGAGATTTTTAGCATTTTTGTATTCATGGTTATGTGCTACGAGCTAATTTTAATTACTTATTTATTGTCCTCATTTAATTACATGCTTTATTTTTTACTGAGAATTTTTTTTTTTGGCCTCAAAGATATTCCAAACTTGAAAATCACAATCACTTAAACTTACAGTGATTCAGAGATCACAGTCACAGTTATACCTGTGATTGGAAAATCACTGTTTAGCTTTTCTCTACTTTTTGGATTAAAAATTTTGTATGTAAGCTATATACAGACTTTTCGATTTACAGAAGGATGTTCGTAGAGAATTTTGGCATACAGAATAAGGATTTGGATTGTATCGGGTATTTTTCAGGTTCTATCAGATCGCAATGTAATTTTTTCAACAAATTTCAATAAATTTGTTCCTCTCAGAGAAATCCTCAGTTTGTTGTTAAAAATAAGTTGGGTAGAGTGGACTGATGGTGGTGAACTATAGGGCCTAGTGAATTGCAACTCTTGTTTGAGTCGATAGATATCCAATTTCTATCCCTATTCCATTTTTCCTGCCCATGGTAATTTTTGACTTTAAGGTCAATTTTTTTTCCAGAAAATGCGTTATAAAAATAACTTGCTACTATTGTTTTTTTTTTAAACGTTACAATTATCAAAACAACAAGTTTGCGAAAAAAAAACCCATATATTTTATGATACTTGGGAATCTGAGATCGTGTCTAGTGATAAAATGAATTTAAAAGTTAAGTAAACATTCCATTATGGTTGGTGTAACTCAACAAGTAGTTTGTCATCGTTGTGATAAAAAAAACCAACAGTATTTTATTTTATGAAAAGTTCTATACCTTCTGTTGCAATTCCGATTAAAAATCTTTTTTTTTTTTTTTGATAAAAGTAAGGTTTTTTTTAATGATATTTTTGATTCTCGAATAATTTAGCTACTGTGATATTTGACAGTGATTTAAACATTTTAAGATAGGGAAAACAAATGATTTTAATTAACAAAAAAAAAATTGTTTTTTTTTTGTGTAAAAAAAACACTCTACGCCATACATCATTTTTTTAAAGACAAATATTTTTGATTAAAATTTCTTTCTTTGATTGTTTCTTCACAGCCGAAATGTATTGAATGAAATGGTGTTATTAATTTCTCATAGAAATATAAATAAAGCTTCAAAAACAGTTTCCAAAATATTTCTCGGATAAGATTTCTATAATTTTAGTAAGGAAAAGATCGTGATGTCTATCATCGTAATGTCAGGTATGATAAAAATCCCGAGGGCCAGGGCTTTCCGGGGGTGGGCATACTTCGGGTACTAAGAGTTTTTTTTTTAAGTCGCGATACACTGTTATGCTTATGAATGTTATAAATTGGCTATGACTGTTAAAGAAATTGACACAGTCGCCAAGAATTCCTAGGTATTTCTGCACCATATTTGTTCAAAATCTGCAGTTCGTTTACCAATACATTACTTGCTACTTATATGTAATATACCAACCTTTTTCTCGCAAGAATAAATTAAATTTAAATGAAAGAAAGGGTCTTAAAATATTGACTTCCCAACTTTGACAGTAGATAGCGGTCATATTATTGAAGCTACATCTGTCAAAATGGCTGTTTTTTATTCATTCTGTTTTCCCAAATCACCACATGTACGGATATAGTGTTCAACAACACGTGCAAATGATAAAACTGTAATATCGAAATGGGTGTTCTATTCGGGCAATGTTCCACGCGCTTCTCCCATTTACGGTCATTTTCAGCGATGAGGCCCGTTTTTGGATGAATGGGTACTGCAACAAACAAAATAGTCGAATTTGGGACGACACCAATCCACATGAGATCCAAGAGCGTCCAATGCATCCCGAAAAGTTACTTTTTGGTGTGGACTTTCGGGTGGCTTCGTCATCGGTCCATATTTCGTTGAGAACGACGTTGGCCAGGCCAAAACCGTCAACGGCAAGCGCAATAGGTTCTTTTTTTGCCTGCATTGGATGATATGGACATCAATAACATGTGGTTTCAACAGGACACCACTACGTGCCACACAGCTCACGCCACATTGGAAACTCTACACGAGCTATTCGAGGGCATGATGGTCATCTCACGTGGAGGTGATGTGAACTGGCCACCGAGATCGTGCGATTTGACTCCGTAAGACTTTTTCTTGTGCGGTTTTCTGAAATCGCAGGTCCATGCAAATAAGCCACAAACCACAGCGGCCCTCAAAGCCAACATAACCCATTCCATCGGTTAAATTCAGCCTGATTTATGCGCCAGAGTCATGAAAAATTGGAAATTTCGGATGCGCACCAACCAGAGAATCCACGGCGGACATTTGACCGATATTATATTCCATACATAAATGGCATCGATAGGCTTTTCAAACGAATAAAAAATATCGATATCGATATCTCACAAACACTTTGTTTTATTTTAATTTAAATATAGGGAGCACATAATGAAAGACCCTGTATAATAATATATTTTCTCTTTTTCTATATGTCAAATTTTTCTCTGTTAATTTGAATAAGTAGAGGTGAATAAATATTTAACTAAGCAAAAAAAACATAATTTTTCAAATTGATTATTCGCAAACATTCAGTGTCCCTTTTGTTAACAGCAATTTTATAAAATCCTTCCGACAAACTTTTTCAAATTTCTAAAAATATCACATTATGCTTCATTTCTGTTATCTGAAAAACCTTTGAACTCGATGTTTCAAAATTTCATATAAAAACCGCATAAAATATACCCACATTATATATGCTGACTCATTTATGGAAAAATTCATAAACTTTTACAAATACAGAATTTAATTCAAATCGGATTGTTATTCATTCTGAAATTTTAAAATAAAAACAAAAAAATATTCTGAAGCGGCATGTCAATCGATGAATCATTGCACATGCACATATCTCACAAAACAAAACAATATCACTATCAACCAGGTTCTATGTACGTGACCACCTCAATCAAAAACCAAACAACCTTTATAGTCTGAAGGGTAATGTTGCAAGTGAAAAATAAAAATTATTTCACTCGAACGTTATTTAAAGATGCAAAAATGGATATCAAGTTGTCATTACAATATTTTAAGGATAAGTGTCAAATATTCTAATAAATTTTAAGGATCTTATTTCAACAGGTGGACATAGAGTCACAAATTGAGTTTATTTTATTCTCGATTTTGTGACTAGCAATTTTAAGGTTGAGTTTTTCAGTGCGAGATTCAATTTAAACCCGAGTTAACTCATCAGATTTGGTGAGTTATCTCAGGATTAACTGAGCAGATGCTTTTGATGTTTAATCCACCAAGTTTGTTTAGTCGTTCCGCAAGCATTCTAAACCGCAAAAACTGCTTCTTCAGATAACTGTGGGTGAATTAACTTCTAAAGTTAGGTAACTCTGGTTTAACTCACTACGGGGCCTAAGAGTGCTATTAATGTGACTATTTGATAAAATAGTACAAAAATGTATATATCCAGTTGCTTACAAGTAGATATAAAAGGCAGCAAATAGCCAATACGGTGTGTTTTTAAGGCCTGAAGAAGTTATTTTCTTAATAAATACTTCTTAGGTCCAGTTTTTCAGTGCGAGATTAGGATTAAACACGAGTTAACTCAACAAATTTGGAGAGTTAATTCAAGATTAACTGAACAGATGCTTTTGATGTTTTATCTACCGAGTTTTTTTTAGTAGCTCCGCATGCATTCTCCACCGAAAACCTTCTTCCTCAGTTCACTGTGGATTGATTTACTTTTAGATTCAGCAAACTCTGGCTTAACTCACCACTGAAAAACTGGGCCTAAATCTGTTTCCTTCACGTTATAAATAGATAAATAGAATGCGAAGTTAAAGAAAGTGCAACGATACATCTCATACTATATTATCTAGGTAAGTACCTACTATTTGAGGTTTTTTTTTTAAATTTAAAACAAATTTTTGTTTACTTTTTCTTCCACAATCTCAATTAATATGTTTGGTAAAGATTTATCGTTTGATTCGAATGTATGACAACAACGTTGACCTTGCGTGCATAATCAGCGTATACAACTCTTCAAAAAATTCACTACAAAAAACCTGTTGCTGACGCACTTATATTCAAAAACAAAAACAAATCGATTTGCAATTTCATTTGAACTTGAGGAGGATTCATTTTCAGTTTTCCATAAGAAAGAGCCTAATTAAATTAATTAGTATTTCTTCCATTTTTTCGTAGTTTTTTTTTTTTCTTTTTCATTGTCATTCTGTTGGTCTTAATAAGTAAGTATGAAATTACTTAAGTCTGTTTTGTTGCTTGTGATTTTCTTGGAAATACCACGTTAAATGAACCATTTTGTTTTTTCTCATAATTATACTTACTTGCGGGCAATAGAAAAAAGGTCGAGAAAAAAAAATAATAATAATCCTTCGTCTCTTGGTTATAGGAAAAAGAAATTAAGAAGAAAAAACCCTGGGAGATAAAATCATGACAACGTCAAGGCTTAGCATAACCACATACTTCACAGAACAGTATTACCGCCCTATGGCTATACACCCCCTTGGCAATCATAAAAAATAAAAAAAAAAAAACAACAACGAATGAGAATGAAAAGAACGAACAAAAAAAAAAAATAACTTAAAGCCTTGCGGCAGAGGAAATCACAAATATTTATGAAGGACCCTAATATTCAGAAGGCATTTTGAGCACTTCCAGCGTTTCCTAGAAATACTAAAAGGATTTTTTTCTTTTATATAATCTACACTTCACGTCAGTTGATTGTGCTCGATTTTTGTTTCGTGCTTGTAATGCGAGATTATTAGAACAAACGAAAGGGACTTTCACTGCGAAAAAAAAATCCAAATGCAATTATTTTTATTTTGGCATAAAAAATACTCTCTTAAAAGTTCATTACAAAATCGGGTGTGCATTAAATGTTAATTGAGTTAAAATGTCGAAAATATTGTATTTTTTTCGCAAACAACTTGAAAATTTGACAATTTTTGAAGATACAATATCTTTATAACTGATTACTGACGTATGAAAAAAAAGTAATAATATTATAGTTTTTGTTGTAAATTTAATGAGAAAATACTAATTTTCGAAAACTTCCATTTTTTTAAGAGTAAAGAGTAAAAACCATTTTTGTTTTGAGTTTTGACTTATTTTTTGAAATAATAATATCTTTTTAATTATAGCTACTAAAAAAAATTGCTAAAGTTTTTATATAAAAGTCAAATAATCTACCTAAACATTTTGTGAAAAAAAAATTAATTAAATCTACCCGTTAAAATATACCTAAGCCTTTTGAACCTATGATTACTCGTATGGAAAAAAGTTTGTCCGAATGCACGAGAGAAAAATTTAAAAAAATATTTTAATCCGCCTACTGCCACGCCCACTTTTTTATTTCATATTTTCTCGGAAATTCATCTATTTCTTGGAGATAGCCCAAATGATTTGAATGGAATTCTCAGAGTTTGTTCTTTTGTTCAAGAGAAAAATTAAACAAAATAGTTTAAGTGCAATTCGCCCATTGCCACGCCCACTTTTATCACATCTTGGTTTCTGGACAACGGTTCTAACGATTTCGATGAAATTTTTAAAATTTGTTTTTATGAGCAAGGAAATAAAATTAAAAATTAAAAATATCATAATCTAAATCCGCCCACTGCCACGCCCACTTTTCTTATTACTTAATTTTATCGGAAAGGACTTACCGATTTTGATTAAAGTTTCAGTGCTTCTTTTGACGAACGAGAACAAAAATAAATTTTAAGACTTAGTTAAATCCTCCCACTGCCACGCCCACTTTTATCATATATTGGTTTCTCGGAAACGGCTCTAATGATTTGAATGAAAATTTCAGGTTTTTTTAACCGAGCAAGAAAAAAAAAATTAAATATGTCATAATTTAGATCCGCCCACAAACACGCCTACTTTTCTTACTATTTCTCGGAAAAGACTTACGATTTGGATGGAAGTTTTCAGAGTTTACTTATATGAACGAGAAAAAAAAAATAAAAAGTATTATTTAGGAAAATCCGCCCACTGCCACGCCCACTTTTATTATTTACATTTTACATTTTCACGCGTAAATTTTTCTACGGTAAGTTACAACTTTCCTATATCAAATTTCAAAGATCCCGAGCAAAGCTCGGTCCCCCAGGTACTAATCTATTAAGTGAGCTTAAGTAAATTTTTAACAACTTCGTCATTTAAAGGCAAAGAGCCAAAAAGTGTTAATTTTGTTTATGACCAATTCTTTAAAATAATGATATCTTTAAAATCAAGACTCTAAGGAAAAAAATGTTAATGGTTTTCTTATAGAGAGTCACATAATGCAAAAATTAATTTTAGAGTTTTTGTTTGATAACGTTTATGAGTTTTACTTGAAAAACTGAAGTTTTCGTCATTTTAATATTTTTTTTTTTTAAATGACAATATCTCTTAAGCGATCAGCTTGAGGAAGAAAAGTGTTAAGATCTTTTTTGTACAAAATTTCATATTCTACAAGTTGGACACGAAGTACTCTTCGATAGCATTTTCCTTTTAAAAGTTACATGTAATAAACCGATATTTTTGACATTTGACCTTGAATAAAATTTTAGCCAAAATATAGATATAGTGATGTTTAGTGATTTTTATCTTCACTTGAATTTTTTCCTCAAATTGGGTTCTTTTGAAATTTTCCTGGACCAGATGAATTTAACAATTTGACAAATATCTTGAAAAATATTTGTAAACAAAATTGACCTCAATTAAGTGACGATTAGTGTAAATGAAGATACTTTCTTTCTTTTTTTGTATGAAGGAAGTAAAGTTATATTTATATGTTATATTTACTGCTTGGCCATCGTGCTTATTTCTTTCAAGTTATCATCTCAATTCTAGCGTCGGCGTCAGTCGTGTCGCCATTCCTATCATATCCGCATAAATTCTTTTGGGTTAAACGAAATATCAGCACAAAATTAAAGTTATTACGATATAGCTAACAAAAATGGAAGAACAAATAAAGCTCACCTTATTTTCTCTTCGTTTAGCAGGAAGTATATGTTATGTATGTAGACTTGTTTAACGTTATTACCACTTAATTTTTTCCATTGTTGCTCATATGATATAGATATTACATAAATGAAGGACCTTTCTGATAAAAGACAGGAATTTTTTTTCGTACCTCTTACACCTATACTTCTTCGAGTAGTGCGGTATATTGTGTCAGTGAAACTCTTACCATGTCAATTATTATATCTTCTTCGGTTAAGATATCGTTGATGGTATATATGAACTGGGGATAATGGAAAGAATGTAAGATGAGATAAAGTAAAGACATTCACTTTGTTCTCACTCCTCATCTTTATGTAACATCCTTGAAAATATTAACTTTTATATATACATATTTTGTGTATAATTTTGTTTTGTGTGGAAGAAAAATAGAAGGAGTTAAAAAGCTTTTTGATCTTTTTTTTTAGTGGTGTGCTTTTCTTACTTTCATATAATTATTTATCAATTTTGTATGTCTTTAATCTTTGAAGTCAGATAGCATATTATCCATACATTTCAATTGATGTTCTTAAATATTGTTTTTTTTTTCAAAAAGTCCTCAATGGGAATTGCCCAATGCCCATTTCTGGCCCAGAGTGTACGCGAACGAGTTTGGTATCAAATGAAAGGTGACATGAAGCCCGATACATGAGTAAAATATTTTGAAAATCGTTCATGGGAAAGTCGAGATATTCGGGGTTGAAGTTGCCGATTGCAAAATAAGGAATTCAGATTTTGTTCCAAATAATTGTCCATAACGGGCGAAATAATTGACGTAGAAAAATCATATTGATAACAAATGAAAGGTATTTTTCTAGTCTTTAACACTTGAGTTTTGACTTCTAGAAAGGCCACTTTTTTGCGCTGTCTATGTCACTCTGAAATTTCAAAAAAATTCACTGTCGACATATACTTTTTTAGGTGTAGTGAAAATCTTATTTTACTGCCTTTAATTTTATATAACGATTTTGAAAATATTTTACTCATGTATCGGGCTGCACGTCACTTTTCGTTCGTGTACACTCTGGGCCAATAATAACATAGTAAAATGGGCATTCCCTTTAAACTTATTTAAAAAAACAATACGTTTTCTGAGAATTGCATTCATAAAATCACTTCTTTAAATAAACTCTTGTCCTTTTTATGAAAGTTAAATTGAAAACAAAGCTCAAAAATAAAAATAAAAAAAAAAAAAAACAATTCTACCAGTGAATATGGATAAAAGATTTACAGAGGTGAGAGACTATACATAAGTTTAAATACTCTCACAGTTTAAATCAACTTTTCCAAGAACTCCTATTGTGTGCATCACGATTTCCTTTCTACTGAAACATACAAAAAAAAATAGTAAAGCAGTCGGCCATTGCAGCACCGTGTGCTGACTCCTGATTTTCATAGAAATTTCCTAGTTTCCTTTTATTTTGTTGAACGAGTATATCGTTGTTTCTGTCATATAGCTCGTAGGTTATTTTAAAAGTTTTTAAATTTTATCAATAGTTCTGTAATAAACTGCGGTAAAAATTTAGAGAAACTTAAGGGTGTGGCTTTCAAGAAGAAATAAAACGCATGTTATTTAATGTTATGGCCAAGAATTTAGCTTTATTATAAGGATAATGGTTTGCCATTATGTTTTAAAAATGATTTCGGGCAAGTGGGCGCCGCGGCTGGCCAATTTTCGACAGCTGCAATTGTTGCGTGCGATGGCGCATGGACTCATTCGGGTCTTCTTCGATACTCTGCTCCACAGAAGCAATAGCGTTTTCGGTGCGCACTGTACGGCGTCTCTGAAGATGCGCATTATCCACAAGAGTAAAAGTGGTGCGAAACCGATCCATGGTTGCTCGAATTTATGCGATTTTGCGATTATGTCGACCAAATATTGGACGCAGTGCGCGATGCGTCGCGCGAACCGAACCATTATTTTGGTAATAAATTTGCAGGTTTTGCAACGATGTTCAGGAGTAGGTCTATTTATTATGAAATGGCAAACCAAATTGAGCATAAATCAAGTGACAGCTGTCAAAAAGACAAACTCCGAAAAAAGTATTGCCAGATTGAAAACCACACGTCTAAAAAAATCATCTTTTATGAGCTGTCAGTGTCAACATATGATTCAAAAAGACACTGACAGATGATCCATTCGATATACCACAGTTTGTTTCAGATTAAAGGCAATTTTCCTACGAATATGCAATCATTTTTTAGAAAAGCGATTTAAAAAAAAAAAAAATATTATATCTTAACTTGCATAGCTTTTTTTTTTGACGCCATAAATCTTTGGTATTTGAATAAATATTTTGAAAAATAGAAATACCAAGCAAAACAAGCAATTTACTATAAATTTTATTTGCTCGTGATTTGAATGAAAGTAACCCGCACGTACGTCGTACATACCGTTATATTAATGATCAATTCTAGAAAATCAAAGAAAGAATCATAACAATCATCATTTATTCCGAACTTATATAGCCCAGTTGGCTTAACTCAATGAATATTGATCACCACGACTGTGACTGTCAAAAAATTAATTACCAATCAAATCCGCAGACGAGCCAAAACTCAAGGCGTCAATAAAATCCATCCCATGTATACCACCAACCACACTTTTGGAGCTCAATAAATCTTTATCCAATCTCAATAAATATCGCTTAACTACCTCAAAGCAAAAAAAAAAAACAAAAAAAAATCAAGAAGTTGGTTTCAAAAAAAAAAAAAAACAACAATTTACTGTTCTTCAACGAAAAATAGTTAAAAAAAAAAAGAGAAGAGGAACAGACCTGGGCCTAGCCAGGGATAAGTCATACTTTTTGAACTCAATACTTAACCCACAAAAAAGTCATCCTCAAGCTATTTCCCGCACACGACATCCAGAGTATGGTGTGTATAGTGTATGGACAAGACACGTTAAAAAAAAGGACGACATTCCACATCATATCCTTGCATTAAGCATAACATTGATTCCTGAACGGAGCGGGGAATGGAAAGAGGCGGGAGTCGGAGGGCGGGAGAAACACACGAGCACATCATTTTTTACGCACAGCTTTGCTTTCTCTTGCGCGTCCTTACAGAGCGATAAGACATAAAACATTTATATATTTTTTTTTTTTTTTTTGTATTTATCCGAGTGGGTTTTTGATTGTTACTCTATACATGCCCGTGGGCGGGTGATTTTGTTTTTCGTGGTGATGGGGAGGGAAATGGGCTCAAGGATGAAGTGAATGATTCGGCAATATTTCATTTTGGGGTTTTTATTATTATTTCAGGGTTTTGTGTTCCGTTAATTTAATGATTGGTATCTTATTATGTATTTGAGTGTTCGTTGGTTTGGGCTTCGGTTGTTGAGTGGGTGAGTGGTATGGTGAGTATATAGTGGTGAGTGGTGTGTTGCAAGGAGTAGACAAGCCAACTTGTTCACACACTGTCTATAATTGGAAAATGGCAAAGTGGCACATCTATCACTTTGCCGTTGTTGAGAAAACGATAACACAATTTGAACCATGTCGATGATTAGCCGAAGTAATAATAATAATAAAGTGTTTGAATAGGGTGTTTCGTGTATACTTATGTATTTGAATTGAACTCTTATTTCTTTGACGTTAATTTGTTTTACAAGGGAAATTGTACGTACCTGTGTATGTATGTAAAAGCTGTTTTTTTTTAGACGTGTGGTTTTCAATGTGGCAATACTTTTTTCGGAGTTGTTCTTTTTGACAGCTGTCACTTGATTTATGCTCAGTTTGGTTTGAAATTTCATAATGAATAGACTTACAACGTTTGCAAATCGTGCCTGAGTAGACCCAAAACAAGATTGCCGTTGATCCCAATTTTCAAAAGCGAATTTTGTTTCACCATGATGCTCAGTTTTGGTTGAATGGATATACCTCAATAAACAAAACTGCCGTATTTAGAGTGATGATAATCCTCAAGTGTATGTGGAGACCCCGCTACATCCTCAAAAAGTCACTGTTTGGTGTGCTCTATGGGCAGAGGGAATCATTGGTCCATATTTCTTCAAAAATAAAGCCGGCCATAATGTTACAGTCAATGGGGAACGCTATAGAGCCACGATTAATGACTTTTTCGTGCCCGAATTGGAGGATGTTGATGTGGACGACCCTTGGTTCCAACAAGACGTAGCTACATGCTATATAGCCAACGAAACAATCAATTTGTTGAAGGAAACTTTTGGTGAGCGCATTATATCGTGTCGTAGGCCTGTTGCGGAGCCTCCAAGATTGTGCGATTTAACACCACTGGACTATTTTTTGTGGAGTTATGTGAAGTCGCTTGTCTACGCAAATAAGCCCGAGAAGATTGACACCTTGAAAGAGAATATTCGGCGCGTTATTGCTGACATACGGCCCCAAATTGCTGCAAAAAGTGGTCGAAAATTCGGCCTCTTGGTGAGCCAGCCGTGGCGGCCACTTGCCCGAAATCATTTTTAAAACATAATGGCAAACCCTTATCTTTATAATAAAGCTAAATTCTTGGCCATAACATTAAATTATATGCGTTTTATTTCTTCTTGAAAACCACACGTCTAAAAAAAAACACCATTTATAAACATCGTTTAAATAATTTTCTTATGATAGAGAGAGAGAGAGATAGAGAGAGGGAGATAGAGCTACTTTCGAGTTGATTTAATTTAATTTATTTTGTGTCCTTCATATCCTTCGTATGTGTTGCCTTTCATTGGCAATAAATTGACGTGTCTGGTTATATAAATGCACCAAGAAGAAGATGATAGACTACGAGTAAAATCGGTTTCCTCAAAAACACAAAGTAAGATATCGATTGCGGTTGTCTCTTCTTTTCATCATGATGATATGGTTAGTTCTATATTGGAAAAGCAGGAGCAGGAAACTCTGTTGCACTATATGACCATGTATATTATAAAGAACTTATTCTGGAAAGGATGTTTACAATAATCCTCTTCGTCTATGTTCGGCCGGTTCATTCTGTGCGGTTTCGTTGAAATTGAAGCTTACATCGTGTAAAGTGGTTTAATGAAGGAAGACACTGGAGCTGCAGTCAGAAATCGAATTCAGGACGACTTATAGCTACATGCGGAAAGGCAAGGACTCACATACATATGTACATTTCAAGTTGACATCGTTCAAAATATTGGTGTTGACTGGAAATCAGTGTTAAGGTTCAGAAAGAGTGAAGAATATAGTTGTGATGTAGTTTGCTCTGTCTGACTGTCGCCAATAGTGTGACTCCATGGACGGAAAATTATCGGAATCCATTACCAAAGGGTAATTACCATTCGCAACGAACTGTTGGCGACAGAATACCGATCAATGAAGAACGACGACATCGTATAGAACTTGGGGATTATCAGATACATCTATTATACACCCCATATAGCCATCAGCTCAATACCCATCCCCATATCCACCGCATATACCTACCATGCCATTTACATGATGATGCGGGAGGCTATTTCTATACATGATGCGTTGAATTTTGTTGCTCAACGAAGTAAATGAATGACAGTCAAAGTGCGATTGAAGGGAAAACAGAATTTCAATTGGATGTACCACGAAACGAGCACTCTGCACCGACTGTACCTACTGATGGGGATGATGAAAAACGAAAACCCAGATGACATGAATTTTCCAGCGAAAACCAATTAAAGGGATTTCAAGCGTAAACGAAGCTGAATGGCTAAATGTGTACACTGTACAGAGATAGAGTTGAAGAAGCCAATTAATAACTATTTTATAGGATTTTCTATTTAAATTTATTTTTTTTCTATAAATTGTTGTATAGATTGATTTGCTAAGTGCAAGTGAAATGTACATTGTTCAGGGGAATTGTTCAAGTAGTATGCAGTTATTAATAGCTTTTCTTTTTTTGTTTTTTTTTTTGGAATTTTTGAAAACATTTTTCTCAGAAAAGTCAAGTAGTTTTCGATTCTTTTCAATTGAAAATTGAGTGCATCATATAAAATTTGTTTGGATGATATCAACATGATGCACTACAAGAGCTGTCATATCGATGAGAACTTTATAGAGCAATAAAAGAGCCAATAAACAACCGAGGTCAAGAGAGGGCATAGTGTGAGTTTTGTTGTTGTTGCTGAAAAACTCGGCTTGTACACCTTTTATAAATCTCCGAACATGACGCGAAATTGAAAAAATATTCAAGACTTGATGGCACGAACTCGATCTCGTGGTTAAAAACTGTAATATAGCCACACTTAAAAGATTCATGTAAAGGGTGTTTTTTTTTTTAGGCGTGTGGTTTTCAAGAAGAAATAAAACGCATATAATTTAATGTTGTGGCCGAGAATTCAGCTTCATTATAAAGATAAGCGACTTTACATAACCCCACAAAAAATAGTCCAGCGTTGTTAAATCGCACGGTCTTGGAGGCCACGCCACAGGCTCACGACGCGACGCGAGATAATGCGCTCACTAAAAGTTTCCTTCAATAAATTGATTTTTTCGTTGGCTGTATGGCATGTAGCGCCGCCGTCTTGTTGGAACCAAAGGTCGTCCACATCAACATCCTCCAATTCGGGCACGAAAAAGTCATTAATCGTGGCTCTATAGCGTTCCCCATTGACTGTAACATTATGGCCGGCTTTATTTTTGAAGAAATATGGACCAATGATTCCATCTGCAAATAGAGCACACCAAACAGTGACTTTTTGAGGATGTAGCGGGGTCTCCACATACACTTGAGGATTATCATCACTCCAAATACGGCAGTTTTGTTTGCTGACGCATCCATTAAACCAAAAGTTAGCTTCACCGCAAATCGTGATCAACGGCAATCTTGTTTCGGGCCCATTTGGGCACAATTTGGAAATGTTGTTCAGGCATCAGTCTATTCATGTTGAAATGCCAAACCTAACTAAAAATAAATCACTTAACAGCTGACAAAATGGCCACCAGTTAAAATAGTGCTGCCAACTTAAAGTTCTATACCTCTAAAAAAAAACCATTAATAAAGTAACAAAACCTACTGGAAAGTGTAAGAAGCTTCACTTCCATTGTGCTAGCACTTCCTGGTTCATGAGAAGATTTTTTTAAATTTAATTTCCTTTGATCCACAAATTTTAAGACTGGACTGTAAAGCAGTGGAGCCATTTTAAAAATCCAGCTGTTTTTTTGTTCTATGATTTCTTTTTAAAAAGAATGAACGAAGTAATACAACTGTTGAAATATTAAAAGTGCCTATACCCGATCTTACCTACCTACATATATATATATTCATGCAAGCGAAATATATCCACTATCAAAGAGTTAATTTGACATTTATTTCGTAATGCCGAGCTTATTAAAAACATCATTTTTCTTGCAGATAAGAAATATCATATTCTCTTAAAGACTTTAATTCCACTTCTGAACTTTCCCATTTCAAAAGTATTCCGATGAAATCAAGTTCGGTTGTAAATAAATGAAACAAAGTAAATGTATCTCATACTTTATTTAATTAAACCAACACCCATATATGCGGCTGATTCTTTACCTTTTGTGATATTCAACAGGATATATGCAGGTAAGGGATCCTTTTCATTTCCTTTCAACATATACAATTTATTGTTTCAACTTGAAAGAACAAAAAAAAAAAAAAACCAAATTTCAACAGAAACTCTAAGACCTAAAACTCTAAACCCCTTCCTTATGTTAACATCTTATACCTTCCTTCGTTCTTAAAAACTTCTAAACACTTTTTTCATCTTTCAACATCTTTCATCCCTCACACACACACACACACACACACATTACATACATACATTGTACAATATTTATCAAAGTTTAGTCTTGAAAACTTTTTCGTTACCTCTAAATCCTTTTATAAGCAATTTGAGATTTTCTGTAGTCGCTGATTTATTGTGTCGCAAAGGATGTTTGGTTAAATTTAAAACCCCTGTGTGTGTGCCTGGCCGGAAAACATTCAATTATGCCTGTCAAAGCCCAACAATTTTCTTCTGAATAATATCCTTGTCGACCTATACTAACCTGACCCGGAAACCATAAAACCTACTATTTTCTAGTAAATTCTGAACACAAAATTGTCTAAGAAAAAAAAAAAAAAAATCAAGATTTAAAATCCTTTCGAATTAAATTCTAAAAAGGACACAAATTTTATGATCCTCAAATATACACCTCTTGTGTGCGGGAAAGGAAAATACCTTATGGAACATTCATTGTCATCTTCCGGAGAAATGCTGAACGGCGGGTATATAGATTTTTATATGTAGAGATACTTTTAATTCCCTGTAATCACAATTCACCAGACCAAAAAAAAATCCCACCAACTCCCTCGATTGTCTAGAAGTTACCAATCGACACGCCTTGCATCCAGCTTTAAACAGATACCCAGGCAGCGCAAGGACTATACACCTCTTTCTTCTCTCAACATTATAATTTGCACTTCACTTTTCAAAAGCTGGTTAATTTAGGGGGTTTTCCACTGCCGAAGAAGAAGAATACGAGACCCTGCTATATACATACCTGCAACACCAGGATGTTATCAAGACCGCCTCACACACAAAGTAACATTGGCGTAGTAAATTGTGTAACTGTAGGTAATAAGTTATAGTTGGTGGTGGAAGTTTTTGCAAATAACTTTCTTAGACAAGATTCTTCTCTGCCAGTAGTGCGATGCACATAAATTTTACTGTACAGCCAAAAAATAAGGACGAAAAAGGAGTTTAACGGGCACATATACACATATACCCAAACCCACACCCACGAAAACGACATTAAATTCAAAATTGAGAAGTGGTTAGCCTCAAGGAGAGGTCCTACAAGCTACACAACTCCAATTTATTCCTATATATTTTCGTTTGGATCCGCATTCACCTGACTCAACCAACTATACTCAACACAATCACTGACAAATATATTTTATAGACATCTACCTATATAAGGACTTTGTATTTTGTATCCTTGTGAAGTAAACTAATTGAAAGTTTTTCTTTATATTTATTAGGATTTTCCCCATCAGGTAGAGGTACCTACAATTCCAAACAAAACTAACTGCTACAAAATAAACGTAAAATAAATAAACACAAACAAAATACAAAAAAAGGACGAAAGGATCTTTACTTTTAATAGGATTTAACTGTGAATCCTGGTCTGAGATTTGATTTTTCTATTTTACTTTTGGTCGTTTTACTTGAGGCAAAGTAAAAGGGGGGTTGGGGGTTGGGGGGTTGGAAGGGGGCAAACTGTTTATAGTGCATTGCAAGTTTTCGTCTTTTACTTACAAACACAAAAAAAAAACAATTCGAATGTTGGTTAATTGATGTACACGGCCAAGACCAAGACGATGACGAAGGTATCCTTCTGTTTTCGTGAACAGGATAATACCATCGGAGTTGGTAGTTCAATTAAGTCCTTATTTAGATACAAGATATACCTCATTGTCTCTGAGGTAAGTCTTTGTTTATGTTGTTTTTTTATTTTTTTTCAATAAAACAAAAAAAAAGAACTTAATCAAAGCTGAGAGTGAACAAGTATTAGGGAGAGATGATGGCGACATTGTTAAATTTTGTAAATTTAGCTTCAGTTTAACAGTTGAAGATAAAATCTAAAGTATATAGTGAAACACAAATACAGATTTGGCCATTATTGAGTTTAGTACATGCTAGTGGCGTGGCGTGAATAATTTGAAATGGAAGTCAACAAAAAACCTGCAGACTTTAGAACCTTTATTCTCTGTTCGTGATTGATATGATTTCAGTTAGAGGCGTATAACTTGAGTTCTGATGGTTAGATCTTTATAATTGAGATCTTAAAATAACGGTAAAATAATTTTCTACATTAATAGTATACTAAAAAGTTAAATTCAGTACGTGTCAAAATCTTTCATATGCGATTTTCGTTCAATTTGAATGAAAATCGATGCAGATGCAGAAGTAGTTAAATGTTTGCAGAAGACTTAAAAAACTTTGAATATTTAGCTAAATATGTACATTTCAATACTTGAAATTTTTCTGTGAAATGAAAAGTTAAAATTTCACTTCAAAAATTCGCAATGATTATTTTATGTATACACTTAAACCCTATGGACTATCACTTATTTAAAAAATCAAATTATTTCAATTTTTGTTTTTTTTTTTCAGATTTTTCACTGAAAGTGAAATACATTCCATGCGAATTTTAGAAAACATGAAAAATGATGTGAACAAAAATTGTGAAACAAAAGTAATTTTTCATTTCATGAGATTCGAATACACGTAGTAGGTACCTACCTACATTTCTTCAAGATTTCATTCAGACACACATAGTATCGGAATTATAATTTTCAGGAAAAACATCTGTGACACATCCAATTTCCAGGACATTAAGATCGATGGGATTCCAAGGGCTTGAATATTATTTCGAATTCAATACTTGTCATCATAGCAGTAAATCGAAAATATAAGAAAGAATAGAAACAATATGAAGAGAAATTCAATCAAAACCTAGAAAAGAGGACAGAAAAAAATCCCCATAATTCCACAAGGACATTCCATTTCCTCGTATGTACGTAAAGGTACATTCATACATCTATTGTTCTAAGGAATACTTTGCAATCATGTGAAGGTATGTTAGTATAACAAAATAAATTCCCACCTGGCATATATCATTTGTCAAAGGAGCTGCACCATGAGAGAAAGGACACGACTCTTCTAAGATTTGGAAGACGTTGATGACGGCAGGCACGGTACGACGCTGATGCTGACGCAACGCAACGCGGCGCGACAATGTTTTAAGAAAAAATAATAAATCTGGGAAAGTCCTTGTAGACCCATATCCGTTTTAAATTGCCAATTTGTGTGCGAAAATAGATTCAGGCAGAAAACCGAAGCTAATCCTCTGTGTTTTTGTCTAGATTTCTCAGGTCATATTGTCTATCCTAACCACCTTCCACCGCGTCTCACCGCGCGCCGTTATTACATTTTTTTTTTTAAGTTGTTTTTCGTTTACGGTGAATGACGATGACGTTTTTCAGGCCACCGCCTGCGCTGCCTGATGAACATGATGCCACTTAAAAAGGATTTTTCATGAATTCTTTTTTCCTCTTTTTGGGTTAATGTTCTATATCTTTCCCTTTCTGATGGGCTTTAAACGGATGCGTTGAGTGATGCTTGATGGCTTAAAAGGCTTCGCGTACCCGTCAAAAGGATCCTTTATAGTTTTTTTTTTTTTTCTCTTTGTTTCTATTTTATTGCTGCTGGATATGGTATGCTTCTAGAGGTGTCCCTTTTTTGTATTTAATAGTCGAAGCAAAGAAGCGGAGCGCCACAGTAGTGGGTTCACCAATTAAAATGAAACGCCTACATGGATCGGACAAAGGATTGTTCTAAAATTGGATCAACAACATATTATTATAGTTACGTGCCAAGGATCTGATATGTTTTGTTGTTGAATTGTTTTTGTAGATTTTATTTTTGCAAAGGACTCAAGGATGCGTAACTTTAAATCATTATTCATTTCATTGTTTCAAAGAAAACACACACAAGGAATACTGATGACACATAATGAAAAAGGTAATGAAATTAGATGCCATAGAAAATGGCAGGCTTCTTCTTCCGTTTCAAAAATTGAATTAATTATACAATGCGCGTGCTGTATGTAGGCTTACATGAGGTTAATACATATGTACATAAATACATGCGAACAAGTAATTCTAAGATAATTACGTTTAATGAAACTATGACAAGAACAGTGTATAGGTATATTTATGAAACTAAAAGACATATTTTTTTAAAAGTAATTTGTCAAGCATAACACGCTTTTTTTTGGCTAAAATTTGGTTAGAAACATTTTTTAGAATTTCATTTATTATCTTTGACAGCTCTGTCAGCCTCAAAAAGAGACCAACAAACCACCTACCTGATGGAAATTCATGCAGAAGACCAAAACAGTTCTCTTAGAATCCACAGCTTTAAAATTTTGCATCGAACACAAATTAACAATATTTTTTTGAATTTTTATAATCTAATCGCTTAAGTAAAAATATTTGGAATATGTATATCTCTTTGATTTTCGATTAAAAAAAAACTCTCTTCCGATATTAAACTATTTCAAGCACAAATAAAACCAAATTGAAGCGTCTCAGAATTTCGACAAGACATAAAAAAAATCAAAGTTAAAAAATAAAATTATAAAAAATGATCTCAAAATTGAACGAAATTCATTTTTATATTTTCGCGTTACGGAATGGACCGATACTGCTGACAACATTGGGAAATAATGCAAAGTATCTCCCAATCTAGATGCTCTCTGTGCTGAAACAGTGCGAATTTTGGATAGAAATTTCAATCGAAATAATGCACCATAATAACTGCATCAGCTGCTGTACCAAAGTTTTTGAAGAAATGTTTCCAGAGAAGATTGTTTATTTGTTTACGATTTGATGAATAAAATATATGTGATGACACATCACACCATCTTTGAACGGTATATTAAAATAATGCTGTCAATGCCTCTGATCACGACGGCATTTCCTGTATCCATTTCGGAAGGAAATCTAACTCTGGGATCTTGATTTAGGTCAAAAGCTGAAAGTCAGTTTCGAAACCAAGTTCGTATATTAAATACATTTTATCGTCGTCGCCTAAATGTTTGACAAAGACAAAAACACTAAGGTCCAGTTTTTCAGTGCGAGATTAAAGTTAAACCCGAGTTAACTCATCAAATTTGGTGAGTTAACTCATGATTAACGGAACAGATGCTTTTGATGTTTTATCCACCGAGTTTGTTTAGCCGTTCTGCATGTAGTCTCCACCGAAAAACTGTTTCCTCAGTTCACTGTGGGTTAATTTACTTCTAGAGTTAGCTCACTCTAGTTTAACTCACCACTGAAAAACTGGGCATAAGTAGGGCTGTCCATAATTTTTTTGAGAAAGCAGTACTTCACGAAAAAAAGCAGTACACGGCAGTACGCCAAATTTATTCATAATTATTTGTTTTTCAAAAATTAGAACCACCAAAATCGGTCCAGTTGATATTCTCTAGATAGGTGTATAAAGTTCAAAAGGGCTCTCCACTCAGATTCTAGATCTTCAATGCTTATGTTCTCCGTAACGTTTGGATATGCATATAGATATGAGTTCTACTAAACACTCAACCAAATTTCTTGGGTTTAGTTCTTCCATTTAGAATAAAGTTTCATCGTTAAAATAATTTTTTTTTCTTATAGCCTGGCAAATAGTTTGGCAATGAGACATATTTTCTGCTTTCATTAACAATTCCGCTTTAGGACCGATGTTGATGTCTTCAATATGTAGTTAAAGATAGTCAGTCGACATTTGGATCGATGTCATAAGCATTAGGCTCCGTTAAATATTCCTGTTTGATAAAAGGTTTTTAAAAAAATCCTTTAACTGTGCTCATCAATGTATGGATTCTGGAGTTTTCAGCTTTAAACTCTCTATCTTTGTAAGTAACTTTTAAATTATAGGATAAACATATTTTAGTTGTAGAATTTAGTTCGATATTAATATAGAATCTTGCTAAGCCCAGTAGGAAAAAAGTGTTTTTGAGAAACTCAAATACTAATTGCTCTAAAATTCTGTTGACAACGCAATGCCTTCAAGAGACAGTAATCTTGTTAAAGATAGTTTTAAAATTTTATGATTTTTCACACGGAATTACTCCTGAATTTTTTTTTTTAAATCTGTTGGCGTTTTTTCGCTATAAGAGAAGAACTGCGTTCAGAGAGCAGTAGGAATAATGAAAATTATTGTTTTGAAGTTTTTGTCTGAAATTAGTTCAGGAAAAAAAGCAGTTGCTACTTTGGCCGTGTTGGTAGTACGGCAGTATACGGGCGGGTTTCTAAAAGCAGTACAAATACTGCAATTGCAGTACTTCGACAGCCCTGACACTTAGTATTTAATATGTAAGTTTAAGGTATCTAAAGGAAACGATAAAAGGACTCCTGTGGTGCAAATGCTCATTTAAACCTCTTAACCTTATCGACTTTACAACTATATATTTAGGTGAGGATCTCAAATTTATACCTAGTATGTTTAAATTCTAAAATTATAGTCTTATAACCTCATCTGTACCTATATAAGTGTAAGTTATGTAAAACAACTTTAATAACAAAAAGTTCTGAAAGACCGAAATCTTACTTTCGATTTACTACTCTTGAATGTACATGACTATGGTTGATTTTACTGCAGTAGTCCAATATTGGTAAAAAAAAATAAAAAACAAATATATACCTAATTTTAATTTTAATTACAAAAATGACAAAAAAATTGCAATTGAATAAATTCCATAAAAATAAGTTTAACAGTAATTTTTAAAAGAGTTTTATTTTGAAAGATTAAAACTTATTTAACATCCTGACACTCACCATAAGTAGATTACCATTAAACTCAATTGGTCTTACCTGAAATAAAAAAACAAAAGAGAAAAAAAAATGTTAATACATATAAAAATTATTCATACCTACATAAAAGTTTTCTTTTTTTTATTTTGTACGTTCTAATTTTTAAAAATAATGGTTTCTTAAGATATTAATTTGATAAGAATATACCATATACGAAGTTGCATTTTTATTTAATTTGACTTTTTTTTGTAACTTGGATGAGAAACGTTCATTATTTTCCTTTTTCGTGAACTTTGAAATTATTAAATTTTGACTCCTAAATTTACTAACTCAGATTCGACGATGGTCGTTTCGAAAATTATAAATTCTACTTCAGGTCTTTTGAAAATTAATTCAAAAATTGGTCAAACGGAATTCTATTGAATCGGTGAGTAGGTACTGTTCCCCGTACAAGCGGCATTAAAGAGGAGGTCTTTGTCCGATTGTAGTTTTGATAGAAGAATGTTTTGATAGATTATGTATACAGGGTGTCCCATAATGAATGGTCCAAACTTAAACCACTGTTATGCCAGGTCATGACCTCTTAGAATTTAGTAGCTTGTCCATTATGAATCGTAACGGTTTTCGAATAACGGCTGTTTTTTTTTTGGAAATTTGAGAAAACACCTACTTTGAAACAGTTTTTTGATCACCCCGTCCATAATTGATTTTTGTTTTTTTTTTTTAATTTTTTCATTCAAATAGTGTCCAATAGTAAAACCAATTTTTGTCATTAAAATATTTTTGATTTCATGCACGATTTTGCTACAAAATTAATAGAAAAAATAATATTTTGATCAAACCTAATTTTAACTTCAATTTTTGAAAGAGACATAAAAGAGAGAAAAGAAAAAGACTGAACATTGATTTTCGTTTGGACCATACATTTTAGGATACCCTGTATAAATATTAAATATGAACTTATGTCTGTTTTTCTTAAAAACATAATTTCGCACTTTTACTATTGTTTCAATCTCCGATTAAATTATATCTTTTCGTGCATTCGAAGTGTAAGGACTAACAGTGGTCTACCGAGGTTCGGTGGATCGGAAGTCATGGTTCATGGACTGTATCGCTATTGACTCCTGCTTCGAACCAATTCTTGATGGACTATTGTTGGCCTCATAAGTTTAGGTAATAACACTACAAATATAAAATTCAAATACAAAAATCGTCATTACCTTTTCGGACAACCACTTAATCTCTAACTGGTGAAGGGCTTAAAGCTTTGCCAAAACCTAGGTAGGTTTGCCTTGACTTTGAAAAAGCCCAACCACAAGTAGATCTAGTGATAGGATATACGGCCGGCTCTCAACCCCAATGGAACTACCTAGCACACAGTGTGAGCTTAACTTTCCCTTGAGGCTGCGGGCACGGACCAAAACCTAGTCCCTATCACTAAATTCGTAATTAACTTTTCGGATAATCAAATCAATTACTCTATAACTGGCGCAAGTCTTAAAGCATTGACAGATACCTAGTAGGAATTGCTTGGGACAGGCTCAGCTACGAGTAGATTTGGTGAAGGGTTATATGGTCGAAGCTCAACACAGTTGTGAGCTTAGTGCTCTTTTAGGGCTGCTGTAATGTGACAATCAAGACCAATTGTGAATTCAGTTGCCTGAGTTTTTTTTTGTATTAATTCATTTTCGAAAAAGAGCATTTCACCTAACGCATTTTAAAATCGCATCTAACATATATCAATAGTAAAATATAGTAACCTTGTTACTTGAAAGGAACGGGAAATTGCTTTAATTCCGGAACCTCATATGATCTTATTTAAACAAAGAATTTGAAGTAAAACTTATTTTTGTTATTTTATTTTTATTATTTTTCAAAAATATGAAGACATTTAAACATCTGACTTAAAATTGATAGGAAAATTAAATATTAAAAACAAAACGAGAAGATATTTTTTTTACGTTCAATTTTATTAAATTTTAAATTTGAAGATCATTTTTCAATAACGTATGGAAGAGGATCTCTAGTTCTAGGTTAGGTTAGTCTAGGTTGTTGGGCTGACAATTGGTGTTGTTATTGTCACGCTTAGATCAATGTAGATCCATTGTGCTACCCATGAGTATAATCACTCTATTGTGATAAAAACCTATGTGTTCTTTAATCAGTCAAGCCATTTTGAGGCATTGACGAAGTTCAATATTTTAATTTCCGAAATATTTGATAGATCTTCTAGATTATCAAAGAAGTAGCTACTAAGAAATTTCCTTCTTTGGTGGCAGAGTGCAGGGCAATGACAGAGAAAGTGCGATGTGTCTTCATGCACCTCTTCATCACCACATCCCCTACATATGTCATCTGTACTAAGTTTCATTTTAAATTTATGATATTTTAGTAAATTATGTCCGGTGATTATGCTCGTAAGAGAGCGAAGGGACTTCTTACTAAGTTGCATAATTTTTTCTGTTCTCTGCTTATTAAAGCAAGGCCATAATTTCCTAGTAGTATCACAGGTGGCAAGTAGATTCCACCTTTCATTGGATTTATCTAGAATTAATTCTGAAATTTTCTGTTTAATGTTACAGGGCGGGATGTTGACCAGCTCTGCTTGACTAGCGTCAAGCGCTGATCCCTGTCTTGCCAACTCATCGGAATTTTCGTTACCCGGTATCCCGCTGTGTCCCGGGACCCAGCAGAGTCTATAATATTGTGCTGCGCGCCAAGAACCTTAAGCTCTTCGCGGCAGCAAGAAACAAGCTTCGATTTAATCACATTGGCAGAAATCGCTTTTATTGCCGCTTGGCTATCAATGTAAAAGGTGATATCAGCCCGTGGTATCGCCATCATTGATACCTGTCTAGCAGCTGTTGTCACTGCCAGGACCTCCGCTTGGAAGACACTACTATAATCTGGGAGCCTAAGTGAGTTGTTTAGCTCAAGAGGTTCTGAGAAAAAGCCTGCACCAACACCCATGTCCATTTGGGAGCCATCAGTATAGATCGCTATTGCGGGTTCACTGGTGTAGAGTTGGTTGTTCAACCATTCTTCTCTGTCTGGAAAGGCAATTTTAAATGGTTTATGAAAGTAAAATTCGGGTGTTTTATAGTCTGTAATGATACTATCACTCGAATATTTGTGAAGAATCTGAGCATGTCCTTTTGTGCTGTTTTTCCAGGAATTAGTCTGGCTCAGCCGTAAGGCGCTATATGCTGCGGATTCTTGTACGAAAAGGTCTAGGGGTTTCAGGTTGAGTATCGAATCCAGCAGTTGGAGTGGATTTCATGGTCCCTGTAATCCCAATGCACGCAAGTCTCTGTACTTTTGTCAGAGGTTTGTGCTTTTTTCAATTGCATTCCACCAGACCAAATTACCATAAGTTAGTATTGGTCTAATTATTGCCAAATACATCCACCTGATAACTTTTGGACTCGGTCCCCAGGATTTCCCAAAGATTCTGTTACAAGAATAGAATGCAATCATTCCTTTTTTGGATCGTTCCTTAGTGTTAAGACTCCAGTTTAGTTTCCAGCTAGAATCACACCAAGATACTTTGCCTTATCTGAAATCTTCAGAGGTGTGCCTTCAATTGAAGGAATTCTGAAGCTTGGTATTTTCGTTTTATTTGTAAAAAGGACTAGTTTTGTTTTGAACGGGTTAACCATCAGGCCACATTTCTTAGTCCATCTATTAACCTTGCAAAGGGCATATTCGATCTGTTCGCTGATAGTGGATAAGAATTTTCCTGTCGCTAATAACTCTCTAATAATCTCTAGTTCTAGAGTGGGAGGGGCAATTTTCTAGAAAATCGACTTAAAATAGAAAAAAAAAATATTCAAAAAACAACGGCAACACTTACTGAACTATAAAATCAAATTTTGCCATTAGTTCAAATAAGCCATCAGCATAAAAATTAAGTTTGCCATTTTCAAAATAAAATCTGCTAATGTCAACAATTTCGACTTACGTCTACACAAGCAGTTCTTTCGAATGTCCTTAAGAACTTACATTTATCCCAATGCCTAAAGCATTTTCAAGGCGCAAAAATCCTCCTCATTAAAAGCAAAGGCTTTTCAAATCAACTATACTAACAAAAATTGAATATTCTTATAACCACACTCTCATATTATAATGTAGATATTATATTTTATTTTTATTTGTATCTTTAATATGGCATCAGTTGTCTTAAAGATTTTTAACTTTAGTGATTCTATGGTGGCGGTGGGGTATCATTAACAACTTAGTCACGTATAAAAAACGTGTGATACTTGTCAACTTGCTATTCAAGACGATATAACAAAACATCTAGGCCAGCAAATATTATTATTTATCCGCCTAGGAATGAAATCACCATTATTTATGAGACTCTGATGGAATGGCATGGACCCTTCTTTTCGTTAAGATAAAAGCTGATCAGCGAACATTATCCAGTTGAGTGAATTGTTTTTTTTTTTTTTTGAAATATCCTTGTCAAGGAAATTCTTTTTTCTTCTCGATTCTCGCCATCGTATACATAACAACTGACGAAATAGGAAAATAAGAAAAATTAGGAAAATCAATCTGTCCTCGAAC
This sequence comes from Leucozona laternaria, assembly GCA_932273885.2. Taxonomy (NCBI): domain Eukaryota; kingdom Metazoa; phylum Arthropoda; class Insecta; order Diptera; family Syrphidae; genus Leucozona; species Leucozona laternaria. Next base: position 125,696,902 of record OW026367.1, on the reverse strand, counting down.
GTTGTTCTTGTCGTCGTTGTCGTTCAGAAGACGTCATTTCTAAAAATAAATAGAAGAATACAAAAACAAAACAGCAACTATATAAGAGTTTGTAGTCTGAGAATGTCGTCGTGATATGTTATGAAGTATGTGGGTAGATTAATTTTGAAAACAGACATACCTACACTACCAGTGCGGGTATAACTATATTCTGATCAATGTCAGAAATTTGCTATAGCATGAGATGGATGCCTTTCAATGAGAGCTTTGAGGGTTGTCATAATTGAAAAAAAAAAATCAATGACATATAGTAGTCTTACAATACTGATTACCTATATTTATGGGATAAGAATCAACACAAAAAGAAGATTACGAAATGTTTGTATGATAATCAGAACCTATTTTATAAATTAAATTCCAATTTTCTAACTAAGACTCTCTTCGCGCTCAAACCTTAACCACTTTCAACCAAATATTAAAGAACTTTCAAAAACCCAACCAAAATTAAAAAAGGAATTTATTTTATGGTTCTATCGAACTTAAGATTCGACAAACGTTCGAACGTGTAAGTTGGGTCGAAAAAAGAAAAAAAAAAAATAGTATTTCAAAGCACAATAGTTGAGTATTTCCCCCAAGTTTAGATAGTACAGGGTGTTTTTTTTTTAAGAGGTGTAATTTTCAATCTGGCAATACTTTTTTCGGAGTTGGTCTTTTTGACAGCTGTCACTTGATTTATGCTCAGTTTAGTTTGCCATTTCATAATGAATAGATTTACTCTTGAACAACGTTTGCAAGTCGTGCCCAATCGGGCCTAAAACGAGATGGCCACCGATCCCGATCTTCACAAGAAAATTTTGTTCAGCGATGAAGCTCATTTTTGGGTTGAATGGGCACATTAATAAGCAAAATTGTCGTATTTGGAGTGACCATAATCCACAAGCTATTGTTGAGACGCCGGCCGTTACATCCTCAAAAAGTTACTGTTTGGTGTGCTCTATGGGCAGAGGGAATCATTGGTCCATATTTCTTCAAAAATGAAGGCGGCCATAATGTTAGAGGCAATGGGGAACGCTATAGAGCCATGATTAATGACTTTTTCATGCCTGAATTGGAGGATGTTGATGTGGACGACCTATGGTTCCAACAAGACGGCGCTATATGCCATACAGCCTACGAAACAATCAATTTATTGAAGGAAACTTTTGGTGAGCACATTATCTCGCGTCGTGGGCTTGTGGCGTAGCCTCCAAGATCGTGCGATTTAACACCGCTGGACTATTTTTTGTGGGGTTATGTGAAGTCGCTTGTCTACGCAGATAAGCCCGAGACGATTGACGCCTTGGAAGAGAATATTCGGTGCGTTGTTGCTGACATACGGCCCCAATTGCTGCAAAAAGTGGACGAAAATTGGGCCTCTCGGCTGGAATTTATTCGAGCCAGCCGCGGCGGCCCCATGCCCGAAATCATTTTTAAAACATTATGGCAAACCCTTATCTTTATCTTTAAGCTAAATATTTACTTGGCCATAACATTAAATTATATGCGTTTTATTTCTTCTTGAAAACCACACGTCTAAAAGAAACACCCTTTATATGCTCTACTATTTTATATCAAAAGGTACCTTGACCTACTTCATCAATGGCAAAAGCTTTTCCTAAAAAAAAAAGACTTAAAAAATACTGTAAATTTATTCACAATCTCTGAGTTATCAGTATTGATTGTCGTCTAAATTAACAAATTCTTTACAAGTGTTAAAAGATTATTTAAATTTATAATGGATTAGTAAAGATATATGATTTATCAACTTGTTCGCGTTTGATATAAGGGATGTTTTTTTTTCAAGACAGAATTAATTTCTATACAGCAGGAAATTACTATCGAAGTTAAGTCCTTCCCTATAATCTCCAACTCAATATAGTTTTTTTTTTTTTTTTTTTTTCTTCCAATTTGCATGATGTACTTGTACATCCCTTATATGTATGTCTCTGTCCATCCCTCTTTATGAACTTATCGATCTGACACCCATCAAGATAAATGAGAAAATCATTACTCTTCAAATTGTGTTTCTCTTTGAAAAATTGTCTCCGTAATTTTTCCATTATCCATCCACATCCTGCATTATAAATTTTAAAAATAGAACTCCCCCACCACTGCCACCGCTGCCGCCGCGAACATCCTCTGCAACATTCATGCGATTGCTGTATATATACATTGATGACGTTGTTCTACATAGCTAGAGCTATATGGCAGCTAGCTGTGCTTGTTGTCTTCTTCCTTGTGTCGCCTATTGGGTCAGCCTTTAAAAGGCATTCAAGTTGGTCTTGGATACAGTAGGTACAATACTTTTGTTCCCCCTCTCCCTCCCCCGTGTGAGTGTCGTCGATGCACAGAAAATGATATCCGCAATATGTCAATAATTGACTCCTATCCCGCCCCAATTAGCCATTGTTCGTATGTGCATGCAGCACAATGCCCATGTCCCTTGTACGAGTATATCTTAAATACTCGTATACAATGCATAATGCTATTTTAGACTTAAAGAGAGCATTAATAAATCTTATATAAATACTATACACACAATATAGTATATCAATACGTATAGTTTCAGCGCCTGCTGTTCAAAATGTTGGTCACGTTCGACACTATATGTTGAATTTGGATTCAAAACCTAGATACCTACTCGTATTCATATACATATGCGAGTATCTGCCTGATGGTATAGATGGATTATTCTTTCCTCGACCACATCTTCACGTCCTAAAATTTATAAAGTGGACAGAAAATAATTGAGTTAAACTTTTGAATATGAATTTGCCCCACCACAAAGGAAAATCTTTTTTTTTTTCTTTTTTTTCGGTTCTCTTATTTATTAGTTCCAAAATGGGTATACGGTGGAATATATTATGTCGATATGAATGTGGATGAGAGAATATGTCAATAATTAATTCATAAAGAAAATCCATGGACAAAGGAAAAACACTATATCGGTGTAGATGCAGAGTGTGTTGATGCATTTGAATGTGTTATTGTTGCTTGGATTTTTTGGAAAGGATATCCGTTTATTTGTTCGACGGCTTTCCACACATCATATCTCCTAAATGAAGATCCAATGAAACAATTGATACACATAGAGAATGCATACATGATGAATATGTCAAAAAACTATAGTGGCAAATCTGTGAAAGGAGATGAATCTCTTTGTTCATCCGTGTCAACTTTCCAGATTGTGTCTTATCTGTGAGATTCCAATTAAAATATATTTAAAAAAAAAAAATAAACAACAGGTATCAGTATTCAGATCAAAAGGTTTTCTATATTATTCAACATAAACCCTAATTGCCCAAAAGAATAATATTCATGATTCTATCACACGTCATTGGACCAAGTGAATTGAAGCACACTATAAGTTAAAAATTTAAGAATTTTAATTTCATTGAAAGAAAACTCTTGAAAAACCCTCATTATCTTCAAATCGATGAAGTGCCTTCGTTTTTAAAAGACGTAAACAAATCTGAAACTGGGGTGAAACCCAAATTTATTCAGCTTAATGAAAGCTTAAAACATATCTTTATCTAACTTAAAACTTTAAGAACTTAATCTTGTTTAAAATTTAAGAAAATTATAGCTTTAGATTTAGCAGGTAGTTTGATGATAGAAGTGCTGAGGTTAAACTCTTGAACTCGGAAAAGCTATTTCTCTTCACTCAAGAGATTTCAAGATTGTATTTTAGAACCTATACAGTCAATAGAGAAAAATCTGTAAATTTTCTGAAAGGATTTGAAGTTCAATTTAAATATCGTGCCTAATATATCGAGACTAAACTAAATCTCAGTTTGCGAGACTGAAAAACGTTTGGCAGGGGGCGCTTGTACAATTTTCGCGGCTCCTATTAATCCTATATATCGGTTTTTTCTTATAATGGGTGATTTTTTAAGAGGTTTAGAACTTTAAAAAAAAAAAACACAAAAAATTCGAAAAAATGAATGAAATATTTATTTGAATCGATAGTTTGAACCTTGCAATTCAATGTTTAAAGATAATTTCATGCAAATGTTGACCGCGGCTGCGTCTCAGGTAGCCCATCCGCTGAGTCCAATTTTGGCATACTCTTTCACACATATCGGCCGGTATCTCACGAATGAATGCATGGATGTTGGCTTCCAGTGCGTCAATCGAAGCGGGCTTGTCCCTATAGACATTAGCCTTGACATACCCCCACAAAAAATAATCTAATGGTGTCAAATCGCACGATCTAGGCGGCCAATTGACCGGCCCGAAACGTGAAATTAACTGTTCACCAAACTCGCCTCGCAATTGCGCCATTGTTTCGCGTGCTGTGTGGCATGTGGCACCGTCTTGTTGAAACCACATATCATGCAAGTCAAGAACTTCCATTTAGGGCAAAAAAAAGTTTGTTATCATCGCTCGGTAGCGTTCACCATTGACAGTAACGCTGCGATTCGCATCATCTTTGAAGAAATAGGCCCAATAATGCCGCCGGCCCATAAACCGCACCAAACAGTGGCTTTTTCGGGATGCATTGGTAGCTGTTGCAATGCTTCTGGCTGATCTTCACTCCAAATGCGGCAATTTCGCTTATTTACGTACCCATTCAACCAAAAATGAGTCTCATCGCTGAACACAAGCAGCGCGCGATGAACATTTCGAACCGAGCACGAATTTTGATAGTAAAATTCAATAATTTGCAAGCGTTGTTCATTTGTAAGACGATCCATGGTTAAATTGCAGACCAAACTGAAGCTGTTTGACAGTGACACAAGGTACTAAACACACGTCAGCTGTCAAAACCAGTGTTGCCAAAACCAAACCAGCTAAAAAATCATCCGTTATAAAGGGTGTTTTTTTTAGACGTGTGCCCGTGTGGTTTTCAAGAAGAAATAAAACGCATATAATTTAATGTTATGGCCAAGAATTCAGCTTCATTATAAAGATAAGGCTTTGCCATTATGTTTTAAAAATGAATTTGGGCACGTGGGCGCCCGGGCTGACTCGAATAAATTCCAGCCGAGAGGCCCAATTTTCGACCACTTTAAGCAGCAATTGGGGCCATATATCAGCAATAACGAGCCGAATATTCTCTTCCAAGGCGTCAATCGTCTCGGGCTTATCGGCGTAGACAAGCGACTTTACATAACCCAACAAAAATAGCCCAGCGGTGTTAAATCGCACGATCTTGGAGGCCACGCCACAGGCCCGAGACGCACGCGAGATAATGCGCACACCAAAAGAAGTTTCCTTCAATAAATTCATTGTTTCGTAGGCTGTATGGCATATAGCGCCTTCTTGTTGGAACCAAAAGTCGTCCACATAAACATCATCCAATTGAGCCACGAAAAAGTCATTAATCGTGGCTCTATAGCGTTCCCCATTGACTGTAACATTATAGCCGGCTTCATTTTTGAAGAAATATGGACCAATGATTCCCTCTGCCCATACCTATGGCTTGTGGATTATGATCAATCCAAATACGACAATTTTGCAAAAATGAGCTTCATCGCCGAACAAAATTTTCTTGTGAAAATCGGGATCGGTGGCCATCTCGTTTTGGGCCCATTCACCGAACGTGCTACGCGCTTGATGGTCTTTCGGCTTCAGTTCTTGAAATGGCAAACCAAACTGAGCATAAATCAAGTGACAGCTGTCAAAAAAAACCAACTCCAAAAGAAGTATTGCCAGATTGAAAACCACACGTTTAAAAAAAAACACCCTGTAGTTCCCGCTATCAATTTTACTTAAAATATCGTTTACTACTTATTTACCATTGCCGTTTCGGATTGTTGGTTATCATATAAAAATGGTCTATAAGATCGACTCTATGGTTTTGATAAGACTTTCTTCTTGGATGAAAACCATAGAGAAATTTTATTTTATGTGGTGCTTTTTGCTCTTTGATACTTAAAATTGGCGTAGGTATCCACCAAATTTTATTCTGACAAATGTTTGAAAAATATTATTTATTAAAAAAATTAAAGAAAGAATTCCGCAAACTAAAAACCCAAAATCCCTAAAACCAAAAATGCAGAAAACTCAAACCCCAAAGAACTAATTATCCTGAAAATCCGAAACGCTGAAGGAAAAGTTGGTGTTTCGATATTAAATTTTTAACTTGCTCTACAAAAAGAATAACATAAAAAAATAAAATCCATTAGAAACAACGTCTTATTAAAATCTTGATAATTTTCTAAAAAAAAAAAAACAAAAAAAAAAAAATAAACTATCAAAGATTCAATGAAAATTTCGCAAAAAAAAAATATTCTTTTCAAAGTTACACCACCTGCAATTGTGCTTAAGAATAAAATTTAAATTTATTAGCAAAGTTTTACAAATCGTATCACCAAAAGGATTCTCATCCATATACCATCTTTCCTCCTATCTACCTTTTATCCCCCTCCTCCTAACCTAGACCATGTCTCATTAGCGAAATCCTCCTTCCAAAAATTTCTTTCAAAAAAAAAAAAAAAAAAAAAAAACTATACATTCCTTCTAATCTCCATCGCATTGCACGACTTAAACAATAATGAATAACTTAGACTCGCATCAGAATAAAATAAAAAGAAAATGAGGAAACTTTAATTTAAATGAATGTTAAAACACTATAGTACCTAGACCTACCACTCTATAGCACATAGCCAGGTTAATTCAATAGGAAAACCTCCAACACCTCCTAAGCCCCCTGCGTTTTAATCCATTCTGAGTGCGACCGCGTCACCTAATGAAATTCCACTTAACACTCAAAATGACGTTTGCCTGCATCCGCATCGTCCCCCCCAACCCTAACCGAAGCCCCATACAAAAGCGCACCTTTATATCTTTGCGAGCGAGGAAAAAGACTCAGAATGGGGTTAGAGGAATTTTTCGACTGGGGAGTTCGAGAAAAGAGTGAATAAGAATGATTCTTCGAACTAAGTTTTGCGTCGACAAAAAAAAATAATAAAAATATTGCAAAACTTCAAGTTTTTGCTGAATAATTTTCTGGTTAAAACTATTTCTGGCTAAGGGTTTGAGATTTAGGGGGAAGAGGGAGGGGGTGGTAGGGGGTGGTAGGGGGTAGACCGACCGTTGCGAATCCCTTCTATTCCGCTCGTACACTGGATCGATAGTGTGTATCAAACCGAAGCATAGTGCACAAAAATACTCTCCGACTAAATATTGTGATGACGAAGGTACAAATAGAGGAAATTGCCGCATGCTACACAAGGGTTGCTGTCTAGGGTTGAAGAAGAGAGTTGAATGGTGTACGAAAAACTTTTCCGGCACATGAACATGTTAGCAACGAACCAGCCAACGAACGAACGAACGAAGCAGAAGATTTTTATGTGTCCGTTACGTAGTTTGAATTTCAAATGTGTTGTGAAAAACACAGAAGGCTTGGGGCGAATCATTAAAACTCTTCATACGCCCTTAGCCCTCCGTGTCCGCACCGCACCGTACCCATCAGACCCGAGTTACTCCAAAAAAAAAGACAAAATAAAATTGTACATCCACCCCCATTTGGCCTGTGGGCTAGATGATGAGTAAATTTACACATGAAACATGTGTGTTGCCCTCTAGGTCCACTTTTCGTGTATACGAGTTCTGAACGTGCAAAACGATTTTTATTAAATGATAGAAAAATGGGTGGCCGAGGGTGGATGATGGGATGGCAAAAAATCCACCTCTTCCATTCTAGAACCCCTTGAAAACTTGGTCGAGAACCAGATATTTTTCTTTTTTTTTTTTTTTTTCTTGTCTCTTATATCCTGCGTTTGTCTCTTGAAAGTTTATGAGGGTTTCCTCTCAGAAGGAGACACTTTTTTATAATTCTTCTGCAAGTCGTATGCGGTCTTGGTCTTCTTCGTTACGTCGTGATGCTTCTTTTCCTTATGAGTATAACTTTATGGATATCTTTTTTTTTGGCTTGAAGGAAAAGGGAATATCCGGCTCCTATACTACACCATGACAGAGAAGGGAGAGGAACAGAACGAAACAGCCACTTTTACAGAAAATGCTTATAAAAATGAAACTTATCTTGAAGAACGCTCTCGTTCTTGGAGAATATTGTAAATGTGGTAGAGGTAGCTGCTAGGTGTTATGGAATGTGTGCGCTGTGCGGTCACAGAAAGATGGACGAGAAATAAAGAAGGGCTTAGAATTTTCTTTTACCTTATTTTTTTTTGTCTTATTTTTTCCCTGCACACATTTTTTTTTTTTCTTAGTTTGTCTTATTTTAATATTTTTAGAGCACTTAAGAGCCAAAGCATCCAAGTTATTTCATTTGAAGTGCGGGACAAGACAAGAGAAGAAAAAAACTATTTTTTGTCGTTTCCACGTTTAAATATTCAAAGAACTTTCAACCGCTAAAAACTCAACTTTTTAAAAATGCGGGAAAATAAATCGACATAGGTACGCTTTAATTTCAGAAGAGAAAGAGACCAAGAGACTTTGAAATAAATTGCTTGACAGGTCCTTGACAAAGAGCGACGAACAAGACGATGACGAACGGTAGCGATGCGATGCTGGAGAAATATCGTAAATTAATTTTTCCACTATGGCTCGTTCGTTGTCAAAGGTCAGGGATTAGAATTTGCTTGGGGCAGGGAAAGCAACAAAATGTGAGTCGAAAATGAATGAGATTATAAAGCTTGAAAATTTAAGAAAAATTAAAGAATAAAAGCAACAGTATTTTGGAAAGGTTTAAAGTGAATATTTCAATTTATTTTGATAGAAAGGAACGACAGTAGGTACGCAGCTTTCATCTCACTGAAATTAAATAAAGAAAGATGCATTTAGATACGATTTAATAAAAAATTGTTTCATCAGAAGGGTAAAATGAGGCATTGAGAGGAGAAGTGGCGTAACCCTATTTTTTTCAATACTGAGTTTTTCCATATCATGATGAAAAATCAATTTTCTTTGAAGACAGAAGTGGTTCAATCTACATTTTTTCTTAAATCAATACAAATTTGTTTGAAAAATTCTTTCTGCAAGCAAATTTTCCTGCGACAGACATTTCTGCATCACAATAATCTCAAATATTGCAACTTGGAGTTACGCCGCTACTGCTCTCAATTGACTCAAATCACAAACTGTTGGTCAAATAGCCGCCATGTTGAAAAAAACATATTTGTTTTTATTGAAAGGAGTATAAAAAGGTGTAGAGATAAAAATTATGAGTTTTTTTTTTTAACTTTGACGCTATCTATTTTTTTTTGGGTAGGTACTTACTTCTAATTAAGGAAAGTAAAGGGTTTTTTTTAGACGTGTGGTTTTCAGGAAGAAATAGAACGCATATAAATTAATGTTATGGCCAAGAATTTTCCTTTGTTATAAAGATAAGGGTTAACCATTATGTTTTAAAAATGATTTCGGGCAAGTGGCCCCCACGGCTGGCTCGAATAAATTCCAGCCGAGAGGCCGAATTTTCGACCACTTTTTGCAGCAATTTGGGGCCGTATGTCAGCAATAACGCGCCGAATATTCTCTTCCAAGGCGTCAATCGTCTCGGGCTTATCTGCGTAGACAACCGACTTCACATAACCCCACAAAAAAAATCCAGCGGTGTTAAATCGCACGATCTTGGAGGCCACGACGCGAGATAATCCGCTCACCAAAAGTTTTCTTTAGTAAATTGATCGTTTTGTTGGCTGTATGGTATGTAGCGCTGTCTTGTTGGAACCAAAAGTCGTCCACATAAACATCATCCAATTCAGGCATGAAAAAGTCATTAATCATGGCTCTATAGCGTTCCCCATTGACTGTAACATTATGGGCGGCTTCATTTTTGAAGAAATATGGACCAATGATTCCCTCTGATGCCCATAGAGCGCACCAAACAGTGACTTTTTGAGGATGTAACAGCGTCTCAACAATGGATTGTGGATTATGATCACTCCAAATACAAGAATTTTGCTTATTAACGTGCCCATTCAACCAAAAATGAGCTTCACCGCTGAACAAAAGTTTCTTGTAAAAATCGGGCTCACCATTGATCTCGTTTCGAGCCCATTTTGCACAATTTACAAATGTTTTTCAGGAGTAAGAATTTGAATTATTAAATGGCAAACCAAACTGAGCATAAAACAAGGGACAGGTGTCAAAAAGACCAACTCTGAAAATAGTATTGCCAGAATGCCAGAAAAAAACCACACGTCTAAAATTAACACGCACAAAGAAGATTCCTCAGCAACTTTTCTCAGTTAAAGTTTCAAATAATGAAGAAAAAAGTTCTTACTTAATTTATGACTGAGGATTGTCCAAGTACATTTTTTAAGGTCAAAGGTTATGTAATTTAAATGCGTCTACAGCCTTAACCGTGAAAAAGTGAGGTGTCGGATGAAAGCTTACGATCTCACGACTTTCTTACGACAAGTAGCTTTCTTTTAGGCTCAAAGGTCATCCTAAAAAATATAGATATTCATCCAAGAAGGAATTGAGAAATTAACCCACCAAATTCCTATCAGGACCTTGTCTGATTGCTGACAGCTTTAAATTGAAAGATAGTACTGAATCCCAATACAAATCTTTGAACAAACTTTTGAGAACATACGTCGATTATCCAATACCGGAAGCCGCAAGCGATATAGAAAAGACTATTTATTTGAATCGTTTTCAGCTTGGGAGGCCTTTTTTAAAGCACTTGGCGAACGAAATCGAAAAAAATAAGGTGCCCATAAAAGCTTTAAATAGCTCATAGGAAACATCTTATAGGTAGGACAAACATTAAGTACTATACACGTGAACAGTCTTATCAACAACCATGATACTTAAAAATTAACTGTGATGTTAAGAAATTGAGACAATTATAATGTTTGAAAAGTTCTTATCAAAAGAAGTCTTCCTACAAGGTCGAATATTATTAAATATAAAGATAACAGCAATAATTTATGTATCTAATCGTTCAAAAAAAATAAAACGAGTAGGTATAAATTATTACTTTGCAGACGAAAATAATTCATCTTTTTATTGCTTACAGGTTATCTTAAGTAGCATAAGTCTTTGAATTTTATCACTTTTTTTTTTAAGTAACATGCAAATTATTATGCTGTCATAAAAGGCATCATGAAACAGAATATAAAAGTCTACAATACATTTTTCTTTCAAAAGCCTTCCTGATGATATTTTCCAAGTGATTAAAATTTTTAAGCCTTTTTCTAAAAAAAATTCCTTCAAACAGGTTCAAAAGTTTCGGTCAAATTTAAGCTATTTGAGCTCTAAATATTAATATTGAGACTTACCTCATAGACGATGGCTCTTTTCAAAATTAAATTAGTACGAAGCTAAAATCAAATATTTTTTCTCCGTCACCCTCATTTAATTTTCAAAATAGAGTCATCTTCTAATAGGGGACAAAGCAGTTTTCTATTACCTCAACGATTTCTATGGAAAATCATATGTGACCCTAATTGAGGTTTTATAGGTAACTTAACAACGTAATATTTTTTGTTAAGAAAATTTAACGGTCTACAAGAAAATAACAAATTTAAAAAAATAACGTATCACTAACCCAACTTTCAAAATTATACGACTATAGTTAACTTTAAATAACCATTAAATGTGACCTTTTTGCAGATTTTATAGTCAAACTATTACTTTCATTAACAAAAACTGTTGATGGTTTTTTTTTCGAGATAATAATTAATTATTCTATCGAACAATGCCTCACACATTACTTCTTCACTTTGATGATTACAAAATTATATGCCTACCCGTTAACACAACTTTTATATTTATTATTACTTTTTCTGAAAATAGTTCTTTTTTTTTTCAAGTGGGCGTTACATTTTTTTGCAAAATAAATTTACTTTTTATTGAGTCATAAAATTCCAGCCCATGTTTTTTCTGTATCAGAAATTTTATAAAAATCAAAAAATTTCCATGATAAGGCATAGAATTTAAAGAGACACACTTTTACATTAAACATGACGTTTTGAACCTGTTTTGCTTGTTTTGAAGAAAAATAAAAGCACATTTTCTTTCAAACATCCTGATATATGTACCTACTTAGGAAAACGAGTCATTATTTTTGTTCTTCGAATGGGTTAGCAACAGATTAGAAACAAGAGTAGTAAATATTGGAAAACAAAATACCGACTGGGACTAGGTGACAGTGCTGGGGGCATTTTTTTTAGGGAATTCCCTTCAGTCAATAGAAAATTCCCTTTTTGGCCCACAAGACTTCTCGTTTCCCTTTTGATATCCCACAGAAGAAAAAAAATCATTGTATGTACATTAGGGTGTTCCAAATTTTTTTTTAATTTTGAAATTTTCGTACGGCGAAGTAAATTAAAAAAAGTTTTAAATCGTGCCGACTGAATTTTCAATTTTTCCATATACAAATTACACGTTAAGTATTTTACTGAAAATTTCGGTAAAATTGTAAAAGTTGCTGGAAATTTTTGTAAACTTGGCAAATATCTTAAAGATTATGTGAAGTATCAAACAATATTTCTTACATTTTAAAGAAAAAAATTTTAAGTAATTTTGTTTCATGTTTGATTCCGTTATCTTTCGTTTGGTTAAAAATTAAATTGTCTTCAAATAGGTAATTTTTGTAATGTTGAAATTAATAGGTAGTAAAATATATCTACTAGAAACGCAGTCGTTGATGCTAGATATATTCACCTTCCCTTGGTTAAATACATTTTGCAACATCTGGTTTTTGTCATTTTTTTAAGAAATAACTCTTAAACTTCTTCTACCTGTTTCGCATTTTTTCAAATTATTCTCATCTATTCTAATTATTATTTCCGGGTAAATTTTTATAAACAGAAAATTCCCACAAAATATGAGTTGGTTTCACTTTGGTCGCTTAAGAGGTACAAATTCCCACAGAAAAGGAATTTTTCGCATGATCCCGTAGCACTGCTGGGGATAAAAAAAAAAACATTTCACCATTAGCTTTTGTTTTCATTTAAATGCAAAATAAAATATGAGTTATCGATAAAGGAAAATCAAAATTCATTTAAAAATAAAAACGAGAACATAAAAACAAAAGCAGGACCTAACTGTTTTTATACGTACACGTACATATACCTATTAAGAATGTATCTTTTGATATTTTTCTCACATTTATTATTTTCTCAATTCTACAAACTTGTTGCCTATATAAAGGTCATTGAGTCGAGGTATACAAATTTGTTGCCTAAATAAAGGTCATTGAGTAGAGGTATTCACAGTTCTTTAGATTTTCTGCAAGCCATCCATGTATACTAGCGAATTAGTGGTAATTTTACTATAGATAGGTATAGAAACGATAAAAATGAAAGTTGAGTCTACCAACAAGCTTATCAGTTCAGATTTTTCCGACTGGCTGCAGCTGGCTCCGTGATCTTAGCACCCTTTTTAATGATTCAATATTATAGACTTCTTTTTGATGGCTTGAAAACGTCACCATAGCTTATAAACAAGAGTTACACAATTTTAAGAAACACCTTGTGTCAGTTTTTTTCTTTTGTCATTTGCGTCACGAAAATGTGTTTTTCGCAAAATATGAAGAAAGCTTTAGTTAAGCTTATTCAATTTATGTACCTACTCTAGATTTTTCAGGAACGCTTCCCCGAATTGAATTAGGCGAACTAACTTGAATAGGAAATATCATTCAGTTGTAGGCAAAATTTTTATAGTAGATACATGGTCAGTATGTTGCAAGTTATTATCGTGACGACGGTTCTTAGAATAAATAAGAAAGAAAACCGGTCAAAATTAAATTAGAAACGATATAATATTGAACTCTAAGCTTTTCTCCAATTCAATTTATAGGTATTGTCATTCAAGTCACCCGCTGTCACCAGCGTCACTATATTGTTTTAAACGAACATTTTATTTATTTATTTTTGTTTTAAATTTATTACACATTTTTTATTTGTTAATTATTTTTAAATAAAACAAGTTCCTTATTTTTTTGGGTTTTTATTGCCCATAAAACAAGAATATGGAATTATTAATTTTCTCTCCATAACAAAAAAAATCATTTTTTTTTGAAAACAGGAATCGAATTGGAATGAACACATTTTTAAGTGGAAATAAGGTTGACGTGCAACAAACTATTAGATAACCATTAAAATGCTGATGACGAAAAATTAAAACCGAAAAATTATACATATTTTAAAAATTTTAACTGAACCACTATGAATTTTTGTTGGTTTAGAAATTAACTTGGATAGTAAAATTGCATATAAAAATGTTTATTTGAGTTTTTTATCGGTATAAAGGTGGGTGAAAATAAGGATTTAAGACCAGAATTAAAACTATGGACTTATGTAGGTATGTAACTTCATTGCTGACACCAAAATTCATTTGTTCAATATTTAATAAAACCTATTCTGTTCCAAAACATGAGAATTATATTCAAAATAAAAAAAATCATGATTGTAAAATTTAGTAAAAAATAAATACAGCCACCAAATTGCAGCCTCATCTTGGTGTTTAAGAATGCATAAGAGTTAGTACGTAGGCTTTTGTGTATTGCAGCAATACCTTTAGATCAAAAAAATATGTCCCCTTCAATATGAAGGGTGTTTTTTTTAGACGTGTGGTTTTTACTCTGGCAATACTTTATTCGGAGTTGGTGTTTTTGACAGCTGTCACTTGATTTATCCTCAGTTTGGTTTGCCATTTTATAATGAATAGACTTCATTATATATCCTCAAAAAGTCACTGTTTGGTGTGCTCTATGGGCAGAGGGAATCATTGGTCTATATTTCTTCAAAAATGAAGCCGGTTATAATGTTACAGTCAATGGGGAACGCTATATAGAGCCATGATTATTGACTTTTCGTGCCTGAATTGGAGGATGTTGATGTGGATGACTTTTGGTTTCAACAGGACGGCGCTACATGCCATACAGCCAAGGAAACTTTTGGTGAGCGCAATATCTCGAGTCGTGGGCCTGTGGCGTGGCCTCCAAGATCGTGCGATTTAATACCGCTGGACTATTTTTTGTGGGGTTATGTAAAGTCGCTTGTCTACACAGATAAGCCCGAGACGATTGACGCCTTGGAAGAGAATATTCGACCCAATTTCTGCAAAAAGTGGTCGAAAGTTTGGACTCTCGGCTGGAATTTATTTGAGCGAGCTGGGGCGGCCACTTGCCCGAAATCATTTTTAAAACATAATGACAAGCCCTTACTTTGATAATAAAGCTGAATTTTTGGCCATAACATTAAATTATATGTGTTTAATTTTTTCTTGAAAACCACACGTCTAAAAAAAAACAACCTTTACATTTTTTGCATACAATATACCTCCCTACTTTCAGTCTGATGCCTTTATTTATTTGAATTTTATTAATTTACTATGATAAAAAAATTAACACCAAATATCTACATTTTCATGCCTACAGAAAATTAATTCTCAAAGCAATAACAACAAAAAAAACCCAAAACCATTTAGTCAGAAATGTTAAAATAAATGCTTCCATATGGAATCATGCCATGCGTCATTCTCCACACAACACATACAAAAAAAAAGCAAACCCGTTTTTCGCTTAAGCTCGTTTATTAATAAAGAATTTTCTCCCAAAAACCATTTCTCATCATTCTATCCAAATCTCATCAATTTGATAACATTAATTTTAAATTAAAATCGAATAAAAAAAAATAAAAGCAAATATTTCCACAATCAAAATGTTGACAGACGCATACTACGTACAATCAAAAAATAAAAAAATTATGTTGGTATCTGGGAACCAAAAAAAAAATAAAAAAATATCATTACCTCCATAAGGTTTTAATTAAGTTCACACACAAAACGAAGGGTTACACGAAAAATGGAAGAACGAAACGAAATAAAAAAATAAAATAAAAATACAGCAATATTATTGGAACGATTTCGCAACCTGTTGAACGTCGTCGGCGTCGACATCGACGTCATTGGAAGCCGCCACCATTTTCTCTGTTACTCCACCCCCCTACCACCCCACAATCCAAAAAAAAAAGAATACGAAGAAAAAGGAAACAAAAAAAAAAGTAGGTACTATGCGAAGTTAATTGAGTGACAACGATATAAAAAATAATGTCCTTCCAAGAAAGAAAAATGTTCCGACACGTCATAAATATAGACTCTTTTGACGCACCCCTTCTTTCTCAAGACATTAAAATGACGCCAACCCTGTGCATTGTAAGTCTAAAAAAGGTGGGCAGTGGATTTTTTTTTGTTCTTTATTTCGAAAATGAAAAATGGTCTATGCAACCATATGGTGGCAGCTTTCTTCGAGGAAAAGGACATTTCACACACTTTATGTGTGTCATTCTGAGCGTCATTATTGGTGGGTTATATATTGTAATAAAATGATTTATCATGCTTTAAACCCTTTTGGACTCTGCGTTTAGGTGTGTGTGTGTGTTTGTGTGTATATTGTTTAAGTTTACAGGTTTCCGAAACAAAATGAAAGCCATGCAGAAGGATGGGATTTAATCATTGTCACAAGCAGAACATAAAAAATCAGAAGGACAAAACCAACAAAAAAAAAAAGGATTAAACACTCACCATATGGCAATAGACGAGTTTTCCACAATAGCACATCGTTTGCTGTACTATATACGAATATGTGTGTCCCCCTGAGCCGTTTCCTGGTAGGTAGGTATGTAGGTAGTTTTTGACTCTTGTTTTTGCAAATTTTTGTTGTCAACTTGTTTGTTTAAAATTTTACGTTTTTTTTATTGTTAAAAGAAAAATACACACAACCAGACATGCATTATACATTAAACAAAACAGATTTTTTTCATTCCTACCCTCCAAAGGACATGCTCTGGGTTTTTTTCGTCTTAATTTTTTTATGTCAAGAGTTGTCCTTGTTCAAAATAGAGTAAAATCTTTTCAAACACATTTAAACATTTTTTTTTTGTTTTAAATTTATTTTAATCTATAACACCAACACAGAGAATCAAGCACATGGATCACACTAACCTTTGAATTTCAGGATGCTTTTACCACGAATTCAATTCAAGTCCGTCCGTCGATGGTATTGGTATAAAGTCCTTTGAAATGTTGTATCCTTTTTTGACACAAATTGTTTTTAATTTTAACCGAAACACAAGAATGTTTTCTCAAAGACCGTTATTTTGCTGAAAGAAATTTCTCAGAAACCAATGTCTAAAAGGTCTAAGGATACACCGCGCCCGTTATGTTCCGTAGCCACTTGATTTCTGGTGTTCACATTGTGCGGCTGTTGCTGATGACGGCAACGGAAGATTTTCAAAGCAACGAAGAAAACCCCAACAACAACGACAATTCTAGCTATAGAATCTACGCAAAACTCCTTGGATACGGACAGTGAGAGAGTGAAATAAAAGAGACTACAAAAAAAAACACAAAAACCTACCCCCAAAAAAGCCTTGGGTCTCAACTTAGCTACAGCTCCAACCTTTGCAATTCAATCCAAAAGGCAGAAAACTTTTCCACCCCCAATTTGCGAAACGAAATCCAGGAGTAAGAGAAAGAGAGAGAGTAATTCCGAGAGATATACATTTCCAGAGAAAAATTTGTTTTCGACGTTGAAACTTGGAAAAGAGTAAATTCACACACATTCCCGTATCCCGTTGGGAAAATCGACGCAATCAAGTTTAATCAACTATTTCATTCTTCAACAATGTTCCGAGGTAAAGAGTTAGTTGTTATAGTAGTATAAGGGTATGTTTGTATGTATGTACCATATCCGGTTGTTGGTATTGTTTGTTGGAAAAGCTTTTATTTTTATGGTTTGTGCCATTTGTACATCTTTAATCGTGCAACGCCGGCATTTTGGTTTCGGGTATACTTGAATGAAAACAAATTTTATGTGGGTGCTATATATGCCATTTATTGTTGTGGGTTTATTTTTAAGATCAAGTATGCTTCTCATTTCTGCTCCCACTCACTACTCAGTAAAGGCATCAGAGCGAGGGTTGTGTTGTGGGGGAAATACAATTTTTCGGCAAATTCCATGAACTCACTGACTTTGAAAGTACATTAATTCATTTTGATTTACAGGGCATGGATGGGGGGATGAAATTTTCTTCCTTTATAGTTTTCAAATTTGCGATGAAAATTTTTGTTGTCTTAATGGTATTGTCTGCCAATTTTCGTCGCTGTCGCTGTCGTCTTGAACATCTTATAAAGTTGTGTCATATGTGTATTTGGCATCAGGATACTCTTGTTAAAAACGAAACAGTTTGTTAAACCCATCAGCAAAGTCCTTAACTTTCTGCAAATATAATCGAAAAGTCTGGCATTTCGGTAGGGATTTTTGGGTTACATTGTATACCAAGTTTGCTGCAGTTGTTGATTTAATTTCTAATATGCATGCAGTTGCAACAATTTGAAAAACGGTCCTTTAGCAGGATTAATAGTTGTTTTTTGTTGAAAATAACATATTTTGTTATATGTAATTATTTTGGTAACTTTTTGAAAATTGCCAGTAATAAAGGGTTTCCAATAAGAGGTGTTATTTTGAATAGCCCGCTATTTCGGTAGCTGTCACTTTTGAAGCTGTCATTTTTTGACATTTGACAAGTAGAAACTACGCCATTAATAAAAATGGAACGATACACGCTTCAACAATGCATTGAAATTATTAAAATTCACCATAAAAATGGTGAAAATTTGGCAGAGACGGTTCGTAAAACTAAAACATTTTTGGGTCGTCGTGAAGCGCCTTGTCGGACCGCAATACAGAAATTGGTGGACAAATTCGAGCTGTTGGGACAAGTTAGTGATGTGAAGAATAAAACCCGTGCACGTCGCTCAAGAACAACTGAGAATATTGCTGTTGTAGCCCACAGTGTTGAAGAAAACCCAGGTTTGTCCATTCCTCGTCGTTCTTTGGAATTAGGCATTCCACAAACGTCATTACACCGTATTTTGCATAAAGACTTGGGTCTTAAGGCTTATAAAGTTCAGTTAACACAAGAACTCAAGCCGGCTGATCATCAACAACGTCGTGTCTTTGCTGATTGGGTCCTTGAAATGCATGAAAATGATCCGGAATTTCATCGAAAAATCATCTTGACTGATGAGGCCCATTTCACCTCGGAGGCTACGTCAACAAGCAAAACTGTCGCATCTGGGGCTCGGAAAACCCAAGAGTTATTGTTAAAAAGCCTCTCCATCCTCAACGCGTGACTGTTTGGTGCGGTTTATGGTCCGGCGGGGTCATTGGACCTTACTTTTTCGAAAATGAGGCTGGAGCAACAGTTACGGTCAATGGATTGCGCTATCGAGAGATGATTAATGATTTTTTATGGCCGGAATTGGATGGTATTGATCTGGACAACGTTTACTTTCAACAAGACGGCGCTACGTGCCACACAAGCAATTGAACCATCGATCTTTTACGGGAAAAGTTTCCGGACCGTGTTATCTCTCGAAGAGGTGATCACAATTGGCCACCGAGATCTTGTGATTTAACACCTTGCGACTTCTTCCTTTGGGGCCACGTGAAAGATAAGGTCTACGCCAACAGCCCAGCGTCGATTCAAGACCTCAAAGATGGAATTCGTGAGGCTATCGAGGACATAGGGCAGCCACTTTGCGATTTGGTTATGGAAAATTTCATGAAAAGGATATGGTCCTGTAAGCGTGGTCGTGGCGGCCATTTGGCTGATGTCGTGTTCCATTATTAACGGCATACCTTCCTCTTTATAATGAAATAAACATCCGATCATTTATCTCAAAAAATGCCATTTTTCTTTGAATATCAAAATAACACCTCTTATTGGAAAACCCTTTACTTTCTGGCAAATACTTTCAGTAGATACTAAATTCATCCAAGTAATTACTTAAATTCACTCGAAATTGATAGTAAATACTAAATTTTTAATAAATTCTCGTAAAATATTGCATTGCATTGTAGTTTGGATATTTATGAAGGCATATCTTTTTGATTGATGTATTTTTCCGAATTTAATTGAAGTTTAAATATTTAATACATGAGTGCAGTTTCTTATGCATCTTGGTAAGCTGGATTGGATAAGCCAATCGTGTTTTGGTCTTAGCTGTTCTTCATAATTTAATGGAATTTGTATCTAATACGACGATGTCTTTAATTTATCTTGCTATGAAATTTACAATTCTAAAGGGTCCGCCAAATAACTTTTTTTTTTTTGAAAATGGCGCAAAACATCGAGTGTAGCTTCGGCTGTGTGGCACGTAGCGCCGTCCTGTTGAAACCAGATGTTGCCAATATCCTCCTCTTCAATTTTTGTGAACAAAAATTCGTTCAACATGGCCCGATAACGATCGCCATTGACTGTAACGGCCACTCCTTGCTCATTTTCGAAAAATGGCCCAATTATGCCTCTGGACAGAAATCCGCACCAAACAGTGACTCGTTTTGGGTGTATCGGCTTTTCAATGTATGCGTGCGGGTTTTCTGTGCCCCAAATGCGACAATTTTGCTTGTTTAGTACCCGCCAAGATCAAAATGAGCTTCATCTGAAAAGATGATTATTGTGGCAAAATCGGCAGCTTTTCTAAGTCGATCGCAGGCCCACTTAGTGAAGCGTATACAAAACCATATTCGTTCAGCGGAAGGATAAAACTAATTTTCTGTCAAATCAGACATAAGCTAAGTGTTACCATTCACGAAATAAGCACTATTAGTATGTTCTACAAAATGTTCAAGTTGCTATTTTGTAACTTTGAAAAAATTAAGTAATTACTACAGAAAAAAGGTACTTACTAGTTTTTATGCATGCGGAATATAGTTTTTACTAAACAAATTCATTCGAGAGTTTCAGCATTTACTATATTTGTATACATACCATAAATAGTTTTTACTTCTCTAGTAAAAGCATTTACTATGTTTTATGCATATCACCAAGCGATTTTATTTTCAAGAATTTGTCCATACAAAATCTTTGGAACAGAGGGTAACGAAAATTCGCTCGTGAATTAAACGTATCAGAAACAACTATTTCTGTCTCTTATTCCATCGATTAGAAAAAGAACAAAATTTTATAAATAAAAAAAAACGGACATGGTTTTATATTTTTTTTTTTTTTCAGAATTCACTTCTGTATCAAAACAACTTAGATGCCTCGATTTCGGAGCTCTACAAACACCTATACGTTTTTCCAATTTATTTAAATTCTGTAAATTATATTTTTTTTTCGTTAAAATACAGAAGAAACGGGCTAAAGACAAAACATTAAAAAAAAGTCACTACTTGTTGATTGTTTTTTTTTTTATGATTAAAAGGAAGAACACTGTGGAAACTGTTAACTGCCTGACTATATCCGATGAGGTACTGTAGCCAAAGAATAAACATGGCTCTTCTTAATCTTCTCATTTGTTTTCTATTCCTTGGAAGAAAAACTCCAATTTTTGTGCCAGATGAGGTAGCTCCGATAAACAGATTTTGGTTTTAATTTATCGTCAAATTTTGTCTAAAACGACTACAGTAGTACCTCTCTACTTCAAACCATGGACATTTTCGAATTACTGGATAGCTTTTTTAGCAGCCAATATTTCGAATAAAAAAAAACAATGGTAGGTGGTTTTAAGTACCTACCTATAGTAAAATATTATAGGTATATTTATTAGTCGAAATGAGAAAAAGTCTCTAAGAAGATGAAGTTGTTTAAAAAAAAACATTTATATTTCTGTTTTTTTCGTCGCCCGCTGGTACAGTAGGTAAACAAGAGTCAAATGATACATTTTCATTGCTAAAGTTCTCCTTCTACACATGTCGAATGCACCCAATGTCGAGTTTCTTCATTGCCAAAAAATTCGTGGTTTTGATTAAAAGACGTGTCTATATGCAATTTCATGAGCCCTTCTGTTAACGAAGAGTTGAAAGATATAAGTCAATTCGTTCTTTTGTATTTATATGGAAGATCCACTATAACTCCTTCCTCTACCCCTCCTTATACCTAGCTTACATTGATTCTGGGGATATCGAGGATTATTAACGTTTTTGAAGACTCTTAATGGTATTGGCTGCTGACGTACCAATTAATAATGACTGAGTTATTTTTTTTGTGTATAAAAAATGTTTTTTAAACATTTTTAAATGCATTGTTAAAACTATTGAGAAGCATCAGACTGCAAAATTATAACAAAATCGGTCTAACCATGGCAAAAATATACGCGAATAGCTTAAAAATAAGACCGTTTTCTCAAAAAAACGTGGAATATCTAATTCCGTTATGTGAATTTTTTGCAAAAACCTGAATAGCAGTTTTCTTATAACTAATTTAGTTATTACGGGTACGATATTTAATCAAAATCGTTAGAGCCATTTTGGAGAAAATTTGATAAAACAAAAATGGTTGTATGGCAGCTAACCGTTCTAGATGAGCTGAAACAAAAATTCGAATTTCCAATTTAGGGAATCATATAAAAATGCTCTGTACCAAATTTCATGCAAATCGGTCCACCCGTTTAGGCTCTAGCTCAAATTACAGTGGACGCAAAGACCGACGGACGGCATGACGAAACCCCACTTTTTCGGACTTCTCGATTACTGTAACCAATACTTGCCCTATAGAGCAAGTAAAAATTACTACCTATATAAATATGCCCCAAAAAGTTTTCGAACACTTTAATATCCAGTTTTATTTAAACTTTTCAGACGCTTTTCATAAGAAATTTGATCAAAACCGGTTAAGCTGCTAGCAAGAGAGTCAAGAGGTTATGTGTGAATTATGATTTTAGTATTTTTTTTTAATAGAAAGGGAGACCGTATATATGTATATATATATAGATCGGTTTCTGAGAAGAATTAAGTTTCACCATTTAGGGATTTATCTGGGAAACCTAATTTAATCTTAAAAATGTTTATCATACCCTTGTCAAATTGGTATTTCAAAATATTTATAATCTTTCTATTTTTCGGCTTATTTTGACTATTTTTGTATCTAGATATGGAATTAAACGATTCAAAATAGCTTTAAATGGCTTTTTTGTGGACTGGACCAAAGGTCATAATTCAACAAGTCCATAATTAAGAAGTGCTAGTCTTTTACTGGTCTGATTTATTTAAATATTAAAGTTTGTCTTATAAAAAAAATGGAATTTACCATCTGGGGCATTTAATCCACGGAAATCTATTCCAATCAGGATTTTAACTCGTTTAAAAAAAAAAGGAATAAATTCCCACTGAAATGACAAATTGTTCCACATTAATGGAGGTATTTCCCCATAATTTTCTGTTAGCGCTTAGTATATTTAATTTAGCTCAATTCGAAAAAAAAATTCCGACGAAGCTGAATTTTGCTGAAGAGCTTAATTTTTGTGTTTAAAGCATTTGCTGGTCATTACATCATTTTTCAAAATAAATAACAGTTTTGGAGATATTTACAAAAACAAAAAAAAATTGATCCTTTTCACCTCCTTAAAAACTTCAGCTCTGCTCCAAATTTAGGAAGCATTAAAGACATGGTGACGTATTCATAGTTCACTGATAAGTTCTTATTTTGTCTCTATTAATCTAAACTAGTTATTCATAAAGAATTTAAACCCATGTTTAAACGATAAACTGGAGTCTAAAAATAAACACGACAGAACGTATGTTTAAGTTGTTTTTAACTTTGCTAAATGTCAAAAAAAAAACACGAATGAAAAAAAATTAAACAATTTCTAATTGGTGGTGTTCTAATGGACCTAGAGAGCTGGACGTGACATTAGGTAACATCCACCTCCTTAATCGACTGGCGTACTCTGTTTCTCGATCCGCCATACCAAAAGTTTTGGCACATTTTGACACCTGCTGTCAAACTAAAAGTGTTCTAGTGAACCCAGAACGTCAGCTGTGACATTAGGTAACATCCACCTCCTAAATCGATTGGAATAGTCTGTTTTTCGATCCGCCGGCCGAACTAAAATTCTGGACAGTGCAAATTTTCGGGTTCCACTGGAGCTAGAGGGCTGGCCGTGACAGTAAGTTAAAACAAAACGTTGATGTTTACACATATTAACCATGAGTCAAACAAACAATACAATGCAACTGCTGTTGTTAGTCGTTTTTTTTTTTCAATTGAAAGAAAATTGTAGTAGAATTGTAATAGAATATACCTTAGACCTGTTTATAATTAAACAGAGCTGCCAAATTATTTATAAATAGCAGCTGATGTGTCTAACCTAGGAGTTAACTTTAAACTCCAGTTCAGTTAGACTCAAGTTTATAATTTTCCCAATGCTTTAGACATAAAAATAAATCTCTCAACAAAATATCAGGTTCGTCAAAATTTGTTGGCTATTTTTTCGGGACATATTCTGTACATCCCTCAAAAATAATATTAAGGGCCGCTTTTTCAAAGGCGAGTTAAACCAGAGCTAGCTAGCTGAGGAAGTAAATTAACCCACAGTTAACTGAGGAAGCAGTTTTTCGGTGGAGAAAGAATGTTGAACGACTAAACAAACTCGATGGATCAATATCAAAAGCATCTGTTCCTGATTTAAATCACAAAATTTTTAATCGGTTTTAACTTTAATAACCCACTGAAAAACTAGACCTAAGTCACATTTAAAAAACATTTAATAGTTTAAACTAAAATTTTGGACAATTATTCACAGTTTTAGCTGTAAATAGGTGAAACAAAATTTTCTTTTTAGGTGTCATATGCTGAGATTATTGGATCGCTAGATATTCGGCGTGTCGTTCCTTCGCATCACTATCCCGCAGGCCACAAAATACTACAGATATGAACAGTACTATAGCCCAATTTAAAATCGACAAGGCAAGGTAAATTTAACATATGTATAACTTAAAAAGCTATAAAAAATAATTTGCGAAAAAAAATTAAATATTTTACAAATTCCAATTAAGTTATATTTTATTTAAAATTAATTTCATTCAAACACCTTTTAAGGTAAAAGCACTCAAAATTCCTCAAAAATCCCACTAACTTTTCATTAAAAAAAAAAACAAACATTCTAACACGTCCGTCGGCATGGTCGGTCGTCGGGGTTGAGCTCAATTCATAAAAGACTTCCTCATAAAAAAAAGGCCATGTCCATCTATACAATTTCATTTGTTGTGTACCTTTTCAAATTTTCTTCTTTTTTTTTTCTTAAATCGAGGACAATTCCTGGCTAGCCATTTCTATGCTCTCATTTTGTGTCACCATTTTTTGTGTCTGTCCCGGGGAGTGAGCAAAATTAATGGTCCCAAATCCGCTTGGGTGGCAGAGTTGCGTTGGTTGACGTTGGCGCCGATGACATTGCCTTAAAATATTTTAATCTACATTCTTGCGAATAAAATCAACAATTGGTAGCTCAAGACGAAAGTCCTTTATAAAATCCGTCCTTCATCATACCTCCCCCCCCCCCTCTAACGATCTCAGCTATACTGATATGGTGATAGTGGGGGTCTAAAAATCCGTGTCTTGAATTCCAAAGTGGACAAGAGGAATTCCCTCACGTATTTTCGCATTTAAATGAGGGTTTCCTTTTCTTCTTCTTCTTCTTCTTCTTCTTCTTCTTCGTCTCCTTCTGCAGGGAAAATAAGGCTCTCAAGATTGTGGTGAAGAATGCGTGAAAGAAAAGAACCACCTCCTCTCAACGTATAAGACTAACCTCAATTCTGCGGTAATGGTTCCTTCCTGGAACCTGGAACTGTAGGAAAACTGAGTGACGACCGTGTCGACAATGAATAGACTAAACAAAACCAGCAACAACAACAAAAACTAAAAAGAAGGTACAAAAAAATTCTCCGAAAAACTTATTTTGTCTTGTGGTATTTGTTCGTTCTTTTCTTCAAATTGAAAAATCGCACAGCATAGACTTAATTAAGATATTCGACTTGTTCAGCTTGACTACAACTACCTTCATACCTATCTACTACTACACTGACATCATCTTTCATCATCTTATTTCCTTTTTTTTTATTTTTGGTTCACGGTACGAGTAAAACTGTACGGAACAACTTTGAATAGAAAAATGTATTTTTTTGTTGTTGGGGGCTGTAAAAGGTTAAAAATATTTTAATAGAATAAAATGAACAAGGATGTATTCTAGCTTCAGCATAAAGAAAGGAGGAAGAAAAAAAAAACAAGGACGCGCAGGGATGCATTTTTCCGCTTTGCTCATGAAATAAGCTTCGAATCCTTTCACGTTTCTCCGTCTGAGTCCTGTCGGTTGGTTGGATGCATTCTGTCTTGAACAGATTTTGTTCTCAAGATTTTCAAAAAAAAAAAAAAAAAAAAAAAAGCACGTGCTATGATGACGACAAGGATCTGACTGATGGGATATGCACATTCCTGATGGCAGTGTCGTCTCGTTGTCGAAGTAATGGATTCGCGCTAGTGGGGCAGATAAAATGTGCTCGCGGTAAAATTCGAACTGACTCGACTGACTGATGAACGATCAGAGAAACATTTGCAAAAACCTTTTGTGATTTCGGGGACAAGTAAGCCCGAAGATTGAATGCTAAAGAAAATAAGACGACTGTCAACTAACGATGTATGGTGAGCAAAATCAATTCAATCTGACAGTTCTGGGTTAAAGAAAATAAATATTTTGCAACAGAAAAAACGACATAATATTGAGAGGGTTCATTATTTTAATCTCAAGCCTAAGGTAATCCGTGTTTTCTAATTTTTGTAATTTTAACTGGGCGGTAAGCTTGTTTGTATGTGAAATAGATCGACAGAAGTTATTCTATTAGTTCTCTGAGATAATGATGGTGATGAGTTAGGGAACACACCATCGTTTCGTATTACGAACAAAGCGTATCGGCTACGACTCAATGCAAACAAACAGGTGTTTTCACCTAAAAATGTAGTGCAATATGGTTCGTTTTATTGTTAATTTATGGCTAGCACTATAGGAGATAGCGATGTACATTTGCTTTAAATGTTTGGATATTGAAATGGGAAGGAAAAACAGAGTTGCGTAAGGAATTCCACATTCGTGTGGTACGGCTAAAGAAAGAATCACTATTCTTGACGGTACGTTCGAAGTTAGGCTCAAGGGTATACTGGTAAGCATTCCTAGAGCAGCAGAGTGGGTACTACGCTGAAATGCAGCTAGCTATTTCAACAGAGCATCTTTTAAAAAAGTAACGCACATTCCACGAATCGAAAGCTTCGATGCAAGTTCCATTCATGTATAATGGTAAAGGGGGTATATTCCGCTTTAATGACAGAATACAACTTTGAATTTTGGATGCATTAAACTCTACACGATTATTTAAACCCCATTTGACAATGCTGTTTAAATCTGAGTATAATAAGCTCAACATATTCTGTCGCTGCTGCTATACGTTTGAAGAACCGGGAGGTGAATCTGGAAAGGAGTATGAAAAGCTAAGGGTGCTGTCATCAGCGAAACAGTTAATTGGATTAATAGTTTCAGACAAGAGATCATTTATGAAAATAAGAAACAGTATCGGAGACAAAACGGAGCCTTGGGGCACGCCAGTATTAATTTTGTGAACTTCAGACTTGAAAGCGTCCAAAACAACTTGGATTGAACGGTCAGAGATATTTTTGAGCCTGATTTTCGAAATTTCAATAAATGAAATATATTTTTTACGTAGAGGGAATCTATGGCATTTTTGATAGGGCTATTTACCAAATAGCGATCTCTCTCTCTCTCTCTCTGTCGTTAATTCACAAACGTCAAATTTTTCATATTGTTGAAACTGACATTTGTGTTTCAATATATTTGAAAGCAAATCCTAGCATTTTATGAGATACATATATTAATTTAATATAAGTAGAAAAATTATTTTAGTTAAAAAGTTTCTTTCAGATAAAAATGCCTTTTATTTTCTCTTTGCAATTGTGCAGCTGTCAGTCTCAACAAAATACTGTCTGTCACTTTTCAAGATGTCATATTTGTAAGGTTCCCTATTGCGATTATCCGAAAGTTGTCTGTACCCATCAGAATGACAGTCTTCTGTTAAAAAAAAAAGAAAATACCTTTGGCTCCGATTTGAGAATTGAATTACTCAGGGATGTGGTACAATAGCCCAGAAATAAGTCTTTTTTATGTAACGATTTCCAGCCGCACGGAGTGATTCCTGCTGTCGATTATAGATACACCAGAACCATCTTCCTTCAAATAAAACATACTGCCGAAAGTCGGAAAAATATCTATAAGAAATCTAGTACAATTAGCAATTGCAATTTTGATCCAACTACGTCCAAATACATTTCCAGGGACCACGTCTAAAGGAAAAAAACAAGAACTTCACCAAGGTTTAAGTCTGACCCTGGGAGTCAGTAGCTTTTCGACTAATCAAAATGGAGGAGGCGACCTGCGTAAATATATCTATGAGGAAAAAAAAAATCATTGTATCCGTTCAGTTCCAATAATGGGGAATCCGCCAGAAATTCGAAAGATATACAATAGTTGTGAGCTTGGCGGACGCTATTTGAATTTTTTTTTTTTTATTTCTTTTATACAAGTCAAAGGCTGATGATCTCACGAAGCATGTACGAAAAGGGAAGAAGCTAATATTTTGACACATGGGCAAATGGGTCAAATAAATCCATGCACAGACATTCTGATATATTCTTTAAAAATAAACCGTTTTTAGGGCTTTTGACTTATAATAATACTAATAATGTTAACTATACGCCTGTAAGACCTAACTACTACTACTTTTTTTATTTATTCATGTACGAGTTTCAGGTTCCACAGATTACTTTGAAATAAATTATGTAATATAAGCTTAGAATTAATAATTAAGTTAAATTCTTCAAAAAAAGTACAATGAATCATTTTTGCATTTGATTCTTGAAAATGAGAGATCAAGATGACCATATATTTCATTGAATTCTCTAACTGACCTTGAAATTGTTTCATTCATACCGCAGTTAGTTCTGTGTCTAGGTTGAAAAAGAAGGTCTCTTTATCTCAACGGTCTTGTTGGAGCAAAGATAAAAATTAAAGATAGTAGGGTAGGGCACTTGATGTGGTAGCACAAAATATCACGCACAAAAACTATATCATGAATAGTTCTTCGAGATTTGAGCAGCTGCAAACTCAGAAGACTTTGCCTGGCTAGGGAATTTGGACAGAAATTCCAATGCATTTTATAAAAAACATACCTTGTAAAACGATTCTGGACCTTTTGCGTTCTATCGGAACATATTTGTTGGTGAGGGTTCCAGATGACATCAGCATATTCAAGATAGAGCGCAACAAGGGTGTAGGAATCGGAAAAACCAGTAGAATTTCTTTTTATAATTCCTAACATTGAGTTAGCTTTGGCGACAATGGCATCAACATGTGGAACAAAATAAAAATTTGGAGTCGAATGTAACACCTAAATCTTTTGCTTTTAAAGTTCTCAGAAGACGACTCGATTCTAGAGAATAAGGAAACTCGTACATAAAATGTTTCTTATAGAGATAGAAATAACAAAGCATTTTTTAACGTTGAGGTTTAGGCAGTTTGATTTTCACCAGCGGGATAAATTAGCTAAATCCATTTGAAGTTACTTTCAAAAATAGTTTGAGGTCATCAGCATATATTAGACATTGGCTTAAATTGATGTAGTTGACAATATCATCAATAAATATTATAATAAATAGCAAAGGACCAAGATGACTGCCCTGAGGGACACCTGAAGTACATCTAATAGACCTAAATGTATATTCACCAATTTTCACTTCTACAGAGGTAGACTTGAGTGAATGCCGAAAACTTCAAGTCTATGAAGCAATATATTGTGAAATATAGAGTCGAAGACTTTGCTAAAGTCTGTATAAATAGCATCAACTTGGCTATGGTTTTCAATTGATTAAACAACGAAAGAAAAAAAACATGCTAAATTAGTGACAGTCGATCTTCCTGAAATACATCCATGTTGGACACTGGTAACATGTTCCTTAACATGGAAATCAAGTTTGATTTTAATTAAACTTTCCAAAAGTTAAGGAATTGCAGATAACTTACAAATACCCCAATAGTTTTCAATGTTGTTTTGTAAGCCCAATTTAAAAATTGAAATCAGAAATGAAGATTTCCATTCATCAAGAAATATTCCAGACGACAAAGAAAAATTGAAAATAATTAGCAAAGGTAAACAAAGGGAATTAGCGCACCGTTTTAAGATTATCGCAGGAATGCCATCCACACCAGGTTTTGCATTCGGTTTAAGACTTTGTAAACCTTCTAAAACATTCTGGAACAGTGTCCGCCATGCTTACAATAATTTTTTTTTTCGAAACTTAGTCGTTCGAATCTCTGTTAATTTTTCCCAATATTGAAATTGGCTTTTGAAAAAGGCATGACATCATTAGATTTTGTAAAATATACATATGTCAAGCTTTAGATGTTTTTTTTTTTGGCGAAACTGTCATCAGAGAGTCATCTTTTCTCACAGTTGGGACTTCTGATTTTTTTTATTTAAGCCTCATATTAATTTTATTATTAAAAATGTAAAATTTAACGATTTTAGAATTTTTTTTTTCACCCGTCTTAAGAGACTTTAACTGATCTACCTTCAATAACTAATGTTCCATTAAATTTAAAACCGATTTAAGCTTAAATTAAAAAAAAACATCTTTAAAGAGTGATTTTTAGCCTTAATGGAGGTTTATTAAAATTTTTCTGTTTATTAACCTTCAATTAGCGTTGATATTCAGCTTTTTGTATGCTTTTTAAATTTATAAAATAGCTTTAGAGTTGAGAAAAGCAATTTAAATTTAAACTACCTTCACCGGAACAACAGAAAACTTAAAGTTGACTTTAACATTAATAAGTTCTGATTTAAAAGAACGAATCCTGAAACATAGTTTTTCTCAAAAAAAATTGCTGTAACTCATTTATGTCTAGGTTTTTTTATCTCTTCGATTTAAAAAGGTTGAGTTTGAGTTTCGCTCTTACAATTTCGGTTGCACGATTATTCAGTGTAAAGTCAAAAAAGAATCATACTTATTATTTTTTTTAATCGCGCAGCGACAAAAAATCTCACGTGTGCTCTTAGCCTTGTAAATCAAAAAACTTTGAATATTATGGCAGTTTTACAATTCTCACTTACTAGAATAAGTGACACTTAAGACATTAGCACTTTTAGCCCAGTGTTACAGTTTGAGTAAATCTGACTAGAGTGTCCAGTATGAGAGTTTAAAGTGTCACTTATTCAGGTAAGTTTGATCTTAGAAATTGGCCCTTAATCTTCATACATACTTAAGTGCCACTTATATCGACTGATGAAACTGCGCCTTATCATAAGACCGAACTAGCCATTTTTATTCCACTGTGATTCATAAAGTGATGAGATTTCTTGCTTTGATATGCCTTCATATAAAATTAAACTAAGTTAAGTTCAAGAAATTAAGACACTTTGAACTTCTTTTCCCACTACGAAGCTTTAGGAAAACTTGACTTAAACAATCAAAATCCTTACTAAAATCAAAATGAGATATCCCAAATTTATAGAGTAAATGATTTTTATCATAGCCAAATAGTTAAAAATGTACAAGAAAGGTTGGAATTATTAAAATTTTAAATCGCTTCAAGGTGCTTCTTTTAATATTCAAGCTTAAACCGAAAAAAGAAAAATTTTAATTTTGGATTCACCTAATTTTATTTGTTTTTTTAAATCAAGCTATTTATGTTTGTGTACATTCTTTATTAAAATGTTAGATTTCTTGCACCTTATACTGTGGTAAATATTCAACAAGAAAGGCAATTTAGTTCTAGGTTATGAGGGTGGCGTATACGTACTTTTTTTTGTACACTTTTTCGTTTAAGGAAATGCTTTAAATGTTATTCGATACCTTTGATATTCAAAACAATACTGCAAACATTTCAGGATCAAATTTATTATTTCAATTTCAAAACATCATAAATGGTAATTTAATATATAATTTCATTCCATAATTTCCCATCGCAAATTCAATTTAAATTCTTCAAAAAGTCACAACTAGTCAGAGTCGCATGTCCGTTGCCTTCTCATCTGTCAAATAAATTAAATTCAATAATGTAAGACATTCCCTAGTCCAACACCCTCTTGAAAAGTGATAGTACCTATATTTTTGTTTTTTAATTTTTTTCTCGGGGCTAATGTAACTGTCAACTTAGGCTATTTGCCATTCCAAACAACGCATCATTAACCAAGAGGGTGCGGCAAGCGCAACAACATCCAAGGCTGGCAAAAAAAGGTCGACACAAAATTTGATCTTATATCTATTTTTTTTTTTGTTGTTGCCATAAATACAAAAATCCGTAATTTGTTTCATTCCTTGTGCGCATATTAACCTTTAAGGAAGGACTTTTTACAAAATCCTCAAACAGGACAATTAATTACATTCATCTCAGTCAAGTGCGATACTGCTAATTTCGTCCTATCCTTCGGTCCGTCGGTGGTGGGTTTATAGCTTTCTCTAAAAGTCCTTGAGAGTATAAAGAAAGCTAAAGTGATGGTATAGTCGTGTGTTTGGCCATCATCATCATCATCAGGATTCGGATCAAAGGAAGCAGCAGTGTACACGCAAAAAAAAAAAATACAAAGAGAAGACGGAAAAAGTAAAAGTAAACACATTTCTACCGGCATTTTGTATTTCTCATTTCCGTTCTCGTCAGTCGAAAGGCCACAAAACCGGTTCATGGCAGTGGGGGGGTTAGGTAGAAATAATGGACATGAACAGCTGGAATGTCATCCCGCTCATTCTCTTCGGGTGCGAAAAGAGAATATTTTTCAACTTTGACATTTGCATGACATTTGCTGATGCGTTTATCTTCATATTGCAGCGCGGCACAGGCAGCCGCCTACACGCTCGCTCGTTAAATTTTCCATAGAAAAAGCTTTTCAGGGCGTTTTACGCAAATTCGCATGCGCGTTCTCAAGCCTCTTGTTTGCGTTCTTTCTTTTAAATCGTTCTTTCTTGCTTGCTTACTTTAAATACGTGTGCGAGGCCTTTCACAATCGTTGGTTTTGCCTGGAAATCAATGAATGGAAATTGCGGCGTGGCAAAATGTTAAAACTTAGATACACACACCCATACTCGCACACTTCACAGAGTCATAGATAGAGATACAAACAAACACACACGGAACAAATAATAAAGAAGAGCAAGAGGAATGTCACATGATGCGAAGGATGTGTAATTATTTGAATTGCATACTTTGCACGTATATGTACTGTACATATGTGTATATGTGTATGTACGCAAATATGTCGCTTGGCATTTTTCCGGATGCTTTTGTATACCTCTTTAGGGTTCAGTTTTAGAGCGGGGGGGGGGAGGGGGGGTAAAATGACTCGAAATGAAAAATTATACCACACATGCCATAGATATAGTATATTTACATACATACATATATTCACTCACATATAATATTAGATATATATATTTTCCATTGTGTAAAAGCGCGGAGCAGGCCCTTTGCCCTTTGGAGCATCATGGGGTGGCAAGTGCCAGGGACTAAGGATTTATACTCTCTGAGCTAGGCATTTTCATACAAATCGACTAGGATCCCATGTCAGGATTTAATGTAGATTTTCATTGTCAGATAAGTAGTTTTTTTTTTTTTGTGCTTCTTTATTCTTTGCGTATGTGGGAATCCTAACATTTGGCCGAGCGAGCTGAAGTAAAAGAATAAAAGGTCGGAATTTTTGGCCAACAATCCATACTGCTTGGGTGTCAAAACGATTGTTTTCGTATTAATTGTATTGCATGCTAAAGGCTATAAATAACATCATTCTAATGTGGGTGCGCGGAAAAGTTCATCCGTATATACTTACATCTCTAAAGGTTCAATGGTCGTCCTGTGTCGTATCGTTTATTGGGGATCTGCGATTATGTGTGTGCCTACGCTTGTGTCGAATTAATCGAGCAGCTTATTTATGGCAACTTAACCGAGATTAAATTGCAATCTCCGCAAAGCCTATACTTGATAGGAATTTGCTTGAATGTTATAGACAGAGAAAAAGCATAACATACTTTGTTTTATAAAGGAAGAAAAATCGCTTTAGAAATATATGTACATATTTTATAAGTATCTAACATAAGTGAACAAAAGGTTTTGAAAATATTTTTTTTGTTCATTCTGAGAACAATGCGTATATATGGGAATTATTTAGTGTGAACTGAATTATCTGCTCAATTACACATTTATTTTTATTTTAATTGAGTGGAAATTTGGATGTGTTCCTGTTTATTTTGCTTACTTCTGGTTTAGAGTATTACGTACGACATAATTGGAGTAATTTATCTTATTTTGAATGGGTTTCAAGCGAAATGGAGGTTTGTTTAAAGTAAAAAAGAATTAAGTGGCTTTTAGAATAACAATATTGTGGTTAACGATTCACTGAAGCATTTCATAAAAAGTGATTTTCTGTAGGTACTAAATATATATTTTTTTGAGGAATTCAAGGGTCAAAAGACCTACACTATCTGGATCTTAAAGGGGCAGCACACCACTGCCTAACATAACAATGTTGATAATATGACCAACTTTGACAGATAGTTTGTAAAGAAGTAAAAAATACATAACATAATGGCAAACTCTTATATTTATAATAAAGCTAAATTCTTGGCCATAACATTAAATTATATGCGTTTTATTTCTTCTTGAAACCCACACGCCTAAAAAAACACCCTTTAGATGAGCTAAGACAAAAATTCGAATTTTTCCTCTAGGGAACCACATAAAAATGCAATGTACCAAATTTGAAGCAAATCGGTCCACTCACAGACGCACAGACCGACGGACGGCATGCATGACGAAACCCACTTTTTTGGACTTCTCGTTTTAGTTTTTCTCGGTGTTAGTTTTGATGACAACCTCAATTTTTGTTTCCACACGAAACCAATACTTTGCCATATAGATCAACTAAAAATGTCAAAACCCTGTTTCAGTTATTCAAATTTTTTGCCAAAAATTGAAACGTTGTTAACTTATAACAGGTACGGAGTTTATTCAAGTAAAAAGTTATTCTAGGTAGAACCCACTCTACTTAGAATTAGGATACAAAAACAATACAGTTTCTAATACTTCTGACACGAGAGCGAGACGGGACTTAGTTTTACGAGAACGAGACTGCTACCGAGACAATACCGACATTTTTTCAGTTTCAACTAACCCGAGACTGCAAAATCTTTTATTGCCTCCTGCCTTGTCCAACTCTAATTTTAGGTTTTAATTTATTAACTTATCAAAATCTTAAGGCTTTAAGGTTGTATGTTGTTATGTTTGATTTTTAATAAAATTCGAGTGGTTGCATTTCAAGTTTATCATTCGAAAACAAAAAAATTGTGTGAGTGCCGGGACTCACGGTTAATGTGTGTAAAGCGCAGTTTGGAGGATCATATTTGGATCCATATGTGAAGTCGTCCATACGTTGTTGACTACGTGCAGTCGTGCACGGATCCAAAACGGACTAGGTTGCTTGAAGGGGATCTACAGATTTTTGCCACTGAACGAATTCAATGTCCTTCTATGCAGGTTTTCGTAACGTAACGTGCTACATCGTAAAGTGTGGCCTCGTATCATCGCACATAGGAAATTCCACGTTTTTATTTCACTCTACCGCTGCCGCCGGTATAGATGTTTTCCGAGAACCTCTGACCAAATCCAACTATTGTGGTCTTACTTTCTAATCTAATCTGCAAGCAGGGTGCAGGAAAAATGCATGATGTGTCACTGCAAGTAGGTATAAGCTTATGTATGGTATTGTGGGATAAGACAAGGCTGATCCATGTCACCGATACTATTTCTTTTTATTTTGTAATGCAATTAATCAAGCAAATAGCATACTTCAAAGAAAATTGTAGATACAAATTTTAAAATAATGTTTTGTGAATATTTCTCCAACGGTAAAAGTACACCTTTTAAGAATTGGAGCTAAACAAAAAAACCGTTAACCGTGAATGAAGAGATTCCACATAAGCTAATACTTGTGGTAAGGAATTTATCATGAAACATTTTGTAATTAATTCCTGCATTATTATCAGCACCTTGTTAAATTGAAAAACAAACAAAAAATTCAAATCATAAAATAACTTCCATCTCGAACGAAAAAAAAAGCTGATGCTAAATCAAGAGAGCCACAAATGTTGTGTGTATACAACCAACGACAACTACAACGACGACTACGAGTACTTGTATTATCTACATGAAAACACTCCCAATGCGAACCACATTAGTTGCATTGCAACTACTCGTTCACTATTCTGGAACTGCAGTAATAAATTGAAAATGCTAGAGTGGAAAAATATATTATTACAGATAGCTACAATATTTATACGAGTAGCGAGTACCTATATATCCGCTAGATACATTCTATTTTATTTTTTTGTTTGCATTTTTTTTTTTTTTTTATTATTATTTTCAATCTAGTTTTTGCCTCTATTCCACTTTACTCTCAAGAGAGTATTGTATTTCCGGTGTTCAGCCACCACATTATTATTTTGGCAGAGAGTATACAATTCAATTGTATCTGTTTAAAATGTTGTTCTATATTTTTGTTTTTTGTATAGATATTCGTATATTATGGAATTGTGGTTTGGAGTGCTTAATGGGTTTTCATTTAATGTGCAATGACACGTAACAAATGAAGAAGTCCATTTTCTGTGTGCGGTTTTTCATTATTGAATTTATTTCTAAATGATAATATGTTTTTGACTATGATGGGAAAAAGTTGTATATGTTTCGTACCTTTAATAATTGTTGTAAAGTGCTGTCTGTATAGTAATTTACTAGAAATTATTCAACAATATTCAAATAAAAAAATAGGGTATTGCTTTATTTTTGGTTTTTCGTTAATTACTTTACCGATTTTATTTCAATTTTGCAAACAGTTACAAAATTGGTTCTAGTAATATGTATTTAGAAAATTAGAAAAAAAATTATTTTTATAATTCAAAATACTTCTATTTTTTTTTTAAGTTCTGATAATTAGAACTTTTTTTGTTTTTCATTTTTCTATGCCGGATGCAAAAAACTGCGATTGAAATTTGTTGCAAAACCGCAATATAAATTGCCCTTCTCGACATTTTGCTCCGTTGAGCGTGCAGTGTATTTATTGTCTTGTAGTTTTCAGGGGGGCACAACGATATCTCGAAAATCAAAATCTCGAAACACGAAATCACCACTTTTTTGTTTTAAATCCTTAAAAACAAAATCCGTTTTAATTCGTTCTTTAAATTGATTACTTCTGAAACTCTTTTGAGTGATGATGAAGTAGGCACGCCCACCGTATAATTTCTTCAATTTTCTTTTTGAAAAAAATTAAAAAAAAAAGTAAAATCAATATTTTTTGCAGGGCTACTGCATCTAGCGGGGGACAGTCATTTTGTGACTGTTTGTTGTTTTAATTATTAAATTTTATTTTAAAGATTTTCTTTGTCAGAATAGATACTGCATACAGTGGTTAAAGTTGTATAAAGAGGCGGTATTAAATCTATAAAATTTGATCCAGTGAACCAATTCTAATGACAAAGGATAGCATATACAGCGGCGTTATTAAAGTAAATTTCCGCCCACTGACACGCTCACTTTTTAAAAAAGGTCATCTAATTGACAAACTTGGTAAATACTAATCCTAATTAATCTTTCATACAAAACTTTTTGACACACCTACCTTTTGGGGGAATTTTTATATTTTTTAATTTTTTGGATCAATTTCTAAGAAAATAACATAAATTGAACTAATAACATGTAAATAACAAAAGAAATGCAAAAATATAAGCAACGTCCACTTTTTGGGACTTAAAATACAGGGTGATTCACATAAGGTGTGACAAAAAGCTAGAGCGTGTACGTTGGGTAGGTGTGTAAGCCCTCCCGTTTAGCCGGGAGGGACAGTTTTCTAAAAAAAAAAATTGACATAAAACAGACAAACAAAATTATTAAATAAAAAAAAAGTAATACTTACAATCCGATTCTTTACCTTTTTGTAAAGCCAGAAATCTCTTATTTTATTTTATTTTACTGTATTTTATTTTATTTTATTTTATTTTATTTTATTTTATTTTATTTCATTTCATTTTATTTTATTTTATTTTATTTTATTTTATTTTATTTTATTTTTTTTTATTTTATTTTATTTTATTTTATTTCATTTTATTTTATTTCATTTCATTTTATTTTATTTTATTTTATTTTATTTTATTTTATTTTATTTATTTTATTTTATTTTATTTTATTTTATTTTATTTTATTTTTAAATAAAGTTGTTTTAGTGAACAGATTTTGAAAAATTAATTTTCGAAATCAAAACTTTGAAAAAAAAATACAAAATTAGGTTCAAAATGTTACGTTTTTATATACATACTCAATGCTCTTATTAATGGTAAGTCAAAACCCAAAAACCTTAAATCTCTTCTAGTTCTTAAGAAAAATGAAAATAGCAGAAATAAAATCTTATTAGATTTAGATATTTTCAATTTTCTCAAAAAGTAAAAGACAACTTAGTATCCGGTTTTCTGTTTTTGACTAAAAAATTATTAGAGCATTGAATTTTGAAAAAAAACAAATATTACTTGATTGAAAAAAATAAGTTTAAAATTATTTTTCTCATTATTTTTTTTTTCAAAATTTTGTGTTTGAAAAATAAATTTTTTAGAAACTTTTCAGTAAAACAACTTTATTTAAAAAGAAAATAAAAGAAGAGATTTATGGCTTTACAAAATGGTAAAACATGGCATTGTCAGTAATACCGTTTTTATTTTAATAACTGTTTTATTTTTTTTAATTTAGTCAATTGTGCCCCTCCTGGCTAAACGGGGGGAATTAGACCCCCTCCCTTACGACTTTTTTCTTGTTTCAACCCAATCAACGCGCTATAGCTTTTTGTCACACTTTATGCGAATCACCTGTATAACAGGGATCTACTATATTTTTGTTTGTATTTAGTTGAACTTTAAATTTGATTTTGAAAATATGCTTCAACAAATTTTTCTATTTTTACTATTTTTACTATTTTTCATATTTTTTGTCAAATTCTCTTTTATATGCCTAATGGAGGAAGAATAAACAAAAGTCTTTGAAGACTGTATGCTCATTTTTTGCTTCAAATTCGCTGAGGTTTCGTTTAGCAGCTTTGGAGTCCAAAATTTTAAATTCAGAAACTGATTTTATAGAAACAAAAATACAATACTTACAGTTCAACTTTGATACGTACTACGAATTGTAGTCTATGGAAAAAAGGTATGGAGAAAAATGGAGGCGGTACAAGACAGCGTACTGAAAGGCGCTTAAAAAAATGTTGATGCTCCAAATGCATTTGATAAACAAACAACACATCTCGACCTGTGACGTCAGTGGCCATAAGCGGTGGAATGCGACTTCTAAGACTGAGTAAATGTGATATGCATGGGTTCGAATCATATGGTGCGCATGTAGAAAGTTTTTCATAATAAAAATTGGATTAAAACTCAACACCACTAATAAGGAGACTGATGATAGGCGGCTTGGCACCCCTTGAAATAGCTCTATCTCCAGCCAAACAAAAAAATAAACGAATTATAAATAAATTCGTAAACAATTGGTGGTAGCACCTTTAAGTTGTTGTTGTTGTTCAAAAATTCAATGTAAGTGACGGAATATAGAATGGTCACTTATAAAGGGTGTTTTTTTTTTAGACGTGTGGCTTTCAATCTGGCAATACTTTTTTCAGAGTAGGTCTTTTTGACAGCTGTCATTTGATTTATGCTCAATTTGGTCTGCCATTTCATAATATTCAAAAATCAATAGACAGACTCCTGAACAACGTTTGCAAATCGTGTATATTTATTACCAAAATAATGGTTCGGTTCGCGCGACGCATCGCGCGCTGCGTCCAATATTAGATGAAGCTCATTTTTGGTTGAATGGGTACGTTAATAAGCAAAATTGTCGTATTTGGAGTGATCATAATCGACAAGCCATTGTTGAGACGCCGCCGCCGTTACAACCTCAAAAAGTCACTGTTTGGTTTGCTCTATGGGCAGAGGGAATCATTGGCCCATATTTCTTCAAAAATGAAGCCGGCCATAATGTTATAGTCAATGGGGAACGCTATGGAGCCATGATTAATGACTTTTTCGTCCCTGAATTGGAGGAAGTTGATGTGGACGACCTTTGGTTCCAACAAGATGAAGATACATGCCATACACCCAACGAAACAATCAATTTATTGCAGGAAACTTTTGGTGAGCGCTTTATCTCGCGTCGTGGGCCTGTGGCGTGGCCTCCAAGATCGTGCAATTTAACACCGCTGGACTATTTTTTGTGGGGTTATGTGAAGTTGCTTGTCTACGCAGATAAGCCCTAGACGATTGACGCCTTGAAAGAGAATATTCGGCGCGTTATTGCTAACATACGGCCCAATTGCTGCAAAAAGTGGTCGAAAATTGGGCATCTCGGCTGGAATTTATGCGAGCCAGCCGCGGCGGCCACTTGCACGAAATAATTTTTAAAACATAATGACAAACCCTTATCTATATAATAAAGCTATATTCTTGGCCATAACATTAAATTATATGCATTTTCTTTCTTCTTGAAAACCATACGTCTAAAAAAAACACCCTTTAGTTCAACTATTACTTATCAAACTGCAGAGTCAGAAACCTAAATGATCAAGTTTCGATATAATGATTTTTGTCTGCTCCTATACCACAGTACGGAGTAAGAAATTGTAATGAACATTACTATTAAAATCAGCAAATTTTAGTATTTAACTTGAATTTATTTACATAGCTATCACAAAACAAATACCTTTATGATCGAGAAACGATTAATAAAAAAAAAAAAATATACAACATGATTAGCTTTGTTGCTTTGTCAATCAATTTCATTGATTACATTTTAAATGTATTTTCAATCTAGCTAATTTCTACACAAAAGCATCCAATTGAATAAATTCAACTGACAAAACCAATTACATTTGATTGTTTGGTTATTATTAATCGTTGTCATTATTGGAGTGTTGTTCATTTTGTTGCACCTATTAGCTATTTATTATTTTTTGTACGTGACTGCAAGCTTAAAAGTAAAAGCATTTTAACTTTACATAATAATACAAACGAACGATAATGAAGCAAATGTATTTAATATACACAAAAAAACTCAACTTACAGCTAAGAATGCTTTGTATATCAAGTTCCATAAGCTAATAAACTAACTCATTTGAGTTAGTACATTACTACATTTAGCAACTCAAACCTATTTCGAAATCGTATTTTACCTTACACTTACATATAAAGGGTCCGCCAAATAACTTTCTTTTTTTTTGAAAATGGCGCAAAACATCGAGTGTAGCTTCGGCTGTGTGGTACGTAGCGCCGTCCTGTTGAAACCAAATTTTGCCAATATCCTCCTCTTCAATTTTTGTGAACAAAAGTTCGTTCAACATGGCCCGATAACGATCGCCATTGACTGTAACGGCAACTCCTTGCTCATTTTAGAAAAATGGCCCAGTTATGCCTCTGGACCAAAATCCGCACCAAACAGTGACTCGTTTTGGGTGTATCGGCTTTTCAATGTATGCGTGCGGGTTTTCTGTGCCCCAAATGCGACAATTTTGCTTGTTTACTACCACCCGCCAAGTTCAAAATGAGCTTCATCTGAAAAGATGATTTTTTTTGGCAAAATCGGCATCTTCTCTAAGTCGATCGCAGGCCCACTTAGCGAAGCGTATACACAACCATATTCGTTCAGCGGAAGGATAAAACTAATTATCTGTCGAATCAGACATGAGCTAAGTGTTACCATTCACGAAATAAGCACTAGTTGACAAAAAAACGTTAGATGGCGGACCCTTTACAATGTTTTAAATCTCAAAGTTTAGAAAAAAATATTTAAAAAAAAAATTCTCTGTTTTTTTTCTACTACCCCGGACTGACCGAACACTTTTTTCCTAAATTCAAATCTATTACTATGTGCTTCTTTTTACCACAAGAAATAAAATACATGAGGTCAAAATAAATTCAAATAATTTTCAATATTTTATTTACTGTGATTGTCACCAAAAGAAGAAGAAGAATATAAATATTGAAAATTATTATAGAACTTAGAACTCAAATTCAAATGTCAAGTATTCAATGGGCGATAACACAAAAAATGTTAAATACGAAAAAAAAAAGATTTAGTTTAAGAATGAAAAACTTTTCTCTTAAAAAATAAAATAGAAAAAAAGCTGTTATTTTTTTTTTGTGTTTTTCTGATTTTCTATTTGCAAGAAGTCTGCATGGACGGTCCCCAACAAAAGGATTAAGGTTTCAGCGTTTTGTGAGTTTTCATTTTTCGTTGTCGTCGTCGTCGTCATCGTTGTCGTCTTTTATTCATGTTCTTTGTGTGGCGAGAACAAACACGAGAAAATGTTAAATTTTCTTTTTCAATGAACAACCCGCAAGTTCCAACAAGTCTGACAAACTCAAAAGTACGCTCCATAGAGAAACTATACACCACTTTATACTAAGAGAAATTATGTAAAAAAAAAGAAGAGATTAAATGGAAAAAATCTGCGGGATAAGAATAAAAATTCTATTAGGCAAAAGTAAAGGTAACCAAGGAACTGTACAAGAGATTAAAATTAATGAAAAGGATTTGACAGAGAAGTGATTTAATGTTTCAAATGCGATTATAAAGTTGATGTCTTAAAATAAATTTAAAAAGAATGACTAAAAAAAAAAACCCATGTGCAACAGTTAAAATATTTTGAGGCACAAATTCACTTTTAAAAAATACGGCCATTGTTTAAAAACAACTTGTGACTCAATAGGGACGAAAAATTGTGAGTTCCGGGACTCACGGTTAATATGTTCGTTCGAATGCCGGATTTTTGTTATTGAACGTATTAAATATGCATAATAGAACCTATCGTAACGTGAACATGTGCCGCGAAACGTGTTACATGGAACTTGTGACACGGAATGTAAAGGGTGTTTTTTTAGACGTGTGGTTTTCAATCTGGCAATACTTTTTTCGGAGTTGGTTTTCTTGACAGCTGTCACTTGATTTATGCTCAGTTTGGTTTGCCATTTGAAAAATTGAAGCCGAACCACCATCAAGCGCGTCGCACGTTCGGTGAATGGGCCCAAAACGAGATGGCCACCAATCCCGATTTTCACAAGAAAATTTTGTTAAGCGATGAAGCTCATTTTTGCAAAATTGTCGTATTTGGAGTGAAAGCCATTGTTGAAACGCCGTTACATCCTCAAAAAGTCACTGTTTGGTGTACTCTATGGGCAGAGGGAATCATTGGTTTATATTTCTTCAAAAATGAAGCCGACCATAA
Organism: Leucozona laternaria; assembly: GCA_932273885.2. Lineage (NCBI taxonomy): Eukaryota > Metazoa > Arthropoda > Insecta > Diptera > Syrphidae > Leucozona > Leucozona laternaria. The sequence goes on along the minus strand of OW026367.1, from coordinate 125,653,824 downwards.
TAATGTTACAGTCAATGGGGAACAGAATAGAGCCATGATTAATGACTTTTTCTTGCCTGAATTGGAGGATGTTGATGTGGATGACTTTTGGTTCCAACCAGACGGCTCTACATGCTATACAGCCAACGAAACAATCAATTTATTGAAGGAAACTTTTGATGAGCGCATTATCTCGTGTCGTAGGCCTGTTGCGTAGCCTCCAAGATCGTGCGATTTAACACCGCTGGACTATTTTTTGTGGGGTTATGTGAAGTCGCTTGTCTACACAGATAGGCCCGAGACTATTGACGCCTTGGAAGAGAATATTCGCCCCAATTGATGCAAAAAGTGGTTGAAAATTGGGCCTCTCGGCTGGAATTTATTCGAGCCAGCCGTGGCGGCCACTTGCCCGAAATCATTTTTAAAACATAATGGCAAACCCTTATCTTTATAATAAAGCTAAATTCTTGGCCATAACATTAAATTACATGCATTTTATTTCTTCTTGAAAGCCACACGTCTAAAAAAAAAACACCTTTTATGTAGATCTGAAAAGACTTCCTATTTTTACTTGCTGTTATCGGTTGCTACGTCACTCAAGGTATAATTGAAAGATTGGACTACTTACTCTCATTTCATAGTCGATTAATTTGATTGTTTGACCAATTCTCCAATGCCAACCCCTACCTTGCCTTTCTTTCATAAATTTGCAGCTTCAGTTTGGATTAATTTGGATAAAGAATTATTGTAGTCTTTTTAGGCATAATAATTCTCCAAACCTTGTTGAACTTGGTGATGAACGTACATATGTGCTCCTTTGACGTACCATAGTCACGGTTAGCGTCCTCCACTGCCAGAACCAAAAGGTTGAAGTGGATGCAGCCAAGATTATCCCCTCATTCCGGAGTCTATTAAAAATCTTAACAAAATATGAGCTCAACTTTACCCTAATTAATATCGTTAATTGACCACCTATCCCTCTCTCCTATTTAATCTCTAAATCTGACCAAACAACCTCACCTTTATTGTAGAAGTCGACTTAACCAACTTTAACTACACTAATCAACTACACCTTGCTGTGACATATTAAGTTTGATATTAAAATAAATTGTTTTGTCGGGTCATTGCCAGAGACTATACTACGTATAGATTATAAAGCACCACCATTAATTTATATTGAGTCATAATATCATACACATCAATGACCTTTAATGGACTGGACTATGACGTCATTATGTTGGTTAATATTTAATATAGTTAATTCATCATCCAATTCTATCGAAACATTTTCGTTTTAGTATATATTAATGTTACAAATTGTGTTGTTGTTGGAAACAGTGTAATATAGTGGTCAAATTCATGGAAACACAATCAAAATGCGAACAAATACACACGTGAAACTGTTGCATGTTTTCGAACTAACTTATACGTAGTTGCAAGTTGTTCACGATATAATTATGTAAGTGAAGGGGATAGCGTGTTTGTACAATTTGCCGTGATATATTGAAATGATTAAGACATTTAGGGATAACATGCAGCCAGTGACACACAGAAATCAAGATATTTCTATTGCGATTAGGAATCTATTTATTAATGAAGTTATCAAAGCTAAAATAAATTACTAGGAGATTCAATAAAGCACAATCATTTTTTTTTTGTTCAAAAAATAAATAATTAAATAAGCCTCTGTAAATGGCAAAATGAGTCAAAAACGATGACGCATACCAGCCATGTAATGAAACCTAGATAGATACGTGATTCTATTGCGCTGACTAATACAAAAAAAACTCTTAATTTACAAACAGAATCCAAGCAAGGTGTTTTTTTTCTAGAATTTCTGGAATGGATACTTTAATCTGGCTTTTAAAAACCACAAGCAAAAACATTTTATAGCGAACGCAAAAATGACAGTTTTTGTTAAACAGAATTATTTAACACTATAATGTGTTCTCTCTAAGAAATTCTTGGTTCACTTGTGTGTGGTCATATGATAACTTTGCAATTTCACGGGAAAAATGGCAAAAGATTGGTAAAACATGTTTTTTCTAAATAGTTAAAAATTGTTTTGTTTTTCTTTATAGAAACAGTAAACAACTACATAGTTCAAAAACTGAAGACTGTGTTCAGAAATATTTCTGAAAAAAATTAAGAACACTTTTAGCTTTGCAAAGACATTGTGCCAAAAATGTTAACATATTCTTGGATACTTTCTGGCTCAGATCAATATGATGCAAGATAAACGTTTCAAAAAATAAATATTTTTTGTTACAAAACCTCAAAGTTAGTAAATCAATGCAGAGTTGAGCTCGCAGGGTTTTTAGTACTAAAATCTCACTCATATTGGTCCTTGGCCAAAGTGAAATCCAAGGTTATGAGCAAGCGGATGAGCTTGCCAGGTAGGGATCAGCCCTTCTCGTCTCTCAGGCAGAAAAAGTCGACCTTCCACTGGGATTCGTGAAGGGCAGAATATATGATCATTTCCTTTCAGAATCAATAAAAAGGTGGCAAGGTCTGTCAAACTGCAGGATATCTAGGAAGATATGGGCTACCTATGACAAAAACAGATCAAATGATTTAATAAAGCGAAATTGAACAGATACGGCCAGGATCGTTGCAATCATCACATGACCATTGGCCAATAGGAGAACATGTGGCTGTAAGCTACGCATACCTTTTAATAATTTCTGTCGTAGCTGGAAGAACCCTCTAGAGAAAGAAACCATCGAACACGATCTCTGTAACTGTACAACCCTAGCCAGGTCTCGCTTCCTGGCATTTGGAAGCCCTTTCTTCGATAACCCAAACGTGCTGTCGAACAAAAGGATAAACGATTTTATCTCTTTCCTGAACAGCACCAGATGGATCTAAGCGATCAAACAATATCTTCTCCTCAACTCTTGCATTCGAAGTGTAAGGGTTAGCAGTGGTCTACCGGGGTTCGGTGCATCGGAAGTCATGGACTGTATCACTATTGACTCCGGCTTCGGACCGATTCTCTATAGACTATTGCTGGCCGCATAAGTTTAGGTATAATAAAATTCATATACAAAAATCTTAAAGCTTTGCCAAAACCTAAGTAGGTTTGCCTTGACTTTGAAAAGCCCAACCACAAGTTGATCTAGTAATAGGATATACGGCCGGCTCTCAACCCCAATGGAACTACCTCGCACACAGTTGTGAGCTTAGCGCTCTTTTAGAGCTGCGTGAAAAAACCATAACCTAGTCCCCTAAGTAATTCTCTTTAGACTACCAACCCTACCCCTATATCAAAAAACAAATCAGGTCAAACGAGTTATGGTATCAAAACGGGGCATAACAGCGCTAATTGGGTTCTTCGGGAACAGGTGTTTTTAGAACCGCCATTTTACCTACCTCGACAGTTTTTTCACAATACCTTTTGAATGGAAAGAGTTGTCAAAAATGTTTGTTAGCAAAACCTTTAGAGAATATTCTCACCTATAAAACTAAAAAAAAAAATAAAAACTATACGACAAATTGGGGCCCATAAAATCACATTTCCACCTTACAACGTTTTTGGCGTTGAATAGCAAAAATAGCCAAAATCACAAGCTAAAACTCGCTTAAAACAACTTCCAAAAATTCCGAAATAAAACACATCCAATACTTTCAATTACAAATTTCCAGTGGTGTCCTTCATTTCGCCCTTCATGTAACCTTCTTCGATTGTCATATCGCAAGCATATACATAAATGGTATAATGATATTTTTGGGGGGTGCTTAGAAATTGGGTTTCTGCTGAGCGTTCTATTTGTAACCGTTGGTGTTGGCGGCATTCAACACAACAAAATCAACAAAAAGAAAGTACGCTGCGGGATTTTCAATACTTATTAAAAAATTACGATTGGAAGAATGTTGGTGATTTTGAATATAATATTTTTCTGGACTTCTGGACCCGGACAAAGGTGTTTCTGGACCTGGACAATGGAGGTAGACATTTTTTTTTTTTTTAATATTTAAACAAAAATGAACTTTTCTCAACTTTTTTTTGGAAAAATCCGTAGAATCGGTGCAACGGGCCACCCAAGGTACTATTGCGCAAGAAAACTGTTGAAATAGACGCCTGGCTGGCAACTGAACGAAGTTATACGTGAGCGGTTTAGGGAACCGAAAAAGGGAGTTAAAAAAGCATTTTTTTTTTTTAAATTTGTAAAACAAAGCTTTCCATAAACTTTGTTTTACAAATTTAAAAAAAAAAAAATGTTTTGTTTTCAAAAAAAAATATTTGTCCTTCGTCCAAGTTCCAGACCCACTTCCAGAACTTTTTTTGGCATTTGTAAAAAGTTGTTTCCAAAAACAAAAAAAAAAATTGTCCTTTGTCGAAGTTCCAGACCCGCCTCCAGAACTTTTGTCCTGGTTCCAGATCCACCTCCAGAAGCTTTATCCCAGATCCAGAACCTCCTTCCCAGTTCCAGACCTAAGCCCAGAACCCATGTCCCAGTTCCAGACCCAAATCCAGAACCTCCTCCGTCAGACCCACTGCCGTCGACCGACCAGATCCGGACACCAGACCATAGTAGTCGGCCCAGGAAAAATAGTAGGAAACGTCATTCTTCGTGATCCTTATCAATAGAAGCACCAAATTCCAATGGCAATGAAAAATTGTATGCCCTGCCGCATTGTAGTAGATCCTGCAGATTTTGCGCTGCGGGATTTCGTAACCAGCACCCTTAAAACGCTTTTTTTCAAAATGGAGGACGACAAAAACATTTTTTGCAAACGGTATTCCTTCCAAAACAATAAAAAAAATATGCTCGACTTGATCGCACGAACTTGCACGTGTGGTTTAATACTGTGTGTAACCACACATTGAAGATGCATGATGTATAGGCATATTTAACGAGAAAATATTAAAAGAGTCAAAAGTACTAAAAAATTGATTTTTAGTTTGATTTGTTTTTTGTTTATAAAAACGTGTTTTTAAATTTAAATGCATTTTTGTTTCAACTATTGCAAAGCATCAGACTGCAAAAGTTTAACAAAATCGGTCTAACCATGGCAAAGATATACGCGAATAACCCAAAAATAAGACCATTTTCTCAAAAAACGTGCAATTCCTAATTCCGTAATGTGAATTTTTTGAGAAAAACCTGAAATGCAGTTTTCTTAAAATTGACTTGGTTATTACAGGTAAGAAGTTTAATCAAAATCGTTAGAGCCGTTTTCGGGAAAATTTGAAGAAACCAAAATATTTGTATGGCAGCTACGCGTTCTATATGAGCTAAAACAAAAATTCGAATTTCCCCTCTATAGGGAATCACATAAAAATGCTCTGTACCAAATTTTATGCAAATCGGTCCACCCGTTTAGGCTCTAGCTCAAATTACAGTGAACGCACAGACGCACAGACGTACAGACGATTTTTTGAGGTTTTGTTACAAAACGAAATGTACATTATGTACTAATATTCTCCTCAAAAATGCAATTTTATTCATGTATCCGAGTAATCTCCACTATTGTGCAACGCCCAAAAACCTTAGTTTCTCCAAGTGCAACAAAAGGTCTGGGAACAATATAAATTCTAAAATTACGAAAAATTCCATTTCCAACACGAAATAGATTCATAGAACGAGTAATAATAAATTGTACTATACGAACGACAAGCGAATTTCTCAGAATTTAAAATTCAATTCGTCCTTGATTAAAATAACAATGATTTTGTTGTTTCGTAAAATTTGCATCTGAAATCATCAACAAGTTCACCATCAACGTATCTAAATACACCCGAACTCGGTGCTACATGGCGTATACGTGACATTTTGTAAAATTTATTTCATCGCTTCATCAGTCTAGCAGCAAGCGTAACCGTGACAAAAACTGATTTTTGGTCACGTGGAAGCGACAGTATATAAGAAACACAAATTTCAACCCTTCGGCTATGCACATTGCTACACTATACTGCTTAGGGTTAGTACACGAGTAGGTAGACCAACACAAAAAGATTGGTCGATTGAGATGTAAACAACAGCCCTAGTATAGTAGACATGCCATCCCCAACAAAACAATGGGCAAACGCTTATTAAGAATTTCAATTGCAATAATAATTTTAACGTGACGCAAAGGTGTGCATATTGAATAAGTCCAAACAGCCATACCTAGCCATAATAGCTTGTTCTGGTTGTGATGAAAAGTCCTTCAAGCTGTGTTTATGTATTAAAATTGCGCGATGAAAATTAGCATAAAACTATTGGGGTTGTGGTAATAATGCTTCGCTTTAAGCAGCCATTACGTTAAAAAGAAGGACAAAATGGCTTTTAACTACGCGCGTTCCGATATCGCAAATTACCATAAATATACCTAGTACACATTCAGATCCTACATTTAAGTTCACGTTTGCCAACGCACTACCCTCGCCTCGCATAGGGGATGAAGCTCGATGGTTGTTGACGACAAGCTCATGGTAATAATAACACCAAGGACCTAGACCTACTTGCTGCTCACAGATTCGATAACATCATTTAAGCCTGGTTGTGGTTAATTCTCGGCCTGTCCGCTTCTCCTGATGTACGCGTTGCATCACATACGAGAATACTTCGCCATATTCAGCTAGGTTCGAACAGCACTCTTTCTAGAGGCAATGCCAGCCATACTCACGGTACTCTGCGGATCTGTGGTGAGTTTCGATTTTAGAGCTGCATGGACGAAATGTATTTGAGGTGGTGTGGCAGATTGTACTAGTATCTAGGTTCTTTTTTATCTGCCCAATAAAAATTTCAGCCAGAATGTGGTGATGATAATGAAAGTAGTGGTACTAACGCAGCATTATGGCAAGGGGGCTATATACATATGTTTATGTGTATGTAGTGCTCTGTGCTTTTATTTTGGTTTAATCGATTGCGAGTAATTATAATCGCTCTGGTGCAAAATTGATAATTGTTAGCTGGATACATACATATATATATAGGGTTTGGTTTTTTGGTTATAATATGTTAATGTATGTATATGTTCACTCTGTACTCGTCAAAGTGTAAGCGTTATGTCAGTATGTGATTTTAGTAACCGAGCTTTCAAGTATGTACTATGAAATAGTAGGAACACGCTAACGCTCAATTTAATTGAATAATTGCGGCAACCCAGGAAAGGGTAACTGGCACAAAAAAAAATCGTCGGTAATGAATAAGGTTTTTAAAAGCAAGTTTCATGAAAGTTAGGGGAGGGGAGGGGAGGTCAGATTGGGTGTGGGTATTTGAAAATGTTTGGTTTTGAATTAAGGTAGGTATGCATGTTCGGGCTTTTAATAATGGAATTTGCATTTTATTAGAGAAATTAAGGATATTTTATGATGGTGTTGATATTTATGTAGGTTCGTGTAAACGTCGAAAATTATTTTAATAAAATGAAGTTTAATTGCTTTTTATGTGGTTATATAATTTAAACCAAAAAAAAAGTCCATATTTATATGCGAACGCAGTTGTAAAATATAAATTAAAAAAGAAAACAATTTATCTTATCACAGTCAACACCGCTTAAATGAACTGATAAAAATCAGTTAGATATAAAATTTACCATGAGCGGTTATTCAAGTTTATAGTAATTTTAATTATTTTGACAACTCACTTTAAAAGCTGTTGGGGCAACAGCTAAGCAATATTGAACTGCCGGAGAATTATTATTTTCGTTTTTTCATCCGATAACTTCAGACTTATTTTAGCGGGAATTAAGCGAGCTACACATTTTTTTTTTTATTCTGCCGAATGTTTATTTTGAAAAATATGCTTCAATTCGAGCAACTCATCGGTCATAACGTGCATTTTATGGTAAATACTCATAATTGTCATGATCAACGGTGAGCAGAGCAGAGACATGACTACTTACTTTTGGGTGCCTTATATTTATAGGCATTAATGCTGGAGGCATGATGTGGTTTCAGCAGTATACGGCGCCAAATGCCACACAGTGCGCGATACAAATAATTTACTGAAAGAAACATCTAACGAAGGATTACATTTATACGCAACGGAATTTTTACCTGGCCCACCTAGGTTGTATGTGATTTGAGGCCATTTAATTATTTTCTTTGGGGATACTTGTGTAAAATCGCATGTCTGCGCGATAAATAAGAAGCACTTGACAGCCAACATTTGACGCCTTATTACCGCAATAGAGCTTGATTTACTGCTAAAACTGCGTGAAAATTATGCCTCCAGATTTCCCCATATACACCCCAGCCGATGCGCACACATGCCCTCATATTCAAACATTAATGTGCCAAAAATAATTTTTTTTTTTAAACAACAATAAGTTTTTTAATTGACTGAAGGTCGTTAAGAACTTTGGCGCACTATATTTGGAAAATATTATTTTTTTGAAATTGTGAAATTTTTCATCAACTTTTGCATTTTAAAAATCAAAATTCAAATTGATGGCAGTTAAATCACCCATATAGTATGGTTAGGTAAGGTTAGGTAGAAGTGGCTGTCGACGGAGAGTCGACACACTTAGACCAAATGTTGGCCCGTTGTGATACCACAAGGATCTGTAGGAAAATCTTTTCCCTTCTTATTAAACCACTTTGAGCTCCTTATGAAGCGCGTAAGACACCCTATGTCAGTGTTTGCCAGATCACTGCGATCGTTGTTATAGAATTCAATTAAGTGCAATCTACGTCTTTGGGATAGTGCAGGACATGTACAGAGTAGTTGAGGAATCGTTTCCTCTTCCTCTTCTTCCATACAGCTCCTGCAGAAATCGTTTGAGTAGACGCTAAGTCTCGTGGCGTGCCTACCTATTAGACAGTGTCCGGTGATGACACCTATAACGGAGCTAATGTGCAATCTGCTTAAGGAAATCAAGCCCTTAGAGCGCTTCATGTCAAGCAAGTGGTGATGTTTTGCCACCTAAGGTTTGCTTCCCTTATAGCATCTTGTTTTAGCATGAGTTTACCTATAGCGAGGGGTACACCAATATCTGACCTATCTGTTGACATAGGTGTGTTAGTTCCCTCTTTATAGCGAGTTCATCAAAATAACTGTTTCCTGAAATATCCCTATGGCCCGGCACCCAGCAAAGGTGAATTTTGAGCTGCTGCCCCGCCATCTCAATGAGATATGATCGACAGTTAAGGGCTGTTCAAGAGTTTGTAGAGACTCCAGAGAGTCGAGAGATTTAATAGCAGCTTGGCTGTCTGAGAAAGTACGGATATCAGTATAGTATGAAATGTTTTGCCGCTTTCTTAAAACTTTTTATGCAGAAATGAAGCTTGATATTCTGTAATCATTTAAACAATTTAAAGATCCTACTATAAGAATCGAAGTTATAGCTGCGAAAGCCTATCATATTGGTCAAATATGAAAAAAAACTGTGCTTGACAGAAGGCACATAAGAATGATATCAACAAAAAAAAATGCTATATGCTACATATTTTCAGTTTTCTAGAGTTGATGACAGAATTTTTGAGAGGAAACTTAATTATAAGTATGTGCGTGGCAGTAAGCCAATTTCCAAACCAACTCGTCCTTCTCTAGGTTATAGAAAACTTAATTTCAAAATTTCACATTTCTAAGATATTAACATAGACATAAGGAAATGCCGAAGTAAACAGAAATGCGCGGATTCCGAGCAAGTTTGCACATTTAGATTAAGGTCCATAAGATATTTTAAGTACAAAATTTCTACTTTTATATCACAAAAAATATTTGTAGTTTTGTGTGTTTTTCTACTTGACATTCTGAATTTAAAACAACTAAAACTGAGGAATTAAATTAAGATTGCGGAATGTATCGAAATCTTGCATTGACAGATCAGAAAAAAAAGTGCAATTGGGCCATGAAAAAAGAATTATGCAATCCAACGTCCGTCGTCAGGAATTCATACGAAAATCCCTTGGAAAAACACATTTAATTACAGAATTACAGAATTTAAAGATTTCTAGGGATGTTGTGAATAATTGTCATTTGGCTTTATAAATTGAGAATTTTTTAATAACTTCACCACAGCGCCATCTATCGGGTCCAGATTTTGTAATTTAACTTTATAACTGTAACCTAAAAATAATGTGATTACACAGTCACATTGATAAATAAATATACAAATTTGTAAAATAATTTGACTTTAGACCCAATCGGATCATTAGACTTTTAATTTTTCTTTCCGTAAGAACCTTATTCGGACTATTACGAACCTTTTAAAAAAAAAGAATTAGCCAAATCGGTCGAGCAGTTTTCAAGTTGTGCGCTTACCAACGAATCGGATTTCATTTTTGTTTCACACATTGATGATTTATATATTTATGGAGTTAAGGCAGTGTTACATTATCATACAAATATGGCAAGTTTGCTGAATAAATATGGCTCAGGAGTGTCATATAAGTGTGATATTCAAATTCATATGACAAAAAATATACGGAGCCTAAAATTACTTACATTACAAAACAAATAATGTGTCATATTTTATATGTAATAATGGGACGTACACAGACATACATCACAGTGCAATATCGCCTTTAGAAAGATTATACTTTTTTTTTTGAGGATATAATAATGGGTGATTTTTTAAGAGGTTTAGAACTTTTTTTAAAAAAAAAAACACAAAAAATTCGAAAAAATGAATGAAATATTTATTTGAATCGATAGTTTGAACCTTGCAATTTAATGTTTAAAGATAATTTCATGCAAATGTTGACCGCGGCTGCGTCTCAGGTAGCCCATCCGCTGAGTCCAATTTTGGCATACTCTTTCACACATATCGGCCGGTATCTCACGAATGAATGCATGGATGTTGGCTTCCAGTGCGTCAATCGAAGCGGGCTTGTCCCTATAGACATTAGCCTTGACATACCCCCACAAAAAATAATCTAATGGTGTCAAATCGCACGATCTAGGCGGCCAATTGACCGGCCCGAAACGTGAAATTAACTGTTCACCAAACTCGCCTCGCAATTGCGCCATTGTTTCGCGTGCTGTGTGGCATGTGGCACCGTCTTGTTGAAACCACATATCATGCAAGTCAAGAACTTCCATTTCGGGCAAAAAAAAGTTTGTTATCATCGCTCGGTAGCGTTCACCATTGACAGTAACGCTGCGATTCGCATCATCTTTGAAGAAATAGGCCCAATAATGCCGCCGGCCCATAAACCGCACCAAACAGTGGCTTTTTCGGGACTCATTGGTAGCTGTTGCAATGCTTCTGGCTGATCTTCACTCCAAATGCGGCAATTTTGCTTATTTACGTACCCATTCAACCAAAAATGAGCCTCATCGCTGAACACAAGCAGCGCGCGATGAACATTTCGAACCGAGCACGAATTTTGATAGTAAAATTCAATAATTTGCAAGCGTTGTTCATTTGTAAGACGATCCATGGTTAAATTGCAAACCAAACTGAAGCTGTTTGACAGTGACACAAGGTACTAAACACACGTCAGCTGTCAAAACCAGTGTTGCCAAAACCAAACCAGCCAAAAAATCACCCGTTATTTCTTTTGCAGCTGTAGGTGTTGTTTTTTTTGATGCAGTTCACAAAAAAAAGGAAAACCATTAAAGTCTAAGCGAAAATTCATTAACTTTTAAATTAAAAGAATTAAAAAAAAAAACCTGTGTACACACTGTACACATGTATTGTATATAAAAACAACTCGAAATGTCAAACATAAATTTTGATATACAAATTAACATTATAATTTATATTTACAACATTATATTTTTCGTATTAATTAATTTTCAAGTAAAACCATAATTATCATCATGTGCAATTGAACATTTAATTTTTAATGAACACAAGTGCACAACAGCAATGCGACATCAGTTGCATAAAAATAAAACAACGACAGTGACCAGAACACAAATACATATACAAACATACATATACTCGATTTATGTATATCTGAAGAGGCAACTTAATGAAATGCGTATACGAGTTTTTTTTTTTTCGATGCAACGGATATCCGTATACGACCGTTTAAAATAAGGGAAAATTGTATTTAAATAACAGGTTTCAAAAGTAAACATAGTTAATTACAAGAGTTTTTTGTTGTCTTTTTTTTTTAATTCCAAACTAATCGAGAAAGATAAATATGAGAATAATGCGTTGGTAAAGGATCAGGTGAATTAATATGTCTATGTAATTAAAAGGCTTTAAAACTCCCCGGAAAAAAAAATCACTGATGCCAATATGAAAAAGACTTACAAATGAGAAATGACCAATTAGACTCCATACCCAGCTATTTCAAACATTCATGTCCACCACACACACACCGCAAGCATTTTTGCTATGAATTGTTGGGGCAATAACTTTGTAGAATATTTTAAAAAATTTAGAAACTTTGTATCGAGTTTTGCATTTTGCATTTTGATTTTCCCTTTAACCTCCACGCCTATATTCAGCCTTTTCACAGGCTCCGTAGTAATAGATTAGAACTACGAATCCCAAAAAAAAAAAAGAATCATTGCTGCGATATCGATAGCCTAAAATTTCGTGGTAATATTTCTCTTAGGACGTAAGCTATGATGCTTTTTTTTCGAGCTTCGTACTACGAATCTTTTACGACGGGGGATGTGATAAGGCCTATTAAGATTTTTCCTTGACACAATTTTTATATTCTCACCACACTGACATTTATTCTCGAATTTAATACCTTAACTTTGGTTATTCGAAAATTAGAACATAAGTAATAGCCTGATACCTTGACTTTTTGGATAGATTTTAGAGAAAAGATAACAGAAATAACTGGGAATCTTTAACTGAATCATTTAAAGAACCCTCTGTCTGACCAAAAGATGTTGAAAACGCAGCAAAAAAGACGTCGTTATAAATGATATCAGAAGATAATTTGGTTTCTGTTAGCGCAAACATATCATAAGGGACAGAAGCGGTTTAAGTGCGGAGTCCTCGAAAACTCTGATAATAGAGTGATAAATATTTAGGAATATATGGTTGTGAGTGATTGAAGGCGTTATTGTAGGAGGGTTAGCAAGGAGCTAACAAAATTAATAAAGTAAGAGCAAATTCTTTGTAAGTGGGATATTTTCATTGAGTTAAGGTGCAGTTCAATAATACCTATGTACGTAAATAAAGCCCATCACGGGTTATTATTCTAAAAAATAAAAGAAAATAACACCCGCGGGTTTTAATTTCCCTTTTGGAGTGGCAATAAGACCCACCACTAAAAAACCAAAATTGATATACCACAACATACGTTTGATGGGAGTGCTCTGACGATGTCCTAAGGAAGCGTTAAAAGACAACAAGATTTTTAATTTCTTGATTTTAAGACTTTAATTATCAATTTTTTAATTAATATTCTTTCAGTTCAATGAATGATACAATTAAAATCCAAAAGATACTTGTTCCCTTCTTCTATGTTCTTAAAAGCTTTCCAACTTACCAAACCATTTATTATATTATAGATTCAAGTTTGAACTTACCTGAAAAAAAAGAAAAATACATTGCATAAATTAAATATTTTGTAAACGTATGAGAGTAATTTAATAATGGAGATTATGAAACTTGCAATACTTGATTCGCAGTGCAGTAAAAAAAAAAAAAAAAAACAAAATTGCACTGCGAATCCTGTAATTTGAGTTCCATAATCGGCATAAATATTTTAAGGAAAATAAAATTTTCCTAGCTTCGAGGCATTTTTATTTTTGGAAAATTATAACGGGTGTTTTTTTTAGGCGTGTGGTTTTCAATCTGGCAATACTTTTTTTCGGAGTTGGTCTTTTTGACAGCTGTCACTTGATTTATGCTCAGTTTGGATTTCATAATAAATAGATTTACTCTTGAACAACGCACGCAAATTTTGCAAAATTGGCTCGAAACGAGATCGTTGTTGATTCCGTTTTTTTTTTGTGTTGATGTGGACGACCTTTGGTTCCAACAAGACCGCGCTACATGCCATACAGCCAACGCCAACGAAACAATCAACTTATTGAATGAAACTTTTGGTGAGCACATTATCTCGCGTCGTGGGCCTGTGGCGTGGCCTCCAAGATCGTGCGATTTAACACCGCTGGACTATTTTTTGTGGGGTTATTTGAAGTCGCTTGTCTACGCAGATAAGCCCGAGACAATTGACGCCTTGAAAGAGAATATTCGGCGCGTTATTGCTGACATACGGCCCGAAATTGCTGCAAAAAGTGGTCGAAAATTGGGCCTATCGGCTCGAATTTATCTGAGCCAGCCGCGACGGCCACTTGCCCGAAATCATTTTTAAAACATAATAGCAAACCCTTATCTTTATAATAAAGCTAAATTCTTGGCCATAACATTAAATTATATGCATTTTATTTCTTCTTGAAAACCACACGTCTAAAAAAAACACCCTTTACAAGAACGATACCGAGACGATACTGCAATTTTTCTATTTTACCAAAAACTCAGAAGAGACGATTATCATCTTCAGGTATATTCAACTTCCCACCCCTCAGTTGTGACCTTTAATTTGTATTCAATAAACAATCCCCAAAGGTAACGCAAATTAAAAACTTAAACAATTCTCAATTAAGCTTAACTTTTCCAACCATTTTGAAGATCTCTTAATCATTTTTAGGGAAAAATAATATAAAAAAAAAAAAATGTTAACACATTAAATCCAAAACAAGTTTCGGGAAAGGAACGACAGGAACTTGCAAATTAATGAAATAAAAAGAAACGAATGAAAATTCAAAGGTCAGCCTTTCAAAAAAAAAATTCAAGCTGCAAACTTTAAGCTAAACAACAACAAAAAGAAAAACAAAATGAAGGAAAAAACGGAAATCATCAGCATCAAGAAATAAGAAATAAATTTGACACAAAACAAACTCATAAAATTAAAAGAAATCGATTTGACACTCCCGACTCAGTTTCAGTGTAGGTACGGATCAAATGACATAAAAATTCGTCCCTTGCCCTATGCGTCCAGCTGTATACATATATAGCTTTAGCTTTAGCAAATCTAACAAAAATGCCACTCAAAAGAAATCTGCAGAATCTGATGCTGATGCTGATGGTGGTGTGAAATCGTTATATGCACAGCAGGAAAAAGTGACAAACAACAAAAGAATCAAAAAAAAACTTCAAAAAACTCTCAGCGGAATTCATTTAACATTGCCAAGTGACACTTTTCTGGCATTTTGTGTCTTCTAATGAGCTCCTCAATTAAAATCACAGTTTTTCGGGTTGGTTCATTAAAAATCACAAAAAGATGCATGATGCTGTTCCGTGTGAAGTGTGTGCTCAGCATCCGAATCCAAATCCGAATTCGAATCGAAAGGACATTCATATCCCTTTTTTGAGAAGAAGAATATGTGGGTTGGTGGGTGGTTGGGTGGTTGGTTGGTTGACGGGGAAAAACTATTGTTTAACCTATCAGCGGTTCATTAGTGACGCAATCTGTGTTAAGGAAGGAACAACGAACAAAAGAAGTTTCTGTTCGCAAATGGCAAGACCTGAAGATGTTCCATTCGCTGGCTGCTAGATGGTAGGTATGCTACTTGAGAATGAGAGAGCTACAAGTTTTCCTTGTTCATTCGTATATACGGTTATATTATTATATAAGGGGAAAACTTATTTTCATAATTAAATTAGTTGAAGACATCTACGATCCACCATCACCATAAGAACATCAGCAGCAGGAGCAGCAACGTATACCTCGTATAAAAGAGATGAGGGCGTTGAGAGCGCTTTGCTGCGGAAGAAGAAGAAGAAGAAGAAGAAGAAGAAAAAGAACAAGAAGCTGTTGGTATTGTTAGATTCGTACTTTTAATGAGCGGCAAAATTGGATGGTGGAAAATTTATAGACATCACCACTTGTCCACTTGTTCTTCTAAGTTTTCTATCTCTGCGACACGACTCTGAAGAAGACCGAAGACAACGGCCGCGGCCCCAGCAGAACAGAGCAGGGGTTTTGCGATGATTCTGGTAGAAGAATTAGGCCTTTTGCCGCATTGCTGTCACAAATTGAGTTTATTATCTTTGGAGGGTAATTTCAGCTCTTAATGTGATTACTAGATGATTTGGAAGGACTTAAGGGGGTTAAATGTAATTGGATTTGTGTGGAAGTAATTGAAAAGGACCAAGGTGTCTGGTGCGAAAAAGTTCAAGTGCGAACAATATTGATGGGGCCGCACCGAGTTGGGGTAGGTAATTAAAATTATTTATTCTTCTTAAAGTTGCTTTAGCTTTATTGTTTTTTTTTTTTTTTTTTTTTTTTTGCAAAAAGCCATGACTTCTGAATAAGTATCAAAAATAACGTAATAGACTTTGATTTTATGATGGATGAAAGTAGAGTAGTAGGGTAGAGCATCATATGACTTTAGTAAAAAAGATTAAAATAAAGCTAAGGTTTTTTTTGAAATAATTTTTCATTAGATTGAATTATTTTATATGATATAAAGCTTTGTGTTGTGTAAAAACATTAAATATGCAATTTCTACAGAATCGCATATTGATTCACCTAACGTGAAATGAAAAAATAATGCATACAATATTAATTTGTTGAATAAATTCTTAAACAAATTTAATTCTTGCACGGATTACATGTCTTTCTAGCATGGTTTGGGGGTAGTGCAATTACAAAAATATATAAAGGGTTTTCCAATAAGAGGTGTTATTTTGATATTCAAAGAAAAATGGCATTTTTTGAGATAAATGATCGGATGTTTATTTCATTATAAAGAGGAAAATATGCCGTTAATAATGGAACACAACATCAGCCAAATGGCCGCCACGACCACGCTTACAGGACCATATCCTTTTCATGAAATTTTCCATAACCAAATCGCAAAGTGGCTGCCCTATGTCCTCGATAGCCTCACGAATTCCATCTTTGAGGTCTTGAATCGACGCTGGGCTGTTGGCGTAGACCTTATCTTTCACGTGGCCCCAAAGGAAGAAGTCGCAAGGTGTTAAATCACAAGCTCTCGGTGGCCAATTGTGATCACCTCTTCGAGAGATAACACGGTCCGGAAACTTTTCCCCTAAAAGATCGATGGTTTCATTGCTTGTGTGGCACGTAGCGCCGTCTTGTTGAAAGTAAACGTTGTCCAGATCAATACCATCCAATTCCGGCCATAAAAAATCATTAATCATCTCTCGATAGCGCAATCCATTGACCGTAACTGTTGCTCCAGCCTCATTTTCGAAAAAGTAAGGTCCAATGACCCCGCCGGACCATAAACCGTACCAAACAGTCACGCGTTGAGGATGGAGAGGCTTTTCAACAATAACTCTTGGGTTTTCCGAGCCCCAGATGCGACAGTTTTGCTTGTTGACGTAGCCTCCGAGGTGGAAATGGGCCTCATCAGTCAAGATGATTTTTCGATGAAATTCCGGATCATTTTCATGCATTTCAAGGACCCAATCAGCAAAGACACGACGTTGTTGATGATCAGCCGGCTTGAGTTCTTGTGTTACCTGAACTTTATAAGCCTTAAGACCCAAGTCTTTATGCAAAATACGGTGTAATGACGTTTGTGGAATGCCTAATTCCAAAGAACGACGAGGAATGGACAAACCTGGGTTTTCTTCAACACTTTGGGCTACAACAGCAATATTCTCAGTTGTTCTTGAACGACGTGCACGAGTTTTATTCTTCACATCACTAACTTGTCCCAACAGCTCAAATTTGTCCACCAATTTCTGTATTGCGGTCCGACAAGGTGCTTCACGACGACCCAAAAATTTTATTAATGGCGTAGTTTCTACTTGTCAAATGTCAAAAAATGACAGCTTCAAAAGTGACAGCTACCGAAATAGCGGGCTATTCAAAATAACACCTCTTATTGGAAAACCCTTTATATGGATATTGGAGTTTCATCCCGGCAATCTCACTTGGACCCATCAATTGACTAGTGAGGGCCTTGACAATACGCATTTTTATGAAGTTCAGTTCAATTTACCAATTTTTGTGATAAATGCCGTTACAAGCTATTTTGAATCAATTATGCAACAAGTCCAATTGTATGTATTTCAGTAGTATATAGAATTTGTACTTTGTTGTTTTCATAAAAAAACATTAGTTACTAACCAAAAACAATACATAAATTGCATCTGTTACAGAATAAGCACAGATTTTCGGTACGAGATCATCCCATTTCAAGCCCTGAAACATGTTTTTCAGTCAATTTAAATCACGACAGTTTTATTTAACAATTTTATTTAACTTAGGATTTTAGACAGATGTGTGTTAAAAATATATCTAATAAATCTACTTCAATTGGAGTATGGTGTCAATGCTGATCTCTACTTAAAAAAAATACCTCTAAGGTCCAGTTTTGCAGTGGTGAGTTAAACCAGAGTTAGTTAACTCTAGAAGTAAATTAACCCATAGTTAACTGAGGGAGCAGTTCAGAACGACTAAAAAAAACTCGGTGGATAAAACATCAAAAGCATCTGTTCAGTTAATACTGAGTTAACACACAAAATTTGATGAGTTAACTCGGGTTTAACTTTAATCTGACACTGAAAAACTGGACCTAAATGAATTATCCGTATCGTGTATTCGATAATAACTCAGTATTTTGTACCCGATTTCGTAGAGATATAAGGAAGCTAAGTGCAGCATCAGTATCCCCGTTTCTTTTTTCATCTACTCAAAAGCAGATGGCGTTTTATGTTACTTCTTTCCGATACGAATATGCAATGAATTTTCTTCCGCCTGAGAAAAGATCCAGGTGACCTTGGACTTCCACCTATTAAAGAAGATTTACTTCAAAAAGTAATAATAATAACAAAATGGAAATTAAACTAAGGGATTCCAATTGAGTGTTGAAAGATGTTGATGGTGTTGGTATATAAATCATAAACAATACCTTTAACATGAGTTTTTTTCTATAGTATATAGAAAATAGTCCGAAGTAAAATCTTCGCATTCGCTGTTGTAAAGGATTCTTGTCATTTAGTTCTTAAAATAATTACAAGATCAAGACCGTCGACACAAAGGTTAAGTCCAGTCGACCAAAAAAGATAACCTAAAACCAGTTTGTTCTTCCTTCCAACAACTGTCTTATGTATATGTATGTAGATATCTTCTATCAGTTCACAAAAGCTTTATATTAAAAGAATCACAAAAAACGCGAACAGGATTCTAATTGAATTCTCATTTTTATCTCTCTTAATATTTTTCTTCTGCAAATGACATCATCATCCTGACAAAAACACAAAATCTTAAGATCCCTTTTAAGGACTTCTCTAATAGCATTTCGAAAAAAATCCATCAGTATAGGTATACCTAGTATAAGACTCACAATCTTTTATTCGTTTCTGGCTGAAACCAAAACCGAAAACCATCCGCCCCCTTGTCTGCACCGCCCAGAATAATCTTTCGATTTCATCCTCTGTGTGTGGTGATTTTACGTGTATTTGTGTGTGTATGTGTGTGTGTGTGTGTGTGTCTGTGGATCGTCGTCTTGTCATTTGGCGTGTGCGTTTCGCATTCACACAAAAAGAAAAGAAAAAAAATATATCTAAAGCCCAGCATTGTCGTACAAGAGCTAATCTTCTCTCCAAATAGATTGTTCCCAACTTTTCACAATATTATCGTTTTATTAAAAAATAAATGTATTTTTTTTTACTTTCAAATCCGTTAAATCCTATTCTCTATACAGGCATTTATTTATATCCTTATGTTCTTTGATGCGATGCTCTCTCTGATGGGTGTGTATAGTGCTTTCTTCCTATTATCAGTGGCATTCTCATATACTTCCACAAAATCCTGTACTAACATTTGATTTAGCCGCATAGCAAGGCAAAAGAACAACAATAAAAAAAAAAAAAAAAAAACGAATCCTCAATATTCGCTTGGGATATATTGCAAGGCATCAAGGATAAAAATCAAATGAAACGTGTGGTAGAATGGCTTGTTGAGTCGGTGGTGATGACGCGGCACGGCACGGCGGGGGGAAGGAGTTGTTGGGAGGGGGGTTGTCTCTCTCTTAGAGAAATCGTCTGAAATTAAAACGTAACAAAAGGATATAGTATAAAAGCAGTCGTTTTTTTTTTTTTGTTGTTGTTGCTGTGCTGTCTTCGGCCACGCCTGCCATTGAAGTAGAAACAGATGTTTTTTTTTTGTTGTTTGTTTGTCTCGAAGAACAAGGATATGGTATGGTATTGCGGAAGGATCCTTATCACATTTGTTTTTATCAATAAGCTGTTTTGGGTATGGATTGTGTGTGAGCGATGTGCAACTGTTTAAATTTAAATATAGAAATTATCATGCATTTGGCTGGTTTCAGCGATGTTTCAGATTAATTACTTACTATATGTAAGTCAAATTTTAAAGAAGTTTTGATTTGTGGAAAAACTGGAAAGAGCTACCGGGCCAGCAGTTTTTTTTTTAACTTTTAATTAATCGTTCGTAATCGGGCAGGAGGTGCAGATGTGAAGATGCATAGGTATATCAAAAATGTTAGGCAGGCAATTCAAAAATGTGTCTCCTTTTTGGTATATGAAAGATTTTGTCGTTCCCTTTAAATTAGGTTAGGTTTGAAGGGGCATATGGATCCATTGTTGCCCCCTTCGGAAGTCCAAGACTCAAAATACTACCAAATCTAAAAAATGCATAAGCGAAAATTTAAAAGAACATTTGTGTCTTTAGTCTAGCATTTACTTATTGACTTAATAAGTGTTAAAAGTTGCATATAAATTGATTTCTATACAAGAGACTTTAAATATAGACAATGAGTTGCCATCAGAGTTGACTGAATAAATCTAACCCGCACTGCACTGCACACACTCACGAATGGCAATCAAATGAATGCTCTTTTGATGAAAAGAATATTCGCTCCCCCGATTATATCTAACTGCTCCTTTGAACATCGCACGGTGTTTGAGTATATTCTTCGTTCTGTGGAGGGTTGATTATGAGTTTGTTGCTTGTTCGGTCGGTGCGAAATGCAGCTGCTGGTTGATAAAAATTATTTTCTCACGCCAGTTACTACTATTTGGGACCGAAATATATTGAAGCCGTGGGTTGTAAATGTGATTTTAATTATGTTCATCTTTGTCTTTACTCTTTGTTGTTTCTACGACTTAAGCCGATGGCGGTGGTTGATAGAATTTCCATATATCAATGCGGATGTTTTGGGTTTCTGGACAGAGAACCCCACCATCAACTATCGTTCTTTATTCATTCTCGTTAACGATTGGCTCAGCACGAAGCGATTCGTAATTTCTCTCGTTGACTTCTTTTGGGTCCGGTACTATGGTTGTTGTTGCATTCTCTCGACCGAGACGATCAAGATTGTGAAAATTGCCGGTCTGAGCAACAGGTGGTTCTGAAAGGGAACGAGATTCATACGATGGTTATGTGCCTGATGGAGCACATTGATGTTACAGCTCGATCGCAGCTGTAGCTGGTTGTCTCCCAGATACCGCTATTTGGGACGATGGCTGATGATACCCATAAGGTTTGTCACCGTGGCACTAGTTAGATTTTGTTGTGTTTTGGATGCTCTTTAAATTGGACAAATAGACAGCTTCTACCAGCCAGCTCGGCCCCTAAGATATTTGTTTCCAGCTTCGCATGTCAAGTTAGTTGACGTCCTCTTCCACTTGCTGCGCCGCCGCCGGTCATATAGACTTTCCGGTCTAAATAGCACTGCAGACGTTTGGCTTTTTACCCTTTTGGCTAGACAGGTGTTGCTTTAAAGTTGTTGAATCTTTTTCTCCACTCCCCGTGAAACAATACGGGACGAAAAATCACTCGGAGGATTTCCGACTCAAAACAGCTTAAAGCATTCTCATCAACGTCGACAAGGCCCATGCCTTATGCACCATATTGCGAGACCATAATGATAAGCGTTTTATAAAAGGGACACTTATAAGTTGCTGAAATGGTTTGTTGCTTACCTTTTACCTTCTTAGTCAAGTGAATCAGCGATTGGAAAGCGTTATTCTTCGTTTAATCTCAGCGGTGGTAGGAGTGGAAAAACAACCAACTGATGGTTCTAAGATAGACACTGGAGTTGGTGTAGAAATTTTCTCGAAACTGTGGGACTATCTAGCTCCTTCAGACTTCCGGAGCTGAGGTCTTCCAAGCTGAGGTCTTGGCAGTGACCAAAGCAGCTACGCAAATATCAATGATGGCGATACCACGAGCTGACATCACGCTTTTTATTAATAGCCAAGCAGTAATTAAAGCAATTTCTGCCACCGAGATGCATTCGAAGCTTGTAACTTGGTGTCGCGAAGACCTTAGGGGTCTGGGCATAAGACTCTGCTGGGTTCCTGGTCACAGTAATGTACAGGGAAACGAAAGAGCTGATGAGCTGGCGAGAACGGGATCGTCGCTTGATTTAAGTCAAGCGGAACGACATATTAAAGTACCAAACTGTAACATCAAACAGGACATTGGTAACAAAATATCAGAAAAAACCAATGAAAGATGGAACCTGTTTGAAACATGCGCCACAAAAAAAAAAAAATTATGGCTAAATTTCAATAAGCAGAGGACAGACAGAATTACGCAAATGAACAAAAAAAACATCTTCGTTCCCTTTTCAGCATAATCACCGGACACAACCTACTACAAAAAGAAAACGAGGCTCAGTACTGACGACATTTGCAGAGGCTGCAGCGATGAAGAAGCACACGATGATATCTTACACTTCCTTTGTCACTGCCCAGCACTCTGTCACTTAAGAAAGGAAATCATTTCTTTGATGAATTAGAGGATCTTTCTAGAACTTCGGCGAACGGTTTTCTGAACTTCGTCAATGCCTCTAAATGGCTTGAATGCTAACAGAACACATAGGTTTTTACATAAAGTGGGATAGAACTTCCTAGGGTATCCAACAGGTCTACATAGATCTATATGTGACGGTAACAAGACCAACTGTCAGCCCTTCTATACCTAACCTTAGCTAGACAAATTCTTTTACTATTTCAAACTTGTGGCTATCGTAACGTTTCTATCCAAGACATTGGGGTTTTGGTGTCTTTTCTTGATGACTTGGTCTTATCCTACCATCTTCTTTGCTTCTGTGTCATAATTCTCACAAAAAGGGCTTTGTTCTTCTGATTTATGCGTCAATATTTGCAGGGTATGTGCGCGAATTAATTATAGACAGACCATTCAAAGATTGTGATATTAAAGTGTTCGAAGGCTTCACATTTTTTTATTCAAGAATTTGTTAAAGAAGTCGCATGACAGTGCATCGCCGCTTTGACAATGACTTTTTGACATCAAATCCGATTCACTTGTCAAATATGAAATTTATGAAATCCAAGAAGAAACTTGTCATATTCATGGCTATTTCAAATAGGCCATGTTAGAAATACGAATATTTATAAAATCTCTGATTTCTTATGTAATTCCAATACGCCCTTCAACTGAAGTTATTAACAATCTGCTTCAAGCATCATCTGGATGAATGCAAACCACAAAGATGGTATAAGACCTCTCTTCTTCAAAATTAAAAAAAAAATTATAGGTAGATTAATTTAATTTTCTTTGGTTTTTGGATCAGAATTCATAAAGTCCACAGCAACCACAAACACAAACTTCTTATAGCTCCGCCATAGTCTTACCGAAAAAGTAAGACATTTATTTTCATCTTAAAATCCCAATGAACACCATCACCATCAATCAAGACAATCTTATTCAAATATACCTTCATATGTATGTATTTCTATTTGTCAAGAGAGATAAATTACACAACAACTGGAAACCCAATTATAAATAAGATACCTACTTTGTATCTGGTTACAAAACCTCAAAATCGATCATAACTCTGTGTGTCCGATATAATTCCTTTGAAACGGTCATTCGAGAACTGAGTCGATGACTGACAACGACGACCGACCGTCGACGTCGTCCTTCAATTATCAAAGTGTTTGCTTGAGGTAAAAAAAAAAAATCTAATATAATTCAGGAGATACAAAAACCATAAACCACCAAAAAGGATCGAATCCATCCCAGAGCACAGTCAAGCTATCATCAGCTTCAAAGTTTCTCTCTCTCTCTCTCTCTTTCTCTCTGATGTGTCTCTGATGTGAAAACTCAAAATACAGTACTTCCATTTCCATATTCAAAACCATAATAAATAGCGGTTAGATATTGAAATACATGTAACATAGGCAATCTTTGATATCCTTTTTGGTTTTAGAATTTATATCCTTTTGCTCAAAGTGAAGTTGTTTTCCTCAAAATTGAATGTTTGCAAAGTAAATATAATGAACATATCTACACGGAAAATATAGTCAAATCACATCAAGGCTCAATGCCCACATTACCCACACCCAAACAGTCTTGGTTTTCTAAACACACGTATCTCCTATGAGTTTGAGTATTTACGATTGCACCATACATTTACTTTGATTAATAACTACGCAAATATAGTGTAAGGACTTCACAGAGTATCTTTACTGTGAGATGCATCCATCTCAGGGGTAATGGGGTGGAAATGTGCTGAACGAGAGTTGAATTTTGATTGAATTATCATCGTCAGCGTCATCACTTAAATAATTTGAGTAAAGGCGTTGTAGAGAGGGGGTGCGGCAATGGTAAATTTTTGATTTAGTTCTGAACTGATGTCACGGCAAAAGATACTCTCGCTATACTTCTATAGGCGAAGGGAAGGAGCTCTATATATACTTCCAAGGATCTACCACACTTAGGTATAGCATCAGCAGGGCAACCATAAATATTTACAATTGACTGCGCGCACCGCGACTTGGCTGATACACTCATGCATGTATTTGCAAAATTTATTGCAACACCTTTTACTAATCTATGTATGTATAGAGAGAGATTTCACACCACTACCATAACCATCAAAACCATACACACCGCACCAACATCATACCTCAGCGCAGCGCTTATATTCCTCTGATGACATAATAGCTCTTTGGTGTGAACGGTAATGATTTTAATGATGGAGGAAGAACAGTAAGGCATATTATAGAGGCGCTTTGGCTCTTCTGCACGGTAAAACCTATTTTCGTGATTATGCGATAATTGAGGGAATTTTCTGGTGCGCGTAGGTACTCAAAACTCAAAGATATAATTTTATTCAATGACATGGCGCTGGAGTGCTTGTTGGGAATTTAAGATAAAATATTATCGCACAGATAGAATATTATATAAGCGAAGTGAATATGTATTTATAATTTTAATGACAGAAATAATATTGTGATGTAACTTTGGCACACTAAATAAATGTAGGTAGGTAGGTATAGGTGCTAACATTTTAAATATCAAAATAATAAGGACTTAATTTATTGTTCGCAATTTATACGGGATAGTGTTGGGTTGGTGTAGAAAAAAAAATAAATGCATGCTTAGATCCTGTAGGCACCTATCCAACGCCTCCATCACATCTTTTAACCTTGTTTTTCTTTAAATTTGTATGTCTAACGGTTCCAGACCGTAATTGAATGAGAACTTCTTTACTTGCGCTATACCAATTGACTTATTTTTCGGTGCCAACACCAGCATCAGTGCCCTTAAAGTGTGGATAGGCCCTCCGCTGTCATTTTG
This sequence comes from Leucozona laternaria, assembly GCA_932273885.2. NCBI lineage: Eukaryota > Metazoa > Arthropoda > Insecta > Diptera > Syrphidae > Leucozona > Leucozona laternaria. The sequence goes on along the minus strand of OW026367.1, from coordinate 125,628,431 downwards.
AAATTTTTCTCTCAGGCCTGATTTTTGTTTTGTTGCAGGTGAGTTTAAGTTTCGGGGGCAAGATCCCCCACATTTCGGCTAGCTAATGCCGTGCATAGTCCCGCTTGACATTCCGACAATTTGTCTGACTTCTTCCATTCCAATTTTCCTTACTATTCCTTTCCTACCCTACCTTAATACCGACTCTCCTCAAATTCTTTTGCCTCGCAACAAAGCTTGTATAGCTCCTTAATAGCTGGACAGATTTCATTAAATTTTGCGTACTACATTTCTACTACTAATATTTTGCTTCTATCACAAAAATAGAAAAAGAAATTCTTTCTGCAGTAGGAGGTAGATACTTACAAATAGGTGCCTACAAGGCATTTTTAGCACTTTTTTTAAATTTTCTAAAAAAATGCTATTGATATCTATATGTACCTTCATATATATAATCTTATATTAGATATAGCTAATAAATAATAAATCCGGGCTTCTGATTAAAAATTCATATGAGCATTGAATTTTGAAAACAAGTAGGTACTTACTCAAGTGGTAAGGATTTCCGTCCCATATCCATATACTCCCGTTGTTGTCGAAGGATTTTGAAAAAAAAAAATGAAAATTCAAACTAACTCTTTTCTAAACGCCACTCACGCCCTTACACCTCTGTAATCTGGTTTTCGAGAAAAACATATAGTTGTATTACCGCTCTGTTGAAGAAATAAGACACAGCATTGATAATGATGAAATCACTTTTCTTGTACTGCTTGATTTTTCTCGAGCTTTTGATACCGTTGACCACAATGTTCTCTGCAATAAGCTCTTTAACAATTTTGTTTTTTCATCCACTGCCCCAAAACTTCTTATTTCATATCTTTCTGGTCGGGAACAAGCGGTTTATGCAAATGACTTGTTATCTTATTTTATAACTGTACCTACAGGAGTACTGCAAGGCTCTATTTTCGGGCCTTTGCTTTTTTCACTCTACCTCAACGAACTTCCATACGTCTATACCAATTCTACTATACACAACTCTATGCTGATGATGCTCAACTTCAAATTAGCAGCCCTCTCAGACTAATTGAAGATTGCGTAAGTCGTATAAATGCAGACCTTGAGAAGAAAAACCTTCTCTCAATTAATTTAGCCAAATCTAAGTGCATTGTGATCTCTAAGAAATGTACATCCACCTCTTTTTTCCCCATGATCGGCCTTAATAACATCCCCTTCGAGTATATGTTACCACTGCCAAGAACTTAGCAATGATTTTCAATAAAACTCTGACTTGGACTAACAACATCAGAGTTTAACTGTTGGCAAAGTATATGGTGTCTTACGCTCGTTATGGGCTTCGTCATAGTATTTTACTCCAATAAAAACTAGAATTGTGTTAGTCAAATCAATTATCATACCTTTTCTTATCTATGGATGTGAGGTGTATGGGAAATGTGATGCAATGTGTAAAAGAAAATTAAATGTTGCTTATAATAATGCCATTAGATACGTTTTCGGACTCCGCAACTTTTTGCAACCTTTAGTTTCGATAAGTTATTGCAACATTGTACAACATTGTACAAATGCAAAAACCTCAGAACTTTTTCAATAAAATAACTTTTTGTGCTTCCACCAAAACAGCGCAGATCCTTCAACCGCGTTTTTCATGTTTGACGTCTGAACGTCAGTTCTTCGTTTACGCCGTCCGACTTTGGAACTCTCTCCCATCTCTTAATCGATATTCTAATATAAAAAAAAACTTAAGTAATCACAGTTATCCATCGAAGCGTTGGTTGATGCATGTTATAGCTGATAAGCGAAAACAATATAATATTATCGTTATCTCCACTCAGCGCAGCGCATCCAAAATTAAAAAAAAATTATAATCTTTAGTCCTCAAAACCTTTTAAAATTTAAATTCCTTCCCCAATTCTAATAAAGATACAAAATAAATTCTCTCGAAAATTTACCGAAAATTCTCCACGACCAAAATACCACCCAAACCGAAAATTCTTTTTGTATCTCCTTGCCGATGGTGTAAAATTCATTTTCATGCCACACTCCACTAATTTACTGATAATTATTAATTTGTCGAAGTTTAATTTAGCTTCTTTCTAACAACGTTCGAGAGTTAGTTTTTGGGTCAGTTAGTTATGACTATGAGTGTTAATATACAGGGTGGTTCACAGAAGATCCGACAAAATATAGAGGTTGTGCGTTTTAGAAAATTGTCCATCTCAAATAAATGAGGGGAAATAGACATCCTCCCATAATATTTTTTTCTTGTCACGACACAACTATCTAGAAGTTTTTGTTGCATCTTTTTCTAATCACCTTGTATAAAGCTTCTATAGAGCATCCTGCGGCAATAAGTTTCTTAAATCTATACGTTCTGAATTCGATGAATACTTCTTTTAAACCGTTTTCAATAAGAAAAAGAAGGACAACCAAGTTTGGGACTTATTTTTCTGATAAGCCTACATAAATAAGAATATAGAAGATAAACGTAGCTGACATTTTGTAAATGCTGCATAGACATTTATTTTTACTGAACTTGCTGTCAATCAGCTTCTAATAGGTTTCTGTTACAATTTTTGACTAAATTGACATCATCTTGTTTTCAAACTTTGGCAAGAACATCTAATAGGTACACAAGAAACAATTGTCGGGGCATATTTCAAAACATAAGCTTCATTGAAATGTATAACTGTGTTCGGCAATACCTCAAATGCACCGTTTAGACTTCAAAAAGACCTGTATAAGCTACTTATAAGAAGATTTCTCAAAACCACTTATAGAAGTTTAAAAAAAGGTATAATGTAAGCTTCTATAATACATTTCTTTTTATACTTAAAGCGGTTTTACAAAGGATTAAAGGATCTTGTGTTCTTCACCTGACTTAAAGTACATATTTTCACTAAGATTCGAAGGCAAGGATTTCTTCTTTCATGAGGAGTTCAGATTACTTATTATTTTTGAAGCAGATATGTAAGTCATAAATAAACACTCAACAAACACAGCACAGATTAATCATATTTTCAAAAATGTTATTTGGCATATAACACACAGCCTTTTATTTTATTATTTTCTTGTTGCCGAAAATCTGACTTTTAATAAAAAAAAAAAGAAGGAAATGCCAATTCAATTCTTATTATGATTGTTTTTCTTTCCTACATAACATTTCATCCATATAAGCTCAAGGATTAAGTCTGCCAAGTGTCCATCCATATACCTATACCCACTCACCACGGAGAGGAAATAAATTAAGTGGTTTTAAAACCGGCCGGAGCGATGCAGATGAGGGGAGGGCTCTGAATTTTAAAATAACAAATCGAATGTTTCCATTAAAATATGTCGCACAATGGAAAACATTTTTTTGAATCCTGTCCAAAAAAAAAATAAGAGAAAAAAAAAACACAAACAAGCCAAGGATCATCCTATCTCTGTGAATCTGAACGCAAGAGAAAATCTCACCCAAATTAATATGATAAATGTGGGTAAATATTTGACACATTTATGGAGAAAAATGTCAGTACAGTAGACTTGGTTTTTATTTTCTTCTTTTTAGTTGTGCCCACAAACACACACACTCACACACACACACACGTAGCCCATATACTCAAATTCAAATATCACAAGGACTGTCAATATCAGTCATTTAACATTCATCGCCATGGCCAAAAAGTTCGTCCTTTTGCTACACAAAAGCAAACATATGGTCTCTAGGAGGAATACCCCGGTAGAAGCGGGCTCTGGTGGTGGTAGTGGTGGTGGTGGTGGTGGTGGTGGTGCTGCTGCTGGCTGCTTTATGCATTCATCCCCATAATTGAATATTTTCATGCATTAGCCTCATTGAAAGGGAAGGTGGTTTTGCAGAGGTGCTGATTCAATTCGCCAATTCGGTCGAGACTGGGAACTGGAGAAGGTGTAATGTGACGACCGACGTTGTAGAGATGTGGAGATGTAGATGATGGGACACAACTACGATGATGATGATGATCTAAATAGAGTGATGGTGGTCATGGTGGTAAAAGAGTCTAGGACCATCAGCAATATCTGACGCTCGACTTCTTAAAATATATCCTGTCCTGCCACGCCGCGATGGATACCAGTTTTTGATATGGATCCCAGCCTATAGGTGTAATGACTTTTCACTTTGTTCTCACACATATGGAATGGACCTTCCTACCTACAATTCTATAATGGCAGGTATATAGGATGCCATATCATCACCAAAATGATGAATAAAGGTGCCAGTCAGCTTTTGAAAGCGTTTTGCTGTGCCATGTCGATCTGAACTACCTATATGGACTATTTGGACGTTGTCCGGCGGCGCCGGCGTCCGAGTTAATTGATGATATAGGAAAGAGGAAAATCACGTGTGTTCAGGGTGTTTTTTTTTTTTTTTAGTTTTGACAGAAAAAATCAAACTCAAAAGGTTTTTGTTTGGGTTTTTTTTCTCCTTTTTTTTGTTTACACTTGAGCTTGATTTTTTTTTTTTGCTTTTTTCTGAGAACGACATCGCATAAACCCTTCGAAGGCATAGCTTTTGGTGGTGAAATTATGGGTACAAATTGACCCGGAGTGGTTGGAAATGAATTTTTTATGTTGTCGAGGGAGGAAATGGAGTTTTTTTTTGTAGAATTTTTTTTTTTTTTTTTAGTCTGTTTGAGATGGGAAAATATGGACACAGAAGGCATTCCAAAGTGGATCAATCATGGGAATATTCTCAGTTGATTGACATGCTGGCTGACGTTGGGTGGCAGGAAGTTGAGGTTTGTCTTTAAATTAGTTTGGGGCCAGCGAGTTTGTTTAGTTAGTCAGTTTGCAGAACTTTTTTTTATACCTATGTGTATGTAGGTATAGGAGGGTTATAGGAAGGTAGATACCTATGTATGAAGGATTTTTGTTGAACGTTATTTTTTGTAAACAGAAAATATTTTGAAATTCAATTCGTGTTCGTGAGGGTAGGTAATGTGTTGAATAAAGTTTGGAAATATTTTAAATAGATAGATACCTACCTACAACTTGTACCTAAGTATACGTTCATAATTACGGGAATTGGAAGAATTTTTTTGTTTAAAATTAAAATTAAAAATACATACAAACAGAACGTTTACATAAGTCTAAAATTTTATAAATAGATAGTGCAGACTACTGCTGTTTATAACACCATAAATACAGCCGTAAAGCGAAATACCGTAGAATGAGTCACTAATTTTCTAAAAATTCTACAAATAACAGTCATAACTCCAATAATTCTATGTTTTTGAAAAAAAAATGCGTCTGGAAATTTCCTATCTACGAAAAAGCTATTGAAAATTTTATTAAAATGGCTGGTTATTCTTCTTCTATCACTTTTTGCAGAATATTGTGAACAAAATAACAAGGAATAAGACGATAGGAAACCGTCTTATTCCATCTTAGTTTTTAAGTTTGTGTTCAACAAAGAAGAGTAAAATAAAAGCAAAATAAATAAAGCATCCAACAAAAATTTAATTTTTTCCATTAGCTTGTATATTCATTATAAGACGGAAAAAGCGTGCCTTAATATTTCACCACAGGGCGGTTGACATATAGCCGTTTGAGGAAAGAAATTGTTTGGAAGATGATGGACCATGATAATAAATACGCAAATCTATTTGATAACTAACGTTTGGTCGTTTGGTAGGACATTTATATTTATAGATATTTTTTTTGTAAAAAGAATAGGTAATACAACTTTTTACGTCTTATTTATATTTTATACGTAGTTAATCTGATAGAAAATATGGTTCCAGTAAGAAGATTTAACATGAGTTCTGATGTTTAGATCTTTAAGATTGAAATTTTAAAATCACGGGAAAATAAAAGGTTACATACCTACCTACTCTATCAGAGTAGATAAGGAATCGTTTCCTCTTCCTCTTCTTCCATACAGCTCCTGCAGAAATCGATCGTTTGAGTAGACGCCAAGTCTCGTGGCGTGCCTACCTATTAGACAGCGTCCGGTGATGACATCTATAACGGAGCTAATGTGCAATCTGCTTAACTAATTCAAGCCCTAAGAGTGCTTCATGTCAAGCGTTGGCCAGATCTGTTTTGTCGCCAAACAAGTGGTGATGTTTTCCCACCTAAGGTTTGCTTCCCTTATAGCATCTTGTTTTAGCATGAGTTTAACTGTAGCGATGGGTATACCAATATCTGACCTATCTGTTGAAATAGGTGCTGTAGTTCCCTCTTTAGCGAGTTCATCAGCCTTACAGTTTCCTGGAATGTCCCTATGGCCCGGCACCCATCAGAGGTGAATGTTGAACTGCTGCGCCCGCCATCTCAATGAGAGATGATCGACAGTTAAGGGCTGTTTTAGAGTTTGTAGAGACTCCAGAGTCCAGAGATTTAATAGCAGCTTGGCTGTCTGAGAAAATACGGATATCAGTTGTTGATATCACGTTTTCTTTAAGCCAAGATAAAACTTCTTTGATCGCTAAGAGTTCCGCCTGGAACACGCTACAATGATTAGGAAGGCGCAATGAGAGACCTAAGTTTAGTCTGATTGAGTACACTCCTCCACCAACCCCGTCATCGGTTTTTGATCCATCAGTTTAAAAAATGAACCGATTCGTCAACCAAGAATTTTTCATCCTCCCAAGTAGACCTGGATGGGATGGTAACTTGATAGTGGTATAGTCAGTGTTACTAGAAAGTGATTTGAATGAATTCATCAGGATTGTGGAGTGACCAATCTGATTGTTGATCCACTGTGAAGAGGCCTTAAGACGAATGGCTGTGCTTGCGGCCGTTTGTTCACTAAACATGCCGAGGGGTAACAGATGAAATATAATGTCCATTGCAGCGGATGGAGTAGTGCAAACTGCTCCGCTTATGAACAGACAGGCTGTTCGTTGGACCTTACTAAGTTTTTCGCGATTTGTTGCTAGATTTAGAGCGGTCCACCATACTGCTACCTCATAAGTTAGAATCGGTCTTATTATCAAAATGTATAGCCAGTGAGTAATGCGGGGTTGGAGACCCCATTTATTCCCAAGAGCTACTGTAGCCTTTTCGACTCTTTCTTGTATATTAGGTTTCAAGTTTAACTTCTTATCCAGAATAAGGAACCAGATATTTAGCTTCATCTGAGAATATTAGTGGAATACCTTTAATAGAAGTTTTGTGAGGAGTTACACCGAGTCCACACCGATCTGCCCATCGCGTAAGCTTGTTCACAGCGTTTTGCAGGAGTTCTTTCAAGTTATTAGGATGCTTTCCGGATACTGCTATAGCAACATCGTCCGCAAAGGCAATCACTCTGTAGCTCTCGTTTTCTAGGCACATTAGTAGCTCAATTACCACCAAGTTCCAAAGGAGGGGGAAGGTACCTAGTTCCAAAGGAGGGGCTAGAGGTACCTAGGTAAGTATGTACCTACCAACCTGTAGTTATTTAATTTTTTTTATTTCAAAATTTTGACTTTGAAAATGGTGCAACATTTTAAACAGCCTGATGTTAAGGTACCTAGGTATAAGTATCTATATAAGTATGATATATTAGGTACCTAGGTATTTTATTTAATTATTTAAGGTTTTTTTACTAAAATGTTCTTAGTTTTAAATAATTTTTTACTAATGCCTATCATACTTAGCCTATTGTCTTAATAAATTCCATCTGAGCACGCCTTAAACAGTGACAGTTCATGCAAAAAAGAAGCAAACACCTAACTTCCTACCTACCTACCTACCACCATTTTTAAAAGTGACATTATGGAGTTAGTACCTACAAAATAAAATAGGGATTTAAAAACTTGATTTAAAAATAAAAGGATAGGTTTCTAGCATAATAGGTAGGTACCTACCTACCTACCAATAATTAATAGCTAGGTTTTTTAAATACCTACACGGTAGGTAGGCAGTTCCTACCTACCTAACCTACATACATACTTCAATACTTCATTCATCTTCTTTCTTCTATTCACCGGTTTAATTAACTAAACAAACTTAATAATCATGTTACCGAGCCTAGCCCTAGCACCTGCCTTAAATTTTCCGGTTCCAATACACATCTAGGTACCTATAGGGTAGAGTCGCCAGTGGCCGGTCCATTAAGACATTTTTGCTAGAAAATATCACATTAAATCTGTAACTGTCAAGCTTTTTGATTTATTTTTTAAAACGAAATATTCTTTGTAGTTTTCTTTATTGATCTGAATTCATTTAAATTTATGTTATTAATTTGAAATAAACGTTTTATTTAGTTTTAATGAAAAAGGCGATTATAAAGAGGGGGCCGAATACTGGATTTCATTGATTTTTGACGTCATTTTTTTCTGGAATATTGTTTAAATAGCTCAGTTAATCATATTTTGCATTTTTCTCAAAAAAAGGAGTTTTTCCTATCTTCGGCCGGGTGGCCGAATATAGACAACACCTATAATTTTGATTTCCTATCTCCGGACCCCTTTAAAACAATCACAATTTCAACATATTTTCATATTTTAAAGTAGTTTTAGTTAAAATATAATGTTTTTTACTATAAAAACCGCATATAAAACTACTGACCCTAAAACCGTCCTTAAAATTCACTAATTCTGAAACAAATTTCCTTGTTCTTTTCAACAGTTGAAATGCTTATAAACGTTTCCTGACGAGGTCGCGCATTTTTTTTACTCATAACTTGTAAAGTACTGGGGAAATCTACGAAATATTTTGACAGATCATAAGGCAGATAATATTACATAAATCCTTCGAAGACTTTCAACAGGGAAGTGCGGCTATAGGTTTGTTAATTATAACACATTTCTTTGATGGTGGCCGGCCACTGGAGCCGGCCGGCAATAGGCGACTCTACCCTATAGCTAATAAAATTAATAGGTAGGTATCTACCTTTTTTCTTATTAATTTGTAGCAAAACTGACACTCAAATACGAATTACGTCATACACACGAAGTAATATTCACCAAACATACCACATACCTCTGCTGCAAAGTGCAAATCTAAAAATAATAGTAACTAATTTTTCACATCCATTAAAATTAGTTACTCATAACTGTTACCATTTATCACTTACTCTAATCTTAATGCCCTGCCCGTCCGTCCCACACCCACAGGGTTAAGAAAATATTTAAAACCAGTTATTTCTATTTTCAAATGCTTAAAGCTTAAACTAATAATACTTAATTTAAATTGATCGTTTATTATCGGCCCAGCAATCGCCAGGCCTTGACAAAAATTTATTTTAGACTCATTAGAGTGCCCCTCTCCACGGAAATCTTTAGTAAAAGGCGAAAGATTTATTCGACATTGAAGAGAAGCCAGAGTGACGATTGCCGCAATTCGCAGTAATACAAGTAAACTATGGTGGAAGAAGCCAGTGTGAATTGTATGAAAATAAATACAAAAAATGATCGTGTGTCTGTCGCCATCGTCATCGTCATGTGTGTATATTGCCGATCGTGTATTGCTAAAGCTGATAGACTCTTGTTTTTGGTAAATACTTTGGTTTAATAAAATTGTGTGTATGTTTATAGTTTCTTAAATTTATACGGACATGGCATGGTGGCGTGACGATCGAATTGTTTTTTTTTTTTTATTTTTTTTTTTTATGTGTCTTCATGAATTTTATTTTTAATGAAGATATGCCACATACCTATAGTGGTTTGGTGTTAGACGCTTGGGATCGATTTAATTTTGAGAAAAAAATACGTTTTCATTTCATTGATTGGTAGGTAGGTAATAATTGGTTTACATAGTAGATCGATAGATGATTTTTAAATTAAAATGTTTACCATTTCTAATGAGCACAGTCATTTAGGGCCTTTTTAATCCATCCATAGAAAAATATTGGTGCCTACCTATGTACCTATTAATACCTAATTATTTTATTCAATAAGGGTAAAGAACTATAATGACCTCTTGCATTTAGGTAGGTACCTACTTCCCAAGCTAGTTTTCGCAGTTTTATTGAAACAGCTTTAGATATGGGGTGCGAAATTTAACCACTTAAAGCTCTTTTTTGAGAACAGATAATTCAAAAAATCAAAATAATCGTATGGGATCTATATAAGTAGAAAGGTAGGTACTAATCCAATGCAAATCTAAATGAGAAAAACCAAACATTCGAATTTCAGATAAAAAATCACCAAATTCGAATATTAATACCTCGTGACTGAATTATGATTCTCTTTGCCACTATCAACTACAGGGTGTTTTTTTTATAGACGTGTGGTTTTCAATCTGGCAATACTTTTTTTGGAGTTGGTCTTTTTGACATCTGTCACTTGATTAATGCTCAGTTTGGTTTGCCATTTTATAATAAATAGACTTACTCCTGAACAACGCTTCCAAATTGTGTCCAAATGGGCCCAAAACAAGATTGCCGTTGATACCAATTGTCATAAGCGAATTTAGTTTAACGATGAAGCTCACTTTTGGTTGCATGGATACGTCAATAAACAAAACTGCTGTATTTGGAGTGATGATAATCCACAAGTGTATGTTAAGACACCGTTACATCCTCAAAAAGTCACTGTTTGGTGTGCTCTATGGGCAGAGGGAATCATTGGTCTATATTTCTTCAAAAATGAAGCTGGCTATAATGTAACAGTCAATGGGGAACGCTATAGAGACATGATTAATGACTTTTTCTTGCCTGAATTGGAGGATGTTGATGAGGACGACCTTTGGTTCCAACAAGACGGCGCTATACATTCCATTCAGCCAATAAAACAATCAATTTATTGAAGGAAACTTTTGATGAGCGCAATATCTCGCGTCGTGGGCCTGTGGCTTCGCCTACAAGATCGTGCGATTTAACAAGGCTGGACTATTTTTAGTGTGGTTATTTGAAGTCGCTTGTCTACGCCGATAAGGCCGAGACGATTGACCCCTTGGAAGAGAATATTCGGCGCATTATTGCTGACATACGGCCCCAATAGCTGCAAAAAGTGGTCGAAAATTAGGCCTCTCGGCTGGAATTTATTCGAGCCATCCGCGACGGCCACTTCCCCGAAATCATTTTTAAAACATAATGGCAAACCCTTACCTTTATAATAAAGCTAAATTCTTGGCCATAACATTAGATTATATGCGTTTTATTTCTTCTTGAAAACCATACGTCTAAAAAAACAGACTTAAGATTTTTAAAATCTTCTAGGTTCTAAGTATTTTATTTTATTAATTTTAAATTGCTTTTTTTTTGTGTCTCCTGATCAATTTTCAATGTTGAACTTACGAGGTTTTGAGAGAAAGGCGAAGGTACTCATAGGTTAGGTTAGGTTAGGACTAAGGAGGGGCGTGCACAGCTCAGAGAATGTTGCGTACACGAGGGCCTATTGGTCCATTGTGATCCCCTTAGCGGAAGAACAGGGATGATACTAACTAATCCAACCCGTGCTTTGGACAATCGCAGAGCAGGTGTTCAATGGTTTCTTATTCTTCGGAATTCTGACAGCGCCTACAGAAAACAGGTGCGGATACACTCTATCTAACTTGATGGCCGTTGGCACAATGTCCCGTTAGTAGACCTACCAAGATTCTAATATTCTTTTTACTTAGCGATAAAATAGGTATACTGAGTTTCCTTTTCATTAATTCAAGGCCATAGACTTTTAGAGATAACGCAGTAGTTCATGGACATCCAGGAGTTATTGCTTTGCTCTTTCGTTATAAGGTCTATCTTCCTTTTAAGCACGCCAATTGGGACGCCTCGTCGTGTCCCATATCTAATTAAATACTACTTTCTCTATTTGATACTGACCCTTTCCTTGCCAGTTCATCTGCTATGTCATTCCCTTCTATACTGCTTTGTCCAGGAAATCAGCAGATTTGGTGTTGCACAGGTTGGTGTTGCAGATATTATTCAGTATGCCTCGGAATTTTGCTTATAGTCCCATTGAATATTTCTTCGATGAAAGCTTGGCTGTCCACGAAAAATGTGATCTCCGACGAGCTCATCAGTTAAGGTAAACCTACCTTTCTATTGTTGTTTCCCATCGCTCTTCTTTACGTCTGAAGATTTAAAAAATAAATTTCTAACAAGACATTAAACTCGTTACATTTTGACCGATGCCTCTGAGACGTCATCTCTTATAAGTAGGTACATACCTGAGTATAAATCAAGCTTTATCAACATAATTACAAACTCTATAATATACAAAAATAACGAATACGAAAACAAAAGAAAACATTAAAATTAATTTCAACAAAATGAAAGTTTATCGAAGCGCATATTTTTCATATCGTGCTGCACTTACAACCACAGTAAGTACGTAGTTACAGTCTGAACCCTCTCTGCTGCTTCTTTTTCTATCTCACTCTGCAAAAAACATTTTTTTTTTTCATATACCTACACCTTCCTCTGCATGAACTAAAGTAATGCACATAGCACAAAACTATAGGAAAACAAACAAATAACAAAACAAACTAAAATAAAACGAGAAAACACTCCACATTGCCATGGCGTATACCTACCTACCTAGTCAATTGCAAGTTGCAAGCATATCAAACTCCAGATATGGTCGAGGGCGGTTTTTATTCACCCCTAAAACACCCACGTCAACTTAATGCCCTTTTATCATTGGAACCTCCAAACACATATACCTATACACCTACAAACGTCCTTCCGCAAATATCCTGACTGAGGAAGGAGATTGGCCCAGCCAGCCACCTACTGATTAGAGAAATGTGAACAGGAGTAAATAATACCCTGCTCTGCTATATGTTCCACTATTTGCGGACACACAACTACGGGCATGGCATAAGCACAGGAGTGCAAAACTGCATTCATTCATCCGCAGCGCAGTCATAGTCATAGTCACACATGAGCTGAGTGTGTAGGTACTGTGTAGGCGCGCATTCCACTCGCGCATTCAGATCGGCGTGCAATTTCATTTGGCAAACAATATTGAAGCTGAAGGGAATATGAATAGTTCAGATTCGACAATAATTGTTTCGTTGCTAAATTCGCCCATCGATTTGTTTGAAAATTTGAACTACAAAATGCCTGCCATTAGCCAGCCGTCCGCGTTCGCGTCCGTTGCCGTTGCCATCCATCGCTCCATCGCTCGGTCGAGTTGGTTGGTATCACTGTCAATTGTAATCAACGTTGCCACACCACAACGTTGTTTACCTAGGGACAGATTTTCCTGGAATTCGTATGTCTAATGATCCTTTTTTTTTTTTTTTTGTGTATTGGGACAATGCTAGTTTTTTGTTTTTGCTCTGTTTTTGTCATTTTCGTACTTTTCATAGAAAAAAAAACAGCCAACGCCACCACACGCCGCCGCGGGCCGGCTGCTTTAACTATACCTAGCTGTGACGGTCTAGAATCTGGTGTGCCAGGGCCAGCCAGCGATTGCGTGAAGAGAGGGTCTGTGAGCTAATTTGGTTTATGATTATTTTGGTTTAATAGGTCGATACCTATACGAGCTATTTATCGTAGCCAATTTGGATAAAGCCGCGATTTAGAGGATAGAACAAATGAAAACGAAAATATAACAGTTAGAAGGAAATGGGTTTTTGAGGAAAATTAGCATGAAATATGCATTTTGAGTTCTATATAGGTAGAAGGGCGAAATATAAACATTTTCTTGATGAATGCTTTTTAGAAATCGAGTGCGTAATTAGTTCGCTGGCGGAAATTATAGTGGACTCTATATAGACGTGTATTATAGGTAGGTAGGAATAACGGATGACGTACGCATAAAGGTATATGAGTTTGATATGAGAAAAACCCAAAACGCGATGAAAATTTATAGCATGATTGAAATAGCTGCACTGTGTAGCCGGATGGTTGTGAAGGCTTTTGTAATAAAGTTGGCTTTCATACGTAAGTTATAACGTAACGCGTTAAGGAACGTGTTCCTATTTATGGTCGACTTATTAATAACGTTTATAATTAAATTCTAGACTTTATTTTGTGAAATGTTCCTTTTTTGGAAGTTACATCAAACAAATATGTACATACTCACGACTTTTTTTTTTAAAAACATCTTTTAATTTGATAACACTCACCTGAAAAAAAAGAAAAAAAAAATAGTTAGTAGTTTAAGTATAGGTAGGTAATCAAAAATAATAATTTAAACAAAATGTATTTTATTTTTAAAACTATATAGGTATACATAGGTATAAAGGCACAATTGTATTCCTCTACCTAACCAAAGCAAGCTACATCATTAGGTACTACATTATCATGACTTTACTTTGAACTAGTGATTTGTTGCATTTTTAAAAGAAATCCCATTATTTAGTTGAAAAATTCCCTTTACATTTCCCACAGAATAAAAAATGCACCCGTTGATACCTTATTCACCTTCGCAAATTATATTGTTTTATTTATCAGGTCTAATAGTCTAAAAACTAATTCTGATATTTATTTAACCTCATTTCGTTTTGGTTGTGTAATCTTTTTTCTGATTTAAATTTTACAAACAATAAGGAATTCCCAAAAAATGAGTCGGTATTCTTTTTGTAATTTTAGGTGTCAAAATTCAAAGAGAATGGGATTTTTCTCATAATCCCCTAGCACTTTTTTGCTCAACAAAAATTGTCAGTACAATGGTGCCTTTAACCACTGTCACAAAACTAAACCAAAAATATTGCCACAGAAAAATGTATCAAACCATTGATTTATAAAGGCTGTTTTTTTTTAAACGTTTTTCAAACGGTTTTCAATCTGGCAATACCTTTTTCTGAGTTGGTCTTTTTGACAGCTGTCACTTGAATTATGCTCAGGTTGGTTTGCCATTTGATAATAAATAGACTTACTCCTGAACAACGCTTCCAAATTGTGTCCAAATGGGCCCAAAACAAGATTGCCGTTGATACCAATTTTCATAAGCGAATTTTGTTAAGCGATGATGATGCTCACTTTTGGTTGAATGGATACGTCAATAAACAAAACTTCCGTATTTGGAGTGATCATAATCCACAAGCCATTGTTGAGACGCCGTTACATCCTCAAAAAGTCACTGTTTGGTGTGCTGTATGGGCAGAGGGAATCATTGGTCTATATTTCTTCAAAAATGAAGACGGCCATAATGTTACAGTCAATGGGGAACACTAAAGAGCCATGATTAATGACTTTTTCATGCCTGAATTCGATGATGTTGATGTGGATGACTTTTTGTTCCAACAAGACAGCGCTACATGCCATACAGCCAACGAAACAATCAATGTATTGAAGGAAGGAAGGTGAGCGCACTATCTCGCGTCGTGGGCCTGTGGCGTGGCCTCCAAAGATCGTGCGATTTAACCCCGCTGAATTATTTTTTGTGGAGTTATGTGAAGTAGCTTGTCTATGCAGATAAGCCCGAGACGATTGACACCTTATAGGAGAATATTCGGCGCGTTATTGCTGACATACGGCCTCAATTGCTGCGAAAATTGGGCCTCTCGGATTTAATTTATTCAAGCCAGCTCCGGCGGCCACTGGCCCCAAATCATTTTTAAAACATAATGGCAAACCCTCATCTTTATAATAAAGCTATATTTTTGGCCCTAACATCAAATAATATGCGTTTTATTTCTTCTTGAAAACCACACGTCTAAAAAAACACCCTTTACAAACATAATGTACGTTATGTTTTCTCATATACTTTATACTCTTTTACTAAATAAATTTGAAAAATCATTGACCATTTTTCGTGTAATTAAAAACTTTAAGTTTACGACCACAAGGATGCTTGTTTGCTTCCTTTTTTTTTCTTCATTAACCAACACAGCAATTTCTGTTGAGTTTGATTATATTTTTTTTTTGTTTTTTTTTTTTTCTAAATCAAATCGAACCCCTATAAGAACTGATGAATCATAACCCACCCGCACATAGTCCTCAAAGTCTATAAACTAACAACATAGCTTTCTAAAATATTATCAACAACTTTACCTTTTAACCATACCAATAAAGTTAAGGTTTTAGTAGAATCTGTCTAAACAAAAAGAAATTGCAAAGTTTGTTTCGAAAAAATTCCAATTTATTTACCCATCACTCGAATTTAGACGTTTGAGTCATCAAAAATAAAAGCCAGTTGGAGAACGTAAGAATTTAATTTTGATAAATTAATCTTGTAATAGTATGTGTGTCATCGAAGATAAGTTGTAAAATAAAGATTTACAAAAGGTTATGTGGTTCTTTTTAACAAAGTTAGTTTAGAGAATCTGCTATGGAATGTCATCTTTTTTTTTAAATTTGTTTTATAGGTAAAACAAACAACTTGACTTTTTTTGTTAAAAACCTAGTTTACACATGCCGAGTGAAAAATAAAAGCTATGTATTGTACATACTTATTAATTCATGGATATTCCATTGAAATTTGATGTGCCATATGTACTCACATTTGTCTTAATAATTCTTATTTCATGTAAAACAAAAACTGTTCTGTATAACTAATTTGCATACGAAAAATTATGTGGTGAATACAAAAGGTTTTTGCTTCTGCCAGGCAAAAATTTTAGGCATAAATATAGGACATAGAATTATAGTTGGTGGTTTAATTTTTCTATTTTTTTCTTAGCCCGCAAACTGTAAGCTATAAGCTTAACTCACCAAAAAAACTGTATACCTTAGTTACCTTAATTTATAAAATTTGAGAGAAATCCCTTCAACCATCTTATTTTCCACGAAAAAATAATTATAATTAATTATTATTTCATTATAAAGAGGAAGGTATGCCGTTAATAATGGAACACAACATCAGCCAAATGGCCGCCACGACCACGCTTACAGGACCATATCCTTTTCATGAAATTTTCCATAACCAAATCGCAAAGTGGCTGCCCTATGTCCTCGATAGCCTCACGAATTCCATCTTTGAGGTCTTGAATCGACGCTGGGCTGTTGGCGTAGACCTTATCTTTCACGTGGCCCCAAAGGAAGAAGTCGCAAGGTGTTAAATCACAAGATATCGGTGGCCAATTGTGATCACCTCTTCGAGAGATAACACGGTCCGGAAACTTTTCCCGTAAGAGATCGATGGTTTCATTGCTTGTGTGGCACGTAGCGCCGTCTTGTTGAAAGTAAACGTTGTCCAGATCAATACCATCCAATTCCGGCCATAAAAAATCATTAATCATCTCTCGATAGCGCAATCCATTGACCGTAACTGTTGCTCCAGCCTCATTTTCGAAAAAGTAAGGTCCAATGACCCCGCCGGACCACATAAACCGCACCAAACAGTCACGCGTTGAGGATGGAGAGGCTTTTCAACAATAACTCTTGGGTTTTCCGAGCCCCAGATGCGACAGTTTTGCTTGTTGACGTAGCCTCCGAGGTGGAAATGGGCCTTATCAGTCAAGATGATTTTTCGATGAAATTCCGGATCATTTTCATGCATTTCAAGGACCCAATCAGCAAAGACACCACGTTGTTGATGATCAGCCGGCTTGAGTTCTTGTGTTAACTGAACTTTATAAGCCTTAAGACCCAAGTCTTTATGCAAAATACGGTGTAATGACGTTTGTGGAATGCCTAATTCCAAAGAACGACGAGGAATGGACAAACCTGGGTTTTCTTCAACACTTTGGGCTACAACAGCAATATTCTCAGTTGTTCTTGAGCGACGTGCACGGGTTTTATTCTTCACATCACTAACTTGTCCCAACAGCTCGAATTTGTCCACCAATTTCTGTATTGCGGTCCGACAAGGTGCTTCACGACGACCCAAAAATGTTTTAGTTTTACGAACCGTCTCTGCCAAATTTTCACCATTTTTATAGTGAATTTTAATAATTTCAATGCGTTGCTGAAGCGTGTATCGTTCCATTTTTATTAATGGCGTAGTTTCTACTTGTCAAATGTCAAAAAATGACAGCTTCAAAAGTGACAGCTACCGAAAAAGCGGGCTATTCAAAATAACACCTCAAAATAACACCTTTATTTTCATTAAGTACGAAGTATATATTTTTTTTTAATAAATAAAATTCCTTATATACAAAAACGATTCAATATAGAAACAAAAATATTAAACATAAGTTAAAATTTTTATACTAGAAGTCCTCGATTATAATGAAAGGAACTTATGTTCATAGAAAAAGACGAAGGTATTGTAGGATAGCGAGTAGGTAATTCTAATAAAAGGACTTCGTATCAGACTTGTTACCTTGACAGTTTATTAGATTAAAAAGACAAGCAAACAGCTATCGAGAGCTGCGTATTTAAAGACTTACATATAACATAACTAAATAGCGGGAGGATCATATCATATAAACTGTATCGATTAAGAATAAACAACATTCTGTTGAGCAAGTGCACATACAGTTACAAAGAAAATTAATTATTGACTACAGTATGATCCTCACTTTAAAATTTAGGTACGACAGTAAGTATCTAAATAAAGAATTTGATTTATTTATCTGCTTAGATACTTTCTTTAAAACTAAAGACTAATTTGAGCTAGAAAATAATTCTTTAAGCGAAGCGAATTTTTGAGAGGACATTTGTTTTTATTTCGTTAAAAGAAGTTTCATTATCATGTGCCCGTCAGTTGTTTTCAATCATCGTTAATTCTTGAATTGTCTTTAATTATTTCAATAAACATTTTTGTCTAAATTATAAACATACATATCTTACAACACGGTGGGCCAGCTTTAAGTCAAGCAATTCATGAGATTATAGTGCACGTGTGGGAGCATGAAGAAATTCCAGAAGACTGGCGAAAAGGTATAATTTGCCCCATACATAAGAAGGGAGATGTCACAACGTGCAGCAATTATAGAGGTATCACGTTGCTGAGTACCGCCTATTAGATACTCTCCTCTAACCTACAAGACCGGATAACCCCATAAGCTAAAACCATCATCGGACAATATCAGTGTGGTTTCATTCCAGGCAAATCAACAACTGATCAGATCTTTACCCTTAGGCAGGCGATGGAAAAATGTCTAGAATTTAACATCCCAACATACCATCTGTTTATAGACTATAAGGCCACCTACAATAGCATAGCCAGGGTAGAACTTTACAAAGCCATGAGAGAATTCGGCATCCCAAATAAATTGACCCGACTATGTTGGTTGACCATGACCAACGTAACAAGCCAAGTAAAAATAGCCGGATTGCTATCCAAACCAATCAACATCTTTAATGGACTCCGACAAGGGGATGGTTTGGCCTGCCTCCTCTTCAACCTGGCGTTGGAGAAAGCAATCCGTGACTCTGGCACGGCAACAAGAGGGACCATCGTCAACAAGTCCAGCCAGATATTGGCTTACGCAGACGACATCGACATCATCGGAAGAACTGAGCAGGCTGTACATGATTCCTTCATCCAGATCGAGCAGGCGGCACAAAATCTGGGGCTGCACATTAGTGAAGGTAAAACAAAGTACATGGTGGCGTCGAATGCGAGAGGAACAGTTGCTCAAACAATCAAGGTAGCGGAGCACGAATTTGAAGTGGTGCAATCCCTTGGGTCAATAGTAGCAGCCGATAACAATATAGAAGAAGAAATACGCGGGCGGCTTCTCAAATCCAACAGAGCCTACTATAGTCTGTCAAAGCTCTTCAAATCCAGAAATCTCACCATAACTTCGAAACTGCTGTTGTACAGGACTATGGTCCTGCCAGTACTCACATATGGATCCGAGACTTGGGTGCTTAGCAAAAGGCACTCCGACCTCTTAGCCGCGTTCGAGAGAAAAGTCTTAAGGAGAATTGTTGGCCCCATATGTGAGGAAGGACGATTCCGGAGACGGTACAATCATGAATTGTACGAAATCTACCTTGAAGCAGATATCGTGACAAAAATTAAGCTCGGTAGACTCCGGTGGGCAGGGCACCTAGCTCGCATATGAGCGAAGATGAACCTGCTCGGAAAGTTCTTTGTTGTTTATTCTAGGGTAGACGACAGCGTGGTAGACCATGCTTGCGCTGGAGAGATGGCGTAGACCAGGACGCCCGGAGCCTTGGGGTGCGCAACTGGATGGCGGCGGCTCGAGGCCGGGATGGGTGGAGAGACTTGTTGAAGGGGGCCAGGATCGGACCCCGGTTGTCGAGCCGACGATGATGATGATGATCGAGCCATTTGGAGGCGTTGTTATCACCTGTTGACTTCGAGATTTCTGCTAGATCGTTGGTGTCCTCCTCTACTCCTTCGTCTCCGCAGCCTCTGCATAGGTCTTCAGTACTGAGTGTCATTTCTTTCTATGATATCCTAAGATAATTCCTATCATAAGATTCAGAGATCTTTTTTATAGGTTCATAATTTTGTCTGTTTTTTTTCTTATTGTAGCTAGGCCACAGATTTTTTGAAGTGGTACAAGTTACGAGTGAGTTCTATCTGTCATTGGTAAGTTCCAGTATTTTTTTACCAATTTTCTGTTTAATGGCACAAGGTGGAAGTTTAACACTGGAGTCTGTTAGGCTTACATCTAACGACGAACCAGTCCTTGCCAGTTCATCAGCTTTTTCATTTCCTAGAATTCCACAGTGTCCAGGAACCCAGCAGAGTCTGATGTTGTTGTGCTGCGTGGCAAGAACTGTTAGCTCTTCGCGACAGCATGAAACCACCTTGCATCTTATTTCTGTGCGGCAGAAATAGCTTTGATCGCTGCTTGGCTGTCAATGTAAAAGGTGTTATAAGCCCGTCGTATCGGCAACATTGAGACCTGTTCGGCATCCTTATTCACTGCCAGAACCTCTGCTTGGAAGACACTGCTGTAATCATGGAGTCTATAAGAGTTGGCTAAATCCAAGGACTCTGAGAAGAAGCTCGCACCTACTCGAATGAATTAGTATTTTTATGCTTCTGTTTCTAAATGGTGTTTTTTTTAGACGTGTGGTTTTCAGGAAGAAATAAAACGCATATAATTTAATGTTATGGCCAAGGTTTGCCATTATGTTTTATAATAAATTCCAGCCGAGGCCCAATTTTCGACAGATCCAAATGTCACTCATGCTAGACAGCAGCGATAGCGTCTTCGGTGCGCACTGTACGGCGTCTCTGGGGATGAGCATTATCCACTAGAGTAAACGTGTCGCGAAACCGATCCATGATGGTTGCTCGAATTTATGCGATTTTGCAATTATGTCGCCCGAGTATTGAACGCAGCGCGCGATGCGTCACGCGAACCGAACCGAACCATTATTATGTTAATAAATTTGCACAATTCGTAAATGTTCTTCAGGAGCAACTCTAATAATTATGAAATGACAAATTAAACTGAGCATAAATCAAGTGACAGCTGTCAAAAAGACCAACTCTGAAGAAAGTATTGCCAGATTGAAAACCATACGTCTAACAAAAACAATCTTTAGTTAAAATTTTATAAACAAGAAATTTCCAACAAAATGATTCGTTTTTAACTATGTTCACTTCAAGGTGGATATTCCCAAGAAGAAGGGATTTTTCCCACGATCTCCCAGCACTGGTCGAAAGATATTGAAATGTAAATGCATTTTTTTCAGAAAATTGTCAGATTTTTGATTGCATTCAATTGATTTTTGTAAAATTAATGCGGAAAAAATTAATGATGATTGCATAGTTTGAATTCGACGTCTCAAAGTGAAGTCATTAGTCGTTTGGACGTGGCAAAGCACTCACGAGTACTTTGCCAGCCAATTTCAATGGAACGCACAGAATTAATCTCCTTACAAATCTCATCTGCTTCCCATAAAAGCATGAGTAATTGGTAGTACTAGATTATCGTTTGGATCTACTTATGAGTAGTTCGCCACTTCCAAAGGAACACGGCTAATGAAAGCGATCTTTTTATTGAAGTCATTTAAGATTGCATTTTGTTACAACTCAGCTCTCATGAAGTGCGCTAAGCAGATGTTTATATGAGATGAAATCAAAAATGGCGTCAAAAATTTTTTTTTAGAAAAAATATTAGTTAAAAATATTCTGGTTTCATCAACGATATACTATATATACTATATATATATATATAATTGCTATGGATTTTTTTTTTAAACACATTGCGATAAAAATTTCCCTCCGCAACACAACTGAATTTCTAACATAACTCAAGGTAAAATTCTTCCTTCATAAGGACACAATGAAAGCTTTATATCAAATCAAACATTCAGTGCTGCCAGAGATTCACATCCAAAGAGTGTCAATTTTTCTAAATTAAACAAAGCTACCTGCCTCTAAGTCCATTAACACTTTATGTTGTATAGGTGGTACTTAAATGTTCTCTATTAACAGGTCCCCGCAATTTTGTATGAGAAAGAATAGCTCAGGACTTGAATTATTCATGAATCGGAGGCCTATTAAAATATCGAAACGACAACATACAAGCGGGTAATGATGCGGACAAAAGCATAATGGGCCAATGTATAGGCAGCATATGCATCCAGAATTACATTATTGTTGTGTTGTTTGGTGGTATAATATACAGGACAATACATTTAGAATAGGGAGCATGGGTATGAGACGAAACAGGATGTGGAAGACAATATTTGACTTAGCTATTAGCGCTGAAAGTATTTACAAGTTGATTGCCCTGGAAAGTTTACCCATGTCGCTGCGCACAACCAAGCACAAACCCTATTTTCCATATGTGATGGAGAATTATTCTTAATGATTTTTCTTTCTTTCTTATTTATTTTTTTTTTTAAATACTTTTTTTGTAATACTTCGGTCCTTTGTTGGCCCCGAACTATGCCCCATACCTATACTCTCTTGCACCGCCAACTTATTTTTTTGTTGTTGTATTTTTTTTTGAAAACGCCAACTCAACGTTAAAAAACTTTTTTCATTTTGTTGTGTTTTGTAAAGTGCTTTGTTCTCGGCGTGAGCTGCATCAGCATCATCATCAGGATATTTCATATCCTGGCGATAAGAGTGTGGGAGAAATTTATTGTTCTCGTCTGGATTATTATTGTGTAGTGTATGGATATATATATATTTTGCTCATCCCGTAAAATAATAAATATAAGTAAATATATTTGTGCTTGGAATTTTTTTTTCCGTTTTAAAGGATGAATGCGCTTCTGCATACGTCCGTTCGTCATGATTTTCTACGTAGGTATTACTTTTCTGTTTTTTTTTTTATTTTTATTTTTTTTGTTGCTGCCGCTTTTGCAATAAACTTAAAATTTATTTGAAGTGGTTACAAAATGAGGTTCATACAAACACACACTCAGACACACAGGCATCAGCTATATTTACGAATATCCTTTTTAGTTGATGAAAGTTCGCATCAGCCAGTCAGCGTAGCAAGAGGTTGAGTGTTGCACTATGGGCACATACATCCATTCCACCAAACCCCTCCAACACCCACACCGCGTTTTCATTTCTGTGAATGACACTAAAGGGACGATTTATGTGCTATAGAGCAACCTAAAAGTATGTCCTTTTTTCGGACTTGATATTTATCTGTCATTTTGGAATGCAAGTGTACACGTAGTATAGAGTGGGTTGATGTTGATGTTGATGTTGATGTTGGTTCTTTATTGATCGAGCTTAATACAAGCGAAACTTATAGCTATTACTTAAAACTAAACTTATTCTATGGTGGGTTTTTCGTTGTTTTTTTTTTTTTTTTTTTTTTGTTTTTTTGTTTTTTTTTTTTTATTTTTTTTAATTTATTTATTGGTTTGGGCCCAAAGGCCCACCCACCAGTTTTATTAAAGAAAAAACTTAAAAGCAAAACTTGAAGGACTTAGGGAGGAAGCACGGATATGGGAGATTGGTATTATATGAGGTGTGTTAGGTGGAGCGCCTGGGGCGATCCTATTAGGAGTTATAGAGTGAGTTTCTAAGCGTGGATATACTAATGTGAAAGTCAAGGGTGTACAGTGAGGTATTTGCCAAACGCAACATTCTAGATAACGGTTCAAAGAAGCCATAGTTTGTTCTATGGTGAGGTGGGCGGAAGAGAGGAGCGGATCTGAGGTTACGCGGGTTAGTATAGATCGGGATCATTTCCAACAGAATGGGTGAATCGATTGTCCCCGTTAAAAGTTGGTACACGAAGAGTATATCAGCTACTTCTCGCCGTTTTTTTAGAGTTTGCAAATGTATCAATTTTAATCGATCTTCATAGGGAGGCAAGATGATATTATCGGACCACAGAAGGCCGCGGAGGGCGAACCGAAGAAATCTACGTTGCACGGACTCAATTCTTTGGGAGTGAGAGTTCTGATGTGGCGACCAAACTTGGCTAGCGTATTCAAGGAGGGGTCTAACAAAAGTAATGTAAAGGGACTTAGTGACGTAAGGGTTAGAGAATTCTTTAGACCAACGTTTTATGAAGCCGAGAGAGGAATTGGCCTTGTTAATTATTTGATCGATATGAGAGCGGAAGTTAAGCTCAGTGTCACAAATAATTCCAAGGTCTCGAATGGAACACACAATAGGAATGGCTTCATTACGAAAGTAATAAGTTCTGGGGGTTGAGGGTAACCGTTTACGGGAGAAGGTTATTGATTGACATTTAGCAACGTTGAGTTCTAAGAAATTTTTATCGCACCAAGTTTGGAATAAGTTTAGGTCGTTTTGGAGCAAGTAAGGGTCAGTGGGGGAAGAAATGACCTTAATGATTTTCATATCATCTGCGTAAATAGACAGATAAGAGTCATTAATTATACTTACAACATCGTTTATTGTAAGGACAAAGATAAGAGGGCCCAGGTGACTGCCTTGAGGAACGCCAGAAGTGGCGTTAATAGGATCGGAGATTGAGGACCTGAAGAGAACCCTGTATTGACGTTGTTCTAGATACGATCTCAGCCATGAAATGAAAAAGGGAGGGAACCCAAGGGCATTGAGTTTAAGGTATATAGTTTGGTGACAGATTTTATCAAAGGCTTTACTAAAATCTGTGGTTATGACATCGACTTCTTTACCATTCTCTAATGCATTAAGTGTCCTAGAGACAAATTCAGTTAGGTTAGTTGTAGTCGATCTACCCTTTAGGAAACCATGCTGCTGGGGAGAGAAGATAGACTTGCAGTGAAAGTAAAGAGAGTCATAAACAATGCTTTCAAAGAGCTTCGGGATAGAAGAAAGTTTGGCTATAGGCCGGTAGTTGGATATGTCGTTTTTAGAACCTTTTTTGTGGATAGGGAAAATAAAGGAATCCTTCCATAATTTTGGGAAGATAGCTTGAGAGAGAGAAAGACGAAATAAAGCTGTTAGGGGCTTGCAAAGCGAACTAACACATTTCTTAAGTAAAATGGCGGGTAAACCATCGGGACCGGGAGAGAAGTCATCTTTAAGCATACATATTTTGTTGGTTACAATATCATTCTCAAAGTCAATAGAGACTAGAGAGGTTTGAGGGCAGTTCTTCAAGTAACTAAAGAACTCGCGGTCGGGTTCGAATGTATTATCAATGTATGATTGGCTGAAGAAAGAGGCAAAAAGGTTACTGATTATTTTAGGGTCTGCAGAAGAAGTATTTAAATATTTGAGTGTAGAAGGGAAGCCATCAGATTTTTTCTTAATATTAATGAATTGGTAAAAACGTTTAGGATCCGAGATCAGACTAACCTGCATTCTATCTAGATAATTATGGTAGAGTGACTCACAGAGAATGGAGAAGTTAAAGGAAGCTTGCTGGTAGAAGGAAAAGTCTGAAGCAGACCTAGATTTTAGATAAGTTTTCCATAGCTTGTTTCTGGCGTTACGAAGTGTTCGCAATTCCTTATCATACCAAGGTGGAGAGTATGAGCAGTTTTTGCGAGCCGCATATGGAACACATTGAATGAGGCAGTTAAAAATGGCTGAGTAAAAGAAAGAGACAGCGATGTCGATGGGAATTTTAGTGTTTAAGAAAAGGCTAAAATCAATATTATTGATAAGACGGTTTAATTGGACAAAGTCAGCTTTTCGAAAGTTGAAAGAAAGAGAGTTCTCGGAATCATTAGTTATAAATTCATGAGCATATGAAAAGGTCAGAGCGAGAGGGGGATGGTAGTGATCAAGGGTAGAGAGAAGATGGGTACTTTTGGTAACGACTGAGTTAAAGGGGTCAGATGAGAAAATGAGATCGAGTTGCCTACCTAAATTGTTGGTGACGTCACTAATTTGAAAAAGACCACAGTCAAAAAAACGGTCAGTTATAAGAGATTCTTTTTCTGGGATGCGACAAACAAAATGGGTCATTGAAAATTCCAAGTTAGTTGTAGGTCTGGTGGCATAAATACATAAAGGGTGTATACTGTATAAGGATGTTGGGAGTAGTGTTGTTGGTATAGGGTATATTTAATGAAATTTCATTCATTTAGTTTGTGGTGGCCCTGAATCTTCTTAAACGAATCCAGAGAGCGCGTGTGGAACATAATTTTGTTTTATACTTTGTTTAGAAAGCTCGCTCGAATGGGAGGATAAAATTATCGGGTTAAAGAAATATCTACTTCATCAGAACCAACAACAACAAACAATAGGGCATTATTCAGTCGAGTGGGTTGATAAAGTTGATGTCACATATTGACCCATATACCAACATAAAAGCATCGGCTAGGATGAGTGGAGATTCAAGATAACATATTGAAATCTATGAGAGAACCCAATTAACATGTTAATGTTCATTTGCAACTGAAGTTCAAAATAATAGAAATTCCACTTTTGATCCAAAATGTCAGATAAAGTTAATCTTAATATTTGTAAACAAAGTCGGTTTAGTTATACAATTCAAGTTAACTCAAGAACGGCTGGACCCATTTTAATGATCTTTTGGATTCTTCTCCGGCCCGAATAGCAAAATAACTGTAACAATATCGTTTAAATTGACTTTGTATAGGGTGAAATGGCGTAAAATGAAAAAGACGTAACCGATTGAAAAAAAAACTCTACCTGCGTTTGAAAGGAAATGGCTTCAGGGATGTTTTTTTTTTTAGATTGCAATTTGTAGAGTGAAATGGGGTAAAAATAAAACAAACTGTCCGATTTAAGAAAAGTCTTTTGGAATTTTTTTTAGTAAATGGATACAAAATTTCAGATTTAAGAAATTCTTTTTTGTTTGAGTTTTGCTATTTTTAAGGTGAAATGGGGTATAAATAAAAACAAAAATTGTTCTTAGACAATAGTTTGGTGTTTGAAAGATTATTTTTAGTGAATGGATTAAGTGTAATTTTTTTTTTTCAAAAAATTGATAGTTATAGTGGTTAATGGGGTTAAAATTATCAATTTTAAAAATTCTTTTTGTATAGTTTTTTCTAAGCGATGACTTAAGGATTTTTTTTTTTTCAAAAAATATGATACCTATTTATAGAGTCAAATGGGATACACACAAAAAAGTAGGTTTTGGTTCCAAAAATTTTTTCAGTGTTGGGAAAGTAATAAAAGTTGGCTGGACTTAGATAATCATATTTTTATGAAACTCCACAAAGTGGGTTAAAACCCAAAAAAAAGTATTCAATTACAAAAAGTAGCTTAAATTTTAATATATATATTTATGTATATACATTTTCTTTTGTAGTTTTTATGCGAAGCTTAGGTTTGTCTAACCGTGCGAAGTCGTGCGGGTCAGCTAGTAAATAATAAATAAAATAATTATATGTATGAAATTAGGCAGGGAATACCTACGACAGCAATAAAACATATCAAGAATAGATACAATAGTATGTTATACATGAGACAATCTTAACAAAAATTGGCGTAGATACATTACAAACATTTGTAAGTATAAGATGCTGGGCTTTGCATTTAATTTTTTCTTAAAGTCTAAAAGCAACCAGAAAAATGTTTTTAAGATCATTAGCGTTTTCTAGGACCTCATTTGTGGGATATTCGTAAAAAAATGTATGACTTTGACCTATAGAAAAAAAAACCTTTACAAATTAATGAAACTGATTGACCTTTTACGAGGTCACGAAGACCTTTCAGATGGTACCAAGCTGCTTAAGATCGCTGATGACCTTAAAAAGCCTTAAATATTGATTAAAATTTTTGTATGGCTGACCAATTTCTGAAACTAGTTCGACTATTTTGACCCATTTTTGAAGAGCATACTTTTTTGACGAATATCCTACATATAGGGTGCAAGGATCGCGGAGCTTATATGATGGTTGATTTTTTCATATCCGAAAGAGGGCTATTAGAAAAGCTGAATTTTTTGGGACACCACAGCCATGACCCTGACGGAAAAATCCACCATTTTGGAACATGCAAAATTATCTTTGTCTATGAAACTATTGGTTTTAAGGGGTAAGTTGTCAAAACAAAAGACAAACATTATAGGCATTAAAATCATATCTTTTATGCGCGTGAATATTTTCGACATTTTTGTGATTTTAATTTTATACTTTTAAGCATTTTTCTTGTTTCCTCAGAATCGTACGTATTAAAGAACACGGAATTTCCAACACATTGAAGGTAGTGAAAAGATAAAGCTCTGGAAAGTCTACCACGTAAGTGATAGAAACTATGTACATATGTATCAGAAATATGGACGCTATGGATTCGGACCATACATTGATCCAGCATGAAGGTGCTACTGTCTGCTGCATGCAACGTCGCAAACATTTTGCCTGCGCATCTGGTAAAAGTATCAATAAAAGCTGATTACTTCATGATGGTCCGCTAGCCCAACTGCTACGATTCAAGAGCATACAAAATGGTGTTATGAGCCTATCGAGCAACATTACCCGTGATGTATATAAAGTCTCATCTCCATGGCTATCTATCGATAGCTGTCTCCTACACTCTCTTATACTGAACACCTAATATGTAAGTTAGATATAAGATATGATTTGTAATGATTTGAATGAATAAAGTTAGTCTTAAGACCCAGCTCAGCGTGTATCGTTCTTGGACATATTAACCCGCATAAAACTTTTTTCTATAAAACTATAGTTCTGGAAATCAGTTGCTTCTGAAAGTTTGCTAGTGTGGTGTTATGTGATTTATGCCTTCCAAACGGAGAAGCTTTTGGCTTCTCAAGGATCTTAGCACCCCATATGTGGGATATTCGCAAAAAAAGTATGCCATCTTAAAGGTCAGTAATTGGTCAAAAAAGGTTAACTATAGCTTAAGAATGGTTAAAAAAAATCTTCAAGGTCATCAGCGATTGTTAGCACCTCATTTCTGGGATATTCGAAAAAAAATATATTCCATTTAAAATGTCACAAAATTTTCGTAAAAGGTGATTTTGCACCAAAAATTGGTTACCTACCCATAGATTTTGTTTTATGAATTAGTTAGGAAATTTTTTACTCAAGGACGTAGAGATTTTAAGCACATCATTTGTAGGAAATTCCCAAAAAAACATATACTTTCCAACTGAAAGGTCTTAGGCCGATTTTATTCACTCAAAGTTGAACACAACTTGAGGATTTTTGGATTCAACTTGTGAATTTGTTTTTATTCACTCAAAGATTACATTTTCAACTTTCGATTTTCAACTCTAGAGTTGATCAACTTTAGATTTCTCAACTCCTGGAAAAAGTAGAAGTTGGTCGAGCAAACTTGAGATTTCACATAAGAAATTTTCTTTTTTTTTTAATTTGTGTTTCAAAAGCGTGTTTCCACTATCGCAAAAAAGAAGAAAAATAAACATATATGTTTATACTCATCCTTTCGCTATATCTAGGGCAAGTACATGTTGGTTTCATATACAAAAAAAATGTTTAGGTTGTAATCAAAACTAACACTACGATAGTCGATTTTGATTAAACTTCGTACCTGTAATAACCAAGGCAATTGTAAAATACTGCGTTTCACGTTTTTTCTCAAAAAATTCACATAACTTATTTTTGGGTTATTGAAGTATATATTTTCGATTATTCGACCGATTTTGTTATAATTTTGCAAATTGGTGATTCTAAATAGTCTAAAAAATATTGCATTACAAAATTTTTAAAACATGGTTTTATAAACAAAAATCAAACAATAAATCAATATTTTAGTGGGTACTTTTTACTCATTTAATATTTTCTTGTTAAATATACATATACATCATCCATCGTCAATGTGTGGTTTCACACAGTTGTTAACCGCAAGAGCAAGTTCGTGCGATCAAGCCGTGCATTATTTAAGTTTTCCTTTCCTCATATTACCATATCAAGATCCTTATTCCAGTTCCTATACGAGAAGTTCCTGGCACGAGAAGTTAGTTTGTCGAGTCGTAGATTTACGAATAGGGAGCAAGAACCACTCCCCAACCTTCGAGGTAAGCCTAACTAGGGCAAGCGTGCCGTGCCCCTTTTCTACATCAAAGAACACCTCCGTGGTATACCGAACCTCAAAACACAATTTTCCTCTTCCAGCGAATAAAAAACTATGGGAAGTATGGGACCCTTGTTGTTATTTTTCAATTATTTGTTGGCAATTCAACATAATTTAACACAATTTAACAGAATTTAACACAAATATGTCATCGATATATTTGACAGACTCAAATTTAAATTTTAAAATGACAGTTTTTTTTTATAGTTCACAAATATCCCAGGGATATTTTTCAAACTGGAAGTTGGCCAACTTTAGATCTTCAACTCGAGAATTGAGAAAATAATTAGTGAATAAAAAGAAATTTCAACTTGCGTTTCAACTCTCGAGTTAAAGGAAACTCTTAAGTTGGCCAACTTGAGAGTTTGCTTCGAGTTGAGCAGTAGTGAAAAAATGGCCCTTAATGCCCTCATAAAAGGTCAACCAGTTTCAGAAATTGTTCAACTAGAGGTTTTTTGGATTGTGACTTTGAGAAAATCTTTTAACATAAGGATTCAGCAGCATGATGAGCTTAGTTCCTACTGTCCTAAGGGTATTTACCTCGGGGAAATCGCATTACACATAACATCAAATCATATTTATAAATTGAGATTTCAATTCATCAAGAGTCTTGTAAATTCCCTTTCACTTTTTGGCACCTCACTGTTTTGGGTATGAGATCTTGAAAAGGTAGGTAGTAAGAAGGTATCTACCTACATTGTCTGTACTAAAATGATAATAAACCTATCCTTATAAAACCCCCCTATGTAAGCTCCCTTAACTTTCTTGTCAAAATCCAACATTTTTTTTTAATTACTCTAAATTATTTATCAAACGCATTGGTGTGATTAGATAACTGACACTCGTTTTAAAAACATATTCAGAAATACAAAAAAAAAAGACAAAAACTTGGACTACAAAATCCAGTCCCATCCTCACAACTTTATGGATACGAGTACCTCTACTTACCCACCTATCTATCTGAATCTGAAAATAAAACCAATTCCAATCTTATACGACTTAAAAAATGATATCACAATTTTGTGAGTGTCATCCCACATCTGAAATTTGTGACAAATAAAAAATTTAGAATATTAAAATCCCCCTTTTGGGATAAAATTTGATATTCCGTTTTTGGGTTTTCCAATTTCACAATAATAAAACCGACCAACATCACATTCACAAAAATAAAAACAAAATTCGTTATCTTCTACGACCCTCATGTTTCTAAAAAAAAATGGTGAATGTACACAAAAAAAAAAATGAACAATTAAATGCAACAATTTATTATTCTAAACAAAGTATCTTTTCCCTTGTGGGCATTTCATTGTGGGTAAACTAAAGTCCTGTTTTTTTATTTTGTTTGCCCGTTCCCATCTTGGTTCCCCACCCACTCACATATTAGTTCAGTGAAGTGCGATTTATAACAGTTTTTTGTGCAAGCATCTCTTCGCGAATAGGATACTTGTATTTATTTGACTCGACTAAAAAAAAAATGATGAGATGCACTTGAGTGTGTGTTGGTAGGTAGGTAGCAGCTATACTCTGGTATGTACACGTGTTATCCTTTTAAATTGTTATAAGCGCTCGTTTGCTGTCCAATGGATGATTTTTATTAATAGCTCGTTTAATTGAAATTCGGATTTTTTTTGTAATTTGTTTTTTTATTTTTTTTTAACCAAAAACACAACAAAAAAAAAAGAATAACTAGACCCAGTTTCCATAGTATGATGAAAAATGCACCAGTAGATAAATCGAAATCCAACGCGCTGCAAGAATGACGGATTTTGGATGTCTGAGGCTGAAACTGGAGGATGAAAAAATGACCAACAACAAACAGAAATAAAAATAAGCAACGAGATATAGGTACAATGTTTTGCCCAAATTAAATCCCATCAACAGCAACAAAATTACCAGGATTGCATGAAAAATGAAAAAAAAAACAAAAAAAAAAAAAAATGGGTGGAATACAAAAATATCTGATGGATACACAAATCGTTTAAACAATTTAATTTGTTCATATGATGCGCGTCATTGCAATTAAACAATGGAAAAGGGTGGAAAAAGGGGTGTTGTTTTGTTTTTTTTTTTTTTTGGAATGATAAAAAAAATAAATAAATTGTGTTTTCCTACTAGAGAAGATACACAGCAGTTCCGAATAATGTATATACAGTTACACCCACTTAAATAAATATATATATAAACCACCACACCATATCGTATCATCCCTGATGCTATGCGTCCCGCTCTTGACTCCCATCTCAAGCCACTGACATTTTTAATCGCCTCTCGTTGGAATGGAGAAAATAATGACTTTTATTGGATTTTTGTGGAGAGCAATTATAATTGAATTAAGTTTTCCGTTTCCACTGTGTTTTTCATGAGAAGTGTCTGTCTGTGTAGTGGATAGAGGTGTATATATGT
This sequence comes from Leucozona laternaria, assembly GCA_932273885.2. Classification (NCBI taxonomy): domain Eukaryota; kingdom Metazoa; phylum Arthropoda; class Insecta; order Diptera; family Syrphidae; genus Leucozona; species Leucozona laternaria. The sequence continues at coordinate 125,595,966 of OW026367.1, read as the reverse complement.
ATGTATGTGATGTGGAGAATGTGTAGAGTGTGTTTTGTGGCCCCGCGAACCGCAGCACGGGCCACGAAACCGACATGCTTTAAGGACTGAAGTGTCGAATTCTTATATATGAGGGTGCAAATATACAGTGAGATTCATCGTGTCCTTCTGCTTCAATTTAATTGGACTCGTTACGATTTGGTCTCTGTGCACTGTTATATTTATATGTTATGTTCTTAGCCCTTCGAGGGTTAGGGACATGCATGACACCGACACCGACACGACGCTATATATGAGTCTGGAAGGGCTGGGTAGGGGGGGGGGGGGGGGGGGGGGGGTTAAACCTATGTCTCGTTGACAGAGCAAATAAAATCACTGAGTATTCCATTTGGCGGTATTAAGGGTAATGCCTTGGGAAGCGCGTGCATAAATCCAAAGTTTTGTGTGTTGGCGGGCAATTAAATTTAGTTTGTCTTGGGGAATGAGTATACCAATATCTGTACCTATAGGGCTGATGAGTTAATGGAAGATCAGTGAATTTAATTGAATAATAGTTTTACGAGTACCTACATACCTAATTAGCTGATGTTTGTATAATCCCTTTACCTAAGAATCATTTTGAGGGATTGATTTATATAATTTAAGAAGAAGATAAAGAGGGACGGCAGGGGTGCCCTATACTCGTTGGCTAGATAGTTTATCAAAGAGATTATAGGTAGGTAACTATTACGAAACATTTACCAAACTGAGGCTTATCTATATACTGAGTTCTATTGCAGCTAAATTAAATGACCTATACTTATTCTAAGAATTGTCAGATAGGTCATGTGTAATATAATATAGGTAGTTAGTTACGAGCCTTTAGGTATGAAACATGCCGAATAAGATTATATAGCTACTTTGATATGCGGAAAATGTAGGGACATAGACATTTTCGTACTATCTTATTGAAGGTTTTGTGATTATAATTGTTTGGCAACAGGTTGCCTTGTTTGGCACAAATTTATAGGTACTACTTTAGGTTTTAAATCTGCATGAACTATCATCAGTTTCAAATAAACTAGTAGATATCAGTTATGTGGTAGGTACTATGGCAAGACCCAATATGCCAAAAAATCGATTTTTCCTTTTTTCTTCCAGAATCAGGTCATGAAGATTAAATTTTGCGGATTTCTTTCTTTTGACACATTCTGAACGTTTTATTAACTTTTTATTATAAATAGGTACCTACCCATATTAACTAGGTATTGCAGGTATAGTTGAGAGATTCGATACTCAGTAAATTAGTCCAGGAAAATTAGAAAAACAATTAAGGAAAAATAGGTCGTTTTCGAAAACGTAATCTGCGTCAAAAATGGGTTTGCAGAATGTTCTTAAACGCAAACTGCAAAATTCTTCTGTTCGAAAACGCAAATACAAATTCTACTGCATTAGCATTGTTTTTGATAATTCAGTTTGCTAAAGTCACGTGTTCGCAAACATCATCTGCGTTGCAGGTGTGCAGAAACAAAAGCAAATGGAGGTGACGAAAGAGACAGAAATGGTGGTTCGAGAGATTGTTAGCTATTTAAAATTTTTGGATATCAGTCAGGCAGTCAATAAAGCGATAAACATGTCGGGGCTGAAAATGACGAGCGAAAGTGAATCTGAAAATTCTGATGAAATTGCGCTTGCAAAAAAATCATTTGACGTTCTTGATGAAGGAGATGTGAGCAAGCAGGACGATTGCAACTTTTCCGTCGTAAATGACGATCAATTGCCGGACAAAAACGGTTTTGGATATCAATGAAATTCTTTATTCTGTGAAAGTACGTTCGATGCCATTATGTATGGAACTCGATTTCTTTTGCATGGCTACCACGGGCGCGGTTGCAGAAGTCCAGACGCTGAACCCAATTTTCGACGGTTTTCAAGCTGCTGCAATTTCACGTTCGATATTCGTACGAAGTTCATCAATCGTCGCTGGCTTGTTGGCATAGGTAGACCATAGACTTGACGTAGCCCCACAAGAAATAGTCTAACGGCGTCAAATCGCACGACCGAGGCGGCCAAGCGACTGGACCATTTCGTGAGATAACATACGTTTTCCAAACTTGGTTTCCAATAAATTGATTGTGACATTCGCTGTGTGGCTTGTGGCGCCGTATGGTTGGAACCACATGTCCTCCAAGTCCATATCATCCAATTGGGGCCAAAAATATTCGGTTATCATTGAACAGTAACGTGCCGGTCTTGATCATCACGGAAGAAGTACGGCCCCATGACGCCGCCGGCCCATAAACCACACCAAACCGTAATTGGATTGCTGAATGACCAATACCGCATATTTAGTTTATTGACGAAGCCATTCAGGCAGAAATGAGCCTCATCGCTGAAGATGATTTTTCGATAAAAATCCGAATCATTTCCAAGTTGTTGCTCAGCCCAATTCACGAACATACGACGCTTCTGGTGGTCAAGCGGCTTCAGTTCTTGCGTCACTTTAATCTTGTAAGGTCTTTTCGCAAAATTCGCCACAACGACGTCACAGAGATGCCCAACGCTTGAGAACGACGTGTGAGAGACACATTTGGGCTTTCTGCAACTGAAGCCTCAGCGGCAGCAATATTCTCGACACTACGGGCATTTCTTTGTCTCACTGGCCCGGGAACATTTTGTACTGTGCCTGTGGATTCAAATTTTTCCACTAGACGATCAATTGTTGATCTGCTAGGACGATTATGACGATCATAAATTGGATATAGCGCTGTTAACGTTGAGGCCACTGACTCCGAATTTCGGTAGTAAATTTTAATAATTTTGACTCGTTGTTGGCTCGTAAATCTTTCCATCATGAAATGGCAAACCTTACTGAAGAGAAATGTCAAAAGAACGGCAAGAAATATGGCGTCGTTTGCTGTCCCTGTTGCTCTACTTTTGTAGCGCCCCTGTTGAAAACCCTTTACATAATAGGTTTCAAGTATAAATTAGGCCATGCAAATTGAATTTGGAATTTTGTATTCACATCTTACTAATTCAAATACAAATACGGCTTTTTGCCGCGGTTATACAGGGTCATTCATTTCGTGGTTTCAAGTTGGTAGCGCTGGCATTTGACACCTGTCAAACTCAGCTGTAATTTGAAGTGTCATAATATTAGTTGAAAGTTTGTCATTTTCGATAATGGATCGCTTAACTTTCGAATAACGCGTTAATATTATTAAAACTTACTATACAATAGTGGTGATTCAAACTTAGCCACTTTTCGCGCATTACGCGATGATTATGGTCGTCATAATCCACCGACTACACAAGCAATCGGTAAAATTGTGAAGAAATTTGAAGAGAGTGGAAGCGTGCAGCATCGTAATGCACGCTCAGTCGAAAATATTGCTGCTGCAAGTGCAAGTGTTGCTGATGATCCCAATTTATCGATTTACCGTCGTTCGCAGCAATTGGTCGAATGATCACCGATTTTTTTTGGCTGGCGATTGGAGATCATGACTTGGACGATATGTGAGTCCAACAAGACGGGGCAACACGCCAACACGACCAAATAAGGCTTTATTGCGTGAGAAGTTTCCTCGTCGCGTAATTTCTCGATTTGGCGACGTCAATTGGCCACCAAGATTATGCAATTTGACACCGTTAGATTTTTTTTCATTGGGCTACGCAAAAGACAGTGTTGACGCGAATAATCCCCGAACTCTAGATGCATTAAAAACTAACATTACTCAAGTTATGGCCGAAATATCGCCCGAAATGTGCGAAAAAGTGGTTAAAATTTACCTCAAAAGAATCGCATGCTGCGAATCTTCTCAAGATTGCCATTTCAATGATATTGTTTTTCACACCGAAATTAGTCATTAAAATTTTCAATGAAAGCTATAACTGGCGCCTTAATGGTAAAATCGAAACTTTATAATGAAAAAATATTGTCATCAAAAATGTATCGCTGTGTGTGGTTTATTTAGCTTTACTTTTGAAACCGAACAATTAATGACCCTTTACCTCTAGCTTCATCGAAAATTGTTTGGTAGGTACCTCTAGCTATATTTTGATGCCAAATATGATGAAAATTAATTATTAATTCTGGCTAAAAAAAATTCATGACAGTGAGTGAGCTACACCTACCTTACCAACGATCATATACAAATTAAACGTCATTTTATGGCGAAGTTTGGGGCCGAATACCTTTTTTTTAATACCTAGGGTAGATATATAGGTACCTAAAATAATTACGTCCAAAATTAACAATTAAAATTTCCAATGTGGTTTAAATAAAGCTGTGTGGCGCATTATTTTACATTTTTTTTTCAGTGCGCGTTATGCTACTTTTACTTTGTACTTTTTATACACACCTAACCGTACCTACTTTTAAGATCGTTTAATTACGAGAAAAAAGTTGAATAGTTGTAAAATTAAACACGGATATTGAGGGTTTGTACATAATATAATAAATCATATACAGATAGAAAAAATAATAATTATATTTATTATTTTAATACTAAAATTATTTTTTTGAGAATTATTAAATTGGGCCGATCCCGGCGGTACTGCAATACCGGGCCAACCCGCGACAGAGGTGGAGCAAGCCCCTAGCACTCCGTCTATTTCCAAAAATCAGTTTAACATTTGTTGTCCCCCGATGGGGGATCTATCAGATGTTAAGCTGATAAGAACAGATACTACACTTTGATCTTAGCCATAAGGCCGAGAAGCGATAACTTCCACAACTCAAATGCTCTTACTTCTGATCTTTTTCAAAGAAACTGAGTGTGAAGTAAAGTAAGACGCATGAAAATACAACCTTGTAATTTGTTAGTGTATTTTTTCTTCAATATAATTCTGTTGTTGTTGTTTTTTTTTTTTTTTTTTTAGAATGTGGAAAGAATGTGCGATCAATTGGACGATCATTAATGTGAGTCATGCCATGCGATATGTGAGTGAGCTGATATTGTGCGGTGGTGAATGGTAGGTAGTGGTTTGTTTTGGAATGAAAATAAAAATTTATGTTTTGTTAATTTAATTTTCTTTTTTGTTTGTATTTAGAACGTTATTTGTTGCTGGTGTTTAATAAATTGCATATAATTTTATAATGATCACGATCATAAGAGTAACGATGGGACTTCTGGCGAAGCTGGGAAGCAGAAAGTACCAAAGGCAAAGGGAAGATTTGTCATGGAAATTTCAATCAGTGATCGTGCAATATGAATTAGGTATGAAATATGAATGATCGCACCTAGGTACCTATATCAAATTAGGGTCATCCTCATAAGATGCAGCAAAAGGAGGCGTAAGTAAGCAGTTAGCAATAATTCAGATTAAAAAGTATGTAGGTAGGTAGTATATTTAGCTGCTAGTTAATTTCTATAATTAGCTACGCAAAAACAAATTGATTGACGTCGTGTTAGCAGAACAAGGGGTGGATTTTCTAAAATCTGACTTTAAATAAACAAATTTTATCAAAAACACAACGACAACATTTAAAATAAAATGTTTTTTTTTTTTTTTAGAGGTATAAAACTTTGAAATGGAATAAAACAAATATGATTTCTTCAAATTGACATGAAATTTACTTTATTCGAAAGAAAATCTTCTGGAATTATAATTTTAAATAGGATTTTTGGCATATGACCGCCACGGCTGGCTTGGACTTAGTCTAATCTGGAGGTCCAATTTTCGATGACTTTTTTCAACATTTGTGGCCGTATATAGGCAATAACGCGGCGAACGTTGTCCTCCAAGTGGTCAATCGTTTCGGGCTTATCGGCATAGACTAGCGACTTCACATATCCCCACAGAAAATAGTCAAGCGGTGTTAAATCACACGATCTTGGAGGCCAATTCACGGGTCCGTAACGTGAAACTATATGCGGTTAACAAACGTTTCCTTCAATAAATCAATTGTGGCACGAGCTGTGTGACATGTTGCGCCGTCTTATTGAAACCACAGCTCCTGCACATCATGGTTGCTCAATTGATGAACGGAGAAGTCGGTATTCATGGCTCTATAGTGGTCCCCATTGACTTCAACGTTCTCGCCAACTTCGGCTTCGTTTTTAACGAAGTACGGACCAATTATTCCACCAAACCATAAAGCACACCAAACAGTCAGTTTTGGTGGGTGTAACGGTGTCTCAACATACACTTGAGGATTATCATCACTCCAAATACGGTAGTTTTGTTTATTGACGTATCCATTCAACCAAAAGTGAGCTTCATCGCTAAACAAACAAAATTCGCTTATGAAAATTGGGATCAACGGAAATCATGTTTTTGGCCCATTTGGGCACAATTTGGAAGCGTTGCTCAGACGTCAGCCTGTTCATGTTGAAATGCCAAACCAAGCTACAAATAAATCACTTAACAACTGACAAAATGGCCGCCATTTATAATAGTGTTGCCAACTTAAAGTTCTACCTACCTTTCTCTAAAAAAAAACACCCAATACATACCTACATATTTTTTTTTCAGAATTTTTAACTGACAAGATTATCTCAATTTTGTCTAAAAAAAGAAAACACTTGATTGGTATCGTACCCGTATTTGTTGTTTATTAACAACACTCTATGCGCCTTTCTATACTTGCCAGATAAATATTTTCTTTCTTATTATAATTTCTTTTTGCATATTTTTCCACCCCTTACCTTTAATAAACGTGTACGCCTTTCTATTCTTCATTTTGATAAAAAAAAAAATATATATATCGAGGAGAAGCAACAGCAAAGGAAAATGTGTGTAAAATGAAGAGAAACGCAAATGACGCTGATATGACTCCCCAAATGAAAATAAAAATTAATGAAACTTTTTTCGACTTCATAGAAGAAAAGAAAAAAAAAACAAGAAAATTAGAAAATTAGAACAATTCCGCAGAACCATCATCAGGAGAGTTAAATTGGAATACTTTCGGCAAAACTTTATATGGGATAGAATAGAACATTGTTCGCGTCTTCAAAGACTCCAAAAATGATTTCATATATACCTAACTATTGGTAGGTATAAAAATAACGGAGTCGAAAGTTGAAGGTTAAGACCCGAAATTCTTGGAAGACAAATGAAGGAGAGGCACTAACGTCTTCCTGTTCGTATTTTAGTCTTCTTCATACCTAGATACCTAGTCAAATGAGTGTGGGAGGAATGTTTCCTTTTTAATTCTATGTTCTTCCGTTTAATTAAAGCGGTAAAGTTTTGAATATTTGACTTTTGACATTTTTTGTGCGGCCCGGAAATAAACAAAAGAAAAAAAACGGAAATTGCTGACAAAATAATCCTCCAGACTAAACGAGAGTTTTGTGGATCAAGAAATACCAATTCCATGAGTTAGCAAGTTTTGTTAATAAATTCTAAAGATTGAGATTGAGACGAAACAACACACAGCCTCCGATACGGAGACACAATGATAGCGACACCCGTATCCGCCATCATGTCATCGTCGACTTATAGGTTTAACGTTCTGCGTCGGTTGTGTCGTCATTGTCGCCATCGACATGCCAGCCAACGGCATATGGCTTATCGATTTGAATTACATTTTTAGATTTCAAGGTTTGTTTATTGATTTTTAATTCTTATCATCTGAATGCTTTCATTTTTGGTAAAAAGAAAAAAAAGTTAAAGTTAGAGGTTCTCTATGTTGCATATATTAAGTCATTGAACTCATAAATTACTCACATGTCTTTACATCTTCAAGAAAATTATGTACAATCTCTCTCTCTCTCTCTCTCTTACAATTTATAGGTATAAAAGGAAACGCTTTCTTGAGTGTTTGACAAGTAGGCAATTTTTTTTGTGTTGATTTGCAATCCTCGCAAGTTGAAGATTTTTATTTTTTTTTTTTTTTGCTATTTATCAATTCTAAAAAGATATGGAGGAGGCAGCATCAGCAGTTATTCGTAGTAAAGTGACTTGATTTTTTTTGAAAAGAACTCGTGTGTGCGTTGAATTATGAGCATTGTGGATGAGTTAAAGGGGTCTGAATGGATGGAAATCAAAATCATTTGAAATGTTTAATACAGAAATAGATTTAATTCAGTGTGTGATGTCACTGATTGATGCTAATTTTTTTTTTCATGTACATACATACATATTCTTAGCAGTATGATGTGACTTGAATAAATCGTGACTTAAATTACAGTTATAAGATAGGTATAGCCGCCATTAAGCAAGTATAAGTCAGTCAAAGGCATACGCAAGGATTTCGATCAGGGTGAATCAGTTCAGTTAATTTTGTCATTGAATTCTATTTTTTAAACATTCATATCGGTCAATCCGTTATTTAAGTTGCTCTAAAGATAATGTTTGCACTAAGTACTTAAGTAGTAAAGTAAAGGGTGTTTTTTTAGACGTGTGGTTTTCAAGAAGAAATAAAGGGTCCGCCATCTAACGTTTTTTTTTTCAACTAGTGCTTATTTCGTGAATGGTAACACTTAGCTCATGTCTGATTTGACAAATAATTAGTTTTATCCTTCCGCTGAACGAATATGGTTGTGTATACGCTTCGCTAAGTGGGCCTGCGATCGACTTAGAGAAGATGCCGATTTTGCCAAAAAAAATCATCTTTTCAGATGAAGCTCATTTTGATCTTGGCGGGTAGTAAAGAAGCAAAATTGTCGCATTTGGGGCACAGAAAACCCGCACGCATATATTGAAAAGCCGATACACCCAAAACAAGTCACTGTTTGGTGCGGATTTTGGTCCAGAGGCATAATTGGGCCATTTTTCGAAAATGAGCAAGGAGTGGCCGTTACAGTCAATGGCGATCGTTATCGGGCCATGTTGAACGAATTTTTGTTCACAAAAATTGAAGAGGAGGATATTGGCAACATTTGGTTTCAACAGGACGGCGCTACGTGCCACACAGCCGAAGCTACACTCGATGTTTTGCGCCATTTTCAAAGCAAAAAAAAGTTATTTGGCGGAAACTTTAAAACGCATATAACGTAATGTTATGGCCAAGTATTTAGATTAAAGATAAAGATAAGGGTTTGCCATTATGTTTTAAAAATGATTTCGGGCAAGTGGCCGTCGCGGATGGCTCGAAAAATTCCAGCCGAGAGGCCAAATTTTCGACCACTTTTTGCAGCAATTGGGGCCGTATGTCAGCAATAACGCTCCGAATATTCTCGTCAATCGTCTCGGGATTATCTGCGTAGACAAGCGATTTCTCATAGCCCCACAAAAACTAGTCCAGCCTTGTTAAATCGCACGATCTTGGAGGCGGCGCCACAGCCCCACGACGCGAGAAATGCGCTCAACAAAAGTTTCCTTCAATAAATTGATTGTTTCGTTGGCTATATAGCATGTAGCGACGTCTTGTTGGAACCAAAGGTCGTCCACATCAACATCCTCGAATTTAGCCACGAAAAAGTCATTAATCGTGGCTCTATAGCGTTCCCCATTGACTGTAACATTATGGCCGGCTTCATTTTTGAAGAAATATGGACCAATGATTCCCTCTGCTCATATAGAGCAAACCAAACAGTAACTTTTTGAGGATGTAACGGTGTCTCAACAATGGCTTGTGGATTATGATCACTCCAAATACGACAATTTTGCTTATTAACATACCCATTCAACCCAAAATGAGCTTCATCGCTGAACAAAATTTTCTTGTGAAAATTGGGATCGGTGGCCATCTCGTTTTGGGCCCATTCACCGAACGTGCGACTCGCTTGATGGTCGTTCGGCTATTCATTATGAAATGAAAAACCAAACTAAGTATAAAACAAGTGACAGCTGTCAAAAAGACCAACTTCGAACAAAGTATTGCCAGATTGAAAAGCACACTTCTAAAAAAAAACACCCTCTATAAATTCAACGTTTAAACTACCATTCAAAAGGTTTGAGTCAATTGACTGTGCTTTTCCTGACTGAAGTCTTGAACTGACCTACGTCTGAAATCGCTATAACCTCAGCCTATATATGTAAATACATGGCAGTGGCTCATTAAAATTCTTGTTTCATATGCATATCTTTAAAGATTAATACCGTTAATGGCAATATCTCAAACCATTTTAAATTCAAACTTGCATCAACATTTTGAATATATCAAGAGTTTATAAGTAAAAATTGAAAAAATATCAATTAAGTCGAAAAAGGTTTTCCGATTTCATAACGAAACCAAAGTAAATGTAGTAGGGCAGCTATTCGAATGTTTGCCCTTGTCTGAAGTCGTACCAAAATCTGAATTCCAAGACCTTCAACTTTTATTATTGCTATTTTTGCAAAAAAAATTTAAATAAATATACAAAAGTTGGGAATATTGTTGGGCATTCTTCGCGCGGCCATCCCGATTTTTTTTTTTTCAAGTCGCACAAAGCACGTTGATGCACACTTAGGGACTTTTAAGGGCGAAAACTGTTATAGCTGTTTAAAATTGCATTTATTTAGACTCGTGCATTTAACTATTGCTTTAAAATTTGGTGCCTTGAATCCTTAGATATCGAATAAACCATTTTGCATTCCATAACGAAAAAATGTGTAGAAAAAAAAAACGCTTCAACTTAATAGCAAGCCCATATATATCTATGTATGTATGAAGCAAGTATATATATGTACATATACCTTCAAGCCCTCCAGACAAGAATAATATAAAATTATGAAGATAATTACATAAATATATAATTTGTATTCATTCATTTTATTTTAATCTAAAAAGCTTATAAGGAGATCAAAGGTCCTATAAAGCTGCTTAAATGTGAACCTTTAGATAAACAGACAAAAAGTTTAATTATGTCTAAGTGGGGCCGAGAAATAACAAATATAATAATATCTTACACAAAATTTGCGCAAGCAAAAATAATCTAGCAAACACAGTTGAATAAAGAATTATTATAGCCTTCATCTGCGTCTTTTCTTCAAGTCATAAACATGCTCTCTCTATACCAAAAGATCCTTTTAGATGCGTCCGATTGTGAGCGCAAATTGTCTTACATCTTGGTCATACTTTTATATAAATAAACATCAGGATACAAAATCCCCTTAAAGTAAACAAGTATAAAAGTCTTGATAGCTTTTTTTATGGGTAATCTAAAAAAAAAAAAAAAACAACAGTATGAAACAAAAAAGGATGTGAAAATGAACGGAAACATCCACGATTAGTGTCGGCCAGAAATAAGGTGTCAAAAGTCAGTTTTTGGGGCAATAAGCTTAACTCTCTTATGTAGGTCTGTAGGTATGTATAAACCAACACCACAACCACGATGAGTCCCCTTCCCTTCCCTTTGTCATCGAAAAAAGGGAGAAAATTATATATATAAACACCAAGCCAAAAAACCCCTCCCCATCTCCCTCCCCCTCTCCATCTTTTCAACATTCACTTCATGTTTCCCTTTAATGGCGAAAATAAACTTTCCCTGCTCAGCCATGTTGAAGATTTCGTTTACTTTCCTTATCGACAGTTGGCGTAAATTTATGGACAAATTCCTATAAATCATGTTTACTTCGGCTGTTGCCGGTAAATTCCTCTGTTACTTTTTTTTTGTTCTCTTTTTTTTCGACCAACCCACACGAATAAATTCGGATATCTGAATACACTAGGATTTTTTCTTTTTCTTTAGCCTGTCGTTTTTATTATACAACGGGGCTATGATGATAATGACGTCGATGATATCAAATTTGCGTTTGACCTTTGGGAATAAATTAAGCTTCTTCAAGGAATTCATAAAAGCAAATAAAATAAAAGAAAAAAAAAACTTCATAGATACACAAACACACATAGTAAGCAAATGAAAAGAAAAGAGATGTTAATCCGAGAACGAAAGTGAAAGGGATTTATTTTTAGTGTGTGTCTGTAGGTATATTCGCCTGGCTCTATTGGATTGGATAGTTAGGATATTTCCTTTAAAGCCTTTTGGGGCAACCAAAATATAGGTAGAAGAGAACCTTAAATTCCAACAAAACAGGGGCGAGGTGGTTTGGGCTTATGAATTTAAAACAAGCAGACAGAAGAGATAGGTGTTTAGATTGTAAGTTTCAAAAAGTCTTCAGGAGTTAGGTGGCAGGAGGTAGGCAGTAAGGTATAGGTATTCCCGCCTGGGGCTATCATCATGCTACAAACTTTGAAATAACTTACTCCTGATAGACCTGCGGAAGGGGAATAAAGTTCTACTGATGTGTACGAGTATCTTCAGGGGACATTGTTTTATTTGTGTTGAAAAGTTACAATCATCTCTGCTGATGGAAAATATAAAAGGGTATGGGTATATACTATCAAATTCATCCACCACAGCAGCACTAAGGAAGTTCATAATAATTAAATTTTCTTCTTAAAAACCAAGTACCCACCTATCAACTTCCAAATATTGAATCAAAAATTCGAAACAGATTAAATGTTAAAAGTTGAGTAGCAGCAAGTACTTTTATACCCGCAGATGAGTATGATTGATGATGAAAAAGTAGGACAATTTTAACCGAGCCGACTCATCTGATCAGGGGCAAAACAAAAGTCTACCGCCGGCCGCCAATGCCAAGCTAAAATGAAATCGGTAATAAATCAGGCTAAGGAATTTATTAGAAAAGCTATCTCTTGTGTTGAAAAGGTCCTTTCTAATTGCTTAGATAAACTAACCATACCTATACATATAAATTAATTTCCTTCTGTAAGATGTGGCATTGAGTTTTTTTTTTTTTTTTTTTGTGGAAGCAAATTGAAACAAATTTTACCTGACAAGTTTAAGTCGGAGCAGATTGTTTGAACAAGTTGGAAGATTATTATTTTAAATAAGGAAGTCCTAAGTTTGTTAGTTCATTTAACGTTTGTTGGTTGATTTATTGAAGATTAATAAAGACACTTTGTAAATTAATAAAGGCCAGGCCGTATTTGAGAAGAAGGTCAAACTGTTGGCCCATCAGAGTGTGAGTGTGAGGATGAGCAACTCGGAGGCTCTACGGATATAGTGACAAAAATATTGCTCGGGGTTAGGTGGGTGAATATACTAAGCTCGTATAAGCGAAGAATATCCAAAATGTTTACCGCATTATTTGGTAGAGTTCAGGGTGCTATAGACCTTCTTTTATAACGTATAATATAGCTGGATCAATATATTGTAGGAGATACAAGGGGAAATGTGCCTTTACGTCTAATTTTTAAGATTGTGTAGATTGTTTTTATTTTTTTAAACATTTTTTTTCTAGTTCTTCTTGGTATGGAGATATAAATTGTTTTAAGCTCATTACTCAATCACTCATTAGCTAAATTAGAAGAGTGTGAAACTTCATATACAGGCAAAAATTGCAAAAAAAAAATATAATAATAAATTTTCAACCGCTCGTGGAGAGTCAGGGACTAGGTATAGTGACTAACAACTCTCAACCATTCCTGTAAGCGTGTTCTTTATTGTTTGCAAGGGACCTACAATTTTCTGCTGAATTCGAACGGCTAAGCTGAGTGGCACTTATTCATGAGAAAAGAGACTCTTGGAGGCTCGCACAGGCGCGTCAAGATGGCGCCGTTACAAACGAAATTCAAAAATCAAATGATGCAGGAATTAGGACCTAATTGGGTGCTAATTTAGTGCTGCAATTTTGGCTGAGCACTTAATTCTCATCCCCGTCAAACTTGTGGCCGTCCTAACTTGACGTCAAGATAGCGCGGCCACATAGGAAATTCAAAAATCTAATGATGCAAGAATTATAGGACCTAATCAGGTGCTACTTTAGTGCCGCAATATTAGTTCAAGTGCTTTAAGATTTGACATTCAAATGCACTTCAAAAGTTTTGCCAAAAATCCTGAAGCGCCCAAAAATCAATGCACAACAAAAAGAATGGTCCCAAATTAAAGGGATAGTCGAGACCGCTTCAAAAAGAGCAAATCAACTTTCTATTCTCACTCTTTCATCTCCAAATATAGGCTTGTGGAACCACGTTCGACCTGGCTCGCACAAGGTAGTAGGCGAGTTTTATTTATTTCTCTATGTGGGACGAGGCTGGGAATCGAAGCTCATGGATCGGTTTCGCACCACGTTCACTCTAGTGGATAATGCGCATCCTCAGAGACGCCGTACAGTGCGCACCGAAGACGCTATTGCTGCTGTGGAGCAGAGTATGAAAGAACAGATAAGCCAGAGATGATTGACGGCCTGCAAGAGAATATTCAGCGCGTTATTCTGACATACGCCCCCAATTGCTGCAAAAAGTGGTCGAAAATTGGGCCTCTCGGCTGTAATTTATTCGAGCAGGTCGCAGCGGCCACTTGCCGGAAATCATTCTTAGAACATATCTTTATAAAAAAGCTAAATTCTTGGCCACAACATTAAATAAGAAGCGTTTTACTTCTTCTTGAAAACCACACGTCTAAAAACAAAACCTTAAGAGGTGTTATTTTGAATAGCCCGCTATTTCGGTAGCTGTCACTTTTGAAGCTGTCATTTTTTGACATTTGACAAGTAGAAACTACGCCATTAATAAAAATGGAACGATACACGCTTCAACAACGCATTGAAATTATTAAAATTCAATATAAAAATGGTGAAAATTTGGCAGAGACGGTTCGTAAAACTAAAACATTTTTGGGTCGTCGTGAAGCACCTTGTCGGACCGCAATACAGAAATTGGTGGACAAATTCGAGCTGTTGGGACAAGTTAGTGATGTGAAGAATAAAACCCGTGCACGTCGCTCAAGAACAACTGAGAATATTGCTGTTGTAGCCCAAAGTGTTGAAGAAAACCCAGGTTTGTCCATTCCTCGTCGTTCTTTGGAATTAGGCATTCCACAAACGTCATTACACCGTATTTTGCATAAAGACTTGGGTCTTAAGGCTTATAAAGTTCAGTTAACACAAGAACTCAAGCCGGCTGATCATCAACAACGTCGTGTCTTTGCTGATTGGGTCCTTGAAATGCATGAAAATGATCCGGAATTTCATCGAAAAATCATCTTGGCTGATGAGGCCCATTTCCACCTCGGAGGCTACGTCAACAAGAAAAACTGTCGCATCTGGGGCTCGGAAAACCCAAGAGTTATTGTTGAAAAGCCTCTCCATCCTCAAAGCGTGACTGTTTGGTGCGGTTTATGGTCCGGCGGTTTTCGAAAATGAGGCTGGAGCAACAGTTACGGTCAATGGATTGCGCTATCGAGAGATGATTAATGATTTTTTATGGCCGGAATTAGATGGTATTGATCTGGACAACGTTTACTTTAAACAAGACGGCGCTACGTGCCACACAAGCAATGAAACCATCGATCTTTTACGGGAAAAGTTTCCGGACCGTGTTATCTCTCGAAGAGGTGATCACAATTGGCCACCGAGATCTTGTGATTTAACACCTTGCGACTTCTTCCTTTGGGGCCACGTGAAAGATAAGGTCTACGCCAACAGCCCAGCGTCGATTCAAGACCTCAAAGATGGAATTCGTGAGGCTATCGAGGACATAGGGCAGCCACTTTGCGATTTGGTTATGGAAAATTTGATGAAAAGGATATGGTCCGTTAAGCGTGGTCGTGGCGGCCATTTGGCTGATGTTGTGTTCCATTATTAACGGCATACCTTCTTCTTTATAATGAAATAAACATCCGATCATTTATCTCAAAAAATGCCATTTTTCTTTGAATATCAAAATAACGCCTCTTATTGGAAAACCCTTTATTTTTGTTTTCTTCTTATTCCTATTAATGAAAATATTTAAAGAATTTGAATAAGGAATTTCATGTTTTCTTTCACAATTTTTATTTTAAAGCATTTTTTTTTAGGAAAAGCAATCTTTCGGATAATTTACAAGTTTAAAACAATTAAAAAACTCATATTCATTAAGAGAAAACCAGTCATTCATTCATGACGTTCTTATACACAAACATTTTGTCTCTCCTCCTATCCTCTCACTACACCAAGATCCACAGGTTAGCTCGTAAATAACTCGTAAAATAGCACGTGACACTTTATTCCTTTATGCAACTTTTAAAGATTTTGGAAAGTGATAACTTCAATCATTCCACACAACAACAAAAAGTATACAACCTATATCTAACATGTATCTTTCCGAATAAACTTCCATTAAATATTTTTATACAGCAACACTTCTGTCACAACAATAATAATAATAATAATTCTTGTCGACAAGAAACCTAAGCAGAAATCAATCAAACATCCTTAACCCCTCTCTCTCTCTCTCTCTCTCTCTCTCTTTACCACTCTCTTAACAAAACAAATAAAACCTCAATATAATTCTTCCTCGTCGTCGTCGGTCGGTCGATGGACAACAGACAAACAGACAAACACACAATAACACAACAGCGCAACATAAAAATGAAAATATTCCTCCACCATCAAAGTGTCAATTAACGTCAAACTTTTGACATGTGCACCAACTTCTAAATTGGAAATATGACAGCCTGCCGGCTGTCATTGGACACGATTTCATTTTTATGTTTGTTTATTTTTTTTTGTTTCTTAGTTTTCCTACTTTTTTTAGCGAAACATAACTTTTGGTTGGGAAAACTTGCGAAATTGCACAGCAACTAACTTCACCCATGTGTCACATCTTTATGATGTTAACGCCGATGGTGCTGCTGCTGCTGCTGATGAAGGTGGTTGGGCAGAGAGTAAAAGGGAGATTCCGCCGTACCGACGAGATGGTGTTGATGGTTATGATGATTACATCACTCGGTTTTAGTGGTTTCACACTGAATCCTTATACACCCGACCTTTTGTGTATAATGGCTGATGGTAATTTGATTTAAGGAGGTTAACATACATATATACAAACAAACACACTCATAAGTACAAACATGAGTGTTATTTTGCCGCCTTAAACACATAAACTGGTACTGGCACGGTGCGGTGTGGCGCGCGGGGCGCATAGTGGCTCATTTAGGAAAAAGAGGTTCCAAAAATACAATTTTCCGGCGGGAATAGTATGCGAGACTTTTCACTGAATTAGAACACTCAGGCTTAGTTTTTCAGTGGTGAGTTAAACCAGAGTTAGCTAACTCTAGAAGTAAATTAACCCGCAATGAACCCAGGAAACAGTTTTTCGATGGAGCATACATCCGGAACGACCACACAAACTCGGTTGATAAAACATCAAAAGCATCTCTGTTCAGTTAATCCTGAGTTAACTCACCAAATTTGACGAGTTAACTCGGGTTTAACTTTAATCTCGCACTGATAAACTGGACCTTAGAACTCTATAGTAAGAGAACCACTTTAAATATTACAGCTACTCGGGTTAATCAAAATTGGTACAGCCGTTTTCGAGAAAATTAGCCAAAATGAAAATTATTGTATGGCAGCTACCCGTCCTAGTTGAGCTGCGACAACAATTCAAACTTTAACTTTTGCTAATTCCATAAAAACCATAAGTATCAAATTTGAAGCAAATCGGGCTTCAGCTCTACGTACAGTGGAGCTAGAGACGAACACACTAACCGCCGGAATGCGCAAAACAACTTGTTTGGACTTCTCCAACTTCGTATTTTTTTTCACACATATAGAGCAAGTACACAAATGGTCCGTTAACTTTAATTTGCTGTTTACTGTCTTGCTCGTTTAGCGTTTGCTTTTAGGAATATTTTAATACTTCAACCATGGATTTTTGAGTATTTTTTTTCCATTCCCTGTGGTAAGTTAGTTTTATTTCAGTTGAAGATTCTGTACCCTGTAAAGCATATTTTTTTAATGTATTAATTTTATAGCCTTGGCTATTTCCTTTGAACAGAAAAAATCGTCCTAATATTTTTGTGATTTTTCCAACAAAAAAAGTCAATATGACCCACTGTGGGACGTGATAGCAACCAGGAATGTGCGATATCTCCTTGCAAGCGATTAGCGGCATTTATCAAATATTGGACCTACTCAAAGAAATGCACGTTCCTTTATTCTCACTTATCCGCACCGATCCTTATAGCTTCGACTTATAAATACCAAACCTACCTTTTCTTTTCTACACTTCCTTCCACAAGCGTATTAATTTAATATTTAAATTTATGATTGTGTCATTTTAATAAATCATCAAATCAGTTATACAACTTTGCAGTAGGTACCACCCAAGTTTGTCGTTTCGCCACTTACTCACGCGGCGCGGTCGGTGGCGGCCAGCATCCCACCGCAAAATATTATTGTGTGAACGAAACACGACCGGACTAAAACCGCGCTTGGCGGATTTGTGGGTTCGGGATATAAGGTTGTTGTTGGCGATGATGATGGGTACGGAGAAGTCGTATACTGATAAATTGTCATCCATCATATTAAATTTTAATTAAGCTTTCTTGGGGTTTTAGGATATCAGACGACGACGGCGATGGCGGTGGTGATGGCGGCGATGAGAGACACGACAGACAACAAAATCGTGGTTAACTATGGAATTGCAAAAGGGTGACAATCCATCAAGCACGATGTAATGGGTGATGTTTTGAGGTTACAGTATTTCAATTCTGTGTGTTGACACCGGATAATTGGAATGGATAAGAGTTGGGAAATTATTGTATCTGCGGCGCGATGACCATCATCAATGTTATTATGCGTTTGGATTTGTGCCAATCGATTTGTTGTGGTATTTGTTCACAAAGGATATTCAAGAAAATTAGTGATATGCATTTTAGAAAATTCAAAAAAAAAAATATGTTTGATTTATTTCTAATGCAAAAAATATGAACTAACGAGAAAATGTTAAAAAGCTCAAAAGTAGGTAATAAACAAAATGGATTTTTGTTTGATTTGTTTTTTTTTTTTTGTTTCAAAAACTTAGATTTTATTTTGTTGTAAATGGAATTTTTGTTTGACTATTCAGAAATATTAGACTGCAAAGTTATAACAAAATCAGTACAACGATCAAAAGATATGTACATATAAAGGGTGCTTTTTTTAGAGGTATAGAACTTTAAGCTGGCAACACTATTTCAACTGGCGGCCATTTTGTCAGCTGTCAAGTGTTTTGTTTTTAGTTTGGATTGGCATTTCAAAATGAATAGACTGACGCCTGAACAACGCTTCAAAATTGTGCCCAAATTGGCCGAAAACAAGATTGCCGTTGATCCTAATTTTCTTAAGCGAATTTTGTTTAGCGATGAAGCTCACTTTTGGTTGAATGGATACGTCAATAAACAAAACTGCCGTATTTGGAGTGATGATAATCCTCAAGTGTATGTTGAGACACCGTTACATCCACAAAAACTGACTGTTTGGTGTGCTTTATGGTTTGGTGGAATAATTGGTCCGTACTTCTTTAAAAACGATGCTGGCCAGAACGTTACGTAACGTTTGGTAACCGCATAGTTTCACGTTACGGACCCTTGGCCACGTTGGCCTCCAAGATTGTGAGATTTCACGCCGCATAACTACTTTCTGCGTTTGGATATATGAAGTCGCTACTGTAAGCTGATAAGCCCGAAAAGATTGACCACTTGAAGGACAACATTCGCCGCGTTATTGCCGATATACGGTCACAAATTTTGGAAAAAGTCATCGAAAATTGGACCTCCAGATTAGACTACGTCCGAGCCAATCATATTTAAATTAAAATACCAGAAGATTATCTTTCGAATAATGTTAATTTCATGTCAATTTAAAAAAATCATCTTTGTTTTATTCCATTTCAAAGTTCAATACCTCTAAAAAAAACCCTTTATATACAAATAACCAAAATATAAGACCATTTTCTCAGCAAAAAAAGAACGCCGAGTGCCTAAAAACCTAAAACGCAGTTTTTGCACAGTCACTTTGTTCGAAGTTCGAAGTCTTCGAGAAAATTAAAAAAAAAATCTAAACCTATGGCAGTTACCTGACTAAAAATTCAATTTTCCTTCTAAGGAATCCCATTTAAATGTTATTTGCCAAATTTGAAGCAAATCGGTTAGTCCATTTAGGCTCTAGCTCAAATTACAGTGGACGCCTACGGGCATAACCCCGAACATCAGAATCATAATCCTTAGATTAGAGCAAGTTTTTCAGTGCGAGGTCATCCTAGTTGCAGAATTAAACTTGAGCTACAAACAAATAAAAAAAAAAGTATCCGACATTTGGGATCGAACCTAGAGCAAAGAAGCCGAGCTACCGAAGCCAGTTAATCTACGTCCATCTTAATTTATGTTTTATTTTTCATCACGTACATATATACCTACAATATAGCACACATAATATTTTTTTTTAACAAAAATCGTTGGAGCCATTTTTGAGAAAATAAAAATAGAAAGAAAAATTTTGTATGGGACATACCCGTTCTAGATGAGCTGAAACAAACATTCGATTTTTTCGTCTAGTGAGTAGGTTTGCCCTGTTTTCCACGATCCTCACGTAAGGTTTGATTAAAACCTGGAGAAAACAGTACTTTTGTAAAGGGGCTGGATTGGAAAATGTTTTTTTTTTTTTTTTTTTTTAAATTATAAAAAAAACTTGACTAAATATGAGAAAATAAAACTTTACGCAAAATAAAATATAAATTATTATCAAGGGATTTTTAAATTTCCGAATGTTGAATTTGTGGATTTTGAATGCCATTCAACTTTAAGGCATACTATTTTTAATTTAAAAAAGAAATTATGGTATTTGTTTTTTTTTTTTTTTTAAACTACGAGTTTTACCTTAATTAAGAATCTAAACAAATGAAGATATGGGTATTGTGGAGCTACTTACCGTTGTAGTTGTTGTTGTATGAGGTGTATATGCGGCATATGCTGGTTGTGGCAATGGAGCAGTATATCTGTAGGCCTGTTGTGCAGCAGCGGCTGCCGGTGCGTAACCCTGTGGTGTCCAACTAGCACCTCTATATGGAGCACCAGCTAATCCACCTGCAGCTGGACTAGTCATAGCTGGCCTCTGGGCCCCTTTCAATGATACCGGGGCTGGGGGCGGAGCTCCCGGGTATGCCGAACGCGGCGCTGCTGTTGTACTTCCCTAAAAAAAAATAAAAAAAAAATAGAGATTATTTAGTGAAACCATTTGGAATTTGTCTATTTTATTTGATCTTAATTCCATATGAATCGCATCGCCATTTACTAAATTCACGAAGCTCAATATATTGGCAGCAGTTTAAAATGTCCAGAGACACTCTTTCTTGGTTAACAACAATGTGTCTTTTATTGTATTTAAACAATAAGGAAAATATGTCATACTGTGTTTGTAAAATTCGTTTGAATTTAAAAAGAAAATACGTCGACTTTTCTTGAAAAAAAAATGTAGAGTAAAAAGGAAACAGTAAGTAAGCTGTTAAGAAATCCCTGTTACGAACATTTTGCAAATTTAAAGTCAACATTTCCTTAAAACCTTCAACTTTTTTGTATTATATAAACTTTAAAAGTTAGCATCCTCCAGGGTTCCTCAATGTTTCATATTACGATCCCCGTCTAAACAATTCACCCTGTGTATAAGTACAGTCAACATCATTTCACATAATTTCCAAAAAAAAAAAAATGAAAAAAACTCTATAAAGCCAAGGAAAACGTGCTTCAACTCCAGCTGCGAGGGTTTCTCTCATTTATTCAACAAGAACACAACATAGCTTCTGTATTAAACCTGCACCCTCCCATCAGCTATACCGTGTCAAAGAGTATCACTGCTTCTAGCATTTTTATAATCCAATAGATCAATCATTATCGATATAACAAGGAATAAACGAAGGCGCTGTCGTTTTTTCACCATCACGTTTCAAGGAGAAGAGAAAGAGAATTTTCGATGAACAATTGATTTGGTTAATGGGGGAACCGCATCTACATGCAGACGAAAAAGAAGGTAAGGCGACCTTACTCGTCGTCGTCGTCCCCGATTGCGTGAGTTTCGTACTTTTGTGAAATTATATTATAGGTACCTATGTACATACACATTTGTATACATATACAGTTACTTGAGTTATGAGTGTGATAATAAAAAACAAGAAAATGCGAATAAAAAAGAAAACGTTTGACGAGAAGTAACATTCATTAGGTGCTACATGGCGTATACGTAATATTTTTTTTTTTTTTTTTTTTTTTTGAAGTGTTTATATCCTTGAAGTTTTCATATATTTCTCAACAATGTTTCAATGAATTGGGTTGATTTTTATTAAGGAAAACGCTAAAAGGCATCATTTTTCAATCGTGCCTTATAATTAGAGACATGGAAATTTATGATTTGTAAATTAAATGAAATAAAAACAGGAATTGTTGGAGATATAATAGATATATCCTCGGAGGGTTTGTGTATATTTCAAGCATTTTTATTACATTTTAAGATTCTTTAGGGTATCAAGGATCAAAGACATATCATTGATACGAGCTAGGCATGATGTCGCAGTGGAAAAAAAACAAACATGGAACAAAGAGCAAAGCAATGATGGCACACATTCATGAATGATAAATAGAGGAAGGTATGCGTAAATGCGTTATACGTTTAGGCTATTAATTTGGTGTACAAAAAAAAAAAAAAAAAAATCAACAGATGTGATCTCTTTTAAGAGGGGTCCTGATGATACATTGCAATGAAAGCATTATTATCAACTTATACCGAAATGAACATAAGTGTGCAGACTTTGAGGTTGGAGAGACTTATAAGAACTTGATAAAAAGAAATATGTACATCTTTTCGAAAAATTACTGTCGATTAATAAAGAAAGTAACATATTTACCGGTGGGACTTGATAAAATTTAAAGAAGGGAGTCTGGATTTTATTGGTAAATGTGTAATGTCGTTAAGGAACTAACTTTCACTATGTTTCTACCAATACATTTGTTTTTGACACTTGGGGTTAGTTTCGTTTATAAAAACTTGTTAAAATAAATGTAGTTAAATAATCGTTCCCATATTAAACTGGAACAAAAATTTTGTTCTCAAATTTGTCTAAACTTATACTAGATACTTATTTTAAAAAGAAAAAAAAATGTATAGATTTCTGGCACTACTAAACCAATTCTAAAGACTATATTGTTCACTAATAAAATGCTAGAATTTCATTGGGTAATAGGGTAAACGCGGGTGATATGGGCCATCGGGGAAGATGGCGAACACATAATAACTCGTACATTTATTAAAAACATTTTGATTTTTTTTTTTGATTCATTTCGGTTTTTATGCGATGCCAAAAAAGAAAAAAAAACATCAAAATTAGATGAGGATTTTTTCGAAAAAGGTTTTTGCACCTTTTTGGCTTGATTTTATAGTATTTATATAAGTCGATGGGTATTTGGCTAACTATGCAAATATATCAAATCGTTACAAAATGTCAATAGCACGACCTGTCTATGAGAACGCTGCTTAAGACGCGCCTTTTGTTTTGTTTTGTTCTCCTTGAGAATTAGTGAATACATATCCACAAGAGGGGAAGATGGCTAATTCTTTTTAGAGTGAGATGGCGCCTTCCAAGACACTATTTTCCACTTTGACAATTCGGTCTGTTTGCCTGTGAGTTCAGGTGTACATCGAGAGAGATCATACTCCCATCGACGGTTTTGCTTCAAATTTGGTACAGAGCATTATTATATGAGTCCCTAGAGGAGAAATTCGAATTTTTCATATAAAGGGTTCGCCATCTAACGTTTTTTTTCAACTAGTGCTTATTTCGTGAATGGTAACACTAAATGTCATGTCTGATTTGACAGATAATTAGTTTTATCCTGCCGCTGAACGAATATGGTTGTGTATACGCTTCGCTAAGTGGGCCTGCGATCGACTTAGAGAAGATGCCGATTTTGGCAAAACAATCATCTTTTCAGATGAAGCTCATTTTGATCTTGGCGGGTAGTTAACAAGCAAAATTGTCGCATTTGGGGCACAGAAAACCCGCACGCATACATTGAAAAGCCGATACACCCAAAACGAGTCACTGTTTGGTGAGGATTTTGGTCCAGATGCATAATTGGGGCATTTTTCGAAAATGTGCAAGGAGTGGCCGTTACAGTCAATGGCGATCGTTATCGGGCCATGTTGAACGAATTTTTGTTCACAAAAATTGAAGAGGAGGATATTGGCAACATTTGGTTTCAACAGGACGGCGCTACGTACCACACAGCCGAAGCTACACTCGATGTTTTGCGCCATTTTTTTTGCAAAAATTGCTTAATTTTTAATTTAAATAAATATCAAAAAAAAATTAATACTTCTGCATTTTGGTACTTTTCATAAAGATGGTATCCCGCAATTCTGGATATTCTGTCCGTCTTTTTGACTGCAGCCTTATGAATGAATGAATAATTTGGGGGTATAGTTGCACTGCGACCTATGGATCTATTGTGCCCCCATATAGAACTGAATGAGATTGCTCACTCTATAACTCTTCCTCCAAAGTTTACTCCTTTGAGGGATTTAAGTATTTAGATTGTTTTTAATGAGGGTAATTGAATATCTTCTATCTGGTGATGGCCCAGGTATCTGGGTCTTTCATGCACAAGTACATTAAATTTGCGTGATATATAGTCTAGTGCTTCCTCTTCCATGTTGCAGTATCTACAGGTTGGACTACTCACTAAGCCAAGAACGCAGAGGTGTCTTTTTAGTTTGAAGTGTCCTGTGAGGAGGCCCGTTATTATTCTTAGGTTATTCCTGCTTAGGCTGATGCAGGATTTGTAACGCTCTTGGTTGTAGTTTCTAAGTAGTAATTTGGCTTGTCTCAGGGTAGGGAGTTCTTTCCAGATTTTGGATCTTTTAACCTCCTCTTCTGCTTTGATCTTATTTTTGATCACATTTTCTCCTATTCCGCAATAAGGCTCAGGCCCTGTTAGGGGGTTTGTTGCTCCTATTTTGGCGAATGAGTCTGCCTCCTCATTACCATGGATACCGGCGTGGCCCGGTACCCAATAGAGTGTGACTTTGTTGTTTTTGTCTACTTCATATAACCTCCTCATACATTCCCACAACAGTCTGGAGGTGATGGTGTATGAGTTAAGTGCTTTGAGGGCATCTTGGCTGTCGGACAATCTGACATGATGGCAATGTTTTGTTTCCTGTAATTTCTTTCGAGGTTACGTTCTGCACGTTCTGGCGTTAACTTCCGCCATGAAAATACTACTGGACTGTCCTATCGGTATAGAAAGTTTGGTTCTAGGCCCAAAGATTCCTGCTCCAGTCTCCTCAGACGATCTCGATCCATCAGTGTACCATTTGATGGCATTTGTATGTAGAGTGTAGTTCATTTCGCAATTTAAATCCCACTGGACACCCTTTACAATTATTGTTTTTTTTCATTGTCCTAAAGAAAATAAATACTTTGCACAGCTTTTTACATATAACGTGAAAACATTTTGTATGAAAAAGAAACTACTTCTCCAAGTTTCACTTAAAAATATATCTTTTTTGTTATTAATTACACCACCACCAACACAGTATTCAGGTGTTCTTATAATCGAGTCATATTTCCACCATCACCCTTAGCACAACACCTATGTAGCTTTATCAACGACAAATGATTTCATCAACCTCTGACATTTTCCCGGAAAATTTTAATTCAACCACCCACTCCCACCAACCACCAGCACAGCATTGTGAACATCATTTTTTCTCCACCTGAGGCAGTCACAATACCTACAGTACCTACCTACATATATTTTCTGAATGACTGACCTTGTCCACTCGGTAATGGGCCATACCAATTTGTTATTCTTGTAAATAGAGCTATGAATTACAAAACGCAAATTGATTTCAACTTCACCAACCGAATGCCGAAACAACAAGGTAGTTAGCATAACAAAATGCAAAACTGACGGTAAAAAAAAAAATCGTTCAATCAAACTATCTATTCACACACAAAAGAATATCGATGAAATGAAATGAAACGAATTTATTCTTAGCTATTTTGAATTGATAATAATTTGAATTGAAGTGTGCTGATATCATAATACCATGACCATCTGCTGCCTGTCTCTCTATATAGCTCAGTATAGCATCAGCAACAATTTTCTGAATGAATACACGTGTCGTCGTTATGTTCTGGAATTCATAGGGAGGACGTCGGCGATGTAGACAGCGCCACCAACATCACAGTGGAGAAAATAAGCAAAAACAAAAAAATGAGCATCGACGAACCACCAGAATTTTATTGCATAAATTCGATTTTTGTTTTTCAGTCCAAAGTGTCCTTCATTTTTTTTTTTTTATTTAATATCCTTTCGCCGTGATATTTCCTCTTTTCTGTATCTCTGGAATAATTTATATCGCGATATAGTTAAAATGTATTTCAACTGCAGTTAGTAACACAGTGCTGCACTAGCCTATCCAGCTTACAGCTCTTGAACACCAGAGTAGCTAACTATATGTATGAACGCTGCTGTTGCAGATGACGGGGTGCAACGTGCAATGGTGATTTCTGGTTGCCATGTTTTGTATCTATGCAAATGAATCAATATGGGCCAGGGTAGGTAAAGGGTAATGCTATGTATATTTATAAATGTATCAGGCGCCCAAGAAGGTGCAACCAGAGGGCGAATTATGTTCACGTCGCAGCGGAACAGAGAAAATCGAGGAAATAAAAATCTGAATTCGACGACTATGTTAAAATACACCACGATGAAAAAAATAAAGAAAAAGCCACAAAAGCAATGAGGAAAAAAAATACCTACCTACCTATATTTATAGACTTTCAGTACATACATACATTATTCGTTCAAAAAGGAAGTTTCGCTTGTGTTTTCCTTTCCGACGCGAACGCAAATTATTGACAATCGATGGTGGCAAGATACAAAAACATTGTCATTCGGACTCATTTTCGTTTATAACACACACGGCCGCACCGAGCCATAGAGCAACATTCTCAAGCTCCCATAAGTCCCGAGTACCTACACCAGCTCCCATCCCAACTCCAAACATCACATCTGGTTCAACAGTTCCATATCCATGCCATGTACTTTGGTATGTTCGACATACAATTTATAGCTTTTAAAAGCCATTTTATCATTCCGTTGAAGCCTTGTGGGGAAATGTGTCAATTTAAACGCACAGAGAGGGAGACAGAGGAAAGACACAATGAACCAAATGAAGTCTCAACAACCCAAGAAGAAAGTATCTACTTATATATAGGTATGTATATGTTGATGTACGAAGAGGTATATATTTCTATAATAGCAGAGGATAGTCGTAGTTGACTTCAAAACCCTGGTAGACCTATTTATATTGACAATTTGACAAGGCGAAATCAATGGCCAAATAAAGTTTAAGTAAATATTTGGAGTAAATAAATTTTAAATTTGGATATTTAATGAAGAATTATTATAGGAATTATATTAGCAAAATGATTGGCATTATAGGCCTATTCAATTTAAAAGAAAACAAGGAAAGAGATAAATTTAAAAATAAATCAATTTGCCGAAAGCCGTATCCAAAAAGACCCGTTTTTTTTTTTTTTTGAATTAATAGCTTCAAAAACAAATAAACAATAATTTTGAAACACCAAAATAAATTGAGTAGGTAGGTATAAATAGCTTTACCTTAAGTAAACAAAAACATCTTATGCGGGCCTTAAACCATGCAATATTATTGCACAGAGTACTCAGTATTGCTCAGTAATATTGACCGTGTAGGGGCTTGATTGCCCAATAATTTCTGTTTGCCCAATATATTGTGGAATATTGAAAAAAATTTAATATTTTTTGGAACTTCGTCAATATTTAGCAAGGGAAAATATTTCAGCAACGAACCAATACAGAATAAACTGCAGGAAGGCAATAATATTTTGCAATAATATTGGATCGTGTAAGGACGACGCATTTTCACGCAAAATTTTTGGCGAATATCTTGCGCAATAATATTACGAGGTGTAAGGGCCGCATTGGAGACGCGAAACTTTGCAACCACCATTTAGGTACCTACGTGAAGTTAGCAATGCTATTTACGACTTTGTTAAAGAAAAGAGGTGTGCTGTACATTAAAACAAAATTCACATTGTACGAAAGGATCTAGCAAGTGCAACTAGGTATGCATCGAAACTGCCGAGGGCCTCGCCAGTTACGAATCATAACATGAACATCCTAGCGACATAATTTAAATAAATTGTGTGAGTGCCGGGACTCACGGCACTGTGTGAACATCAACGTTTGTCCAAGCGCAGTTTTGAGGATCCGTATGCGAAGTTGTCCATACGTTGTTGACTACGTACACGGATCCAAAACAGCTTAGTTTGCTAAAAGGGGATCTTCAGATTTTCGTAACGTAACGTGTTACATCGTAAAGTGTAACGTTGCGCAGAGGAAAGGTCCACGTTTTTATTTTACTCTATAGGTAAGGTACCTACTTACCTACCACCGGAACAAGTAGATGTTTACACATCAAAAATTTAGATCATTTGGCATTCTATTCTGGGGATCATCCGTTGATTTTTTGATTTGAGACTTGAGAGGCTCTACAATTAGTTTTATTCTCAGGTTTCAGAACTTATATGAAACTTTAACTAGGTAGGTAGGTACGCTGTAGCATTAGGAAAAAGTTGGCTAAACTATACCAAGGTGACCAATCGTTCATTATTATAATGAACTGTATCTCAACATTTTTGTTGGCGTTCAGAGAATATTGTGTTTCTCTTTAAAACCAATGTTTGTATTTATTATATTAATTTAATTGTTTTTTATTTATAATGGTCGGGGCGGCGCGAACGCCATCCCCGGCTACCAAAAATTACACGCACGAGTTATTCACATTAGGAACAATCGCAGAGGTCAACTCAGCCGAGGTGCAATGGCCAAGCCTCACTCCGGGGGAACCGCCTTAATGATCACGGTAGCCCCTACGCCAGGTAAGTATGCTTAATAGTGAACCCTCTTGCAATCTTATAAACTCTTTTGCAAAAACCAACTGTGAATTATATAAAAATAAATTTTAAAAAATCTTCCTATCTCGGTAAACGAGAAACAGAACATGTGTGTGTGAAAAAGACCCGAGAAAACACAACAACAACAACTACAATGGCTTCAGTCAGTCAAACTATCAATGTGCTATAGAGAGTAGAGTAGTATCCCTCTAGTGCATTTATTGATAATAAATAAATAATATAGGTATTACATTTATTTATTAATCTGAAATAGGTGTATATACAGGTACCGAGGTAGGTATAATTGGTTCTAAATTAAATTTTACATTATAGGTACCTATTACTTCTAGGCTTGGACATTTTAGTTGGTTTTGTACTAAGATTGTCGTACTCGATAATGTACTAAATGATTCACCTCGGGCGGTGATTCAAATCCGTTTGTCTTTCTGGTAGGGTGTGGCGTAAGCGTGATTACTTGTCAAGGCTGGCGGCGAATTAATATTTTTATTAATTAATTAATGTTTTAAAAACAAAAAGAAATATATTTTAATAAAGATATGAGATTTATAAAAGAATGATAGGTACCTACCTACCTACTCGTAGTTTGAATATCAACTTAAGACTGACTTAAAACTAAATCTAAATCACCAAACAGTATTGGCATCAACAGAAATTATTAAATAAATATAACTTAGTTCTTGATAATCAAATGAAATCGATATCCTAAGATCCCAGACTCCGGAAGATGCAAAATAAATTAGATCATCCTCTCCAACAGCTTACTTTATTGTATAATTATTTTTATGACTGTCTTTGATGCTCATGTGTTAACTCGGCGTGCGGTATTTTGGCCCTGCGTCCTCGTTGAATTGATAGAAATAATTCCTTCGTCCAGTAGAACTGTCCCATCAAGGTATTGTGGATCGGTTTATCTTTCTTCGCTTGCGATGGTTAGATAGGTATGTGTTTGGATGATTGCTAATAATGGTCGTCAGCCTAATGGCTGAATATTTTTGTCGGCGTTGATTTCCCGTGCAAATCACTCTAAAGTTTTCTTATGGTGGTTTTGGAAAAAGTAAATCAGGCTGAAAAGTCTGATTTTGCGTCTTTGGAATGCATATAAAAATAGTTGTTGCGAAATTCTTTTAACTTCAAATAATTTATTTTTCTGGGTGTATTTCCTACATTTTTTTTTTTAATGTCTCAATTCTTGAACAGAATAGATACCCAAGCTTTTTTAGACTAGATATTTAAAAAAAAAAAAAAACAATATAAAATAAAAGAATACCAAAAACATATAAAAACATTAAAAACAACGAAAAAAGAAATACAGTGGTGGTCCAGTATAACGAATGCCGATATAACGAATGATCGATATTACGAACACTTTTTCCAATTCCATTAGGTAGGTATTCTAATGGGTGATTTTTTAAGAGGTTTAGAACTTTAAAAAAAAAAAAAAACACAAAAAATTCCAAAAAATGAATCAAATATTTATTTGAATCGATAGTTTGAACCTTGCAATTTAATGTTTAAAGATAATTTCATGCAAATGTTGACCGCGGCTGCGTCTCAGGTAGCCCATCCGCTGAGTCCAATTTTGGCATACTCTTTCACACATATCGGCCGGTATCTCACGAATGAATGCATGGATGTTGGCTTCCAGTGCGTCAATCGAAGCGGGCTTGTCCCTATAGACATTAGCCTTGACATACCCCCACAAAAAATAATCTAATGGTGTCAAATCGCACGATCTAGGCGGCCAATTGACCGGCCCGAAACGTGAAATTAACTGTTCACCAAACTCGCCTCGCAATTGCGCCATTGTTTCGCGTGCTGTGTGGCATGTGGCACCGTCTTGTTGAAACCACATATCATGCAAGTCAAGAACTTCCATTTCGGGCAAAAAAAAGTTTGTTATCATCGCTCGGTAGCGTTCACCATTGACAGTAACGCTGCGATTCGCATCATCTTTGAAGAAATAGGCCCAATAATGCCGCCGGCCCATAAACCGCACCAAACAGTGGCTTTTCGGGAAGCATTGGTAGCTGTTGCAATGCTTCTGGCTGATCTTCACTCCAAATGCGGCAATTTTGCTTATTTACGTACCCATTCAACCAAAAATGAGCCTCATCGCTGAACACAAGCAGCGCGCGATGAACATTTCGAACCGAGCACGAATTTTGATAGTAAAATTCAATAATTTGCAAGCGTTGTTCATTTGTAAGACGATCCATGGTTAAATTGCAAACCAAACTGAAGCTGTTTGACAGTGACACAAGGTACTAAACACACGTCAGCTGTCAAAACCAGTGTTGCCAAAACCAAACCAGCCAAAAAATCACCCGTTATATAACGAACAAATAACGAATTTCAGAAAATATAAAAAGAAAAAATCAAAATTCTACAAACTAATACCTACTTACATATAACGAATATAGAAAATAAATTTGTAAAGCAACTCGTGCCTTGTTATGTCCCACTAATTCGTGTTCGTTTATGTAAACAGATGCTCAAATTTTCGTTCGCTATGCATAAAACTGTAACGGATTTGCAAAATACAGTTTTACTTGATATTTACCTAAAGATTTATAGAAAAAAAATATTCGATATAACGAATTTTCAATACCTATAACGAATACAATCTAGACATTATATCATTCGTTATACTGGACCACTACTGTTATTATAAAACAAAAATGCTTTGCACATTAGGTGCATATCTGAATTAACATTGCCCACATAGGCTCTCTACGCATTTATGACATGTTGAAGTGATCATACGTCACTTGGGATAGGACAACATTTATTTTTCCTGCTTTTTTTTTCATGTTAATTGCTCTTACGCTGTCCTCTGTTCGTGCCACACAGCCGAAGCTACACTCGATGTTTTGCGCCATTTTCAAAAAAAAAAGAAGTTATTTGGCGGACCCTTTAGTTAACAATCCATTTTTATTGTCCCTGCTAGGGGTTGATTTAATTTATAAATCGACTCTAAAATAAAATCGAATTGAGATTTCGCTGTTGTGTGGCTTATTTTCAGCATGCCATGCAAGCGCGATCGCTGATCGACAAACGCGATTGGAAGCGATTTCTTTACAAAATTATTACAATTTGATTTTATGTAAGTGATCGTTTATGGCTTTCGGTTTCCACTTTGTTGTACCCACTATATTTAATTTAATTTTAAATTAATTAATACAATAACTAAGTTTAACTAATTATCTAAATAACAAACTATTTAACTGGAAATTAATAATGTCGGGGCGGCGCGAACGCCATCCCCGGCTACCAAAAATTACACGCACGAGTTATTCACATTAGGAACAATCGCAGAGGTCAACTCAGCCGAGGTGCAATGGCCAAGCCTCACTCCGGGGGAACCGCCTTCATGATCACGGTAGCCCCTACGCCAGGTAAGTATGCTTAACCGTTATCATGCTTGATCTCTTATTACTTTTCCAACACGAACTCAGTGTGAATTTTAAAAAAGAGAAATGAAAAACGATCAAATGATCTTCCTCTTCCCATTCCATTTCCAGTTTGCAGCAGCAGAAGATCGGTTGACTGATACACACAATGTGTGACACACATGCACATTACTTTCAAGTAATATTTATAATGCTAAATAAAAAAGGGAATGGGTCATGCTCACGCGCTGACTTGCTGTTGAAGTTGCATGTTTATAATTCATATTTATAATTTAGGTAGGTAGGTACCTACCTATCAACTGTGGGTAGGTATAGGTACCTATCATGATTCATGGCTCGAGGGTATGAGAAACGTCATTGTCGGTAAAATAAATTTTAAAAAAGCAAGAGTGTTACCGTTTTCACTCAAAGATAATGGGTCTTACCTTTTCATAGTCAATTTTAAGCGGTTGCTTAGCTAAACGTGAGTTTAAATTCATTTTCTGAGATTAATTTTAATTAATATACCTAGGTATGGGTTTGTCAAACCAATATTTGAAGAAGAATCAAACAAATACCTAAATAATTCATTTGCTAGTTAATACAGAAGGTGCCTACGTAATTTAGTTACTTATTAGGTAGGAAGGTAGTACCTACCTAAGTTAAATTGAGTGATCCATTTGATTTTAGACTGTAGGTTAGTAAAACATGAGTTTCACAAACGACTAAGCACCTATGTATGAATATTCTCCAATATGGGTAGGTACCTACTTACCCGCCTTTCTATAGGAAGATACCTACCTATATTAAAACAATATAGTGAATCCTTAATTTTTTCTCAATTTGAGTACCTATTAGGGCCTACCTACCTATTTGCGTATGTTAGGCAGGTACCTACCTAAGTTGGTCGTTGTTTGACTCAGAAACAACGAAAGTTGAAAAACATGAAACTATGAAAAATTATAGAAACAAACTAATACACTAATCTAGGAGGCTAACTCACAGGCAACTAACTAGCAGGCCAAATTATTATGTAATTAATGCTATAGGTACAAATAGGCTCTATGGTGACACCATAATTATCTACACTGACACAAATTAACGCTACTAGTTATATAGGTAGGTATTCGCCAGTCCGGGGTAAGTTACAATTTAAATATTTTCAATCAACTGTAACTTATCAAAAATGTCATCTACGTATACCTACCTACCATCATCATCATTATCCTGTACCTACCTACCCAACAAACAACGGTACTTAAGTAATATGTACATAGGTACTTATATACCTATACCAACTTGTTTTATTTTTTGGCCGCAAAATGTCAAAAAAAAAGAAGAAGAAAACACGTCACCTCTCATCACTTTCTTGTTGTTGATATTCCATCATCTCATTAATAATCACAGCTGAACAATGTTATTAATAATAATTAGGCTTAATGACGTCATTAGCACATATACATATCAGCAACAGCAGCGCAGGCAGAGTTTAGCTACCATCAGAGTCAAATTCACTTCTTTTCCACCCAACATACCCAACTCCATCATCAGCTAGCTCATAACTTCTCTCATTTTCATCACCGGCGGCGAGGCCCGTCGGAGGACTCTGACTTCCTGCGATGTGCCCTTAACTAACAGATGTGTTTATTTTCACAAAAATAATAATCCGTTAGAAGATGGTAGATAGGTACCTAAATATCACGTAAAAAACGTGGTTTGGCTCTTTAACCACCCCCGTCACTCCCCTTTTCCACGGTTTAGATATCAAAATTTGTTTCAGAATATTTTTTCCACACAAATATGTCAGAGGTTATTAAATTCATCTAACCTCTTTCGAATGCTTGAAGGCTTCATATGTCAGAATATATAGAAGAGTCTGATGATGACTAAAAAGTTTGACGTCATTGTGATGTGATTAAGCTTTCATATCGCCCACGAATTGAATTTTTGATTAAAAGATAAATCTTGAGAATACATCTTTGTTATGGTCAGGCTCGACTCTTTAATTGGTCCACTTTGGAAATTAAACCATCTCAAGGGTTTTTTTTTTTAATTTTGCAATCTTCTCGTTACATCAGCGCAAGAAACAGGAATACAATTGCACTTAGTTTGTAACTAATTAAAATGTCTGTTTGTCTGCCGCTAGGAGAATTAATGCGCACACTAAAATTATGCGCAGCACTTTTTAAGGGCGTTGTACACGAGCCGAGCCTCACAGCATCGTTCTCTGTTTTGGAATGAAAGTTGAAACGCATACCGAACATTCGAGGAATGCGGTGTGTGGTATGTTTTGGTAGGTCTAGGTATGTCATTTTGAAACAGGTAATTTTACGGTTGCTATCCGAGAGATACAATTTGTATCATTTGTATCCATCTATCTATCTTCACGTGGGCATTAAACTAGGTACATAGCTACTGTTAAAGGTGGAAAAGATGATACCTACACAATGCAGCATCAGAGCATCAGGATTCAGGAGTAGGTACCTACAGCGTACAACTTGGTATGTTAGTCCTGCTCGTCCTAGTCGGTCGATATACCAAAATAAAAGCTCTCCCTGTTTTGTACGTCAATGGGTGCACAATTTTGAATTCAGGCGGAAGGAATTTATCCTTTCTTTTGGTTTCTTTGCCGTTTTTCCTTTGTTTCTCTATAGTTCTTCTTTTCATTTTGTTTTTAATTTTACTGAAGCACTGTTTCATTATATTTTTGTGTGCCACAAGGGGAAATTCCTTTGGTTTTAATGGCTGCATTTCTTAATTCCATGGAAATTTTAAGTCAAAAGAAAAAGCGAATGAATGGTGTGTGAATGTTTTCAAGGTATACTTATACCTACCTACATAAGACAGAGATAGGTACAAAAAGAGAAAGAAATAGAAAATTGAAAAACGGTTGGAATGTTTTGCAATTTACCAAGTGAACACCATGCGTTGACACTATACACCTACATACCCTACAGATAAAACAAATAAAAAATAGAGAACATTTAAGGACAACTACCATTCCTTAACAGAATAGGAATAGTGGCAACACACAGAGGTTAAGAGTTTAGTTCATGTTTAACTTTTGTAATTGCATTCGTGCTTCTGTCTTATGTCAAGAGTTATTTGCAGTTCCTTCATTTGAGATGTTTTTTTTTTTTGTTTTCAGATTAAAAAGCAAACAAAATAAAATCTTCGATATTTCAATAAGAGCGCTACAAAAGTTTTTTTAAATAAAACAAAAACGGTTTTGGATATCAATGAAATTCTTTATTCCTGTGAAAGTACGTTCGATGCCATTATGTATGGAACTCGATTGCTTTTGCATGGCCACCACGGGCACGCTTGCAGAAGTCCAGACGCTGAACCCAATTTTCGACGGTTTTCAAACATAAATCGGCCGATACGGTTGCAATTTCACGTTCGATATTCGTACGAAGTTCAAAAATCGTCACTGGCTTGTTGGTATAGACCATAGACTTGAACTAGCCCCACAGGAAATAGTCTAACGGCGTCAAATCACACGACCGCGGCGGCCAAGCGACTGGACCATTTTGTGAGATAACATACGTTCTCCAAACTTGGTTTCCAATAAATTCATTGTGACATTCGCTGTGTGGCTTGTGGTGCCACGCCGTCCTGTTGGAACCACATGTCCTCCAAGTCCATATCATCTAATTGGGGCCAAAAATATTCGGTTATCATTGATTGGTAGCGATCCCCATTCACAGTAACGTGCCGGTCTTGATCATCACGGAAGAAGTACGGCCCAATGACGCCGCCGGCCCATAAACCACACCAAACCGTAATTTTTCGGGATATGCAATGATGACTCATGGAGTACGTGTGGATTGCTCCCTGACCAATACCGCATATTTTGTTTATTGACGAAGCCATTCAGCCAGAAATGAGCCTCATCGCTGAAGATGATTTTTCGATGAAAATCCGAATCATTTTCAAGTTGTTGCTCAGCCCAATTCACGAACATACGACGCTTCTGGTGGTCAAGCGGCTTCAGTTCTTGCGTCAATTTTATCTTGTAAGGATGTAGGCCAAGATTTTTTCGCAAAATTTGCCACAACGACGTCACAGAGATGCCCAACGCTTGAGAACGACGTGTGAGAGACACATTTGGGCTTTCTGCAACTGAAGCCTCAGCGGCAGCAATATTCTCGACACTACGGGTACTTCTTTGTCTCAATGGCACGGGAACATTTTGTGCTGTGCCTGTGTATTCAAATTTTGTCCACTAGACGCTCAATTGTTGATCTGCTAGGACGATTATGACGACCATAAATTGGACGTAGCGCTCTTAAACGTTGAGGCCACTGACTCCGAATTTCGGTAGTAAATTTTAATAATTTCGACTCGTTGTTGGCTCGTATATCTTTCCATCATGAAATGGCAAACCTTACTGAAGAGAAATGTCAAAAGGACGGCAAGAAATATGGCGTCGTTTGCTGTCCCTGTTGCTCTACTTTTGTAGCGTCCCTGTTATACACTTTATATATATATATCGGTAGAGCTATCTGTTGGTGTATTTTTGAATCGTGCCTATCTCATAGATGCTATTTCAAGCCTGACAGTTTTTAACAGAAACTTAGTACATAAATACCATAATTTTGCGGTACGAAGTGCTGTTAACCCTTGAACAACTTTGGGTATTAACGCAAAGTAATTTTGAAAATGGTTGCCTTGTTGTCGAAACATTCTGAAATAATCAGCTGCTGTCCTCAAGTTTTTAAAGAAAGTTGGTGAAACTAATTTTATGTCATTTTGGTGATGTCGCATCTTTTTCGTTGGGTCTCATTAAAGATCGATGCTGTGCAATTGCAATCCAATGACAGACTAGTACTTTTAGTACTTAAGAACAGTAATAGTCAAACTATTCGTAAAGTAGGTGCCGAAACCATCGATAATGTATTGAAAAATTAAGTTCACAGGGTGGGCTACTGGCATACTAGCGGTGGCAGTCATTTAAGTGAAATAATATTCCATAATTATTTGGAAAGTTTACACTTTTCAATAAAGTAACAATCGTCGAAAAATATTGAAATTGGGGGTCTCAAATCCTAGCCTTTTCCATCTTAATGAATTCCTCGCCAGCCGTTCGGATTGGGAAGAAAATTGTAGGTCCCCTCCATTCCACTGATAACACGTACACCAGCACCGGTTGAGAGATGTAAGTCCCATAGCAACTGATTCTTCACGGACTGTCGTGCATATTTAAGGTGGCAACCCTGAAAATATTTAGAATTTTATTGTGTGTCGATTCGAAAGTCGTTTAATCATTTTCAATATCAAAAATCAGCCCATTTTTTTGTGTGTGATCTGGCTACTCAAATAAGCACACACTGAGTTTATGGGCACTTGATTGATAAAGTGCTATGTGTCACAAACGTAACAAATTTTTGTTTCTGTTTTACTGCTACCAAAACCAATTTTTTACCAAACTGATAGAATTTAATTGAATTTGAAAACTATACTAACCCCAAATTTATGTTTTCCAGCTTGTGTCACGACCGTAACGAGCTGGCATTTTAAAACTTAATCAATCTGTGAAACTAATTTTTAGTTTATTAATTTCTAGGTATAATATAATTGATTATGCAGGAAAATATCTTTTACGGAAATATCCTCTTCTAGTGGGTAAGTAACCCACATAAATAAATTAATAAGTCAGAAATTATTTAATACTTTAGTGAGCAAAACGGGTCTTAGATGTTCTGATTCTTTCGAATTTACGTACAAAGTTTTTATTGAACAAATGAATTGTTTCGACTTCTAAATACAGGGTGTTTTTTTAGGCGTGTGGTTTTCAATCTGGCAATACTTTTTTCGGAGTTGATCTTTTTGACAGCTGTCACTTGATTTATGCTCAGTATGATTTGCCATTTCTTAATTAATAGACTTACTCCTGAACAACGTTTGCAAATCATGCAATTTTATTACCAAAATAATGGTTCGCATCGCATCGCGCCCTGCGTCCAATATTCGGTCGACATAATAGCCCAGCAGAGTCGGTAATTCGAGCAACCATGGATCGGTTTCGCACCATGTTTACTCTAGTGGATAGTAAGCATCCTCAGAGACGCCGTACAATGCGCACTGAAGACGCTATTGCTGCTGTGCAGCAGAGTATCGAAGAAGACCCGAATGAGTCCATCCGCCATCGCGCGCAACAATTGGAGCTGTCGAAAATTGGGCCTCTCTGCTGGAATTTATTCGAGGCAGCTGCGGCGGCCACTTGCCTGAAATCATTTTTAAAACATAATGGCAAACCCTTATCTTTATAATAAAGCTAAATTCTTCTTGAAAACCACACGTCTTAAAACCACACCCTTTGCATGAATTCTCAGAAAAAAAAATAATATAAAATGTGTGTTTCTGTGTCTGTATGTGTGTGTGTGTATTGCTGTATTTGTGTGTTTTTTTGTATGCAGGTAAACATGATATTCGACACACAAATCACTCCCACTTCCACTTCCACCATGCGATCCCACTTCTCCATACTTGTAACACACCTCATAAATTACCCAAGGGTGACATCAAATAAATACAAATCTATAGTCTGCTTGGTTTTTCAATAATTCATAGTTTTCCTTTCAAAAAAAAAAAGGGCGCAAAAAAAATATTCTTCTCACTCATATTCTCGGGCTTTTGATGGTGACTTGTTTCATAATTAATCGTCTCACACAAATTAAGACCAAAAACAAAA
This sequence comes from Leucozona laternaria, assembly GCA_932273885.2. Lineage (NCBI taxonomy): Eukaryota > Metazoa > Arthropoda > Insecta > Diptera > Syrphidae > Leucozona > Leucozona laternaria. Next base: position 125,557,268 of record OW026367.1, on the reverse strand, counting down.
ATAAATCCGAAAGAGGAGAAGATACGTGCGTGACGGCGCGGCGTCACGTTTAAAACTCAGGTATCTTGCTGTCAACAACTCGTCAAAGTAAAAAAAAAATAACATAAAAGCTCGATGCTTTATCATCCCTATCCCCAAAAAATAACAAGAACCAAAAAAAAAAGAAGAAAAACAACTCAGAAAACGATACTTTGTCATGTTTCCCATCAATTTAGGCTTTTATCAATTTTTTGAATATTTTTCCTTTTGAACCTTCAAATCAAATCTAAAAATAAAAATACCTTTCCTCTTTTGCAAGTTTTGATATCAAGTTATTAATATTTAAAAAAAAAAGGTCCTGCGACACTTCAATTCATTTTAATGCTAATAAATTACACCCCCTATCCATTGTTAGCATATATTAAAAGCCACAAAGGGACATTGACGAAGAACTATGACGTCAATCAAAATCAAACATTATTTCGTCCGCATCACATCCCTTTTTCGCCATCATTTGCTCGACACATATGCTCTTTTCTGCAAAAACACACGATATACGATAACATAAAGACATAGGAGCCTTTACATTGTGGTGTGAAAAAAGCTGGGGAAAGAAAGTCTTTGGTCTGATGATGTCGTGAATATTATCCACTTAAGAAAAAAGCACTTAAAAGTAAGATCTCGTCTTGAAGATAAAACATAGCTTCGATGAAAAAAGAGCTCCCACTTTATTTAAAAAAATATAATTTAAAATAGATAAAAGGCGAGGGTGACAATGATTTTTTTTTTAAGAAAAGAAATGGGTAAATATTTGTGTACATCCATTCGAAAAAAAAACTGGCACTGAGTACGACAGAAGGTAAAGTTTACCGTTTTATCAGCATGGAAGAACAATAGATGGGATCATCAAAATTATTATAAATTTCTGCATCTTTTCAAAAATGTTATATGATTCGAGTGTTAATCTTGCTCCTTTAGTATTCTATCAAGTATGTACGACTGAGAAAAAAAATTGTCCTATGAAATCATTTAAACCGTTAAGACAAAGTAAAATTAGCATTAAACTGGTAAAAAAAAATACGGTTTCCCTATCGAACTGATAGCGGGTGTTATTTAAAACTGGCCTTGGAACTGTGAAGGTACGGTTAGGTTGGAGACTAACAGAATACTAAATTTCAATTGTTACTTTTTTTTAAGTTAACTTTTTTTAAAGTTAAAGACTCAAGTCTATAACAAAATTGTAAAAAAAAAAAAAACGACAAAGTGGCATCATTGTTTTTTAAGTAAAAGTAAAACAAAACGTCAAGTCACACTAAGAGAACTGATTTTTTTCTCCATTCCATTGATAAGCAATTATCCTTGTTGCTTGAAAGCGAACACGACACTCCATCAATCGCCACACGCCCGCCCGCCTCGCGCCCACCATACAAATAGCTCGAGATGAGAGGTTTTTATTTTGTTTTTATCTTTTATAGACTTCATTATTTCCCTTCTCCATCATTTAGTTAAGGATAATAGCATATGTTTCCACTTTCCTTCCATAAATTTTCTTTCTACATACATATGGTTGTCATCATCATCATCAGAGAGGCAGAAAGATTTTTCTTTTGACGCAATTCGTTCTTTTAAAAATATATAAAAATGTAATCTTAGCAGGGAGGCTGATTGCAAACAAAGGAACAAATTATTTTATCCCTCCTCCAATAATATACTTTTCCAGCACTTATAGTCCACCGACGGTTTTTCCCGTTAAAACTATACTATTTCATTTTTAAAGCTAAAACTAATACTAATACACATGTGTGTGTCCTTATAACAAAAGTCTCGACTTCGTCATAGTTGTCCTCGTCTAGGGGACAGCTTCAGAAGAGTCTTCGAATGAAAAATGGAAACTTGAGTCCTTTTTAGAATGTTTTTTTGTTTTTGTATTCTTTCTTTTTTGTTCTCATTCTTTTCAGAAATTCTATAAATTACTTGAGTATGAAAGCAGACCCTGAATAAATTGTAAGAGGTTTTAGATACCTTTTTGATCGAAGGCATTTTTTTTTGTTTTTGCCATGTCATAGATTACGCACCATCGACCGCCCAAGTCCATTGGGGTTTTGTTTCCATTTTATATTTTGAACAAGGACATTTTTTAATTCCGTTTTTTTTTTTTTTTTTTTTTTCAGTGAGCAGAATGTGGGAGGGAAATAAAAAGACAATAAAAAGATGCCGAGTGTGGGTCGATGAAAAAAAAAAAAAAATATGTCAACAAATGTTGCAGAAAAATTGCAGGCAGTACATATAATGCGCCGCGTCGGAAGATGAGTCCTTTTATGTTTTTTTTTAGTGGGGGGGGGGGTTATACTTAAGTAATCATTTAGTTTCTTTTGCGAAAAAAATGCATATTAAATTAGATAAAGTTTCAAAATTGTAAGAGAACTTTTGAAGGTTTTCTGTCCCGGACATGACCTTATGATTTGAAAGGATTATTCTTAGACCATACGGTTAGGTTAGGTTAGGTGGGGTGAAAATACGGCAAGCCGCATCATCGCACTCGGATCTCAATGGATCCATTGTGGTCCCCAGGAAATAGATGAGGTGAAGGAAGAGGAAGGGTGGGAAGGAGTTAGAGGAGTTTAGGTGTGGGCATGAAGGGCCTCCTTGAACCAACCCGAACATTGAATAAATTTCAGGATGTTTCTTAGTGGCAAAAACGAGATGTCGCTCAGTTCATCAAAGAAGTAATCTCCGAGGGCCTTTTTTCTAGTTCCTACTAAGCTGGGGCATTCACAAAGGAAGTGATAGGAGCCCTCCTCCGCCTCTTCATCTTGACACCCTCTGCACAAGTCGGATGAGCTGATGCCCATTCTGCGCATGTGGGTTCCCATTGAGTTGTGACCCGTTAGGATTCCAACAAAAAGGGATAGTTGAGGTCTGCTTAGTTTGAGAAGGAAGTCTGTTTTTTTCTTTGAGATGTCTGGCCATAGATTCCTCGAGACCCGACAAGTATCAAGAGCTGACCATCTATCGTTTGCGGCTTCGAGGAAACATTTGCGAATTCTGCCTTTTTCTTGTTCTAGTGGCATAGAAACGGAGGAATCAGTTTGGCTTGGATCAAGAGAAGATCCTATTTTGGCCAGTTTATCCGCCATTTCGTTTCCATATATGTCACGATGTCCTGGGACCCATCGAAGGGTAACTGTATTTGATGCATTGAGTAGTTTTAACTCATTTCGGCAACATTCTACCAGTTTAGACTTTGTGACGATTGAGGCAATTGATTTAATTGCCGCCTGATTATCAATGAAGATGTCGATGTTTCTATTTACAAGTTCAAAAGTGGTAAGACTTTTTGCCGCCTCGTAAATTGCAAGCACTTCCGCTTGGAAGACACTGCAAAAATCTGGAAGTTTTATTGATCTACTTAGGGGTGGGTTATCTGAGTAGATGCCTGACCCTACCCCATCAGCCATCTTGGAACCATCTGTAAAAACCGAAACATGATTAGTGTTTATGACCTGGTTGGCCGCCCAGAGATCCCTTGAGGGTACATCTGTTAAGGCCACTGGGTTGAAATCAATGTGCGGTGCAGTATAGTCCGTTTGAATGTCTTTGTCCATGAAAGTCATTATGGTATGGTCTTAGACCATACGCAAGGAACTAAGTTACAGCTTCATAGATGATTACAATCAATTAAATTAAAATGGCGGGACAGCTCAAGGGCTAGTGACTTACACTCTGTTGTCCAGTTACCAAGAATGGAGGGGACCTACAACTTTCGGCCCAATCTGAACAGCTAAGAAAAGAGGCTATCACCATTACAAGAGATACTGTTGGAGAGGTGGTCATTTCCTTCCAAGGGACTACACCTGACAAAAAAAAATGTAAGTTAAATCGGCTGGAATAGGATTCCAACCCGACCACTAAATTCCTGCATGCGCCAACGCCAAGAAGCCCAGGAAAATTAGACAAAAAAGGCCAAGCTTCTTCAAAAAATTCCGAGAATGCTGATTTTTGGTGAAGTGTTGTATTTTTATAGCTTAAGCATTTATGTTAAAAACTATACTATGTTGAAAGGGGATGAAATTCAGGTTTTTTCGAAAACTATCAGTTTTTTTTTTTTTTTAATGTTAAGAGACAATGGGTGATATGAATAAAACGGAGCACGTACTCAAAGAAGGTGCTCCATAAGAATCAAAGAAGCTGCTCAAAAAAGAAGTATTTCGTATGAATAAAATTATACTCCTCCTTCACACGGAGTAGGGGCTCTCATACCCCGAGTCAAATTTAATTCTTTTTTTTTTTTGTTTTTGTATTTGAAAATGATTTCTAGGATTTATAAAAAAAGGCAATGTAGGCTTTTATTTATATCATTCGGTTTTGTTTTTGATTGAAAATCAGTTTTTTTCTTTAATAATTAGGAGTGTAAGCGACGAACTTTTCATTTTTGACTAGCATTAGCGAGAATTTTTCCAAATTCGTGCATCATGCACTGATCTTGGCCATGAACGGTCAATACTCGTAAATTGCGGTTTAAAATTGACATGAACTCCCCATTTATGGAAAAAAAAATATAAAGAGCTATTTATTTCAACGTTGAGCAATCAAATGAGCTTACTCACAAATAGGAGCAGGTGCTTCTCTCTATGGAGTACGTGCTTTGCTTTATTCATACCTTTAAATGGAGCAGGTGCTTATTTTGAAGAGGTGCTCATCAAACAAGTAGGTGTTCAATCCTTGAGCACCTTCTCAAGTGTTTTAATCATACCAAATGGAGCACCTGCTCTTAAAAGTTGAGTTTTGAGCAAGTGCTCGTTTTTATTCATACCACCTAATTATGAAGCTTATAGAATTCTATACAAAATATTGTTGTATCACCTTTTTTCTCGTAAAATCAATGGATTTTGAGAAAAACATGAGCAAACACTCTACAGTATCAGTTTTTTGGGTTAAAATTTACTATTTTTCACACCATCGCTAGAGTAATGTATTTGATGCTTTTTTCGTGGTTTCTCTATAGGACTAATTTACATTGAAAAACCATTAATTCCAACTCAATCACATGGTTGTATTTATAACGCAGTAAAATTAGAGACTCATTCCTGATAAAATAATCCCGAAATAAGCTCGTACCCCACGACGCGACGCTCGCCGCGTGGATCGTGCGAAGTGATTACTCCGGAAGCATCAAATAGTTTTTTGTTCGAAACGTAATGCTGGAAGTCAGAATGTGCACTCTTATACATCTGCATACAAGCTTGTTGAAATTTGCGCTCAAAAACTCGAAGCTTCTACATATAAGACACGGGTTAATTGGACGAACGAATGCTTGACAACAAATAATCTTCACATCGGATCTCAGATATTTTGAGTAGAAAAGACTTTTGAGCGACATAAATATCACTCTTGCCTTCTCTAACTTAGGATTTCATAGGAGTTCATTGTAATACAAGAACTTGTCCAAATGAACACCCTCACAACAATCTTTGACTCCACGTGAGTACCTACCATTTGAACTCGTTATTCTAAGGTTTTTCTAGTTGTGTCTCAAGTCTGAATTACCGCGTCTTATTGGGGTGCGGAACAGTATGGTTTGGAACTTATCAAACTTGCTTTGAAGCTGAGTTTGAATGTCTTGTATTTTGAATCCACTTGCGTGTACAGAGTTGCATCGTCGTCGGCGAACGCTAGGGAATTATCAAGGTCCTTAAGTATATCAGAAATGTAGATTTTGAAAAGAGGTGTGACAGATACTGTGCCATGCAGAAGACCATTCGTGACACTAAAAACCCCAGCTGTCGTGTATTCTCTATCTGTTACGACAAATTTCTTTCCGTATATCATTATGACATTATCATCCTTGTGAAATGAAGTGGAAATTCGAATTCGCTACGCAGTATGATGAGCGGCAAGTTCAAGCGACAACTGGCCATTTATTTAGCAACAATACTCTTGAGCAACTAGTTGCGAAAATTCGGTTTGCTAAGTAATGTTCGCAAACAATGCAATCGATCCGTACATAAAATACTTTAGCATTCAAAATTCAATAAAAAATGGATTTTTTGTTTCAATATTTTTTTTTTTCAAAATTTTGAAATGCAATATTTTTGTTTACTATTTAGAAGCATAAAATTGCTTAATTATAACAATATCGGGACAACAGTTGAAAAGATTAAGTTAATAACACAAGAATAAGACCATTTTCCAAAAAACCTTTACTTATAAGTATGCCTATTTCCGTTATATGAATTTTTTGACAAAAATCTGAAATGCATTTTTTTTACTATTACTTTGGTCATTACAAGTACGAAGTTTAATAAAAATCGTTGCAGCCGTTTTCGAGAATATTAAAAAAAAAAAAAATTGTTGTATGCCAGCTACCATTTCTAGATTAGTTAAAACAAAATTTTGAAAATTCTTTGTAGGGAACCACATAAAAATTCTCCGTACGAAATTTGAAGCGAATCAGAATCAGTTAAGATTCTATCTCCAATAACAGTGGACGAACGGCCGCAGGGGAGGCACACAGACCTATACAGACCGAAGCGACGGACGGTATTACGAAACCCACTTTTTCGGACTTCTCGATATCCATAATAATAGTTTCGATTACAACCTTGAATTTTTGTTCACACCAAACCAATAGATGCCTTTTAAAGCAAGTAAAAACGTCGCACATTCTAAAAATAAACTAACATTACAGCAAACTATGTATGTATGTACATACATATAAACGATCGTCCTTAAAGCTTATTCGATATACGATACACATCATGATTTATTTCCTTTTATTATACGGATATTTTTTATGAACGCACAAATCTACACAATAACCATTCATTTCAATTCGCTTTTCTCTTCCACTAATTCGCATTAAAAATCCCATAAACTTTATTTCACATACGGAGCGGCGGCGCGGCGCGGCGGCCGACGGGGCTTATAATATGCGTGTGGTGCGGTCGGTGACCATTTAACTAAAACCATATTTATTGCTTCATTGATGTCAGAAAATTTCATTGATGCTTTGTTGTATTTATGTATAAATAATAAACTAATTCAAAACATTTATCGCTACATGACGTCCCATTAAAATCATCCGTTTCCCTCTCTTTCACTCTCTCGCTCTCGTTCTTTTCTGTTGCTACTTCCATCAGGATAAATAAACATATACACATTTTCAAGGACAACTACGACAAAAATAAACGGTCGTTGGGAATTGGTTGGCGGGAGTGGGGGAGGGGGAGTTGAGGATAAAGTTTATTTTTTTGTGACATATGCTCTGTTGCATTAATGAGATCCCTAAATCTCCTCTTTTATTATGTCTTTTTTGTCCATCGTCCATAATTGGGGACATCCATCAATAACAAACCAACAAATAGCCACCCCCCCACACCCCCACTCCTTGCTCATTCTATTTCTAAAAGCTAATTGTAAGATGATGGATTATGGCCTAATCGACTTATTCCAAATACTTTCATTGTATCTATCTCTATCTCTATACCTCCTTCTCTCTCACCCACCACCCCACCGCACCCCACCGTGGGGCGATACATTATAATTTATATAAAACTTTTTCGGCGATATTGGTTATGTTTTGTTGTTCGGAACTCCTAGTTGGCTTATTTGGAATCTACTTTATCAAAAACTTCGTAACAATTCACAGTTTTGTTGTTTTTGGAACAATAATTTTGGTCGTCGTTGATTTTGGCAAACATTATCGCTCGGGTGGCAGCAGTGGCGACGAGAACGACGACGACGGTTTTGGTTGACAGTGTGTTGTGCTGTGTTGTGTTGTGCTGCTTTAGAATATAAATTCTAGCCATAAATTTGAGATTATTAGAAAAGTTTTATAGCATCCCTTCATCTTCATCTCTCCCCCCCCCCCCCCTCCATCACTCCACAGCTTTCCAACGACCCACCCTCAACTCCATTTCAAGTTATCGGTATAATTTTATACTGCAGCAAGTTTCTAGCCCAAAAAACTGCTGTTGCTCGGTGTGATTGCAGCTGTTTTTGTTGCTGAACTCAACTGTTGTTCTGGCCTTGTTTTTTTAGTGTTGTTGTCGCCTGCTGCACCCTCGAATATCCGGTTTGTGAACTTGTTACGAAAAGCTACCCTCATCATTCTGTTTTTTTTTTTTTTTTTTTTGTTGTTCTTGCTGTTGATATACTACTCGTATGTATAGGGATAGTTCCCGATTTTCAACAACTATCATAATTTATATCCAGAGCATGGCTTTATTTCTTCCCCCCCCCTTCTCACAGCTCCACCCACCATATCGTCGGTCGTCGTAAATAGGACCTTTAATGTGAATAAGAAATAAATTGTTTCAATAATTTTCTCCCACAGTGTGCTACGTAGACGCGCGTTGAATATAATGCAAGGGCTGGCGTTCTTGCGGGCATATTTTCCGGGAATTATGTTTTGAAAATAAATAAAATGAAAAAAAAAAAAAACATTATAATATATCGCCGACGAATGAAAGAGAAAGAAAAACGGCAGCGAGAATTTCATTTCATACTTCATTAAGACAAAGAGGTATTGGTATTGGTATTGGTATTGGCTGGCTGATGGGGCTCTATAGCTGAAGTTAATTTTTCCTTTGGGAAAGTCTTGGACGTATATTTCCAATACAAACTCAGCTCATTCATCTTCATCATTTGCAGTGCTATATAGCTCTATGTATCTATACCTACTATTCGGGGGGGCACTTGAAAACATTTTGATCTGCAAGTACATACCTACATTCTTACGTATAAAAAAGGTCACTCTCCCGGAGGTGGTTCGGCGGCTAATTATTTTGCTTGTTGCCTCTTACAAGGTTCAATTGAAAGAAGTTTTGTGTAAATATTGACAAAGGTTTCAAGGATTCTCTGCGATATATTTTATCAATGAAAACGAAGGTAAAGGATGGTTTATTTTATTTAAAAAGGACGAAAAGGCACCTTGAAATGGTAAGAATGGTTTTTATGACCATTTTATGTTAGATATTGTTTTTTTTTTTTTTTTTTTTTTTTTTTTAAATGTAGGTGGCACATCTGCTTACCATCAAAATTAATGGGAAATTTTTCGGAATGAAGTTTATAAAAGAGGTATTGTGTTTTTTTTTTTCCTTTCTTCTAAAATTGGGTTGAAATTGACATTGTGTACCTATACTCGGGGAAAGAAGGTATAATATCGAAGTAGAATTGTGGGGGTGCTACTTCCTTCTGTGCGAGATTTTTTTTAAATTCGATTTTAATTTTTATTTACCTTTAATGTCATTCTGTAGTCACCGTACCTAACCTACATATAAATATAAACATGAAAAGTTTTATGATTTAGAAATTTAAGATTTGATGGAAAAAGCAAAAAGTAAAATACAAAACAAAAAATTATATTTTTTGACAAAATATACAAGAGTTTCATATTTTCTATGAAGAAGATGAATTTTTCATTTTCGTAAAAATTGTTTGCTTTTATGTATTTATAAAAAAAAAAAATAATATAAAATCAAAGCAAAGCAAAACATAACAAAAAATTTGTATGAAAATAAGTTTTCCTATTTCTAACTATTGGCATTGAATTATTTAGACAAAATTATTAACTCATAGAAAATATCATTCCATATTATTCCAAAACAATTTTTCAAAGGCGATTTGAGTGTGACATCAAAAATATCGAACAAATTCATTTTATTCCGGGCATAAAAATTCATTGAATGTGGTTCCGTTACCATTCCCGATATCACAGAAATACCCATAAACGTTTCATTTTTGATTATAAATATAAGGCCGAATAGTAAAGGGTCCGCCATCTAACGTTTTTTTTTTTCAACAAGTGCTTATTTCGTGAATGGTAACACTAAATGTCATGTCTGATTTGACAGATAATTAGTTTTATCCTTCCGCTGAACGAATATGGTTGTGTATATACGCTTCGCTAAGTGGGCCTGCGATTGACTTATAGAAGATGCCGGTTTTGCCAAAAAAATCATCTTTTCAGATGAAGCTCATTTTGATCTTGGCGGGTAGTAAACAAGCAACATTGTCGCATTTGGGGCACAGAAAACCCACACGCATACATTGAAAAGCCGATACACCCGAAACGAGTCACTGTTTGGTGCGGATTTTGGTCCAGAGGCATAATTGGGCCATTTTTCGAAAATGAGCAAGGAGTGGCCGTTACAGTCAATGGCGATCGTTACCGGGCCATGTTGAACGAATTTTTGTTCACAAAAATTGAAGAGGAGGATATTGGCAACATTTGGTTTCAACAGGACGGCGCTACGTGCCACACAGCCGAAGCTACACTCGATGTTTTGCGCCATTTTCAAAGCAAAAAAAAGTTATTTGGCGGACCCTTTAGTAATTTCAACCGACGAGCTTCAGTGGAGAATAGTAAGTTTTGCGCAAAATTAAAAAAAAAAAAAAAATATGTTAGTGCCGGGACTCACGGTTAAATATGTGTAAACATCAACGTTTGTCCAAGTGCGTGATTTTTGTTACTGAACGTCATCAAAAGAAACATATTGAATAATTAACACTACATTACCTATCTGTAGGCAGTGCTTAAAAAGCTTAGTGTTGAAAGAACGGCACCGAAATGCCCAGTGGGGGAACCGCTGTAACGAAATTTCCAAGCACTAAAAGGCTGGTGGTGAAGTGTCCAACGAACGGTGAAGGTTCGATACTGAAAGGAATTGCTTCGTAGTTCACTCTCAACTTTAAGATGACTTCACATTACACATGGTCATTGTTTATGGTAATCACTCTCTGAGCATCGACAAACAACAACTGTCAGCGGAGAGCACTAAAACCGTGGTTTCAATTAAATGACACCGTACCCAAATTCCAAAGGAACTTAATGATTTGACTGACAGGGGCCGAATTAAAATATCCAGTTAGAACTGTCAACGAACTTGCAATCCTTATGAAACTCCATCTTTCCATTGAGTAAAACTTACAAAAAGTTCAGTCTTAATTTTATACTGAACGAACCTAAAATGAATGTCACTATAAGATAGCCGGCGAATTATATATCTTGAGTTTTTTAGAATATTGAGTTGCAGTTGTTGTCAGTGGAAATCACTAAAATCGCAGTTTCAATCGATTGACACCATCAATCGCCTATGGAATTGGACGCTGTGATTTTTAATGAATGTTAACTTTGTGCAAGTACAAAAGTAGCCGATAACTCTGCAATTTGTTCAACCTCAGCTATTTTGTATATCCCAGCCTCCTACGTCCCTTGCCTACGTGCATAAAAATTGCAGAAAGAAATTGCATCGTTTAAAAGCAGTATAATGTAGACGTAGTATTTAAGTTCAGATTTGTATCACTGAACGCACCCGATATCCTACGATACCTACAGCCATTGATTATTATTATTTTTGTTTTGATTTTGGTTTCTTTTTAATTACTATAGATACTATAGTCCATTTTGTTCGGGGAATAGTTAAAAATTAAAGAAAAAAATATAAAAATATAAGTGTTAAAATGATAAAATCGTCGGTCGCGCTAAAAACAATTTGCTTTCGTCGTTGGCAAAAACAATATAAATGAGTGGTCGCGATAAAGTATAATCTAATTTTCGGTCGCGTTAAAATCAATTTGTTTTGGTCGGGGCAAATCAGATTTCGTAACGTAACGTGCTACAACGTAAAGTGCACGACGCAACGTTGCACACGAACGTTCACGTTTTTTTTCACTCTACCGCCAGCATAGATGTTTACACATCAAAAAACAATCCATTCGCACTTTAAAGCCTATAACTTTGGTTCTAATTATGGGATTGTCAATAATAAGGCCTTCGAATAAAGGTGAAATGTGAGGCTACAATTGTCCATCAAAAACATTGAAGAAAGCCACTCAAATTTATACTAAAGACGTAATTCAGGTTTTTTTTTACAATCAATTTCATTCATTCACGGAAAATAACGTAATTTCACAAAAAACGAACACAACTAGAAGATTTAAAAAAAAATCAAATAGAAATATCAACCAAGAAAAACATATCTGCAAGCGAGATATTATTCAGTGATGGTGAACGGGTAGAAGGTGGAGGCGGATATTGGATTGACGTATAGGTCTAATTGTAAAGATGATTGCGCTTTGGGTCGGCTCTTAAAAAATATAAAGAATCTATAATTTAATTATGTTATATAGGCAGCAAAAATAAAAATTCAAATCGAAAGTATTCCGTGGCGCTTGCTTTAAGAAACCAATAACTTCTGGTTTAATCGTCCGATATGTAAAGTTTACGTTTTAAAATGAAGGTAAAATGTCAAGCTATATGTAGAATTAAATTTTCGAACCAATTGACATGGCCAATGGGCTCCTGCAATCACATATGCATTTACAACAAACTTCATAAAAAAGAAATATTGTAAGTGTCTATTTTCAGGCGCCACAATAAACTTTTTTTCTTTAGAAAAGAACCAACTTATTGCTTCGACTTCGCAAAGAAGGTTGATCCAATTTTGATAATATTTTATGTATGCATCGTGTTCCTAATGACCCAAACTGAAACCAGTGAATGGCCAGGTTATAACCCATCATCAGAATTTAGAAACTTGTCCATAACCTTTCGCTCCGCATGCATTCTACACCGAAAACTGTTTTCTTCAATTCACTGTGGATTAATATAGTTCTGGAGATAGCTGACTCTGGTTTAATTCACCACTGAAAAACTGGGCCTTAAGTTGTTCAAAACATGTAATCCCTTCCTATTGATCACTTCACAATTTCAAGTCTTGCCATTTCATTATTTCACTTTTAATTTGTTTTGTATGTTTTTACTTCGCTAAGTTATTGTATTGCAAAATCATTAATTCGCATATTTCACATCGCAAAACACTACTCTGTTTTTGTAAAATAATAAAGGGTGTTTTTTTTTAGACGTGTGGTTTTCAATCTGGCAATACTTTTTTCGGAGTTGGTCTTTTTGACAGCTGTCACTTGATTTATGCTCAGTTTTTTTTTGCCACTTCATAATTAATAGACTTACTCCTGAACAACGTTCGGTTCGCGCAACGCATCGCGCGCTGCGTCCAATATTCGGTCGATATAATCGCAAAATCGAATAAATTCGAGCAACTATGGATCGGTTTCGCACCACGTTTATTCCAGTGGATAATGCGCACGCTCAGAGACGCCTTACAGTGCGCAACGAAGACGCTTTTGCTGCTGTGGAGCAGAGTATCGAAGAAGACCCGAATGAGTCCATCCGCCATCGCGTGCAACAATTGGAGAAAACAAGACAGAAAGCAGTTAGTAAAATATATTCTTGCAAAACAACAAATTGCCACCAAAATCCATACAAAACTGCGAGAACTTTTGCGAAATAATCGTCTTTGCAGATTTATTGCAAGACCAAAGGAAATTTCGCGAAATAATTATTGCTAATTTTTAAATTTATTGTAATAATCGCCGGGTGAGACTTTCAAAGCGATCTTCGTCTTAATATTTAAATCCAATCGAAACTATGCAATCAGATTTTATTCTTTTTTTTAAGTTCTTATGACTTTCTTTATAGGTTTTATGACTTCCTTCAATCACAATTGGACCAGATACTAATAAGTATATATTCCTACAAGACTAATGGATGACATATTTAGTACTGCGATCTCCAATGAACCAAGTCACAACCTATTGAAAACGATATTTCTTCCAAGAAATCGCAATAAAAAAATCTGCATGCATCATTACACTCATTGAATCGTTCACCTTAAATCTACTCCGGCGTTTTTTACTTAAAACTGCAACACACAAATCGTCATGGTCATGATGGTGTCTTGGTAATTTATTCGTCCCTTACGTCACTTTATCGTCTTCTCCTGAATTATTTCTTCAACCTACAACAATGGTTAAGGTATTTGGGCCATAAAGTCGCGTCGAAAACAAATTTAGCTTTGACCTAGCAATTGAACGAAGGAACAGAAAAAATATAAATAAGCAAACAAAAGCTGTATAGGTATACAGAAAGAGAGAGAGAGAGAGAGAGAGATACAAAAAAAAAACTCAAAAATACCTCAAATGCAATTTCTAAAATTCTTCCACGTTTCGTTAATAAATGCGAAAATAAATTCATCGAAATTCGCCAACAAGATACTTGGCTTAAATCTCTCGTGGGATTTCTTCTTCATTCTATCCGGATCCGCTTCGTAATGTATTTTTTTTGTTGTTGTTGTGCTGAGTTATTTTTTGTGAAGAGGTGAAACGTCGACGACTTGTGGTTTTATATCTTAATCCATGTTTATGTTCTCATTCTCAAACAGGCAGAAGGCACAGAGGTTGACTGACGAAGGGGTGTCGGTCGTTGCCCAAACCCATCATCACTCAACGGCAATATCATCATCAGCATCATCGTCATCTTTCGTAAATCTTTTGATGATTTTTTTTGTTATTGTATTCTTTCTCATCAGGTAAACTTTCTCATGTCAAAAAGAAAGTATCTTCTGCACGCCTCATCTTCGGTTAAAGGGGGTGACCTCTTCCAATGATTGTACACGATATTGTGCGACTTCAATGAAGTGGGTAAAGTATGTAGATACTTTTGTATCTTCGATTGGTTTTTATACAATAAATAGGCAAACAAAAATCACAGAAAAAAAAAGAATTGATTAAAAATAAGGACAACGAAACAAAAAGAAACACACTCAAAGTCACATTAGGTCTTTGAACTTTTGGTTTGACTGAAGTCACAGAGGCATCGCAGTGAATCAACAGAATGGCAAAGAAAAGATACTTTTATTTTTATGTCAGATGACGAGATAGGTATTTGCGGTCGACAGGTCGTGTGAAATTTATCTATCCCGAAGAGGATTAGATACTTTTCGACATTTCTCTGATGTGCTATGCCTCTGTGTCATAACCCACAAGTTATATGATGAGCTGAAGTGTAGATTTCCTGAGAAAATCGAAAGCTTCTTCCCTGGATGGTTGGTATAACCTTTCAAAAAGTTCCGATTCCCAAAAGACATTAACCGAGGCAGGTTTTCATTTGATGTAGAATTTTCATTCGCAGTCGTAGAGGAGGTTGAATTAAATAAGACACATAAGAAAAACATTCTTTAAAGACTTCTTTGCTTTGGCCCAATTTGAATACCTACCTACTCAGAGATAGAATTTGATCCTCTTCAAAATACAAGTTGATGGTTATATAAACTTCAAAAGCCTTTTATCCTTCAATTGTATTAGTATCATATGTATGTATATATATTTTACCTTCCGGGATTTCTATCATGACACATTTGTAATCGGTTTGACTGGAATGACATCTGCCAACAACAACTGTCGGCAATTTAGGTTATAGGTATATACATAAGAGATATCAAGCATTTAAGTCGGCTTACAGGAGCATGAATATGTATGTTATGCCTTAGGCTTCACTTCTACTTTAATTGATGATTAATTATCAGCGAGTTTCAGTTACTTATATCAATATTGAAGATGAGTAAATATTTCTTTGGCAATTCGATTTTGGAGGGATTATTAATTAATTCATATTTAAAAATTGAGAACTTTCTCTCTGAATGTTTGAAGTCAGCTTAACTTAGGCTGAAACGCTTTAAGCATAGATATTTACTAAACATTTTAGAAATAGATCGAAAATTAAAAATAATACATATGAAATTATACGTCTGTTGGTTTCATTTTGCGTTCAAAAACTTACAGAAATTCAGTATTATAAAGGGTGTTTTTTTAGACGTGTGGTTTTCAAGAAGAAATAAAAAGCATATAATTTAATGTTATAGCCAAGAATTTAGCTTTATTATAAAGATAAGGGTTTGCCATTATGTTTTAAAAATAATTTCGGGCAAGTGGCCGCCGCGGCTGGCTCGAATAAATTCCAGCCGAGAGGCCCAATTTTCGACCGCTTTTTGCAGCAATTGGGCCCATTTGTCAGCAATAACGCACCGAATATTCTCTTCCAAGGCGTCAATCGTCTCGGGCTTATCTGCGTAGACAAGCGAATTCACATAACCTAACAAAAAATAGCCCAGCGGTGTTAAATCGCACGATCTTGGAAGCCACGCCACTGGCCCATGAAGCGAGATAATGCGCTCACAAAAAGTTTTCTTCCATAAATTGATTGTTTCGTTGGCAGTATGGCATGTAGCGCCGACTTGTTGGAACCATAGGTCGTCCACATTAACATCCTCCAATTCAGGCATGAAAAAGTCATTAATCATGGCGCTTTAGCGTTCCCCATTGACTGTAACATTATGGCCGGCTTCATTTTTGAAGAAATATGGACCAATGATTTCCTCTGCCCATAAAGCACATTAAACAGTTACTTTTTGAAGATGTAACGGCGTCTCAACAATGGCTTGTGGATTATGGTCACTCCAAATACGACAATTTTGCTTATTAACGTACCCATTCAACCAAAATTGAGCTTCATCGCTGAACAAAATTTTCTTGTGAAAATCGGGATCGGTGGCCATGTCGTTTTGGGCATATTCACCGAACGGGCGACGCGCTTGATGGTCGTTCGGCTTCAATTCTTGAAATGGCAAACCAAACTGAGCATAAATCAAGTGACAGATGTCAAAAAGACCGGCTCCGAAAAAAGTATTGCCAGATTGAAAATCACAAGTCTAAAAAAAACACCCTGTACACCTGAAATTTTGCGTCCATTGGTTTCATTTTACGTTCAAAAACTTACAGCAGCTCAGTATTATATTTCCACGGCACAAAACGGATCATTGCACGCTTAAAACAACTTTGGGAAATATTGCGAAAATTCTTCCAAAGTGGATGTTGTGTTGCCGAAACTCGAGTTAAAAAAGAATGCAATCTTTTGTGAACGCATTATTTACAAATCATTCATTGAATTCAATGAAAAGATTGCATTCATTGACTGCGACTTCAAATTATGAATGAATCACCATTCATTTGAAATCGAAAAGATTGCAATCATTTGTTACCCAAAGTCATTCATCAACAGCAATCAATTGAATGCAATCTTTTGGAAAAAAAATAATTTTAAAATATAAATTTCAGGCAAGGTTTCAGTTTTTATATATTTTTGTTGCAGACATTCATATCAGTTTCTCTTCTTGTCAATGGTATCATTTAGTTTGCTGTCAAAAATACTACCAACAAATGTATAATGTTTAATAAACATTCTCTTTTTCTGCTTCTTAAACAGTTTCTCTGTACTTAGATCTTAAATTATGAGAATATCTTAATTTATTTATAGAACTTCTGGAATAATAATCCTCTATGAACTTATTCAGCAGTGCTCCCTTAAGGAATTTCCCATGCGTCCTCATCCTTCTGTATATACTCGGTCTCATTCATTAGTTCCTTTGTTCCTCGGATAAGAGAATAAAGAAAAAAACTTTTACCAAAGCATAAGCTAAGCATACTGCTTCCTTTTCATCTCATATCCAAAAAGGTAATGACACTTTAAAGAGAATATTCTCATAACAGATAATTAAAATGGACGCAAATATTATATAAAATGAACTACCTATTAGTTATCTTTGTTGGTATTCAGCAGAGCATTAGTGTGGTTAGGTATGTGAGTGGTGGCCCACGCCCACGACCTCTGTTGGGCAATGCGAGCATATCTAATAACAATAATTATTTCTGCACCACAAAACTTTTCCCTTTGAATGTGGAATAGATAAACGAACGAACGAAAGAACGAACGAACGAACGAACGAACTTCTCCCGGTTGGGGCCCAGTGCAGTGGGGGGTGCCTCTGTTTTTTAAAAAAAAGTTTCTCTATTGTTGTATTGTGTAATACAGTTTGTCTCAGTCTCAGCTCAGCCTCAGCTATAAGTTTGTATTGCCGTTGCAGTAGCCGTTATAGGGGTGAAACTGGAGCTGGCGAAGGGTGGTGTATCCTTATCAAACCTTTTTACGTTCCAGGGAAACGATGCATTTACAAAGTTGTAGGTATCTTCTCTGTCTGTATTTTATTTCTGTACGTCTGCCTATACCTACTCTTTTGAACACATAATTCATTATGCAACCGCACGAGATATGACGGCCGGCGCGGCGTTGATTTTAAATACAACTTTGTAGGATTGTTGACTTTTATTTGTCCCGTACGAAACGCAAACTTTCACAGGCAGACAGACAGACAGACGGAAAGAAACAGACGCATAAAACGACACGAATAGAGAGAAAGGAATACAAGAAAACTAAATGCTCGCAAATGCTTTTACCCCAGAAATCGTGGCAAAAATGGTGGACGGGCGCGAGCGGACCGTTATTTGTGTAGTTTATTTATTTTACGCAGTCTTCTTCATACGCAGCAATGAATGCTTCTGTGCTTTGCCAGATTATGATGGCTGCGATGATGATGTTTATCAGTAACGGTAATAGGTACATAGAACCTACTGCATAAAAAAGAATGAGAGAGGTGAAGGTGGTCTGAATGTGATATGATTTTTAATGATGTAATTAAGTGTGCTCGAGAACGGAGGTTGCCAGCGTGCATCATATGTCCAGATGATGACAAATTAACCTGAAATCGAGGAACGCGGCGACGTAAAAGGGAAGAGCGAGGGAGCTGCAGCAGAGTAGGTATACACAGCACAGTGAAACAAAGAGGAGCGTGTGGAACGACAACGAGGCGAGTCCACTTGGAAATAGTAATCCGATTAGTTTGTCACACAGTAAAGGTGCAGTGGTATGCTGTCCTGAGCGGAAGAGCAGAGTGGTTGGGGTAGGTAATGGGGCTCCGCTTCTATAGAGTGAGATAGGGTGTTCTTTGAGGACGTGTATGTACTCAAGCTGATAGCAAAACAGAGAAGCTTTATTTTTGTTCGACGAAGTTTTTTTCTGCAATTTATATTTAATATAACACCCATGGAAAAAAAGAGAGAGATAGAGAGAGAGAGCGAGAAAATGAGGGAGCAATATCATCATCAACATCATCATCAGAGAAGAGACATCAGAGTAAAAGTTAATGACCGTCCAAGTGTCCCGGTTCCCGGTCCCGATTTAGCGAGGTATACTATATACCTACTGTACGAACGTCTATACTATGACGTTGTCCATTTGTCGTCGTAGCCTGTTGACTTTGCTATAAATGATGTTGTTCGCAACTATAGCTATCCCTGCGATGGCATTGCTTTGCTTTTCTGTGCGCGATGTCAATTAAGAAGAATTATTAATATTATTATGCTTTTTGTCTATCTAGGAAGGTTGCTTGATGCTTATATAAGCAAACATACCTACATTGAATGAACTAAAGACCCAGAGTCTAATGAGACTTTGTTATCTGGGCTTTTCTTATTAAAAGCGATATGTTTGGAAATGTCATTATTTTCAGCTTATTAACAGCAGAAGGGAGCATTAATTTTCTTTAGAAATCACGTTATGGTGGTATTCTCATGAGTGGAATATAGGGTTATGGAATCTGTAATAAAATTGATTGAATTTATTTTGATAGTCACACCAGACAGTATACCTACCTATGTATATAATTAAATTTCTTTTTGCTCTGTCTAAAATTATTGCAAAAAGCATTAACTTAAGTTGTGTTTTATTGGTAGTGGATAGATTTTAATGATTTATTGATTTGTTGGATTCGTCTCCGCAGAATAGGATAATAACTGTTCAAATATGGGAAAAAACACTTTGTAGGGTGAAATGGGGTAAAACGAAAAAGACGTATCCTATTAAAAAAAAAAAAACTTTACCTGCGTCTTAATGTTATTCTTCGGAAATGGCTTCAAGGATACTTTTTTTTTTAATTTTCAATTTTTAGGGTGAAATGGGGTACAAATAAAAAAAATTCTCTGATTTAAGAAATTCTTTTCTTTTTTTTTGAAAGGTTATTTTGAGTGGATATGGCTTTAGGAATATTTGTTTTCAAAAAATTGGCATTTTTAGGGTGAACTGGGGTATAAACGGAAAGTGGTACCCGATTTCAAATATTATTCTTGTGTTTAAAAGGTTATTTTTAGTGGCTGGTTTTAGGGAAAATGAAAAAAAAAATAATATTTAAAGGGTAAAGTGGGGTTAACGCAAAAAAAGAGATATCCGATTTAAAAAATTCTGTCTGTGTTAGAAAGGTTATTTAAAAAAAAAATGTGAAGTGGCTTACAACTCAGAAAGTAGTACTCCATTACAAAAAGAAGTATTAAATATTTATGTATACATACATATATGTACATAGTATGTGTTTTCTTTAGCGAAGCTTAGCCTAGCAAACATTTTTCTGAAGGTTCAGATTTTCTTCACCAAAAATGATTCCAATAAAGTGAATTAATTGTGAATGTTCATTTAAGAGAAGGGATGATGAGTAAATACCTTCATTTAAATGAATCATAATGCAATCATATTTATGATTCAGAAAAGATAACGAAATAATTTTATAGACTCTTATATACATTCATTTAAATTAAGTTTAAATGAAGATCATAAATCATTCACAAAAGCGATTCATATCGGTGTCCAAGTGCCCAGGTAAAAGAATTCAAATTGCATCATAAGTGAATTCTTTTCCGGTCAGGTTCTTCAATTTTGTGATTTATTTATGATTCAATTTTGGATTAAAATGTTTGCTGGGAGGTTTGTCTACCCGGTAGAAGCCGGGCGGGCCAGCTAGTTACAAAAAAAACGCACCTTTAATTAGTTTTGTCACATGAATTTTGTTTATCGAAATTATTTTGTAAATCAGTGATTTCTGTTACTTTGATAGATAACATTCTTTTAATGGATTTCTTTAATTCCCGACACATTAGATACATATTATCGTCAAGAATAACAACAGGAATAGTTAGTTATCAGTTACAATATCAAAAGAAAAACGAGGCTGGGCGCGACCCACACTGGTAAGTTCACATTGTTGCTCTTGGAAACTAAAGATCCAATGTTATGTTGATGTAAGAAAATCGAAAATTCAAAATTTAAGAAATATGCAATCAATTGAACACCAAAGTTCAGCCGTTCAATAAGCCGAGGTAATAACAAAACGGCTAATTGAGTTTTTTTGAATATATTTTCTGCACTTTAGGACGCTATTATCTGTTATCATGGTTAAAGAAAAAAAGTGTCACGAAGTTTCGAAGGTACGAACGCACAGATATCTCTCTAAAAACGATGGATTCGATTACTATAGCGATCTTGAAACATGTAGATACATATGTAAGTCGATATTTTTGATTCGACAATTTTGACAAAAATTAATCGGCTTGTAATAATTTTTTGGTGTACTTAACGAGTTTTTAATTTTGATTTTTTCAACAAATTTTATTTTTGTATATTTTCTTATACAAGGTGGCAAAAAATTAGTTATCCAATTTTGTTTTTGAATAACTTTTTTACTAAATAAAAAAAATCACTTTGAGCGATGGAAATCTTTATTTGGACCCTTCTAATTTTTTCTGTTAAGTGGAAAAGGTGATACCCTACAAGTGGCTGCCGCCAGTTTTGATACACATTCATTTTCATGACTTTCCGCAAGATTTCCGGTAATAACTGTTCACATTTCTGTCCAATATTCTCCTTAAGGGCTGCGATTGTTAACATTTTTGTTTGGCGCGGTTTTCTCGTTTTTACCTTAAAAAGTTGGAAATGCTTGACGATTTAGATTTTTTTTGATTAATACCTACTACAAAACAAAGTACGACGAATTCTTCTAACCGGTATGCAGCTTCTTATTCGTAGACCCAGTTCTCGGGGGCCGGCGTCCATGAGACCAATTTTTTCTCATTGAACCACAGAGCGATTTTCTTGCTATCCGATTCAACAGCATCGGAATCGTGGAGGATGTTGCTACCAAACTTGGATGCAGAAATCACCACGGATGGTTCTTGGCAGATTGTAAGCTGGGTTGGTGGCACCCAACATTTGGCGACCGGTCTTTATGACATTCAAACCTTCCCACACCATTGGAACTACTGGGCCGGATCTCAATGTAATTAACCAAACCGTTGAAGAATGGACGAGCAGACAAGTCAGAGCAGTGCTTCTCCAATTAGTCCTTGGAAGCTCACAAGCCCTTCTGTTCGAAACGTTCGATGATCTTGCCGAACAGGTCCACACATCGGACCGCATCGGGCTCGACCATGATAAAAGTACGTTCCATATTTGCTGCCATTGCTATTGAGAACAACGAGAAGAATGTCTGAGGCCTGTTGGCATAAGCCCGAGAATTCAAGAAGCCGCCCAAAGAAAGAAGTCCTAGGTGGTTAAATCGGGCGATCTTACCGACCATGCCAAATCGCTTCCTTCACAATATCCATTGTGGCTGGTGATGTGTGAGCGGTTGCGCCGTCTTGTTGAAACTACATGTTCACAAAGCCCAGCTCATCCAATTGCGGCACTAAGAAGTCGTATTGCCGATGGCGTCCCCAAAAAAATACGGCCTAAACACTCCTGGCTTTGAGTGGATGCAATGGCTCTTCGTGCACCACGCCATTTGCAAAAATTATAACATCTTCCGATAGGGTGATTAATTTTTGCACCACCTTGTAATTTTGGTAGCCTTTGGAGTTTTTGTGCCTCTTGGAGTTTATTTCCGTTAGTTCCTTTCAAAATGAAGCTTCTTTTCATCAGCATGTACTGATTTTTGGATGATATTGCTGCAATAAAACTTGCGATGAGAAGTCTATAACAAGGGAAATTTCTTCTAAGGATAAACTTAATCGTAACTTGAGGTTTTTCTGACCAGGCATATTTTGTCGTTGACTTACGAGTAACTTGAGTTCTCAGGTAGTTACGCTTAATTTATGAAATATTGACTTTTTTCTTAGCTCCAAGGCAAGCATAGGTACCTACTTGGCTTTGAAATTTTACGACGTTGGGTCAGGAATATGTCTAATGAGTAGAAATTTCAAACTTTTCCTTTAACGAAACCCGTTCTTCCTGTAAAACTTCGTTAGCGATTCCAAACCGAGATTAATCGTGATGTGTAGAGAGATAACCTATATAACGTACGTATTACATTCCCAATCTCATAAGCCAATTTGACTTCCGACTACAACAGCGAAAAATTCAAAACATTGTTAAAATAGAGAGGTAAGATAAAGGTATACCAGAAGGTGCACCGTATATGGGTTGGGTATACCTAAGTATAATTATTATTCTGTCAGTCATTTGTCCGCACCTTTTGGTGAAAAATAAACCCATTAAAAATTTTCAATCTGCTCATATGAATTTAAAAAAAAAAACAAAACACACAGAAAAACCACCCACTAACCCCTTAAAAAAAAAGCCGCTATGTCAACAGTCTTAAAATTCATAAAAACAAGTCCACTCTAATAAAATACAATCGTAAGGAGTAGGTGCACAACAAAGGGTAGGTAAACAAAATAGCAACGAAAACATTTTTCAGAATTTTCTTCTTCCACAGTTTAGTTCGTTTTTTTTTTTTTTTTTTTCATCAACCGAATTGCTACAAAGCCAAAAAAAAAAAGAATCGTAAAACCCTCTAATTTTTGTTTTTGCATTTTTCCTTGCGTTTTGTGAATTCACATATATGTATATGAGTTCTCGGGCTCCGCTCCAGGCATCACACAGAAACTCAACAGTTCTGCCACACACGTGCAGCGAGACGCAGCATAATACACATGTCATTTTTTCTCCACCTATTTTGACTTATGTTCTTTCGCCTGTTTTGCCCCCATCACGGGTTTTAACTGTCACCGCAAAAAAAAAAAAAAAAAAAGATGACACGAGCATAAAAAACCGAACCAAATTAATGTGTGAGGTAAAAAGAGCAGAAAAAAAAAATATAAGTCCTTCTCTTGGGGGGAGACAACAAAAAGTAGGTACAGAAAGCTCTATAAGCGCAGTGGTATGGAACACTGCAAAAGGAGCCGTGCTCGAAATTTATTTATATCCCTGGCCCTGCCCTTAGTGTTCATCTTATATTGCCTTATACCGGTGTGGATTGGTGGCGGGTGAAGGGGAAGGCGCAAACCAAAAATAAAATGCCTACCCACACACATATTTATATTTCTCTAACGTATATCTATATTTGCTCTGCAGCTTGCAAGCTGAATCCTATTATATTATGCGTGGTGTGGCTGGTGGCGACATCTGTAGAATAATAATTATGGGTTGGATACGATTTAAGTTTAAGAAAATATGTCGACTTTGGTTGATATTTACTTCTTTTTTTTTTCATTGATAAATATTTTTTGGGGGACACAATAATGGGATTTAATTTGTTGGGGGAGAGAAAGAGCAAATGGGGAGTGGGAGTGGGGAATAAATTATTTTTTGCCACCTAACCGTTATTCGTAGATATAACGTGTGTGTACTGTATTTATGAGAAGATCTTAAGCTCTGTCAGATGTGTTGTAAGAAAGGAATGAGATGCGGACGGAATTCTAATCATGTTTTTAGCAGTGCATCTCATTATAGGTGTCTTATAGGAGTTTTAAACAAAGTAAAGTTGGAAAAATATCGGAGAGCAAAGTTAAATTGGATATCGAACTTTCTTATCAAACGGTGTTGCAAAACCTCAGACAATCTGTCATATCTTCATAAAGGGTGTTTTTTTAGATGTGTGGTTTTCAATCTGGCAATACTTTTTTCGGAGTTGGTCTTTTTGATAGCTGTGACTTGATTTATGCTCAGTTTGGTTGGCCATTTCATAATTAAGAGACTTACTCCTGAACAAAGTTTGAAAATCGTGCAAATTTATTACCAAAATAATGGTTCGGCTGCGTCAAATATTCGGTCGACATAATCGCAAAATCGCATAAATTCGAGCAACCATGGATCGGTTTCGCACTACGTTTACTTTAGTGGATAATGCGCATCCTCAGAGACGCCGTACAGTGCGCACCGAAGACGCTCTTGCTGCTGTGGAGCAGAGTATCGAAGAAGACCCGAATGAGTACATCCGCCATCGCGCGCCACAATTGGAGCTGTGGAAAATTGGGCTTCTTGGCTGGAATTTATTTGAGCCTGCCGCGGCGGCCAATTGCCCGAAATCATTTTTAAAACATAATGGCAAACCCTCATCTTTATAATAAAGCTAAATTCTTGGCCATAACATTAAATTATATGCGTTTTATTTCTTCTTGAAAACCACACGTCTAAAAAAAACAGCCTTTATAACTCAGAAACAAAGTGTATACAATCGAAAACAACATTAAACTTTCTGTTTACGTTGAACAAAGGACACTTTTCTATTTTCTCCAAGCAACATGCTCAATAAACCCAAGACAACAAGCTTCAAGTACAATTCAAGAGTAGATCAGCTACAATTGGACAATATCTGGTGCATTTGAAAAGCACGATTGAAATAGGAATTGCATTTAAGCAAATTGAAAACAGTTTTGGACCAAGTATGCAACCTTGAGGGACACCATTCAAATTATAGAGAATTTAATGAATTGTTACGAATTGTGCGTGCTTAATTTCTATTTATTAATAACAACAAATATGAATAATGTAACAGGGGTTGAAGAATTATATTTCTGTGGTACTGAGCCCAAAAGCCGATAAGTCAGTGTTAACAGGTTTACTGTATATTCTGAAGATTCTGACTTCAATTGAGATCGAAATTGAACATTGTTTTTGAGTACTCACACTTAATACAAGTAAGCACAGTTGAATGGGAGCTCATAAAGGCTCAAAACCTGATAAATGTTCGGATATTTGAGCTCATTTTTCAAAAATACTTTTTTTTAAATTTTATAAAGCATTTAAGACAAACCTTATACTTTCAAGAACATTTTTCATTACACTTTTTTTCATTTATAAGGTGTACATCATTATACATTATATAGTTCCTAGTAAAAGTGAGTAAATTATTACTGTCTTGATTAATAGATTTTTGTTAAATAATTTAAATGCCTTGTTAGCTGTTATAACAATCTACCTATATCGTGCATTCATAATATGAATTTCAAATTAAAAGAAAAAGAAAAAATATTTGATAGTATAACAAAGCCAATCAGAAATTCATCACAACGTGTCTCATTAATCAAACTCATCTTTATCCCTAGTATTGTTGCACTTTTATTGACCGATACCGAAACCGAACAAAACAAATAAATATTATTAAAACTAATTACTTTCATACGAACGAACGAACTAAAAAAAAATAACACGACCGGCAGCGACGAGTATATCACGACGTTTGGTTAGACGAATGTCAACCAAAGGAAAAATGGGAAACGAAAACAAGTTCGATTTCCAAGAAGTGCAACAGGTAGCACTTCCAATGCTACCACCACGGCTAGGTCACAATTAGGGGTGGGTTTTCACGATTTAAATTTTTATTGTGCCGAATAAAATTGATTCGACGAATTAATTAAAAGATGATGTTTATTGTATGCCACAGGGGCGAAGTACCTAAAAATAAAAGAAAAAGGGGCGCCAGCAATTTTTTTTTGAAAAATAAGGAAATTGCAAACCTTTGGAGCGAAACCGACGGTGAAAGCAATTATTAAATAATAAGAACAAATTTAAGTTTGGAAAAATTAGGGATTTTAATGAATTTAACTTGCTTGGGAAACCTTGCAAACGGAGGGCTAAAACCCAAGATCTTTTGAACAAAAGAGAACAAAGAATGCTTTAAAACAAAGATGGACCGTTAACACTTCGTCCCGAAAGGAATAACCGGATAAACTAAACGGGTCACGAGTTCCGCAATTTCGGAAATTTACGCAAGCAAAAGCCAAACCGATATAAAGACTTCTTTATTAAGTCGTACACAAATAAAACGGAAATAAAACTCATAAAAAAACTATTTTGCGTCCAAAGGGACTACCACTATACTTATCTGTTAAAAAAAAACGAAACTGCCAACTCCTCCGGCCTCTCTGAGATTAATCTCCCTCCACCAACTTTCACTATCTTCTTTTCTTAAAAAAAGTTCTCCAAAAACCTTCTTCTTCCTTTTTCACAAAATTAAATTTTTTCCACAAAAAAACGCACTTGAATTTCTTTTCTTTCTTTCCAAAAATTTCCTCGATTCTTCTCAACTTGTCGTTCGCTCTAAATCTGGGTAAAAAGTGATCTTCCAGGCTTTCACCATGCCTGGACGACCTCTTCTTTTTTTCCAATGCCCTAGTGCTTTCGGCCAATCAGTGACGTGGGTTTCGGTCACGTCATTACTCAGCAACACTCAGCATATTGGCGTGAGTGAGCCAACGTAGTTGAAACCCAACAGCCTTTCCTACTCGCACTTTACACCCCAGCTTTGTGCACCGTCACCATTGAATTCGCCGACCACTTGTATGACTTCCAGTGGGCGGCAATTCAATGGGTGCATTCAGCCACCTATTCTCACCCACTAAACCTTTTTTTAAAAGAAAGTTTCGGAAAACTGAAAAGAAACTCAATATTTTTTTTCGCGTTCATTTGTCCCCGACAATTAGAAAAACACTTGTACTGAAAATAGGTGAAAAGATATTCAAAACACAATTTTTGAGAAGGAGAGATTGGCAGTATAAAATATCCTATATCGCGAATTTAATCGAAACCGTTGGACTTTTGCGCAGATTTTGGGAATGTGTGGGGCTAGCCGTTAACGTTCCATCTTTTACAAATAAATTTAATATATATATGTATGTATATTTGAATGATAGGTTGGGCAGCAAGCCATTCTCACAAGGAGTAACTTCCGCAACCGAGGACCAAGTGTCGCTCGGGCTATTTTCTGGATTTGGATTGACCAGACCATCCGTCTGTCAATAGCTTGGTTTGTACTGGGGACCATCTGTCACCCACACGAGATCGACGCAGTAAATTGGATCACCCATCCACTTCAAATGTCAAAATTTGACAATTTCAGTTTTGTTATTTCAAAATACTGAGAGAATGAACCGATGGCTGATGGACCATGGCTGCCCTTCTCTTTCTCTCAGTATATTGAAATGAACACCTGTAGGGGAAAAGAAGAAATGGAGAAGGAAGGAACAAGGATTTGGACAATTGAAAGAGTGACTTTTGTTGCGGTAAATATTACCGTGACAAACTCCACCCTTTCCTCCTTGGAAATGTGTTTACCTTTTGACAAAAGTAAACCATTTCCTACGGATGGGCTTGGTAAACGAAACAACAAAGAAACCCATCAGGCCAAATATGGCAGTCTAAAACAAACAAAAAAAAATCCAATCAAAACCAAAAAAAAGTGAAAATTCAAAACAAACAAACAAAAAAAAATTACTTTACTTGGGACTTTTTAGACTCAATCATTTTCAGAAGAACCATTATACGGTTTGAGATCTTTCGTATGCCAAGTGCCACGATCTTTTCCATTGTCATCTTCAAGGACATATGTCCAAGGAGATAACCTTTTCCGAATTTTAAAAGGCCCGACATACTTCGGTGCCAATTTTGCAGCATAGTAGTTTGCCGCATTCGACAAATCAAAATTTCTGCGCCATACAACATCATTCGGAAGATATTGAATATCTCTCCTCCTGAGGTTGTATGCTTCTGCAGATTTCTTGGAAGCTGTTCGAAGTTTGACAGCTATATCCGCCCTAAGTCTCCTAAACCTTTCCCCTATTTCTCCTACTGATTCTATGGTTTGATTTCTGTCTATACCCTGATCACTAATTGTAACTTCTTCCCTACCACTCGTAGACATTTCTTTGCCGAAATTGGCGTAGTAAGGTGAAACTCCTAATACCTCATGTTGAGAGGTGCGTATAGCACAAGCTACCTTAGCTAATTGAGAATCCCAAATTCGGTGATTCTCTGAAACATAAGCTCTCAACGTAGTCTTAATAATTTGGTTGATCCTCTCCGCAGGGTTAGCCTGAGGATGATAGTGTGGTGTAAACCTAATCTTAGTTGAATATCCCTCACAAAGCTGTTTTAATTCCCTACTCCTAAATTGAGGACCATTGTCGCAGATGACAACTTTCGGAACTCCAAATAACAGGAAAACATTATCCTCCAACTCTTTGCATACTGCCTTTGCAGTAGCAGACCTTAGTGCGAATAGCAACGGAAACTTAGTGAGGTAATCTACAACTGTAAGGATGTACATAAATCCTCTACTCGACTTGGGTAACGGCCCTACTAAATCCACACTTACCATCTCCCACGGAGAAGAAACTCCTATCCTCTCAGTCATTAGACCGGCTGGTTTATCATTCACTGGTTTCACTTGCTGACAAATGCTACATTTCCTAACATAACTTGCAACATCTCTTCTCATTTTCGGCCAATAGTACCTAGCTCCTACTCTAGCGAACGTTTTTCGCACCCCCATGTGTCCAGCTAACGGACTATCATGGCAATCTTTCAAAATCCCTAACCTATCACTTTTGCCTACCACTAACTTCCACTCTTCATTATTTTCATGCACGACTATATGTGTCGATTTGACAAACTTATATAGTCGGCCACTTTCTACTCTCCAAGCAGGATAATCTAACGGATTCGACTCAACTGCCGAAACCATTTTCGACACCCAAGGGTCTAAATCCTCATCCGAAATCCCAGCCACTACTGGAACTCCCCGAGATAACATGTCCGGCACGACATGGTCTTTTCCCTTGCGATGAATGATCTTGAAATCGAACTGCTGAAGGCGAACCGCCCATCGCGCTAATCTACCTTGTGGGTCCTTGAGGTTACTCAACCAAACAAGTGAGTAATGATCTGTTATGACCGTGAATCGAACTCCTTCGATGTACGGCCGCAACTTCTCAACCGCCCACAAAACCCCTAAACATTCCTTCTCAGTAGTGGAATAGTTCCTCTCACTTCTATTCAGTGACCTACTTAGGTAACAAATTACCTTTTCCCCCTCCTCAAAAGTTTGGGTAAGTACGGCCCCGATACCGTAATCAGAAGCGTCTGTTTGGACCACAAATGGAAGACTGAAATCGGGACAGGTCAAAATGGGAGCCGTGATCAAGTATTCCTTGGCTTTCCTAAAAGAGTCTTCACATTCCTCAGTCCAGACGAATTTTTTGCTCTTTTTCAGCAAATCAGTTAAAGGCCTAACTACTGTTGCAAAATTCGGTACAAAACGCCTGTACCAAGAAACAGTCCCTACAAAACTTCTAACTTCCTTAACATTTTTGGGTGCAGGTATCCTAACCATACTCTCAACTTTTTCCGGATCAACGTGTAATCCGTTCCTATCTACTACATAACCTAAAAATTTAAGGGATGGCCTGCAAAAATTGCATTTATCCCGCCCTACTTTTAACCCTGCGTCACGAAGTCTCTTTAAAACTTCGTTAAGAATTTCTAAGTGTTTTTCAAAAGTATCTGTTACGATAATAATATCGTCCAGATACACAAAAACGAATGGCTCCAACTCTGGTCCTAAAACGCTATCAATGAACCTCTGCCATGTTGCAGGAGCATTGTGCAATCCAAAAGGCATGCGTTTAAATTGAAACAAACCCCTACCCGGAACCGTGAAAGCTGTAAACTTTCGAGATTCTTCCGACATAGGAATTTGCCAATAAGCTGACTTAATGTCAAGCGATGTAAGAAACCTAGCATTCCTAAGCTTATCCAAAATCGCCGAGATTATTGGAAGTGGATAAGCATCCCTTTCTGTAACCTGATTTAATTTTCTATAATCGACGCAGAACCTAAAGGTATCATCCTTTTTCTTAATTAACACTATAGGAGAAGCCCAAGGGCTGTTTGATTTTTCAATCACATTCTCATCTAACATTTCCTTAAGGGATTTGTCGATGTGTACCTGCATCGCCGGTGAAACCGGATAGTACCTTTGTTTAATTGGTTCTGACGTCGTCCTAATGATGTGTTCAACCCTATTTGTAACTCCAAGCCCTTCTGGCATGTCCCTAAACAAATCTTCAACTAAAATATTTAGCTGTGCCCTCTGCTCATCGTCTAACTCAGACTCTTCTGTGATAGACGTGCTATTAATCGAAGCCACCATCTCTTGGCTTGAAAAGCTCCACATGCGTGATCGAAGATCCGGGACGATTCCCGATAGTGCCCAAAAATCCGCACCAAGGATCATCGCATGTGGGAGTGAAGGTATTACTAAACATTCGATCAAAACCGATTTATCTTCCACAACT
This sequence comes from Leucozona laternaria, assembly GCA_932273885.2. Taxonomy (NCBI): domain Eukaryota; kingdom Metazoa; phylum Arthropoda; class Insecta; order Diptera; family Syrphidae; genus Leucozona; species Leucozona laternaria. Next base: position 125,526,359 of record OW026367.1, on the reverse strand, counting down.
ATTGGTAAGTTAACTTTTCCTAAAACTCCTACACCTGCACCATCTGCTAACTGAACCTGCCTAATATTGCTATCTTCTAATCCTAAACCTAAATCCTTAAGAACCCTCCAGACGTCCCTACATATTATTGTTCGGGAAGCCCCCGAATCCAAAAGTCCTAAAAACCTAATCCCATAAATGTTGATTCCTAAATATGGCCGCCTATCATCTCCACTTGTCTCTAACGTGAAACCGAGTTTAACTTTTGTCGCCAGCTGGTCGTCAGCAGGCGACCCGTTTAAACGCGACGGCGCTCTTGTCCTGCTGGCCCAAGAGTCCGTTGCCCGTTTCCCGAACAGCGTCTACAATCGCGTCGGGTTGTCCCTGTAGCCCCACAACCAAAACATCTCCTAGGAGCGGAACAGGTGTTTGAAAAATGTCCTTCCCCATTGCAGTTGAAGCATCGAGTGGGCCTACGAGGTGGTGGGTGTCTATCAACTGCAACTGTTGCTCTTGTTTCCTGAACGGAAGCAACATAAGCAACATCAGGCTCCAAAGACTGCCTGGAACGGTTGCTAGGAGGTGGGATGAAAGATTCGACGTTGGTCCTAATCGTCTCTAATTTTCTACCCAACGCAACGAGTTCGTTGACTGATTTAATATCAGCCAACCCCAATTGCGTCTGGTAGAACGGAGCAATATTCTTCATGAGAATGGACAACTTCCTATTCTCACTCAGAGGCTCCGAAAATCTTTTAAAAAGGGTCTGCATGAGTGCGATGTAGATCCCCATCGACTCATCTTTACCCTGGGTACGCCGCCTGACCTCATCCATTAAGAGGTCGTCATAGTTGGAGGGTAAAAACTCCAACTTCAATTCCCTAACTAACTCTTCCCAAGTTGAAATGGTTTCCCTCATCGCCCTGAACCAAAGAAGTGCCTTCCCCGTGAACAGATCAACTGCCGACCTAAATAGCCTTGAACTTGAAACCCCTCGCGATTCTCGTAGCTCTTCTACCCTTTCCAAAAATGAGTTTACGGAGTCACTTCGCTCACCAGTAAACTTCAAATTCCACTTTTCGATACGCTCAGGAAACCGGTCACAGGCTTCGACCTGTAACTGGAGTCCTGAACTCGCACGTTGGCCGACATGTGCAGTTGGCAACGCATCCAGGCCTGCTGTCGACTTGTCTCCTTGATTTTTAGGCTGAGGTGTCTCCTCACCTCCTTCAGTTAAAATTGCCATAAGTAGCAGCAACTCCCCCTTAATGTCGGCCACCTCATTGACCTCATCTGTTGACTCTGCCTTCGCCCTATTAATCCTACCTAACGACCATTCAATCTTGGTCAAAATCTTTAAATATTCCGAAGACTTCGGATTCTTCGGCGGCGTTTTCAAAAGATCCCTAATTTCTAACGCTTTTGTTCGAACAGCCTTCAAATCATCCTCAAAAGAAAAAGGGTAATGCGGGCTTTCCGAAGATATAGAACCCGAACGCTCTAGAGTACGGGATGCTCTAAGCGTCATCCTCATGTTATCCACCGTACCTTCTTTTAAGCCGCGGGCAACTAACTCGTAAACTAGTTCCTCTTTACTTAAACGATTGACATCCATAGTTACTTCGAAAATAAAAAAATAACAAAAAAAACAAGGTAAATATTTCAAAATTGGAGAAAAAAAAATAACCACAATCAACACCCAGTTGATTGTTAGGCCCTGCCTATTAAAAAAAACACGCGAAACCAACCAAAAGCTTTAGCTAAGAATGAAACAAGTCTAAATCTAAAATCCAAAAATAGCAAACAAAAATGCAATTAATTATTTATTTACCACGAATTATAAAAGTATTAAAATCAACACCCGGTCGATTCAATATTGTAACGCCGAAATTATCGTAATCAACACCCAGTTGATTATTCTACCAATAACAATAAAAAACGATAACCAATAAAAATAAAACCAATAACGATTAAAAAGAAGAATAAATCAAAATATTGCAAGAAGCAAACAAAATCCACACCCAGCCGATTTTGTTCTAACAAAAAAACTTTATCAACAAAAAAAATTATTGTCACTCAACCAACGCACAAAAAAAAGAATCACAAAAAGAAAAAAACTAAATTATTTGCTAAATCAATTTATTTCACCTGTAGTAAATTTTCACACAACACTGTAGGTATATGTTACATAAAGTAATTTCCACCAATTAAAAAAAAAACTCAGATTATCGATCGCAAGATAACAACAAAAATCACCGAAAAACAAAGAGAACTTGGGATAATGTCACACAGGATTATAATCCTATTCAATTTATTGTAAACAAATGTTTTTTTTTTTGTCGAAGCGAAATCCAAAAATGCCACAAAAAGACTCAACAAAATAACTCAAACCAACACGATTGTTAGAGTGAGAAAAATATATCAATCACGATCACTAAGGTAAACAATTCAAACGGGCTTTATAGGTATGTATAAAGTATATAGGCACCGTAAATAAAATTTCAACGAAAATTTATGCGACACTTAAGGGATATAGAAAAAATATGTATATATATGTATGTTTAAAAGAAGGAATTAATTTCCGACTCACAAAAAAGATAATTAAATCATAAGAAAATGAAAAAATATTTGGTAGGTATAGGTACTCACTCTTTAGAAAATAAATAACCAGACAAACCACTGTAGGTAGGTATATGTTATGTACGTAGGTATGTATTCCACTAGCTATCACTATTAAATTCACATGTAAGAACTATTCCAGCTTCAATTAATAGATATGTTTTTCCAAAAGATAACCACAGTTTCCACAACTTTTCAACACGATTATTTTCCTGGGGGAAGAGAAAAAAGAACAACGAAAGTAAAAAAGTACAAAGCAAATTAAACGAAAACTTCCCTAAACACTGCAAACAACAACGAAAAATTTTTTTTTTTTGGCGGAATGTTCTGCACTTTCAAAGCCCCACGTTGGGCGCCAATTTGTTGCACTTTTATTGACCGATACCGAAACCGAACAAAACAAATAAATATTATTAAAACTAATTACTTTCATACGAACGAACGAACTAAAAAAAAATAACACGACCGGCAGCGACGAGTATATCACGACGTTTGGTTAGACGAATGTCAACCAAAGGAAAAATGGGAAACGAAAACAAGTTCGATTTCCAAGAAGTGCAACAGGTAGCACTTCCAATGCTACCACCACGGCTAGGTCACAATTAGGGGTGGGTTTTCACGATTTAAATTTTTATTGTGCCGAATAAAATTGATTCGACGAATTAATTAAAAGATGATGTTTATTGTATGCCACAGGGGCGAAGTACCTAAAAATAAAAGAAAAAGGGGCGCCAGCAATTTTTTTTTGAAAAATAAGGAAATTGCAAACCTTTGGAGCGAAACCGACGGTGAAAGCAATTATTAAATAATAAGAACAAATTTAAGTTTGGAAAAATTAGGGATTTTAATGAATTTAACTTGCTTGGGAAACCTTGCAAACGGAGGGCTAAAACCCAAGATCTTTTGAACAAAAGAGAACAAAGAATGCTTTAAAACAAAGATGGACCGTTAACACTTCGTCCCGAAAGGAATAACCGGATAAACTAAACGGGTCACGAGTTCCGCAATTTCGGAAATTTACGCAAGCAAAAGCCAAACCGATATAAAGACTTCTTTATTAAGTCGTACACAAATAAAACGGAAATAAAACTCATAAAAAAACTATTTTGCGTCCAAAGGGACTACCACTATACTTATCTGTTAAAAAAAAACGAAACTGCCAACTCCTCCGGCCTCTCTGAGATTAATCTCCCTCCACCAACTTTCAGTATCTTCTTTTCTTAAAAAAAGTTCTCCAAAAACCTTCTTCTTCCTTTTTCACAAAATTAAATTTTTTCCACAAAAAAACGCACTTGAATTTCTTTTCTTTCTTTCCAAAAATTTCCTCGATTCTTCTCAACTTGTCGTTCGCTCTAAATCTGGGTAAAAAGTGATCTTCCAGGCTTTCACCATGCCTGGACGACCTCTTCTTTTTTTCCAATGCCCTAGTGCTTTCGGCCAATCAGTGACGTGGGTTTCGGTCACGTCATTACTCAGCAACACTCAGCATATTGGCGTGAGTGAGCCAACGTAGTTGAAACCCAACAGCCTTTCCTACTCGCACTTTACACCCCAGCTTTGTGCACCGTCACCATTGAATTCGCCGACCACTTGTATGACTTCCAGTGGGCGGCAATTCAATGGGTGCATTCAGCCACCTATTCTCACCCACTAAACCTTTTTTTAAAAGAAAGTTTCGGAAAACTGAAAAGAAACTCAATATTTTTTTTCGCGTTCATTTGTCCCCGACAATTAGAAAAACACTTGTACTGAAAATAGGTGAAAAGATATTCAAAACACAATTTTTGAGAAGGAGAGATTGGCAGTATAAAATATCCTATATCGCGAATTTAATCGAAACCGTTGGACTTTTGCGCAGATTTTGGGAATGTGTGGGGCTAGCCGTTAACGTTCCATCTTTTACAAATAAATTTAATATATATATGTATGTATATTTGAATGATAGGTTGGGCAGCAAGCCATTCTCACAAGGAGTAACTTCCGCAACCGAGGACCAAGTGTCGCTCGGGCTATTTTCTGGATTTGGATTGACCAGACCATCCGTCTGTCAATAGCTTGGTTTGTACTGGGGACCATCTGTCACCCACACGAGATCGACGCAGTAAATTGGATCACCCATCCACTTCAAATGTCAAAATTTGACAATTTCAGTTTTGTTATTTCAAAATACTGAGAGAATGAACCGATGGCTGATGGACCATGGCTGCCCTTCTCTTTCTCTCAGTATATTGAAATGAACACCTGTAGGGGAAAAGAAGAAATGGAGAAGGAAGGAACAAGGATTTGGACAATTGAAAGAGTGACTTTTGTTGCGGTAAATATTACCGTGACAGTATATTCTTGTTTTTTTGTTAAACCTGTAAGCACGAATTCGTTTGCCAATCTATAATTTTCTTTCATTTCAAAAATATGAAATAACGCAAACATTGAATAATTACCCGAGAAAAGAAGACGTCTCTTGATTATATTCGTTGCATCTGTAAGATACACGTTTGCTCTCCACAGGTAAGTTACATATTCGTATATAAACTGGCAAAACATCATCGTTAAAAATAATTGCAGATATCTATCTAACAGACTATAACGAATATCTTTTTTCAAAGATCCGTCTGCACTCCCTCTTTATTTTCCAAGCCGACACTCTAGCTTTTTGGGTGGTTATGAGAAGTGGGGGGGGGGAGAGGGGGGTTGGAAGAATTAGTGCAAGGGGAGCGACAACAGACTGATGGTAAATGTCATGCTTGCTTAAGTAAGGAAAATTCCAAATAACCCAGTATGTTTGGATATTCCTATATGTTATATACGTTTTGTGTATATGTGATAAATAGTCCAAAGCTTTGACACTTAAAACGCCCATTTGTGTTCTATGACATATAATTGAGAATTATTTATTTTAATTAACCAACTCGATAGCAAATAGGGGGTGTGTGCTTTTGCTCAGTTGAGTTCAGTTCAGTTGAGCACCTATATTAATAGGCTAAATAAATCGATATAAAATTACTTTGCATTATTTGAGGCAATAAATAATCTGAGATTATCATTGCCAAGAGCTTTAAGAGCGGGGTTTGTTTGTTATAGTATAATGAAATCAGGTTTAGTATATAATCTGATATGATAGCTATACTTACTATTATATCTGATTGAGATTTAGAATTTTCTCGGTTGGATTTGGAACTTACCTGGAAAGAAAAAAGAAAATAAATTAAAATTATTATTTAAAATAAACTCGTATGCTGCAAAATGTAAAAGTTAAAAGGTTATATTGTCGCACATGACAAATGTTGCAAATTCAAGAGAATAAAATTTTTGAATTCGAGTTTGCGAGTGAGTATCGCCTGGTATTCCAAAATGTTGCAATAAGCTGTTCTAAACATAGTTTTGGTCTATAAAATCATATTTTTTTACTCAATAGAATTTTTTACTAAAAAATGTTAATATGTACTTAAGATTATGTTGCATTGAAATTGTGCACTAAAAATAATTTAGTAAAAAAAATAATTTAGTACCACAAATAATGAAATATTAAAAATAATTAAGTATTTAACATAATTTAGTACACAAAAAAATAGTACTAAAATAATTTAGTACCAAAAATAATTTAGTACTAAAAAAATTAGTACATGAGAATAATTTAGTACATTAAAAAAAATTAGTACTAAAAATAATTTAGTGCTAAAAATAATTTAGTACTAAAAATAATTTAGTACTAAAATGATTTAGTACTAACTATAACTTAGTGTATTAAACATAATTTAATATACACGTGTATATACTAAAATTAATGATGTTCTTAAAATAATGTATCACTAAAAATAATTGTGTACTAAACATAATTGCGTCCAAAAATAATGTTGTACAAAATATAAAGTTGTACTAAAACAATGTTGCATTAAAAATAATTATATACATAAGTTTGTACTTAAAATTATGTGGAACTCAAAGTAAATTTGTACTAAAAACAAAATTGTAGATAATACATATAATGGACATGACAATTTATTAAAGTTTTGTTTGTAAATGTACAGTTTATACGGCCCCACAGGGCCAAGGCACTCCAGCAGTCGGCGTACTTTTTTTTCAAGTCGGGCAAAAATGGACTAAAAATGATTGTGTGCTAAAAAGAGGTTTTTACTATAAAACCCAGCCATTAACATAAATTAAAGTTGTTCAATAGAAAGTTTTCAATATGAAGAAAGTTTAACTCTTTAAGAAAATCCACTTGTTCTTTAAATGAGCATCAGTTTAAAACTCAACTATCCTTTCCACACTTCATGAGTAGAAATTCTATATATTCTTTCATTACCTCTTGTGGCCCGACTATTCTGACATCAACACTATCGTCTATATTTTCCCCAAGATTATCTTCCAGAAAACGAAGAAATAAATTAAAAGAAATCCAACCTCGTGTCGTCCATAAAAGCGCATACCAGATATAACCACCACCGATCCTAACTGTGTGTGTATAGGTAGCTATTCCAAGTCCTGCTGTTGTCATCCGATGGTTTCTAACAAACAGTCTGACAACAAACTCCCATGAGCAGAAATTTAATTTTCTAATTTTTTTCTTCTTCTGCCAGCGAAACTGTATGCTCCCTGCTCTATAATGGTGATGCTCTTTTTTAATATTTTCATTCCATTTCAATTATCCCTCACATAGAACCGTTGCTGTCTATTTTGCTTGTAGGAGTACATGCGGTCTTGGAGCCGATCCGTTAAGGAGTAGCGTTATGAATTAGATAAGAAAAAACAAGCTGTATATCTATGTATATAGAAAACAGGAAGAAAAACTTTTCAATTCTCATGTTGGAGGAGTTTGGTTTTGAGCTGTAGATGTAGAATGACGACGACGATGACGCGACGGTGTTGGGAAAAGAGCATCGCCAAACGCAAAACACGGAACTAGGATGCTACTTAAACTATCCAAAAAAAAGAATAAACAAAAAAAGGAACATCATCCAAGTCGAACTTGGATGCTAAGGGCACCAGGACCCATCACCAAGAACCAAGGAAAGACATGTCTTGCACTTGTGTTGTCGTCCTTTCTGCCACTCTCTTGAGAATGATGTCAGCGCACAGTGGTAAGGACCCAAAGAGGAAACAAGATTTTCGGGCACAAAAGTTTTGTCACCGTGTATTTGTTTTTCTTCTCTTTTTTTATTCTTAACGTGTTCCTTATTTCCTCCTCATTCGCATGCTTGTAGTGTCGTCTTTGTAGTGGTTTTTTATTTTAATCTTTTTTTTTGAGACTTTCAAGATGCTTTTAGACTTGTTTTTGAAATTCCAACAAAAAGTTTTAAAGGTGAAAGTGTGTGAGGATGAAGAGAGTTAGTAAAAGAACTTTTTCTACATCTGATTAAAATTGGATACACAGGACGACAAGATATAAAAATTCTCCAAAACCCATAAATATTCCTCCTCTGTGGTCTGCAAAATGAAAAAAAGAAAATATCACCCTTCTCTATCTCCATCATTATCATACAAAAATATATAAAAAAAAATTAAGGAAAAATTTAATTCCGAAGCAAACGGACGACGACGACTACGACGTGATGAGAGAAGGAAATGAAGTCAGTGAAGAAAGGATTACACCATCATCCATCCACCAGAAGAAGAAGAATAAAGGAATCTCTGTATTCATTCGTAAAAGACTTCCATGATAATGGTGAGCATTATACTAAATGGAATTGTTCGATTCAAACATGATGTGATGGGAAAGAAAAAAAAAAAAAAGGGGAGAAAATAAAAATGTACTGATTTCTCTGTAAGGATATTATATGAATTTGAAGGGATGCGGATGAGAGAAGAAGGATATCCTGTAATAAGGACGAAATGCTCGAGAATGTCTTCAACAGGTCACGCGAAGAATAATGAAATGACTAACAAATTTTTATAATGATAGATAATACAACTGAGGAATTTTTTTTTTTTTTTTTTACAGAAAAGGGGTGGGGTTTTCTATTAAAGTGAGAAGTCTGTGAATGAAAAACTACCTTTTTTCTCTGATATTTTTTTTGATAAGCTACTCAATCACCCCTATTGCGATTATCAATTGAACGATGACTTAAAGCGAGTTTTCAATTTGTCACGAGATAATGGACTCAGCTTTAATCCTAACAAAACCAAATGTCTAGTAATTTCTAGAAAATCAAAGGACACAACTTATTTCCCCAATGTTTTTCTTAATAATACTAAAATCGATTTTGTTGATTCGGCTTAAAACTTAGGAATAACCTTCAATAACACATTAACTAAGAATAACCACATAAGAATGGTTCTGAGTAAGTATACGGAGGACTTCGGTTACTCTGGCCCAATCAAAAGATTACCACTATAAGAACTAGAATTTTTCTCGCCAAAACCTTAATAGTTCCTATTATGCTTTTTGGTTGCGAAATCTTCAGCAATTGCGATTACGAATATAAACGCAAACTCAATATTGCTTTCAACAATGTAGCACGTAATGTATATGGAATGAGGAGATTTGACCATATCTCACACTTAACTAACTCGATATATGGTATCACTCTTTTTAAATTAAAGACTCTCACCTTGATTCACGAGGTAATAAAAGGTTTTTCAACAGGGACGCTACAAAAGTAGAGCAACAGGGACAGCAAACGACGCCATATTTCTTGCCGCTCCTTTGACATTTCTCTTCAGTAAGGTTTGCCATTTATTTCATGATGGAAAGATATACGAGCCAACAACGAGTCGAAATTATTAAAATTTACTACCGAAATTCGGAGTCAATGGCCTCAACGTTAAGAGCGCTAGGTCCCATTTATGGTCGTCATAATCGTCCTAGCAGATCAACAATTGAGCGTCTAGTGGACAAAATTTGAATCCAGAGGCACAGTACAAAATGTTCCTGTGCCAGTGAGACAAAGAAGTGCCCGTAGTGTCGAGAATATTGCTGCCGCTGAGGCTTCAGTTGCAGAAAGCCCAAATGTGTCTCTCACACGTCATTCTCAAGCGTTGGGCATCTCTGTGACGTCGTTGTGGCGAATTTTGCGAAATGACCTTACAAGATTAAAGTGACGCAAGAACTGAAGCCGCTTGACCACCAGAAGCGTCGTATGTTCGTGAATTGGGCTGAGCAACAACTTGAAAATGATTCGGATTTTCATCGAAAAATCATCTTCAGCGATGAGGCTCATTTCTGGCTGAATGGCTTCGTCAATAAACAAAATATGCGGTATTGGTCAGGTAGCAATCCACACGTGAGTGATCATCATTGCATTCCGAAAAAATTACGGTTTGGTGTGGTTTATGGGCCGGTGGTGTCATTGGGCCGTACTTCTTCAGTGATGATCAAGACCGGCACGTTACTGTGAATGGGGATCGCTAACGTTCAATGATAACTGAATATTTTTTGCCCCAATTGGATGATATGGACTTGGAGGACATGTGGTTCCAACAGGACGGCGCCAAGCCACACAGCGAATGTCACAATCAATTTATTGGAAACCAAGTTTGGAGAACGTGTTATCTCACGAAATGGTCCAGTCGCTTGGCCGCCTCGGTCGTGCGATTTGACGCCGTTAGACTATTTCCTGTGGGGCTACGTCAAGTCTATGGTCTATGCGAACAAGCCAGCGACGATTGATGAACTTCGTACGAATATCGAACGTGAAATTGCAGCAGTATCGGCCGATTTATGATTGAAAACCGTCGAAAATTGGGTTCAGCGTCTGGACTTCTGCAATCGTGCCCGTGGTGGCTATGCAAAAGAAATCGAGTTCCATACATAATGGCATCGAACGAACTTTCACAGGAATAAAGAATTTCATTGATATCCAAAACCGTTTTTTAAAAAAAACTTTTGTAGCGCTCTTATTGAAAAACCCGATACAAACAAGTCAGCCTTCTTACTTTTTTAATAGTTTTCGTTTACCGCATTCTAACAGATTTTGCAAATTAGTACCGTTTTGCCGCCGCTATCTCGTTTCTGAAAGTCAGTTTTATATACATGGAACTCGGTTCTCGATTTGCTGCTCAGCCATTTTCCGAAGTTTCTTGCTGATGATTAATATTATTTCATATTTCCATTTTCCCTTTCTTTAAATTAATATAAATTTTACAGGATTTTCTCTTTAACTAGCTGTTATTTTAATCATTGAATTAACTATAGTAACTTAGTAACATTGTATATAAATATAATTGAACTTACAATGCATGGCAAGATATTATTGTGTAAGACAATTGTGAAAGAAATAAATAAAAATAAATAAAAAAAAGTTACTTTTTTTAAATAGTAATACAATCTGTTTTAAATAAAACTGTATTAAACTAAACTGAAGTCTTAGATTTCAACTATTAAATTTGTGTTGATATTATAGGTACATTTTTATAATACAAAAGAATACAGAATTACTTATTTTAAAAATATAAAAGTCACGTACGGAACTTCCTCAACTTATTTATTTATTTTCATTTATTTGTTCATACTGATTTTTTTAAGTTTTATAGTAAACAAATGTATACAAGTAGACACCTTAATTGTTTCTGGAATGAGTTTGACCCTCTCTGTTGTTAATGAAGGCAATTTCAAAAGAAACCGAAAATCGAAAAGGTTCTAAGCTAAAGCTTCATAAAAATATCTGAGTTCTTTTCGACATTATGTCAATGGATGTAAATGCATTCTTTTTTAAACACAAGCAAAATCTTGTTTACAGATTTAAATTAATTTAACAAAATTCATACCTAATCAATTTCGAAACATTGTCAAATTGAATTTAAAAATAAAACCCATTTCAATTTCACATAAAATTCCCTGCAGGTTAAAAAAAAAAAACAAATATTATTTACTTCGCTAACAGCTGTGTGAGTTGTGACATGTAATTCTGATTTTGTCATTTTTTAATTTATCTTGTCGAAACAATTTTAGTGCAAACATTATTTTCAAAATGATGTTATTTTTGTCGCTTTCGGAAATACAATTTGCGATAAGAACTTTACAAAAACCCCCACACTTAAAAATTAAACTACATACACAAAAAAAAAATGAAAACGAAAGAAGAAAAGGTTCAACATATATGTAATACAGAAAAACGGCCTCATTTCGTTACACAACCCTATCTCTCTCTCTTATGTTTTGCATTGTGTTCATATGCCATCTGCACTCACCAAACAAAGTCGTTGTGTTCGATAGAATATATGCGAAGCGCCACAACTGCAAAGTTATGTAAGTACAACCGAGAGAGATACATTTTATCTGTTACAATTGTATCCAAAGGAATGTGTTCATTTGTTCGAAAATAAATACAAAAAAAAAGGTAACTCATACGCCACAGTTCACCGATGCTTCACATTGAACTATCGTAAACGATTTGACCATCGCTGGCGATGGTCCCAAATAACAACACGAACAACTTGAGCTTTTTTTTCGAACAGTGCTGTTTGCTGTATTTACCGCTGCAAATTGAAATTGTGCTCTGTTTTCAATGTTTTCCTTTCGATTTTTCTTCTTTTTTTTTTGTATTTTTAAAATCTTTTTTCTGATTTTTATTTTCATTTTCTGTCTGCCGTGTTTCTGATGGGATTGTCCTCCATTAAAGGTACGAATTTATAAATATGAACGAGAAAAGCATCGAAGAAATTGGGTTTCCTTACAAACGACCAATGCCTGAATAAACATTTCATCCTTGTAACCGATCCACAGGACAAAAGGCAAGAACACCACTGTGTTGGAATTGAACTTGTTGTATACGTAGAGCTCTACGTTTTACGTGTTGGCGTATCTTCTAAGGGCACGGCAACAGATAAGAAAGTTAAAAGGAAATTGATAGAGTATCTATATACATAAAAAACCCTTCGTGCAGAGACTATCGAAGAAGAAGAAGAAGAAGAAGGACTCAACTCACTTAGTTCGTGTGGGATAAAATAAGATTAAATCTTCCGTTTGTTCTTCGTTCCTTATTCGGATTGATTGATTACAGGATTAAATCAGGCAAAAGTCTGTTTAAACTAACTTCTTGTCCAACGATATACAAACAAATAACGAAATATATGACAACAACAACAACACAACCAAAAGAGAAGGAGAAAGAGAGAGAGAGATCAATTAATGTTGACACAATTCAATAAATAAAAGGAAGTATCTATCTTATGGAACATTCTATGGTGAAGACTTAAAAACAAGATGTATGGGAAGCCATAAAAGTAATATAGTTTTTACATTAAGTTTGGGATAGATAAGGCAGCAGTTTAACTTAGCCATGACCTAAACAAGCCATGACGACCACGCAAGCTGTATAGAGATAAATATTTTCAAATAGCAGTTTAAGGAATTGAACACAGCCAAGAGATATTAGTTGATAATATTCTCCCTGAAGAAAGTATTTTAAAGGTTTTAATAATTTATATTGTGTAAAGATTCTCAAGTAAACAGATGTTCGATGGGTTTCAAATAAATTTATTAGGGAGGCCAGGGAATCTTAATTGAAAAATGCCAATTTAAGTGTTAAACAAAAAACAATATAACTTTGCGTGTAGGGCTGTATAAATAGAGGAATTAAATTAATAAAGAATTAAATTAAGCTAAAAAATACAACCATAATTAAAGGAAAAGGCCGAGAGTGGCGCATGCATTCAAACCAAAAGTAATACAATAAATAAATAAATAAAATTTGTTGTACAAGGCTAAAAGAGAACCAACCCGCAGTGACTTACAACTTTTACGCTTTATACTAAAATGTTTGCTTTTACAATTCCTCTAAGAAAAGTCTACCCAGCATGTGTCTCCAAAATTTCTTCATTTCAAGTAGGTTTCTTAAATTTTAAAACTTTTAGCTAAGCCATGGCATTAACAAGTAATTTAAATGTCACAGTCACTACAAGACAAATGACAGATGTTTGGCTTATCGGACAGAAATCTCCAACATAAGGATTGACCAAATTACCATCAAGAAAAGAGACACTGCGCTATTTTTTCCATTGTAAGGACAACCTCAAGTTTAATATCAGAGATTCGTCACATTCTACTGCAAACGCTATTTTAGGTGTTTGGGAAAAGTGTAGAATACCGACAAAGATAAAAAAACATGTTGCAGACAAAATAGAAAGCCTTTTTAGAGAATGGCAGAAACTTAAAAAAAATAAGGAAAACACGGCAAAACGATCTGGATATTTGAAACAAAAAGAAGAACTTTGGCAAAAGAGTCTAGAGCACCTTTTTGATGTAGCCCATGCTGACGCTCTAGAAATTATTTGTATTCAAGAGGACAGAGAGTTTTTGCTTGCACAACGAAAAGAAGGTCGACCAGGTAAGATTGGCAACATAGATAAGGTACTTTCAAAAAAGGAAGAAGATGCTGAAAAGAAAAAATCCAGATTGAGGGCTATGCGAGAACGAGAAGATGAAATCATTAGTTCACATACTAAAAATAAACAAGCTTCGATTCTGTCTCAGGAATGCTTTACTGAAGATGAAGAAGAAATTTTGTCTGAAAACGATACATCTTTTTGTAATGGGTGATTTTTTAAGAGGTTTAGAACTTTTTAAAAAAAAAAAACACAAAAAATTCGAAAAAATGAATGAAATATTTATTTGAATCGATAGTTTGAACCGTGCAATTTAATGTTTAAAGATAATTTCATGCAAATGTTGACCGCGGCTGCGTCTCAGGTAGCCCATCCGCTGAGTCCAATTTTGGCATACTCTTTCACACATATCGGCCGGTATCTCACGAATGAATGCATGGATGTTGGCTTCCAGTGCGTCAATCGAAGCGGGCTTGTCCCTATAGACATTAGCCTTGACATACCCCCACAAAAAATAATCTAATGGTGTCAAATCGCACGATCTAGGCGGCCAATTGACCGGCCCGAAACGTGAAATTAACTGTTCACCAAACTCGCCTCGCAATTGCGCCATTGTTTCGCGTGCTGTGTGACATGTGGCACCGTCTTGTTGAAACCACATATCATGCAAGTCAAGAACTTCCATTTCGGGCAAAAAAAAGTTTGTTATCATCGCTCGGTAGCGTTCACCATTGACAGTAACGCTGCGATTCGCATCATCTTTGAAGAAATATGGCCCAATGATGCCGCCGGCCCATAAACCGCACCAAACAGTGGCTTTTTCGGGATGCATTGGTAGCTGTTGCAATGCTTCTGGCTGATCTTCACTCCAAATGCGGCAATTTTGCTTATTTACGTACCCATTCAACCAAAAATGAGCCTCATCGCTGAACACAAGCAGCGCGCGATGAACATTTCGAACCGAGCACGAATTTTGATAGTAAAATTCAATAATTTGCAAGCGTTGTTCATTTGTAAGACGATCCATGGTTAAATTGCAAACCAAACTGAAGCTGTTTGACAGTGACACAAGGTACTAAACACACGTCAGCTGTCAAAACCAGTGTTGCCAAAACCAAACCAGCTAAAAAATCACCCGTTACAAGCCCATTAAAGCAACAATTACCACCAAAGAAGAGGGGAAGGAAGAATATTTTGAACGATGATTTGGCAGTTTGCCTGGATTTTGCAAAATAAGTGATCGAAAAGCGACTGTAGTGTTAAAAAGAACTCTTAACACACTTGGATGTGACCCTTCAAAATACAACGTTAATTCGTCATCAATTCGTCGGCAACGTATATTTAGTCGGAAGAAGCTTGCTGAAAATCTGAAAATGATTTTAAATCAGATGTTCCCCTTACGATTCACTGGGATGGAAAGATGATAGAAGACATTATAGGCCATGAAACTGTTGATCGTCTTCCAATTTTGGTTTCTGGTAAAAATATTGAACAGCTTCTTGCAGTCCCAAAGCTTGTTTCAGGAACTGGGTTATCACAAGCAACAGGTATTTATGAAGCAATAAATTCATGGGAGCTTTCAGACTAAATTAAATGCATGAGCTTTGATACAACAGCTGTTAATACTGGTCCAAGAAATGGAGCTTGCATTCTTCTTGAGCAAAATATGAATAAGGAAATGCTTTGGCTGCCTTGTCGCCATTACATGATGGAAATAATGCTGGAAGCTGTAGTCGTTCAGTCGCTTGGGTGCTCATCTGGACCAGAAATTTTACTTTTTAAAAGATTCAAAAATGCCTGGACTCGTATTCAGCAAACATCTTTTCAAAATCCTAGCTACGATGATTTAAAGAAAATCAAACAAGTTGGAAATGCTGCAAAAATTATCTCTTTTGCTCAGCATCAAATTAACCAATTTCAAGTTCGAGATGATTATTATGAGCTTTTAAATCTGACTATCATCTTCCTAGGAGGTGTTCCTGAGAAAGAATTATCTTTCCGAGCCCCTGCTGGACTTCATCGTGCTCGATGGATGGCAAAATCAATTTATTCCCTACAGCTATATTTATTCAGATGACAGTTTATGCTAACAAAAAGAGAAGAGAAAGGAATTCTAGACATTTGCTTCCTCACAGTTGTCGTTTATGTCAAGTACCGGTTCAAAGCACCTTCTGCATCTTACGCCCCCCGAAATGATCGGCAACTTCTAAAAGATTTAAAAAAGTATGAAATTTTGAATCCTACGTTATCGAAAACAGCAATGAAGAAGTTTCTTCGTCACTTGTGGTACCTTTCGGAGGAACTTGTTGTCTTTGCTTTTTTTGATGAAAATGTTAGCACCGAAACCAAACGCAGGATGGTAAAAGCACTCGAAAATGAAGGCATGGAGTTTCCACTCAAAAAATTACCGTCGATCCAGAAGTTATTGCTTCAAAGAATTTAGAAGATTTTGTATCAAGAAATACTTTGAAATTCTTCTGGACTACTGGAGTTCCACACGATTTTCTAAATATTGACGTCGAAAAATAGGAAGGAAATGATTCCTTTACATCCTGCAGAGACATTGTATGTTCCATGAGGGTTGTTAATGACATGCAGTTACATACCACAAATGAAGAGCAAAAACAGTATTTATTGTTAACTGTGAAAAATTACAGGAAAAAATACTCTGATTCGAAAAAATGTACACTTATAAAATGAGGCATTGTAATTTTTGTTTGAAAGTTTTATTTTTAAAAACTTACTTAAAAAAATCATTGTTATTAGTTATTAGATTGTAATAATTGACCCTTATTTCAATCATAAAAAAATAAAATCTTTGAAAATAAATATTTTGCACTACAAACATTTTTACTGCATGGTAGCGACCTCTAAAATTAAGTATTAAAATTCCAAAAAATACCATATATTTTACTCATGAGGTAGAAGATAATGACAGGGTGCCCCATACAAAAAACGGAAAAAAAATTGTCAAATAAGAAGCACCCTAATATATATGTATTTAATTTAAAAAAAAAAATTAAATAAAGGGTCTTCCAATAGGGACTTCTGAACTTTGACAGCTGATAGCGGCCATATTGTTGAAGAAACATCTGTCCAATTGGCTGTCATTTGTTTAGTCTGCTTTGCCAAATAACCATGGATTGATATAGCGTCCAACAACACGTGCAAATGATAAAATTGTTTTACCAAAATGGGTGTTCTGTTCGGGCAACGTTCCGCACGCTTTGCTCATTTTACGGTCAACATAATCGTCTTACCGGCGGTCAGCCATCAGCCGAATAGGGGGAATAACATGTAGCATACGAAAACATGCACGTGCCGTAACTATTCGGACTGGTGGAAGTGTGATCATAGCCTCTTCGCGGCGGCCGCTAGAAACAAGCCTTTAAAAAGGTTTGGCTAATATGATCAGGCTGGTTCCACAGGTTGGCAACAGGTTAATTCCCTGTTCCGTAAAACAAGAAGAATTACGAGACCAGCAACAAGCCTCGGAAACGGACTGATCTCACGACGACAACCCACGCAAAGAAAACGGAATAACGATTTACGAATTTTCTTATGGAACGTACGATCGCTCTATAGAGCTCGAGCTGCTCAGCAGCTAGCCGATGCCCTGTCAAAATATAAAGCTGACATAACAGCACTTCAAGAAATAAGATGGACAGGGAATGGTGTTCTACAGAAGAAAGGTTATGACTTATACTACAGCTGTCATACAAAACACCATGTGCTCGGGGTAGGCTTCCTAGTCGGCGAAAAAATGAAGTCTGCCATCATCGGCTTTAACGCTATAAGCGAAAGGCTATGCACCCTTCGCGTGCGAGGCAAATTTAAGAACATCAGCCTCATTAACGTTCACGGACCTACGGAGGAGTCCTCAGACGAAGAAAAAGAGACTTACTACGAACAAGTCGAGAGGGCCCTCAATGCCTGTCCAAGGTATGACGTAAAAATCATCCTTGGGGATTTGAATGCAAAAATAGGTCGGGAGCCGGTATTCAGGCATTACGCAGGCACCCATAGTTTGCATGAGAACACTAATGACAATGGACTTCGAGTCTTAGAATTGGCAGCATCGAAAAACATGGTCGTTGCGAGTACCAGGTTCCCGCGTAAAGATATCTACAAAGCCACCTGGGTATCACCTGATGGAGTCACTCGTAACCAAATTGACCACGTGTTGATAGACCGTCGCCACTACTCGAACTTGATGACGGTACGAACGCACCGAGGTGCCAATATCGACTCGGATCACTATCTTGTTGGTATGGTTTTCCGAGGGCGGATTGCCTTGCGAAGACGTATTGCATCCGCCGATCAGGTTCGAATCAACACGGCTGCTCTGCGCAATGAAAACACCAGTAACACCTTTGGTAATGCGTTAGGACTCGCCCTAGAACTGGGTAGAGTAAGTCCTGGAGCCAGTTTGCTGGGCGTAGATGAGAAGTGGACACGCCTTAAGAATACTGTCATTAGTACTGCCAACTCCATCTTAGGCAGCAGTCGTAGAAATCGGAACGACTGGTTTGATGATGAATGCAAGCTAGCGACTGAACGTAAGAATGTTGCGTACCGAGCAATGCAACAATCTCATAGAACGCGGGCACGCGAAGACGAATATAAAGAGCTCAGAAGAATTGAAAAACGGCTTCACAGACAGAAAAAATCAGCCTGGGAGAAGAACATAATCTGTGAAATAGAGAAAAGCCGAGAGCGAGGTCCGCACCAGGCGCGGAAGTTCTACCAATCCGTCCGAAACATGACGCAGTACACACCACGCTGCACATACTGCAAGGACGGAGAGGGAAATCTGATCACCGATCCTCAAAGCATACTGGAGCGATGGGAAGTGTACTTCAATGAATTGCTAAATGGTCAGCTCACTGCAGAAGTGGAGGCTCCACTACTTCAAGAAGAGTACCCTATGTTGCCGCCACCAAGCATAGAAGAGGTTGAGAAGGCTATAGGCCGGCTAAAGAAAAACAAAGCCCCGGAAGCCGATGGTATACCAGCCGAACTATTTCAACACGGTGGGCCAGCTTTACGTCAAGCAATTCATGAGATTATAGTGCACGTGTGGGAGCATGAAGAAATTCCAGAAGACTGGCGAAAAGGTATCATTTGCCCCATACATAAGAAGGGAGATGTCACAACGTGCAGCAATTATAGAGGTATCACGTTGTTGAGTACCGCCTATAAGATACTCTCCTCTATCCTACAAGACCGGATAACCCCATACGCTAAAACCATCATCGGACAATATCAGTGCGGTTTCATTCCAGGCAAATCAACAACTGATCAGATCTTTACCCTTAGGCAGGCGATGGAAAAATGTCTAGAATTTAACATCCCAACATACCACCTGTTTATAGACTTTAAGGCCGCCTACGATAGCATAGCCAGGGTAGAACTTTACAAAGCCATGAGAGAATTCGGCATCCCAAATAAATTGACACGACTATGTAGGTTGACCATGACCAACGTAACAAGCCAAGTAAAAATAGCCGGATTGCTATCCAAACCAATCAACATCTTTAATGGACTCCGACAAGGGGATGGTTTGGCCTGCCTCCTCTTCAACCTGGCGTTGGAGAAAGCAATCCGTGACTCTGGCACGGCAACAAGAGGGACCATCGTCAACAGGTCCAGCCAGATACTGGCTTACGCAGACGACATCGACATCATCGGAAGAACTGAGCAAGCTGTACATGATTCCTTCATCCAGATCGAGCAGGCGGCACAAAATCTGGGGCTGCACATTAGTGAAGGTAAAACAAAGTACATGGTGGCGTCGAATGCGAGAGGAACAGTTGGTCAAACAATCAAGGTAGCGGAGCACGAATTTGAAGTGGTGCAATCCTTTAAATACCTTGGGTCAATAGTAGCAGCCGATAACAATATAGAAGAAGAAATACGCGGGCGGCTTCTCAAATCCAACAGAGCCTACTATAGTCTGTCAAAGCTCTTCAAATCCAGAAATCTCACCATAACTTCAAAACTGCTGCTGTACAGGACCATGGTCCTGCCAGTACTCACATATGGATCCGAGACTTGGGTGCTGAGCAAAAGGCACTCCGACCTCTTAGCCGCGTTCGAGAGAAAAGTCTTAAGGAGAATTGTTGGCCCCATATGTGAGGAAGGACGATTCCGGAGACGGTACAATCATGAATTGTACGCAATCTACCTTGAAGCAGATATCGTGACAAAAATTAAGCTCGGTAGACTCCGGTGGGCAGGGCACCTAGCTCGCATGAGCGAAGAGGAACCTGCTCGGAAAGTTCTTTGTGGTACATTCTATGGTAGACGACAGCGTGGTAGACCATGCTTGCGCTGGAGAGATGGCGTAGACCAGGACGCCCGGAGCCTTGGGGTGCGCAACTGGATGGCGGCGGCTCGAGACCGGGATGGGTGGAGAGACTTGTTGAAGGAGGCCAGGACCGGACCCCGGTTGTCGAGCCGACGATGATGATAATCGTCTTACCGAGAGGACTATTCGCAGTGTGGTGGGTAAATTTGAGTCCACTGGTTCAGTAAACGATCAAGCAACACCCGTACGTCGACGAAACGCAACATCTGCCTAAAACGTCGCCGCTGTGAGGGTGTGCAGAAGAGTCCCAGGCAGTCGGTTTCGCATCGCCCGCAAAAACTCGGCCTTTCGCAGAGCTCAACTTGGCGAACGACTTGGGCCTGCATCCCTACAAAATTCAACTAATCCAGCAGCTGAATTTAAACGACAATAGACAACGACGTGTGTTCGCTGAATGGGTTCTGGAGCAGTTGGAAACTGACCCTAATTTTCATCGAAAAATCATCTTCGGCGATGAGGCCCATTTCAGGATGAATGGGTACATCGACAAACAAAATTGTCGAATTTGAGACGATACGAATCTACATGAGATCTAAGAGCGTCCAATGCATCCGGAAAAAGTCACTGTTTGGTGTGGATTTTGGGCTGTTGGCATCATCGGTCCATATTTCTTTGAGAAAGACGTTGGCCAGGCCATCACCGCCGTCAACGGCGAGCGCTATAGGTCGATGATTACTAACTTCATTTGACCTATATTGGATTATATGGACACCAACGACAGGTTGTTTCAACAAGACACACAGCTTCAGCCACTTAAGCAATTCGAGGACATTGTCATCTGACGTGAAGGTGATGTGAACTGGCCACCGAGATCCTGCGATTTGACCCTGTTAAACTTTTTCTTGTGGGGTTTGCTGAAGTAGCAAGTCTATGCGAATAAGCCACAAACCACAGCGGTCCTCAAAGCCAACATAACGCATGTTATCGGTCAAATTCAGCCTGATTAATGCGCCAGAGTCATGGGAAATTGGATTTTTCGGATGCGAGCCACCCATAGAAGCCGCGGCGGACATTTTATATTCCATACAAAAGGGCATCGATAGACCTTTCAAAGGAATACAAAATTTCGATCATATCTCACACACACTTTGTTTTATTTAAATTTAAAGATAGGAAGCGCTTAATGAAAGACCCTGTATAATTTTTTGAAAAAAAAATAGAATCTGAAGCATACAAAAATTGATAGAAATAGGTTGATCCGTTAGCGAAAAATCGTAATATTGAATAAGAATATTTTCAAAAAAATTTATTTTGTATTTTTAGAAAATATTTAAATTTTTTACTAAAAATTCAATGACACAAATAAATTAAAAACGAAAAATGTTATTTTGCTGCACGCTATTCGATTAGCGAAATTCATAATATTGGATTATTTGGAGAAGTCTCCACTCTCTTCCGAACAGAAAATATTGCCAGGACCCTTAATTGTGACAATTGAGTTTTTATTTCTTGTTTGTTTTATAACAGCAATGGCTTGGTATGACTTTTTTGGGTTTAACAGGTCAATTCGGCACTATTTGAGTGGAACGGGACAACTTAAGGACTGTGTCCACTTGGAATATTTTGTTTAAAATAAAAACAATGGATTTTTTCATCAAACCGAAAGTAAGGCCATATTTTGTCTTCCGTAAATTGTAAATTGCGCGAATCATGTGAGAGCTTAAACTATATACATTTACAGTTATAATGATGATGATGTATATTTTCCTTTTCAATTCAACGTGAAATAAATGTAAGAATATTTCTACTAAATTATTCTTTCATTGAATACGAAAAGAGTGTAAATTCTTAAAGAATATGTATATACAAGTCAGACTAAATAATAAATTCATGCAAAAGAAAACCCCTTAAGAGTGGAAACACAAGCACTCGTTGTGCTATCTCTTTAAAATCACACCTTCAATAATCAAGATGAATATTCAAAAAAAGACTATACCTATACCTTCAAAAGTAAATTTCAATGAATAATGGAATTTATTCTTCAGAATATTATAACATTGTCACTTTCCATATTTTTTTTCTACATAAAACGTATTTAAAATTCTTTGAAAAATATACGTACAGTACAATCTCCAATTACGGATAGCTCCCTAAGACGTACAACTTTTCTTATCCAAATCTTCTTCTCTTAGGTAGATATTCCATTGCCAGAGTGCGGATAAGAAAATATAATAGGAATTTTTTTTTTTATTTTTTTTTTTAGGACCAGTTTTTCAGTGGTGAGTTAAACCAGAGTTAGCTAACTCTAGAAGTAAATTAACCCACAATGAAGTGAGGAAACTGTTTTTTGGTGAGGAACAACTAAACAAACTGGGTGGATAAAAGATCAAAAGCATCTATTCAGTTAATCCAGGGTTAACTCAACAAATTTGATGAGTTAACTCGGGTTTATCTTTAATCTCGCACTGAAAAACTTGAATGGGAAAATTTGTCTGCAGAGCTCATAAATTTATCTCACGAATTTGCTGTGGAAAGCGAAAAACTAAGAAGTAATTTGTGACATTTTAGATGTTTAAATCACAAATATGTATGTCGCCTAAGGGAGCTTTTACTGTATAGATAAACAAATACACACAAAAGAAATCAAGGCTATTTTCCTTTTAAAATAATTCTTTAGGTTCTTTGTTATACTCGTATAGGAATATCAGATGCATTTATGGAATTAGAAATCTAAAAGCATTTCCATTTCATCCTAAAAGCAAAATGCTTTTGAAACAGTTTTGACTTTTAGAACCGCAACATTGTCGTGGTGTGGTGTAACACAATCTGTCACATTAATATGATAAATTTACCAGCATTGCTTCTCCTATACTTTTAAGGCAAATAATGTATGCTATATGCATTCGGCACAGTTGTGCACTCCTTAATCCGAGGCATTTTTTTTTATTTTTGTAGTTTTTTTATTTGCATCGTCTGAAGAATAAGTCAGCTTAAAAGTGAAAAAGGTTAAGACACACCACAGCATCAACATCAACAACAAAAAAACATGAAATGCAAACGAAACGCATATAGGTATGCATGTAGCTTGAATGTTTTATTCATACTCATTTTTTCTTATCGCCAACTTATTGCATAATGTTTAATGTCAACGCTGCAGATGAAGTTGAACTTTTCCTTAAACAAAAAAAAAATGACTTATTTATTTTTTGTTCTCTTTGGGATTGTTGTAGAAAAGATGATGGAGAATCATTTGATCATTCAAGTGATGGCAGTTAGATAAATGTCTTAAGTATTTTTTGGTACTCAATTTACGGAGTGGGGCTTCTCAAAAACATGGTTTATGATAGAGAAGTATTTGGAACAAATTTCAGAAGAAAAACCGTGGCATATCTTAATGCAACTTTGCGACTTTTTAATCACAGCCTCAGCAAATAATTTGCATTTTTTTTGTGGAATTCTGTATGTAAATCGTTTCATAAAAAGAACCGGGACTGACCAGGTATGGCTTGAGTGTCGCAATTTCAAAGAATATTCGGAGTAGGTTTTCTTAGATTTTTTTAATTTTTATTTAATAATTAGTATAAGGTGATTTATATAATATGATGCATCACACAAGTAGCACAAAATAGTATATCTAATGATTAGTGCGTAGGACTGTCATGAGAGAGCCCTGGGGCTCGATTCCCATTTCCACCCTCTTCCACCTAGAACCGTTTTTTTTTTATGTGTAGACGCCTATGCCGGCGAGCGGTAGGATAAAATAAAAACGTGGACTTTCCTCTGTGCGACGTTACGAGGTCACACTCTACGATGTAGCACGTAACGTTACGAAATTCTGCATAGTACGATATTGGGTACGTTTAGTCACAAAAATCTGAAGATCCCCTCTTCAAGGAAACTAGTCCGTTTGGATCCGTGCACGTTGTCAACAACGTATGGACGACTTCGCATATAGATCCAAATATGGATCCCGGAACCCGGCCGGAGTCCCGGCACTCACACAATTTTTTTTTTCCACTTTCTCGCTAACGGTTTGACCGATTTTGATCAAAATTTAAAAAAAAGGTTTGAAAAATGTTTCAATTTTAAATGAAAAATGTTTCAATTTTAAATGAAAAATTGAAACATTTTTCAAAAAATAATTTTTGGATTCATAAAAATCAATTTTTTTTGTTGAAAAATCAATGGCGCAAAATTTTAAATATTTAAAACCTACTCTAAATCATTTTTAAATTCGACATTTAAAACCTACTCTAAATCATTTTTAAAATCGACGCCGACTCTAAAATTGAGTTTTAGATTGAGAGTCGACGCTTTGATAATTTTAAACGATATAAAGTATACTTTAACGCAAAAGCATTCGTCGAACTTTAAAAGCAGCAAAATGCTTCTCTATCTTTTTTAAAGTATACTTTATCCTTCAGCGTTTGTAATTTCATAACAAAAATTTAAAGAAAAATGTTTGATGAAGATTTTAAGCATGTAAATCAAAAATCACGAAAACTGTCTTAGCTTTAGTTTGTGGTGCATGCACCCAGTAACCGTTACCACGACAAAACAACACCATCTCTCTCCCCCCCCCCCCCCCCATTCAACAGACTACGACACCAAACAATATACAATACAAACTTGTATTCGGTCGACCTCCCCAACAAAAACAAAAAAAAAATGTGGTATATAGTGTTGGACTACCATATCGCGGCAAATCATTTTCTGCTCACAAAATCGCCCGCATCTTTGCTGAAAAGGTGAAATAGCTAAAGGGGAGTTTAAAAAAAAGAAAAAAATTAATTTTCAAAGGGGACACCCGGATTTGAACCGTGGACCTCTCGATCTGCAGTCGAATGCTCTACCACAAATCATAAAAAAAACCTTATACAAATGCGCTAAAAAACCTTACAAATGCGCTAAAAACCTTCATTTGTAAGAAGAAATGTTTAAAGTGTTTAAAATTAAGAAAAGGTTAGACAAGGACTCGCAACTAAACGACTACGTTTACTAGAGTCGGTTTTATTCCGAGGACTGTTTAAAAATTTGCGCCAATATTTTTAAAATGGTTTACTGAATTTTTTTGAAAATAGGAGGCTTTTTGAAGAGAAAGAAAATTTAATACATATTTAACAAGGAGTAAGGAAGATTCTCTAGGGCTGAAAATAGATGGAGAGTTTCTCAATAATTTAAGATTTGCGGACGATATCGTCTTACTATCAACATCTTGTCAAGATCTCGAAAAGATGATATTAGAGCTGCAAAGTCATTGTAAAATGGCAGGACTCGAAATGAATGCTGAAAAAACAAAGCTGATGTTCAAAGGCGAAAAAAGGACATTTCTGTAGACGGAAAAGAAATAGAATTTGTCGACAAATATATCTACCTGGGGCAGACGGTCTCCTTCGAAAATAGAGAAGATAAGGAGATAGATCGAAGAATAACCAATAGCTGGAAACAATTCTGGAAACATAAACAAATCTTCGATTCAAACCTGAGCCAAAGATCTAGAAAGTATATTTTTGATGGAGCTATCCTTCCAGTAATGACGTATGGATCCCAAACATGGAGCTTGTCAGCCACATCAGTACAAAAACTTCTGACCACACAAAGAGCCATGGAAAGATCACTTCTCAATATCTCCAAAAGACAACGAATCAGAAATGAAGTAATACGGAGCATGACCGATTTTGGAGATGTGATCAAGAAGGCGAAACAGCAAAAATGGAACTGGGCAGGACATGTAGCTAGAATGAATGAAAACCGCTGGACTTGCAGAAGTACGCGTTGGATACCTAGAGAAGGCTCACGCAAAAAAGGAAGACAAATGAAACGTTGGAGAGATGACATTGCCCGACAAAGTAGTAGATGGGAAAGAATTGCCAAAGACAAGACAACTTGGAAAAACTTGGGGGAGGCTTATATCCACACATAATTAAATATTTATAGTTAAACCTAAAAATACTGAAATTAATCATTGAAATAGTTAACTACTTAATATTATAATAATTTTATATTTCGATATTTGAATTTAAATAGTAAATATTTAAGAATATTTTTATAAAATCAATGGATGAATAAAGCTAATAATAATAATAATATGGAAGTATTTTAGAAAAATGTAATTCTGAATTAAAAACATTTTAAAAATCAATTTAGCTTCTTAATTCCTTCTGTCGAACCGCCCACTTGCGCTTTTTCTCTACTTAATATGCACTTAGATCCGTTTTAAAGAAGAATGCAGGTAACCGATTTAGTATATTCTAAAATTCTTCTGTAAGTGTATAATTCTGTGCTACTTGTGCAAAACTCTAGAGCGTTAACATTCATTCAATTTTTAATCGAAAACTAAAGGGCTTTCCAATAAGAGCTGTTATTTTGATATTCAAAGAAAAATGGCATTTTTTGAGATAAATGATCGGATGTTTATTTCATTATAAAGAGGAAGGTATGCCATTAATAATGAAACACAACATCCGCCAAATGGCCGCCACGACCACGCTTACAGGACCATATCCTTTTCATGAAATTTTCCATAACCAAATCGCAAAGTGGCTGCCCTATGTCCTTGATAGCCTCACGAATTCCATCTTTGAGGTCTTGAATCGACGCTGGGCTGTTGGCGTAGACCTTATCTTTCACGTGGCCCCAAAGGAAGAAGTCGCAAGGTGTTAAATCACAAGATATCGGTGGCCAATTGTGATCACCTCTTCGAGAGATAACACGGTCCGGAAACTTTTCCCGTAAAAGATCGATGGTTTCATTGCTTGTGTGGCACGTAGCGCCGTCTTGTTGAAAGTAAACGTTGTCCAGATCAATACCATCCAATTCCGGCCATAAAAAATCATTAATCATCTCTCGATAGCGCAATCCATTGACCGTAACTGTTGCTCCAGCCTCATTTTCGAAAAAGTAAGGTCCAATGACCCCGCCGGACCATAAACCGAACCAAAAAGTCACGCGTTGAGGATGGAGAGGCTTTTCAACAATAACTCTTGGGTTTTCCGAGCCCCAGATGCGACAGTTTTGCTTGATGACGTAGCCTCCGAGGTGGAAATGGGCCTCATCAGTCAAGATGATTTTTCGATGAAATTCCGGATCATTTTCATGCATTTCAAGGACCCAATCAGCAAAGACACGACGTTGTTGATGATCAGCCGGCTTGAGTTCTTGTGTTAACTGAACTTTATAAGCCTTAAGACCCAAGTCTTTATGCAAAATACGGTGTAATGACGTTTGTGGAATGCCTAATTCCAAAGAACGACGAGGAATGGACAAACCTGGGTTTTCTTCAACACTTTGGGCTACAACAGCAATATTCTCATTTGTTCTTGAGCGACGTGCACGGGTTTCATTCTTCACATCACTAACTTGTCCCAACAGTTCGAATTTGTCCACCAGTTTCTGTATTGCGGTCCGACAAGGTGTTTCACGACGACCCAAAAATGTTGTAGTTTTACGAACCGTCTCTGCCAAATTTTCACCATTTTTATAGTGAATTTTAATAATTTCAATGTGTTATTGAAGCGTGTATCGTTCCATTTTTATGAATGGCGTAGTTTCTACTTGTCAAATGTCAAAAAATGACAGCTTCAAAAGTGACAGCTACCGAAATAGCGGGCTATTCAAAATAACACCTCTTATTGGAAATCCCTTTATTTAGAAGTTGACTGTTTTCATTGATAGCAATTTTGTCATCTTCTATGTGATTTATCTGTAGTTTGGTTTGCCATTTCATAATGCATCGACTGAAGCCTGAACAACGCATGCAAACTGTGGAGATTTATTTCGAAACGAAATTGCTGTTGATCTCGATTTTCACAAGAAAATATTGTTCAGCGGCTTGGAAAACAACAATCGCCACGTTATTGCCGATATACGACACCAAATGCTGCAAAGAGTTACCTAAAGATTGGACTACATCCGAGCCAGCCGCGGTGGCCATATGATTCGTTTTTGTAATATTGAGTTTTCAAAAAAAAATAAATTGAAACTTTTTAAAAAATGAAAAAATATTTTGTTTGAAAAATTTTGGTACACAGTCAATTGGTAAAAATATCAATCATTCGTCATAAAATTCATCAAAACCAGTTGAACCATTTTTGAGAAAAGCGAATATCAAAAAAATGGTTCTATGGTAGGTTCGATTAATAACCTTATAGAGCCAATTTTGAAAAAAAAACGATCTTTTCCTTTTCGGGGCAAAAATTTTGTATGATAGGTACCGTTATTTTGGTTCTAAGAAAAATGAAAAAGTGTCTTGGGAATGTCCAAAAACGCCAGGGAAAAAGTTTAAAGAAAATCGACCCATCCGTTGAATCTGTAGCCGTAGGTACAGACAGACAGATAGACGGACAGAATTGCGAGACTCACTTTTTTCGTCACATATATGACATGTGTACAAAACATATGTGTGTTTATCGCAAGTGAACACACAATGGCGCGTATTTATAGTCGTTTTCTAAACTCATGTTTTACTAAACTACAGTTTTAAATTAAATGGATCAACAAATACAGCTCCTATTTTTGACCGAATTACCTCCTATGTTGATTCAAATAAAGGGTCCGCCATCTAACGTCTTTTTTTCAACTAGTTCTTATTTCGTGAATGGTAACACTTAGCTCATGTCTGATTTGACAGATAATTAGTTTTATCCTTCCGCTGAACGAATATGGTTGTGTATACGCTTCGCTAAGTGGACCTGCGATCGACTTAGAGAAGATGCCGCTTTTGTCAAAAAAAATCATCTTTTCAGATGAAGCTCATTTTGATCTTGGCGGGTAGTAAACAAACAAAATTGTCGCATTTGGGGCACAGAAAACCCGCACGCATATATTGAAAAGCCGATACACCCAAAACGAGTCACTGTTTGGTGCGGATTTTGGTTTAGAGGCATAATTGGGCCATTTTTCGAAAATAAGCAAGGAGTGGCCGTTACAGTCAATGGCGATCGTTGTCGGGCCATGTTGAACGAATTTTTGTTCACAAAAATTGAAGAGGAGGATATTGGGAACATTTTGTTTCAACAGGACGGCGCTACGTGCCACACAGCCGAAGCTACACTCGATGTTTTGCGCCATTTTCAAAAAAAAAAAGTTATTTGGCGGACCCTTTATAGTTTATTGAATCATTCAACTTCAAATATTAAAAAAGTAACCCATAGCAATCAAAATTCGTCATGGAAAACACAATTAAACTCACGTTTAACTTAGAAACAGAGTTTAAAAATGACTATGAATACGCCCGAATAAATTTTAAAGTTACATTTTTGAACCATTTTACCCATCAGTTTCAAAATAAAAGCTGTGGAATGTCAAGATTTTAATTGCAAAACGAGTTTTTCCATAAATAAATTTACTTACGTTCAAACTGTATACTTAGCACCTAAATAAACTTCTTGGAAACAAAAATACCAAACTCATTTATCCACCTCGATTTTTTAACTCGAAAAACATTCTTCCCACAAATATTTATGGTTTTAGAATTTTTTCGATGAAGTAAATAACTTCTAACGACCTTTTTCGACTTTCAAAAAAAAAATAAACAGATTTTTCTGAGAAAGAGGGTACGGGGTACGATACAATTATATTCCAGATGTTTTCATATTTATTTCCATATCATTTTTAATTTTTTTTTTTTTTTTTTTTTTTACATCTTCTTCTGATGAAGCTAGGAGAATTGAATATCGATTTTCACTCGATGCCCTTTGCCAATTAATACAACAAACGACTGCGGCACTTGAACAAACGAGTTTTGCATTTGATATCTAACGATGTTAGCCATTAGTTGTGTTGCTTTCAAGTGGCAGTGGTAGCTGGGAGTGTAGATGTAGTAGATACTGCTATGGCAAAATGGTGAAGAACAAAATAAAAAAAAATGGGACTACTAAATAAATTCGAAGCCAATAGGAGTCGAGAGAAAAACCAAGCTGAAGCAACAGATTCCTCGACACCATGTCATCTGGAGTATACGAAAAGAACTCTTCTAAGTTCCATACACAAATGGCATTGGTGTCATCGTCACCAAGTTGTTGGAGCAAAGAAACGATGGCAAAAGTCAAACCTTCCACCTCGACGAACGACGATTCGATTCTGTATTGTGTGGTGCTGATGCAGATGGCGATAGCAATGGCGAAGGCGATGGTGGTGATGGTGGTGGTTCGGTTCTAGGAAGCGCACAACTTAACAACAGTCAGTTGTTGTCTCGTATAACCTTGGTAGACAATTAGTGTTCGACTATGTCTAGTGCTCTTAATGACAGAACTCTGGCAGTCGTCATCGTTGTCGTAAGCATTGCAAGCTGCAAAGGTCTGAGGTTTAATTTGCGTTTTCTGAACCAATTTTTTTTTAATTATTTTGCTGCGCTGCCATTCTTGTATCTTTTTTTAGTTTTAATATTTTTTTTCCGGTTCTAAATGTGGGGCGTTGCATAGTTTGAGGTTATAGATGTATAGTTTGAAAGAAAATTCCTATTTAATTGCATTTGGTTGTTTGGAAAGTTTTGCAATTGCAAGAAGAACTTAATTTAGTTTGTTGGCATCATCTGACGATTCTAACTGACGACTTTATTATTTAGTCAGCAAAGTGCAATGTTTATGTATGCGGCCATGACATCAAAGATGCGGCGATAATTGTTTATATTTCCATGGGGAAACTATTCAGTTTTACAGCTGTACAATAATTAGCTCTTTGATTCTGCGGATCTATGAGTTGAATTTAGTTTTTTTTTACATCTATTTGTTTATTATTTATTTATTTTTAATTACTCTGTGGCGCCTCCGGTATCAAAACTCAAATTTATTTTACGGTTTTTAAATCTTTAGATACGATGTGGCCTAAAAGTCTTAAGGGAACAATTAAAATTAGAAATATTTTTCTTAACGTCGAAAAAATTGACGGGCAAGCAAAAATAACTATTTTCTTGCTTTACGAAGGCAGATATAAAAGACAGCCATCTTGTTAAAATTCTAATATTATTTTATTAAAAATAGGAATCGAGATTTTGGAAGAATATCCTACATAGAGAACTAACCTAGTTTTTAATGAGACCCTAGAACGTATACAGATACTGACAAGGGCCCAGCAAGGGTGACTATCAGTTATAAATTTGTTGTTTTATACGGTGTATTATCGAGGAAAAAGCTTAACTTGATCCCTAACAAGTTTTTATTAGCAAGGGCCTCATGAGTATTTTAACTAAACTGGGGGGTATTTTTGAGGAGATATCCAAACTTGATCCCCAACAAGTTTTTATTAGCAAGGGCCTCATGAGTATTTTAAAACTTTGCATAGCCTTGACTAAACTGGGGGGTATTTTTGAGGACATAGCCAAACTTGATCCCCAACAAGTTTTTATTAGCAAGGGCCTCATGAGTATTTTAAAACTTTGCATAGCCTTGACTAAACTGGGGGGTATTTTTGAGGAGATAGCCAAACTTGATCCCCAACAAGTTTTTATTAGCAAGGGTCTCAAGGGTATTTTAAAAACTTTCAAGCGCCTTGACTATATTTGGCAAAACTTTGACATTTTTCCAGGCGGGAAGACATACGAAACATTGGGTTCGGTATTAAGTTAAGTATTAACGAACTATTACATTGGCACCTAGAATAAACATCCTCCAGATGAATTTTGGATTTTTTAAGGACCAAAAGTAACGGTATTTGCAATTCAAAATTGTTTGATTGTCAATATCGACTGGAAAAAATAAATTAAAATGAAATTTGTGGCGTGACAGAACTTGTGAAGAACTAAAGGGACTAGTGACTTAAAACTCTTCGCATTTAAATAGGTAACCTTATAATTATTATAATTTTAGACTTTACTCATGCTGAAGTAGGTTCCGCTAAGCAACACACAAAGGGAATGCCCATTTTACTATGGAGCTTTGGCCCAGAGTGTACACGAACGAGTTTGGTATCAAATGAAAGGTGACGTGAATATCGATACATATACATATCAATTTTTCTACGTCAATTATTACGCCCGTTATGGACAATTATTTGGAACAAAATCTGAAATCCAACTTCAAGCCCGAATATCTCGACTTTCCCAAGAACGATTTTGAGAATATTTTACTCAAGTATTGGGCTTCACGGCATCTTTCATTTGTTACCAAACTCGTTCGTGTACACTCTGGGCCAGAAATGGGCAATTCCCTTTCCTATGTGAATGACGATAATTCAAGTTTTGTTCAATCATCTTATCAAATACACACATACAAAGATAATTATTTTTCATTCGAAATATTTCAAATTTAGTAAAAAGAAAACAAAAATAAAATGATGTCTTTCATTTCTTAGAATATTCGCCTAAGTCGTCGAAACGTTTTTAATTCCCAAATCGATTTTCGGACTATTTCCTCAAGGAATTGAACCATTCAATCCGATGAAATTGCATTTCACCATATATACATTCTCTATCCCTCATTCTGTCTGTCTCTGTCTCTTCAGTCAGCTGTCAGAAGTTTTGTCATCTGCATCATCATTTCAAAGCAATATCAATGCACAAGGGTATTATCAGCAAGATATAGGATTCCATTGCACTGCCTGCCACTTGCATCTCCCCCATAAACATGCATTAACCTAATTCCCAAACAAGGACTTAAACTACAAATAATACACAAACACTTTATGGAATGATTTATTATTATTTTAATTGCCAAATAAATCATTACAGTGTTTTGTATAGTTGGATTTAGTGTTTTGAATGGAAAATTCCACCACCTCCCCATATATTTAGTATGTAGGGTACGTTCCTGTACAAAAAAAAAAAAAAAAAAAATAGAAAGAATTATGTACTTTGAAGAAACAACAAACAAAAGCAAATACTCTCGTATACAAAACAAAACTACAAAAAACAACATTTTTGTTCAACTCAAATTAAATCGCTAGCGTGTGGCATTCCATTTGGACTTCGACTTAATTAAACCACGTGACAAAAAAAAAATACAGGTTTCAGTCTGAAATTCAGGAAAAACATGAAAATATAGTGTTTTTTTTAAACGTCACGCAATTAACTGCATTGCTAATTCCCCACAAATGTCTGCAACAACAACAGAACTAAAAATACAAAAAAAAAAAAAATGGAAATATATGAACTAAACTTTCAGAGGGAGTTCTGTTGTTAAAATCCACTTTAAATGGTTTGCATAGCGATAGGAGGCATTAGTTATATAGTGAGCTTTGGTTGGTTGGTTAGGTATTTTTTTGTTTGTTTTTGTGACATGGTAACTCTTTTGAAAAATTTAATGGCACTTGACTGTCAAATAATCCTTCACTAAAACGATTACCTGTTTTTTTTTTCTTTTTGGGTTTCACGTTACGTAAATAGGGCTTAAAATTTAATTCTTTAAAAAAACAGTAATTTAAGTTATGAAATAGATTTAAAATGCTAAATATAGCCATTGTCATTTGGTGCAGAAACCTAAACTTATATGAGTCCGAAGGTTTTTATGAGCTGAGTTCGAATCCGATCTAAAAATTGCCTATCACAAGTTTTAAGAAGTGTTTTTTTATACTCGAAAAAACCTTGAAGTTGAAATTAATTAGTTTTTTTTTAGAAGTTGAGCTTTCGGGAACAAAAGTAATGATCAGGCCAAGACTAACAACTTACTTTACTAGAGATTTCTCGAATTTATTTAAATAAAGAGTGGTTTTTTTTAGATGTGTGGTTTTCAATCTGGCAATATTTTTTTCGGAGTTAGGATTTTTAACAGCTGTCACTTGATTTATGCTCAGAGCCATGATTAATGACTTTTTCTAGCCTGAATTGGAGGATGTTAATGTGGACGACCTATGGTTCCAACAAGACGGCGCTACATGCCATACAGCCAACGAAACAATCAATTTCTTGAAGGAAACTTTTTTGAGCGCATTATCTCGCGTCGTGGGCCTGTGGCGTGGCCTCCAAGATGGTGCGATTTAACACCGCTGGACTTTTTTTTGTGGGGTTATATGTGAAGTCGCTTGTCTACGCAGATAAGCTCGAAACGATTGACGCATTGGAAGAGAATATTCGGCGCGTTATTGCTGACATACGGCCCCAATAGCTGCAAAAAGTGGTTGAAAATTGGGCCTCTCGGCTGGAATTTATTCGAGCCAGCCGCGGCGGCTACTTGCCCGAAATCATTTTTAAAACATAATGGCAAACCCTTAGCTTTAGAATAAAGCTAAATTCTAGGCTATAACATTAAAGTATATGCGTTTTATTTCTTCTTGAAAACTACACGTCTAAAAAAAAACACCCTTTATTATAAAAGAAAGCGTCGCTCACAGCTTAGTTATGAAAATATTTTAAAAATTCAAATTTGAATGCAATAACTAATTTATGGCTAGAGCTCTACTAAGACGGGTTTTTTACATATTCCAATTATAAAGTAGTGTAAAATAGGGTTTGATTGGACAAGGGTCGAAAAATTATAGTTTTTTTTTTTTTTAATATTTTGAGCACACTTAAGAGGTTTTGAATACCCTTAAAATGATGACCGATGCACATTGTTTTAAAATGTCTGAACATCGAAATGGCAAGGAAAAATTGAACTGGGTAAAGCATTTCACATTCGTGTAGTACGACTAAAGAAAGAATCTCTGTACTTAACAGTACGTTCGAAGTTGGGCTCCAGGGGAAACTCATGAGTATTTTTTGAAGTACCTACGGGTATTATGGTTGAATTGTTTTAGGAGAGCAATGCAACTGGCTTTTTTCACTAGAACACTATTTATAAAAATAGCGATAAAATAATGAAAGACATGAAACATATTGCGGCGGTGTTCGAGAGTTGCGATTGTTTTCGTTATAGTTCTATCGCCTATCATTTTTAAAGTTCTCTTTTGAATTCTATCTAATAGATTTAAGTGGGTTGTTGGAGCACCTGCCCAAATATAAGAATTTTATTCCATTTTGGGGCGAATAGAGGGGGAGAAAAATTTCTAACAGAATTTCGAGATCAGAACTTAATGAGCTTGTCATACGCTGCCGTTGAAGTTCCACATCCGAAGGAAAAGGATGTTAATCTAGAAACGAATATGTAAAACTAAAGGTGCTGCCGTCGGACAAGAGAAAATGTATGAACATTAGGAAGAAAATCGGAGAAAAAACGGAGCCCTGGGGCACACCAACGTTTATAAGATGAGTGTCAGACTTAAAACCGTTCAATACAACTTGTATTGATCGGACCGACAGCTCCAATTGTTGCGCGAGTTAAGTGTAAAGGGTCGAGCAGTAAAAATGCAACACTATTAATAATATGAAGTTCTTTATTTATCAACTGCTTTCTTACGACTACTTATTCTAGATTTATATTATTATGTTGTTCAATCAGATATATTTGACATTCGTTGTTATATATGCTGACTGAGCAACTTACTATATTATTTTACAATTATTTTAATTTATACTCGTATTACAATTATTTGCAATATGACAAATGGCTAAAGGGTTAATGTACTAATGGTGATGGAGGTCACCATACAAATATGTAACTCGCGCGATGGCGGATGGACTTATTCGGGTCTTCTTCGATACTCTGCTCCACAGCAGCAATAGCGTATTCCGTGCGCACTGTACGGCGTCTCTGAGGATGCTCATTATCTACTAGAGTAAACGTGATGCAAAACCGATCCATGGTTGCTCGAATTACCGACTATGCTGGGCGATTATGTCGACCGAATATTGGACGCAGGGCGCGATGCGATGCGAACCATTATTTTGGTAATAAAATTGCATGATTTGCAAACGTTGTTCAGGAGTAAGTCAATTAATTAAGAAATGGCAAATCATACTGAGCATAAATCAAGTGACAGCTGTCAAAAAGACCAACTCCGAAAAAAGTATTTAGACAGACGTCTAAAAAAAACACCCTTTATTACAAAATTCTAAAACATACCTTTTTTAAAGTGATAAATAATATCAATCTGCATATAGAATTAAGTCAGCAAAGTGACTGTCAAAAGTAAATTACTTAGGGCCTTACTAATAATCAAACGCTAATGTCGACTATTAGTTAACCTGAAGGTTAAAACAAAGTGCTAAGATTTAACAAAATGCTACCAATAAACAATTTAACCCTTTCACTAACTAGTGTCCAGACTTTCCTTGAATCTATTACAAAATCTACTACAAATTAGAAAATAAATTGAATGAACTGTCAGAATTTCCACGAAAGTCTGTTAAAGTTCCAACCGGAGGCAACCAACTAATTTATTTTTAGTTTAGTTTATTTATTTATGAATTCAGATAGTTAAGTCGTTTGCTGAATGAACAATTAAAACCCAAGTTGGTTTTATATTATTTCTATCATCAGGTCCAGTAATTTTAAATTAAAATTAAAAAACAATCACAGTGATATTTTAATATTGTAGTCAGATTTTCATTTTTTTTGTTTTGGGGCGTAGGTAAAACAAGTAGGTAGGTACAATATTTTATAAAGAAGGCGAAGTTTTACTTTTCGGGAACGCTCTTGCCAGCTACCGAAAAAACATCGTAAGTCCATCGCTCTGCTTAGTTGCGTCCTCCCTTGTCGCCACATTCACACCTCAGATGCCCGCTCTTGCCACAGCTGTAGCAAGTCTTGGTTACTTGGAAATGTGACTGGCTCTGTTGCATTTGTAACACGATAAAATGAAGTTGGACGAGCTACGGCTATCGTACATCTGTTCGGGACAGTTGCGGGCCCAGTGGTCGAGTTTGTTGCATTTGTAGCATGTTGGGTTATCCATTTGGGTGCAGGATTTGGAAATGTGATCAATTCCATTGCGACGACTCCTCGGGGCATGCATGAGTGTAATGCCTGGTTTGGTTGCATTTGTAGCATTTCTCCGGGTTGCCTCCATTCCTCCGCCACAGCCCGGAGCCCGGAATTACATGTCACGTGCATAATGGCCGGGACGATTGCATTTGTAGCAAGCGATGATGAAATTGTTGATTGATGTTTTGTTTGTTAAGTTTTTTTTGGATAACTTTATTTTCTGTAACACTGTCACATAAATAAAAAAAAACAACAAGGCAGGAACTGTCATAATTTGCTCTATTCCTTCAAAGTTAAGTATTGCCGTATTATTTTTTTACAGAATGTATTAAAGTACTAATAGAACGTCAATTGATTTAAGTGTTGGAGCAATTTTTTTTTAAATTAATAACACCATATTTTTTAACAAGGAAATATATTTCTTATACTTTATTTTAATATTTTTCATTCGAGGAAGATCTTAAACTTAAAATATTTTCAAATAAAAATAAGTAAACTGGCATATTTTGTCTGAGTATTTAATTATTTTTTTTTTAGGTTTTCTATTGTTAAACAGTAAGGGCCAGTTTTTCACAGTGTGTTATCTGTTATCCATGATTATTTCCACTTGTATCAAAAAATCCATAGCTTGAGTTGTCAATCATGGATTAAGCCAATCAGCTGATTTCGGTTGATTTACACCATTTAACCAGGATTTTGAAAATTGTATCAAAAACTCGACCTATTGTGAACAACTGGCTCTAAGGGTATCTGAAGATTGAAACCAACCCATGAATATACCTATACCTATTGAAATCGACCTGCTAACATGGGAGTAGAATTAAGTATTAAATACAAATTTCGGTACCATAAAACAGCACTAGGGCAGCACTTTTCATTTAGTGTTCGACTTTAAACATGGATTTCCGTGTATTAAATTTTGACATATTGCTAACGACTAAACTGGAGATTAAAGTCGTTATTGGTATGCGGATTTTCTCAAATCTGAAGATTTTCTTTTAACCTCAACACTAAATTTCATTATTAGTAAGGCCCTTAGATTTTTAATTTGAGCTTTAGTGGTCGGATTTTCAAAGTTTAGGTTTTAAAATTAAGATAAAATATCGGGCTACACCGTGTATTATTTTATTTGGGATTATAGAAAATATATGATTAATATTTAAATATTAAGAATAGACTTTTAGTTGTTTACCGATCTTATTGTTAATTGTAGATATACCTACTTTAAATTTGGATGTTTACGAAAGTCCAAGTGACGATTTTATCAAAAATCAATAAAATCACTCTTCAGCAAGTTCCACCTCCAATCGGACAAACAAAAAGTAATCAATACGCCAACAATACGATAGAAAAAGTTTTGTATCTGCATACGACTTTTTTTCCTTTATCTCAAGGATAGCCCTTCGATACATGCATCGCAACATCGATTCAGAGAAAAAATAACACAAAAAACAACACACATTTAGAAACACTATAGGGTGTCAGAAAAGATATCTTTCTTCTTCAACTTCAGCGCCATCCTTTGGGAGCAATCGAAGGGAAAAACATCTCTCGCATATGTTGTTGTCATCAATGTCACTATTTTCTTCGTGCACTGTCATCATTGTCATTGAAGTCGTCGTATCGTCATTTGTTCCAACCACATTATGGAGTAAACAAAGGGAAGAATAGAAAAAAAAAAAAAACAAAATAAACAAGGAATGCCTTGCCAGGACTCAGACTCAGAGACTCAGACGTACAAGGAGTGGCAAGTTTTGCGCACAAGAAATTGGCTTGTTCAAGATGTGTGTAAACGGTGTACAAAGGTGGAACGTTTTCGTATGATTTATGACAATGACATCAGGATTCGAATTGGAAATGGGAATAGATGGGAGCGAAGGCAACGGCGAGGGCGAGGGCGAGGGCGAGGGAGGAGACCACCAAAACGAACTACATTGCTCTGGCACAGGTTGCCTGTCATCTAGGTATGTCGGAAGGTGTAGGTAAGCGAAGCGCAGAAGGAGGTCCACTTAAGGTTCTGATGGTGGCGAGGGGGAAGACAAAGACACCAACTCCAAACATTTCTTATCGATTTTCCTTACACTAATGTGAATGTGATGCGGTGCGAGGAACACGAAGAACTATGTAGAAGAAGGAGAAAAAAATCTAGTCCAGAGCCAAGTTTTTCAGAAAAAAAAAAAACAAAAAAGAAAATGGTGGCAGTTGGCGGGAATGGTTTTGTGTTCAAGATGTAGTAATGGTTTTGATGAGGAGAAGGTTGCTTCAAGTAACTTTTTTTTTCTCCAATTCGAAGAGGCGGAGGAGAATAAGGTAAGCATAGAGTGTGTATGTACAACATCGGCGAAAAGAAGAGAAACACAGAAAACATCATTTGTTTCAATGCATTGATTACGAGTTTACTTGCGGGTTTTGATGTTTTTATTTATTTTTTTATTTTTTTTAGGTATATTTTTACTTTTTGTTCTTCTTTTTCAAAGTAAGGATGACTTTTGCTTCAATATGAAACAACATGGGACGACACTGAAGCAGAAGCAGAAGCAGAATGAAAGCGGTGCAGCAATAACATTAAGTTCGATTGAAGTTTCCGGCTGGGTTGTTGTTAATCAGTTAAGTGCACTTTTACCGATTGACTATAAGGTGATATCAGAAGAAAGTACATTATTATGTACCTATCATTTCTTATTACGATTTAATTTGAAGTGCATGATGGAAAAGTTGACTTTGTTTGAAATACAAACACACTTTTTTTTTTTGACGAAACTAATCATGAATGTTTTATTTTGAACTTTGAAAAAAAGATTGAAGAACACTGAGGTGAAACAATTTGCAGTTAAATCAAAGTTTTGTCATTGAAAAAGCAAACGAAAGCCTTGACATTAAAAAAATAAATCTTGTTGCGATTTATGCAATTTATAAGGCTTACTTTTTACTATGAGGCGGCTTTTAAGAAGAATGAACTAAAAATTTTTACTAACTTGTTTAAACAATGTCTTTTAAAGCATTTTTTATTAAGTGTGGAAATGCAAACAGAGTTTCCGATTTTTGCACCTAATTAATGAAATAAATTTGGTGGCGTGACAGCTCTTAAAGAACAAAGGTCTAGTGACTTACAACTGCCGTCTAAGTCAGCAGGAAAGGAAAAGACCTATTGATTTTTTTTTGCCGAATATCTACTATAGTTGAAGATAAAATGAGACTTTAAACGTGCAGAATTTCAAATCTGACAAAAATTTCATTCTACTTAAGGTATATGTAAAGGGTCCGCCACATAACTTTTTTTTTTTGAAAATAGCGCAAAACATCGAGTGTAGCTTCGGCTGTGTGGCACGTAGCGCCGGCCGTTCTGTTGAAACCAAATGTTGCCAATATCCTCCTCTTCAATTTTTGTGAACAAAAATTCGTTCAACATGGCCTGATAACTGTAACTGCCATTGACTGTAACGGCCACTCCTTGCTTATTTTTGAAAAATGGCCCAATTATGCCTCTGGACCAAAATCCACACCAAACAGTGACTCGTTTTGGGTGTATCGGCTTTTCAATGTATGCGTGCGGGTTTTCTGTGCCCCAAATGCGACAATTTTGCTTCTTTACTACCCGCCAAGATCAAAATGAGCTTCATCTGAAAAGATGATTTTTTTGGCAAAATCGGCATCTTCTCTTAGTCGATCGCAGGCCCACTTAGCGAAGCGTATACACAACCATATTCGTTCAGCGGAAGGGTAAAAGTAATAATCTGTCAAATCAGACATGAGCTAAGTGTTACCATTCAGGAAATACGCACTAGTTGAAAAAAAAAACGTTAGATGGCGGACCCTTTATAAGGGACGAGACTAGAGACATGCCAATTTATAGCAGTTATAACAGTTATCAATCACCATTAAAAGTGGGCGTACGTTAAAGCACTTCGCGCTTCTTGAAAAAAAAACTAGCGGAGGGCCCACATAAACAGTACTTTTCTGAACCAAAAATTTAAAAATATACAAAGCTGTGGCTGAGACAGTACGAGGCTTTTGTATGTATAAATCTCTTAACGGTTTCGTTAAATTCGAAAAATTTCGGTATCATCTCTGTATCGGTCTCGTAGTACAGAGCTCTTTAACAGCTTAAAAACGGCCGCTTTTCCATTAAGAGAAGCTCGCTTTTGGGTCAATAGGTTTTTGAACAAGCACAATTGCTATTTTTGGGCAGATCTAGAAGCAATTCTAACACACTTAAATACACGCACACAAAAAATTCATTGCTTGCCTAATAAAAATAAGTTCAAGGAATGCAAAAGAATAGAGCCGTAGCCGTTAGCTTAATTCTCAATTTACTAAACTCAAATAACCTTTATTTGGTGCAATTTCGTTAATCAGAAGTAAGTCTGAGCCGATATTCATAAAATTATAGGTATATCAAATTCGTCACAAAAATATAAATTTGCATTTAAAAAATTATACACAGCCTAAGTTTAAAGGTTGTGTCACACCCATAACATGTTACCATTTTAAAACTTACATTCTTCTTATTTTTCGACTCAATTTAAGTTGTTGTTTTTGGAAAGAAATCTCATCTATGACCACTTTAAGTGGATATTCTTTCAACTTAAAAAAAAAACATAAAACCTCGTTGGGATGGGATATTATTTCAAATTAAGAGAGGACAACATCACTTTACAAGAGGAGGTGTTATTGACTTCTATGACAATAATTTCCCATTGGAATTTCATTTTGTTTTGTTATCTCAACTATAAGTGTAAAATCACGTTTAGTCACCCAAGTAACATTTATTGTCACACCCGTATCAGTTTCAAATTAAAATGTTGTACAGTTTTCCATAATTTGTTCTGTTTTTCACTCCTAAACTGGCACTGAAAATCAACTTTCAGGTAAATATTTAAAAAGGTGAAAAATTACGTTTAGTCACCCAAGTAACATTTAATGTCACCCCATAACAGTTGCAAATTAAAATTTTGTACAGTTTTTTATAGGTTGTTCTGTTTTTCATTCCTAAACTGGCACTGAAGATCAACTTTCAGGTGAATATTAAAAAAAAAACAAGTGGAAAATCACATTTCGTCACTCAAGTAACATTTTTTGTCACACTTTTAACAAAATTCAAATTTTGAATAGTTTTTCATAGTTTGTTTTGTTTTTCTATCCTAATTTGACACTGAAGACTAACTTTCACAAAGAATAACACGCCTTAATGTTCCATAGAAACACAACTTAAATTGACCTTTTTTTAACTACGAGTATACCCAAGTATATTTATACCTTCTTATTTATTTAAAGGACATGATGCGTTTTATAATTCACTTCCTCAAGTTTAATTGTATTTAAAACATGGTGAGAATAATTTAGAAATCAATGGATATCAGTGTCACAAACGTCACAATTGAAACACCTCAATGTAGTTAAGCCTTGTTAAATAAAAAAGGTAATTAGAATCCAGGGAAATATTTAACTAACGACGTAAGGACTA
The DNA here is from genome assembly GCA_932273885.2 of Leucozona laternaria. NCBI lineage: Eukaryota > Metazoa > Arthropoda > Insecta > Diptera > Syrphidae > Leucozona > Leucozona laternaria. Next base: position 125,483,992 of record OW026367.1, on the reverse strand, counting down.
ATTAAAATTCGAGGTCTTGTTATACCTTCACAATATCATGGTTAATTTTAGGTTATCTGATTATTTAAATAAGTTTTTGGTTCTTTTGGGAAAATTTTACTTTTTGTTTCAAATTGTATGTTTTTTTTTTTCAAAATTCGTTCACGACATTGGAAAAGTCAAACTTAGTTAAATTTCCATTCCTATTTTATTTTAACAAACCAAGGATTAGAAAACTTCTCCGGAAGAAAATCCTTAAAAATAACAAGCTCCTCATTATCTGGAATAAATTAAATTTCTTCCCATACCATTTATATTTTTTTTTTTATTAATTCTTCCAAATACAAATAAGGCTTTGGGAACCTTGAAAAACTTTTAAAATCCCTATTTTAAATACAAAAATTATTCAAAAACTTTTTTTTTTTGTCATTCAACGAACATCTTGTCATTTCGAAAGGAACCGGACAAAGTAAATTCTCATTGATAAGAGTGTCAACTTGATTTAAATATTTTTTTCTAAAACCTTCGCCTCATTCAATATTTATAACCAAAGGCAATGAACTAAAAAAAAAAAAGTAATTAGATATCGTAAAAGAAAAACTTTTGCTGCTGCGATTCAATCGGAGGCATGATTTTTCGTTCTGATGCTAATTATCATGTCGAAGATACGAAGATTAGGTATAGGGTTCTACGAAGAGGTATATAAGTAGGTAGCCTTCTGGAAGCATATTTCCATATTTTGCTGGTTTCCTTCTTCGTAATAAAGCGTAAAACTTTAGCCATAATCTCTGATGTAAATCGAATAATTAAGATATATAAGCCTCATTTCCATCCCTCCGGCAGCATACACCCCAAATGAGTCCGCCTAATATCTCTCTGGACAATCGCACTGCAGATATATTAAAAAACTTATCTGAGGTTTGCATCTTTAAATTTTGTTGCGCATAAAAGTGTCCCTCGTCCACATAAACTAATTTCTAGAAAATTTTAATTTGAAATGTTATCATATGTATAATAAATAGGAAGGAGTGCTACACAGTGGCGTAATATACAAGTCGTCATTAGGGTCAGTTTCTCGCACATTCATATAAATTTAGCACTTACGTTTTCTCACAGCAAATGTTTATTTGTTCCAGGAATTTGATCCAGGGAATGGGTACACACACTTCATAGATTTACGAACACAAACAAACCGGAAAATTATAGTGCCAAATGCTCCTTCAGTGGTGCGGACGGATAAATGCGACGTGTTTGCTCTCAACTGTAGCGTTACGATCATCACCAAGCCGAACCGGGGAGGACTGTAGTAAAAAGGATTAGGAAACGAAAAAGCTTTTGAAGAGCGTTTTTCGGGAAAGACCATTTTAATATGGATATGTTGTATAAGGACGTCGTCGTCGTCGTCGTCGTCCTCGCCGACGACTTAGAAAAATAGGAAAGGATTTGTTCTGTTCCACTCTCGCATCTCGCAAATGGAAAGTTATATGTAGAGGGAATGGAAATTAGAAACGAAAGATAGACTGCGGATTTATTTATGACAAAATGAGGATACAAACTATCCGCACTCAGGTTTGTATGTTTGTTTTTTTTTGTATTTTTTTTAACAAACAAATTTCTCGTAAATCTCAAAAAAGAAAATGGGATTCTTATGTTTTTCTCTCTGTGTTCTTGCAAAGATGATGATGATGATGATGATTTAAGGATACATCCGATTTTCTTTTGTCGTTTTTTTGAGATGCAAAAAGATAAGCATATGAAAGCGGATGGCAGTGATTTGAATTGCAGACATAATGTATGCGCATATATGTATGTTTTGATTCCATCCTATATAAGAAGGACCGATGGACTCAAGCGAGTGAGAGGAGGGAGAGGAGTAGAGCGGAAGAACAGAAATAGAACGTTAAGTAAAGGATTGGAATAAACCTAAACTCATTCCTAAGATGTCTCTGACGGTGAAGGACGACGACAGCGAGAAGAATGTCGACAAAAGACGATTGGCACAATATATTTATATGCATGCATGTGTAGTGTACTCGTCGTAGTGAACCTACGCCTTGCCTGTGACTCTGTTCTTTCTTGTGTATTATATATGAATACCAGCACCATGCATCACAGGATTTAGAATGAGAAAAGAAAATATTGGGAAAAAAATACATTTTATAAAAAAAAAAGAAAGGTTGAGAAAATCATCCAGAAGACAAGTGATTTTCTGTTCCGACTTTGTCCTTTTTTTATACATACATACATACATACATAAATCCAGTATGAAAAAGAAGCCTTCAAGACGGTGAGTTAAGGCGAGGCGTGGCGCGGCCGTAATACGGAACGGAGATATGTATTTTTACCATTTCCCTTGAGTTTTTCTGTCTTTGACTCTGATATAGCTTGTGTAGATTGACTTTGTTTTTTTGCCTCTGCCTTTGCTTAAAAAAAAAGAAGAAATTCCATTGCACAAATATACATTCACACACATATGTTCGAAAAAGACAGTTTAAAGATATTCATCTACTTAAGTTTTCAATCAAAACGACTTTTGTGTGTATAGGCGGCGGCATGAAGATGTTTTTTTTTTTTGGAGGGAAAGGTTCACGGGATTTTAAGCTAAAAATGTTAGGTCTTTGATATAGCGATGTCAGCCTAGTGTCACTGATAATTTAGAGATTTTTTTTTTCAAGAGAAAATTAAATTTTGAGAAATTTGAATTTTTTTTTGAATTTTTATTGAAAATTGAGAGAATTTTTAAATTACGGAGTAGCGTCTTGCTAATCCGAACCAACTTTTATCCAAATATCGCACTAATCCAAACCTTTTTCAAGCATATGTACTCGACAATCCAAACCTACCCAGTTTTGTGTGCGATGCTGGAATCCGAACTCTAACTTAAAAAACATACATACATACAAGCGCATTTGCGCAAAATTTTACAAAAATACTCGTTCGAGGAAAAACAACGACTCTAGTTTGAGTAGTCGTAGTGTTGCAAGCCCATATCTAACTTTTCTTTGATTTTAAACACTTTAAACAACTCTTCGAACTAATGAAGGTTTTTTAGTTAAATGAGCCTATTTTTGGCAGATATAACAAATGTGGATAAAAACAATTAAGACTCGGTCGGTATATAAGTGTTCCAACTTTTTGGAAAAAAGTTGATTTTAATTAGGTAAATTTCGATTCGCAATACAGTTGAGAGCTATTTTTTATATTTATGAAGGGTTTTTCAACAGGGACGCTACATAAGTAGAGCAACAGGGACAGCAAACGACGCCATATTTCTTGCCGCTCTTTTGACATTTCTCTTCAGTAAGGTTTACCATTTCATGATGGAAAGATATACGAGCCAACAACGAGTCGAAATTATTAAAATTTACTACCGAAATTCGGAGTCAGTGGCATCAACGTTTAGAGTGCTACGTCCAATTTATGGTCGTCATAATCGTCCTAGCCGATCAACAATTGAGCGTCTAGTGGAAAAATTTGAATCCACAGGCACAGTACAAAATGTGGTTTATGGGCCGGCGGCGTCATTGGGCCGTACTTCTTCCTTGATGATCAAGACCGGCACGTTACTGTGAATGGGGATCGCTACCGTTCAATGATAACCGAATATTTTTGGCCCCAATTGGATGATATGGACTTAGAGGACATGTGGTTCCAACAGGACGGCGCCACAAGCCACACAGCGAATGTCACAATCAATTTATTTTAAACCAAGTTTGGAGAACGTGTTATCTCACGAAATGGTCCAGTCGCTTGGCCGCCTCGGTCGTGCGATTTGACGCCGTTAGACTATTTCCTGTGGAGCTACGTCAAGTCTATGGTCTATGCCAACAAGCCAGCGACGATTGATGAACTTCGTACGAATATCGAACGTGAAACTGCAGCAGTATCGGCCGATTTATGCTTGAAAACCGTCGAAAATTGGGTTCAGCGTGTGGACTTCTGCAAGCGTGCCCGTGGTGGCCATGCAAAAGAAATCGAGTTCCATACATAATGGCATCAAACGTACTTTCACAGGAATAAAGAATTTCATTGATATCAAAAACTGTTTTTGTTTTATTTAAAAAAAAAAAACTTTTGGAGCGCTCTTATTGAAAAACCCGATATGTTGCTCTTGGCTTCCTAAAAACCTCAAAATCTTCGTCTTCAGACAAAACTTTGCATACATTTTTTGTAAGTAAATGACGTCATCTGTATAAAGTATACTTTAAAAAAATTAGACAATTGCTTTGCTGCTTTTTAAGTTAGACGAATGTTTTGACTTTGGTAGCGCAATGCGTAATGCGATTGGATCTGAAAACGCTTGGTCTATGTTCAACTCCCAACTGGGCAAAAAGTTTTTCAAAATTAAAATTGAACGTAATAGCCACAGAACCACTAAAAGGCGACTGATGATCGGTCTGGCAGCCGTGAAATAGATTTAACTCCAGCCTATAACGACTTGGCAGCAGCAGTGAGTTCATTTTGGTCGAATAGTTCATATAACGAACACTTGACCTATAATTCCGAGAAAAAATGTGAACTATTAGTTCATATGAACCAAGTTCCAATCTTGGTGGGAATTTATTCACTGTGAGTTAACTCTTTTGAGAGTAAGTTCGTTAGAGCCGGTTGTATGTATTTTAGCATTGAGAATTGCAAATATAAATTTTTCCTTAGAATTTCCTTTGCGTATTTAGTCTATCAACGCTGTGCAGAATATGTTTTGACTTTCCTGCCGAACATTTTTTTAGTACGGATATATCACTTAATGATTTTCACTCGAACTAAAAATCTTTAGGAAAATTCTTGGAAAATTCCATACAATACATTTTTTTAAAGCTTTCCTCAAGGCATCAAGCAACAAAGGACTTCAGTCACCCTAAAATGCATAATAATGTGCACTGTATGCAAAAACATGTTGTTTATCTTATCTCTAAAATCCTTAGCAACAATAAAACCATTCATTTCTTGAAAAAAAAAAACATTTCATTTTATTAAAAGTAATCCTTTAAGTGATTAAAAAAAGGTGTTATCATTTAAAACTTTCTCTAATCAAAAATAAAATTCAACAATCTCACAAAAGCTTTTGTCTCTTATTACGTCAAAGAAATACAAAACCAAATAAATGAAAACCAACATTTCAAAAGTTTTGTTACTATTGTAAATTTTCTATACACCCACACTCTTTCCTGAAATCTAATTCCTTTCTCTTTTGCAAGAATATCCTTTCACAAATACTAATATATACATATATACATCTGTATACATCTATTTAAGCGCAACATATTTTCTCCCAGTAAGTCGTCTATAAACTTTCACATCTCAAGGACTGTATAAGGATAAATTCAACTAAACAATCTTATTTTGTTCAAGATACTCTATAATCTGGTAATTTTAATGGCCAAAAACGAAATTCTAATGTTTGTATAATATCTGGAGGCAACAATGAAATAATCTTGATACAAACAAACAAACAATATTTACATTGTGCCTGATGGAATACACATTCAAATGTAGGAGGCGCAACGTCTAACACAGTCAGCTCATGTCCATCAACAAATTTGTAACAGCTTTTTCTTTGCCTTTTCTATAATGCCCAGAGGCTATACGACGCAGCTACCAATTATAATGACTCTGTGTGTCATCATCAGGACGATATAGATATATAGATACATCAGATACTTTTGGTCCTTTAAGATACTTTGCACATTTTGTTTGAATTTTTCGTTTGTTGTTGTTGTTGTTGTTGTCTCAATCCAGATTTCATTCGACATCATCCTGATGAGGACAATGGATCTTCAGAAAAAAAAAGTACATCAAAAGAGAAAGGACAATGAAATCTTTATTTTCTTGTTTGGCAACGCGCAAGGATATCCATTAAATCAATTTCTCATCTCACGCAGTGAACCTTTTTTTTTTTTTAAGTTTCGGCATATCCTTATATTTTTATTTTTTGTTTGTTTGTTTGACGGGAGGCATATCCATGTTGATACAAATTTAATAAATTAAAGATACACCATCTTTTTGCGGAGGGAGTGTATATCCCTTTGCCTTAGTTTATCCCCCCCCAATCCCCTTCACCGGCTTCTTGGTTGCTGCTGTTATCGCTGACCACATCCTTTGGTATGTAGGTAGGTAGAGGTAGAGGTATAGGTAGGTATATATTTCATCTTTCTTACTCTACAGACATTTTCATTTTCTTAGCCAGGATTGGATCATTGTTTGCAGAAGGTATATAATATAATACAAAGGATAACATTGCTGATATAAAAAATAAAAAAAAAAAAAACTTTCTGCTGGGACAACACAAATTTTGTATTTTCACTGGCGCGGCTTACAGTAACGTATCCTGCAGGCGGCATTCTCTGCAAAAACAAAATAACTTCGCAGAGAAAAGGATATGGAAATTCTCCATGACCAATACCCGAAGCTATAAAGCAATTTTAGGAAGAGCAAAAGGATGCATACAATACACAAACCCCATACACTACCAACAACAACAACAAAAAATGCACACAAATCAAAAAAAAAAAAAAAAAAAAAAAAAACGCTTGTTTTGAAGCTATTTATCCTTAGGAAAATATTCATAAGGATAATGGTGACTGGGGCAGAATTTCATGGCATTGAACTAAAACAAAGAATATGGAAAGGCAAAGTTATGTGAAATAACGAAAAGCCTCGGAATGGATGGGAAATTTTGAAGAAGGGAGCAACCGCAATCTCGTTGAAATTGGCAACGGTTTGGCTCTTTCGTGAAGTGTGCGGCGCGCAGAAAAGGATATTTATATGTACAAGGATATTTTCCCATGGTTTAGTGTTTTCACAGCACACGATATTATATTTTTATTCGGAAAATTTCTTCTCCGACCAAATCACCACCTTTATTTACATCGCCCTTCCTCCGTATATTTATTGTTGTGTTTGAATAAAAGGATATTAGTTTGTTTGCTTTTTATGCTACCGCAGGGTCCTTTTTACAAGAAGAAAGAAAACATCGTGTTATCCAAGTTAATAGTGTTAAGTAATTTTTTGACTTTGAGCTGCGGCGGGACGGATTGGCCGATATTGCGAGGGGACGGAGGATGAAAACATTTTTTTTTTGTCGTGGAATAACAAATTTTTAAGCGGATTATTGCCACAAGTTGACTACTTAAGAATAGGATTAGCCTCGAGAACGATGAGAGAGAAGGAACAGAATTCTTTAAAAAGTATAATCGTAACTCAAAGCCAGCTGAGCTTACCTAGGTAGGTATACTCTTGGTATATAAAAAATCAACATTACACCCACCTTTAAATGCGTCCTTGTGGTGTGTATAGGTATATACCTAGTTGATCCTAGTTCCGGAACTAAATTAAGTATAAGAAGACGCGAAGGATATTGATGCCAGCCGCATAATAAGTATGAACGCAACAGTTCTTTTCTCTTCCATTAGATCTTACTTGTACCTATACGCCTATACCTATATATCAAAGATTGACTGAGGGGGAGAAAAAATCTTAAAACCACCCATCACTCTTCGGTAGGTACCACCACCTCGTAGTCCTTTTGAAAGTGCAATTAACAGTGCAAAACATTCAATTACAATACCTATCAAGAAAATACAATTTTTTTTTTTTTTAAACTTTATGCTCTTAAAAGTTCAGAACTTAATGAGTTATGAAGAATGAGGAGAGAGTGATGAAAAAATAAGAAAAAAAAAGAACCTTCGAGGACATCACATCAACTTCTTGAAGACCGCACTGCCTACGTTGAAAATAATATCCTACGAAGAGCAGAGAGGGACTGCATAGGAGAATCCAACACAGATTTTCAATTATGGTAATTAGGGGCAGATAATTACTTTGAAAACTATCATTGACTCCGGGATACTTATGGAGGAGGAGAGAAGTTGTTATAGGATATACAGGGGATGTAACAGTAGAACGTGAGCTTATATATATAGGTACTACGAAGGAAATTAACGAAGAACGCCTCATTTTCTTTCCTTGCTTGCTTAGATGGTTGGGAATCTATGTATATATTTACCAAGACCTATACATACATTCATATACATAGGTATATTTGTATACGAAGCAAAAAAAAAATGTGTCATTAGTAAAATTAATTCAGTTAAAATGGGTTCATTAGGCAGAGGACTTCCGGTGAGATTATATATAGTTCCTTCTTTTATCATCTTTTTGCATTTGGTTAATTCCTAATTCTATATACATATAAATAGGGGTGGATAAAGAAAGACTTGTAGGATTTGAAATCTCTAAATTGTTCAGATTGTGATCGCTAAGAAAATTTGTCGCCAATTTAATCAGTCCACTGGGAGTTTACGACTTAATTTATTAAATGAGAAATAAGCAAAAAAAAACATGAAATGCTTAAGGTCCTTATAAATGATTTAAAGACTTTTGTGTAGCTGATATCGAGGGTAAAAAATGGGAATGTATTTTTGGTGTAAAAAGAAACAAAAATTACTTAAATTTTGACATTCATGCCAATTGTGATTAATTAAAAAAAAAAAAAGAACTAACTTTTCGACAGGCAATTACTTTTTGAAACTTTTCTTAAGGAAACAAAAAAAAAAAAACAACAAACGGCTGAAGTATAACAGGAAGAATCAATTCCAGTAAAGCACTGTAAAACCCGGAAGCCGATCGACGTTAAAAATTCATTCCAATTCTATATGTTTCATGTCAAGTATTCATAATAATTATATGACTTTAGGTTCAATTGCTACACAAAGAAAATTGGGTGACAATGGGTACAGTATATCTACCTCAATTTATATCAATTTATTGCAGTTTATTGAATTATTATTCACATTTTTTCTGGTCTTATAATTACATATCAATCTTAATATACAGGGTGTTTTTTGTTTTTAGACGTGTGGTTTTCAATCTGGCAATACTTTTTTTCGGAGTTGGTCTTTTTGACAGCTGTCACTTGATTTGAGCAATTTGTCAGTTTGGTTTGCCATTTCATAATGAATAGACTGACGCCTGAACAACGCATACAAATTGTGCAAAATGGGCTCGAAACGAGATTGTTGTTGATCCAAATTTTCACAAGAAAATTTTTTTCCAGCGTTGAAGCTCCTTTTTGGTTGAATGGATACGGCAATAAGCAAAACTGCCGCATTTGGAGTGTAGATAATCTTCAAGCCATTGCTGAGACGCCGGCCGTTATATCCTCAAAAAGTCACTGTTTGGTGTGCTCTATGGGCATCAGAGGGAATCATTGGTCCATATTTCTTCAAAACTGAAGCCGGCCATAATGTTACAGTCAATGGGGAACGCTATACAGCCATGATTAATGACTTTTTCGTGCCTTGAATTGGAGGATGTTGATGTGGGCGACCTTTGGTTAGAACAAGATGGCTCTACATACCATACATCCAACGAAACAATCAATTTTTTGAAGGAAACTTTTTTTGAGCGCATTATCTCGCGTCGTGGGCCTGTCGCGTGACCTCCAAGATAGTGCGATTTAACACCGCTGGACTATTTTTTGTGGGGTTATGTGAAGTCGCTTGTCTACGCAGATAAGCCCGAGACGATTGACACCTTTGAAGAGAATATTCGACGCGTTATTGCTGACATACGGCCCCAATAGCTGCAAAAAGTGGTCGAAAATTGGGCCTCTCGGCTGGAGTTTATTCGAGCCAGCTGCGACGGACACTTGCCCGAAATAATTTTTAAACATAATGGCAAACACTTATCTTTATAATAAAGCTAAATTCTTGGCTATAACATTAAATTATATGCGTTTTATTTCTTCTTGAAAACCACACGTCTAAAAAAAACACAATTTAGAAACATCCCATTACACTTCCATGGGGCTACAAATCTGTCTTATGTGAGAGGAGTATTTTATCGTTTTAGCTAAAACAGGTCTTAAATTGATTGAAAAAATAGTTAATGAAGGCAAAGACAATTAAAATTTTATAAATTCGATAAATTTCCTTCTTTTCATGAGGAATTCAAATTTAATGGAGAGTGAATTAATTGCGACTTAGACTTTATGAAACAGGCCCTTAATAAGTTATTAAAATTCACATTTTATTAAAAAAAAACTTTAAAAAATAGAATTGAAGCAGATCCTTTAACGGATAGCAAAATAAGTCTGTTTTAGCTAGAATATAATCATTTAGATTCTCTCATTGAATCTGAAATTTTAACATAAATATAAATTTACGAAGGTTTGAATTTTGGCTTAAGGCACTGGGCGCTATCTATGCATGTTTGTTTTATTTATTTAAAAATATTTTTTTTGTAAATATTTTGAATATTCACAACATATAACCAGCTGCGTTAAAAGCATTGACATGCGAAGGCTTAACAAAAAAAAATAAATATATTTTTACTACAAAAAAAAAAATATCCCTCTGACCGACCACATCGAAGGCAATAATTTATCATAAATGAATTCATTTCTCATATTTTTTTTCCATTTTTTTTTTTTTTTTATTTTGTTGTTGCTACATATAAAATTAATATTATTAAAATCCAACAGCACTGTTTGTGGATTAATAAATGTAATAATCAGGAACAATTTATTTAATGTCAGACGGATAGAATGCGCGAATTAACCGACAAGTTGTGCGGTGATAGCAGCAGCAGCAGCATTTTGTATTTTGTTGGTTTTTTTTTTTTTTTACGTAATTATGAATTCATATTTGCATACTTCTTTCAAGGGTAATTATGAAAATGTGATTAATAATTCCGTTCGCTTAAACATTTTGTTGAAAACACTATAGTTAGGTATACCTACTTGCCAGCAAAGAGCAGAAACAAAAAATAGTCAATTTATAATTCAACTCTATTTGAAGGTATGTGTATAGAGAGACACCCCCTTGTTTGTCATAATTTATATCAAAAGAAATTAAAATCAAAACAAAAAAAATGTCTGTACATCCGGTGTGAATTAATTTTTCGATATAAAGCTCTCTGTTTTCAAGCGAAACGGGAACCCGTGTGTACATTATTAATTGATAACAAAAACACGGTGTCAAAGGACACCCAGTTATCCGCACCTGTGTCGGTGGGGCATGCGGCTTGGCAGTGGCAGCGAGGGCACAGTGAGGCCACTCTTTGTATAGTGCGATGATACAGAGGTCACTTTGCAAAATGAAGCACCGGAAAAATATATTATTTAAAGACGAAGTGAAATGTATTTTAAAAACTTAAAGCAAAATTAGAAAATTAGATCCTTCTAATCGACCATAAATCTGCAATGGGATGGTTCCTCGAAATTTTCAGCTTACCATGAAAATACTAAAGGGTCCGCCATCTAACGTTTTTTTTTTCAACTAGTGCTTGTTTCGTGAATGGTAACACTTAGCTCATGTCTAATTTGACAGATAATTAGTTTTATCCTTCCGCTGAACGAATATGGTTGTGTATACGCTTCGCTAAGTGGGCCTGCGATCGACTTAGAGAAGATGCCGATTTGCCAAAAAAAATCATCTTTTCAGATGAAGCTCATTTTGATCTTTGCGGGTAGTAAAGAAGCAAAATTGTCGCATTTGGGGCACAGAAAACCCGCACGCATACATTGAAAAGCCGATACACACAAAACGAGTCACTGTTTGGTGCGGATTTTGGTCCAGAGGCATAATTGGGCCATTTTTCGAAAATGAGCAAGGAGTGGCCGTTACAGTCAATGGCGATCGTTATCGGGCCATGTTGAACGAATTTTTGTTCACAAAAAATGAAGAGGAGGATATTGGCAACATTTGGTTTCAACAGGACGGCGCTACGTGCCCCACAGCCGAAGCTACACTCGATGTTTTGCGCCATTTTTCAAAAAAAAAAAAGAAGTTATTTGGCGGACCCTTTATAAGTCATGATAGTATACCATTTTCATCACACAAAATAATTAATATCATAAAAGAACAAGTTTGGCCCCACTGTGCAGCAATGGTTAAGCTGAAAGATACAACGCTCGCTCTGCCACGCGCACGTACCACCTACATAAAGCGCATTCGATCGAAAGTGTGAATTGTTAATTAGGATTTTCAGTCACGCATAGAGTGATTCATTTTGAATATTCCATTAGTCCGCGCGCCGAACCAAAGCTGCCAGAGCTTGACAAATTTACCTCATCAACTTATACAGCATATTATATAAAATACCTCAAAATTCATGTATGAATGTATGTGTGATTATAATTTGATTCTAACAAACAGTTAAAATAATTAGAAGCAGATATTTTTGTATTGTTTTTTTTTTTTTGTTATACAAATGCAATGGAAATAATTTAGATTTTTTATTAATTGACTTTTTTTGAACCCGCATACTTTCCCGCTATAATAATCTGAATATGGGGAAAATGTTTAATGAATTTTCGTAATTAAGTAGGCAATTAAAAGATTTATTTAGACAGGTAATTGTTTGGGGTTTTGGCTATAAAGAGAGAGAGAGTCCATTAAGTCTATGACACTCGTACAATATCGGGATTTTAGGGAAATAATTTTAGAGAGATACATTTTTAATGAATTATGTTTGATAAACAACATACAAACATAAGTCACCTTGTTTATGGGCAACAATATGGACGATATGATACAATTATCTGTTTTAGACACAAAAAATTGGTTTGATAGTTTTTGTTTTGGCGATGAATCCTCGGATTAAATTGACCGATATTTTAATGGCAAGGAAATGGTATATTTGATAGATTTTTAGAAAACAATCGTTGCCATCGGATGATTTAACAAAATTTAATTTTTTTATTGAATTTTCGAACGTATAATAGGTGGGCCATGTGTGGTTTTTTTTAAAATGCTATAAAAAAAATGTTAAATTTTTTTTCAATAATTGGAATTTTATTCCAAAGTGTAAAACTTCGGTTTTATTTTATGGAATTCTGTTACATTCAGATCACTGCTTTGGATGGCTTGGCTGCAAGCTACCCTAAACGTAATTTTTCTATATATTGTCGATGGTTTCGGCACCTATTTCACGAAAATCTTAACCAATATTATTTACAGATTCCGGAATCTTCTACGGAATGTTCATATACCATCGATCTTTAACTACAACAAAAGTCAAACGGCTACATGGCGGCCAAGCAACATCACCAAAACGACTGACACGACACGATTAATGAACAATAAATCGATTATTGGACGGCTTGTGGAACCGTAGCTAGCCCAAGTTCAAATCCTCAATTTCTGAACATAAAATCGGATATCATGCCTCGGTAGAGCTCTCCATTGACTGTATAACTTATCTTCCATCGTCGTCTGGAAATCGGATACCACTTTTCGTTTTACCCCTTTTTACCTTATAATTACCAAATAAAAAAAAATATTTCCACTCAAAATAAACTTTCAAACACAAAAAGAATTTCTTAAATCGGACAAGTTTTTATATTTACACCATTTCACCTTAAAAATAAAAAAAAAATTGAAAAACAATACCCCTAAAGCCATTTCATTAGAAAACCTTTCAAAAAAAAAAAAGAATTCCACCCTACAAATTGCAATTTAAAAAAAAAAATATATCCTTGGCGCCATTTCCTACGAATAACCTTTCAAACGCAGGTAGAACGAAATGCACTTATTTTTTTGCATTTTTTGTGATAAAAAGGGCTGTGTGCTTATCATTGTTTTTCTGAATAGCTTAAAAGAAAATCCAAGTAAATTGGTTGAAAATTACGAGTTATATGTAATTACACAAAATATCAACTTGGTTATACCCCCCTTCCTGTACGATTTTTTTCTGGTTTGGTTTCGGCAACACTGGTTTTGACAGCTGACGTGTGTTTAGTACCTTATGTCACTGTCAAACAGCTTCAGTTTGGTTTGCAATTTAACCATGGATCGTCTTACAAATGAACAACGCTTGCAAATTATTGAATTTTACTATCAAAATTCGTGCTCGGTTCGAAATGTTCATTGCGCGCTGCTTCCATTTTATGATCGGCATTCTCGACCTTCTGAGCAGTCTATTCGAAAGATTGTGACCAAATTTCGCACCAAATTTACTTTGTTGGACATTAAACCAACACGTTTACGTACTGTGCGTAGTGAAGAAAATATTGCGGCCGTATCAGCTAGTGTGACAGAAGACCGCGAAATGTCGATTTGGCGCCGTTCCCAGCAGTTAGGCCTTTGTTACAGCACTACGTGGAAAATTTTGCGGAAGGATTTGGGCGTAAAGCCTTTTAAGATACAGCTGGTGCAAGAACTAAAGCCAGCCGACCTACCACAACGCCGAATTTTTGGTGAATGGGCTCTTGGAAAGCTGGCCGAGGATCCGCTTTTTTATCGAAAAATTGTGTTCAGCGATGAGGCTCATTTTTGGTTGAATGGGTACGTAAATAAGCAAAATTGCCGCATTTGGAGTGAAAATCAGCCAGAAGCATTGCAACAGCTACCAATGCATCCCGAAAAAGCCACTGTTTGGTGCGGTTTATGGGCCGGCGGCATTATTGGGCCATATTTCTTCAAAGATGATGCGAATCGCAGCGTTACTGTCAATGGTGAACGCTACCGAGCGATGATAACAAACTTTTTTTTGCCCGAAATGGAAGTTCTTGACTTGCATGATATGTGGTTTCAACAAGACGGTGCCACATGCCACACAGCACGCGAAACAATGGCGCAATTGCGAGGCGAGTTTGGTGAACAGTTAATTTCACGTTTCGGGCCGGTCAATTGGCCGCCTAGATCGTGCGATTTGACACCATTAGATTATTTTTTGTGGGGGTATGTCAAGGCTAATGTCTATAGGGACAAGCCCGCTTCGATCGACGCACTGGAAGCCAACATCGATGCATTCATTCGTGAGATACCGGCCGATATGTGTGAAAGAGTATGCCAAAATTGGACTCAGCGGATGGGCTACCTGAGACGCAGCCGCGGTCAACATTTGCATGAAATTATCTTTAAACATTAAATTGCAAGGTTCAAACTATCGATTCAAATAAATATTTCATTCATTTTTTCGAATTTTTTGTGTTTTTTTTTTAAAAAAAAGTTCTAAACCTCTTAAAAAATTACAAGTACATATATGCATACAGGGTTATTCGCATACGTTGTGAAAAAAAACCTACAGGGTGTAGGTTGGGTTAACACAAGAAAAAATCCCTTGGGGCGGGGTCCCCCCCCCCGTTTCGCCCGGAGGGGAAATTTTCTAAAAAAAAAAAATTACTTACAACAGAAAAAAAAATATTAAAAAACAACAATTACATATACAACGCCATGATACACTTTTTTGTAAAGCAAGAAATCTCTTCTTTTATTGTGTTTTTAAAAAAAAAGTTGTTTTAGAGAATAGTTTTTGAAAAATTAATTTTCAAACTCAAAATTTCGAAAAATAAAATTGGAAAAATTTTATTTATACTAATTTTATTCAAAATTTTACATTATTAAGTAGCAATTTTGTTTTTAATATTCAATGCTCTTATTAATTTTAAGTCAAACACCAAAACCGGATGTTTAAATCTCTTTTAGTTCTTTAGAAAATTGAAAATAACAGAAATATAATTCCCTTAATTTGTCTCCAATCCGTTGTTTAAGTTGCTTTAAAGATCCTATTTCCACTATGTAGCTAGTAAAGTAGATTTAATTATTTTCAATTTTCTCAAAAAGTAAAAGACATTTAAGCATCCGGTTTTCTGTTTTTGACTAAAAACTAATATGAGCATTGAATTTTGAAAACAAAATTAGTACTTAATTACGTAAAATTTTGAAAAAAATTAGTTTGAATTTTTTTTTCATTTTTTTTCAAAATTTTGAGTTTGAAAATTAATTTTTCAAAAACTATTCTCTAAAACAACTTTAATTAAAAACACAATAAAATAAAAGGTTTATGGCTTTAGAAAAAGGTGTATCATGGCATTGTATGCGTAACTGTTGTTTTTTTAATATTTTTTTATGTTTTGAGTGATTTTTTTTAGAAAATTGTCCTTCCTGGGTAAACGGGGGGGGGGGGGTAGACCCCCATTCCTGTACGATTTTTTTTTTGTCTCAAACCAACCAGCAAACGCTCTAGCTTTTTGCAACACCTGCGATGCGAATCACCTTGTATAGATGTACATAGGTATACATAGTTAGTTTTCTATATTTTATATTTTCCTGAGTTTTAAAAAATTACTATCATTTGTGGCAATATATGGGTGCTGTTTCTGTTCTTCCCCTCACTGATTAAATTACTTTTAACGCGGTCGTCAATGGTAACATACTTTATTTTCACCAGTGCATCCTAAGATTTGTTCTAGTCCGATGTTCTACAGCAACCTAAAAGAATGCGAGCAATAAATTTTAAGTACTTTTCGGTCCGCTGGCTGTACGTTCATTCGTATTTAACAAAAATCTTAAATTTAAAACAAAACGTGAAGCTATATGTGCAATGTAAATAATTGCATTTATAAGTTGCAAAAAAATAAATTTGGGGGAAAAGAAATTTCTCTTTTTTTTTCAGGCTGCATGTCTAGTGTCTCGGCAGCGGTAGCGGCAAAGTTGATGAGAATTGCTATGTGTCAGTTTTGGTTAGTATATTATGATTGAGGAACTAAAGGTCCTATTTTTAAGACACAAATGCCGGCCAACAATGTGCCCAGCTCAAATTTGGAAAATAAAATTTCAATTAATAAAATATTTTGCATATTTTTCTATTTTATTATAACAACTCCTTCCTTTCAAGATCGAACAAAATAAAATGCACGACTGATTTTGATTTTTACAATACATATACATATCTATGTTATGTGTATACAATTTTGAAATAACCTTCGTATAATATTAATTATTTGTATTTATAAATTTCGTTAAAAAAAACTAAGTTGGCAACCCTTTCACTCTCACTCCCGAAAAAGACAGATTTTTTTATTTATGTTAAACTTGTTTTGTTTATATTTTTATTACTTTTTTTTTACTGTGCCGCCACTGATACCACCGACAGTGTTTATAGCATTTTTAATTTATCTTAAGATTTATTTTAAAAATATACACAATACATTATAACAGCAACACATCACCATGAAAAAAAACAAAAAAAAGTATTTGCAAATTCATATAAAAATAGTATGGCGGCAGGGGAATTCCGCCTTATTTTGAATCTGAAAATGTGTGTCGATGGCTGATGTTGTTTTTTTTTGTTTGTAATTGCTGTGCGATCGTTCTGCTGTAAGTCAGATTTATAATTAGACACATCACAGAAAAGAAAACAAGATAAACATTCACATTATGTTTATGGGTAGATGTTTTTTTTTTTATTTCGTCTCACTGTATAAAGAGGGTTAATGTAGGCTGTCAGTTCAGAAATGAAATTGCTATTGATACATTTTTTTTTACGTTCACAAAAAAAAATGTAAATATTTCTTATTGAACTTAAAATGCATTTGAAATCCAATTTTCATGCATTTTATGTTTAATGTAGATATAGAGGGAGATTTCTTGGTTCAATGAAGTCCGACTGTAAACACGACACGTGCTTCAGTGATATGATATCGCATATAATCAAGTGGATGCGGTGGTGGATGTCAAATGCATAGCAATGAGCAATTTAATTTAATTGCACACTCTGGTGTGCGTCAAAGGAAGCTTGAAGGCGCTACATAGTCATTATGGCCGACACATGTAATCTATATTGAAGTGGAGGCCATGGACTAAGTTGTGTTGTACAATAAGATCATCATCATCATCATCATCATCATCATCATCATCATCATCATCATGGATGGAAGTTTCAGCTTAGAGTGCGACCACTTATGTATGTCAATAGTCACACGCTTTGATTAATTGATGAAGATTTAATCCAACTTAAGTAATTTACAGTTGTTCTGAAGAGGGAAGGCGTGTGTGGGGGGGGGGGGGGGGCAGAAACAGCTCGAGGAGTAAATGTGCGTAACTGATGCCTACATGATTTGCTAGAAATGTTACATGCATGGTAGAAAAAAAATGTAAACACTACAAATTTACACAATTTAGTAACGCAAAAATTAACAATCCAACATAAAATGTGAAAACTTTTCAGACACACTTTTTTTAAATCCAGTTGTATGCTATACACTCCACACAATGTAGGAAATAACATAATTTTGGTGAGTTGACATGGCAGTGTTTCATGTTGATTCATTATTAGTCTCATACAAGCTTATCCAAAGCACTAGATGAATATGACAAGAGGTCAGGTAAACCACACAACTGAGCATTGTTAAAATTACACTTTGACATATTAAATCAACCCTGCCCTCGTGCCAACTTAACACGACCACTGGTTTTACTAAACCTGAAGTACTTTAAATAATACCTATACTTGCAAGTAATGTAAAGGGTTTTTCAATTGGCGCGGGCAGATTTTGGCGGCCATGTTAATTTAGTGACATCTGTTGTTTATTATTCAGTTACAAATGCTAAATCAACATGGCAAGTTACACGATAGAACAGCACGTTCAAATGATAAAACTTTAATATCAACAAATTTTAGGGAAACGATACTTGCGTTGAGCCCATTTTACGGTTTATATGGTTATCCTTATCCAAGTCGATTATCCGAAGTTTGGTGGCCAAATTTGCATAGACTGGTTCAGTGAACAATCAGCCAACACCCTTGAGTCAACGAACCGCAAGATCTATCGACAACATCGACACTGTCCATGAGAGTCCGTACTTCTTGGAAGACGACGCTGTCATTGCCATCAGCATCAACGGATAGCGCCACCGATCGATGATAACTAAGTTTTTCTGGCTCTAATTGGATAATATGGTTGTGAACGACATGTGGTTCCAATAGAACGGCGCTACGTGCCATACAGCGAACGCCACAATGGACATTCTGCATGAACGATTGATTTGAAGGTAAGATTATCCCCCGTAGAAGTGACGTGCATTTGGCCACAAAGGTCATGCGATTCGACCCCGTTAGACTTCTTCTTTTGGGGTTTCCTAAAGTCACACGTTTATGCGAATAAACTACAATCGACCGAGACCTTTAAGGGTGAACATAACACAGGCCATCGCTCAAATTCAGCCGGATCTATGCGGAAGAGTTATTGAAAATTGAACCACTCGAATCCATGCCACCGTAAGATGCCAAGGCAGGCATTTGAACGATGTTATATTCCATACAAAATGGCATTCATGGAACTTTCAAACAATAAATGAATTTTGTTAATACCTCACATACAATTGTTTTATTCCATTTCAACATCTAACCGCCCTAATTGAAAAAACCCTTTAGTAATATGAATTTTATTTATCAAAATATATTCGTGTTGATTTATCAGGATTATCTATTTAAGATAGTGTTAAGCTTACAAGGTGTCATGTAGATTTTATAACTAACTCTTGTTGATTCAACACTGGTATGTGGTAAAATACTGAAAAACGACAAAATTCTAAATGACAAAATGTCAGCGGTATAGTTTGTTTTAACAAAAAATTTCACCGACTGGCTCAGTATTAAAAAAGTAAGATGATGTTAAGGGTATTATTTTTAGACGTGTGGTTTTTAAGAAGAATTAAAACGCATATAATTTAATGTTATGGGCAAGAATTAAGCTTTATTATAAAGAGAACGGTTTGCCATTAATAAGTCTATTAATTATGAAATGGCAAACCAAACTGAGCATAAATCAAGTGACAGCTGTCAAAAAGACCAACTACGAAAAAAGTATTGCCAGACTGAAAACCACACGTCTAAGAAAAAAAACACCGTTTGGTGTCAAAAAAATTTCAGAAGTTGTCAAATCAAATTTATTTCTTATCGTGTTCAATTTTAACAATTTTCCATTTTACACAGATGGCAGAAAAGAGACCCAGATTCTGTGAGAAGTGATAAGAACACTGCTTGATAAATTTGGCGTTATTTACCAAGTACATAAGGGTAGGTAGGACAATTCAATAGATTCCTTTTTCTTTCAATAAACAAAAATAGCAGTGGCTTTCAAACTGGATTCCCAACTTTATGTACAGAAAATACTTTTTAGTGAAAAAAAAAATTAAAACAAATTTTATTTCATACTTTCTTCCACCATGATACCATCAAGTTATCACTCATTATTCAAATCATTTTCATTGCTTCTGTTCTTTTATTCTCTCATAACTATATACTCTTTGAACTATCAGTAGAGAACTACCATTGTTATAATATACCCAATGGGACCAAGAAAACTTTAACTCACAAAAGGTTTATGCTCAAGAATTATTATTATTGACCATTAAACCAAAGTTCAATGCCTTCATTATCAAACTATGGAAATAAATTCAACTTGTCTTCTATGCAAGAACTATTCTCTATCGTTTTGTTCATCAACAACAATGCTATTATTATTATTATTTCAAAAAAGAAAAAAAAAAAGCTTACGAAATACATCAAAAAGAGAAGAAAACAAATATCGGTCCCTGAGGGCATCCCCAAGGCACTCCAATTTGCATCAAAACTTTTCATAGCTTTTTCCTCTCTTATAAATATATACTTAATTAAGGTAAAATTGTTATCTTCGAACTGTGCAAAATTCCTTTCGTTATTTTTATTTCTTGTTTTTTTTTTGTTTTTGCTCACTATTTCCCTGGGCTATTAAAATTCCAGCATTATAGACCATTCAGTATATCCTTTTGCTATGCAGCAGCAGCAGCAGTAGCAGCAGAAAACAAATTCTTCTCTCTTTTTTGGCTCATAAAAGTCTGATTGATGATCCCTATGATCTGAGTATCTTCACCTTTATTTAAATATTTAGTTTGGTTGAAAAAAGTCCGAGATGAATCCCTTGTGATAAATATTATTCGGTACTAAATAAATTGGCGAAATATCCTTTTTTTGTTGGGTGTATAATTTTTTTTTTATTTTTTTACTAAATTGAATTAATTTTGATTATTTTTGTTTAGTAATTTATCACCGTGAGGTATTAAGGCACAGGAGTGCTATTAAAAAAAAAAAAAACTTGTTTTTTGAAAGATTTTCTCGCTTATCCTTGTTGTAGACATATTTTTCCGCATATCCTTTGGAGTTTTGTGTATACCTCAAAGTTTTTCTTTTTTTTTTTAAATTTAACCCTTGAAGATATTTCCATTTATAAGCTATTTCCACATTCTGGTTGATAAAATTTATATTCATTCGAATAATCCTTTTTTTTTTAGTTTTGAGCTTCAAAAGGATAATAAGACAAATAAGACAACGACGACGACGACTACGAGCTACATAGCCGATTAATTCCTTGGGGGGGAATCTTAAGATCTTATTCTGTGCCTCGATGGTATGCTACGTATTTGTAGTATGGTTATGCGCTATTCTTCCAGAGTTAAGAACAAACAAAAAAAAAATCCCATCTACCTACTGGTTGCGATGATTGGGTTGGGGTTTTGTGTATTTGATGCCTTAAGGACGAGTGTGGGAGTGTATATTATGTATATAGACAGAGGCACTATACGCAAATGAGTAGTGAAATGAGCTTAAAGACAAAAGGATTTGCTTTTCTATACTTTTTATTTTCCTATTTCGTGCGCTGTCTTATACTTATTCCATGCTATTGGCATTATCTGCGGTCTTGTTCTTTTTATTTTTGTTCTTTGTATTTCTCCGTTCTGCTATAGTTTTTGTTTAAAGCGAGTTCCTTGTGCAAACGCAGTTACTTAGTTGGTTGTGTTTGGCGCCTTCGGGCCAAAACACTAGAATTCAATTCAAACTGCAAAGCACATCGATTAGGGACTTTTGCCAACAATGCATTTATACAAAAATAGCACAAAAAAAAAAAATCTCGGGACAAAAAGGACGAGAGACGAGAACATTGATATTCCCCCAAGTATTCCATTTGGTGTACTCTATTCCCAGGGAGAATCTGTAGAAGTACTATTTCCCCAAGCTCATTTCGTATTGTTCAATCTTTTGTATATATTCGATGTTGATACTGTGTATATGGCGTTGGCGTGCCTTGGTTATTTCCTTGGGTTTGCATATTTAATACTCCAAGGATAATGATTTCCATGCGCCTGTTGTTGTTGTTATTGTTTTGGGATCACTTTTATTCTTATTTTCATTAACTCTTCGGTGTGTTTGTGTGTGAGTGGTTTTTGCATGATTTCGCCTGTGGCGAATTGATTGACGAACATTCATGTTGGTCGTACTGGTGTTGCTTAAAAAAAAACTCAATCAACTTCTAAGGATATAGCTATAGATATCCTGTTGAGAATAAAATTGGCGTGTGGTCTGGTAAGTCTATGATTAGTTTGTGTTTGGACAACAGGCGGTGCATGGGGAGGCGATAAAGTAAATGCAAAACATTCGTTGCTTAAAACAGGATATGTTACCATCAGAGGACGAAGGGAATTATTATCGTAATTACTCTCACCATAAATTGTGTTATTTATAGAGTTCGGGGTTGGGCGTTTGACGAACGAGCACAGGAGCACCACAAATACATATACGCTGCCGGCAAATAATTATTCTTAGACACAGAACTCGCATGCCTTTGTTATAAAGAGAGCTGAGAAGTAAGGAAAGGGGGCTAAAGGCTACAGCTACACCATAAAGCACTGGATCCTTTTTTTACACTTGCATCCTTTTGCGGTTTTTTTTTTTTTTTTGGAGTATTTTTATTCCTTTCAACGGAAAACATTTAATGAGTCCAAAGAGAGTGATGTGAGAATGATAATGATGGTGATGATGATGATTGTGTGCAGCGGCAACAGTAGCTGAGCAGCAGCGCAGCGGTTCGAATATACGAGATTCATTGCTTTCGAAGGCGTTAATTGTAACGATTCATATAATATGGCACGCTCGAGGAAAGCGAACGAGCGCAATTTATTTGGTGGTAGTGTTTCTGTGGTTATTATGCTATAAGTACCGCATCAGGAATGGGAATGGTTGAATGGTTGTACATATAGTAAGGGGGATGGATGGCAATGTAAACTAAACCCGCAGTAGTCTGTTGAGCAGATTAATTAATGTGCAATTTAGTGCCGTGAGTGTGGAGGAAGGATTTATGCTGGCAAGTGGTTAAATTATAGTGATCAGAGTGTGGTCGAGAAATCAATGATTTGTCGGTGTCTTCTTTGAAGTTAAATTGTGCAGTTGCATTTCAATAAAACAAAAAAAGGACTTATTTCAATCTACTTTATATTATTTGGGAGTAGGTATTAACTTTAAGTATTTCTAAAAGTTCAATGGTTTGTGGGTATCTACAACTGAGGTATCTTCGTCAAGATTGCGCCGCCGGTTCCATCACAAGCCTATTTGGACATGCAAGAGTGGGAGTAAAAAGATAATTTTCAGCTTTTTGAAGAGGTCTTGGTCATTTCCGTATCATTCCATTCATTGTGCATTAATTTTTGAGCGTTTTACGATTTTTGCCTAACTGTTGAGGGGCGTTTCTAGGTCAAATTGCACTTTGGATAGGAGTTACTCAGAAATTGTCAAATTTTTAAATAATTTGAAGTACATAAACCTACTCGCAATAAAATAAGAAAAATCAAGAATATGCAACTGCGATTATTTTTTTTTTTTTATTTTTTTTTCTAAGCGAACATCTTTTGAAAGTGGACAGTATCCGGTTATGAGACAGTTCACTGTATATGGCAAGTTATGGACTCATAAGAAAAATCGAACTAAGGTACTTGATAGATGTCGATATCACGGTGATAGGGAAGACAAAAAAAAGTCACAAACGCCGGCGGTTAGATCCTAAACGAATGGGTCGATTTTCTTTAGACTTGGACATTAATTTGAAATGTTGAAAAAATTAGGTTTTCTTATTCTAGCTTTTCTCGAAATTAGGTCAACCGATTTTGATCAAATTTAAGGAAAGGCAAATCAACCGTCGATTACTAAGACAGATTTTGGAAAAAAAAACCAGGAGTTTCAAATCGATACACACCACCTCTTTATCGATTTCAAAGTCGCATATTATGATAGCTTTAGATAGAGAAGAATTATATAGAGCCATGTCGCATCTCGGCATCCCTGCCAAACTCGTCCGCTTGTGAAGGGTGACGATGGTGAAATCTCGCTGCCCCGTCAAAGTCGGTAAGAACACCACCGAACCCTTTGAAGTCGAGAAAGGTTTGAGGCAATGCGACGCGTTATTATGCAACCTGTTTAACAAGTCAACAACAGAGGTACAATTTTTCAGAAGTCTGTTCAACTACTTGCTTATGCGGATGATATTGACATCATTGGGAGAACAAAGCGAACTGTTACCGGCAAGTTTGCAAGTATTGAATTGGAGGCGGCAAAAATGGGTTTGGCTGTTAATGAGGGCAAAACGTCACGCTGGATAGGAACAACTTCGAAGTCATCAAGGACTTTGTCTACCTGGGCTCCACTATTACATCGCAAAATGACATCAGTGCAGAGATCAAACGAAGAATTACGCTTGCCAATCGCTGTATCTTCGGGCTAAGAAGGCATTTGAGTAGTAAAGCCCTCTCTCAAAGAACTAAGGAGACCCTATATAAGACCTTGATCTGCTATATGCGGCAGAAGCATGGACCCTGTCAAAAATGGATGAGAAGAAGATTCTTCGGGTGATTTTCGGTCCAGTCTGTATCGATGGAGTGTGGAGGAGAAGATTCAACAACGACTGGTACGGGCTTTACAGCGACGTCGACCTGGTCAAAAAGCTGAAAATACAGCGGCTGAGATGGCTGGGACACGTGGAGCGTATGGACTCCAACGCACCAGCCTGACGAGTCTTCGAATCTACCACTGATGGTCTGCGCAGCAGAGGAAGACCCCACCTTAGGTGGCGCACACAAGTGGAGAACGACCTCAGCCAACTTGGAGTGCGTAACTGGAGGCAGCTAGCTAGGGACCAAGCTGGCTGGAGGGGCTTGTTGGTTGAGGCCCTAGTCCATCCCGGACTGTTAGCGCCATCTAAAGTAAAGTAAAGTAAAGTAAAGTAAGATTTTGATCAAATTTTGTATGCAGAAGATTCTACAAGAAATAAATCCGGTCGCACATAGATCCCCCGTTCCACACTATTTGTTTGCTTGTTTCAACACAATCCACGCGCTCTAGTCATCTGTCCCATCTTTCCAAAACACTCAGTATATGCAATATAAAAAGAAATTTGCTTTTTAGATGAATTAGTTTTTCACCTTCGAATGAAAAAAAAAAAAACACTCATACGCCATGTAACACTTTTTTTAAGAAAATATTATTTAAGTGTATTTTCTCTGGTCGACTCTTTTTATATCATCAAATTAGCTAAGCAAGAGGGGTAATTCAGAAACACATCCAGAGTGAGCCTTCGAAAGCCAACTTTCAATCATAGAGGTCACCAAGGCCAGGAAGACTAGACTACCTACTTATAGGGGATTTAATAAAAATCAAGAAAAAAGCACTTGGGATCGGTAAGAGAGGAGAATCTTTCTAACTTAGCGGGTTTACATTGAAGGTGAAACCTATGAAAATGTTCTTTTAAGCCCATTATAGGGTTAAAAAAAAATAGATAGTTTCAGCAATTTTGCTTAATTTTAATATTTAGACTCAGAGAAAAATAAGCACCTTTTTTTGGTAGAGGATACTCGTAGAAATCCGTTGCATAATAGATAGTGCGTAGGACTCTGTCATGCCAGAGGTCTGATGGGATGCCAAAGGTCTGACCTATGGCACCTAAAAAAAAATTTTCCACAGGTTCTATCTCTTGCCATGAATTGACAAATCCTCCAAGAGTATCTCTCGTCATGAAAACGTCCCTCTCACCTAAGGCGTTCTCCTCCATTTCTGCCCAAAACACGCCAACAACAGGAATGATTCAAAGTTATAAATTTATTGGTTCTTCACACGATGGCACGCCACCAATTTTTTTTATTTATTCGTAAATAAGAAAACAACTGTTTAGCTTTTGAGATGTACATAAAAAAGTATGCCCATGCCTTATATTATCTTCCTTTTGAGAAAATGTTCAGACAGAGAAATAATCAATATACCTTTAAATAAATTCCCCAAATGCAAGGGTAACCTTAAATTGTATGGTACCTACTTCTTGGATATAGTTCACATTAGACTTTTGTCCAAAAATCTATGCGAGTTAAACCGAATTTAACAAAAATTGCGTTTTGACAAGTTCCGGATAAGTCAACTGATATTTCCAAGTGAGGAAACTAATAATTTGTATGGACTAAAGGCCGTTCAATCTCTAATTGGCTAGGCCTCATCGAAAACAATGATTTAGCCAAAAGTCTTCGAATCCCAAAGCCCAAACCAGAATCTCTGGTTTAAAGACCTTTAAAGACCAAGCAATTGCCGATGACAGAGCGCTTCGTCTGGATGATTGGTAGCAGCATGCCAGGGCGGATCGAGGGGGAAGGGGGATCTCGTTAAGTCAGTAAGTAAAAGCATTTTTTTTATGAGAGAGTGTTTCGATATGCAAGTAGGTAAATTAAATGCGGGAATAGGTCTATCCCAATAAAGTTTAACATATATGCTTGAATTGAAAATTTGAAAATATTTTAAGATAGGTATGTCCCTAAAGCTCTCTAAGTTGCTTCTGTATTAAAATGGTAAAAGTCACGTTTACGTCCTAAAATTAAATCAATTTTGATTTTGTTACTGATGCATGTCAGTTTGGTCCTTCTTTGGTCTTTCCAGTTCGTATGGGCTTTACGCAAACAGTCATGTCTGATATCACCTTTAGCCAGTGTCACGCCTAACCCGCAATTGCATATTTAAGCAATTAAAAGTTATTCATTTAACTTCAATATTCTCCCAAAGGGATTTTGAAACATAACATTAAAGTTAGATACAATCTCAGTTTTGAGGGGATACCTCTGCGCAGAGCCATTTCCATTTTCGAGCGACGACGTTTTTTTCTGGTTTCCGTTATAAGGTGAAAAAAAGGCTATTCTGAAGATCTAATCAGTCTTATTAAAGTTCTTTCGCGATAAAAGTTTCATGCCGAACGAACAACAAATATAGAGGTGCGAGTAAAACAACTCAAATCCCAAAAAAACTTAAACCTATACCTACCCATACCTACAGGATTTCTTATCCTTAATGCAAACACCATAAAAACTTGGCCATAAATCGCAAATTGTATAGATATCTATCCCAATGTTGAAATGAACGCCTCAAGCTCCAGACAACAAATACCTACGTTATACCTACTCAAACAAAATAACGACCAAAAAAAAAAAGCAGGAGTAGTAGCTGTAGCAGAGTAGCAGTAGCAGTAAAACAGCACACCCTATTTTCTTGCTAATACTTCGACGATACAAGGAACTGCCCAGGATATAAAAACCCATAAAATGTGTCTTTTGGATTTGAATTTTAGCATAGTGTGCGTGTAATTTTATGTTTGTTTATCCCTTAACACTAAGCCAAAGGAAGAAAACGGATCGCTACCTTCAAAAATCTCATTTAAATTCGAATGAATTGCTATTCGTATCTTGCCACTACAATCGACGACCGACACAACGACGGCCGGCGTCAGCGACGATGTCCTCAAACGAAAAGGACACGAAACGAGATGTGGGACGAAAGCCAATACAACCAGAACCAGTGTTGTCGGTCGTCGCTATTCTATGTGCAGATAAAATTCACAATTAACAAGGATTGATATTCTATTTGGCTGACACTTTTCAGGATATCTTAAAGACAACACCTATTATGCTTGGGTAAACACAGTTATATACAAATACGAGAAACACCAAACCAACTCCTTTTTTTCAATACCTATACTATCTTTGCAGCAGGAGCAGAAAACCGTTCTTTGTGTCGATGTCGTTCGTTGTCGTACAAATTCATTTGAAAAAAAGGACGAAGACGCGACAGACAAAGCGAGAAAATGAAG
Organism: Leucozona laternaria; assembly: GCA_932273885.2. Classification (NCBI taxonomy): domain Eukaryota; kingdom Metazoa; phylum Arthropoda; class Insecta; order Diptera; family Syrphidae; genus Leucozona; species Leucozona laternaria. The sequence continues at coordinate 125,456,304 of OW026367.1, read as the reverse complement.
TTAAAGGATAACATAACAAATAAGGATGTTGTCGTCGTCATAGAGGGCTGAGGGCTAAGGAATTGTGATTGTGATACAAATGCAGCACATGTGCATCTAATACACATACAAAACAAAGATATGGGGTGTAAGACATCACATAGAAAACAACCATTAATGATTCTTGTCACTCAACTCGAAGGATGCAATTTTTTGTATCCTTCTGCTGGTAGCGCACCCCATTATCACCACACTATTTACCCGCCTCTCTTGCACTTCTAAGTCCTAATGTCAGTCGTGGTGGTATAAGGTCGATGGAAATGCACAAAATTTCGCATTTCAATTTTTCATTTTTTTTCATTTTCAAGGATATTTTTGTTCGAGATCGAAAGGACATTTTTCTTTGAAGGGAAAAGGTGTCTCTTGGTTTCGTTGTTATAAGGTGAATGGCAAAATTTTTGCGAAAAGAAATCGTTTTTCTAGCGCACGTTCTTCGTTGGAGTTTTTTTTTTTTTTTTTCTGTCTGCCAAAAAGGTTTCCTTTTCGGCACAGGTGTTGTTTGTCTCCAGTTTGAAGTCCTTTTTTTATGTTCATTTTTAAAATTTCTATTTGTTTTTATGAAACTATATAATGTACATAATGTGTATAGAGATTTTTGTTCAAAAAAGTTCATCGTCATCGATGGAGGAGTAAGGGAGGAATAAGTAAATAGTTCGTGCCTTTGAAAGAAAAGTAAGACATCCATGTAGGTACATGTATAAATATAAAATGAAAGGATAATCAAGGTGGTAATTCAATAATAGAAAAGAGAAAGGATGTTAGAAAATATAGTGCTCTGTGACACGTAGCTAAATGGAATTATTTTGTTGTTGTTTTTAGTTTTTTTTCGCGTTGTATATTTTATTTTGTTTTGTTGTTGTTGCAACTTACTTGTTACAGCCAAATGGAATCTTAATTGAAAGCTAATTGGCACTCACCTGAAAAGAAAAAGAAGAAAGGCAATTATAATAGGAGAAAAATCTTTTATTAATTATCTTGTAAATTATATTTTAAGGCTTTTGTTACAGAAAATCTAACCTATCTAGACCTACCTAGGTAAATACCTACAAAAATATACCTTACTAGCTTATATTTAAACATCTAGAGTGCATTTATTTTTCAAGGTTTCAAAGAAAATTGCAATAAACTGTTAAAGACAAATTTATGAAGGATAAAAAGCTGCTATATAAGGAATTGAGTGTGTGACAAATTTTAATTTTAGGTAAGTTAGAGGAGGATTGTTGAAAGTGATTGTTATTTGATAATATTCTGATAACTTAAAGTCACCAGAACAATTAAAGGAAAATGCTAAGCATACAATTTAGGGGCGGTTTACTTACTTTTGAGAATCCTGTAGAAAAGTATCATGCTATAAATAAAGGGTGTTTTTTTTTTAGACGTGTGGTTTTCAATCTGGCAATACTTTTTTTTCGAAGTTGGTCTTTTTGAAAGCTGTCACTTGATTTATGCTCAGTTTGGTTTGTATAGAACAACTTTTGCAAATCGTGCAAATTTATTCTTAAAATAATGGTTCAGTTAGCGCGAACCATCCCGCGCTGCGTCTAATATTCGGTCGACATAATCGCAAAATCGCATAAATTCGAGCAACCATGGATCGGTTTCGCACCACGTTTACTCTAGTCCATAATGCGTATCTTCAGAGGCGCTGGACAGTGCGCACCGAAGACGCTATTGTTGGTGTGGAGCAGAGTATGGAAGAAGAGCCGAATGAGTCCATCCGCCATCGCGCGCAACAATTGGACCTGTCGAAAATTGGGCCTCTCGGCTGGAATTTATTCGAGCCAGCCACTTGCCCGAAATCATTTTTAAAACATAATGGCAAACCCTTATCTTTATAATAAAGCTTAATTCTTGTCCATAACATTAAATTATATGCGTTTCATTTCTTCTTGAAAACCACACGTCCACATTAAAATTGATGTTGAAAAATATTTTGTTGTACTGTGTTCTTGAAACTAAAGGCATTCAAAAATTTGATAAAATAGAAGGCAATTATTACTTTTCACACATTTTATTTTATTTTAACATCATATTTCGCACCTTTGGCACCTGACGAAATTTATTCCAGTCGATTGTGCAAAATCCTCAAAGCCTTAACTTTTTAACATGTATCTATCTACGATATACATTATTACAAATTGAGCTGTCAATCTCTTTACACTCCATTATGTACAATTCATTTATAGATATGAAATCGTTTGAATTGTAATCGCGGCCATTAATAATACGCACAATTGCCATATAAGCTGCTTAACATAATACGTAACGCACTCCCATAGTAAATACATATATTTTCAGTCTGATTGGCATTTAAGGCCGTATATAAATATAAAGTTATATCAACCGTGATGCTGTATAGTTTTACAGACAGCCACAAACATAATAGCAAAAAAAAAAAAGGTACAAAATCTCGGCAAAGTTAAATAATAACAAAAAAAGAAAACTCAAAATTCTGAAAAATATAAAATAATAAATGGTAGTTAATGCATTTTTGTAGAACAATCTTGAAAATAGCGAAAATTTATTTTTTGTGTTGCCTTTGGAAAAATTCAAGGCGCACACAAGGCAGATTAAAATAAATTTTAATCGGATTTTGCTTATTATCTACTTGGCTTGCTTTTTTTTATGCGCTTTTTGTTTCCTCGACTTAATCTTGCTTTTTTTATTTTTGCCATACTACCGACGGACGCGAAGCCGAAATGGGTTCACCTTTATTTTTGCTTAAAACAAACGCAACGACTGAAGCACAGTAGGACATCTTATATTGTAAACCTGGCAGAAAACAGTGATATTTTTAAACTACATATGTATGTATGTATGGAATTTTGGTATGAATAGAATTTTACTATGTTTATTCATAGATACATCTCAGTGCACCAAACCATACGTTATGGTTAGGTCTTAGAGTCAAAAAACATCTTTTTGAACTTTATGTTTCCATTTGCAACTTCAAAACGTTTTGAATTGATTTTTGTTCGAAGCTTAAAGTCGATATGCATTAAATTAACTCCAACTTCGAGACATTCCTGCCCCACTGTTCGACCAAAAAGACCACACCCAGACTCAAAGAAGAAGAATTGCACACAAAAAAAAAAGAAAAAAAGCAAATAAACATATAATACTTAGGTATATAAAAAATGATTTTCTATTTCCCTCGGTTACTCTTTTCTGTATACGAGAGTTTTTAGCATTTATTCATTGAGTTTCCGTTTCCTTAGTTCATATTTTTATTCCGGTGTACCTTTGCCTTTTCGATATCTTTGCAAAATTACGCAGAAAAAAATAATGGTTAAGTGCATTTTGCACTGATGGTGCCGCCATCTGTCGGATAAACAAATCTAATTATGAATAAATTAACTTCCGCCTTGACAGAGTTGAATTGAAATTAATTGTTAAGGAGGGGGTAACCTTACACAGAAGAACAAACAAAAGATGGGGAATATGGGAACACGAAGGAGACTTCTCTACACATAAATATAGGTATAGAAACTACGTGCAGAGGTTTCATATACTGCACACTACGCGCGACGGCCGGCCTGGGCCGCCTGCTGCCGAAGGTCATGATGAATACGACTACGATCATCGCCATCATCATTAATATATCGTGTCGTCTCTGTTGGTGCATTATTGCGCCCTCTTGTGGGAGAGTAGGACTCAATTTTTCTTTTTTTCATTATTTCCTATGAATAAGTAATAATAAACGGGAAAGATGGAGTGCACTTGGTTGGATGACCCGAAACTAGCAGTATACACTCACAACTCACTATACCTATACCAACTAGCTGCTAATACTTAACGGTATTTGTATGTAATTAAATTTTCTGTATGCAGAACAGAGTGCGCCCCAAGCGAGGCGAGCTCGGGCGTGGTAGACGAAAACAACATAGACGATGCACGATGGACGGGCTATGGGTCTGTCCTCCCGAGAGTAGGAGATGAACAAAACAAAACCAAGCAAAGGGCTTTTGCTTGAATGGAATAGTAAACCAACGAGCAATGCACAGCACTAGCAAACAATAGGGTTTTGAATTTTAGGGGTAGTTCTTCTTTTGCATGAGTTTGGGTTTGGGTTTGGGTTTGGGGTTAGGGATATGCATTCTTGAGAAGGGGAGACGACTAGAGGCTTTGGGTATGTTTTTTTTTTTTTTTGGTATGAGATTTTCCCTCCCCTCCACTAATGCCACTTTTGCATTTTAACAAACGAAGGATTTGTTTTCGTTTGTTGTAGGAATTAGTTATGCAGTTTGATCTTTTAGTTAAATTTGGAAAGAATGAACAATTTTGCTGATTCTTTTACAAAAATGCATTTCGTCGACTCCACATCAGGGAGGGTTAAGGAAATATATTTGTATTATAAATATAAGTAGACTCTATTATTTGCACAGTTATTTCTTGTGACCGTTTTTTTTTTGTTTGTGTTTCTTTTCTCAAAAATCATAATAGGGAATAAAGCGAGAGATACGTAAGAGACTTCTCATTTTGATTTTTCATCGGAAAGCATTTCTGTCAATTGACTTAATTTCTTATAAAAAATTTCGATTATTTTCATATTGCCAATGGAAACATAGTTATAAGGACCTAAAGATAGGTTTAGCTCTCTTGAAAAGCAATATTGAATTTTTAGCTTAGATAAATACAATTTAAATATGTATTGGGTTTTGAATCCTTAGGATACATAGGGTACAGTTTTATCATTATCTCTCTCTATAGAATGGCTATTGTAAAGGGTGTTTTTTTAGAGGTATATGTAGAACTTTAAGTTGGCAACACTATTTTAACTGGCGGCCATTTTGTCAGCTGTTAAGTGATTTAATAGAATAGACTGACGACGCTAGAACAACGCTTCCATATTGTGCCAAAATGGGCCCAAAACAAGATTGCCGTTTATTCCAAATTTCATAAGCGAATTTTGTTTAGCGATGAAGCTCACCTTTGGTTGAATGGATACGTCAATAAAGAAAACTGCAGTATTTGGAGTGATGGTAATCCTCAAGTGTATGTTGAGACACCATTACATCCACAAAAACTGACTGTTTGGTGTGCTTTATGGTCTGAGGGAATAATTGGTCCGTTCTTCTTTAAAAACGTTACAGTCAATGGTGACCGCTATAGAGCCATGATTACTGACTTTTTCGTTCATCAATTGAACAACCATGATGTGCAGGAGCTGTGATTTCATCAAGACGGCGCAACATGTCACACAGCTCGTGCCCAATTGATTTATTGAAGGAAACGTTTGGTAACCGCATAGTTTCACGTTACGGACCCGTGAATTGGCCTCCAAGATTGTGCGATTTAACGCCGCTTGACTATTTTCTGTGGGGATATGTGAAGTCGCTAGTCTACGCCGATAAGCCCGAAACGATTGACCACTCGGAGGACAACATTCGCCGCGTTATTGTCGATATACGGCTACAAATGTTGGAAAAAGTTCGAGCCAGCCGTGGCGGTCATATGCCAGAAATCATATTTAAATTATAATGCCAGAAGAATATCTTTTGAATAAAGTAAATTTCATGTCAATTTAAAAAAATCATCTTTGTTTTATTCCATTTCAAAGTTATATACCTCTAAAAAAAACACCTTTTACAAAAGAATTTTTGTATTTTTTTGTTGTTGTTGTTGTTGTTCCTAGCTCAGTAATGAGGTACATACATATGTACCTATAGAACATTTGAAGTGCTTGAACTCGATGGTAAGAAGTCAGGTGAAAAGCATCAAATATGTCTATCGAAAGTTAAACTTTATATCGCCTTAAGGTCCAGATCTCTATAGCATAAAATTATATCGAATACTGAAAAGCAATCCAAAGTTCTTTGAGAAATTTGTAAATAAACAACATGGCAGAAATTATGTAAATTGAAGAATAGCACTTTTCAAAGAAAACAAGAAGCCAACTTGGAGCTCTCAATTTTCGGTCTGTTTATTGTTTGTTTTATAAAGATTAGGTATACACTTAAAGGGCAACTTATATTCTTGTCAAGAATATAATTCTGGACTTAAATGTATTATTATCCGTCTAAGTCTACCTGTAAGTTTAAGTGTAAAAAGGTCAAAAGAAATATCTATATACTTTCTACATTGCCAAATGAGGGTTTTAGGACATTTTTTTGGGCGCCACTTGACAAAAAAAAAGGAAAACTTGAACTGATTTAAAAGATACCATTACATAACTATCCAAAAATAACTCAGAAATAAAATTATTCAACAATCAAATATTTATTATATTTTGATTTCAAAACAGCAAAAAATTAACGCCAAAATTTATTTATAAAAAAAAAAAAAAACAACCAGAACACCTTTAAATTTGCTGATTATTCAACCTTTTGGGGTAGGCGTTATTCATCAGTCATTAGTGTTCATTTTTATGCTGTTGATATTTTAATGTAATTTTTTTTTTATGACAAGGTAATACCGGTATATCGCGTGCCAGCAGATCAACATGTTTGAAATTTGTTTTCAGAATGAAATTAACATTTAATCCGGCAGAATGTATAATGTTTAAAATTTTTTTATTTTTTTTTATATTTTCAGACATAAAAGAAGGATTTTTTTTGTTTGAATCAACATTACCCATTAAATTTTGAATAATGATTAACAAGTGTTGATATGTGGATATACGTATGTATATGCTGATAAAATTTAGACAGGGCACATGAACTGAAAACAGCTCTTAATTAAAATTCCTTTAAAACGAGTATTTAATGGTCCTTTTTAAGTAAACCTACATATAATTGATATTAACATTAAAAAGTATTTTAATTTTATGTAGACTTATTTCTGTTAAAGGAAAAAAATTAAAATTTTGGAGTTTTTAATCGTTGAATGCAAATAGAATAGGAGGAGAAAGAAACAAATTGAATGAGCAACAATGTGTAGTAAAAATGTCAGTGGGAAACGATAAAACATTTAGCTGGAACTGAGAATGTGGCTTTGATGGCATTCTGTTTAAAGCCCATTTTTTCTGAACTCGCGTGGCCAAGGTTTAAATGCTGGTAACTGAGTTTTCAATAACAATAGTTGTTAATACACATAATAAAGTAGCACTTCTGAAAGATTTTGATTTAGAGTTGCCAGCCTAAGAATATGTATCTCCAGCTTATTATCATACTGGTAGTGCACTTAATCCAGCAACTCTTTTGTCAATTTTTGAGTAAATAAATTGTCTCGATCATTGCCATTGCTTAATGGAGATGCTTTGGGATTTCCAATGTCAATATTTTCTATAGTGGCTTTTCATTGTCCAGACGAAACATTTTGATGGTTTCTGCGTGGTTTTGAATATTCTTCGTCATTTTGGGGTTAAAGTTTAAGAGGTGAGAACCTGCGAACAAAATTTATTGAATTTAAATTTTGGTTATTGTAAACTGCAATGGATTTAACTGAGACTGCCAAGCAATGAAATGTCCAACCAAGAAATAAATTTTCGTTGCCCTAGAAATTGACCAAATATTGGCAATGGAACTTTATGATATAAAGATTAAAGATTTGGTCGCTTTTCTCAATGGGACGAATTGGATCTAGGTCTAGCTTCGACCTTAATTCCTTCACCACATCCGTTGGACTCTTTAGACAGCGCGAAAGCTGAATAAGGGTGTCTGAGGACCCGTAAGAGGGTTTATCCGCAAACCCCTTCAATAAAACCACTTTCAACCAACAGGTCAACACAAGTTATGGTATCAAAACGGCGCGCTCCAGCGCTAATTCGGTCACGGGGCGAGATTGCTCTGGGCCGCCATCTCTACCTACCTATTGGCAATGGAGCTAGAGCGTAAAATGTTGGTGTTCCATTCCGTAGTTGTAAGAGAATGCAATCTTTTTTGAATGCAATCTTCAATAAAAACATTGCATTCATTGAGTTTACTTTGAAAAATTATGCATCCACCATTAATTTGAGATCGAAAAGATTACAATCACTTGTGTCTCCTATTCATTTTACAGCAATCAATTGAATGCAATCTTTTGGGAATTTATGCATTTTTTGAAATGTTTTCATTAATATTGCAATCCATAAACAGTAAGTGCTCCATTTTTTCCCAAGTAATATGACAACATCTAATGCACGCCAAGTATTATAAGCCATATGACCATATGCAAATAAATGCGAAAGAATGAAAAAATCCATGACTTCCCAAGGGATGGCATTCAATTAATTGCTGTAAAATGAATGGGGAAAAACTTATTGCAATCTTTTTGATGTCAAATGAATGGTTATATCATAAATTGAAACCGAAGTCTCAAAGTGAAGTCAATAAATGCTCTTTTAATTGAATTTAGTGAATGATTTTTAAAGATTGCATTCACAAAAGATTGCATTCTTTTGCCAGTCAATTCCATTCCATTCAAACGAAGCTGTTTTTGTTTAAAATAGTTAAACATTGCCTGTGTTGGAAAGCTTTATTCAAGTCCCATGTTTTGACAGCTTTATTTTGATCATCCGAAAAAGCAATTTATAAATCAAGCTAAGAGAAGACCTAAAACTAATAAATACATTGTACATATTACAAAAATACAAAGCCTGCAATTTTATTTAATCAAAAATGATGTTGTTCTATTCTGTCTACAAATTTTTCAAGTTCAAAGACCATCAATGTTAAAATGAAGTAATTCCAAAAATTAACTCTGACAGGTCGGACAGAAAAGAGACCTCAAACTCATCATCATGAATTCCACATCCTGGCCTTGTTGTTATATTCACTTTCTCTAACTAAGCCTTTCAAAGTCACATGTTGGAAAAACCAACACAAAGTATATGTGTACATGTACAAAGATACATGTTTGTATGTATGTATGTATAAATGTAGATATTATTAAGGACGTCCACGTTGAATCGTTGGTTTTACAATTCCAATGAAGGTGAACGTGTTCTTCGATTTCCAAAAAAATGTTAACCCTTATTTCATTTTGCCTTCAATTTCTTTTCTTTTTTTTATATACATATTTAGCTTGTTGTTCTTGGTGTGTTCAGTGTTTCTTTATAAAACATGACCAGAACGAACTCAATGCCAATGGCTCCCGAGAGATTAATAATTTTCAATGGACACGTTCTTCTCTTTCACTTCACATTTCATTTTCTTGTTTGAAAAATACACAACAGACAACAATATAAACTTAGAAGGGTGTAGGGGGGGGAGGGAGGGGGGAGTCTGGAGGTATAGTATTCGGAGCATGCAAACAATATGAACAAAAAAATTCTGAACGAAAAGAAGACAAAAGATGTGCAAAACGTGTGCAGATTCATAACATTTCACTGAGAAGGCACTATGGGACAAAATTAATCTTAAACTGGAATTAAATCAATATAAATAGCACAAGAAACTTTTCATCATGTTCGCTCTTTAAATTTTTGACCAAAAGTATACAGCAAGACCACAGAAACGCCTACTAGCACGCCCACCATCTTGCACAATGTTTATGTATCGTATCATTAAAAAAAATTTTTTGTAAATTTAAGCGATTTATTGAAATTTATCTATCGCACTTTGACAGTTACTATAATGTCAAAAAATTTTAGTTTTGAGTCAGATATTTGTGATTGTGCGATTTAGATATGTAATTGTGCAAAAGAAGGTGTTTTTATCTGCTTCCCTTGTCACTAGAGAGCTCAAGTAACGTAATTAGACTGAACTTTTTTTTCATAATAAAACGCATTGCAAATTTCAACTTTCTCTTTTTAACAAATTGGAAGAGAAGAGTCCGTAACACATCAGAGTTTTGGTTTTGCTTTTTTCTCTGTGCGACGTTACGAAGTCACACTTTACGATGAAGCACGTTACGTTACGAAAATATGTGTATTAGGGACGTTCAGTGACAAAAATCTGAAGATCCCTTTCAAGCAAACTAGTCCGTTTTGGATCCGTGCACGTAGTCAACAACGTATATGGACGACTTCCCATACGCATCCAAATTTGGATCCTCAAAACTGCGCTTGGACAAACGTTGATGTTTACACATAGGTTTTAACCGTGAGTCCCGGCACTCAGACAATTTTTTTATTTTTATAGCAGCTCAGGAAAATTGGACATGCCACTCCGAAAAAATCGACTTTCCTTTTGTGTGGTGACATTGGTAAAATTTAGGAATTTTGTTTGTAAATTGCTCGAAAAGTGTCAGTTTCTTGGAAGAAATGTCCAAGCAAAAATTGTAGCTTATAAAATTTTACACAAAAAAACATTTTGATAGGTTTTTTCTTAAAAGTAATAGATTTTGAGAAAACTTCCGCAAACCTGTCCATTACTTTACACTACGCAGATTTGGAAAAAGTACATTAAAACAAACAACTAAAATTACAGCGTTTGCGCACGTTTTTCGCAAAATCTATTGTTCTTAAAAAAAAAAGTACATGTATACATCTATGTTGTGTAGAAATGCATAAGCTTCTATTTTGACTCAACACTTTTTCAAAATTGCTTATAGTTTTCGAGATATTTACACAAAACTTAATATCACCCCCTTAAAAATTAAGGCCCTGGTTCTGGGTACTCTTTAGAAAATGCGTAAGACATGATATGATAAAATTTTTATACAAATTTAGATCATGAAAAAGAAGTTTTAAAAATTTTGCTGTACCTGTTTTCAGAATTAATAGAAATTCTTTGTTTTTTGTAATTTATTCCCACATTGACATATAGATTGCACCACTGTACCACGAACGAAAATGAGTAGGCATTAACATAGCACAAGACGCCAAAAAAAAAGATTGTGCTCGTTATATCTACTATAAAAGAAATTCTATTCTGGAAACAGCCAAACTGATGAACTTTTGAAGATACAGATACAGATACAAAGATCAGCAGAAGCTGGCTGTTGAGTTCATGTTCATGTTGGTTTTCATTTAATCTGTTCTTTTTAGGAAGATGGGGGCGAAAGAACCTTTGGAGTTCACTAACTTGACAAACAACATTTAAAGGGTTTGAGTTGCCGCTTTTAAATCCAATTTTTTGTTTTGTAATTTACTTTTTACAAATTGATTAAAATTTTTTTTATTGTAAATATGACACAAAAATGGCAGCCACACAATGCCAATGATTTAATTTCAAGGCCTTATTTAATTAAAGAGCTGTGCGCGGGAGAGGAGGATATCAAACAAAATCAAAAAAAAAAAAAAAAAAAAAAAATGTCAAATGGATATGAATGTCTCTTGGTTAAGGATTTTCAATTGCCGTTGACATCATCATACACATTCAAGAGTAATATGTTTGTAGAAATGTATATTCATATATGAAAAAATACAATTGAGAGGATAATATTGTTTGGAATTAACATTTTCTTGATTAGTTTTGTCTATTTATTTGCAAACATGATTCTCGTTCTAAATTTGGTATTTTTTTTTTTTATTATTTTTTGTTTTTTTTTTCGTTGAGCTTTCTTGCTTTCTGAGTTTCGTTTCATTTGAATCGTTTCTTTGCAATATAATAAAAAAAAAAACTGGCCTGAGGCGCACCCAATTTCAACTTATTTACGAATAAAAATCAAATAAAGGCACGACGGGGTTTACTTTTTGAATACGATATTAACAATATCAACAAAAAAAAAATCAATGTCAATGTCTATATGGAAATGCGAAATTGGATTTTCTTTTATTTCGTACCCCAAACCTTCTCGTGTGTAGGACTAAGGGGAACCGAATTTTAAGATCTATTACATACTGATAGGCGTTTTACAGGCCTGGCAGGACAATCCAATATACAGGGTGATTCGCATAAGCTGTGACAAAAAGCTAGAGTGTGTAGGTTGGATTGAGACAAGAAAAAAAATTGTATGGAATAGACCCCCCTACTCAATTTTCAATTTCTAAATTTTCTAAAAAAAAAAATGAAAAAACAGAAAACAAATTATTAAAAAACAACGGTTACACTTAAAATGCCATGATATACCTTTTTTTAAAGGCCGAAATCTCTTCTTTTATTTTTTTTTTTATATAAAGTTCTTTTAGAGATTATTTTTTTGAAAAATTAATTTTCAAGCTCAAAATTATGAAAAAAAAAAATTTCAGACCAATTTTTTTCAAAATTTTATTTCAGTTATTTTCAATTTTCTAAAGAACTAGAAGAGATTTTAGCATTCGGTTTTTGGTGTTTGACTAAAAATTATTAGAAGCATTGAATATTAAAAACAAAAATACTACTTAGTAACGTAAAATTTTAAACAAAATTGGTTTAAACAAAATTTTTTCAATTTTTTTTTCAACATTTTGAGTTTGAAAATCAATTTTTCAAAAAATATTCTCTAAAACCAATTTATTTAAAAACAAAATAAAAGAAGAGATTTCGGCCTTTAGAAAAAGGTATATCATGACATTTTAAGTGTAACCATTGTTTTTTAATAATTTTTTTTTCTGTTTTAAGTAATTTTTTTAGAAATTCGATCCCCTCCCATCGGATACGATTTTTTTCTTCTGTCAATTAAACCTACGGGCTCTAGCTTTTTGTCACACCTTATGCCAATCACCCTGCATACCTTTTTAAAAAAATCAAACAGTGAACACTCTCATAGCCGGTTACTGAAGGTACCCAGAAAATTGTCAGCTTATAATAGGTGTCCGCTTACGAGGAAAAAAAAACGGAATTGAAAAAAGAACATAGCTATTCCCGAATTTTCTAAATTTAAACTCGAGAGCGTCTTGGTTTTCAAAAAATTGAAATGTAGTTTTTTAACAGATTTGAGCTTGCAGAACCTGCAAATTTGACCAATTTATGAATTTTTATCCCAGAATTTGAGAATTTTTGTTTGCCCGTCTTTCATTCTTTTATAACCTTCAAAAGTCAACAAGCTGTGAGTTACTATCCAAAAACCTGCACAAAGAACAAGCTGTTGTAAACGACATCAAATTGATAGATTTGGATCTTCTTCAAAAAAGAAAATGCTAAACGAAAACAGACAGCATTAAGGCGAATATCGGTCTTAGATGGTCGATTATGTCGGGTCTTAAATGGTACAAGTGCTTAATAAGAGCCTGATTACAGTAGCCAAATTACGGCATCAGTGACTGATCGAGTGAGTGCCATCACTGATCGAATGAACGAGTAAAACTTATGGGAATGATGACTACATAACGTGAGCGGTAATGCCAAACTCACATAATTCAGTCACGTATTAGTCGATAACTAGTACGGAAATTCGGCCCCAGGATTACTTTTTTCGGTCGTTTTGTCATTCGTCTTTTTGACAGGTACTACGCACCATCGTGGTAATACGTTTTTTTTTACATACAGTAGCCGTCTTTCCATGTTTTGACGTTGAAAAACTATAGCTACGTTGGATATTTTTTTTACTCGCTTCTTGTTCAATTATGCTAACTATTTAACAACAACAAAAAAAAAGAAATATTTTTTCGGTACGAAATTTAAAGTTTCGGACAATGATTTAATATGAATGATGAACAATTAAAATATTCGGTGTTAAATCGATGACTAAATGACAAATTTCCTTAGAATTCATCGAGTAAATGCGTTCAACGTATATCTGAATTTTCAGAATTCTGAATTATTGGAGCTTCTGATTGGCCAGCTGTCATAAAAAGTTCTGAAAATTCAGATGACATCTAACTTTTTATAACAGCTGGCCAATCAGAAGCTCCAATAATTCAGAGTTCCGAAAATTCAGATATGCGTTGAACGCGCACAATCATTCAAAAAAAATATACCCTCACAAGTAATTCAAGGAGGGAATTGGTTTAAAAAAAAAGCAATTCAAGGATTAGCAACGTCTTCACAGAAAATTATGTACGCCGGTAAAAAAATTATCTGCGGGATGAGAGCTGAAATCCCGGTTAAGCAAAGCCCGCAGGGATTAAGTTGTCGTTGCATTTTAAATGTAAAATGTTAAGAACCAACTTCGTTTTCTTACGTCCAATTCACTCGGTGATTTAAAATAAATAAACACCTAATTATAAAGAACATAAAAATATGGTATAGAAAGAACAGACAGCGGAAATTTTTACGAACTTGCTTTATTTGCATTCGATTTAAAAAACCATTTTGTTTGCATGTTTGTATTTTTTTTTTGTATAGTCGATGGAATTAATCTAAAAATCGATAACGAAATATCGATGTTTTTTTTCCCTCAACAACGATATTTGCTTACATCGATAACCATCATCGATCATCTCTACTTGGTTGTCAAACCATAAAAGTCAACGTTCAATCGGAAAAAGTCTTGAAAAGTTCATTCCTGATTTTTTTTTTTAATTTCCGTCCCCCTACATTTCTACACCCCTCACTCAATCTTTCAAACCGATGAAAAACGAAATACATTACTGAAAATAGAAATCGAATAATCAGGCTATAATTTTGGCGCACAGAACTATCATTTTGAAAGCGAATTTCTAAAATTTGGTAACGTTGGCTCTTCGGAATGGAAATGACACTGACAGGTTGCAATCTGACAGTTACTTTGACAGATTTAAATGACTGGTTTTTACTTGCTCTATAAGACAAGTTTTGGTTTCGTGTAAAAAAAAGTTTTGAGGTTGTAATCAAAACAAACACTACGATAATCGAGAAGTCCAAAAAAGTGGGTTTGGTCATGCTGTCCGTCGGTCTGTGTATCTGTGCGACGACGGTGCGTCTGTGCGTCCACTGTAGTTAGAGCTAGAGCCTAAACGTCCGAACCGATTTGCTTCAAATTTGGTACAGCGAATTTTTATGTGATTCCCTAGGGGGGAAATTCGAATTTTTGATTTAGCTCATCTAGAACAGGTAGCTGCCATACAAATATTCTGTTTTTTTTTCAAATTTTCTCGAAAACGACTCTTACGGTTTTGATTAAATTTTGTACCAGCAATAACCAAGTAAATTATAAGAAAACTGCGTTTCAGGTTTTTCTCAAAAAAATCACATAACGAAATTAGGTATTCCACGCTTAGGACTTTATTTTTAGAAGAAATACTAGCCTTTAAGACTGCGTTTAAAGTAAGTTGATATCTTGCCTCAGTCTTAAGATATCCAGTTTCTATCCTGTTCCATCAACATGTGTTTTTTTTAGACGTGTGGTTTTCAATCTAGCAATACTTTTTTCGCAAATGGTCTTTTTGACAGCTGTCACTTGGTTTATGCTCAATTTGGTTTGCCATTTTATAAAGAATAGACTGACTCCTGAACAACGTTTGCCAATCTTACAAAATTATTAACAAAATAATGGTTCGGTTTGCGTGACGCATCGCACGCTATGTCCAATATTCGATGAAGCTCATTTTTGGTTGAATGGGTACGTTAATAAACGAAATTGTCACATTTGGAGTGATCATCCTCAAAAAGTCAGTGTTTGGTGTGCTCTATAGGCAGAGCGAATCATTGGTCTATATTTCTTCAAAAATGAAGCCGGCCATAATGTTACAGTCAATGGGGAACGCTATAGAGCCTTGGCTTTTTCGTGTCTGAATTGGAGGATGTTGATGTGGACGACCTTTGGTTCCAATAAGACGGCGCTACATGCCATACAGCCAACGCCAACGAAACAATCAATTTATTGAAGGAAACTTTTGGTGAGCGCATTATCTCGCGTGTCGTGGGCCTGTGGCGTGGCTTCCAAGATCGTGCGATTTAACACCGCTGGACTATTTTTTGTGGGGTTATATGTGAAGGCGCTTGTCTACGCAGATAAGCCCGAGACGATTGACGCTTTGGAAGAGAATATTCGATGCGTTATTGCTGACATACGGCCTCAATTGCTGCAAAAAGTGATCGAAAATTGGGCCTCTCGGCTGGATATTATTCGAGTCAGCCGCGGCGGCCACTTGCCCGAAATCATTTTTAAAACATAATGGCAAGCCCTCATCTTTATAATAAAGCTAAATTCTTGGCCATAACATTAAATTATATGCATTTTATTTCTTCTTGAAAACCACATGTCTAAAAAAAAAACTCCTTTTATTATAGAATAATATGGATCGTTGCATAAAATTGTATTTAACGCTCTCAGCTTAATTCCACTAATTTTTTTGAACAAGTTCTTCAGTATATATACTATACATCCCAAGCAAAACTAATAACAAAGTACCATTTATAAAAAAAAAAAACCAACATACCTTTAAGAAGAAAGAATTCTTCTGTGCAACAAAGTTGATGGGCACACCTTTGTTGCAAGTATATATAGTCTTACTCCAATTAAAAGATTTCTTCGGAGATCCAGACGACTTCCTTTAGTTGTTTCGAATAAGAAATCTGATTAGGTATGATTTAAACTGGAGAACAAAACCACACAACAATAAATAACTTCTTTTTTTCTTAAATTCACAAGAACTTATTTTATAAAATGCAACAGTGTGTAACCACGAAGTACAATTTGCAATTATTATGAATGTAGAAAGGTATTTTTTTTTTTTTTTCTTTTTTTTTATTTTTTCGCACAGAAGCCGGAAATATATTTAATTTTTTTTTTGTTTTAAGTAATTTGTTTCGGTTTTTTAACGATAGAAATTAATTGTGTTGATTTGTATGATGACGAGTCACTGCACTTCTTAATTTGTAGGTAATAAAATAAAGGTATGTGTTGTTGTTGATTTTTTGTATTCTTTCTTAAGTTGTTTTTAAACTTTAAACACAATTGTAATAATGATTAGCTAACACGCTAGATACTCAGACAAAGATAAACGATAGAAATGCGTCTGTAATTAATTGCAATTAAAAAAAAGCACTGGCCTAGTTAGTTAAACCTGTGGCACCCCATTTCATTGGTAGTTATGCCAAATATCTCACAGACACTTGGTCACCAATTTAATTTTCACTACGTTAGCGAACCAAATACTCAAATACTCATACACACATAAACATACAATGGAAAACAGAAATCCCCTCGAAACTAAAACTAAATTGAAACCCAGACCAGACTACTTCTGGTGGACGGACACAATTGGAAAGGTTGTTCTTTTGCGGTATTTCTTGTACAACATCGGTCGATTGTCCTCGTCGTCGTCCGTTCCCCTGAATTGATGGCTGGCTGGCTGGTCGACTCGACTGGGTAAGGGTATCCCCTGTTATGGTATATTTTCTATGCGAATTTTCCGCACGATTTCACCGGTACCAATGGCGACAATGGCCAAAAGGCATTTACAGCAATTCGCTCCAACATAACACACAGACACATTTTTTTTTTTTTTCTTTTTTTACAGAGGAGGTTTTTATGACTGTCTAACGTAACGTGTATCTCTGGGGCTCTGCAGATGGTGGTGCAGCAGCAGCAGCAGCAGCACAGCTATAGGCCAAAGGCAGCATGTGGCGGCAATGTTCCGTTTCGCGTAGCGGATAGGTTGTTAGCTGCAGGAATGCACATTTAATTTGGTTTAGAGACCGTACAATGCTTCTGGACGTATGTATGCCGGTATGTGTTTTTTTTTTTTTTTTTTTTGTATTTTGTTTGTTATTTTTTGCACATTTTTTCGTATAATCGTATGCTTTTCCTGAAGAATTGGCACGCACCTGAGCTATTGGCTGCACTTGACTCAACCGTTGTATATACATGTGCTGTATGTAGGCTTTTCAGTGTATGTGTGTTTGTTTGTGTGCGCGATTATATTGGCCGTATTTGGGACGAGCGACGAAGATAAAGTGTTTATGGGCATAGACAGGGTGTGTGCTCTCAAGAATATTAAATTTTGCGCAATTTCCAAAGAAGCAGCATGGCAGCATAGTAGGTATATCTACGATGCATAGTATATTGCGTACACTTGGCGTTGGCGACGAAGAAGCAGAAGCAGAAGCAGAAACAGAAACCTTCTCAGTTCCGGGGGCGATATAGCATATGGATATGTGTAAGTTGCTTTATATTGTTATGGCATATTCGCATAAAGTCAGAGGTAGGTATAATAATGCACAACAGACGATGATGTTTTTGAAACTTCTTAGACAACCTTAAGAGCTTCTCGCCTATATGTATAGCTCCTTCTCAGCTTTAGCAATTTTGCCGGTGTAGTGCTAAGTTAAGAAAAACTTTCTTGATAAATAATACACTCTCTGTTACGTACCACGATGCGTTTGAGAAAAAACCGTCATAATTTAAGGTTTATTTGAGGCCTTTTGACACAGAAAATAATATTAATTTAAAATATGTACCTACATATATGTTAATACGAACGAATATATTGGTGGGAGTGGGATGGATAGAATGAGCTAGTGTAATATATAGTAAGTCTCACAATGAGTTGACAAGTGCCAATACCTTATGTTGTGCGAATTATAGGGCTGGCTCCTAAACGAGACAAGACCAAACCACGAAAAATGTCTTTTTTTTTTAAAAATGCTCCTCCCGCCTTAACAGGGTTGTATTGTATTTTTTATTTTTACAAGAATCCATTATTATTTTCCTCCACCTAAATGGTCTTACCAACATATACTCATATCTTAAATGAGTCAATGTCAATTTTTGTGGCAAACGACCATTCTTCCGTGTCTTCTCGATTTTTTTCCTAAAGGCAACTCAAAATAAACTATGAGAATTAGTTCAGAAAACTTAAACTTATGAGTTGCACGCAGTGATTTTGAAAAATTCTCTAAAAACTCTTCATTTTAGGTTCTGCACTTAAAGCGAAACTGACCAGCGCAATAGCTAGAGGAAGACCGCGACTCAGGTGGTGGAAGCAATTGGAAGAGAAAGATAGGTATAGCTAGGAAGAAGCTTGTTAGTTGAATAAAAAAAAAGAAATAATCAATATTTTTTGAACGGAGCGTGGACAAACGATTATTTTCGGTGGACAATTATAAAGAATCGGTGGACAAACGAACCGATTTGGCTTAATGCTTCTAAGTTATCAATTGGGAGCAGAAGAGGACTTTTAAGTTTGGGGGGATGTTGCTATAAAAAAAGAAATGTTGAATATTTTTTTAACACAATGTGGACAGACGATTATTTTTAGTGGACCATAATAAAGAAGCGGTGGACAAACGAATCTGATATAATCCCCCCCCCCCATAAATTTGAGTTCGAGATTCTGGCTTCTTTCAGCACAACTCCACACCGAACTGTAACTCCACCTGAAGTAAATAATTAAAAGCAGAACACATTCCCATCAACATAAGGAAAGTTATAAAATTGAATTTATTTGATTAAGTTGAAAGTTTGCTGAAATTATGAGGGTCAACACCCAATTTCAAGGGAGAAATGTCTTAGATGCATACCGGCGCTTATGAGTATCAACCAATAACTCTTACTTGTATCAGACTTCTAGCCTAAGCTAAGAACACTCATGAAACCTGGAGGCAGGTTGTCAGTTTGACTTTAAATGTCAATGTGAGTATCTATTGTATCAATATTTTTGTTATACAATGGCCATGAAATAGGAAATGGTTGAAAGAAGAACCTCATTCATATTTAAAACACCTGGAGTGTCTTTCATATGTGATCGTGAATGTTCACATTTAAGTCATTTAAAATGTTTACTTTGATCCGTTGTATTAATAGAGTTAACACATTTTTGTAGAGTACCTACCTACTAAAATTATTTAAAACAAAAACACATTTGCTAATACATGGCAACCCTACAGAGACCCATCACAGTTAAATGTTAGAAGAAAATACATATATTGAAATGCAGGATAATGTTAAGCGAAAAAAATTGCAAACCAAAAACGTAAGCTTTTACGCAGACATTTACATGAATGCTCTTCGCCGGCAGACCCTTAACATTCCCAGCTAACCACGTCATTGGGGGTTTTTTTCTCTGTTGGATCTGTCTGGACTATACCGATGCTGTCCGTCTGCCCCTTTGATGAATACCAAAAGGCTTTTTGTGTTGAAAATTAGATTCGAATCGAAAACCATTAGCTTAATGATTGAAATATTTCAGTCACACACTCTTGATTTCTAATCTCTCACACGAGGAGTTTTATACAAACTCAAAGAACACACAAAAAAAACATCCTGAAACACCTATAATTGAAGCCACTTTATACCAAACCAAAATATTCCAAATTTGATCTCTTGAGACTGAAAAATTCAATTTTCAAGTTTGGCTGCACTTTCTTTCCATCCAGACACACAGACGGACCGAGAGACTGACATTATGAATTTTATTTTTCTTACATTTTTCAATGATTTATTTCCAAAAATTTCCCATACACTTGCACTTAAATTGGGGGAGCAAAAATAGAAGGACGTTTTATAGCACAAAACACACCGATAGATATAGATAATAACTTATTCGTCTATGTATGGACTGTGCATAGGGAGAAATGAAAAGATTGATGCGAGGAAAGCTCCAACAAAACACAAGCTTTTATATTCATAGTCATCGTCATCGTCGTTGTTGTGTACGTAACGTAGTCATTGTGTGTCTGGGGTGTTTTCATTTTCATTTTTGTTTTAGTTTCAATTTTTTTTTTTTATTTCTGTATTGTTTTCTAGGAATTTATGCTTTGTTGTTGAATTGAAGGGGTGGGTGGTGGATGGGTGGGTGGTAGTGGTTGGTAGTGGTTGCTTGGTTGGTTTGTTGTTGGCGTCGGCAAGACACAGACACAGACGCCCCTTGCTTGCAATTCTAATTAAGGAATCTCAGACGCATTTCGATCGATTATTTTTCAACAGAGCAACCAAAAAAAGATTGGGAAAGTTCTATCTTCCTCCTCTTCTTCCGCTGCTGATTTACTAAAAATACCGTTATAATGAAAATAGAGATGACTGACGACGATGGTAGAGCTGGAGCTGAAGATGATGCTGATTCTGATGATGATGACGGGCGAAATGATTTTATTGGAAAACTGCAATGCAAACATTTATATATACAAAAAGCACAACAAAAACACACACAATAAAAAAATAATGAAAAAAAAAACCCAGACAACTCACGATTAATTCTCTCGAAGCAAGAAAAAAGGTCATAAACAGGAATTTCCGAACACGAAATTACTACGACAATGAAATAGCTATTGCAACGACAACAACAACAATAACAACAACAAGAAATTTGCAACTCGAAGTGAAGACGAAGAGTATCTCGCTCAAACAACAAGAATAATAATCAAAAGCAAAGAAAATAAAAGAAAAAAAAAACAACAAAAATTTATTGATATAACGAAGACTACGACGAAAAAACGAGTTTTACGTGATTGCTTTTTTCTTTATCACGTTTATTTTTTATTTAATTTTTTTTTTTGCCAATTTTATTCTGTTGTCTGTGTTCCTTTGCAGATTTATTTTTCGCGAATTTCTGACGAAAAAAATTAAATTTTACTAACAAGTTCTAGTGTTGCCGGCAGATTGCGCTGCGTATTTTGACAAAAACGGAGAGAGAAGGAGAGATAGGAGAACAAGAGTGAGAGTGAGAGGGTGTTGGGGGTTGTGTGATGCACCCTGAGATTTAAAAACACGTAGGTATAGCACGGTTAATTCGGTTAGTTAGTTTTTTTTTTTTTTTTTGAAATTCAAATTTTAAACCCAAACGAGACAGAATTGGGGTGAGTTAGTTACATATATAGTGTGTGTATGTTTTGAGGGAGAGAAACAAAAACTATATATTGTGGGAGGGAAACAACAACTGTTTTTTTTTTTTTTTTTTATTCTTTTTTGTTTGTATAAAACAAATATTTATATCTTTGAAAAAGAACCGTTTCGCCCGAACATCGAACTTCAACTGAATTCGCATGCGGCAAATATGGGCTCTAAAACTATATATACACAGAGAAATACATTGTTGTACCTCAAACCTCATAGAAACAAGTACTTCATGCCATCATCATCATCATCATCATTATCATCATGGCAATGGCGGCGGCGGGTATCCGTATCCGTGTAGGTATGGTTATGGTAGGTATAACTCTCTCTCTATAGAAATACCAGTACATGGGATGCATGTGTGTATATGTGAAGGCCGCCGCAAGGCATTTTACACTTGCAATCGCATTTTATGCTTCACCAAGACGACCAAGAAGCCCCAACGAACGACGACGACGGTGAAACCAAGATTATTATGGTAGGTACTCTTTAAACAAAGTAACAGTGCTTAGACGCTTTGTGTTTAGTCCCAGTTTGGGAAGGAGGCTAGGTGAAATGAGTCCTTCAGAAAAACTAAAAACGATGATGGCAAAACTTACTATAATTCTGATGACGATGGGGTAGGTCGGTGGTCGCTCGGTGGGTGGGTGGGTTGGTTGGTTGCTTGCTTGCGTGGAATTCAGACAGACATGTTTTAGATTTGTATCTCTTAGGTATAGGTATAGGTATTGTGATTCTCTTCGATGTTGATGGGTTTGGTTTCTATTGGATTTCTCTTAAAAGCTTATTTTTTTCATTATTTTGTTCCTTAACCATCTTCATTTAACGTTGGATTGATACTTTGGTATTAAAATCATCAAGCACATGGCATAGAATCAGACTGGTTTAATATTAAAAATTCTGTGATGGGGTGTTTGAAGGATGATGCTATGGTAAGTACCTACATATAAGATAACAAAGCTATAGATGGGTTTCTCTTTGTGTTCGAAGAGAATTATAGACTTGATTGCGGAAATCACGTGCTATAAAAGGCAGCTAGGTATTGTATTTAAGTGATGTTTTTATGGAAAATGATGCAAATAAAAAAGATCTATTGCAGGGAAGATTGCGGCGATAAAGTTTATGAGTACGATACCTACATCTAAATTATGCTTAATTTGTAAAAAACAAAAAAAAATGAAAGAATGGGTCGCATGTACTTGCTCTTACATTACAAAAGAGTTTAAATTTTTGTAAGTATATACCTAGGCCATAGAAAAACATGGAATACATAGGTAAAAAGCATACAAATCTGTCTTTAAATTTCTTGAAGATTTCTGAAAATAATAGGTATATAAGTTTAAGAATAGGTAGGTATGGCTCTAAAAATATTTTTGAGCTTGAGTTTAAAAAATAAACATACCTACATTTATGGAAATATGAAGGTAGGTAGGTTATTAGATTTTAATTTAATTTTTAAATTCATTTTACATAAATTCTAAATAAAGCGAAAATCCAACTCTGAAAAAAAATCAGAACCTTAGGCTAAAACCAAACCGGATCACTAAAAACTGTCTTATAAGATAAGGGAGATTAAAGTTAAACCCGAGTTTACTTACACATTTGGTGAGTTAACTCAGGATTAACTGAAGAGAAGCTTTTGATATTTTATCCACCGAGTTTTTTTTTATCGTTCCGCATGCATTCTCCACCGAAAACCTGCTTCATCAGATAACTGTGGGTTAATTTCTGGATTAAGCTAACTCTGGTTAAACTCCCCACTGAAAAGCTGGGCCTTAAAAGCTTAGGAATTTATATAAAACAGACATTACTTGCCCTGACCCCTGAGTTAACTCGAGTTTAGCTTTAATCTCGCACTGAAAAACTGGGCTTATGAGTTGGTATACTTTTTAGACTTTAATATGTTGGTCATTTCAAGCATTATCAATCGACCAATCACGTAAACGTCCTTTGAAAGAGGAGGTTGCCAGTGTTGCCGCAACCCGAAAATAAAAGTCACTAGACCAACCTCCAAAAGTCGCTAGATTGGCTGAGATTTCGAAAACAGAAAGTCGCTAGAAGTCGCCTGAAAAAAAAAAACTAAAAAATTTTCTTTTAGACCAGCCTATTTATGTTTTAAAGTATCAATTAAATCAATATAAATTAAATGGGAAAACCAAGTAAGCGAGGTTTAAAAAAATAAAAAAAAAAAAAAAACAGTTCTATTGCAATCTCTCTCTGCAATTTAATTTCCATCCTCGTGTGAATGAAGCCTAGTGTAAGTTTTTAAAGTGATGTAGACATATTAAAGTTGAACACTTGAACTCTTTGATCAGTTCCTATTTTTAATGCTAAACAAATCAATCAAAACAAACAAACGTCTTCAAAACTAAAGACAGAATAATTTTTTTCGTGAAAAATGATTTTAATGAAGAGGAAAAAGAAAATGAGACTGGTTTGTTTTCAAACAAAATGTATATGGCATATTTATTCGATAGTATCGATATTTTTAAACTTTTGGCGATAGTATCGATGGTAAAAAAAACTATTGATACCTTCTATCGATGTTTATACAACACTAATTCAGACAACCAAATTACTATTCCAACCAACAGGAGCCGTGATTTATTGGTAATTTTATAGCCAGCGCAGTAAAATTTGCCTTGGCAAACAAAAACAAAAACAAAGAGTGTCGATAAATTAGCCAGTAAAAGAGTAGATATAAAAGTGGTTATAATGGGTGATTTTTTAAGAGGTTTAGAACTTTTTTTAAAAAAAAAACACAAAAAATTCGAAAAAATGAATGAAATATTTATTTGAATCGATAGTTTGAACCTTGCAATTTAATGTTTAAAGATAATTTCATGCAAATGTTGACCGCGGCTGCGTCTCAGGTAGCCCATCCGCTGAGTCCAATTTTGGCATACTCTTTCACACATATCGGCCGGTATCTCACGAATGAATGCATAGATGTTGGCTTCCAGTGCGTCAATCGAAGCGGGCTTGTCCCTATAGACATTAGCCTTAACATACCCCCACAAAAAATAATCTAATGGTGTCAAATCGCACGATCTAGGCGGCCAATTGACCGGCCCGAAACGTGAAATTAACTGTTCACCAAACTCGCCTCGCAATTGCGCCATTGTTTCGCGTGCTGTGTGGCATGTGGCACCGTCTTGTTGAAACCACATATCATGCAAGTCAAGAACTTCCATTTCGGGCAAAAAAAAGTTTGTTATCATCGCTCGGTAGCGTTCACCATTGACAGTAACGCTGCGATTCGCATCATCTTTGAAGAAATATGGCCCAATAATGCCGCCGGCCCATAAACCGCACCAAACAGTGGCTTTTTCGGGATGCATTGGTAGCTGTTGCAATGCTTCTGGCTGATCTTCACTCCAAATGCGGCAATTTTGCTTATTTACGTACCCATTCAACCAAAAATGAGCCTCATCGCTGAACACAAGCAGCGCGCGATGAACATTTCGAACCGAGCACGAATTTTGATAGTAAAATTCAATAATTTGCAAGCGTTGTTCATTTGTAAGACGATCCATGGTTAAATTGCAAACCAAACTGAAGCTGTTTGACAGTGACACAAGGTACTAAACACACGTCAGCTGTCAAAACCAGTGTTGCCAAAACCAAACCAGCCAAAAAATCACCCTTTACAATGTAGGTAGATATAGGTACCTACCTTATGTCAGACTTTTTTGTATTTGTAATAACTACACAAGAGCTCCAATGGGGGGCACCTATTGTGATGCATTAGAATTTTGATGAAGCGATTTCGCCATTAAAATGGCATTTACTATGTTACAATGCCTAAGCAGTTTCTATTTTTTTGTTTTTATTAAAATAAAAATATCAGAGAAAAAATGCAACTGACAAGATTGACATTGACATTTAGTCCAGAGTTCAGCATAGAGTACCTACCTAGGTTAATTAATAGGTACCTACTCTATGCTTATAACAATGAATATACCTACCTATTTAAGCCATTTAAGGGTTGAACGCACCAAATGAAATCGGAGATGCCGTCTTTATTTTTTTTTTTTTTTACTTCCACAATTATTATTAATATTTTTAATGAATTTTGCAAAATATTTGGATATTTTTCGAGGAAAGTAGAATTATAGTGATGGGAGTACGGGAGTACAGTGAATGCCAGGGGAGTTCGAATACTCCCTTAGTACTCACTTTCGCATGTAGGTATTCTATGTGCAGCGCTGTATGGATCGATGCGTGCAGAGACGCTGCACATCTGTTTCAGCCATTAAGCCCCCTTACCTTAACTGTGCCAACAAATTATTGTAATCAATGTACCTAGCTTTACTTAGGTACCTATACCTACCGTTTTATTTAATTGCTACTTATGTCGGCTATACCTACACGTAGCTAGGTACCTACTATAGTATAGGTTTACATGACTATGTACCTAGGTAAGTACCTACCTAAATCATAGTCTTTTCCCTTGGTTTAAGTGGAGTAGGTACCTACCTCTTTGAGCTCTAAAGAAAGTTCGTATATACCTACTTCGTAGAAACCTACCTTGGTAGGTATGAAGGTATGTAAAATTTGTTTATCATTAAAAAAAATGTATACCAATGCCCATTTCATAATACCAATCTACCTAGGTACCTACAAGCTACAACGTAGGTATGCGAATTTACTATGACGTGGTCTTGTTCAAGCTCTAGGAGATACCTACATATTACGTAACGTAGACATAATCCAAATTCCAATAAAATTGATATGAATGAGAATTATTTTTGTATAGAATTTTTTCATTTCTTCTCTTGTAGTTTACAGTTAGTCACTACATAAATGTTAAGTTGTAGAAGTGATTTCGTTCGGTAAAGTTAAGACTATACTTCACAGGATCATTTCTGTAGTCAGTCTTCTCTTACTTTTAAAGAAAGTTCGAAACAAACAAACCTGCGATGAAGAGGTATATCGTTTTATTCACAGCGTGAGGTTAGACTGTTTTCCAGCAACTTGTTTGCATTGGATAGCATGTCGTCGATGATCGCTCGGTTTAAATGAATAAAACGACTTCTGAGTGGTTTATCTTTTTAATATATGTTCACAATTATAATAATACAAATGACTTAAAAGAAAATTAGTATCTCTACTTCTAGTTCTACTTTTAATAGAACAAATTTAAAAAATATGTTTGTTCGATTCAGTGTGCCAGTTGTAATAAAAATCTCCCCCCAGATTACCACATTTTATCAACAAAACAAATACCCCTAAATTTTTTTTTCAACTTTTTATTTTCATTCACAGCTCCTAAATTTATTTTTATTTTAAATTTAATTAATTCACACAGCTACAATAAAAAAAAAAAAAATTGTAAAAAAGGTAGGTAGCAAGTAAGTAGTAAAAGAAAATTTGTTTAGGGTTTTCTTTACAATTTCTGAGTAAAGTTCTGATATTTACTCGGCATTTGAAATATTCGCAAATTAAATCCTCCCAGTAAAAAACTTACAGCCAAATTAATAAGCGTGGAGTAGCGAAGGGTTAGTCCTTATTCCGTGAACTAAGTGCAAATTGTTAATAATAAAACAAAATAAGTAGTTGACGTTTACTAAACTAAACCACCAGACTATTAATAATTAATAATATTTAAATTGCCAAGTAAATTTGCTAATCGTCACTTCATCAGGCCATTAGAATACATTGAACTTTAATTATAAGTTGTACTAACTATTCAGATATTGTGAAAAATAAGGGAGGTTGATAATTGACTTGAAATTGCTTTAATCAGACATTGTGAAACAAGCCCTTAGGTCCAGTTTTTCAGTGCGCGATTAAAGTTAAACCCGAGTTAAATCATCATATTTGTTGGGTTAACTCAGGATTAACTGAACAGATGCTTTTCATGATTTATG
Source organism: Leucozona laternaria (assembly GCA_932273885.2). Classification (NCBI taxonomy): domain Eukaryota; kingdom Metazoa; phylum Arthropoda; class Insecta; order Diptera; family Syrphidae; genus Leucozona; species Leucozona laternaria. The sequence goes on along the minus strand of OW026367.1, from coordinate 125,428,969 downwards.
CAACTAATTTGTTTGTTTAGTCATTCCGCATACATTTTCCACCGAAAAACTTCTTTCTCAGTTCACTGTGGGTTAATTTAATTCTAGAGTTAGCTAACTCTGTTTTAACTCACCAGAAATAAACATGAAAATTAAAATATAAAGGAATAACAATTTTTCTTGCACTTCTTTAAAAAAGTTCTATTACATTATTGTCATCTTCGTTTTGGTTGTCGTGTCGGCTTGATACATCTACTCAATTGTGAACATTTTTCAGCATTTCTTCTGTTGGTGTAAAATTCTGACACCCATAATGTAAGGAATATCTTACTCGTAGAATACTGTCAGCTGTATCAATACCTACCTATACGATTTCTCAACTATTAAGCTCTGAATTAATCCCCCCCAGATTTCCCCCCAAAAATCACGGCCCCCGAGAAAACCCCCCAACTACAAAAAAGCCCCTAAATCTAGGTGGAAAACCCCTAAACTGGCAACCCTGGTTCGATTTGTCGTGATCGATAACTATCAGTAAGAAGAAGAACAACCAAACAAATGTTTTAGGCGGACAAAAATATAAAACCGAACATTGTTTTTGTTTATTATCTGTTTCATTTAATTCCTATAGTATAAAGGACTATTCATTATTATCAATTATTACTGTTTGTCGCAGCTCTATTCTTTTGACAAATTAATTTTAGTACGGGGCATTAGGCACGTTCAATCATAAAATCTGAAAATTCAGATCTGAATTTATGCTGTTGAACGCGCACAAAAAATCTGAATTTTCAGTTGAAAGTTGTTGTATCAAATGCAAGCGTTTATTAAGGATTTACATTAGAACGAAATAAAATAGAACTTTAACTACTATACCTATTTCTTAAATTAAAAATTAAGCGTCAGTAGTTCTGGTGCTGATTTATTTAACTAAATCAGCAACAAATTACAGTAATACCTACTATGTGAAGTTAAATGAAAAAATAATTCCACAATATTGCGATGTAGAATTCTGGGAACATTTTTCTAAGAATAGTAAATCTTTTGATTTAGCAACTCACTTATCAATAAACAATAAATTCTTTCATGTAAAAAAGTAATAATTTGTTCGTGACGAAAATTAATCATGACAAATCAACCACTAACCAGAGCGAAAATCATAAAGTTCAACTTGCTCGTATTGTACTTTAACATTTCCCCCACCACCATCACTTTATTCTAAATTTTCAGATTAGAATTTTTGGCTGAAAATTCAGATGAAACAAACGTTACTAAAAGTCACTAAAAGTCATCTAACTTTTTATGGCAGCTGGCCAATCAGAAGCTCCAAAAATTCAGAAATCTGAAAATTCAGATGTAAAACGTAATGCGTTGAACGCGCCTATTTAGATTTTGTTGGCAAATCATTCCGAGACGCATTTTCGATATACAAAGGGCATCAGTAAAATCAAAATAATGGGCCGATATCGTTTCCATGATAGCTATGTCTATAATAACTATAGTTAAAGTTAAAAAGTAGCCTTCATCAGGGTTGCCGTTTTAGCGACATTTTCGCTATATCTAGCGACATTTCCACTTAGAAAACGACAAAAAAATATTTTGATGTCGCTAAATTATTTCTAGCTGCTTTTTTAGCGACTTTTGAATTTGTGAGTTACGTTACGACCAGTGTTGCCATTTTTACTGGTTTCCAGTCAGATTTGACTGGATTTTATCGCCGTTAGCTGGAAATGAAAAACAAATCCAGTCAACTGTTTTTTTTTTGACTGGATTTAATAATTCAATTTGCACCTGAACTTAAGAAAAAAAAATGTTTAAATACACTTCCAGGTCAGTGTTAACCAAATGTAAACGAGTAATTATGCAGTGAAATCAACGAACACATCCATTTTTGAATCATTCTGACAAGACATCTGAGTTGACACCAACAAACAATGTTGGAACTGTGCTTTAGGAAATTATTTTGTGTTGTTATGAATGAATACGAAAGTTGTTTCAATCAGTTTGCAAGAATTGAAAAATGTTCCAGTAATGTGAATCCCTCTAAAATCCGAAAAAAACTTGTTTAAATTAGTTCGAATTATCGAGGGACTACTGTATTTTTATATTAGACTGTTTTTTTTTTTGACTGGATTTGAAAGAAATAAATCCCGTCAACAAATCAGATTTGACTGGATTTGGAATTTTGAACTGGGAAGACTGGTTACGACATTCAAATAATACTTTTTATTTAAAATTATGTAGTAGGTACGTCCCTAGCTGTGTTTTATTGGTAATTTATAGCTAGCGCAATAATCAAGTACCAATAAAACGCTTTGGCTGTGTTAATAAAACGCTTTAGCAACTTTAGGCTGTGTTCGCTACAAATATCATAGTTCACGTCCATTTTGTCTCCACCAAACTACAATTATTATAGATCACATCCATTTTCTGAGTAAAAAACAACAAGTCATGAATACTTTTCAAGAACTACATCTTCATCTTCAAAGTTCTAACTATGTAAAGGGTGATTTTTTGGCTGGTTTGGTTTTGGCAACACTGGTTTTGACAGCTGACGTGTGTTTAGTACCTTGTGTCACTGTCAAACAGCTTCAGTTTGGTTTGCAATTTAACCATGGATCGTCTTACAAATGAACAACGCTTGCAAATTATTGAATTTTACTATCAAAATTCGTGCTCGGTTCGAAATGTTCATCGCGCGCTGCTTGTGTTCAGCGATGAGGCTCATTTTTGGTTGAATGGGTACGTAAATAAGCAAAATTGCCGCATTTGGAGTGAAGATCAGCCAGAAGCATTGCAACAGCTACCAATGCATCCCGAAAAAGCCACTGTTTGGTGCGGTTTATGGGCCGGCGGCATTATTGGGCCTATTTCTTCAAAGATGATGCGAATCGCAGCGTTACTGTCAATGGTGAACGCTACCGAGCGATGATAACAAACTTTTTTTTGCCCGAAATGGAAGTTCTTGACTTGCATGATATGTGGTTTCAACAAGACGGTGCCACATGCCACACAGCACGCGAAACAATGGCGCAATTGCGAGGCGAGTTTGGTGAACAGTTAATTTCACGTTTCGGGCCGGTCAATTGGCCGCCTAGATCGTGCGATTTGACACCATTAGATTATTTTTTGTGGGGGTATGTCAAGGCTAATGTCTATAGGGACAAGCCCGCTTCGATTGACGCACTGGAAGCCAACATCCATGCATTCATTCGTGAGATACCGGCCGATATGTGTGAAAGAGTATGCCAAAATTGGACTCAGCGGATGGGCTACCTGAGACGCAGCCGCGGTCAACATTTGCATGAAATCATCTTTAAACATTAAATTGCAAGGTTCAAACTATCGATTCAAATAAATATTTCATTCATTTTTTCGAATATTTTGTGTTTTTTTTTTTTAAAAGTTCTAAACCTCTTAAAAAATCAGCCATTATAACACATCAAATTTTGACTTGTTTTTTTATTTTTGTTCACGTTAAATTTGAGTTAAGTTCCTTATTTTCTTTGTAAATATAAGTTTTATATTAAGTTAATTAGGTACAGTTTTGTTAAGTTTTTATTTAAAAAATTAATTTATCGAAAATTTTCTTTGCTTAACTTTTAATTGATGATTTCCAGAAACTATGAAAAATTCCCTTTTTTCCCACGAAGTTGTCGACGAATGCCCACGATGTTGCCCTCAAAAATAAAATAAAACAAAAATACAAGAAAAAACACAAAATATAGGATTTATAACAAAAAATAAAAATCAGTAATAAGAAAGTTTGTACTGGAGATGTTGTGTTTTGTTTACTTTAAATTCAATAAATGTTTTGGGTCATTGGCATGCCCCATAATTTCAATTTTTTGCTTTGGAATCATTATTTTCAACTGGAATTAACCATCACGTAGCAAATTTTTGATCCTCTTGCCACCTCATCTGGAAACGTTTCTTACTTCCCTTTATTTCACACATTTTAGTAAAAAATAGACATTAAATACTTAAAATGACTCTTTATAAATAAAAATTAACAATATATTTAAGTAAATTACCAGTCAGCAGAAGTCATAAACATATAAGCCCCCGCGAGATAAAACATAAGTTGAAACAACGAATAAATATATTTGACATTTTCACATTTGTCGTTTGAAAAATAAAAAATGTAATCATTCAATGAACAAAAAAACAAATGAATTGCTTCAAAGTATGGCTTTCAATGGCAGCATTCAAATATAAAGCTAATACCTAAATCTAAAGTTTGAAAAATAAAAAATGCCTCTTTTTTAACTAACGGCCACATTATTCACTCGATTCATCCAGATTAAAAATTTAAATCCAGATGTAAAGCATACAAAATCAATGTACCTAAATACATCTGGATTTAAGTTTTAATCTGGATGTATCTAGTGAATAATATGGCGGTAAAAGACATGAAAATGACCTTTCGCCCTTTAAGTGCCTGATTACATGTGTCTTTTTACTGAAGGTCGTTTTACTGAATTCGTGGTTACACGGTGGAGAAAAATCCTTTCATTTCAATCTACCTTGCTCCATCTCACACCCTTAAAATCCATATACATATATCTCACTCACACGTTTCATGCTGAATCCGAAAATATTAAATGAAACTATCGGTGATATTTGGGTTGAGCTACCTTCTCTTTTTTACGCACATAAAATCTACCTGTCTCACCGATGCGCTCTTCACTCGACCCATGTAATCGGCACTTAGCTTATTTTTTGTTATCAAATGCCCACGAAAAGGGGAATCGCTCACGCTCTGGCATCACTGCCTATGTAATCATCTGAAATACTCCACAGCGACAGCAGCCCTGCACCCGCTACACAGATGGCGCCCATCGTGGGGCTTCAAATAAATATTGACATTAATTTTCATCTTCACCTAGAACCACTATTATTATCAGGGCAAGTATTTTAACTAACTTAAACGAACTTCCCACTTGTCTATCTTAAAAAAGGCAAAAATCAAACAACGTAGTGTAACAAAACACCGATGACAGAGATTCACAAATTATTAATCAAACTCTACAGTCATCAATTCTCAGTCATCGTCATCGCTTTAAATTCTTTTTAATGATGCTATTTATAGAAATGCTCACAATTAATAATTGACATTAGTCTGAATAATTTATATGTCGGGGCGGCGCGAACGCCATCCCCGGCTACCAAAAATTACACGCACGAGTTATTCACATTAGGAACAATCGCAGAGGTCAACTCAGCCGAGGTGCAATGACCAAGCCTCACTCCGGGGGAACCGCCTTCATGATCACGGTAGCCCCTACGCCAGGTAAGTATGCTTAATATTGATCTCTCTTGCTTTCTTGTGAACTATTTCGCTAAAACCAACTGTGAATTATATTAATATAAAATTTAAAAAATCAACCTCTTGATAATACAGAAAGGGAACATGATTGTGTACTTGTACATTCAATTGTGCTGTTGGTTTGGTGTTGCTATGTGGGTCTACTGTAGATCAGAGTAGTACCTTGTTATAGGTATAAAGTCTCTAGTGACCATATTGTGTATTAAAACAAAATATAGGTACATAGATACCTAGGTACCTAGGTAGGTAATTATAATTTATTTTTTTTAACTGAAATTAGTTATAGGGAGGTACCTACGTAGGTATGTACCTTCCTTTATAATTTTTTGGTTTCTTGAAGCTAACTTATGAATTGTGTCTTAATAACATGGGAGGGATGATCTGGTTGATGTCATCTTCTGGTTCTGGAAGCTGTGTTACTTGAATGTGCTGATATGGACATTTTGTTTATAGAGGATTTCTTCATCGATAGATTTGTTTGTACATGGTTTCCGGTGAGGCCGGCGACACTTAGGTAGGTAATTATTATTAAAAATCGAAGTAGGTAGTCAAATCCATGTTGAGATAAGTGGATTGACCATGTATAGCTTTTACGGAGTTGTCTTACGTTAACTTACGGTTTATTTACTTGATAATTGATGATTCATCTCGGGTTGTTCAAATTCAGTTGTTTGTGTGGTGATGGGATGTATGGTATGGGTTGTTTTATTTCAAGCCACGGTGGTAGTTTGACGTAGAATTAGATTGCTTTGTCGTCGTCGTTGGGCAATAATTATTCCTTCGTCCAGTAGTACTCAGTACTGTCACAACCAGATCCTAGCTTCGTGGCTCGGTGTGTGCATTTTGTCACGTTGAGTCCCGAGCAGATCCGCAGGATTTTTCTCTCAAACTCCTCAAGCTTTCTCAAGCTGGTTTTCAAAATATATGTAGTAAATTAGTCAGGAGAGTAGTAGGTAGGTGTGTGATGATCGGCTTCAGAATTTGCGTATAGAGAAGCAAGTTTGTCTTCTGTCTGAGTTGTCTCATTCCATTGTGGATGTGGTGGAGAGTGAAATTCGATTTTATCAGAGTAGTTGTTACGTAACTTCTCCTCGCAATTCATACCAAGATATTTCTCTGATGGTTTGGTTATCAATAGCGATTGAGGTAGATTGAGGATATTGATGAGGCATCTTGAATTTATTTATTTCAACTACAGACAATCACGTCAAAGTTGTTTAAAATGTAGTATTAAAGTTTAATTTAACAATTTGTTTACATAACAATTCAAATAATAAACATTACAAAGACACTTTAGGAGCGTGTCGACGAATAAATCTCAAAAATGTATATCAAAGGATTTATTATTTAAACCAATTAACAAAAGATGGGTTGACAAGCTGAAGGCCAAAACACGAATGAATTTAATACAAGAAAACAAGCAAAATGGTTGGTTGCTTCAGTGTCGGACTCTTGCGGTCGATCCGTGAATTAGTGCTATTTATTTGAATTGAATATTTTGAATTTTCAAAATAACGGACGACTACAACACAATCATATTTAATTTAACTGTCTCGAATACAAAATAAGTTTCAAACAAGGTCCAGATTTTGTTGAAATCAATTAAACTATAAAATTTATTAAAGTCTCGACTCATAACGTTATAAGAGGATCGTTTAGACCATAATTGACCCTTGAGCTAGGTGTGTAGAAGAACGCTGGATTTCTAGTTGATCTTGGACGGGTATTGATGCTGAGTTGACTTAGAATATAAGATGAGTCAATAGATCCCGGCAGAAGTTGAAATAAGAACATGACATTATTAATCTCTCTCCTTTTTTCCCGTGTCGAAATATTTAGAAGATTTAATCGACTTTCGTATGGCGGTAAGTGTTGCGTAAGGTTCCATGGAAGATGTCGAAGGGCATACAGCAGGAAACGTTTTTGAACACTCTTAAGTTTATTAATAGCGTTGTTATAACTAGGACACCAAATGCAACTACAGCATTCCAACACAGGGCGAAGAAGTGCGCAGTAAAGTATTTTAAAGATGTAAGGATCATTAGGCTCATTTGAGAACCTCATTATTAATCCAAGACGGCCCCTTGCTTTGCTTATTATTGTATCGATATGAAGATTAAATTAAAGTTTAATGTCAAATAGTACTCCCAGATTATTAAACATATCAACAAGGCAAACAAGAATATCGTCAACGAAGTAGAAGGAGTCAGCCAGATATTGTTTCCGAGAGTAGGTCATTATCTTATACTTATTAGTGTTAAGATCCATTCCGTTTTGTGAGCACAATTCAGACACCTTATCAATGTCATGTTGAAGAAACAGATAACCATTATTGCTTTTGAAACCATATATTAATTTGAAATCATCAGCAAACATCAAAATCTTACTATACAAGATAGCAGTGTATATGTCATTGAAGAAAAGTAGGAAAAGAATGGGTCCAATATGACTGCCTTGGGGATCTCCAGATACGACGTTTATAGTTTTAGAGATGACATTTTTCAATTTGACATATTGGGTCCTGTTTTTCAAGTAGGATGCTATCCAAATCAATATCTATTTTGGAAGTCCATAAGAGTTTAGTTTAAATAGAAGTATTTTATGGCAAACTTTATGAAATGCTTTACTAAAGTCACCATAGAATACATCAGTTTGAAGGCCTTTGGTCAAGTTTTTATTTATTCGATTGGTGAATTCAAGAAGATTTGTTGAAGTTGATCTGAAACTGAATGTGTTTGCACACAATATTTTCAAATAGTTTTTGGAATGCATGAAAGTTTTGCTATGCCACGATAGTTTTTAACTAAAATTTTTCTGCCACTTTTATGACGAGGTATTAAGTAAGAAGACTTCTAAATTTCAGGAAAAACACCGCTTGACAGAGAACGACGAAATGTGAGACTTACTTGATTTTACGAATATAGACGGAATATTGTCAGGGCCAGGGACATAATCATTTTTTAGATCGTCAATATATTGCACTATTTCATCTTCATTCAGTCTTAAGAAAGGTTTATCACAGTTCGATTGAGGTTCAGTCTTATCACAGCATCTTACTTTTTTAGATTACTATAGATCTGTTTAAAAAAGTCGGCAAACATATCACATATTTCATTATCACAATTTTTGGGTCTTATTTTTATAATGCACGGTTGAGGGAAAGTTTGAGCATTTTCGTTTAGAATTGATGAATTTCCAAAAAGCTTGGGGATTTTTTGATATATTGCACTTAATTTTGGCAATGTAGGATGTTGCAACGAATTGACTACTTTCCTGAACGCTGACTTCACTGATTGGCTCATAGATGGCGATGTCGATACACACTACTACTTGATGTACATTGTTTTTCTATTAAGTCACTTCCTGAATAAATTCTTTTTCTAATAGGAGAGAGTCTAGTCATTTTCTTGTTGGTTTTTGAATCTTAAAATTTCACGTCAATCATAAGAAATAGTAAAAAAGCTTACTATTCAATTTATTCATGGTGACCCCGACGTGATTTTCATCAAAGTATTTCTAATTTTTGAGATATTTGAATAAAGTTAATATTTAATCGAAAATTGAACCAAAAGTATGGCGCCGAGTGCAGACTCCAAGGTAGGTAAAAGGTTAGAGAAGTTAGAAAGCCTCAAGAACCGCCGCTCAGTAATTTGCGGCCAACTTGATCGTATCAAACAATTCTTAGAGGGCATCGATTGAGAGAACATAACCTTTCAACAATTAGAGTTGAGAATTTCTTCTTTGGACACATTTTACAAATCATTTGATGATGTCTAAGGGAAAATAGAAGACATGGATGCAGATGAATCAAAGGATTCCGACGGTATTCGTTGCCAATATGAAGAAATTTACTACAACGTGCGTCCTAAGTTGAGCGTGCATCTGAAACCTCTAAAACCAGTCTCCGCGAAGGTTGCATCGCTTCTAAACCCACCACTGAAATATATGAAATTACCTACCCCACAATTTCCTATCTTTTCAGGTGAGATCACAAAATGGTTGGATTTCTATCAAACCTTTAAATCTCTCGTCTATTCCAATCCCACATTGAGTAAAACTGCCAAATTTTAATACCTTAAATCTCCACACTCACTGGCCATGCTTTACGAGCCATTGAAACTATTAAAATCAGTGATGAAAATTACAACATTGCATTGGAAATCCTCATCAATCGCTATCAAAATAAGAGTATCATTTGTTCCGAACATCTACAAAAAATCTTCGACCTCCATCATTGCAAAAACCATCAGCTCCCGCTCTAAGAGAACTCCTAGATGACTTTAACAGCCATGTGCGTGCGCTTACATCACTTGGACGACCCGTGGACAAGTGGGACCATGAATAAATTGAATAGTAAGCTTTTTTACTATTTCTTATGATTGACGTGAAATTTTAAGATTCAAAAACCAACAAGAAAATGACTAGACTCTCTCTCAAATTATTATTACAAAGACTTCTATAATAAACAAAAGATCGATTTGCCATATGTTTGCGAATTGTTCGCATAGAGCTAATTCATAGCGTTGTTGCGTCGAGGTTGATCCAATGTGGTTGGTTGTTGACTATTTGTTTTCAATCTGAATGAAGAACCATCTGGAATTGAGAAAACTGAATATATACCCAGAATCAGTACATCTATCGACTTTCTTCGGTATTAGAACTGTTTTGGATGTCTTGGATTAACCTTTCGGAAAACTGCAATTTTTGGGGAATAGCACTATGACTTGGAAAAACTTCCTCATGATGTATTTTAGTTAGAAATCAGGTCTGGTGCGGATGATTTCTAAGGTCATCCACATTATAGGAATTATAATAAGCTAAGTTGCTCCTTCGCGATTGGTGAAGCTTTCAGCCAGCTCGGAATCATTGTTAAAAATTAAAATTTTAGTGTCCGTCTACAGCAGCTGCTCTATTGATGACTCCACTTTCTGGAAGAATGCAGGACCGCTGGGTGGATTTAGCACAAAATCGCTTAAAAATGAGACTATAATGGAGATGTGATTATGTCGGATATTGAAGATTGGTTTGGCCAACAAAACAAAATCGATTAAATAATGTCAACAACAAAGAATAAAAAGAGAAATAAAATCTAAAAGAAAGGAATTTAATAACTTAGAGACAAAATGCCTAGTACTAAAGCTTCTTAAATTAAATAAATTGACAAACTAATAACTAAATTGTTTACCACTAATTTTCCTTTAACAATAACCAAAATTAAATTCATCAACCTGCAACATTTCTTAAGGCCTCACGCCTCACATAGCATTGTTGGCCAGGCCAATTTAAATAATAATTCAACTTCATATGGAAGGTATACCTAGGTTTATGTTGATGATACTAAATAGCCATATTTTTCTTCCCTTGCCCAGTCTGAGTGTTCAAACAAATGTATCCTCATTTCAAAGCAAACCCCAAAGAATGTAACCTCAAAATATGTTCTTGCATCAGAATTCCTTTATATTACTCTATACCTACCTAGCTAGCTAGGTACCTACATACACACATTTTCTAACAACCCTAATTTTCCACTCGGTTAAATCCTTAAGAACTAACAAATTTTAACTTAACACAAATTTTATTGTTATCCCTTCCTTGGCCAACCACACTGAAAACAAATCTCTATGGTTCGGTTCGGTTGGGTTCTTTGCTTCCATCAGGTCTGAACTACCTATATAAATATAATAGGTATCCTCTCTAGAATATGCCTTAAAATCATTCCTATGCGTCTATCTGCATAAAAGGAAATCCTTCATTAATATCCTCAACTCCCAAGTGTCGGAATCCATCTAACAAAGTCATTAATCGTATGTGTCTTTCAACTAAACCAGCAGCACATGCATTCCGAAGACATGAATTTAGAAGCAGCATGCAAGGCATAAGCCTACGTATAGGTTACCAACAGGCCAGCCATACCGGGCTGCACCACAAGGCGACGCGACGACGGACAACGGCACCTGAGGATTTGGTCAATGGGGTATGGTTAAGGCAACAACAACAAAATTCAGTCAGTTCAGTCAGCTTTTAGTTAGTACCTATTTTGAGAAAGGTTGAGGAGAGAAGTTTTGTATTTTTTTTTTTTTAAGAAACTCGACTATTTCACCGGTCAAGGATAATAAGTAGTGAAAAACTTTTTGCATAATCCTTATAGACAAGCGACAAACTCCTTGGCTATATACGAAAGCAAAGCAAACCAAACCAAAACACCAAATAAGAGGCCTTTGGTATATAACTAAACCACCAACTTGCTTCTAAGCTCTATAAATCACCGAGTGTTTATTCCATTTCAATTCGTGCAATTCATGCAACTTCCTGTCTGTCTATCTATCTGTTCTAGGAGCTCGTTTTCGTTTCGTATAAATCCTTTGGTATTAAATTAAAACAAAACTCAAGGAGGTGTTATTATCTCTCCTTCTTAACAGAAATAATAAAAAAAACAGTGCAGAAGCATACAAGTTTAGAACTTATCACTATTGGAGAGAAAGTAGTGGTAGTTGTATCCTAACACTTGTGTGTTAGCAAACAGGGTGTTTCATACAACATCCTTGAATATGAAACTTCAGATTGATTAAATGGTGGCGCAAAAGAAGTTTATATGCAGAATGGAGAGTTTGATTAATTTGAACGTGCGTCGAAAGTAACATCGCATAGTTAGTGTCTGTTCTAAGCTTTGCAAAGTTGAGCTCTTTGTAAGACTTTTTCCATTTCGATATTTAAAGGCATAAATAAAGGGTCCGCCAAATAACTTTTTTTTTTTGAAAATGGCGCAAAACATCGAGTGTAGCTTCGGCTGTGTGGCACGTAGCCCCGGCCGTCCTGTTGAAACCAAATGTTGACAATATCCTCCTCATCAATTTTTGTGAACGAACAATTCGTTCAACATGGCCCGATAACGATCGCCATTGACTGTAACGGCCACTCCTTGCTCATTTTCGAAAAATGGCCCAATTATGCCTCTGGACCAAAATCCGCACCAAACACTGACTCGTTTTGGGTGTATCGGCTTTTCAATGTATGCGTGCGGGTTTTCTGTGCCCCAAATGCGACAATTTTGCTTGTTTACTACCCGCCAAGATCAAAATGAGCTTCATCTGAAAAGATATTTTTTTTGGCAAAATCGGCATCTTCTCTAAGTCGATCGCAGGCCCACTTAGCGAAGCGTATACACAACCATATTCGTTCAGCGGAAGGATAAAACTAATTATCTGTCAAATCAGACATGAGCTAAGTGTTACCATTCACGAAATAAGCACTAGTTGGAAAAAAAACGTTAGATGGCGGACCCTTTCATTGACGACTTCGATTGGTTCACCTGCAAGTTGCCAACTTTCTCTCGGTAATCTTCTGCATGCAGTATGCTGAAATATCATAATTTTGGATTTCGAGGTATTGATATTTAGGTTCCAAGTATCAGAGTTCATTGATTTGAAACTGAAGTGTAAGGGGATTATCCGTAAGTAGAACTAAGTCATCGGCATATAGAAGTGTTTTGATCAGAACATCTCCCACCATAACACCCCCAGGCAAACTTTCAGGCACATCGTCAATAAAAAGAGCGAATAGAATGGGGCTCAGAACACAACCTTGTGGAACTCCCGTCTCCGTAGCGACAAAAATTTGACATATCACTACCGTTCCAAACAGACGCTGAAGTGTTAACAACCAATTTTTTTTTATAAATGTTGAGAAACTTTGTTGAAATACCTATCAAACTCAACTTGTATATGATCGAGCTTCTATTGGTGGTGTCAAAAGCCGCCTTGAAGTCGACAAAGAATGCGTATAGGCTTTTCTTTTAGTAAGATATCTTCTGGGTATTGTGTCTAGCGCAAAAATTTGGTCGACCGTCGAGAGTCCACCGCGAAAACCAGCTTGAAAGATTCAAAGGCGGTTATTACGTTCCACTCAACTAGTTAGTCGATAATACAAAATTTGAACAAAAATTTTCCTCAGGCTACAGATAATTGATATTCCCCTATAATTTTCAACTAATGATATATCACCTTTTTTCAAAAATCGGGAAAAAAAGCGATTTTAGGAAAATATCTGGAACATCTTCATTTCAAAATACATTATTTAGAAAAAAAAAAGTAGAGATTCCTGAAAGTTTTCAGTATTATACTTCAAAAACCTTATCAAACATTATCAAACATTGTCCACTCATATATAGAAAAAAGCAAGAAATTATTTGTATTTTTTGTCGATTTTAAGGCTGCTTTCGACACAATTGATCGCAAAGCTTTATTTTATAAGCTATTTAGGATTGGCCTGTCTTATAAATTCATTACGGTCATCCAAAGTCTTTATGATAATACTGTTTCGAGTGTTTGGGATGGCGAGAATATGTCAGAAGAGTTTGTGACCGTTGCAAGTCTGAAACAAGGATGTGTACTTAGCCCAGACTTGTTCGCTTTGTTCATTGATGATTTATGTGAAATCCTTCCAGCAGGAATAATGTTTGCAGGAATTCATATTAAAATATTGATGTATGCTCTAGCAGTTGAAGTATGTTATAATGGCAGAGTCAGCTGATTCACTACAATTTAATGATTAACCGCCTTGCTGAATACTGTCGTACCTGGAATCTTACTGTTAATCTGAATAAATCGAAAGTTATGATTTTTCGAAAAGGACATGGAAGGTATTCGAGAAATGAGAAGTTCTTCTACAGCGGAGAAGAAATAGAACTAGTGCGAAAGTATAGATACCTTGGAATACTAATTTCAAGTAATGGCAGTTTTGACAAACATCTTTCAGAGCAACTTGGTACCGCAACAAGCGCGGTAAATGCAACTTGGAAAAACTGCTTTGCCAACGGTCTGGTACCGCTCAAAACTAAATACCAAGTTTTTGAATCTACGGCAAAGTCGATATTAAGTTATGGAGCACAGGGTTGGGGGGTTTTTAGAATCAGAAAGCGTAGAAAAATTACTGAGAATATTTTTAAAACGACTTTTCAGACTTCCGCAGACAACTCCAAATTACATGTTGTACCTGGAAACGGGCCTTCCCCCTCTGTATATTACAACGCTTAAATTACACTTCGATTACGTTTTAAAAATTCTATCATGGAGCAGTAGCAGGATACCCAAAATAATAGCAGAACACACTATCAACCGGAGATCTTTTTGATTCAATAAATGGATTGATTTAGCAGACTTTTGTGACTACACATTAGAGTTGTCCCTACAAAATGTAGCTACATGGAAAAGCCAATTGTACCAACTTCTACAAAAACTAGATGAAAAATATCAATTAACATATTTTGAATCTGCAAGAGCATCGATATATAGGAATTATTACAGTCAGCTGCAATATGACCTAGAAGAAAATAATTATTTTCACACCAACAACAACGTCGAAGCAATATCGCTTATTTTCAAGACAAGAGGGGAGCTTTTAAACCTGAACTTCATTCCACATAGGGATGATCTACCAATCTTGTGTTCACTGTGTAATAATGAGAGAGAGAAGATATAAGGCATTTTGTATGCATATGTCCTGTCTTGAAAGAGATACGACGATCAGTTTGGAAAACCAATTTTTGAACTGTTGTGGAGATGTATGAAATCTTAAATGGAAAAGATTGGAGGAATCTTTATAAATTTTGTAAAATGAGCTTAGATTATCGAAGAAAAATTATCGATGAAAATTTCTAAAATTTATATTTTTTTTTTTATTGCTTAAAAAACTAGATACAAAAAAAAAAGAAAAAACAAAAATGTCAATCTGGCAGACGGCCTTGGGCCATTGTCTTATTTCATTATGTTTATTTATAAAATTGTTATAATTATAAGGGATAAAATAATAAAATGAATTTGAACTTGAACTTGTTACTTCAAAAACTCGACTGGGACCCCATCAAGTCCATAAGTCATATTTTTAAGAGCACTTTTTAACTCATCCATTACAATTGGTGCATCCAGTTCATCAACAAAAACATTTGGGAGTGCGTAATGAAAAGAACAGATTTGGAAAGTATGAAGCAAAATATTCTACTTCAACTGCTAGAGCATTCGTCGATTTGCTATGGCCTAGCTCTCAAACTCTGTGAGAGAAGGATTTTGAGTCCTTACAATTACTTAAATTATTTGCGATTCGATTGAAATAACTATTACGCTTGGTTTTAAATATGGTTTTTGTAATTCTTATTGCATTTATTGGGTAAAGCCTTCTAAAATGGCAACTGTTAGTTTTTCGAAAAAGATACATTTTCCCAATCATACCATTCTTCTTTGAACTCTCTATGAGGGCGTTCAATCCAAGTGGTTGCATTTTTGATGATTTGAAGCAAAATACTCATTATCTGTTCACTCGAGAGGTTATGAAGAGTAGGACTCAAAGAGGTTTCTTCGAATAGTTAACGCTTGTAGAGTTAGATCTTGTTACTATTCCAAAATTGTTTTTGTATTTTCGGAGTAGGTAAAATTAGTTTTTAAAACAAACAACTCTTATTGGGAGATGAGTAGAAAATCTAGCCGTAAGGACTTGAAAATCTACTAGAACCTCAAACCAACCAACTTTAGCTACGCAATAATCAATGACGGAACATCCGCGCTCGGTTATAAAGTTAAAGTCACCTTTTAAGTACCCTTTAGATATTCCATTTAGCACCACAAAGCCAAAATCTGCAAACATACTCAAAAGACGCCTTCCACAACTTGAAAGGATGAAACTTTGTTCTCAGAAAGATTTATTTCCATGAAATTCAGTAATTTCTATTTGAGAACACAAACACCCTGTACTAACAAATTGAATTTTCAGATACAAGTCGGTCCTATGTATGGGGTTAAGTTAAAAGATTCAAAACTACGATATATTTATATACCTACTAGGCGGATTGAAAAATGATAAACATTTTTGGTAATGTCTTAAGAGTAAACTTGTGCCTTTCGAAATATCTACATACATCCAGCTTTAGATATAGGTACATATCGTCGGGTTTCACTCAGAGGTTGGGTATAAAAGGAGCTATAATCCTCCCTCGACTTTCATTTCGTATTTTTTTTTTTTTTTTTTTGTCGGAAGGTTTAAAGTTCCCTCGTTGATGCGTGTTAACGTCATTTGGTTTCTTTATATTTAATAGTTGTTCTTGTTGTTGTTTATCAATTTCTTCATACTATACATAGAGAAAATAGCACGTTTTAAGGACATTACTTATATCCGTCGCTCAACAAGGATAATCCTTTGGGGGAATTAATGTCATGTTCGGCGGGTGATTTCATGATTATTGGTGACAGTTTCTCAGTGGCGCATGAACTTTTGTTTGAAGCCAAGGCCATGGCAGTTGTTTTTGTCGTTGTATTAGTCTTTGTCGTCGTCGTTTTTGATGGTATCGTAATATACATATACATACATACATACTATCCTGGTTGTTGATGAAAACTTTTCTGAATGTTTTGAAAGTATTTTGACATCCAAAGCGATCACAGGGGTTATGCGAAGTTTATTTTTAAAAAAATGTGTGTGTTTTTTTTTGTTTTTGTGTCAAGTGGAGTGAGAATAAACGAAAGAAGTATACAAAAAAATATGACTTCTGCATGAGATTCACATAATTCTGCGGAAAACAATGAGAATACATTTATTTATTGATTTATGGATAAAGTTAAACTTTCTCATAAACTAATTGAAAAGTTTTATATATGTATAACAACAGAACAACCACTATCTACTTAAAAAAAAATAAAAAAAAACTGTTAAACATTTATAAATTGTTCTGCTCTGCTGGAGCTGGAGATGGAGAACGATGAACTTTCTTTCTTGGTAAATAAGTTTGGATTATCCTTATATTATTGATTTGGATTCATGCGGAAATTATTGAACTTTATGGAATTTCTTTACCAGTCAATTTTGAAAAGCACTTGAACTGGTAACCGGAAAATAGACAAGATTTAATAGACTTTGGTCAGATATGCCACATGAAATTTATGATGCAATATGCAACAGTATGCAAATTAAACAAACAAATTGATGTCTTACACTTGGTTAAATAAAAGGGGGCACTCTTTAAATTTGTTATTTTTGAAAGGATGAATTTTAAGTCAATAGCTTTTTGGTGTAATTTTCAATATCTCAGATTTTTAAACCTCTCGGCAGATTCTTTAATTTAAAACATTATCTCTGAAACGCAGTTCGATCGGCGACGTTTGGCTGGCGACCGACACGCCCAAGCATACTTGGATGGCGGATTAGGTGTACGCGAGCCGTATTGAATTGCCTATATCATAATGTCATATGTACAATGTACATATCAAACAGGTACCGATATAGTTGATAATCTTCAGTTCCAACCACCCGAGATTAACAAAGCCATCACCAGGGTAAAATCGACCAAAACACCAGGGCGGAGGGTCCACTGGCAGAGCTTTTAAGGTAAGAACCCTTGAGATAAGGTATAAAGAGCATACACCAACTCATCAGTTAGATATGATGGCATGATATTATATGCACGAAGAGTGAAATCTTTGTTCGAATCTGCCCGATCCACGCAAAAACGGCGATCGTCCCAACTAAAGAATTTTCAGTCTTTTAAATATCGTCCATCATAAAACTTTGTCAAGGGTTACAAAAATTAACGCCTAAATCCGAAAACTGATGACCTCGTTGATTGCTAGCAGTGCGGTTTTCAGATTCGCAATTAACAATTTAGCTTGTATATGGTTCAATTTTTCGAATTTGGCAAGTAATAGCTTGTATATAGCTTGTATATAGCTTGTATAATGCAAACTTTCGCAAGCCACACATTTAAATTTTAACAATTAAAAAAGTAGATGCTATAAGGCCTTTGAAAGTGATTTTGACAAGTTGTATACAAGGCTTATAGATAAAGGTTCAAAATTGCCTGTATAAGGCCTTCCGAAGTTGTTTCCTGAAAATTAATGAAATAATAGCTGCTATAAGGCTCTCCACGTCCAAGTCAATGCAAACAACTTGGGTAAGGCTTGTATATAAATGCCTTATACAAACTAAATTAATATGCGTATTAAAAGGGGGTCTCCGTACCTTAAGTACGGACAGTTGACTACCTAACTTACTTAAAGCTTTTTAAAAGTAGAGTTAACTATTTTTTTTGTTGAACATAAATAATGCAATAAAATTCAATACTAACATTACAAAAATAATATCTTTTTTTAAATTTCTATTTAACATAACATAACATTTACGACAAAGTTATTAGCAAATAGCTGTCATTAAAAGGCTTGGGTAAGGCCCTTTTATAACATATTAAGCAAGCTATTAGCAGTAGCTGTTATCAAATGGCTTATATATGGCCGACTGAGCCAAGCTACTTGCAGTTAATGAAAAGCTATTTGCTGCTATAAAACCTGTAAACAAAAGTCTTATAGCAGTTAAATAGCTTCCGTAATGTGCGCCAAAATTACTTGCATAATGCATTTTACTGTTTCTATAGCAGTCTGAAAATAGGTTGTTTAGAACTTTATACAAGTTATATACAAGCTGTTAACTCGATATTATTGGAAAAATCTTTGCATTACGCCAATTATTGAAGAACAACCAAGAATTTGATATCGATAATCATCACCACCTTTATTATCGATTATAAAGAGACGTACAGTGGGCCAGTTCATATGCGACAGTTGGAATAAAATCAAAAATTTAATATGAGTGAGATGATTATGACAGGTTAATTTTCTGTTATTTTGCTGTCCAATGCATCATTTGGGAGAACATTTATTTGCTATTTAAGCTTATGTGCTGCCTAGCGCCTTAATGAAAGTAACATTTTAGTTCTTCTTTAAATGTGAAAGTGAAAACTGGTTTCTTTGGCAGGTGTCAAAAGCAAGTTTAAATAGAGACAACCTTTAGTTTTAGGTGCAGGGATATAAGTTCTTCACAAAATAATAACATTACATTGAGCTATATTTAAATTCAGACAGTTACTTAAACACCAATTTGACAGTTGATTTGATCGTGTTGAATAAGCAGGCAATCGTCCACTGATTTAATTTTGAGAAAGAGCTTGAGATCGTCTTCTGCGGAAAGTTTGCAAATTCCTCTGTAATTTTCAACACAATTTTTCGAACCAGCTTTGAAAATTGAAATTAGAAATGATGTTTTCCATTCCTCAATAAAAGTTCCATTTAGCAGCGAACTATTGAAAATGAGGTACAGAGGGTGGGTCATCGCCCGAAAGAATCGTTTCAAAATTATTCCAGGAATACCATCTACTTCTGTTTTTAAATTCGGCTTTAAATTAAAAAGTGCTGTTTCAACTTCAGATAATTCCAACTGTAGTGAACCAATATCAACAAAATTAGAAAGAAATTGATTAAAATACTTTGAATCTGTTTTAATTTAAGTATTTATTAATGTTGAGTTAAAAATAAAACTTTACAAGAAAATATTCTACCCGTTTTCGAAATATCGAATTTTCAAAAAATAATTTCGAATTTTTTTTTCAAAAATTCAAAACTCATTTTTTTGAAAATTTTGATAAGGACTTTTATTCATATTTAATACAAGCTTTTTATAAAAAGTCTAAATTTATTCGGTTGATCAGATATTGAGGTACTCGAAGGTCAAAGAAACCGTTCCATGAGAGCTACAGCTAATAAACGTAAAATATAAAATTTAAAAATTTTAATTGGTAGCTGGTACTAATTTCAACACACACACAAATTTTTATAGAAATCGTAGGAGTCGCATTTGAGAAAAAAAAATATTTTTCTTAACAGTTTTTAAACATTTGTATGGGAGGTACCGTTATTTTTAGGTATTAGAATAATTTTTGTCAAAACTCTTTTAGATATAGTTTAAAAACTGCTTTTTACCTAGTTTAATAAAAATCGACAGAGTCGTTTTTGAAATATTGACTTTTCAAAAAAAAAATTTCAAACTTTTTTTAAAAATCCAAAAAATATCTTTTTGAAAAATTTGGTACACAATGTGTCAATAATTCTGCATAAAAAAAATTGATCAGAATCAGTTGAACCGTTTTTGAGAAAAGCGAAAATCAAATAAAATGGTTCTTTGGGAGGTACCATTAATAACCATTTTTCGGAACCATTTTTTTTTTTAATAAAAGGGCAACTTATAACTATTTAAATTTATTGAGTAGCGCCGATTTTGAGAAAAATAAGGTTTTCCTTTTTGGCCAAGAAATTTTGTATGACAGCTACTGTTAGTTTTGGTCCTAAAAAAAGAGAAACAAAAACGGGTGGGGAGAATGTCCAAAAAACGCTAGGTACCAAGTTTAAAGAAAATCGACCAATCCGTTTCGGCTGTAGTCGAACAGACAGATAGACAGACGGACGTCAGTTTTTTCGTCTTCCCTATCATCGTAATGTCAAGTTTCATCAAAATCTCGAGTTCGATTTTTGAACGAATTCATAACTTTCCCCATATAGTACCTATGTATATTCGCAAGTAAAAAGGAGTCGAAATAATTGAATTTACACGTTATAACGCCTTTTTCAAAATGGCGGACAACGCAGACAATTTGTCTGTTAGAAATCTTGAATTAAGACTCTCGATGGGGAAATATTTACAAAACAATTACCAAATTCGACATTATATATACCAGTAGGTACATACATACATACGTATACATATTCATTTTTGTTTCTGGTTAAAGATGTTTTAAAGTGAAATTTAAGTTACGATATGAGCATTTAACAGCAATCCAATATTTGACAACAATAAAAAAAAAAAACCAATAGATGACGAAATTTATTCGGAAATAAAAAGCTGTCAGAGAAAATGACATAGGAAATGCTTACAAGTGACAAATATTTTTCCTCAATCTATCTTCCATTTTTGCTGGTTACAAACCAAACAAAGAAAAGAAACCAACAACAACAAAAAAACGCCCCAACATGCTTGTGACAATAAATGTCACAGAAAAATTCACATTCGTTTGAAAATGATTGGCACATCAATTAAGTTTTCTCTCTAGAGTGTTTGTTGTGTGTGTATGTAAAAAAAAAAAAATTGCATATGTACATGTATTTGAAGCTATTGGTATTTGCAAACCCTAAATATAATTTTCTATCCAAGATATATAATATCAAACAAAAACAACCACACCTTATTTTTAACCGAAACGGTCAATAACCCTTCGGCATCAGGGATACCTACCTAGCAGCATAAATAAGGGTTGAAAAGTTTTCACCATAGAGTATATATCTGCAAAGTAACTCAACGGTCGGTCAACGACGGAGACGGCGACGGCAACGGACGGTCTGAAGTTTTCAAAAGCAACTAACACTAAGCTCAACGCAAAATCAGGTGTTTCAATTCACTCCACGTGATTCATGAAGTTTCGTCTAGTCCTTTGAAGAAAGAGGACCTGAGATGCTTTACAACTTTAAATTCACCACCTTAACTCGAAAAATATGAAGCGAACACAAAAAAACATAAAAAAAAGAAAAAGAAAACTATTAATATTCTCTACAAAATGGCAACAAAAGTCCAGACTTTTAGGAGGGAAGTTTTTCCCTTGGGGGATGTGTCCAACAGAGGAACAGGTCGTTGTGAAAGAGTCGCACTTTTTTTAATTTATTTTTAAAGTTTTATTTCTTTTCTACGAACCTAGAAAAAATATTGGAGAAGCTAAATTTTACAAGAAGACTCTCTTACCATGAAGCAAAGCCAAAGGGACCAAGTCCATTATTGAGTTATGCAAATTTTTCATGTACTTAAAACTTTTATCGATTCTATTCTTAAGGGATGGGATAGGATGGGACAGTCCATTAAAAAGGATGGGTAGGATCGATGTATATAGACCGAAGATATTTATATATGCATTTCTCATCTATGTAGGAAGCCATTCACAAATTACCCACATCGTTCTCAAAGAGATGATGCTATCAAACACACATAAGGGTCTGCAGAGATAATTATCTGCCGCTACCCCCCGAGATCATTGCATGCTTTATTACCCTCTGTGGAGCTGCAGCTATAGCGCAGCTATTGGCAATGCATTTGACCCAACCCGACCCGACTCGACCCGATCCGATCCGACTTGGTTCGGTTATGGGTTCTATATTGTGTGGGACGTTTGGGGATGGCGCAATGATAAAGCATCCCTTTGGTCATTCATTTGAAATTGCGATGGCGGCAATGGCGGCCGGCGCCTATCAAATTATTGGTGACTATACTGGCGGCGTGGAGCGGAGCGGCGGAAGCCTTATTTATTCTCGAAATGCAAATAAATCACGATTTTGTCACATAATTGCAGGCATATTTCGTCATTCTAATTTCCGCAATCGATACTATCTCTATAATATAACCAAGCGAAAACTAAACTGCATCAGTGTGTTGCATTAAGTTGCTGTTAAGTGAGAAAACTTAACAACAACTTTTGAGGGAATAAAACAAAAGATTTGGTAGAGCTGATGGGGGAAATGTGAAAATCGAAGGGGACTTGTTTCATAAAGACAAAATTAAATAGGCAATGGGTGAGATTAATAAAACGGAGTACGTGCTCAAAGCAGATGCTCAATATATTTATAAAAAACATAGCAGGTGCTGTGAAAATGCTTATATCTAATAATTTCATTCATACTAAATGGAAAATCAGCTCTAAAAACTGATAAATAAAACGGAATAGGTACATGCTCAGAGCAGATGCTCAGTATAAAAAGCTAAGCAGGTTCTGTGAAAATGCTTGTATTCAAGAACTTCAATTATGCCTGCTCTAAAAACTGTTTTGAGAAGACCCTTCATTTTAAACATAACAAAAGGAGATGAATAAAACGGAGTACGTGCTCAGAGCAAGTGCTTAATATATAAAAAAAACTGAGCAGGTGCTGAGAAAATGCTTATATCTAAGAATTTTATTCATACTTAATGCAGAACCTGCTCTAAAAACTGTTTTGAGAAGATGCTCCGTTTTATACATACCAAAAGGAGATTAATAAAACGGAGTTCATGGTCAGAGCAGATGCTCAATATATAAAAAGCTAATTAAGCGCTTGAAAATGCTCATATTCATGAATTTCATTCATACTAAATGAAAAACCTGTTCTAAAAACTGATAAGCAAAACTGAGTACATGCTCAGAACAGATGCTCAGTATAAAACTAAGGAGGTGCTGTAAAAAAGCTCATATTCAAGAATTTCATTTATTCTTAATGGTGAACCTGCTCTAAATATTGTTTTGAGAAGATGCTCCGCTTTATAAATACTAAAAGAAAAAAGATACATTTTTGGAACAAAAATAATTCAAACGCTTGGGTAGGGAACTGAAAACTAGGGAACTGAAAAGCCACGATTCTAATCGTATATTAAACTTCATTCGATCTATGTAGGTTTGTTTAAACATAGACAAAGCCAAGTGTTAAGAAAATACTTTTGTTTGTTTCCAACCAATTTCAAACCGATATAAAACTTTCTTAATTGAAATATTTGATAAATTTTGCAAAAATTGGCAAGAACAGCTCAAAATCATTTGTCTGCCTTTAATAGATTTGGCCTTCATTTTGCACTCTAAAAGTTTGTGTCACTTACTAACTTATAAAACTGCAATGCAATGCCATATTTGAATTGTTAGTGATGCGTTTATAGCCTTTTTTTTATTGTTGGCAACGTTTCGTTTTATTGGCATTAATACATCAGCCAACACATTTGCACTGTCCATGGGATATTAAAACATACAGCGACAGACATGATGATGTCGAGAGTGTTTGTATACAGTGTATATGAGAGGGTATGCTTTAATATTGAAAAGGACATTCCGAAGGATAGATGGATATATGAGTTTTTTTTTTTTTCCTCACAACCCGTAGGTTGTTTATATGGTTTATTTTTGCAGTTTATAATCAATTTCCTACTGAATAGTAGAAAAGGATATATCTAGCACTAGGAGCAGCAGCAGCATCATCAATGTAGGGCGTATCGTCGGTTGGTCGTATAATAAAATGTATAAATGTGGCAAGGATATATGAACAACCATAACACTACACCGATATAGAGTTAATGGAATCCTGAAAGTGATGAAGGATTTTTTAGCTGACTGCGCCAGATCATATAATTTTTGTGCGAAAAGAAATGTGCGTTTATTGTATAAATATATTGTGTTGAATGGAAATGGATATAAATCCACACTTATACATATGTATGTAACTACTGGATACTCATATTGGTGTGGGTATAGTGAATGAAAGATTCTGACGAATAAAAGAAACTCTTGGCAATGATTGTTGGTTTGAATATGATTGATGGTTGACATATTTTGATAAAACCAAGAATTGCAATCAACACAACAGCAAAAAAAAAAAAAACATATACAATCGAGAAGTTGGCACAATAATAGATGTGTATTATTTATATTTTTGGGTAATCGTTTTTCGAAAACCACTTTGACGACTATCACAACCTGGTTTTGACGTTTCAAAACGAGACTTCCGAAAAAAAATGGCTAAGAAAAATGAGGGAAATTCTTGAAAAAGTGTTCTTAGGTAAGATTTTTCGAATAACCCTTTAAGACAAGATGTCAATTTCAGAAGAGTTGGTGGTATTCATAAATGTTTTCAGGTGTTGAATGTATCCATTGTAATATTTCAATAAGAAATAATTGAAACAAAATATTAATTTGAAGAAAAATAAAATTGTATTTAAGAATTTTTAATGACTTTTTGGTTTTCAAGAAGAAATAAAACGCATATAATTTAATGTTATGGCCAAGAATTTAGCTTGATTATAAACATAAGGGTTTAAGGTGGAGGCCAAATTTTCGACAGCTCCAATTGTTGCGCGCGATGGCGGATGGACTCATTCGGGTCTTCTTCGATACTCTGCTCCACAGCAGCAATAGCATCTTCGGTGCGCACTGTACGGCGTCTTTGAGGATTCGCATTATCCACTAGAGTAAACGTGGTGCGAAATCGATCCATGGTTGCTCGAATTACCGACTCTGCTGGGCGATTATGTCGACCGCGAACCGAACCATTATTTTGGATCAGGAGTAAGTCTAATAACTATGAAATGGCAAACGAAACTGAGCATAAATCAAGTGACAACTGTCAAAAAGACCAACTCCAAAAAAAGTATTGCCAGATTGAAAACCACACGTCTAAAAAAAGACGCCCATTATATAAAATTGTTTAACTTAACAATAGGTCTACTTCTTTTACCCGAATTATTTGGACTAATATTGTTCCGAGTAGACTACATGAAGCGGACTACAAGACTCTCAAAGGGCCAATTATTCAGTCTCGAGTTAACTCTGAGTTAAAACAAAGTTAATTAAGACTTACGAGGTAATTCATGAAACAATTTTTTTTAGAGGATTAACTTTAAATATAATAGTTGTCAAAAAACTATCGAAACAGAAGTGCGAAATCGACTTTTTCATAATTCGGCACTTTGATTTGGACACAAAATCTGTCAGAAATAACTGTTCAGTTAATATAGAGTTAACTCACATAATTTTTTGAGTTAATTAGGAATTAATTTGAGATTTAAATCGACTAAACAACATTTTTCAGGTGTTAAAGAGGGTTTAACCCTGAAACTAGGATGATATCGCACCTAAAATTAGGCTTTAGGGCCATTTTGTTCGCAGTGAGTTTGTTGTTATTTCCTGTATTGAAGCTTACATTTGTTGTTGTTCAATTGTTTATCGTTAACCGACACGAGCTGACAGTGGAAAATGGTTTGTTTTGTGCAAAATCCTGAAAACACTCGATATGAGTTCTCTTAAAAGCTTATAACACTGCTTCTAATGATCAGATTCTTAATATTTAAGCCTTTTATTAAAGGTTAAGTATCAGATTACAATTGTGTTCCAAAATTATTGGAGAAAGGCATACAAATTCATACTAAAAACGGAATTGAGTTTTTTTTACAATCAATTTCACTAACTGCAAATTACGTTATTTCACACAAAAAGGAGAAGAACATTACCACAAACATAAGAAAAGGAAATATTTCTTAAGGATATAATATCTAGTCTTTATACAGCTCCAGGGTTGCCATCTTTTGTTTCTTCTCGCTTAGTTCTCTCTCGTTATTAAAGTTCGAATAGTGATCTTGTGTTCTTACAAATCGGATGAATATTGGGTCTCGAATTATTTCGAACCAAGTTTTATATTATTTGCATTTAACCTACAACATATATGGCATGTTTCACAACAGCAAGAACCCGCCCATATCCGACGAGTTAAGCCTTGGCCTGAATCCAGCATGCTAGCCGATGTGATTTAGGACACCCTTCGCTCCGCTTTCAGGACTAGACTATGGTATCCCGTAGGCCATAATTCATGATGGGGGCATAAGGGGTGGAGGTGCGTAAGGACATAAATACAATTAAAAGAGTTATATCGTACTTTTGTATTAAGGATCTCAAGGGTCATAGTACCTCCCCGGAGGGAGACTTGTTCTCTGCTTTTTTTTTATTTTTAGTTCTTGCAAGAACAACATTAGGTTCCGTTACAGATGGCTAGAGGGTGTAGGTTGGGTCGAAATAAGAAACAAGGGGTCTTTTTCCCCCGTTTAGCCAAGAGGGGAGTTTAATAAAAATAATTGACTTAAAATTGTAAACAAAATTACTAAAAACTACGGTAACAATTACAATGATGCGTTAAACTTTTTGTAAAGCCAGAAATATTTTTTTTTTTTATATTTTTTTAAATGAAATCATTTTAATAAACAGTTTTTAAAAAATTAATTTTCAAACTCAAAATAAAAAAAAAAAGTTTAATTTTCTTCAAACTAATTTTGTTCAAAATTTTACGTTATTAAGTACCTTGTATTTTTTTTTAAATATTCAATGCTCTTATTAATTGTTTTCTCTTTTCTTTTTTTTTTGGAAATCCGCCCTCTGACATGCACACTTTTCTTGTAAATATATAGAGTTTTAATATTTTGTACTTAAAATATCTTCGATCTATACCATTAAATGTGCAAATTTGTTCGAAACCCTCTATTTTTTCACTTCAGTATTTCCCTATTTAACTATCCTAAAAATCTGAAATTTTCTAATTAAGTTTTCTTTAATGGTTTGCATGGCCTGTGCAGTAATTGATTCGAAAATAAGCTTACCGCAATTTTGTGTATGATACTTTTTCTACATATTCATCGACTTTAGAAAGCTTTAAATGTTTATATATAGCATTAAGCAATTTTATTTTTCAAAATCCGCCTACTAACACGCACAGTTTTCTCCCACTTTAGTATTCTTCTTATTAATCTTCCATCCAAGCAAAGTCGGGGGGGCGCAGCTAGTAAACAATTTAACTGGAGAAACTATATTAATCTTTCTGTTACAAATACAACAAAACAATTACTGAAACACATAACACATGTTACCAACCAAATCTTCCAATTTTAACTATTTAAATTAAGCAGGATTAAGAAAGGACTAAGAGAACCGACATAGGTTTCTTAGGCTGCAGAAAAAAAATTGGAAAAGAATCGGCTATTTATAATCGAAGCTGTGCAATGAATGATGGTTGCCTATGGCTCGATACAAACACTAAACAAATCAAATATAGATAGATTTAAGAAAGTTGCATAAACAGGAACCGCTAGCAACACCAGGGGCTCTACAATCTGGCTCAACTAAAAATGATGCGTTAAAAGTATTTTAATACTTTTTTAACATTGGTCATACATATGTACATTTGTATATGTAATGGGTGATTTTTTAAGAGGTTTAGAAATTTAAAAAAAAAAAAAAAACACAAAAAATTCGAAAAAATGAATGAAATATTTATTTGAATCGATAGTTTGAACCTTGCAATTTAATATTTAAAGATAATTTCATGCAAATGTTGACCGCGGCTGCGTCTCAGGTAGCCCATCCGCTGAGTCCAATTTTGGCATACTCTTTCACACATATCGGCCGGTATCTCACGAATGAATGCATGGATGTTGGCTTCCAGTGCGTCAATCGAAGCGGGCTTGTCCCTATAGACATTAGCCTTGACATACCCCCACAAAAAATAATCTAATGGTGTCAAATCGCACGATCTAGGCGGCCAATTGACCGGCCCGAAACGTAAAATTAACTGTTCACCAAACTCGCCTCGCAATTGCGCCATTGTTTCGCGTGCTGTGTGGCACCGTCTTGTTGAAACCACATATCATGCAAGTCAAGAACTTCCATTTCGGGCAAAAAAAAGTTTGTTATCATCGCTCGGTAGCGTTCACCATTGACAGTAACGCTGCGATTCGCATCATCTTTGAAGAAATATGGCCCAATAATGCCGCCGGCCCATAAACCGCACCAAACAGTGGCTTTTTCGGGATGCATTGGTAGCTGTTGCAATGCTTCTGGCTGATCTTCACTCCAAATGCGGCAATTTTGCTTATTTACGTACCCATTCAACCAAAAATGAGCCTCATCGCTGAACACAATTTTTCGATAAAAAAGCGGATCCTCGGCCAGCTTTCCAAGAGCCCATTCACCAAAAATTCGGCGTTGTGGTAGGTCGGCTGGCTTTAGTTCTTGCACCAGCTGTATCTTAAAAGGCTTTACGCCCAAATCCTTCCGCAAAATTTTCCACGTAGTGCTGTAACAAAGGCCTAACTGCTGGGAACGGCGCCGAATCGACATTTCGCGGTCTTCTGTCACACTAGCTGATACGGCCGCAATATTTTCTTCACTACGCACAGTACGTAAACGTGTTGGTGGTTTAATGTCCAACAAAGTAAATTTGGTGCGAAATTTGGTCACAATCTTCCGAATAGACTGCTCAGAAGGTCGAGAATGCCGATCATAAAATGGAAGCAGCGCGCGATGAACATTTCGAACCGAGCACGAATTTTGATAGTAAAATTCAATAATTTGCAAGCGTTGTTCATTTGTAAGACGATCCATGGTTAAATTGCAAACCAAACTGAAGCTGTTTGACAGTGACACAAGGTACTAAACACACGTCAGCTGTCAAAACCAGTGTTGCCAAAACAAAACCAGAATAATTAGTTCTTAGTACTAACGCCCATATTATTCACTTGCTTAATCCAGATTAAAAATTTAATCCAGACTTAAATTAATTTAAATCCAAAAATTAAATCCAATGCCATATTTATCACACGTTCAACGACGAGGCTGCTATACGCTACACAGAGAGTTGTCAATCATAAATACAGGCCAACAACAGTGCCAACAGTTTAAACTATTATTTTTTGACGACAAGAGGTTATTATTTTTCCTATTAAAACGAATCTAACTACTTCGCTAAGAAAACATACATAAAATAAAAACTAATGTTTAAGAAATTATTATTTGTAAATATGTAATTTAATAAACAACAACTACATTGATAGTTTCGCGACTTAACAAAATCATCTATTAAGGCCTATTCCGATGGATATAACAATTCAAAATGTTGAAGGAATCGATTCAACAAAAAAAAAAAATTACACAGCACGCAAAATTGCTCCCCAAGGACAAAAGCTAACAACAAAAACAACTGTGCCCTGTTCATATTTCTTACAATATTTCCCTTTATTGCTATAATCTTCTCTGTTTTTGTTCTTTGAGGCCAGAATGTCTGACATACAAAAATGTATATATAGAGAGATACATTTATACATATTTATATATATATGTATTACCAAGAAGGCCTGAACACAAAATAAAAATAAATAAACGGAAATGGACCAATAAAAGCACAATTTTCAAAAATGTCCCTGGAGATAGCAAGGCTGAGTTAAAATGTAAATTTTACCATTGTTTCATGTAAAAATAAGAAGCATGCGACCTCGACGCGACATCATTTTTACTGTCCTCGAGCCGATGTCGTTCATAGGACCGATGTCGTTCATAGGACTTTAAAGATGCACAAAGGAATAAAATTCGAATAATTTATTGTTAATTATTTGGTTAATTTTTTTTTCTGACTTACTGACAATATGGGCTTCCTAATTATATACACTAATTAAGACATTCAAATGGGATTAATTATCCGGACTTGAATGTTTGGGCTTCATGGAAATGGGTACACGGCCCACTTCAGTCTACAATATGTTAAAATACTTACACGCATAGCAAGATTGAAAAATTGTACTCGAAACTTACCTAGAAAAGAAAACAGAAAAGAAATGCTTAGAA
Organism: Leucozona laternaria; assembly: GCA_932273885.2. Lineage (NCBI taxonomy): Eukaryota > Metazoa > Arthropoda > Insecta > Diptera > Syrphidae > Leucozona > Leucozona laternaria. The sequence goes on along the minus strand of OW026367.1, from coordinate 125,398,646 downwards.
TCAGTTTTGGAATATTTTAATTAGTTGGGGTGAAATGAAAATTATTTATGCATTAGGTAATATATAATTAAATTGAGAAAAATATATAAAATCAGTAAAAGCAAGGGTACAAATCTCAATTGTATTGTAATGAGAATGAGAGGGTGAAGTCAGCTTAAATGTGAAGGGGACATTACATTTAAACCTAAATTTTGATGAAGAGCTTTATTTGCATGTGTTAGGCATTTCTTTCAGTGTACCCTTCATTTAGAGCAACGCTTTTGATTGCGTGGTGTGAAAGGGACGACATTTCGGTTTTTTGTAAATTGCTAGGAAAATTTTAGTTTTTTTGGAAGCAAAAATTGCAATTTATAAAATTTTACACAAAAAACACTCCAATACTATTTTTTTTTTTTTTGTAAGAACAGTACGTTTTGAGAAAATCGTACGTAGACGCGCCCAGAACCTTACACCGCGGTGCTGTGAAAAAAAAACTTATATTGTAACGTTGGTATACGTTATGCCCTAAATTCATTCTTCTTACGAAAAGAATGTCAGTATTTTTTTTGTGTAGAATTGTAAAAGGTGTTTTTTTTTTTGAGGTATAGAACTTTAAAATGGAATAAAACAAAAATGATTTTTTTAAAATGGCGTGAAATTTACTTTATTCGAAAGATAATCTTCTGGCATTATAATTTAAATATGATTTCTGGCATATGACTGCTACGGCTGGCTCGGACGTAGTCTAATCTGGAGGTCCAATTTTCGATGACTTTTTCCAACATTTTTAGCCGTATACCGTATACCCCGGCGAATGTTGTCCCTCAAGTGGTCAATCGTTTCGGGCTTATCGGCTTAGACTAGCGACTTCACATGTCCCCACAGAAAATAGTCAAGCGGAGGCGTTAAATCGCACGATCTTGAAGGCCAATTCACGGGTCCGTAACGTGAAACTATGCGGTTACCAAACGTTTCCTTCAATAAATCAATTGTGGCACGAGCTGTGTGACATGTTGCGCCGTCTTGTTGAAACCACAGCTCCTGCACATCATGGTTGTTTAATTGATGAACGAAAAAGTCAGTAATCATGGCTCTATAACGGTCACCATTGACTGTAATCTTCTGTCCAGCATCGTTTTTAAAGAAGAACGGACCAATTATTCCCTCAGACCATAAAGCACACCAAACAGTCAGTTTTTGAGGATGTAACGGTGTTTCAACATACACTTGAAGAATATCATCACTCCAAATACGGAAGTTTTGTTTATTGACGTATCCATTCAACCAAAAGTGAACTTCATCGCTAAACAAAATTCGCTTATAAAAAATTGGGATCAACGGCAATCTTGTTTTGGGCCTATTTGGGCACAATTTATAAGCGTTGTTCAGGGTTGTCAGTCTATTCATGTTGAAATGCCAAACCAAGCTAAAAATAAATCACTTGATAGCTGACAAAATGGCCGCCATTTAAAATAGTGTTGCCAACTTAAAGTTATACACCTCTAAAAAAAAAACACCCGCTATTAATCTGAAGCTTCAAATTGACTATTTTCTCAATATGGGATATCCGCAAAAAAAATCCTATCTAAAAGGTCTGTAATTGTTCAAAAAAGGTCAACTATAGTTTCAGAAATTTATAAAAAAAAAACAACTATGAAGGAGTAATTACTGAAAATAGTTGGCCTATTATGAGGTCATGAAGACCATTCAGATGGTATACATGGTATTTTTGCGAATATCCGACATATGGGTTGCTAAGATCTTGGATCTAAGATCTTGGAGCCGGCTGTGAAGTCATAAAGAATTTTTGTTTTAAACGGGACTCATTCAGAAAAAAGGTTGCTATGTGAATACCAAGCATAGAAAAAATGTTTAGATCATTTTGTAGAGACTGGTTTCTAATGACTTTGAACAACTTAATACCATCAGCGTAGATAAGCGCACTATATGATTTTCTATCGAAACAATATCATTGTTATAAATATTAGTGGACCTAGGTGACTACCTTGAGGTACACTATGGTGTGCGTTTATTAATTCAGAAATGAGCATCCTTTAAATAGGATTTCATTCAAAACTGAAAAGAAACCATGAGATGAAAGTTTGAAAAATAGGAATCTGTGAGAACTTTCCAAAGCCTTTACTGAAGTCTGTGTAGATACGGTCAGCTTAATGGCTTTTCTCAATACATACATTGTTTTATTTGTCAAAAACGTGAAATAAAAACACTTAAGGGCCAATTTTTCAACAGCCAGTTAAACATTAGATAGTACTTATTCTATAGATACAGCTTAAATTTGTTGCTATTTATTCTTCTGATAGTTGAATTACTCTTGTTTTAATAAAACGGTGAATGACGCATGGCTTGATATAACTTTCATATCAGTTAACTTGTAATTTATATTAATAAATGTGGAATGGTCTGTAAATGTGATAGCGAGCAGATATTTGTTTAACTTGCCAAAATTTAGTGTTTAAGGCAAAGTTTTTCAGTGGTGAGTTAAACCAGAGTTAGCTAACTCTAGAAGTAAATCAACCCGCTTTAAACTGAGGAAGCTTTTTTTCGGTGGAGAATGCAAACGGAACGACTAAATAAATTCGGTGAATAAAACATCAAAAGCATCTGTGCAGTTAATCCTGAGTTAACTCAACAAATTTAATGATTAAACCCGGGCTTAACTTTAATCTCGCTTTGAAAAACTGGGCCTAAGGGAAGGATAACTTCTTAACACATACATCCCAAGTAACATCGTTGGAGCTATTAGAATCAAAACTGTTCTTCTACAGCTCCTTGATAGTGAAATCCAAAGCTACAGCTCTGTTGGAGATTATTTCACAGCTCCCTACATTAAATTTTAAAATAATGTTCTATATTCGAAGTTTTAGAACACATTTAGCTCTATTAACTTTACAACGCTTCCATATTTAAATATATGCTCCCTAACACAGTTCATGATATCTTGCAACGAGCAAACTCTAAATATCAGCATACATAGAGGCATTGTAGAGCTGCTAACAACACATGCGCAAAACACTAACGCATAATCTGTCAAAATATCAAAAAATTGCATTTACAGAGCTACACTGAAAGCGGCTGTAGAGTTCGATTACTAATATTCTCACACAAAATTTGGTGTCAAAATAATTCATCAATAGAGCTACAATAATGCACTTATAAAACTGAATAAATACTAATCCTCTTTCAAGACAATTCTCCCAATCATATTATAGATTTATAGGGTGTTATAAACCAGAACAAAAATCATTTCAACTGGAAAACTTGAAACAGTGGAAAATAAATTAATTAATTTCACTTTATAAGGGAAATCTTAAGATTAAAATTAGACACGGACTTGACAATTTTTTAGTAAAATAAATTAACTATACAGTTTCCTAAAAAAAATAAAAAGTACTTGCTCCTGTAATTTAAGGTGCTTATAAAACTTTATACACTTCAATGGAAAGTGTTCTACAATTTAAAATTACTTTCAATTGTCCAAACACCCTATTTTCTAAAAAGCCCTGAACGAAGAACTGACACATTGCTCTCAGAGCGATATTGCAGCTCTATTAAAGAGACATTTTGTCCATAAAAACAAAAATGGCGACACAAATGAAAATTATTTGAAATATTTGTTTCCATTCATTTAAAAACATTTAAAATCTTCACTTTAAATAGAAAACACAATATGTATTGCAATGTAAAAAGCTTTTTATTTCATGCTTCGATAAATTTACTTGCCCAATTTTTATGTTGTTCAAATTAATGTTTTTCACATTTCATTGCATAATATAAACAAATTTGGAAGGCGCGTTATAATTTTGCAAAGTACCTTCAAAACATTTATGAAAAAACTAAGCGCGCACTTAAAATTCACTGGCATTAACTCGAAAAATATTGATTAGATACATTATTTTCTCTAGGAATAAATAATAACTAGCTTGTTGACATCAAAATAAATGAAGTTTACGCTTCCTACCATTACACACATGAATTATAGTGTGCTTCTATTATATTTATTTATCATTTGGATTTCACAAACTAATACAAACAAAAATCTGTCAAAAGTGCTCCTTTTAGGATATCATATATGATTATATTAAAGAGCTTCAAAGTCACTAGTCACTGATAACAAGCTGATAACGAGCAAAAATGTGCTCTCAAACTCAATGAATTAGCTGTGAGAAAGCTCTACAATTGCTCTAAGGGTGCATCTAGAGCTCTTTCTTAAATAAACGAGCTTTAAGATTAGCTCTGGAAGCGCTTTTAAAGCATTTAAGCAGCTAAAAATGTTTCTTGGGATGTATCTCATAGAACTGTTTACTACTACAATCATAGTTTTCATACACCTATCCGTGCACCAGCTAACTCGTGTGATAAGGAGCTGAAAGAGTTTATTTTATTAATAGGGTTCCCGATGTTTAATTGAAGTAATATGAAATATGGAGTCGTCTGGATTTGTAACAGCTTGTTTTTTTGCATTGTTTAAATCTAAGTTTAAATTTTAAAAAAGTTGGCGTATTCCCGATCCCAGGGTTTTACTCACATTTTCAGCCTTTTTTAGAGAAAATCGATTAATTTTGATTAGATTTAGATTAAGATAAAAATTAAGATTCGGATTTAGATTGAGATTTAGATTGAGATTTAGATTTAGATTTAGATTTAGATTTAGATTTAGATTTAGATTTAGATTTAGATTTAGATTTAGATTTAGATTTAGATTTAGATTTAGATTTAGATTTAGATTTAGATTTAGATTTAGATTTAGATTTAGATTTAGATTTAGATTTAGATTTAGATTTAGATTTAGATTTAGATTTAGATTTAGATTTAGATTTAGATTTAGATTTAGATTTAGATTTAGATTTAGATTTAGATTTAGATTTAGATTTAGATTTAGATTTAGATTTAGATTTAGATTTAGATTTAGATTTAGATTTAGATTTAGATTTAGATTTAGATTTAGATTTAGATTTAGATTTAGATTTAGATTTAGATTTAGATTTAGATTTAGATTTAGATTTAGATTTAGATTTAGATTTAGATTTAGATTTAGATTAAGATTTAGATTTAGATTCAGATTAGGAACTAGAAGAATTGAACGCTATGATAAGCTTTCCAACTATTCGTCTTACATTTTTAATGTGTTATGAGGCCGCTCTCTTGGCTGAAAAGTAGATATATGTAGGTACCTTGTTCGTTTTCTTTTCTAATTTTATCATGAAATTAAATTTTAGCTATTTCGACAGATCTCATCATCTCATTCACCAATTCCAGACCAATATGTTTTAAATATAAACTTAAACTCAGCTCATAGTTGAGATCATAGCATCTTCGTCAAACACAAAAAGAATTGCTACTAATTCAAACCCTTTTTTTTTCAATTAAGTAAACTGAGCTGGAATAGCTATGACAAAGCAATAACTGAGCTAAAAAAACATTGTTCTATATTTGTTTGCAAACGCATGAAACCTCATTACATATTCAATTCACAAAAACGAAAAGAAAGTCCTATAATCTCATCCCAGAGCCATCTTCGCAAGCCTTATCCATATACCTACTTTCTCCTCTTCGCCTCGGATTTTATCATCTTCACAATTATGTATTTGATTGCATCATGCGTCAAATACCTATATCATACGAATTTTCATATGCCAATGGCATTTTTGAAGTTCAAAGCTCGCTTGTCATTTCTATTAAGCCCTTATAAAATGTAAACCCAATCCAACTTAGCCCAACTATACATTTAAACTAAAGTCAAAACCCATCTTAAATGCGGTTATTTAACTCAATGTATTTTTTATGGCTGAAATGGCGCCCAGAATCTAGTCTCTCTTGCGAATTGTAGTACGAGTACGAGCGATGGAAAATATAAATTTAACGTTTTTTTTTTGCTCGTTTTTGCATGTATATCCGCAGAATGTCATCATCAACAACCCAATATACAGAAATATAGGGAAAGGGACGCATTCTAGAAATCATCATCATCAGTTCCAAACTCAAACTCCCAACTCACACCATTCTCCTCTATACAGAGCGACCGACCGACCGACCGCATATATTTAGATATCCAGAGCATAGTGTACGGACATCACTAAGTAGATTATTTATATGTATGTTTTGCGGGTATTGTGTGTGTGGCTGGCTCTATAGCAGCCCTTAAAGAGAGACATTCCATACAACTCACTCATGTGTCGCAAGTTAAATAGTTTACAGAAAAAATCATGTGTGGGATGATCGAATAGGACGACGATGACGAAGACGACGACGACGAGGACGAGGACGAGAAAAGGACCAACGACGACAGATTGAAGGAAAAAAAAAAATATAAAATGGAAGTCCTCTGTATGCGGGGATCAAGCCAACGAAGAACAACATTTGGGCGTCAATTAAATTTGCAAAACTTATGGGCGACGAAGGACAAGGACCAAGCTGGAGGAGCACCAAAGGAATGAAAACGCCAACGCCAACGCCAACGTCAATAGCGAAAGCGCCAGCGACACAACGACAACGACAACGAGAGCAGCGATATGGCGACGAAAGAAACTTAATAAACTAAAAAATGTGTGTGTGTTTTCAATTCTACCCAAGTAGGACTTCTGTTTTTCTGTCACGTATACATCAACGCAAGACAGCAGGCGAGAAGGATAAAAGAATTTTTACGCCAAAGAACCTCGCACCATACCATAATCATCATTTCAGCAATACCAGCAGAGCAGTAACACCTACTACACCCCACCATACCCGCATTAACAACGAACGTGCTGTAAATTACAACAAGGACGAGACACATTCACAGTTCATTTGCAAACGGAATTCGTATATCAACCCAGGACAAGAAAAGGATATGTGGCGAAATTAAAGTCGCCAACTCTGCCATGCCTTAAAATGTCACAAAATCCTCGACAAGGCGGCAAAACCATCAGGGATACCAAAAAAAAAAAAAAAAACAAAACAAAAAAATTGAGAGAAAAGAAAATTCCAAAATGTCGAAATGCCATTTTTATACAAATATCCCTGTCATGGTGGGAGAATTCTTTCAGGAAAATTAAAAAAAAAAAAATACATTTTTTTTTTTTTTTGGTTCTTTAAACCTTCTTTGCGCGGTTCAGTGTTCAGAGTGTTCACCCAGTTTTCAGTGCTTTGGTGGAATATTATTGTCCTTACAGAGAGCTGCAAAGAATTCAAACCAAACCAAACCAAACCACATTGACAAGAAGCTCACCAGTGCGCCAATTTTCCCGAAACAAGGACACAAAACCAAAGTCAAGTCATCCTGTTCAGTGGGAAAGAAAAATTACCAGCCCGACCAAGTCCAGTGTCCTGGCAATTTTCAAAGGAATGACAAACTTCACACATCTCCACATGCAAGACAGAAAGAGAAAGAAAGAGTGAGATCACACATATTTCATCTATCCGGTTCCGTCGTCGTCCTCATCGTCATCGTCATCGTCATTGCTCCGTCGGAATGGCCTTAAGGCTGCAACTTAGGCCGGATTATGTTAACCTCTCTCCCCTTGTCCGTCACACATGCACACTCGGCTGAATTCCTCTGGCCTAACAACCAATTAAGATAAGAAAAGAGTTTTGTCAGGACGATTTTGTGTCAGGCAATTTGTGCGACTGACTAATTGTGTATGTGTTCATATGGATGATGGGCTTGCGTGTGTATTTTGTGCATGCGGTTGATTGCGCTCAGAAGAGTGGCTTTAGATTACACCAGCTTTGTGTGAAGTTGTTAAAGGATACCGGATGTGTTCCGTTTTGTGGGATATTTTTCTATTTTTTTTTAAGTTTTGTACAGTTTTGAACAGTTTTTTTTTTTTTATTTTGTGGTTATGGTTGTTTGTTAAAAGAGATTCCTTTACAGATTCTCCATCAAACAAACATCAACAAAAATGGAAGCAAAGCAAAGTAAGAGACAAAAAAAGGAAGAAGAAAAACGAGGATAGTGTGTTAGAATGCTCACATTCGCGCAGATTACTAGGAAAGAGTCCTTTGTGTTAGAACTTCACTTTTTTTACCATTTTTGTTTCTATTTTTTGTTGAACGGCAGCAGCAAACGAAATTACTTTTTATCTACCTCGTATAGCAGTAGCAGTAGCAGTCGAGGTGGAATTTTGATGAAACGAGAATGTTGCACTATGAAAGGACCATATCACATTGGCGAAAGCTTCCAAATTGGCGCAGGGGGGTTGTTGTTTGTTCCTCGCATCATTTGTAAGACCCACACACGGTTTATAAGTACACTCGACGAGTCTCGTTGATAGTTGAATGGCGAAGAAATTCTACACTATACACACCATCACGATCACACGTAAGAGGGGAGAAGGTAAAAATGTATACATAGAGAGGAATATCCTTTTATTTTTCACAGGTTAGGGAGAGCGAGTTTTGTGGGATTGATTCCTTGTTATCTGAGATTTGCAGCTTTTCATTAACGGTTACAGGCTTTTTGGTATCCTGCTTGCAAGCATGTTATAGGAGAGGCAGAACTTTGTGTTGCACACACAAAAGAAGCAAATAGCTATAGGTACATGGTTGTGAACCATCGTATGTGCTATATGTTGTACAGGTAGGTCATGGCACAGAAATTCTTTGAAATGTTGGATGATCTGACAATTAGTACCGAAGGTATATATATGCAGAGGATAAACTCGGATGTAATGTTTTAAATCAAGTACCCCCACTATAAGGCTTGTGGGAGATTCGGCAAAGCTAATGGGATTTTTGGGAGAACTCCAAAAGAAATGCCTGATATCTATGGGGTTTTACAAGTTAATAAGTTGAACTTTTTGAGTGTAAGGAGGCTTACGGAACTTATACAGTAATTGATAACAGGGTCAAGCTGGGTCTTGTCGTTAGTGTACCGAAAACCTTAAATGAAAATCTCCAAGTGATACAAAATATGTAAATAGCTGCAAAAAATTTATTGATATTTTCAAGAGAACACAAACACATGCGATAACTTTGTGAAGATTGTTTAAATTCAAGTTCATTGCTGTCAGAGTTTGTTTGGCATCATTAACTGAATAATAAACAACATATTTGACAGATGTCACCAAACCAACATGGCCACCACAGGCCGCCTTTTAATAAAAGACAAATTAATACTTACTTAGGGCCAGTTTCACAGTCGACACTTAGGGCCAGTTTCACAGTCAGAAAAGTGACACTTAAGTGGGGAATGTGAAAGATTAATTCCCAATATCACAGTGCACTGTTACCTGAATATGTGGCACTTAAGTCTCCGATGTTGGTGACTTAAGTTCCACTTACGCTGGCTATTTAATTTAGCTTAAATTCCTAATATGGGAATCTTAAGTGCCACTTATTCCGGTACAAACTGAAAAGACCGAATGCTCGCAACGGATTTACTAACATCATTGCAGCAAGTGTCCAACTCGGTCGATGAGGTCTAAATATAATGGAAAACTAAAAATAAAGACCTAATAGACACAACTAGATTGTAATACTGACGTTTTTTTACGAATTTGGTCACCATAAATATTTCTGTGAATAAGTTTAATCTTTGGACAAGTGGCTATTCCTCTCCTCTAAAGAATGTGCCATTTGCCACTATCGGATTGACTTACCCCACAAAAGTTAAATTCCGGCCACAGACAGATTTATGGCGATCAAATACGGTATTACACTCCAATTCGATCGAATAGGTTTTTAATTGTTTGTTTTAAAAATAAATAAAGACCTCATTGGCCGAACCGGAGTGTAGTATTGGCAATTTTTGAATTTAATGGCCGTTATCAAGTTTGTGATCAAAGTTGTCTCCTTGCTGAAATGCGAGGTAAGTAAATAACACGTTGCTAGGTCTTGGTCTGTCTCTTAATATAGATATAATACAAGGTGGGTTTAGTTGCACCCTTTATAACTCAAGAACCGCTGGTCTAATTTTAATGATCTCTGATTGAATTGAATTGAATTGAATTGAATTGAATTGAATTGAATTGAATTGAATTGAATTGAATTAAATTAAATTGAAAATATCGGAAAAATTCACTTTGAAGGGTGAAATGGGGAACAAGTCACATAAAATCAAAAAAAAACTCTACCTGCGTTCAAAAGGTTATTCTTAGGAAATGGCTATAAAAATATTTGTTTCCCTATTTTTAGGGTGAAATGGGGTAAAAAACACTGTCCGACTTAAGAAATTCCTTTTTTGTTTGAAAGGTTTTTCTCAGGAAAGGGCTCTAGGGATATTCTTTTCAAATTTTGTGATTTTTAATGTGGAATAGGATAAAAATAAAAAAATGTCCGATTTAAGAAATTCTTTTTGTTTGAAAGGATATTTTAAAAAAAAAATTCTATTTATAGAATGAAATGGGATAAAAATAAAACAGTGGTTTTCGAATAAAAAAAAAATTCTTTCTATGTTGGGAAAGCAATAAAGGTAAGACTAGGGGATCATATTTTTTTACAAATTTAGCCTTTCATATCGTGAAGTGGGTTACGCCCCAGAAAGTTGTATTCGATCACAAAAAGTCAAAAAATAATATTTTCTTTTGTAATTTTTATGCCAAGCTTAGGTTTGTCTACCCGAGCGAATCCGGGTGGGCCAGCTTGTTATTAAATATTAAAGTTGGTTCAATAAATCGTTAGAATTTCATAAAATAGTGCGAACCGAGTTTATAAAGATTCAACATTCTCCCACAGTGTTATTTCTTACATGCGTTTGTAAAGTTTACTAACATAGTTGACTAATGACTATACTTCTTAATTTTTCAGGAGGCACTTATTTATTGAAGGTACTCCTGGGCCTTCCAATACGGACAAATCAAAGCTCATTAATTTTCTCCCACCCAAAGCCCTTAGAGATCTATAATATGAGCTTATACATGAGTTGAGTAGGTATATACAAACTTATAGTACACTCTTTACGAAATTCTATATTTTAATTTGTATAAATGTTGTCTATGTACTGTCGTCTGATATCTTTTGATTGCTTATTAAATATTTATTTCTGTCTAATTAGAAAAATCAACTCCAATGTATAATAATTCTTCAAACCACGACTTCTTTGATTTGATATTATTAAGAAAACTTAAAATATATTTACTTTCTAGAAACACGAACAAATAATATGAACAACAATGAAACCCTTACACAAGGAGTCGTCGTCGTCGTCGTGTCGTCCTTTTAAGTATACTGCTCTTTCACCACCATAAGCCGCTTATATAGGTACCTACTTCCATCCTTGTCAGAGGCTATGCGAAACGCCCGGCATCAGCACAAGTTGAATGTCCGGGAGCTGCAATATTTAATATTTTCAAGTTTCATCTTTTGCGGTTTTATAAAACCGCAAACAGACAGAACACCTCACCACTACATGAAACAAAAGCTCAAATAAGAACAAGCGTCCTCGTCCTCTTCGTCCTGATGCAGACCTGTCGAATTTTATCTTTTATTTAAAGAGTATCGCGCGTTTATTCTGTTATGTCCTCTTGCAATTTCTAAAGAGTACGAGTATATATAGTGTTCAAGATGGCTGTTTTCTATTTTCAAAATTGTGTTCTCTGAGTCTGACTACAAACGGATGACGACGACGAGGACGGCGATTGACGCTGGACGCCACGTACCCGCCTGCCGACCGTCCGTCGATGATAGAAGACGAAATTCTTTTAGTCATCGTTTTCATCATTAAACTTTCATTTCAAATAAAAGTGTTTTCTGAGAGGCAAAACTCTAAATAAGGATAAATCTGTGGGAAAGAATCAAAAGCGAGCGCATAGCCAGAAAAATGTTTAAAAAAAAAAAAAAAAAAAAAAAAAAAAAGAAAAGTTTTCCTTTAGTTATGTGTGTGGTATGGTGTGGGTATTTTTGCGGACGTTGGTTGGTCTTGGTTTTGGGTCTGCTACTCTCTAACCCGACAATAGAATGCACAACGAACAAAATCCGGAAATTGGAGAAATATTTTTTTTTTTTTTTTTTTTTGGGAAAAGACAAAGCTGACGCGGTGCACAAGGAGAGAAAGTCCTTAAAGTCTTCTATCGGACAAAAGTCAAAGTGTTTTCGGTGTCGAGAGAATTTTCAACTTTGAATTTTTTTTTTGATTTTGTTTTGTCTGCCAGAGAATTCATACCGCACACATTCGTTTGTAAACAAGAATTTTTTTTTTTAAAGATTTTCTGTCAGAAGTGGAATTTTAGATAAAGAGTTTTTTAAAGATACATATTAGATTGACAAATTTTGATTTATGTGAACAGAACTTATCGCCTTTTAAAGAAGGCCTTTTTTAATAATTGTTTGTGTTCCGAATGAAGCTCAAGGATTTATACTTTTAGCGTTGAAACCCCAAAAATATTATTTTTGTAATTTTTATTTAATTTTAATAATGGGTGTTTTTTTTTTTAGACGTGAAATAAACCGCATATTATTTAATATTATGGCCAAGAATTTAACTTTATTATAAAGATGATATGTTTCGGGTAAGTGGCCGCCACGGCTGGCTCGAATAAATTCTAGCCGAGAGGCCCAATTTTCGATCACTTTTTGCAGCGATTGGAGCCGTATGACAGCAATAACGCGCTGAATATCCTCTTCCAAAAGGTCAATCGTCTCGGGCTTATCTGCGCAGACAAGCGACTTCACATATAACCCCACAAAAAATAGTCCTGCGGTGTTAAATCGCACGATCTTGGAAGCCACGCCACAGGCCCACGACACGCGAGATAATGCGCTCACCAAAAGTTTCCTTCAATAAATTGATTGTTTCGTTGGCTGTGTATAGCATGTAGCGCCGTCTTGTTGGAACCAAAGGTCGTCCACATCAACATCCTCCAGTTCAAGGCACGAAAAAGTAATTAATCATGGCTGTTTAGCGTTCCCCATTGACTGTAACATTATGGCCGGCTTCATTTTTGAAGAAATATGGACCAATGATTCCCTCTGCCCATAGAGCACGCCAAACAGAGACTTTTTGAGAATGTAACGGAGGCGGCGTCTCAACAATATCTTGTGGATTATGATCACTCCAAATACCACAATTTTTCTTATTAACGTTCAACATTCAAACAAAAATTAGCTTCAATTTTCTTGTGAAAATCGGGATCGGTGGCCATCTCTCATTTTGGGCCCATTCACCGAACGTGCGACGCGCTTGTTGGTCGTTTGGCTTCAATTCTTGAAATGGCAAACCAAACTGAGCATAAAACAAGTGACAGCTGTCAAAAAGACCAACTCCGAAAAAAGTATTGCCAGATTGAAAACCACACGTCTAAAAAAAAACACCCTTTAGGTGCTACCTACACACATGTTAAGGCTTCCAAAAATGGTAATATCCTTCAAAAGCCTAACATCACCATGCATAATAAGCAAATTGGTTACATTCTTGGTATCTTCACTGATGCATATATAAGAAAAAGCCAATTGAGATAGCCCTGATGCCTGATGGGCCACTGGTGCACTGAATTTGATAAATTTCAAATAAATGTCTCTACTGCTCTAGGTACTTCCAAATTTCAATTAATTATGCGCCTATGCCTTCTTGTCTGATGGAAGACGAAACTAATATCTACTAGCCTTATGCCTATCTTGCTCGTTCAAATAAATTTGTAAGTCATCTTTAAATCTCATTTAACATTCACTGTGGTTTAATCAAATCAAACTTAATTCAGTTTAACATTCATTCAGAAGTGGTGAATAATTTGAGATAACTTCCCTTCAATTATTCCGAAAAGTTTTCTTTGAAACGCAAAAAAAGAAAAGTTTTATTTTTTGTTGAATTTTGTTTCCCCAACATGATGGAAACGAAAGGAGTTCGGTATTCGTTCCTTCCCTATAATAGGTACAGGCTAGGACGAGGGAGAGGACGACTTCAGTTGAGTGCAAAATTTTATTCTTTAAGGTTTTTTTTTTTCGGAGAAATCAATGTTGGTGATAGGAAAATTAAGGTAAACTCATGTCACTGAAAATTGTTCAACTTGTTCTCTGGAATTTTCTTTCTATTTTCATTTTTTTTTTTTTTTTTTTTTTAATCGGTGGTAGCTATAGCTTTTAGCATATATTAAAGGCCTTTCTGGGTCGTCTTGGCCTCAAATGAAATTGGAAAGAAGTGATATCGGAATACTTTGGAGCTTCCCCTCGTCCTGCTGCACACATAGGTTAGTAGGTAGGTACATATACCAATCCCAGCCAACATCAACTTTCTGATCAAAGTTTTTCCTTGAAAAGTATCAAAAACATGGGCAAAGAAAACTCCGCTTCTTCTTAAATTAGATGCCAATTATGCTCGACTTAAAAAAAGAAAAGTAAGAAAGAAAGTTGGCAGAAGAAAAACTTCCTTACAGGATGAGAATACCTTTCATTTCCTTATTTCTTTTTATTATTCTTTTGCCATAGCTGATTCTTCTGTAAGGTAGGTACAGTTTAGTTTGCATGCAGCAGAAACCGAAGAAGCCATAGACATAGGATAGGAACATGAAAATTGAGCTGGAAAGTTTCAGTACAGTAGACCTGATTGCCTCTTTATTGCACATCTGGGTTGTAATACCTCATTATTGAGTTTAAGTAATAATAGTCGGCGGCAGCGGAGAAAAGTTATCGAAAGATGAAACTTGCGTTAGGTTTTATTAATTTTTTTTTTTTCCTTTTTTCTGTTTGGAACAGCGTCAAAAAAATATGGTGGGTTAGGTATACTCGTATCTATGTAAATGTGGGCTTGTGTTGGGGAGGTATAGGGAGGTATATAGAATTTCAACATCTGTGACAAAGTGTAAGCGACAAAAGTCTTTGAGAAAGTTAATTCAAAAAGACTCGTGTTTCAATAAAAAGCCATTCTTTCTATAAGGCCGCATAATGGGGACAATTATTAAGGACATTAATTGCAGCAGACAATATGTTTTATTCATAGTGAGGGGATAGATATATCTTGCTTAAAGTTAGGATGAAATTTCAAGTCATAATGAATGGAAACAGCAGTTAGTTACTATTTTTTTTTCTTTTGCATTTCCTGTAGCTCCCAAGTGAAAAAGTTTTCAAATATTAAATATTTCTAAGAAGTTTTATTAATTCACGCACAGCATGTTCTATGTTTTCTGGAGATATATAAATTAATATAGATATGAACTAAGTTTATTATTTCCAGAGGGTTATTGCTCAAATTCGTCAATTTCAACGAGTATATACCTAACTACCGGTTAAATTGGCAATTTTTAAATCTGTTAATTTTGGTTCAAAATATTGGTCTTAATTAATATTTAACTAACTTATGACTATAAAGTTCATTTTGTCAGAACCTACGAGATTAAGGTTTAACTGGAGCTAACTTATCAAATTTGGTGCTTTCAATGATTTATTCTTGTTCGACATGCATTCCCTATTGAGAAACTGCCTCGTGAATTAACTGTTGAACTCACCACTGAAAAGACGGGCCTAAGACCTAGAGCTGAGATAATTAGAACAAAGAATGTCGTTGTTAGGGTGCTATTGAAAAAAAACCCTGGTTTAGCTGGTCTATGGTTTCCGTTAGCGATACTCTCGGATATACATAAAGGGAAACGTGGAAGCTTAAAAAAATGCCATAAATGTCGGACATGTTCTATGGCGACATCTTACATGAAATTTCGTCACAATATGAAACAACATTGGTGATTCTAGTACAATTGGATATTAAGCCGAACGCACATGAACAGTCCTATAGGCCGGCATGTTTCTAAAAGTATTTAATTAATTTTTGATGCCAATAACATTGGGCTCTGGGCACGAGTACGATAAGTAAAGCGGTGAAAATAGGTAACGATTTTTGAAAGGTGTAAGAAACAATCATTTAGACAGGTGGGGCAACATTCTAAAAAAAAAAAAACTTAAAATAGGAAACAAATTTAAAAACAACGGCAGCCAATAAAATAAATTTCTGTAAGTGTTTTGAAAGCCGGAAGTTCGTTCTATTATATGATTTTTAAATCAAGATAACATCAAAATTTTTGAAAAAAATTGATTTCAGTCAAAATTTAGAAAAATGAAGTGAAAATATTTTTTTTTCAATGATTTTTTTTTTCAAAATTGTGACACTAAGGCCTAGTTTTTCAGTGGTGAGTTAAACCAAAGTTAGCTACCTCTAGAAGTAAATTAACCCACAGTGAACTGAAGAAGAAGTTTTTTGCTGGAGAATGCATGCGGAACGACTAAACAAAATCGGTGGATAAAGCATCTGTTCGGTTAATCCTGAATTAACTCACCAAATTTGATGAGTTAACTCGGGGTTAACTTAAATCTCGCACTGAAAAACTAGACCTAAGGATTAAAATAGCTTTCATTAGTAAGGACACTCAAAATTTTGTAATTTGTTATTGGATTTCACGCAGTTCAACAATCAATTTAATTATTTACTGCCCCTTTAATTTGTATCGTAAACTTATAACGGATGGTTTTTTCTTCTTTAGGTTTTATGAAATTTAAAAATACGAAAAAAAAAATTGTATTTGATTTTTTTTTGGGTATTTACGTAATCTTACTTTAAGGTTAATATTTAAATTTAAAGTACCTACATAAACCTTCTAAAAAACAGGTGCTTATTTCAACAGTTTTCTTAAACAACTGTACCTACTTTGGAAGCCCGTTTGGCGGGTTCAAAGGATTTTAACTCCCTTTTTCGGGTGCTCATCCCGCAAACGCAACCCCGCTGCTTCACATTAAGGGTCAATATCTAATAACAAAGCAGTTTTCGTAGCTCCCAATTTTCTCGAAAATCAAAACACATAGGTACCTACCTAGAACAATCTGATTTTCAATATTTAATTAAGAATTATTAGGAGCAGTGAATAATAAAAAAATTAATACTTTATATCAAAATATCGAAAAAAATGAGTATAGATAGATATAAAGGGTGTTTTTTTAGACATGTGGTTTTCAAGAAAAGATAAAACGCACATAATTTAATGTTTTGACCAAGAATTTAGGTTTATTATAAAGATAAGGGTTTTCCACTATGTTTTAAAAATGATTTCGGGCAAGTGGCCACTGCGGCTGGCTCGAATAAATTCCAATTGTTGCCCGCTATCGCGGATGGACTCATTCGGGTCTTCTTCGATACTCTGCTCCACAGCAGCAATAGCGTCTTCGGTGCGCACTGTACGGCGTCTCTGAGAATGCGCATTATCCACTATAGTAAACGTGGTGCGAAACCGATCCATGGTTGCTCGAATTTATGCGATTTTGCGACCGAATATTGGACGCAGCGGGTGATGCGTCGCGCGAACAGAACCATTATTTTGGTAATAAATTTGAACGATTTGCAAACGTTGTTCAGGAGTAAGTCTATTAATTATGAAATGGCAAACCAAACTGAGCTTAAATCAAGTGACAGCTGTCAGAAAGACCAACTCTGAAAAAAGTATTACCAGATTTAAAAACACACGTCTAAAAAAAACACCCTTTACCTTCCTACCTTCACATTTTTTTAAGTTGTTTTTCTCAAAAATGTTTAGTGTTAAAGTATTTTTTTCAAAAACAATTGAAGGAAATGACTTGATTTAAAAAGCAAATAAAAGAACAGATTTCTATTTTTCAAAAAAGGTATAAAATACATAATTCTGAGTAGGTATTTTTGTTTAGGTATTCCGCCTTAACGCGGCAGGCCCACTTAGCGAAGCGTATACACAACCATATTCGTTTAGCGGAAGGATAAAACTAATTATCTGTCAAATCAGACATGAGCTAAGTGTTACCATTCACGAAATAAGCACTAGTTGAAAAAAAAACGTTAGATGGCGGACCCTTTACTACAAAGGTAGTTTGATTGACAGAGATGCTGAAGAATAAAAAAAAAAACCAGGTGAATCAAGTTTTAAGTAAAATTGAACTACAGATCGACCCCCTTGTAAATCTGGCGTCGAGTGAAAATGGGTTTGGTTTGACAGTTAGTCAAATGACTTGCCTACACACAGTTCAATTTATAGTTGAAATCAACCATCAAATTGATCAAATGACAAGGCCACACAAGGGTTGATTTGATCAACAACCTACTGAGTTGATTACTACGGGGCCGACTATAGCGACTAGGAAAACGCTTCACGAAGAAATTCATTTTAGATAATTGAATGTGTTTATTTACAATTTCAAAAATATAATAATGATTTTTTTTCAGAAACAAAATTTTCCTTGGGCAAACATTTTTTTTCCTAATGCAAATTCGTTTTGCGTACAGAATTTTCACCATTAATTATTATTAATAAATGCTTTTTTTAAGAAGAAATATTTGCCCCAAAGAAAATGTTGTTTCCGAAAAAATTATTTCAACTAATTTCTCATAAATTCGTATATTTTTTATTTTTCAAATTTTAAGTTAACACATTCATTTATCTTAAAAACAATTTTATCTGATGCGTTTTTCCAATGCCGGCCTTTAAGTTGAAACGTGTCTTGTGTGCTTAAGAGATTTTTTGTAAGCGTTAGGGAGGTTTATAAAAATTCTACACAATACTTTTCGATCGTCTAGCCCTATTGCGTTGGGCGCCATCTTTGTTTAAATATAGCGTTTGTTTTCAACTTTTGATTTAAAATGCACAAAACCAAAATAAGCTGTGTTTTATTGGTAATTTACAGCTAGCGCAATAATCAAGTACCAATAAAACGCTTTGGCTGTGTTAATAAAATGCTTTAGCAACTTTTGGCTGTGTTCGCTACAAATATCATAGATCACATCCATTTTGTGAGTGAAAAACAACATTAAGGTTCAAGTCATGAATACTTTTCAAGAGCGCCATCTCCATCTTCAAAATTCTAACTATGTATATCCACTTTTATATCCACTCTTTTACTGGCTAATTTATCGACACTCTTTGTTTTTGTTTTTGTTTTTGTTTTCCAAGGGAAATTTTACTGCGCTGGCTATAAAATTACCAATAAAACACGGCTAGTTCAAAATAGAATGATGATTGTTTTATCTCGTCTATTTTTAAGAAATAGAAACAAAAATAACAAATTTTTTACAATTTAAAACTGGCTTTGGCAGTATTCCGCAAGTTATTCTTGAAGAAATCCAAATAGGAACCACACTAAGGTACATAGTACCTAGCTCGGTCCTTGGCATATAGTGACATGTTTGCTCTATTTGAACAAAGTGACCAAACTCTATTAACTATTTCTTATCAAAACTTTAACAACAATGTTTGAAAAATAAATATAATACGCCGTGAAAGACGTTTCAATGTCGTGGGTGTACAAAATATTTAACTTCAAACTGATATTTTGAAATGCGAGGGATGTATCAATAAAAAGCTAAAATCGTTTCTAATTATCATTATAACTAGTTTTATCGCAAAAACTTTTAAAAAAATTGATTTTGGCGCGAAATTAGTATCTATCAGCAATTTCGTGACTTCCCATTTTACTGTGGAGGAGCAAATATTTTTCGAAAATTTAATTCTTTAATTTAAAATTCTTGCAACCTCACTGAAAAAAACATCGATAAACTTCACAATTTTCGATTTGATTTACAAACAAAATTTTATCGAACCTTTTAAAGATTTCTATTTTTAGGAATTTCCCGCACTTCATAAAATTTAAGTTATTGATGATTTCCCGAAGTTATATTGATTTCGAAAAATAAAACATGTGTTTTTGGTGCCATGATGTTTCCCCCATAGACTTTAGCTACTCGTACAATGATGATGATGATGATGAAGAAAATGAAATAGCTATCGTGTATCGTATACCTACATAGTTATATAGATAGAATCTCATAACAGTTAGATAGCCGCCAGAAACATAATATTACGAATCTATTTTGTTTGGCATTATATTGATTTGATTTAATGCTTCAATAATAAATGATTTCTAGCATAACCAAGATTTGCCACCCTTCTGTACAATGTGGATACACTTATACTCATGAGTGGAGACAACAATTCCATCACACTAAATCAACAGCTTCGTTGTCCTCCGTCTCATCGTCCTGTGAATCTCTCGCAGTCCTGTGCCACTGCTGTGTATACGAATATATATGTCTTATATAGCCTTAAGTGTATTGGGAGCAACACACGACGGAAGGAACTCACAAGAGCTGTGTTATGTGTAGAGACTGATGTATATAACAACGAAAAACAGTTGGGAGAGTGGCTTATAGCCACTCAAGTTTATTGCCTCTAACTGACTTATTATAAATGCATTTACTCGAGAACTTATTGCCGTTGTACCTATTGCTTCTCTGGATTGGCTTGCTTTGACTCTGGGTCTCTATGGGTCTGTAGGTGCAATGTTCATAGTTCTTTGGTGTGCCTTGTCTAGCATGATGTACATTTTACGACGATGACGTCGTCGGTCGTAGTCTTTAGAGCGTGGTGTTCTCCCTAAATAAACATAGTCAGGTGATTTCGTTGGTTGGTCCCTCATGTCCTACTTGTCGTATCGGCTCAACACGACAAGCTTGTCTGCTTCAGCCACAATAACTTCACCTCGCCTCCAACCATCACCATTGCCAAGAATAAATATTACTAGAATTGGAACAGTGTAAGGTGTGATTTACAGGGTGTTTACAGTCGGTAGCTAAAAGTGAGTTTCTTTAACAAATAATTTAATTCGAAGTGTTTTTCTGTTGTACTCTTATTACAGGCTTTAAATTAAACGTTTAATTTGGAGAATATCAAGGGAGACAGTGAAGGCCAAAGGCTTTAAAATAATTTATCCAGCATGGATACAAATTTCGTTTTCCTATTCCATAGAAAAATAGGGAGATTTTCTTACTAAGCCAGCTGTTTAAGCTTTGGTATTCCCCAAGAGTCTGTTTTAGGTCCAATTCTGTTTTTAATATGCATTAATTTCTTGTTTTGCCCTTCCTTTGGTAAGTAAAGGCTTTTGCGGGTGATCTAAGGATCGCATATGGCTCTACTTGCCCTCTGATAAACTGATAGTAAAAATAACCATGACATTCTGATAATATTATGGTTTGTCATGGTGAAACGAAATTAATGTTTTTCACATTGGGTTCGCGTAACATGTTGTTACCGACATGTGAGAACATTCTATGGTTTTTTGACATTATGTAGGTTTAAGATTTTTGTATAATGATTGAGAAAGAGGCCTATATAACTAACTTGGGGTACAGCGCCTTACGTTACCTCAAAAGGAGCATAAGGAGATGTCTGAATCTAAAACGGAGAAACCCTTTGACGGGGAATTGTTGTATATGGTAATATGGGAACATTTCAAGTCAAACTGTCTGAAGTGAGTGTCAAAAATTATCAATGGCAGCAAAGCTTACAAAAACATCTTTTGACAAAAAAAAAATTCTGAAACTGACAGCATCGGACACTAGACCTACAAAGGCTTGAACCTTTTTTTAAAATTTTGAGCTAGATTAATTTTTTGTCAAGAAAGAGAGATTCAGCACTGTGAATGTGATATCTTGTATACATAGGTATAATTGCAATTGGTAGGTGGTACGTCCATGATGAGTATAAAAAAAAATGGCATTGCTGTAAGTGTGCCTTAGTAGACATTTGAAAAACATGTTTTACCCAATATCTCGAGAACGACAGACCGTAAAAAAAATTGTCAGGATATTTCTGATAGGAAATTTTACGATCTTTCTTTTGTACATACAACATATTTCTATAGTATTGGACTTTCAGAGTTAAAACGCACTGAAAAGTATTTTTTTTATTCCTTGTCTCTATATCTACGTGTTTTTTTAAAGCATACTTTTAGGCGCTTTAAATTGGAAAGAAAATGTTTTATAAATAACTACAAAAATGTTGTATGTACAAAAGAAAGATAATTAAAATTCTTATCAGTGCATTGGTTAAAACGCGTTTTCCAAAATGGCGGCTGAAGCGCAACACTTACAACCGGTCATTTTTATTGAATACTCAGAGAATTCTATACTAAACTACCAATTTACTCATAAAATTTCAGCGGTGTAGGTATTTTTGCACTCAAAAATCTTCACTGTCTGCCAACTGGTCCATAGTCAGATTCTAGCTTAATTCTTCAATTCACCGCTACTTGAATCTCTCTGATGCAAAAGAGTAGATTTTGAAGGTTTTTCAGGCATTATGAGATACATTTGAGAAACACCGAAACCCTAGTATTTGGGTTTTATTATAATTATGTATTTATGAGATTTCCCATTTAAAACCCATCCTTTACTTTCACGAAGATTAAAGCATAATTTGAAGGCGAAGTAATAATACTCGCTACATAGTTTTAGGCGATCGTTGTATCCACGACAGCAGACTACAAAACAAAGCAACAAGATATAAACTTGAACATTTGATTATAACTTATAACTATGGAAACAATAAAATCAACAGCCAGGAATATTTTTATATAAAAGAACACCCTCTATAATTTGAGTAAATAGTTGGAATGAAAATCTCATTCAAGCATGCAGCATGCAATGTGAGCGTTCACTTGGGCTTAATCCGTTGTCGTCATACTCATCTTCATCATCATTATCATTACCACCTTTGGCGGCGGCGCGCGGCGGTCGTCGAGATGGTCGTGATTGTCTCACCAGGTTTTCCATAGATCCGGATTCCAACATTACTCGCAAGCTATAGGAAGCAACACATACAAAAAATAAAGATAGAGCTACAGCTAGTAACAAATGGGAGGTACGGGTACCTGAGCATAATTATTTATAGTTGATAATACGATGAGATATATCTTTTTCTCATTTTATGTTATGATGATGCTGAGCGACGAGCGACGAGCAACGAGCGACGTGAGTGCGGTATGTAGTTGTAGGTGTGTTATGTACATACAACTGGGTATTTATGTAACTACTATGAAATAGACCCATGTACCGAAATGTCACAGTCGACATCACAAGGCAGTCGTTTATCATTTTTACGACTTGAAACGGAAAAGCTTTTTCCAATTCCACATGAATAATGGGCCAAGGGATGATGATGATGATGCGACTATAGTGGTGATTCTTCTTTGAGGGGTGTGTGTATTTATTGCAGCAGCAGTAATAAAATCCATAATAGACATCTAGAGACACAAAAGTTAATGTTCCGAACAGGAGTTCCTCTCAACATACACTGCGACATCTTCTACTCGTGCCTGCCTAACCTTTATACAGTTCCAAGTAAGTAAGTAGTCACCATTTTTGCTCAATCTATTCTTCTATACATCGCGTAAAAAGGACACAAAATGAAGAATAAATAACCGCGATCGATTGTTAAGTGGTTCTCTGTGGAGGAATCTTTCTTTTCTTCTGTTTTTTTTTTTTTTTTTTTTTAAGAGAGAGAAAGACGAGCTCAGCTTTGCCAGAAGACAAGGAACACCCAGCCATAGTCAGCCAATAAATCAATAAACAGTTTTATGTAGGTAAGGAAAATGCTTAACTAAAGATTGAATCACTATAAGCGACGACGACGACGACTGACGACAGCGACGATGCTTAGTTGTAGTTATACCATTTTACCCAAGGAGTGGTTCAATGAGATGTGAAAAAGGGGAGCGTGATTGATTAAGAAAGTATTAAAGGGTTGTGTTTCGAAGGGTGTTTTTAAGTAGTTTACTTAAGCGTTAACTTTTGTTTTTTTTTTTTTTTTTTTTTTTTTTTTTGTTTAATGGTTTGGATCAGCAATTTTTATTTTAAAATTCGTAAAGGAAATGGATTGATTTATCTTTTTCTTTTTTTTTTCGTTATTGTGAATGGTTGTTTTCATGTTGAAGGATATCGCAGGTAGAATGGACGTTACAAGTGAAAATTAAGAGGGCTTTATTCGAAAGTGTCAAGAGGTATTAATTTTTTTGTTTGATGTACATAGTTTGTAGGAGTGCAAAGTACATGTAAAGGGTGTTTTTTTAGGCGTGTGGTTTTCAAGAAGAAATAAAACGCATACTATTTAGTTTTATGTCCAGGAATTTAGCTTTAATATAAAGATAAGGGTTTGCCATTATGTTTTAAAAATGATTTCGGGCAAGTGGCCGCCGCTGCTGGCTCAAATAAATTCCAGCCGAGTGGCCCAATTTTCGACCACTTTTTGCAGCAATTGGGCCCGTTTGCCAGCAATAACGCGCCGAATATTCTCTTCCAAGGCGTCAATCGTCTTGGGCTTATCTGCGACTTCACATAACCCCACACAAAAATAGTTCAGATGTGTTTAATCACACGATCTTAGAGGCCGCGCCACAGGCCCACGACGCGAGATAATGCGCTCACCAAAAGTTTCCTTCATTAAATTGATTGTTGCGTTGGCTGTATATGGCATGTAGCGCCGTCTTGTTGGAACCAATGGTCGTCCACATCAACATCCTCCAATTCAGGCACGAAAAAGTCATTAATCATTGATCTATAGCGTTCCCCATTGACTATTCTATAACATTATGGCCGGCTTCATTTTTTAAGAAATATGGACCAATGATTCCCTCTGCCCATAGAGCACACCAAACAGTGACTTCTTGAGGATGTAGCGGCGTCTCAAAAATGGCTTGTGGATTATGATCACTCCAAATCTGACAATTTGCTTATTAACGTACCCATTCAACCAAAAATGAGCTTCATCGCTGAACAAAATTTTCTTGTGAAAATCGGGATAGCTGGCCATCTCTCATTTTGGGCCCATTCACCGAACGTGCGACGCGCTTGATGGTCGCTCGGCTTCAATTCTTGAAATGGCAAACCAAACTGAGCATAAATCAAGTGACAGCTGTCAAAAAGACCAACTCCGAAAAAAGTATTGCCAGATTGAAAACCACACTTCTAAGAAAACACCCTGTACTATTCGACAAACACTTGAAGAGACAAATCTTCTGCACCGACTTCAAATAACCCCATCGTTCGATTAAGTAACCTGTATTCGCTTCCTTAGAGGGGTATATCTACAGGTCCTATCGTACAAAAATTGTTAAAAAAAAAAACAAATTCAAAAACTTGATCGTTACATTCTAACTCTAATGAATGAAGATAAACAGTTCGGTTCACTCTAAACCAGAATGAAGAAAAGAGTCTCCAGAAGACCAGGTGCAACCATATCCATCAAATACACAAAGAAGATACCTACTATTTCTAAGAAAGAAAAACATTAAAAACAGTTTGATACCAAAACTAACTACCTATCCAACGGAATGAATAACTTATGTAAGTTAGCATTTACTTCTAATCCAATCGATCTATTAAGTCAAAAAAAAAAAACGATCTTGTTACATCTTCAGTAGCTACCACCTGTCTCTAAAGCATTTTTTCTATGTTCTTCTTAGTTTTCTTTTTTTGTTCGACTTCACTTTACAAGGATTATTTCAGATGAGACAAAGAGATGATCACAGAGAGTATACAGCGGTAATACCACATTCCGAACAAAGTATAGATATAAAGGTTCGTTTACACCATGCTCCATGATATACAACAAAAAAAAACCAACAAACAAGCGCACAAACCGCAACTAAAAGTGGCATTTTGTTAGAAATAACGCGTCTTTCCGATTCATGATGCCATATTCTGGAAGACGCGCAGAGATCCCATTTGAGCAATCACGCGAACGTGAATTGCACCAATTTCTAGAAAAAAAAAGTTCAATATCCAGAGATGGGCACACTGAACATAGGAAGTAGAATAAGAAGAAACTAGAGAAACTCCATAGCCAAACCAACGCTTACTCCAACCTTGATTGGAATTCAGAGATGAGATCCAGAAAAATGAGAAAGACCACGTAATAGCAACTTGTAGCAATAATCTCTCCACCGCACCGCGCACACACAATACCTACTAGCGTGCTCTTGACCAAAGTTAGGAAGTGAGATGCCAAGAGATGGACCAAGCTAGAGCAGGTCTTTAAGTTGGTCTTACTAATTATATCAAACTAGATTCTGGATTGGCAGGAATATGCCGCTAGAATATTTGTATATGCACGTTTTCCACCAATGGCGATGGTTTGGCATTTAAATTTAAAGACCATTTGTTTTCTATATAGATGACAGGAGGTAGAAAAAGGTTTGTTTGTGCGCTGCGATGTCTATGTACGTAACGCATCGCATTGCTGCATCAGCAATTGAGAAGATTTTTTATGGAGCAAGTTCTTCTACAACGTCACGTCCGTCGGTCGTCGGCGACGTGTGGCAAGTAAATAAGCTTGGAAAAGTTGACAGTATCGTGGGTAGTTTATTTTTTCCTTCAGATGGAACAGGATTGACTCGGGATGATTTATGTATAAATAGACTGCTGACTTGTTGCAATGCAACAGCTTGCCGCGGTAACACAATTGCGCAATTTAAACGTTTATTTTTTTTTTTGTTCAAGTGTAATTTGTGTTTGATAGTGACGGGTAGAGATAGCGGCGGGTAGAGAGTGTGTTCAAATGATGATGATAGGTTAGTATTAATTGCAGGATCAGCAAGTTGTACTTAGACCTTTTCACGAATGTTATAAATATTTATAAGTAATTCAGGATTTAGAGGAATAATTGTTTTGTCGATTCACATTCAACATTTGTCAAACACGATTGAGCCAAAAAATTGTAAAAGTTTTTCAGAAATTATTGAAAGTTGGCCAGACGTGTAAATTTAGAACACACCAGTTGAAAGGAATTTTCTGTCACCAAATAAGGTAAGAAAATTTTAACAGATTTCCAAAATCCCAATTAAAAAAAAAAATATAATAAATTATGTTCGATTGAAAGGACTGGAAAAATGCCATTACTTCTGCCATATTTAAGCCATTTTAATGCATTTATTGTGTTGTATAACAAACAAACTAAAACTGATAATTATGGCGATTTTTCTTTCGTGAATTTCCACTATTGACAAACTGTCACAAAAAAAGCACAGTTGCAAGAGAGTGCTTAGATTTATCATAATCCTTAAAATAATCACGGCAATATTTACACTATGGCAATAAAATAGTTTTTTCAGTAGTAATTTAAACCAGAGTTAGCTAATTCTAGAAGTTAATTATCCCACAGTTATCTGAGGAAGCAGTTTTTCGGTGGAGAATGCATGCAAAACGACAAAAAAAATTGTGTGAGTGCCAGGACTCACGGTTAATATCTGTAAACATCAACGTGCGCGGATCCAAAAAGGACTTGTTTTTGCTTCAAGGGGATCTTAAGATTTTTTTCCCTGAACGCATCCATCCTAGTATGCAGATCGTAACGTTGCACATCGTAACGTTGCACACGAACGTTCACGTTTTTTTTTTCACTCTACCGCCAGCATAGATGTTTACACATCAATAAACTCTGTGGGTAAAACATCAAAAGTATCTCTTCAGTTAATTCTGAGTTAACTCACTAAATTTGATGAGTTAACTCAGGTTTTACTTTAATCTCCCACTGAAAAATTGGATCTAAATGGCACTTATCCACGGGAATATTTTTTCTTACAGTGACAAAACCACTGGTGGATGTAAGACTTAACTGAAGAAAAGAAATTGCTCAGAATTTGACCATAGCAAAACTTTTAAATATCTAAACATAAAAATTTAAGTATAGATTTTTGAACTGAATTAACTTAACTTTGACATAAGAAGTACTTTTTTAAAAAGTCCAAAGCGAAATCATGTGCACATACGAAGTTATTGTAGGTCAAATTTAAAAAAAATATCGGTATAACCTATAAGTGGTGAACACTATCAGAAATCGCCCCATGCAGAACTTGTAGATCATGGAATTCTATATCCAAAAAGGGATCGACATTTTACTCTTTCCGACTGTTCGTTTTGAAGATATCAATATTTCAAAAAAAAAAAAACATATTTGAGGAAAATGTCAGTTTTTCACGTATGTAACGGGTGTTTTTTTTAGAGACACACTATTTTAACTGCTGTCAAGACATTTTGCCAGCTGTCAAGTGATTTATTTTTAGTTTGGTTTGGCATTTCAACATGAATAGACTGACGCCTGAACAACGCTTCCAAATTGTCCCCAAATGGGCCCAAAACAAGATTGCCGTTGATGTAAAAATATCTGATGCTTTATAAATAGAAACGTTAAATTTTCAAATACATATTCCTTCAATATTGGAGGACAACGTAATACTCTGAAATTAATTTTTTTTATTTTCGATGCTGTCAAATTGGATTGACTTAATGCTCCAAACAAGACTTGTAAATTCAGAAATGAGTCACAGCAAGCTCATTGTTAGAACGTGTAGGGTTACTCCATAGGGAGGAGTTTTGTTTCCTCTGCTCTAAATCGGGTTATTTCTTTATCTGAGCCAAAGCGATATATCGGTACTTATGCCATTGAAGCAAGAAAAAAGTAGAATACACCAGCGTGTCCTCGAAAGGGATGAAACGACAGATGGTCTGCAATTAACACTTTTCGGGTCTCGAGGAACCAATGGCTGAATCTCGATATGAAAAAAAAAACAGAACACTTACTCAAGCTAAGCAGGCCGCAACTGTCCCTATTGGTTGGAATCCTAACAGGGCCCAACTCAATGGAAACCCACATGAATAGAATGGGCAGAGAATTTCAAGATGAAGAGGCGGATGAAGACTCCTATCACTTTCTTAAAGAAGCAAACAATTTTTAAATAAGATGTAGTATCCTTCAGCTGTAGGACAAAATTCCAATAATGACGACCTGTTTGGGATGCTGAATAATTTTATTTTGGTGTTTAGCTTATCGGTAAAGCCTTATAGAAAATTTAAAGTCTTAAATATAATATACCTTCAACTTTAGACCAACATTCCAACCATAATAACTTGTTTCCAAGGCTGAATTAATCGATTTGATTACGTTTTACTGATAATTCAGAAGAATTTCTACCTCTTAATTCCCGATTTGGACTTTTGTCACATAAGCGAGCTTACCCAAATTCGAAGCAAATAATTGACGAATGACTTGATACTAAATTTGGAATAGAGACCAACTATTTAGTCAGCAAATCCTCATTCAAGACAAAAATAATTTCAAAAACTCCAACTGCCAACTTGTAAATACAAAATAAAACATGAAGTGTGTTGCGGTGTAAACAAAATGTCTGTGTCATGTAAATTCTCAATTCTTTGAACACCGCAATAAACTTGAGTTGAAGCTTAGCTAACTTTAAACAAAAGTTTAAGAAAACTTACAAAAAAAAAAAAACAGAAAGAAAAACCAACAATTATCGTTCAATTTGGCTTCATTTAGACCACCCTTTTAGGGTATTTCTGCATTCTTCCTTTAAATAGCTTTTTCCCAAAGTTTGTTTTTTGATTGACTGACGTCTCTCAGTTTTATTGAATACACTTTTAGTTACAGCTCTAACGTTATTCCAGTTGACGTCCATTGCTGCATCAGGCAGTGCAATCGATCCGCATCTACCAAATAACAGCGCGAGCAAAAGCAAACACACAAAACTTTTAACCAATAAATTGGCGCCCGGGCGGGTGCTTTTTGTACAAACCACCATCACCATCCATCTATATAAGCAGTTCACCATCTCAAGCAGAGACCGTTGTTGGCGTTGCCATCATCAATTCCAGCAAATAACGAATGATGATGGCGATGGGGATTTTGGTGTGTGTGGCGTGCGCAATTATGTGCCCGCTCCCGCCGCTGCCGCCGCCGCCGGTGAACATCAAATCAGGAAATCCAAGGTGCAACCATGCTAACAACTGTATTATACTTAGCCATCATACAGTGTTAGAAACACATCACCACACACACACACACACACACATAAGCAAACACTAAAGAAGTGGTAAATTTATTGAGATGTCATTTACACTATGTGCACCGGATTTTCTCCTTCAGACGATTTTGGTTGCGGTGCTCTGGAATTTCCTTAATGATACATACAGACCATGGAAATTGTTGCTATTTAAGTGGATTCTATAGAGTGGTCGTCGGTCGTGTGTGTAGTTTAACGAATTGGTGATTGGCATAGTAGTGATTGAAATATTTTAAAAATTTCGATTTGCTGTGAAATATAACAAATGGATGGAATTCCAAAAGACTTTGTCCGAGGAAACATTGAAAATCGTTAATCTTTTCAGATTTTTGGGCATAGATATCAGACCAAGCTAAATTTAAGTGAAGATAGTCAAGAAATTCCATTAAAAAAGTTCGTTGTGAAATAATCGTGTGCGCATAATTCAAGATCAAATGTCTAAAATACTGGTTTTCGCTTATTACTTGGTCACTTGATTTCTTTTTTTGAAGTTGCAATATCTTGTTACTGCTGCCTCGTCTGGAAAAAAATAAGATAATACTTGATGTAGTAAACTTTATAACTTAACTTCGCCATTGAAAAGTTAAGAGCAAAAAACCAGTATTTTTTACTTTGACCAATTTTTTGAAATATGTAATATGAATATTAAAAAAAATATTTTAATATGGTTTCATATGAAAGGTCAAATAATCTTGAAATTTTGTAAAAAATAAATTGAAAAAAATTTCCCCCTTTCGAGTTATATGCGAAAACTTATATTTTCGACACTTCGCCCTTTTTGAGGTATCAATATCTATACTCTGTCCAACAAAAATTGGCAGTGTGGGCAAGATAGGACGTTTGCCTCTTATTCTGGCTACAGTGGATTGCATAAATCTGTCCTTCATTAAAGCTTCCACAGGGTTGTCGTAGTGTACACGATAACACTCACCATTAAAAGCTTTTTCTGAAAGCTCGAAAATGAAAAGCACCTTAACAGAAACTCAAGAAAAAAAAGCTGAACGAATTACCAAATGGACAAGGGTAACTCTGAATGTACATCAAGCAGCAGCCAGTCGCCATTGGTCACAGCAATTCAGTGCACACTCAGATGTGCCTTAAATAGGACGTTGGGTCTGTGTCAGATGCTATTGGAAATTCACGGGCGGGCAAACACTTTTTGAGGAGGAGTTATTTCAATTTAATATGGTGCAAAAATATGGCACGCTACTGATTTTGAAAAAGCTTTCCCATAAGACGTGTACTGCATATTTTTGTTGGACAGAGTATAGTTACTGATCGCTCATACAGAAAAAATGCTATACCTAATCTTTTTTTGGAAAAAATGTTATTATCTATAAAATGAGCATAGAGTTTATTTTGATACCACTCATAAAGGGTGTTTTTTTAGAGGTATAAAACTTTGAAATGGAATAAAACAAAGATAATTTTTTTTATATTGGCGTGAAATTTACTTTATTCGAAAGATAATCTTCTGGCATTATAATTTAAATATGATTTCTGGCATTTGACCGCCACGGCTGGCTCGGACGTAGTCTAATCTGGACGTCCAATTTTCGATGACTTTTTCCAACATTTGTAGCCGTATATCGGCAATACCGCGGCGAATGTTGTCCTCGAAGTGGTCAATCAAGTGGTCAGAAAATACTCAACCGGCGATAAATCGAACGATCTTGGAGGCCAATTCACGGGTCCGTAAAGTGAAACTATGGGGATACCAAACGTTTCCTTCAATAAATCAATTGTGGCACGAGCTGTGGGACATGTTGCACCGTCTTGTTGAAACCACAGCTCCTTAAAATCATGGTTGTTCAATTGATGAACGAAAAAGTCAGTAATCATGGCTCTACAGCGGTCACCATTGACTGTAACGTTCTGGCCAGCATCGTTTTTAAAGAAGTACGGACCAATTATTCCACCAAACCATAAAGCACACCAAACCATAAAGCACACCAAACAGTCAGTTTTTGTGAATGTAACGGTGTCTACACATACACTTGAGGATTATCATCACTTTAAATACACGGCAGTTTTGTTTATTGACGTATCCATTCAACCAAAAGTGAGCTTCATCGCTAAACAAAATTCGCTTATGAAAATTGGGATCAACGGCAATCGGCGATGTTCAGGCGTCAGTCTATTCTTGTTGAAATGCCAAACCAAACTAAAAATAAATCACTTGAAATGGCCGACAGTTAAAATAGTGTTGCCAACTAAAAGTTCAATACATCTAAAAAAAAACAACCTTTAGTTGAATAATTCTGAATTCTATTCAAATCTTAAAGTTTTTGTAGAGCCGAAAAGCTTAAGCATCTTAAGTGGAGTTTTCTTAAATATTAATAGTAAACTATTTTTTAATAGGCTATATTTTTCGACAGCAAAAATCTTGAAACTGAAAGTTTCTTCTATTCTAAATGCCAAATTCTGTAGACATGATTCTAGATTTTAGGGTTCAGAACTGAACCTACAAAACTGAAGGTAAAAGGTAAATTATTATAAAATAACAAGAGAAATCTGAAAAAATTGAAATTAAAGGTTTTTCCAAAGATTTAATTAAATGAAAAAAATTGAGCGACGAAGTATTTAATTTAACAGAAACTTCTTTATGAAAGACAAAACTTAGTTGCATTACTTTTCGAAATACTTAAAGGTTTATCGATAATTCAAGCATCTTTAACATTATAAATTAGCTTCTATGAAATTTCCCAACCATAAGTTGCTATCGAATTGCATTTTAACAAAGACAAAGTGCATCTTCAAAAAAAAAAAAAAATGAAAAAAAAAAAAATACTAAATCCAACCTCACCTAACAACATAAAATCGAATTTAACAATTCCCAACATGTTATCCGAATATCCTTTGCGCCACCAAAAATGAGCTCCTCTATAAAAATCCAATCATAAGACATTGCTTTCGTTACAGCTATTGAATATTTTTTTTTTTTTTTTCAAAATTTCTTCAATTTTTCAATAGAAAAACGCAAAAAGAAGATAAATAAGAAGCAAACGGGAGAGTATCCCCCATACTCAAACCATGATGCCAACGGATTCGTTATATTGTATCTGTATTTTATCGTAAACCTTCAGGCAAAGTTGCACTATCATCTTTCGGTTCAGTTCGACTTACAAAATTCGTCGGATTCTCCGGACGAATATTTCTTCATCATTATATCGACCGTCTTCGTCGTTATTGTACGAGTATAGTTGTATATTAGTTCTTTTTTTGGTATGAGCTTCTCCCCAGTAAACCTCTACCGTTCGTTACGTATACCCATCTGCCGACCTATCACGAACTCTTGGCTCGTTTCTGTCTGCTTCAATCTTTAAGAAGAGACTTCCAAGAAACTGCCAACGAATTGCAAACTGCTTTTCGCATAATGCATTCGAAAGAGACAGACAGTGGAAGGTATATAGGAAGGGGGCATGACAGGGTAGTTAGATACCCTTTTACAGCCAACAAGTCAGACATCTCCAGCAACTGACAAACGCTTTAGTACACCGAACGTGCATTGAATAAACTGATAACAGAAATTCACCCCCCGAATTTCATCATGATGGGCGAACAAAAAATTCTATAACGAGCAGAGGAACACAGTTGGTGAATGTTCCAGCAATGATTGCAGCTCAGACGGTTGCTCGCCAACACCATACTCCCTCCGCTTCTTCATATATAAGCTGCAATTCGTTCTTTTCCTTATTCGACTCTTTCAGTTCTCTTCCCTTCAAAATTTTATATAAATGACACTTTTATTGGCCCGATATACGGCCGGTGGTGGTGGCGACATGGTTGTGATGGATGGTGGGTGAATCAGAATTCAAGCAGACGCGACGATTTCGATTGACTTTAACCATAAATATGGAGGGTGAGCCAGCCGCACTCGCACCCCACCGCCGCCACCAACCATCGAATTTTCAGTTGTCACTTATTTTTCGGTCGAACTAAAGAATGCGAAATAAGTAAATAAATGAAATGACAATATCATTGGCATATTTCAAGTATGTCCTGGCATAGGATCCTGGATTATGTTAAAGCGAAGGAAAAGTCAAGAAAATCTCACATCGACCAACGACAAAGATGACAAAAAAAAAAATCCTTTTCATCTTCGGTGCAGTAGAAGTAACGTCCTGTTATGCTATGCAAAGGACATAGTGCCTTATACGAACGCAGATGATGGAAATTCTGTTGGAAATCGATAGGATCCTTCCTCTGCGTTTCTGATGTGCAAAATAATTCTCCTCTGACACAAAAAAAAAAAAAATATCCAAAAAGATAGAGGAAACCCTATCATGATTTACATGGAAAATGCATGATACTTTTGCTACTACGAAATGGATGAATTGCATTTGAGCATAAGAAATATTTTTTTTTTTTTTTTTCATTTCCGCAAGATTGTGAGTAAGTAGAAGTAAGCTACATAGTTTCAAGTAAGAAAGAGAAAATCTGATTTTCGTATTGGATAAAAGTGTTCAATACTAAAGTTGTAGTTAAGAAAAAAAAAAAAAAAAAAAAAAAGCTAAGAGAAAGACTTTTTTGAAAATTCAAGGAATAAGTAATGACATTTGGGATTGATCCCTCCTCAGATGGAAGTGTGAGCTGAAAATGCACTTATTTATAGGAAGAAAAGGATTTATGGCGGAAAATAAATGTGAATATAAATTCAACGCAGAATATCTATACCTACCAACTATACAAACAAATGTGATTCCTCAGGATTTCAGAGATATTGACGTGGGTATCTCTCACTATGCTTCTGATGAAGGTACTCGCTCGTACAGTAGTAGCCTTTGGATATTTTTTTTGTAATTTCCAGTGAATAATTGGATTGAATAGTTTTCGCATTTTTCTCATTGTGTTGAGGGTTTGAAATAAAGTAGCATTTACCAACTTCTTTTGTTAAGCTATAAATCTTTATATTCAATAAAAAAAAAAAAAAACAAAAAGGACACAATGAACCTCTCGAGCCGAAAGTCACAGCTGGTTGGTTAGGAATTTCTTTTGGAATTTAACAGGGGAAAATCTTCAATAAACAGACACCCATTGTCCTCTCGGATTTATTCGATCATTTTTATTTTAGGTTATAGAGGTGTGTGCTTAAGGGAGAGCATCAAATTAACCTTGTTATATTTATTGAGTATCTTTCATTAACTGGAGGGATATAAAGACGATAGAAGTGTCAATACAAATTTGACACAATTCATGCCGCGATATTTATCGGACAAAAGGTTGCTTATCTAAAAATAGACACCCTTTTTACTTAAGTAAATCACCATATTTTACGTGGCTATAAAGTAGAAGTTACCTTGTACAAAATGTAGAAACATTTTTAAGCTACCTATGGACCTACTTTTCAAGTTCGAAAGTTTAGCCCACGAAATTTTAAAACGAAATTATCAGCTCCGGGCTTTTAGCAACCCATAAATATGTGGGATATCGGCAAAAAAGCATGCAATCTAAAAGATCAGTTTTTTTTCGAATATCCCACAAATGAGGTATAGCTGATGACCTTGAAAAACTTAAACCATTGATTAAAAATTGTCTATGGCTGAACAATTTATAAAAATAAGTTGATATTTTTTGAACAATTATTAACCTTTTATCAATTTTTTTTTGCAAATATCCCACAAATCGAAGCTGAAAATCTTTGAAGACCTTGAACATTTTTAACCATCGATTCAAATTTTTGTATGGCTCAACAAATTCTCAAAACTAATTGATTTTTTTTACCAATAACTAACCTTTTAACAACTTTTTTGCGAATATCCCATAAATGGGATTTTGAAAATCTTTGAAGACCTTGAAAAAATTTAACCATCGATTCAAAATTTTTAATGGCTCACCAATTTCTCAAAACTAGTTGACCTTCTTCGAATAATTACTAAGCTTTTTGCCTCTTTTTTTTGCGAATATCCCACAAATGAGATGCTGAAAATCTTTGAAGACCTTGAAAAACTTTAACCATCGATCCAAAATTTACTATGGTTGACCAATTTCTCAAAAATTAGTTGACTTTTTTTACCAATTACTAACATTTTAGCAACTTTTTTTGTGAATATCCCACAAATGAGATGCTGAAAATCTTTGGAAACCTTGAAAAACTCGATTCCAAATTTTACTTGGCTGACCAATTTCTCAGAACTACTTGACCCTCCTTTAACAATTACTAAGCTTTTAACAACTGTTTTTCGCGAATATCAAACAAATGAGGTGCTAAAAATCTCTACAACCTTGAAACAACATATACAAACAAATATTGAAAAGAACCTATGGCTTCTCAATTTCTGTAAGCAACTTTTTTTGCGAATATCTCACATATTGGGTATATAAAAACCCGGAGCCTTGGATTTCGGAACTAAGGTAACCTAGTAACAGGTAACAAAGTATATTCAAATGTTTATTATTATTCCGATTTGATTTTCTTTGGAAATACCACCAAATTTCCATAAAATATTCACATCAGAATTCTCTCAACTTTGTACGAATTCGCTTCCAAGAAAAACCACACTAAATTCAAGCTGCTGTTAAAGTGTCCTTAAATACTTCAACATTGACTTGACCATGACCATCTTCAAAGTTATTTAGCAATGTCCAATTTACACAAATACATATTTAGATACTTTTTCACTTTAAAGCCAAAACCACACATTTCCCTTTAAAGCGAGAAAAAAAAATCCCTTAGAAATATGTATCTTTCTTCATTTGCATACATATTTCCTACATCCATACATTGTATACATTTCCAGCGGACTAAGTGCATTCCTCGATGTTAATTTAGTGTAAAGATATGTCGCGTAGATCGTGAAACACCACTTTAACAACAATAATACCTCCATCACTGCCCTCTACCGCTCCTACGAATTCATCGAGCTATCATACAATGCAACTGCACGCGAGAACAAAAAAAAATACACTTACACCTCCTATCGAACCACCATATTCCTCTGCTGCTTGGAAGCTCAATAATAATAACATGCAATATATAGTGGCCATGGGTGCCACTGTTAGGCACCTAATTGTGGAGGCATTTACGGCTGAAGCAACGTGACACACAAATGTGCTTGATCCTAAAACCTAATAATTTACCAGCCCTCAATTTGCCTGCTCCGTCTGTATACCTACACTGTATATGCACTCTTTTACTTTACTTTTGTGTCCCGCTTTTCACCTGTGAATTCGTTTTATTTTTGTTCGTCTCTTTATTCTTGTTGCTGTTGTTATTTTCGTTGTTGCACTTGTCATCGTGACGGTCCACCATAGCTATCCGCCCTTCCTGGCCCGCCCCCTTCATCATGTTGTAAAACAATTTGTTTTGGGTTATTACTCTCGTAGTTGTCGTGTATCCTTCTGCAAGTGCAGTAGGACGAGACAAAGAGAAACCAAAAGCAACAAAACAAGGAGAAGAGCAGAAAAAAAAATAAAACGAAAAAACTTTTGAGAATAAAAGCCGTTACAGAAATTGTGGGTAGAACGGATGTGTGTCAAGCTGCGGTCCATGTGGGTCGTTGTCTTCGTAGGTATGCTCGGGACAGGTAAAGATTAACGGTGTATCGATTGACCAAGATGGATGCACTCGTACATAAATGCGGCAGGACGAAAAAGCCATTGAAGTAGCCTGATGTTTAAGAATTGTGGTGTCCCTGTGCTTTGCCATCACCCATATGCCAGTGGTACTGATATTCCACTGGGATGATGATGGCTGGCTGGAAGTCGTCAGTCTGTCTGGCAGCCTGTGCCGATGCTATCGCCGTTGGTTGGTGAGTTTGGCGAAGGTCATCATTAGGAATTGTCCTAATTTACTCAGGAGGATTGCTGCTGCATATGCATTAATTAGCATGTCGAAGGATGTTCCTTATGCATATCTATAGCTTGTACCGGACCGGACAAATCAATGTGTATAGAATTTACCTATACATGTGCATATGTATCGCATGGATGAATATAGTTACTTGTGGGAGTAGGCCACATTATTACCAAAAGGTTAAAGATTATTCTGGGGCTTTTCTGTGTACCATTTCGGGCGAACTTAATGTAGTTTGTGGGATTTATTATCCAATTGTGGATATTTCGGATGGTTACATATTTACCTCAAGCAATTGCACACAGAAGTTGTAATTTACAAAAAGAATACTTCATTTGCTTTGCAAAATGCAAAATGCAAATGCGCAAATTGAATTGATCGTTGTTATATGTATGTACATATAACGATATCTTGTTCGGATGTAGAAGTTGTTGTAATTATAAAGGCGTTGATGATGGTTCCACATACTGTATAGTCGCCACTGTATGGTAAATTGGATTACGTATATGAAGCAGTTGTCGATGCACAGATGCGTTAGTATGTGGTAATGCTTCGATTGTTGTTGATTTTATAAGAATGACAAGAAAAAAGTCGAAAGTCGAGAGCCATAGTCTCTGGGGTCAGCAAAAGTTCGAGTAGGCATAATTTTATAATACTCTTACGAGTATATTCATAAGATGGGCTTATTTAAATAAATAGCCTTCGAAACAAAAAAAAAACAGGAATGAAAAATGTTTTTAAGAATTTTAACCTACATTGGTTCTGGTACTTTATTCTGCAGTTCCACGTAACCAATGTTGTAAAAGAATGCAATCTTTTGTGAATGCAATCTTTGAAAAATCATTCATTGAATTCAATTAAAAGATTGCATTCATTGACTTCAGTTTGAGACTTCGACTTCAAATTATGCAATCACCATTCATTTGAATAGAAAATAATAATTATAATTCCCCATTCATTTAACAGCAATCTATTGAATCATTGAATGCAATCTTTTGAGAGTTCATGCATTCCTTTGAATTTCTAGTTTATTTTTGTTGATTCTGAGCATTTTCAATATGGTTATATGGCTTGGAATACTAGGCGTAACTGACGAAAAATTTTAATGGGGACAGATCACGTAAGGGTTATGTTGACAAAAAAACTGCAAAGAATGCAAAAGAATGCAACAGAATGAAAAAGAATGCAAAATTATGCAAAAGAATTAATGAATTTCCAAAAGATTGCATTCAATTTATTTCTGTAAAATGAATAAGGGAAAAAATTATTGAAATATATTTTGATGTCAAATGAATGGGGATTGCGTAATGCTTTAAGTTAAATTTTGCACATTTTAATTAACATAACAAAAAAAAAAAATACATATATAATAGTGTTAGACAAATCTTAATTTTAAAACAAATACTGATTCTTTCTCATCATGTGGTGGGAGTGAGATAAAATAAGTCTCCCGTATAGTGAGTCCAATGTTTAAAGCATCTTTTAGAGATATGAGGTCTCTTTCTTTATGATCCAAAACTGCCAATTGTAAACATTTTATAGTTCAATTTAATTGTTTTATATGAACTCTGCCAGAACTTCGGACTAAAAATGTAAGGAATTGGCTGTTTGGGGTAATAATCTAACAGAAGTACCTACATATATTCTGAAAATCTGAAGTGACATCTGTCAAGTTGCAAAAATGACATTAAAAGAAGCTAAGGGCCAGTTTCACAGTGCACACATTCCGGAATAAGTGGCACTTAATTTTCCAATATTGGGACTTTAAGCTCCGTTTCATAGCCTGAGTGTCACTTAAGTGTGCCACATTGGTGACTTAAGTGCCACTTATTTAGGTAAGTGTAGTTTGAGAATGTAATGGTGTCTCAACAATGTCTTGTGGATTATGATCACTCCAAAAACGACAATTTTGCTTATTAACGTACCCATTCAACCAAAAATTAGCTTCATCGCTGAACAATATTTTCTTGTGAAAATCGGGATCGGTGTCTATCTCGTTTTGGTCCCATTCACCGAATGTGCGACTCGCTTGTTGGTCATTCAATTCTTGAAATGGCAAATCAAACTGAGCATAAATCAAGTCACAGCTGTCAAAAAGACCAACTCCGATAAAAGTATTGCCAGAACCACACGTCTAAAAAAAACAGATTGTATATGAGTTTCGTATCAGCAAACGGCTCTTAGGCCGGTATTCACCAAAGGCACATAAATGCGCTCTTAAGTTTATGCGGCTCATGACATGAAAATTATTTGTGGTATTCACCAACCACTAATAAGCATAAGCATTTTTCAAAGTCACAAAGTGAGAGCCACTCTCTGCTTCAACCAGACTTATCGCTAAAATTAATTTAGAAACACTTTATTTCACTGCAGTTTTGCATATTTTTCCACATTATTTATTTATTATTTACTTAATTATAACATTTTATTTATTTTAAGGACGTTTTTCTTCAGTGAAGTTTGAATCTTGAAATATTAAAATTTCAAAAACAAACTCAAGCAATATTA
Organism: Leucozona laternaria; assembly: GCA_932273885.2. NCBI lineage: Eukaryota > Metazoa > Arthropoda > Insecta > Diptera > Syrphidae > Leucozona > Leucozona laternaria. The sequence goes on along the minus strand of OW026367.1, from coordinate 125,358,805 downwards.
TAGAGTCTGTGGACTTCGAAAGTTTTCGGTGAGAGCCCTCATAACTCAAGAGTGGTCCCGACTACTCATAAGTCTTATAAGCGCTCATACATACCTTTTTGGTGAATAGGTTTATGAGCCTATTAAGTTATGAGCGTTCGGCGAATACCGGCCTTAATGTCTGCAATATATGTGGTTCAACTATAGACATCTCCATTAGCTTTACATTTTGCGTTATTATATGTTTTATTCTGTATTTTAATATATACCTACTTCTATACCCCTAGCGAATCTAAGTTCGCAATTCCATGCCCCTTAATAGGTTAGGTAGGTACCAAACTTTAACTGAAGTTGAAGAACTTACTAGCCATTTTTTGATTGAAAGGATGTTAACACTATATACACACACAACTGGTCGTCTCCTATACACTATACCGCATATAATTTAAATCCCAAATCAAATTGTATATTGGACTTGTGGCAAAATCCTTTTTTATAGGTATTTTTTCTATGCTATACGAACCTATATATTTTCACATTTACAATAAAAGCACAAAATTCGTCTAAGATTTTTTTTTTGTTTTTTTTTCGACAGAAATAATCTGCCCATTGATCTAAATTTGCTTCGCTATTGCAAATTTTATGATATTCACACAAAAAAAAAAAAGACATAAAACATCAACCCTTTTATTCTACTATAGGTACCTATGAGAAAAAAAAAAGGTAAAATTACTTCGTTTTATTGCACTTTTGAAGAAATTTCTTGGTTCTCGTTTTGCAAAAGGCTCGGAGCGAACATTACTTGAATGAAAAGTGTATAAATCGATTTATACCCGCACCACCAACTGAAAACGAAAACGAAAACCCCCGCAAGCTAAGTTTCGATGAGCAAGTAGGTAGGTTAAGGGAAAAAAAAAAAACGATGAATTGCAAAATGAGAAATCCACAAAAAGGTATTCTTGAGCAATTTAAACTGTGATACACTGGTGTGCACTTCCTTCAGCACCCCCCAACCCCGACCTTATGCCCCTGTCTTTACCCATGTCCCATGTAATTCTCGTCCTTTTTTTTTTTTGTTAAATGAAGAACACTTGTCGTTTTGCACCCCTAATACACAGCAATGATACATATGACCTTATCGCACGCCAATCAAATAGAAGCCACTACAAGCAGCAGGAGTCCTTTATTCTACGTGTACATTGTACACATACACAGATACACAAAGTCAGAACAAATTCCGAAGTAAATTCAGGAACAAACGGAGGAAAAAAAGCTAAACGATTCCCTGGCGCACATTTGAAGGTCTAACTTGTAACTATACTACTGCTGGTATAGTCTCGTCGCCGTGCGTCGTTGGTCGGTCGGTGGTGGGTCGTGGGTCGCCATAGTTGGTCGGTGGTTGCTTAGTTCTGCTGCTCATGTGGCCTGGCCATTACAATTTTTTGCTCATTTCTGGTAAATTATATGTTCCTGATTTTGAAATAAGAACATAATTTTTCCTGCACGACCACGTAAGGGCAGCGGCAGGGGGTAGATTAAGGAGGTAAGTTTGCCATCAACTACTAGAACACCCCTCTTCATCAGCCTAATCGACTGACAGTTTGAGCGCTCTCAGGTAATAGTTCAAAATTTCCAACCCTCCATTTGCTCTCGCTGTGCGTATTGCGTATATACCTACGGAGAACTTGTACCTTAGCACAATCTGGAACGAATGAATCTAATTTAAGTTGATATCAATAAAGAAGGAGAAGAAAAAAAAGTAAAAACAAACCTCACCCGTTTCACCCTTGATGGGTGATGGAGAATTTACCTTAGCAATTTTTTAAAGTACGGTCGAGTGGCAGTTAGTTGTGCAAGGATTTTAAAAAGCCTTATTTCGATTTGGAGGAGTGCAAAGGGGAGAGTGTGGCTGTGCATATTTGAAGAACTTTTTTTTTTGCAATATTTTAAAAAAGCGTATCAAAATGAATTATGTTTTTTTTCTAGTGTTTTTTTGGGTGGAAAACAAATATATGACACAGATTTAGGCTTCATATTTGTCTAAGCAGATTCTAAGCACGTTTGTGACTGAGTTTAATGGAATTCCGGGAAATATCATTTCATATAGAAAGGGATCTTTATTTGTTTTTTTTTTTGCGATATACACACGTATACCTTGTGTGTATTGTATATAGGTAGTATGGTATTACATCAACATGGATTTTGTGTGATGAATTTCTTTTATGTTTATTTTGTTGGAATCCTTGATCCTGATTTTTTTTTTTATATTTTTCTGTTTGATTATTTAACGAATTCATGAGAAGAAATAAAAAAATAAAAGGTTATGCTACAAAATTTGTTATTGTGAAGGGAAGAAATACATACATAAAAGTAGTATGTACGTACATATACCTATACTTATGTATTTTAAATCGGTGGTTTTTGACCAAAAAACTGTAAGGAATTTCATAAACAAAAATAACAATTCCATTCAGATTTTATTATTAAATTATGCCCAAGGTAAAAGAATATCATATTTTTGAAACATGTCATTCGTTTTGTTAGGTAGGTATATTCTGTAGACATTTTAATATGATGTTATGTTATGTTCTGTTTTCAATCATGGATCTAGGGGCTTATTTTTTTTGTTTTTTTTTTTTTTTTTGTTTCAAATCGTTTCTTAGTTCTTTGTAGTCTTAGAAATTTATATTTTCAGCTTTCATGCGCAGCAATGAAAACGCGGAAGAGTGGGAAAGTTAATCCGAAAAAGTTGATGAAAATAAAAAAGCTCCTAAACGCCTCTAATTATTTTAATACTTTTTCCATACTTCTTCAACAATGGATTTTTTTTCAATAAAAGAGAGTTGAACTGACAACTCTGATAAATTGTTTTATTAAAATTTCTAATGTTAATTTGAACAAATTTCAAATAGCTTAAATAAAATTCTTGTTATACGAAAAAAAAAGGTCCTATGATACTACCTTGTGGAACACCACCTGTTTACTTTTTTTACGGGCGCCACTTAGCGAAGTTTTAAATCTGTGATGTCACTTGCAGAACAATAACAGTGTATTCTGCCAAATCTGGGGGTTCATTTAACTTCTCCAAGTGGAAAAGCTTTAACGATTCTTCTTGAAAAGAAGTTTTTGTCCCAAATCCCAAACAAATGATATAAATAGAATATTTAGGAGGAAATTTTAGAAAGGGGATTTAATAATTTTTCACTTTATTTTTATTCAAACTAAATACATATGAATGTACATTTATGCATTTTTGTTCTTCTTATTTGTATGTTCAATTTAAAATTAAGTCTAAACACAAGAACATCAAATAAAAAAAAAATAAAAAAATCGAATTATGGTTTGGAAAATCTAGTTTTTCCATGTACTTTTTTTTGCCTACCATTCGTTAATCATAATCCGAAGCTACAAGAGTCCAAACTTTTTCGTATTTCTTTTAAAGTTTGATGCTAAAAAAAATAAAAAAAAAAAAAACGAAGGAGCATCGCCCCTAGAGAAAGGTATGTTCATTTATTTATTGTGGCTTATGTCCTCTCCTAAAAAAAAATATTAATTTTCAATATTTAAAAATCGTTTTTTAAAAATATAAGGAGATACAATTTTAAACAAAATTAATGGATATCGCCCCTAGAAAAAATTGCGCCCAACATTTTGGTGTTTAAACTCTAATATCATTGACACTTATCGAGGTATCCTCTCCTAAAATAAAATAAAACTTTTGATACAACGATCTTCAGCTTGATGAAATGACATGGAAATTCATGAGTTTTTTTCGATTTTCTGTGGAATGACTATAACTGTTATTATTTATCTCCTTTTGAAAAGCCCTTAATAAGGTTTGAGAATAAACTTATTTACCTTCACTGATTTCTATCGCTCCACAGAAGTAGCTTTACTAATGTTATTCATCTGCGTTATTTAAAATAAATATCTTGAACATCCCTAAATGTCAGAACTTTTAGCTAAAGTTGATGACACGGAGAATCATTGATATATATCATCTGATATTTAGCCTTAATTTAGAGATCTTAACCTTGAAAATCCTACCATCAGAACTCAAATTATATAAATATAACCGCTTTGCCAGTGTTAGTCACTTCGCTGACTTAACTCTACACACATCTTAACACACAAGAAGCCATCCATTGGACCAAACAATTTTTTCATAAAACGACCTTTTTCCTTTGATAAATGCGTTTATTGGCGCAATAAACAAGTTATTGAGGGTCAATAAACAATTTTTTTTACTATGTCAATAACTCATACATTGTGCCAGTAAATCGTTTTTTGATGAAAGAATTTTGATTTATTTATAAATGCGTTCATTGGCGCAATAAACAATTTATCAAATATCAATAAACTATTTAATTGATCACTACGATTTTTTTATTGTGTCAATAAACTCACACATTGCTCTAATGAACTGTTTTTTGGGGAAAGAAATTTTAAGCAAATTTTGTATTTGTGCGAAGTATAAAGTGATTACCTAAGTTTTAACATTGTTTCTTAGTATTGCGAAGTATCCCAGTGAGTAGCTTGTTGGATTGACATTTTTTCAAATAAAATATATGTAATTGTATGCATTTTAGAATAAAAGGAAGCAGCTGCAAAGCCTCTATATAGTGGAAAAGACTACAAAATAAATGCACCCAAATGAAAACGAGGACAATAAAAATAAAATAAAGAAAATTAGTTTTTTTTGTAAAGACAATGAAAAAGTTTATTGGCACAACAAACGAAATTGGTCAAATCAATAAACTATTTTACTGTCCTAACAAATTCGTTCTTTGGAACAATATTGTGTCGCAAGCCTTTAACTTAACGTGGAAACCCTGACTTTTTAATTCAATTCCTAGGCGAACTGCCACGTTTATTAGTTAGGACGCGCGTCATATCGCGTCTACTGTGTTCAAAGACAGTCAAAATTTAATTTCTCGTGACAGCATTTTGTCGGCTTTCGTTTTGACGTTTGATTTAGAGCTGAATGTATCCGAAAGGTGTGTTTGTTTGGTTCAACATTCAATTCCAACTCATTTTCGACAGGTTTTATCTATAAATTGTAGTTTACGAAAACTTATGGTTTACAAAAATCTATGGGAAAACTTTAAACCTATACTTATGTCTATATTAACTTACTCTGATAATTGTTTATTAATTTTAAACAAAAACATGATGCTTACCTGAAAAGAAAAAAAAAAATGTTTAGTACATTTACATATTAAAAAAAAAAATATGTACATACATATGTGTCAAAGAAATTTGTATGCATACATCATTCAAAACCAAATCAAGTTGAATTTAATTTAACACAACAACGCAAAAAAGTGTCATGTGTGTCAAAAATATTTTATTTTTTTACCAATAAGAACAAAAAATTGTTTCGAAATAAAATTTTTTGTTTTTCCGAGTAAACAATTCAGAAATGTATAAAAAAAATGCACCAACTCCGCAAAGAAAATATAATACATAAAACGTACATATGCAAAAGTTCAAAGTGCTATTCCACTTTTAACCCTCTCTCTAGGGTGCACAACCAATAAAATGCCAAAAACTAGTACCTAGAACAAAGTCTCATTGCACCATATGTTTCCTGCCGAAAAAGAAAAAGAAGAAGAAGAAAATATGTCAAAAAGTAGACAGAGCCAAAAAGAAAGTTCAGAGAACAAGAAATAAAAAAAAAAAAAAAAAAACAAAAACTTAAGAAACAGAATAACTTTTGAATTCTACTCAGCTGGAACATTGCATTGCAAGAGAGAAGTGAACTGATTCCTTTCTTCTAGGATGTCCTCGAAAAGATTTTTTTTTCTTTGATTTTTTTTTTTTGTATTCCAAAACATTATTTTTTTGGTCTTTTTTTTTGTTCAATTCACAGTTCACAAAGCGTGACATTTGTCGTCCTCAACAGAAATAATATAAAAAAAAATTAAAAAAAAAACCTATTAAGAGGCGTAGATACTCTTGTACGCGAGTGTATGAGCCCACGAAATCAGAACGAAAAAAGTTTTTCCATTAACATTTGATTACACGCTTCATTCGAAATTCTATAGTATGTGTGGGTGAGTGCTGCTGCAATCGACATAACCTAAAATACAAAAATAAAAAGGGAACGCGAAATTAAGTGCGGAAAGAATTTTTGTATCAAAAATCAAACGTTATTTATAATTCTCGACTATCGCATACCTAAACTTTTAAATATTAACGGGACAGTCAAGGATTTGAATATCAGTGAATATATAAATCTTTACAAGAGTATTTGAGTTCATCTGAATGGCAATAAATTAAGTTTCAATCCTTTAAATAGCTACTAACTACAAAAGTTAAGGGACAGTTTTTCAGTGCCCAGTTAAATCTGAGTTAAACTTGAGTTATAGTTAGTGCTGCAAATATGTAATTCAAAACTATGGGGCATATTCATAATCACTTTTAAACTCCAGTTTGTCTTAGACTGGGGTTTATTCAATGTTATTTAGATAGCATGAACCCAGGTCTAAGATAGATTTGAGTTTAAAAGTGACTATGCCCTATGAGTTTAGTCAGAAGCAGTGTCATCCTTCGATTTTGATACATTTTTGACACGAGTCTGACAGAAATATCTGTTAGGCTAGTTCAGAGTAACGAGTAATTCATCAAATTTGATGTGTTAACTCGCGGGATCTTAATTGACTGAGAGCCAGTTGTACAAATATTTAAACCCTTATCCTGCAATTTAACCCCACGTATTTTGGCTAATTAACTGAGGTTCAAGCATGAAATTGATTACTATCACATACTTGAAATTCTTACCATCGCTGAACCTTGGTAAATACGCCAAAATCGGTGAGATAAAATCTTGAACTGAGCCTAACCCACGTTTGTACAGCTTTCAGTTAAATCGAAGTTAATTTGGGATCTTAATAGACTGAGGGCCAGTTTTACACGAATATTTCAGATTTCGGCGGATTAACTGAGGATCAAGCATGCTATTGGCTATTTAAACATATACTTGAATCTTGAACGATTGTTAAACCTCAGTTAATCCTCCAAAATTGGTGAGTTGAAATCTTGAATTAAGCGGCTAAACCACGTTTGTACAACTAAACCTGACAAATATGTTTCAGGAGTTAACTTGGGTTTAAACCCGATCCCCGAATCACGGATGATCTCACACTAAATAAATGAGCCTTAGTGATTTTTTTATTTTATAGTTTTTGAGTACTTATAGGCTTTAAAAAAAACTATAATTTTTATTCGAAAATTAATTTTTTTTTGCGTGAAACCCGTTATCCGCACAAGAAAACGTTGTAAGCCAGCTTTGAACTTTCTTTGAAATAAAAAAAATATTTTAAAAATCAGTCATGTTTTGATAAAGATAGAGCCGTGGAGAGCCAGAGCCTGGTGACTTACAACTCTAAACCATTCCTGTGTGCGTGTTGTTTGTTTGCAGAAATGAAGGGGGCCTACAAGAACGGCCAAGGCGAGAGATATGTTCTATTGGATGATTTGTAACTTCTTCGAAAGATGCAGAAGCCAATTTTTTTTTTTTAAGGTAAACGAAGCTGGGAATCAAACCCGCAGACCTCCGACATGACGGTTCTACGCACTAACGTATACGCCACCGACTACTGCTATTTAAATCCTGAAAAATCTATTTCTAGATTGGGGTCTAACCTCTGTGATAATTTTGAAATTTACTCAAATTATTAATGGCACTATTCTGAATATTTCCATAAATTAAAGCTTGCTATTAATTGTGTCTGGAACAGTCATTAACTTCAAAATTATAGCTTTAAAATACATTTTACCATTTTTGATTTAATTAAATCTTACCTAATTTTGGCAATCCAAATTGGTAAATTTGACAATTAAATGACCTCTCTAGGACGATTAGTTCCTCCAAATATAGTCGAAAATAAAAATTAAAAAAAAAAAACAAAAAAAAACAACAAGATGGCGGGGGTTTTTTTTAAATGGTAGTGTGACCCCACCTCGAATTTGTTAGGCACTTACGCATACAGTTAAAACAGGTACTGATTTAAACATAACTAAGTAAAAAACTTTGAAGATATGGGCATCAAATTATGTATGGACTGCAAATAGAATTTCACTATTCAACTCTTTAATTGATTAATTCTTGGGTTATTTTAACAAATCAATATATTTTTAACCCCTTTAGCGTCTAAAAGCACACAATTAACTAGAAAATTCTAGTTTTCTCATATTTTATAAAAAAAAAAATTATAAATTATTTTCCCTCAACAAAAAAAATCTAGCGTAGTTATGGAAAATCCTTAAAACAAAACTATTTTAAGCAAAACAAGCACGATCAAAATGTGAGATACATTTTGTAGGCCTTTTTTGTCACGAAATGTCAACATCAACCACTAAATTCCATCATAAAGCATTTTGCATATTTTCATCATAACCATTCATCTTCCACTCCCCCCCTCGTGAGCGTGTTGACAAACTCTCACAACCTAACTGTGCCCCACGCACCACCGACCGCCACCACTCAGCTAAATACACATTCGCGTACATTTAAATTTCAAAAAAAAAATAACGTGACGCGTTCGCTTAAATATATTTTTAGATCATCAACAGCAAATTAATGCATATTTATGATACGGTTAAAAATAATACACTTTGTGTTGTACATGTTGTGAGTACACGTTGGGCGCCACTTAAAATTAACTGAAAAACCAGGCGTAGCTTTTGCTTTTACTGTGACGATATAATGGGCATGATATGGAGGACAGCAGCAGCGATGGAAATGATGATGGAACGTTAAGATGCCATCAGCCTACTTAAGTCTTAATCTGTTTTAATCTTCATAATATTTCAGTTAACACATAAATACCTATATATGTATGTATCTAGGGGAGAATTCTTGATGGTAGATGTCAAAGAAGGGCTTCAAGAAATTGTCCTATTCTGAAAATAACCCGAGCGTATATAGGTGGTATATGTACATGAATATTTCCATTTTAATTCCTTAAATTGGCAAAGGTAAACATTCTCACCTCGTTCCAGTCGTCTTCGTCCTTAATCCACGTCCTCTCGCGCACATCATTCTCACTGAAGTACTATCTTCCTTCATAATTATCAGGCTCGCCCTTAAAGAAGAGGGCTCTGCAAAGTACACACATGGTTAAAAACTTTTTATATGCAGAATCGTGCCGAGTGCGAGCTGCGAGCGGTGGAGGAATATGGATGATGTAGACTACAACTTCGGGGCTAAAGTAAACAATTTTACCATCAACTTATTTTGTATGCAGGTGACAATTTCCAACACACACATATTTATAGGCATGCTGGAATACCACAGAATACAAAGACGCACCTGCTGCTGTTGCTTGTTGTTGGTGCGCTGGGTGCTGGTGGTAGTTTTGCTTGAGGGGGTGCGGGTGGTTATAGGGACGCAACCACCGATTCAAACTTTCTTACAAATGATAAGCCACAAAAATTGCAACAAAAAGTGGCAACAGATATACAAACGTTTGCACAAACAGCATATAGGCGGCAGAATAAAAGGTTTTACTTGGCACTAATTAACAAATGCACGCAGTTATTTTTTTTTTTTTCATTTTCACCAGAGCTTAGGAGCATAACAATGTTTTTGGAGTTTTTGGCGGAGCGGTGTGGTACGGCGCGCGGCGGCCTTATTTGGAATTCGAAGCTTAAAAGAAGCATCAGACAAAATGCAACCACAGAGAGGAAGAGGTTTTTTTTCTTTGGTTTTTTGAAGAATATGGCTTTAATTGTGGTTAATTAAAATAGGTGTGTAAAGGGGATTTCCCGCGAGTAATTTGATATTTTAAATTAAGTAAATTTCAACTTTGATTAAGTTACATAATCGAGCAGCAAGGTGAGCCGAGAATATGAATCCAGCTGAGGACGTGATTTGTTCGTCTAATTTTACCAACTCATTTAATTACGATGACGCATTATGACGTTAATGGCACTGTAATTATTTGTTTTGTAATCAATAAATGTAAGGTACTTACAAAATATGAAATATGCAAATTTAGAAAGTGGAGAAGGCTTCCGTACACATTTTTACGCGACAAAAGCGATGTTAAAAAAATTTAAATCAAAAGTTTTTCAATAAGGGCGGGTTTTAATGGAATAAAACAAGCTTTGTGTGACGTAATAATAACAATTTTTTTTTATTGAAAGGCCCATGTATGCCATTATGTATGGAATATGTTCAAATGCCCGTCTCGGCTTCTTATACGGTGGCACCTATCCGAGTGGTCTAATTTTCAATGACTCTTCTGCAAAAAATCCGGCTCAATTTGAGCGATGGATTGGGTTATGTTCACCTTAAGAGCATCGATCGATTGTGGTTTATTCGCATACACTTGAGATTTCAGGAAACTCCACAAGAAAAAGTCTAACGGGGTTAAATTGCACGATCTTGGTGGCCAATTCACGTCATCTCCACGAGAGCTAGCCTTACCCTCAAATCGTTCATGCAGAATGGCGTTTGCTGTGTGGCAAGTAGCTCTGTTCTGTTGGAACCACATGTCGATCACATGCATGTCATCCATCGGTCAGATCGGTAGCGTTCTCCGTTGATGCTGATGGCAATGACGGACTCTCACGGACCATCGGCGATGTTTTCGGTAGATCTTGCGTTTGGTTATCGTACGAGTGTTGGCTGATTGTTCACTTAATCGCGTAACTTACCATGGTGTTTTGGTAACTAAATAATAAACAACAGATTTGACAGATGTCACCAAAACAACATGGCCGCCACGGGCCCCCAAAATCTACCCTCGCCAATTGGAAAACTCTCTAAAAAGGGTGTTCTTTTTAGACGTGTGGTTTTCAAGAAGAAATAAAAGGCATCTTATTTAATGTTATGGATTATTAAGGATTTAGCTTTATTATAAAGATAAGGGTTTGCCATTATATTTTAAAAATGATTTCGGGTTAGTGGCCGTCTCGGCTGGCTAGGATAAATTCCAGCCAAAAGCGCCCGATTTTTGACAGCTCCGATTGTTGCGCGCGATGGCGGATGGACTCACTCTGCTCCACAGCAGCAATAGCGTATTCGGTGCGCACTGTACGGCGTCTCTAAGGATGCGCATTATCCACTAGATTAAACGTGGTTCGAAACCTATCCATGGTTGCTCGAATTTTTGCGATTTTGCGATTATGTCGACTGAATATTGGACGCAGCGCGGGATGCGTTGCGCGAACCGAACTATCATTTTGGTAGTTAATTTGCACGATTTGCAAACGTTGTTCAGGAGTAAATCTATTAATTAGGAAATGGCAAACCAAACTGAGCATATATCAAATGACAGCTGTCAAAAAGACCAACTCGGAAAAAAGTATTGCCAGATTGAAAACCACACGTCTAAAAAAACACCCTTTATAGATATCTTCTTTAATGTGAGTTGAAAGTAAAAAAAAAAACATTCTTGGGTGGTACTTTTTTGGAAAGACCCGGCGCCCGCCCCTGCAAAATTCATTTAGTCAATGATGTTAAATTTTACACAATATTCTACATCTACACATTGTCATAGCAAAACATTCTATGAATAAAACCAAAATCTCAAAAGAAGCTTTGTACCACTTATAACATATGTATACCTACTTTCTGATTAAATATTTTTTGACGTATAAATCTAACGTCTGTTAGGTATTAAATTCAAGTTTCAAAGCATATACTAGGTAGGTACCTATACTTGTAAAATATGAAAAATATATCTATCCTTATAGAGCATGGTTTTTTCATCCTTAATAGTGTTTTCTACCATTAATGAGCACATACTTTTGTATTCTTAGTATATCCGCTTAGAAAAATAAGAAAAACATGGAAACCTCTTTTCAGGCGAAGCCAATATGACATTAAGCAGTTTAAATAGCAAGAGCAAGAGGAAAGCTCTTCACATATTTTTTTTTTGTATCAAAAACAAAACAAAACAGAAAGAAGAAAAAAAAAATAAAATCTCCCACTCAAACTGAAGTAACAAAAATGAGCACCACTTAGCCGTGACACAACGCCCACTTCCTCGTCCTTACTCTGTCTCCCGCACATACACCTAATACAAAATAGCTTTTGTGTAATACATCAAGCCCATTCAAAAGTACTTAACCCAGTCAGTTAGTCCGTAAGTGTTACCCCGCCGCCGCCGCCGGCCGACCACCGCGCTGCTCTTCTTTCCTGCTCATGAAGAATCGGTATACTATATACTGATGATGCACCCAGAGTGTACCCATATACAACCTCTACGCTTAGTCCCACAGGAAAAATGAGAATAATATATACAATGCATCGCACAGTGCAATGTATCCTTTTCCTTATATGCTTCTTCTTCTGACGAACGCATACACATGTATAGCTATACCTATACCCATATGCACATACATATTCTTTCAAGTACCTATTATTTTCTTCTATTTTTAAACATATTTTGACATAAAAAAGGTCAAAAAAATAGAGTTAGACAACATCACCGACAACAACAACAACGTCAACAAAAAAGGACTTAGTATAAAATAAAATAACATGTTTTTTATATTTTTGCTTCAGAGAAGATGATGATGCTGTATTCCATTTCAGCAGCAACATCCTGTTAACAATGGGAGTGGTAACATATTTTCATCCACTCCACTGTGCAGTGTGCACACACACACCTTTTGTGTTAGATGTACGCCTGTTTTGCTGATGGAACAATGCAGCATACACAGTTACTCATGTTTCGCGTGTAACACAAAATAATCCTTTACATTTAAAAAAAAAAAAATAACGAAATAAAAATGTAACAACAAAAAATAAATTTCAAACGGAACAACTTTGCTTAACTAGAAGTGCAAAAAAAGATAAAAACATATCTGCAGAAGCACCAGAACACCATCAGAACCATGACAAGCCACTTTTAATAAAAACAAAAACAAAACAAAATGAATGGGTCGGCATATCCTTTTAAAAAAAAAATTTAAAATTAAAAACGACAAAAGCGCCATCGTACATTTACTTTTTAGGAAAAGTTAAATCAGCGAAATGAGCTGCAGCCATTGTGGAATGAACAGAAAGGGACAACATGTATGTACGATGCTGGAAGAAGTGCATTAATTTTTACAAAACTACACTTTACTATATGTGTCCGTAGACACCTGCATTTAGATGGTTCGAATGCTGTTGTTTTTGAGGTACATATCTACAAAATGTGTTCAGGACGTATAAGCTTGAAAACCATTATAACCAAACCGATGGCGCTGAGGGATCACCATCTGTAGAATAAGTTCTCGAAAATATTCAAAACCATGGTCCTAATTTTGGGGAATTAAATGGTACCTACTGCGAAATAATGGTGGTACAGTGGGGTAGAACAAAACAAAAGTGTGTTTGACTAAAAATTGTCACTAGGGTGAACACGTGTTAAAAAAATATTTTTTTAACTTTTATGTTAAACCCCGTTTTTATAAAGGTAGCAAGTATAGGTTATAACCCTATTGGACAGTCCACTATTCAATAATTATTAATATCCCCATATATGTGGGATATTCGTCGAAAGTATGCCTTCTAAGAGGTCAGTAATTGGTCAAAAAAGGTCAATTAGTTGCAGAAAGTTGTCAGCCATAGAACACTTTTAACCAATGGTTGAAATTCTTTAAGGTCATCAGCGATTTTCAAAACCTCATTTGTGGGATATTCGCAGAAAAAGAATACCATATGAAAGGTCTTAGTGACCTCGTAAAAGTTCAACTAGTTGCACAAATTGGTGAGCCTAGTTTTATAATTTGCGAATTTTTAAATTGTTTTCAACTTCCTTTAGATTGTGACCTTGAAAACATCTTTAAAAATTCCTTGAAAAAAAAACCTATGGCTGTAACCATCTTGTTGCGAGGCAAGAGGAATCATAGGAGAGTCGGTAAAGTGGAATGGTCGGACAATTCAGGAAAGGCTAGGAAATTTGGAAAGGAATAGGTTAGAAAAGGGATTTGAGTGGTAAGCTCCGGGGAACACGGCCTGCTTGCGGTGCTCAGCTTAACTCGCCGCAATAGGGGGGGATCTTGCCCCCGAAACTTAACTTCTCCTGCAACATAAACAGAAATCAGGCCTATGAAAAAAAAATCAAAAAAAATTGACGGCGGACGGACGATCTCCCTTCAAGGCACTGCAGGTGTTATTGCAGTGTTACCAAACCCACCCAGCAATGGGAATCCGGTGGCCCTGTTTGGGTTCCCCCACAAGGGCGATGGCCACGTTCCGGTCAGACCATCTTCACAGTAGTAGCTTTGCTACTGTCCACACCCCTGAAAATAAAGGCTTAACCAATCATGATTTCTCTTAAAAAATCAAAGAAAACAAATTGCGTCATCCAAAAGAGACTTTTTGTGAAGTTTTATTAGCGATTGCGTTTAAATATAATTTAGGCATGAGATAAATGATTGTAATTAATATATGATTAATTTTGACAAAATATAAATAAAATATAATTTATAATCAATTATAAATAAAAATAAAATATAATTGACTTTTTATGAGGTCACTATAAGACCTTTCAGATGCTTACTTTTTTCTGCGAAAATCACACAAATGGGGTCCTAAAAATATTTATGATCTTGAAAAATATAAAATAAACCTATGGTCGAGCAATACATGAAATTTTAAAACGAAAAACAAAAATATAGTAATTCCACCCTTAGAATCGCAATTTCAAAAAAAAAAAATTAATTTGCTTGCTCGTTTTAAAAAAAATGTTTTTTTTTTTAATCCAAAAAATTTTTGTTTGTTCTTGTAAGCTCAAGGGAAAGACAACTATACAAAAATAGGACCAAACTTCAAAAGTATTCATTTTCATGCATATCCTTAAAAGTTCCCCTAATTTGGAACAGGCCTAAAGTTTTTTTCCGGGTTGCAAAGGGGTCAAATTATATTTTTTTTTTAATATCTCGAAAACTATTAGTTTTTTTTGAAAAAATTGTTAAAACAAAAATTGTAGCTCTTCCAATTTTCAGCATTTGGCATGTATCGGAGTTAATGTCCACGGGAATCAAGAACTAACTCCTAAAAGAGTTAACTCGCAATAAACGAACTCGCACGAAAAATTACCACTTGCTTTAAATGAATTAATTACCATTTTTTTAAGGAACTAAAGAATAAACCGCAAAAATAAAAATGAACTAACTCCTACTTTTTTCTCATTTGGACTTGGTTCAACTGAACTAACTCACAAATTTATGAACTAAGTCTCACTAACAAATTTGGTGGCACTAAGTCTATCTCGGCTAGTGATGGAAGTTAATTCTTAGGGCCAATGTCTGCATAATTATGTTTTACCGGTCAATACTAGGATTTCGATCAACCGGGGAATTACAGTAACACACATATATATACGAACAGTGATACCAACCTGATAAAAAAGTTAAAAATACAGCGCCTAAAATGGCTGAGACACGTGGAGCCTATGGACAGCGACGCACCAGCCAAAATATACCCCACATGAAGAATCCAGCGGAGGGGGGACGCACAAATCGAGAACGACCTCATTAAACTTGGTTTGTGTAACTGTAGGGAGCAAGCTACGAACGAGGCCGGCTACAGGGGCTTGTTGGATGGGGCCGTAGTTAATCGTGAGTGTTTTTATTTTGTTTATTTGTAAAATTTATTTTAAAAATTCTCTAGATTTTGACATCTATATATATAAAAATGGATCGTGGTGGGTTCGGATGCTTAAAACTTGGAAACGACTGGAACAATTTGGATACTTTCTTTCGCGGGTTTGTTCGTAATATCTCCACAAAGGTTTAGGAAAAAGAAAAGTTTGAAAATTCTCAACAGGTGGCCCTGTAGGCGCACATTTCGGTTTTCAGTTCAATTCAATTACCGTTCAACATGTGGCGCTGTAGGCGGTTAGGAAATGGATTTTGGGATATTCTTTTTCAACTTTTGTTATTTGTAGGGTGAAATTGGGCAAAAATAAAAAAAACTGTCCGATTTAGGAAAATCTTTTTTTCCTTTAAAAGGGTTTTTTTCGTAGAAAATATCTTTAGGGATATTCTTTTGTCAAATTTTGTTATTTGTAGGGTGAAATGGGGAGAAAATAAAAATTATCCGAGTTAAGAAATTCTTTTGGTGTTTGAAAGGTTATTTTTAAGTGGATGGGCTTAGAGAATTTTTTTAGAAAATTGCCATTTATAAGATGAAATGGACGAAAAGTAGCATCTGATTTCAAAATTTCTTTTTGTGTGTGAAAGGTTATGTAAAAAAAAAATGCTATTTATAGAGTGAAATGGGATAAAAAAAAGAAGTGTTTTTTTTTTATTACAAAAATTCTCTCTGTGTTGACAGAGTTATAAAGGTTGGACTTAGAAAATCATGTTTTTACTTATTTAGCCATTCACAACGTAAAGTAGATTAAAACCCAGAAAGTACCTACTATTCGATTACAAAAATTAGTTTAAATATTTATTTATATTTTCTTTTGTAATTTGTATGCGAAGCTTAGGTTTGTCTACCCGTGCGAAGCCGGGCGGGTCAGCTAGTACATAAATACATTTTTGAATAGGTATTTTATTATTTAACTTTGTTAAATTTCTGAGACTTTGTTCATAACCTCAAAGATCCTCACAATAATCGTACGGAACACCAATCTGTTTTTAAGCTTAAAAAAACAAATAGTCCGTTTATTTCTAGCCAATACTGTTGGTGCGTTCATGGAACAACTGGCCATGAGGTAGATTTGGAGCTTTGTGACACGATGTTCGCGGCCAACTCCTGATTATACAGAAAATCCTTTTTACGGGTGAATTTATATCTCGCATGGCATAAATGTAGTTACAGATGTGTGTGTTGGTTATCTCATTAGAATTAGTTGGACCAGAAGAGTGGATGGATAAAGAGGTAGTACACATTTACACATGTGTGTATACTAGCACGTTGAAGGTCCATTTATGTCCTTCTTTCCTCTATAACACACGAGAGGATTCATGATGAAGTATCCCCAATTCTCATACATCCTCTTTTATACCAAATATCCCAAATAAACCGAAATACTCTCACGTCTGTGTCCATTTTATTCCTTTCCGTTATAACGAAAGCAAAATGTTTCTCGTGCTCCCTGGTCGCCATTTGCAATTTAGGTACCTAATACACTTAAACGAATTTACTTTCTTCCTTTATGTGCGCCTCGCCTCGCCTCGCCTCGCCTCGCCTCGCCTCGCCTCGCCTCGCCTCGCCTCGCCATACTTCGCTTTGGTTGTTGGCTAAAAACAAACTGTTGCTCCATCCCACTACTCATTTGATGCTGTCCTGGGCTTGGTTGGGTTATTGTTCCTCTATCCTTATGTTCTATTCTACATATTATATACGATGAAGGTTGATTCGAGGCATTTCCTTTTCTTTATTGTGTGCGTATATGTTAGGGATTGTTGTTTTGTGGCGGTTTTATATGTGCAATTTGCATTTTGCTATACAACATACGGTTTTCGTTATTCTGTGTGGGGGCTGGCGGGTTTTGTTTAAATATAATCTCATTCGGGGAAGGAAGTTTGGAAACATTTTTGAAATATTTTGTTTCTTTTTTTATATGAGATTCGTTTTGTTGTTGTTGGATATTCGCTAGGTGTTATGCGATAATATAATTGTTCTATAGTCCAGGAAGTAAAACTAAAAAGACATTTGAAGAATATCTGTGTTTTTTTTTTTTTAACTTTTATAGCTGTTGTTACAAACTAAATATAGTCAACTATGGTGGGTCGTGTGATGGCTGTCAAATTATAAGGAAAAAATATGCTATTTTAATAAACATTTTTTCGGTTATATTATTGCTCAAATAACAAATACGTTCTTGTTCTTCCATTCTTTGTCCTTCCAAATCCATGCAATACAAGTTGGATTTTAAAGATTGGTAAGTCTACAAGGCGTATTGTTAAAACTGTGATTATTTTAATATTTTCTATGTAGACAAATTTTACAAATGATTCCAAGATTTTCCGCATTGATACGCAACTTTTTCTCTTGGACTATTATTCAGTCGTCATGAATCGTATTCGACGAAACATTTACAAAGGGAAGACACGTCATAATGGGTTTAAGTACACCTACGTAACCAAAAATGCACTTTATTCTTTATTCCCAAAGTTTTCATTAAAATTTTAATTAAAATGTTTGCTTTTTGCAGAGTTTTAGAAAAATGTGTTATAACAAATTTACACAGTTTTTGAGGTGGACCAATTTTTGTATACACTTCTGTGCGGTTTATTGAAATAATTAATATCACTCCTGCCATTTAGGTAATAAAATTAATGTTTCAAGATTGGTACCTGATTATGTTTGATTATTTATAACCAAAATTACTAGCATTTTGCATTTCAGTTTGTTGAAATCGAAGTTGAGAAAAAATGTCCGCAGACCCAGGTTTAAAAATAAAAAAAATCAATAAAGAATTTGAAGCACGTTTTGGATGAATTAACTCAGTTAAATTAATAAAATTATCGTTAATAATTGGAAAATAGCACGTTAACGAAAAGAAGTCCATTTACTAGAATTGTAGACGGACCTGGCTTAAAAGGGCACAAAGTGGGAAATACTCGATTTTACATGCTTTCAAATAAAACCACTTAAAATGCTAAACTCTTAGCATTCAATCAATTTTTAATATTTTTTTCATTTAAAAAATATTGAGTGGATATGGCGATGAATAAAAACTGAACGGTATAGGTTGGATTTGATTTACTAGGCCAGCTTTCATTCTGATGTTTCTGTTTATGGTGGTGGATGTTGGATAGTAGATATGGGCTGTGGAATGGAATATGGATACCTACAATCATTGATTTCTACGATTTATCTTATGAAAAGATTCCATATGTGCAAGAATGGAAACCTGCACAAGGTACTCTGAAACTATTATAAACTCATGGTTAAGTTCACTAATTTATTTAGCAACAAACGAGTGCGGAGAGGGGGGGTAGGACACCCTCCCGTCCCAAGATTTTATTTAACTTCATTAGCTTAATAGAAGCAAGAATAACTGACGGCTAAGTCTAAAAATAAAGAATTTTTGGTACAGAGAGATTTTAGAGAATTTTTGGAGGAGTGGAAGTCAAAAGAGTTTTGGATATTATTAGCAGTACGTAGCATGCGATTCATAGGTTCGTTACATCCGTAGTTAATGCGGTGAAACGTGAGAGTTGAGATCAAAGAGTGACACCGATCTGAGACTTCTAGGGTTGGTGTAAAGTCAAATTCTTTGAAGAAGCGCAGAGCAATCGATATTATCCGCTTTCCTGCGTTTATCGAGGGGTTGCAAGTCTATAGTCTTTAGTCAATCAAAATAGGGTGGTTAAACATATCAGGCCATGGTAGCCCGCAAAGAGCAAAACGAAAGAATGGGAAGCATAAAAAGGAGACCATACCTAGTTAGCATATTCGAGAAGGGGCCTAACAAATGTGTGGTAAAGGGATTTAGTGACATAGGGATCCGAAAATTCTTTGGACCATCGCTTAACGAAACCGAGTGCAGAGTTGGCTCTATTAATAGAACTATGGGTTCGGAAGTTCAGTTCCGTATCACATAAAACTCTAATATCACGCAACGAATCAACTTGTGTAACCGGCTCATTATTGATAAAAACAGGAACGAGGAGAGAGTGGGGAGCGTTTCCGGGAATATGTTATCGCTTGGCACTCGGTTTAGCTCGAGAAAGTTTTTTTCGGCACCACGCACAAATCTGTCCAGGTCGAGGTAAAGAAGGTCGGAATCAATAGGGGAGGAAATATGTACATCTGTATATTTTCTTATCGTGGGCATCGGCATATATAGAGAGTGAGGAGTCTTTGATGACAACCACAGATTAGCCACATGAAGATGAGAATCCCCGGCAGCCATTTTAATTTGCCTACAAGCTTGAACTGGCAGTTATCAGATAAAAAATGAGAATCTGTGCATAAAAACGTCACACATAGACAGTAGGGATCTTCACACACCTGGTTAAATTGTTGTTGCAATTCACATCTATTCATCCACGCGGGAAGAAATTACAAAGACAACAATGTAAACAAATGGGTTTTGGAGGGTGAAACGTACGAAACATTCTCATCTTCGTGTGGCTAATCTGTGATGACAACATTGATTGTTAAAATGAAAATCAGATTTACATTTATATATCCTTATAGCTTAGTTTATACAATTCAAATTTTGAGCAGAACATCCTAAATTACAGTCTGATATAGCAGACGTCATTAAATTACAGTCTGAGATAGCAGACGTCACTAAATTACAGCCTGAGATAGAAGACGTCACTAAATTACAGTCTGAGATAGCAGACGTCACTAAATTACAATCTGAGATAGCAGATGTCACTATTACAGTCTAAGATAGCAGATGTCACTAAATTACAGTCTAGCAGACGTCACTCTAATTTATTAAAACCTGGGCTTCCACTGTCGCTTCTGGAACCTAAGTTCTTCAAAATGGGATTGGACTCGGGATTGGTACTGATTTCTGCTATGGCAGTGCTCGATTTTATGGCGCTCATCCATGGTCTCTTATATATATTTCGGTTTGAACCGAGTGTGAATTATAATTTCTCAAACAAAAAGTATTATTAATTTTTTCTTATTCTACTTCTGATTAGGTGGAACGATTGAATATAACTCAATTAAGCATTTAACTGATGATTCATGAGCGAAATACAAATTTGGAGTTGAATAAGTCACACGAACTTGTTATGAGACAAGTTTTAGTTTAATTGCTCGAATTCGATTTTTCCAAGGATCCGGAGCTATTGCGTAAATACCTACAGCAAGTAAAAACCACATCTTCAAAAATAAAGAAATATTTATTTGCCCAAAGACGTTATGTCGTAAAATTTGAAACATTTAGCGCCTGTTAGTCTGACACACAAATATTGCCACAGGGTCATAAGTCCACAGGAGAAACAAATCACAAATGTCTGTTTACCAATCTCAATGGGCTATAAATTCACAAATAAATTTCTTTCGTATTGTTCGGGGCTTATGACCTTGTGCCAATATCTATGGGTCAGATAACTAATCAGAACTTTACTCAGACATTGTGGAAAAGGGCCTAAGGGTCATTCAAAACTATCGTCTATTTTTATAAAATTGATAAACGATTTACATTTTGGAAATGTTGCGCTCATGTGTTGAACAACAAGATAATTTTTTTTTAATTTACTAGACTCTTTGTGCTTCATTTCATTTAACTAAATTAATTTTTCTAAAGTGCTTATAGTTCCAAGTGTTATTGTGCATTTAAATCCTTTTTAAAGACGTGATATGGGGTCAATTTAGAGGGCTAACAACCTTTTCTTAATCGATTTGCCGCTATGCAACCTTTTTTATCGCATCAAATGTTTACGAAAATAATTGATGAGGGTATTATGTGCTTTTATAGCCAAATCGGGTTTTACTCAATAAACTGTTGCTGTACAAACACACTTTATTTTTGTTCGATTAAGTTAAAAATGATGTTAAACAAGTTCATTCTTTCGCAATTAAACTTCAGTCTTACGGCCAAAAAGGACCAATAATTTGTTTCACAACACGACTTTATCATGAAAAATAAAATAAATGTACATACTTGTTTGTATAAGAATGCTGCTTAATCTGTTTAATCTTACAGCAACTATACTATCAACGATTTACACTTCAAACAAGTAAGGGTCCAATGATAAAAAAAAAAAAAAAAAATCGAATCGAATCGACAAAGGTGCGACCCTTCCGTCTTCCTTTTCAAACTTTATTATAGCACCGAAACATTATTATCAGAAAATCACTTAAACCAACCTTGACTAGACTATCGAATATAAACGTTAGAATTTTATACTATTTTTTTTTTGTCCATCCTTACGAAAATGTCTTTTTCGAGTCCAAAAGCTATTTCCGTTTCCTAAACAGCTCTGTTTTAAGTGCTTTAAAAGTCCCTTCTTCGAGGAGAATTTCTACCATAAAACTATATTTCCCATCATCATCATCTTCATCGCTGTTTGTCTCTGAAGAAACATTTTATAGAAAAATCGGAAAAATAAAAAAAAGGGAACAAAATGATATAAAAAAAAAAAAACTTGTAACTTGAGTGTAAAATAGTTTTGGTTAGTTTTATTGTTATGTAGCAGAAACACTAAACTCTTTGGGTGTGTATACGAGTATAGAAATGTAGTAGATTGTGTTTTCAAGTCTTTCTCGCACGCATTTGAACCCTTTTTTTCTTTCTTTCTTCGCCATTGCTACTTTTCAAGTTTTATATATGTTAAAGTGTACGAGATGTTTGTACATGGAAAACAACTTAAGATGTTTTTTTTCTTATTATTTTTTTTTCTCGTCTTTAGTGCCCCAACATTTGGAACTTTTCAACACAAATAGTGTAATTGTTGAAAGTTTTTTTTTTATATTTTTTTCATTTCTTTTTTGTTCTTTTTTTTATTTTTTTCCTGTGTTTTAAGTTTGAGTTCGATTTTTATATGCAAATATTTTATTCTTATGCGTGCAGTTGACTGATTTATTGTTTTTTTTTTTTGTTTAAAAATGGAAATAGGTAGACTTTTTCTTGTCAAAAAAAAATATAACTTATTGTGCTCGAAATAATACTGAGACATTTTTATGATTTATTATTTCAATTATTAGTCAATTTGAAATTTCAAAATTATATTCTTGCATCAGGATAGGTACATGTCTCAAAATTATAATTATAAAGGGTGTTTTTTTTAGAGGTATAGAACTTAAAGTTGGCAACACTATTTTAACTGGCGGCCATCTTGTGAGCTGTCAAGTGATTTATTTCTGGTTTGGTTTGACATTTCAACACGAATAGACTAGGATCACCTAGCAAGGCGTAGATTCGGTGAATGGCCCTGAAACAAGATTGCCGTTGATCCCAATTTTCATAAGCGAATTTTGTTTAGCGATGGAGCTCACTTTTGGTTGAACGGATACGTCAATAAACAAAACTGCCGTATTTGGAGTGATGATAATCCTCAAGTGTATGTTGAGACACCGTTGCATCCACAAAAACTGACTGTTTGGTGTGCTTTTTCGTTTGGTGGAATAATTGGTCCGTACTTCTTTAAAAACGATGCTGGCCAGAACGTTACAGTCAATGGTAACCGCTATAGAGTCATGATTACTGACTTTTTCGTTCATAAATTGAACAACCATGATATGCAGGAGCCGTGGTTTGAACAAGACGGTGCAACATGTCACACAAGTTGTGCCACAATTGATTTATTGAACGAAAAGGTTTGGTAACCGCATAGTTTCACGTTACGGTCCCCGGGAATTGGTCTCTTAAATCGAGATATGTGAAGTGGCTAGTCTACGCCGATAAGCCCGAAACGATTGACCACTTGGAGGACAACATTCGCCGCGTTATAACCGATATACGGCCACAAATGTTGGAAAAAGTCATCAAAAATTGGACCTCCAGGTTAGACTAAGTCCGAGCGAGCCGTGGCGGTCATATGCCAGAAATCATTCAAATTATAATGCCAGAAGATTATCTTCCGAATAAAGTAAATTTCATGTCAATTTAAAAAAATCATCTTTGTTTTATTCCATTTCAAAGTTCTATACCTCTAAAAAAAAAACACCCTTTATTATTAAAAAATTAAAAGCTTTTACCACCGTGTAGCACTGGTTCGAAATAATGGTTTCAGTCCCGTTTTACTCACGTTAAAATCAATAGTGGAAACGTTTAAATTAAAGAGTTTGCACATAAGTTTAAGAAGCTTATGTATATGTCAAAGTTAGTTCTATGAAAATCGACGTGCAAAAGTTAAAATCTTATAGCAGGTGGTGGGAACGCTCAAAGAAAATTTAATCTCTCTAGCGCAACTCTATGCAAGTTTAAGCAACTGATTTTTTGTATTTGTGCTAACAAAAATATAAGAATTTATTTTTGTATTTACATATGTAGGTCGGGGACTAGCGGAGTTCTTGTTTTTAGATTTTCTAGATCAATTGAAAGTCGAAAAATTGTGCCCAAAATGGTGTTTCAAAAAACATCAAATTAAATATGAAATTAAAAAAAACTATTTAGTTTTTTATTTAAATAATAAAACAAATATCTCCAGAAAAAAAAACCAAATAATATAATTTTCACATACTCTACACTCAAAACTAAACAATAAAACTAAGAAAAATAACGTTTGTTTACTTTAAAAATTAATCTACTTTGGACTAGCTCTACAAATCCAAACTAAATCACAACGATAGCTCCAAATATTTGTTAATTCCGTGAATTAAAATCATTTCGATTATAGAGCAACCCACAAACTGATTCTGGGAACCAACTTTGCTTAAATGGACAACTCTCCGCGCACCTTAGGTTTGAGTCATTTATGTTTATATCTTGAGACAGTTTTACTGAGCCCAGTTCTGACGTGTCGTTGTGGATAAATTGGAATCCATACCTTTCTGATAATTTCTGACGATGTTCATGTTTTTCCATCAAAACCACCTCGAAACTGTTTTTTTTTTCGTGCCGCCATCTTTATTGTAACGCATGTTTTATGCAAATTGCCATCAAAGGCTTTCTGCAAATAATTTCTGTGTAAGTTTAAAATTAATGACGGTTTTCACGAAGCTTTAAATGCATTTTGTCTTCAAAAAATGTTTCCCAAAAAAAAAAAATAGAAACACACAAATTTCCATATGATTTAATTGTAAAGCCTATTCCTGTCGTCCAATTTTTAGGGTTCAATTTGTGTTTGAAATTCATTTGAAAATTCAAAACTGCTTACTTTAAAAAAAAAAAGTACAAAAACAATTAAATATCCCTTTTTGAAAAGTCACCTCAGTTGGTTTATTCAGAGTTCAGCGAATAACAAACCCATTACTCGCTCAAGTTTTTCAAAAATACAGATCTCTATCCATTATTTCCCATTTTCCGTGTCCTTTCATTCAAAATAATAAAAAAAAAAACTAGTCCGATTTGTTTATGACATTTTTTTGATTCTCAAAAACGGATCTAAAATTCATGACTATAAATTGAGTTAAAATCATTTCTGAATCAGTTTTTTCAGTTTTTTTTTTCAATATCATGTTCATCGAGTTACACACCTTCAATGCTCCTTAACAATGACTTCTTTATGTCCCGTAGGATTGCTTGTAAATATAGATATAAACAAAACTCAACCTACTGCACTCTAAGCCAAGGCAGCACACGGAAGGACATGACAGATATTTATTTCAAGCTGAACGTAAACAAAACCCAAGTTGATTCCTTGTTTTCTTATCGTTGTTTTTTTTTTTTTTTCGCTGTTTTGTGTTGCTTTCATCTACTTTGGCAGAACAAACGCATTGTCAGGACAATGAGAATGGTTTTATAGAATATTGTTGAGGAGACAAAAGGAGCTTTTGTATATACATATACATATCTAGATATATATATTTTTTTTTGTGTAACTTTCATTTCTGGTATTACTTCAGTGGGATAGGTATTACAGGCACTGCTGATGCTGATACTACTGCTAGTGCTGCTTTCTGTTCTTTATGAGTAAGTTCTGTGGGTAAATGTTTATCCTTGTTAGTTCGGTTTTATTTTCTGCTGCTGCTCTGTCGCTAAGAAGAGTTTACTCATCAGATATAAACGCAAAACTAGTGCATGCCAGCACACGCAAACATACTCAGTAATTTAGTCAGGGAAAACAACTTCATTTTCATTTTCATCTGCATCTGCATTATTTCAACGGGACTAGAACTCAAAAAAAAAAAAAAAAAAATATGTATATAAAACGAAAAAGGATTCAACTTGGTTATGCAGAAATTTATATGTGCACTTTGACCAAAAAAGAATGGCAATCCCGCTTTCAGAATTTACGGAGACATATAACCTCTTCCCCTCCCCCCTTCCCCTCCCATACACACAGTCACTGGAGCAAATGACTATAAATCTCAGGCAAAGAAAGAGAAGGACCTGAAAGATTCTCCAGGACAGGAATTCCTCTATAGCTATACCTACCTTTTATAGAAGAAGCTTGAAGAGCGCTGCCTATAGCTATACTTGCAACACAGGATCTAGTTGAAACGTAAAATCTAAAAACGGTTCCGAAACGGGACATTTAAGAAGTTTAATTTTTTTTCCACCAAGTTCCTTAATTTTAATTGCCCTCTGCTATTGCAGCGCCACCATCAACATCACCGCCCGGTTGATGTACTGCATCAGCTATACCTCGGAGCGGCTCTTTGGGTTTGTCCGTCTACGTCTATATATTATGGTTCCCGCATTTAGTATGCAATTTTTCTTGTGTTTGCTTCTTTGTGTCGCACGTGTTAAAGAAGGGCAATAAAATGAATTGGAATGGAATGGCATCACAGTTAAGATAGATAGGGTTAGAGCAACGTTCTAGTTCTTTTTGTTCCACCATCAGAGCGAGAGGAGTTCGGAAATGGACTTACAAATAATGAAAGTCTGGAACTAACGGGTTGGGTGATGGTACTGCAGATTGCTGTGTGTTCTTTGTTCAAAGGATATAGGTACAACAAACTATTGAAATAGAGATATTCCTTTGAGCTATAATGCGGATGCGGATTGACCGGATTCCTGAAGGATGTTGTTCGTTTTTGTACAAATTCCGTCCGTAATTTATTGAGCAAAAAAAAAGAAGTATTTTCATTTTATTCAAGAATTCTCTTTGGGATAATTTGTACGAAAATATTTTTAGTGATTTGAAGTTCAAAAATGTATTCTTTTAGTTATCCATCCCTCATTTCTTTTTTGTCTTCGTTTAAGGTTATTTATTTTTTGGCAAATTGAGACAACAAAGGTAATGAGTTGTTCTTATAAAACATGATAAATAGATCAAAATATATGAAATTAAATTGAGAATTTCAAGAGAGGGTGTTTTTTTAGAGATATAGAGTTTTGAAATGGAATAAAACAAAGATGATTTTTATTAAATTGACATGAAATTTACTTTATTCGAAAGATAATCTTCTGGCATTATAATTTTAATATGATTTCTGGCATATGACCGCCACGGCTGGCTTGGACGTATAGTCTAATCTGGAGGTCCAATTTTCGATGACTTTTTCCAACATTTGTAGCCGTATATCGGCAATACCGCGGCGAATGTTGTCCTCCAAGTGGTCAATCGTTTCGCGCTTATCGGCGTAGACTAGCAACATCACATATCCCCACAGAAAATAGTCAAGCGGCGTTAAATCGCACGATCTTAAGGCCAATTCACAGGTCCGTAACGTGAAACTATGCGGTTGCCAAACGTTTCCTTCAATAAATCAATTGTGGCACAAGTTGTGTGACATGTTGCACCGTCTTGATGAAATCACAGCTCCTGCAAATCATGGTTGTTCAATTGATGAACGAAAAAGTCAGTAATCATGACTGTAACGTTCTGGCCAGCATCGTTTTTAAAGAAGTACAGACCAATTATTCCACCAAACCATAAAGCACACCAAACAGTCAGTTTTTGTGGATGTAACGGTGTCTCAACATACACTTGAGGATTTACATCACTCCAAATACGGCAGTTTTGTTTATTGACGTATCCATTCAACCAAAAGTGAGCTTCATCGCTAAACAAACAAAATTCGCTTATGAAAATTGGGATCAACGGCAATCTTGTGTTGGGCCAATTTGGGCACAATTTGGAAGCGTTGTTCAGGCGTCAGTCTACTCATGTTGAAATGCCAAACCAAACTAAAAATAAATCACTTGAAAGCTGACAAAATAGCCTCCAGTTAAAATAGTGTTGCCAACTTAAAGTTCTATACCTCTAAAAAAAAAAAAAAACTTTACAATAATGATTAAAATATTTAGGTAACACACAATAAAATTTCGCTATTTTAAAAATGTTATCTTCATCTTAGCTTAGCAGGCCACTCAAAGAAATTCCTTGGGTTAGCTATACTCTTTCAAAAATATTTTTGATATCGCCAATCTTCCCTAATTTTTGCTCAAAAAAAATCCAATGAAAATACCTCTAGAAAATTTATTCACAATATCAACAATACTCCTATAGGGAAACTTTCGAGTACCTTTCATTTACGTTAATTTTGGAAAAAGGAAAATATTCCGAAGAAAATTTAAGAAGCGATAACCGATAATCTTCTCCTACAACAAATAACATAGGTTACATTTATACACAATCCATAAGTACACTGTGGCGTATGAGTGATAATTTCGATCTTATAGTTACTTACAAAAAAATTTAATAAAGCACAAACTATCTATATAAATTACTGTGAATGTCTTCTAATTGAATTTGAATGGACTTCACAGTTCAGTAGTTGGCTTGGCCTGTAGAATTTTAAACCTTAACCCAGTAACAGATCCTACAAATCCAAAAGATTAAATATCAGTGTTTTATATAAAAAATTTTTGAATGACATTGCATGACATTTGAATGAATATTTGTATTTATTAACACCCTGAGTAACACATATTTTGAGCTGTGTGAAGCCAGATCGAACTCGAAATTTTTAGGAGAGGGGGGGGGGGGGGGGGGAAATCAGTTCGTTTTTCCATCATTTGTCGACGTTTGTTAATGAAAAAAATTATTAAGCTTTCTATTTCAAAAGCAGTACATTTATGTATGTATATGTACATACATATGTATGTGGCAATTGACTTAACTATTTTTCATTCCGATTAAGTTCTGTCTTTCTGCAAACCCAAAGGACAACAAGTACTTCACTAATTAGTATAGCCAGCAAACGCACACAATTCTGATAAAAAACAGTCTCAAAGAACTCTACCCATAACCTCCTATAAGCACGTGGTTTATATAGCACTTACTTATCATAATTACTATTTTTATACCTACCAGCAAAAAAAAAATCTTTTTGCAACCTTATTCTACATCAGCCTACTATTCTGCGATTCCAAATGTTCTTGTCGCAATCTCTAATTAAATCAGACAAACTTTGTCCCAAAGTAAACTCTGTCTCTCTCTATATACTCCTCTCCTCCTCCATATATATACTACCTACTATACTGCAAAACAGCGTAGGTATAGCGGTGAATAATTTCGCAAAAGCAAATTACTTTTTAATTCGACTCCGTGACTAAAATTCAGTGTGCACGCATTATTATTCATTTGTACCTACCTATACAACCTACATACATATACATATACCTTCATATGTACGTCAGAGGGAAAATCCTTTTAAGTGCACTTAAATTTGGCTTTTTGATGTGCCAAAGCTCCAGAATTTCCGGAACACTCACTGGCACTCCCACTCTCACCTCCATCCCCACAACACCAAATACCCCCCCCCCCCTCTCCCGACTATAAAGAACGCACCATAAAATAGCAGCAGCAATGCCTAACAACCTATACTCCTTGGCTGATGGTACTTTTCCCAGCCAGCCAAAAGTAAGAGAATATGCCAAAACGAACTACCTGAAGTCGCTTTACTAATCATTTCCTGTGCGCTTTTGTGCGGTCCTGTTTTCCTTTTGTTTCTCGCACATTCAAAAACACACCGCACTCGTAGATATAAAATCCTTCCACCTGATGCGGGTAAATTTAACGACCACGTTACGTTATACTAACATCAACGACAACAATTCGGCTTCGTATTTACCTCACCTCCCTCACCCACTCCCCACCCCGCTCCCAACGAAGTTGTTATTCATTTTTATTCGGAGCAATTGAGTTTTTCCGCTACAGCGTGGGATGGCTTTATACATTTCCTTTCCTCGTAGTGTACACCAACAACGCAACGATCCTTATATTGTCCGTTCGTGTGCGATATACTGCTTGGCCACAAATAAATTCCGGCAGGGAAGATCGGGCGGGGGTATTATTTATCCGAAAGACTGGCAAGGAACACATGCATGCTGTGAGCACATAACCCATTCGGGAAACTATTCAAAAGGATTTGCTATTGTATTTCGAGTTTTCAAGTCAACAAATGTCCTTTTTGTTTGATTTTTGAACCGCAAGTATTGGATTTGAGGAAATTTGAAAGGAGTCCGAGTTGATGTTTGTTTTTTTTTTTTTTTGACAAATAATGACTCAGTAGTACCTACGTGACGTTTGTTTTGTAAAGACGTAGAAGAAAAAAAAATGTAATTACGACGACGACGACGCAGAGTATAATTGAGTCCAGTTTCTCGGATAAAATCTAATCTGCTGAGATGCATTTCGGTGCCACTGTGAACATCTCTGTTTTCTGCTAGTTCAAGTCGAAAAATAACACACAAAACAAAGCAATAAA
Organism: Leucozona laternaria; assembly: GCA_932273885.2. NCBI lineage: Eukaryota > Metazoa > Arthropoda > Insecta > Diptera > Syrphidae > Leucozona > Leucozona laternaria. The sequence continues at coordinate 125,328,687 of OW026367.1, read as the reverse complement.
TGACTTAAATGTAGAAATAATTTTACATATATTATTGTTTGAAATCTGAAATTCAAGCGCACTTCCAATTTCATTGCATTTGCTTAAGACTTAAAGGACAATATGAAGCTGGTCTAGGAACCAATAACGACGAGACATTATGTGGCTGGCATTGTCCCATCCACTTAAAGATCAACAATAGTCTTCAGATTAATGAATGAATCGATCTAGCCTAGGAATATTAGACAAACAAATATGCACGACTTGATCGCACGAACTTGCTCTTGTGGTAAAGTACTGTATGTAACCCAACATTAAAGATGCATGATGTATATATTTAACGAGTAAATATTAAAAGCACTGATTGATTTTTTTGTTTGATTTTTTTTTTTGTTTATAAAAAAAATCTTTTTATAAATTTTTAAATGCATTATTGTTTAAACTATTAAAAAGCATCAGATTGCAAAATTATAATAAAATCGTTACAACCATGGCAAAGATATACGCGAATAACCCAAAAATAAGACAATTTTCTCAAAAAATCAGGAATTCCTAATTCCGTAATGTGAATTTTTTAAGAAAACCTGAAACGCAGTTTTCTTATAATTGACTTGTTTATCGCAGGTACGAAATTTAATCAAAATCGTTCGAGCCATTTTCGAGACAAATTTAAAAATCCAAAATATTTGTATGGCAGCTACCCGTTCTAGATGAGCAAAAATAAAAATTCGAATTTCTCCTCTAAGGTATCACATAAAAATGCTGTGTACCAAATTTGAAGCAAATCGGTCCATCCGTTTAGGCTCTAGCTCAAATTACAGTGGACGCACAGACGCACCGACCAACGACGCACAGTGGTTTGGTTTGTATGGGAGCGCGGAAAAAAGTCTGTTAAATCTGAACTGTTCAACGGATTTGAATGAAATTTGGCACACACATTTAAATCAGTCTTATACATTTTTAATCAAAATTTCGTTAAGAAAAAATTATTAGAAAAAAAGTTATTAACATTTTTCTAATATTGGAAGGTTTTGATGTTTGTAAAAGAGAATAGAAACAAAATTGTAAAATCTTAACTGTTAAACGAATTTAATTGAAATTTGGCACACATGTTAAAATTAGTCTTATACATATTTGGTCAAAATTTGGTTAAGAAAAATTGGTTAAAAAAAAGTTATTGAGAGTTTTCTAAAATTTGCCGTCTTTGATGTTGCACTGAAGTAAATGGTTTCGCAAAAAATCGAATTTCTCAGACCTGTGTCAACGTATTAATTTTGTTTTATTTTTAAAATAAATATAGATACCAATTTTTTTCTAAAAATAATGGACTTAACCAATTCTTTCTGACAATTAGTATCGAAGAAATCAAACTTTTTGATAAACACCACTGTCAAGACGGAGTTTTTTGAAACCCGAAACAGTGAGACAATTTTGAACATAACTCCCACATCTGCAAGTATCTGCAGCTGATATTTTCTGTGCTTCAACTTGAAAGTATGGAGCACACACTGGTATACTTCGTTGCTTGGAGTCTTTTCGAGCTTTTTTTTCAATCAAAAAGTTAAAAAAAAAAAAACATTTTTTCTTAGTACCAATGTTTTAGGCTACTTATAGAAGGCTAATTTTATAAATTATCAATTTTTTTTTTTAATTTAAGATAGTCAAAAATAGACCAATAAAATGGTATAAGAAGTTACAGATTTTATTTAAGGGAAGTTCGGAAAAAGACCTTCTATATGTTTTTGTTGAAAGTATGGTTCGCGTCTTGAATAAAATTATTTTTCAACTTTGAGGGCTTGTAAATCAGAACATACCATATATATGTATATGTTAAAAAATACTTTGTTATCTAAGTTATCTAAGAGTACTTAAACATAAAACTAAAAACGCTAGATATGACATTTTATAAAGACTTTTTTCCGCTCTCAGACCACTGTGCGACGCACAGACGCATAGACGCATAGACGCACAGACGAACGGACCGATGGACGGCATGACAAAACCCACATTTTTGGACTTCTTGACTATCATAGTGTTAGGCTTGATTACAACCTCAATTTTTGTTTTACACGAAAGCAATACATGCCCTATAGTCTACAGAGCAAGTAAAAAATTATTATTTTTTTTAAACATTGTAGAAAAACTGTCGGAAACTTTCCCAAAATTCAGCTCTGTTGGAGTTTTGTTTAAGTTAAAGTCCAATTTTCCAGGGATAATCAACGATCACTGTATTTCCTATTAACATGTTTATGATCGAAATTTGTCGGTTGCGACAATAAATTTGAAAGATAAAAAATGATTTGTTTTTCATGACGGTAAGATTTTGAAAACCTGAGCTGATGTAGACAACAAATAACGGACTAGAATTCAGCGCCCAAAAGTATGCTTAGGATTAGAATTGTCTCTTACACGTCTGCTTTTTTGGGTGATTTCATGGTCATTTTCAAATTTAAAATAATTCAATTTAAATATGAAATAAACAGCGAGGAAATGAACAATGAAATTTGAAATATTCACAATATTCTGGTTACTTATTCACAATAGACATCGCTCATTCAAATGCAGTAGATAATACCAAACATGACAACCAATCACTATCATCGACAAATGTCTATTCGATTGGTAATTGACAACGGCAACCGTCTTTTACAAAAATTATTCCTTTTTCGTGACCTCTATTAAAATTGAAAATCTCGTAGGTAATCCTATGTGGGCTTAAGGTTCTTCTTGATATCTAATTGTTATTTTAAAATAGACGAAATCCTACAAAATTATTGAAAACTTCAATAGATTTTTTTCTTGGTTTGGATCTGTTTTTAAATTATTATTATTCATCCAATATTTGAAAGTCTTTAAACGTCTTTTGCAAGACTTTCAAAAATCGGTGATAGTAATAATAATTTTGATAAAGCTATTAAAAATAGATCCAATCCAAGACTAAAATCTATTTTAGTTTAAAATAATTTTTTTAGGATTATTTAAATAGACCTGAAGAAGTACGTAACCACGTAAGAAACTTCGTCTATTTTAAAACATCATTTCGATATCAAGAAGGACCTTAAGCCCACTTAGGGCTTTATAAAATAAATTGCCTATGATTCATTAGCAGAATATATTGACTTTTGCAATATTTATTACTTCCAGTTAAAATGATAGACCGCCACCGAACAAAATAAATAAAAAAAAAACTTGATTGGCAATCAGCGCAGCGTTCGGACCTAACAATTCGAGTAGTAGATCTACTCCGCTTTAAAGGAAGAACAGGGTTTAAATTCCGCAGAAGTTAGTTTTATTTGTGTACACAGAAATCTGTGAACACTTCAAATTTTGCGATTCCGCAAGTCTAAGGTAAAATTTGTTTGACAGATAACGTGTAAACAAGAAAATAGGCAAATTTATTCACGCATATTGTGTTACCCTCACAATATGCGCGAATAAATTGAAAATTATTCACATTTACGGAAATTGGCTCCAAAAATGTATTCGTTCCTGAAGTTTTACTACTTTGTTCTCAAACATAAAAACAGACTTTTGTTTGACTACAGAGATATACAAAAATCTTGAATTTTAAAACTTGCTTAAGCCTTGGATGAAAAAGTCAATATTATTGTACTTTTTTTGATACTTTCGTCTTTGCGATATCGTATTTAAATATACTTTTATAAAATTCAATACATTTTTGAAGTTTTGTCTCAATAATACATCTTTAATTAGTACAAAATAGTTATTTTTGTATATTACGACAAAAGCATTCGATTTTTGAATGAATGTCCAATAAGGATTAAAAATATTGGTTCTGTAAGGAATAAACAAGATTAATTTTAAATCTACTAGACTAACGAAATATAAAGGGTTTTCCAATAAGAGGTGTTATTTTGAATAGCCCGCTATTTCGGTAGCTGTCACTTTTGAAGCTGTCATTTTTTGACATTTGACAAGTAGAAACTACGCCATTAATAAAAATGGAACGATACACGCTTCAACAACGCATTGAAATTATTAAAATTCACTATAAAAATGGTGAAAATTTGGCAGACACGGTTCGTAAAACCAAAACATTTTTGGGTAGTCGTGAAGCACCTTGTCGGACTGCAATACAGAAATTGGTGGACAAATTCGAGCTGTTAGGACAAGTTAGTGATGTGAAGAATAAAACCCGTGCACGTCGCTCAAGAACAACTGAGAATATTGCTTTTGTAGCCCAAAGTGTTGAAGAAAACCCAGGTTTGTCCATTCCTCGTCGTTCTTTGGAATTAGGCATTCCACAAACGTCATTACACCGTATTTTGCATAAAGACTTGGGTCTTAAGGCTTATAAAGTTCAGTTAACACAAGAACTCAAGCCGGCTGATCATCAACAACGTCGTGTCTTTGCTGATTGGGTCCTTGAAATGCATGAAAATGATCCGGAATTTCATCGAAAAATCATCTTGACTGATGAGGCCCATTTCCACCTCGGAGGCTACGTCAACAAGCAAAACTGTCGCATCTGGGGCTCGGATAACCCAAGAGTTATTGTTGAAAAGCCTCTCCATCCTCAACGCGTCACTGTTTGGTGCGGTTTATGGTCCGGCGGGGTCATTGGACCTTACTTTTTTGAAAATGAGGCTGGAGTTACGGTCAATGGATTGCGCTATCGAGAGATGATTAATGATTTTGTATGGCCGGAATTGGATGGTATTGATCTGGACAACGTTTACTTTCTACAAGACGGCGCTACGTGCCACACAAGCAATGAAACCATCGATCTTTTACGGGAAAAGTTTCGGGACCGTGTTATCTCTCGAAGAGGTGATCACATTTGGCCACCGAGATCTTGTGATTTAACACCTTGCGACTTCTTCCTTTGGGGCCACGTGAAAGATAAGGTCTACGCCAACAGCCCAGCGTCGATTGAAGACCTCAAAGATGGAATTCGTGAGGCTATCGAGGACATAGGGCAGCCACTTTGCGATTTGGTTATGGAAAATTTCATGAAAAGGATATGGTCCTGTAAGCGTGGTCGTGGCGGCCATTTGGCTGATGTTGTGTTCCATTATTAACGGCATACCTTCCTCTTTATAATGAAATAAACATCCGATCTCAAAATATGCCATTTTTCTTTGAATATCAAAATAACACCTCTTATTGGAAAACCCTTTATAAGTCTAGGATATTTTAAGTAGATTAAGATAAATCTACTTAAGGCCGTGTGTGAATTTGATTTAAACAGCGTTTAATTGTATTCAACGTCAATTGTGGCAACATCAACATTTAATCTGGGATAAAATTATGTCGAAAGTTTAATCCAATTCACACACGGGCTAAATATGGGTTTAGTGGTAAAATATAATATAATATAGTTATGTTATATCTCACACAACAGTGAGAAATATTTATTTATCACTTTTTGAAGTTGATAGACGGCTGTTTAAAGTTAGACAAGGTGTATTCAATTTGACTGCAGCTGTTTTACCCCCACATCAAAGCAGTAGGGAGAAAATTTTTCAGAAATTAATTTAATAAAACTTTTGTTAAGATCCGCTTAAATGTTAAGACTGTCTTAAATTAAATACAAATGTTCAACTAAAATCATTGAGAAATGTATGAAAGTTGTGTAAGTCTGATTCTGAACCACAGATTAGCCATATGAAGATGAGAATGTTTCGTACGTTTCACAATCCAAACCCCATTTGTTTACATTGTTGTATTTGTAATTTCTTCCCGCTTTGATGAATAGATGTGAATTGCAACAACAATTTAACCGATGTCTGAAGATCCCTACTGTCTATGTGTGAGATTTGTATACACACATTCTCATTTTTTATCTGATATCTGACAGTTCAAGCTTGTAGGCAAATTAAAATGGCTGCCGGGGATTCTCATCTTCATGTGGCTAATCTGTGATCTGAACTGAATGTAATTTATGTTTATTTATTTAGTTTGTGGGCCCCAACTTTTTAAATTTTTTTTATTGAATTGAATATAAATGTAAAATTTTAGTTTTACTCCGCTTTTTGTATACAATACATCTCCTCAGAAGTTTTAATTGTGGGATCCGAACCCTGCTGGCGACCCATAGTTAATAAAGTAAAATTTATTTGTTTCTTTCTTATGCTTTGTTTTGTGGATGGTTTATAATTAGGTGTGTTCATAGTCATTTTTAAACTGTTGCTAAGTTCAAAGTGACTTTATTTGAATTTTCTATGACAAATTTTACTTTTTCAATATTTGAAGTGTAGAATAATTAAATAAACTGACAATTTAATCAACACAGAAGGTAATGCGGTTTTAAATACTCGTAGGTGCTGAACCTGTAGTTAAGTTAAATCTGAGTTTAGCAAACGACTATGAATACGCCCCAATATGTACAGATTTATGTATATTTTTACAGAAATTTTCGATCAGAATTTGTTTTATTTTTTTTATTTTATTGGGATCAACGGCAATCTTGGTTTGGGCCCATTTGGGCATAATTTAGAAGCGTTTTTCAGGCGTCAATCTATTCATGTTAAAATGCCAAACTACACTAAAAATAAATCACTTGACAGCTGACAAAATGGCCGCCAGTTAAAATAGTGTTGCCAACTTAAAGTTTTATACCTCTAAAAAAAACACCCTTTCCCTATCTGAGGCAATCTCTTAAATAATCACTGGCGTTTTTTAAGATTTGTTAAATACGGAATTCTGCATTTAAAAACTGCCATGAGTACTTTATTACCCGCTTGGAAATTAGAATTATAATAGATCAGAATCATAATAGAATAAGCTTAATTATTCTATTAATTTTATTAAATACAGTGTGCACTCACCCTAAGTTTATAACTACATACATAGTTTGTTTTGTCTTCCTGAAACATGCTGCAACCTACAACAAAAGGCTTCGTTCCTATAATATGACAAAAACTATGACAAAACTACAGCATTTTCGAATGAGAAAATTTTGTCTACTCGAACATAACTACCCAAAATCACAGTAAACTATTATAGAGAGCAGGTGGCTTTCGTATTCCCCCTTCATCCCACAACCACACAAACCTCTTTGCAACATGTAGCTACATATATTAGAAAATGGTTCCTTCTTTAACGGGTCTGCGTTGTGGATTAAGAATTAACGCCATACTCGAAGGATGAAATTTCATTAAAAGATTTGGATTTCTGTTTTAGAAACGTTTTCCTGCTGTACACAGCATAGAGTGAGAGTTTTATGGATACACTATACCTCTACCAAGTTCTCATAATTCAACCGGCTTGATAGTACATTCTAACTATTAGAGATTTAGGGTTTACTTTGGAAGGGTAAAAATTGTAAATCATAAACTTAACCTCCTAAAAGGGGGAAAACAAAAATTAAAAAAAAAACAAAAAAATAAACAACGAAGCATTTTATGTGCGTGTTATGTTCATTTGCTTTTAGTCGCAGAGCGTTATAAAGTTTAATTAGTCGAAGCGTGCTAGGCGGTGATGGGTTCGACCCACTCCTCCTCCTACCCTGTTAGATTCGGATAATTTTATATTGCCATTCATGAAGCTTTAGCTTTATGCATTATAAAAAACCATAATATTTAAGCTTTTCGCATACAACGCTAAATTTTTGGCCGTGTCTTCTTAGACATGTGCGATAACAATAGCGCGCACGTATAACGACAGCGCCTATTATGAGAAGCGCAACGATATCACATTTAGGGATGTAAAATATTCCGGGATCGTGGTGGATTTGGGAGGAATATGTGTACCAGAAGTTGTTGTGTTTAGCACATCAGACTTTTTGGTGCATGAATTTTCAAATTATAACCAAATTGAAATTTATGTTTATGTTTTTCGAGTTAAGTCGAAGGATCTCGAAGGATACGAAGATGTGGAAAGCTATAAAAAAAAAATATATATAAAAGTTAACAAGAATGTGAATTGTAAACCAAATAAGTGCAAGAAAATTGATGCAATTAAAAATTATGCTCAATGAGCTTTTCTGCACAGACAGACAGAAAGAAATTTATTGTAAATGGTGTAATGTGTATAGAGTAGTGGCGGCTGGCGACGTATAGAAACATGCAGGAAGCCAATCTTCAATTACTGAATTAAATTGCGATTAACGAGAAAGGAGCGTGATTACTTCGTGCTGCGTATATAATACTCGTGCTGTAGAGGAAGTTTATTATACATTTGATATGCTGTCGTGTCTTTTAACGTGTGTGGTGAAATGATTTGTTTGGCATATATGCCATTATATCCTTAATTTCATGGTTTTCTGTAATGATTTTGCCTTAGTTAGATTTCACATGCGAAAGGCATTTTGTAAACATTAATCACATACAAAATTTTAAGAGAATATGCTTTAGGAGTTTAAAAAAAGAAAAGGAATTCTAAAACTTGAATTGTAGGTATTGAAGAGCTGGTTCAGAATAATTTTCGGAAAAGTAAGCTGGAAGACACATCAAATAGCGAGAGAAATGAATTTTAAAAATAATTCCAAGACAGAAATATTGGCATGGTTTCTATAAATCAAGGTTATGAAAGATTGCACTCTTTTGTGAATGCACTCTTTAAAAATCATTCATTTGAATTTGACATCGAAAACATTAGAATCATTTGTATCCCAATCCTATTAATTTTACAACAATCTTTTTGGAATACATGCATTCTTTCATCTGTTTGTGTTTTATAGCAGACTCGACCTCAAAGATCTGAATGGAGAAAAGAGCCACAAGAATAAATAAATACATGAATTTGTGGTGCGACCGCTCGGGGAGAACTTGGTCCTTTAGAGCCGTTTGCTGATACGAAACCTAAGTATTTTTGTACAACTCAAACGCTTATGTTCTACTTTTTCCTCAGCGTAATCTGTCACATAAGCTCTTATGTTTAACTTAAATCAGCAAATTCAGCAATTGAGCAAATGGGCCTAAGTGACTTACAAGTCTCAACCATCTGTGTGCGTTTTGTACGTCTGTAGAAATTGGAGGTGCCCATAACTTTCTGCCAAATCCAAGCAGTTAAGGGAGGAGCGAAACTTTTTATGGCATTTTTTAATTCCTCGCAAGAAGCAACCCTGAAAATTTAATTATTTTCCGGTGGATTACGCTGGTATGGTATGGGACGTAAGAAGTTTGCGTACAAAACGTGCAGGTCAAAAGAAATATGAAAAGCGCACAAGAAATGCAAAGAGAGAGAAAGGTCAATAGTAAAGAGTGTTTTTTGTAGACGTGTGGTTTTCAATCTGGCAATACTTTTTTCGGAGTTTGTCTTTTAGACAGCTGACACTTGATTGCTGCTCAGTTTGGTATGCCATTTCATTATTTATAGACTCACTCCTGGGCCCATGTTCTGTAACTCTCGCAACGATAGAATCAGACGAGAAACGATGGAAAATGGAACAAAACTCATAATTTGTTTCAATTTTCATCGTTTCTCGACAGCCTTTAACCATGCGAGAGTTACAGAACATGGGTCCTGGACAACGTTTGCAAATCGTGCAAAAATATTACCAAAATAATGGTCCGGTTCGCGCGACATATCGCAACATAATCGCAAAATTGCATAAATTCGAGAAACCATGGATCGGTTTTGCACCACGTTAATCAGAAACGCCGTTAAGTGCGCACCGAAGACGATATTGCTGCTGTGGAGCAGAGTATCGAAGAAGACCCGAATGACTCCATCCGCCATCGCGTGCAAAAATTTGAGCTATCGAAAATTGGGTCTCTCGGCTGAAATTTATTCGAGCTAGCCGCGACGGCCACTTGCCCGAATTCATTTTTAAAACATAATGGCAAACCCTTATTTTTATAATAAAGCTAAATTCTTGGCCATAACATTACATTACTTGCGTTTTATTTCTTCTTGAAAACCACACGTCTAAAAAAAAACAGCTTTTATAAAGAAAACGGAGCAACTGCTCAAAACTCCACTTTTCGGAGCAAGTTCTCCATTTCGTATGAATAAATTTCTTTAGCAAATGCATTTTCAGAGCACCTGCTCAGATTTTTGTATTGAGCACCTGCTCAAATTTTTGGAGCAGATGTTCGATTTTGTTCGAATAAAATACTTGAGAGATGCTTAATGATTGATCTTCTTTATGTGTTTTGAGTTTCTCCTCAAGCTAAGTACTTACTCCATTGTAAGGTATGGTAAATCCGAAGAATATGCTCCATTCTCGATTGAGTTCAGCATCTTCTTTTCATTTGTGAGTCAAGTTGTTGTCCAACGTTGAAGCAAATATTATTTTATATTTTGTAATCTTTATAAAAATTAAACTTTTGTTGGAATTTTTTCTAACTTATTCCCTGGACTCTTTAGTTGCAAATATAAAACAAATAGAAATTGACTCAAGGTGTAAAAAAAAGAGTTTGCCATGTAAAAATGTATTCACACAAAACGGGAGCAGGTGCTTTTTCATTGAGCACTTCCTCTGCTTCTTATGGAGTTCTTGCTCTAAGCACTTGCTCCATTTTATTCATATCACCCAAAATATCAGACATGTGCAAAAAGAAGGGGAAAGATTGACAGCGAGGTTCACAGCACCCAAGCAAGGTCTACAAATCCGTCCGAAAAAGAATAAAAGAATATGTACCACTTCCGTTGCACATATTCAATTAAGACATAGGCGGAAATCATCTATACTGGTGGCTGGTATTCTAGGGCGATACTGGACTGGAGTTCGACGAATTTCTGGACGGTCAGCTTACCGAATTCTTCATTCAGCTTAGACTAGGACGTTAGGAATCTTGAGAGTGTAGGTATAGCTGCATAAAATAGGCTCCAAAAGACTCGTTGAAAGAGCCAAGAACCGGGCCCAACTTTAGACACAATGATGATTAATTTCTTCAATTGCAATCAATATAATCAAGATCAAGAACACATAAGTCAATATGAATTAAATCATCGCAGGTACCGCCTGTTAAAGCAATCTTCGAAAAAAACCAACAAAAAAAAAAACGTATTTCTTGTAATTTTTAGCAAGAGTGCTAATTTATATTTGTGGAGAATGAAATCTCGCTTTCATGTGCTCATCATCAGCAGTGAAAAATCTTGCTGCCCTCAATATGGTAATAGCTGCTGCTTTCGGCTTCCTCCGTAGGTCTTCAACAAACATCTATCTATGTATCTATTCCTCGTTTCCGTGCAAATTTGTGTCTTTTGTCATGTGATAAAAGTTATTGATTACTCCCTTTCGGCAAGAGGTTTGTTTTCATAGAAAAGTCGGTGTTGTTTTTTTTTTTTTTTTGCCTTTTCTTTTTTTATTTTTATATTGTATTCGTTAAAAAACCACAAAGATTGTACAAAAAAAATACAGGGCAACATAAAATATATTTTTTGGCCAAAACCAAAGCCGCCGTCATCACCGTCATTATCATTATCACTATAGTAGTTTGTACCAAGAGGAGTTTTGTTCTATATAGTATACGTGTATCTGTGGTGGTTGTTGTTGGCTAGAAGGTATAGCCTAGATATTGCATCCACTTCTTTACTTCCTACTGTATACCTATTGTATCTATCTGTATCTATTTTTTTCAAGTTTTCCATTATATTGTAGGTATGTGTGTATATTTTTTTTTTTTGTAGAAAAACTACAACAATTTGGTGGTTTTCCAAAAGTATCCTTAAGCACGACGACGACATCGACGTCGACAGCGAAAAAGGCAACAACGATAGACACAATGAATATCTCTGCCACTACTTCACACAAACAATATACAATAATATTACTTTTTTTGTTTTTTTACTTCTTAAGCCCGAGCGGGAGAGAGGCGATACTTATGGTCGATGAATACCATGAATGAAATACTCAAACCACCAGAAATCTATTTGTCCTTTAAAGTTTTGGTATCCAAATGCACCTTCTTCCTGCTGCTGCTGCTGCTTCTGTTTCATCTCTCCTCCTCCTATAGTTTATGCTTCTATCGGTTTTTTTTTTTTTAACTTATAGGACACGACGTTATTAGTACCTATAGTCCTACTCTTGTGAACGTGAAAAAAAAGTATATCGCTGTTCATATTGTTATTGAAATAGGCAACAAAAAAAAAAAAAATGAAAAAAAAATATACACATACCATACATAGGTAATCGTGGTTGCAGGATTCTTTTAAAATAAAGCTGGTACATTATGGCTGGTACAGGCAGGCAGGACTATGGACGAGAAAACACTCGAAAGCGATATGACAATGTTGGCCGGTTTTCTTAAAATTGTCATTTTTTTCGAAAATTATTTTTGAATTATTTTTCTTTTTTTTTTAGAATGTTGGCCTAATGTAGTGAACTGCAAATGTCACAATCACAACCAACCAAATAAAGTTTTCATGTTTTTGTTGTTGTTGTTATTTCTTCATGGAATATAATGTTGAACAATAATTGCAAAATGGAATACAATCGTTCTTTAATTAATATTGACATTTCTTAAGGGTGGTACTGGAGCGAAAGAGATAGTGTCTCGAATAATTAATTTGGCAATAGGCCAGAGGTGAATTGAAAACAGTTCAACTGTCAGTGATTGCATGGAGAGAATGTGCTCCAAAATGAAAAAAAAAATACACCAACTTATTTATGTAGGTATATGGAAAGATGAAATAAGGATACAGAGACTTAAAATTAGGATTTGTTTCGAAAGGAATTGCATCTGGAACGGAAACGTTGACATTTTTCTCCTAAAAATAATGTGCTTTTTCTTCTTACTCTTCTCTTTTTGTAAGTATAATTAAAATGAGATATTGATAAATTTAAATGAGATATTGACAAAGAAAGGTTTAAAAAGAGGAATAAATAAATATACAAGGTGGCGCAAAATTAATTATCCAATTTTGTTTTTGAATTACTTTTTTTACTAAGTAAAAAATAATGATTTTGAGTGACAATTTTGTCTGTTAAGTGAAAAAGATGATATCCGCCAAGTGGCTGCATTTTTTATCACATTTTCTATGTCTGTCTGCAAGATTTCCGGTAATAACTGTTCACATTCCTGTCGAATATTCTATTTAAGGGCTGCGATTGTCTATAAAGGCTAGTTGGCATAAACCCACGACTTAAACAAGCCCCAAGGAAAGAAGTCTGGGATGATTAAATCGGGCGATCTTGCTGGCCATTCCAAATCGCCAAAACGGGAGATTACGCGACCAGGAAACGCTTCCTTCACAATATCCATTGTGGCTCATGCTGTGTGTGCGGTTTGGCGGTGTCTTGTTGAAACCACATGTCCACTAAAGCCCTGCTCATCACAATGGACCAATAGGCCCCCGTGTACGCTACAGCCTTCGGGTTGTGCACGCCCCTCCTTAAAGCCCTGCTCATCCAATTCCGACAGTAAGAAGTCGTTTATCATGGCCGTAAAGCGTTCGCCAGGAAAAGTGACCGTATCGCCGAAGGCATCCTCAAAACAATACGGCCCAATCACTCCCGTATGAACGCCGCACCACACAGTGCATTTGACTGGATCTAATGGCTTTTCGTGTATAACACGCGGATGTTCAAGTGCCCCAGAAAGGAAGATTTTGCCTATTGGCGTAACCGCTTAATTGGAAATGCGCCTCGTCGCTCTTGATTATTTTCGACACAAAATCGTCCACTTCGTTGTTGAGATTGAGCAGGGCAATCCATTGCTTGACTGTTTGAATTATACTGCAGCTGTCTAGTTCACAAATGTCACATATTATTGACGTACGACGCCATTTGCAAAAATTATAATGGCCGAGTTCAACGCACATCTGAATATTCAGAATTCTGAATTTTTGAAGCTCCTTGATTAGCCAGCTGTCAGAAAAAGTTCTGAAAATTTAGATGACTTCTGACAGCTGGCCAATCAAGAGCTTCAAAAATTCAGAATTCTGAATATTCAGATGTGCGTTGAACTCGGCCAATATTTTTCGATGGGCTGATTCATTTTGCCCCACCTTGCATTTGCTTATCTTACAAGCGAATATCCAAATATGTAAAGGAAGAACACAAATAATTTATTGATTTAAACATTCATTTTGGAAAAAAACTACCAATAAGATTAAAATGAGTAATTTAGCGTTTTTTATTGAACAATGGTTAGGCCTACAGTAAGTTGGTACAAAAACGATGACAAAAGATTCCTGTTATTATAAAAATGAAGGAAATGACTTCTTTGAATTTGTGAAAATAAGGGTGCATTCCTGTCAGATGAATATTTGTATTTTCTTCTTTGCCTATGTAAATATAATAAAGGAAGGAGTTTTAGCCCATAAAAGAGTTTTTGAAGTTTAAATTTATTTTGTATATTGTATATAGGATGGTTTATAATTAATTAAAAATGAGACTTTTCTACGAGACTTTTTCTTTCAAAAGAGAACTCGAATAAAAAATATCGTTTTAGCAAGATTTACCTTCTATAAACGGACATTTTTGGTTTTGTATACAAAAAATCATCAAACCTAACTTTTTGATTAATGGAGAAGTTCAAAATGGCTTTGTGAGTCCATCTATAGTACAGAAGGGTGGAGCGTTTTTAAAGGAATTTTTTTCCAAATCACTCCGTGCAACTAATGGTTTATGCATAATTTTTTCGGAACTCATCCCCATCATTTATTTTGAGTCGCCATATTGGAAAACAAAAATCGGATAGCTATAGCTAAGAATGGTCGTTTGTTGATAGAAATTGACATATTTTGAATTCGGGAGTTTGGCGAGGCGGAAAATAATATTAAATTCTTGTAGAAGGTTAAAATATTTTCCATAAAAAAATTGACCGAAATCGATTGAACCATTTTCACTTGAAGCGCAATTGAAAATTAAATGCACGGATGAGTTGCACGAACTTGCTCTTATGTGCGATAATACTGTGGTTTTCAAGTTTTTAATTAGTTAGTTATGGGAGCCTATATTATATTTACCTTTCAAAAATATATTTTAGTTGCAGGAAGTTTTATGAGGAAGTATTTAAGAAAAGAAAAATATAAATCGTAAAAGCGGTTTTAAAAAAAATTATTATATGTATAGGGTCATTAATTTTTCGGTATCGAAAGTAAAGCTAAATAAAACACACACCGCGATGCATTTTTGATGAAAACTTTATTTCATTATAAAGTTTGGACTTTGCCATTAAGTGTGAAAAACAATATCATTGAAATGCCTGAGGTAATTTTTAACCACTTTTTCGCACATTTCGGGCGGTATTTCGGCCATTACTTGAGTAATATTGGTTTTTAATGCGTCTAGAGTTCGGGGATTATTCGCGTAAATACGGTCTTTTGCGTAGCCCCACAAAAAAAAATCTAACGGTGTCAAATTGCATGATCTTGGTGGCTAATTGACGTAGCCAGAACGTGAAATTTTCTCACGCAAAAGCCATTATTGGCCGTGTTGTGTGGCTCTTTGCCCCGTCTTGTTGGAACCACATATCCTCCAAGTCATGATCTTCAATCGCCGGCTGAAAAAAAAAAGTTAACGACACGTTCAATTGCTGCGAGCACGCCGGGGAATCGATAAATTCGGATCATCAGAAACACTTGCACTTGCAACAGCAATATTTTCGACTGAGTGTGCATTACGACGATGCGCAGGTCTTACGACATCAGTAACGCTTCCACTCTCTTCTAATTTCTTCACAATTTTACCGATTGCTTGTGTAGCCGGTCAATTATGACGACCATAATCATCGAGTAATGCGCGAAAAGTGGCTACCTTTGAATCTCCACTTTTGTAGTAAGTTTTAATAATTTTAACGCGTTGTTCGTTTGTTAAGCGATCCATTATCGTAAATGACAAAATTTCAACTAATATTATTACACTTCAAATGACAGCAAAGTTTGACAGGTGTCAAATGCCAGCGCTACTAACTTTAAATCACGAAATGAATGACCCTGTATTTTAAATTTTGCAAACAGTTTTAAGAAAAAAAATTTGGTACGCTAATTTTAAGTATTTATTAATGTTGAGATAAAAATTTAATTTAAAAAAAAAAATCACAAACCCGTTTTTGAAATATCGAATTTTCAAGAAATAATTTTGCAGTTTTTAGATTTATCTTAGCGATTTTTTAACATTTGTATGGGAGGTACCGTTATTTTTAAGCATAAGTTTTGTTAAAAAACCGTTTTTGGGAAAGTTTAATAAGAATCGACCGAGTCTTTTTTTTCAAATATATATATTGAGTTTTCAAAAACAAAATCCAACGTTTTTAAAAATCCACAAGATATTTTCCCAATATTATTAAAAATGTAGGCACCTATCAATAATTCTTTGTAAAAAATTGATCAAAATCAGTTGACCCGTGTTCGAGAAAAACGAGGAGGTAGCGGTAATAACCATTTTTTTTAAAGAAAGGCAGCATTTTACTGAGCAGTTTTTGATAAAAAAAAGTTTTTCTTCTTTGGCCAAATAATTTGCATGACAGCTAGGTTTTTGGCCCTAAAAAAATGCAAAAAAAAATATCGGGGGGGTGTCAAAAAAACGCTAGGTATACCAAATTTAAAGAAAATCAACCCATCCGTTTAGGCTCTGGGCGAACAGACAGGCAGCGAAATGGAAGGAATTTTTTGTTTTGTTAAAAGAATTTTAATTTAATGTCGAAATAATATTTCGAAGAATTTTGTTAAGGTAACAAAAGCACCCGAATGGCAGGGGTAACTTCGTCTTTACCCAGGGCATTCGCAAAATTCCGAGCAAACGTTGGTGGGGAGGGGGGGGGGAGCAAATCCAGTTCCGCTGAATATTATAATCGTAATCCAATGGTGCCTTCATGTGTCATAAATATTGGGGGCTATCGCGAGTAAAATTTCCCTGAGAAGAGTTCCCTCCTTCGAAAATTGGGAACGTAGATGATGGAATAAAGTTGGACCCTCTGAATTTATTGCAATCAGTAAAAAATTTGACAGGGGTATTTGGCTATCATTTCAATAATCCAAATTCGATATTCAAAGGAGCAGTGGAATTGATTTGGCATTTACAATTTTCGAGGGAGTTCAGCATTTCCAGGGTAATTTTATTCACGATAGCCACCGTAAAAACTATGTCATCAAACATAGTTTTAATGGGATTTTCCTACTCAAGATATTAATTTCAAAAATTGTGTCTATTCCTTTTATCTAAGGCTGTATAGACAAGACCAATCTTCTTTCCCAAACCATTTACAAAAAAAAAAACTCATCTCATAAGCTTATCCAACTGTAAATTTCAAAGTTAAATTTAATTTTATATATAGCAGCCCTGCATTCTATCATTCGTATATGTACCTACAAGAAGTTTATTAGAGAAAAGTCGTAAAAACTCACAAGCCCTTTCATGCACACGCAAATTTTCAAAACTAAGCTTTTACGCAAATATTATACTCATTATAAATTTCTATGAAACCATTTAGACAAAGTGTTCAACCCTAAAATTATTTTCGAAACACTGTTTTAAGCCACCCTATTTTTAACTTTTATGATGCGAGTTTCGAGGTTCGTGGGGTGTTGAAGCCACTGCAACCGCCACTGCCATGCCAGATACCACCATGATATTATTTTAACTGTATAACAAACTCTTTAAGCACACACAAAACTTCAACAACTAAAAAAACGAGAAAGAGAAAGAAAATACAATGAAACGCCATTAGGCAACGTTGATGACGATGACGATGGCGATGATGGTTATAGGGATATGGTGTGGTGGGGTCCTGGATAAGCTAGCGAAAGAATCCGAGGAAGGTGTAGAGATATTCTTTGCCATGTACGACAGCGCCGCCATACCCTCTCAAATGCATATGAGAAAACCCTTAATGCATGTTCTTCTGGCACCTTTACCATCCTTTTTTTTTTTTGCCTTGGAGTCGGTGACTGTCGTCCAACTAAATTAGAATTGTTTAGTGAGTTTGGTTTTGTGTTTTCTTGTTTTTTGTTTTTCATTCACGTGTTCATTCTATTTCAAAAAAAAATAAAGGGATTTTACTTATCCCCGAATGTCATGTGTCCTATTTCAGCTTTCTAACAAAAATAAAACGTGGCGGATGGATGGAGTAAGTAGTAGGTATCCAAGGTAGAAAATGAATGACTCTAGCCATTATTTTATTCATGTCTTGTCATTTTGCGTGCCTATGTCTGTCTGTTTGTTTCAGAACCTAGAAGAAGATCCTAGATCTGGTGGGTATGGTATTCCATCGCCAAATTTAACCCAGCACAACCACCCTCAGAGACTCATCCCTTTAGTACGATTTCTGGTTTTCTATTTTTTTTTTTCTCTTTCTTTCGAAATTGCAGTCCTTTGGATTTATTATTCGATTTCTCCAAAGCTTGCGGCAGGCTATAGGACTACATATGTGGAGAACGCATTTAATCATCTACTTTGTATGCCATGTATGTCGCAAGCAAATAAATTTTGAGATATGGTTCGCTGCTGCTGGGTGCTGGTGCCACATGCGGGATTATACTCCTCGCAACTTACATCGCAGGAACAACGTAGATATAGGTAGGTAGTAGAGAGAGCTTGATCCATTTACAAGTGAATGATGGCCAAGGACTAATAATATGTACGATTCATAATCTTGGCACTTCTGCATTTGATGATTATTGTTATGATGGTCTATTGTTTGGAGCTTCGAACTTTGGGAGTAATATATACCTTTTTTTGTTTGTTTTTTTTTTTTTTTTTAGAAGACGATGCTGACGAGGAGGACGTTCTGCGAGGTGGCTATAAAGTTTCTAACGGATTCGGATGCCTGGTGTACTGATGTACAGTACAGCACATGACTTGCATAGGAATTTTATTCGTTCCATAAGCAAATTATGTATTTTACGATTGTATTTTACAACACAATTTTGTAGTTGGGATATGTTTTTTTTTTTTGTTTTATAACTCAACTGACAGAAAAATATGAACGGAAGCATCATAAATTTGAATTCATTAGGCAATAGTATTGTTCATTGACGTTCCCTTCGAAAAATAATTTACTAAAGACATATCTGAGATTACTACTGACAGAACAGATATTTAGACTGTCACCCTGGAGTTTTTAAGATGAATAGAAATCTGAACCTCAAGCCTCGGTTGTGGACAAAAAAAAACCGTGCACCACTTAGTTAAACGCTTTTTTTAATTGTCTAGAGAAAACCTATATCTAAGCCACCTAGTTTTTAGTCAATTCTTGTGGGAATCACCCTGTACTATATTCATCATCATCATTCATAAAGCGTGTTTTTTTTCTAATTTACAAACAAAAATTAACTGAGTCTGTAATGAACTTTTTGATTTTGATATCTATCAAGACTTATGTCTTAAGCCTATCAAGGCTTATGTTCATAACTTGAACGCATATTCTATCCATTTTAATGAAAAGTAAAGAAAATAAGACCTCTGCCTACGTTCTGTAACTCTCGCATGGTTAAAATTGGTCGAGAAACGATGAAAAATGGAACAAAACTCTTACGATTTGTTTAATTTTTCATCGTTCCTCGACTGATTTTATCGATGCGAGAGTTACAGAACGCAGGCACTGTGCCTACAGGCTAGATAAGTTGTATAGTTGAGTTGCTATGGTATTTTATTATATAAAGGGTCCGCCATCTAACATTTTTTTTTTCAACTAGTGCTTATTTCGTGAATGGTAAAACTTAGCTCATGTCTGATTTGACAGATAATTAGTTTTATCCTTCCGCTGAACGAATATGGTTGTGTATACGCTTCGCTAAGTGGGCCTGCGATCGACTTAGAGAAGATGCCGATTTTGCCAAAAAAATCATCTTTTCAGATGAAGCTCATTTTGATCTCGGCGAGTAGTAAACAAGCAAAATTGTCGCATTTGGGGCACAGAAAACCCGCACGCATACATTGAAAAGCCGATACACCCAAAACGAGTCACTGTTTGGTGCGGATTTTGGTCCAGAGGCATAATTGGACCATTTTTCGAAAATGAGCAAGGAGTGGCCGTTACAGTCAATGGCGATCGTTATCGGGCCATGTTGAACGAATTTTTGTTCACAAAAATTGAAGAGGAGGATATTGGCAATATTTGGTTTCAACAGGACGGCGCTACGTGCCACACAGCCGAAGCTACACTCGATGTTTTGCGCCATTTTCAAAAAAAAAAAAAAAAGTTATTTGGCGGACCCTTTAGTTATTTTGCTTTAAATTCAATAGAAAATACATTCAATATTCGTAGTTCAACTATGTTTGTTTTATAATTATTATTGAACTGTTTTCTAACAGCCATAATATTGACTTTTTTTCAAAACTAGTTTCATAGCAAAACTATAGTTTTATAGAAGTTTGGAGTCTCAAATTTTGCACGGTTTTATGTATTTAGAGTTTTATTCAAAGCTAGTTTTAATAAATTTTCGAGTTTTAGGTGTCAAAATATTTTTGAATAAAACCGATTTGTCCACTTCCAAACATCTTTAAAACTAGATCTGTCATAAAACTAGTTTTGAAAAAGTCAATAATATGGCTGTAAGACTTCAAAATAGATAATTAAAAAAAAAAAAAACACTCCTGAAGGAATACTTTTAGAAAAGCTGATTTTCGGTATGTTTTTGATATATTTTTATGACGATGATGCCATGTAGCACTCCAAAGTTATAACTCTGGGAAGTCGGTGTAATCAAAAAAAAAAAATAATCTGCGGGAAAAATCTAAGTTAAGATTTTAATAAAAGTACTGTGTATGTGGTCCAGCAGGCCAGGGCCCTGTGCTGACCGGTGAGCCTAGTTCGAGTAGCCATACAGTTTCTGTTCCAAGCCGAGCGAAGAGCGTTGAATGTTTCGTACTTTAAGGTCCAGTTAACTCATCAAATTTGGTGAATTAACTCAGGATTAACTGAACTGATGCTGTTGATGTTTTATCCACAGAGTTTGTTTAGTCGTTTCACATGCATTCTCCCCCCAAAAATCTGCTTCCTCAATTAACTGTGGGTGAATTTACTTCTAGAGCTAACTAACTCTGGTTTAATTCCCCACTGAAGAACTGGGCCTAAATGGCGAAAAATTCTTATAACTGTCATAAATTGACATTTCTCTAGTTTCGTCCATAAGAAATACTGTATAAAAATTCCATTGCGAAATTATAAGTTCATAAAAAGTTATTAAAAGTCCAATGTCGAAAATATCGTTTTTTTCTATCTAATTACTTTAAACGTACAATCTTGTATATATGTATAATTGGTTTCTCAAAAACCACTCTAACCATTTTGATGAAATTTTCACAGATTGCTCTTATGAACGAGCAAAAAAATTAAAAATTATATTTAGTCATATCCGCCTACTGCCACGCCCACTTTATTTCATTGTTTCCCTGAAATTGCTTTATTTTTTGAAGACGACTTAAATTATTTGGATGAAATTTTCATAGTTTCTTTTTCTTTGTGTAAGAGACAAACTAAAAAAATATTTTAAGTAAAATCCAGCCATTGCCACGACCAATTTTATCATATTTTGGATTCTTGGAAACGGCTATAACGATTTGGATGAAAATTTCAGTACATATTTGTTTTTCTGAGCAAGAAAATTTTTTTAAAAATGTCATAAGTTAGATCCGACCACTACCACGCCCACTTTTCTGATTTCCTAGTTTCTCGGAAACGATTCAAACGATTTTAATGAAAATTTCATAGTATATTTTTATGAATGCGAAAAAAATTTAAAAGTTAGATTGAGTGAAATCTAACAATTTGCATGGAAATTTAACAATTTTTTTTTTAAATGAGCGAAAAAAATTGAAAAATTAGTTTCAGTAAAATCAGCCTTCATTTTATATCTATTAATTTTCTTTATAAGTTTATCTAAAAAAAAGATTTTTTTACAAAAAATCGACCGATATTAAAATGTGTTTCTAATTGTCTGATTTTCATGGTTAAGGGTTTTAAATATATTTAGAAGAAATTATTATGAAAGGACTAAGAAGAGGATATTTCTTTCCTTCGACTAAATTCTTTAAAGACATCCCTATTTCACTTTTTTGAATATAACTCCATGCATAATGTGTACATTATGTGATCTTCAACAAGAAAACCCTTTACATGATTTTCCCAAGAGTGATGGGTGAAAAGATATCATTAGTTTAAATAATATAGTAAAGGTTAAAAAAAATACTCAAATGGCGAAGTTGTCGCAAAATAGTTTATAATCACTTTATAAATAGATTTTAATATTTTCTACAGTACACTTATTTTTTGTTCATACTTTTGTCAGTTGTAAACATTTGTCAGAATTTTTTTTTTTAACAGTAGGTACTTTACTCATGATAACTTTTTATGAACTGAAAACTTGGCAACATTAGGTGTGTTCGCGTACTAGTGCGAAACTTCCCATTTTTACCATTTTTGGTCCAATTTCATTTTTTTTATATGGACTTTGACAGAACTTCGGACTAAAACTGGCAGGTTTGGAAAGTAAACGAACAGAGGTATTGTCTTTTAATTTCTGATAATTTTACAAAACTGCCAAATTATTTATGAGACGAATATTTTATAACTGTCATCAGGTTTTCAATTAACAAATTGTCACCTATCACAATTGTCAATTTGTATTATACTATAGAGCCCTGCTCACAGAATTCAGGTGTCCGTCATAAAAAATATGCACGACTTGATCGAACGAACTTGCTCTTGTGGTTAAATACTGTGTGTAACCCTACATTAAAGATGCATAATGTATATAAATATTTAACGAGAAAATATTAAAAGAGTCAAAAGTGCTAAGAAATTGATTTTTGGTTGGATTTTTTTTTGTTTATAAAAAAATATTTTTTTTTTAATTTTTAAATGGATTATTGTTTAAATAATTAAGAAGCATCAGATTCCAAAATTATAACAAAATCGGTCTAACCATGCCAAAGATATACGCGAATAACCCAAAAATAAGACCATTTTCTAAAAAAACGTGGAATACCTAATTCCGTAATGTGAATTTATTGAGAAAAACCTGAAATGCAGTTTTTTTTACAATTGAATTGGTTATTACAGGTACGAAGTTTAATCAAAATCGTTAGAGCCGTTTTCTAGAAAACTTGAAGAAACCAAAATATTTGTATGGCAGCTACCCGTTCTAGATAAGCTAAAACAAAAATTCGAATTTAAACTCTAGGGAATCACATAAAAATGCTCTGTACCAAATTTCATGCAAATCGGTTCACCCGTTTAGGCTCTAGCTCAAATTACAGTGGACAGACGTACAGACGCATAGACGCACAGACGCACAGACGCACAGACACACAGACACACAGACGCACAGACGTACAGACGCACAGACGCACAGACACACAGACGCACAGACGTACAGACGCACAGACGCACAGATCGACGGACGGCATGACGAAACCCACTTTTTCGGACTTCGCGATTACCGTTGTGTTAGTTTTGATTAAAACCTCGAATTTTTTTTTTTACACGAAACCAATACTTGCCCTATAGAGCAAGTAAAAAACTTAATTTAATGATGAATAAATATTTACTAATTTTCAGAAAATTCCACCGAAATCCAACCCCTACAATATTTCCTATATTTTCGTATTTTGGGGCTGAATGTTGAAGCGGTGCTAGGACCTAGCGTTTTTTTTCCAACAAAGCTTTGCAAAATTTCATCTGGTAAAAGTAGTATTTTTACACAGACGTTCCTACTCGTAACATGATTTTTGTATCATATGATAGGTGACGTGAAGCCCGATACATGAGTAAAAAAATTTCAAAATCGTTCATGGGTAAGTCGAGATATTTGAGCTTGAAATTGCCGATTGCAAAATAATGATTTCAGATTTTGTTCCAAATAATTGTCCATAACGGGCGAATTGCATAGAAAAATGATATTGATATCTAAAGAAAGGTAATAAAATAAGCTTTTCAGTAGAGCTAAAAAAGTATATGTTATCACTGGATTTTTTTAAAATATCGGTGTGGTAAATATCGCGCAAAAAGTGGCTTTTCTAGTAGTTAAAACTCAATATCTCAAAATGTATTTAACATATCAAAATAAATTTGGTACTTTTTTAAAGACAAGAAAAATAGGGTGATGGCACTTTTTTTTTATGTTCAACTGGTCCTTAAAAATCAAATATTCAATTGCGGAATAGAGTATTTAGATTATCTGATTATTGGGATTGTGTAGATTATAAAATTTTAAACGTTTTTAGTTAATTTTCTACCCAAAATTAATTATTTAATTTTATTGAGATGAAAGTGTGATTCTTAAGTAGTCAGCCCCTTAAGTTCCAGTAATCGGCCACCTGAAGAATCCAGTGGTCAGCCCCCAATAAAGTCTATAATATAAGCGGCTGACCATAGAATTATGTGTCTCCTGTAGTCAGCCGTCCATTCTACCTTCAAATTTACAGTCAGCCGGGGGAGGCTGACTACTGAAACTAAGGTTTTTTTTAAAATTCTTCTGGCAAAAATCAAAAGAGAATAATAATACCATTCACTTTGCATACTCAGTTAAAAAAAAAAGAAAAAAAAATGATTTTTGATAGTCAGCCGGGGGAGGCTAACCTTAGGGGAATTAAACAAATGTTGTCTCCTAATGGTAAATATCTATTTAAAAATATTTTGTAATATTTTTAGATTAAAAAGTTTAAATTAAACTAATTATAAATAACCTATAAATAATCATATAAAACAGCTAACTTCAATATTTAGGTCATTATAAATCTTTTTTCCAAAGCACTTCTATTAATTTAAATTTAACAAAAAAATCACACAATCGATATTGAGAAGAACTTGAAGCAAACTTGCATTTTTAACAAGAAAACAAGCAGCTGCATTGGCACAAAATTTTGAATCCAGGCAGAAGATAAGTTAGGCTTTTAGAAAAAAAAAATCATGGTAAATAAACTAAAACCGTTACTATTTTGCTGTATTTTATAACGCTAGAGTGGCTGACTACTGGAGTATTTCGCCCGGTATTTTATTTGGAACAAAATCCGAAATTATTATTTTGCAATCGTCAACTTCAAGCCCAAATATCTCGACTTTCCCATGAACGATTTTGAAAATATTTAACTCATGTATCGGGCTTCACGTCACCTTACAATTGATACCAAACTCGTTCGTGTACACTCTGGGCCAAGGCTCCGTGGTAAAATGGGCATTCCCTTTGAACTTATTTCACTAAGTCCTGAAATGGATATAAAAATCGCTCCAAAATATGTATCTAGTGTTTTTTTTTTAATATATGTACATAATCCCCTTAATGAAACACCCTTATAATACGAATATATCCAAAACAGCCGTTTACTCGAAGATGTTCGCATCATTTTAAAATCTTTCATTAAAAAAATACAAAGAACATACCTACAACAATAAGAAATAAACAAATCAATTAAAATTTTAAATGTTGCCAGCAACTCATAAGCCATGAAATTAAGTTATTATACCTACCTATACCAAAAAATAAAAAAAGAGTATAAATTAAAAATGCAATAAACGGTTTCAACGAGTAATTAACGAAAACCGAGAAATATCTGTCTGTCAGACAGGACAGCACTGAACACCCGAAGAAGAATATGAGAAACGAAAAATAACAACACAAAAACATAAGACAACCAAACGCATGTAACTGTAGCTACAAGTGCAAAAACAGAAAATGTATAATAACGTTATATAACGGTTAAAATTCTGTACGCATACAAAGATAGTACGAAGTTATATTTTTTGTTTAAACTGTGACTTCCAAAGATATACCTATCATGCTGGTTCTGCTACAAATTTGTTATTATATTTCTCTAGGAATACAAATATGTATATATGTAGGTACATACATACATACATAGGTATTTATGCCATTAATGTGGAAGTTGCTTTTCTAGGATCCCAGAATTACTGCCATAATAATTTCATTTGCTTTTTCTTGACGGCTAAACGTTCGGTCGGTTGGAGACTCGGAACTTTGCAGGCTGATGGTTGATGGTAGGTACTGGTAGAGTACGGTACCCGGTACCTGCCTATACTCTCTTTTGGTACACGAAAGAATCTCAATCCCCAACCCAACTGGCATGAGGAACGGGCACGTTTTTTTCGCACTTCTTTGGAAAGATGTCTAAGAAGTAATTAGAGAGAGAAGGCGAAGAACGACGACAAAAATTTTTGAGCATTTTCATTTAAAATTTTTTTTTTTTGTTTTTGTTTTTTGTTTCGCTTTTGATTTTCTAATTGTTATCCTTGTAAGGCGGAAATTAAAATTAATTACTCGCTATGTGACTGCCTGCTTTTTGGAGATGTCTGTTGTTTTTTTTTTGTTGTGTTGTCTGGAATTTTGGAAAACTTGAAAAATAATTATTGCGGAATAGAGTTGAAATGTTGTATTTTTGGGCTTCTTGATTGTTTTTCGTTTCCTTTCCACCAACGACAGATGGTTGTCTGAAAAGGAGCATATATACCTACCTAACCTAAATACGAATGAAGCTGCGTATGTAAATATATATTTTATCATAAATTAAATTGAGTTCACGGTGTAACAATTTTAATGACTGCTGTGCTTAATCTTTTTTATTTTATATTTGAGAATTTGTACAGAATAGCTACTCGCTATACCTTTTAGGTGTACCTAATACAAGTCTCGGATTCGTAAAAAAAATCGAACTCGAGATTTTGAGCAAACCTGTTATTAAGATGCTTGAGAAAGTGCGTCCCAGAATTCCCTGTGTATTTTATTCTACAGCTTAAGCCGAAGACGAAGAGTTTCCGTGCTGCCAATGATAAAGACTGTAAGGATATCACACAGACAAAATATGTTTATTAATAAGAAAAGTTATCAAACGGAGAAGTATACTGTATCCGAGTGCCAACTAAGTCACCTCTTAAGGATCAGATAGTGTTTCTATGTATATTAGAGTTGCTGTACCGAATTAAATTATGTATTTAAAGGGTGTTTTTCTAGACGTGTGGTTTTCAATCTGGCAATACTTTTTTTCGGAGTTGGTCTTTTTGACAGCTGTCACTTGATTTATGCTCAGTTTGGTTTGCCATTTCAAGAATTGAAGCCGAACGACCATCAAGCGCGTCGCACGTTCGGTGAATGAGCCCAAAAGGAGATGGCCACCGATCCCGATTTTCAGAAGAAAATTTTGTTCAGCGATTAAGCTCATTTTTGGTTGAATGGGAACGTTAATAAGCAAAATTGTCGTATTTAGAGTGATCATAATCCACAAGCCATTGTTGAGACGCCGTTACATCATAAAAGCATCTGTTTTAAGTAATCCTGAGTTAACTCACCAAATTTGATGAGTTAACTCGGGTTTAACTTTAATATCGCTCTTTAAAACTGGACCTGAGAGAAAGAACGTACACTTTATTTATCTGAATAGTAGAAAATATTCAATGTGGGTTAAGGCCCAATTTCGCCATTTTTGTGTTAAAATGGTGTTTTTATTGCTCGAAAAATATAAGTTTTCTTGGAAGACTTATTGCTAAAGTAAACATTTTAGCTTATGAAATTCTACACGAACAAAGATTTGTTAAGGGTACTGTTTAGGAAATCCGTATAAGACATACAAATAAAGCTCTCCATAATTCAGTTTAGTCGGAATTTTATGAAAGTTTGGTCTATTCAGTCTAATTTATCTGGGCTGTAGGATTAATGACAAATTATTTCCAATCAAATTTTATTTATATTTAATCTTAAATGATCTACGGAATGATGTTAATGGCACACTGGATTTAATTTGCTCCCAGAGTGAGAAATGAGTAGAAGGTAGGTATACTGCAAATGTCTGGAAACACAGTCAAGTAGGCCACGCTCAGATTCTAAACAAATATATACATAGGTAGTAATGTACGTGTGCACAGACTACATTACCCCCCACTTAGATTTCTATAGACCATTCACCTTTAAGACACCCAACCACACATCAGTGACTCAACGGTAGCAGTCTTCACCGATGGGTCAAAAATAGAATGTGGAGTTGGAGCGGGATTCTTTTCGGAAACTCTGGACGTAGTGTCTTTCAAGCTGACGCTTTGGCAATAACCAAAGTGACTGAACGGCTGTCAATGTTAGCGGTACCACCAACTAATTTTACCTTCTTCATTGACAGCCAAGCAGCAATAAAGGCACTCTCTGCCATCGAAATAAAGTCAAAACTCGTTTCCCGCTGCCGCGAAAAGCTCAAGGAATACCAAGAAACTTTGGCCGTGTGGCAAGACAGACAGTATCTTAAAACTAAATAAGAAAGCACTATACTGTCTAGTAGGTATATAGTTACTGGACACAATCTTCTGAAGTACCACAAGAAAAAACTGAGCCTCAGCACAGATGATTTATGCAGAGGCTGTGGCGATGAATCAACACGGCTGCTCTGCGCAATGAAACACCAGTAACACCTTTGGTAATGCGTTAGGACTCGCCCTAGAACTGGGTAGAGTAAGTCCTGGAGCCAGTATGCTGGGCGTAGATGAGAAGTGGACACGCCTTAAGAATACTGTCATTAGTACTGCCAACTCCATCTTAGGCAGCAGTCGTAGAAATCGGAACGACTGGTTTGATGATGAATGCAAGCTAGCGACTGAACGTAAGAATGTTGCGTACCGAGCAATGCAACAATCTCATAGAAGCGGGCACGCGAAGACGAATATAAAGAGCTCAGAAGAATTGAAAAACGGCTTCACAGACAGAAAAAATCAGCCTGGGAGAAGAACATAATCTGTGAAATAGAGAAAAGCCGAGAGCGAGGTCCGCACCAGGCGCGGAAGTTCTACCAATCCGTCCGAAACATGACGCAGTACACACCACGCTGCACATACTGCAAGGACGGAGAGGGAAATCTAATCACCGATCCTCAAAGCATACTGGAGCGATGGGAAGTGTACTTCAATGAATTGCTAAATGGTCAGCTCACTGCAGAAGTGGAGGCTCCACTACTTCAAGAAGAGTACCCTATGTTGCCGCCACCAAGCATAGAAGAGGTTGAGAAGGCTATAGGCCGGCTAAAGAAAAACAAAGCCCCGGGAGCAGATGGTATACCAGCCGAACTATTTCAACACGGTGGGCCAGCTTTACGTCAAGCAATTCATGAGATTATAGTGCACGTGTGGGAGCATGAAGAAATTCCAGAAGACTGGCGAAAAGGTATAATTTGCCCCATACATAAGAAGGGAGATGTCACAACGTGCAGCAATTATAGAGGTATCACGTTGTTGAGTACCGCCTATAAGATACTCTCCTCTATCCTACAAGACCGGATAACCCCATACGCTAAAACCATCATCGGACAATATCAGTGTGGTTTCATTTCAGGCAAATCAACAACTGATCAGATCTTTACCCTTAGGCAGGCGATGGAAAAATGTCTAGAATTTAACATCCCAACATACCACCTGTTTATAGACTTTAAGGCCGCCTACGATAGCATAGCCAGGGTAGAACTTTACAAAGCCATGAGAGAATTTGGCATCCCAAATAAATTGACACGACTATGTAGGTTGACCATGACCAACGTAACAAGCCAAGTAAAAATAGCCGGATTGCTATCCAAACCAATCAACATCTTTAATGGACTCCGACAAGGGGATGGTTTGGCCTGGCTCCTCTTCAACCTGGCGTTGGAGAAAGCAATCCGTGACTCTGGCACGGCAACAAGAGGGACCATCGTCAACAGGTCCAGCCAGATACTGGCTTACGCAGACGACATCGACATCATCGGAAGAACTGAGCAAGCTGTACATGATTCCTTCATCCAGATCGAGCAGGCGGCACAAAATCTGGGGCTGCACATTAACGAAGTTAAAACAAAGTACATGGTGGCGTCGAATGCGAGAGGAACAGTTGGTCAAACAATCAAGGTAGCGGAGCACGAATTTGAAGTGGTGCAATCCTTTAAATACCTTGGGTCAATAGTAGCAGCCGATAACAATAAAGAAGAAGAAATACGCGGGCGGCTTCTCAAATCCAACAGAGCCTACTATAGTCTGTCAAAGCTCTTCAAATCCAGAAATCTCTCCATAACTTCAAAACTGCTGCTGTACAGGACCATGGTCCTGCCAGAACTCACATATGGATCCGAGACTTGGGTGCTTAGCAAAAGGCACTCCGACCTCTTAGCCGCGTTCGAGAGAAAAGTCTTAAGGAGAATTGTTGGCCCCATATGTGAGGAAGGACGATTCCGGAGACGGTACAATCATGAATTGTACGCAATCTACCTTGAAGCAGATATCGTGACAAAAATTAAGCTCGGTAGACTCCGGTGGGCAGGGCACCTAGCTCGCATGAGCGATGAGGAACCTGCTCGGAAAGTTCTTTGTGGTACATTCTATGGTAGACGACAGCTTGGTAGACCATGCTTGCGCTGGAGAGATGGCGTAGACCAGGACGCCCGGAGCCTTGGGGTGCGCAACTGGATGGCGGCGGCTCGAGACCGGGATGGGTGGAGAGACTTGTTGAAGGAGGCCAGGACCGGACCCCGGTTGTCGAGCCGACGATGATGATAAAGGTCCAATGACCCCGCCGGACCATAAACCGCACCAAACAGTCACGACGTTGTTGATGATCAGCCGGCGTGAGTTCTTGTGTTAACTGAACTTTATAATCCTTAAGACCCAAGTCTTTATGCAAAATACGGTGTAATGACGTTTGTGGAATGCCTAATTCCAAAGAACGACAAGGAATGGACAAACCTGGGTTATCTTCAACACTTTGGGCTACAACAGCAATATTCTCAGTTGTTCTTGAGCGACGTGCACGGGTTTTATTCTTCACATCACTAACTTGTCCCAACAGCTCGAATTTGTCCACCAATTTCTGTATTGCGGTCCGACAAGGTGCTTCACGACGAATTTTAATAATTTCAATGCGTTGTTGAAGCGTGTATCGTTCCATTTTTATTAATGGCGTAGTTTCTACTTGTCAAATGTCAAAAAATGACAGCTTCAAAAGTGACAGCTACCGAAATAGCGGGCTATTCAAAATAACACCTCTTATTAAAAAACCCTTTATAAGAAACACTTCATAAAGTTTGATTGAAAATGGTCTTGGTGTCAAAATGTCACAGAGTGTTATTTTATGGATGAAAAATAAAATAAGAAGAGTAAATTAATATCTCAGGTTCTTTCAATAAAAACCCATAATGTCATTTTTCTCTATAACAGTCGCAATGCTAACATTTTACCTCATTTTCTTTCTTTAAGTATTTTCATTTAGCTATTCATAAACATTTCGCAAATGTATTTGTTTTTATGTTTAACTTCTCAGACGTCGTTCTAAACATTAAATATTTAAATATAAAAAAATCAAAGAAGTGCCTCTCCAAAAAAAAGTATCATCGTCTAGTTGTAGCCACATGTTAGGTATAGGTACTTCGAAGAAATATTAACCAAATGCCCAAAGGCTTTCATTCATAAATCTTTTGGTACAAAATAAAAAAAAAAATAATAAACATTACCAAAGGTCACATCATCATAACAAAGACGATTCACCGCCTTTCTATTAAATCAAAAGTACCATTTTTTTTTTAAGTCCTTACTTAAAATTTCAATTTACTATGAGTATAACACAATTTATTGGGATATTTGAAAATATGTGTTGTAAATCTTAAAAAAAAAAAAAAATATATTACATACACCTACATATAATAACATTTTAAGTGTAAAATTTTTTTTTATTACCAAAACAGGCACAATGCAATAAACACAAGGAGTTGTATTCGGTGTCGCAATCAGGCTGTAGCCGTTGAAGTTAAAAGATTCCGTTTTAAATGTATTCCGTTAAACTGGCTTAGGAAAATCTTTGCAGGTGGTTTTTTTTTTCGTTTATTTTTTTCTTATTATATACCGGTTGCGAATATCTTTGTAAGTAAAATTCAACGAAGATTTAAGTTAGTTGGTCTTATTTTAAGTTATCTTTATTATTTGGTCTTGCGGTTAATGCGAATGTGCACTTTTTTTTGTTAAAATTTTAGTTTTAGATTTATTTTTTTGTATTTTTAAATTTAATTTTTTTAAATTTAATATATTTTTACTTTAATGAGATTTTTGTATTTTTTACTTTACGTATCCTTTTCAATGAAGGACGAAGCTTGAAAGACTGTCTAATTTTGCGGCTAGATACCTTTTTTTTTGTTTTAATTTTGCTTCAAATTGAATCAAAATTTAGAACTTTTAACAATTACTTTTGCTACTTGTGTTATATTCTTATGAGGACACCAAAGGAAACAAGGTTTATTTTTTTTATGTAAGTTTATGGGATTCTGCTAAGACTTATGAGTTTTACAGTCAAGACGAACTTTACTACTTTTGATACACTACACTGAATTTAATATTTGTAAGGGTAATGAATTATATTAAAGCAATTAGTTAGAAGATATTTATTATCTTCCTTTTTTTGTATATGGAACTTTGTGTTTGTTTCAAGGGTTCGGATCTATTTTGTTAGTGACAGTATTTAAAAATAATGTCATTGATTTTTATAGTAATATTCAAAAATATAGTCACTGAAGGAACGATAATTCAAGGACAAGGAATTTAATATTCTAATTTTTTTTTTTTTAGCAAATCACTGCCGGTGGAATTTACATAAATTTTGTGTCAAATTTAGTTTTTTATTTGACCCAGAAAAGTTTATGTAGTTGAAGATGATAAATATGTAATAGTTTTTTTTTTTTTTTGTTAATTATCTACAAGCACGCAACAAACAGTTTGTATGAAGTTAAAATTGTTTATTTTATTTGAATTCGTCTATATTTATGGAGAAAATGATTATAAATGTTATTCTCTATCTCTTTCTGACAAATTTTTGTATAAACACCATAAAATCAAGAAAACTATTTTATCTCTCTAAAATATATTTTGTATTATTTTTTTGTTGTTGTTGTATTTTATTTGAAAAATTTACTAAGCACCATTAAGATTATTTTGTATTTAAGCAAGAAGCAAGCTAATTTTAAATTCTACAGCACAATAAAACAAAAATATTGAATAATTTTCGATCTCCGACCACGGACAAGATTATTTCGCTTGTCATTAACCGAAACGATATTTTTTTTTTTTGAGATTTATCTGTTAACACACTACAAAAGTCGAATATAGAAACTTCTCGCTTCTGGTTTAATTAAATATTATTAATTAAATATTTTGTTTTATATAAATTTCGTTGTTTAACGATGGTGTTAATTTTTATTTTTTTTTTTTAAGATTAATTTTTTAGAGAAGAAGCGAGACTAGAGTGTCATCACCGTGTTAGATGTCTTCACGTTATGGTGCCTGTATGCCACTCCCTGTTAACAGCAAGATTCAATCTGTTTGGGTGCTCCTGATGATTCGGATGGAGCTGGTGCTGCTGCTGCTGCTGTTGTTGGTGCCTTGCTATATAGAGTTTAACTCGTGGTGGAGTTTTCTGTTGCTTCTATTTTACTCTCCCAGTTTGTTGGTGGAAATTTCTGCGCGCTCTCAAGGTCTTAATAAATAGATAGTCTTGCCTTAGCTTTTTGCCACGATTTCCCTGTTTTTTTTTTTTATTATTTTTATTTTTATTTTTACAAACACTATTTAAGAGAATAAGGAAATTGAATGACTATTTTCCGACTTTCAACAATCATTCTTGTTTTGTATTGGGAAGCGGCTGATGCAGCAGAGGAAAACATCAGCCATCAAAAAGATTTTACCTATGTATGCATGTATATAGACGTAGATATGTTAGTATACTGTTGGTTGGAAGTCTCATATCTAGTAGGTATAACTTTAAACAAATACCAGATGTTTTGATTGTCGGCTGATTGTGAGTGATAAATAAATTCAGGAGAGTATCTATGGTGAAAATAATACAGACATGCGCAAAATGTTGCAAACATGTAAAAGAGCAGCAGGTGTATAAGAAAATGGCAACATTTATTGGAAGGAAGAGAATGAAAATGGTTGATAGGAATTTCTCTTTGAGAACAACAAAATTGGCATGGAAAGTGTTGCCAGGTAGGTATGTTAGGTTTACCAAACTCAATTAAAATCAAGTTTACTTTTTGAATTAGGTTATTTAAAAATGTATTCAAATCAGAATCTGGAATAGTTATTGAGAAAATGTGAAAAATATGGATTTGAATTAAAAATTTTTGTTTTTTTTTTTTACTGTTTGTTTAAAATTCTTATTTTCGAAATTATAAAAATTTCTCTGTACGTGTTATCGACAGGAAAGGGGAGGGGGGGGGCTTCGATTTTCATGACAAGGGATACTGTTGGAGGATTTTTCACAATTCCTCGCAAGAGGCGGTAACCGTAAAATGTGGAGTGGGACGTCCTTGCTATGAAGTAACTAAGCAATCTAGCAAAAAATTGTTGCAGCAACCATCAAGAAAAACCGCAATAAAAATATAAAAATATACACAGGGTCATAAAGCCATTTTCAACATTAATTGTGAAGTTGTAACCTGCACAACTAAATGCGTGAAACATTGAAAAAAAATCTGGATCTGGATATTTTCTCTTAAAACTAAAAATGGGTTTCATTTATTTTATTTATTTTTTATTTACTTTTTTCATTTTATTTATTTATTTTATTTTATTTATTTTATTTATTTTATTTATTTTATTTATTTTATTTATTTTATTTATTTTATTTATTTTATTTATTTTATTTATTTTATTTATTTTATTTATTTTATTTATTTTATTTATTTATTTATTTTCAGATTAAAACATTTTTAGGACTTGTTTTGGCAATTTAAAGGACAATGTTCTCTAATTTATTATAAGGATATGCATTTATCATTTAAGATCCCTTTTTTCCTTGCCTTCATTTCTCAAAATAATTTTTTGTATTCATGATAGGTTGTGGTAAAAAAAAATTTGTGGTTAAAAGTTGGCTTTCAAACTTTAATAAAAAGAAATATAAAAATTGCAACTTTCTGGAGCCAAGTTAACACAGATACCTTTTGTCATCTTGGTTATCAGCTCTGATTAGAAAATTGGTAATTCTAATCACATATATACTTTGTTGTAGGTACATATTTCCAATAAAATGAACAAACACGAACAGATTGCTTTTCACAAAAAAGATTAATTAAAAGATGTAAATTAAGAACATAATTGTCTTCCTTATTGAACGTTCATTAGTAACGACCAAAACCTTTGGCTTTTTCGCTCCTTTTCTTGCTCTAAATGGTCGCAATTTTCAGTTATTTGCATTCAACTTGAATTCAGAATTCAATGAATACCATTTTGAATTCTGAATTTGAAAAATGAACCAGTGCAGTTCTATGGAAAGTTACAACACAAAAAAAAGCAGTAACATCACGTTTCTGTTCCAAAAAAGTTGAATTGGAAACAACAACAACAAAATTCACTGACCGATGGGCGCTTGGTTTCCACATTGGTAGGTACACTTTAGTCCTTCTGTTTTGCAACAACCAGGAACCAGCAGCAACCAACAAACGGAAACAGTCAGCAGATGCAAACGTAGCAGTTGTGTCATTTTAATGTGCAACTTTATAGCAACGTGACCAGAGTAATGATATCTCTAATTGTAGTGCTAGTGGCAACTTTTGTAGTTTTAGTAGGTACCTATGCACTATACTATATCCATGCGATATATTTTATTTTGGGTAAAATACGATTTTGGACTGTTCTTGCAATAACTTTAATTTTATTTAATTAAATCAATTAATTCCTTTCAACAAAAAAAAAAACGAGATGGAAATACACTTTCGTCCACTTAATTAAGAGTCTGTCCCTACACTACACAAGGATACTGCAAGTTTATAAGGATTCACCAGACACGCGACGATGTGATTTAATTTTCAATTTATCTGCAATTTTATATTATCTTATTTTTTCAATTTTAATGATTTCCAATAACAAGCACATATTCGCTGTAATGATGAGTTTGCCGCACAAATTAAATCAACAGATGTACTCTCGGCACCGTGAACTTGGGTTCGACGAAACGGAATAGGTTACTTCCTTCAAGCGGAATCAGCCCTTTTGTTTGTAATTAACGCCGAGTCGTCAACGTCGTCAGTGTCATCGTCGACGTTTTCGTCCCAATTATTGCCAATGTTGATATTTCTTGGGGAGGAAGGGAGGTGAGATGCTGTTGGAACTTCATGGATTGTATTCTTTTTGGGTGATGATTGACATGATTCAACTATATAACTGGATTAAGGTGACGCGTTTTATTTTATTTTTTTTTTAATTAAAATGGATTGGATTCACCGTCATACTGCTTAAGAGTTATTATTTTTTTGTTTAATTTTAAGTATTGGTAACGGAACCTGTAGTTCAAGGTAGAAAGAGGTAGATAACATAAAACGAAGTAGGTAAATAGTTAGTAAGAAATAAATATGGAATAGAAAAGTAAATTTTTATTTATTTCTGCTTTAGGTCCAGTTTTAAGAATCAAGGTAGTTGCACTTAAGAAGTATTTCATTCCCAATATACTAATTTATATTACAGGTTTAGTTTGATTCATCATTCATGAACGCAATTATAATAAAGATTTGTAGCAAATAAAAGCTTTAAATTTAAATGAGATGTTTGCCTCCCAGTTTACATATGTGCATGTTAGTTATTAAGCTGATCGCAAGCCTATCTGCGTCTTTTACCAAAAAAAAAAAATAATTATACGAACTCGAGCATCCTTTCCAATATCGTAGTGTCAAAATTAAATTTGATCTTTAAACTTCTGACCCTGTCCACACTACTCTAACTGTTGAATCTCAAATGAGACATCTTTAGCGAAGAAGCTTTACCTAGCTAGTGATTCAAAGACTCCTTTTTAAAACGCAGCAACTCACCCAAACAGTTCAAATAACCCCTAAAGCGGTGTTAATAAGAGTCTGATAGTTTATTTATAAGGAAATGTCTTTTTCTAAAGCTGCAACATGAACACAATAGCACAGGATATTCATTTTCAAAAAAGGACTAGGCATCTTTCAAATTCAAAAGACCTTGGTGAAATTAACAAAAAAAAAATAAAACAACTTGAAATTAGAAAATCTATCCAATTAGTGAATTAAAATATTTCAAAAAAATATCTCTTCAACCTAAAACTGAATGCACCTAGGAGTTATAACACTTCAGACAGTTCGTTATGTTATATCAAGTTGTGGTGTAGCTTATATAACATAGAGCTTGTTTGAATTTTCCAAAAACTTGTCTGTGCGGTAGCGCTTGAAAAGCAGGTCCTTCTATCCACCAGTTTCTCATTTGAATTCACTTAATAATTAGCCCTTGTCATCATAACACCTCTGCAATTCAATCTTTATAGTCGTAGTTGTCGTGCAGCAATCGATAAAAAAGGTACACAAAAAGCTCCTTAATTAGCCAAGGCACCGAAAAAAAATTAAAAAAAAAAAAAAACAACAAATACCTGCTCTTACATTTTTATCTCAACCTGTATATCTCTCAAATTTCCATCCAAATGGCCACAAGTTAAATAAATTTCATCTGGTTATAGGGTGCAGTACAGTGCAGTGCATTAAAAGAAAAATCAAAGCTCGTTCCATCGAATTGCTGCAGTCACCTTTACCCACTTCAATCCACTTGCCTCTGTGGATGGTTGCTTGCTGCTGGTGCTGCAGCTAAGTGGATTAGTATTACAACATCCAAATAACGACAGTGACGGCTACGAGTACAACTACGACGACGACGACAACGACGACGCTGGCGACGACAACGAGTTCTGCTCAATGTAAAAATGAGCGTAAAGGCACAACCAACACCACCACTAACGACAATTTGCAATTCCAACACCCACCACCTCCACCGCCATCACCTCTATCGCCGTCGAATTAAACAGACAACCATCAAAAATACTATCTACGCCGGCCGGCATGGCAGGCATAGCAAGCATGGTCGGGCTCTGGCTCTGGCTCTTGCACTGGCATCATGACCCAACGCTGTAGGCATGCTCAGGCTCACCAGTCAGCTCTGTTCTATCTCACTCTGCCCGCAAAGGTAACACAAGCGTAACAGTCACACTGATGTGGCTTCGTCTGGCCTGGCCATTACCAGAAAAGAGCACCATTCCTCTATCTCTACTGATGCGCCACAATGACTTCGTGATTTCGCTCTGCATGCTGCCGCCATCAATACATCAGTTCGCGGATCCGCAAAAACCGTCGTAATATCTAACGGACGCGAGTTTTATGGTTTTTCTTTTTTCGTGTATTCAGCGAAAGATTCGTGCCCCTGGGGGTACACAACAAAGATTTTATGCAGCATACCATGCCATGCTGTTGCTAAAAATAGAATCTTGCACCGCAGCATTGCACATTACAACTGTATTTGTGAGAACGCGCAACACAAAACCTGTATAGTTCTGTGGGCGGGCGGATCGTTGTTGATACTGCTGCTGTGACGATGGGACATGGGAGGGCGGAGGCTAGCTACACAGTATTAGCAGCAGAGACTACAGTTTTGAAACTTCCGGGAGAAGAAAATGGGAAACTCGTATGTTGTGTCTCGTGATCGTGAGTTCGCAATAGATCACCAGCGTGCGTGCGTGCCAAAAATACATGCAACAAGTTAAGATATTAAAAAAAAAAAAAATTCTCGAGACACATAATGAGCAACAGTCAACAGCAGTAGCAAAGAGAAGATAGACAAAGCATTGCATGCTTGGGAGGGCATCGAACTTCGATTTTAATTAAAAGTTCGTCGCACATTGTTGGTTCCGTTCCCCACCTTTTGGCACACTTTGCTACTTATGCATGATGTATATTCTGTTGTGGGTGCGAATTTGGTTAGAAAATAGGACTAACCGGATTAAACAGCCATTATGCATCAAACACTGTCATCATCCTTGTCCCTCTCACTGCATAATTAAAATTGTTAAATCGTTTCATGAAGAGAAAGAAAAAAAAAAAACAAGAAAGACTACAACATTCGCACACAATCAAATAATAATTACAAAATTTCCATTCTTTCGTTCTAATGCTATTTACTTACGTTTGTAAAAGTTTGTGGCCGCGGAAGTTGAGCAGGTGGCCGCATACCTGCTAGACCTCCAACTTGCGGCTGTGGGGCTGGGCTATAACGTGGTTGATGCATTCTTTCGGTTCTAAATTTCTATTCAATCTGAAATAGAAAGATTAAGATTCATTATTGTTAATACTCCTGTTGAAGCGAAATTAATTTTAAGCTTTGGGAAAAACAATTAACTTAAATTGGAGCCAGAAAAAAGTCAGATTATGAATTATATGTAACATAACGTTTTAGAATCAAAGTACGAGAGAATTTTTCTAAGTGTGATGTCTATCGCACTAGCCTGGGTCACCTTTGAGCCCTTTATTAAAAGTGTTGACTTGATTTCAGTGTAAAATTCTATTAAAGTAAAACATTTACCTAATCGAATATGTGGATGCCTAGTCAAAATATTTCTAAACCTCGCCGGGACACCATCGTCAATGGCTTTTGATGTTCGATTCCATCAGAGTTGAGTACTTTTGCTGATCAACTTTGACAGCAATACACAACCGAAGACTTATCGTCAATTTCCAAAGAATTACCTAACCAAAATAATTAAATTGTGGTGACTAGTATATGCCTACCACTCAGTAAGTAAATACCGTCCAAAAAATTACCCCCATAAAAACCTTCAAATTGACTGTGTAAACAAAACCTAATTGAAATTTTATTTATTTTTATTTAAAAAAAAAAGAAGCAAAATCAACTGTAATTGTATTATTATCGCATTATATTATACGCATGAGCGATACCTTACACCTAGCAAGCAAACTAAAAAGAAGTGTTTTTAAAAGACAAGATTCTCATTGTGTAGGTTTATGGAAAAGGTTTATACCTACTAGCTAAGGTTCAAAAGTTTATGAGCCGTCGAGAAATGAATAACTAATTTTTAAAGTGGTAAAGAATTTATGACGGTAGCTGCCGATTACATAATAATCGGCAGCTGCCGTCAAAAATTCTTACTATACCTACATATGTATCTTAATGCAGAATAAAATATCTCGTCGAAAATCTTCATTAGTCACTTTTCATATTTAATTTAAAAATTGGTAATCCTTCAACAAGTCAACGACTGGGTTCGCAGTTTTTGCTTTTATGGATTGGTTTGTAATTGCGTTGTTTTTGTTTTCGACATGGGCATTTCATGGACGAACAACCAGACGGGAACAGATTATGTACGACCGTTGGAGGATTTTTGGTATTGAATATCGTTGGAGACAGTACCTACGGATTGCTAAAGTAATGTTAGCCATTTGAATATAATGTTCTATATGGATCACACTAGTTGATAATCACATTCACAATTCGGAAATTATTGATATCCTAGGTAGGAAGTACTTATGTATGTATGAATGTAGGTTCATATACCTACCTAGGTATAATTACTTTTTTTTCAATTTTTGTCCCACCGCATCAAGAATGGATTCCTTCCTTAAAATAGCTTTGATTTTTTTTTTAATTTTTCTCGAAAACAGCTCCAGTGATTTGGAATAAAATACATAAAACTTTGGGCCAACTGCCAATTTACAATAATGAGATGAGGATTTCACACATTTTGCAAAGGCACAGTCAAAAATTGAGCAAGCAAATCCAATTTTGTTTCTTTGAGTTTAACAGCTTATACATTTTCTTTTCAAATTTGTGAAATTGTTGCGATTTCTGATACCTACCTACCTATCTTATTTTTATTTTTCTTGGTACATACATAAAACATGGAAACTGTCTAAAGGCACGTAGTTTCGCGTACGCGAAATTTGTTCTCATACCTATATATACAGTGAGCGTTCTTTAAATCCAAAAAAACTGCATATAACCACCCTTGCACCTACCCCAAATCCTATAGTGAAGCCAAGCAGGGGGGTTGCAGGGGGGCAGCATGCCCCCCCAAACATACCTCACTGTTTAGGTATGAGAATCTGGTATGAGAACTTATTTCGCGTACGCGAAACTACGTGCCTTTAGACAGACTCTAAAACATAACACCAGTGTGGCTTTCGGTCAGGAAAATAGAACATTGACGGCAAATCTTCGGAAAAACCCAAGATAATGCAGCCCGAACTTTTAGATGTACCTAGCACCTCCTAAATTAAATAGCTAGATAAGTTCGAAGATAATTTATAGCAAACTAGTTTCTTAGTAGGTAGGTATGTTCCTGAGTTAATTGTATGAAGGTAGGTACGTTTATTTAAATGCGCGTGACTGATTATAAAAAAACGTAGGTTCTATCAATATAGGGGCACCTAGGTACGTATTTAAAATGTAATATTTATTAAATCTTGCAAAATACTGGCAATCAATGCAATTTAGTTCCCAAATTAGCAAGTTAGTCTCTCCAACACTAACTACAATTGCTATCGGAATTCTCAGCCAAACATAATAAATAATCAAAATAAAAAAAAAATCTTATAGGAAGGAAAGTGTTCATTCAAGCAGTAAAAGTGGGGTGCGGGAGGAAGTAGAAAAAAAAAGAGAGAAAAAAAACCAAAACAAAAACAAAACCGAAAGTGACAATGACAATCCAATCAGCAGCGGCGGCTGCGGCCATCGAATTATTTTTTTCAGAGTAGTGTGTGCACGTAGAGCGTGTATTTAAAGAAAATAAATACAAACCAAATAAATAACTTAATACCATTATTGTTTTTTTTTTTTTAATTTCTATTTGTTTAATATACTTACCACTCAATTATTACAAAATGTTAATAGCAAAAAAAACAGTTTTCTTTTTTTGTTGTTTTTAAAATGCCGGGCAAAATTTAAGAGCAGCAGAGAAAATAAAAACAAACTTTTCAGTGCTCACTTTGACAGATGTTCGCTGAGATTCTGTACAAAATCAAAATGTCTTCTTTTGTATGAGAATGAGAAAGACACCAACACAACACAGATAGCGGTTTGATGTATTTTTTTTTGTATTTCTTATTGGAAAAACATCCAATTCACCACAATTAATTTCTAATTTTCACAGAGTAAAAGGCAAACAATTCACTTTATTTCAAAATTCAAACATAAAATTCTAATATAGCACACTTTGCGGAGTGTAAGTAGATTTGCAGGTATGGTGTGGGTGGTGATGAGCACTTTTTTGTTTGTTTGTTTGTTGAAATTTAAAGAGCAAGTCGCAAGTGCAGGACAAAAAGTTTACGATACGAACTAAGAGAGCACAGAAAATGCATTAAGTGAAGGCACTTGAATCAGTCTATTTTCACCAATTTTTTATTTTACGAAATTCACTTAATTCCAAAGGATTTATTGATTAATTTTTTAGTTTCACACAAAGATAAGCGATTAGTTTAACAAATTGTAAATTGTTTTGTTAAGAATTTCCAGTAGAAAACTCAAATGGCAAAAGAACGACAATGGAAACTTTGCACAGACTTTACGCAATTCGCAATTTGAAAGATATATCAGCAACGAACAGAAAAAAAAAAACAATTAGCAAGAGAATTCACCACACAGCAAATGTCAGTTCAAGTGACGGCAAAGGCGGCTGCGAAAATCAACACAAACAAACACGATTACCAAAAAAAACACGGCGAAAGCACGCAATAAACTAAACATGTACTACACACTGAAAAATAATTATTGTTAAATGCAAGTGCAATATGCAGTTCAAGAAAAAAATTGATTTGCAAATTAAAATAACCCAAAAACGTTCAAGAACTAGAACTCTTTCACTTGAATCAAGGATTCCAAAGAACTTTCACAAACTTTTAAATTATTTTCCTTAATAATGTGTAGGTACATTTATTTCAAAACGAAACTCATTCACAGAATAATCCGCTGAGAACCGAGTGGTGAGATTAATAACAAACTGGGTTTTCACCTTTCTTACTGGGGGAGGGTTTTTTCAGGGATTTTGTTTTTTTTTTTTTTTAAACTTTGCAATTGCAAAACTAGGACCAAATTTTTACGCAAATTGGATACAAATTGATTAATTTCACTTTATTGTTACGTGTTGCACTTTGGAGGATATTGTTGCGACGAACGGTGGAGAGCATACGAATTAGTTATACAATTTTAATTTGTATTTCTTTTTTGTCGGGATGAAAGAAAAAAGTTTATTTTATTTCTAAAGTCGGCAACGGCAGCGACACAAATTGTTGTTATATGTATAAGAGGGAAGAATGAATGCGAATTGCGAATACGTAAGAACGGAAATTGGGAAAATACACATTCATTGAAAATCTGAGCGAAATTCGTATATGAATAGCAAAATTTAGCAGGGATGTGTGTGACGAAAGAGGAATGAAAGTGGATTTTTCGGCCGGGTGTTTGAATTATGGCGAATTAGGGCTGCAAGTGCAAAAGGAAAAAAGTTAAAAGCTTGTGGGGAGAAATGGTAAAGTTTCTTATAAGTGTTGCCGAGGGTGTATTAATTTTAAAGATTAGTTTTTAGATTATTTTCGTGAATGAAATGAATTGAAATTTAGTTCAACTTTGGTGATTCATTTGATTGATTCTTTATTCTATGTTACATATTGTAATATATCAAATGTCGATATTTTAAATTGTTTTGGCACATAAGGGGCCCTTATTTGGCTTATTATACCTCCTATTTACATAATAATTGATGGGTTCTCCCGGTTTAAA
Source organism: Leucozona laternaria (assembly GCA_932273885.2). Lineage (NCBI taxonomy): Eukaryota > Metazoa > Arthropoda > Insecta > Diptera > Syrphidae > Leucozona > Leucozona laternaria. Next base: position 125,285,353 of record OW026367.1, on the reverse strand, counting down.
TTTGATAAATTTGATCTCATGTCTAAGTTTGAACTTTTTGCAGAGGTTATTGAAATTTGAGTTTCAATGAACCCTGTTAGATTAGCCGTGTTCCATTGGGCCTTGCAACATACTTTTTAGTATTTCCCAGTAGATGATGAATGGAATGCTTTCATTTTGCCAAAAGTAAAATTTAACCTCAATATCAATTTAATTTCGGTTGTTTGTTTTCTTGTTTTACTTTAAAATTAGAAAAATTTCAACAACAATAATCTTTTACGTAATTTCTTTTGATTGGTGATGTCTTTTTCTTGTTTGGAAATATTCTAGGTCTGTTTGGTAACGTGAAATTTCTTGCGAATTTGTACAAATTTTCACAAAATTGCACAATTTGTTACAAATTCCTGTTTTTTAACTCGAAAAAGTTGCAACGAGAGAGCACATCGAGAGAGAAAAAATTTCCCCTCCATTGGATAACTTGCGAATTTATGCTACATAAATTTCTGTGTGCAAAGAAGAGTAAAGTCTGTCAAAACACCCAGCTGTTAGCATCTTTTGCTTTTAATTTGAAATTGTGGTTTCTGGTATGTGAAAATTAACTTTATAAATAATAAATAACTTGATAAATTTATATTCTATGTTATTTTTTTTAAGTTAAACACAAATTGTTAACGAAACCAGACTTTTGGCACGTGATTGTTGATGTGAGGAGTAAAATTCTGACATTTTGTACACAAAAGTAGTTCAATGCGTTTGTTAACTTTCTTGTAAATTTCTCCATTTTTGAGAAATTCGTTCTCTCTTTGGTGTTTTGACAGGTTTTACACATTTTGCTGAAAAAAGATACCAAACTGTTACTAGATAAATGAACTACTTCGACCACGCAGAGTAGAAGTAGTTGACTGCAGCCAGAAGTACTTGGCAGTAGATACTGGAGTCCAAAGGAACACACCTCTATTATAACTTTTTCACAACTTCATGACGATGGTTTTGTTGGTGGATCGGTGAAGGGGACAGAGCGTTATTTCGGTCCAAAGTCATATGGCAAGTCAGTGACAAGTCAGAAACTCAATAAATACAATTGGATTGAATGAAAATTTTGTTTTAATATTGATTTTCTTTTTTAGGTAAGGCTGCATTGTAAATTTGCGTGGGAAATTATAATTGGAGCTTATTTGGCTAGATTATTTACACTACTAACAAAATTTCAATTTTTTAGTCATAAGACTGGCAAAATGATGCAACAAAATCTTTTCTAAATGAGATGGCGCGCTTAAGATACTGCCAAAAGCTTCAGAAAAGAAGTAGTAAGACCGTTCTATTTTCCCATAGTTTGCAATATGGTAAAATTAAACGTCAGTTGCATATTTGTCAAGTTTTTTAATGCTACAATAATATTAAGACGATGCCAGGTCAAATTGTTAAATTAAACGTCAATTCCAACTGTCGGGTTTTAATAACAAATAATGGCAGAGATTTAAGACCATTTATACAATTAATAGAAAAATGTCTAGAATTTGGCAGAAATAATGGGATTCTGACAATTTCATGAATCCAGTGCCTACGTTCTGTAACTCTCGCATGGATAAAATTGGTCGAGAAACGATGCAAAATGGAACAAAACTCATACGATTTTTTTTTCAATTTTCATCGTTTCGATGCAAAATGGAACAAAACTCATACGATTTGTTTCAATTTTCATCGTTTCTCGACTGATTTTATCGATGCGAGAGTTACAGAACGTAGGCCCAGCATTAGACTTATGTCGAAGTCCTTTCAACAAAGAAATCTAGTTTTTTCTCAACTGAATCGATTTGTTTCCCAAACCAACGCGAATACTTCGGAACGACGACGAAAATTTCGCCTGTCTTAATTTATTTACATGGATATTAATGGGAGCACCCACATTGGCTCAAAGCGAATCTTCGTACATTAAGGCTCTCCCAAACCAACGCGAAACATTCGGCGCGACAACGAAACTTCCGCCTGTCTTAATTTATTTACATGGAGATTAATGGGAGCACCCACACTGGCGCGATGCGAATCTTCGAACATTATTCAGTCGTCGCATATTCGCGCGAATGTTTCGCGTTGGTTTGGGAAAGCTTTTATTGACTCAAAATATTGTTGAATATTTTCCGAAATTAAGTTTGAAAATTAATGTGCCGAACAATTATTTCGTGCGCTAAATTTTGACAGATAGTTATGTACAGTATGAAACAAAAATGTGATTTTTTTTAGCTGGAACTGCGTACCACTCGGCTAAAATGCTTGGCTAAATTTTCGCTTGGCCAAACTTTGGAGAGAATTTTGTACGAAAACGAAAATTTAGCGCTATCTGCGTACTAGGCTTCAGTGAAAAAACACACCATTGAAATAAATAAAATGAAAATAAGCAAATCAATGACAAAATGTATGCAAAAAATGCAAAACTGCAATGAAATAAAGTGATTGTAAATTTTTTTTAGCCGTCGTGAAAAGATTTTAAATTTTTTCAACATAAAACAACTTTATTTCACAGTTTGGGCATGTCTGGTTGTGAGAGCGCGGCTCTCATTGTACTTATGAGTGGTTGGTGAATACCACAAATAATTTTCAAGTTAAGAGCCTCGTAAAGTTAAGAGCCGTTTAAGAGCGCTGGGTGGATACCAGCCTTAAATTAAATAAATGATTTTTTTTACCACTTTTTGATCAATTAAAATTAAAAATGTTCCACTGTTGGCCAAACTCACCACTTTTCATGGGGTTTGTACTTTGGCTTTGGTTTACGGTTGGTAAAATTCTTTTAAATATAAATATTAGGTTCTAGTCTGTGATTCGATAAAGTTTCTATTTAACAGCAGATGGCCATATGTTTCATGCGTTATTTTTAAAAATTATAACGAATATTTTCGTTAAATGTTAGCTTCAGGACAGAAATGTTTCGGGCCATGTTTCTATTTACATGCAACCATTTCGTTATCTAGAATGATAAGTAAGTTGTGTTTTGTGAATAGTTAAGAAAAGTTAAGCAATTTCAAAAACACAACAACAACTGATCTTGCAGAGATCTCTCTAGTCTTGGCATCTTTTAAGTCTCATGTCCTTAGAGCCTGAAAAAGAAATCTATATTAATCAAAGCTCATGTGATTAGCTTGAAATGATTTTCTATCTAGTAACAAAACACCCCGATAAAACATAAAACATAAAACAAATTGGTTCTAGGTGCACAAAGTGTTTTGTATGCTTGATATTGGAACTTTATTTGTTGATTTAAATAAAAATAAAACACATCAACGATAAATTCTTCTCCATAGCATTTGTTTATTTCTTTGTAGATTTTTATAAAAAATTGTTTGGTATCAAAAATATTTATTCTATTTTCAACATTTGATAAGCTACAAAGCACTTTTTTTGGAAGACACAGATTTATTTAATTATTCTATTGAAAATTTATCTAATATCAGTGCTGCACATTTTTTAATTTCTACAAACAACCTATCTACACATAAAAAAATGCAAAAACAAATTCAAAATTACAACAATTCTTTTGGTTTCACAAATTAAAAAAAAAAAATAAAAAAATTACTACAACATCGGTTTTTATATATAATCAACGGTCTTCTATAATTTGCTAAGAACACACAGAGCTCATTCATTCCACGCCCACTTGGGTGAAACGTGATCAAAGTCCCACACATCCGGATGACCTTCGTGTTCGACTCCTGGAATTTTCTCGGCTACCGTAGACCATTTAAATGGCCCACTACCTTGTCTCATTGCAATTGCCCTCATATCATTCCGCACTGGACGTCTATCAGTGATAACTTCAAGCTCAGTGGTCAAATCAACAACAACATGAGACTCTGAGATAAGAGCGTCATCGTGGTTATGATGGAATCTCATGAAAATCGGTCCAGCAAACGCATGGTAGTCGCTCATGCCAAGCACGGCATTGAAGGAGAATAGTTTGATGTCAATGTTGCCATAGGGTACCAATTCCTCGCCCAACAGATCACCACGGAATCCGTTTAGCCGGAGGTATTTGTCTACAGACTCGAGGGTGGTTAGATTACCACCATCGGGCAAATCCATGCTGAAATTTTCCGCAGGCACTCGACTGGCTTGTAGAATTTCATCGAAATACGGAACTCCATTTGCAACCCATGTTGAATTCCCACTCAAGAAGTTCTTACTGACATCTAAAAATTGTAAACGTCCTGGAAGTTGCTCCACAATCCAAATGAGTCCGTTGGCTGCGACTTCTGACTTACTGGGCAAATCAATCAAATCAAATTCACTTTGATCATCGTGGGAATGTTGCGAACCCCCAAGAGCTTTAAGCTTTTTAAGATCGACTGAAACCCACTGCTTGTTGCCTGTGAAAGGATGGCGTAACATGGCCCTCGCCCAAGACCGGCGACTTTGAGCTATTCGGTTAGCCGCCATTACACGCGCTGTCAATGGAATTGCATCGGACACAGAAACATTCTTCCACAAATCAAGATTTTCATTTTTGATTGCAACCCCAGCTACAATTGAGTGCACCTGACGTCCCTTTACAATGTAGAAGTCATCTGTTGAGCCTAATATTCCTGGGTATCCAGTGAAACTTATATCGACTCCTGGAACGGTATTAGAGCGTTGATCTGGAGAAAAGTGGTAATGGAACTTGTATCGTTTTTGAATCCTCAGCATAGACGAATAACTACCAGCTGAACTATGCCCGAACAGAAGCTGCCATGCTGGATTCGCCTCTGTTTGAAAGATCTTTGTGAACATTTTTGCACTTGGAAGGAAGAAGTTCTTCTCCGATTGACTTTCACTATTTTCCTTCAAAACGTAGTTTTCATAGTAGATCTTCAAATCTTGAATATCAGCGGCTGAATTCATTAGAAGCAAATCGACAAGGGAAATCTTTTCCTCATGCTCGGAACGAGATCGACCTGCACCGCGATTAAAACCACTCTCTAGACCTTCTAGTTGATAGAAATACAAAGAAATTTGATGCCAATACTGATCATGATCTGCCCGCTCAAGAGCTACTTTCCTAGTAGCTTGATAGTTAGACCAGATTGTATCTCTTAACCAGGTACAAAAGTTCTGAGCATTTTCATCTTTATCACAAGCTGAACCAATGGTGCTGGAAGAATAAGATGATTTGGTCAGGATATTATTTTTTTTAATAAAGTATAGTTTGTAAGACTTACTTCAACCATTGGTTGTAGATATTATTCCACGTTAGGGATCCCTCAAGCATCCCAGCACCTAAGGCCTGTACCCAATCAGGGTACGAACGTTGTGTCTCGACTTCAAGCTGCGCCCATCTAAAAGTAATGCAATCTTTAGTTAGAAAAGGGTCATTATGTTGATATTTATTTTTTTTTTAAACTTACCCATTTTGATAAATCGAATCCTTATAGCATATCCTTGCTGCACCTTTTGGAATGTTAACGAGATCATTTTGCTGCTTCCAGTATTCGATTTGGAAGCCTACCTTCTCCGTCCATAACGCCGTCGCACAATAGGTACCATCATACTCGGGACGTTCCATTTTAGCAACGAAAAAAGCAGCAATTACCAATAGACCTGCACCGACAAGGATGAAGGTCCCTATCCGTGTTTTCTGCCACGATGCACCGACTACTTTTAACATTGTCTCACCCGTTTTAAATATGTTACGGTTACGAAAGAACTCGAGATTGGGGCTCCTAAAGCCTCTTTTATCGTTTACTGATGATCTGTTTTGTTTTTTTTTTTTTTGTTTAAATAGGCTGATTACTTCACGGATAATTTAGATCAGCTCGGACGGCGTATGAGTGTCCCTGTTTAAGCTGGAGGCAGGATGTCGCTGCTAATGCGAGTAGGAAATGGAAAACGTGGATATCTGCTCTGACCGTTGGTGTTACCAATGCCAATTTGTTTGGCAAAACGACCTTGTTGGTCATCGGAGGAAGGTTGATTGGTGTATTGAGTGTGATCAGGTTAAAGGATAAATCCTAAAGCCCGTATACTTATGTGAAATATCTTCAATGACAGATACTTTTTTGGTGAGTTTTAGAAAAAATTAAAATTTTGGAAACAAAAAGTTTTTTTTTTTAGTTGGAAAGAATGATGACACTTTGCTTTATGAAGACTTTTTCGGATGATATTATGTTTGTAGAGGCTGAAGAATATGATGTTAATTTTGCTGTTGAAACTGTTGCTTAGTGTTTTTATTTTTAGCTGGTTATCTGTCAAGATTTCCCTGGAAAGAAAAAAAAAATAGATTTAATGCAGTTAAATTTGATTTTAAATTTATATTAAAATTTATGTAGGTACTATTTATTTTCAAATTGGAGGGTTTTGCCTCGTGCTGGTTTTCAATGTGAACAAAATTGATTATCAGTCACCCTTAGTAAGAAAGTTGTAATAGTTATAGTAGTAAGACGTCCTAAAACGTTTTTTGATCCTGTAATAGTATTGTAAATGGTATAATTTAATATTTGTTTGTGCTAAGCTTTATAGAATAAAAGAGCAAAGAGGTTGCAGTGTTTATTTTAAATAATACCACATTATGGCAAAAAAAACAAAAAGGAACGTTTTGTAAACCGCCTTGATTTATTCGAGCCACAAAACAAAAATCTAACGTTTTGACTGGTATAAACTAGTTATAACTTTTTGCACTGAATTTGTGAATACTTTCACTCATAAAGTGATGTTCTCGATGAATAGTAGATAAATAAGCTGGACATATTTTTTTTGTCGTTGATTGATATTTTTGTTATGTTCGTTCGACCATTCAGCGGATACGTAACCAAAACTATGTAGAATATGCTTATTTCAACTATTCATTAAATGTGAAGTTAATCCATGCAGATATTATTTATTTCTTTTTTATACCAGTCATGCATACACAGCGAAACTCTTAGACGAGTTTTATTTATCTTTTCACAAATTAATTTGAGCTCAGTAGTTTACTACCCAATACAGATTACAAATTAATATTATTGTATTCATGTTCCTCTTGAATAATATGCACTAGGTGCGTTAGACCAGTTTATACCAGTTTATAATGAAAAAAAATGATGTGTCTACTTGAATTATTATGAATGTATAGTCACATAAATACAAATATGAAAAAAGGATCCGTTTATATCATCGTAATCGGTTTATACCAATCAGGGGATAATTAAAAATATAAATGTTCCCAGTGTGCTAGTTTACAATTCGCTGAATATCTTTTTTCATGATGAGGAAATAAAAGCAAATAAACTTATAAAAACATTTCAGTGCATTATGTGTATGTGTCTGATTGGTATAATAAGTTTGAAATGTAGGTAGGTGCCTTGAAATTTACCTAAATACATTTCTATTCTATTACATATTTTCATTTGTCAAACTATGATAAATAAAGATATACCTACACTAATTTTTGTTTATTTAATTATTCGCTGATTGGTATTTTTGAATATATATTCAACACGCTCCAAAATCACTTAAGCTATTTTCACAACAAAAAAAAATTACACAAATAAAAGCTAAGATATTTTTATTTCCACAATTATTGTATTTCATTCATCGTGGAACAAAATTAGTGGTTTTTTTATGTTTATTGCTTCAAGTGCATATCTTGAATATTTCAAGAACAAAAATTCTTTTTGAGTAGATAGGTATTTACATTTTTATTGAAGTGAGAGTACAGAGTTTTCTCTTTTAAAATTCATTTAAAATTACTTAGTGGAGGAAAATATTTGCAAAAAAAAAAAACATTTTATAACCAAAACAATAGAAGAAAGAAAGTGGTATATGCGAATTTTTTTAAATTTCATAATCTTTTCTACGTGATATATTTATCCAGTACATAGGTCTATATACCTATCTATAGCTTTAAAAAATGAACGTGGAATGTGAGTAAAATAGGTTTGTTCGTTGAGCCCTGAAGTCACCCTGGGGTCGCCCCAAAGAGTTTTTTGAAAAACCTGAAGTCACCCTGGTGAAAAAATTCTGTGTTTTTTGAGACCTGGGGCTCAATTCCGCAAGTGTGAATAGTTTTCCGTGTACACTTTCTATTCACGCTCAAAATATGCGTGAGTAAATTTGCCTATCCGTGTACGCTTTATCTGTCAAAAAAAATGCGCCCCCTCTTGCGGAATCGCATAATTTAATGTGTACACTGATTTTTGTGCACACAGAAAAAAACTCACGCTTGCGGAATTGGGCCCCTGGGGTCGCCCTGAACTCACCCTGAAGTAGAACTAGGTATTTTGCTGTGGTGAGTTGAGGTAAAGCAAAAACTGCCAAAGTGACATGATTTGTTATGCATAGATTTTGTCGTGGATTAATTCACGTGCTGCAGGTTCTTGTTTATTTTTGGAAAACAAATTGCAAGAATATACAAATTGAATTTAATGCTAATAATATAATAGTAATGAAAAATGGAAACGGTAGAAGTTGTTTTTTTTTTCATTTTTAAGACATTTTTGAAACAAATTTTAAGTTTTAGGGTGCTTTCATAAATGCATGATTGCGAAAGTCTGACAAATGCATAACTTTCATAAATGCAAATGATAAATGTCAGATTTTCATAAAAGCAAACCGCAAATATTTGCAGCGCAAATGTGCAACTATAAAAACTGACATGCAATCTGAATTTCTTTATTAAAGAAAGAGATAGGTATATAGTATAAACGATTTCCTTTTCTTTATTGTTCCATCTGTCAAATTCTTTCCCTATGACCTATGCAATATGACGCAAATCAGAAAAAGTGTTCATAAATGCAGTGTAAAACACATGCCCAAATATTTTGTATGAAGTTAATATGATTGCAATTGATCGCATGTAAACAAAGCAACCATGCATTTATGAAAGCACCCTTAATTATCCACAGAACTTTTTTTTCTTGCTTTAAATGTCAACAGCCCTTGAGCGTTTTTTGAGAACCGAAAAACCTGGGTAAAGTTCAACGAACGAAGCTAATATTTTCTTTATTGCTTATCAGGAGTGGTTTGGAAAAAAACATCAGGCAAATAAAAAGAGCACTGCCATGAACGGGTATATTCTTATTTTGATTCCTTTTTTTCAAAAGGAAACAAATTTTCTTCACAACTCATTTTCGAGGGGAAAAACCGTATCTTGATTTCCGTCACCGAAAATGTTCTTCTCTTTTATTTTCCTGTAATGTTCAATTGGAATGGTAGACATTTTTAAAATAACTCATATCACTGTCTCGTTTTGCATTTTAATTCATTTAAATTTTGCTGCTAGTAAGTATTAAATACTTTTACAACACCGTTAATATATTAGCTGTGTTCCTTTGGAGGTTTCGAAAGAAGTAGTCATGAGTAGAAGTAGATGCTCTCTGTGCGAGTAGATAAGATTTGTAAGAAAATCAATTTTGTGTGTTCCATTGAAAATGGATAGCAAACTACTCATCATGAGTGCTAAGTCACCTACATAAGAACACGGCTTTTAATATTGGTTTCGATTAGATTTTCGAACTGTTGTACCTACTACTTTTGCATTCCAATCGAATATGAAAACATCGACTTCCCCAACTTACACACACACTATCGAATGTCGACATTTAACAAAGTGGCTGCTTTAAGTATGTGTGTATCACTTTTGATAACTAGTCCAACGAAATATTTTATATTAGTCGTGTTCCTTTGGAGGTGGCGAAGTACTCATGAGTAGATCCAAACGATAATCTAGTACTACCAATAACTCGTGCTTTCATAGCTAGCAGATGAGATTTGTAGAAAATTAATTCTGTGTGTTCCATTGAAAATGGCTTAGCAAAGTACTCGTGAATGCTTCGCCACCACCAAAGGAACATGGCTATTGTTTGTGTGTGTTCCTCGTCTACTCCTTTATTAAAATGGAAACAGAAAAACACTCCGAAAACATTGCTCGGAACAGGCAATCGAATAACTTGGAATAATTGGAGGGTAAGGAGTACTCCGAACGTCTAAACGTATAAACGACATAATGATGTTATTTGATTAATATTTAAAATTTCCCGTAACCTAAAGTGTTTTGCCCCAGACTTCAGCCCACCCCCCCCCCCCCCCTCCCCAATTCTTCGTAACTGAATCAAATACAAATAAGCAAACTGAACTAATGTTTTAAAGAAGTTCATATTAAGTTCTAAAAATATGATCCCTCTTATAAGTTGTAACACAAAGATTTAAAACTCAGATAGACCTTCAACTCACTAGAATTTACCTCTGCTCACACCTTTGAAAGCTAAACAAATAAAATAGATTCAAATAAATAAATAAAGGAGGTACTAAACCCTGAAAACATTTAAGTGTAGGTAGGTACAGAGTTTTTTGTTCACTTTTTTTTTTTGTTGATTAATAACATTTCAAATATAACAGGTAAATTAAAATTAAGAAAACAAATAATATATCTTTGAAGATTTACTGCAAACGTCATAAATATTCCAAGGCAGTATGCCAACATCAATATTGTATAGATCAATCGGCACCATCATCGTCAATAAAACAAAACACAATTATTATTTACGTTTCCATCAGTTGAGTATAAAAAGAAGCCTTGATCTCAGGCATTGTACTCAATCGGAAGTTATTAAACTTGGTTCGTGTATTCTTTAAATACGTTTTTTTTTCAGTTATGTCAATACTCCTATTAACAATATTTTTGTTCATAGAATAAGACAAATATGTACATACATTTGCCTTTATTCAGTTTTAACCTATAAATAGAAAAAAATACCTATGTAGGTAACGTAATATTCGAAACATGTTTTTATTTTTAGCTTCATCCACTCAATAATGAAGTTTCTATAAAACCAGTCACTGAAAGCGTAAATTAGAATAAAAGGACATCGAAATTCGGAATAAGACTTGAAATGTTTGGACTTTGAACACACCCCGAGCAATGAAACAAATTTATATGTCGTTCACACTGGGCTCATTTTCTCATCTCTTTGTCCCCTTTCACACGAGGAAACTGAGTTGCCAGCAACATTCAGTTTGTGGGTGAGAAGGGCAAGATGTAAGAGGGGAAAATGAAATCTCCCCGGTCAACGATTCGAGGAGATTTTTTTGACATTCCTCTTCACACATACAGTAGAGTGTGTTCAACCAAGCTATTTTAAAAGGAAACTACAGAAAGTTTCCACGATTTTGTTTCTTCGTGTGAAAGGTACAAGAGATTTTTAAGGAAATTAAAAGAAAACGTCAAAAAAATCTCCAGCAACTTGTTTCCTCGTGTGAAAGGTCACATACCTGTTTATACACAATGCAGAGTTTCTCATCGTCACGTCACGCCAAGAATTCGAAGAATTGAAAAAAAGACGCGTCCTGACGACGATTTTCATTTTTGCTAAGTAAATTACAGATTTTTCAAAAAAGAAATGATCAAATGTATTTAATAAATAAAGTTATTGATAAATCTATTGTTTTGTATGTCAAAATGATTATAATTTTTTTGATTTTTTTTTACAAAAATGAGTTTTTGTCTAAAAAACGCTCTCTGCATTGTGAACTGGGCGTCAATTTTGTAACTAGAAAAAGATGACAGCGGTTCTTGTCACGCTCACGTCCCGTTTCCTCGTCGCATTGTGAATCAGGCATGAGATAGATATAGTCAAGATTTAAAAAAAAAAAACCTGCCTTACTAGACTATCTCTTTCTTATCTATCGAAATCAAAATGGTGTAGAATATTGAAATCAACGTTTTGCTACCAAAATCGCGATGGCGCTACTATGAAAAAAGCCTTTTCCACGCATCTGTCAGAAATGGAAGTGACTCTAGACATGTCAATTATAAGGGTTTTGGTTTATAAAAGTACTGGTTATGCGGCCCCGCAGGGTCGGTTCTCCGCCCGGTGGCATACTTCAGCCACCAAGAGTTTTTTTCGAGCCACGTCAAGCGCTTTAATGCACGCCCACTTTTAATGGCGGAAAACTGTTATAACTGTTATAAATTGGCATGTATCTAGTCCCGTCTATTCAGTTAATCCATAAATCACCAAATTAGATGATAAGATCTTAATTTACTGAAAATCATATTTCAATTGTAAACTAGGGCCTTAACTCGAAACTAAGATGATTTCGCACTGAAAACGGGACCTACACACATACCTTCATATAACCAAGAATTATAGCTATCACAAATTATTATGCCTCTATTGAAAATTAGAAATTGGTATTTAAAAATTTTATATTTTTTGAATATTTTCTAAAAACCAAAAGATATAAAGAAGAGCTGTTTCCTGAGTCAATTAAAATGCCACAAACATTTCATTTTTCATAGTTAAATTAATAAGAATAAGTATGTAAATATGTACATAAATAAAACAGAGAGGCATGTGAGTTTAATTTTTTGTTCTACGTATTTTTCCTCATGTTTAACAAGAATTATCATTAAATTGATTTTACTAACCCATCAATATAAGCTATTTAAAATCAATTAAAAGAAATTTATGGTGATAAAAGAACTTTGGTACGTTTAAATAACTCATGACCTGAAATTAAAATACACACCAAGCTGAATGTGCAAATATTTAATGAAATATTTTAAAATATTTAACTTTTTATTTGACTGTTGGCAGCGGGCTTGCGGTTGTGGTTTGCGTATACCACAAATTATATTGACTGTATTTTTATCTACAAACAAACTTATTTTTAGACACCTGCAACAATTCCATTTTCAAAAATATTTACTAAACAAAATCAATAACAAATTGTTTAAAACAATTTAAGTGGGTATGCATTTTAATTTGAAGAATTTATTGGATTTTTGTTTCTTTGGTTCAAATTTGAAAATAATAAAAGTTAATAATCTGTGTTTGCTATTAAAACATTATTTTATTGTAATTTTTTCTTATCATATATATTTATGTTTGTGTGTATATTTATATATACGATCTGATGGGGTTTTTATAATAAGCTTCATATTTGTTTTATACACGTTATTTTGACAATTTTGAATCCAAAATATTTTCTTTTCAGTAGTACCTACCTATAACTGAGAAATTAAGCTATGGCTTAGATCTCTTAGGGCCATCACACACTGGCTCAATTGAGCCTGGGGAAATCGAAGTTTGTTGGCGAGAGAGGTGAAGAGTTCGGAATGAAACGAACAAAATGTTCTTCCTTAATTCGAGTGGAATAAGAAAGTTTAATTACTAATACACACAAGTTGTTTGTTTCTAGGCGAAAAAAACAATGGGTTGTCATGACCACTAAATTTTTATTTTTGTAAAAGCAAAGGATTTTTTGTAGTTTGAATTTTAAAATTGAAACAAAAAATACGCATACAAATACAACGGTTTCATGTACACAAAATGTTCTCCCAGCTTTCTTCATCCCGTGTGCGATTGAAACAAAAGTCAGTAAGGAATAAGGGCCAGTTTCACAGTCAGAAAATTGGCACTTAAGTGGGCAGTGTGAAAAATTAATGCGCAATATCACAGTGCATACTTACCCGAACAAGTGGCACTTAAGTCTCCGATGATGGCGACTTAAGTTCCACTTACGCTAGCTATGAAATTAAGCTTAAATTCTTAATATGGGAAACTTAAGTGCCACTTATTTCGGTAAGTGTCGATTGTGAAATTGGCCCGAAGTCTCGTTCAAAATTGAACCAGTGTGTGATGGCCCTTAGATATCATATTTCTGTACTGGACTAATTGTTCATGACCAATGAACTGTCAGGAATTCTCCAACAGAATTGTTTGACAATTTTTTAAAAAAATATTCAGTATTTTATTTACAATTTTAAGAGAAGGCGATTGTGAGTACATGGATCAGATTTTGATCTGTCAAAAATCTGTGGAAATCAAAGTGCCGCTATCGAATTCGAGATGGCACCACTATGAAAATCACGGTTGTACCTCCATTTGAATAGATTTTTGGCAAGCATCTTTCAAAAATATACCTATTCAGCTAATCCAGAGTTAACTCACCAAATTTGTTGAGTTAACTCAGGATTTAAAATTGACTGAAAAACATGTTTCAGGAGTTAACTCGGGTTTAATCTTGAAACTAGGATAATCTCGTACTGCAAAACTGGGTCTTAAAAGTCTTAAAACTTGAACACGATTTCTCTGATAAATTTCCTACTTTCGCTCGTATCAAATGAAGCAAATTTCCAAGCAAGCCAATTATTAAAATGTGTTATGGATTGATTTTATTAACCATTCCAAGAAATCTTTTATTATTTTTATTAAATATTTCTCCCCTTTAAATTATAATATTAGATTTAAAAAACCTATTAATTTCCTTAGTATTTAAAATGCGAGAAAAAATTTTTGCAAAATTAATCACATGACTATTAAAAACAAAAAAAAATTGCCCCGAAACAATAGTGAAAAATTATTTCCTTTGGAAACACGGAGCGGCGGGATATCACATACCTAGAGTTAAACTTATTTTGCAATTTGTTTGCATAAATAATCTGTAAATATATATTAATGTTATATTTACTTAATAAATAATGAAAAGTGAACTGATGGCTGGAATTTCCGTTTTCATGAATTAAAAAAAACCTACATAATAACGTAAACTAACCAAACCATACGATAGGATGCCATTGCAAGTAAAATGAATTGAAAGCATTAATATTGAGGCATTTTCGAGAAAAATATATAAATATTTTTTTTTTATTTTTAAAAATTTCAAATGAATTTTGATAAGAAATATAATGATGACGTCAAGTTATCGAAAGCAGAAGAAATTATTGAAGATAAATCAAGTTTTGTTTGAGATTTTATCAACGCCCTGCCATTTCAAGAAAACTTTGTAATAGCTGCGGAATCTAATTAACGAATTATTTTTGAGATTAAATTCTCTGTTTGTTGCAATAATTTGTAGATTTGTTTAACTCAAATGTTTAATCTATGACAAATGATTTCATTTCGTCTAGAGCTATACAAGAATTAGATAAAGAAGTAAGAGCGATATTTGTTCTATATCATGACAATATTTATCGGCGAAAGTTAATTCAAGAAAATCTGCATCTATAGATGAATCCAAGCCTTGTTCTCAGGAATACATAAAATATAATTTTTACTGTAAAGTTCAATATTTTATTTGCTCGTTTTACTTATATTATATTGTTTATATTTTTTTTTTTCAATTTAATTTATGTATAGTTGGTATATTACAAACAAAACAAAATATATTCCAACAACGGGTAATTTATTGGTTATTTAGTTATTGTCATGACAAAATTAATTAAAGTTTTTTTTCCAGGAATAGGTTAGGTATAATAATTAGCGATTATTTTTTTATGAGAAAAAAAAGCACAAGACTAAAATTTTACTACGACTTTATTTCAAGAAATTCAATAAAATTTGATGCTTGAGAAAAAATATAATAACAAGTTAACTCATTAAACTTCTCGTCGTCACGTCGCTTCGTTTAAATTTACATAGTTTATGTATTGTATGTATTTATATAGACTCAGCTATATTAGAACACCTAAGACTGTTTATTTTGTATAGGACTAAGGGCTTAAATTAAAACTAGTGTTCACAAGATATGAGATAGAATTTATTTGTTTTTTTAACTACATACTTTATGTATCTCATTTAAACTGGATCTTTCGAGATCTTATCAATTTCGCGGAGCTCAGAAAAATTTGTGTTGCAATTAATAGAAATGATAAATATAAATTATTGTCGTGCGTTGTTCAATGAAAATTCCATATGTTAGGTAGGTATATGTATGTATATGTCTATTTTGTTGTTTTTAGATAACTATATACTTATTAGCACTTAGTATTAACTTTTGACAGGATTTAAATCTTCATATTAGATTTTAAGTATGTAGGTATTGCATTTTACGAAAGGAAGGTATCTCAGTTTTGTGAAAAATGAACTTAAGAAGGTTTCATTTAATAGGTACGATAATTGAGTCTCATTTTGTTGTTTGTTTTTTTTCAGTGTTATGAAGGTTTTCTGTGTTTTCGTGGAAGAAATTACGAATCTAGTTCTAGATATTAATACCAACGTTGTGGCTAAGCTTTGCAGTACATCATTCAAACGCAAAGAATCAATGGTATAGGTATGTAAATATATAATAATGGAAAAATAATTTTTTGTAGATGTGTCGAAAATGGGTTTTACGGTTGATCTTTGGGTTCAGCTTAGGTAAAAAAAGGTAGAAGCAACAACAATAACACTCTTTACAGCGATGTGCGTTTATACAGGGTGTTTTTCTTAGACGTGTGGGTTTCAATCTGGCAATACTTTTTTCGGAGTTGGGGTCTTTTTGACAGCTGTCACTTGATTTATGCTCAATTTGGTTTTCCATTTCATAATGAATAGACTTACTCCTGAACAACGTTTGCAAATCGTGCCCAATCGGGCCCAAAGCGAGATGGCCACCGATCCCAATTTCCACAAGAAAATTTTGTTCATCGATGAAGCTCATTTTTGGTTGAATGGGTGCGTTAATAAGCAAAATTGTCGAATTTGGAGTGATCATAATCCAAGAGAAATTGTTGAGACGCCGTTACATTCTCAAAAAGTCCCTGTTTGGTGTGCTTTATGGGCAGAGGGAGTCATTGGTCCATATTTCTTCAAAAATGAAGCCGGCCATAATGTTACATAGTCAATGGGGAACGCTACAGAGCCATGATTGGAGGATGTTGATGTGGATGACCTTTGGTTCCAACAAGACGGCGCTACATGCCATACAGCCAACGCCAACGAAACAATCAATTTATTGAAGGAAACCTTTGGTGAGCACATTATCTCGCGTCGTGGGCCTGTGGCGTAGCCTCCAAGATCGTGCGATTTAACACCGCTAGACTATTTTTTTGTAAGGTTATGTGAAGTCACGCTTGTCTACGCAGGTTTGCCAGAGACGATTGACTTACGGCCCCAATTGATGCAAAAATTGGTGGAAAATTGGGCCTCTTGGCTGGATTTTATTGGAGCCAGCCGCGGCGGCCACTTGCCCGAAATCATTTTTAAAACA
The DNA here is from genome assembly GCA_932273885.2 of Leucozona laternaria. Classification (NCBI taxonomy): domain Eukaryota; kingdom Metazoa; phylum Arthropoda; class Insecta; order Diptera; family Syrphidae; genus Leucozona; species Leucozona laternaria. The sequence continues at coordinate 125,268,457 of OW026367.1, read as the reverse complement.
TAATGGCAAACCCTTTTCTTTATAATTAAGCTAAATTCTTGGCCATAACATTAAATTATCTGCGTTTTATTTCTTCTAAAAACCCACACGTCTCAAAAAAACACCCTTTAGTACCTATCGCAAGTAAAAATGCAGTACCTACACAATTATTTGTAAGTAGGTTTGTGTATCTACCTTTCAATTTATATATTAAAATAAATTAATTTTGTTATTCCAACTAACCTTTTGATCCCGGGCTCAGGAAATTTAGTTGCACAAGTCACCCCATTGAAATTCTGTAATAAAAAAGAACAAATAAAATATATTTTGTCTATACAATTTTTAAAAATTTTGCGTTATAATATCTAAGAGTAAATATTAGAAATAAAAGTTTTTTTTTCAAAAGACCTAGTACATACATACATATACATATACATACTACATTTAAAGCAATCAATCTTTTTAAATGAGTTCTCAATGTGCCCAGACTATAAATACCTATATGTATATGTATGCACACATAAAATAAACTAAAATTGAAATATAAGAACTCAATTAGACACGATCAGACTTAAAAACGCCACCAGCTTCATAAAACTTGAAAAACAAACAAACCTCCAGAACACCCATCAAGAATAAACCCTTTTTATTTGTTTGCTCAAATGGCACAAGTCGTTGTCGTTGCGCTTGTCTCAATTAAACAAATCTTTTATCCAGACATTTATTATGTCCAGCCACGATCAGTGGAGTCGGCTTACGAAGACAAGAGTGTGGCGGCGAACTCAATTCCCGACGAGCCCGTAGGACATACATACCTACATTGGTTTATTTATTTTTGTTGTCAATACCACTAAGGCGCTGAGCATTTAGTCTCATTTTAGTGACTTCTCGCGGTTCTCGGACAATGACTTCGAAGAGTAGTGAACCCATAGAGTTAGGAGACCGATTTATTATTATTTTTATGTAGATATACAAGACCCTGAAATTAATTTTGTCTCGGGTATTCACCGCAAATATGTTTTGATAACAATGATTATAATAACTCTCCTCAATATGTACAAAGTTTAAGTATTTTTGCTAAAATCTGGCATCTTAGACTTTTGTTATTATTTACATACACTTGAGTTTAAGCATGTCTAGACAATTTAAACAAAATTATTCTGAATCATCATTTCGTATGAAATTCATATTTATTTCTTTAAGAAAGAAAAATCATTTTGGTTTTATTTGCTTTTAATTTGCATGAGGTTGAGTTAAATGTGAAGGGTTATTTTGTTTAAGATATCAGATACTGGCTTACAGTTTTAAGCAAATAAATTATGAAAAAAACGAATAATTTTAAACCTACGGATCGTATACTCAGTCTCTTCGGATTAAAATTCTGTACCTGCAATGTTGAAGTGTAATTATGAATTCAAAAATGTTAACTAATGGGTTTTCAGAAAATCGAGCTCTTAAAAAGACGAAGGAAATATTAAAACCTCTCAAAATTCGTATATGATCAGTTTTACTCAACAAAAAAAATGCGTATACGCCCCATAAACCCAATCCAATTTCTAGCAACAAAAATAAATTTTACAGTTTATTATATGCCTATTACCAATGGCGAAGGGTTATGTTGCGTTTGTTGACTAATTTAACAAAGTAGTTTTGTACCTACATATAATAATCTAAGTACATAGGTACATACTGTGAAAGTGGCTCTGCAGAAGACACTACACCAATAGTTATTTTAGCTCGTTTATCATTGAAAACTTAAATTGTGTAAGGCGATTAGGGTGATCTAAAAAAAATAAGCTAGGCATAGGTCTCAAAAAGTTGACGACAATAATTGGGAAAGTTAAAAGAACCTCTATTTCCTGGTCCTGCAAAGTTGCATCCATACAGAACTCATATTAAAGAATCCCTTTAGTTATCCAGGTATATGTATATTTAAAAAAAAAATTTAACTAAAAACAACATTTTTAATCTTGTATTGCTATAGTAAGTGTAAACATTAGTCACTTTATCGCATCTATATAGCAGCTTCACATTTCCAATTAGCATTGGAAGCTAAAGACACAGGTAGGTGGTAGATTTGCTAATTGAATTGAATGGAATTTTGAAGTGAATGCATGTCTATTTTAAAAGAAAAAAAAATCCAAAATATTTGCAATGTTTTTTATATGTATGAATTATAAACATTTTAAATGAAATAAATCATTAAGCTAACAAGGAGTATCTATACCTATACGATATTTAAAAACAAAGCAGAACAAGTGAACTTTTGAAGTTTTCTTGTTGCTATGAGAAAAAATATACGAAATCTTTCTATAAAACATGATGTTAAATTGCAATCGGTTCAGTGACTATAATTCTTTCTCAAAAATTTAGGTAGATGTAATATTCACAATGTGGCCATCTGTATAGATAGCCATGATGCAATCAATGCCATTGATAGCTGCCTGGTAACTTAAAAGTTAGTTAATTTATTTACACCACAACTCGCAGGCTTTAGTGATAGTACGAAAATCTTACTCATATCGGTCCCTGGCCATAGTGACATATCCAATTAAATGAGCAAGCAGATGAGCTTGCTAGGCAGGGAACAGCCCTTCTCGTCTCTCAGGCAGAAGAAGTCGACCTTCCACTGATGGGGATTCGTGGAGGGCAGAATATATGATTATTTCCTTTCAGAATCAATAAAAAGGTGGCAAGATCTGTCAAACTGCAAAACATCTATCACTGGTCATTGCTCAATAGGAGAACATGCTCGGCTAAGTTACCCATACCTTTTAATAGTTTCTGCCGTAGCTGCAAGAACCCTCTAGAGAAAGAAACCATCGAAAACTTTCTCTGTAACTGCCCAGCCCCGGCCAGGTCTCGCTTCCTGGCATTTGGAAGCACTTTTCTCGATAACCTAAACGTGCTGGTCGAACAAAAGGATAAACGATTTTATCTCTTTCCTAAACAGCACCGGATGGATCTAAAAGACCAAACAATATCTTCTCCTCAACTCTTGCATTCGAAGCGATAGACTATTGCGGGCCTCATAAGTTTAGGTAATAACACTAACTTTCTGGACAACCACTTAATCTATAACTGGCGAATGGCTTAAAGCTTTGCCAAAACCTAGGTAGGTTTAAATTGACTTTGAAAAAGCCCAACAACAAGTAAATCTAGTGATAGGATATATGGCTGGCTCTCAACCCCAATGGAACTACCTAGCTTACAGTGTGAGTTTAACATTCCCTTGAGGTCGCAGGCACAGACCAAAACCTAGTCCCTATCAATCAACAAATTCGTAATTAACTTTTCGGTCAATCACTTACTCTATAACTGGTGCAAGCCTTAAAGCAATGACATATACCTAGTAGGTATTACCTTACTTGGAACAGGCTTAGCCACGTGTAGATCTGGTGAAGGGCTATATGGTTGGATCTCAACCCTATACCGGAACCACCTAGCACACAATTGTGAGCTTAGTGCCCCTAAGCAATTCTGTTTAGACTACCACCACATTACCCCTATATCAACAAACAAATCCAGTCAAACGAGTTATGGTATCAAAACGGCGCATAACAGCGCTAATTGGGTTCTTCGGGAACAGGTTCGGGAGCAGGAGGTTCTTTAACCAATGAAATAATAAATACTAACAAAACACATTTACATACATATGTATGTACATAATATTGTATATTTAAATGTTTGATAAGACGTTGTAAGAATGCTTTTAGAAAAAATAGAATAATTTATTTAAAATTATTAAAATTATACATACATACGTAGGTATACTTATATTCTATTTTTTTCTAAAATCTAGTTTTCTTAATGAGGCTCTAGAAAGCTCTATGAAACTTTAACAAGGGGGTAGCAAGTGCTGCAATCGAAATTAACTCGCCAGTTATATGTACACTGTACAAACCTACCATTTTACCTCAGGAGAACAAATTAAATAAACAAAAAGTTTGATGATGGCATATAGCAAGGGCATTACGAGTATTTGCCAAGTTTTTCTCGTCCAGATTTCCCTAATGAAAAATTTCCAGAGCCTTAAATAAACTTTTCAAAAACTAGCCATTTTTCCTGGCGGGAAAATTTTTACTAAACCGATATTTGTATGTGAGTATTCTCTCTATTGCTTCCGGTTTAACAACACCGCCACGATAAGTTAAAATTCCAAGGAGTAATGATAGACATCTCGTGTATAAGTTAATTATAATTCGAATTCATTTCGTCTCGTATGGTATTCAATACATTTTTATTATGAGAAACATTGAAATTTTAAAAAAAAAAAAATTGAATTGAACTTATAAGAAACGTCTTTAGCTAATGATTATGCGATGTTTATACTTGATACAAAAAATCACTAAAATTATCAAACAATTTAACAATATATAAAAACAATTTCATCTTTCACTAAATCGAAATCCTGCCAAAAAAAAAAACAAACAACCATAGGGTTGTACTAACATTTATATATGTTTATCACACAATGTTTACAATTATTTTATTTTTATTTCCACCACAATTATAAAACACTGATGATACTCGCTCTTTATTGTTGTAGTAATACCTAACTGTAAACTTTAATTAATTCAATAAAAATCATACGAATAAGGTATGTGCATCTTTTTTTTGTCAAATGAATCAAATAAATGAAACAATAATCAACAATAATTGTCGATCTTCAATAACGATACATAAATTCATTCAAATGTCACAAATTCAAGGCCTTGAACTTTTATAAATTGCACATTACGCTTTATGAATTATAAAAAGAAAAAAAGAAAACACATTTGTATACTGTACTTTGTGACGTAACCAGATTGGTTGCAACATTTCAAATAATAAATTACTCATTATACAGTTTTGAATTAAAACAACAAAAGAATCAAAAATAAAAACCACTTAAATTTCCGAGGAAAAAAAAAAATAAAATAAAAATTCCAGTTCAATGAACATTTATTTCATAATCTGTTAATCTGAGCAGGTGATTTATATTTATCAAAATACATATGTATGTAAATATATACATTTATGTATATTAACATTTTTGGTTTATTTTAGAATTTAAAATTCCCGGCAAGCAAATAATTTAAAAATTTCCACATGCAAATAGGTACCACGTGGGAGCTTTGTTTTACGTCATTTTATTTTGTTTTTTTTTTGTTAGCAAACCAATCTATAGAGATTATAACAGAAAGATACAAAAAGACACTCCAACGAACTAATAATAATAATTGAAAAAAAACTTACGGGAAAAATACTAAAGTTAACCACTGTGATCGCGCTTTTTTCACGATCAATTCACTCGATGCACGTTCTAACGTTTTGCCGGTTCACAGACAACTAAATTGGGTGTGCATAGATATTGAGCGGCAGACTTATTAGCTATTATACCATCAAATTCAATCCCACTCAAAGCTAGATGTACATACATATATCTTTAAATTTGTTCTCGAATCGAACAGACCAGACGTAGGTGTATTGTATATGCTCTATTTCTAAGCAAAGATGACAAAAAGATCACCTGTCCTGTGTCTGTCACAGTGTCACCTATTTTTTTAAGAGTGATAACAAAAACACTCAAAATTGAGTCTCTTCGATGTTTTTTGTTTAAAGTGATATTCGTGAAACTATAACCCGCTAGGATCGAATAAATCTCAATATGAAACCAATTCCGGATCCGGTTTGAGTTCAAATATAGGAGGTGTGCCCTGACAGAGCACAGGTTATGAATTAAAGCTTTGTACCTATGAACATCTGTTATGCATTATAATGAAATGGAATTCGTGGTACGCTCAATTTGTCTATGTTGGTCATTTGAAGGTCTAAATGCACACACCTTCTTTTTTGTTTTGCATGTTTGTAAAAAGCTCATACCAGCTGTGCAAATTTACTATTGGCTTTGTGACGGAATTCAAGGTTTACATTCCTTTAAAAAAAAAAAAGAAACTGTAAAACTTGTCTAACAAAACAGCTGCTTGGGCACAGCTGAGTTTTGAACGTGGTGCAAAACAAGTTTAACTGTACCTATACCTAATTTAGGTATATGTACAAATAAATGTGGGTGCTCCATTAAAACAAAGATGGTTTCCATGGTGTTTTTACACTTTGTCAACATTTTTAACAGCTAAACTTAATTTTTTTTTTAAAGCAAGTCAAGCATAACCGTAAAAAAATTTAGTTGTTTTTTTTTAAAAAAAAAACACAAAAAATTCGAAAAAATGAATGAAATATTTATTTGAATCGATAGTTTAAACCTTGCAATTTAATGTTTAAAGATAATTTCATGCAAATGTTGACCGCGGCTGCGTCTCAGGTAGCCCATCCGCTGAGTCCAATTTTGGCATACTCTTTCACACATATCGGCCGGTATCTCACGAATGAATGCATGGATGTTGGCTTCCAGTGCGTCAATCGAAGCGGGCTTGTCCCTATAGACATTAGCCTTGACATACCCCCACAAAAAATAATCTAATGGTGTCAAATCGCACGATCTAGGCGGCCAATTGACCGGCCCGAAACGTGAAATTAACTGTTCACCAAACTCGCCTCGCAATTGCGCCATTGTTTCGCGTGCTGTGTGGCATGTGGCACCGTCTTGTTGAAACCACATATCATGCAAGTCAAGAACTTCCATTTCGAGCAAAAAAAAGTTTGTTATCATCGCTCGGTAGCGTTCACCATTGACAGTAACGCTGCGATTCGCATCATCTTTGAAGAAATATGGCCCAATAATGCCGCCGGCCCATAAACCGCACCAAACAGTGGCTTTTTCGGGATGCATTGGTAGCTGTTGCAATGCTTCTGGCTGATCTTCACTCCAAATGCGGCAATTTTGCTTATTTACGTACCCATTCAACCAAAAATGAGCCTCATCGCTGAACACAATTTTTCGATAAAAAAGCGGATCCTCGGCCAGCTTTCCAAGAGCCCATTCACCAAAAATTCGGCGTTGTGGTAGGTCGGCTGGCTTTAGTTCTTGCACCAGCTGTATCTTAAAAGGCTTTACGCCCAAATCCTTCCGCAAAATTTTCCACGTAGTGCTGTAACAAAGGCCTAACTGCTGGGAACGGCGCCGAATCGACATTTCGCGGTCTTCTGTCACACTAGCTGATACGGCCGCAATATTTTCTTCACTACGCACAGTACGTAAACGTGTTGGTGGTTTAATGTCCAACAAAGTAAATTTGGTGCGAAATTTGGTCACAATCTTCCGAATAGACTGCTCAGAAGGTCGAGAATGCCGATCATAAAATGGAAGCAGCGCGCGATGAACATTTCGAACCGAGCACGAATTTTGATAGTAAAATTCAATAATTTGCAAGCGTTGTTCATTTGTAAGACGATCCATGGTTAAATTGCAAACCAAACTGAAGCTGTTTGACAGTGACACAAGGTACTAAACACACGTCAACTGTCAAAACCAGTGTTGCCAAAACCAAACCAGCTAAAAAATCATATACATAGCTACTTATATGCAGATAATTTCGTAATGGAAATTGAGAGTTTTTGTTCTTTGTTCTTTGAAGTCCAAAAAAGTGGGTTTCGTCATGCCGTCCGTCGGTCTGTACATCTGTGCTTCTGTGCGTCTGTGCGTCTATTCGTCGGTGACTTCGGTGGACCGATTTGCATGAAATTTGGTACAGAGCATTTTTATGTGATTCCCTAGAGGAAAAATTCGAATTTTTGTTTTAGCTCATCTAGAACGGGTAGCTGCCATACAAATATTTGGTTTCTTCAAATTTTCTAATAAACGGCTCTAACGATTTTGATTAAACTTCGTACCTGCAATAACCAAGTCAATTGTAAGAAAACTGCATTTCAGGTTTTTGTCAAAAAATTCACATTACGCAATTAGGAATTCCAGGTTTTTTTAAGAAAATGGTCTTATTTTTGGGTTATTCGCGTATATCTTTGCCATGGTTAGACCGATTTTGTTATAATTTTTCAATTTGATGCTTCTCAATAATTTAAACAATATTGAATTTAAGAATTTTTACAAACATTTTTTTAGAAACAAAAAATAAATCAAACAAAAAATCAATTTTTTAGTGCTTTTGACTCTTTCAATATTTTCTCGTTAAGTATATAGGTACATCATGCATCTTCAATGTGGGGTTACACATAATATTTAACCATAAGAGCAAGTTCATGCGATCAAGTCGTGCATATTTTTTTATTTATTGCCGTATATTTCGTTAACGACTCAACCAATTTTGTTCCAATGTTGGGAAAACTTATTTTTAAGAGTCTCATATAATACCTATATTTCGTTTACAAATCTTACGAACTTTTGACTTTGCTACCATTTTTCTTATAAATAAAGAAAAATAATTAATTATTACTACACGTGATAGTTTCATGCGGACCAGACGTATATTTTATGATTTAGGTAAACGCTTGCTAGGCTACCGGCATATATTAATTTATACAAGATTAAATACATTTATAACTGCATTAATAATATAATCATACCTCATATGCATAAAATGTAATTAAAACCGAGAAGCAAGATAACAACGAATTAGGAATAATAAATTACTCTCAGTCATAAAACTGAAAGAATGTAATATAGCATTTTTAAAAAAATATGCATTTGAATAATGATGTCAACCTTAAATAAACTACATAAAGCTGTTACCTAACAAATTAATTATACCTATAGTAATGTTGTTTTAAATTGTGTTATTAAAAAAAAAAAACCTGTTTTAAAACACTATAGCTATACCCATACATAGTCGCCTGCAGGGTGGGGCAAGGGGGGGCACTTGCCCTCCCCTGGCTCTAAGCCACAACTTTTGTCTACCAACATTTAATTAGTTCTTAATAGGGAATTTTGACCTATAGGTAATTTTTTAACTTTTTACGTCAAATTCCATAGGTTGCCTTGGTCGAATAAATACCTAAATTTTATCGTTTTGCCCCTCTTGTGGCCAATAAAAACCGTTAAATGATCATAAAAATGTATTTAATTTTTGATTTCACGTAAAAAAATTGTTCACATATGTAATTCTAAACGTATAAGTCATATGAACAAATATTAGAAAATTAAGTTGGGTATGGAAAAGAATACAAGATTTGGATCGAAAGCTCAAAAGGCACACAAATTAATTTTAGTGATAAATGATGTAAACGAAGTGTCCGAGATCAGAAATGCTTTTGGGACCATAAAAAAAATAATTCCTTTATTCGCAGAGAGTTCTTTGCAAAGAAAATATATTCCAAGCATCCCCCTGTTCCATGAAACAAGATGAACAGCAGAATACAAAAGTCTACGAGTACTCAGCGAAAACATAGTCTTTGGTAAGCAATGCAAAAACTGGGAAACGAGGCAAACCGGGTTACAGTTCAAGGAGCACTTCAACTTTGTTGCTCGTGTTCGAAATCGACTTAATGTTGTTTTCGGTTGGATTTCGGAACAGTTCCATTCCTATCGAAAATGGGAAATTTGGAGTAAAAGGAGTGAAAAAAGAGTAGCTCCGAACGTCCACTCGAAAACGACATTAGTCTGCTTGTTCATAATGGCTCATTAGTCGTCGATACTTGAACTAGTCGTAAATACTTAACAGAGAGTTGACTATAGAATTTATTAATGTCGTTTTCGATTGGACGTTCGGAGCTACTCCTTTTTCACTCCTTTTACTCCAAATTTCCCATTTAAGATAAGAATGGAACAGTTCTGAAATCCTAACGAAAACGAAATAAGTGTAAGAGATCAGTGGACCCATGTTCTGTAACTCTCGCATCGATAAAACCAGTCGAGAAACGATGGAAAATGGAACAAAACTCATATGATTTGTTTCAATTTTCATCGTTTCTCGACTGCTTTTATCCATGCGAGAGTTACAGAACATGGGTCCAGATTAGTTACAAGCATTTTGAAGAAGATCGGGAGAATGCTGAGAATTCCTTCAAAACGCTTTGGGAAACGACTGAAAAATTTTTGAGCGAATCAGGTATTGAATTGAACTGCCCAAAAATTTCAAAGAAACAAACTCACCGATCCAATTTTCTTAAGTCTTCACCCGAAAATTATTTTAGAACATCAATTTTCGTTCCTTACTTAGATCCTACAATGTCCATTAACGAGCGATATTTTACCAAAATATTGTGTTTGATGGGCAAAATCCTCCGGGCGCCTATTTACCCACATTTAATTTCATATTATTTCTAGCATCTCATTCTCAAAATAATGAATAATTGAAAACCAATGCATTCAACAAAAATAATTATTTTTCTTGTCTGGAAATTTAATAAGACTTCAAGACGCAGAACCTAACAAAATGCTTTCGACCTCTGTCTAAATATTGAGATTCTTAGAAGTTTAAGTAAGTCGATTCTTATTTTCTTGCACCGCGCGTGTACGGATCTGATTTCAAAGTCAACGTTTCAAGGCACGTGTATATGGGGCTAGCGGTTTAAATGTCACATACAAGATAGCTAACCATATGTATATAGTCATTCAGACAGATAGGTATAGACAAAACGTCTGCGATGTTGTCTCTCGGATGACATTAACCTGTTTCGCGTGCATTAAATACTCTTAACAAGATAAACCAATAAATAAAATTATAATAAAGTCTAACCGATTCATATAGGTATGTTGATATAGACGAGACTTGACACGACGATGAGGAAATATGTCTGCGAAGCTCCGGTTTCAAAATTGTGCGGTAGACTTTTAAATCTTAAAATTGTAAGCAAATGCTTTTGTTTTAAATTTCAATTGAAAATTTGGTTTAGTAAAAAAAAAAGCTAAACTTCCTTATATTGCCAAACTTATGTCGTTTTCATTTGGCTTTCGGAACTGTTTCATTCCTATATAAAATGGGAAATTTGGAGTAAAATGAGTGAAAAAGGAGTAGCTCCGAACGTCCACTCGAAAACGACATAAGGCAAAGTTTTTCATATGCTTTTGATGTTGTATCCTAAGAGTGTATAAGGTCATTCCACGTTCATTTTCTTCGGAAAAAATGCCTCTTGAGTTAACTGTTTATTTAATTTACGTTCAGCTTACTCTGGTTTAACTCACTACAGAAAAGCTAGGCCTTAAGAGTTGAAGTGAAAATTTCCTTTCTCTCAGACGGTTTTGTTTTGCTAAATTTTACAAAGCGGATATGTTAATGAGGTCGTAGAAAATTTTACTATTTTAGAGCAGAAACTAAAAACAAACTTTTCCGTCTTATCTTATAGAATAATTGATCTATTTCTGAATAAATGCTCTTTCTATAGCATGTAGTAGTTTTTCTTTTTATTGCAAATTCTATTTCTCTCGCTCGGAAACGTGCCAATAAACTGTAAAAATTTTAATTCGAGTAATAAAAATATCAAACAATCCATTGATTTCCAATAAACGTTTTGTAAATCTTCAAAGAAAACCTCAACAATAATAAATTTAGCTACATACGTACCTCTAAATTAACAAAAGTTATTGCTAATCTCATAAAATAATTTCAATAAAATTTCCTAATTCAAAAAATTAAAAGATCATTCAACGACCGATAGCAATAATACCTATACGAGTCTATACATATACATACGTATTTCATTAGATATAGTCAAAAGTCAGAAATTCCCTGATATTAGTACGTATTACATTGACTTTGACACTTTGAGGGGGCCATAACATACTGCTGTGGGCAATTCGTAGTCAAGCTCACAATAAAAGAGATTAGAAGCGCCAATCAAGAATATTGAGAGAAAAAAAAAATACAATTATTTTCGCTTTTTCATTATTGTGCTTGTGTGTTTGATGCATTGCACCATAAACAAAAGTTTTTTGTTTGTTATAATTACCACGTGCGTCATGACAATGAGCACACGAGTCAGAACATTTTGTATACGTTTTACTTAATGCAAGGTAGAATCACACTGGTGGTGGTGAATTTATTTATTTAAAATTTACCTTATTTATGTACATTTATCAGGAATTTCTCCCGTAAGTGTCAGAATATTTGACATGAATTAATAAATCAATATTATTTAATCTTATCGCTTTGTTGAATTCGACAGCATCGTTAATCTGTGTCACAGTAGGGCGTAACGAATTATTGAATGTGCATTAAGCGAGGAGGAATGTTGTATAACACCCTGCTGTTTTTCTAACCTAACAACCCTAATTAAGTGATAATTGACTGGGCTTAAAAGTTGACTATTTTGTTTAATACATCGCAACTCTTTTCATCAGAAAAAAAAATAAATTGCGCAGATACATACATTTCTGCTTTTTTAAACTAATTTTAAAAACTTGGAAAATTTTTCTATTATAGGTGCAAGTTTAATAATTAATACATTTTCATATTACAGCCAAAATGAGGTAACTTTGCAAATTATAGCAAAACAGATATCATCTAGATATGTGTGCTTATGTATGTATGTATTATTTTTTGAGTTGTTTTTGACAGATGTTAAACATTTAAATTGGCCGTTTAAGCCCAGTTAATGACTCATTTTGAAAATTACTATGGAAATGGGGAAGACATTTTTATTTAACGTCAAGAAATACAGGCATAATTCAAAGTTTTCGATATCATCCCCTTGCAGGGTTACCACAATCTTGATTTTAAGATTGAAGGCAGTTTGAGCTATTTTATAAATGGAGGAGGGCGATAAGCAATTTTGTGTAATCGATTGAATTTGTATAAATATGAGAAAGTCTTAGAAATGTATAACGAAAATTTCGGAAGAATCTAGGAATTAAGATATGAACGTTTGTAAATCCAAAACGGAAAAGTAAAGGGTGTTTTTTTAGACGTATAGAACTTTAAGTTTGCAACACTATTTTAACTGGCGGCCATTTTGTCAGCTGTCAAGTGATTTATTTTAAGTTTTGTTTGGCATTTTAATATGAATAGACTGCCGATCTTGAACAACGCTTCCAAATTGTGCCCAAATGGGCCCAAAACAAGATGGCGGTTGATCAACCATGATGTTCAGGAACTGTGGTTTCAACAAGACGTCCGCGGCGCAACATGTCACACAGCTTGTGCCACAATTGATTTATTGAAGGAAACGTATGGTAACCGCATAGTTTCACGTTACCGACCCGTGAATTATTGGCATCCAAGATCGTGGATTTAACGCCGCTTGACTATTTTCTGTGAGGATATGTGAAGTTGCTAGTCTACGCCGAAAAGCCCGAAACGATTGACCACTTGGATGACAACATTCGCCGCATTATTGCCGATATACGGCCACAAATGTTGGAAAAAGTCATCAAAAATTGGACCTTCAGTTTAGACTACGTCCGAGCCAGCCGTGGCGGTCATATGTCAGAAATCATTGTTAAATTATAATGCCAGAAAATTATCTTTCGAATAAAGTAAATTTCATATCAATTTAAAAAAATCATATTTGTTTTAATCCTTTTCAAAGTTCTATACCTCTAAAAAAACACCATTTAGAAGCGGTAAAGAATTAATTTGCAATAAATTCAAATGAATTTTTATGGTGTGTTGAATTTAATATTTTTTGAAATATAATACAAACATATTTTAGCCATGTTTAAGGGATTTTCGACTATTGTGTTTTTTTTTGGCGTTGAGAAAAACACTTTTCTCGAGATAAATTTTGAATATTTTTGAATTTTTATCTGCATATTTAGGGAATGCACTTAAGAATCTAAAATTTTAAGAGATAAACAAATTATTTATTGGAATTCTTAGTGTTGAATTTGGATTCGCGCATATTAGCGCTGAGCTCAGAAAATCTATATTGAAGTGTTTACACGTATTAGCTTATTAGTCTTGAAAGCATGCGTTTATTAATTTCGAATTTCAATAGACGTTAAGAAGATTAAATTACAATTATTTTGACGTATCATACTTTACTGTATACTTGGTATACGAGCTTCAAAAAATAAATTGGAATTTATAGTCTAGTTAGTTAGATTTTTATTTAAGTATCAGCCATCATTTTGAATTGAAGAGTTAACTATAGTTTTTCGCAAATTGAAACTGTGTGTTCTAATAATTCTATAATTTTTAAAGCAAATGATAACCAATTAAAAAAAAATAGGATTGACATTGGTAAAAATTTGTGTTCCTTAAGGACAATCTCATTAATTGAAATTGGTTATTAGGTACTCCTTAAATATGCAAAATAAGAAACAAAATCTCTTATACAATTTCGTAGAGCTCATTCTTCTTGTCAACATTTTTTTCGATTAAATAAAAAAATCGGATGTTGATGTTATTCTAGAAAAACGAACTAAACCATGCAGGGCTGTCGCTATAAGTCATAATAGCGACAGCCCTGCAAGGGTTTGATGATCAAAAAATACGATTAAAGCTTCCTATTATAGTACCGTAACGAAAACGAAAAAAAAATTTAAAATCCCCAATGAAAAATATAGGTATATAAAAAAAACCTTAAGAAACTGGATTATTTTGATATTTCCGTACAACTAGTTCTCAAGCCTTTTAAATGAATTTAAATAGTCAAAGTTCAATAGTTTTCTCTTTCAAATTATCTCATTCTTCAATGTGAATTCACATGTGAAATAAAATTTGGAAATTTTCGACGCCTAAATTATCTCACTTGTCCAAATGAAACTTATTCTTTTCTAACAAATCTCTATATAACATTTATAAAATACGCCTTTACAAAAGATGAAGAGTCATCATCACTAATAAATTAAAGCAAATTTCTTAAAACTGAAATATCCTGAAAAATGTTTAAAGTCATTTTGATATCATTTATTTAATTTACATTGCATTTTTTTTTTCTCTGATTCCAACAGTTATGGGCGCAAGTGTACATTTTTATTTAGGTATGTTTGACTGAATGGTGCTCGTCCCTCGTGGACTTCATAACTTATTCATTGTATTTTAAAATATTTCTTTTGCATACGAATGCTTTATCTATACAAAAACTGCACGACTGGGTCGCAAGTACTTGCTCTAATAGCTCAAGTGGCTAAGAAATTTTAAGATCTTACACACCATACATAAATATTAAGGAGCAAATCTAAAAAAAAATCATTAAACAGTTTCTAGTTCAAAAAACAGAACGCTGCCTAAGATCTTGAATTTTAAATGGATTACAGATTTTTTAGTGTTCTGAGCTATAAACCATATAAAATTTAAAGAGTTGTTTTAGGAATATAAGGAACGATTGAATAATTTTCTTTTTTTTAACATTGTTCTCAATAATTTTTGAACATTTGAATTACAAAATTGTTGTTTTAAGTATTTATAAATATTCATTCAAAAACTTAAGGTAAAAAATTCATCGACACTTTTTCAAATATTGATATTTCGAAAAAAAAAGTTTAAATCCAAAAGTAATTTTATAAAAAATTTGATATCCAATATTATTTTAATTTTAAAGAAACTCCTGTTTGTAAAATTTTGATCGAAATCGGTGCAGCTGTTTACGAGAAAGTCAAAATAAAAAAGCTGTTCTATGGCAGGTACCTTTCGTTAGTAAAAGCGTGTGCTACTTTTTGTTTTACCAAAATGTACTCTGTCAAAATTTATGTATTAAAATCGATAGTTTTGTTTTATGATAAAGAAGATTTCTCTTTACCTGCTTCTATGGCAAGTACAACTGAAAGCCATCACCCGTGAGATTCCATGAAATAATCAATACCTTATTTCTCAGTCCACTGTGCCAGCGAAAATTCTTTCCTATCTTCCTATTCCTTCTAACTATAGTGTCGTGCAATTCAGGTTGCATTTAAAAGACCTTAAGTCTTACAGGCATATATTTAGTTATAATTAGTTGTTGTTATTATTTTTCTTTTTAAATACAAAAATTGACGCGTGTGTGAAAACTATATTTTCCTCAACATATTCCTTAAACAGTACATTTTGTACGCCTTCTTCGTAATTAATTCACAAATAATTTTGTTTTAAATAGAAAGAACAGGATGAAAAAGGATTTATAGACAGCTAAACTACTTTTCGTTTAAGACAAAAATATAATGACTCTTTTATTTGGCATATCTTCAAATTAAAAAATATAAAAATCATACAAAAACACTAAACAGCGACAAAGTGTTGTCACAAACTGTCAAAAAGAAAATAGTTAGGTATGTAGTACAGTGTACGTTGTTTTAAGTAAATTTACGGAAGTATGTAGGTATATCACTGAAGCCGTTTAGCATGAGAATTTTGAAAAAAAAAACATTTGCACTTACATTCCTTATTTATAACATTTAAAATATGACATCAAGCATTAAAATTATTATATCTTACATCTTATTGATCCAAAGATCCCCATTCAAACAGAAGAAAATATACTTTCTCACTAGAAAATTTTAGCAGCAGAAAGATAAAATTTTTTTTCGATCGATAAATTGACACAACACCACAATTAAATTGTTTTTTTTTTCTTCCTTAATAAATAAATTCTTGTGAATTTTGTGTTCTATATGACAATTTTATTCAACACTTAATTAACTTAATTAAAACATAATTTAATAACGTTGGTATGTAATTTTCGTTTACCAAGCAATCTATTCAGTGTTTAAGACAAATCTGATCGCTCTTCGACCACGCCAGACATTTTAAAGTAAAATTCTCGCAGCAGAACAAGCAACAAAACCGAATTGATCGCAGGTACGGTATGGCATTCGCGGCGGACTATATAAAGGTTATAATACAAGAAAAACCATCAAACAAGAACAAAAAGTCACTGCTCCTGTGAGTGATCTTATTTGCTTTGCCGGCAATGTTTTATCTGGGAATAAAGCTCAAAAATTGAGTTATCAGCGCATGTTCATTTTGCTCAGCACAAAATTCCACTTGAGTCATTTCGAATTGTCCATTCGGATCCAATTGAAATTTAAATACACCTGAGTGGATGAAATGATCAGCAGCGGTGGTGTAGGTATGATGCGGCTGCGATGGCGAAGATCATAAATAAATTATGAAGCTATATCTTTATTTTGTATCTCACGCAATACACGTGCTTAGAAAAAAAAAACTTTCCTGCATGTAAATAAATAAATTCTCAAGTGATTTCGATGAATTTTAATACAGGAAATGGAAAACCATTGCGATGCGATGGGTGTACTGTATAATTGTCCATCACTTGGAATCGCTTCAAATTTAAATTAATTTATTTTGCTATTGCACGATATGCATATACTGTACATATTAAGGAAAAATGCAAATTTTCCGCTGATTGATCATCTAGTGATCGTTAAGTGGCCATTTAAATTACTTATAGTTCAATTTTGCGTTCATTTAAGTGTTGGCGTAGGTATTATTTGTGCGTCGTGGTAGCTATAATTAGGTATTTCCAAATAATAACTTCGCAAAAATTGACTCTTCAAAATATTATGGTGAGAGTCTAATTGATTTGCCGAGAACTCGGTCAAGGTTATAGGAATGTATTTATTATTGTGCATGTTTGCCTTTTGCGCAGACACTCTCAAGGATGATATCACTATACTAACTGATGTTGTCACTCAATAATACATATAATTGAGGAGAACGCAAACGATACAATCTCAATGATGAATATCTGAATATCATGAGTCCAATGGCTTTAAAGATACATACAATATGTGAAAAAAAGAAGCCTTAAAAATTATATTAATGGGGTCAGACAATTTTCCGGCATTGATGTGGCCATTGATCGCAATCGTAGTGGATAATATTGCTCATTGCGTCATTGTTTGCATACCAGATTGTTAGCATCTTGATTATAAAGGGTGTTTTTGATGGTAGAGTGAAAAAAAACTTGAACGCTCGTGTGCAACGTTACGTCGTGCAACGTTACGATCTGCATACTAGGATGGGTGCGTTCAGTGAAAAAAATCTTAAGATCCCCTTCAAGCAAAAACAAGTCCGTTTTGGATCCGCGCACGTTGATGTTTACACATATTAACCGTGAGTCCCGGTACTTTTTTTTTTATACGTGTGGTTTTCAATCTGGCAATACTTTTTTCATAGTTGGTCTTTTTGACAGCTGTCAATTGATTAATGCTCAGTTTAGTTTGCCATTTCATAATGAATAGGCCTACTCCTCAACAACGTTTGCAAATCGTGCAAATTTATTACCAACATAATGGTTTGGTTCGCGTGACACATCGCGCACTGCGTCCAATATTCTATGAAGCTCATTTTTGGTTTGGGTACGTTAATAATCAAAATTGTCGTATTTGGAAATCCACAAGCCATTGTTGAGACACCGCTCCGTTACATCCTCAAAAAGTCACTGTTTGGTGTGCTCTATGGGCAGAGGGAACCATTGGTCCATATTTCTTCAAAAATGAAGCCGGCCATAATGTTACAGTCAATGGTGAACGCTATAGAGCCATGATTAATGACTTTTTCGTCACTGAATTGGAGGATGTTGATGCAGACCTTTGGTTCTAACAAGACGGTTCTACATGCCATACAGCCAACGCCAACGAAACAATCAATTTACTAAAGGAAACTTTTGGTGAGCGCATTATTTCGCGTCGTGGGCCTGTGGCGTGGCCTCCAAGATCGTGCGATTTAGCACCGCTGGACTATTTTTTGTGGGGTTATATGAAGTCGCTTGTCTACGCAGATAAGCCTGAGACGATTGACGCCTTGGAAGACAATATTCGGAGCGTTATTGCTGATATACAGCCCCAATTCTTGGCCATAACATTAAATTACATGCGTTTAATTTCTTCTTGAAAACCACTCATGTCTAAAAAAAACACCCTTTACATACCATAATGCGTTTATCCAAGAAACTTGAGAAGGAAATATAAGTATAAAATTTACTGAAGAACCAAGCATAATGGTTGTAAAAATGAACCATAATCCTGGGCCATGATAAAAATAGATACTCGAAAAAGCAAAACATATGTCGGTATGTAATTTATTGTTGATCCCATTTCACCCTTAAATATCAATTTAATAAAAATAACCTTTCAAAAACAAGCAGAATTTTTAAAATCCGATATCCTTTTCTTGTTTTTATTCCACTTCACCCTATAAATATCAATTTTATTAAGAAAAAAGCTATCCCCTAGAAAAAAACCTTTGACATCAACATATCTATGTTTTTACTCCATTTCACCCTATAAGTACCAAATTTTTGGAAAAAAAAAATAACCCTAAGGCCATCTACTAAAAATCACCTTTCAAACAACAAATTAAATTTCCCTAGAGCCATTTCCTATGCTTTTAAACAAAAAAAAAATAACTTCTTAAATCAGATAATTTTTTTCATTTTACTCCCTTTCACCCTAATAACAAAATTTGCAAAGAATATGCAATTTTGTTCTTAAATCCGAGTTTTTTTTTTATTTTTACCCCATTTCGCCCTACAAATAACAAAATTTTGAAAAAAAAAATATCCTTAGAGACATTTACTAAGAATAACCTTTTAAACGCAGGTAGAGTTTTTTCAATCGAATACCTACATCGTTTTCATTTTGCCTCATTTCACCCTACAGATTAAAAAACGTTGAAGAAAAAGAGAAGCTTATGTTCATTGTCATGATGCAAAGAATATCTTTTCACCAAGCTTCGTGAAAATTAGTTTAGTATTTCCTTAGTGTAAATTTTTTTCTATATGTATTTTGTTATGACCAACAAGGGTCATTCATTTTTTTTTCTATAAAACCTGTATCCAGCTCATGATCATTGAATAGTCATGCACAGAAATTCTAAATTTTAAATTCTCAGAATCAAATGGTTCTCCACATTCTTTCAACATTTATTCATAAAGAAGGACAAAGAAAATTGGGGAAAAAAAAATAAGAACAAATGAAAGGACGAGGACTTCAAGCAAGAATATCGACCTGTTGTTTAATTCCCGTCTGCGAATTACGAACCTTTTTTTAGCCGCATTGTCTTGATCGTCTGCGGTTTGATAAATGAGGTCAACATCCTTATGGTTTGCTTGTCCTTTTTTTGTAATTTATTCACCCCTCGCACTGAATTCCTCTTCAACTCTGTATAATAGTATAGCGAGTATGAATCCTTAGCTGGGTATAAAAAGTAGGAAGATATACCTACCTACCTACCTATCTACTTAATATATAGGTATCGTTCGTTTTTTGTCTGCTTCTTTTATCGGCGTACACTGACCTAATACCACTGATCGACGCGTCGGCTAGCGGTGCAACAAACAAAGTCTTCATGGTTTTCAGTTCGTTTTAAACTTTAATTCTCATGCTTCAATGAATAGTTCCGGAGAAGAAAATAAAAAAAAAAAAAACAAACCTTTGATGCTTGGAACGTGTAGGCAGCGTTGCCGTTAGGCCCCTAAAGGGGGCAAATTACCCCTTTTTTGCGTTCGGTCTCCGTGGCCATGACTTTTTTAGAAATTGCCCAATCCGCCAATTTTTACGATTTTACTATCGTCAGCTCTTAATTTAATTGAAACCAAAAACGATTTGGAAAATTGGGTTAAAAAAAAAGATATTGTTTATTTCTACAGGAAGACAATATTAAAAAAATAAAACTAATGTAAATATATTATATGCTTTTGCAGAAAGACTTTATTACTCTTTATTTATTTATTGTTATTAACAACCGTTTCTGTTTTGTTTGTTTTTTTTTTTAAGTGAATTAAAGTTTTTTAATAAATTTGTGTTTTACTCCTGTATACTCTTTTGTTTTTTGCGTACGTATTTTCCCAATCGTAAAATTTTTGTATATTGGCCCCATTTTTTGTCTCGGTCCCCTTTTTGTGACCCTTTTTAATTTTTTTTTCAGCGGCAACACTGCGTGTAGGTATAAGGAAGCGAGAGTAATGCCCTGCTGTGCCTGTCTAAATCAAATAACAAAAAAAAACTACTTGGATACAGTACTAATTTTAGTTCAATATTAATTTAATATAAACTACCTACATACCTATTGAAACAATGCTGGAGAGTTACCTAAATAATTAAAATTCTGGTCGAGCTTCTTCACTTCCATTTGGCTAAAGGCGCCATTCAATTGTTGGTAATGGTAATGTGCATATGAAATGCCAATATATATCCCATTTATGTGCGTTGCATTTAATAAAAGCAAAGTAAAGTGGAAAAGGGAAAGATATAGAGACATCGATAATTTTCAACAGGTGCATGAGAAAATTCTTCAAAACCTAGACTAGAGAATCGTTATTGTTAAGGGTTTTTTTTTTAGAGATATAGAACTTTGAAATGGAATTAAAGCGGACACAGAGCCAACTTTGACGATGTAAGAGTACTGGACAAGGAAAAGAGAATAAATGCGAGATTTACTCTTGAGAGTCTGCGAATTCAACAAAAAATAACCAAAACAATGAATACACAAGAGGATAGAGACAATACGATCATGAGCTATGTTTTGGCAATTCATTAAGTACCTGCATAAACTACTGTGATAAATTTTTTGTTTGTTCCGTAAAGTAATAAGTCATTTTTATGTTAAATTATTTTTATGTTAATTTATTTTGTTTTGTTTTAAATTAAATTATCAAAAATAATCTATCTAAATTTATTCAGGGCATATGACCGCCACGGCTGGCTCGGGCGTAGTCTAATCTAAAGGTCCAATTTTCGATGACTTTTTCCAACATTTTTGGCCGTATATCGGCAATAATGCGGCGAATGTTGTCCTCCAAGTGGTCAAACGTTTCAGACCTATCGGCGTAGACTAGCGACTTCACATATCCCCACGGAAAATAGTCAAGTGGCGTTCACTCGCACGATCTTGTAAGCCAATTCACGGGTCCGTAACGTTAAACTATATGCGGTTACCAAACGTTTCCTTCAATAAATCAATTGTGGCATGAGCTGTGTGACATGTTGCGCGGGCGCCGTCTTTTTGAAACCACAGCTACTGCACATCATGGTTGTTCAATTGATGAACAAAAAAGTCAGAAATCATGGCTCTATAGCGGTCAACATAGACTTCTGGCCAGCATCGTTTTTAAAGAAGTACAGATCAATTATTCCACCAAACGAAAAAGCACACTACACAGTCATTTTTTGTGTATGTAACGGTGTCCCAATATACACTTGAGGATTATCATCACTCGAAATACGGCAGTTTTGTTTATTGACGTATCCATTCAACCAAAAGTGAGCTTCATCGCTAAACAAAATTCGCTTATGAAAATTGGGATCAACGGCAATCTTGTGTTGGGCCCATTCACCGAATCTACGCCTTGCTAGGATCCTAGTCTATTCGTGTTGAAATGCCAAACCAAACCAGAAATAAATCACTTGACAGCTGACAAAATGGCCGCCAGTTAAAATAGTGTTGCCAACTTAAAGTTCTATTCCTCTAAAAAAAACACCCTTTATTTCTTCGAAGCATTTATTAATAACTGCCCAGACCATCGAATTAAAAAATATATAGGTACCTACCTACATAACTAACTTTCGTAAAACTTTTTAAGCCATTGCTCAAGAGATCATGGCCTACTAAATAGCTTTCGTATTATGCACTTATATTCTTTCAATAGAGCAAACTATACCTACTATCACTATGAGTTCTGCCGTTAATTAGAACTAAACCTTTTAGTACGGATCTCCTTCTCTTTTAGTCTTGTTTAAGGAATTCTGTTCAAGCTTAGATACGTAGACATAGCTATCAAAAGTATCAAATTTAAAAGCTAATGAAGACTCAGATTGAATCTTCAATTAAATTATAATTGCTTTGATTATGATAGAGATAAATAAATACCTATGACCTCATGTGACAGCCGCATTTTTAAGTATGTCATTCTATGTAGGTATAGGTACTGGATTTAATTTTGACATTTTTCTTTTTTTTGGCTTTTTACTTGCTCTATACTATAGGTGTCATGGAAAAAAAATAAATTTGAGATTTTAATCAAAATTAACACGCTGCGATGTTGGAGAATTCCGAAAAATTGGGTTTCGTCATATCCTACGCATCTCTGTGTCCGTGAGACCAAGACCACTGTAATTTGAGCCTTAAATGATTGGACCGATTTGCTTCATTTTTATATGAGTGAAAATTCGAAGTTTTGTTTTAGTTTATCTAAAAAGTGTATACCTAGTTAGGTACCTCACATATGTATGACGATTTTGATTTTTTTTTTCAAATAATCTCAAAAAACTGGCCCTTATTGTTTTGATTCAAAAATGGAAAAAAAGTCTTACAGTAGTTGTAGTACTTGTTTTACATCTGGGGCTAAATTACCGCTTCAGTGACTGAGTGAGTGAGTGCCATTAGTGATCGAATGAACGAGTAAAAATTAAATGAAAAAATAATATAAACAATAGTTTTTTCATTTTTCCTCCAGAATTCGCATCCATTGCACACTGACAGTTAGTTAGTTAGTTAGATTACTGATGAGAAAATGTAAAATTATGGTACTCGATTGCTCGATCACGTGAGAGGTAATTCTAAACTCACATAATTCAGTGACGTTTTACTCGATAACTGAAGCGGTAATTTGCCCCCTTGATGTGTCCCTCTGAAGCAGTTGGTACCATACAAAATCTGAACATACAAATTTCCGGATATACCTACCTACTCCATTTTTTCACGTTTTTACACATTCATACATACTTACTTCATTTTTGTACTTTGCTTCACCCTATTTGGACTGAATCTTCGAAATCACCAATCCTATTTTCTGTTTGTTCAGATCAGAAATTCATATGTGCGAAATTTTTTTAAAACCAGTTCATTTAAATGTAACCGAGCAAACATTATAATGAAGATACGGACGATAGACAAACTGTCAGATTTTATTAAAACCAGTTCATTAATTTAGCCGAAATAACAAACTTGAAAATTTACAGGTATGTTGAACCGTTTGCGAGATATTTAAAAATGGAAATGGAATTCATTCGCGATTAATATGTCGCGTTCCGACTATTATATGTAGTTCTACCTTAAGGTCTAAACATTGAAATTCTTCAATTCTTCATTATGAATAATTGACACATCCGTTTAAGCCTTACTACCACTGATTTGATACTAATGGGTGATTTTTTAAGAGGTTTAGAACTTTTTTTAAAAAAAAAACACAAAAAATTCGAAAAAATGAATGAAATATTTATTTGAATCGATAGTTTGAACCTTGCAATTTAATGTTTAAAGATAATTTCATGCAAATGTTGACCGCGGCTGCGTCTCAGGTAGCCCATCCGCTGAGTCCAATTTTGGCATACTCTTTCACACACATCGGCCGGTATCTCACGAATGAATGCATGGATGTTGGCTTCCAGTGCGTCAATCGAAGCGGGCTTGTCCCTATAGACATTAGCCTTGACATACCCCCACAAAAAATAATCTAATGGTGTCAAATCGCACGATCTAGGCGGCCAATTGACCGGCCCGAAACGTGAAATTAACTGTTCACCAAACTCGCCTCGCAATTGCGCCATTGTTTCGCGTGCTGTGTGGCATGTGGCACCGTCTTGTTGAAACCACATATCATGCAAGTCAAGAACTTCCATTTCGGGCAAAAAAAAGTTTGTTATCATCGCTCGGTAGCGTTCACCGTTGATAGTAACGCTGCGATTCGCATCATCTTTGAAGAAATAGGCCCAATAATGCCGCCGGCCCATAAACCGCACCAAACAGTGGCTTTTTCGGGATGCATTGGTAGCTGTTGCAATGCTTCTGGCTGATCTTCACTCGAAATGCGGCAATTTTGCATATTTACGTACCCATTCAACCGAAAATGAGCCTCATCGCTGAACACAAGCAGCGCGCGATGAACATTTCGAACCGAGCACGAATTTTGATAGTAAAATTCAATAATTTGCAAGCGTTGTTCATTTGTAAGACGATCCATGGTTAAATTGCAAACCAAACTGAAGCTGTTTGACAGTGACATAAGGTACTAAACACACGTCAGCTGTCAAAACCAGTGTTGCCAAAACCAAACCAGCTAAAAAATCACCCGTTACATCATTTCTGTTATGTTTAGCAGAACCTGATATTCTTTTGAAACGTAGGTAACACGAAAAAATTTAATAATAAAATGAGAACAAAATTATATTTTACTGACTAAATAGAATAAAATACGCCCAGTTTATGGTATTAGTTATTATTCCATATCTACTATACCTAGCCGTTTAATTTCGAAACGGGTTGCAAAATATTTGAAAGAAACGTGACTTCAATAACATCAAAGAGGTAGGTAGAAACTATTATAAAGAGTCATTGAACGTTAAAAGATCTGACAGAGCGTCATCAAATTCCTACTACACACGTTTGATATGAGTGTGGCTCTTTCTTCCACTTAATCAAAACGTGTTTGAAATTAGTATACCTATTAACACGCGTTATCTTGTAATCACCTCTTCCTCTTATCAATCACCGATTATATCTACGAATATTTTATGGTGAAATAAAAAAAAATCTTTCTAAGTACTTACTATCTACTACAATAGGTAGCTTCATTTTGGCATACCTACCTAAATATTGTTGTTCTTGGTCGCGCCACCAATTCAATCGTTTATTGTAGTCCTAAATTATATAGCTATATGTACCCTCTAAGTTTATTATTTTCGATTAAGAAGTGTCAAGAAGATCAATTAGAAGCAATCAATCAATTGAAATTATGTTAAAGTCGCCGAGTTCCAGTGTATTTCCTATCCTTTTGATAGAAATTACAGCTTACAAAATATACCTAACATTCTTATAATATTACACCATACTCATGTAATAAAACTTATTTAACATGAATCATCAAATAAAACTCAAGTTGCCAACAGCTGCTGTCAACCTAGTATCTAGGTACAGTCATAGATACTTTTGTCATACATATTGTAGGTAGGTACCTATTTGCGCTCAAGATTTTTACTTTTTTATCTGTGAGTAACCCCTACTCTTGTCTGGTTTCGCATGTTTGCAAGGTTTTACTCTAAATCCATCTAGTGGAGATAAAAAGAGGGTACAGATTTTTCATTTATTCATACGTTATTATCTATTTAGAAAATAATATAAAACATTTGGTTTGTTTTGAGGTAGGTATATACATAGATAATAGGTGAGTAGGTACTTACCGGAAATTAACTCAAAACTCGTGACCTGTTTTCACCACAAAACAGCTTTTTTCTTATTGATTTTGAAGAAGAAATTAATTTTTGATTTTATTTTATTTTTTTTTTTCAGAGAAAAGAAACAATTTTCACATAGAAAGTATAAAAATATAAAATTTATTTAACACGAAACCACTTAAAATTTTCGTGTGTACTAATAACTCGATTAGGCTACATTGGTAACAATTAAATTTGAGTTTTTTTTTTTAACTTGCACTTGTTTAACTTTAAGCCACTTTACTGTTTTTTTTACTGCACATTAATTCAATTAAGATTAATGAAAATCAATTAAAACTTTCAATAAGATGTTTTAAATTTTATCTGAGAGCACAATGCGTGGATTTTATTTTTAGACGATCAACGATCGACGACGACAAAACTCAAACTGTTCATTGTATTTTGCTGACAATCTTCGAGTGTGAATTTCGTGTTTTAAAGTTGAGTTGAGACTTGAGAGAGAGAGTTGTATGCAATTGGATTCGGGTTCGGTTGTTGTATTGTATAGATTAAAATTAAAAGTGGTGGTCGTGGTAGTAGCTGTAGGTACTCAATTCTTGTTATGAATGAGTTTATTAAAATATGATTTGAAATAGGTAAAATATACGCTCTTTAGAGATTACAAATAGTTGTGCCTTTGGCAGTCTAGAATTATGTAAAAAAATACGAAGCAGGCAACACGATAACATGATAAAAATGATATCGATTTGAGTGAGTTTATTGGATTCTTGGAGTTAATTTTATGATAAGGATGAGTCTTGTGTTTGTCGATTTGTGTAGGTACCTAACCTACAGGATGATTCATAATTTTGTTTGTTTGTTTTGCATGCATTTTTGTGTGGTGCTAATTTTTAGACCACATATCGTCGCCTTTCTGGCAAAATCTCGTTAAATTGTTCATGACACACAAAAACTGATTTTAAATGTAATAAAATGAAATATTTACGTAGGTACCTAATGTTCTACGAAAAAACTTACAGGTAAGAAGGTACCTAGGTATGCCTTTGCATTTTTTTCAAGATAGGTACCTACCTACCTACCTTCCTATTTTAATATAATTTTGAATACAAAATTGAAAACAGAAAATATATCTACCTACGTCATATATCGTCGCTTGTTAAGCCAATTTTTAATTTTTTAGTTAAAAATGCACAAAATAGAAAAAAAACATTTAAAAAATTATTGTTTTGTGAAACTTGGTGAAAATTTTTGTTACCAGACAGGAATACCTATTGGAACAGAATTGACAATGACGTCATTATGTATAGGGTAAGTGTACCAGTACCCGGCCAGTCACTAGTATCCGGCCACTTTCTACAAAATGTTTAATAATAAGAAAATTAAACATTATTTGCATGCGCAAATACATTGTTACTATAGTTCCAGGCCCATGTAATGATAAGGTCAAATTTTACCGATATGCACCTTATAGACCTTGTTAAAAAAAATGTTGAATCTTTGAAGGTCGTTGCGAGATCAATAAGTGCGTTTTAGAGTTCGCGAGTGCGAGCAGAACCAATAAGCAAAAGAAGTAAGTTAACGTGTTCTCTGAGACCATATTTGTTTGTTTTGTGTTTTTTTGTATAAATAACACAATAATTGACCATAATATATAAAAAAATAAAATTTTATTGTTTAAAATTATTAAAAATAAAGTGGCCGGATACTGGAACACAATTTTTATGAGAAGTTCTAGTAACCGGCCAGGGTGGCCGGATACTAGATTTTTGCCTGAAATCGAATATTTTATCTCTTTTATGCTAAAAGGAAGCAGAATCTATTTGTCTCTCACCTCAACCTACTTAAATGTATTAAATGAGTAATGTTTCAGTATCCGGCCACTGTTTTCGGTCAAAAGATTATGGTGGCCGGTTTTTAAAACAAGCAGCACCAGTAACCGGCCACATTACTAATTGTATATAAATTCACACTATTTTGTAGGAAATCAGTCAAGAAACAGTAGAACAAGAATTACAAGACTTTTCGCGAACTCAAAAAAACCAAACTTACTTCATAGGATATTCGTGAAACTAGCTTAAATTACAGAAAAGTGGCTTTAAAGTGCAATGTACCAAGGAGTACTCTATAGGATAGGCTTTATGGTAAGATCGATAACGCTTGTCAAACCAAAGTACCTGTACTATTCTTTTTATCTCTCGAGGAAGAGCAGCACACAACAAATTGGGAACCCACACTCTGATGTTACAAATTTTTTTAAAGTGAAAAAGGGAACAATCCATTGAAAGATGGTCGACTAGGAAGAACGTGGCTTAAGCTGCTTAAGCCTAAGAGAAGCTAAGACCATATCTAAAGGTAGAGCCGTGGTGGCAGAATATAAATATGATTAGGAACTGGTTTCGCGATCTTAAGACCTTTCTTAATGCAAATGGCCATGATGATGTTCTTCTTGATCCAAAAAGAATGAAGATGAAATTTGTCCTTGTGCCCGAAAACAGGAAAAGTAGTTGCTCCAAAATTTTACAAAAATGTGTACCAAATGTCGATGAAAGCTGCTGGTTTTCAGAAATGCGAACTTTTACCGTTCAATTCAGATGCTGTCGATTATTGAAAATGTGTTCAAGACATGCTGGAAAAATATGCTATTTCTGTTTCAAAAATATTAAATGTTTTAGAGATATCAACCCCGAAAATTGATCAAATTGACCCTCAAGAAACAGAAAACATCCATCTTGCCTCACTACCTATCAGCTATCACCCTTGTTTTTTACCGTTGCTGTTAGCTGACAATATAGATTTTAATGAGCAGTTGTTTTCCGAGTAGGGCACCAGAGCACCAGATCTTGCAAGCTCGAAAAATTGAATTGAATCAAGAGCAAATCCATTGGCTTTCATTTTCCTATCTTGGCATCTATTTGACCAACCTACCTATGTCATTTATTTGAATGCAGTTTTAACTACATACTAGAATACTGAAAATCCATTAAGAGCCGATTTTTGAATAATAAGTTAAGCAGTCAGTTAACTATCAGAATAATAAATAGGGAATAAATGTTTGATTAATTTGAAGAATACGTACTATCTGATATTTAACTGACTATTGAAAAATTAGGCCTTTAGCACCCAAATAAAATAATATCTGTAGCGTTTCCAAATATTAATTTCTAAAGAATAGTAAATAAAGTAAATATGGGCAAAATTGTTTGATTTCAATGTTTAGTTTCCTATAGAAATAGGACCTGGCCGGATACTAGATCCCAGTGGCCGGGTACTGAAATTTGGTGCCCGGGTACTAGTGAAAAAGCACTTTTTTAAAAGAAAAATTGTTATTAAAAAATATATTATAGCAATTTTAAGGTTATATTTTTTTTTCAATACTTAACATGCAGCATAATTGATCAGCACAAAAAAAATAAATGTATATGATCAGGCAAATTAGTTATGCAGCCTCAAAGTCGGAAAATGTATTAGGTGGCCGGGTACTGGTACACTTACCCTACGCAACTATTTTTCTTAAGCAGGTTGGTAGATACCTAGGTATACCTACCTAAGCTATTGGCTATATACATATGTGTGTACATATTATGTAGGTATACAAGCCAACAAATTAAAAAAAAAATCCGATAAATACAATTAATACAATAATTATAAGAACCTCTACAATAATAAATACAACCAGATCTTAAAGGTAGATAGCTATGCATAGATTTAGTTTTGTTGTATATTAAACATTTTACACAAATAAAAAAAATTCGAACTTGGTTCCATCCAGGATCGAACTGGAGACCTTCTGCGTGTAAAGCAGACGTGATAACCGCTACACTATGGAACCAGATGAAAACCTTTGTTATAATATGCTTGATAAAATTGAACAAGTTAGTGAAAGAAGATAGATGATACGAACACTAGTAGGGGTTCCTGGTTATTTCTGTTTGATTAAAATTAAAAAAATACCCTAAAACGGGGTTACTTTGCTCCACTTTTTGGACATTTTTTAGAAAATTTCCTTAAAATGATAAAATAAATTTTGAAATCTTATTTTTTTTTCTATCCCTGTTATGAACAATACATACCTATATGACAATAAGTAGGTACATAGGTATATGACAATTTTAATGTTTTTTTTTTTGTAAGTCAAAAAGTAGAGCAAAGTTGTTCAAGGGACGGTGCTCCATTCGAAACTTTTGCTTATAGGTAGGTACTGCCTTTATTTGAAGAGCTGGCGCAAAGTTAATACTGTATTTACCTAATTGACATTGATCTACTAATCATATCAGTGACAAAAAAATTAAAAAAAAAACCGAATCGGTGCCAACCTGTACTTAAATTTTTTTAATTCGCTACAACACAACATCTTATGTGGACTTAAGATATTTTACCTTATGTCACCATGCTATTTTCCAACATAAGATGATTTTTTTTCCTTTATAAAAAGGAAAGGGAGTGAGATAGAAGAATTCGGATAGGATAGAACTGTGCGCCTCTGTGTTGGTAATAGGGTTCATTAAAAAAAAGCAAATCATCTTAAGTTGACTTAAGATACTTTACCTTCAGTCGAGAATTAATAATAATCATTAATAATTATTATTGTTAAGATCGATGCATTAGGTGTACGCAAATCCAAATGCACATGCACAGATTAGCTACATGAAGATGAGAATGTTCCAGTTATCAGATAAAAAATGAGAATGTGTGTATAAAAATCTCACACATAGACAGGAGGGATCTCCACACCCCTGGTTAAGTTGTTGTTGCAATTCACATCTATTCATCGACGCGGGAAAAAAATTACAAATACAACAATGTAAACAAATGGGTTTTGGAGGGTGAAACGTACGAAACATTCTCATCTTCATATGACTAATCTGTGATGTGCACAGATTAGCAACATGAAGATGAGAATGTTCCAGTTATCAGATAAAAAATGAGAATGTGTGTATAAAAATCTCACACATAGACAGGAGGGATCTTCACAAACCTGGTTAAATTGTTGTTGCAATTCACATCTATTCATCGACGCGGGAAAAAAATTACAAAACAACAATGTAAACAAATGGGTACGAAACCACAGATTAACCATATGAAGATGAGAATGTTTCGTACGTTTCACCCTCCAAAACCCATTTGTTTACATTGTTGTATTTGTAATTTTTTTCCCGCGTCGATGAATAGATGTGAATTGCAACAACAACTTAACCAGGGGTGTGGAGATCCCTCCTGTCTATGTGTGAGATTTTTATACACACATTCTCATTTTTTATCTGATAACTGCCAGTTCAAGCTTGTTGGCAAATTAAAATGGCTGACGGGGATTCTCATCTTCATGTGGCTAATCTGTGGTGCACATGCACAAGCCAAGCCTTACAATTTAATCCACGTGCCACATCAATCATTAACAATGTCAGTAATTATTCAGTTTCAAATTTCAGACATTAATTGAGTTCGGGCTCTCCCGCAGTCCGCATCTTCACCTTCACCACCACTGACCAGTGTTGCCCCCCTAATTGGTGGAAAATGTAGCGCGGCAGATTTAAAACGTAGTATAGCCTTGTTTTCTTGAAAACGACATTTCCAATTGTTCAAATAATAAGAACGTAAATCAAGCTAACGATAATTTAAAATTATATTTCAAGAGTTTCGAGAGCAAAAATAAATAATTAAAGAAAAAAAAAAATATTAAAAGATGACATAAAATAATAATACTATTAAGTCCAGAGCTTTAACGAAAATGAATACCTAGTATAATAGAAAATTGAAATATCTTAAAAATTATTGCAGGTTCGTATTGATTCTTAATTTTTAAATATTAGTATTTCTATAATGTGTTGCATTATGGTAAGACAAAATTTGAGCGTATGTAATGCATGTAAGATTGGTCAAAAACCCCTTAAACATCCCTTAATAATTCCTTCGACTGCATCATTGCATCCACAGAGTTGAAATATTTAATGATTTCTCAGATTATCCTTTATTAAATTTAAGCTCGAAAAACTCCTTTCTGCAGTTGCACTGCTATGAGGCAGACTGCATAGGGTTACCATGTAACTGCTTACATTTTATAAAGCTGGCTTTCCATCAAAATTGTTTGCTTTCTTTAAATTAAGACAGAATTGCACAACGTCTTCATGATAAAATTTGTCTAAGAGTTCTTTAGAACCAACTTTAGCAACCGAAATTCAGCAATTAAGGCAACCTTCTTTTGTTCGCGATATAATGGGAAATTTTTAAGTAATGGCATTATAGTCGGAATTTCACCTTAAGCGATTTCAAATGGATCTAGCACAATTAAGTATCTTCCTAATACTAGATTTTTAATATTTGAAATTTTGAATTGTAGTGTCTTAAGAATATCTAACGATTGTACGTAGTGTCTTTTTTTAGAGAATAAATGTAGCAAAAATGATACAATTGTAGTAGGGGGGCCACGCTGCCACTGACTAACTAACTTAATTTTTTTTTAAATGTCGGGGCGGCGCGAACGCCATCCCCGGCTACCAAAAATTACACGCACGAGTTATTCGCATTAGGAATAATCGCGGAGGTCAACTCAGCCGAGGTGCAATGGCCAAGCCTCGCCCCGGGGGAACCGCCTTCATGATCACGGTAACCCCTACGCCAGGTAAGTATGCTTTCCTGACATTTTGCACTATCCCTTCTTAACATTACAGTAAATACACAATGTGAACTGTACAAATCACATACAAACACTACATCAGTCTTTGTTGTTGTATATGAAATTCGATGTTTTCTACTGTGGAAGTGGAAAAAGAGATTATGCTCTTTGCGCAGGATTGTTAAACTTCAACAAGACACAAAATAAAAACAAAATTCAATTTGAAGATAAGTGGGTGATATGTTTTTTTTCAATTTGATTTGGAAGATGCATTACCCTGATTTCTTAAATAAAACAATTGAGTGTTAGGTAGGTATCTAATCTTCCTGTCTAGGTATTAAAAAAACCTTTTTATAAGCTATAGAAAGTATACTTAGGTACCAAGATAGGTAATTTTATATTGCATTTGATTTTTTGATCATAAAATTATTTATACAAACCTAGGCTCCTAACAAGTTGACAAAGTTCCTAGACATTGGTACCTAGTTAGGTACCTATTTTAATTAGGTACCTACATACATAATATATATTAAGGTAGATAATTATGTAGGAACAATATGACCTAATACGTCTGCTGTGCTACCTACCTACCACATTGTAGGTAGGTACACCATGTAGGTATGTACATACATTGCCAACACCTAGTTTGGTAGGCATCTACCTAGGTGCCTTCAAATTAAATTCATAGGCGACTCATACCTTAGGCACCTATAGGTATCTGGCTGACAACAATGCTGTACCTTCAACTGTAGCAGAAAGTTGAAGTAGGTTGCTAATAGGTGGTTCAAACATCATAGATTTCTTAATACAGCTTCATAGGTAGGTATAATTATACACTATTATTAAGCTATTGTTATGGCTCTAGGCTCGTCCTTTATAGGGTGATGGCACTAGTAGTCGGCCCTTTAACTTTTTTTTTATGTTCAACTGGTCCTTAAAAATCAAATATTCAATTGCGGAATAGAGTATTTAGATTATCTGATTATTGGGATTGTGTAGATTATAAAATTTTAAACGTTTTTAGTTAATTTTCTACCCAAAATTAATTATTTAATTTTATTGAGATGAAAGTGTGATTCTTAAGTAGTCAGCCCCTTAAGTTCCAGTAATCGGCCACCTGAAGAATCCAGTAGTCAGCCCCCAATAAAGTCTATAATATAAGCGGCTGACCATAGAATTATGTGTCTCCTGTAGTCAGCCGTCCATTCTACCTTCAAATTTACAGTCAGCCGGGGGAGGCTGACTACTGAAACTAAGGTTTTTTTTTAAATTCTTCTGGCAAAAATCAAAAGAGAATAATAATACCATTCACTTTGCATACTCAGTTAAAAAAAAAAGAAAAAAAAATGATTTTCGATAGTCAGCCGGGGGAGGCTGACCTTAGGGGAATTAAAAAAATGTTGTCTCCTAATGGCAGCCCCCCTTGTAAATATCTATTTAAAAATATTTTGTAATATTTTTAGATTAAAGTTTAAATTAAACTATAAATAATCATATAAAACAGCTAACTTCAATATTTCGGTCATTATAGTTCTTTTTTCCAAAGCACTTCTACTAATTTAAATTTAACAAAAAAATCACACAATCGATATTGAGAAGAACTTGAAGCAAACTTGCATTTTTAACAAGAAAACAAGCAGCTGCATTGGCACAAAATTTTGGATGCAGGCAGAAGATAAGTTAGGCTTTTAGAAAAAAAAAGTTTCATGGTAAATAAACTAAAACCGTTACTTATTTTGCTGTATTTTATAACAAACTGGCTGACTACTGGAGGGGGCTGACCTTACATGCCATCACCCTACTCTCTTGTAGGCACAAAGTTATTTTTTAAATCGAATTCGTAGTGGATACCTACCTATCTATATTTATTACTCGGCGTACCTAGTTACCTTTCTAGGTACATATATACGAATATGACTAGATTCGAATTCTATAAATATTCTACTGATTTACAAAAGGGTAGAAATATGTAGGTAGGTATTAAGGAATGACCAATCTTTACTTACTTTTTCCTTGTAAATACCTGTACCTAGGTAGCTACTTGTAATTCAATCAGCGAAATTATTTTTGAATAAAACAAATCTTTCCAAATGAATGCCTGGTTTTCGTTCTTTAAATTTAAGGGATTGCTTGTAGGTAGTGTAGGTACATCTTTTTCTATTCCTGATAATAAATTAAAAAAAAACAACAAGTAGGTAGGTATATTAAAAAACATTCAGGAATTTATTGAAAATATAGGCAGGTATACTTTTGTCGACAATCTTCAGAATCTCCAGGAAAAATTTCTAAATTTTACAACTACTCCTAACTCATTGGTTTCTTAAACTTTTTTTGTATCCAAACTCGATACATCTTCAGCATTCTGCCTCGATTAACTTGCAATCGTCTGTCAACGATATTCTGCTCTTCCACAAATCCAGCTCCACAAAAGAGATCTTTGACTTCCTCCTGTTCGAAGAAATAAACTCTAGTTCCATCCCCGCGAACATAAAAATTCTCCTGCAGACATTTTCCAGCTTTGAATCTCAGCTGGGCCAAGTCATATCGACCATAATCTCGAAAGAGTACCAATCCTCCCGGTTTCAAGTATTTGAAACAATTCTCTGCGACTATTGACATTTTTTCTGGGTTAATAGCCGAGAGAACAAAAATCAGAACGATTATGTCGAGACTTTCCTTTTCAAAAGGAACTTGCCAATCAGTGGCAGTGGCATCCATGACAAATACTTTACATCGCTTCTCGTCGAATTCCGGATTTTCTCGGAATATATCGATAGCCTTAGCTGAGAAATCACATCCATAGACTTTTAGATTTGGCTCCTGGCTGTATTTGAGAATTGGAAGGATGGTATTGCCAACACCACAACCAAGTTCAAAGATTTGACGAGCTTCGATGCAACCTTCTTTCGGGGCAAGTTCAGGAAATTCAGTAAACAACCAGTGTCGATCTTTGAAGAATCGATTCTGATGAATGTCGTAGAATGAATCCCAGAATTTATCGGCTTCGTTCTCGAACTTGATTTGATCTTCTGTTGTCATCTTTTGTGAGGAATTCTTTCGGACTGCAGCAAGTGCTTCCGCTTCTTGATCGGCATCCCACTCAACGTTATCCCTAAAACAATAAGTAAATTTAAATACCCATTAGTGGAATTCGGAATTCATGAGTTAATATCAGGCATTAAGCTGGAAAATATCAGATTTAAACTTGAGAACACGATCACCTCCAGGCGGTTTCTTTCGCTGACGTGTGTGTTCATAGCAAAGGAAAACTTTCGGAAGAAATTGCAACTGTCTTATAATTGAAAAATTACCATGCATTGTGCGTGAAAACATCATCTTCTTTAGTTAAAAATCTATTTCCAAACTGCGGACGGGAATCGGTTTCACAAGAAAATTTTTCATTGGTTTCAGCTTCGTCGCACATGTTTACATATTGAAATAGGTATGTTTGCTTTTGACAGTTGTTTTTCAGCGATGTTTTTTAAATGCTATGTTTTGACATCTCTGAAGGTGTGTTTCATTTGATGTTTGTAACGAGTTCATATACCCCTATCACACTCCTCGATCGACTGCATCGATTTATAGTGTCGGCAAGGATTTTTGGTCGTGTGAAATGAAAGTGTGTCGACACTGTCGTTCGAACTCTGGAGATCGAAGTAGTATGCCGACATGGCGTGTAAAAAGGAACGAACTAGTTCACCGAATCAGTTTTGTATATTGTTATTGTTTTTTGTTGTCAACTTCTGTTTTTCATCGCGTTATTTTTAAATTCGTGTGGTAGTTTATTGAAGGAAGCTAAATACTAAAACACAAATGGAAAATAGACCACAAAAGCAAGTGTGGGTTCATTCTGAAATAGTAATTTTACTAGAAATAATTTAGAATTGACAACTTTTCGATTTGACAGCTGGTTTTGACATATAATTATACGTCAACGCATTGGCGTGTGAATGCCCATACAAGAACGAACTACTTCGTCGACATGGTAAATCGATTGAGGCGTGTAACAGGGGTAATAGCTATATCTCAGCTAAAAGCTATTAAACTACGTTTTCATTAGAGCAAAAGATGTAATTTCAACCAAATTTGAACGAAATTAGGTTGGAAATAACGTGTGGAAATTTTATGAACACACTCAAGTGGAATCCATTGAAAGTAGAATTCATCGAAAATGTCAAAGTTCGATGTCTAAAAAAACAGAAAACAACAAAAACAAGCCAGTGCCCTGTGCCTACGTTCTGTAATGTCGTTTTCGTTTGGATCTAGGAACTGTTCCATTCCTATCGAAAATAGGAAATTTGGAGTAAAAGGAGTGAAAAAGGAGTAGCTCCGAACGTCCACTCGAAAACGACATAACTCTCGCATCGATTAAATCAGTCGAGAAACGATGAAAATTGAAACAAATCGTATGAGTTTAATTCCATTTTTTCATCGTTTCTCGACCAATTTTAACCATGCGAGAGTAAAGGCTCTCCCAAACCAACGCGAAACATTCGGCGCGACAACGAAACTTCCGCCTGTCTTAATTTATTTACATGGAGATTAATGGGAGCACCCACACTGGCGCGATGCGAATCTTTGAACATTTTTCAGTCGTCGCATATTCGCGCGAATGTTTCGCGTTGGTTTGGGGCAGCCTTAAAGGCTCTCCCAAACCAACGCGAAACATTCGGCGCGACAACGAAACTTCCGCCTGTCTTAATTTATTTACATGGAGATTAAAGGCTCTCCCAAACCAACGCGAAACATTCGGCGCGACAACGAAACTTCCGCCTGTCTTAATTTATTTACATGGAGATTAATGGGAGCACCCACACTGGCGCGATGCGAATCTTCGAACATTATTCAGTCGTCGCATATTCGCGCGAATGTTTCGCGCTGGTTTGGGATAGCCTTAACAGAACGTAGGAACAGATGAAATGAGCTGTCAAACGAAATAATCAAATTTGAGATGAAAAGTAAATTGCGCGCACATGCAACAAAAAACGCTTTGGTTTCGATTTCGAGCACTATGGGATTATATGAGAGTCCGCGCACATAAACCGGCGTGCATCTCCCATTATAAGCCCCATATTGTGCTCAAAATGGAAACCAAAATATTTAGTAGTTGCATGTGTGCGCATTTCACAAGTATTTCCAAGGGATGTTGATGCAAACGTCTGCTGGAAAGTTTCCACATTTCTGCATAGCAAAAATTTATGTCGTTGCATGAATCCTTATTATAAATCTATGTAGTGTTTCCACCACACAAAAAGATTACAAAATAGATTAATTTTGACAGTACCTTTCAAAATGCAAATGTTGTTTCATTAGGCATGTTTTTTTGCAAGCCCATATGGATTTGTAGAAAAAAAAACGACATCGGGACTTAGGAACTTCTTACTTACAGTACGTAAGTCCCGATAATTATCTGAACTTAGCTAAGTCCATATGGATTTAAGTTGTTGTTGTTGTTACGTGTAAAACTAATAGTTCCGATGTTGTTTTTTTCGACAAATCCATATGGACTTGCAAAAAAAACACGCCTATTATTTCTTATGAAGTTGATATGAGACAGAAAGATTCAGGTTTTTCAAAACAAGCGAAAAATGTTGGATTTTCCAATGAACGCGTTCAGAGCGACATAAAAAGGTTTGTTCGATTTATAAAAAAATTTAATTTGTATGGTAAATCTTCGAGATTTGAAGAAGATTATGGACAATCATATCAAATATCGGTTTAGTAATCGGTGGAGACGTAGTGTTAAATAATTCACATGGTGATTATTAAGAGTAACCGCCTGATGGCGCGATGTGAATCTTCGAACATTCGTCGGTCATCGAATATTCGCTGTGAATCGTCCCGGTTTGAGAAAGCCTTTTAGCTAGCAACCATACAAAAAAGAAAATAAATGAAGCAATTTGCTGAAATAAAAAATAAGGAAAATATAATACAACCTCAAAAATGAGTTGCCAAAATTTGGCATACGATTCACAGGGCGTTTGTTTTCCGTCTCATTGTTATTCTTTTTTCCACTCATAGCAGTGTTTTTTTGCAATCATAGAGGGATTTGGTTGAAAAAACGACATCGGGGACAAGCGAAGCCATTACAGAAACAAAATGGAGTTTTCATACAAACTATCGATAACAAGTATGCAATTCACGCCGGTAACACAGTTTTTCTCCGTGCTTAAGTTAAGCTCCGAGAATTCTCCGCGCTTAGCTAAGCTAAGCTAAGCCAAGCCCGAATGGGATTAGTTGTTATTGCATTCAACATGTAAATTGCATGACAGGACTTCATTTTTTTCGACCAATTTCCTCGGGGCTTGCAATGAAACACGGCTCCATTATGTTCTAAAAAGTCACGACTTAAAACTTTCGTCGTGTAATAATTGGACTAATCACTTGTTTTTTGTTGTTTTAGTTACTGGTTTTTCATTAATCGAGAGTTGACATTTCAATACAAAAGCTTTTCAAACTTTTAAAATGGATTCCGATTGGGTATGTTCGTAAGGTTGGCACGTAATTTCCCGTAAATTTGGTTGAAATTACCTCATTCCGAAATGTAAATTTTTAGGCGGAAGTTATGATAACACAGTTAGTTCGAACATTATGGTGTAGATGTTTAAATTTACATTTTTATTTGTTTCACCATTTTAGCCAAAATAAATAAATTTGATTTTGTCTGAGAATTGAGGTTATTTGGAATCGAATTCGCTAATTATAAAAATATCAAATTTAAAAATCTTTACAATAACGTTCGAACTTACTGTGTCATCTACATGTGAAGAATGTAACTAAAATACCACCTGAACGCTTTTTGGGTGTATTCCATTTCCATTTAAATTTCTAGAATTGAAACAAATTCCAGCACTGTTTTTTGTTTCACATCAAACAGATGCTTTCTCACTTTTTCTTGAACAAAGCGAAAGCAGCCATTTTCAAATTTTTCACTCTTTTCCAATAAAATATTTCCATCCGCTCATGTTGAATCAGTCAGTTTACTGATGTCGTTTTCGTTTGGATTTCGGAGCTGTTCCATTCCTATAGAAAATGGAAAATTTGGAGTAAAAGGAGTGGAAAAGGAGTAACTCCGAACGTCCACTCGAAAACGGCATGAGTGAATCGAAACTGCACAGTGGTCGTTGCAAATCGTCGTTCAATCGACTTCTATTTTATCCGTCGCGGATCAAAGGAATTTCCCTCAGAAAAACTGCAACAAAGAAATCTAATAAATTATTTGTGAAACAAAAGGAATAACCAATTAGTAAATAAAAGAAAATCTTATTGATGATACCCATCCACCTGAGTGAAAAATAAATTGGGGTGCGATGGAACATGACAACGATCAATGAGTAAATGAGTGCATTTTCCATCTATTTTCTTTATCCTTCGTCGTCGGGCTAAACCCGGGTTTTTTCTCCTATTTCCCTTTGCCCTACCTCTACCGTCTACCCCTTCCATTGTGGACTAGGAAGGTATACAACAAAAAATTCTCGTAGTGAGCTGAGTAATTAACTTTAAAGCCCCAAAATTTAAGGAAAATTTGCAACACAAAGTGAAAATTTTCAGTGAGCCGAATTGAGTCGAAAAATATCTAACGAATAGCTAGCTATGTGCGTTTTTCTCAGTGAATAATTTATTGTCGTTGGAGAAAAAAAAGTGAATTAAAAAAAATCTGATTCTGGTTTTCTTTTTCCTGCACCAACGTCTCGTTGTCTTGTGTGTTTTTTTATTCTGTTTTCTGCAAATCACACTCAGATCTTTGTGTTTTTTTTTTTTTTCAATTATTTTCTTCATTTTTATCTTAAATTACGAACGAAACGCGAGAACGAGAAACAAGAATACAAAATAAAGAGCAAGTAACGAGTAAATAAAATAACAAAAATAAAAAGAATCACCTGCGCCATATTATCCTCGACTTCGTTCCTTTTCCTGTTCGCTCAGTTCACTGGTTACGTGTGTGGATTTTTTGGAACGACTACGTAGACTTGGAGTTGGACCGAAGTTCTAGAGGAAGAAGGATTTTCCTGCAAATTCGTCGTTTTTTCGTTGTGATTATTCTTCTTTACCATATTCTGGGATTTCGCGGCACAGCCACAGCAGAGGACGTGCATTCAAAATGAGTTGGGGTACTGAACTTTGGGTAAGTGGAGAACTCAGAACTATAAGTTTTTTTTGTTTTTGTTGTACACTTTTTCCATTGCACGGTTGGATGCACACGCAAGCTGAAAAGCTAAGCAGACGAAGTCAAAGTCGGGTCTGAATTTTGTTCTGGGAATCGAGGAGCAAATTTTCACTCGGTTTCGGATTTGGGAATACCTACTTTGAGTGCGGCTACTGCGACATCGACATCGACACACCTGCGATTGACTCATTTTTTTCTTACTTGTCCACTCTCTGTCAGCTGAATAATGGTACGGGCGGGGATGCAGAGGGTAGACAAGAATGGGAGCACTTGGAATAAATATTTTTATTTTCACCTTGTGGATTTTAAGACATAATTTACTACCTATAAATACAGTTTTTTTTTTTTTTTAATTTTTATTGAGCAATCGATAAAGACCTGTCTTCAATGAATTCTTTGTTGATTTTTTTGCTTTTGTGTTGCAGACAAAATGCCAGAGAATGAGAGAATTATCTGTTTTCTTTTTGACAAACACTCAAAGTGATTAGATGATGAGTCATCTCCATCTGGGATTTGTGTATCTATGCTTGTTTCAAACTTCAGAAAGATTGATCGCGCTGCAGGTGAAATGGAATTTTAATTTATTTTTATTATTTTAGTACCTACTTATTCGTACCAAATGAGTAATAAAAGCTAATAGAGTTTGAGCAATGAATTTAGCTAAAAACAAAAAAAAGGTACCTAACCTACCAATATTTATATTTCCGCGTTGCAAATTATAAGGCTCTATATTTGCCCTCGACTGTTAGTTTAAAATAAAAGTAAATAGAACTTTGGGCTTGTAATGGGTGATTTTTTAAGAGGTTTAGAACTTTTTTAAAAAAAAAAAACACAAAAAATTCGAAAAAATGAATGAAATATTTATTTGAATCGATAGTTTGAACCTTGCAATTTAATGTTTAAAGATAATTTCATGCAAATGTTGACCGCGGCTGCGTCTCAGGTAGCCCATCCGCTGAGTCGAATTTTGGCATACTCTTTCAAACATATCGGCCGGTATCTCACGAATGAATGCATGGATGTTGGCTTCCAGTGCGTCAATCGAAGCGGGCTTGTCCCTATAGACATTAGCCTTGACATACCCCCTCAAAAAATAATCTAATGGTGTCAAATCGCACGATCTAGGCGGCCAATTGACCGGCCCGAAACGTGAAATTAACTGTTCACCAAACTCGCCTCGCAATTGCGCCATTGTTTCGCGTGCTGTGTGGCATGTGGCACCGTCTTGTTGAAACCACATATCATGCAAGTCAAGAACTTCCATTTCGGGCAAAAAAAAGTTTGTTATCATCGCTCGGTAGCGTTCACCATTGACAGTAACGCTGCGATTCGCATCATCTTTGAAGAAATATGGCCCAATAATGCCGCCGGGATGCATTGGTAGCTGTTGCAATGCTTCTGGCTGATCTTCACTCCAAATGCGGCAATTTTGCTTATTTACGTACCCATTCAACCAAAAATGAGCCTCATCGCTGAACACAAGCAGCGCGCGATGAACATTTCGAACCGAGCACGAATTTTGATAGTAAAATTCAATAATTTGCAAGCGTTGTTCATTTGTAAGACGATCCATGGTTAAATTGCAAACTAAACTGAAGCTGTTTGACAGTGACACAAGGTACTAAACACACGTCAGCTGTCAAAACCAGTGTTGCCAAAACCAAACCAGCTAAAAAATCACCCTTTACTATAAGTCCCAGTTTTTTTAGTGCGAGATTAACCCGAGCTAGTACCGAGTTTGTTTAGTCGTTCCGCATACCTACATTCTCCGCCGAAAGACTACTTCCTCAGTTAGCTGTGGGTTAATTTACTTTTAGAGTTAGCTAACTCTGGTTTATTTCACAGCTGAAAAACTGGGCCTAAGAAGAACTAAAACAACACATTTTAAATAATTTATTTTGGATTCATTTAATAGAAAATTCACATTTAGAAAATGAACAACTGTTTCATTTCCGAATTGGTAATAAAGGTGTATTGTCACTTGCGACTCTGGAAATACGAAACTTGCAATCCTAGAGATCT
Source organism: Leucozona laternaria (assembly GCA_932273885.2). Taxonomy (NCBI): domain Eukaryota; kingdom Metazoa; phylum Arthropoda; class Insecta; order Diptera; family Syrphidae; genus Leucozona; species Leucozona laternaria. Next base: position 125,225,794 of record OW026367.1, on the reverse strand, counting down.
CAAGCTGCTAGAACTGTGATTATTTTACTAATGGCCTTTTTGATTGGTAATCTGGAAGAACATATTGATATGTGTGAACGCTTCTGGAACGATTCTGAAAAAAGATCAGAAGAAGGAACGCCCTTCTGAAACCAATCAAAAAGGCTATAAAATTCGTAGTTGTAGACAATTTTTGACATACCTACCATAATATGATTTGTATGATAAAACTAAACAAGTGGCGGTTCTATGAATTTTATAACTGAATAATAAAATGTCTCACAACCAATCGTGCAGCATATTTTGTTGGTAAATTGAACGCTCCATTAAAAGGTTAAAAAGACTAAGTTATACCTACAGCTTGTCAAAGCTCTATTAACATAAACATTGAACGTATTTTACACCTAGTCAAACTATCATTTTTATTACATAAAATTATTTAACAAAATGTACGTACTTGCTCCATTGGCTCATGGCTATAAAATAATTCAGAATAAATATTTTGGGTATCTTCCTATTGATTAATAAAAACATTGATGTAGGTAAGTAGTGATAGAGAAAGTTTGAAAAAATTCAAAATTAGAAATAAATCGGTCGAGCCTTTAACGAGAAGTCGTAAAATATCTCAAAAACAAAGCGAAAAAACCTCAAAACCCTCAGCTATGTTAATTTATAGATAAGAACCTAAAACGCAGTTGGCTTCAAGACCAACTAGGTATAATCAAAATGTTAAGAGCCACTAAAAAAGGGTTTTGAAGGAACGATAATTTTAAGTTTTTGTTGCAACTTACATAGTTATTGAACAACAACTTAGTTATTGATGAACAAAACATAAATAATGTCGCAAGAAATGTGATATCGTGTTAGGTACTTCCTATACCTAATTAGATATATAGGTATTTATGACAAGCACATTTTTGGATAACAATCTCACACTCGAGAAATATAAACAGTCAATGATCATGAAAACTTCTATGTATAGCTTGAATATAATTTCTGTAACTTTGAACACATTTAAATACATGTACCTATATATTATTCAACTTTCACGCACACAAATCTTCAACAAGCAATTTCATCTGCAAACCTACATTAAACCAAACACTATAGGTATAAGTATAAGTATTGGTTGCGCGCCATACCAGAAACACTAGCACTTAGCAGAAGAGCGTCTTGTTTATATTGATTTGCCCGGTTTACAAAGAAGTCTTATTATCACCAAGAGAAGATACACATTCATTAGCATATTCTACGAGTCTGTATTTAAACATTCCTGGATATTTGTTCCATCACATACAACGGCCGGCCTATTGCCATTTCTGTTTACCAATTTTGTGTTCTCCGTTCCGTTTGTGAACGTTTTGAACGTGCGGGAGCAAATCGTTTTTTTTTTTTTTTGATAAGATAAATACATAGCTTTGGTCGTAGCAAGAAGAACCGTCAAATCAAATGAGGTTCTGTTATTAATCAATAATTTAGCTTTGGGCATAAAGCAATAAAATTGTGATATGTTCAGTTGAGCGTGTGTTTTTCTCGTTTCATTCAAAATGAATTAAAATTCCACACCAGCAGTCAGCAGCAGCACTAGCACTAGCACCAGCACCAGCCATTCGGATAGTGGGATAGTGAGAAAACCTGACCCAACTGGATACACCTCATTCGGCATGCGGGTTGTCCACCACAAAACAGTCGATACTAGCTCGTGGAGTTGGCGTTGAAATAGCAAAAACCAGTTTATGTCGCAGTTCGCAGATAAGTTTAAGTAAAGCTATCGTAGTTTGTACTTTTATAGTTATCGCTACCCGAGAGCTATTTGTAGTTGTTGTTCTTTGTTTACCTTTATGGTTCTGTTGAGTTCTGAGAGTCAGGTAGAGCCTGACAACGACAATGGCAACGGCAACGGCAACGACGACAACAACAACGACGAATTTATTTTCTCAAGATTTATCTAAGTTGAGTTGATGCAGCTGTTTCTGAAATGTTGGAAAAAATTATTCTCCGAGTAATCACTATTATTGTATTCTCTAAGGTCATTTATCTGATTACGAATCGTGTTTCTTTGTTAGATCTCAGATATTCTTATTTGCTGAAACGAGAGATAAAGTGTTTATTTTAGAAATTATTCAGTTTCGATTTCTTGAACCAGTTTTATAATACAAAAAAAAAAAAAAAAATAACTGACCGATAGCACAGATTTTATTCAAGCATTAAATTTGGTTTCATTTAGATGCAAATTTTAAGCGTAGTTTCATTAATTTGCAAGTTTATTACGAAATAACAGATTTCTCACGATTTCACTTGTTTGTTTAAAAATCAGCTGAGTTTTAAGTTGTTTACTAATCGGTTTCTTTTCGTTGGTCCAGTGAATGGTGAATGACGCGTCGTCGATGAGATGGCGGGCGTAGGAAGCTTTCAATTTGTGTACCGATCAATAATTTAAATTTTAAAGTTTGCGTGGCAAAAAACTTTTGATTAGTCAACAGATTTCCAAATAGTTATGTTATTGTCGTTGCTAAAAGGTAGTAGCGGGGATGATGGTATTCACGATGAATATAATAATGATTCATCTATTCGTTCACGCATTTAATTCTAAGAAAAGTAATTTGAATCTTAAAATCTTTATAAGTTTAAAGAAAAAACTAATATAAATTGACAACTTGTTCCAATTTGGTAAACCTACCTACTTAGAAAGACATGACTTAATTTCAATTAAATGTCGTCATTCAAATTGGTAAATTCACATGAAATTTATAAAATTCTTAAAACTGCACAAACTTTTTATTCGAGCGGACAAAAATAGCTGTCAAAATAATAAGAAAGTAGATTAGGTTTCTTCGGGTACTTTCTGGACTAAAAATTGCAATCTGTTAAATTTAAAGTAGTGGGGATGAAATTCTCTCAGAGGGAAGTGAAGTACACGAAAACCAAGTGTGGATACAAATTCGAAAGCTCCTCACACAAGTTTTGACAGCCCTTGGAACACAATTTTACAATGTATCTTACACAATTTCAATGTGTTTACACCTGAATATTTTAAAGATTGTAATAGATTTTCCAATACTCAGGGCCAGTTTCACAGTAAGAAAAGTGGCACTTAGCCGGCAATGTGAAAGGGTAAGGCGCAATATCACAAATCACACTTACCTGAAAATATGGCACTTAAGTCTCCGATGTTGGTGACTTAACATGGGAAACTTAAGTGCCACTTATTTCGGAAAGTGTCGCCTGTGAAACTAGCTCTAATAAAACTTAAACTTAAGTGTCACTTATTCGGGTAAGTTTCGACTGTGAAACTGGCCCTTAATCACGTGGGTTTGTGGTCGAATTTCAGAGCGTTTCTTAACACTCCTCATTTTAAAGACTGGTTAATTTGTGTGTCTGAGGGTATGTTTAAACCGTTTTTTTTTTTTTCTTTTAAGTGTGGAATAAAAACATGGAATTCATATTCCTTCACACAATTTCGATAGGTGCATTGAATTCTTTCACACTTTCAATTTGACATGTGTTAATATTCAGTGAGATTGAGTAGAAAATCTTTGATTAAAAAAAATTAATTTTTGTTATCGGCATCGCTTGCTGAAAATAAGTTCTTTAAAAAAATATTAAACTTGTTTCTCAGTGTCTGATTAAAGTTTCAATTAGGCTTCATGGAACTTACTCTACTACTTAGCACATATATTTAATTTGAAGGTAAATTGTGAAACGTATATTTTTTATCCGACAATCAAAATGGTTTTCTTTGGGCTTTGATAAGAAATTTAGTTATGTATTTAATATTTTCGACAGTATTTTTTCTTTATTTTTATGTTCATTCTATGAACGGCTGTAAGCTTTAAAACTTGAAAAGAACTAACCTACAGAGTCATCATAGGACAGAATTAACAAAATATGTACTATAAGTAGGTACTAACATATTTAAACGCATTGGAATTGTTAGGTGGAAACCAATAAGGCAGCTGACATTTGTCTATTTCAATACGGAATCAGTGCTGCCAAATTGCTACAATTTGTGTTCGCCTTTGTGGAATATTGAATTTTAGACCTGGGTTTATCCTATCTAAATAACATTGAATAAACCCCAGTCTAAGATAAACACTGGAGTTTAAAAGTGACTATGAATATGCCCCATTATGTTTTGAGTGTTTGTTAGCTAATTTTTTTTTTTGAAATCAGTTAAGTAGGCTCAATTAATAGTAAAAATAACTGTTCAACTTATATAGGAAATATCCAAATCCACTTTGTTCATTGAAATAAGCGCCACAATCAATTAAGTAAGGCCAATTAAGCGGTAAATACTGAGATCAGTAACTTCATTATACAAAAAAAAAATGTCTAACTTACATTATTCCTTATGTCTACCAATCAGCTTTGTGGCTTACGGAGAAAAATTACCTAAATACTCCAAAACAAACAATTCAAGTTAATTACTAACCTTCAAACGGTACTATATTGAATGTCTATGCTTAAATCCAATTTCAAATAGATACATAGCTTGTTAAGGCATTCTGCTTGCATCTAAAATGGTTGCTAACTCAATTGGAAATCCATTTGGCAAGTCCTGCATAGTGCATACATATTTCTATATATATGGATCCCTTCAGTGAAAACTTCCGGCAAAGCTTTCACAAATTACATGTATGTATATAAGGCACTTTGTTAGTAATCAAATTACTATATCTCCTCTAGTGTTCTCATTTTCAGCCAAAGACAGCTTCCTGGGAGTTTCCCTCAAGTAGAAATTTGTTTCCGGTCTGACGCGATTTTCAAAAATCGAAAAGAAATGCACTTTGAATTAACAAATATTGCTAAATGTACATTATGTTGTTAGTTTTTTTTTTTTTGACAATTCGACGCACATCCTTAATCTTGAAAATGATTTCCCTCAAAAAAATACAGCTAGGGTGATTATTACACCCAATTTTTGATGATGGTAGCTCCATCAACAAGATTAGATCATCGTGATATGGGGTGTTGTCCAATATATGCTATGGCTGAAAATGGGGGAAGACTTGCTTACGTCAGCACACTTGATGGGTGTTGTGTACATGGTTTTGAACTTTAAGGGTAGTAGAGAAAGGACAACACATAAGGATGGCAGCAGCAAATGATGCAATCAAGAAGAAGAACAAGATTTATCCAAGAGGGTGCCAATATTTATTCAACGCCTAAAGCAAATGGTTGTTGTCTTGGACGCATTTTTCAATCAAAATATTATTTCCTCTTCAGAAAAGGAAAGGAAAAAAAAAACTGATAAAAAAAGGATCAAAATAGGTATATCTCGGCCGAACAATGTGAATGTTTGCAAATTCATTCTTTTTTTTTTTGTAGCTGAGATGAGTTTTCCTGACAACCCCTATAACTTTTTTTGTATTCTCCGGTTCTGGTCTGGAGTAGTCAATTATTGTTGGTTGCAGCTGAGGGAGACTCGATTTACCTGCCGATATCGATTTCCGAGAATTTAAAATGGTTCTTCCTGTATATATATATGTATTGGTATCCTGCATTATTTGAGTGAGTTATTGTCTAGACGGGAGAGTACCTACCTTTTTTTTTTTCAATTTATTGCACACACCCTCATATTGGATGCGATTATAAAGAGAACATAATGACGTTTGACTATTCATGAGTTCTTGTGTATTGAACTTGCACCAAATTCAATAACAAGAATCTTAATGGTGTATGGGTTTGAGCTGCATCTGCATTCTGAAAATAATGCGGACAAAATAATGTTCGTCTTAAAAAAGTATAATCCTTTGATTTAAGACAAGGTTTGTTTCGTTTCGATAATAGGGAACGAAATATTTTGTCTAGAAAAACATCTTATCCAGAACACATCAAACAAAAATTCGTGCACTCCCAATTCAAGACAAGTACACTACTAACACAACATACATATTGACTTTACCGAAGTAAAATATTGGGTCGTAATCATTATACACAATCATTTTGTTTACAAAACAGAAACCATTAGAAAATATGTTTCTCTCATAGAGAACCATATTTTCCTTCGGAAGCAGACCCATCATCATCATGCCATCATGTTGTGCACAGGCTGAACTATAATGAATTCCAAACAACCTCAGCCAACCTCTTAACACATTTAAAGGAGTTATCATCGTCTTTGTCGTCGCGTCAGAGGGAACTTTATCATTTATCGATGAAGAGCTGAATCCGCCTTTTCTGTTCAAGTAAACACACCTCAAAGAGTAACTTCGAACCCATCTCTGTCGTCATGAATGTCGTATGTATATAAATTTCCTTCTTCCTTCCTTCCATCGATTTTTCTTTCTCCAAAAAAACTAACACCAATATTTAATATTTTTTTCTATCTTTATTTTGTTATAAGACGGCAACATTTTGGAGAATCAATAGCGTTATGTTGGAGAAAGTGAGTGCGTAAACAAACTCTGAAAGGAATATCAAGGCACTCAAGACACCAAAAAAAAAAGAGTGAACTCCGGTTTTTATCGGCCTTATCTGTAGCCATTTGCGTCTATTTAAAGATTCAGCCGAAAGCTATCGATAGACCGAAATAAACGACGATGACGACGACGCGACAAATAAATAAAATATGGAAAATTTCAAGACTCTTCCCCTCCGACTCACGGTTCTGACGACGATGAGGGGATTCCAAATGAATTCCTCAGCGCCCCCAATTATACTTTTAACCAACCTCAACATTTTTGTCGGGGAGCAGCAGCAGCATAACCAGCTCCCTGTGTTTGGGTGATTCCTCTTTTTGTCTGTATCTCGAGGAAAAATTAAATTGAAAATGCTCGCACGCACCCAACGCATGGTGGCGAATGCATTTTTATTAACGAAGGAAAACAAAAAATGTCGCACGTAGGTTCAAGCGAGGGGGCAGAACCAGCCACTGCCTTACAGTCGCAAGTCGCAGCAGCGGAATGTTTTCTTGCAGCCTGAAGTGTATTGTTTTGGTGCAAGAGCATTGGGAACATTGGCAATTCCAATGAACTGTGAAGGTGTTTCTAAGTAAGGAGTGCTGTTGTTCCTAATGAGAGGAATTCTGCACGTGTCTCGAATGGAATTTTTTTTTTTTTTTAAAGAATGAATGACAAAATATCTGCAGTCATCAGGGTTATTTACATATATATTCGCCTGAGTGAAAACCTCAAGGCTCTAGCTTCAAACGGGATAGAAATGAAATAAAGCCATACAATAGATTTAGTTTATGCGTTTTGTGCAAATAGGTATAGAAAAACGGATAACCTTAACTGATTTTCCTGATTATAAATTTTGCACAAGCTATGCTAGCATGCTTAGTGGTTTATATAAGTAGTGCTAATAATGTCATGTGAAGTTCAGTTTTTCGCCAACAAAATATTCATCTCTTTGGAACTTGTTTCAACTGCTGAATCGAATAGTTGGATTGGAAGTTCGAGTTTTTCATAATAGTGATGCAACAACTATTGGGATGATGGATCTTTAAACGTTTTTATTAAGGCCTCACGTTCATGGAGACTATTCTTAAAGCCCCAAGGAACTGATTTTTCATGATTTTAAGAAAAAAGGTTGATTTTATTTGTTCCACTTTAAAGTACCCAGTGTCGTTATTTTGTTTGTCCATTATCTTACTTAATGGTTTGACAAACCTTCATAGTCCCTTGAAAACGTATGGCGCCACAACTTAACTTACATTATGCTATATCACGAGGAATATTTCTAAGCATCTAAGATGAAATAATCTTTGTGCTATGTAATTGCTTAAGATTTAGACATTTTTTTTGTTCTTTCGGAGAGCGACACAAAGTCGTCGTCCCTCTTATTATTAATATTAAAACATAATTTAAGTCCAAGCATATATTTTTATATTTGGAATCCTCATTTAATATTATACACAAGTTAATTCGAAATCGATGAAAACAAGTCGCCACAAAGTCTTGGTGGGATTTTTTTTTGTATTTCACTTTTCTTTTCCTTGAAATATAATCTTTTTGTCCTTGGAAGTGGAAGTGTTTAAAAAGCATTGTTCAGCTTACCCTCTGACTTCTCTGCTGTGTCAAGGCTTGGAATGTTTCCAAAAGACTGTTATTTATGATTTTAGCATTTTTTCTTTCGTTGTTTTCTTCGCAATATTTTAAATTAGATTTATAAGCAGCCAACATCGAGGTTTGAGTTGTTGATATAAATTTGAAAACAATACCAACAAAATGCCAGGCCAGGACACACGAATATTTGAATTTGAATATTCTACAAAAACAAATCTTTTTTTTTTTGCGAATCGAGATGTTTTCTCTTAAATGATTATTTTTAAGTATAAAATTTAAACGCAAAATTCTTTAAATATCAAAAATGATTAATTTTTTCCTCCGTCACATTATTTCAAGTTGAATAAATTTATGAATCTAGATAGGTTTTTACCTTCTCTCCTGTCCTGTCCTACGTTAGCTATAAAATTCCATAATCGACACCACAATTGACTCGCGTCAAGTTGACTTGAATACGAAGTGAGTTTTTTGTTTTTATTTTTGTGTGTGTGTGTTTTTTTGTCTAAGCGGGTGTCTCTTTCTATGTGTCGGGAGTTTTAATGAATACCTTTTGTTTATGCAACTCAATGAAGTGCTATTGTGAATTGTTTTGTCAGTCATGGAATTTGCAAAATGCAATGCAATAATGGGTGATTTTTTAAGAGGTTTAGAACTTTTTTAAAAAAAAAAACACAAAAAATTCAAAAAAATGAATGAAATATTTATTTAAATCGATAGTTTGAACCTTGCAATTTAATGTTTAAAGATAATTTCATGCAAATGTTGACCGCGGCTGCGTCTCAGGTAGCCCATCCGCTGAGTCCAATTTTGGCATACTCTTTCACACATATCGGCCGGTATCTCACGAATGAATGCATGGATGTTGGCTTCCAGTGCGTCAATCGAAGCGGGCTTCCCCCTATAGACATTAGCCTTGACATACCCCCACAAAAAATAATCTAATGGTGTCAAATCGCACGATCTAGGCGGCCAATTGACCGGCCCGAAACGTGAAATTAACTATTCACCAAACTCGCCTCGCAATTGCGCCATTGTTTCGCGTGCTGTGTGGCATGTGGCACCGTCTTGTTGAAACCACATATCATGCAAGTCAAGAACTTCCATTTCGGGCAAAAAAAAGTTTGTTATCATCGCTCGGTAGCGATTCGCATCATCTTTGAAGAAATATGGCCCAATAATGCCGCCGGCCCATAAACCGCACCAAACAGTGGCTTTTTCGGGATGCATTGGTAGCTGTTGCAATGCTTCTGGCTGATCTTCTCTCCAAATGCGGCAATTTTGCTTATTTACGTACCCATTCAACCAAAAATGAGCCTCATCGCTGAACACAAGCAGCGCGCGATGAACATTTCGAACCGAGCACGAATTTTGATAGTAAAATTCAATAATTTGCAAGCGTTGTTCATTTGTAAGACGATCCATGGTTAAATTGCAAACCAAACTGAAGCTGTTTGACAGTGACACAAGGTACTAAACACACGTCAGTTGTCAAAACCAGTGTTGCCAAGACCAAACCAGCCAAAAAATCACCCGTTAGAAACAAGTCTACCTACCTACATATAGCTGTGACAGCTATACAGTGGTGCACATCATTCTATGCAGGTTTCTTACTCAAACTGTCATATAGTCATAATTCTTATTGTTCATTTTGTAACGTCTCACATAAAATCTAACATGAAAGAGACGGAAACTGTGTCTGGCTTGCGACTGGATGTGAAAGTTTGCCTATGGGACCTGAGGATGAAGAACCCGTAATGAAGAATTATTGTAGATATAAATACTTCATCGCATATATCGTGATGCGCAACATAAATCGATGACGGACAATAGATTTTATGCGCATTTTATGAACTATTCATATAGTATGCAGATAATATCTTAGAATCTGACAATTGATTGCTTTGTCGCCTTGAATGGAGTGCAAAGCTTATTTCTTTCAGAAGTTATTAGAGGTGATTAAAAAGCTTGAATCTATTGAGGTTTGATTGTGACATTATTATTGTTAACAAAAGAAAAGGAAAAAAAAAACATACCTACCCATATATTTGCGTTTCAGTTACCTTCTGAATCATCAGAAAAATATAATACAAATATAAATAGGCAGTTCTTTTGAAATAAAAATATTAAATTACTACACTGATGCCATTTGAACATTTGAACATTTAGAACATTTTCTTTTTTCTTAATTTTCTCAACAAGTTTTTATGATTCTAAATTAAAAAGAAGAAAACTTAAATTCATCTGAGATAACATATTTAATTTAAACTTCTAAGCGGCATACTTCCAAAAGGTAAAGTTATTATTTCATGAATAAACTTAATTAAAAAGAGAATCATTCAAATCTAAGCAGTATAATAACTGAACACCGTGATGCTAATAGTGAAATACAATTTGCCTGAATCATTATTTTTTTTTTTTTTTTAAGATACGACCTGTAACAAAAAAATCATTAAATAGACATTTTTTTCCACAAATTCACGTGCCAAGCGTTTTAATTAAACCAAAGCTTACAATACATTATTTATGCAGTACAGTTCGGATCATTTAATTAGGGACACTTAAACAATTTTTTTAATTTTAACAAATGGTGTTATAAGTTATTTTTTTCTAGTAAATCTAGTCTCACAGAGGTGACAGCAAATTTGGGGTGTGGAAGTATAACCAAAATATGAGTACGAGGGTTTGTAGGTGTAAGCGTCGCGACAAAGGTCCGATAGGTTTTTTTCGGCGCCGGTGGTGGTGGGGGTGGTTGAAAATAGCAACTTTTTCTTAGAACTGATGATACATAAGCTTTTTAAGCGAATCATAACGGCTTTTAGAGATTTTTCGAATTAGAAATTCCCAGGTTTAAAACGGCCCCATGACTAAGTTAATTTTACACAAGTTTTTGTTTATAATAACCTTACGGCTTATCATTCCGATAGAAGTATGTACAACGTTGACAGTTGAAAACCGATGGGTTGTAGGTTTGTTTTGATTGCAAATGGGGTATTTCTCATGGGATGGCAAAATTTGCCCAGCAAGGGCTCCGAGAGCATTTGACAAGTTTTTTTCGTCTAGATTTTCCCTTCGTGTTTTATAGAATAACAACAAAATTATGAAAAACGATATAGAAAGTGCTGTTGATTGTGTCTAACTAAATTAACTTTACTGTTAGTTTACTGGATGTCGATTTTATAAGTTTCATCGTGTCTCATTCTAATTTTAATTGCTGTGATAAAAAAAAAACTAGTTATATTAACGATGATTTCAGTATGGTCGATTTGTCTATTCAAATACATTCCTAGATATGTACATCGACATTCGACAAACAAATAAATCATTTAAGTAGATCACAGTTTTTGTTTGTTGTTGGTATATTAACGTTGATATTATTTTAATGCAACAAAACGTTTCAAGATAAAATCTATGGCCAAGATAGAAGAAACAAATATATTTCATACTTCAGTTTGAATCTGTAAAATGCGTCAATCTATCAGAGAAATAAAACAAAGAAAACAAAATAACCGGGTGTGGTTGAGGGTCCAGTGTTCTGCGTGTATTTATTCTTGAATGTATTAAAATAAATAAATACATAAATATAATGCTGAATTATTATTTAAATTGTTATTATGAACAATGAAAAAATGAAAAGTAGGTACCTACGAGAAAGCTCGATTGAAAGTTAAAAATATGCGAACGGGTATCCCCTTGTTTCGCAAGTGAATGACTCTTCACTTATTACAAGACAAACAAAACCATGCTTCTTCTCCAACCCCCTGTATATATGTTTATGCAAAAAAAAAATGAACAAAATCAAAAACACAAACTGTGGGAGGGTTTTTTTTTCTCAAAGTGTGTATATTCTGCATATGCAACAAGCTGTAATGAACCCTTTTTAACAACGATTGTTTTAATTTTTGTTTTCTCCCACTTGCCATTGTTCGTTGTCAACCGGCGGCAATTGCGGTGACGGCGACTACTCACACTTCTCCCCAAAAGCAAAACTGATGACTTTGTTGCCACAACAAAACATTAGTGAGCCCAACATAACCACATAAAATGGGGATAGGCTGGCTGATGGCATGGAACATATAAAAGAAAGAAGCAAAAAAAAACTTCTTAAAAGTATAACTCTAAACCGGGGTTAGTGTATCCCCTTCGGGATACACATTTTTACTGTACTTTTGTCCTTTTTGTTTGTAGGATTTTTTTTTTTTTTTGTTGGTTTTGTTCTTGCTCAGACGTGTGGCAGCACAGTGTTGAGTATCGTTATTAATAGTGGCGACGATTTTCTTTTTCTTCCTGCTGGCCGATTTGATTGTCTCTATATCATCAGAAAAGAAGGATTTTACGGAATGACGTAGTTAGAGAATAAGTGTCTACACCGCATGATATACATGTGATTTTCAGGAAATCCGTACAGAAAAGACAAAGGCAGGATGTGGTGAGGTGATTATTTTTATTTTTATTTCTGTTTTTTTTTTTTTTTGTCAACATATGGAATACAAAACTTAACTTAAAACGGATTATTTATTAATTTTTAGAGCCATTAGTTTATGGTGGGCATTACTCAAGGTACATATATTATAGGTAATATCATTAGCGTTTAAATTTTTGTTCAGTTATGCGCATCTGTGAAAATGGCGGATCCAGTGCCTCTTTACTTGTCAAAATGCTAATATTTGTTGTTGTTTCTAGTTATGCCATGTGCAGTTTTCGTCGACACTAGAGCCGCCATGTTTAATTTCTGACTGACAACCTGCGCAATATATTACCTTAGATTTGTGTACTGTGGGCATTACTCAGGGTGAAAAGAGTAGGTACTCAGTGACGACTTCTGCGTCATTTACAGAATTTACTGCAATACCTACTCTAATTCACAAATCAGTGCTTTGTCGAAATTTGAATAAAAAAAAGTAGCGTTTAGGGAAAACTTAGGTACTACGCCATTGTTCACGGCGTAAAATTTTGTATAATTTCCTATCCTTAAATCGCAAATAATCCTAGAAAGTCGAACACCAAGGTTTATTAAAAAAAAAAAAATGTTGAACTGATATTGTTTTTAAAATTAATTAGTTTATTTATCAACTAAATGTATGTTCCAATTAGCTGTATGGATCAGACCTGGAAAAATTGCATGTTTTTGCCTTGTTTAGTCATGGATTTTCCCTGGAAAGCCTTCAGCAGGGAAAATCTAGATGAGGAAAACTTGTCCCATACTCGTAGGGCCCTTGCTAGTAAAAACTTGTTGGCCAAGTTCTGCTCACACGCAACACACATGCACAACAACAAAAACTTGATATTCACCATACAATGGTACTTGTCATTTGTAACAAAAATATAGATCATATACCGTCTACGCTAGTATAGGTTTCTACATTAATGTATTTTGTTTTGCCAAGTTTTTCGAAAACAATAAGGTTTTCCTTAACAGTTGTATGGCAGTTAATCTAGGGAATCACCTTAAAAGTTAAAGTAAAAGTTGAAAGAAATTGTCACAAGTTAAACTATTTTAAATGATAATTTGTATTTAACTATAGAAGCACTCATTACAATTTAATTGGGTTTTAAAAACATTTTCAGATTAACAAACAGTATTCATTCATACATACATGCAGATCATTTTCGATCAATGCTACCAAATATTTCGAAGAATTGTATAAATGTAAGTACTTATTTAAGTGGTCTTTTCTTCAGAAACATGGTTTCAATGTCAAATGAGAATTTAATTAAAATGTTCATTTGAAGTTTAAATGCCATTAGGTTGAACATTTTGATTTTAAGAGAATAATCCGTACTGTCCTGTACATTTTGCCTCTTCCCGATAACTCATTTTCTGCTATTAAATAAGTTTTCTTGGTCTAAGAATGAGCATGGTAACTGAAGTTGATTTTGTTTTCTTCAGAAAATTGTCCTAATTTTATAAATTGCCAATCTGAGAAGACAGAAGGCAAACAATGGTAATTTTAGGTAGATTATGCAATGCATACGTGCTGTTGACATTGAAAAAAATCCCCACGACTTAGAACGAATTGCCATCAATAAATTTGGGTTCTCAGTGTCAATTGTTCTCACTCCAGTCATCGGTATAGCTACTTTAGATTATTACACGAACAAGTCTCTAAATAACATCAATCACTTCTTGATAAAAAAACTTATTAAAATCTATAGATTTAAGAAACATTTTGTATTCTTTACATAAAAATAATAAAGAAGCTTGCCGCGTCGAAAAACCATCTAGTTTTAAATGAGGCCCTAGAGAGATTAACTCAGATACAGCCAGAGGCTAGCAAGTGTGAAATTAGCTAGGCCCCGCCAGTTATATGAACCCTTTTACCTCGAGAGACAACAAAAAAAAGAACAAAGTAGATCCTTTTGACCTTCCTCTTACCAGTCCCGTGCGGTAACCATTGAACTTGTTCAAAACACAGTATTACGATGTAGAAAATGAATAATTGTATGTAAAGGGTGTTTTTTTTAAACGTGTGGTTTTCAAGAAGAAATAAAACGCATATAATTTAATGTTATGGCTCAGAATTTAGCTTTTTTTTATAAAGATAAGGGTTTGCCATTATGTTTTAAAAATGGCCGCCGCGGCTGGCACGAATAAATTCCAGCCGAGAGGCCCAATTTTCGACAGCTCCAATTGTTGCGCGCGATGGGGGATGGACTCACTCTGCTCCACAGCAGCAATAGCGTCTTCGGTGCGGACTGTACGGCGTCTCTGAAGATGCGCATTATCTACTAGAGTAAACGTGGTGCGAAACCGCTCCATGGTTGCTCGAATTTATGCGATTTTGCGATTATGTCGACCGAATATTGGACGCAGCGCGCGTTGCGTTGCGCGAATCGAACCATTATTTTGGTAATAAATTTGCACGATTTGCAAACGTTATTCTTTTAATTATGTCTATTAATTATGAAATGGCAAACCAAACGGAGCATAAATCAAGTGACAGCTGTCAAAAAGACCAACTCCGAAAAAAAGTATTGCAAGATTTAAAACCACCCGTCTAAAAAAACACAAATACGTACTTTTAAAGGGTCCGCCATCTAACGTTTTTTTTTTTTCAACTAGTGCTTATTTCGTGAATGGTAACACTTAGCTCATGTCTGATTTGACAGATAATTAGTTTTATCCTTCCGCTGAACGAATATGGTTGTGTATACGCTTCGCTAAGTGGGCCTGCGAACGACTTTTGATGTTTTTTTGCGCCATTTTCAAAAAAAAAATAGAAGTTATTTGGCGGACCCTTTATATGTTTTTGTTGTAAACGAGTTTTTATTAGCAAGGGCCCGACTAGTATTTGACATGTTCTCATCGTATAGATTTTTTATACTGAAAACTTTTCAAGGCCTTGACCTAACTAGGCGGGTTGTTTGAATAAAAACAAATATACATTTTGTAGAACAATATTATACTCAAATGAGTTCATGTGGCGATAAACTGAAATCCAGCTTAAAAAGACAAGAAAAACTGTAATCTTGGGGCAGTTCTTAAGAGCGATTGTTAAAAAAAAAATAGTTCACAAAACCAAATTCACAATCGTGTTTTTGACCCACCTAAATGGGACATGACTCAAAAATTAATCATTTTGGATTGTGGATTTATGGCTCTTCCCCAAAATATATGTGTTGGATAACTAATCAAAACTATACATCACATATTACGAAACAACTCTTTGTCCCTTAGCCAATTATCCAAAACAATCATACATAAGTCAAACTTAAATAAAATAAAAAAATACTAAATTTAGCATTAAAGTTGGTGGCGCCTATTTTAAATTCCTAGACTTTCTCCTATGAAAAAAGCCAAACCAAAACTTATTTTTACTTTTAATTCTATGATTAAAATACACATATACATATATACTTGTATAAAATGTACAATCCCAGTGTCAATAGCACTTTGTGGTGCACATCTAGTTCAAGTTGAACAATATGTACGTAATAAAAAAAAAAATAAATACTTTCATCGACCACTCTAACACAGGTGCCAAATATTTTAGAAAAAAACTTGACCCAATGATTCTTTTGCCAACTTTTAACTAAATATACAACAGTGTGAAAAATTATTTTCGAGAAATTTAAATTTTTGATTAATGGATGATATCATTCTTAAGAACAAAAAAAAAATTATTGTTAATTTTAAGTGTTTATTATTTTTATAACTTGTTGTTTTAATTTTATCTTTATTTTTTTTTTTATTTCAGGTAAGTGAACTTGTTTCTCAATATATCGGAACCTTAACAAATTGATTGAGGTAAAATTAAAAAAAAAAAAAAATAGATACGCAAGCACATGAGTCAGTAAGTACTTTTTTCTTATCATCTGGTAAATTTAAAAAAATGTTGTTATCTTCTAAAAATAACTACCTACCCAACTTCAAAGATAATAATTTGTCAACATTGACAGAAACATGACGTTAAATATTTGTGTACGAATACATTTCAGAAAACTTTGTAGAATCTTTTTAAATTCAGTATTTTCCCAAAAAAAAAAAAAAAAAAAAAACAAAAACAATCACAAATTTTTCTCATAAGGTTGTATATTGAATTCAACTGTGGACAGTAAATTGAAGGAACGTTTGATGAACAGTTCTTAGACACAATTATAGCTTTGACAGTTGTAGCTGATGTGTTTGATATTTCTTGAAAATATAAATATATTCAAAAATACTATTTACTTGATTTCCTATGAGAAAAAATGAATATCTGATGCAACAAATCAAAGCAAAACCCACCCATCGAATATGTATGTACTACATAAATGTAATCCTTTAACGAATACAATTGACAGCTTAATTAAGTATTTACACGTTCATACCCACGACAGGCACACAGAATAAAGTAAACAAACTGATCTAGAAGAACTCTGATTAATAGGCGCGTTCAGAAAAGTGAGATTTCCAGAGATTTCACTCTGTCAAAAAGTGAGCAAGCGAATACATTTTTTTTCCTCATAATTTTGACAGCAAAACTAATAAATAATTAACGATAAAAGAAACAGAAAATTCAGAAAAATAGTATGGAATTAAAACAAGTACATACATACGCCGTTGTTAAATGAACAAAAAAAACTCTTGACACTAACTTTGACGTTTCAGAACGCATTCATTATGCCTGAACTGTCAAACAAAAAATTGTGATTCTTTTTTCGCTCTGAGTGTTCCGAGCTTCAAATTTGTGTTTCTTTTTTCGTTCTGAACGTGTTCTGAGCGTGTTCAAAGTGCTCAGAATATGAGCTCAGAATAAAAAAAACTGAGCAGACAGAGTTAAATGCTGAACACAAGCATTTGACAGCTACAAATGTAAGTGTTCAGGTGTGTTTGAAAAATAGTTCAGAGTGCTCAGCACACGCTTCGTTCAGAGGACGTACGAAAATGCTCGGACTCTGTTCAGAGCTCTATAATTCTGATTTAAAAAATAAAAACGCCTATTAGATTATCATAATCGGTCACATCCGTATCCGTCGGTTTTCGCAACGAACTTCAGGCGAGCCCGTCCCAGCGCTTTAACCGGTAAATATCATCTCTTTCCTATTTATTAAATGTCTGTGCTTTTTATTTTTATACATTTTAGAGTTTTTATTTGCCGCCAAGCTATCTGTCTTGCCAGACAGACAATTCTCATCACCATAAAAAATGAAATTTAATGTTTCGAAATTGACTTCTGCCACAAAATGTGTTATCTTTTTCTCGTCGAGTCGTCTTCTTTCGTGTGCTATTGATGGTCCTTAAAAAACGACATTTGCGTGGGATTCTATTTCTTTCCCCTCGGAAAGACAACTGATGCACCACCGCATATGGATTCGATAAAGAATTATTAAACAACTGCTGCAGTAAAATGGCAGTTAATTTTTTGCATTTCTTATCTGAAGTTTAAACCCAAAAATGGGTGCGACGACGATGTCGACGGTTGTGTTTTCACTTTTGTGAAGGGACTTTTTTTCCATTTGAATCATCAACATGAATGTCACGACGACTGACGACGCGACGATGATGCGACGCAAATAAAATAAAATGGTCGATTCCGATGCTGAAAAATATGTATGAATCTTAGTCACAAAACCACACGAGTCGATTGAAAACGCTACAGAACGAAGTCGTCCCATTTAATAGAGAATAAAAAAAAGCACAAAATTAAACTACTTTATCTGAATTCATGCTGTGAATTTGATTTAAAATCATCAAGCAATGCCCTGGGGAGCTACTGTTGCAGTAAGCAGTTATAGCTTTACGCTGGATACGTGCCGATAATGGTTTTTTTTTTTTTTTATATACAATTCTCATATCTTAATTTGTTGCAAAATATACTTCCGGTGTAAAAGTATAAATGTACACTGTACATGTACTGAAATACAAAACATATGCATATAAATGTACATTACTACGAGTATACATTGATTATTTAAAGAGCGAGAAATCAATTCTTTGTCTAAACAAATTAATTTAGTTTAGTGAGCGCTAAATTATTTAAAATTTAAATTGGCGATACAGAAGATTTATTGCACTTTGCACTCTCTTTTCGTTTTTTTGTTTTTTTTTTTGTTTACGTTGAATTGGAATAAATATGCAAATATTTATAAATTCTCAAGCGTTCATAGCGTTTTTCATTGATCCAAGTGGGCGACTGCGACTGCGGCGATTCCGAATGACGGCTGCGTGTGTGAGAACGTTGCTAAATTTACTGTGTTTGTATAGATATGAATTAAAGTTTTCCCTTGCGTGCTTTATTTTGTTTTGTAGGTACCTATTTGTTGTTGTATTTTGTCTTTAAATTTCGATATCATTTTGTTAACCGGAAGTATTGGTCATATCCGTTGTGATGTATATACATACTTTAATCATACTCACAACATACCAATATGATTATTCAGAGAGTCTGTGATGAATGCACACAATCTGATGGGGTCCCACAAGGTTGTGCCCTTTGGCTTTCAGCTTTTATTTGCTACAAATAAAAATAAATTAGGTTGATTGATGATGAGAAACGCAATAGCGTGTTAGTTTCTTGAAAAAACAAACAAAGTATCTAATTTTTTTTTTTTTAATATAATTTTGTATTCGTGATTATTCAATTTATGTAATAAAATGTTTTCAGAAAAAGCTGCCAAGATCATTTTGATGTAATTTTCTAAAAGAAAATCCCTAATTTTGTTTTAAGGAAAAAATTCTAAAAGCGTATGACAACATTTGCAATCAAGTTGATGGGAAGCATCAAGTCACAATTAATTGCGTCGTCTATTTTTCGAAGTATTTTTTTTTTTATCAAATAAAAGTCACCAAGTCAAAGTCAAGTATGCAACTGACATTCTACAAACTTTGACAGCTGGGATGACTATCACAATGTAAACCGGTATTGTGATTCTGTTTTGGAATTTGATTAAAGATTTTTTGTGCATTCCTGACTGCTAGCAATTCTGCTTGAAATATTAAATGAGTAGTATCATTATTGGGTAGCCGAAAACATTACCGTGAAGCTACCCAAAAAATAATCCTTCACTGAAACTTCAACCCTTTTTTGAACCGTCGCATCGGACAAAAATAATCGCCTCTGTGATCTTTTTATGGCATTTCACACGAGAAATCGGAGTTGCTAGCTTCTTTATTTTTATTACAGAAGAGCACGAAGTTAGAGGCGTGAACTATTGTTTCAGGAATTGGTCAGTCATAACCAGCCATTTTTGTCGAATTTTTTAAAGTTTTTCAATGTCTCATAGATTGTGACCTTGAATTTTTTTTTTTAATTTATTGAACCCTATGGCTGACAAATTTCTCAAACCGATTGACTTTTCATGAGGTCACTCAGACCTTTCAGTTGGTATACTTTTTTTTTTTGGGAATATCCCACATATTGGGGGCTAAAATATGTCACACCCGCATTTAAGATGTAATTTGTGTAGCTTCGACCTTGTCTTTTTTTCTGTGTCCAAATCCCTACGGACCTAGAGAAAAACACACCTACAGTTAATTATGGCATCTATGGCTTAAATTGCTTTTGACAATTGTCATTTAATTATAAAAGTTTATGTAGATGTCCTTTCCTTATAAAAGGTCATTAATCCGTGTCTCTGAAGGCCATACTTTCTAACTAGAGCAGCTATGTAAAGGGTTTTCCAATAAGAGGTGTTATTTTGAATAGCCCGCTATTTCGGTAGCTGTCACTTTTGAAGCTGTCATTTTTTTGACATTTGACAAGTAGAAACTACGCCATTAATAAAAATGGAACGATACACGCTTCAACAACGCATTGAAATTATTAAAATTCTCTATAAAAATGGTGAAAATTTGGCAGAGACGGTTCGTAAAACTAAAACATTTTTGGGTCGTCGTGAAGCACCTTGTCGGACCGCAATACAGAAATTGGTGGACAAATTCGAGCTGTTGGGACAAGTTAGTGATGTGAAGAAGAAAACCCGTTATAAAGTTCAGTTAACACAAGAACTCAAGCCGGCTGATCATCAAGAACGTCGTGTCTTTGCTGATTGGGTCCTTGAAATGCATGAAAATGATCCGGAATTTCATCGAAAAATCATCTTGACTGATGAGGCCCATTTCCACCTCGGAGGCTACGTCAATAAGCAAAACTGTCGCTTCTGGGGCTCGGAAAACCCAAGAGTTATTGTTGAAAAGCCTCTCCATCCTCAACGCGTGACTGTTTGGTGCGGTTTATGGTCCGGCGGGGTCATTGGACCTTACTTTTTCGAAAATGAGGCTGGAGCAACAGTTACGGTCAATGGATTGCGCTATCGAGAGATGATTAATGATTTTTTATGGCCGGAATTGGATGGTATTGATCTGGACAACGTTTACTTTCAACAAGACGGCGCTACGTGCCACACAAGCAATGAAACCATCGATCTTTTACGGGAAAAGTTTCCGGACCGTGTTATCTCTCGAAGAGGTGATCACAATTGGCCACCGAGATCTTGTGATTTAACACCTTGCGACTTCTTCTGGGCCACGTGAAAGATAAGGTCTACGCCAACAGCCCAGCGTCGATTCAAGACCTCAAAGATGGAATTCGTGAGGCTATCGAGGACATAGGGCAGCCACTTTGCGATTTGGTTATGGAAAATTTCATGAAAAGGATATGGTCCTTTAAGCGTGGTCGTGGCGGCCATTTGGCTGATGTTGTGTTCCATTATTAACGGCATACCTTCCTCTTTATAATGAAATAAACATCCGATCATTTATCTCAAAAAATGCCATTTTTCTTTGAATATCAAAATAACACCTCTTATTGGAAAACCCTTTATATGTATATATGTACTTACTAATAGCTTTTGTTGAATTAAAATGGCGTAGGTTGTTATTCCACGTCACTTGTAATCAATCTTCTTCACTTTAATATGAATAACAGAATTTAGAATTTAAATAAATTGAGTCACAACAACGTGACTGAGTGCTGACAACTCTTATATTTTTTGTTGAACTCTATTTCACGTCAAAGTTTGCACTTAACAACTAAACGATAAAAGCGAATACTGTTTTTTTTTTTTTTTTTTTTTTTTTATTTCAAGTTCAGAAAAATGCGTTCTTATTGCTTTCAATTCAAAAACTCTCTGATGGGGAATGGGAAACCTTCAAGATAAGTTGACTTATTTTATTGCTTGCGCAAGATTTTCTATTTGCATGTTAGTTCAAACAAGTTGATCCAAGGACTCACCAAGTATCTAAGGAAACATATACCTTCCTAATCTTCAAAGACCAGTCGCCTTAAAAAAGCCATTCCAAGTGTAACCTGCATGCAACTTTTAAGTTCCAATCAATATTGAAAATTGATGCTCCTATAAATAGCCTTTTCCACTTAAGTGCAACTCCAGCACGACAGCAGCTGGTGGCTTAAGCTCTTAGCAATACCGTTAATTATGTTGGAAATTTTGTTTCTCCTTTTGAATACCTACTGCAGGCGAGGTGGTTGCAACGTAGTCGCTAGTCGACACTGCTGTCGGCGCTCAGCGACAGTAATTGACACGCTGGAATAGGAATGCAAGATTGTATTCATTTTTTTTTCATGACCACTCCCTTGGAAATAATGTTTTATGTTTATGTTTCCATGGTTCAGCTTGAAAACGAGTTCGTTTCGAAGTCAATGGACACGTGAACGAGGGTGTAGCATAGTTTTGCAGAGTTAAATTCAAGACTCGCAAATTGCATTGTGAAATTGCTGGTAATACTTGCAGTTTATGACACCATTTTTCCAACCAAGGTGTCGCTCTCTCTCTCTCTCTCTTTTCAGTTAAGTGTGATGGTGACTTTGGTAAAAAAAAAAGAAAAAAAAGTGTTTCCCACATGCCATAGTTCGTGCCAACTACGTAACAGTTGTACATGTTTTGTTTTTGTTTTTTTTTTTTACTTGTTTCGTTTTGGTATCAAACATTTTTCGGTTGCATTTCATAAGCAATTGCATGGGAAACCCCATCCGTTCCCATCAGACGAATCTGAGAAGAAAAAGCCCTAAAAGACAAGATGTTAGGTGAGATCCACGACGGCGACGGTGGTAGTCGTTCTCTATGCTATGAGGAAAAATTTACAAACAATCAAATATTTCTCGTAGTGTTGTAAACGATGATGATGAGGTTGCGGAAGATTGTGTTTTTTTTTTTTTTATTATTTTGTTTCACTGAGCTATTTATGTTTTGCGGAATTGAAGTAAGGAGAAAAAGTATTTGGCGCATTTTTCAGTGCAGCAAAAGGAAGACATCATTTTTATTTGTTTGACGTGCAGTACGAGTAGTTTTTTGTTTATTCATCATCACAGAACAAAACAAAAGCGGAATTTGTAGCAATCGTTTGCGAGTTTACAATGCAGGAAATATAGTAACGAGATGAAGGAAATTGATTGATTTAATTAGGTACAAGTCCCGTAGTTGAAGATTCATGATTTCTTGAACATACTTCAAGGTATAGGGAATTTCACGAAAATGTTGTAATGTAGGTACAACATTTTTTTATTTGCATTTTAAAAGGAATGCGTTAAAAATTGTATTTTCTTCATTTGTGGAAAAAAGAAAAATTGTTTGTTATATTCGTCATAGTTTTAGATTTTAGAATCATATCCGGAAAATCCGGTGCGGTACAAGGCCCAACGGGGCTATATTGAAACGATTTAGGAAGGCGCGCTGCTTTCTCACTGTTCCAACGCATGATGGAGAGGGAGAGAGACCTGACAGAACACAAAACTTTAGTACACGGTCTGTCGAATGAGACCACTTCCTCCCTACTAAAACCCCTACAGCCTGAATGGCGTAGAAGAATATAGACACACTGTTTTAGACATAAAAAAAGAGAACCTAATTGGCGGCCTTGGGGAACCCCGGGGGTGACTCGAACAGAGCTAGAGAAGGCAGAAAATTTCCCAGATAAGAAGAAATCAATCTCAATTTGAAAAGTATTATTCTATGGGAAATTACGGCAAAGGCCTTTCTAAAATCTGTTGATAAAACATTGACTTCCTTGCCATTCTCTAAGGAGGCTGAGAAGATAAAGGACACAATTTTAACAAGATTAATAGTTGTTGGCCTTCATTTGATAAGTGTTTTCATTAAGATTTGAACCCACAAATGTATTGTTTAGAGAGGTCTTGATAGAGGAACTACAATCTGAGCACATTAATTCTCGAGCTAAATTTTGACAGATTCTACCTATATAATTTTTGAATTTTGTGTAAACTTTGTTTTGTGAACATACAAATCGAAATGGAGGAATATTTGGAAACACAATTTATCTCAATCCATTGTAGTTGATGAAATTCACTTGAAATAGTGATAACAAATTTTAAAATGATTGAATATATAATTTTTAAATAATAATTCATTCAAACCACAAAAATGAAAATACTGATGACAAAAATTACATCAAACCACTAAAAACGATTATAATGCTAATTTCACGCACAACCACAATACAAAAAGTCAGTGCTGCTACTTGAAAATACAATAGATAATAGCAATAACTCAATAAACATATTTGGCAAGGATTTGGAACATTGAGAGGCCTTACCATTTTTACTATTTAATTTTTTTTGTTAAAAAACATAAAAGTCATTTTTGATATAAGATTGCTTTACTTTTCGGCTTGCATCTGACAACATTTGACAGCTAAACTGAAATAAGGAGTGGTTTATAATTCTGGTATACAAATTCAGCATCCATACTGATATATACGTACATTATACATATCTATATAAATTATTGACTTATTTAAATCTCAGTTATAGAACTTTAACTTGGCAACACTATTTTAACTGGCGGCCATTTTGTCAGCTGTCAAGTGATTTATTTTTGGTTTAGTTTGGCATTTCAACATGAATAGACTGACGCCTGAACAACGCTTCCAAATTGTGCCCAAATGGGCCCAAAACAAGATGGCGGTTGATCCCAATTTTCATATGCGAATTTTGTTTAGCGATGAAGCTCACTTTTGGTTGAATGGATACGTCAATAAACAAAACTGCCGTATTTGGAGTGATGATAATCCTCAAGTGTATGTTGAGACACCGTTATATCCACAAAAACTGACTCTCTGGTGTGCTTTATGGTTTGGTGGAATAATTGGTCCGTAGCTACTTCTTTAAAAACGATGCTGGCCAGAACGTTACAGTCAATGGTGACCGCTATAGAGCCATGATTACTGACTTTTTCGTTCATCAATTGAACAACCATGGTGTGCAGGAGCTGTGATTTCAATAAGACGGCGCAACATGTCACACAGCTCGTGCCGAAATTGATTTATTGACGGAAACGTTTGGTAACCGCGCAGTATCACGTTACGGACCCGTGAATTGGCCTTCAAGATCGTGCGATTTAATGCCGCTTGACTATTTTCTGTGGGGATATGTGAAGTCGCTAGTCTACGCCGATAAGTCCGAAAGGATTGACCTCTTGGAGGACAACATTCGCCGCGTTATTGCCGATATACGGTAACCACAAATGTTGGAAAAAGTCATCAAAAATTGGACCTCCAGGTTAGACTAAGTCCGAGCCAGCCGTGGCGGTCATATGCCAGAAATCATATTGAAATTATAATGCCAGAAGATTATCTTTCGAATAAAGTAAATTTCATGTCAATTTAAAAAAAAATCATCTTTGTTTTATTCCATTTCAAAGTTCTATACCTCTAAAAAACACCCTTTACATATCTATAAATTATTGATTTATTTTAATCTCAGAACAACGAACTTTCACATACATAATATGAACATATTTATAAGTAGTGAATTTTTAATTCAACCACAAATGTGCTTTAATGTTTTTCAATCGAATCAAGCTCAAGTGCATCCTCAAAGCAAACCCTCATCCTTGAATTTATGTTGGACAAAAAAAAAAATCCCTTGGAAGTTATTTCATTATAGATTTCTTTTAATAGGTTAGGTACTGAATTTGCACCCCTAAGGGTCACCATATTATATCGATTGCATAACGCACTCAAACACAATAAGGATAAATATAATGAAAAATATCCTTGAACAGAAATTGTACTTGATTTATTTATGAAATGAAATTATATGGTTTATTCTATGTGTATAGTAGAAATATATTATGTATTTACATACATATTGATATTTAATATTAAAATTCGCGTTGCATTGTTCTTTATATTTTGCAAAGGACAAATCTGCAGTTACACATTGGCACAATATTGTCCTCCTGGGACATATTCCTTATATTCGATCAATAATATATACCTATACACAGACAGAATATGAGTCATGTTTTGAATTATTCATGTTAACGGTAAGAATCCTTGATGAGCAACAATTTTCATATATATCTATGTATATAAAGACAATTTCAAGGAAAATGCAATTTCAAAAGAAATAAAACGTGTTCACCCCCGCATTTATAAGCATATTCTTTTCACCCCTGTTATGATGTGGGGATTTTCCCTTCCTATCTATATTTTGTTTTGTTTGCCCCAGCAAGTATGAGACGATGATTAAAGCCCGTCTGCCGGTCGGGTGTCCTTGTAGATGACTCACAAGCTACATAAATAGGTACACATAGATGTTTATGTATATATACAGCTTGCTACATATTTATTTATTTTTGTACACACACACACACGAAAAGGGGGTTTGAGAATACACCCTCTCAAATTGTCCTTGCCCGAATTTAAGCTTCTGGTTTGTTTGATGTTTTCAGTTCGTCATAAAGGGTTGTATGACTTGTGTAAAAATAAACAAAACAAAAATATGGGGAAACCCTTGTTGCATTTGCACACACGCACCAGCAATTCCTCGAAGCTTTTTTTTTTTTTTTTTAATATTTACACAAAAAAAAAAATTATTTCAAATCGAATCATTAAATAATCAGAGAAATCATTTGGCTGTTAGATATGGAACTTTGCAGACACTGGGGAGTGTGATGGGGGTTTAATTTTTCGTTTATGAGTTTCTAATGAATTTTTATTTTATGAAAATGAAAATAAAAATAAAAATAAAATCAAACAAACATTGTGAAGTGGAGAGCTTTATAGGAACAGAAGCACTTTCTATAATTAGCAATTTGTAGTCACAACGCAAAAGGGCGTGTGCCTTTCTACAGACATACAGACATACATATATAGGGTTGAATTTTACACTTGGGTTCATTGTTAAGGACTAGCCTTCTGTGATGTGAAAACATGAAAAGTATTTTAGTGGCATTTACATGGTCTCTCGTTCATGTTAGAAATTATGACTTAGAGCGTAGGAGGAGGATGAGTAGGTATTTATGTTAATTTTGTTGGCCAGACATTGTTTTTTTTTTTTTTTTAATCTTGTTTTTATGAACCAGAGAAGTCATATGGTTGTAAGAGAAACAAACATTGACTGACCTCAATTTTCGATATAAAACAAAATGTGTTATTTTATGACGAGATTAAGTCGGGGATAGGAATAAAAAAAAAGAAGCTCAAACTGTAATTTTTCTGTCTACCATTGACCATATTAAAAGTTAAGGGTTTTCAATAAGGGCGGCTGTGTGTGAGGTATTAAAAAAAGTCTTTGAAAGGCCAATGAATGCCATTATGTATGAGTATTGAATATGAAATCGTTCAAATTCCCGCATCGGCTTCTTCCTGTAGCACTGGTCCGAGTGTCCAATTTTCAACCACTCTTCCGCATAGATCCGATTGAATTTGAGCGATGGCCTGTGTTATGTTCACCTTAAGGGTATCGGTCCATTGTGGTTTACTCGCACAGACCTGCGGCTTCAAGAAACTCCAATAGAAAAAGTCTAGCGAGGTCAAATCGCATGACCTTATTGGACAATTCACGTCTATCGTGGCGTCCGCTGTGTGGCACGTAGCGCCGCGTCATCAGGTGCGTGAATCCAGAACAACAAACTCAAAATTGTTGGTTAAAAAGTTATTAAGCTCTCTTTGTTTTTATACAAACGGCGAGGAATCGACTGCCTCGGGTTCTGATGTACACTTTTACGGACCTTGGCGATCTGCTTGCCTTCCTTTGAAGCACGAATTTTTGTTGATTGATAACCGAACCGGTCGTCTCAAATTTGGCCACCGAACGTTGAAGAGTCGACTTCGAAGGGCCACCACGTCTACCGTTAAATGGGCGCAACGTGCGCATCGTTTCCACTAACAAACACTAATTTTGATAATAGAGTTTTATCATTTGGACGTGCTGTTCAATCGTGTAACTTGCCATGGTGATGTGGCATCAGTAACTGAATAATAAACAACAGATTTGACAGATATGTCTCACCAAAACAACATGGCCGCCACTGGCTGCAAAAATGTAAGTTTGAACCACTCAAAAAAAATCATCTAGATTCTCGATAACTTGAAGGACACTCTGTATGAACTATTCCGGCACCAAACACAAACTAAACCAATAATCCAATTTAGGAGATTTATCTTCTACACCGTCAACATTCGTCAATATAAAATATATTCACAACAAGAACAATTAATTGAAGTCAAAGAACTGAACCTATAGTAAAGAGTGTTTTTTTTAGACGTGTGGTTTTCAAGAAGAAGTAAAACGCATATAATTTAATGTTATGGCCAAGAATTTAACATTATTATAAAGATAAGGGTTTGCCATTAAGTTTTAAAAATGATTTCGGGCAAGTGGCCGCCGCGGCTGACTCGTATAAATTCCAGCCGAGAGGCCCAATTTTCGACCACTTTTTGCAGCAATTGTGGCCGTATGTCAGCAATAACGTGCCGAATATTCTCTTCCAAGGCGTCAATCGTCTCGGGCTTATCTGCGTAGACAAGCGACTTCACATAACCCCACAAAAAATAGTCCAGCGGTGCTAAATCACACGATCTTGGAAGCCACGCCACAGGCCCACGACGCGAGATAATGCGCTCACCAAAAGTTTCCTTCAATAAATTGATTGTTTCGTTGGCTGTATGGCATGTAGCTCCGTCTTGTTGGAACCAAAGGTCGTCCACGTCAACATCCTCCAATTCAGGGACGAAAAAGTCATTAATCATGGCTCTATAGCATTCCCAATTGACTGTTATGTTATGGCCGGCTTCATTTTTGAAGAAATAAATACCAATGATTCCCTCTGCCCATAGAGCACACCAAACAGTGACTTTTTGAGGATGTAACGGCGTCTCAACAATAGCTTGAGGATTATCTACACTCTTAATGCTGTATTTTTGCTTATTGAAGTAGCCATTCAACTAAAAATGAGCTTCATCGCTGAAAAAAAATTTCTTGTGAAAATCGGGATCAACAACGATCTCGTTTCGAGCCCATTTTGCACGACTCGCAAACTTTGTTCAGGAGTAAGTCTATTCATTATGAAATGGCAAAAACAAACTGAGTATAAATCAAGTGACAGCTGTCAAAAAGACCAACTCCGAAAAAAGTATTGCCAGATTGAAAACCACACGTCTTAAAAAAAAACACCCGTAAGCTAGATAAAATGCACGATTGATTCTCATCCACCAGCCACCATCACCATCAAATGCATCTTCAATTTCTAAATTAATTTTGATTGATCAAATATTCAACAGAATCTGAATATGTATTCGAGACAAAAACAAAAAAAAAATAAAAAATAAAAAAGAAGAGAAAAGAAAAGAAAAAGAAAAAAAAAATTCATTAACTCGTGTTGCATGCCCACTTATCATTTTTACATGATTTTTCACCTTGACTGATCAGTGATCACTGATGTTCGCTGATCATGACGTGACGTTATGACACGCGTATCGATCTTCACTCTATGCAATTTGCAAACGCGCATCATTAATTTAATGCTTTGGTTAGTTTAAACATTCCATTTTGGATTTTAGTAGGTAGGTATAGGTAGGTATATATGATAATGTCTTGTTATGAATAGAAAATAAAAACTATAATTGATGAATAAATACATTTTAAATTTCTTTAAATTTCACTTAAAATCGATTAAAATTTGTTCAAATCTTTTTCAAAAACGCTAGGCCTCCCTCTCACTTTGTCCGAGATTGAGATATAAATCTATTTATATTAAAATATTGGATTAGTATATATGTACATAAGTGAAATCTAGGTCAGTGGATTTTTCACTAAACTGAATTGTATTTAAAATTTTATTTAGCACTTAAGTTATTGTCTATAACATTTATTATGTCTATTGCTTGTTTAACCATTACAAAAGAAGAATAATCTGGCATAATGAAAACGAACAAAAAAAAAAAAAAAATTGCAATAGCTTACCATATCACATGCCATATATTAAGTATGTCTGTATGTTACAGTAAGGTTTAGTGATTTAATAACGTTAAGTTAGATCAATCAATTTAAATAACATATAAATCTTTTGCATGCGAATTGTCAGTGAAATTATGTATTTAAGGCAGAAAATTGATTTGGTTTGTACCTACATTATGTATATGAATTTGAATTTTTATTAGATTCATCATAATTAGCTTGTGTCAGGGAGATCAAATGGAAAGAGAAAAACGTGTTTCTTTTTTCGTTTTTTTTTGTTGTTTTCATAGCCGGTGGAATTATGCAAATTCTATTTATTTTTTATCATTATTTTTATGAGCATAGTGAAAGTGCGTTTAATTTTCGCAATCAATTTAAAATTCTAAATTTATGACAAACTGGTTTTGCGGTTCATGAAATATGTACATATAAGCAAGAAGTTTTTAATTAAAAATATTTACATACACAATGAACAGTTACTTATTGTTAACCAGGATATAGCAGCACCTACTGTTAGTTTGTTTTTATTTTTAGTTTTTTGATGTGTAAATATTTATGCTGGCGGTAGAGTGAAAAAAAAACGTGAACGTTCGTGTGCAACGTTACGTCGTGCACTTTACGTTACGAAATCTGATTTGCAACGACCAAAACAAATTGATTTTAAAGCGACCGACAATTAGATTATACTTTATTTATTTTGTTTTTAGCGCGGCCGACGATTTTATCATTTTAACACTTATATTTATATATTTTTTTCTTTAATTTTCAATTATTCCCCGAACAAAATGGATGCGACACTAGAAATTAAAAAACAAAACAAAAATAATAATAGTCAGCTGTAGGGATTGACAATTGACTGTAGGTATGGTAGATCGATGGCTGTAGGTATGGTAGGATATCGGGTGCGTTCAGTGATACAAATCTGAACTTAAATTCTATGTTTACATTGTACTGCTTTTAAACGATGCAATTTCTTCTTGCAATTTTTAGGCACGTAGGCGAGGGACGTAGGTGGCTGGGATATACAAAATAGCTGAGGTTGAACAAATTGCAGAGTTATGGGCTACTTTTGTACTTGCACAAAGTTAACATTCATTAAAAATCACAGCGTCCAATTCCATAGGCGATTGATGGTGTCAATCGATTGAAACTGCGATTTTAGTGATTTCCACTGACAACAACTGCAACTTAATACTTTAAAAACTCAAGATATATAATCCGCCGGCTATCTCATAGTGACATTCATTTGAGGTTCGTTCAGTATAAAATTAAGACTGAACTTTTTGTAAGTTTTACTCGAATGGAAAGATGGAGTTTCATAAGGGTTGCAAGTTCGTTGACAGTTCTAACTGGATATTTTAATTCGGCCCCTGTCAGTCAAACCATTAAGTTCCTTTGGAATTTGGGTACGGTGTCATTTAATTGAAACCACGATTTTAGTGCTCTCCGCTGACAGTTGTTGTTTGTCGATGCTCAGAGAGTGATTACCATAAACAATAACCATGTGTAATGTGAAGTCATCTTAAAGTTGAGAGTGAACTACGAAGCAGGACCTTTCAGTACCGATCCTTCACCGTTCGTTGGACACTTCACCACCAGCCTTTTAGTGCTTGGAAATTTCGTTACAGCGGTTCCCCCACTGGGTATTTCGGTGCCGTTCTTTCAACACTAAGCTTTTTAAGCACTGCCTACAGATAGATAATGTAGTGTTAATTATTCAATATGTTTCTTTTGATGACGTTCAGTAACAAAAATCAGGCACTTGGACAAACGTTGATGTTTACACATATTTAACCGTGAGTCCCCGCACTCACATATTTTTTTTTTTTTTAAGTTAGAGCAAGAGGAAACCGATTCATTAAAGTGTGATTTACATAAATGTTAATGATTAAGTCATACGCATGCACATTGTTCTTTTTAAGTTTCTGATTCTTCAGCAAATCACTTTCCAGACAGAAATAAATTAACTCATAAATGTATCACTGTTCTAGTTGGCTTACGCCTTTTATATGTATGCATATAATAAAACTCACGATCCGATGCATCTTCAAAAGTTCATCGCTATAACCGGTATCAGGTTTAATTATTAACAAAACCTGTCAACGTTGTCAATTTTATTTTTAATTGTTCACCTTTTAATAAAGTGGTTTGCATATCAAAAAAAAAAAAAAAAGAAAAAAAAAAAAAACCAATGCATGTGACACAAGTTTTAACTTTATGTGTTCCTCTTAAAACGATAATTTTCAAATCAAAATCGAATTCTATTGCTTGCGACGAGTTAAACCAGTCTCTTCACTTCTCATCTTTTATTTTCTCATTTTTTTTTTTTTTTTTTTTTTTAATTTTGTATCATCATTTCAATCGAGTTGAATTAATTTATATTTTTTGTATCGTTAAATAGTTTTATTCATTATACACACTTGATATCTTCAATACAAATACGAGAAAATTCTTTTTTACACAACGTAAATACTTTTCAACAGTGCAATGCACTTTTTATAAGACCACATGTACTTATAACTATATATGTACGTACATGCATATACATATTTATATAATTGCATCTGATGCATATATGAATGTGATGAAGTGAGTATGTGTGATTTTGTGCATTGGTATACGAATATATGCTGACTTTAATCGCCTACCAAGCTCCATTGCTCACAAAACAAAAACAACCAGAAACTAGTGCTGTGGAACATGATTGCCATCACTCAAAAAAAAAAAAAAAAAAAAATAGCTATATCCAACAAAATTATAAAACATAAAACTAGTCTGGATGAAAATCTATACAACAGAAGAGTTCTAAACTTTAAATTTTCTGATTTAAATAATTAGGCAAGTTTGAATTAGGACACTTTTTGGGGATTGTGTGTTAACGTTTTTTTAAACTAATTTCAGAAAAAAAATCTAAAATTTTCTGTTAAGTTATGTTAATTAAGCTTGTGTCTTATTTCAGAAATCCGTCATTAAGATGTACCAAAAAGCGTGCGGCCTGAGTGTTTTTTTTTTGTTTTTAATTTATCGATCTAAATCAATCAACAAAAAAATTTTTTGTTTTAGAAATTTAAATATAAAACATTTTCGATTTAGAAAATTAATCTACGAAACTGGTAACCATGGTATGAAATCGGGCTTCACATAATCGTATGCACAGATATATACTCGCATGTTCATTTATAAAAGAGACCAGAACCAGATGCATTCGCATAAATTTTTGCAGTATGACAGAGGAAACTTAGACGCTCGATGGCTTGGCTGGCTGGCTAACTAGAGCGAACAATGACATCGTGTCGCTGAGTGTTTGGGGTCGGTTCATGAGTACACATCATGTGCGAAGTCCCACCGCAGGCTATACAGGCCTATGCTCTGCTCGGGCACTGAAGAAAGACAAAAAAAAAAACAAAAGATACACTCATACAATAACAACAAAACACAAAAAAAAAAAGAAGAAAATAGTGGTAACAAGTTAAAAAGAGTATCTTAGTTTTGTTTAACTTTTTTTTTTTTTATTTCGATTTCTGTGTTGGGTGTAAAGTTTTGTTTACCTTCTTGGAGTGTTCAAGTTAGAACCAACAGAAAAGTCTCATTAAAGAAGAAGGAAACATGAAGTAAATAAATCTATCTTTTACTCATTTCTGTATATAGCTATGTTCATGAGGTAATATGTAATTAGTTTTAGTGAAACTACTTTTAGATCATACAGGGGATGCATTTTCTTTAACCTAGATTTCTGCTGTTCAGGGATTCAAGATAAGCGTATTCTTGAAATTGTATAAACAAATCAAAAGCAAAACATTTTTGTAAGGTGTATGGAAGTTTAAAGGTGGTTTTGGGAAATCATTTCTTAAAGTTGGAATCTTTTCGTGCGTGAAGGCCAACACTACCTGCTATATGGTCGCTGCCAAAGTGTAGGATTTCTGGCAACTTAGATTTAATCTCGAATGCCCTTTTTGGTTCAATGCTATAATAGAATATGCTGAGTTAATTACAAACTCTTATTATTTTAGCTAACCGAGATTGTTTCAGTGATTAAATAAATTATGGTGTGTGTTTGCTAATTACTGGACTTTTATCGTGATATCTATACTAACTTAGTTTTTTTTTTTTTTTTTTTTAGCACAAATCAGTTGCTTAAGAATCTTAAGCATTTTACTTGGGCTATGCACAATTTACATACGATTAGGTAGGTGTCTATTACCCCATCTGGATAAATGCACTTTTTTACTAAGTTTAGTAAAGACCCTATACCTAGCCGGCCCATTGTCAGGGCCTTATTAAAAACTAAATCGTGTGTTCCGAAACACTCCCAAGATTGGCAAATCCGATTTTTCAAGCTTTACCATGTTCTTTAACAAAAATAGTCTTACGGAAAATTATTGTTATAATCAACCGTTTTTTTTTTTTTAAACGACTTTCTCGCTAACGGCTCGACAGATTTTAACTAATAAGTTTATTCAAGCCATTTCTGAATACCCTTAGAGCCTGTTTCACAATCTCCCCAATTACGAAATTCGTATTTAGCAAAAATATACGACTTTTCTCGAACATACTTATTATGAAAGTCACTTTGATTCATCTTCCTTACATTTAGTCGTAGTAAATACCCGTGACAGTTTTTAGTTTTATTACGAAATTCGCCGACAGTCGTATTTTCTTTGTAAAAATTGTCACTTTTCTCGTTTGATATTTTGGGTATGAGCTGCAATTTTAAGCAGGAAATAAACCGAAATCAGGAAAATGAACCGAACATGCATACATATGAATATACAATTGAGTTCAATTGATAAAATCGAGTATAGGCAGTTCCTTATTTGGCTCAGCCGATTGTTTTTGATTCGATTGAACTGGCTGGCTAAACCCTCGAATTTGAACAACTTTTTACTTGATATTCGATTCTTCCAATAGTTAATGACAATCATTAATTGACAAAGAATGTGTAAAGCTTCGTAAACTGTCGTTTAAATACTTAAATCTATCCAGATTGACAAACGTCATGTCCTTCAAAAATTTGTATCTTGATGCCAATAAGGAATTTAAACAATTATGTTCTACTAAGAAAGTAAATTACCTTAACAATCTGGCCGTACAGGTTCAACACAGCAAAAATTCCAAGGAATTTTGGTCCAGTGTACGTGAACTGAGTGGATTGCACCGAGGTATGAAGATTGCTATTGAAGCTCAGACTCTAGCAGCACATTTTAAAACTCTTTTGTCGGCTGACGAGCATCTTCATACCTTCAGCTACGCAATGCAAGACTTTTATGTGTCTGAATTGGACGCCCCGATATCTTTAGGAGAACTGGAGGCAACTCTTTTGGGAATGAAAAACAACAAAGCCGCAGGTATTGATGGTATCCCAGTTGAATTTTTCAAAAATAGCAATAACCAACTCAAAACGTATATCGTAAATTTCTTAAACATTCTTTATAACAATGCTTACGTGCCTACGACTTTTTCAAAAGCCCTCATATTCTCGATATTTAAAAAAGGTGATGCGATGCAACCGGAAAACTATAGAGGAATCTCAATACTCAATTCTCTGAGAAAGATATTTGCGGAAATTCTTTATGGGAGACTTTCGAACTGGATAGAAAGAACCAACAGTTTGAGTATATTTCAATCGGGTTTTCGTTCTGGATTTTCAACAATGGATCACATTTTTGCCTTAACTTGTATTGCTAAGAAGTATACTGAAAAAAAAAACAAGAGACTTTATGTATGTTTTGTTGATTTTAAAGCTGCTTTTGATACCGTCAACAGACAGGCTCTGATATATAAGCTGATTTGGCTTGGAGTCTCTCCGAAGTTTCTGATGCTTTATAAGAATTTCTTGTCGTCATCTAGTGCAGCAGTTTTGGATGGTTTGAAGTTGTCAGAGTGGTTTGAGACGTCAGCAGGTTTCCCTCAGGGATGTATTCTAAGCCCTCTTTTATTCGCGCTATTTATCGATATCTCTGAAATGCTTCCTGGAGGTGTAATGTTCGCTGGAACTCTCATCAAAGTTCATCTCTACGCTGATGACTTGGTATTAATAGCTGACAACCCCTTTACTCTGCAACTCCAAATTAATCGTCTGGATGATTATTGTAAGACTTGGGATCTCCACATCGATGTCCAAAAAACCAAAATTATAATTTTTGAGAGCCGAAATAGAAGGGTGAGGCTACCTGAAAATCTTGGCGTCTCAATAATGAAATTATTGACATAGTACGTGAATTCAAGTACCTTGGAGTTTTGTCAACATCGAACTTGAACTTTAGCAAGCATGCAAACGATAAAAGCACTGAAGCTAAGCTGGCGCTAAATATAATGTGGAAAAGGTTCTTTGCTAACCAAAACATTGACCATTCGACAAAATATCAAGTGTTTAGGGCGACAGTTAACACTTGCATGTGCTATGGAGTGCAAGCCTTTGGTGTTACACCCTTCGAAGAATTTGAAGCTGTTCAAAGATTTTTCTTCAAACGATTATTTCGATTGCCGAACTCAGCACCAACCTATGCTATACACGTGGAATCTGGCTTACCACCCATCTACATCAATAATCTAAAAGCTCATGCAGACTATCTAACAAAAGTGATGAGGAGAAGTAATACCAGTCTTCATAAAAAAATTCTGATGAGACAACTGCAATTGAATCTGTACCCTTTTAGAGAGTGAAATCAGTTGGCCTTATCCAATGACCTTTCTCTGTCCTTAACAGAGACAAATGTTTTCGAATGGCACAATATATTCGGATCAATTATTGCTAAGACAGATGAAAGGATTTTTGACCAGCACCTAACCAGAGCTTCATCGTCGACTTCAAGCTTATTCTACAGGAACCTTAACCATCAAATTCTAACTCAGGATAGCTATTTCAACGTTAAGTACTCGTCTGAGGCTATAAGTACTATTTTCAGAGCAAGAGTAGAAATCCTAAATCTGAATTACATCGCACATAGAACTGATCTTCGGCAGAATTGTGAATTGTGTAACAGAAGAGAATGTGAAGATGTTTACCACTTCCTTGCTGTTTGCCCTTTAGTGCAAGAAATACGGCGCTTGTATTTCCAAGAAAGTTCTTTTTCACGCAATAGCTTGTTTGAGATATTAAACGGCGGTCGTGGTTGGTCTAATCTATACAAATTTTGCAAACACGCTATGAATTACCGGAATAGTTTTTGAAAATTTGTATTCTCTAAATATTTCTTCAAATTATTGCTTTTTATGTGGCAAATCATTAAAATTGCAAAAACTTCAGTACATATTATCGCTCTCCCATTTATTTATTTATTAAATCTTAGCTAAAACTATAAATGTTCATAGCATCACTTTTCGTTTTTATTTTTAATTCTTTTTTTTAATATTCTTTTTTTAATTTTTATATTTACTTACTCATGAAATGTCATATCCGGCAGACGGCAGATTGCCATGTCCGTATTCTTAAGTTTAAAATTGTATCAATATAAAATCGAAAAAATAAAGAATTTTATCTATCTATCTATCAATAGTTGATGAAAGGCATATTTAGAAAGAAGAACAGCTTTACAACTAAACTATGGATTCACATTAAATTTTTTTGAAAAAAAACAAAAAAAAAAATCAAAATTGTTAATAAGTCTTCCCTTCGACATTCATTACCATCATCAAAGAAAAGCAATTCTAATAAATTAATTTCTTTTATTTAATTTTGGTAATCACATCACCATTTGAACAAAACAAACAAAATTTAAGCTGTAAAACAATAAAATTAATAATATCAAAAATTTGACATTTAAATATAAAAAAAAAAAACGTTGATAGGCGTCAGCTTTAAATGGAGTCGTATTCATCGCGTACGACTTTCATAATATGCGTTTCAAATACAATACGATACGAATACTTTTTGAGATACGAAACGAAGTTCTAATTTCATAATTGGGGTGAATGTCTCAGCAAAGTTCTGATTAGTAACTAGAAAAATAAATACTGGCACAGGGTCATAAGCTCGCAGGTGGTCATTTGACCCATTACAAAAGGTTATTAATCCGGATATTATTTGTTTCAGATTGTGGACTTATGACCCTGTGTCAATATTTATGCGCCGAGTAACTAATCAGAAATTTACTTAGACATTTTCAAACAAGCAGGGCTGTCGTTTCATTTTTTGAGAAAGCAGTACACGGCAGTACGCCAATAAAATACAAATTTGTTTATAAAACTATTTTTATTTCAAAAATATTCTCTAGATAAGTCTATAAAGTTCAAAAGTCCACTCAGATTGCTGGTCTTCAATGCTAACGTTCCCCCTAATGTTTTGAAATATATATTATGAGTTCTACTTAACATTCACCGAAATTTCTTAGGTTTAGTTTTTGCATTTGGAATAAGGTTTTTCGTAAAAATCAAATATTTTTCTTATAGCCTGGCGAATAGTTTTGTAATACCTTAGGCAAATTGATTTTATTTCGCTTAACTTGTGTCACAGATATATTTTCTGCTCTCATTAACAATTTCGCTTTAGCAACGATGTTGGTATCTTCAATATGTCATAGGCATAAGGCTTTGTTAAATATTCCAGTTTGTTAAATTTTGATAAAATGCTTTAACTAAATATAACAGTTCTCATCAACGTATGGAGTCTGGGGTCATCAGCTTGAAATTATGTACATATTTATTTCCTGTTTTAAAATATAGGATAAATAAGTCCAGTTTATTTTATTTTCAGAATTTAGTTCAATATTAATAGCATCTTCTAGGTCACTCACAATCTGCTTCAAACCCCAGTAAGAAGAAATAAGTGTTTTAGAGGCACTCATTGCTCTAAATCTGTTGACAACGCCTTCAAGAGACAACCATCTAGTAAAAGACAGTTTTAGAATTTCATTTTTCACATAGTAATACTCCTGAATTTTTTAAAAATCTGTTTGCCTTTCTGTACTTTGAGAGAAGAATTGCGATTAGAGAGCAGAACAGTATAAGTGGCCTCATGTGCGGATTATCATGTCGCGATAGTGAGCATCATCAACTGTTATTGCTTGACTTTGACTTTGACTTGACATTCTCGAAGAAGAATTTATTGTCCGATGATGCCTACAGTCCAAAATCCGAACCAAAACAGTAACATGTTATAGACGCAATTGTTTCTCAATAATCAGTCGTGAATTTACTGATCCCTAAATGCGACAATTTTGACGATTAACAATAGTCATCAAGATGAAAATGAGCCTCATTGCTGAAAATTATTTGGTTTGAAAAAATCAATGCCAAAAGCCCTCATTATTTTAAAAATTTTGCTTTAAGTCCTACGCTGCTGATGCGAAACGCAATTTTTTTGGTGGTCATCAAAACGACAGCGAAATGCTTCCGGAAACCACAGTGAAACATGTTTCGTTTATGATTTCGTTGTGTAAATGACACAAGGAAATCATAAACGAAACATTTTTTTGTATAGGGTTTTTTCGGATCAGCAGCGTACCTTCTAGGCTTGAGAGTGAAAACGCTCCGGTTCTTTCGTGTAGGGCTTGCATTTTTAATAACCCTTAACTGTAATGGTGTCTATTTTTTCATTGGAAAACACTTCATCACACAAATGGCTGTACACATCTATGCTGGTGGTAGAGTGAAAAAAAAACCTGAACGTTCGTGTGCAACGTTACGTCGTGCAACGTTACGTCGTGCAACGTTACGTCGTGCAACGTTACGTCGTGCAACGTTACGTCGTGCAACGTTACGTCGTGCAACGTTACGGTATGCAACGTTACGATCTGCATACTAGGATGGGTGCGTTTAGTGCAGAAAAATCCTAAGATCCCCTTTAAGCAAAAACAAGTCCGTTTTGGATCCGCGCACGTTGATGTTTACACATATTAACCGTCAGTCCCGGCACTCACACAATTTTTTTTTTTTTATTTTGTTTAATTTTTGTTTTCATTTTGTTTAATTTTTTTTTTTATAAGTTTAGTCTTTTTGTTTTTGATCATATTTTTTGATCATATAAAAATTTCGTTTGACCATTAGAAGAAGGTCATTCTAGCTTGGTTGAACTTATTCTGTTTTTACCTCTTAGCCGATCAAGCCAAACGATAAGTTTTTATTAGTTAAATATTTGTTTTCAAATTATTGCGAGATTCATCATATTCATGTAATTTTAAAAATATTCATATCTACCATAGTCATAATCGCAAGTCCGACAAATGAGTCTAAGCATTTTCATATTTTTACATGGCTTATAAATCAAAAAATTTTGGAATTTTTTCTGATTTGTAATCGATCAATGTAGCGTCTTGAGAAAAACAAAGTTATTTATACTTAAATATTTTGACATGATTCATTAACCAGCAGTCTTTGAATCATATGTAAATCATAACTGATGTACATATGCTAAATTGGCCACAAAAATCATAGTTTATCTTTAAATTTATACCAAGTCTTTAAATCGCAGTCGATCATGGCTATAATATTTTATTCAGAAACCCAACACTTTTGTATTCAAACTTAGTTCTTTTACACAATAATCGTAGGGTAAGAAAACTCACATTCATTTACGCACTTTACAAATATCACGGCTCATACATATCTGACTTACCAGCGTGTGAAGTTCTTTTTTTAAAACTCATATGGGTGAGTGTGCGTAATGACTGATATGGTAAAACGCACACTGGCGCACATGGGGTGAAATTTATATTTTATATTCATTTATTAAAGTGTCAAAAAAATGAACAAGAACGTTAAAAAGTTGTGGCAAAAATTTAATTTTCAATATTTTAACTTAATTGCGGGCCCTTGCCCACTGGGTAATTAATTTTGCTTTAATCGCACACGGATTAAAAAAAGAAAGCTGGAGGAAAAGTTTATCTCAGGAAACGGCTTTAATTGCTGTAGTTTTTTTTTTTTTTTTTTTTCAATTTGACAATCCGAACAACGAAAAATGGGTTGCTTTTAGAAAAAAAAAAACATACTGGGTCAACTTTGAACGAGACTAACCCCTGGGTAACAACAGTCGACTCCGCTTATTTGCAACACAAAAAATGCAGAAATTTATTGGAATTAAGCAATTTTTATTTCATATAAACGAAATACGGATGTATACAACTTTATTACACTTAACAAAACTTTGTATAACTTCAACTTTATTTCCCCTTTAAACGATGTGACGTGCAATATTTCCAAAAATAAAACAAATAGATAAGATTAGATTTGATTTTTATTCAACCAAAAGTATTAATTTTAAATTTTCCAGCTAGTTTACAGTTTGAATAAATAAAGACTTGGCAAAATATGCCGTCAGCCTGAGTGGCTTCAATATTATGTATAGATACATTGTTTAAGATCTTTTTTTGTTTTTTTTTTTTTTTTTTTTAAAGTGGCAAAATAAAATTTAAACAGTTTTTCATACATTATTAAATACAAATAAAAAGACTTTGAGTTTAGCTAAAACGAAAATAAAGGGTTTTCCAATAAGAGGTGTTATTTTGAATAGCCCGCTATTTCGGTAGCTGTCACTTTTGAAGCTGTCATTTTTTGACATTTGACAAGTAGAAACTACGCCATTAATAAAAATGGAACGATATACGCTTCAACAACGCATTGAAATTATTAAAATTCACTATAAAAATGGTGAACATTTGGCAAAGACGGTTCGTAAAACTAAAACATTTTTGGGTCGTCGTGAAGCACCTTGTCGGACCGCAATATAGAAATTGGTGGACAAATTCGAGCTGTTGGGACAAGTTAGTGATGTGAAGAATAAAACCCGTGCACGTCGCTCAAGAACAACTGAGAATATTGCTGTTGTAGCCCAAAGTGTTGAAGAAAACCCAGGTTTGTCCATTCCTCGACGTTCTTTGGAATTAGGCATTCCACAAACGTCATTACACCGTATTTTGCATAAAGACTTGGGTCTTAAGGCTTATAAAGTTCAGTTAACACAAGAACTCAAGCCGGCTGATCATCAACAACGTCGTCTCTTTGCTGATTGGGTCCTTGAAATGCATGAAAATGATCCGGAATTTCATCGAAAAATCATCTTGACTGATGAGGCCCATTTCCACCTGGGAGGCTACGTCAACAAGCAAAACTGTCGCATCTGGGGCTCGGAAAACCCAAGAGTTATTGTTGAAAAGCCTCTCCATTCTCAACGCGTGACTGTTTGGTGCGGTTTATGGTCCGGCGGGGTCATTGGACCTTACTTTTTCGAAAATGGGGCTGGAGCAACAGTTACGGTCAATGGATTGCGCTATCGAGAGATGATTAATGATTTTGTATGGCCGGAATTGGATGGTATTGATCTGGACAACGTTTACTTTCAACAAGACGGCGCTACGTGCCATCGATCTTTTACGGGAAATGTTTCCGGACCGTGTTATCTCTCGAAGAGGTGATCACAATTGGCCACCGAGATCTTGTGATTTAACACCTTGCGACTTCTTCCTTTGGGGCCACGTGAAAGATAAGGTCTACGCCAACAGCCCAGCGTCGATTCAAGACCTCAAAGATGGAATTCGTGAGGCTACCGAGGACATAGGGCAGCCACTTTGCGATTTGGTTATGGAAAATTTCATGAAAAGGATATGGTCCTGTAAGCATGGTCGTGGCGGCCATTTGGCTGATGTTGTGTTCCATTATTAACGGCATACCTTCCTCTTTATAATGAAATAAACATCCGATCATTTATCTCAAAAAATGCCATTTTTCTTTGAATATCAAAATAACACCTCTTATTGGAAAACCCTTTATTTAAGGTGTGTTCGTACATCAAAAATTTATGAATGCGTTCAGTGTTTCACTTAAGCGGAGTTGTTTCAGAACAAAAAAAATTATTTGAGGGAAAGAAAATTGTTTCAATTAAAGGAAATTTTTCAAATAAGCGGCGAGTGCAGTTATCCGTACTAATTTATGTGAAAAAGCACAAAAAAAATCGTGATAAATTTATTGTTGCATAATGGCGGAGTCGACTGTATATGGCTGCAAAGCTGGAAATTTTTGTATTCT
The DNA here is from genome assembly GCA_932273885.2 of Leucozona laternaria. NCBI lineage: Eukaryota > Metazoa > Arthropoda > Insecta > Diptera > Syrphidae > Leucozona > Leucozona laternaria. The sequence continues at coordinate 125,183,211 of OW026367.1, read as the reverse complement.
ATTTGACACTTCGAACAACGAAAAATCGATTGAAAAGCTCATCACAACGGATTGTTCTTTTCTACTATAGAAACAAACAACTCTTTTGTATTAGTAATTGTTGTTTGTCTCAAAACAAGGGTGAATATTTTGCCCGTTTCACTCCAAACTCTACAATTTTGTTTGCCTACAATCGATTTCCCCAGGTTGAATTGCTCCAGTCAGTGTGCGATGACCCATTGTTGTTCGACTTTTCAAACAAATATTTAAAGATTTGAAGATGGAATAATGTTTATAAATACGTGCTGAAAATTACAATATGGTACAATTACCTATATGTATGATTCGTCATTCAAATTTCCCGAAAAAGCTTAAAAAAATAAACCCATTCACACTGAGCAATTTCATTTAATAAAATTCAAAAACAAAAAAAAACCTTTCGTTTTCATTTTCAGTTTAATAAATTCAAGAATTTCGCTACCTTGAATAGGGGGCATCAACGAATAAATAATTAAACAATTTTTAAAAATGTATTTTTAATCTCAAAATGTTATATATTCCATTGGTCGTGTGTGTGTGCTTAAATAGCACATAAATTGATCTTTTGTTTAAAACTAAACCAAACTAGTTTCAAAAAAAGTTAACAATATGTATTTTAAGACGATTCATGGTCGTCGATCCATTGTAATTCAAATTTTAAAAATTAATTTCACTTTCAAACTTATCGATTAAAAAAAAAAAAACACACAAATTCAAAAAAAAGTCTTTAAATAATATCCAAGTCAACAGATTTGACCTACTGAATGGAACAAGTTTCACTTTTCTTCTAGCAAACGATAAATAAAATTTTTAAATATTCTTTCTTCCTTTGTGTGAGTCTGAGTTGGTATGTACGTATTCTTTCTTCTTCTGAGTCATTCGTTTTTCACCTAAGGGCGGATAAACAATGTTTTTTTTTTTATTTTTTCATTCACATACAAAAAAATGCGTGAAATTATTTCTTGATCATAAAACATTCATTGGAAACTTTTATTTATCATATCAATTTTCTCCTCACAGTATGGCTTCCGTGCTGCTGGAATACAAAAAAAAAAAATTAAGTTTTTGTTTACATTTTTCGAACGAGTAGAAAGAAGTCGAAAGTTAATGAAATATTGAATAAGCAACTTCCTTCTATATAGATAGATACTCGTGTATATTGTGCAGATAGACAGACAGGGGGCAACAGATGTTAATGAACTAAACAAAACATTTTTTTTTAATAAATACATAAATCGCCATGAAGCATTGATAAACAAAATGTAGTTCAATGCAGTTCCTTGTGGTACCCCATTTGTTAACTTTCTGTCTCTATATAGTATATTTAACTAGCTACCCATCCCATGTGAAATGTATATAAAACACGTGCCAAATGGCCAGACCGACTATGACTGTGACTGTGAGGGTCAGTTGTTTCACGAATCGAAACCATCCATCGAAAATGGATGGTCCTATATATTATAGACGCTGATGGTGTACCAGGCTGGCACTGTGGGTGCATTGTTTTGTAATTCCAGCTGCGTGATGCCGATTACCATGTTAATCCGAGACTGAAGTTCTCCTCGTGGCTCCATCATCATGAGCTAAATTGTGAGGGCGTGTGTTGTCTTGGCTTGGTTGCAGTTTTTTTTTTTTTTTTGTTTCTAAAAAAAAAAATATTTTCGCATATGAGCAGCATAGACTATCTACCAGATATTTACAGAGTCCCCCCAAAAACCTGATGGTGCTGTAATTGTGTTCCGGGCAGTTCAGTTTGTTGCTATGTCGAATCATGACTTTCATGTCCGATGAAGAAGGGGCACCTCGATTAGGTCGTGTGTTCGACTTTGCGCTGCTGCACTATGGTATAGGTGCCTCATGGGCTTCCTAGTTTTTCTTTCGAAAAATAAATCTGTAAATCGAATAAAAAAAAAATTAATTGAGGGTTTCGTTTACCGGACAAATGAGAGAGCTTGATGATATTTATTGACTTACGTACATATATCTGTCTAGATAGTACGCTTTCGCTGCAAGTAACTTTATTGTAGGTTGAAGAAGAAAACACTGGAGGAGTAATCGGATATTGGATTTTCTATTGTTCATTTTAATTGGACAGCAGTTGAATTTGACTTCATGAGTCGCGCGCCGCCTATAAAAAAAGAAAAAAAGTTGATGAAATGAGTTCACAACTATACGTATAAAGAACATGTTGATTGATTTTTTTTCTTTACATTTGTTCTGATTACCTCGATTTAATTGAGCTTATGTGTTGTTTAAAAATACTAGAATTAGGCCAGAAAAATAATTGAAAGGATTAAATTTCGTATGATGAGTATAATTGAAGACGATGCACAATTTTTAAGGAAAGTGTCCGATTCATAGGATTAAAATCAATAAATTAATTGAATCTTAAAAAAAATATTAAATAAATTTGGTGGTGCGACAAATCGTGGAGAGTCAGGGCCTATAGTTACTTGCAACTTTCAACCATTCCTGTTTGCCTGTCCATTCCATGATCCATTCCTGTGAATCCTGCCGAATCCGAACGGATAAGCTGAGAGGCACTCATTAATGACAAGAGATACTCTTAGTGGATTTGTGACTTCCTCGTAAGAGGCAGCAGGTAGCTGATTTGATGATGAATGAGGGTCGGAATCGAACCCAGACCTCCGGCATGATTGAGCTGTGTAAATCATTCATTTCAAATGATCGAATCGTTCAAGAATCGATTACCAAAATAATTCGACCATTTTCATTCCACTCAATTCATTATTTCATACTGTTCCGATTCGATTTTTGATGTGTAAACATCTATGCCGGCGGTAGAGTGAAATAAAAACGTGGACTTTCTTCTTTGCGAGGTTACGTTGCACCACGTTACGTAGCGCGTATTCTCGGAAATAATTGACATTTTGACACCTGTCAAATTAAAAGTGTTGTAATGGACCTAGAGAGCTGGGGGTGACTTAAGGTAATTTCCATCTCCTAAATAGATTGGCGTACTCTGTTTCTATCTATCCGCGCGCCATACTAAAAATGTTGGCATATTTTAACACCTGTCAAAGTAAGTGTTCTAGTGGACCCAGAACGTCGGCCGTGACACCAAGGTAATATCCACTTCCTGAATCGATTGGCGTACTCCGTTTTTCGATCCGCTGTACCAACATTTTGGCATATTTTGACACCTGTCAAACTAAGACAATTTTTTTAATTTCGGATTTGATCGAATCCAATCTGACTCATATTTCTTTTCTCCGATAAAATATATTAATAATTCAATAGAGATTGATAACGAAAATCGATATTCATTGAAATGATTGAGATGGAAAATCGAGAATCATCGAAATGATTGAGATTGAGATGGAAAATCGAGAATCATCGAAATGTTTGAGATTGCGATCGATTGAAATGAAAATTTGTGATTTCAATCATCATTACTTTTCGATGATCGGATCATAAAAATCGAATCGTTCCTGATTGACACAGCCCTACGGCATGACAGTTGGTTAGTTCATCCATTCAGACTTTTTTTTTTTTTGTTTGAGGGAGTCGATTTCCCCCCATTTAGGCGGGAGGGGAAATTATTTAAAAAATCGACTTAACAAAAAAAAAACAGAAACTATCTTCTAAAGGGTCTTCCAATAGGGACTTCCGAACTTTGATTGTTGATAGCGTCCATATTGTTGAAGCTTCATCTGTCAAATTAGCTGTCACTTATTCAGTCTGTTTTGCCAAATCACCATGGACGGATATACAGCGTCCAACAACACAAAGTTGTATTGTATTGTATTTCGATGATATCTAACAGGCACACTTCGTTTTATTTAAATTTTAAGATAGGAAACGCTTAATGAAAGACCCTGCAGGCCTCAGAAAAGTTGTTATTAGTTGAACCTTATCCGATATTGGCGTGTTGTCTTTTGTACCACCTGATGAAGGAGTTATAAATCCCACAAATTGATACTTTTGACAGTGGTCTTATGACACCAGCAAAAAATGTACTTAAGTGCCGGATAACTAATCATAACTTTAGCCCAGATATGAAAGATGAAACAGGTATTTTTTGCAAGCCGCGAGGAAATTGGTCGTAAAAAGCGACTTCGGGGCTAAGCAAGTTTCATGTATAATGCAACAACAACTTATCCCCTCTGAGCTTAACTAAGCGCGGAGGATTGTCGGGGCTTAACTTAAGCACGGAGAAAAACTGTGTTACCGGCGTGAATTGATACTTGTTTTCGATATTTTGTACGGAAACTCCATTTTGTTTTCTGTAATGCCGTCGCTAATCCCCGATATCGTTCTTTTCAACCAAATCCCTCCGGACTTGCAAAAAAAACACGGCTATTGTTTCTTACTTGACTGCATACGAAAATGATTGTGATGAAAAAAAATATTTGTTTAAATCTGGCTTAAAAACAATAGGGCATATTCATATAGTCACTTTTAAACTCCAGTTTATCTTAGACCTGGGTTTATCCTAAATAAATAACATTAAATAAACCCCAGTCTAAGATAAACTGGAGTTTAAAAGTGACTATGAATATTATTGCTTATTTTTTAAAAGTTAATATGCGCCACATCTTTTAAGTGCGTATGAGTTTTGTAGTGCTCCCAAACGATGCCATTTATTTTTTTCAGAAAATAAATCTTTCTTTATTTCCGCCGTACGATATTCCAATTCCAAGAATTTATATATAAATGCTTCGAGAGATATTTAAAGTCTTGAAGGTTAACCAGATTCTTTTAGAATTCTTATAAGAAAATGTTACTGTTTATAAATATGTTTATAATAATGTTTATAAATAATTAAAATAACACGTATACGAGTACCTATAACCCCATTCTTATATGTATCTCAAAAATTGCGTATAAAAATGCCAACCTTGAAAATTAAAACTGCTACTCCATAAACTTCTAACAACAACTTCTAAAAACAACAACATTCTAAGCAGCATTCCACCTTGCATCCAAAAATATCTTTCCACACTGCACATCGACAAACTGACATACTTTTTTCGCTTTCATAACTCTCTGACTAGGTATACCTTATAGTTAGTAAGTTGGCAGAAAGTAGCGCAAGCTATGGTCATCTTAAAGGTATCTAAAGTTTTCGCTTGATCTAAAAAGATATGTCACACACAATAATTTTCCCCTTTCCTACACAACCTGTCATTGATTTAATAGGTGGATAAAACTTTTAAAATTATTATTGGTTGCTGATGGTGGTTGGTTAGTTTCACAGTATATCAAGTGAATTAAGTTATTCCGCTTCGGTGACTTAGTGCAAAAAATTATATATAGTCTGACGATGCTGCTAAAATAAAACAAGTTGAACGAGAATTCATAACGAATTGTAACTTTTTCTCCACCTCTCATATCGATCTCTCATCCCCCAAAAATAAAAAAAATGAAAACCTAGAAAAATTAGCAAACAATCATCTGAGAAAAATTCCTATAAACATCCATCCATCCATCTATACATCCAGCAGATACATTTACGAGACTACTCAATCAATTTTGCAATTTTAATCTCTAGCCGAGTGCAACCGGGCTCGACTATCGACTGCGCCGATCAAATGAAGTCCATGAACGACTCCAACCATCGCATATAAATAGATACATGTACATAGTCGTACTCTCTTTACTTGGGTAATTTTCCCTATTGCCATGTTTTCGAATCGACTTTTGCCTCAGCCAGCATACAAGGTGAGCTAGGTCTACGTCTGCGCCTTATTCAGCAACAACAGCAGCAGCAGCTTTATGTACCAGCCCCATATATGAGTATCCCGTATATCAGAGGTGGAGGATAGATCTGGTTCTGCAACATTTTTTTTTTGTGTTTTGATATTTTATATAAGCACTTTTGATGTTTTGCAACTGAAAACTCGACTTATTTTCTTGAGCAGACGATCGGTATCGTCGACGTCGGATACAATAGATTCGGACGTCTTCGTCGTCATCACCGTCGAACCCAATATGGGTTCAAAGATATCATTCTGATCGAAAAAGAAATAAAATAAACAAAACGTCTACTCATTGCCAATAAAGGTTATCGAATTATTACAGAAGACTAAGAATCGCCTTGAATCTCCATCACCGTGTGCTTAGACGTAACTACAAAAAAAAAAAGAACTCGTTGAAAAAAACCAACAGACAAAAATAAATGATAAGTATATCGCAAATCGCAAACAACGTAGAAAATAAATTTAATGCGATCATCAATTGGAATTTCTATTTAAATTTCATAGCATAATCTAAAAAAAAAACAACCACAGGAACGGTTTCCATAATTGGTCAGCATTAACAATGAAACAAAAAACAAAAAAAGAACATAATGGGTCTTGGCGCGTACTCCTGTTGTATCCCAAACTATTTGTTTCTTGTTTTTATTTGACTGACATGGATGTCAATTTAGATTTTCATTCTGGAGACATATGATAATGATTTTTTGATTAGAATGTATTAAATGACAACCATATTGGGCGTGGACTGTTTTAAAAAATACTATATAGCTGGGTTGGACAGAAAGAAATGTTTCCTTTACTTTTTTAAGGTTTTTATAATGTGTTTTAATTTTTTTACGGCCTTGAGTGACATGATTGGAACGTGATATGTGAGGATTTCAAAGTTTTTTTTTTTTTATTTTTTTTTTTTGAATATCAATTTTGAAAAGCAGATGACAAGACAGACGATCGTGATTATTTTAATTCAAAGTCCATTCATTTTGTTTCCCATGATTCTATATTCAATTGGTGTTAAAATAAAATAAAATAAAATAAAATAAAATAAAATAAAATGCACAATTTGATCACACAAACTTGCTCTTTTGATTCAAAGCTGAAAAGCGGCTAAAACTTTGAAGATGTATGGCAACGGTAATAATCAAATTTTATTTTAAAAACCAATAGTAAAGGGTTTTCCAATAAGAGGTGTTATTTTGATATTCAAAGAAAAATGGCATTTTTTGAGATAAATGATCGGATGTTTATTTCATTATAAAGAGGAAGGTAATGGAACACAACATCAGCCAAATGGCCGCCACGACCACGCTTACAGGACCATATCCTTTTCATGAAATTTTCCATAACCAAATCGCAAAGTGGCTGCCCTATGTCCTCGATAGCCTCACGAATTCCATCTTTGAGGTCTTGAATCGACGCTGGGCTGTTGGCGTAGACTTTATCTTTCACGTGGCCCCAAAGGAAGAAGTCGCAAGGTGTTAAATCACAAGATCTCGGTGGCCAATTGTGATCACCTCTTCGAGAGATAACACGGTCCGGAAACTTTTCCCGTAAAAGATCGATGGTTTCATTGCTTGTGCCACACAAGCCGTCGTAGCGCCGTCTTGTTGAAAGTAAACGTTGTCCAGATCAATACCATCCAATTCCGGCCATAAAAAATCATTAATTATCTCTCGATAGCGCAATCCATTGACCGTAACTGTTGCTCCAGCCTCATTTTCGAAAAAGTGAGGTCCAATGACCCCGCCGGACCATAAACCGCACCAAACAGTCACGCGTTGAGGATGGAGAGGCTTTTCAACAATAACTCTTGGGTTTTCCGAGCCTCAGATGCGACAGTTTTGCTTGTTGACGTAGCCTCCGAGGTGGAAATGGGCCTCATCAGTCAAGATGATTTTTCGATGAAATTCCGGATTATTTTCATGCATTTCAAGGACCCAATCAGCAAAGAGACGACGTTGTTGATGATCAGCCGGCTTGAGTTCTTGTGTTAACTGAACTTTATAAGCCTTTAGACCCAAGTCTTTATGCAAAATACGGTGTAATGACGTTTGTGGAATGCCTAATTCCAAAGAACGACGAGGAATGGACAAACCTGGGTTTTCTTCAACACTTTGGGGTACAACAGCAATATTCTCAGTTGTTCTTGAGCGACGTGCACGGGTTTTATTCTTCACATCACTTACTTGTCCCAACAGCTCGAATTTGTCCACCAATTTCTGTATTGCGGTCCGACAAGGTGCTTCACGACGACCCAAAAATGTTTTAATTTTACGAACCGTGTCTGCCAAATTTTCACCATTTTTATAGTGAATTTTAATAATTTCAATGCGTTGTTGTTAAAAAATGACAGCTTCAAAAGTGACAGCTACCGAAACAGCGGGCTATTCAAAATAACACCTCTTATTGGAAAACCCTTTATAAAGAAGCTTATTTTTTTTTTTGTGTTTATAAGAACATGCATCTGTACAATTTGTAAATGCAATAAAAATTAAAATACTTGGAGGTATTGGATTGCAAAATTATAACAAAATCGCTTAAGGCATACACGAGATACACCAGAATAACCCTAAAATAGGGTGGTTTTCTCAAGAAATGTTAAAAATTTTTGTTTTCTTTCATGACAAAAAGACGACAAATTCACGATGGTTAAATAATTATTCGTTTGAGAGTGAGAAGATCCACCAGCGTAAGCTGTACTTCCACTTGAAAAGAGACCATTTGAATAGAATAGGTGAAAAAAGTTTGCGCCATTGGTTCTGCCAATGTTAAAGAATGCATCTTTAGAACAATGGGCGGATAATATGAGAGGATTTGTGTATACGTCGAAATCTTTCAGAACTGTTGCAAATGCACTATAAAATCATTTACCTACACTATCAAGTATAGGAGAACTGATAAGAATCCGTGTACCCAATTAGTAATCCAAATAAACCTCTTGGTGATCGATTTAATTACTCAGATAGCTATTAAAGTATTGGAAGTTTCAACCATTCAACTTCAGAAATTGAACAAGTTTTATCTGAAATTAAGATTGACAAAGGACTTGGCTTGGATGGAATCGCTCCTATTATTTTACAGAGGTGTGCAAAAGTATTTGTGGTACCTTTAGAAATAATTTTTATCAATATCTTGAAAGTGGTAATTTTTAAATACGTGGAAGCATTCTAAAATTACATCAAAATTATAATTCCGGAAGTAGGCAGAAAGTTTGTAACTATCGCCCTATTTGTAAGATAACTAAAAATCCAAAAAAAAAACTGATCTATAAAAGATTAACTACAATTCTTAAAAATATTATTTATTAACTTCAACTAGCACAAACAATTTGTTCTAAATATTTTTAAATAGACTTGAAAAAGGGTATCAATTTGATGTTTTGTATACAGATTTCTCCAAAGCATTTGATCGGGTTAATCATGATTTAATACTTATAAAATTAGACAAAATAGGTTTCCCCTCTAACTTCTTAAACTGGATAGATGCATACTTAAAGGATCGTATACTTAAATGTTCGTATTGATAAACTTCTCTCTTCCCCTATCAATGCTAACTCGGGTGTGCCTCAGGGAAGCCATCTCGGCCCTTTTTTTTTTCTTATTATTTATCAATGACATTCCCAACGTATTCTTAAATTCTAAGTGCCTTATGTATGCGGATGATTTGAAAGTCTTTCGTTGCATTTTATTGCAAGAATTTCTTGAAAGAATATAGCATTGGTGTTTCATTAACTCTTAATATTGCTGTCAAAGTTTAACATTTTGTCGAAATCAAAAGAGTTCTGTGATCCATACACTTTGAAATGTCTGTTTTCGCGTTTGTTAGATCTATTTTTGAGTATTGTAATACTATTTGCTGCCCTTCGTGTGAAATTCACTCTTTTAGAATTGAAAAGGCTTCATTGGGGTATAGATATGCCTTCCTTTATGGAACAAGATTTAAATTATTTGGAATCTTTTATCTCAAGATTCGAAGAAAGTTCTCCGAGGTTATGTTTATTCTTGACGTGTTGGCAAATCATATTGATTGTTTCGATATTTTGGCCTTAATTAACTTCAATGTTCCTGCGAGGTTGCTTAGATTCCATACCACAGAACAAATTATGCAGCTAATGAACCATTGTCTAGGAACCTAAGGGAAACTAATAGCGTTTGTAATATGATCGATTTTAGTCTGAGTAGATATTCATTTAAAAGTAATTTGCTTTTAATTTTAAGTAACTTTAATGGTGGCATATAATGTAGGTACTAATTGTTTCATTTTTAATTTGTTTTTAATATTATATTATTGTCAAGTCATGACTTAAGCATTGTAACTTTGTTTCGTGAATTAAACTAAGCTAAATACTCTCTCGCAGTGTCGAATTTACAGGAAACAGTCTCTACTACAAGCAAATTGATTTGTGAGCTAAAAATAGAGGTGGCGTTCTATAGTATAAGCTTTGGAATATTGATTAGGTAATTTGTTGTCAAATTTTGGCAAAATAAATAAAACTAAAAAAAACTAAATATCTATATTTTTTCTTGGAGAATAGCCTAGTTTTTATCAACCTTGACGGTTAGATAAACTTTTTTCAAATAGTGGAAGGGTCAGTGGGAGGCCATTCCTTATACACTGCTGGACAAAATTTAAATTAAAGTTGAATAAATAAGTTTAAAACAAATTTCTTTCATCATGTTTAAAAATTAATTAAAAATTTTATCAAACCAAGAATGCCTCTGTTAAAATATCAATAGAACATTAAAAAATATGCATGACTGGGTCGCACGAACTTGCTCTTATGCGCGATCACATTGTGGTTCTATAGTCTGAAATAAATTAGCTATAGGAGTATATATGTTATCCATTTTCCAAATCTTAGTTAAGTTGCAGGTGGTATTATGTGAGTATACAAAAATTAACAATATAGGCTAGTGTTGCACATATGCAATATGCATAAAAGGAAATTATACTATTTAAACTGGTAAATTGTTTTAAATAAATAAAATTAGAAAGAAATTGATTAAGATACTTTGAATCCGTTTTAACCCAACGCGATGTACACCATCTGATTTCTTATATAAATCTTTATTTATGAGAAAAAAATTTTGAAAATCGTAGGAGCGGTTTTAAAAATAATTAATTTTTTATATATAAAATTTCGTTAAAATTTTTGAGAAAAATAATTGGTACGCCAATTTAAAGCATTTATTAATGTTGCGTTAAAAAATGAACTTCACAAAAAAATCTGCTACCAGTTTTCGAAATATCGAATTTTCAAAAAATAATTTTGATTTTTTTTTTAAAAAATCCAAAAATCATTTTTTAGAAAATTTTGATACGCACTTTTATTTATATTTGTTACAAGCTTCTGTATACACAATCTAATTTTATTCGGTTGATCAGATGTTGAGATAGTCGAAAATCAAAGAAACCGTTCTATGAGAGGTACTGTTAATAAACGTAAAATATAAACTTTAAAAATTTTAAATGGTAGATCGTACTAATTTTAACACACAAAAAACTTTTATGAAAATCGTAGGAGTTGTTTTTGAGAAACAAAATATTTTTCATAACGGTTTTTTAACATTTGTATGGGAGGCACCGTTATTTTTGGGTATTAGAATAATTTTTGTCAAAAATCTTCTAGATAAAGTTAAAAACCTGTTATTTACCAAGTTTAATGAAAATCGACCAAGTCGTTTTTGAAATATTGAGTTTTCAAAAAAAAATATTAAAACTTTTTTAAAAATCTAAAAAATATTTTTTTTGAAAATTTTTGTACACAATATTATTTAGAATGTGTCAATACTTCTTCATAAAAAAAGTGATCAGAATCTGTTTAACCGTTTTTGAGAAAAGCGAAAATCAAAAAAATGGTTCTTTGGGAGGTACCATTAATAACCATTTTTCGGAACCATTTTTTTTATTAAACAGCAACTTATAACTATTTAAATTTATGGAGTTCTTAAAAACAAATTCTGTAGCGCTGGATTTGAGAAAAATAAGTTTTTCCTTTTTGGCCAAGAAATTTTGTATGACAGCTACTGTTAATTTTGGTCCTAAAAAAAAAGAGAAAAAAATGGGTGGGGGGAATGTCCAAAAAACGCTAGGTACCAAGTTTAAAGAAAATCGACCCATCCGTTTAAGCTGTAGTCGAACCGACAGACAGACAGACAGACAGACGGACGTTTTTGCGAGACCCACTTTTTTTGACTTCTCTATCATCGTAATGTAAAGTTTGATCAAAATCTCGAGTTCGATTTTTTGTACGAATCCATAACTTCCCATATAGTACCTATATCGCAAGTAAAAAAAGTCTTTCATTCTAAGGTCTGCTCGGAATATATTATATATTATTGCATTTCTTGTCATACATGCAAATTTCATCAACATCGGTTATTTGGTGTAAAAGTGTCCCACTCGGCGATAACGTGACAAAAACCACGTTTTTGATTTTATCAATTTACTATCGTAATAAGTTAAATTTTGTAAAAACATTCAAATTTTTATTTTACACGAAACGAATAGTTGGCGTATTTAGAGCAAATAAAAATTAAAACAGAGCTGATTATTTTTATATAAATACAGTTGACTCTCCCTAAGTCGAATTTTCACGGTATACCAAGATTTGTTCGAGTTAGAGAGAGTTTTGGAAAAATTCGATTTATAGAGAGAAAGTTTTTTTTTTATTTTTTTTTATTTAATAAAAAAAGGTTAAAATATACCTATGTACATCCTTACAAAAAGTTAACAAAAAAATATAGCTTCTTGCTTATTTAAAAAAAAAATAGTAATAAAATGAGGCATGAATTCATCGAAATAAAACAAAAATATAAAATAAAAAATAAAAAAACATATTTTTGCTGTTACTATATTACTTGAAAAAATTGGTTATTTTTGATTTTGTCATCACAGGTGGAGTTTCTGTTTTTTTAACAAATGAGTAAAGTTAAAAAAGACATTTCTGAACTTTATTCGATACATTATCTGATGATTCGATTGCAGATTGCAAGATTTCAATAGCGTTCTCAATTTTTTATTTTACTTGCCATTTCTAGATTTACTACTTCGGATTCTTCTTCTTCTTCATTTTCACTTTCATTTGGGTTATTTTCAGAATTTATTTCTTTTAAAAGAAGTTCATTTGCAGGTACTTCGGTTGTCACGATACCATCATCGACTTCCATAAAGTCTTTCCAATTAACAATTCCAAAACTAAAAAAAGTTCGACGTAAGGGGTGAAAAAAAAAATGCCAGTAATCAAGAGAATGTGTTTGAGTTAGAGAGAGGTTCGACTTAGGGAATGGTTTTTGTATGGAAAATTGAAGGGAATGCTAAAATATGGCGAAAAGTATGAGTTAGAGAGAAATTCGACCTAGGGAGAGTACGACTTAGGGAGAGTCGACTGTATGTGGTTCTTAAAGCTATTTCACTTACAATGCCATGCTATACATGTGTGTAAAGCCATAAATCTTTTCTTTTATTTTCTTTTTAAATCAGTTTTTTTTGGTGAACATTTTTTGAAAAAATTAATTTTCAAATTTTGAAAAAAAAAAAAATTGGAAAAAATTGTTTAAACTAATTTTGTTCAAAATTGTACTTTATTAATTAGTATTTTTGTCAAACACCAAAAATCAGATGCTAAAATCTCTTCTAGTAGAAGAATAGAAATAAAATTACTTTGGTTTTACTCCAGTTCGTTGCTTAAGTTGCTCTAAAAATCCTATTTCCAGTGATTGAGTTATTTTCAATTTTTTCAAAAAGTACAAGACATTTATGTATCCAGTTTTCAATTTTTTACTAAAAATTTATAAGAGCATTATATTTTTAAAGCAGAATTAGTACTTAATTACGTACAATTTTTTTTTTTTTTCAAACTTTTGAGTATTAAAATTAATTTTTCAAAAACTTTATCTAAAAAGAAAATAAAAGAAGAGATTTCTGGCTTTAAAAAAAGGTATAGCATTGAATTGCAAGTGTTACCGTCTTTTTTTTAATATTTATTTTTCTATTTTAAGTCAATTTTTTTTTTTTTTTAGAAAATTGCCCCTCTCAGCTAAACGGAGGAAAATAGACCCCCCTCACACAGGGTTACCATCAGCGGTATTTTCGCCCGGAGACTCCGGGAATTCGATCGAATCTCCGGGCTCCGGGCCTAGCCCAAATTTCTCCGGGCCTGCGGTTTGCTTTTATTTTATTTCATCCTTGAACGCATTCCATAAATCAAAATGATCAAATATTAATTGCAATTTGGCACCATTCAAAATTTGTAAGAAATTTCAAGTTACGGAACACACCTAATATTGTCAGCAAACCTGATCTGTCATTTTCATTTTAATTGTGGTTTATTTTGCTGTAGTTGCGGTGTTGTCATTCGCTCAATAGCTCAATTTTGTTTATATAAATTCAAATTTAATGGTAAATTCTTAAAAATAATCCAATTGATGTTCATATTAATCAGTAATATATATTTTAGCTGCTGCAAGTCACAAAAAATGGATTCAATCGGCAAAAAAAAGCACTACTTTACATCTTTCCAATAAGAATGGCTTTCTCGGCCAGAATACAAGTCATGGCTACAAAACGAAAATAACTTCACCGCTAAATGTAAGTTATGTTTAGTTACATTTGTTATTAAATATGATGGAGAAAAGGCTGGTAAAAAGCACTCAAAGAGTATAAAACATAATGCCCTGCTAAGTGCCAAGGAGCATAGTTCTCTAATATCAACTTTCATGCCCAAACAAAATTCATTGGAAGAAATGAAATGTAGTGCTGCAGAGATAGCAATGGTTAACCATTCAATCAAGCATCAACACAGCTATATTAGCACTGACTGTGGAATAAAACTTAATTGTAAAATATATAAAGACAGTCCTTTATCTAGCCTCGTACGATGTGGTCGAACAAAAGCTTCCAGTTTGGCGGAAAATGTTCTCGGACCAAAGGCAATCGAACTGGTTTTAGATGATTTAAGAGGAACAGATAAGAACCGGCCCATATATTTTTCAATTTCGTCTGACGCCTCAAACAAAGGCAACATTAAATTATTTCCTATTGTGGTAACATATTTTATGGAAAATGAAGGAATAAAAAACCGAATCATTGATTTTTATTCAGATGACTACGAATCTTCTCAAGCAATTTTCGATAAAATTGTACAAATTCTTTCACAGTGCGGGCTTTCCATCCTATATGTTACTTCTTTTTCAGCTGACAACGCGAATGTCAACTTCGGTTCAAAAAATTCAGTTTATCAAAAATTACTCGAGAAGAATTCTTTTATTTTGAAGGCCAACTGCAACGCCCATGTAATACACAATGCGGCGAAATATGGTTGCAAGAAACTAAGTTTTGACATAGAAACTTTAGTCAACAAAATATATTCAGAATTTAGTACGAGCACTGTCGCGTTCGCGGCTGCGTCTCATTGTATCTGTTTGACAGGCGTTCGAACGCGCTGCTATTGTATTCAGCCAGTTAATCATGTGACATGCTTAAATTGTACCGAAACAAATATGTCAGTTTGATAATCTTCCACCCCCCACCCTCTCACCACCTTATTTGAGAACTATGATTGGTGGGGGACTTTACATATGCTGAATAGGGTGAAATTCTGCGTCGAAAGTAATCTTAATATTTTAGGAATTAATTTTTTCAACCGCAGAACCTATATCTTTATCG
Source organism: Leucozona laternaria (assembly GCA_932273885.2). NCBI lineage: Eukaryota > Metazoa > Arthropoda > Insecta > Diptera > Syrphidae > Leucozona > Leucozona laternaria. Next base: position 125,167,807 of record OW026367.1, on the reverse strand, counting down.
GTTTAGTTGTGTGCAAGTTCTGTATATTTTTTTAAATTTTACTTTTAGACATATGGTGGTTTCATAAAGTATTTTTTTTTTATACAAAGCGATTAACATATTGTTTTTAATATAAATATTATACTCCTTATTCGGAATGGCCTATTTCGTTTATTGCTGGAATGTTTTAAAAAAGTACAACCTGAATTTTTTATCAAACCACAAAAGTGACCACAAATAAATAAACACTAGTGTATACAGAAATATGGAATTTTATTCTGATAAAAATCTATTTTTAGTGTCTAAGTATGTAAAGGGTTTTCCAATAAGAGGTGTTATTTTGAGCAGCCCGCTATTTCGGTAGCTTCACTTTTGAAGCTGTCATTTTTTGACATTTCACAAGTAGAAACTACGCCATTAATAAAAATGGAACGATATACGCTTCAACAACGCATTGAAATTATTAAAATTCACTATAAAAATGGTGAACATTTGGCAGAGACGGTTCGTAAAACTAAAACATTTTTGGGTCGTCGTGAAGCACCTTGTCGGACCGCAATATAGAAATTGGTGGACAAATTCGAGCTGTTGGGACAAGTTAGTGATGTGAAGAATAAAACCCGTGCACGTCGCTCAAGAACAACTGAGAATATTGCTGTTGTAGCCCAAAGTGTTGAAGAAAACCCAGGTTTGTCCATTCCTCGACGTTCTTTGGAATTAGGCATTCCACAAACGTCATTACACCGTATTTTGCATAAAGACTTGGGTCTTAAGGCTTATAAAGTTCAGTTAACACAAGAACTCAAGCCGGCTGATCATCAACAACGTCGTCTCTTTGCTGATTGGGTCCTTGAAATGCATGAAAATGATCCGGAATTTCATCGAAAAATCATCTTGACTGATGAGGCCCATTTCCACCTCGGAGGCTACGTCAACAAGCAAAACTGTCGCATCTGGGGCTCGGAAAACCCAAGAGTTATTGTTGAAAAGCCTCCCCATCCTCAACGCGTGACTGTTTGGTGCGGTTTATGGTCCGGCGGGGTCATTGGACCTTACTTTTTCGAAAATGAGGCTGAAGCAACAGTTACGGTCAATGGATTGCGCTATCGAGAGATGATTAATGATTTTTTATGGCCGGAATTGGATGGTATTGATCTGGACAACGTTTACTTTCAACAAGACGGCGCTACGTGCCACACAAGCAATGAAACCATCGATCTTTTACGGGAAAAGTTTCCGGACCGCGTTATCTCTCGAAGAGGTGATCACAATTGGCCACCGAGATCTTGTGATTTAACACCTTGCGACTTCTTCCTTTGGGGCCACGTGAATGATAAGGTCTACGCCAACAGCCCAGCGTCGATTCAAGACCTCAAAGATGGAATTCGTGAGGCTATCGAGGACATAGGGCAGCCACTTTGCGATTTGGTTATGGAAAATTTCATGAAAAGGATATGGTCCTGTAAGCGTGGTCGTGGCGGCCATTTGGCTGATGTTGTGTTCCATTATTAACGGCATACCTTCCTCTTTATAATGAAATAAACATCCGATCATTTATCTCAAAAAATGCCATTTTTCTTTGAATATCAAAATAACACCTCTTATTGGAAAACCCTTTATTAATATGTGATTGGATACGGAATTTTATTTCTACTTAAGTTTTTTTTCAAACATTCGTTGACTGGACCTTGGCCTTGGTCCCTTTGAGTTAGATCGTTGAAAGAAGAGCGTTTTCTTCGAATGTGTTTGTTGCTTGTTGAAAAAACTCCTCTTCGCTGTAGGTAATGTCAGCGCTTCAACTTCAACTTGTCTTGTGATGAAGTTCATCTTATTTATCTCTTCCATCGCGAACTGAGAAAAACCGTTTTTTTTTTTTTTTTAATTTTCATTTTTCCTACTTTGAAGAATCTCTATTAGCTCTTTCACTCATTCAGTCTCACTTCTTGGAAGTCATCATCTTTGTTAACCACCAATGTGTACAGCGCATTCCTGTGGTACTAAAGAAAGGATTCAGTAACAGAACTCCGTTTGCCATTGCCATCCATCTCCTCTGCCACACGCACAAATAGAATAAATAAATTACTATTTATGCTCGGCAGACATGAGTGAGGCTCACTTCATGGTTTATTTTAATATGTGGATCACCCAGTTGTAAATTCCATTTGTTTTTGTTTTATTCTTTCTTGTCTCATTACAGGGTGATAGGGTTTTTTTTTTGTTTTGTTCTTTTTTAATGCCCTCAATAGGTTTTCTTCATCTTCTTTTTATGACAGTTCTTGCGATCATCTCATATTAATAGTTTTGTTGTTTTAAACTTAATTGCTATCATCTTCGTTGTTTGGAGATTTTTTGGACGTTGTAGGCTTTGGAGGTTTTTCGTCCGCTTCAAGTTCTTTTTTTTTTTTTTGTAAATTTTATTATATTTTTTGTTTGTCATATTTATCAAGGGGACCCAATGTTAATTGTGACAATGTGACTATTACAACCAACAACAACAGCGATATATGTATTTGTATATCCCAAAGAGAAGGGAAGTGCTTAAGAGGTCATTAAGATATATGTATATGTATATAAAAAACAAGTTGAATGATCTGAGTCATGTTATTCGGTTCGGCGTATATATTTGGCTCGAAAGAATTTCGTCTTGGTGGAACAAAGTGGAAGTGGGCATTGAAGAAATTTCATTAAATTAAAGAAATAAAAAAAAAAAAAGAAATTTATTTTTAAAAAAAGTTTTGCGCAAAAGAAAGTAGAATAACGTTACTGATTTATTATCAGTCAATTTAACTTCAAGTACTCATTGTAAATATACGTTTTGATTAACTTGTAATCAAACAAAAAACTTTAGTTTTTCTTATCTTAGAACATAATTAGATAAAGTTGTAATCCTATGGTTCATTTTATGGGTTATATTCAATTTGTATCTTTCTATCTAAGTAAACAAATAGCTATACTGTCACAAAATAAAATTATAAGGTACAGTTTTAAGGGGGAGATATCATGGTCTTGTTAGTTATTGCTTGCTTTCGTGTAAAAATTTAAAAGAAGTCCAAAAATATGATTTTTTTTTTTCAGGCCGACCATCTGCGACGTGCTGCTATGTTTGTTTGTTCGTCCGCGTTTACATCGAGCTATACCGTAAATGCATTTATGGATTTGATTTAAATCTGGTATAGAGCATTTTTATGCATTTCCCTAGAAGAGTAATTGAAATTTTTGTTTTAGCTCATCTAAAGGGTCCGCCAAATATTTTTTTTTTTTTTTTTGAAAATGGCGCAAAACATCGAGTGTAGCTTCGGCTGTGTGGCACGTAGCGCCGCGCCGTCCTGTTGGAACCAAATGTTGCCAATATCCTCCTCTTCAATTTTTGTGAACAAAAATTCGTTCAACATGGCCCGATAACGATCGCCATTGACTGTAAAGGCCACTTTTTGCTCATTTTCGAAAAATGGCCCTATTATGCCTCTGGACCAAAATCCGCACCAAGCAGTGACTCGTTTTGGGTGTATCGGCTTTTCAATGTATGCGTGCGGGTTTTCTGTGCCCCAAATGCGACAATTTTGCTTGTTTACTACCCGCCAAGATGAAAATGAGCTTCATCTGAAAAGATGATTTTTTTGTCAAAATCGGCAGCTTCTCTAAGTCGATCGCAGGCCCACTTAGCGAAGCGTATACACAACCATATTCGTTCAGCGGAAGGATAAAACTAATTATCTGTCAAATCAGACCTGACATTAGTGTTACCATTCACGAAATAAGCACTAGTTGAAAAAAAAAACGTTAGATGGCGGACCCTTTAGAAAAGGTAGCTCCCGTCATGCAACGATTTCATTTTTTTTAATTTCCTCGAAAACGGCTTTATCGATTTTGATTAAACTTTATGCCTGTAATTTTTCAATCAGTTTTAATAATTCTGTATATCAGATGTTTGCAAAAAGAAACCCCAAAGCAGAAATATGGCTTTTAAGTTTTTTCGAAAATTACCATATTTTTTGGTTATTCCTGAATATCTCGTTAATGGTTCTATAAATATGCGTATAATTTTAGAGTTCTAAATAATTCATATATATTGCATTTAAAAATTTTACAAACAACTTTTGTTTATGAATAAAAACAATCAGAAAATTGCTTTATTCTTGGGGTTTTCCCGAATATCTCGTTAATGCTTTAATCAATTTTCATATAATTTTGCAAACCTAAACTTCTTCTACGTAGTTCCATATTATTCCATTTCATAATTTTATAAATAATTTGTTGTATTAATCAGATTGCATTTAAAAAAATTATGAATACAAATATTAGAGTAAATTGCATAATTTTTCGGTTATTCCCGAATATCTCGTTATTCACTGAATCGATTTACACACACGTACTCACAGGAATGGAATGAAGAAATAGTTAATTTGTTGTATGAATCATATTGCATTTAAAAAAATTATGAATACAAAAATCAGAGAAAATTGCACTATTTTCCGGTTATTCCCGAATATCTCGTTAATCACTGAATCGATTTACACACAGGAATGGAATGGACACATAGGTAATTTGTTGTATGAATCATATTGCATTTAAAAAAAATATGAATACGAAAATCAGAGAAAATTATTTTTCGGTTATTCCCGAATATCTCGCTAATCACTGAATCGATTTTCATATGATTTCGAAGTCTAGTACTTCTTATTATTTAAAGTAATATTCCATATAATTTTGTTTTTTATAAATATTCTACTTTTATAAATAAAAATAACAGAATTGTCGTATATTTCGGTAGTTCTTGAATATCTCGTTAATACCTCCATCATATAAATCTGCAGTTAAATATTGTATTTAAACAATTTATAAATAATTTTGTTTATGAATACAAAAAATCCAAAAATAGTCTCGACAAAAACCTTTCAAAGTTCGCTTAGAAAACTTACCTAGATACATCTTGAGTTCAATTTAGCGAACCGAGAGTTTTAAAATTATAAAACTGAATTTTCAATGTCAATATTTAGCATATTTGCAAACTCTAGCGAGCTCGATATATCTCAATATGACGACGAAATCCTTCTGAATTTGATGTCAGATTCCAAACCTGGATGTCTCGGTCTCATCGAAAACGACATCAGTTAAATTTTTTATTATTTTTGACGTATTTTGAGTTTAACGAAATCGAGAAAAAATCTCGCATCGTCTCGTCTCCGTGTGTTCCAAGTTAAGATGTTTTTAAATACCTTCAGTTCCGAGATATGGCGACCAACTTAGCAACTTACGTCCTTTAAATAACTTTCCACATTAATTAAAAAACGCTACTTCTCGGACTATTAACAACATAAGTAATTAACCTGCAAGTCATATGGAGAAAAGATCTATTTAAATAGTTTTGCGGCCAAGTAAGAAGCTCACTCTCATTTCGCCTATAATTCAGTGCTCAGTGTATACTAGATATGTGTGCACTCATTTCTTCAAGTTCTATGTGTGTGTGTGTCTTGAGAAAAAAAAAACGTCTCACACACGATCATTTGACTAGGAATTTATGAACCATGAAACGGTGCTAAAGAGGAAAAAGAAATCATCATCATTATATATTATATACGTTATGTGCGTTTTTTTTTTTATAATTTTATTTTTTTTTTTTATTATTTTACTTTTGTTGTTCATCTTTTCTCCTCCATCATCAACTTCATCTAAATATTATTTATGTGCCACATCCAATCCATTCAAGTCCAGAGCATGGAAAATATATGCGCTGTGAACTACTTCCGCACCGGCAAACGGCAAGCGGCAAGAGTAAGCATCAGCATAAGCCAACAGATGGCAATAGTTGTATAGTAACTTGTAATCATCATCCAGAATGCGGCATCCGCGCGACGGTCGCGCCACAGTGTAGCCATAGTCGTTCTCTGATGATGAACACTCAAAGTAGGTATAGTGCTGGGCAGTAATCAATTAGGAAGAGGGCATGGATTGACTCCAAAGGGGGGAAACGAAGGGGAACATTTGAGTTTTCTTTGGATCTTTTTGAATTTTGTATTTTCGAAGAAAGGGAAGATGGCGTTGAACCTTCGAGATGACCCCAGTTGATACCCTTTTTCTATCGTTTTTCCCATACTTGTACCTACGTCGCATAGAAAAAGCCACATTTAACTATGAGAAACCAACAGTGTCGAGGAGGAAGTCGACTTTAAAATATGGCAAAAAAGGTAAAAAGATCAAACGAAAAGGGAATAACTGAAGAAGCCGCCAATAAATCTCTACGCACACCTCCAATTACGATGTGCAGTTAAAAGACTACCTACATCGCAGCTACTCCTCTCATAGTTTTGTGGTCTTGAGATGTGGACGCCTACAGACTCGCAAACTAAGCGAGTTAAGGCAGTCTTTTGTTATTGTTTATGTGAGACTGGATGAATTTTTTTTTTTTTTTTTACTGTCCGACCGATATATGTGTGTGCACCTTTTTTTTATTGTTTGAACAATAATATAATTATTATATTAATGGTGAATTAGATTGCGGTTACGTTTGTATAGGCTTAAGCTTACAACTTGTGTTTCTTCTTTTGGTTTTTTTTTTTTTTCTTTCGTCATTTGAATTTTCTTTTCTCACGGAATTAAACTACTTTTCCTCTTCATGACATTTGAAACCAGTGAATAGGCTTAATTTCTGCGGAATTCGTAAGAAATATACTTAAGTAATTTAATGTATAGCTCCATACCTAGGTAAGGTATGTGTTGAAAGACAAGGTTTTACAATAATTGTTTTAAAATGTTGTTTGAAGACATTTGAAAGTGAAAGGATATATATTTTAAAAATTTCAAAATACCCCTTGAAAAGCGGCAGCTCGTGAAGAACTAAGGCCTAGTGACTTACAACAACTCTCAACCATTCCTTTGTGTGTGTGTGTGTGGTTAGTCGGCAGGAAAGGAAGGGATCTAAAGTTGTATGCCAAATCCAAACGGCTTAGATGAAAGGAATTTTGTCATGACAAGAGAGATACTCGTGGAGGATTTGTGACTTCCTCGCAAGAGTTGTATTTCAAACCCTATGATAGTGACAAACAGAAAATGTCAGCAGTTAAGGAAAATAAGAATTTTGTAAATTCCATTCAAGGTAATGTTTTTGAATACTCTTTGTTTCCTTACCTTAGATACAAACAGTTTAAATAAAAGGTGTTTTTTTAGACGTGTGGTTTTCAATCTGGCAATACTTTTTTCGCAGTAAGTCTTTTTGACAGCTGTCACTTGATTTATGCTCAGTTTAGTTTGTCATTTCATAATTAATAGACTTACTCCTGAACAACGTTTGCAAATCGTGCAAATTTATTACCAAAATAATTTTTTGGTTCGCGCGACTCATCGACATAATCGGCATCGGCATAAATTCGAGCAACCATGGATCGGTTTCGCACCACGTTTACTCTAGTGGATAATGCGCATCCTCAGAGACATTCCTATAATGTAAAAATGAATGTGAGTTTTTATGAGACTTTTAGACTCCAAAACTAACGAACCACTTTTGCTGGAATTTCAAAAATTGGTTGGTATTAATAGTGAGATATAGGACATAGTTTATAAAGAGAATGTAGTAAAAACCCCCTACTGCCACACCCACTTTTCTTATCGGTGAATTCTCTCTCTTTCTCTATTTATCTCTAAGATTTCTGAAACATAAAGCAGTTTTTGGTTACAGGGGAAATATTAGAGGATTTAGTTCGATGTTAAATCATTTTTTAGTATGATGCTTAGGTTAAAAAGAGGATTTTCCAAATTTTTAACGAGTTAGCATCGGTACTATCTTTTTCACATTTTATTAAATTTTAAAATCCCCAAATGCCAATTTTATCTTTTTAGTATATCATTGTGACTCTTTGTGAACTCTTACAAACGGCCCTTGACAAGATCATTAGTCCAACATGGCCCGATAACGATCGCCATTGACTGTAACGACCACTCCTTGCTCATTTTCGAAAATTGGCCCAATTATGCCTCTGGACCAAAATCCGCACCAAACAGTGACTCGTTTTGGGTGTATCAGCTTTTCAATGTATGCGTGCGGGTTTTCTGTGCCCCAAATTCGACAATTTTGCTTGTTTACTACCCGCCAAGATCAAAATGAGCTTCATCTGAAAAGATGATTTTTTTGGAAAAATCGGCATCTTCGCTAAGTCGATCGCAGGCCCACTTAGCGAAGCGTATACACAACGATATTCGTTCAGCGGAAGGATAAAACTAATTATCTGTCAAATCAGACATGAGCTAAGTGTTACCATTCACGAAATAAGCACTAGTTGAAAAAAAAAAAAAACGTTAGATGGCGGACCCTTTATTTTGGAGTGGTTCTTGATCGTAAACTAAACTGGAATGAAAATATCAAAGAAAGACAGAAAAATGCCGCAATGGCATTCTACACTTGCAATAGAATTTTTGGCAAAAATTAGGGACCTAACCCTTAAACTATTAACTGGATGTACACAGCCATTAGACAAGGTAACCAATCTTAAACCCATGACAAAAATGTGCCAGTGCCATTAGAACTACTCCAACTGCAGACCTAGAAACATTTCTTTTGCTAGCCCCGCTCGATCTATTTGCGAAAGAGTTAGCTGCCAAAAGCGATTTTAACCCAGTGGCTCTAGAAGATATCCCAACAAGGGATCTCTGGAATAAGAATCGGGTCATAAAAAAAATCATGTTTTGGTCTAAGACAATCGAGGAGGTAGGGTCGGGCATCTTCTCAGATAACCCACGCATTTATAGATCAATAAAGCTTCCAAATTTTTGAGAGCAGAAGTGCTGGCAGTTTGCAAAGCCGCAAAACATCTTACTTCATGTGAAGTAGTTGATAGAAATGTCAATATCTTCAAATATATAGTCAGGTGACAATCAAAGCCATTTCCTCAATTATCACGAAGTCAAAACTGGTGGACCGTTGTCAGAAATAACTTACGATTACTCAGCGCCACAAACACAGTTACCCTAAGATGGGTCCCCAGGACAGATGGTCATCATTGGATTCTTGTCGGGTTTCTAGGAATCTATGTCAGAATATCTCCAGGAAAAAACAGAATACTTATTTAAGATAAGCAGGCCTCAATTGTCTCTCCTAGTAGGAATTCTAACTGGTCAAAACCCAATGGGAACACACATGGGCAGAATGGGCACTAGCACATCTGACCTATGTAGTGGGTGTCAGGACGAGGAGGTGGAAGAGGACTCATCCCACTTTCTTTGTGAATGTCCAAGCCTAGCCAGAATTAGGAACATTGCCCTCGGAGAATATTTTTTCAAAGAACTAGGCGACATCTCAACTCAGCCACTTATTGTAAGAAACATCCTGAAATTCATACAGAATTCGAATGGTTTAAGGAGGCTCCTCATAACTCCTAACTCTTTTCCCTATCCATCCTCATACCTTCCTTACATCCTGGGGGAGTGCAATAAATCCATTGAGATCGGAGTGAGAAGTTGCGGCTTGCCGTATCATTGCCCCTTATAACCTTACATTACCTAACTCCATATGTCACTTTGACAATAACAAATGCGAAAAAGGTATGTTTCCTTACTTTTTTGCACGAACTGTCACTTTTTTAAGCGTTTAGTATGATACAAGTTCAAAATTGTTCAAAACAAAGACCATTTTAGTAATGAGCTTTAAAGTTAAACAAATTGTTAAGTAGCATCATGTTAATACCTTAACATCAAGTTGTTTTAAATTGCGCGCCATAGATTTTAAATTTTGCTAACTTACTACAAAAATAAATCTAATAAATTCTTTTCTTTATCTCTTTCCAGGTAAGAATCATCATAATATATGGATATGTGCACCAATCGAATAAAATAACACGTTTAAAGATATAATAGCAATAATTACTATATTTATATCATTCTTGGTAAGACTATAACATCCATTCATGTATGAAATAACTGTCAGTCTAACGTTTGGTATAGAAACCTATAAAACGGACTATTTATATATATCCCCTGGATCTGCCATTGCATACATGAATATAAACTACAAAAGAATTTATGCAAAATACGCTCTATTGACGACCACGAACAGACGACTACTATGCAGACAGTAGCTAAATCGTGTGTTGTTGTACTTACGTATTTACGTATTTACGTACCTACTACCTATTCCTACATTTATTTGCCATCGTGATTATTATGCTCATGCGGTACATAGCTTTTTCAATTTCAATAGGTTTTTATTTTCTATCTTTTTTTCTTTTCTTTTAGTGTTAGATGAATTTCTATCTTAGATGCATGCATTGAGATACTTTCATCATCATATAAATATATGCTGCATGCATTGCACCACAACATAAGATCGAGTAATTTTTTTTTTATCTATTTTCATAAAAGGAAATTCTTGTAAAAAAAAAGAGTTAACGGCAAATTGTGTGTAGTTATTGCAGCTGTGCACAGCTGGATCTAATGTCTTTAAAACTGTTCGTCGTGGTCGTCCCAATGTCCCCATATCTTTGTCTTACCTTAAGGTGAATAAGTACATACATATGTGACAAAATGAGCAAGAATTTCCAAAGATTAACAATATTGCGTATATAGTTTCGAGGAAGTCACATAGTTTTCGACATGAAATAAGAAATTTTTATTGTGGTTTTTTTTTTTTAAATATATAAAGAAAGACTGATAAAACGATTCTAAACAAAAAAAAAGTGGCGCACAAGTAAACTTAAACTGCAAACCAACAAAATATTATTTAGAAAATAGAGATCGACAGAGAAATATGAAATAAATGTCAATGACGTTTGATTTAATAGAATATCGAAGATGAAGAAAATTGCTTCTGTTAAGGTGGGCATATAGACTTCTTAACCAAATAGCACTATTGAAGGTGGTTCAACAGTCATCAGCATCACCCTATTTCAAGATGCTTTAATTGTTGCCAAAATGGCCGTAAAATTTCAATTCTACTTTGACATTTGTGAAGTAAACAGATACAAAATACATGTCAACAAGACATGAATCACCAGGGTTCGTACTTTTTAATCGAAGTAGATTCACTTCGGTTTTGAGAAAAAAATTATAAACTGGGTACTTCCCTACTTCGCTTTTTCAAAATCTACTTCTATTTTTTTTTTTTTAATAAAGAAAATCCTCAATCAATAAATGAAATTACAGCACTGATCCCCACATATCGTTTTAGTAAGAGACAGCACTGTTGTTTCCAGTAAACTGAAAATGTCAAAATCAAGATTCGCATTTGAAGACGATAAATATAATTTAATATATTTAGTTTTTAAACCCAAAACAAATCCAAAAAGAGGATTTAACTTCAATTTTAAAACAAAAGCTTTTAACAAAAGCTTCATTGATATCTTAAATAATAATTGGAGGTCATTTCGGATTTAAAATACAAGTAAAATAGATCAAATTTCTAAATCTACTTCGAAAATTTTAGATTTAATGGGTGATTTTTTAAGAGGTTTAGAACTTTTTTTAAAAAAAAAACACAAAAAATTCGAAAAAATGAATGAAATATTTATTTGAATCGATAGTTTGAACCTTGCAATTTAATGTTTAAAGATAATTTCATGCAAATGTTGACCGCGGCTGCGTCTCAGGTAGCCCATCCGCTGAGTCCAATTTTGGCATACTCTTTCACACATATCGGCCGGTATCTCACGAATGAATGCATGGATGTTGGCTTCCAGTGTGTCAATCGAAGCGGGCTTGTCCCTATAGACATTAGCCTTGACATACCCCCACAAAAAATAATCTAATGGTGTCAAATCGCACGATCTAGGCGGCCAATTGACCGGCCCGAAACGTGAAATTAACTGTTCACCAAACTCGCCTCGCAATTGCGCCATTGTTTCGCGTGCTGTGTGGCATGTGGCACCGTCTTGTTGAAACCACATATCATGCAAGTCAAGAACTTCCATTTCGGGCAAAAAAAAGTTTGTTATCATCGCTCGGTAGCGTTCACCATTGACAGTAACGCTGCGATTCGCATCATCTTTGAAGAAATAGGCCCAATAATGCCGCCGGCCCATAAACCGCACCAAACAGTGGCTTTTTCGGGATGCATTGGTAGCTGTTGCAATGCTTCTGGCTGATCTTCACTCCAAATACGGCAATTTTGCTTATTTACGTACCCATTCAACCAAAAATGAGCCTCATCGCTGAACACAATTTTTCGATAAAAAAGCGGATCCTCGGCCAGCTTTCCAAGAGCCCATTCACCAAAAATTCGGCGTTGTGGTAGGTCGGCTGGCTTTAGTTCTTGCACCAGCTGTATCTTAAAAGGCTTTACGCCCAAATCCTTCCGCAAAATTTTCCACGTAGTGCTGTAACAAAGGCCTAACTGCTGGGAACGGCGCCGAATCGACATTTCGCGGTCTTCTGTCACACTAGCTGATACGGCCGCAATATTTTCTTCACTACGCACAGTACGTAAACGTGTTGGTGGTTTAATGTCCAACAAAGTAAATTTGGTGCGAAATTTGGTCACAATCTTCCGAATAGACTGCTCAGAAGGTCGAGAATGCCGATCATAAAATGGAAGCAGCGCGCGATGAACATTTCGAACCGAGCACGAATTTTGATAGTAAAATTCAATAATTTGCAAGCGTTGTTCATTTGTAAGACGATCCACGGTTAAATTGCAAACCAAACTGAAGCTGTTTGACAGTGACACAAGGTACTAAACACACGTCAGCTGTCAAAACCAGTGTTGCCAAAACCAAACCAGCTTAAAAATCACCCGTTATGTTGAGCAGCGCCTCGGCTGAGAGGAAGTTTTTGCAAATGAATTCAATAAAAATTGAATAGAAATCGTTTAAATATAAAATTGTGTTTTTTTAAAATTTCTAAATCTACTTCGAAAATTTTAGAATTACTTCGCTTTTATTCCACATTTGCTTCGAAATTTTGTTGCACTATACAAGTCCTACCACTCTAACAATATTCGTCATTTTACAACAATCGGAAGAATTCTGAGAAAGTACGTGGATGCCACGACCCCTGAAAGGAAAAGCTCAAGTTCTCAATGTGTATACCTTTGGTTGCACTACAAGTCCTACCGCTCTACGAAATTTCATCATTCTACAACAATCGGAAGAAGTCTGGTAAAATGGGTGTATACCACGTCCCCTCATGGGAAAACCTCTAATTTTCCTTCGTATACACCAAAAGATCTACTGTTGTGGAAAATTACAAGATTCTATTGTGGCGGGTGGTGCTCCATAATTCATTGATGATCTGTCACTCAGTGAGTCAGTGAAGCTGTGAGTCAGTCAGTTACGGTTTAAGCGATTTTTGAACTCCTACATCTCAGGAACCACTAAAGGTAGGGAGTTGAAATTTGGTGAAGCGCCTCTGCTTGCCTCGCTTAGCGGATATTGTGAGTTGAAGTTTCTGACTTTTTTTGTATGCCTATACTGAAGTTAGAAGGGTGTCAAAAATCGCCCTAGATATGTAGAAACGGCCTTTTGTTTTCGCTTTGCAATTTTCCATCTGTCAGTTTTTACAAAATGATGGCTACCACTTTTGACGTTGACAGTTCCTATTAATTAACCAGTTTACGCTTCTGAGTTCTCACTGAGCAAACTCCCGTCAGTTTGAATGAGCGTGAGGATAAACCTAAACAAGATTTCTCCGCAAGAAGTCAAATGCATAGTCCATTTTTTTTTTTTTATAAATTGATCAGTCGCGACAAAAAAAAAATGAATAAGCGAATCTCGAAAATGTAATTCTCAGCTTTTCTCAGGAATCTTTTCTCAGCTCTTCTCAGGAATCTTAAAATCTTGAGAATCCATAGAAACCTGAACTGGCTGACTATAAGTGGCTTTTATTTTATTGAATTTGATTAAATAGATTAAATAGATATCGACTGCAATTTATAGAACTCTGAAAAATATTTCAATAATAAATTAAAGTGTTTTTGTTTTACCTTTTTAAGGCTTCATATAGCGTTCTTTTGCGTATATCGAAAGTTAAAGAATAAACGTTTATGAGTAATTTTTGTTCTGTTTGTCACTAAAATTCTTAAACATAACTCACTTCCTGGTGACTAATACCTTTTAAGTTTTTTTTTTGTTGTTCTTTCCATTATTACTTACACACATCTAATTAGGTTCAAAAATGTGTTGACCACCAGCGCGTATAGGGGCATCAGGTCGACCGATTTTTTTCTTTTATTAAGTTGCACTTTTTCGTGTTGTTCAAAATGTGCCTTTGACGTCAACGAATACAGGTTGAATGACACATGTGGTGTTTGTGCGGCGTGGTGTCCATCAGACGACAAAAAAAACATGGCATGCATCAAACAAAATATTATGTTGCTGTCGTCTTCGATTTCATGTTTGATGCCTTTTTTTTTGTCATATTTCTCCGCCGATGGCGATTCCATATCAAAGGCTTTTAATACACATCACCAAACGGGATGCAATCAATTCCCTTTGCCGCGCACACACGCGTTCTTCTGCTAAAGATAACGAAGGCACGCCTTGGGCAATCATCCGGCATTGTGTCAACATTTTATCAGTTGTTCTTCTAAAAAAAAAAAAATGTATATTCCATAAGAGAAGTTCCAGTCCCAAAGATGTTTTGGTGTTTCTATATCTGGGACCTCCAATATGATGAGCGAGATTCAAAGGGTTTTTTTTTTTCGTGTAAGCCTCTCCTTGGAGGACTTTTATGTGTGTGCAAGTATGAATGTGATGCATTGAAGCTACACAATAGGGGTTGGCAACAATGATCTTATTTGTTTTGACAGTGCTAATTTAATGCATGAGTTATTTTGATCATCATTTTTGTATGCATCACATTTGTCTCTGATTGAGGGACAAATTGGTGCGTTAATGCTGGGACAGGGAGTGCTGCGAAGCAACTCTCGGTCTGCAAGAAGTACCAAGTACCATATTATTGCCCACACCGGAAGCACCATACGTAGAGTTTCTACTCTTCTTCTCATTCATTATTCAAGAACAAAATGTTTTAAAATAAAATACAAAAATAAAAAAACAAAAAAGTCACATCATCAAAGAATTAAGAGGGTTGGGCGTTTGGGGGACATTATTTGTGCGGTATGTTTATGTGGTGATGCCCTTGGTTGTAATTGTCTGTGTCATGCCGCGACATCATCGGCAATCGGCTGGCTGTTGTGTTGTGTTGTGAATTGTGATGGCAAGAATGTTTCTCTTCGTTCTATGCAAATCATTAATGTGGCAGCACAAAAAATACCTACACACACACACACACACACAAGTTTTAAAATTTCGCAAAGTGTGCAATATTGTGTATTGCCTGCCATACATGAAACAAAGTTGCAATGAACGTGAAACAAGTCTGTTGAACTGTGGCAATGCAATTATGATTAACGACAACATGCCGCGTGCATCACCATCATCATCATCATCGTGTAGACATACATAAAGCAACAAAGTAAATAATTTATTTTACGGCTGTCGGACATAATTTCGAACATAGTAACGTTGTAGGAGGTGAAGAAATTTCCATGAAATTTTCTTAAAATCATTTAAAATGTTTCATTGTTTTTTTTGTTTGTTTGACGTTGTTCTTATGAAACGGCATAATGTGAGTGATGCTATTAAGAAACACATACAATTGTTGGTAATTTCCTTTTTTTTAACTCTTGATTTGGATTCCAATAATTTGGCGGCCCAATTTTGTATCATCAACAAAAAAATTGGATTTCATTTTGAAATAATGGTTGGAATGACAACATTTCTGCCAGACGTTATTCAAATACACAACAGCCTTTCTTTTTTGAGGTTTCAGACTACAAAACATATTTAGGCGTGTCAGACGTATTTTAAATGACAGCATTTCTGCCAGACGTACCTAATTCAAACAAACTTCTGCGTTTTGATAACATTTCTGCCAGACGCCATTCAAATAAGCCACAACCTTTCTGCGTTTTGACAAAACATTTTTAGGAGTCTTATGTGTTTGAAATGACAACATTTCTGCCAGACACCTTTAAAATATACCACAACCTTTCTTAATTTTGAGGTGTCAGACTACAAAACATATTTAGGCGTGTCAGACGTATTTTAAATGACAACATTTCTGCCAGACGTATCTAATTCAAACAACCTTCTGCGTTTTGATAACATTTCTGCCAGACGCCATTCAAATAAGCCACAACCTTTCTGCGTTTTGACAAAACATTTTTAGGAGTCTTATGTGTTTGAAATGACAACATTTCTGCCAGACACCTTTAAAATATACCACAACCTTTCTTAATTTTGAGGTGTCAGACTACAAAACATATTTAGGCGTGTCAGACGTATTTTAAATGACAACATTTCTGCCAGACGTATCTAATTCAAACAACCTTCTGCGTTTTGATAACATTTCTGCCAGACGCCATTCAAATAAGCCACAACCTTTCTGCGTTTTGACAAAACATTTTTAGGAGTCTTATGTGTTTGAAATGACAACATTTCTGCCAGACACCTTTAAAATATACCACAACCTTTCTTAATTTTGAGGTGTCAGACTACAAAACATATTTAGGCGTGTCAGACGTATTTTAAATGACAACATTTCTGCCAGACGTATCTAATTCAAACAACCTTCTGCGTTTTGATAACATTTCTGCCAGACGCCATTCAAATAAGCCACAACCTTTCTGCGTTTTGACAAAACATTTTTAGGAGTCTTATGTGTTTGAAATGACAACATTTCTGCCAGACACCTTTAAAATATACCACAACCTTTCTTAATTTTGAGGTGTCAGACTACAAAACATATTTAGGCGTGTCAGACGTATTTTAAATGACAACATTTCTGCCAGACGTATCTAATTCAAACAACCTTCTGCGTTTTGATAACATTTCTGCCAGACGCCATTCAAATAAGCCACAACCTTTCTGCGTTTTGACAAAACATTTTTAGGAGTCATATGTGTTTGAAATGTCAACATTTTCTATGCGTCCACTGTAATTTGAGCTAGAGCCTAAACGGGTGGACCGATTTGCTACAAATTTGGTACAGAGCATTTTTATGTGATTCCCTAGAGGACAAATTCGAATTTTTGTTTTAGCTCATCTGGAACGGGTAGCTGCCATACAAACATTTTAGTTTTTCCAAATTTTCTCGAAAATGGCTCTAACGATTTTGATTAAATTTCGTACCTGTAATAACCAAGTCAATTAAAAAAAAATGCGATTCAGGATTTACTAAAAAACGTAACAGAATTAGGTATTCCACTTTTTTAGAGAAAATGGTCTTATTTTTGGGTTATTCGCGTATATCTTTGCCATGGTTGGACCGATTTTTTTTATAATTTTGCAATCTAATGCTTCTCAATAGTGAATTTAAAAAAAAAAATCAAACAAAAAATCAATTTTAGTGCTTTTGACTCATTTAATATCGCAAGTTCGTGCGATCAAGTCGTCCATATTTTTTCTTTTTCTTTAAGAGAGTCTCATAAAGAAATTTGCTTACTTTAAAAGGCGTATATAGTCCCATTTTTATTGTATACATAAGTCTAATCATGATTTACTTTTTTTTTTCTGGTTACACATATTGGAAAAATTAAATTATCACGATGAAAAAAAAAAAAAAAAAACAAGTCTACAAAATTTCTTAACCAAATATGACGAACTAATTCATTTCGAAGAAACCATATAATAATGTGAATGTAAGTCAGCAAGCAGCTGATTGCAACAACTCTTGGTATATTTTCCCGTAAATAACACAACATGAGACATAAATATTTCTTTACGACTTATACGAGTAGGTATTATGGTGAGTTGCGACCTGTCCCAATTGATGGGTTTGCACCTAGCCTCACAATAATAAGCCACTTTAAACGATTTAATTTAACGATTAAGCCGTCGATAATAATCATCGAAAGTGAAAGCTGAAATAATATTCAATCACCGGTGGAGTTGTTTTATGTGATTTTATTGGTTTGTTTGGTTTGACGTGCCCATTGCATATAGGTACCTGTATGACGGACAAGAAATGTGAAGCAAGCGGTGGGGTTAGAAGAGACAAATGCGACTTGCTATAAAGCAATTAATTACATATAAACATAAATGACTTCTTGTAAATAAATTGTAACATTAAATTATCATCCTGTAGTGGTTGCACCGACCGTTGGGAACAAAATATCAAAAGAGAAAAGCCTAATCAATCTTTGTGTAGTACATTCAATCGTAAACTACTACTGTTTATTAAAATCGACAGTCAGTTGCCTATTTTTCGTTTGTTTTTTATTGCGGCTAAAATTAACACCTTCCGCTGTTGCGCAATGGAGCCACTACTGCTGCTGCTGCAAACATGATATGTAACTGTGATACAGTTGCAACAAATTTAATTATTTAATTAATCACTTTGGTCTAGCGATTGGAAATACGTCTGGTTGTTGTAGTGCTATTGTACTACTAAAGGGTGTTTTTTTTTTAAGAGGTATAGAACTTTAAGTTGGCAACACTATTTTAAACGGCGGCCATTTTGTCAGCTGTCAAGTGATTTGTTTTTAGTTTGGTTTGGGATTTCAACATGAATAGACTGACGCCTGAACAACGCTTCCAAATTGTGCCCAAATGGGCCCAAAACAAGATGGCGGTTGATCCCAATTTTCATATGCGAATTTTGTTTAGCGATGAAGCTCACGCTTACGTCAATAAACAAAACTGCCGTATTTGGAGTGATGATAATCCTCAAGTGTATGTTGATACACCGTTACATCCACAAAAACTGACTGTTTGGTGTGATTTATGATTTGGTGGAATAATTGGTCCGTAATTGTAGTAATTGGTCCTACTTCTTTAAAAACCGATGCTGGCAGAACATTACAGTCAATGGTGACCGCTATAGAACCATGATTACTGACTTTTTCGTTCAACAACCATGATGTGCATCAGGAGCTGTGGTTTCAACAAGACGGCCGCGGCGCAACATGTCACACAGCTCGTGCCACAATTGATTTATTGAAGGAAACGTTTGGTAACCACATAGTTTAACGTTACGGACCCGTGAATTGGCCTCCAAGATCGTGCTATTTAACGCCGCTTGACTATTTTCTGTGGGGATATGTGAAGTCGCTAGTCTACGCCGATAAGTCCGAAAGGATTGACCTCTTGGAGGACAACATTAGCCGCGTTATTGCCGATATTACGCTACAGATGTTGAAAAAAGTCATTGAAAATTGGACCTCCAGATTAGACTAGCTCGGAGCCAGCCGTGGCGGTCATATGCCAGAAATCATATTTAAATTATAATGCCAGAAGATTATCTTTCGAATAAAGTGTCAATTTAAAAAAAAAATCATCTTTTCTTAATTCCATTTCAAAGTTCTATACCTCTAAAAAAAACACCTTTTATTTGTCGGTGCTCGCCGGTGGACTTGGTTGGATTGCGGTAAAATATATAATGGAATTTATAATTTCACATACGCATTTATGGAAAATTATGTTGCGCTGCATCACGGTGTGGTGCATTTAACAAACAAAAGAATGTGGGAAATAGGTCAGGGAAGTCAATACCATTTCCATTTCCATTCGGTGCTTTTTAACACACATCCTATAGTTCATAGATGAAATATGTAGTTCGAGTTTCCGATTCAAGAAAGAAAAATAATTTTTTTTTTCTGACGTTTATAAGTTTATGAAAGCAAAAGTGATTAAGGCCCAGTTTCTCAGTGGTGAGTTAAACTAATTAACTCTTGAAGTAAATTAACCCATAGTTAACTGAGGGAGCAGTTTGGGAACGACTAAACAAACTCCGTGAATAAAACATTAAAAGCAAGTTAATCTTGAGTTAACTTACCAAATTTGATGAATCAACTCGGGTTTAATTTTAATCTGACACTGAAAAACTGGACCTTAGAAATATTAATTTTAAAGGGGAGTATAGAAAAAAATGTAAAAAAATCGTTTTTAAGTCGTTTTCGTTTTGACTAACATATGAAATTGTTAAGCTACGGACTCATCTTAAATTATCCTCGTTGTTGAGAAATTAATGAGTTCAAACAAGAAAGAATTGCCGCAATTTTTTTTGACGTCATTGAGCGTTCATTTGCCTTGTTCTACTTGTAAAAAGGGTATAGAGCAAAACAGTGGTATTTTTGTTTTATCTTCACTCTTATAAACAAAAAGTCAAATGGTGTAATCATCTCTATACTGCAATATTGTGCGTCCTGTTCTAGCATATAACTGTGTTGTTTGGAGCTGTACAACTGAGTTTAATAAAAAGAGAATTGAAAATGTTCAAAAAAAAATTTCTCAAATTTGCACTTCGAAATATTTTTGAAAACGATGTAGAAGGTTATAAATTGAAGTTAAATATTATTTTAAAAAAATTTTTAAGGCAGGAATTTCCAAAAAATCATCATTCTAATTTTTTGAAATGCACTTGGAATACAGACTCTCGGGGCGTAAATTGTAAATTCGTAGATTGGTAACTTAAATAAATAAATAAATATTAAGTAGAGTTTATTTGGTAACACTTAACGTTTAAGAAATATATTCCAAACAATTAAGGCTGAAACAGATGTGCAGCGTCTCTGCACGCATCGATGCATGCACCGCTGCACTCAGAGCACATGTGCAAACTCTTGGACATTTTTGATTCATATAGTTCTGTCAAAACAAATTGGCAACATTCAAAATTTAAATATTTTTTATAAATTCAAACAAACACACAAGTTTTTGCGCGAAAAAAAATAATTTTATTGACTTTTAAAATGGATCTTTTATAAATAACAATATAAAAATAAATTAGGATCATTGCAGAGTTTTTATTCATTCACCAACTCTATTAACTTTTCCTTCCATAGTAAAAGTCAAAACAAAACATGAGTTTTTTTTTAAGAATGACGGCACCATCAATTTCAGTAATGCCAGATGGCAATTATTTGAGATATTTTTGTTTCTTGTTGTGGCTGCAATGAAGCTGCGCAGCGAATTTAGAAATAGAGACATCGTGCAGCGATGGGCTGCATGCAGCCCTTGAGTGATTTGGCTCTCATAAAAAAATGTGTAATTCAATTTCGCTGCATGCGAAAAGCTGCACATCTGTTTCAACCATTATATTTTCGTCATTTTAAGTTGTTTGAAATGGTGATATCTTCTTCCAACATTTTAACTTGAATAACCATTGATGTGCGCAAGATTTTGCAATAGACTTGACCTTTTAGGCTCTATTTCTTATGCCAAAATGAATATTATTGCGTTTAAAAATCTGCACTTGGATTTCTTCCGCAGTAACAGTACATTCTGCCTGGGGTTGTCTGTGGTAATCGCCCGATTTAGCGCCGTCAAGTTGTTTTGTTCAAACTTACAAATTGCATTTCCACTGAAAAGTCTGGTTTTTCTGCAAACTTTCGGCGTAATTTTGACATTTTCCCCAATGCGTTCGTATTTGTATTGGCATACCTGTTTTTATATTGCAGCTGCTTAGAATTGTTGAGATTAATCCTTCCTTAAAAACCATATCTTTGCATTTTTGTTAAAATTCTCCGTCAAATTCTATAGGGTTTTGAAATTTGTGCGGGTATAGATTTTAGCGGCCTGTGGCAGCCATGGTTTATTGCTAACATCTGTCAAATCTGTTGTTATTATTATTCAGTTACTGATGCCAAATCACCATGGCAAGTAACACGATTGAACAGCACGTCCAACAAGTGATCAAAATATTTTGGAGCAACGATACGTGCTTTGCGCCCATTTTACGGTTTACCATGGTTGTCGGTTCCAAGTTGATTATCCAAAGTTTGGTGGCCAAATTTGAGTCGAACGATTCAGTGAACAATCAGCCAACACCATTGCGTCAGCGAAACGCAAGATCAACCGAAATCATAGTCGCTGTCTGTGAGAGTCCGTAGTTCTTCAAAAACGACGATGTCATTGTCATCAGCATCAACGAATAGCGCTACTGATCGATGATTAGCTTAGACAAAAATGAAAAATCAAAAGAAGTTTGATTTTAGAAACGTTTTATTGAAATGTTTTTTTTTTTTTTATAAATTGATTGATAATTTATTGATCATTAATGTAGTAACTATACAAAAACAAAATATGTTCGAAAATAAAGGGAGCAAAATATTAACAGTGCTTGTCTCATTGTGTATAATTAAGTCCAAATAAGGGTTCAAAAAGTTCAATTTACTGTAATTTTAGTTAGTATTTAGTAGCATGACCATTATTTTTTAACACAGCTTCGCAACGACGCAACGCTCCATTGAGTCGAAAACCCCTTACATCTTTGCAGTTTATTTCTTTAACCCCAAACCTCCTGAACTACGGTCAATATCACTTTGTTATTTTTTGGTTTGGCATTCGGGATTTCTTTTTTTATGTCCGCCCACAGATTTTCAATGGGATTGAGGTCCGAAGACTGAGCAGGCCACTCGTAGACCTCAATCTTCTAGTCCTGAAACTATTGTTTAGCTGTTCTGCTGGTGTGCTTTGGGTCATTATTCTGCTAAAAGACCCATTTAAGCGGCATTTTGAAGTCTGCATATGGTAGCATGATGTTTTGCAAAATTTCCACATACGAGTGTTGATTAATTATACTTTTGATCCAATATATTGGACCAACTCCATAGTATGAAAAGCATTTCCATGCCATGATACGAGCTCCTCCTTGTTTTATCGTTTTGGTGGTGTATCTAGGATCATATTCGGTATTTGATGATCGTCTCACATACTGCCGAGATCCTTTACCACCATAAAGTACAACTTTAATCTCGTCAGTCGAAAGAATATTCCTCCATTTTTCAAGAACCCATCCCAAATGATCTCGTGCAAACTTTATTCTTTTGTCTATGGGCATTTTCTTCAGAAGTGGGGCTTTTCTTGGACTGCGAGCATTCAAGTTGTGATCCCACAATCGTCTTCTTACAATATGGATACCGCATGGTAAATCAAGTTGACCCACAATCTGTGTAGCTGCAGCAGTAGGATGCATTCTTGAAAACCGAACAACACGAAAATTAATTTCCAAATTGCAGTTCCTTCCCTAAGTTTCTATATCAAGTTTAAGATTACTAAAGGGTTTTCCAATAAGAGGTGTTATTTTGATATTCAAAGCAAAATGGCATTTTTTGAGATAAATGATCGGATGTTTATTTCATTATAAAGAGGAAGGTATGCCGTTAATAATGGAACACAACATCAGCCAAATGGCCGCCACGACCACGCTTACAGGACCATATCCATATCCATAACCAAATCGCAAAGTGGCTGCCCTATGTCCTCGATAGCCTCACGAATTCCATCTTTGAGGTCTTGAATCGACGCTGGGCTGTTGGCGTAGACCTTATCTTTCACGTGGCCCCAAAGGAAGAAGTCGCAAGATGTTAAATCACAAGATCTCGGTGGCCAATTGTGATCACCTCTTCGAGAGATAACACGATCCGGAAACTTTTCCCGTAAAAGATCGATGGTTTCATTGCTTGTGTGGCACGTAGCGCCGTCTTGTTGAAAGTAAACGTTGTCCAGATCAATACCATCCAATTCCGGCCATAAAAAATCATTGCGCGATAGCGCAATCCATTGACCGTAACTGTTGCTCCAGCCTCATTTTCGAAAAAGTAAGGTCCAATGACCCCGCCGGACCATAAACCGCACCAAACAGTCACGCGTTGAGGATGGAGAGGCTTTTCAACAATAACTCTTGGGTTTTCCGAGCCCCAGATGCGACAGTTTTGCTTGTTGACGTAGCCTCCGAGGTGGAAATGGGCCTCATCAGTCAAGATGATTTTTCGATGAAATTCCGGATCATTTTCATGCATTTCAAGGACCCAATCAGCAAAGACACGACGTTGTTGATGATCAGCCGGCTTGAGTTCTTGTGTTAACTGAACTTTATAAGCCTTAAGACCCAAGTCTTTATGCAAAATACGGTGTAATGACGTTTGTGGAATGCCTAATTCCAAAGAATGACGAGGAATGGACAAACCTGGGTTTTCTTTGGGCTACAACAGCAATATTCTCAATTGTTCTTGAGCGACGTGCACGGGTTTTATTCTTCACATCACTAACTTGTCCCAACAGCTCGAATTTGTCCACCAATTTCTGTATTGCGGTCCGACAAGGTGCTTCACGACGACCCAAAAATGTTTTAGTTTTACGAACCGTCTCTGCCAAATTTTCACCATTTTTATAGTGAATTTTAATAATTTCAATGCGTTGTTGAAGCGTGTATCGTTCCATTTTTATTAATAGCGTAGTTTCTACTTGTCAAATGTCAAAAAATGACAGCTTCAAAAGTGACAGCTACCGAAATAGCGGGCCTGCAAACTAATTTCTCTGTAGCGTATCCTCTACTCCAACTCATAAAAAAGTACAAATTTCATTAAAAAAAAAAAACAAAATTAACTAATGGGCTCTATGAATTGTATGAGTGCATCATTAGCGTTACATTTTCAAATTTTCTAAAATAACAACTTTCCCTTCAAAAGACATAGTCTGAAATGGTCTTAAGTTATATCTGACCTTAAATAAAAAAAAAAAATCACCAAATCAAGCATTACTGATAAAATATTACGATTAAGAAAAAGCTATTAAAAAATTGATCTTCATCTAGAAGTAAGTACATATTCAGCAACATCCAGCTACTAATTACCAGTAGAGTTTTCCCTTTCATCAACGAGTCGTAAAAATCTCACACGCTATCACTTTTTATTTTTTTTTTTAAACATCATCATTGTTGTTGTTAGTTGGCGATTTGGTGAACCATGTGCCTTGCTGCCTGCACTGCACAGTAATGGCTCAATTCCATTGTCTAATTATCACAGCCGTTCATCTCTTGCTTCACTTTTTTTTTTTTTTTTGTTTTTGTGTTTTACTCTCACTCACTCTCTGAATAATGCCCAACTGTCACGACATAAGATGAACGTCAATCTAGTTGAGGTCTTTTCTCCTACAAATGCGACACCATCAGCGCACACAAAATAATATGCTGTCATTGACTGTCACAGCGATCGATCGCGATATTGGCCTAATAAATGTCACATAGCTTTTTCACAGCAATCAATTAAGACTCTCGATACGGGCGTTCAAATATATAAATTCACTAAAGTGTTGAAACTGTCACTTGTTTGTATATGTGACAAATCAAAATTCATTTGCGACTTCATAAAAAAAAAAACATCTAGACTCCGAATTCTGGGCGTGTTAAGTGCATCTATAAAATACGAATATGAGACTAAAAAAAAACAAGTTTTCTTTTTGTGAATGGAACTAATGTGACAATAAAATAAATTCAAAAAGCTTTTTATGGGAAATAAACTTCGACCACCAGTTGAACCTTGTGGAACTCCATCGTATTTGCGTGATTGCAGCAGATAACCCTGACCCTCGTGCTTGTATTTTATTTTGTTTTTTTTTTTTTTTTTTTTTTTTTTGCAACACCCACACAGTGCTTGTGGATTCCTATCCAAATCCACACTGGATACCCCAAAAAGAAAGGGGAAAGATACTTTAATTAATTACCCTCTCGAATGTATTTCCCTCACAACAGCATGGGTGTGCGTGGCAAAGGAAATCAATTCAGACAAACGGAGGGTGAATTGGGGATTTAAGAAGCAAGAATGATTGGAATGCAACTCAGTCGAATATTCTGAACAATGGATATACGACGACCTAAAATCTCAGGAATTAGTAGCTTCCCAGACTGTTCCACTGATTGATTGGTCAATTGAACACAAACTGCTGTGGAAAGACCGACCCTTCCTCCTGCTCCATCATCAGGGAAAACAAAAAAGCATCATGATTATCGGAGGAATGTGTGTCGACTGGTGTGGTGGTACGGCTTACGGCTTACGGAATTGTCTTTGTTCGAATTTATTTTCGAAATTCTGAAGGGTGAGCGTGAAAATTTGTTAAAAACGAGAAAATAGGATCATGAACTGAACAGTTAATCTAAAAAGCAGCTTACTGATTAATTGGTCTTCATTGGGAAACTGATGGGGAAAACGAACTACATATTCTGCAAAAAAGCCAACCCAGATGCGTTCTGTAAAAATATTTTTGATTATTGTGATGTATTGAGTTTAAATTTCACCTGAATTTTAAAGTAGACCTGCAAATACGTATGTTTATAGGGTCTAGCATTTAGAGATTTTGCGTTGTTTAGCAGGCGATTGTTACATAGCAACAAGCTTAAAACTCATACAAAATAATAAAAGGTGGGCAAGGTCTAATATATGATGACGAAAAGTGCCTTTGGGTATAATTTATGACTCTACCTCAATGTCAATGGAAATTTTGTTTAAGTTTTAAAAGTATAAACCTTTGATTACAGAAGAACAGAATCTCACACCGAACTTGTGGAAGAAATACAAAATATCGGTGGAAACAAAACACCATTTTAAGCCGATGACGACGCCAAGCCTATAGAGAACTAAATTCCCGTATTTTTTTTCATAAACTTGTGTGTTTAATGAATTAATTTAACAAGGACTTCAAACTTTACTTTTACACCGAGCAGAGTTTCAAAGTAATTATGTAGAAAAAAAAATTGCCTTAAGGTAATAATTTGTGCTCTCGAAACTCAACTTGAGAGGTATTTTGTTGCCATTAAACCCAATTATTATACATGAAGCATAAGACTGTAAAAAGGGGTGAAAACTGAAAAGTTATATAGGGTTCATGTAGGCATAGGAGAATTGTATGCAACATAAAGTGGGAAGGATTTAATTGGAAGTATCGATTTTTTGTCCGCTTTTTACCATACCATGATGATGCACAAGTAGGTATAGGCTCTAGGGAATTGAAGTAGGTATAGGTATATGACATGACATGATGGGCAATTTTGGTGGAATTAATTTTGCAGTTTTGTTTGATGAGTCGTTGACCTTAATGATTCCAAAAAGCAAATGACTCAATTTGTGTGTTGAATATCGTGTTAAAAGTTAATTGGACGGGCGCGAGGTGGCGAGATGGCGAGGGAAGGAGAACAGACATCGTTGAGCGATGTATTTTGAAGTTCCATATATGATTTTCCAGTTCCAGTTATGGTTTAGCTATCTGTAATTTCAGAAAAGGGTTGATGTACGTAAAATGGCGCATTGGGGGGGTGTTGAAAATTGGTATTTAGGTCGAGGAGCTTATAAAAATTGCATGTTTTGAAGTTGAATGGATATACCCAGATTTTGATATGTCCTTTTATCTCTTTATAAAGGGTGTTTTTCTTAGACGCGTGATTTTCAATCTGGCAATACTTTTTTCGGAGATGGTCTTTTTGACTGCTGTCACTTGATTTATGCTCAGTTTGGTTTGCCATTTCATAATTCATAGACTTACTCCTGAACAACGTTTGCAATCGCGTGCTGCGTCGAATATTCGGTCGACATAATCGCAAAATCGGATAAATTCGAGCAACCATGGATCGGTTTCGCACCACGTTTACTCTAGTGGATAATGCGCATCCTGAGAGACGCCGTACAGTGCGCACCGAAGAAGCTATTGCTGCTGCGGAGCAGAGTATCGAAGAAGACCCGAATTAGTCCTTCCGCCATTGCGCGCAAGAATTGGAGCTGTCGAAAATTTGGCCTTTCGGCTGGAATTCATTGGCCGCGGCGGCCACTTGCCCGAAATCATTTTTAAAACATAATTGCAAAGCCTTATCTTTATAAAAAAAAGCTAAATTCTTGGCCATGACATTAAATTATATGCGTTTTATTTGTTCTTGAAACCCACAAGTCTAAAAAAACAGGCTTTATTTAAGTTTTTCTTATATCTTAGATGAAATTAATTCTTTCTAAAAGAATTTAATTCCTTATTACCCTATTTGCTTAAACTTGGCTACAATTTCATGTTAAATTAAACAAAATTATCAGGTTGTTATTTTTTCAACACTGTTGATCATGTTAAATATTTAACAAACTGCGAGATTTTGTCGTTGTCGTGTTGAGTCAATACAAGTTATTTGAAAAATTTACATGAAACCTTTTAAGATTGTCACAACTTTAAATCAATAATCTGGTTAAATTAGCATGAAAATCTAGATAAATTTACTTCTTCTACTCTTAAACTGTCAGAACTTTCATGTGTGATTTATACATGAATTCACTCTGTTGATAATACGAGAATATCAATATCAGGGTTATCAATAAGGAGCTTTCTTGACAAATTTATATTCAAAATTCGAACTGTTCGGCAAACCCATCATCCACTTTGGAAGTTATTTTGCTATATCTCCAAACGATGTTGAAGCAAAAATCAATTTATTTTGTACAATGCCGAGTGTCTGTCAATTTTTGAGCGGTTATAAACTGTCAGTGTCAAAATAACATTAACTCAAAAAGAAACCAACAGATGGCCCACATGATAAAGGGTTTCTTAGTTTCCTGTAGAATCGAATAGGGAACAATTTTAATCTCAAAAAAAAAAAATTATTATGTTTCAATTTCAACCCCCCCCCCCCCTCCTCATAATCATAAAATTTCAGCCATAGTCGAAATTTAGGGTAGTTTTTATGAAATGCTTAAGAAACTCAAAAAAGGTCTTTACCAAAATTCTGATTTGTCGAAATTTATCTTGACCATTTTCCGTTCACAAATGTATTGTGACGAACTCCAGGGCACATGGTAGCACTAGTAGCTCCGCTGTTGAAAAATAACACTTATCATACATCGATCGAAAGGGAATTTTGCGAGCATTTTGGAAAAACTAATGAAAAGTCGGAAAAAGCTATTTTAAAAAAAAATTATTTGCCCAAAAAAAAAGGAAAATGTAAATAGCGGACAGCTCTTGACATGAGCTGTTATCTTTGCATGACAGTGGACACTGGAAATTTGTTGGAATTTGAATTGTGGTGAAAGGGTGAAATTTTGTTTGGATTCTTCTAAAGTTCGTTCGGCGACAAAAATAAAAATTGAAGGAATTAACTTTTAAAAGAAAAAAACAAAAATAAAATAAATAAATTAGCCCTCTCGGGAACCACTTTTCTAATTTAACTGTTATTCTTTTCTTTGGTTCTCCTGGCATTCACCTTAGGTTCACTTTTGTAACAGTATCTATCATGTCAATGTGTCTGTTTTTTTTTTTCCTACTTTTTAAGCCATGATTCGTACTTGGAAAATATTTGGTGCTCTAAGGTCCAGTTTTTCAGTGCGAGATTAAAGTTAAACCAGAGTTAACTTATCGAATTTGGTGAATTAACTCAGGATTAACTGAACAGTTTCTTTTGATGTTTTATCCATCGAGTTGGTTTAGACGTTCCGCATGCATTCTCTACTGCTTCCTCAATTAACTGTGGGTTAATTCACTTCTAAAGTTAGCTTACTGTGGTTTAACTCACCACTGAAAAACTGGGCCTAAGGATTTTAATTGTTTTCTCTTTTAAATTATTCAAATATGTTTGATTGCTACGCATCTTGACATAGAGAAGGCGTTAGTTTCCTTCATTCGAATAAATAACCTTATAAAATAGCTTTAAGCCATTTATTCATGTTTAGAGAATTTTAAAACCTTTAACCACTTTTCTAGTGTATTAGGTACCATGTTGTAAATTTATTCCAGAATGTTTTATACCTGCAGAGAACATTTATGTTTCTCAAGATAAAAAAAACTCTTCAACTTACCGCAAAATACACCGATTTATGCAATGTATTTAGAAACCGGAATACCGAAACTTCTCACGAGCACACTCAAGGCGCAGGCTGATTACATTATTAAAACTTGTACCTACCAGGAGAATAGACTGTCGAAAAAAATGCTTTTGTACGAACTGAGGAATAAAGATTGGTGGATGAAAAAATGGCAAGATATCGGTAATACTTGTGGAGAGATACTGTATATAGATTTCAACAATTTAAACAACTTAAAGGAGCAACTTTACAGGATTATACAGAAGAATGAAGACATAGTTCGAGAATCCTTTATTAATAATGCTCGCGAATCAGATAGTAGAGTACTATACTCACAGCTCAACTATAACCTAAACCAACGAAACAACTTCCATGATGGACTTAGCTACAAGGACATTTCTTTCATTTTTAAAGCAAGATGTGAACTTATAAGTTTAAATGCTAGACCCTATAACGGCAGCTTCAATCAATTTTGTACGTTATGCAATTTAAAATCAAAGGAGGATTGTTATCACTTCATAAGTGTATGTCCAATATTTTATCAACAGAGGCTAGTGTTTTTTGGTAAAAATACATTAACCATGCAAGAAACACTCCAAATTTTGAACGAATGTGATTGGAAGACCTTAAGCAACTATTTAAAAGCCATATTTAAGTATAGATTCTTACTAATGACGGAATATGTTTGATTTTTATACCAATTTAAGATTGAAAAATGTGAATTAACAAAACATGTAATATATTTATAAAATTTGCTAACCAGGCTGACGGCTAAGCTATAGCTTATCAATTCATAAAATTATAAATCTGTATATATAAGAATATAAATAAATGAATTTGTTACTTACTTACTTACTTACTTAAATGCTTTTTTGCAAAACATCAAGATAAACATATTTTCACCTCTGGCCCCCGTAGTAATGTAAGCATCTCATTTCTTTTCAAATAGCATCTACGTCCCTACAAAAAAAAGTATGTTGAGGACACACATTCTCGATTATCAAAACAAAAAAAAAAAACATGAACTCAGAAAAATCTTCTTTTTTGTTATTCTGTTACAAAATCTAGGACATTCAGAAAAAAAAAAAAACAAAAGACAATTGAACATAAGAAAACCAAAAACACTTGTTCCCAGCTTAAAGCTATAAATGGGAGCTATACACCATTTATAAATAATTCCCATTCCATGCCAGACATGGTTGGGACAACAAATGTTTGCATACTTTTTGTCTATATACATACACAAACAATACATACCTGTGTTATGTATGTTATATAACCAGATTCATTCTTTCAAAAAAACAAAGTGTTTTCAACTTCATATTCAGGTCATAGATACAAGTGCTTTGTATGTAGAGGGGAAATGGCTTAAACAATCCAACAACAGGAAAAAGAAAATTGTTCGTAAGAAATACAAAAAAAAAAAAAAGAAGCAAAACAACCACTTCCACTTTAGAGAGCGACACGCAAGAGCAAAGAAATTTATGCTTGCACTTCTCTTATGTCAAAGCAGAATTATCCAATAACAGAAAGGTGTGTAGGTGATACCTAGAGAGATATAGAAAATATAACTACCACAATCACTTAATATTTTGTTTAAGAACAAAATCTGAGAGTATACACTGAAAAGAACTAACACATCAAGCCCTATAACCGCCATTTTATCGTAAGTGACAGATAACAGTGATTTAAACCAATCAGGCAAAATGACAGCATTCAATGATAATGTTTAAATGAAAGCTAAAATAAGGCCCGATTGGTTTAAATGTACAGAAAAAAAATATGTTTTTATTCAACATAATGGCGGTTTGAACTCATAGCAGTACATAGCATAGTACTTTCATAAGATTCGTAGTAGATTCTTATCCATTTACTACAATCTAATTAAAGGTTTTTTTTTCCTAATTTCTCGCAATTCTTAAATTCTTTACTGTTACTTTTTACAAATCTTTAAAATTGATTCGTAAAAATCTACCAAAATCATTTCTTAGTAAAAATTTCCCACAGTAAAGTGCACTTTTTCCGTTGACGTTGTTTTTGCTGGTTAAATCTGTCACTCAGTTTCGATGGTGACAGTGCATGATTACATTCTGTCATAATAAAGTTACTGGTTCAAATTTCTCAGTGCAGCCAGCATTGAATCGACGACGATGAGGAAGACGCGGGTATGGCTTCACTGCATCCTCAATCGGGTTGAAAATGAAATTTTTTTTTTTTTTTTTTTGTCAACCTCTGTACCTCTGTCCTACAGTTCCTGAAACCACAACATAAGAAAAGAAGACATAACTAATAGATATTATACTTTGCTACACTGACCAGACCAGACCATCATATATAGTTAGTATACCGGCACCTAATTCCATGTTCACCTGTTTCTTTGGTCCCTTTCGTTATTGTGAAACGTCCAACATTCACTGCTCAGCTCATAACCACTTTCCACATCACTAACCACCCTGACGTTTTTTCTTTCATTTTTTGGTGGTTTTTCCAACCTTATCCCTTTTGCGCCCACTCTCATTATACCCTCAACTGAGGTTTTGGGTAAATATTAAACACAGGCGAATGACCTGAATGTTGAAACAAACTATAAATAGCTCACCTAGTGCCAGGATACGAGTGAAACTTAGTTACCGACTTCCTTCCCAGCCAGAGCCCGTTTATCGATTAAAAGAAAGAGGCTCTGAATGGTTTATTTGCATCACAGCAAACAGAATATATACGCGCAACGCGCCCTGACAATGTGATAACGATTTTCATTTTTTTATTTGCTTTCTTTACTGTTTTTGTTTGTGTTGTTGTTGTTGTTGTTCATTGCCTCAAGCATACTAAAAGAGTGCAGAGAAAGGGAGTTCAATTCGAAACCGGGTCAGGTATTCCATTCATATCCATCAAGGGATGATTATGCAGCTGTTTATACCTGAGCCTTCTGGGGCATTGTTTAGTGTCTTCCTGTTCCTCAAGTGGGATAAGAAATGCACATTGGACGACGAGAAAGGGTTTTTTTGGAAACGACTTTACCAAGACTTCGGCAAGGCAAGGCAATGACTTGACTTGACTACACAATATTGGCGGGGGTTTAGTTGATTAAAAGTTTTGCAGATTGGAAAATATGATAAAATCCATTTGTGTTTTGATATTTAGCAATTTTTTTTTTTTTTGAGTTCGTGTTGTGTTATTTATTTATAAATTGCTGCTGTCCGATTTTTCGATATCATTTCCGCATTTGCTTGGTTAAAGATTGGAAGGATTGTACAGGGTGTATACAATGGTTTCTATTAAGAAACAAAAACGATGTTAAATGGGACATTTGGTTAGTCTGCCGCTGATATTTTAAATAAATATTTTAGTAGATAAAGAGAAAAAAATTAATAAAGTCTGAATTCAAAGCTTTCTTGTAAATTTAGTGAATATTGTAAGAAATATAGGAAACATTTATAATTTAATTTAAGTAAACTGGAATTTCGTTGAGTGGTCATCAGAAATAAAATTATATTTTAGAGTTGCTTTAACATAGATAATCTATCGATAGTGAAAAGAAATTAATATCGAACTTATTAATAGTTTAAAAAAAAATATCGATAAACTATCGAATATTTAAAAATAACTCGATAAACTACCGAATATGTTACTTTTGATCTAATACTTTAAACTAACGGCAACTAAAAAATGTCTGAAATATGAAAACTCTGCTGAAAACAAGAATAAATCGATTGTTAATTCATAGCTGGCAATAGTATAACAAATAAATTATAGATTGTTTTGTGTCAAATTTATTTTCATTTTTTTTTGGGAACTAAAATAGAAATACGTTTATATGCCGAGCTGAACCGAGTTTGAACTACGCTTCGCGACCTCTTTGTTTAGATATCTACTTCGAGTTGAAATGGGTTTGGTTCGCCCCAATCGCACGTTAACTTATTATACCTACTAATAATTGTTTACAAGGTTCAACAAAAAACCGAAAAATTTAGCACAGAGTATCTGATTTTCGGCCTCAATGTGTAGAGATTTGCGTAAAAAAAAAAATATCTATAGGATCGATATTTTTTTTTTTTTTGTAAACTATCGATGGTTTTAACTTAAAATATCGATACTATCGACAGTTTGAACTACGGTTCGACTTATTTGTATAGATATCTGCGTTGAGTTGAAATGGGTTTGGTTCGCCCCAATCGCACGTTAACTTATTACTAATAATTATTTACAAGGCCTCAATTTGTAGAGATTTGCGTTATCTATCTATAGGATCGATAGTTTTTTTTTGGTTAAACTATCGATGATTTTAACATAAAATATTGATACTATCGACAGTTTGAACCTAAACTAGGGATAGTATCGATAGTTTTCACCTAAACTATTAGTACTATCGATAGTTTTAACCTTAACTATCGATACTATCTGACTATCGATGTTTGAGCAACACGACACAATTTAAAAAGTGCTAATGATTCTCTATGGCATCGGAAGAAGTATTAAAAGATAGTAGTTCTGTTTTTTACACAAATCATTTGTCAAAACCATGCGGTCTTTTATTAAGTTAAACCCCCACGACATAAAGGATTAAACTTCATAGAAATATTTAAACAATGTTGATAAATCTGTTATAAATCACCGTATGCTACTTTAACAATAGCCGTGTATTTTTGCAAGCCCGTAGGGATTTGGCTAAAAATCGAAGATTAGCCACAGAATGAAATAAAAAAATCGAGTTTCCATACAAACTATCGATAACAAGTACGAAAGTTCACGCCGGTAACAATTTTCTTCTGTGCTTAATCTAAGCCCCGAGAATTCTCCGCTTTTAGCTAAGCCCGAAGGGGATTGTTTGTTGTTGCATTTTACATGTAAATTGCAGGACAGGACGTTATTTGTTTCGACAAATTTCCTCCGGGCTTGTTAAAAACACGGCTAACGATTGTTACTTTTCTTTCAGTTACGTTCACTTTTGCTTTCGTAAGTCATGACCACTCCCAATTATACCTACGATTGATTTAAGTAAAACTTATTTTGAATATCAATTTTTCCAAACTTTTTCAAGCTGCCAAAATTTGTCTTCAACGAAGTAGGTACATATTATCTAATTGTAATTCAATTCATAAACCTTGTAACGCACCTTTGTTAGCAATATTTTTTTTTGAACATAAATCAAAAAATTCCACTACAGCGCAAATGTATAGCAATTACCCCAAACACGCATCGCGAAAATAATTTCCATTTTTAATTAACATTCGCCCGCATTTGCGCTCTTCTCTATAGTAATTTCTATTCCACTGTCTCTTTCGTTTGAAGTTTAATAGCGTCTCGTTGCGTCGTCGTTGTCATCATCATCGTTATTACATGGCATCGTCCAAACAAAAGGGAAACTCAAATAAGTTAGACACACACAGGTGCTTTTCACCAAATCACCTGTCGTCAAAGTTATCCATATGCATGCAAGATGCATCCATGCTATGAACGCGTGCGCGCGCGTAGCAACCGCCACCAGCAACGACGGTGACGACGGCGACGCGGCGACAATGACGGACGATGTTCACACACGTTTTAGTGAAAGTTGACGTAACTTTACAAACACTCATGCGCCCAAATTTGGCACGGCTAGATACTAGGTTCATATATTGTTGATTTGATTGCCAATCCCTTTGGCCGTATAGTGCGCCGGGATAGTTAACGCCTAATCAATATTCCAGTCGGTGTTTTTGTGGGAGGAATATAATATATCTGTCAACTCGATACGGTAGCCATCTTGATGAATACATATCTCATTTTTTGGAAGTTTCATTATTTGTATAATCGTTTTACGGTGCTTGGCTCACTCTAACGCTTAAGGATATCTTCATGTACGTGTGCATTTGATATGTTAAGTTGGTTGTGTTTCAAAAAAAAAAAAAAAATAGAAAAAGAAAAAGAAAATTGTAAGCTTGACCAAGTTTAGTGATTTTGTTGATTTTGATCACGGAGATGTTACATGACGAAATGCGTTGTGACTGATGTTATGATTTGAATTGACAATTTGCTGTTACTTTATATTATTGGGACACGATATGTACTTTATGTTTGTTATGGCTGCTCGATGCCAAATACTATAGTTTAGTAAAAAATAAAAATGTTAAATAACCAAAGTCAAACATAAGTATTATTTAATCGAGGTATTTAAAAATTGGGTGAGGTAATAAGGTACTGAAACCAGGGTGCAGTTTTGAATGTAAAACATGGACGTGCTGTTATTTGGAAGCTACTCAATTTTAGTTATGAACAAATTGATTAGTGTTCAATAGGTTGGAAATTGTAAAGAAATAAAGAAAGTAATCCTATGAAAACAAAACTTGAAAAAAAGTAAGGTACTTCAATTTATTTTGATTAAAAAAATCAATTACAATTACCTATTAATCAATTTGTCCTGAGCGAGAGAAATTTTAGAGAATAAATAAAATTGATATAATCATCACTTGAATCGGTAGAGTCCTTCTATCTTCTTCTATTTGCTATCCTTTATCTTATTTCTATTGCTGTACTGTTCTCGATTTTGCTAAAACTATGTGAGAATCTTCTTTATGGTCCCATATTATTTTCATTTAATTCTCAAATTCACCAGTTCCCCCTGAACCCGGGGGAATAGACCCCCCCCTATACGATTTTA
Source organism: Leucozona laternaria (assembly GCA_932273885.2). Lineage (NCBI taxonomy): Eukaryota > Metazoa > Arthropoda > Insecta > Diptera > Syrphidae > Leucozona > Leucozona laternaria. Next base: position 125,131,667 of record OW026367.1, on the reverse strand, counting down.
CGACTTAAAACCGAAGATATATAGAAAATTCAAAAATAAAACAGTTTTATGATTTTTTTTTATAAATAAATAAAAACATTTTTGAAAAATTTTAGTAGGCATGCAGAATTATCCAAAAGTGTTAAGTGTTGACAAAATTTGCATAAAATTGGTCTAGTCGTTTTCGAGAAATTTTGAAAAAAGTGTTAAAAACGTCATAGATACGAAAAAAATGGATTTACTTTTCGATTCTATTGAGATTGAAGAAAATTTTTTTTCTAATATTTTGGAATGCACTATTGCTAAAAATAGTTATAAGTACAAATGTGCAAAATTAGAACCAAATCGGTTTAGCCATTAAGGGGATATATGTGAATAATCTAAAAATCAGGCCGTATCGGACAATTACAGGAATTTCCCATTGAAACAGGGCGATAAGGGAAAGAGATACGAATCTGAAAAAAATTAGAGCATTTTTTTTTAATTTTATTGGAGTCAATTTTTGGGGCCTCGCACTTAATTTTCGAAAAAAAAGCAAATAAGAACCACCCTAATGTATATAATTCTGCAAATTGCTACTACAATTTAAACTACCGTGTGACTGTGTACCAGTTTATCAGTACGGAGTTGAACCGGCGCGGCGCGGCGTTAATTAATCTCACAGATAAATAAACCTCCTGTTTTACTAAGAAGCAGTTTTTCATTGTAGTTGTCAAAAATCTATAGAAATTGAAGTGAGAAAATATGGAAACATATTTATATCGAGATGGCGCCACTATGAAAATCGCCTTTTCTACATAGAATCGTTCTTCGATTTCGATAGATTTCCATCTTTCAGAAACATCTGTTCAGCTAGACCGGAGTTAACTTCACTAAATTTGTTGAACTAAAACGGGTTTAACTCAGGGTTTAAATTGACTGAAAAAGAAGATGTTTCAGGAAAGAACTCGAGTTTAACCCCAAGACTAGTAAGATCTCGCACTGACAGTGGCTTTTTTCGGCTCAAATTGTACACACTCGATAAAAAATTATGATAATGTTCACACATTCTCGTGGTATAATAATTTAATCCGGCAATTAATTTGACATTAACAATAGCTTAAAGTCAATTAAAAAAAAACAAAATGAAGATTAAAACATGACTTGCAATTTGTATTTACACGACAGAAGATTACTTTTTACAATAGTTGACATACTTGGTGGGTGAAGAGTGTATGATACGGTATCTTAAGTTGAAATCTGCATTCCGCAAGCTTTTCCTTCTGCAATGCTCATTTTACATGAAACTATAAAAGAAAATTATATTTGTAAACAAAAAATCGCACTAGATTACGGAGACACAAACAAATTCTAAACGAACAGATCTAATCTGATTGACAGCAGTCAGTTGAATTTTAATTATTTTGGCTGAATACCTGTTTCTGTATTCTATTTCATTTCATTTCGTAGATGAGAGTCGCTAGTAAATCGTAATTTCAAATGTTGTTTTTGTTTGTTCTGCTTTCAATTTAGTTTAAAATAATATTGAAAAACTATAAATGTGATAAATCAGATGACTTACACCTTATGTGTAGTTTACAATCCTCGAAAAATAAATATTTTTCAACCTAGATTTTCTATCCACTTTAATGAATAATGAGCGTGTTTTGTTGAGCTAATTATTGTGCTGATTCTGATATTTTCCACACTAATTTCCAGTTTTTTAGTGCAAGATTAAAGTTAAACCTGAGTAAACTCATCAAATTTAGTGAGTTAACTCAGGATTAACTGAACAGGTGCTTTTGATGTTTTATCCTCTTAGTTTCTTTAGTCGTTCCGCATGCATTTTCCACCGAAAAACTGCTTCCTCAGCTCACTGTGGGTTAATTTACTTCTAGAGTTAGCTAACTCTGGTTTAACTCACTACTGAAAAACTGAGCCTAAGCCCTATAAATAGTTACTAAAGAGCAAATCTGCCGTAAAATTGGCGTTTGCTGGTAGAATTCGCATGTGAAAATATAATTAAGTTGCAGAGAATAAAACTCGCATATTATCTAGGATCAAAAATATTTGCCTAGTTGTAGGCAACCCTTAGGGCAAGTTGCGGCACAAAATGTGGTTCATCGTCGGATCATATCTCCTAACAGAACGCTTGCTATGTGTTAACATCAACGTTTGTCCAAGCGCAGTTTTGAGGATCCGTATATGGAAGTCGTCCATGCGTTGTTGACTACGTGCACGGATCCAAAACGGACTAGTTTGCTTGAAGGGGATCTTCAGATTTTTGTGCTATGCTGACTTCCGTAACGTAATGTGCTACACCGTAAAGTGTTACCTCGTAACGTCGCACAGAAGAAAGTCCACGTTTTTTTTCACTCTACCGCGCGCCGGCATAGATGTTTAAACATCAAAAATTATATTTTTTTGTAGTAAATGTTCTATAATCTATAAAGTTAGCATACATTATTTTTCAAATATTTTGCCATTTGAGAGTGGAGCAATTTTTGGCAATAAAGATATCATTTGAAATTGTCACTTCTAGCAAAAGTATGTCTGTGCTTTTTTATAAAGTGTCAAATAATCTACAAATTTTGAAAAAAAAAAATCATAAAATTTACCCGTTAAGAGTTTTATGCGAAAAAACCTATATTTTCGACACTTGGATTTTTTAACAAAATGTTAAAGTTTCTTGTAGGGGGTCACAAATTTTGCGTGCAGATTTTACTTATTAATATAACACCTACCACTTACGAGTTATCCATTTTTGTCATTTCACGTTTTTTTTTTTTTTATGTGTAAACATCTATGCTGGCGGTAGAGTGGTAGAGTGAAAAAAAACGTGAACGTTCGTGTGCAACGTTACGTCGTGCACTTTACGTTGTAGCACGTTACGTTTCGAAATCTGATTTGCCCCGAACAAAACAAATTGATTTTAACGCGACCGACAATTAGATTATACTTTATCGCGACCACTCATTTATATTGTTTTTGCCAACGACGAAAGCAAATTGTTTTTAGCGCGACCGACGATTTTATCATTTTAACACTTATATTTTTATATTTTTTTCTTTAATTTTTAATTATTCCCCGACCAAAATGTACGCGACACTAGTAATTAAAAAGAAAACAAAATCAAAACAAAAATAATAATAGTCAGCTGTAGGGATTGACAATTGACTGTAGGTATGGTAGGTCAATGGCTGTAGGTATGGTAGGTCAATGGCTGTAGGTATGGTAGAATATCGGGTGCGTTCAGTGATACAAATCTGAACTTAAATTCTATGTTTACATTGTACTGCTTTTAAACGATGCAATTTCTTCTTGCAATTTTTAGGCACGTAGGCGAGGGACGTAGGTGGCTGGGATATACAAAATAGCTGAGGTTGAACAAATTGCAGAGTTATGGGCTACTTTTGTACTTGCACAAAGTTAACATTCATTAAAAATCACAGCGTCCAATTCCATAGGCGATTGATGGTGTCAATCGATTGAAACTGCGATTTTAGTGATTTCCACTGACAACAACTGCAACTAAATACTTTAAAAACTCAAGATATATAATCCGCCGGCTATCTCATAGTGACATTCATTTGAGGTTCGTTCAGTATAAAATTAAGACTGAACTTTTTGTAAGTTTTACTCGATGGAAAGATGGAGTTTCATAAGGGTTGCAAGTTCGTTGATAGTTCTAACTGGATATTTTAATTCGGCCCCTGTCAGTCAAACCATTAAGTTCCTTTGGAATAAGGGTACGGTGTCATTTAATTGAAACCACGATTTAAGTGCTCTCCGCTGACAGTTGTTGTTTGTCGATGCTCAGAGAGTGATTACCATAAACAATAACCATGTGTAATGTGAAGTCATCTTAAAGTTGAGAGTGAACTACGAAGCAGGACCTTTCAGTACCGAACCTTCACCGTTCGTTGGACACTTCACCACCAGCCTTTTAGTGCTTGGAAATTTCGTTACAGCGGTTCCCCCACTGGGTATTTCGTTGCCGTTCTTTCAACACTAAGCTTTTTAAGCACTGTCTACAGATAGGTAATGTAGTGTTAATTATTCAATAAATGTTTTTTTTGATGACGTTCAGTAACAAAAATCAGGCACTTGGACAAACGTTGATGTTTACACATATTTAACCGTGAGTCCCGGCACTCACATATTTTTTTAAATAAGGATACGATCAGCCAGAGCAAGAAAAGTGTCTACACCTTTTTTTTTATAGAATTGTATGATCAATAAGTTTTGTATTAAATACTTTTTGATAGCATTTACCGTAAACCCGATATTTTTGGCTTGCATACATTTTTATGCTCACACGATTTCACAGTGGACTTTTTGGAGAGTATTTCTTATACCAAAATACAGAAATTGCATTTAAAAATCTCCACTTGGTTTTATCCCGCAGATTGGCCATTTGTGTTGGTACATTTTTCCTCGGCTATTATAATGCCACACGGTACCACTTATTAAAACCATCGACCTTTTTGTCCCGCCATCTACCATCAATTGAGGGAACTTCCTAGCATTTGTATCGAAAGTATGAAAGGTCAGTGGTGTTACTTGATTTGTCGACCTGTTATCCATTAGAGCAGTTCAAACTAAGCCTAGGATTCATGCGTCACCGATTGTGAATGTTTCTGATAAAACATTGACCGCATAAAGTTTTAATTGAGATAAACCTAGATTTTCCTGAAATCGAATAATGTATTTCCGGTGATATACAGTATAAACCTACGATACGACGACGTGTATTTCTCCTTTTCCTCTTGATAAATTCACCATCATTTTATCGCACGACTATAACGAGCTAACGACTATATTGCATCATTAGTCACTACACAACAGCAAAATAACACACCAAGTCGTCCTCCAACTTATTACACAATCACTCTGTCCAATGACGATTAAGATTGGTCTTCTGAGGAACTCCAATTGAGTCATTAGCCGTGATAGCTGTTTGTTTTACTTATAATTTCATGATTATATTTACCTATATATCACCACCAAACTCACTCGTTAGCCATTTTTTTTTTTTTTTATTGAAGCGTGGGTGATGAAAAACACCATACAGAACTATATTAATATGTTCATTTTTTTTATAGAACGTAAAATTTGTATCTCGATTATTGGGTCGTGATGTTGTATACACGCGATCTATCTCCTTGTATATACAAAATGTTGGAACGTATTATACACAACGTTTAGGAGAATTGCTCTTACTCTTGTAGCGATTAGGTGTATATTGGAATTAAAAAAAAAAAAACAATCCCACTCAAGTGACCTGCATTCCATTCTTAGATTTTGTTTTTACCCAACGAAGACGATTTCAAATTGTGATTTATCAAAGCTGCATTTCAAACATGCCGCCACACATTTGCACTTAATGTATTTTTCCTTCTTTCTGACTGATCGCCTGACCAATGGTCATTGATGATCAATATAATTGGTCTTCAATCAATAGATATATCTATGTAAATACAAGGTTGCCAGAAGAGGCTTTTTTATATCGTTAATCAATTTGAACGAAATGCGTAGACGTTCCCTAAAAAATTGTATAACTTTCATAAAAATATGGGTTCACTTAAATTTCAATGATTAAATTCTAGCAATTTACAATTATGTTAAATTTACAGTTTATGTTCACATTTGTTCAAAAGAATCTAAAATGTCTTGATTCAGCATATATTTCTGAGTAAAATTTGGTTGGGAAAAGCAAGTCATTTTTTTTTTTTTTTAATCAAGACCATAACACATGTAAAAACTATGGCAACCCTATAAATATACACACTGTACGCAAGCTTACTGATGTATTAAAAATGTTTGAGTTCTATTCATTTTATAATGGCGCCGAAAGTCTTCTTGTCTAAAAATGGTGAGGCCAGTTTGGACTGGAAGCTATCGTGGTTTGACCATATTTATTTCTAATTTATTTATATTAGATCTGATCAACAACAACTACGTCAGAAATTCTTTCAAAATAGCGTGTTAAGTTATTTTAGAAAAAAAAAATTCCCAATTCTTTTTAACAAGGTACCTTCGTAAAAAATAATTTAATATTACTTTATTTTTTTTATTTAATTTCAGGATCAGTACGACAACTTATCGATACACACAAATAAAGGTATTGATTTTTTAGACAAATATGGAAACTTTGTTCGTGAAAGACTTGCGATAGAAAGCGATTATGCGGCGAAATTAAGGTGAGTAATGATATGATACCACAGTTTGTATGGGTTTCTATGATGATAATAATTAATATTGTTATGATTGATAGGTATATAGCATTTGGGAGGTATAGGCTTGGCCTATATTGACTATATAAGGGGGAAATAAAATTGATATGTTATCTAAATATTTGGTGCTTAAAGTAATAGAAGATACTTATACGACGTACCTGTTTGTTTGTCAAATTAATCAATAAAATATATAACATTGGTTTAGTAATATTTAGGTACCTACGACAACGAAATATAATTTGATCAAGGGTAATTTTTAAGTTCTATGTAGCTTCAATTATTTATTACAAACTATGAATCCCAGCCATAGGTAAACACGTTTTATTTTTGTAATTTTTTATTTAAAAGGTTAAATTCAATACAAACAAATACTCTTTAAGAGGAGTGCCAGGTTTGATAATTTAAAAATCAACTTTGACATTACAGTCTACTCCGCTTATTTGCAACTAAAAAAAATGCAGAAAATTTGTTGCAATTAAGCGGAGTTTTCATATAAACGAACTTCGGATGTATGCAACTTTGTTGCACATAACCAAGCTTCCGTTTAAACGATCTGACGTGAAATATTTCCAAAAATAGAAAAATAAAAAATGAATAACCTCAAACAACAAACAAAACAACTTTTAATAATTGTGACAGTTGAAAGGATTGGAACGATGAGAATGGAATGAAACTTGAAATGTCATTTTTTAGGTGTGTTCAAGCTTCGAAACTTGCGTTCAAAGTTTCACTTAAGCGCAGTTGTTTTTTTGAACAAAATAAAGGGTTTTCCAATAAGAGGCGTTATTTTGAATAGCCCGCTATTTCCGTAGCTGTCACTTTTAAAGCTGTAATTTTTTGACATTTGACAAGTAGAAACTACTTAAATGGAACGATACACGCTTCAACAACGCATTGAAATTATTAAAATTCACTTTAAAAATGGTGAAAATTTGGCAGAGACGGTTCGTAAAACTAAAACATTTTTGGGTCGTCGTGAAGCACCTTGTCGGACCGCAATATAGAAATTGGTGGACAAATTCGAGCTGTTGGGACAAGTTAGTGATGTGAAGAATAAAACCCGTGCACGTCGCTCAAGAACAACTGAGAATATTGCTGTTGTAGCCCAAAGTGTTGAAGAAAACCCAGGTTTGTCCATTCCTCGTCGTTCTTTGGAATTAGGCATTCCACAAACGTCATTACACCGTATTTTGCATAAAGACTTGGGTCTTAAGGCTTATAAAGTTCAGTTAACACAAGAACTCAAGCCGGCTGATCATCAACAACGTCGTGTCTTTGCTGATTGGGTCCTTGAAATGCATGAAAATGATCCGGAATTTCATCGAAAAATCATCTTGACTGATGAGGCCCATTTCCACCTCGGAGGCTACGTCAACAAGCAAAACTGTCGCATCTGGGGCTCGGAAAACCCAAGAGTTATTGTTGAAAAGCCTCTCCATCCTCAACGCGTGACTGTTTGGTGCGGTTTATGGTCCGGCGGGGTCATTGGACCTTACTTTTTCGAAAATGAGGCTGGAGCAATAGTTGCGGTCAATGGATTGGGCTATCGAGAGATGATTAAAGATTTTTTATGGCCGGAATTGGATGGTATTGATCTGGACAACGTTTACTTTCAACAAGACGGCGCTACGTGCCACACAAGCAATGAAACCATCGATCTTTTACGGGAAAAGTTTCCGGACCGTGTTATCTCTCGAAGAGGTGATCACAATTGGCCACCGAGATCTTGTGATTTAACACCTTGCGACTTCTTCCTTTGGGGCCACGTGAAAGATAAGGTCTACGCCAACAGCCCAGCGTCGATTCAAGACCTCAAAGATGGAATTCGTGAGGCTATCGAGGACATAGGGCAGCCACTTTGCGATTTGGTTATGGAAAATTTCATGAAAAGGATATGGTCCTGTAAGCGAGGTCGTGGCGGCCATTTGGCTGATGTTGTGTTCCATTATTAACGGCATACCTTCCTCTTTATAATGAAATAAACATCCGATCATTTATCTCAAAAAATGCCATTTTTCTTTGAATATCAAAATAACACCTCTTATTGGAAAACCCTTTAATTATTTGGGGGAAAGAAAATTGTTTCAATTAAAGGGAGTTTTCAAATAAGCGGAAAAAAAACCTGATAAATTTCTTGTTTCATATAAACGAAAGTTTCATTTAAGCGGAATGCAAGTGCATATAGGAGAAGTTGACTGTATTTAAATGGCGCCCTTACAAATTGTCTGTGTTTCGTTTTGATGGTTGTAGTTTATTCTTAAATATAGTAAAAAGACCATTAGCTAAAGATGTATATCCTTAATTTACAAAATTCTTTTCAGAGTTAATAAAAACAAAGATTGTCGATGTCTTTTAAGTCCGAGTTAAATCACTAAATTTATGGAGTAGTAACTTCGAGGGAACTCAAGATTTAACTAGATTGAAAAACTGGTTTAAAATTAAGATTTAATTATGTTATGTTTAATTATATTAAATTTTGTTCTTTTAACAGATTAACTTGTTAAAAAATAGTTTTTTTGTTAAGATTTAATTGTTATTTTTTTTTCACATTTATTGAAATCAGATGGCGTATTGTATAACCTCGAAACTGATAATGTTGTTTTTTTTCACGATTTTTTTTTTTGAATTTTAATTATAACGTAAATGTATGTATATATCTTAAAAGTCATTCATTCGAAATTTGACTCAGACCTGCACTTTATCTTATCTTCAACAAAAGTATTATGCATTATGCTCAGAATTTGCTGTAATTGTCACTGCTAATGAGGAGGAAGGAACAATTTTAAATTTTTGTGTCATGTTTTTTCTTTGGAAACTGTCACTTAACCTCGCAAACAAAATGTTATCAAGATCCCGACACATGCACGCAAGTCTAATAAGGCAAAATGTTCTCAGCGAGACAAGTACGAAATACAGAAAAAATACAAACGACTGATGTACTCATGACAAATGAGCGAAAGGGACAGGTGCTATTATTTTCGCATACTAAAAGTCTTTAACAGAAATAATCAAATATGAAAGACCTAAGGTCTTCTTAGATTTCAAATATAATAACTTAAATGCTCACAAAAAATGAATTATTATTAAATATTGTATTCAATAGACTATTGAACCCATATGGGTGAGTTATAAGTCCACACATTAATTGCGAACTTCGTAGCTTCGAACCCATCCTGGTAGGTCGAAAGTCTACAAAGAAATTCGTTAAATTTCTCTAATACGTCAAACGGGATGGTATACTACTTTGTTTTGCCGCCATTTTGGTAAACATTAGGCGGACACCCTGTATTAGAGGTAATAAGTCCACAATTATTTTATAAGAACTTCATACTGATTTAAGCCTATAGTACGCTGCTGATGCGAAACGAAAAATTCCATACAAAAATGACACAACGAAATCATAAACGACAAATTTCGTCCTCCTTTTCGTTTTGCAGTACGCTGTTCGATGAGCGAAATTGATAATTGTAGCAGATTATTTGGAGAGGTAGCCGCTCTTTTTTCGCACTCATTTAATTGCCCGGACCATTAATTGTGTGCGGGAAAGTGACATTTGAGGTTTGTTCGTGTTTGTATTTGTTCTTTTTTTCAATACAACATGGCTTTCGGTGATTTTTTTGCGCTTGTGTTTGTTTTTGTTTTTGCAAATGGTGACGCTTTCAACTGTCACTTTTTCGCTGTGGTTTTCGTAAGCATTTCGCTGTCATGTTGGAGACCACCGAAACATTTCGTTTCGCATTAGCAGCGTACTAGGCTTTAAACAAAGAAAACAGAACAATAGTACAGGGTCATTCATTTCATAGTTTCAAGTTGGTAGCGCTGGAATTTGACACCTGTCAAACTCAGCTGTCATCTGAAGTGTCATATAGTTAAATGTTTGGATCGCTTAACAATTGAACAACGAGTAAAAATTATTAGCAGAGAACTGGCTGCAAAAGTGGTGATTCAAACGTAGACTTTTTTCGCACATTACGCGATGATTATGGTCATCGTAATCGGCCGACTACGCAAGCAATCGGTAAAATTGTGAAAAATTTTCAAGAGAGTGGAAGCTTTACTGATGTTGTAAGGCCGGTGCATTATGGTAATGCACGCTCATTCGAAAATATTGCTGATGCAAGTGCAAGTGCAAGTTTTGCTGATGATCCGAATTTATCGATTTCCCGGTGGCGTTCACAGCAATTAAACGTGTCGTTCACCTTTTTTTGATGTGTAAACATCTATGCTGGCGGTAGAGTGAAAAAAAAAAACGTGGACTTTCGTGTGCAACGTTACGTCGTGCAACGTTACGGCGTGCAACGTTACGATCTGCATACTAGGATGGTTGCGTTCAGTGAAAAAAATATTTAGATCCCCTTCAAGCAGAAACAAGTCCGTTTTGGATCCGCGCACGTTGATGCCAATTATGGCCTTATTGCGTGAGAAGTTTCCAGGTCGCGTAATTTCACGTTAGATATTTTTCTGTGGAGTTACGCAAAAGACCGTGTTTAGGCGAATAATCCTCGAACTCTAGACCCATTGAAAACCAACATTGCTCAAGTTATGGCCGAGATATCGTCCGAAATGTACGAAAATTGGTTAAAAATTACCTCAAAAGAATCGCACTTAATGGCAAAGTCCAAACTTTATAATGAAATAAAATTTTCATCAAAAATGTATCGCTGTGTGTGTTTTATTTAGCTTTACTTTCGAAACCGAAAAATTAATGACTCTTTATTTTGCAGTTAATTTGTTTCGTTGCAAGTAAAATTACCTGGAATTTCCACAGGAATTTCATTTGAACTTTTGTCCCATCGAAAAGCGTAAATGATTTGTGGACTTATAACCCATCCAATTGGATTGTAGACGTTTGTCTTGTAGCCTTCTAACCTGTCGCCAAAATAATAGCTAATAGTGATGCGCTTTCAGTAGTCAGTCCTTGAGTACTTTTATATTTCGTGTACTTGTTTTTAACAACAAATAGCTTTGCTTGGCTTGCGTCAATGTGTACTTCATTTTGTTTTTGAGTTTGTGTCGGTTTTTTTTTTTTCTTAATCCGAAAAATATAAAATTAATTTCTGTGGAATACGAGGTTAATGAAAGAATTAGTTTATTTGTTTCCAGATAAATACAGCACGGTTCATTTGGATAGACGCAACTTTTTATTTTCTTAAATCTTCTTTCTTTCTTTTTGCTTTTTTCAATTAAAGACAGGAAATTACATTTAAGAGAAAGGTTTTTCTATGAAAAAAAATGTTTTAATGTTTTACTTCTTTTCCTCAGTAATAATTTTAATACAATTTTGGGTGGCAAAATTGAACTCGTCTGAGTTTTTCAGTCAGGAAAGACTACTTTTCCTTAGGTTTCCTTCCTATAAATCAATCGTATTTAAAGACCTTATGAATTACGTCGAAAAAAAAAAACAAAGTTAAAGCCATTTTACTATGTAGCTTTGGCCCAGAGTGTACACGAACGAAAATGAAAGGTGACGTGAAGCCCGATACATGAGTCAAATATTTTCAAAATCGTTCATGGGAAAGTCGAAGTATTTGGGCTTGAACGAATGGAATGAAAGAAATTTTGCCTTTTCAAAAAAAGTTTTGTTTACAATTTATTTAGGTATTTATTTAATTAAGTACCTAACCTAACCTAACTGATTTTTTTGAAATATCGATGTGGCAAAGCCAGCGAATAAAACGTCGCTTTTCTAGAAGTTAAAACTCAATATGTATCTCAAAATGTGTTTAACATATCAATATAACTTTGGTACTATTTTAAAGACAAGAAAAAGTCCTTTCATTTGATATCAATATTATTTTTCTACATCAATTATTTCGGCCCGTTATGAACAATTTATTATTTGGAACAAAAACTGAAATCATTATTTTGCAATCGGCAACTTCAAGCCCAAATATCTCAACTTTCCCATGAACGATTTTGAAAATATTTTATTCGTTTATCGGGCTTCACGTCACATTTCATTTGATACCAAACTCGTTCGTGTACACTCTGGGCCAAAAATGGATACAAAATACATGAATACAAAAATGGTGTGTCTATCCAAATGATTCGCACTGTAACTACTTCCAAAAATTAAAATTTTTTGATAAACTAGTTTTAATTCTTAAAATTTAATAAAATAAATAATCATAATTTTGTGGCTTCATTTCCAAAAAAAACAAGTGTTTCGAGTTTTTGTGATAACGCGAGATAGGCAGGTACATATAGAATATAAAAAAGTGCATTATTTTTAAGTAGAATTCCATGAATTTGACTTGGTTACATTTTCTTATATATTTAGACGATGATGATGTCTGAATTGGCGATAAGATTTAATTTTCATTTCAGAGTTTTAAATGAATGGTTTAAAATTTAAGTAAGTGACTCTCAACGACCGTCGCGCCACCAAATATGATTCGCATACGGTGTGACAAAAAGCTAAAGCGTGTTGGTTGGATTGAGACAAGAAAAAAATCGTGTAGGAGGGGGCTATCCCCCCCCCCCATCACGTTTAGCCAGGAGAGGCAATTTTCTAAAAAAAATTTTTATTTAAAACAGAAAAAAAAATAGAAAAAACAACAGTTACAAATACAATGCCATGATACACCTTTTTGTAAAACCAGAAATCTCTTATTCTATTGTGATTTTTAAATAAAGTTGTTTTTGAGAATAGTTTTTGAAAAAATTAATTTTCAAACTCAAAATTTCGAAAAGAAATTGAAAAAAATTTCAAACCAATTTTGTTCAGAATTTTACGTTAATAAGTAGTATTTTTGTATTTAATATTCAATGCCCTTATTAATTTTAAGTCAAACACCAAAAACCGGATGCTAAAATCTCTTCTAAAGGGTCCGCCAAATAACTTTTTTTTTTGAAAATGGCGCAAAACATCGAGTGTAGCTTCGGCTGTGTGGGACGCAGCGCCGTCCTATTGAAACCAAATGTTGCCAATATCCTCCTCTTCAATTCTTGTGAACAAAAATTCGTTCAACATGGCCCGATAACGATCGCCATTGACTGTAACGGCGACTCCTTGCTCATTTTCGAAAAATGGCCCAATTATGCCTCTGGACCAAAAGCCGCACCAAACAGTGACTCGTTTTGGGTGTATCGGCTTTTCAATGTATGCGTGCGGCTTTCCTGTGCCCCAAATGCGACAATTTTGCTTGTTTACTACCCGCCAAGATCAAAATGAGCTTCATCTGAAAAGATGATTTTTTTGGCAAAATCGGCATCTTCTCTAAGTCGATCGCAGGCCCACTTAGCGAAGCGTATACACAACCATATTCGTTCAGCGGAAGGATAAAACTAATTATCTGTCAAATCAGACATGAGCTAAGTGTTACCATTCACGAAATAAGCACTAGTTGAAAAAAAAAAACGTTAGATGGCGGACCCTTTTTTTTAAAATGTTTTAACACAGTGCGAGCGTTAGGAAAATAGGGAAGGATTTAATAGGAGATACCGATGCACAGATGGCGGACCCTTTACTGAACGTAAATCAAATGGATTACCAAGCTGTATGAAGTACTTATCAACGATTACAAGTGAGGTATCTGAAATTTGTAATTTATTTGCAAAATACTTCAATTCAGTTTATTCCTCAGAATCTGTTATAAGTCAAGAGTTTCCAAGGTTAAGTAAAGTTGTGGATCTTGGGTCACTTGTTCTAAGCCGAGCTGAAGTTGAATCATATCTTTTAAGCTTGGATTTCACATCCAAGGTCCGTTTAATATTCCTCCTATAGTTCTAAAAAATTGTGCGATTGCGTTAGCCGCCAAGCCTCTGACGCTTATTTTTAATTTATCTCTTTCAAGTGGCAATTTCTTGAATTCGTGGAAAATTTCATATTTGTCACCGATTTTCAAATCAGGATCTAAGCATGAAATAACAAATTATAGGCCAATATGTAAGATTTCTGCTATACCAAGACTATTCGAAAAAATTGTTTATAATAGAATTTCATTTATAACACAAGAAAAAATATCGGTCTTTCAGCATGGTTTTGTCGCGGGAAAATCTACATCAATAAATTTAATGATTATGGTGAAAGAAAAAGGTTTTCAAACTGATATCATCTTCACCGATTTTGCAAAGGCTTTTGATAGAGTAAATCACAAAATCTTACTTCATAAGCTTTTCTGTTTTGGTATCCACTCATCTCTTTTAATGTGGATTAAATCTTATTTGACTGGAAGGGTTAAAATTGTTAAAATTAAAGACTATAAATCTGATGATATAGATGTCATATCGGGTGTACCCCAAGGTAGTCACTTAGGACCACTCCTATTTCTTCTCTTTGTCAATGACATTCCTACTTTCTTCCAAAACTCATACTGTCTCCTTTTTGCAGATGATCTAAAACTCTATCGAATCATTTCCAGCAATTCGCACTGTACTCTGCTGTTAGCAGACTTGGATAGATTGGCCACTTGGTGCAAAGCCAAACTATCCAAGTTTTATCTTGCTACAGGAATTTAAATCAAATAATGTTTGAATATAGCGTCAATAATATCAAGTTAAAAAGAGTGATACAACAAAAAGATCTGGATGTGATTCTGGATGTCAATCTGTCATTTCACCCTCATTTTGACTATATGATTAACAAAGCAAATCAGATGGTGGGTTTTCTTAAAAGAAACACCAGAGAGTTTAATGATTCGTACACCCTTATAAATATCATTTTATAATTTCTTGGTAAGATCCGTACTGGAATACTGTTGCTTAGTTTGGAATCCATATTATTCAAATTCATCAAAAAGAATAGAGAACGTTCAACAAAAATTTTACGAGATATGCTTTTTTTAAATTGAGATGGAGGATTCCAAGACCTTCCTATGAAACCAGATGTTTATTATTTGGAATGAAGTCTCTTGAAACTCGCCCGAAATATTTTTGTTTGAAATTTTTTTTTGTAATTTTTTTTTCTTCAAAATTTTAAGTTTGAAAATTCATTACTTTATTTACAAAAAGGTATATCTTGGCATTGTATGTGTAACTGTTGTTTTTTTATATTTTTTTTTAGAAAATTGCCCCTCCTGGCTAAACGGGGGGGAAATAGACCCCCCTACTAGTACGATTTTTTTCTTGTCTCAACCCAACCTATACGCTCTAGGTTTTTTTCACATCGTATCCGAATCACCCTGTAAGCTCCCATTAAATTAAATCCAAAAAGTCCAACCATAATTATTATTCTAAATCAAGGTTATCTACACCTGTTTCGTCGCGTTGTCATTTTCCTACAGGTGGTTTTGTATAAATCTAGAGCTATAGAACGCCCCGTCATATTTTTTTTTGTCTTTAAGTAGAAAAGTCCAAGCTTGGTTAGGAAAATTCAAACTTCTGTGTTGTGTGGGGAAAAACAAAAATAGATTTTTCTATAAATTCAATAATAAATATAAGAAAGCAGACAAAAAAAAATAACTAGTGCAAGGTCACCCACAGATGTGCGTCTTAAAAAAGAAATGTATTATTTTAAATCACCATTCGTTGTTGGTTGGATTCTTTTTCACCTTCTTTTTTTTTTTTAATTAATTGAGTAGATAAATATACATTTTTTTAAGCAAAACAAGAGCATGTTGCGGCTGATGGCGAAGATCCTGTGTCTGAAATAAGTATCCGCATAAGAATCGTAAATTTCCAGAATAAACAGATATTATTGTATCTTTTCGCGTTTATTTTTTTGTGTGTTTTGTTTTTGGTATAATATCAACTCAGTTGAACAAGATAATATAGAGACGCCTCTGCACTTGGCACTTGAAGTGAAATTGCGAAAAATTAACATATCTCCTCTCCAGAAACTAAATGCACGGCAGCGTTGCAAGTACTTGCTCTTATAACCAATGCTTACATTTGCGCTTAGTTACTTAGTCGAATAAAAAAAAAACCATTGTGTAAATTCAGCTGATGAAGGAGATGAATGATGATATTCAAAACCATAAATATTGAATCAATTTTATGCCTACATAAATATTAAATATATTTTTTTATGCTTTAAACGAATTGCTTACGAATTTGAATTTTTATGAATCCATAATTTACCCTTTGATAACCTCATAAAACATAAACAGCAAATTAAAAGATAAACAAAAAATTACAGATACCACAGATTGCGACCTGGTTTCATCGCGTGGCATTTGGTTTGTAGATCTTCTCAACGCATCAATCTCTTGTTTATAGGTTTACTCGCTTTACTCGTATATCGGTTTATTTTAATTTTTTGTTTCTGTTTTTGTTTTGCAACAACCCAAGACAAGGAAAAAACGTGGGAGGTGATGAAACAATATAAGTGGCCATAATCTTTCACTTCATTTCTGCTCTTTGGTTCCGCTATAACTCTAGCTTGTCTTATAGGTTATTCAAATAAAATAAATTGTCAGATATATTTTGTTAGTGCTCTATAAAAGCTTAAGATTGTTGGGGGTGGTCGAGAAGAAATAAATAAATCTATTTTTGCATATGAATGAGATATGTACGTTGTACGAGTACATGCGGATGAGTGAGAAGTATAGGGAAGTCTCACATTTAGCTTGGATTTTATTAGAATAATAATTTTAGACTTCTTGTAGTCTCGCATATAGTGAACTAGAATGAGGATAAAAAAAAACATTCTTGCTAAGTTTGATTTTTATTTAGATTCTCAACTGTACCTGCTATGATTAATATAGCTGTTAATTTTTTTTAAATCTATGTAGGTACACTTTCTTTAATTATATTTAAATGGAATTTATTTTGCTTGCGATCATATAAAAAACACTTAACTAGGTAGCGCAGTCTTCAAATATTGATCTGTTATTTTGCCTGTCGTCGCACATCGATTAACACCAGTCGTTGTACGTGAAAATATTTGGCGTTCCCCTTAAGGAGTAATGGAATTTTTAATTAAAGAAAACCCGAATACTTATATAATCGTAACAGAAAAACTTTTTTTCTGGAAAATGTCTTTGGATCTTGAACCAACAAAAGTTATCTCAATTTTTGAAGCTATTGGGCGCGTTCAACGCATATCTGAATTTTCAGAATTCTGAATTTTTGCAGCTTCTGAATGATGACAATCCTACTTTTTATGACAGCTGGCCAATCAGGGGCTCTAAAAATTCAGAGTTCTGAAAATTTTGATATGCGTTGAACGCGTCCATTGTCTTCACTTCCATCAAAACGAATCTTGCCTTAAAAAATTGTTTTATATTTTAAATGTACCTACATATGTACATACATACTGGGACAGGACAAAAAATCAGTTAAAATAAACTAGAAATTAAACAATTATCAGGTTGTTATAAATTTTAACAAGGTTGATCATGCTAAATATTCAACAAGATACAATATTTTAAGGTCTTGTTGAATCAACGCAAAATATGTACATAATTGTAAAATCCGCATGACACCTTGTAAGCTTTACACTACCTTAAATCAGTAATCTTGTTAAATCAACACGATTGATAAATTTAGATAAATTAACTCGGCCTACTATGAAATTGACAGCACTTCTGGCTACTTCGATCCGATGGAAATCGATCGATTAAATTTCGCACGCCACAAACTTTCAAAAAAAAAAAAAAAAAAAAAACATTGATAATGCTCACGACCTCACAATGGGGCAAAGTGATCCAAAAGCTGGCAATAAGTCAAAAATTAAAATTGAGAATATCCATGTATATTTATTTATTTTTCGAATAGTTCACCTTTTTTTTTTATCCAATCCTGGTAGTAAGCCTCAATTTTTGGTTATCTGGAAATAATTTTTAAGTCTTAGTATGGAGTCTTCTATTGCGGGTATAAAACTATGCGTAAATACCAAAAAAAAAACTAATGAAAAAAAAACTGTAAAATAAAAGTGAAATCAAGTGATCGGTCTTAAAAAAAGTGTTTTTTTTTTTTAAACATTTCTTGTATCTCGTAGATTTTTATTTGGATTCCAGGATAGTAGTAAATATGTACAAAATTAAAAAGTTTGTGATATTGTTTTTTTTGCGATTCCGTTAAAAAACTTCTGCTACTCTTCTGCTCGGTTCATGTATTATAGATTTCTCTAATGGTCCTTAAATTCGCTGTTTCTAAGAAAAAAATGTATGATAGTTACGGTCTTTTTTCCTAGTTAAGTAAGAAGAAGCAATTTTATAAAAAAATATTTACTTGAATGGATGGGAAACTAAAAAAATGACAACGGCAACACTTACAATATCTATATATATAGAAATGAATCGTGGTGGGTTCGGATGCTTAAAACTTGAGACCGACTGCACCAAATTGGGTACTTCCTTCTACGGGTTTGTTCGTTATTGTACCGCGAAGGTTTATGAACAAAGAAAAGTCGAAAAAGTCGCAACAGGTGGCGCTATAGGCAAAAATTTCATTTTTCAGTTCAATTCAATTACCGTTCAACAAATGGCATTGTAGGCGGTTAGGAAATGGCTTTCATTCTGATTTACTAATTTCACCATTCATATCGTCAAGTGGGTCAACACTCAGTAAGTAGTATTCAATTACAAAATTTTTAATTTTATGCGAAGCTTAGGTTTGTCTACCCGTGCGAAGCTGGGCGAGTCAGCAAATTTTTCTATAGTTTAATAAACTAGCGATTATTTACGAATATTTTTGAACAAAATCAGATCAAATTATTTGTTTTCCAAAATTTTTAGATATCTGGTTTTAAAAAAGCTATAGAATAATGAAGTTAGTATTGCCGTTGTTATAGAATTTTTTTTTTTTTAATCAATTTTGAGTCTTCTGCCTAAATACCCTTCGATACAATTTTTTTTTCTAAAAACAAGTTCCAGAAACACCCTGCAGATATAAAAAAATGAATGAATAAACAATTATCTCAATTATGAAATATTAAAATATTCACCTCAGAATCAAACGTGAAAAATTTCAGCTTCATAGCTCTACGGTTAAAGTGATACCAACTTTTGGGCATTCTGCCTCACTGTGAGACACCATAATGGTAAACATCACAACACTGCGATCAGGTTTAATACAAAGTAATCGGTACACCAACAAGATTATCTGCTTGTTTAATTTGATATAAGCTGATATACTGTAAAATCAACAGTGTTTTCTGGTTATGTGAAGTTTCATTTCATACACTTTGTCATTTACTAAGAAACATACAGTTATAGAACATCAACACAACACAACAAGTTATGATTGAATAAACATGCAACAACGCTAAATTAACGCTTTAGACTAGGTTAAGTTCATTATATAAAAAATTGTAAAAATAACCGTGAAACATTAAGTCAACAAAAAATGCAGTAAAGTTAAAATTTACAGGAGACCAAAATGATACTCGTATATGTAAAAATCATACTCATTTTATTAAAAGAAACGATTTGATGTTGAAATAACATGGAATCTTTTTAAATCAACTAAAATTTCATCAAAATCGTGTGAATTTAACCATGATTCATGTAACTTATTGAAATCGTTTAAGTTTCTGAGTTTTCTGTCAATTAATATGCTAAAGTGCCCTAAATACATTATGGGGGGTTAAGGTGAATAAAATTTCCCTGGGAATGTTGCACTCCTTCATAAAATTGGGAACCTGAATGATGCTCGAAAGATTCCTTCGGAATTTATTTGGCTACCATTTTAATAATTTTGTTCGGGGGAAATCCTGGGGATATTCCCGATTTCCGAAACAATTTCGATGTAATAAAATATTCCTAGGGAAAAGAAATTCCCCTCGAGTTTGTCAATAAGTCCCTTTAAGAAAAATTACTTGCTTTCGCAGTTGTGGATTTTATTTCTTTGTAAAATTGGTGAGAAATCTCCTAGAATAAAAACAATATCATTAAAAAAAAAAATCCAAACATTGCACCCATCAGCAAGATGGAATCATTTCAGAATACAAATATATACTTTTGAATTGAATTTGCTAAAGCCCCATTTTCATTGTTCTCTTGACCGCTGTTTGCATCACACATCATCAGCATTAATGCAGCCTTTTAATTCAATTAATATGACAGTAATACAATGCCAACCATAGCACTATTGTGTTTTACAATATACACATATCAGGTTTCAACCCCAATTCAAATGACTCCCCACATAGAAGCAATAAGTTCAACGAAAATACCCCCAATCGAACAACTATACTCATTAGTGACAAGTCAACTGCGTGGTGTTATAGTCAAACAAAAAAGCAGCAGTAGGTATAAACAAAGTGTCAATTTGTGGAGACTTCCCTTCCTTTTGCAGTTGTTGTTGTTGACATCGGAATTTTATTTAGCGTCAAATTGTCTCTTTTACCAGTCTCGTAAAGTGAAGATGTCAAACTGCTGCTGCCGAGGTTCTCGTCTGTAATTGTCTCGAGTGATGGCAAAGTGAAAATAATTACAATAATCGAACACCTTTTTCGTTATTGTGATGTCATCATACCATAACATCGCTCAGAGTGTACAAAGAATCACAAGTATATAAGACCGCAGTAATGACAGTTCCAACAGCTTCAACAGCTCCATCTTACCACTTGACCCAAGTGTAATAAACTTTTGCAACAACTACTTGCTTGGCTTCTTATAAGAGCGCCATTGTAAGTTCAACACACAACATTATCAAAATTGTACATATTTCTCTATTGTTGTCTTCAGAGTGTTATGTTTCTTTGTTGAACAAAAATTACCAGCTGAAGAATTACATTTATTTTTCTTATGGTATGTAGTTTGGAGAACGATCTATTGCTGTTATAGACCTTGAAGCTCAATTCAACTCAAGGAGTTCCTTATTGTTAACTGATTTAAGTGTTGATTGCATAGCATTTTTCTTCTTTCTGTGTAGTCATGACATTTTCTAAGTTTAATTGAGTGTTATGTTTGACTGTTTATCAGGTCTCGTAGACGGGAAAATTGCAAAACATTAATAGAAAGTATGTAGATGCGTCGGTGGTTATAGAGTTACAATGTCAAATGTCTCACATATCATTTAGTATTTATTATTTGAGAATTAGATGTGTCTAATGTCAATTTCGATTGGATTTTCGGACTGTTCTATTCCTTTTTTTAATTCAAATCGAAGATGAAAACATCGACTTCTTAAATGTCAACTCACACTACCGAATGTCGCCATTCAACAAAATGGCTTCCTTATTTATCACTTTTGACATATCATCTATGTGTGAGTAAGTCGTATAAGTACTCCTTTATAAAATACTTGGAACAGCTTTTCGGCCTTAATATCTGGATGGAAATTCCAGGGCATTTTGTTGCCATACACATACAGCCTTATTGTGAGTTTCACCCGAACAACATTCCACCCGAAAAATTTGACATTTCACTTTTCGCCCATAGTGAGTTTCCCCCGAAATTTCATGATCGAAAAATTCCCCTTATTGTGAACATTCAGTTCGGGCTGAATGTAATGTCATTTTCACTTCTTTTTTTTGTAGGTATAGGCGAACAAAATTTCGTTCGGGTGAAACTCACAATAGCTTTTAAAATTCCGGGCGAACAAAAAATTTTAAGGTGAAATATTTCTCGGGTGAAATTCACAAAAAGTCTTGCCACTGCCCTCGAGCCGTACAGTTCCGCCTTTGCTCTCGACCCAAGTCCTAAGTTAGAATGTATATGGATATCTGCCAATCCCAGAAAATTTGTTGCCGCCAACTTTCCAATATATCGGGTTTTTCAATAAGAGCGCTACAAAAGTTTTTTTTTAAATAAAACAAAAACTGTGAAAGTACGTTCGATGCCATTATGTATGGAACTCGACTTCTTTTCTCCGAGGCGGCCAAGCGACTGGACCATTTCGTGAGATAACACGTTCTCCAAACTTGGTTTCCAATAAATTGATTGTGACATTCGCTGTGTCCTCCAAGTCCATATCATCCAATTGGGGCCAAAAACATTCGGTTATCATTGAACGGTAGCGATCCCCATTCACAGTAACGTGCCGGTCTTGATCATCACGGAAGAAGTACGGCCCAATGACGCCGCCGGCCCATAAACCACACCAAACCGTAATTTTTTCGGGATGCAATGATGACTCATGGAGTACGTGTGTTATTGACGAAGCCATTCAGCCAGAAATGAGCCTCATCGCTGAAGATGATTTTTTGATGAAAATCCGAATCATTTTCAAGTTGTTGCTCAGCCCAATTCACGAACATACGACGCTTCTGGTGGTCAAGCGGCTTCAGTTCTTGCATCAATTGAATCTTGTTAGGATGTAGGCCAAGTTGTTTTCGCAAAATTCGCCACAACGACGTCACAGAGATGCCCAACGCTTGAGAACGACGTGGGAGAGACACATTTGGGCTTTCTGCAACTGAAGCCTCAGCGGCAGCAATATTCTCGACACTACAGGCACTTCTTTGTCTCACTGGCACAGGAACATTTTGTACTGTGCCTGTGGATTCAAATTTTTCCACTAGACGCTCAATTGTTGATCTGCTAGGACGATTATGACGACCATAAATTGGACGTAGCGCTCTTAACGTTGAGGCCACTGACTCCGAATTTCGGTAGTAAATTTTAATAATTTCGACTCGTTGTTGGCTCTTATATCATTCCATCATGAAATGGCAAACCTTACTGAAGAGAAATGTCAAAAGAGCGGCAAGAAATATGGCGTCGTTTGCTGTCCCTGTTGCTCTACTTTTGTAGCGTCCGAAGGAGCCAATAGACTACTATTTAGGACCCCGGTCTTAAACCTGAAGCCAATGACTTGTAGGGAAATGACATGCAGTACTGAATTTTGAAACATGGTCACTGCTTAAACGTAATTTACATCGAACGTGGTATTTCTGTCAACTACTTATTTTGATATGTCAAACTTTTCCGAACAATCTGTATTGTATGTTAATGCTTAAATCTCTGCAACTTCCTATATAATGTAATTCGCAAATTGTTATTGTAAATAAAATAATAAAGAATTAGAATAACATTCTAATAGCCGCCCTAACCTTGAGCAGCGAATAAACATAAATTGAGAATTAATTCTTGGCGCCATCGCCACCATAAAAATTCATTCTATTAGTAGTTTTTTTTTTTTTAAGACCTCATTAGTTCTGTAAACACAATTGATACTCGTTTTTTCCTTTTTACATTATAAAATGTTTTTTTTACATAGTTTAGAAGTTTTAGTGCCATAAATCTTAAAACTCTAACCACTCCCATATAATAAATGTACCTACCTACATAGATATTTCATCTAGGTGCATTGCAAGTATAGATAGGTACCTAGCTTTGTTTCAATTATTATTTTATAATGAGTTGGAGTCGGTATGTTGCAGGTTATTAGCCCACACTGATGTCAATTTTTGAATTTCACATACCTACGGCTGGCTTTAGTTTTCCCAACCCTTCATTATCATTAGCGAACAGTGGGAAACAATTTTAAAGGAGTAGGTATAATACCAATTACATAATTTTTAAATCAATTAAAAACAAGTAAAATTCATTACCCTTGATATAACCACCGATATTATGGTGGCAAATTGTAATTGTAAAGCAACCTGGCTTACAAAAAAAAAAAAAAAAACGAATTTAGATCTGAAAGTTTGTTTCGCATCATTGAATAAATTTAAAATAACCAAACACTTATTTTATATTGTTAGTATCATACTAAGTCCATAATATGTCACATTGACACTTAGGCCCAGTTTTTTCAGTGCGAGTTTCAGGGTTAAACCCGAGTTTTTTCAGTCAATTTAGATTCCGAGTTAACTCAACAAATTTGGTGAGTTAACTCTGGGTTAAGTAAAATCTATTCAAATCGAGGTACGAAAATATGGAAATTGTGATTTTCATAGTGGCGCCATCTCGAATTCGATAGCGAAACATTGATTTCTATACTGTCGCACTTCGATTTCGATAGATTTTTGACAACTAGGAGTCAAATTTAATTCTCCACTGACGAACTTGTTTTGGAGCTAACTCGGGATTAAAATATTTTCAGAATTAACTAACTCTCATTTAACTCGTAGTTAACTCATGCTATTAAAAACTGGACCTTAAAAATGTGAAAAAAGTATGGTTGCTTACATTTTTGCACGAACTGTCACTGTTTTAGGAGTGTTCAGAAATTGGGGCCAGTATGATACTAGTTGTTTAAAACTAGGGGGCATTTTAGTAAAGAGCTTTAAAGTTAGAAAATTGTAAAGTAGTATCATGCTAATACCTTAACATCAGGCTGATTTAAATTTTGCGCCATTGTGTTTTTACTCGTAACCAAATAATGCCCTGTAAAGCATCAAGTAAAAATGATAGCCTTTGGACCTGTTTCACAATATCTGAGTAAAGTTCTGATTAGTTACTCGACACATAAATATAGATACAGGGTCATAAGTTCACAATTAAAAAAATAATTTGTTGGACTTATAACCTATTTTAATGGGTCAAAGACAACTGTGATATTGTCTTTTGTGGACTTATGATTCGTGCCAATATTTATGTATGTGTCGAGTAAATAATAAGAACATTACTTACATATAGTTACATTGTGAAATAGACCCTTATTGTGTTAAGGAACATTTTTTGTACTAGTTTCTTAATGTTTTTAAATACATAAATTTTAAATCAATATATTTTTCTTATTTCAGGCGACTAGTGAAAAATTACCAACCTAAGAAGAAAGAAAAAGATGAAGATGAAAATGAGTAAGTAATTGCGTATATAAAAAAAAAACAAAGTTAAAACAAATATTTGTATCATATATAAATACATGCATAGTCATTTGAAACAATTCAATCAAACTGTAAAAAATTAAAATGTTATTGCAATTTTGCATCAACTATATAAAATACAGTAGACGCTCGATATAGTGAATCTCGGTAGATTGAACTATTGTACTTTCAATAACGAAAGTATGTATACACTAGACCCAGTATAACGAAAGTTAATCGTGTTTCTAACTTTTATGACATATTGGTGTTAATATATAGGGGAATGGAGATAGAGTCTTATGCGCGAAACAGATTGAACCGTCACCAGCAACAGCGGCCGCCATTGTTTTATTACCAATGTATTTCAATCGTTCAACACACATTAGACGAGCACCAGCAACGTCAACAGCGCCGTTTGGCCAAAGTTCTAAATTTTCTGTTGCTGGTCCATTGCTGACAACTTAAATACTGCGATATTCAGAGGCACCACACTACAAAAAATTATAAACTCCATACATTTCTGAGGGCTGGTGCTGGTGCTGGTGCTGGTTTAATCTGTTTCACGCTTTATCCGAAATTGAAGAACCCGAAAATGAAAATGCTGAAGATGTGCAATTGGTTGCTGAATGAGATTCCTCAGCCTGTTCGGTTTCATTTAACGATACTGTTAGTTTTGTTGATAAGGTTATTTATTTATTTATTTATTACCCCGACTACCGAAACGGACTCACTTTTTCCATTATTTTCCATCATAGACTCTGTGAGTCTATGGATCATTCACACTGCTTTAAACTTGAAAACGACTGGACCAAATTATATACTTCCTTCTGCGGGTTTGTTCGTAATTGTTACGTGAAGGTTTAGGAAAAAATAAAAGTCGTTAAGTTATCAACAGGTGGTGCTGTAGGCACACATTTCATTTTTCAATTCAATTACCGTTGAACAGGTGGCGCTGTAGGCAGTTATGAAATGGCTTTATGGATATTATTTTTTTTAATTTTGTTATTTGTAGGGTGAAAAGGGCAACAATAACAAAATGTTCAACTTTTGTTATTTGTAGAGTGAAATGGGGCAAACATAAAAAGTCCGATTTAAGAAATTCGTAAAAATTGGGTAAAATTAAAAAAAAAAAAAAACATTTAGGAAATTCTTTTTTTTTTTTTGTCAAAAAGGTTTTTCTAAGGAAATAGCTTTGGGGATATTGTTTTTCAAATATTTTAATTTGTAGGGTGAAACGGGTTAAAAATAAAAAAGACACCCAATTTAAGAAATTCTTTTGGATTTTGAAAGGTTGTTTTTAGTGGATGGCGTTTGGGGATTTTTTTTCAGAAAATTGGCATTTATAGGGTGAAATAGGGTAAAAACGAAAATGGCATCTGATTTCAAAATTTTGTTTGTGTTTAAAAGGTTAGATATTTAAAAAAATTGATATTTATAGAGTGAAATGGAATAAAAACAATAAAGTGGTTTTTGATCACAAAAATTCTTTCTGTGTTGAGAAAATAATAAAGGTTGAACTTAGAGGATCATGTTTTTACATATTTAGCCATTCATTACTTGAAGTAGATTAAAACCCTTAAAGTAGTATTCGATTACAAAAATTAGCTCAAATATTTAATTATATTTTCTTTTGTAATTTGTATGCGAAGCTTAGGTTTGTCCACCCGTGCGAACCCGGGCGGAACAGCTAGTCAAACATAAAAATAAAATATTTTTCTGCGAAATATGAAGATGTAAAGAGTCCGCCATCTAACGTTTTTTTTTCAACTAGTGCTTATTTCGCGAATGGTAACACTTAGCTCATGTCTGATTTGACAGATAATTAGTTTTAATCCTTCCGCTGAACGAATATGGTTGTGTATACGCTTCGCTAAGTGGGCCTGCGATCGACTTAGAGAAGATGCCGATTTTGCCAAAAAAATCATCTTTTCAGATGAAGCTCATTTTGATCTTGGCGGGTAGTAAACAAGCAAAATTGTCGCATTTGGGGCACAGAAAACCCGCACGCATACATTGAAAAGCTGATACACCCAAAACGAGTCACTGTTTGGTGCGGATTTTGGTCCAGAGGCATAATTGGGCCATTTTTCGAAAATGAGCAAGGAGTGGCCGTTACAGTCAATGGCGATCGTTATCGGGCCATGTTGAACGAATTTTTGTTCACGAAAATTGAAGAGAAGGATATTGGCAACATTTGGTTTCAACAGGACGGCGCTACGTGCCACACAGCCGAAGCTACACTCGATGTTTTGCGCCATTTTCAAAAAAAAAAATATTTGGCGGACCCTTTACATGTACATATCTATTTTTCTCTATGTAGGTACTCTTCATACTATTGTCCTCCTGGAGACGGCCGTGAGAATACTTTTCTAAACAAATTTTTCTTAAGATATTAACAATTTGCAATACATTTATTTAAAAAACATAAATACAAATATGTAAATTCAAATTTTGCAAGAAGCAATCATAAAAAATCTGTTTTCTTCCTCGTTATTTCACCATAGTGTTAAAGCCTAAATCTTATGTGTATTTGGTTGTCTGGAACAAAATCTGAACAAAATTCATTGATATTTTCATAGAATGAAATTAATCTGACAAAAAAAAAAACAACTTAAATTGGAATGTGAAGGACTTACGGAAATAAACTCTGAAATACTCTTAAATCCTAACAACAAACAATCTAAGCAGACAAGATTGCAATAATGTTTTTTTGAGAAAATCCATATGTACTCGTACACTTTATGTACGGTTTACACACATTCCCAGTCGCTTTTTTTTAAGTTCATTGGCCAGCACAACTAAATAAACAAATGAAAACAATATATATAATGCTTTGCCCAACCATAGAGACGACGACGTCAGAGAAAAACTATCCTTAAAAAAAATAGTTTTTCTTTTAGTTTTCCAAACAAGCATAGGTATT
Organism: Leucozona laternaria; assembly: GCA_932273885.2. NCBI lineage: Eukaryota > Metazoa > Arthropoda > Insecta > Diptera > Syrphidae > Leucozona > Leucozona laternaria. Next base: position 125,103,964 of record OW026367.1, on the reverse strand, counting down.
CTTATTATGTGGAGTGTGGTGTGCAATGAAGAATAATAGTCTACTTGCACATATTTATACAAATAGTTTTGTTTATCACGCCCATCATCTATGTTCAGCCATCATCATCGTTCAGTGACATTGTATCTATCTATGATGGGCTTAGCTGAAATTGTTGACCTATTTTCGCAAGGATTTGTGTATATCATCATTGTTGTTAGTTTATTCTTTGAAAAATGCTTTTTGGTAATAAAATTGTCAGAAAATGTAACAAACGTTTTTTTTACTCTATACGGTTTGATTCAGTTCTCGTGAAAAGCTTTCATTTCATGAGCGAGTATTACCGATAGTTGCATTTAGAGTGCCATTGAATCCAATTACTGCTGAAATGTAATGTTTAAAAGCCATAATATAAAGGGTGTTTTTTGTAGACGTGTGGTTTTCTCAATCTGGCAATACTTTTTTCGGAGTTGGTCTTTTTGACAGCTGTCACTTGATTTATGCTCAGTTTGGTTTGCCATTTCAAAATTGATAGACTTACTCCTGAACAACGTTTGCAAATTTATTACCAAAATAATGGTTCGGTTCGCGCGTAGCATCGCGCGGTGCGTCCAATATTCGGTCGACATAATCGCCCAGCAGAGTCGGTAATTCGAGCAACTATGGATCGGTTTCGCACCACGTTTACTCTAGTGGATAATGCGCATCCTAAGAGACGCCGCGCTGGCTGTACAGTGCGCACCGAAGACGCTATTGCTACTGTGGAGCAGAGTATCGAAGAAGACCCGAATGAGTCTATCCGCCATGGTGCGCCATGATTAATGACTCTTTCGTGCCTGAATTGGAGGATATCGATGTGGACGACGTTTCGTTTCAACAAGATGGCGCTACATTCCATACAACCAACGAAAGAATCAATTTATTGAAGGAAACTTTTGGTGAGCGCATTATCTCGCGTCGTGGGCCTGTGGCGTGGCCTCCAAGATCGTGCGATTTAACACCGCTGGACTATTTTTTTGTGGGGTTATGTGTCGCTTGTCTACGCAGATAAGCCCGAGACGATTGACGCCTTGGAAGTGAATATTCGGCACGTTATTGCTGACATACGGCCCCAAGTGCTGCAAAAAGTGGTCGAAAATTGGGCCTCAGCTGGAATTTATTCGAGCCAGCCGCGGCGGCCCCATGCCCGAAATCATTTTTAAAACATAATGGCAAACCCTTATCTTTATAATAAAGCTAAATTCTTGGTCATAACATTAAATTATATGCGTTTTATTTCTTCTTGAAAACCACACGTCTAAAAAAAACACCATATATATATTTTAAAATTCATTCTTACTACCCTACCTTCATTCTGTTCTACTGTTTCATATTAGTTCAATAGCTCTCCATTCCTGGGTGAACATTTTCCTCAAATCGAAATTTCACAAGCTAGCAGGTATATGAACTTTTATAATCGAGCCACATTTTATGCCTAAAATACCACTTCTCATTCTAACGGCTCTGTACTCCTAGCTTAGCTTGGTCCTAAACTTATATTTGTGTCTCCCTCGCCAGCCATTTTATTCTAACCTAGCTTCCAACTGTTATTTCACAAAAAGCCGTTATTGATGTTTTAAGCTTCCAACGTTTCTTTAAAGTGAAATCCTTCTTTTAGTCAAAACAATTTTACCGTAAACCCTAGTAATGTCATCCTGTCCAAATACAAACTAAGCACTTAATCTGATTTCTCATACAAAATGATTAACATACAAGAATGCATTGCTACAATTTAGACCAATAAAGTTACAAAGATTCATATCGTAGATATAATATTTCTCACTCACTGATTTGGTCTACACAAAAAAAATAAAAGCCCCTCAAAATATGCAATGCTCTAAAATGGAATAATAATCCTTACCTCAGCTGGGAAACCTGACAACACGTCATTCTTGTACAACTTCTTTTTTACCAGTTACATATCGGTGATGCAATCCCTTTTACTTGTTACTTCTTTTCCGTCGACACGACACTACGCTATCCTCGTCGTCGTAATCGTCATATACCTAGTAATAACAGCTTAGATAATTACTTACTTCAGTCGGTGCCTGACTACGTCAACATGTGACAAGTGGGCGGATCGTCGTCGACGGTTTCGAGCCACACTTATTCCTGGGCCTGATGTTGTGCGACATCAGTGTGTAAAATGAAGAAAATGACATGGCCTACAGATAAGTCGCCCATGGACTTGAGGAGTTGTTGCAGTTTGCCAAAGAACGTGTTTCTTCTTCGTTGTCTTTGCGTCATATTTGATTGATTTAAATTTTAATTAGTGAACACTTATCGCTCTGTACGTTTAGATCTATACGACATCCACTTACAACCAACGTAGGGTCAATGTACATTGAAGTTATCCAAAGAAGATTGCATCTTCTTTTTCTATTGATTAAAAAAAATATAAAATAAATAAACTTTCCTTTACTTATGCGTGTTTGTGTTTTTATATTTCTACAGATTCACATCATGGCAAGCATTTCGAAATGTGCTCAAAGAAATCGGAGACTTGGCTGGTCAAAGAGAAGTTGTCGCAGAATCACTGCAACAACAAATTATCCACGGTATTACGTTGCTGTCAAAAACGTTGCGCGAGGATAGAAAAGTAAGTTTTGTTTGTGTGTGTGGGTTCTTTATAAAGTTCAAAATAATCAATAATATTTGCTTTTATTTTTTTCTAGAAATGCTTAACAGATGGCACGCATTTACAACAAATCCTACAATCACAATTAGGATCGCTGGATCGAGCTAAGCGAACTTATGATAAAGCATTTAAGGACTCAGAGAAGGCTGTCGATAATTATAAGAAAGCAGATGCGGATTTCAACCTCAGCCGGGCTGAAGTTGAGCGATATAAAAATATTATGACATCAAAAATTCAACAATCCGACGATGCAAAAAATGAATACGCAAATCAGTTACAAAAAGCAAATAATCTACAACAGCAACACTTCAATGTGCTGTTGCCAAATGTGAGTAAATTCAATCAAAAATTTAAAATCACTATTATATTAACGTTGTTTCAAAAATTCTTCAAGGTATTTAATAAATTACAAGAACTAGACGAAAAACGAACCCGCGGCATCCGAGAGTTTATTATTAGCTCTGCTGATATTGAATCATCTGTTGCACCCATCATTGCTAGTTGTTTGGAAGGTATTGTAAAAGCTGGCGAGTCAATTAACGAAAAACAAGATTCATTAAAAGTTATAGAAAGGTTTGTTGTTGTAACCCCATTACCCATTTGTATATACAAATTAAAACATTTATTAATATACATACAAACATTGATGCAGGTATCAGTCGGGCTTTGAAATACCAACGGATATACCATTTGAGGATCTCTCCAAATCTAATCCAGATTCATCAACGGAACAAATTAATGTTCGCCCACTAAATAATATTCTCACAATTAAAGGGACCGTGACTGGAAGCAGAAGAAAAAATCGCGGAATTTTGGGGTCTATATTATTTGGTAGTAATAAGGTGAGATAGTAACTTTATATACATATTGTACACATGTAAAAGAAAATTTAATCTATTTTCCTATATACATATATGTAATTTGAGTGTAAAAGCATTTATCTTAAATATTCCTTTGATATACCCCATAATGCATTTAGCAGAGATAAATTTTAAACAAAAACCTAGGTATACTCATTTCACTTCGTAGATCCTTCGGAGACCTAGTTCTGTTCGTTGTTGTTTTTTTTTTTAATGTGCAACAGTAAAAATAAGAAAAAGAAGCGTTATTATTTTCAATTCAACTACGAAACAACGAAGTGATATGAATATACCTTATGTAAGAACTAGCTAGTTTAATGTCATCCCTTATACAGAAATATTTTCAATGTAGAAGGGTTATTTTTTTTTTTTGTTGATGGGGGAAGGGTTATGTCTGCTTAATTTATTAATCGCTTGACAAAACAAAAATACATAATCGGCTTGTCTTTAATATTTTAGTAGAAACTATTTAATTTTGTTTTTCAAAATGTTTTTTTTTTCAACTAGGATTTGACCGGTAAAACGACCGATATTGTTCAAGTAAATCACCTGAATAATGATTTTAAAACAATAAATTCCATTTTCTCTATGTGGAAAACAATTTCCAAAAAAAAATCTACTCCAGTAAGTAAAGAGTTACTATTCTTTGGCATTCATATCTTTTTTTTATGATTCATCCTTGTTGGTAAATAAATAAATAAATAGCGGAAAACTCCGCTCCATTCAGGAGGAGGAAATAGTCATCTAAGTTAAAATATTGTTGCTCCATTTTATAACTTTAAGCCTACACTCGTATACTTATTCAAATATTACTCCGAAAGTGGAAGACTATCTTCATGTCGTATATGCTTATTATTAGGTCAACTAGATTGACTCAATATTTCTTTGCGTTTTAGAAACAGAAACTGACATTTTAGCCTTTAGAAAGCTAAATACATAATATCTATATATATGTACATTTGTACGTGTTTTGGTATCGATGTTTGAAATAAACTTGTATCTTTGTCAAATACGACATTAATCAAAGGGTCTTTTCCTTTTTATAACTGTTTTTTGTTGTCGCTTTTTGGTTTTCTGATCACGGGTACTAAATATGCATCGTCGTATCGTTAGGTTAGGTTAGGTTAGATTTTTGGGCTGATAGAGGATCTAATTTCCATCACACTTAGATCAATGTAGATCCCGTGTGATACCCCGGAGGATTGAACACTCCATATAAGTTAACCTATAAAATTATTTCATGGACAATCAAGCCATCCGGAGGCTTTGATGAATTTCGACAGTTTAACACCGGAAAAGTTGGAGAGCTCTTCCAGATGTTTGTGTCTTAGTTGCGAGAGTGCTGGGCAGTGACATAAGAAGTGAGAAGTGTCTTCATGTGCTTCTTCATCGCCACAACCTCTGCATAAATCATCTGTGCTGAGCCTCAGTCGTATCGTTAATCGGAGCTCCAACATAAACAGACCCTGAGGCTCTTGATGCTCATCATTTTCAATAATAAACGCTTTTTTCATTTTCCGAATAAATGATATCTATTCAAACATTTATATTGATGATATTGTTTTTTTTTTTTTTTTTTTTTTTTGCAATATGTTACTTATGGTTCCAAAAGCTAGAATCTTCCCATATTTTCACCTTAGTGGACGGAAAAGACACACAGGGGTCAAGTTAACCCAAGCCTATGTTTGAACTGCTCTGGTTAACAGATCAAGTGAGACTGACCTTTACTGTTTACTCCCGTGACTAGACTTCCATACCTAATGTATTTTTAAAGTTCGATTTAAAATGGTCTGGGATCAAAATGGCAGTGTGTCGTTTAGGGGTAAAGTTTCTATTAAACTAATTAACGATAAAATAATTTCTTTGGAGTTTGAATAATTTTATTTTAAAGTAGTTGTGTTTTTTTTTTTATAAATTGAAATACTCAAAAATACCCACAATTCAGCAGTACAGCTTTCTGACATTCTTACTGCAGAAGTACTCAGAGCTATAACATGAGGAATTGAAGAGTGCTTGAAGCTCATTTCAACCCCTATAAAAACATTCATCGATTTGAAATGGGCTTGTTCGCCTCAATCAATTTTGGCATGCCAAATTGCTGCACGCAAAAGTTAAAAGTTGGTGAACTCTTGCAGCTCCGTCTGCAGCTACGTTACGTTGTGTTCGCAACATTGAAATTATGTGTATTCAGTATTTCAGTTGCAGCTCCGTCTCCATTGTGTTTAGACAGTTATATGTCAATACATACTTATTCCCAAAGATTCTGGAGAATATTCCAAAATTTATTGTATTGCATCACTATAAGATTTTCATCAATTTAGCTGCTTCAAATTTTGTTTAGATCGTTTAAATCCAAGAACTCTACTTATATTTTAAAGTTGCACTCAGAATGATCCTTTTAATTTCATATATATTTGAAATGATTTAAAATTTCCTAAAAGATACACTTGTCCTGTAACAATTTCCCTAAATAAGTTTTATCTCTATAAACCCTTAACCGCATAAAAATTCTTATAAAATCGATTCGACTTCGCCTATCAACTTTTAAGTCGGGCGCAAATTTTGTGATCTTCCTTTGCCCTAGACAATTCTCCGTTATACAAGGTGGCCATAAATAAATTGGTGTTTTAAAATCTCCATAGTTGATAGGGGTTGGTCCATCCTGCTGCCAATTGCAAAATAGACGTCACGTTCACATTATGAAAATATTGTTTGGGCCACATTATATGAGAAATAGAGATTGGTTGCGTTCTTAATTTTTGGGAATTTTCTGTTTAAAAAAAAACAATAGGTACATCCTAATACAAATATAAATGAAAAATTATAATTGAGTCTGAAAGTGGAAAATGGCATATAGCGATATTATACGTCTTTGAAAAAGAATCTAAGTCACTTCTCATTCAAATGTAAAAAAAAACAAAATATACAAAATTGGCGAATTTTTTGAAAATAAGAGTTACACTATATTTGCATTCACACCCTCATTTAAGCCATTACGATCCTTGAGTAGTATTTAACACAAACTAGTAAAGTATATGCACTATAAATTTATTAATTGGACAACAATATAAAAATTCACTAGGCTAGGAAAAAAGCTTGTGCATAACATAAAATGTCAGCTTGTTTTTTTGGTTTCATTTGGTACAAGATTAATAGAAATACTTTACGATTTCGTAAATATTCAAGCTTACCGCAGAATTAAATCACACAATTGAAAACTTTTATATGTATGTAGGTACAAATTTATATCATTTATGTTTACTCTGATTTATTCTTATTATTTTTTTTTTTAATAAAATATTTGTTTTTGTTTCTTTTTTTTTTATTTTATCTATATATAAACAAACAAAAAAATAATCAATATGTCATTCCTATATCGCAATCAATCTTCGCGATTTGTTAAAAAATAAATTCTTCTTCAAACGTATACTACATTACGTACCTATGTAATATTGGCATCTTAAATTGACGAAAACATAAAATTGTAAGTACTGTCGTCGATTTTTTCCATGTATAATAAAATTTCATACACAATGTCACTTTTACATTAAAAAAAAAAAAAAAAAATCAAACAAATCTGTACTACACCTTAAAATAAAACAAGATTTGAATACTACAACACGTTTATTGTTAAATCCTAGGTTGATTTTGTTCGTAATTCTATTTTCCTCGTCCCCTCGTCGCTAATTAAAACACAAAATTAAATGTTGCTCATATGTAATATATATGTTTGTGTATTGTTTTCAGTCCTTGTTTTAGTTTTTGGTTTGATTTTGTAAAATTCTTTAAAAATTGCTGTGCATTTCAAAATTATTTATAACTTTTTCGAAAATAAAACAGCATACATATATTTTTATAGTTCATCAGAATGCTTATTTAATTGGATTTTAAATATTAAATGAATTTAAATGGCAATGTACATAATTTATTTTGGTTATTGCTTGCAGATTATTTTAATTTCTTTGCAAATTAAGTAATATTTTTGACAATTTTGCACTTTCATTCATACATTTCGTTTAGGAAAAAAAATCATTTTTATTCTGAAATGATAGGTAGACAACATTTATACCGATTATAGAACTCGAAAAACTGCATTTGCAGTCCAATGCTCTCTTCGCTCCTCACTAGAAATCAGTAAAATGAAAGGATTGAGCTGAATGAACTTCAAGAAAAGTGGTCAATTCAGTTGGCAAACAGATAATGTAAAGGGTGTTTTTTTTAGACGTTTTGTTTTCAAGAAGAAATAAAACGCATTAAATTTAATTTTATGTCCAAGAATTTAGCTTTATTATAAAGATAAGGGTTTGCCATTATGTTTTAAAAATGATTTCGGCAAGTGGCCGCGCGGCTGGCTCGAATAGATTCCAGCCGAGAGGCCCAATTTTTCGACTGCTCCAATTGTTGCGCGCGATGGCGGATGGACTCATTCGCGTCTTTATCGATACTCTGCTCCACAGCAGCAATAGCGTCTTGGGTGCGCACTGTACGGCGTCTCTGAGGATGCGCATTATCTACTAGAGTAAACGTGGTGCGAAACCGATCCATGGTTGCTCTAATTTATGCGATTTTACGATTATGTGGACCGCTATGCGTCGCGCGAACCGAACCATTATTTTAGTAATAAATTTGCACGATTTTCAAACGTTGTTCAGGAGTAAGTCTATTAATTTTGAAATGGCAAACCAAACTGAGCATAAATCAAGTGACAGCTGTCAAAAAGACCAACTTCGAAAAAAGGATTGCCAGATTGAAAACCACACGTCTAAAAAAAACACCATTTAGTTAATTCCAAGAATTTAATAACTGAATTTAATGCGAACGCGCACTTCAAAGTCCCCGAGAGCAAGCCATTGCGAGTTCCATAATCGGCATGATTATTGACTTACGAATTCGAGAAGTTGCTGTTTGATTTATATTTATAACATGAGCATACAAATAGCGATTTTATATGCCAGAGGGATGTGCCGCTGTGCGATCAGTTTCAAAAATTTAAATTTTTAACACAATTTAATACTGTTTAATCGCATCTGTAAAAGCTGCGGAAAATAATCGAATAAATACTTCAATTGTTTACGTCTGGTTATAAATATTTTTATTAAAGATTGATATTCCATACAACGATAATGCTAAAACAATTAACAAGCATTTAAATCCGCAGATTGTCTGCTAATCAAATTAAACACAACCTTTGGCAACTTTATGTTTAATGTTGCGGCGTTGCGTGTCAGTTTGCATCAGCGTATAAAAATATTCAAGCCACAGTAATATACGGCAGCCAACTCACGTTTCATTTTAAGCAAAAAACAAATCAGTCTATAGTAGGAAAATGCAAAAGAATGCAAAGACTGCAAAAATATTTCAAAGAATGCATTAAGTCCCAAAAGATTGCATTCTTTTGATTGCTGTTAAATATGTTATTTGGGAACAAAAATGATCTCAAATGAATGATGATTGCATTATTGGAAGTGGAATCTCAAAGTGTAGTCAATGAATACAATCTTTTAATTGAATTCAATGAATGATTTTTAAAGCTCACAAAAGATTGCATTCTTTTACAATTTTGCTACTTATGGCCAATTTTTTAATAGTCAGTTTAACATCAAATAATACTTATTCTTCAGATAGATCAAACATTTGTATTCATCTGATAGGTAACTGTATGTTTAATTGATGGTTGAAAAATCGGCTCTTGGGGCCAGTTTTTTCACAGCTGTTCATATTTAATCAATGATTAGTACAATTGGTAAATCATCTTATGTACATACATACATGTTGCCAGAAAATTTTCATGGAATTTGCTAATCAGCTGATTTTGTTTGAAAGTCAGGCAACAAATTTTACCCATTGTGAACAAACTAGCCCTTAGAACATATTTGATTTGAATTTGTTTTGTTGATAGAATGAATATTTGGGTATAGATCAAAACTTTATTATAGGGTTTATTTTTGAACTGCGACTTTTTTTTATAAATCATCATCATAATCATGATCACTATTACACTATTAGCTTTTTGTTTAAAACCCATTTGATTGTATGTTTTGAAATAAAACCAAAAAAACCATCTTATTTTCTTCACTACTTTACCAAAACAATTTACTATAATAGAAACACGTTGATATTATTTGATCTTAAACAAATCCATTAACAAAACAAAAAAAAAACACATTATTTATTATACTTTTATTTTAAAATAACATTTATTTATTTTTACATATTTTCTCTGTTTTCTTGCTTTTTTCATGCTTACCGTTTAAAAAATAAAAACGTAACGTTATGAAAAATACGAAAAAAAAAATATTTTATATTTATTCATACTACATATCGAAAACACACATACACTACTCTTTCATCACGACAACATTCATCTGAAAATTCAAAATAATAAAAATTAAAAAAAAAAAAACTACAATCATTTAAATAAAATCAAAAAATAAAATCTGTCGAAGAAACAGAAGATTATTGAAACCTGTATTACAATGAAGGTATGCTTCAAAATAAAGAAGAATAAAATTTAAAAATAAAACAAAAAAATAATAGTATTAATTTAAAGTGCAAATCTGTTTACAACTCGCACATTGAATTTTAATTTTGTTTTTGTTTCTGTTGTAATATTTATTTATTTTGTGAATTATATTTAATATAAGAATTCTTATGATTTGTTATTGTATTGTCGTTCATGAAAGTTTTATCGTCTTTTAGATTTGCCAAAAAGTCAAATTATGTATGATAATATTATTTAATTTATAAAATGTAATTATGTATATTAATCATAGGTATACATTACATAAACATCGAGTGGACAAAAAAATGTGTTAAGCCACTGTGAAACTAGCAAGTAGGGCAGAGAAAAGTGCCAATTTAAAGAGAATCAGTTCTGTTTTAGCCGCCAGGCAACACTTGACTTTGTGTTCCAATAGAGCTGATATACTGGCTAAACTAGAGCCACTGGTTTCAGAACCATTTTTCAAATAACAAACATTAACAAATCGAAACCTCACTGCGCCAAAAAAATTAAAATCTTAAAACGCATACATATTCCGGGTCAAATCATCGTATATTATTACAACTTGTCCTAGCCATCACATATCTTTGTCACAGAGATCAGAACTTACTTTTTTGAATGTTTTTGATCCCCTCTGCATTCAAGTCCGACTTAAGATTTGTTCCATAATGTTTATGCTCTTCATATCAGTTTGCTGTATGCACTGCTAAGCTTATCACAATCCGTCATTCGGTTGACATCTTTGTTGTTGTTTATAATGTACAACATCTCCAGCAACATTTTTTTTAATAGTGTTGGCCTGTTAGCAGAACTCAAAAATTCTTTAAATCCGACTTGTTTTTCTCTTGCAGACAATACCTTTGTTCGTTTTCTCCCCAAGACTGCCAATTTCTAACAATTTCAGTTCAAAGTTCTGTCAAGGTTCATTTAAAAAAAAAAATTACCTGTACTAAAAATATTAGACATTGGTAGTTTTGGGAAGTAAACGAACAGACCTATTAACAGTCAAATTAAATAGTTATCTTGAAATGAATGTAATGACAACGACCATTGAACTTATCCAAAAGTTCACTCAAGTTCATTTATTCATTGGAATCTGACACTGACAGGCCAACTATTTAGACAACGACTAGCTGGACAACTGTCCAAGAGTGGTCTAAGGAAATCTAATGTTTAATTTATCTTTTACGATATAACGGTCATACACAGTCACTATTTATTGGTATTTAGATACTTAAATGTTAAAATATCATGAAAACCAGACCTTATGAAACTATTCTAAGCTCATATGCGAATTCACTGCATGGAAAACCTTCGGACAGGTATAAATTGGTTCCTGTGAAAAAAAAATTCAATTTATTGTAGACTAGCGTTAGTAAAACGTTATGTTAAGTATCAAATCTTGAAGAAAATTGAGTAGACTTTACGATATGTATTATTATAGCTGGAATGACAGACATATCTTTTATAAAATTCCTGTAAAGAAAACTAAATACAAAATAAAGTTAAAATTTTAATAAGTGCAATTGAAATCATACATAACCGGACTTTTTCGAATCTATTTTACTGTATTAAATCATATTTAGATAATTCTTAGATACAAACTAGTGTGCATTCATATTGTGTTCATAAATGTGGTTGTGTTATGTGTGATGTCCTAACATATTTTAATATTTCTCGCATGTTTTGTTTATCAAAAAAAAAAAAAAAAACTTGAAACTATGTATTAAAGGTTTATTATTACAAAATATACCTTCTTCAAGTGTGAAAAGTTTTCATAATTAAAAAAAAATGCACGTTTTTCCCATGTTATAAATAATTCCACTCAAAATTCACCTTTCACCTACATTAAAAAAAAAAAGATACAATACGAATCTCTATTTGTTACTTCTTATTAAATATCAATAATTGCATAAAAATTAATATCATAATTTACAATTAGTTTTAATAAATTCTTTTTATTTATCTTTCCAATGCAAATTTAAAGAATTCTTTATCTGCGGACGGCATGAAGGAAGATTTTAGTGATTTACCACCAAATCAACAACGTAAAAAGCTTCAAGCAAAAATTGCAGAGCTACAACAAAAAATCTCTCAAGAAACGGCCGCACGTGATGGCCTAATGAAAATGAAAGTAGTTTACGAAGCCAATCCATCGTTGGGTAATCCAATGACAATTGAAGGTCAACTCAATGCATCCGAAACTAATCTAACAAATTTAAATGATGATTTGAAAAAATTCCAAGGATACCTTGAGAAGGCGAACAGTGCGCATGTGGCGAATAATAGTCCACAAGCGAATCGAATTTACCACAATGGTCACAGAGTATCGAGGTGAGTAGAATACATTAATTTGAATTTGTACTTTTATCATTGTAATAGAAATTTCACGAATCAATTTTAATTAAAAATTTAATTTTAGACATTCCAATGGAAGCACAGAAGATAACAACGATGATGGTGATGATCAGCACGACGATGCTGGAAGCTTAAGCAGGTCAGATTCAGAGGAAAATGTGGCGCAAATACAAAATGGGCATAATAATAATAATAACGGGTACACTTATAAGTCACTCTCTCTCTCTCTTTCTTTCATACACTTGTCGCATTATCGTTTAAAAAAAAAGAAGAATGGATTTTTAATGCCAAAGTACAATTCTAATTATTTATTTTTCCCAAAATTATTATTATTATTTTCATTAATTTTTTGTATTCTTTGAATTAATTGTAAAGTTCTTTTGTTAAATTGATTTTTTGTTTTGTTAATTATTGGCCGCATTTTGGTGAGAGTGTGCTCAGATAAATACCTGCAAACAATAACAAAGTAATTTATAATAATATTTTTTTATTCGTTTGCATGTACACATTTCACTGAGCTGGCTATACAGTATACACTCTCACCAAAACACCGCTATTCATATGAGTCAGCTAATAGCCCAATAATAGCCGGTGGCACCAAGCTAAATTTAAAATAGTTGCTTACTTAATTAAGTTGGTTTTCCAATCCGGTGTGGATCTGATTCTCAAGCAACAAGTTTCTCCTGGCAGTTTGGCCTCTAGCTAACTGTCAAGAGTTTCTCACGCCAAGTTAGTCGAGGTCAACTCTTCTACTTGCATGGTCTGCCTCAGTCGCAGTCATCCACAATCTCTTAGTGGTTGACTCAAAGATTTTCCGAAAACTCAAATTAATCGACCAATAACGATGCTTATTAATTTAAGCTTAATTTCTAGTTCTTTATTGACTTGACGTCAAGCAATACATTCGTTTAAATAAGACTAACGGAACAAAAACAATGAATTGACATAATTTCGATATAAGAATATATAAAAATTGAGAGGAAGGTTCATTTTCAAACACATCGAAATCAATCAATTTTCACATACAAGAAACGTTGTTTAAGCCTTCAACTGCGCCTGAAGGTCGCTTAAAGCCATTTTAAAACTTATTTCAACTTAATTATGTATGAGTAATATTAAAAATGTTTACTTGACTTTTGTATGGATATCAGATAAAGACGTGAATCCATGCAAAAACACACGAAATATCTCAACACTTTCGGAAATATTGCACTTTTTACCGAAATGTTGTTGTATGGCAACAATGAACTTAAAACAAAATTTAGAATTTAAAATTGCTTCACATCAAATTTTTTAGCAAATCGGTCCACCCGTTTAGCTCAATGGTTTGATTTTTTTTTTATCAATTTTCTAAGTTCCCCGCTATTTCTAATATTTTTTGCTCTTAATTTTTTTTAATATTAATTATTTTGATTCTCGTTAGCTTTGCTGCTGGCAAAAAAAAAACTTTAAATTCTCTACTGACCGAATAAATGCTTCAACAAAAAATTTGTCAATGATTATTTCTAGCAGTTCAGCAAGTCCGGAAAGCGGATTGGGTACATCGCACACATCACTGCCGGGTTCAGGTCAAGGCAGTGCGAACGAGAATGCAATTGGTGAAGATGCCTACTTTGAAACTGAAGCTGAAGCGCTTCAGCCCCTTGGAACGTGTCGAGCCCTTTATCCATTTGAAGGTATGATAAGCTTTTGGTCAAAGAATTCTCAAAACTCTAAACATTGTGTGTGTATTATTCTAGCATCAAGTGAAGGAAGTATTCCCATGAACGAGGGTGAGGAACTGCAAGTTATCGAAATCGATCAGGGTGATGGTTGGACACGTGTGCGGAGACTAAACGGTTCGAATGGTTGGGATGAAGGTTTTGTGCCAACCAGCTACATTGAATGCACACTATACGCTTAGAACGAAGTTTCCTTTTCTTTTCTCTCTTCCAAAGTTTCAAATTACATTTTAAAAAATTCTGTTAAACTTTCGGTGTTCTTTAACAAAACAAAATAAAGAAACAACAAAATTGTTTCTTGTGGCCTTGTAAAACAGATTTAAAAAAAAAAAAAAAAAAAAACATTCATGAACATAATCCCTTCGAAGAAGCCGATAAAGAATTATGGCCAAGTAATGAATGAGTTCATGTGTTTTTTTTTTAAGTAATTTAACAAAAAGGGAATGAATGGGAATATGTGCATAAAATGGTGATTTTATTATTAAAAATTATTTTGTTATATAGCTGTGAAAAAGAAATGAAGAGAAAGGAAACTCAAAAAAAAAAAAAAAAATACATTTTATCTACATACATTATATCATCTCATGTATCATCTCAAAATCAATTAACTGAAAGTTTGAATTTTTATTTAAAATACAACATAATGATTGTCAAGACGAAAGATGTAACAATTGCAAACTGAACAAAATTCTTGTCCATTTTTATATTTTATAATAATCGTGACCCTTTAATGTGGAAGGTAATGAATGTATTGTCTACGAAACTCGGGTAGTATAAAAAAGAAACAGAATGATAAAAATATTTATAACTAACTATGTATACAAGAAATTTTCAGTCAACTCATCTTTTAGTTTAAATAAATAAACCTAGATTTTATCACAGCAACAAAGAAATTATTGCAAATGAACGGTATAACAAATTTAACAAACCTAACACAATTAAAGTAAAATATTTAACGATATTAACTTATAAGAATATTTATGTTACAACGTTTCCCATATTTTTTTTTACACAAACACATTCAATATAAAATCATTCTAGGTATTACAACAACAAAAAAAAATAAAAACTATTATATACTAGACATTAAAATGTATAAACAAAATCTATATATATAAATATATAATCTAAATACACAGAAAACAAAAAAATATTATAATAATGTAAAATTTTTCCTTTCCTTCCTTTTGGTTTTCTGAGAAATGATATAAGAAAAGAACATGATATGAATGCTTATTTTAATTTCCTTAACTCTAACATGAATTTATTTATAAGTTACATAATTTTATTTCAATATAGTATTTTTTTTTAAATTTTTTAATTTTTATTTTGTGAAATAATTTAATTTTATATATATATAAAAAAAACAACAAAGTATAGAAGAAATATTAAATGCTTTTCTTATCAATTAAAAATTAATTGAACTAAGATAATACTTATGCAATGCGGTATAGAAATATATATATCTATAATTATATTTAATTATAAATATATGTAGTTATATAAAAAGCGCTTAAACAAGAAATAAGTAAATTAGTTATTCTGTAAACAAAAAGAATTAAAATAAATTTATAATTACAAAAATATAAATATACATTATATATAAAATATAAAAACAAAATCAAATTAAAGTGGAGAATTCCAAATTTTATATTCAATTTTGTGTTTTTTTTTTTATTTTCTCGATTAATTTTTTGCAACATTTTGTTTTAGCAAGGTGATGTTTTGACCAAACGGATTTAAATATAAGAGTAAGGGAAAACAGGGAAAAATGAATAATTTTTTGGAAATATAAACAAGCATAGGACTACAATTTTAATCGATCTACTACGGTGGATAACCAGTTTTGGAATGAGGCTTGACTTATTGAAATAAAAAAATAAATTATAAAATAAAGCCTTTTAGAAATTGAATGTATATAATGTAGGCACATAAATGAAAAATGTCTCCATTAAATTATTGTCCTAAAATGATTTTGAAATAATACTATAGAAAAGGCGGCTTTTAGTTAAAATTGACCTTTAATTTGAGCTGTGATTCATTTTTCGCAAAAAACAAGGACAATGTTTCTTTGATTTTGGTATACATCTTCTAACTTATCACATTTTTCAGTTTTTGAAACCTCAAAATGTGTATTCTGGTGCCAAATTTCGCAAGTGTATAAAAAATTTGTGTATATTTTCTATTCACGCTCAAAATATGCGTGAGTAAATTTGTCTATCTGGGTACACCTTATCTGTCAACAAATTTCCTTCACACTTGAGGATTCAGCAATCTCGGAAGCATATAGCCTGGACTTAAATTTACCAATTTATTGTTCCAGTGTTGAATGACAAATTCTTGTGAAATTGGAAGGAAAATGGCGATTGCGGCCCGAAATCTCACAAGATTACAACAACAAAGAAAAATCGTTGAAATAATTCAATAGAATTCCTGAAAACAGATTCAAGTTCTGCTGTCAATTTCTGAGAATCAAAAATGTTTGGATTTTCAATTTTTGAAGGAGGAAGGAAAACTAGTGACTAGTGATAAATGTTAATTTTTCTCAGACAACGATTCTCAGTGTTTAGTGGCGTTTACTGGTACGATATCGTTTTGACAATAGATGTCGCTATCGAATCTGTAATGAACGTTGGGGACAGCTGTAGTCAAGATTATATCGTTTTCGTTGTAAGTAATAAAACCTCTGTAAATTGAATAAATAGTCGGCAAGATTTATATTTAAGGCCGGAATTGCGCTTACTTACATAGTATACGTTTTTCATTTGTGAAAAATGTATGTACTTGTGTAAACTAAACAGTTCTATAAGTTAGGTACAGAAACACCTGAAATTGAAACACGTTTATACTCACGAAAAACTTACGTCCTACTCAACTGCCATTGATAAGTTTTCGGCTTACGGTAAGTAGAATTAACAATAAGTTCATGTGTAGTTCTGCAAGACGCTTACCTACGTAAGTAAAACTTTCTCAAGAGACAAACATGTTAAAAAGGTCGGAATACTTACATCCAAAGAAATGATTTTTTTTTTAAATTCGAAATTCGTTGAATCTGAGAGCAGGAACAAAAATTCAGTTTTCCGACATATATCGGGGCTTTCCTTAGATCCACAAAAATATAAACTGACAATTTACACCTTTGAATCTAAAGTATTTAGAATTTGAACACAACACCTCTTTTTCTAATTCGTTTAATGTCAACATTGTTATGTCGTCAAAAAGACCAACAGCATTAACAATTTTATTTTATATTTTAATTAATATTTTATTAGTTTTGTAAGCATTTTCAAAACGAACTAACAGTAACATATTTCTTTTTCAAATATTGATTATTTAATGGAAATGAAAGAACCAAATTGAATAACAATTTTTGCATGACTTATACTTTTAAATAAAAAAAAAGTAAACCGACTGAATTTTTATATAAATTTAAAAAAAAAAAGAAGAATAAAACCAATGAAACAAAAGATAGATAAAAGAAAGAAAATATAAATGATAAGATTAAGTAGATAGCTACAACAAAAGTAAGAAAAAAAAACATAGAACACACACACATGAATTTTTTTTTTCTTACATTTAAATGCTTAGCTAAACATATACCAATATATTATTTTATTGAATAGTACATTCAAAAGATAATACACATATTTTTTATTTGCATATAATTAGCATAATTTGTATAAAAAAAAAATGTTTAAATGATCTATCTTAAAAATATGGCAAAACAATTCGAACGCAATTTATAGAATATTATTATGTATTGTACATATATATACTAAAATAAATAACATACTATTATTACTATACGAACAGCAGACTATGTACATACAAATGAAAACCAACATTCTACTAAAAACATTTATCCAAAACAGATTTTTAAAATTACATTTTAAACTACCTTACTAAATTCAACAAAAGAAAAAAAAAACATGTATTTTGTAAATGTCACCTCCAAATCTTCTACTTGCAACAATCAGTCAACAACTTTACACCTTTAACATCCGCTATATGCACCAGAACGTTTATGTTATTCTTTAATTATATACCAACTAACATTATATATTATGTATTCTGTATACATAATTACGTCTATTTGGCACGCAAAACTAAGAATGAAAATTAGATCTAAGAAAGAAAAATTATGTTAAACAAAAATACGCTGAAATAAAACTCAATTATACGAATTTGTTTGTTTTATTTAAAAAAATGTCTTAGGGAATGTTCGAAAAATGTTAATAAAATAATTTTTCGAAAATTCACGGTATTCTAATCAAATAAATAATTATAATAAATCATGAATTTAAAATCAAGTAGAGTATAACCATTTTAAAAATATTTTTACTTTCTATTTCTGTTAAGCTAATTGCTCAAAATTAAGATCAACATTTGAGGCAAACCTCACCAAATTAACACATGTCTGCATCATAAGAAAATAACATTGCGTCGAATATTTAGGGGCCTTTTTCTTTGCCTCTAGGAAAGCTATAGTTACTTTAAAAATTTGTTTTGCACTGCAAGCAGAAATAATTTTTGAATTTTTATCAATTAAATTTAATGCGCCTTGAATAATGATTTCTTCGAATTTCAAATGGCAAAAGCACTGCTTGACAATAAAATCCAAGTCATCTTCTTTTAGATGTTTCTTTTGCAGAATAGTTACAGCGTTCATAACTTGATTGTAGTTGGTTGAACAAATAAAAGGTAAAATCTGGGTCGATTGAATAATTCCATCAATTTTTGAGCTAATCTGCGAAGGTTCTTGACTTATATAAGATAAAATCTGATAAAATAAGAGAAACATTTTGAAATAAAATTGTGTTAACATTTAACGCTGTCTCGCTCATTTATACCATGGTGTTTAATATCTTAGTATGGGGGGTGAACTGTTCTGCGAATAAAATGATGTACTTATTTGTTGGATATGGGATCCTTTGATTATCATGAAGGAACTTCAAAGCTTTTGTCAATAAGTTTTCTGATATTTTTTGAACACCCGCATATTCCAGTGCACTTAGAAATGCATAATTTGAAAAGTACTGGAAAGATATTCGATACTATTGAATATTATTATGTAACTTAGAAAAATGAAACTTACAGCAAAAATTCTTAAAATTTCCCAAATCTCTTCGTCAGCAATATTTCCTTCTAAGTTTTGCAAAACAATTGCAAGGTTTTCTACGACTCTATTAGCATTTAGAGAATTGCGCAGTTGGTGTTTAAAAAAGGAACATCCGTACAATAGAATAAGTACTTTATTGTTCTTGACAATTTCACTGGGTCTTAGGTCGATCATCGAGTTTGGGAAACGAGTTTGAAGAAACACATCAAGTACCGAATGGTTGTTAATTGAAAAACCACAATAGGAATGGATGACAAATGAAGTAAGACAAATTTTCATCGAGTATTGTGTGTATTTACGTATTTTTCTAAACAAAGAAATAGGATCAACATGATGTGTTAAAATTTGTATTGTCCAAAATTACCTGGAGGATTTAGATAGAACAAAAATAATCGAATCGGCTTTTAATTTGACAAGTTTCTTTATGATTTTCGAGCAAAACTTTTTACTGAATGATGGAGTCCAGAGAATGATATTAAGTATTGAAATGCAAATTTTGAATAGTTCCGAATTAGGATTTAACGAATTGAGTATCTATAAAAGAGGAAATTTTTTCATGTTATGTTCATAATTGGGTAAATCACCAAAATCTTGAAAAATCAGAAGTCATTTATACACCTGGGTAAAAACTTCTAATTTTCGGCAATATTTTAGTTTTTTTTTTTAAATATTGTTTCAAGCGACATCTAAATATTCCAGTTATTTTGTTTTTCTAAAAAAATTAACGTACCATAATCTGCTCCAAAACAAAACTCATACGTCGATAGAAGATGTTTTCAAAACATTTTAACTGCAGTGTATCTGAAGCGTTGCAAGATCTTGAAATTAGAGTTCAGAAATTATTTAAAATGATAACTTATAGTTTTGAAGTTTCATTTAACTTACTTCAGCAACCGAAACAAAATTTCTATAATTTTGAAAAGCCACAATTCCCCTGCATCCATCTGATATTTTTCAAACAAGTGATCCAAAAACACATCAGCCAAATTTGTAACCTTCATTATGAACTCGAATTTTTTAAAAATGCACTTGTATGTTTCGATGAGACTTAATAAATGAAAATAGATTTCCAACATCAGATTCCTTATTGCAATTGCGAGGCATTTCTCGCAATTAACCAATTCGATAAATTTCAAAAGACACACGAATACTGTCTCTAGGCCTTCGTCTTCTCTCCGCGAAGAGTCCTTCGAAAGGTACCTATGCAATTTTTGTGATATTTCTGGTTTAGTTTATTTTTTTTTTTGAAAACTTAAAAGAACCTACTTTTTCAATAGAACATCCAAATTATTAACAATTTCAAAAAATTCCAATTGTGATTTTTCAATTCTATTATTTTGAACAAATAAAATTAACACTCGAAGTATATTTTTAAAAATATTTATAAACTGATTGTTTAGAAAATGAAAGTCTTTCATAAGGTGGCGAATTAATTTTAATGTTGGCATTAGAATTGAAAGCTGAGAACTGATGACATCGTTTAAAGCACTGCCTAGGTTAGATTTCAAAATGTCTTGGATGACTCTTTCTTTGTCGTTACTTTGGTCAATACATTTAACAAGCTGCGAAATTATTTGAATCTGAATTTGGAAATTTTGATCAGTAATGGCCGATTTTAGGGAAATAAAATATTCTTCAAAACTGTACATTTTTGATAAAAAAAAAACGTTGCTTGTTTGACTAAGAGTGGAACGGATTATTTGGTTAATAAAAAAACAATATCAGGGTATAAATACCTACTAAATCTTGTATGATAACATTTAAAGGTGGTGGGTTGAGAAAATTACTTAAATTGGCAGCCATCTTTAAAAAATAATTTCAATGGCGCATTTAAACTGACAGTTTACCTTTATGGGATTCTTATTCAAAAATTAATGCATGCATATGCATATGTACAATTGTACATATACATTTATGTAAGCACATAATTTTGTTTAACTTTATCATGTTAGTAAAATACAGTGAAGCCAGTATATAGTCAAACGAAGATGCTGTGTAAAAATATGATTGTAAAAATAACCGATTTGTGTTTATAGGTACAAAATTACAAATATTAAAATAGGTATGAAAACAATTTCCCAATAAAAAGTAGGTAGGTCTGTGTGGTAACGATCTGTGCTGCTACATTTTGTTTTGATTCAATATACCTACCTATTCAAAAAAGACAACTATACCTACTGGCATGAGTCTAAAGTGATATTAAACGATTTTTGCTATTGTGCGATGTGATTAACTTGGATCCTCAAAACTTTAAAACGACTGGACCGAATTGGATACTTCCTTCTGCGGGTATGTTCGTAATTGCCACCAACAGGTGGCGGTGTATGCGCACATCGCATTTTTCAGTTCAATTCAATTACCGTTCCACAGGTGGCTCTGTAGGTGGTTATTAAATGGCTTTTGGCATATTGATTTTCAACTTTTGTTATTGGTAGCGTGGAATGGGGTCAAAATAAAATTATTGTTCGATTTAAGAAATTCTGTGTTAGTTTGAAAGATTTTTCTTAAGGAGTATGGCTTTAGGGATATGCTTTATCAAAATTTTAATATTAGGGTGAAATGGGGGGTAAAAATAAAACAATATCCGATTTAAGAAATTCGTTTGCTGTTTGAAAGGTTGAGTTTTAGTGGATGGCCTTAGGGATTTTTTTCAGAAAATTGAAATTTGTAGGGTGAAATGGGGTAAAAACGAAAAGTGGCATCTGATATAAAATATTCTGTTTGTGTTTGAAAGGTTATTTAACAAAAATTGAATACAAACCAAAAAGTAGGTTTTGATTACAAAAATTCTCTCCGAGAGAGAATAATAAAGGTTGAACTTAGAGGATCATATTTTACATATTAGCCATTCATAACTTGAAGTAGCTTAAAACCCATAAAGTAGTATTCGTTTACAAAATTAGCTCAAATATTTAATTATATTTTCTTTTGTTATTTGTATGCGAAGCTACCGTCTACACGTGCGAAGCCGGGCGGGCCAGCTAGTCTTACATATAATAAAAATTTTATAATGTAATAAGTACAACTTCGTTGACATTCAAAAAGTGTGCTAGATGATTGGGCGTAGGGCTTCAGCTACCATTTGCTTGGTTAAGTTTTTAATCTGACAACGAATCAGCTTATTGGTAATCAACTAGCTATTGCTACTATTAAAGGCGTAAAAATAATATACCAAGCGAATTCAAAGAATTTGATGATGTTTTCCATTGGATTACAATTTAAAAATTACGAATCTGTCAAATATTACTGTCAAAAGTAGGAATCTCTCAATGTCATAAGCCACAGGCCTGATTGAAATACTAACAGATGCACAATTATTGCAAAGCGACCACACTGGCGCGAACCAAGGGTGTACGCAAGATTTTTAGTAGGGGGATAGGGAGGGGGATAACTCATTTAAGAAACAATTTAGGTGACTTTTTATGTAACAAATAAATAAAGTTGACTTGGGGAAGTTCCGTATGTGACTTCTAGATTTTTAAAATAGGAAATTCTTTTTTACTTTGTATTATAAAAATGTACCCAATGCACAAATTTAATAGTCTTAACTCCCTTTTTCGGGTGGTCATCCCGCTTACGCAACTCTGTGCCTCCGCTTAGGATATGTAATGTCACCTGGTAGGTGCCAATGTCAATAATTTTTAATAATTATTATTAATAACTTCAATAATAATAATAATAAGGAAAGTGATTTTTTTTTAATCACCCTGTGCTAAAAATATTGGTTTCATTTATAATACTGCCTCAGCCATAACCTGTGTCAATTTCATTGAAATCGCTCAAAGAACAAGAAAGTGACAATTTTTGGAATTTTTGGAATTATTTATCATAAATATAATATCAGATACTACCTGTGTCAATTTCATAACTTCTCTTCAAAAATACAAAAAAAGTACTTTTTCGAAAAAAATCCCGCCAAATATTTATTACTACGGCATTGGCGGGATTCTTGCGGCGGGATTTTGATCGGCGGGATTTGTGTGCATAATGAGTATTTTTATTTGGCGGGATTTCGACTTGAGGGATTTTGACCTTTTCCCTGCTGCCAAAATGCTCTTTGAACCTTCGGATACTTTTGTATTTTTCAGGCCATCGAGTTTCTCTAGGGGAGCAACCGCTTATTTTTGAAAAAGAAATTGAAAAATACACAAAATAGCAAAAGCTTCACAAGTCACAACTTACGTCACTTTGGCAGTTTATTTTTTACCTCAGGGCCCCAGGTTTAAAAGTATGTAGAATTTGGCCACCAGGGTGAGTTCCAGGTTTTTTCCAAAAGTCCATTTTTAATAGCGAAAAACTGTTAAAACTGTTATCAATTGGCATGTCTCTATAGTCTCGTCCTTTCTTGACAACACAGGAGTTGATGGACCTTCTTCCATCTGATCTGATCTCAAAGCACAGACATCTGGAATACTGTTCATCAGAGTCTAAAAGCCTTTAGACGCTTTCAAGTACATTCATCGATAATTTTCATTTCCACTTGACTCTCCGCTTTTGCAAAGCGATTTTAAAAAAAGGTCCCAAGTTCAATTTTCTACAAGTAGGTATTTAAATGCACCTTATTCTTTTAACTTTTCCCTAGTGATCAAAAGAATTTGCTGATCCTAAAGCCAAAAAATCAATAACTGTTACTTTTGGGGCATTATGTATAGAAAAGAAAGCGACTAGATACATGCCAATTTATAACAGTTATAACAGTTTTTCGCCATTAAAAGTGGGCGTGCGCTAACGCGCTTAGCGCGAGAATTGAAAAAAAACTCTGGGTGCCTAAAGTATGCCCACCGGCGGAGGGCCCTGGCCCTGCGGGGCCGCAAAAACAGGACTGAAACTGTTATAATTCGCATGTCTAGAGTCACTTCCATACAAAAAAATGTCATTTGTAGGCAATTGAATGAAAAAAGTATCATTTATTATTTGTAGTCATCAAAAAATCTAATGCGGAAATAATTCAAGCATGAAGGACTTAAATAAAGAAGCTTCAATTTAAATGTAATGAACCTTACTATTTTGCTATTTGCCAAAGGTCATAACAGTTTGTATAATGTGTATGCTTTGCTTGGTTTAAACATAATTTTACAGATTTTGCTTATATCGCTTTATTAATCAAATTAAAGAACGCAAGAAATTTTAGTTGGTTTGATCAACCAAACCATAATATTACATCAATGAAGTTTATTTCATAATTTACCAGCTCAAGTACACTATAGTCAAAGTTATGAGTATACTACCTATCACGAGTACCTAACCTGTCCTTATTTCTAACTCTTGTATAGGTAAGCAGAGAAAAATCGTAATTTTATTTCGTTTGCCGAATTAAAGAATTTATTTATGTATGCCTGCATCTTATGGCAAAAAATAAATATTTTTGAAGTCAACTTCATTATAAGCATGGCAGGTTTTCGCTGCTTATTCTTCCAGTTTAACGTCCGCACTTAAAAGAAGTTCGTACTTATCTACCACCTCTTACTTTTTTTGTTATTCCAATCCAACACATAGAAACATACGAACAATATCTAATTAATTAATTTCCAGAAATAAAATTGTATCTTATTTTACAGTTTCTGACCTTCAGAAGTAAACAATCCAAATTGCCAAAGCAAATTGGTAGTTTGACGATGCTATTTGTGTAGGTATTTATATGTATGTGTTTTCATCATGTTATGCTAATTTCGTGTTATTATTTCGTCTCGGATGAGTTGGCTTCCAATTTGCGTGTGCTCTTAAAAATTGAAGTCTCTTAAAAATGATGGCTATAGCTTATAGATGTACATTCAATTATTTTTGACGTTACTTGCAGTCCAACTTTATATTTTAACAATTTGTCTAATTATTGATTTGTAAAAATAAAAAAATTAACAAATGCCTTGTTTTTTTTTTTTTAAATGGACTTAAAAGTGCAATATAATTTCTTCTAGCACCATAAATTTTTAAAACGATAAACTTACACAAACTCTTTTTTTGATTTTCACACTCCAGTCCAGTTTTTCAGTGCGAGATTAAAGACCAGAGTTAACTCATCAAATTTGGTGAGTTGTCTGAGGATAAACTAAACATATGCTTTTGATTTTTTATCAACCGAGTTTCTTTAGTCGTTTTGCATGCATTCACCACCAAAAAACTGCTTCCTCAGTTAACTGTGGGTTAATTTAGTTCTACACTTAACTTACTCTGGTTTAACTGGGCCTAAGTTCCACTTAAGAATTCCGATGATCTGTTTTGTCCCCGTGAAACAAACTTAGAGGAAGAACACCCAAATTTGTTTTGTTGTTTCATTCAAAATCATAAAAAAGAATCCATTTCAACATGAGAGAAAGTTTATTTCATGAGTTAAGAGCAAATATTTATTTCCTAATTGTAAGTTTTATTTAAAGTAATTAAATATGTTTGTAAGTTTACCTATATGCACAAAATGTAAATTTGATAAAAATGTTCAAGGAATTATTCCTCCTACAAGTGTGATTGAGGAATAACATTCAAATGTTTTATTTGATAAAATATTTTGAACGGTTAGAGTTAGGGATTTTGCTAACCATCAAAATCCTTATTCGCAACTCGCCCTTTTGTCATCTTGTTTATTTCTCGTTACTTCTGAAATAAACTATTCAACTTCAGTTGAAGTTCATTGAGTAGTTCCATATTGTGTAGCCTCTTCAAGAAGCTATCCCTATGCTACATCCGATGTGAATTGCTAGACCGTTGGATAACACATCCCTTGAAGGAATTCAATCGAACATCTATCTCGCCTTCTTCCAACTGTATGAAATATAATATAACACTGATTTAAAAAATTCAAATATGCACTACATTATTTTCCCTTACCTCATCGAATGCATAAATATCCTGATAGCATGAATGTGAGATACATTTCCTAGTACATTTCACCTTATCGACTCCCTCTAAGTCCTCACATTCAACCGAGTGCTCACAGGAAGATTCGAATTCCCGGTACGCAAGTTCCTGTATGGGAAGGGTGATTTTGATGGATAAATAAATGCATTCAAACACGAACAAAAAATCAATAAGCGAAAACAGGTGGATATATTATGGGCTTACATTTTTGCTTGTCTCCTTGTATGCATATTCAGGAAAATGAAATGTGACTGATTTGGCATTTTTATCTCTATCACTTTTGAGAGCAGAATTTAATTTAAATCCAAAAACAATTAAATAAATAAAAATCAGTTTTGTGCTAAGTTTTGTGTGCAGCTTATGCTTATCACCTGTGCGAGTGGTCGACATTGTTTTGACTATTTTCCAAATTGAGAAAATTTCACTATGAAATGAATACTTTGTGACAGAAGGATATGCCGGGGTATAGAGCGATAGTCATATGGGGCACCAGGGACATGCGTTTAATTCGGAAACCAGGTGGAGTTGGATGAAAAGCTTTGTTATATTTTGTTACACCATCCATAAGAGCTTTCACAGGTTTTCATTTGAAATTCAAATTTTGCTAGGGAAAAGAAATTATTTTGTTCTTTTAGGCTATAGTTTAAAGTTTCCGTGCGAAAAAAATCTTTGTTAAATTATTCGCATGACAAAATGTATGAGGTGAATACAAACATATTTGATTGCATGATTGGTTTACTAGACGCTTTCAGAAAAATGAGATATCGGAGATTTCGCTCCTTAAAAAAGTGAGCAAGTGAGTCCAAAAATGTTTGTCCTCATTATATTCATGTACCAGAGATTTCTGAGGTCTCCGATATCTCATTTTTCTGAACGTCTGGCTACTGTTGCAAAAAATACCCATATTCTGTCATGAAATTTCATAAAAAACAAATGTGTCTGAAAATCGACTGTTAAAACAATTTATTTCCATGCAGATCAATTGACCGGCAGTCGTTGTGCGTGCAAAAAAATATAGACGACTTGATCGCACGAATTTGCTCTTGCAGTTAACAACTGTGCGTAAACACACATTAAAGAAAATGATTAAAAGAGTCTAAAATACTATACAAATTATTTTCTGTTTGATTTTTTTTTTGTTTATAAGAAAATATTTAAAAAAAAATTTTAAATGCATTATTGTTACTAATATTGAGAAGCATCAGATTGCAGAATTAAAAAAAACATCGGCCAAACCGTGGCAAAGATATTCGCAACTAACCCAAATTAAGACCATTTACTCAAAAAACGTGCAATACCTAATTCCGTAATGTGAATTTTTTGAGAAAAACCTGAAATGCAGTTTTCTGTCAATTGACTTGGTTATTACGAAGTTTAATCAAAATCGTTAGAGCCGTTTTCGAGAAAATTTGAAGAAACCAAAAGATTTGTATGGCAGCTCCCCGGTCTAGATAAGCTAAAACAAAAATTCGAATTTAAACTCTAGGGAATCACATAAAAATGCTCTGTACCAAATTTCATGCAAATTGGTCCACCCGTTTAGGCTCTAGCTCAAATTACAGTGGACGCAACGACGAACAGACGCACAGACGTACAGACGTACAGACGCACAGACCGACGGACGGCATGACGTAGTGTTAGTAGTGTTAGTTTTGATTACAACCTCGAATTTTTTTTTACACGAAACCAATACTTGTCCTATAGGTAGAGCAAGTAAAAATATATAGTGTGAATAGGTAACAAACAATATATTCAAAGCTCACACAAGATTATTTTCATGCAAAGAGTTTTTCCATCCAAAAACAATGGTTTTTCACTCGGTAATTTTTGCGCGCGAACACAAAATTATATTCTCCTATATAAAGAGTTTTTGCATGCACATGGAATTTGCATACAAAAATAATTGTATTCGCTTTTTTATTTTTTTTTCGCAGATATGTAACTTAATTTAGCTAAATATACTTTTGAATTTAGACACAAGTCTTGTATCCAAGACAGGCAGGTTTTTGCTCACCATTTTCTGCCGAAAAAGCTTTAAAATGTCGCATAGATTTTTTCTAAAATCGGACAAGCATTCCCCGTGCTGATGCACTGGAAATAAATACGCCAAAGGCTGCGGTTCTTTTGCAGGCGAATTTTACTCGTGCGAATTCGCAAAGTTAGCTAAAGTCATTCAAAAGTACGCATTTCCTATGTGGTGGTTCGGGTGCATACAACTTACAACTTACTTGCGCCAACTATGCAACATTGGAATGCTCCCTTTTAAATGAGTTGTGCGAAATTTGCTAATTCGCCTTATAGTGATATTCGCTTACATTCGCTGGCACCGGAACTGCAGCCAAAATCACCGAAGATGGTTTGATTTTCATAGAATTCACTAATATTGACAAGTAAAACCTCGTCAAATCACAACATCTGAAACTGAAATTGTGAGTAACTTCGCTGTAAACATTCAGACTGCAAAAAAAAAAACAGAGTTAATTTTTCTAAAGCTGCACTTAAGAGAATACAAACCAGCATCCATCAGCCCAAAGAGCATCACTCTTAAACCAAACCCATAACAAAAAAGAAAAACTTAACAGATCGCGTATAGGCAGGTATACAATGTTAAATGTATCTTATGAAGTCATCCCGCGATCCCACCTTCAATACCATTAAACTGAGGCTTTAATAAACCAATATGACTTTGTGAGCTTCATGATCAATTCAGTTCTCTGCGAAACATCCACAGTGGTGGTGGTGGTGTTGGAATTATTTTATCTTTTCAGTCGTACTGCCAATAACTTCTTCAAGTATACCTTTTAGAAGTATGTACCTAGAATTATCAGAAAATCGAAAAATAAACAACAAAAAGAATAGAAAAGGAAATTGATCAACAAGTTTTGTATCTGCAGCAACTTCGGAAACAGCTGAAAAAGACTCACGATCCGCCTCGAATACTAATGCAAGATTCCCGCAGACAAAAAATCCAAACAAAGTTCTCTTTTGGAAAAATTTTTTGTTCGAAATTTGTCATTGTTTCCTTTATTCTTCTCCTACAACAACTATACCTATACAACCATCAACTTTAAAGTGCAATAAAAAGTGAAAACCTTTTTATTTTTTTAAACAACAACAACTTGTGTTTGTTTTTTTTTTTTTGTTAATTGAACAGAAGAGGAAAAAACAAAAAAATAGACGTCGTCCATCAAAGTGGTAACAAAGTTAAAAAAGGCATTGAACTACGAGTATTTATCTACTGGCTACCAACAGGTACAACTGTGCTGTGGTAAAGCAGTAAATTGACAACGCTTATTTGAAATTACTATGCACACCAAACAAACCAAAAACAATTGCGTGCTGCAAATTTAATAGAGTTTTGATTGTGCAATAAACGAAATATAACATACAAGGTGTGTGTATTTTTAAAACCTACAGTGTTGCCATTTTTCTAGCGGAAACTATTTACTGCTGCATCAACGTCAAAAGTGACATAACACTCTGCTTTTGCTTTTGCCTCTGCCTCAAAGCAGTGACAATTCGACTTACATATTTGGCCAAGAACAAGTTATTAAAAAAAAAAAAAAATCAATTGCGACCTTGATAATCTTGTGCCCACAGCATTCCGGTCGTCTCAGTTCGTTGTGCCCATTTTGGGTTTGGTTTTCGACGGTTTCCGCTGATCGCTAGGCGCAGTTATAATTAATTAAGTATGCGCATCTGAGAAACATCTGTCCTAAAAAACAAACTACAAATACCTACGTCCATCAATATGCCGAGAAAACTTTTAAAATTCTTGATAATCTTCGATAACACATCGTTGCTGTACTTTCCGGGACAGTTTCTATCGGGAAAAGTACTTCTCGAACTGCAGGATGATACCCCGGCGCTGGGACTGCACTTCCATGTGGTCGGCGAGGGGGTAGTTCGTGTTGGATCAGCTCGACAGGAGCGAACTTACGACAAAGAGAACTACATTGATTTTCGCATGAAACTCTTGGGCGATCCCGATCAGGGGCCATCGGTTTTATCACCAGGAATCCATAGTTTTCCATTTAAACTGGGACTTCCGGTGGGACTGCCATCGACATTTTTGGGTCGCTATGGTTGGATACAGTATTATTGTAAGGCTGCATTGCGTGAACCCACAGGACTGATACATAAGAATCATCAAGTATTTATTGTGATGAATCCGATCGATTTGAATTTGGAGAAACCTATTTTGGCGGTAAGTGAAGTGACTGTGACTGATTTGTTCAAGGAGTGGCTGATGTCTTCAAATTGATTGTGGGGGATTTTTGTATTTTTTTTTTTTTTTTTAATATATAGCAACCGTTTACATGTGAGGTGGAACACAAATTAGGCGTCGCATGCGTAGGTGGAGGAACAGTAAAATGCAGAGTGGCTTTGGATCGTGGGGGCTATGTACCGGGAGAGAGTATATCTGTGACAGCTTATATATCGAATCACAGTAATATAACAATAAAGAGGACAAAGGCGTCTTTAACTGAGGTAAATTTAAATTTAAACTGAATGAAAACTAAATTTATTTATGTTAAGAAATTTGAGGATCTATTGAGAACAACGTTCATTGTAATTTGCCTCTGAATTTTGAACGAGAAAAAAAGTTAACCGTGCAAAAATGTTCTTGGAACTGAAAAAAAAATACCGATAGCTCTCCATTGGGCCGCCAGTGCCTTCGAAAATGTCCATATTCGGAATTAAATTAGAGAGAGTGCCTGTTCAGCACACACAAACACACTGATGCTCTTCATCGTGCCAGTGCAGTCGAAAACAGTATTAAAGTAATAAAATATTAAAATTTGCTCCAAATGTAAACTTTTTTATAAAAATGGAAATTGCGGTAATTTCCAAAAAGAGAACATTAATTCGGGTTTTCACACTCCAAATTGATCTTCCTTTGGAGAAGTGTATTTCTACTACTCTTTTAGGTTTAAAAAAAATGGAGAGCAGTTTGTCTGTGTGTACAACAAACCCTCTTCTTGACACGTTTTGTATTTGTATTTATTTTTAAAGGAACTCGCAAGTCCAGAAAGGAATATTAATATTTCGGACTATTTCCATTTTTACTTGTCAGTCCTATGTTCTATCGGTCAAACATAGTACCTAGGTTCTGGACCAATTCGGAGGTTTCTATAGTAACATTGGCGCAAAATTTTAGTATCGATTTAGTATCGTGTTAAAGCATTTTTAGTATGATGCTAAGTTAAAAATAAAATGTAATGTAAAGTAATAATTTATTTTTTAACATAGTTTTCACTACATTTACTATTTTTATATGAATATTCAAGCGTTGGCTTTGCCGTCAGCTCGACTGGCATTTACTTTTAAAATACAAAATCGAATTTTTTTTTTTGTTTTTTCATTTAAGTTTAAGATAAATTGTGGTTATGAATATTCTGACATAAGTAGCATTCTAAATTTGTAGCTATCCTTTAGAAAATTGGTAAGATTTGTCCAGTTTGTCCAGTTTGAACCATTCAATATATATATCGTTTCCTGCATTGAAAGGGTACGTTTTCCGAAGTAAGCGATTATCTGGTGTTTGAATATTGGACATATGCTTAAAAAGTGAAAAAGGTCATCCTTAGATCTTAGATTACACAGATTGCAAAAATTAATAAAACTTCCATTATATGGGCTTCCGTTGAGATAAAAGACCTCACATCTCGCTTTAAATATAAACGAAATATCTTTGGAGTTCAGAGAATCTCGGAAAGTCGGCTTGTGTCTTAAGCGTGCTGGTATATAATTTCGGTAAGCCTGTCTCCAAATAAAGGTGTGTTTTATTGGTCATTTATAGCTAGCGCAGCATTCCAAGTACCAATAAAACGCTATATCCACTTTTATGTACACTCTTTATTTTTGTGGCTGTGTTCGCAACGTATTCTTGTTTCTTTGTTTCCACAGTACATAACTTTATATCCTGATTATCACCAAGTCGTGAAATTTGTCGTGGCTATAATGTTTCAGCAATCCTACGTTGAAGTTAATTAATTGACAGATATGGAACGAACTATATTTTGACGATATATTTAGAATATTTAATCCAAAACGTCAACGAGATACTATAAAATCAGTTTTATCTCGACTAAAATAATTTTCGGATTTTCATTCGGGCATGTCAATAACGTGTGAACAGGCGCTTCAGTATTTTTAAATAACAAATATCTTAGAACACATCCCTTTTTTAAGTGAAAAAACAATCTATAGCCGTGTTTTATTATCTTCTATCGGGATCCGGATCTGGATCTGGATTTACTTTTAACATGTAATACACAAACAAAATACTGGGAAATTTTCAGAATTGTTTTTGTAACACGTGTTAAAAGTTAATCCAGATCCAGATCCGGATCCCGATAGAAGATAATAAAACACGGCTTATATTACCGACATTTAAGGTTCAAGTCTTTAATATTTTTGAACTGCACAACACTCTTTGCCCACTTTTATATTCACTAATTTGCTGGATAATTTATCTGCACTATTCGTTTTTGTTATTGTATACCGAGGAAAATTTAACTGCGCTAGCTATAAAATTACCTATAAAACACGACTTACATATATTTAATAGTTTGGTGCAGTAATAGGCAGATTAAATATTTTTTTGACGAAATTTCTTTGTAATTTTTCGATTTCCTCATATTCTTCCATACCCCAAACATGAGCAGCATAACAAAGCGTAGACTTGACGACTGAATTGAAAACATTGTATTTTGTTGAATGATTTGTGTGCGCTGGTTTGAGAATATCTTCCTCCATGTTAGATTTATAAGACGCTGTGAGGTTTTGGCCTTTTTTTGTAACGTGTTTTCTAAAATCCATCGTTGGGCTGATTGTTACTCCTAGATATTTATACTCTTTCGTTACTTCCAAACGGCTTCCATTAAGAATCCAGTTAAACCGAACTTCACTTCGGGTTGATCGTGAGAAAACCATAATTTTCGATTTTTCAGTATTGATAACTGGACCCCATTTCTTGCAGTACTCGGAAAGACGATTTATCATTATTGGTGATTCCGATAATATTACCAAGTCATCGGCATACAACAACACCGGATAAATGAGTTATAATATCGTTTATAAACAAAGAAAAAAGTAGAGCGCTCAGAGGACATCCTTCTTTAACGCCAGTATCTGTTTTAAATGCTTCAGAATACATGTTTCTGATTATTCGGAGAAATTGGGTAGAAATTCCCAGTTGGGAAAGTTTGTATAGTAAAGCATTTCGATTCACGAAATCAAATGCCGCTTTAAAGTCTATAAATAGTGCATAAACTTTCTTATTCCTGGCTCGAAATGCTTGTACTATCGATGATAGAGTAAATATGTGATCAACAGGCGAATAGTTCTTTCTAAAACCAGCTTGGAGGTCAGTCAGAATGTTGTTTAACTCCACCAACTTTTCCCAGCCTACCAACAAGTATTCTACAAAACATTTTTGCTATAACATTCATAAAAGAAATGCCTCGGTAGTTTTCAACTGCATTAAGAGGACCTTCTTTATGGATTGGAAAGATTACGGTCTTTTTAAACGATGTATATCAGCTTTCGTGAGGATTCTGTTAAAAAGTGTTAACATCATCGTACTATCTTTTTAACATTTTACTAAATTTAAAATCACCAAATGGCAATTTTATCTTTTTAGTACCATACTAACTCCATATGTCATTTTGACAATACAAAATGTAAAAAAGTTATGTTTACTAACTTTTTTGCACAAACTGTCACAGTTTTAGGTGTGTTCAGCTATAGAGTTTATTAAGAAAACAGGCTTAGAATGATACTAGTTCAAAAGTGTTTAAAACTAAAAACATTTTAGTGAAGAGCTTTAAATTTAGTAATTGTTAACTATTATGATGCTTACACCTTCACATCAGGCTGTTTAGAATTTTGCGCCATTGCTTTTACTTACACAAGGTGGAGCTACAGTCTGGACTGAAATGAACCAGGCTCACAATAAAGCTTTTTCTAGCCGGTTGGTTTCGAGGTTCTCTTCGGCTTTCGTCCGCCACCAAAGTAGTGGTTTATAAACGTAAGAACCAACCACTTCTTAAGATTTTCCCACCTCAATAAAGGGTGATTTTTTAAGAGGTTTAGAACTTTTTTTTAAAAAAAAAACACAAAAAATTCGAAAAAATGAATGAAATATTTATTTGAATCGATAGTTTGAACTTTGCAATTTAATGTTTAAAGATAATTTCATGCAAATGTTGACCGCGGCTGCGTCTCAGGTAGCCCATCCGCTGAGTCCAATTTTGGCATACTCTTTCACACATATCGGCCGGTATCTCACGAATGAATGCATGGATGTTGGCTTCCAGTGCGTCAATCGAAGCGGGCTTGTCCCTATAGACATTAGCCTTGACATACCCCCACAAAAAATAATCTAATGGTGTCAAATCGCACGATCTAGGCGGCCAATTGACCGGCCCGAAACGTGAAATTAACTATTCACCAAACTCGCCTCGCAATTGCGCCATTGTTTCGCGTGCTGTGTGGCATGTTGCACCGTCTTGTTGAAACCACATATCATGCAAGTCAAGAACTTCCATTTCGGGCAAAAAAAAGTTTGTTATCATCGCTCGGTAGCGTTCACCATTGACAGTAACGCTGCGATTCGCATCATCTTTGAAGAAATAGGCCCAATAATGCCGCCGGCCCATAAACCGCACCAAACAGTGCCTTTTTCGGGATGCATTGGTAGCTGTTGCAATGCTTCTGGCTGATCTTCACTCCAAATGCGGCAATTTTGCTTATTTACGTACCCATTCAACCAAAAATGAGCCTCATCGCTGAACACAAGCAGCGCGCGATGAACATTTCGAACCGAGCACGAATTTTGATAGTAAAATTCAATAATTTGCAAGCGTTGTTCATTTGTAAGACGATCCATGGTTAAATTGCAAACCAAACTGAAGCTGTTTGACAGTGAGTACGTTCAGATGACGAAGGGACTTGAAGGCAAGGCAAGTTTCTCGTCTCTGATTGGCCAGCTGTCGCAAAATTTCCTTCCAATTAAGGCAACTTTTATTGGAAAGTGACTGGAAAGCTAGTCAAGAAATATCTCCCTTCATTTCAAGCCAAGTGCATTTATGTCAAAATATCAGCTGATTATATTTTGTCATTAAACAGCAAGCTGAACTTCATTGTTCAGTGACTTCTTTTTTCAACGTTTGTTTTATTGTTTTGGGTGGAGGAGTTCTTTATCAAAATAATAGAAAAGATTTAATTAAAAAATGCATCATAAGCAAGAAGTATTGAAAAAATATAAATTACATTTCGTAATTGACTTGTGTAAGGTGTTTTTCAAAAAAAAAATATTATTATAAATACTATCTGCACTATCAATGGAAGGTAAAGGTTGGAAGTAAAGTTCCAATTTTGGCATTAATGACATCTCAAAAAAATAACTAGTTTCCTTTGTAAAATTTGCGTTCAATGAATGCACTTGACTACATATGTAGTCCCTTGTGTCTGCTGAACGTACCCAGTGACACAAGGTACTAAACACACGTCAGCTGTCAAAACCAGTGTTGCCAAAACCCAACCAGCTAAAAAATCACCCGTTAGTATATTTGATAGATTTGTGTCTACGAAAACATAATACTTGGCCTATGAACAAGTAAAAAATTGATATTTCCTCGATAGTTTAGTAAATTTTCAAAGTTTTTTTTTAACACAAAATAGTGAAATACTATTTATAATGAAATAAATCATCAAGTAGAATACTTAGCACTATTTATGTCGTTTTCGAATGGACCTTCGGAGTTACTCCTTTTACTCCGAATTTTACATTTCGATAG
Organism: Leucozona laternaria; assembly: GCA_932273885.2. Lineage (NCBI taxonomy): Eukaryota > Metazoa > Arthropoda > Insecta > Diptera > Syrphidae > Leucozona > Leucozona laternaria. The sequence continues at coordinate 125,068,093 of OW026367.1, read as the reverse complement.
GAATGGAACAATTCCAACATCCAACTGGAAAATGACATTAGTTAATAAATAAATAATTTAATTTTCTTGTATTTACAGACAGTTGAATATCTAGCCCGTGGGAAAACCATACAAACTGAAAAGCGTGCCTTAGCCGTTTTAGTTCGAGGAAAAATTCGTCCAGGTGGTAAGGATGAATGGCAAAATGATAGTTTGTATGTTCCTCCATTGCCACCGACAAATCTTCGTGGATGTCATTTAATAAAGATTTCCTATGATGTTTTCTTTGTGATTGAACCGAAGTCATTAGAAAAAGAAATCAAATTACAACTGCCGATTGTTTTAGCCACTTATCCATTTAGAAGTTCACAGAATGATGTCGCAAATACCTGGCCAGAAGCTGTTTTGAAACCAGATACACATTATCCATCAACATTACCAATATTTAGACCATGGCTTCATGAGAAGCCTGAGTCGAGCTAAAGTTGCGTTTTCTTATTTTTTTAATTGTATTCTTTGTTTTTTGCACGAATCGAACGGATTTTTGTCATTGTAGTCATATATCGCGATATTCATCACAAAAAAAAAAATGCCATACACTAAAGTGACTTACTTACATATATTATTTTATTTTTTCGCTTTTTTTTGTATTCTTTCAATACAATTCAATAAATTTATTATTTTTATTGTTTTTAACGAAATAAATTTTTTGAAAAATTATGATGCTCTTTTTATTATCAAATCTGAGCTGTAGTTAAATACATTATTTTTCGGACACCACAACAATTTTGATTCTTGGTCAAACTGGATAAAATATTTTACTTCTATAAAAAATGAAATATAAACAACAATAATTATGTTGCTTTGAGTAAACAAAAGAGCTGATAAGCGAACTTAAGTTATTTAAATGGGTGCAATTTTAAGATTGGAAAGCAAAAGTGAATTATATAAAGCAAAGCAATGAAAGTAAGATAAAATTTGGTAGGTGAAATGATATTTTTGAGAAACAATAATAAATATAGTAAAATACAAATTTGCCGAACCAAAACTGCTAACCCAAAACTAATTAACTTGTCAAAAGTGATAAATTCTTCAAGAAGCCATTCTGGTTAATTGCGACATAAGCTATGTTTTTTTGCAAGGTGGGAGGGACTTGGTTGAAACAAAATGGAGTTTCCATACAAACTTTCGATAACAAGTATGCAATTCACGCCGGCACGGATTAGTTGTTGTTGCATTTAACATATAAATTGCCTAGCCCCGACGTTTTCATATTCTATTAGAAGAAAAAGAAAAATGTAATTATCGTTTGCGTTGTCTCTATTAGCAATATTTGAAATTGTGAAATGAAAAACCGCCAGATGATATCGCTATATTCCTGACTGATCTTGTCATATGGATTATTTTTGCCATGAATGTTTATGTTTTACTGACTAAAAAGAAAAACCAAGATTCTTATGTCAATTCCGGTTTAATTTTTGGACTGTTCCCTTCCATTTTGATTCCAATCGAATATGAAAACATCGAATTCACCCACACTACCGAATGTATCGCCATTTAACAAAATGGCTTCTTGAAGAACTTATCAGATTCGACAAATGCAAAGTTGATGATGTATAGTTGAAGTTGAGCCTGTACGGATTCCATCCAAAAATGCAGTTCAATTATGAACGAGAAAGCAGCAGTGTGATAGCCTAAGCCTCCCTTAACCTTAAAATCTAGCTTGAAAAGAACATATCTCATTCAATTATAGGGCACACCACAACTTTACAGCTTCTAAAAGTCAGTTCCACCAACCAAGTCAAGAGCATAATAAGGTCTGTTTGGTAACGTAAAATTATTTACAAATTTTCGCAATTTTTAACAAATTTTCACTATTTTCTGTCAAAACCTATAGGAAAAAAAAACAATTAAGGGAAACTTGGAAAAAGTTTTATGCTGGATTTACACGACTGACAAATTGGCAGTTAACTGTCAAAATACTGGCAGAACACTGGAAAAATATATTCTTTTGGAAGTTATTGACAGAAAACTGCCAATTTGTCAGTCGTGTGAATCCAGCATTAGTTTCCAAACAGGCATATAATAAGGATATTCATGCAACGGCGGAAAACCCGGATAAACCTCAGAAACCAGATAAACGAGAAACGAATTTTCAAAATTTGAATGGGAATATTTTTCTGCAGATGTGATAAATTTATCTCATCAATTTGATGTGGAAAGCGTTAAGATAAACCTGTGTTTGATGTGACATTTCACAGGTATTTCTAGGGTGTGTTCATGAAAACGTCCAGCGGAAAGTTATATTTTTCTGCAAAGCGGAAATTTATTTCTTTGCATGAATACCCTTAAATTATGCCTGTTTGGTAACTAATACAACGTTTTCATTAGAGCCGAAATGAGGTAGTTGCAAATAACGGAAAAAAGTGTTTTCATATACCAAATTTGATAATTTGGTTTGACAGCTCATTTCATTTTGACTTTGATCTGGCTTGTTTTTGTTGTTTTCAATGAATTCCACTTTGAATGGATTCCAATTGGGTGTGTTCATAAGGTTGGCACGTAATTAATTTCATGCAAATTTGGTTGAAATGACCTCATTTGGAAATGTGAATTTGTATGGGAAATGAGGTAATTTGGAATCAAATTTGGAAATTTTCAACGAAATTACCTCATTTGCTCTAATGAAAACGTAGTATAAAACTTTCACCAAGTTTCCCAAAACTAGGTTTTTTCCTATAGGTTCTGACAGCAAATTCTGAAAATTTGTCAAAAGTTTTAAAAATTTGTGAATAATTTCACGCTTTGACCAAAAAAATTCCAACAAAAACACAAATTTTCAACTCAAAATAGAAATATGTATCAATTAAATCGGGCAGTAAAATAATTTCTTTCTGACGTAGACTGCTTGAAATCGTTGATTAGGTGGCATAAATGATCAGATAATAAATTCAAGACATGTTTCCTTTGCTACGACCTTTCTAAGTATATATATGTATGAGGCTATCATATCCGCATTCAAGAAGATTATCTTTGAAGATGTACTCAACAACGTTGTACTCCTCTATAGTTACTGCAGTCCTCCGTCTTCACTTCAAGCTCCCATATTTTATCCAGTTCGGCTAGTATTCCATCCATCTATATCCTGAGACTTTTCTGGCCACTGGCGCCTCTTCTACGATTGGTAGCTTCAAAGATAGATTAATGCTGATCAAACTGTTAAAAAATTCATTCAAACGCACCTACTTTCGTTCAGTTAAATCAATTGCCATAAAGATTAATCACGAATAAAATGATAAACAAAATTTCTTCAATATTCAGAATAATTGAAATAACTCCAGATATCAAAATATTTTCAATTAAAAATAGATCAGGCAACATCATGTATCTAATACTGTGATCTTTTAACAATCACACCTTAATGATATATTATATTTATCGTTGTTTGACAAAAATTAGAAAAGCAAGAAATAATTCAGCAGTAATTTGCTTTTGACCCAGTATATAATTAACACTTTCATATTTGCAAAATAAAATCAATTAACACTATTTCATCAAAATTATTCGAGAACGGTACTTTATCACACCTCACTATACGGTTCCTTCTAATCAATTTCAACCGAATTGTGAATTATTGAATTTGGTGAATTCCTATAAAAAGCTAAGGCAAATATAAAAACTTTACATTAATCAATAAGATTTGCAACAAAGAATTTGTAAACTATCAATTGAAGACCATGAAGCAACTAGTGAGTATAATTTGAATTTTGTATTATAATTTTGTGTTAAATGAATTTATTTTTCAGGTAATATTTTGTTTATTGCTGGCGAACTGTTTGGCCAATCCCGCCATCATACCTAATTATGGTGAAGATATCAAGGTAGAGTTAAAAACTGATGCTCAGATCTTAAATGAACTCAAGAATGCAGAGATAATAATCGATGATGAAAAAATAAATTTGAAGGGACAATTAAATAATGAACAATCTGCGAAAATTGGTTTACTGGGTGCAATATTACAAGGGTTTACAACGGCTGCGCCTGCTTCAGCTGGAGGTGTTAATTACGTTTTTTATAGTCCTCTTGGTGCTCTTATTCAAAAGTTGACGGCAACGACAGCAACTACTCCAACAGCAACAACTCCAACAGCAACAACTCCAACAGCAACAACTCCAACACCAACAACTCCAACACCAACAACTCCAACACCAACAACTCCAACACCAACAACTCCAACAGCAACAACAACATAACAACTCCAGCCACAACAACTCCAACACCAAGCACAACTCCGTCAGGATACTGGTGTTGAAGAAAAGTTCGTTGGCCTAAACTTTTTTTAAAAACTAGACAAATTCCTATTGTTTTTTTTTTAGTTTTAAATATTAAATTATCTAATTTATTCAGATATTTATTTAAAAATTATAAATATATAAAATATTAAAAATGTTTTGTATATTAACAATAAAACTTACATTATGTGCATATGTGCATAATGAATAACAGTTATAGCTATGATTAAAACTCATAATTGAAAATTTAAATTTTTATTTTGAATTGTTCATTAAAGCCCGGATTTACAGTGCGAACTGAACTACTTTATCGTATGCCAAAATCGATGAAGAGAATCTTTCGATTGTCAACAAAATGTATATGGCGATAAATAGGAGCACCTACACTGCAGCGATGCGAAGCGATGTCACCGATTTGAACCCAAAGTTCGATGGCAACAGCGAAAGTTTCGTTGTTGTTCCGAATATTTCGCTTTGGCTTTGGAGAGATTTAAATCTAAAACCACAAACAAATTAAATGTTCAATTATTTCCAAAAACTCCAATTGTTTACGAATTTTAGTACAAAGTTCTTTAAAAGTTCAAGCCTAGTACGCAGATCGGGCTAAATTTTTTGTTTTCATACAAAATTCTCTCCAAATTTGTGTCCCTTACTGTACATAGCAATCTGTAAAAATTTAGCGCACGAAAAAATTGTTCGGCACATTAATTCTGGAGCTAAATTTTGAAGGTTTCTAATAACAATCTACGTACTAGGGTTCATGTAAATAATATTAGGCGTGTTTTTTGCAAGTCCAAATGGATTTGTCGAAAAAAACGACATCGGGACTTAGGAACTTCTTACTTACAGTACGTAAGTCCCGATAATTATCTGGACTTAGCTAAGTCCATATGGATTTAAGTTGTTGTTGTATTTACGTGTAAAACTATTAGTCCCGATGTCGTTTTTTTCGACAAATCCATATGGACTTGCAAAAAAAACACGGCTATTGTATATAATAAATATTGTCCATCATTAGTGTACAGTAGAATATACTTTTATTCTTGACACAAACCATCTATGTATATGCACAAAAATTATTTTTTTTCCTAATTGTAACCAACTTCACTAAACTTCAAGCAGTGTCTGTCAAAATAATGCTTGCTGTGGGCGTTTTGCAAAATATAAACAACAAGAAATTTTCACAATTCTTTAATTCGCAAATATTTCATAAATTAAATGTGCAATTTAACTAATTTCAACAAAAATTATTAACTTAGATACAAATTTTGATATTGTGAAAAAAGACATCATGTCTCAAAGTGGTGTAGCAACAACTGCTCCTGGAGTTGCTGCAGCATCTCTTGGAGCATCCAGACGACATCGGGATCTGCCTCAAGATGGAAATGTATCTGGAACATCAATATCAGCTCGATTCGGAGAAACTGAATGGGAAGCACGTGAGGTAAATAATTACAAACAACAACAAAAAAGAAATAAAAGTTAATGAAAAACTCTTACAGTCCCAACGACAGCGAGAACTCGAAGAAGCACGAGCTCGTGCTGCACAAATGGAAAAAACAATGAAATGGTGGTCGGATTGCACAGCCAATTGGCGTGAGAAATGGAGCAAGGTAAGTGCAAGAGTACAAGAACACTCGATTCGATTACGTGTTATTCGTTTCGAGTGCGATTGCAATGCTCGATAATGATGTCCGAAGTAGTTTGATCGATATGTGATTGCACACGGCGCCCTCGAATTGTATGCGTTTCAATTACTGCATCGTTACTGAGTCAACGTCGATGTTCTGCGGTGGTAAAATACAAACAAACAATGAAACAATCATCAATTGCATTTTCAGGTTCGTAACGAACGCAACAAAGCTCGCGAGGAAGCCAAACAATTGAGAGCGAATCTTGACATTGCCATGAAGGAGTCCAATTCGTATAAGCGCGAGAAGAACGATCTCGAGATGCAAATTACTCAGCTGAAGAAGGAAATGGAAAAGGTACACATGCTGATGATGAAACACGCTGGCCAGTTTCACAAAGAAGGGTGAGTTTTTCGTCTAGTTTTCTGCTTTCCCTGATTTTTTGATTTTTAATTGCTTCAACCCCACAGAATCGACATCAGCGATGAACCTGAGCGGGATGGAAGAGACAACAACTGTTCCCCTGACATCTCATCGGATGGTCTTAAGAATGTGAATAGCGAAGACGGATTGGTAAGAATAAATCTCCCGGTGCTTGTAAGACGGAGTTAAAATTAAAAGACGAACAAATTTCATATTTCATATTTTTAAGATTTTTTACTAAGAGTCTATTAGGTACTTTTTTGAGCTCAAAGATATTCTCTGAAATTTTTTGTTTAGGTTACCAAGGCGGTTGGAGGCGACATCAAGGATGTTGATATTGAAGAGTACGTATTGCAAGGAGCTGTGCCAAAAAATCTCAATGAACTATTAGGTAAGACGTTGAGAATAAAAAATAAGTTCGAATATTCGTATTTCAATTTGATTAAGATGAGGAGACAGCTGAGGAGAAACGCCTGATCCAACAGCTATCGAAGGACGATTTTGATGAAGAATATTTATTGCAAAAAATCTCCATGCTACAACTGCGTCTAGATGAAGCTCAGAAGACAATTCAAGTTGAAAGAGAGTAAGTAGTACCAGGTAATTAAAGCTTTTAAACTTTATTTATGTTTTTTTGTTTTCTATTTACTAGAGAGAAGCATATGTTGCACAAAAATATAGAAAAAGTTTCCATTGAAATCCAAGAAATTCGTGACAAACACGAAGAGTTAAGATCAGCAAAGCAAGTGAGTAAAACGAATTTTAATTTTCACAGCTTGAATTCAAGCCCCTTGTTTGAATTTTTATAGGAAGCAGTTCGAGAACTTTTAACACTCCAAGAACAACATCGAGCTGAAGTACGAATCTTAAATAATTCTATTCAAGAAGAAGTATCGGCTAGGGAAAATCTAGAAAGGCGGCTCTGTGAACTTAGAACTGAGGTTTCAATTTTTTCTTCTATTCTCTATATCTATATGGTTTCGATATAAACAAAATCGATTTCAGTTGGAAAGATTGCAAGCAGAAAATGCCTCTGAATGGGGAAAGCGTGAACGACTTGAAACAGAGAAGCTTGCCCTTGAAAGAGATAATAAAAAATTAAGGTCCGAAATACGTGATTTACAGGAGCGATCAGATCGCAAAGGACGACCTGTTCAAGCAAGCGATGTTGAATTTAGAACATTACAACAAGAGCTATCCGAAAAAAATAAGGTAAGTGTTTTGAAAACGAATCGTTATATTAAAAGAACAATATTCCATTATACAACTTGGAAGAGAGTTGAAAAAATAAAACAATTAACTCGGAAATATAAAATATCTATAGGAAATCGGTGAAATAAAGCAGTCACATTCCAAACTGAAGAAACTCCTTGCAGAAACAAACACCGAACTGGGCCATGCTGTTCGTCGGGCAGAACAATATGAAGGAGAGGTAAATTTTTACTCATTGATAAAAATATATCTTTATGGTAATTTTACAGGTGAAACGCTTACGGGCACGAGTAGAAGAACTCAAAAGGGAATTAGCTGGTGCCGAGGATGAACTGGACGCAGCGTGCAATCAAGTTCGTCGTCTTCAACGTTCCAATGATGAACTCATCGGTCAAACAGAGGGACTTCAAGTCCAGATTCAACATTTACAAACAAGGTAAGGGTACTTTCCATGTTCCTAACACTAACACTGTGGGTGAATCCTTGCATTGCCTTTAACATAATATCTTAAACAACCTCTGGACGCTGCTTTTGTTATAAAAAAAAAAACACTTACTTGCAACCTAAACAAATCAGACGTTCAGCCAGTCCGCAACAACGTCCCACTAATTTTGGTTCAGCATCTCTCACCACAGCATCGGGCATACCAATTGTATCGCACAAAACAAGTAATCTCCCATTAGTAGAATGCAAACCGAACATAAACGATTTGCGTCAGCTTTTTGATGATCCGCCACGTCATGGCGGAGCTCCCACCGCCAGTGGGGAATCATCAAAAAGATCAAGTCAAACCGATCGAACTTTAAATCTAAGTCAAACGTTTTTTGACGCCAAGCCAACGCACTTGGAAGAGAACATCTTTGAGTCGAAGGCACGTAACCTTGATTTCGAAAGAGCTAAACAAAAATTTGACAATCCACATCACCACCATCACCAGCGCGAGCAACGTGAACGATCATCAGGAAGATTTGGCAACCTAAAGTGCTCGTCCAATGCGGCCGTAAATAAGAACTTGGACTTAATGTCCACTGGCAATGGTAATGCCGCTGAAATGAATAATCGCAATGGCACTGGTGGAGGGCCAGCTTCTATGCAAGTATTCGATGATCATTTCCGTTCCTCTGCTTTTGGCGGTGGCGGTAATGTTGGTGCTGGTGGTGGCAGTAACAGTATTGGTGGGGGCGTTGGCGTTGGAAATAAAAAAGATCCATTTTCTAGAAACAGCATCAATTTGGATGGTTTGAAGGTTTCCGATGACGATGAAGTAAGTAGCGGTATATATGTGTGTGTGTGTTTAAATAAAACTAAGCGATTTTTGTTTGTATTAAGTTTTGATTTATTTATTCAAAAATAAATGCTTTTGGTGTGTGTAAGTTTATATTTGCTTAAAAAAATGCCTTAAAAATGTATTCAATTACTAATTTTTGTTTTTTTAATGATTTCAGACTCCGTAGTTATGGATCAACGAGCATGTTGTTAGACGAAGAAACTGAAGGAAATAGCGACGAGGGTATTTAGAATTATAAACAATATAAGAACCTTTAAACACAGTTAGTATTACTCACCTATTAGTTAGGCATTCATTAATATTAAATGCATTTTTGTTATACAATTAAAAAATAATAAACTAAAGGCATCACATTTAAGATTACGCACGATGAGCCGAATTTGAGAAATCTAATGGCTTAGTCATATTTTCTAATTCATGACACATTATAATCTTTTGAGAAACATAAAATATTTCCTTAGTTTAATCATTTTTTTTTATGTAGCGTAAGATTATTGTATTTTTTTTCTTGTTGTAGTAGCTTCCCAGAAATATCTTACCAGTTCTATTTATTTATTCTCTTAGACAAATTATTGTGATGTTGCTTTCGATTATGTATCGTTTTTTTCTTTGCCATGTCCGAACAATGAAAAGATTTATCTTTTGTATGTATGCAATTCATTGCCATTTTATTAAACTTCCAATAAAAAAAACAATTAATATTTTTATTTTATGTTAAGAAAATTAAAAAAAAAAAAAAATACCACGAAGACTTATTTACAAATAAACCTAACTATTAGTTGTTGTATTCTTAATATAAATACTAAAATAATGTATTCGACTATTTTTAAATATTGACCATTATTATAATATATGAATATATTTATGAATTTAAATATCTATTGACAGTGTTAAAATTAGGAGCATGATATAAGTACATACATTATATATATGCAAAAGTATTATAATATACATACGTATTACAAACTTCATTTTCAAAATCTATATTAAATATTTAAAATGTTAATATCATTAAGAGTAAAAATTGAATAAAGAAAAATTAATTAAAAGTTAAGGAAAATGTTATTTTTTTTTAAATGGGAGCGAACTTTGATAGTACAGGTTAGCAATAATTTTAATTTGTTAATAAATTGAAAATTAGCTTATGCTTTAGAAATTGTTTTCCCATGGATCTCTGCCACCAAATGCCAGAAGTGTCAGTGTGAAATTAAAAAAAAAAAAAAAAAACAATCTGACAGCATTCCCTGGTTGGAAAACAAAACCAAATGCCGAAGGCACGAAGGCGAGTCAAAAAAGTCGTGTGTTTAATAACAGTGATTAATATGTAATAAAATTAGTTTCCTTGTATCAAACACTTGAAAAAATGTTCACTAAAATGTCTAAACACTAATTAATACGTAATTCGATCCCAAATTTGTTCAGTTCCAAATAAAAAAAATAATCAAATTACCGGATCTTTAACACTGCCAAGAGCAAGTAAATATTTTCCAACCAGGGACTTTTTTTGTTGTTGTTTTTAGATGTCAAATTAGAAAGAGAAAAGACAAATCTTGGAAGACCTCTATAGGGACAGCGCGGACGGGTTGATTTTGACAGTTCATGGTGGCCATTTTTAATCTGTTGTTAATTTTCCCTTTATTTTCATACACTAACGACAAATCGCCAAAACGTGCAAATGATTGAACTTTATTATAAAAATCTTGTGGCAACGATGCGCGTGTTGCCCCTATTTTACGGCTTACACGGTCGCCCTTCCCTAAGATTACATTGAAAACATTATTAAAGAAGAAACTAAGAATTTTTAAAAATGAATATAAAACAAAAAAATATTAATATAATAGGATTTAATAAAATTTTAATTGAGGTCTCTTAAACGGGATCGTTACGAAATCCCGCAGCACGAAATCCGCAGATTACAAATACAACACAATCCCGCTAGAAAGTACGCTGCGGGATTTTCAATACTTGTTAAAAAATACAATTGGAAGAATTTTGATGGTGATTTCGAATAAAATAATACAATTGGAAGAATGTTGGTAACTTCGAATATAATATTTTTCTGGACTTCTGGACCTGGACAGTTCTGGTTGTGGACAGAGATGGAAATTTCTTTTTTGAAAAAAAAATATTAAAAAAAATGAACTTTTCTTAACTTCCTTTTTGGAAAAATTAAAAAAAATATCTTTTTTCCTAAACTTTTTTTTTGTTGACAAAAAAAGTGAGATTTGTTTTTTTTTGGAAAAAAAACTAAAAAAAAAAATAAAAAAATGAGTTTTTTTGAAAAAAATTGAAAAAAGAGATTAATTTTAGTTGAAAACTGTTGACATTGGCGCCTGCCAGGTGACTGAACATACTCTAAGCAGAGCAACGGAGTTGCATGAGCGGGATGACCACCCAAAAAGGGAGTTGAAATCCTTAGAACGCAGCGGGCCACCCAAGGTACTACTGCGCAAGAGAACTGTTGACGTAGACACCTGCCTGGCGACTGAACGGAGTTATAAGTGAGCGGTTTAGATAACCGAAAAAGGGAGTTAATGAAAAATGTCTTATTTCCAAAAAAAAAAAATGTCCACTGTCCAAGTTCCAGACCCCCTTGCAGAATTTTTTCTTTTTGTAAAAAAGTTGTTTCCAAAAACAAAAAAATGTATCCTTTGTCGAAGTTCCAGTCCCGCCTCCAGAACTTTTGTCCTGGTTCCAGATCCAATTTGTTTCAAAAAAAAATGTGTCCTTTTTGTCCAAGTTCCAGACCCACCTCCAGCACTTTTGTCCCAGTTCCAGATTCACCTCCAGAACCTTGTTTCAAAAAAAAAATTGACCTTTGTCCAAGTTGCAGAGTCAACGCCAGGACTTCTGTCCCGCTTCCATATCCACCTCCAGAACCTTTGTCCTAGATCCAGAAACTTACCAAAATTCTGGCAAAAACGATTTTTTTTTAAATGTGTAAGTTAGTAAAAAAAAGTTGTTTCCTTTGTTTGTCCTTTGTCCAAGGTCCAGAGCCACCTCCAGAGCTTTTGCTTCCAAATCGACATCCAGAAGCTTTGTCCCAGATCCAGCGAACCTCCGTCCCAGACCCAAGGCCAGAACCTATTTCCCAGGTCTAAGGCCAGAACCTTAGTCCCAGTTCCAGACCCACCTCCAGAACCTCCCCCGTCAGACCCACTGCCGTCGACCGACCAGATCCGGACACCAGACCATATCTGTCGGCCCAGAAAAAATTGTAGGAAACTTCATTCTTCGTGATCCTCATACAATTGAGGTACAAATTCCTATGGGAAAGAAAAATTGTATGCGCTGTTGGATTTTAAACAAAAAAAGCATCAAGAAACAAAATTTAGATGCATGATTTTTTTATTTTCTGGAGAAGAGGACAAGTATCGTAGGTGAATACCCAATTCACACCGATGCAATGTGCCCCAGCTCTTTGAGTGCATTTTGTTAGTTTCTTCAAGATATAACGATGCAATAAGAACATCATCCGCCAAGGCAATCAGCCTTAAAAATTTCCACCTTTAGGAATTTCACTTCATGCACTGCTAGTTAAAAAAAAGACATTGTGCTAACTTGTGGTCCATGCGTACGTACCTTGGGGTTTAACTAGCCTCCGGGATTGGGAAAAAACACGAAATAGCTGTGTTTTTTCCCCCGAGGGAGCTAGACGAAAAAACAGGTCAGTAATGAACAATTTACATGTCAAATGCGCTTAGCTAAGCGCAGATAATTATCTTAGCTTAACTTAAGCGAAGAGAAAAACTGTTTTACCGGCGTAAATTACATACTTACTATCAATAATTTGTATGGAAAAGTCAAATTTTTCTTGTGATGGGTCCTTAATCTCCGATGTCGGTTTTTTCCAAGCCTGGAGGTATTTGTTTGAAAAAATCGACATTTGGGTTAGCGACGCCATTACAGAAATAAAATGGGGTCTCCATACAAACAATCGATAACTAATATGTATGTAAATCACGCCGGTAACACAGTTTATCCCCGTGCTTAGAATAATCCCCTAGAAATCTCTGCGCTTAGCTAATTCCGAAAGGGATTAGTTGTTGTTGCATTTAACACATAAATTGCTAAGCCCCGACGTCGTTTTTTTTAACCAATTACCTCCGGTCTTGCAAAAAAACACGCCTAATATGACTTGTAAGCATTTGAAAAATCGATTCAGCAAGTTAGTTGTCTACCATCAGTATCGGCAGTGCAGATGCATTTGCTGTTTAATCAACATCTATTTAAAGCGCCTTCTATATGTCCACCATTAGGCACATTTCTATGAATAAATAAAAGACGACTCAAAATTTTCTTAACGAATTTTTCATTTTTATTATTTATTTCTTTGCTAAATTGAGCAAAACTTATTAAATCAAGATATAATCATAATTTGTATTGATAATCTTCTGTCTTTTTTGTCATTTCAATATATCTTTTTTTTTGTTAATATATTTATATATTTTTTTTTAAATAATGATATCTATTGATATATTGCATTTAAGTTCTGGTATTAACTACAAATCATAAGATATCTACTTTACAAACATTACAAACAATTCTAAAACTCAACATGATTGTGTGTTATACGATTTTAAAAATAAAATTGTGAGTGTGTTTATAATGTTTTTTTTTTTTTTTTTTTGCAGTTTTAGAGTTTTTACAAAAAAATACAAAATATTATTTAAGGTTTTTGTTTTTATTTGTTTTATTTAATACAAACAAGAAATTCGAATTTTCTTGTCAATGTCTGCACTGTGGATAAAAGATAAAAAAATAAAAAATTAGAATTAATTAGAATAAAGACAAAATAACAACAAAAAAAAAAAAAAAACCAAAGAAATTTATTTGTATTTCAGTGTGATTAAAAATTATTTTTTTTTTCTGGTTTTCTTAATTGTACATCTAGTTTTTTTTTTTAAATTTATTATTAATTTATTTGATTTTCTATTCTTGCGGTTTGAATTTTTAATTTTTTGAATTTTTCTTTTGTTTAAATATCTGTTTTGTTTTAAATATTCATTAAGTCTATAAACTATTTTTTTTTGTTTGGTTTTGTTTGTTTATTCCTTTTTTACTATACATAAGGTTTTAATGTATTTACATTTAGAATAACGAACAATATAACATTAACTGCCATTTTTGGCATGCCCTTTGTTTGATTGTTTTTTTTTTGTTTTGTTTGTTTTTGTTATTGGTATATTTGTAAAGAAAAAAGATTTATATTGTTTTAACCTTCAAATTGCAATGGATATGTCTTTTTTTTTTATAGTTCTTTATGTAAGATTAAGTTTCTATCCATTTTTATACATAAATTTAATTTGAAATTAAGTTGTATGTACAAGTGCATAGCAAAAACAGCAATTAATTAATATCGTAAAGTCGTGGCTTGCAATGCTTTAACACTGAAACCGTATCGACAATTTGTTTTTTTTTTTTTTTTTTTTGTAATTTTGTTGTTATGTTGTTATTAATAATTTAAAATGTATCGATTATTTTTTATTTATGCTAGTGTTTTTTTTTTCTTGTTTTAATTTTAATAATATTAGTGACTTGTATCAAACTATTTTCGTTTTAAATTTAGTGTTTTTATTTTTAATTTAATTAGGTTTTATTTTTGTTTAATTAATTTTAGCATTTTTCAACTCTAATTAAATGTTATTATGTTTTTTTTTTTTTAGTTATAACTTTAATTGTTTCTCTTATCCAAGTCCAATTGCTTTCAAATTCATATATATATGTTTTTTTTCTTTTTTATTCTATGACTTGGAGAAGAAAGAGGAGAGAAAATAATTTTTCAAAATGCATTAAAGTATTTATCATAGTCAACTACTTAATTTAAATTGGATAAGTTATTCATATATCTGTTGTTTTTTTTTTTATAAGACTAACTATTGTTTGTTTGTTAATTTTGTTAAAGGAATTTTTCATTAATTGTCTCTTCAATTAGTTTGAGTTGGTGTAAGCTTTTTTTTTTTAATTTAAATTCCTTCGTTTTTTTTTTTTTTAATTTATATTTAATTCTTTGGAATTTATTTATTTATTTTTTTCTTTCGTTTTAATTTAGCTATAGTAATGTTTATTCGTAGATATTTTTATAAAAAGTTTTTGAATACTGGCATTAATTAGTAAGTAACGTTTTTATATTTCATTGCTGTTCATTTTTATTTTAACATTAACACAATTAAAAAAATTAAAATACAAATATATTTACATGATAAAAATGAAAATAATTGTAAGCACTAACTTAGTGCATGGATTATAATAATTGTTTTTTTTTATTTGTTTATATTTTTTTGTTTCGAAATAATGTACTGCTTTATTTTTTTTTGTTTAATGCTGTTTGATTCATTTTGTGCATTCAAGAATATTATATACATATACATAGGTTAACTCTTTTTGTTTAAATATTTTGTAATTTTTATAACAGTTTTGCAGGTAAAAAATAAGAAAAATTACGTTTTTTGTTTTTTTTTTTGTTTGTTTGTTTAAATTTATGAAATCATTTTGTTTAAATTTTAATTTAATTAGTTAAAAACCGTTTTGGCAGTGCATCAAATATTATATATTATATAATAATAATATGTACTTAAGTTTACTTTGTTTTATTTTTATTTTTGTTATTTTGTTATTTATTTTAAGAAAAAAAATTATTATTATTTACATGAGAATTTTCTACAAATAGGTACTTCGATTTGATGAAACAAATTTTATATAATTTTTATATAAGATATAGAAATTGAAATATAAACAAATTAAAATAAAAAGAAAAACAAATAAAAATAATGAAGAGCTTTTAATTGAAAACAGCTTAAAGCTTTGTTGGGAAGTGGATTAAGATTTAAACCGGGCTTAGACATGTGTTTATGTGCTACACGAATGAATTTCAACTTACTTACATAACTGTTCGAAGCTCTACAACTGATTATACTGACTGAGTTCAGAAAGTCGAAGATGGCTTTTTTAGGTTTAAATCCAGTTTAATAGTAGAGTTTTGATTAGTTTTTGAGTTCGAGTGGACATTCAAGATTTTTTTTTACGAAATATATATTCGCCTGGTAGGTACAACAATCCAGTTCTTAAGGAGGCCGTATAAAGTTTTACATAGATAGATACTGACATAGGGCTAGCAAGGGTGACTAAAAATTCGCTGGGCCTTTCTTCTTCTTTTTATTAATTTTAACCCGACCTCAAGATTTAAGGGTTATAACTTTTTCTGAATAATTTATTGATATTTTTCTTAAAAATGTTTTTCTATTTTTAATTAAAAAGTTTAGAGAATTCGATTCTCTAAAAAAATTGTTCGTAATTTTTTTAATGATGTTTTTCTATTTTAAATTTTAACATTTTTATTTTCAATGTCACGGTAAAAAGTAAATTGACCAATATTGTAGAGAATCCAATTTTCTTATCAAGATATCGCGAAAACATTTTACACCCACTTTTTTAAGATGGTGGCCAAATGAGAGGTTGCTGCGAGAGCTTCACTTATAGACTGAGAGCTATAAAACCAGCTATCGAATACAAAAACGCCAGTTTTAAACCAATGAGTACTGTATTTATTTTAGAATTAGTATATAGACATAATACACTGATCCGCAGTTTAGGAATTGGTATTTGATGGCCGTCTTTCTGTGAATATAAGCTGATCCGCCCCTACCTCTGCGTCTGGACTAAGTACAAACATCGGATTAATTTATCCAACAAGGTTGAAATTTTGATCGCTGACAGGTAACGCCAGTCTTACACTCCAATTTGTTCGATAAGGTCTTTAGTTTCGTTTAGTTTAAAAATAAATATAGACCTCATTTACCGAATTTAAGTTTATTAACTTAGTTTTTGATGGCAATAAACCTTTCTGTGACCAAAGATTCATTCTTGCGGAAATGTGGTAATTAAATCCTTTAAATTAAAATCCTTAAAAAAAAAATTAAATCTCGTTCTATTACGAAAGCAAAAGTAAACTAAACTGGATGAAAAGTTATTTATTTTGGGAAATTTTCTTGTATTCACTTTGGGCCAATTTCACAGTGCACACTTTCCAGAACAAGTGACACTTAAGCTTCCCAAATCGGCACTTTAAGACCATTTTTACAGTCCACTCACTCTAGCCAATATGGGAGACTAACGTAAGTGTCACTTAAAAAAAAAAAAAAACTTCCAATTGAATTTAAGTGTCACTTATTCATTTAAGTTTGCTCTGTGAAATTGGGCCTTGGTATTCGACATTAGCCATTAGAGGCACTTATTCTTACTTCGACTGTGAAACAGGGTCTTATTTTTATACGAGTTCCTACTTACATAAGTGCCCCTCAAATTACAGTTATATTTTTTTTTTTAAATGGACAATCACATTATTAAATCTGTTTACTCTATTTGCTTTGACGTTATACCAGTTTTTAGACCAATGGATGGATAAATTTTATGAATTTGCCTATTGTCTACTAGATAGCGCTGCTTGAGACGAAGATAAATATTAAAAATGTCAACTGGTAAAAAATCAAAGTGTCGAATTGTCGAAGACTATGAAGAAATTAATCATTCAACACTAGAATACCCCTGCTTGCGTCGCTTCGCTAAATTTATCAGTTTTGACTTTTTCTTATGAGCAAATTTAAAATAACAAAATTTAATATATTACATTAAAATTGTGCAAGGCAAAAGGACAAAAATAGTTGAATTATTTTAAAAGTCTATTTTGCTCTTTATAAGCACTTCTAATCAGAGCTTTTAGTTGTTGACAACTCATCTAACTAAGAAATACTCAAAGATCTAAAATAACTAACAAATAATTTGGCTATTTTTTGCTTTCTGCTTTAGACTAGTTTATATGTACCTATGTATCTAAACTTTTCAACAAATAATTTAAGACAAATATGTGAAGTGTTTTCTGCTACCATTTCTATCCAAAAAGTCAAAGTGATGAAATAAAACGAGCAAAATGTATATGTATTTCCGACACTTGTGGTATGGATAGTTCTCTTTTTTTTTATACCAGTGAGACTGAGCCGCGCGGAAGAAATAAATTTCTTAATTATTGTTGCTTTATCCTTCCTTTGCATTGAAAGGAAATATTTATGTACTTGTTATCTAGAACACACGGCCAAGGGCTTAAACATAACTTAAAGGGTCTATCCCAACATTTATATTTTCGTAAAAAATAATACAAAGAAAAGAAAAAAATACCAACTATTTGTATAAACGAGAAAACTGGAAGACAATAGTTATTTTTTTCTTTTTTAATTGTTTTTTTTTTTTTTTAAATCATTATTTTCGAAAGAAAAAATCAGATACTTTTCCTAATAAATAGGTACATGCTTTTTATACATAACAAAGAAACGGTAGTTTTTTTTTATATATATTTTACCTAGCGCCTTAACTTTCTACTATATAATTTACAATCTTAAACTAGTTTCGTTACTTCGGCTGTTGTTAAATGTTTTATTTATGTTTTTTTTTTTTTTAATTTTCATTTTTTGTGCAAAGACGAACCCTGTGAAAAAATCTAGTTTTTCACAGAAAATTTTTAACTAAAACAATAATCAAATAAAATACTAAACATTATCCTATTTACCTAGATATTTAAATAAGTATTTTTATTTAAAAACAAAAAAAAAAATGTTCGAAATTATAAAACAGTTAATCAGTGCGTAACTATATCGGTCACTTATTTATATTAATTCTATAAACGAAAACGTGTTACTTATCTATTACAGTTATTAATTAATTATTATTATTTGTTGGTGTGTGTTATTAATGCAATTATTTTTATAATTTTTTTTTTATTACAATCCTTAACATTCAGCTTCGTATATAAATTTAGAATTTTTCTCCTCTCGCTTGTGATTTTTCGTAATTCGTTATTTATTTTTATTATTTTTTTTGGTAGAAATTGCATTTGATTTTTATACATTTATACCTATACTTTATCTAATATAAAAAATAGTTAAAATTTATAAAAATAAAAATGCAATTATTTTTTAATGTTTTTATTATTTTTTTTTTGTAACAAAATTTAACAATTAAACAAGTGTTTTTGTTTTTTTTTTTTTACAATAAATACGGATTTGTTTATATCATAGGTATGCTTTACTTTTTGTTTTGTTTTTTTTTTTTTATTTAAGAGAAGTTAATTTTGGTATTTGCTATAGCGTAATCATCACCAGTTGTTTTGTTTTTTTTTTTTTTTTTTTGTTATATTTAATTATTAATTTATAGTTTTTGTCTTTTTGTTTGCTTAAAAATACAAAATTACAAAATGAAATAGGACTACGACAGTTTGTTTATATTTTGTTTCTACATTTTACATATTTTATTTTGTTTTCGTGAATAATATTTGTTTTAAATAAATATTACAGGTTTTAATTTAATTTTTAAAATTTTCTAGGGATGAAAGTTGGAAGAGTGTTTTTTTTGTGGTTTGGATGCCATTTATGCGTTATTTTATGGTTATATTTTTTGGTTTAATTTTTATTTTGTAATATTTTGGTAATTTTTGTTTTTTTTCCTAATCGTTGTGTGCGGTGTTTTTGAAGGCTTGTATACGAATGTGGTAAAATGGGATTTTTGTTTGGTTCTGCTCTGCGTTGAATTTGTGTGGATTCTAAATGCTTCCATGTGTATTGGAAGTTTGAAAATATGGTGAATACGTTGATAGTTTAGGTTGGGGTGGTTGCAGAAGTGTATTTTAATTTTAATTTAATTTTAAGTTAATTTTCAGTTTAAAGAAAGATCATCCACACAAAGTTTGTTGTTAACAGCTTTGTGGAATTTGAAATGGCCAGATACTATATTTCATAGGGGAAGAATTAATAAATTTTTCGGAACTGGATATAAAATAATGATACACACTGAATTCGTGAACGTCAAAAAATGTGCATCATAGGCTAAATAGGGTTGTTTGGTCGTCAGGAAACATTCAAAAATGCATTTCAGTGGAAAGTTATTGCGTTTTCCAAAAGTTCCGGAAAGTTCTTTTGGACTATCAAACGAAAACGCTATAACTTTCCACTACAATGTTTTTTTGACGCATCATATCTATTTGTGATGCACAAATTGCCATTGATTGTGCTATATATTCGATATAATTGCGATTTGAAATGGTCCTGCATAATATCACCATTGAGTATTGACGTTGTATAACTTCAGAAATACTGTGCATTCAGAAATTCAGCAATAACTCTCTGTACCTACTTCTCTCAATCTCTTGATTTCTTTTGACTTAAGCCTAGTACGCTGATGATGCTGACACGACAACGAAATGCTTGCGGAAACCACAACGAAAAAATGACAACTGAAAGCGTCACACCAGCATAAAATGGCAGCACTTAAAGATCCAACACTCAATCGGCGATGGTGAAATGTCCATCTATCAATTTGCGGTGGACAATAGTACCGTACCGCACTTTCGTCGCACACAATTAATGGTCTGCTACAATTATCAATTTCGCACATCGAACGGCGAACTGCAAAACGAAAAGAAGGACGAAATTTTTCGTTTATGATTTCGTTGTGTCATTTTTGTATGGGATTTTTCGTTTCGCATCAGCAGCATACTAGGCTTTAAAGACAAATCATGTCGACGAGAAATTCAATTAACAGTAAATTTGTAAACATTGAAAATCGTTGCCCTGAAACATTGAAATATAGGGTTTTGCCTTGTGTCGATTTTCATTGCTATGTATATGAAAGATCTGCTAGAATTTGATATGGCGTTTTAATATTATCGATGTCAATTAGGAAATCTCCGAATCTGTCAACGGCAAAATGACAGAGCCATCATTTTGTGGGAACTGACAGATGCAAAATTTCCAAAATAAAAATCTTTAGAGAAGTTGGTGCTCAATTTTGACATTTAAAATGTAATTTTAATTACAATAATCTTGTTATTTATTTTAAAATATCGCACTTCAGTATTTACTGAATAAACGAGGGGTATATTGGTGTTGTGTAGAGAGATTTCACAACTTTACGAATTTGTCAAAGTCAAAAGTAAATGTAAATGTGACAGATTGAAAACTGCAAAGAATAACAAAAGGCATTTTTTTTAAATCCCATACAAAAATGACACAAAGAAATCATAAACGAAAAATTTCGTCTTCCTTTTCGTTTTTCAAAACGCTGTTCGAAGAGCGAAATTGATAATCGTAGTAGATTATTTGGAGAGGTCTCCGCTCTTTTTTCGCACTCAATTAATTGCCTGGACCATTAATTGTGTGCGGAAAAGTGACATTTGAAGTTTGTTCGTGTTTGTATTGTGATTTTTTTGGCGCTTGTGTTTGTTTGTTTTTTTTTTTGCAAATGGTGACGCTTTCAAAAATTAAAACGTTTGCTTTTGGCAGGGTGGTTAAGCCTATTTTGAGTGACAGCAAGTGCATAAAATCTCCTCTAAACTGCTCGTAAAAATATCACTGAACCGCAATTAAAACGTTGTGGAAAAAAAGTTGTAGATCAACCACAGTACTCATTCAAAACGGAATATAATTATCGTTTGCATTTCTTTTCTCAGTTCTGCGCATCTGTGAAAATGGCGGATCCAGTGACAGGAGAGTCTGTCGCTGTTTACTTCTACCAAAGAGAGTGAATCTTTCGTCAAAAAGTCGGATCTTTCTTAAAAATCTTAAAAATGAACAAGATAAATATTTTTCTTCAATGAAAAACAACATTATTTACTCAGCTTTATAAAAGTCGTTGTTTTTGACAAAATCGAAGGAAATTGGATGAAAAAGACGACATCGGGAATTAGCGTTTGACGTTTCCAAACAAACTATCGATAACAAAAAGCTAAATCTCACCGGTAACACAGTTTTTCTCCGGAATAATAGTTAAGCCCCCGAAAATTCTCAGCGCTTAGCTAAGCCCGGGGGAAATTATAGTCATTATTGAATCTAACATGTAAATTGTATTGTTCAGCACCGAAATCGTCTTTTTCGTCCAATTGTCTCCTGGACTGAAAATAAACACACCTTAATACTAACTGTATAGTAACCTACAACAACCACCACCATCTTCCCTAAACACAACGTATTACACTCTGGATCCGATTTAAATAACCGCCATTTTGAATTCTCTACTTCCCTTATTATTTCTTCTTTAGATAATCGGCACATTTTCGCGCCCGCTTTCTGACCCCCTTGAATGCACTGGTAAATTTGAAATTCTCTGTCACGTGGTGCCATCTGTGTTGTGAGGATGTAAAGTGATGATGATGAAAATATCGATGTCGTTGTTCACTACTCTGATGTCCGCCATTTAACGCCGATACTGAAGATGCTGCCGATGCAGGTGATGTCGGTGAGAATTGATAGTTAACATGTCCGTCATTGAAACTGTCATTTAATGAACTTCGATGTGACAGGAGATTGTTGTCCGAAGCTTCTGTTTCGAAACTTTCAAATGTCACCACTACTGGTGAAGAAATGGATGGCATCTTACCATCTAGAACCCTGCCCGTTGTGGATGTCTCATCTGAAGGTGCGATCTCATCAATGCCCAGAGGCTTATCGAATTGTGAGTTCGATGACATATTGGTGTAATCGTACGTTGGATACGTGTACGGCAGGTATCCAGAGTGATGGGCCTCTGCCGAGACCACATTCTCACGGGAGGTATTGATGAATTTTACTTCATTGGCATTACGTTCGAGGTAGGAATTGAAGACAATGTTAATGTTATTCGAACTCGAAGATAGGTTGATGTTCGTTGGTGATAATGGTGTTGAATTGCGTGACTCGAGTGTACTGCCGCCATCTGTTGAATTTTGATTTAAATTGGTTTCTTTTGTGGAACTGCGTCGCGATTCTAGAGCACCGCCAGCAGCTGGATTGTTGTTGAAATTGTTTTTGTATTGGAATTCTAGCGCATTGCACGGTTGAAAGGGGTAGTTTTTGGAATTATTCAAAATCACTCCCTGTTGATTTCCCTTCGAAAGATACTCGTGAATATCTTCGCTGGTGATTTGCAGATCATGATCTAGGTATGAGTTGCATTGAACGTAATTGCTGCAGCAATTATTGTATGCCTCTCCCTCCTGATGGTAAAGCACCGTAGTGGATTCTTCATATTCGTCTGAAGTTCCAGCACCACCTCTTATATGTAGTGGGCTATCACGGCACTTTCGGCTACCACTAGCACTTGTTCGATCATGTGATTGCTGATGGTCCGATCGATGATCAGCTCCTCCATGTCCACCTGCCGCAGCGGCTGATGGCTCGTAGTCTATTGGAGATTTTCGAGTGGTGCCGTCGGCTAAAAAGCTCCATCGTATCGGTGATGGGGAACAGGCATATTCGGGTAGTTCCTTATTGCTGCCGGTATCCTTGCCCGATGCCTGATGCTCGATGGTGACTTTCGAGGGGGAGACGATCATTTTGCCGCTTTCAATTTCTCGTGCACGATCGAAGATCGAAGTTAAGGAACCCAATTGGCTATTTGGCTGGCTAGCGTTAAGGCCTCGAAGGGATATCGATGTGTACGACGGCTGTCGATGGTGCACACGTTTTCTACTGCGCATAGTTACCGAACCCGATTTTATCGAGTTTTGTCTGCTAAGGGATGATCGGGATCCGTACAGGCTAGTTGAGTCTGTGTGATAACAGTAATCGGAAGAAGTGCAGCAAGACGATGGGCGGCGTGAGGTTCCGTAAAGGTCTTCCGCGAAATATTGGGCTAACTCTGTGCGGGATGAGGTACAACAACTCTTCCGAATGAGAATTTCTTGTACTTCTCGATCGGCACACGAAGGCTCGTGGCACGTGTTGATCGAGGTTGTTGAAACATCAGTTGCTGATCGATGACGTTTCGGACAGCCCGATTCATGGTGCTGGCGTCGTTGTTCCCCGTGCCCGTGATGGTGGCCATGTCCAGAACCGATCGTTCCACCACCTCCTGATGCTCCACCATTATGATGGTGATGATGTCGCCTCCGCCTCCGATGATGATGGTGCTGGGAGTGAGAATGGTGCCGTGTTACCTCACTGCCGTCAATTGTAGCAGTACGTTCGTGATCATAATGCTGATGAGCAGTACTCTGGTGTGGTGACGAATGTAGGCTATGACTATGATGGCTGTGAGGTGATTGGTGACGTGACTGCTGCTTTTTATGATGTCGCAACGTGCCGTCATCGTACTCCGGCTGCTGCTGGTGCTGTTGATAATAGTGATGATCGCCGCTGTGATGGGACACTGGATCATCACACACTATGTCCTTTTCATAACTACAGTGCATGTGATGATGCTGTGACGATGAGGGTTGATGTTGATGGTGCAATTGTTGTTGTTGGTCGGCGTTCGAATGCAGGCTAGCGGTCTCAGGAGGGGAGGCGTTCCTCAGTCAAGGCCCGCTGTTCTGGCAGGCAGGTACTTGCTGACGAAGGTGATGGGGCACAGAGGCAGCGTTCCGTTGTGTATTTCGGCCGCCTTCTAAACAACGCTCGGATGCAGCTGTTGTATGATAAATTAAATCAAAATTAGTCAAATTGTATTTAAATAAATTGCGAAAAAATTAATGTTTGGTTTTAGTTTTGTGCAAATTTTTTTTTTTATTAGTTTAATTTTTTTTATTTTATTTCAAACTTAAAATTTAAGCAAGTGCATGCAAGATTAACATGCCAACAATGTTTTTGGATTTTTAATATTTCTTTTGTTTTTTTTTCAAAATCGCATTCAATCACATATTTCGTAACATGAAAGGAAGCTTTTATTATTCATGCGTTGAAGGTAACGTTTAATTTTGAAAAATGAGTTCGTACATGCTTTTCAGAGGAAAAGGTATTTAAACTGAATTGTTGTACATAAGAAAATGATACTAAAATTGAAATGTTGCTTAGGAATGTGATTTGTTTTTTTTTTTCTAATGAAATATGGATGTTCCATTATGAAAATGTGTATATTGGCTTAAAATTATATTTTCTTTTATTTGAAAAAAAAAACTATTTTTGTTCATATTTTTGAGTTGTTTTGATTGCACACATTATTGGCATTGTCCATCTCTCTCTCTCTCTCTCTCTTTTTAAGATTTGTGGAGCTTGTCTTTTTTGTCAATTTTTAAATTGTAAAAGGCATTTGGCAAAGAAAAAAATGTTTGGTGTTTAGTAAATCAAATACAATTTTGCAGCTGATGTAGAAGTCCTGAAAGAAATTATTTTTGTTAAATGAATTTAAAAAAATAAAACAAAAAATTATAAAAAAAGAAAACGTTTTTACAATAAAAAAAAATAATCCGACCAGGATATCGTTTGGGTCGTTACTAAGCAGTTGTAAAAAAAAATATATATAGAGCAGTGTTCCCATATTTTTTTAATTTGAAATTGAAAAGCTTTCATCATTTTTTTTTTTTTTAATTTTTGACATTTCGCAAAAGTCAAATGCAATAGGGAAAGTTTATAATCAATAATTTTATATTATAATAATAAAGGCACGAAATTTTGAACACCCTGATGTTAAAATATTAGCTACCTACTTCTTAAAAATTTTCTAATTTTAAAACCATTTACCTATTTTCTTATAACAGTGACAGTTAATACAAACAAAACTGAGCAGACATAACTTTTTTGACATTTATAAAGCCAAAGAGTCAATTAGGTTTTTAGTACGATACTTCAAAGACTTTTTTGACATTTATAAAGCCAAAGAGTCAATTACTGTTTTTAGTACGATACTTCAAAGATGAAATTGGCTTTTGGTGTTCTTAATTTTAATAAATTATCATAAGAGAGAAGATGCTATGCTTAAATTAGCAAAAACCTCTTTTTAACTTGTACAAAAAATGGTTTAACTTCACACTTAATCGATTGTAATGTTGTGCCAAAGAGTGTGACTTCCTAAATAGAATAAATTGTGATTTATTTATGAAAAGTAAACTAAAGAAATTATTAAAAAAAAATTCTTTTATCAACATTTTGAGTATCTATACCAATATGAAATTTTATTTTCTGGATATCAAAATGTTTATTATTCTGTTTTTTTTTTTTGTAAGTATTTTAGTGCATTTTGATACAAAAAAAAACACATTTTAATTTTCATAATCAAAATTTATATAGGGGAGCTTCGGACACTTTGGCACACCTTATAAAAACCACACTTCAGTGTGATGCCAATCTTTCGTACGTATCACCCTCCAAAACCCATTTGTTTACATTGTTGTTTTTGAAATTTCGTTTTGTGTCCATGAATAGATGTGAATTGCAACAACAATTTAACGGGGTGGGATTGTTCTGCTTTGCCAGAACAACCATTTTGTATGTGCGAATAACGCAGCCATCTTTAAAAAAATTTCAACTCACCAGCTTTTCACCATAAAAATGGCGGATGTTAGGTGGGATATCGGGATGTGTTGAAAAAAACACAAATTTAATGGTTCTTAGACTGCTATTACACTACGAATTTCGAGTGATGAAACTTTTTTAAATTTTTCTTTGAAAATTCATCAATAAAATAAATAACGAGCTAAGTTAGGATTTATACATTGAAATTTCGGTCTTCGATTTTCTATTAGTTTCGCATATACATAGCATAATGTTCATAAAAGCCGTGTTTTTTTTGCAAGCCCGGAGGGATTTGGTTAAAAAAATGATATTGGGGATTATCGACGCCATCACAAAAAAAATGGAGTTTCCATAAAAAACTATTATGTAATTCACGCCGTTGAAACAGTTAAGCCCCGAAAATAATGTGCCCTTAGCTATGCCTGGAGGGGATTACTTGTTGTTGCATTTAAAATGTTAATTCTTCAGCCCCGACGCGACATAGTTTTTTTTCGATCAATTTCCTCCGGGCGTGCAAAAAAGGACGAGACTAAAGACATGCCAATTTATAACAGTTACGACATTTTTTGACCATTAAAAGTGGGCGTACGTTTGTACGTTTACGCGCTTCGCACTACTTAAAAAAAAAACTTAGGTGCTTGAATTATGCCCACCGGCGGTGGACCCTGGCCCATAAACAGTTCTTCTATAAATAAAAACTGTTATAACTGGCATGTCTAGAGTCACTTCCTGCTAAAAAACACGCCTTAAATTGTCTTACGACAGTTGCGTTGATTCTCTGATTTCTCATTCGTTTTTTTTTGTCATGTTCACAGTCTGTTTCAATAAATCGAGATTGAAATACAATACCAAACAATCGTAGAAACAAAACAAATAATGACAAAAGACAATCGAATATACTTAAATTGATTATAAATTTTCACGTTCAATTTGTTTCCACAAACTTATCCTTATAAGGTATAAATTTCTTTACAGCAAGCAGACAGGCAAAGATCTAAGTAAACTCAAGACCAGGGGTGGAATCGGCTAAGATGATGATAGTTGGTTTTCGCTGTTTTGATTGTAGTTTTTGATTATCAACTATTCTTTCCGATGTGTAAAGCTTTAAACGGTTGGGTTCTTGGCAGCATTTACAATGGCCGCGTTCGGGGATCAATCCAAAGCTATCCGGATAGGCTTGTGTTGATCTGGATTTAGACCTTTGGTTTTATCGTCCGTGTACGTTGTTCGTTGTTGGTCGTATGCGGAACAACGAAGGTCTAAATGATACCACCGAATCACCTAATGAAGAACGAATTAATTCAAAGTGGCTTTGAATTTTCGGTGTTCGATGTTACCCGACCAACGAACAACGTGAGTGTAAATGCGAAAATTATTTAATCGAACATTCTTTTTCAGTGTCGTGCAAGGAATTGGGACAGTCTCCACATTTTTCTTATTATTACTTTATAATTTTACGGATAGAAAATTGTGAAACAATTTAAGAAAAATTAATCTCCGTAGCTAAGTTACGAAAGATTAATTCTAATGTACATTTAATCTTCGTCCAGCAGGATCTTTTCTCTTTTTCTTTTTTCTTCATTTTTAAAAGCGCCGCCACTGCCAACAATGTGTTGCTATCCATTTTGCTGTAAAACGAACGAACTGAATATAAAAACGGAATAATCTCGATTCTTCTTCGCTGTTCGTTGTTTTTAGGAAGAACGAACAACGTTCACTGAATGAAGAACGAAGATGTAAATCCAGCTTTAATGAAATCCCTGAACATTTTTGGTAGGGTTGACACCCTTTTGGATAGATTCTCGAACGCAAGGAATTCTCCACAAAAAAAAAAAAAATTCAGTCAGCTGTTGGTTTCGTCTGTAAGATTTGTTTCTAATTCCAAGTTTTTTTTCCTTTATGAAATGTAAGTTTGAGGAGGGAGGTAATTAAATATCGTACAAATAAAGGGTTTTCCAATAAGAGGTGTTATCTTGAATAGCCCGCTATTTCGGTAGCTGTCACTTTTGAAGCTGTCATTTTTTGACATTTGACAAGTAGTACGTACGCCATTAATAAAAATGGAACGATACACGCTTCAACAAGGCATTGAAATTATTAAAATTCACTATAAAAATGGTGAAAATTTGGCAGAGACGGTTCGTAAAACTAAAACATTTTTGGGTCGTCGTGAAGCACCTTGTCGGACCGCAATACAGAAATTGGTGGACAAATTCGAGCTGTTGGGACAAGTTAGTGATGTGAAGAATAAAACCCGTGCACGTCGCTCAAGAACAACTGATAATATTGCTGTTGTAGCCCAAAGTGTTGAAGAAAACCCAGGTTTGTCCATTCCTCGTCGTTCTTTGGAATTAGGCATTCCACAAACGTCATTACACCGTATTTTGCATAAAGACTTGGGTCTTAAGGCTTATAAAGTTCAGTTATCACAAGAACTCAAGCCGGCTGATCATCAACAACGTCGTGTCTTTGCTGATTGGGTCCTTGAAATGTATGAAAATGATCCGGAATTTCATCGAAAAATCATCTTGACTGATGAGGCCCATCTCCACCTCGGAGGCTACGTCAACAAGCAAAACTGTCGCATCTGGGGCTCGGAAAACCCAAGAGTTATTGTTGAAAAGCCTCTCCATCCTCAACGCGTGACTGTTTGGTGCGGTTTATGGTCCGGCGGGGTCATTGGACCTCACTTTTTCGAAAATGAGGCTGGAGCAACAGTTACGGTCAATGGATTGCGCTATCGAGAGATGATTGATGATATTTTATGGCCGGAATTGGATGGTATTGATCTGGACAACGTTTACTTTCAACAAGACGGCCCTACGTGCCACACAAGCAATGAAACCATCGATCTTTTACGAGAAAAGTTTCCGGACCGTGTTATCTCTCGAAGAGGTGATCACAATTGGCCACCGAGATCTTGTGATTTAACACCTTGCGACTTCTTCCTTTGGGGCCACGGGAAAGATAAGGTCTACGCCAACAGCCCAGCGTCGATTCAAAGATGGAATTCGTGATTCTATCGAGGACATAGGGCAGCCACTTTGCGATTTGGTTATGGAAAATTTCATGAAAAGGATATGGTCCTGTAAGCGTGGTCGTGGCGGCCATTTGGCTGATGTTGTGTTTCATTATTAACGGCATACCTTCCTCTTTATAATGAAATAAACATCCGATCATTTATCTCAAAAAATGCCATTTTCCTTTGAATATCAAAATAACACCTCTTATTGGAAAACCCTTTATTTACATACCTAAATGTTTTATTAAAGGTTAGATCCAACAAAAGAACAAATTTCTACACTCTCTTCCTATACGGAACTCACCCCGAACTAGCTAGGTCGTTTAGTGCCTTATAATGCCCTTTTTTAACTAATTAATAATGTATTTTAACTTCTCTCTGCGGCATAGAAAATTTTCCTTGAATAAACATTGCGCTTCGCTTAAATTTACATATTTATTTAATTTTAAAACTGCAAAACAATTTATTCACAAAACTTTCTGTTTTTGGTGGATTTGAAGTTGAGCCAACCTACATTTCTCACCAATACGACAAAAAATGTATGAAAATGACACTTAAATAGCTGCTGTCACAAGCAAGTGGTTGCAACAAAGCGATAGTCACTCCACCTTACGTGGCGCAAAAGTATTTATTTTGATTATCAACTATCACTGTAGTCGATTCTACCCCAGATTAAGTTCATCAGGTGGACAGTTTTGAAAAAAAAACCAACTTTATGAAACGTCAAGTACCTAAACAAGTTCATACAATAAAATTGAAATTTACAAGATGCAGCATTAAAATAGTACGAACTTGGTTAAAATTAACACTGCGATCATGTCGAAATCTTGAAATTTACATTGGAGTTGCATGTTAAAACAACATGATATCTTCTTAAATCTGACGTCATGTCATGTCTGCGAACGCATATATTATTTTTTTCCAATACAGTGCACTTCCTGTTATGGCATTACGGAGAAAGTCCGTAATAACAGCCTTCTGAAGTTTCAAAAGGCCACCATATTGCCCCTAGAATGTAGTTAATTGTATTTTCTGTATTTATTGCATAGTGCAAAAAATTTACCCTACCGAATTTTTCGAGTTCAATTTAAATTTGTTAAAATTAGATTACTATGGTTTCGACATTCTTTAAGAATTATGATAAGGTTTTATCGATGATCTAGTTAAGATTTTTTGTATAACGTCTAAAAAGAGTGATATGAACAGATTTCAAACACAATTAAATATAGAAAACAGTTGAAGAGCCTTTGACAAAAATGTGAAAATTTGATTTATGGAAATTGAAACAAACACGAAATTATAAGCGATATCAAAAATTGTCGAAATTGTGACAAGTTGGCAATTAATAAAGGGTGATTTTTTAGCTGGTTTGGTTTTGGCAACACTGGTTTTGACAGCTGACGTGTGTTTAGTACCTTGTGTCACTGTCAAACAGCTTCAGTTTGGTTTGCAATTTAACCATGGATCGTCTTACAAATGAACAACGCTTGCAAATTATTGAATTTTACTATCAAAATTTGTGCTCGGTTCGAAATGTTCATCGCGCGCTGCTTCCATTTTATGATCGGCATTCTCGACCTTCTGAGCAGTCTATTCGGAAGATTGTCACCAAATTTACTTTGTTGGACATTAAACCACCAACACGTTTACGTACTGTGCGTACTGAAGAAAATATTGCGGCCGTATCAGCTAGTGTGACAGAAGACCGCGAAATGTCGATTCGGCGCCGTTCCCAGCAGTTAGGCCTTTGTTACAGCACTACGTGGAAAATTTTGCGGAAGGATTTGGGCGTAAAGCCTTTTAAGATACAGCTGGTGCAAGAACTAAAGCCAGCCGACCTACCACAACGCCGAATTTTTGGTGAATGGGCTCTTGGAAAGCTGGCCGAGGATCCGCTTTTTTATCGAAAAATTGTGTTCAGCGATGAGGCTCATTTTTGGTTGAATGGGTACGTAAATAAGCAAAATTGCCGCATTTGGAGTGAAGATCAGCCAGAAGCATTGCAACAGCTACCAATGCATCCCGAAAAAGCCACTGTTTGGTGCGGTTTATGGGCCGGCGGCATTATTGGGCCATATTTCTTCAAAGATGATGCGAATCGCAGCGTTACTGTCAATGGTGAACGCTACCGAGCGATGATAACAAACTTTTTTTTGCCCGAAATGGAAGGTCTTGACTTGCATGATATGTGGTTTCAACAAGACGGTGCCACATGCCACACAGCACGCGAAACAATGGCGCAATTGCGAGGCGAGTTTGGTGAACAGTTAATTTCACGTTTCGGGCCGGTCAATTGGCCGCCTAGATCGTGCGATTTGACACCATGAGATTATTTTTTGTGGGGGTATGTCAAGGCTAATGTCTATAGGGACAAGCCCGCTTCGATTGACGCACTGGAAGCCAACAACCATGCATTCATTCGTGAGATACCGGCCGATATGTGTGAAAGAGTATGCCAAAATTGGAATCAGCGGATGGGCTACCTGAGACGCAGCCGCGGTCAATATTTGCATGAAATTATCTTTAAACATTAAATTGCAAGGTTCAAACTATCGATTCAAATAAATATTTCATTAATTTTTTCGAATTTTTTGTGTTTTTTTTTAAAAAAAAGTTCTAAACCTCTTAAAAAATCACCCATTATTATTAACAACCTTAGATGAAAACGCTTTTTCTGCAATTACAGAGACAAGCTCATTTCAGATCTATTTAAAACTTAGACTTTTTCGTTGTTGTTGATAAATCTTTTTTTCTTACTATCAGTAGCTCCTTATTTTTATTTTTAATTCAAAACAATCCTGTCTACTGTGCTTCTGTTTTTTTGTTTTTGTGTTCTTTTTAATACTCAATTTTTAAAATTCAACTTTTAGTAGCGCACTTTTATCTGAAGAGTACAGTTTCTAAGAAAATCTCTTCTTTCCTGCTCTAATCTCAAAGAATCAACTTTTTTATTTAGGGCTTTTCATTTTTATAAATTTCTTTTTTTTTTTTGTAAAAATACTCAAATTTTGTTATTAATTTTAGTTTGTATCAAATTGGGAACATTGCTAAAGCGTTTAAATTCAAAATAAAACTTAAAATAAAAAAACATTTATCCAACGTTATATGTAAGTGTGACTGAAACTTCGTATTACGAGTATTTATGTTTAGTCACAGCCATTACGTTTATTGAAAATTTAGGTGATTAATCAAAATTGTGAGTTATTTTAAATCAACACTTAAAACCAAAAATTCAACATAAATGTCGTGAAATTCTTTTTCATATTTAAAACAAAAAAAAAAATATTTTATTACTTTGGTGATTCAAATTTTAATTAGATACATAAAAAAATTAAGATAAAAAAGTTTGCTGTATGTTTTTTTTTTTTTTTTTATTTATTTTGTTGCTTGTTGTATAGTTTCTTCTGTTTTATTGCAATATACCTGAGGAACATATTCTTCCATGCGCTGAATGCCTTCGGAAACTGTCTCTACTGTAGTAACATTTTCGTATAGGAACTGGTGTATTTATATTTGTACCATAGTTCGTATAGTGACAAGTTGAGCTGCCAGCCAAACTTGTTGGACCCAATAAATTGGTGCTATCGCTTAATGGGTAAGGTCCCATGCCTTCAACCGTTAATGAAAACGAAGTGGTCCCAAAAACTTAATTTTTTTATTTAGGTAGGTATATAGGTTTTTTTTTTTTTGTTTTTTTTTTGTAATGCATGCAGTGTTATTTTTTTTTTCATTGTTGTCATTTTTTTGATTGGCCAAATTTTAGTTTTAGGTTTGTTTTTTTTTTTTAATTCAATATTTTAATTATTTTTTTTTTTCATTCATCCAATATCCAGAGAAAGTGTAGAAGTTTGATTTATATATTTTTTTTTAATTTTGTTTATTCAAATGAAAATGTAAGTAACGCAAGAGGATTCATAAAATGGGAAGAAAATTAAAGTTCTTAATTGGTTAATAATAAATTTGTTTTATTTTGTTAATTTCAAATCACACAGAAACTAAAGGACAACTATAACAAAAATAAGTACAATTATGGCATTTTCAGTCAAATATGGATAAAACAAATGTGTTAAGTTGAATATTATGTACCTAGTAAAAATTTATTGATATAAAATTGTAGGTCCCCTCTATTCTTGTCAACTTACAACTCATGCACAAATAAATGGTTTAAATTTGTAAGCCCGTAGGCCCTGGCTCTCCGGCAGCACAGGGAAACACATACAAATCCATTTTGGAACTGTATTCCCATCTGATTGGGACATAAATCCCGATAAAAAAAACCTGCATAGAAATATGTATATTATTTGCTTTCGAATTGTATGGGATGTGTATGTCTCATTTTCGATAAGAAAAAAACAGGACTTATGTCCTGATGGTATGACCGAATATGGATTTGGGACTTATGTCCTAATAAAATTGAACACAAGCTCTTTCGGGACTTTTTTTCCTGGGGAGGCAAACATTCCAGGTTCGGCGTAGAGGACAGTATGTTCAATGGGAAGGTTCTTGACTATTCGGGTTGGTCCCTTTATGTGGTAAACATAAAAACATCTTTCACCAGCATAGTTATTTTTATGGACTCTTCTGATTTTTAGTTTTTATGGCCAATCTCAAAAAACGACCATTATTTTCAACGGGTTTTCGGTAATATTTACTTGTTGTGCTGAAAATACAGTCTACGTCATCCTTACATACAATTATATACACGGTATTCGTATTACCTTGGTTTTGGTCTCATAAGATTCAACATTTCAAAAGACCTAAAAATCATTTGTCTTATGCCAAGATTGTCCTAAAATATATTTTCGCAATTTTATAGGCCTACTTTTTCCCCCTTTCCTCTCAAAAAACATCCTCCCACCCTAAAAAATTTGTATAAACTCTTGGTTCTTCATTCTCATGATAAAAAAAAAACATTTTGTCCATGTTTTCTGAGGATAGAGCCGGCATTAGTGTGACTTATGAAGTGATGAAAAATTTCATTGACACAATGGTCATTCGTGGTACAATAGGTATTTATGTCGCAGTACAACTTAACCCAGATTAATTAATTCATTCAAGTGTGGTTAACTACAGAGGTGTATATTTAGATCACATAATGTAATATGAATTTAATGGAGCATGTGCCCAGAGCTTTTGCTCATAAAAAAGCAGATTCATACCCAATGACCTCCATCCCTCCAATATGCCCAATCGCCCGTGCTGTTTATATCAATTTAAGGGTAGTCGAAACCCCTATAGTGCGTGCTTAATATAAAATAAAAAATGCTCCACATAGACAGTTGAGCAGATGCTCTTGAAAATCAAAGTATCCCAGAGCTTTATTCACCCCAAATCGAGAATCTATTTCTATAAGCGAAGATTTGAGCAGGTGCTCGGCTTTATTTATGCCATCCAATGGAAGCATCTGCTCAGTACTCAACTTTTCGTAGCAGGTTCTCCATTTGGTATCAATAAAACTCTGGAATAATTGTATTTTCAAGAGCATTTGCTCAACTTTTTATTCAAACTCAAAAGTAGATACCTTATTTGTTTTGGCTTCTTTATGAATTTTTCTTTTCAATTACCTTCCTATAACAAAGGCAAGACTAGATTTATTTGAATAATTTAGAATTGCGCAGAATTATTTCTTTGGAAGTATTTCAAACATTCTAATCAGTTTACTTATCAAAAATCCGATTCAAAAAATGTTTATTTCTTTTGAATGCTGAGGAAAATTATTTCTCTTGTAGGATTGAGAAATTGTGTTTTCTATTATATTCTTTTACGAACGATTGATTGTCTATAGCAAAATCAATACCAATCGGATAAAAAAAAATGAGTTTAGTACTAAAAAAATAATTTTATTTAGTACTAAATTCCTAACAACTCAGGAATTCGAGATTTTGTGTTTTGGAGGCTTTGATGATTTGGGGAATTTCGTTGATTTCTTAACAATTTCTTTCAACGGTTGCCAAGTCACCAATAATTCTATCCTATCCTGACTAAATTTTTAAATATTGACTTTTTGTGACCTTTGTATTGATGGATAAATTGTGTTTTTCGAAAAATTATTATCCATATTTAACTTTATTTTTAAAAAAACATACGTTAACTACGACAACTTAATGCATTTAAATGAAATGTAGGTACGTAGCACTAAAATAATAAATAAATGCATATTTCAAAATGATTTGACTACAAAAAAAAAAATCAAGCCAATTATGAAATCAACAAATTGTTGTAATTTTGTATAACAACAAAAAATATTAAAGAATATAAAGAAACCATTTTCATCTCAAAATAAAACAGACAGAGACAAAAGATTAGACAGTCAATATTTATGTTTTATAGAGCAGTTATTATATAGACAGTAGTATACATACAAATCAAAAAAATAAGAGCATGTTAAAAAAAAAAAAAATAAAAAAAACACGTATTTTCAACATAAATAATTTTATAGATTAATTTATACTGACACAAACTTATTAGCATTATTTTTTTGTTTTATATCTTTTGTATTGATTTTGAAAGGTGAAAAGTTTTATGTATATATGTCGGTGTTTTTGAACAAAAACTTAACAAAAAAAAAAAAACATTTAAATTCTGTGTCGTTGTGATGTTTAAATATTTTTGTTTACTTTGATTTTTATTTTTTAATTTGTTTAAATCATTTATATGTATAAATATTTGATTTATGTTTTATATTTAGATAGAAAAAAAAAAACATTGGAAGTTAATTAGTAGATGAAATTCTTACGTGAATCATGTTGGGTTTTTTCCTCAGATACCATCAATGCGGCATGTTCGATGCCAGAATTCATACTTTGCGGCTCCAAACTATTTACGCAGTTTAGCATACTCCTGAAATTCGCACACTCTACGATTATGTTTTAAGTGTATTTTTTAAATGCATAATATAGATTTTTATATTAAATATTTAATTTTTTTTTTTTTTTGAGAAGTTTGTTTCTTAAAAAGGGGTGGAAGTTTTTTTTTTTTGAGTTGGCATTTTGTAGTGTGTGACTTTTGAGATATTGGAAAGTTTTTGTTCATCTAATATAAGTAAGACGGTATTTTTTAGATAAGTTAAATTATTGTACATTGAAAGACGATTCTTTTGGTACGAAAAATTGTATAAAAGATATTTAAATTCAAACCCCAAAGCTCGATATATTGTTGTTTTGAGTAAAATCATTAAATTCTATTGGAATATTGATATTGGCATTATCGAAGTGACAGAGACTGTCCAGCTTCCAATAATGGCAAGATGATGATTTTTTATGAAAAACCATCTACTTCATTTCCAAAAAAAAAACAGAATGATCAATTAGATAGAAATAAATTGGTCAATTTAGATCAATGGGAAGAAAAGTTAAAGAAAACTTTCAGTACGAGGAAAAAATTTATTTCTTATAAGGCTTTAAAAAAAGATTAGATTTTAATATGCGTTAATATGTCTGGCGCTTCTATTTTCGATTTTTCAAATATTTAATACGGCTAAGGCCCAGTTTTTCAGTGGTGAGTTAAACCAGAGTTAGCTAACTCTGAACTGAGGAACCAGTTTTTCGGTGGGGAACATGCAAAATGACTAAACAAACTCGGTTTATAAAACATCAAAAGCATCTGTTGAGTTAATCCTGAGTTAACTCACCACATTTGAGGAGTTAACTCAGGTTTAACTTTAATCTTGCACTGAAAAACTGAAGCTAAGTCTTCTACTTGGCTGATTTATTTTAGTAAATAACGGGTGATTTTTTAGCTGGTTTGGTTTTGGCAACACTGGTTTTGACAGCTGACGTGTGTTTAGTACCTTGTGTCACTGTCAAACAGCTTCAGTTTGGTTTGCAATTTAACCATGGATCGTCTTACAAATGAACAACGCTTGCAAATTATTGAATTTTACTATCAAAATTCGTGCTCGGTTCGAAATGTTCATCGCGCGCTGCTTGTGTTCAGCGATGAGGCTCATTTTTGGTTGAATGGGTACGTAAATAAGCAAAATTGCCGCATTTGGAGTGAAGATCAGCCAGAAGCATTGCAACAGCTACCAATGCATCCCGAAAAAGCCACTGTTTGGTGCGGTTTATGGGCCGGCGGCATTATTGGGCCATATTTCTTCAAAGATGATGCGAATCGCAGCGTTACTGTCAATGGTGAACGCTACCGAGCGATGATAACAAACTTTTTTTTGCCCGAAATGGAAGTTCTTGACTTGCATGATATGTGGTTTCAACAAGACGGTGCCACATGCCACACAGCACGCGAAACAATGGCGCAATTGCGAGGCGAGTTTGGTGAACAGTTAATTTCACGTTTCGGGCCGGTCAATTGGCCGCCTAGATCGTGCGATTTGACACCATTAGATTATTTTTTGTGGGGGTATGTCAAGGCTAATGTCTATAGGGACAAGCCCGCTTCGATTGACGCACTGGAAGCCAACATCGTGAGATACCGGCCGATATGTGTGAAAGAGTATGCCGAAATTGGACTCAGCGGATGGGCTACCTGAGACGCAGCCGCGGTCAACATTTGCATGAAATTATCTTTAAACATTAAATTGCAAGGTTCAAACTATCGATTCAAATAAATATTTCATTCATTTTTTCGAATTTTTTGTGTTTTTTTTTCTAAAAAAAGTTCTAAGCCTCTTAAAAAATCACCCATTATTTGTTTAGAAAAAAACCTTCTTATAAGAGGTGTTTTTTTAGACGTGTGGTTTTTAAGAAGAAATAAAACGCATATAATTTAATGTTATGGCCAAGCATTTAGCTTTATTATAAAGATAAGGGTATGCCAAAGTGATAAAAAAGATTTTAGGCAAGTGGCCATCGTGGCTGGCTCGAATAAATTCCAGCCGAGAGGCCCAATTTTCGACAGCTCCAATTGTTGCGTGCGATGGCGGATGGACTTATTCAAGTCTTCTTCGATACTCTGCATCTCTGAGGATGCGCATTATCCACTAAAGTAAATGTGGTGCGAAACCGATCCATGGTTGCTCGAATTTATACGATTTTGTGATTATGTCGACCGAATATTGGACGCAGCGCGTGATGCATCGCGCGAACCGAACCATTATTTTGGTAATACATTTCAAACGTTGTTCAGGAGTAAGTCTATTAATTATGAAATGGCAAACCAAACTGAGCATAAATCAAGTGACAGCTGTCAAAAAGACCAACTCCGAAAAAAGTATTGCCAGATTGAAAACCACACGTCTAACAAAAAAAACACCCTTTAGAAACAATGCCTAACTCTGCGCTAAATATCCATCTTTGATGATTAAAAATATTAATCTTGATTAGAAAGTAGTTCACATTGGATTTTAGTCAAAAAAGCGATAAAAGATGAATTGAACTTAACAAAAAATCGTGTATTGACAAACAAGGTCCCCACTATAGTAAGCTAATGATTTCAAGAGAGGTCATCGGGATGACATGCCAAATTTCTAACCTCAGATTAAGAATTCTGACGGATGACAGTAAAAAACAGTTAATCCAAGTTCTTAGTACGATTTTTGATATTGGCAGCTGTCAATTAGTATCCACTTATTTGATTATTTCAACTGTTTAACAAATCATGGTTATTTTAAAGTTGTTTTAGAACTGTCAGAATTCTATGAAAATAACATTTACAAAAAAATATTTTATTTATTATTTAGTTGCTGACATAAAAGTTGGTTGGCAACTTTCAACTGGCAAAATTTTCAAATATCTATCAGATTCAATCAGATATATGACCTTTTTGTGTTGTAAAACCCGCCATTCGAATACATAATCAATAATTGTACCGAATTACCAAAAATACTCCTCAACAATTTTCTTGGCTAATGATTTTTGCCGCAAAAATTCGACAAAGGGACTACTGTCGGTCGCAGGTTTTTTGTAGAAATTATGAAGGAATATGAAATACACATACAAATGGCATTTAAGTAAAGAAATAGTTTAAATGATATTTTGTACCCTTTGATAACATTTCATTTTTCAGTTCAGGGTTGCCACTATCTAAATTAAGCCAATAAAAACTGCCTTTTATGGAAATTCAGTTTCACAATTTTGAAATTATGATGCAAGATTTCATTCGCTCTAACAACTTCACAGTAATTTTGTTACTATTTGAATGTTCGTTACTTAGAGCTGATTTAAATGCATCTCATTTTTATAATTTATAATTAAATTTTCAATCCGAATATATGGAAGTATGAATTTTTGACCGCATTGAATTTTTCCTGCTAACGACGTTCAATGCTTATGTGACAGCTTACCCAGTGGAAAGCAGCACATAAACATTTCAGTAAAAGTTTTTTGCTTAAAATTTTGTTTAACTTCTAAAAAATACCGATTTACTTATAATATATATTTTGTATCTTAAATTTGATTTGTAACTATTAAAATGGTGTAGTTGACCTAGCCCTTCCTGTATCCCTGCGATTCCTGTATTCTTAATGTTAAGAAATTGAAAAAAAAGGTAAAAATATTTTAAAAACGATAATTTCCTTGTTTTCATTATAAATTGTTGATTTATTTTTGTATATATAAAAATTAAACTTAAGAAAACTAAAGGTGTATATAAAAAAAATATTTATAATATAATTTGCTTAAATTTAATTATTTTACTGTGCACAATTAAAATAAAAATCGTGAAACTATTAAGTGAGAATATAAATAATAATTTTTTGAGACATTTTTTTATATTGCTTGTCCAGAGAAAAAATGCACTTTAGCAACAACAAAAAAAATTATAATAATAATAATAACAAAAATATATATTTTAACTTTTAACTTAAAAAAATAGTTTAATTTAAAGCTCCTTGTTTCGATTTGATATTTCAATGTCTGTCGAATTACTTTGCCCCACTGGTGTATCGTCATCGCTAAAATAATTAATTAAAATAAAATTTAAAAAAAATACTAAATAATAAATTTTCCAAATAAGAAACAAATTAAACATAAAATGAATGTGAAACTGAATGAGGATCTAGTCTAGTGAGAAAGTGGGTGGTGGTGGGTATTAAAAAGAGTTTTTTTTTTTGTTTGTGAAAAAAGGAATGTATATCTCGTCGATGAGCACTTTATATTCAATTGTTTTGATCGCATGATTAAATTGGTGGATCGATTTTTAATGTTTCTATTAAAAATTCAGAAAAAAAAGTATTTTTATTTTTTTTTAGAACATGCATTCAAGCATTCACAAAATATTTAAGGGGGGTATTTTTTAGTTGTTCTACTTTTGTCGAATTAACATTTTCCGAAAATTGTTTATTTATTTTAATTTTTCATACATAGATGATATTAGAAAGCATGATTTGTTTGTTTTTTTTTTTTTTTTTTTGTACTTGGAATAGAAACTAGTAATCTACTACAAATAGGCAGCGTTAAAAAAACTTTTTTTTTTTTATAAAAAAAATTTAATCAAAAGTTCCTTTTTTTTGTTTTTTTTTTTTGTGTGTGTAACGGTGTTGTTCATCATGCAACTTACCCATACAGTCTACTATCTCGAAATGTCCTTCTGTGTTATACATATATTGCGTATACAGATTCAATTACAAAATTTGAAGAATTGAATATATATAAAAAAGGATGTTTTATAAAAATTATCAAATTATATTATTTGATTTATTATTTTGTATTTAGAACTATAGGTCACAGTTTTTTTTTTGTTTTACTTTCGAACAAAACAAAAGTCTTATATGTGTCAAATCAGATAAGACTCAATGGAATATGACAAGGTGTGAGCCAAGGAATACATAAATATAGATTACATAGATACGTAAAAGAAGAACATTTTTTTTTGTGTGAGAAATTGTGCTGAAAATTTGGTAACTGGAATAATATTACTGTGGTTTGTCACTAAATAAAACTAAAATATAATTTGAAAAAAAACTTAACAAAAACTAAAAAAAAATTTAAAAAATCTCAAAACACACAACAAAAGTTAGAACATTACCTACCTATATTTTTTTGTTGTTGAAAATTCTATTTTTTATTCTACTTTCGAAAAGTATGTTTAATTAGTGCTCGCGTATTTAAAAATTAAAAACAGCTGGTAAATTGGTCAGTTCAGAAAAATGAGATCTCACAAAGAGTGATATTTGTCAAAGAGTGAGATCTGTCAAAGAGTGATATCTGTCAAAGAGTGAGATCTGTCAAAGAGTGAGCTATGTCAAAGAGTGATATCTGTCAAAGAGTGAGATCTGTCAAAGAGTGATATCTGTCAAACAGTGAGATCTGTCAAAGAGTGATATCTGTCAAAGAGTGAGATCTTGTCAAAGATTGAGCTCTGTCAAAGAGTGAGCTCTGTCATAGAGCGAGATCTGTCATAGAGTGAGCAAGCGAAACCAGTATTCAGCGAATTCAGCATTGAATTCAAAAATGACAGAAAACTAAGAAATTTTGCTGTTCATTTTTCTGAGGTTGCTGATAAATATTTGGCTTCAACTGATTTTCGAAATTTTTCGGATTATTCTAATGCAAGTGTCCCTAAAGGAAGACTCAAATGAAATACCTATTATCCTGACTACCTGTGAATCTAACTAGGCGCAAAAGATTTATTTTGGAATTTAGATTTCTTCGTAATTTCGATATTTTGCGATCTATCAATTTGAGAATATTGAAGTTTTGATAGTTGGTTTTTTTTTCACACATCAATAAAATTATTGTAGGTAATTTGTAATTAAAAAGAAAAAAAAACTGTAAATGTGCTGGTCAATCCCACTAGATATCCCTAAAGCTCAAAATTACAAAAAACTATAATTGACAAAGTTATAATCTAGAAAAGTCAATATTCTTCAAGAACTAAAAGTATTAAATTTTGAAATTCAAAAACACAAAATATTAATCATATAATATGTATTATAATCTGTCACTAATAGAAAATTAAATCCCCAACCCCAGCTTGAATTTTTGAATGCTAAAACCATTATATAAAAAAATATAAATTTATCTTTAGTCCCGATTTCTGAAAATTCACGAACCTCTGTTCAAGTGCTCTTTTTTATGTATATTTCGTGTTTAAAGTTTCTCCTAAATATATTGTTAAGGTATGTATTTCAAATAAAAGTTATGTAAAATCAATTATTTAAAACAAAAGAGAAACATACCTTCCATTTCCGTGTCGGAATAGTGCTAAAATTTCTTCGAATGTCTTATTTTTGGTCTCAGGAACCTTTTTATAGGTGAATATCCAAAATATAGCTAAAAATACGCTAAATGGCAAGAATGTATAATTTTCCAATGCAGTCTGAAATTCAAAAAAAAAAAAAAAAAAATATCGAAATTTATTAAATTTTATTTGTAATTAGTAATAGAAGTCGGGGAAAAACTTACCCTTATACTTGGGAAACCAATTCCGACGACAAAATTTGCCATCCAATTGACTAGAACAGCAATGGCCATTGCACTTGGCCGAGGACCTTGTGAGAATAGTTCGGCAGTTATCATCCATGGTATTGAACCAGGTCCGACGGCAAAGAAGACCACAAATGCCAGTACCGAAACCACAGATAGATATGACATCCAGTCGATCATTTCCTGTACATAACCAAAAAACTCCTATACAAAAGGTGTAATAGCAATGTCCTACTCGAGTTTGAAGGCTTTTTTATGTTCTTTTTTTTTTTGATTAATTATTATTTTCGTATGATTATTATTTTTGTTTATGATTTTGAAAGAAAATTTGGATAAAATTTATTAAAGGAAGAACGGGAGAGAGGGGATAAATGAAAGGGAACTAAAAATAGGGTATTGTCAATTGAAAATATTATTATTTTTTTTTTTTATTTGTGTATGAAATATAAATCTGGTATATTTTCTTTTTTTTTTTTTTTAATCTGCACTGTAAGAGGTTGGGTCTGGCATGTATTTCCGTGTTGATTAGTTAAATTCATTCAAATCTAAATATTAATAGTTATAAGAAACACAGTTGATTTATTGTAGTTTTATAGTTTTTATTTTTCAAATTAGTTATCCGTTGAATTCTTTGCAATTGTTCATTTCAAATCTATGTTAAATAAAATTTACTTTGGGATGAAATAAATTAATTCTGAGAGAGTAATAATATTAGATTTCCATTAAAAAGCATTCTCTTTTATTTTTGTTTTCTTTCATTTTGTAGTTTTCTTTTCATATTTTATGAGCACTCAATGGGTTGTATAATAATAATACACAGTGCGAGCGTTCAGGAAAGTTGGAAAGGATTTTAAGTGAGCTGCCGATGCAAATTGGCTTTAAAAGTGTGAACATCTCAATGGCAAGGAAAATTTGAGCCAGGTAAAGCCTTCCACATTCGTGTAGTACGACAAAAGAAAGAATCTCTTTACTTAACAGTACGTCCGAAGTTGGGCTCAGGTGTAAACTTAAGGGCATTTATTGAAGTACGAGTATTACGGTTGAATTTTTTTAAGGGAGGAATGCAACTGATGGCTATTTCACTAGAACACTGTTTATAAAAATAGTGATAAGATAATGGAAGACATGAAAAATTGCGTCGGTGTTTGAGATTTGCAATTCCTTCCGTTTTAGTTTTTTCGCCTACCATTTTTAAAGTGTGTATCTTCAACAACAAGACAGAAGTTTTTGAGAAAATTGAAAAATAATTGAATCCACTGAATTACTAATTACAAAGAGGAATGTTATGAACTTAGAGCAACTTACACAACAGATGAAATTCAAATTAAGGAGAATTTATTTCTGTTTTTTTTAATTTTCTCAAAAACTAGAAATCATTAGGCACCTGATTTTTAGTGTTTCTCTAAAAATACAAAATTCTTAAGAGTTTTTTTTCAATTGGTGCAGGTAGATTTTGGCGACCTTTGGCAGCCATATTTTTTTTGGTGACATCTGTCAAATTTATTGTTTATCATTCAGTTAAGCTACGTTTGGACGGTCAACGAAAATGGTCAACGCGTTGACTCTCTGACGTCAAAATGACTTCCAATTCCGTCCCAAAGTTGTCTTGTTGTGTGATCGTCAACGCAGAATACTGTCCATGCGTTGACGGCTGCGTTGACACCAACACATTGACATTGTTTTTACCTTCAACGCATTGACTTTTTTCGTTGAACATGTCACCCTGAGCAAATGGTAGGCCACATAAACGCAAAGCGTTGACCATAATCCCAACGTTGACATGGCATACTTTTCTGCCACGTCAACGTTGTCTGCGTTGACTTCCGTGTAAAAAAGACGAACAAGCGTCATTCGTGTGATCGTCGATGTGTTATGCGTTGACATGGTCAATGATGATGGTCAATTGGCAGTGTGTT
Source organism: Leucozona laternaria (assembly GCA_932273885.2). Taxonomy (NCBI): domain Eukaryota; kingdom Metazoa; phylum Arthropoda; class Insecta; order Diptera; family Syrphidae; genus Leucozona; species Leucozona laternaria. The sequence continues at coordinate 125,023,759 of OW026367.1, read as the reverse complement.
GATGATTTTTTTGGTGAAGTAAGAGAGTCAATGCGTTGACCATTTACATTGACCGTCTAATCATAGCTTTACTGATGCCAAATCACCATTTCAAGTTACACGATTGAAACAAATGGTAAAACTTTATTATAAAAATGATTGATCGTTAGGGCAAAGACGTGGTGGCCCTTCTCATCAGTTGACTCTTCAACGTTTGGTGGCTAAGTTTGAGATGACCGGTTTGGTAATTGATCAGCCAACATTCGTACGTCAAAGGAACGCAAGATCGGCCGAGAACATCGCCACGATCCGTGAAAGTGTACAGCAGAACTCGGCCTTTCGCAGACTTCAACTTGCCAAATTTCGCGTCGGGACTAAGGCCTACACATGTATACAAGATCCAACTGACCCAGGAGCTCATAGTTCATGACCATAGACCACGGAGCGCCGTTTGTTCGCTGACTGGGCTTCGGAGCGTTTGGAAGAGGACCCCAATTTTGGCCGAAAAATCATTTTAGCGACGAGGCGCATTTTTGGATGACTGGCTATGATTACAAGCAAAATTCCTCTATTTTGGACGACACCAACTCACATGACGTATACCAGGTGACAATACGTCGTCAAAAAGTTACAGTTTAGTGTGGATTTTGGGCTGGCGCGGTGGCGTCATTGCTCCGTACTTTTTCGAAAACGACATTGGTGAGGCGGTCACCGTTAATGGCGAGCGCTACAGAACGATGTTAACCAATTTCTAATGGTTGAAATTGTAACATATGGACTTAGACGATATGAGTGGATCCAGCAGGACGGCACTACGTGCCAAACACTGGCCGCCACTATTGCCATTCTGCATGAACGATTTGAGGGTAAGGTTATCTCTCGCAGAGGTGACGTAAATTAGCCACCAAGGTCCAAGGGCGATTTGACCCCGCTAGACTTCTTTTTGTGGGGTTTCCTGAAGTCGCAGGTCTATGCAAATAAACCACAATCGAACGATGTCCTTAAGGTGAATATAACACAGGCTATCGCTCAAATTCAGTCGGATCGATGTACATATGCAGAAGAGTCTTTGAAAATTGTACCACTCGGATTCGTGCCACCGTAAGAAGCCGAGGTGGCCATTTGAACGATGTCATATTTCATACATAATGGCATACAAGTTCCTTTCAAATAATAAAAGAATTTTGTTAATAACTCACACACAGCTTGTTCTATTCCATTTCAACATTTACCCGCCCTTATTGAAAACCCTTATTTACTTAATGACGATCAATTTTGATAGAAATTAGTTTGAACAACATTTTTCTCAAAACTTCGGGTTTAAAAATTCATTTCTCAAAAATGTTCACTAATAGTCTGCACTTACATTGCCCGATTTTTTGATCGTGTGAGATTTCGAGGGACAGCCGACATATTCCACACGATTTTTTCATTCTCTCTCACACGGAATAGTTAAGTGGTTAGCGAATATTTTACTTTTTTTTCGAAGTTTTAGTTAGGCACCTATGTATAAGTTATTTTTATTTTGAAAGCTTAAAAAGTTGATAGAAACTCAGATTAAATATTACCGTGGTTCAAAATGGATCTCTTGAACAACGTTTGAAAATTTATTGGCACACTATGTAAGTTCAATAATCGTTTGGAATCAGTCGATTTGGTGATGTTGCTCGGCCTCCACGGATCTGCGACTTGACACCGTTGGACTTTTTTCACAGACGATTCAGGCGCTTAGAATATTGGTCGAGCTATTGATGAAATAGGGGCCAAAACCATAACTGTTACTAACGGTACCTACCATTAAATTGATTCTTTGATGTTCGCCTTTCTCGAGAACTGTTCAACTAAAAATAAATAAATTTGTTGGCGCGAAAGGCCGTGGGCGACAGCTCGTGGAGAGCCAGAACCTGTTGACTTACAACTCTCAACCATTCCTGTGTGCGCTTTGTTTGTTTTTTTTTTTTTGCAGGAATGAAGGGGACCTACAGTTTTTTGACAAGAAATTGTTTTGGAGGGTTTGTAGGATGTACCTACACTCCCCGTCAATAGTTAAGAGCGTTATCATAGACCAATTTTTTCAGCTTATTTTCCATGACATATCTTAATAGTTATATAAAAAAGTCCCTTTAGTCACACCATTTATAATTCAAGAACAACTAGACCGATTTTAATGATCTCTTATTGTTTGGATTCGTCTCCGCCCCAAATTGTAGATTAACAATTAAAATATCGGAAAAAATTCAATATGTAGGGTGAAAAGGGGTAAACTGAAAAAGACGTATCCAATTGAACAAAAAAACTGTACCTGCCTTTAAAATGTTATTCTTAGGAAATGGCTTCAGGGATGTTTTTTTTTTCATTTTTCTGTTTGCAGGGTGAAATGGGGTAAAAATAAAAAATGTCCGATTTAAGAAATTCTTTTTGTGTTTGAAAGGTTATTTTGAGTCGATGGCTTTAGGAATATTTTTTTTTTTGCAAAATTTGGTATTTATTGGGGGAAAGAGTTTGGAAACGAAAAGTAGTATCCGATTTCAAAAATTCTGTTTGTTTGAAATGTAATTTTAAGAATATGATTTTCATGAAAATGTGAAATGGAATAAAAATAATATAGTGGTTTTCGCATACAAACATTCTTTCTGTGTTGGAAAAGCAATAAAGGTGTAGGACTTAGAGGTTCATATTTTTACAAATTTAGCCCTTCATAACGTGAAGTGGGCTTTAACCCAGAAAGTAGTATTCGATTACAAAAAGTAAAAATGTTAAATTGATTCAAAAAGTTTTGATATTATATACAAATAACATTAATACGAAAAATTACGGAAATCAGTCTTTTGTTATTTTGGTTTCAAACACTTGACGGCGGGTGTAAATAGAAAATTACTTTACCGGGTTTTGATTTTTTGTACTCAATTTAATATTCGTTTAAGAAACCAGATGGCAACCGGAGGCTTTTATTATTTGAGCTTATAACTAAATATATGAATTTAAGTGATTTCTTATTGAACTACCAGAGCAAGTTTATTTTACCCAGTGGTTCATGAAATTTTTTTATTAGAAACAAAAAAACTACAAAGTAAAAGAAGAAAATACCATGAGTCTTCCGAAATGTAACTTTAGCATACCAACTCTTTGGGCGGATTGTGGCAGTGAAGTTTGAAGACATTTTTATCAGTACCAACACCACGTCATCTCTGTGTGTATTGTTCTTTAAAGGAGCATGCACATAATTGGGAGAAGGTGGCACCTTTCATGATCATGATTCAATGTGAATTGGGTCTTATGGGGTTTTCCATTGGTAAATTCAAATTTCAATTTAAAAATTGATTTTTTTGGTGGCGAATGGAACTCGCTTTCACATTGATTTATTTTTGACATTTTATTTGTGTAGTTTCTCTGTCAATATTTCAATACAAATTTCGTCCTTTTTAGAAAAGAAAGGTGAACTTGATGAAGTTACCGATTCATTTTAAACTTTTCCATTTATAATCAAATATTTCTCACATATTTTCAACACAAATTTCATTCCTGAAATATCTACATTAATCCAATCAAACAATACATTTGCCAACTGACAGTTGTAAATTATGTTGGTGTTATAAAGGGTCCTCCGTCTAACGTTTTTTTTTTTTCAACTAGTGCTTATTTCGTGAATGGTAACACTTAGCTCATGTCTGATTTGACATATAATTAGTTTTATCCTTCCGCTGAACGAATATGGTTGCGTATTTGCTTCGCTAAGTGGGCCTGCGATCGACTTAGAGAAGACGCCGATTTTGCCAAAAAAAATCATCTTTTCAGATGAAGCTCATTTTGATCTTGGCGGGTAGTAAACAAGCAAAATTGTCGCATTTGGGGCACAGAAAACCCGCACGCATACATTGAAAAGCCGATACACCCAAAACGAGTCACTGTTTGGTGCGGATTTTGGTCCAGAGGCATAATTGGGCCATTTTTCGAAAATTACCAAGGAGTGGCCGTTACAGTCAATGGCGATCGTTATCGGGCCATGTTGAACGAATTTTTGTTCACAAAAATTGAAGAGGAGGATATTGGCAACATTTGGTTTCAACAGGACGGAGCTACGTGCCACACAGCCGAAGCTAAACTCGATGTTTTGCGCCATTTTCAAAAAAAAAAAGTTATTTGGCGGACCCTTTAGTACAGGGAGGGGTTAATCTGCCGAAAAATTTCGATCCGCAAAATTGATTTCAAATCAAAAATTAATCAATTTATTGTGCCCAATGGAACGCAAAAATTGTCGAAATTGGCTTTTTTTTCAGATCCAAATCAAAAATAAATTTGTTTATTTTGCCAATGGAAAACCCCATTAGTCTTAGGTAACGTACTGGGTTGATAGATATAGGCCCTTATTGCGACTATCATTCATTTATCGAAAAACGACATTTGAATCCAATTTTTTGATGCGATCGACTTTTGTCGTATCGAACGTTGAAAGATACTCGCAGTAAGAGCCATTGTCTTCAATGCTCTTTGTTAACGGCTATTAATTTGTTATTACATTTTTTTATTTAAATTTTTTAATCTCCCAGCGTTGAAATAATATACAAATATTTTTTTTTTTTATTTTACAGTACATAGACTTGTAAAAAAAAATTGCTTGGCAAAAAAATACAATTAATTAGAAATGCATTTTTCTTATAATGTTTACTATTATTAAAAATATTTTAAATTTAGAAAGAAAAAAAAAACATGCTGTGTTTCTTATATCTTATATCTACGATTCATTTATTTAAATCTGAATTTTATTCATTCTACAAACCATCGAAAATGTATTTGTTTTCTTTAAGTAAAGAAAAAACTTTTGCTTGATGCGTCTACATATTTTTTAAAATATTTTTTTTTTGTTGTATAAATTAAATTAAACCTTATCGATCTATATTCGCTCGTCAAGTTGAGAGTTTTTGCTCATCGTAGGTTAATTTTCTGCTTGCAATTAATTAAAAAAAAAAAATAAAATCCGATCGAGAATTAAGTAGTTTATTCTCTTGTTAAACTGTTTTGCAAGTTTTTATACATTTTATTAATAATTATAAATTAATTAAATAAATGCAATTATATTTTAAATAAAAAAAAATATATTTATTTAATTTAAAAAAATAAATAAATAAATAAATGTGATTTATTTTTCACTCGTGTTTTAAAGTGTAAAGAACTAAATCAGTATTATGTTTTTAATTAGTTCTCATTGGCAATAGCTCGCAGTGTATGTAAAATATGCTAAGATTTATATAATTTTTTTTTTTAATTATTGAATTTGTTTTATGGGTGACAGAATATTTGTGAGTAAAGAATTATACTTGTATAGATACATGTGTAGTTTTTTTTTTTTCATTTAACTGACTTAATGTGATGCTATATAGTTTTGCACGTTTGCTTAAAACAAAAGCTACATTAAAAAAAATAAACTAAACAAACAAAATTTTAGAAAAAAAACATTAAATTTATTTTTTTTTCAATCTGATTTGATTTTTCTATTTGTCGCTATGATATCTTTAATTTTCCAACCCAGTGCAGAATGTATACACAGTGCTCACGATTTTGATTTTGCCTTACAAAGACACTATACACAATTTTTTTTTTTCAATTTTTGATTTTTTTGTTATTTTTTTTTTGTCAAATTAAATTATAATACTGGACACCACAAAAAAATAAAAGCGGTCAACAAAATATTTTACTCAAATAATAAAAATAAAAATAATTTTCGTTAGTGAATTTAATAAGAGGACACAAAACAGAAAATGAAGGTTTACGATAACTTTAGTATTTTTTAATTAGTTTATTAAAAGTTTTAGTAATGGGACAAAAAGCCTGGCAAATCGAGATAAGTTTTAGTTTAAAAAGGGACGAGACAGCTGAATAAATGAGTAAAGTTCATATTTATATTAAGTTATTTTTTTTGTTTTATTTTTTTGGTTTTTTAAATAATAAACATAGCTTTAAATTTTTGTTTTTTTTTTTTAATAAAACTTAAATTTATGAAGTCCTTACAATTTTGGATATTTTGTAAAATAGTCTTAAATTGAAACTAATTTGATCGTTAACAAAACTTTAATGAAGGTTTTGTAAAAAGAAGTTCTCGTTCAGTTAAATTTCAGGAATTTGTTTTTAACAAAAATACGAAATATTCGTAAAGTATTGAAAAGTATAAGAAAGATTTAAAAAAAAAAAACAATGTCAAAAATTCGAACCCTGAAACCGGAGATTGTGAGATTTTTGAAGAAAAACAGAAATAATTGTTCAAAAATTCCGAAAGACGCTGTAAAAATTTTCCATTCTTTATTTTATTATTTTAATAATTATTTAAAATATCTACTCGTTTATTCAGCACCTTAAACCTAATTACAACACCAATACGTAACTACAAATTAAAGCAACAAACTAAAACCATTAAATAAACACATAAAACACAATTATTTAAATTTAATATTAATACAAAATTAAGCAATTAGTATTATAGACATATGTTTAAAAGCTTACAGCGTTTATAAGCAATATTATGTAGTATTTTACATCAAAAATCATATTGTTTAGTGCGGTATTTAGTGAGTTTTTTTTTATTGTGAAGAGTTAATATAACTTTAATTTTCTCAAAAAAAATGTATACCTTATTTATGAAAAAAAAGTAAGCATTAAAACGAAAATTATTTTAATATACATTCCATATAAAGTTATTTGAAAAAAATGTCAAAATTCATTCAATAGTAACAAATAAAAAAAAGTATTTAAATCAAATATATAGTAAAATATTTAATCGTATGCATCACGTAGGTATATATTATTTATAAAAATATTTTTTTTTTATAAAAATATCAAAAATAAACATGCATGTGTCTATACATCATACCAGTTTCAGTAAAAATTAACCAAACTTTTTTTTTTTTTTTGGCAAAAACTTCAAACATTAAAATAATTTTTTTTTTTAAATAATATTTCTCATATTTTTTTTTATAAATTAGTTTAAAATAAAAGAACATCTCTTCAAACATTTGAGATTGTTAACTCAATATAATTTTGTTAAAAATATTCATATTGTTTTTTAATACAAACCATTTTTGCTCCTATGTACTGTCTTACCAAATAGTTATAGAGAATTGTAAAATAAATAATAATTGTACTTGCCTTAATTAAAAATGATATCGTTATGAATATTGAGAAAATAAACATTCCACCTAATCCGTACAGATGGAGTGTTCTTCGACCAGTTCGGTCCATTAAGGGGATGGATACTAGAGTCATGACAACCTGAAAAAATATGAGTTTTTTTTTTTGTACGAAAAAAGTTAAAAGATGTTCAGTCAATCTTAAGATCTATTGGATCTGGAGAAAATCTGACAGATAACAACTGCTTTTATCTTAAGGCCGAAAACACACCAAATCAGACAAAACGTTTTGTTTAATTACATTCAGCCTTATTGTGGGTTTCACCCGAACAACATTCCACCCGGAAAATTTGACATTTCACTTTTCGCCTATTGTAAGTTTCCCTCGAAATTTTATGATCGAAAAATTCCCCTTATTGTGAACATTCATTTCGGGCGGAATGAAATGTCATTTTCACTTCTTTTTTGAAGGCGAACAAAATTTCATTCGGGTGAAACTCACAATATGGCTTATTATGTACATTGTATACTAACAGCCATATTATTCACTCTAGCTGTAATTAAGGTTTAAGTGAATTTTGAACCTGTCCTATTAATCCGCATTTTTTTTTACTTTTCAAATTAAACTTTTGTGCATAGTATTCACTCAAAACGCGCATTAAACACGGTTGATTAAAAATGCATAACAACCTGATGTAAAGTTGTTTAAACTTGACTATAAACATACGGAATGTCAATAATTTGACATTTTCCAGCATATAAAGGGTTTTCCAATAAGAGGTGTTATTTTGATATTCAAAGAAAAATGGCATTTTTTGAGATAAATGATCGGATGTTTATTTCATTATAAAGAGGAAGGTATGCCGTTGGAATACAACATCAACCAAATGGCCGCCACGACCACGCTTACAGGGCCACATCCTTTTCATGAAATTTTCCATAACCAAATCGCAAAGTGGCTGCCCTATGTCCTCGATAGCCTCACGAATTCCATCTTTGAGGTCTTGAATCGACGCTGGGCTGTTGGCGTAGACCTTATCTTTCACGTGTCCCCAAAGGAAGAAGTCGCAAGCTGTTAAATCACGAGATCTCGGTGGCCAATTGTGATCACCTCTTCGAGAGATAACACGGTCCGGAAACTTTTCCCGTAAAAGATCGATGGTTTCATAGCTTGTGTGGCACGTAGCACCGTCTTGTTGAAAGTAAACGTTGTCCAGATCAATACCATCCAATTCCGGCCATAAAAAATCATCAATCATCTCTCGATAGCGCAATCCATTGACCGTAACTGTTGCTCCAGCCTCATTTTCGAAAAAGTGAGGTCCAATGACCCCGCCGGACCATAAACCGCACCAAACAGTCACGCGTTGAGGATGGAGAGGCTTTTCAACAATAACTCTTGGGTTTTCCGAGCCCCAGATGCGACAGTTTTGCTTGTTGACGTAGCCTCCGAGGTGGAAATGGGCCTCATCAGTCAAGATGATTTTTCGATGAAATTCCGGATCATTTTCATGCATTTCAAGGACCCAATCAGCAAAGACACGACGTTGTTGATGATCAGCCGGCTTGAGTTGTTGTGTTAACTGAACTTTATAAGCCTTAAGACCCAAGACTTTATGCAAAATACGGTGTAATGACGTTTGTGGAATGCCTAATTCCAAAGAACGACAAGGAATGGACAAACCTGGGTTTTCTTCAACACTTTGGGCTACAACAGCAATATTCTCAGTTGTTCTTGAGCGACGTGCACGGGTTTTATTCTTCACATCACTAACTTGTCCCAACAGCTCGAATTTGTCCACCAATTTCTGTATTGCGGTCCGACAAGGTGCTTCACGACGACCCAAAAATGTTTTAGTTTTACGAACCGTCTCTGCCAAATTTTCACCATTTTTATAGTGAATTTTAATAATTTCAATGCGTTGTTGAAGCGTGTATCGTTCCATTTTTATTAATGGCGTAGTTTCTACTTGTCAAATGTCAACAAATGACAGCTTCAAAAGTGACAGCTACCGAAATAGCGGGCTATTCAAAATAACACCTCTTATTGGAAAACCCTTTATTTCTATTTTTTTTGCTTCTTGTTGTATTTCAAATTTCATCGTTCGAAATGAAAAAAAAAAATCAAATTACCCTAGCTTTTTCCGTTTGAACACAATTTTTTTTTTGTTTGTTTGTGTAATCGAAAGCAAAACTGTGTATGTATGTTCAAGTGTGTAAAAACTTCAAATGTCACTTGGCTTGGCTAAAATGAGTGAATGTACTGAAAATTTTGTTTACACCTGAGTTGAACTACTTTAACAGCTCCCTGAAGGGCAGTTAAAATTGAATCGGATTAAAAGCGACAAGGTTTAATAAATAGAGTATATTAACGGGTTTATCGAGTGAATGGGTTGAGCTTTTGAGCCTTAACTTACCTTTAACCAAGGTATTAATTTAAAACCGGATTAAATGAGTGAATAATATGGCTGTAACCGAAACGCAATAGTCGTGATTTCGTGAGAGTAATATCTGGCATGGAATGGAATGCGCCAAATGGCAGAGACAGCACAGATTTTTCATATTCTAAAATTATACTGCTCAATTTGTATGATTTTTTAGGTTAGTTGTCTCTGAGTTTTAAAAAAGCACATACTATTCTGGGCTTTAACTCTGAAAGTATAACTAAAAGCGGCCCACCTAATAATCCAATCATAAAATCTGAACAAACAAAACCCACTGTCGACTGGCCTAAAAAGCAATAAAACGCCATGGAACGACTTGGGTTTTACAGCTATTTCCCTATATGAATTCCATATTGTCAAATTGTTCCAAAATACTTAAAGATATTAAAAAATATTAAAACTCACCATAATAGCACCGATACCGATAGTTGCAAATTTGGCGCTCTCTTCTGTTAAGCCTGAACTATTAAATAATGACGTTGAATAATAAAACACCGCATTGATACCACTAAATTGTTGACTAAGCTGCATAACAATTCCTATAATAAGTGGAGGCCTCAGAGTTGGCGAACAAATTAGTTCCATAGTTGATATATGACTTTCGCATTGTTGAGCACGCTCTTCGGCACGCATTTCTTCGATATCTTCTTCCACTGAACTCGATGCACGAAGTCTTCGAAGAGCTACATATTTTGAAATACAAAACAAAAAATGTTAAAAAGTACTTTTAAAATTTGATTTAAGAAATACAATACCTTTTCGAGCTTCTTCTTCCCATTGTTTTGTTATAAGAAGATATCTGGGCGATTCCGGACAAACCGGTAATAATATCAATTGTAATACTGCTGGACATATAGCTAAACCAAGTAAAACTGGCCAGCCTTCATTGGTTCCTAAAATTTGCTCTATTCCAAGGACTTGGGATAATAGTAAACCTACTGTCACAGCCAATTGATTTACAGTACCTAAACCACCGCGTAAATTAAGTGGTGCTATTTCAGAGATGTACATTGGTACCAAAGATGTGTTTAAACCTGATGGTTAGCAAAAAAAATAAAAGAAAGAAGAGATAAGTAATTTTTTTAGTAAAATTCGTTGATAATTTTTTTGTAAATTTACCGCAATTAACACCAATAATAAATCGGCCGAGGAATAACATTTCATAGGAATGACTGACTTTGGTGAATCCCATTAGGCAAGCTCCAGATATGCCAAGAACGTTGTTTAGTAACAATCCCCCTTTTCTGAAAATATATAAAAAATAATATTATTTTTGTGATTTTATTTAGGTAAATCAGTATAACCAAGTGAATGCTAAAAATAGAGTAAATACTTAGAGAAGGTGCTGTAAATAAATCACCTATTAGCTACACAAAATGTTATTTGTATAATATGTTTTGTTTGCGTTTCTTTTTTTAACTAAATCAGGGTTTCCAAATTAATGCTACAGTAGACTATTGGTGTTATGAATAAAACGGAGTATTTGCTCAAAGCAGGTCGTCGAAATGAATCATCCATTAGCTGAAAAATGTCTTATAATATGTTTAATGTGTTTCTTTTTGAACTAACTCAGGGTTCCCAAATGAAAGCTACTGAAGAATATGAGTGGTATGAATAAACCGGAGCAAGTGCTCAGAGCAGGTCCTCTTAATGAATCGCCTATTAGCTCGAAAAATGTTATATAATATGGTTTTTGTGTATCCTTTTAAACTTAATCATCATGGTTGCCCAAATTAATGCTGCTGAAGGCTCTGAGTGATTTTAAAAAAACCGAGCAAGTGCTAAGAGCAGGTCCTCTAAATATATCACATATTAGCATCAAATAATTTTATTGAATATGGTTTTTGTTTTGGTTTATGAAGTAACTTATTGCTGGCAAGTGAATGTTACTATGGGTGGTTTGAACAAAATGGAGCAAGTCCTCTAAATGAATCACCCATTAGCTCGAAAAATATTATATAAAAAGGTTCTTGTGATTGCTTTTGAAGGAAATCATGGTTGCCAAATGAATGTTACTGAAAACTATGGGAGGTATAAATAATACGGAGCCAATGCTCAGAGTAAGTATTCTTATTGGTTAGTAAAATGAAACGTTTTCGCTGCAAACAAGGATTTTTGTCCAGCTCTGCCGTGTTTTTTCAATAGTGCTTAAAATGCTTCTGTTTTTACAGGGTGTCAGCCGGGAAGGTATACTACTTTGTTTTGCCGCCATTTTGGTAAACATTAGTCTTGACAGTTCATATTTCGCAGTCGTGAAGTAGACACATGGCAAATTTATTGTGGAAAAATATTCGATAAACCAACGTGTTTTAATCGTTAAAACATTTTATCAAAATCAATCATCGATTACTGTGACGATGAGAAAGTTATGTGAATTTTTTGGGAGAAATAACGTGCCAACAAAACGCACTTTTTATTGTTCAACAAAGAGGGTCTGTAGGTGATAGGCCCAAGCATGGACCACAACGTAGTGCAAGATCATCTGAAAACATTACTGCTGCTCAAGGAAGTGTACAAAAAAATCCATCAACCTCAATTCGACGCCGCCCGTGCTCAGGAGCTTGGTCTTCAAAGAACAACTTTGGCCACAATTTTGCACAAGGATTTGCATTTGTTTCCATTTAAGATTCAGTTGACACAAGATCTTCTTCCACAAGACCATTTACGCCGACGTACATATGCCAATAGGATGTTACAGCTAGCCCATGACAACCCCGATTTTCATGAAAAAAATCATAATGAGTGACGAGGCACATTTTCATTTGAATGGAAATGTGAATAAACAGAATAGTCGGATCTGGGCAATGGGAAACCCTCAAATTATTCATCAGTCACCATTGCATCCATTAAAAGTTGCAGTCTGGAGTGCAATTTGGTCAGGAGGAATCATTGGACCTTATACTTCTTTGAAAATGAAAACGGCGTAACGGTAACTGTGAATGGGGAGCGATATCGTGATATGATTGACAACTTTTTAACGCCACAACTATTTACATGCTTTGGGCTTGATTAACATGTGGTATCAACAAGATACGGTGCCACATCGCATACAGCCAGGATTACAATGGAATTACTGCGAGACCTCTTTCCACAACAAGTTATTTCAAGAAATGGTGATGTTGATTGGCCTCCACGGTCGCCTGATTTGACTGCTCCGGACTTCTTTTTGTGGGGATATCTGAAAAGCAAGGTTTATGAAGCTTGAGCAACTCAAACAAAATATTCGTGATGAAATTAAAGAAATAACGCGTGAAATGTGTGAGAATGTAATGAAAAATGAGACTAACAGAGCCGGACATCTACCTGATATTGTATTCCATACATAATTGCCGACATTAAATAAAACATTTATCAATATAAGATCCATTCTCTTTCATTTAATCAAAAATTATAAACAAACAAAGTAGTATACCTTCCCGGCGGACACCCTGTATTTTATTTTTCTAACTAAATCCATATCTTTTGAAAAAATAATAATACGTTTTATTCCTTCATATTTATTTCAACTGAATTTTATTCGTCTGATATCTATATATTGTATATTGCAACGGGAGTCTCGCTGATAAGTTTTATTATTGTTTAATTCTTATCATGTCCTTATAGCACCATTAAATTCAATACCTACTACCTACCGGATACCTTTAGATTTTTTTTAGCAAATAAAAATGTTCTCAAAAGAAAGATTATAAATCTTCTGCAGTGAAGCAAATATCGAAAAGAAAATAAAAATAAATTTGGCATTTAAATTTCTTTGAAGAAAATAATTTAATGTCGTTAATTCACAAAACATTAATTTTGATCATATCGTAACTTAAAATGGTTCAAGTAGGAAAAATGGTGGTGGTTGTAGCGTAAGGGAATGACACATTCTAAAGGGTGTTTTTTTAGACGTGTGGTTTTCAAGAAGAAATAAGAATTTAGCTTAATTATAAAGATAAGGGTTTGCCATTATGTTTTAAAAATGATTTCGGGCAAGTGGCAGCCGCGGCTGGCTCGAATGAATTAAAGCCGAGAGGCCCAATTTTCGACAGCTCCAATTGTTGCGCGCAATGGCGGATGGCCTCATTCGGGTCTTCTTGGATAGTCTGCTCCACAGCAGCAATAGCGTCTTCGGGCGCACTGTACGGCGGCGCGGCGTCTCTGATGATGGGCATTATCCACTAGAGCAATCGTGGTGCGAAATCGATCCATGGTTGCTCGAATTTATGCGAGTATGTCGACCGAATATTGGACGCAGCGTTCGATGCATCACGCGAACCGAACCATTATTTTGGTTATAAATTCGCAAGACTTGCAGACGTTGTTCGGGAGTAAGTCTATTAATTATGAAATGGCAAACCAAGCTGAGCATAAATCAAGTGACAGCTGTCAAAAAGACCAACTCCGAAAAAAGTATTGCCAGATTGAAAACCACACGTCTAAAAAAAAAACACCCTTCATAACTTGTGCAATCAATTTAGTTTGAATATTCAAAAGAATCTTTCTGCTAGATTCTCGAAGCTTCCTGTGTGTTTCATTCCCCTGAGCTTATAATGAAAATACATTGTTTTTTTTTTATAAAGCCGACAGCTGGGTGTTAGCAAACCAAATCTCTGATAACAAAACTAGAAACAGCTCAATGCTGTACTATTTATTCACACACATCAACCATCTTTACACCTCTTCCATTTATATCTACGTAGCCCATGTAGGTTTAGGTACAATAATCCTTGCCACAATAATCTGTTTCTATTATCCTTAAACCATCTTTCGTATATAGGTAGAATCTCTACAAATATTTGTGTCAAATATAACCGTCACAAACATTATTTATCTTCTATCATCCCAGGATAATAGGTGATACATTAAGTCCCCGCATACCAAAAGTTTCTACTATACTACAGGTATTGTATATACCTGTTCTCTATTTGTATAGATACATATATGTATTCTTTTTGTTCCAAACTCACCGTCCAAATCGATTTGCCATCCATCCACCGCTGAATCCACCCAGCATACCACCGATGGCAAATATCGATACTGCCACCGAATACAATTGCTGTATGAATTCCTCGCTAATATCCTCCCCATATCGATCCTTGTACACATCCTTCATGAAATTCTCAATATTCTTCTCTGGTGCATTTATCACTCCTGTATTGTAGCCAAACTGGAGCATTCCCAAGACGGCCGAAAATATCGAGTATGTAAGAAAGAACGTGAGTCCCTGTAAAAAGATTGGAAATTTATTTACTTTTTTTTATTTTCTGTCAGTTAGTTAATAGAGAGAGAGAGAGAAAGAAAGATAGACAGAGAGAGAGAGAGAAAGTTAAGGTTCAATTAAAAAAAAATTCAAAGATTTTTCACGTTTCCTAATTCGTTCAATTCAATTATTTTAAAAGAAAAATTATGAAAATCTTTTTTTAAGTTTGAAAAAATTCTTTAAATAAAAATTAATTCTGATCAAGGTGCGATTTAAAAAAAAAATTAACCAAAAGAGTTCAATTCGAAAAAAAGTGCAAAGAGAGTTTTTTTTTAGAGAAATTTTGTGTTGCAAAAATGTTTAATATGTACATAATTTTGTTTTAATAAAAATGAAAACAAATTATATGAAGAGAATTTTGGTTTAAGAAAATCTTTTTTTCAAAATAAAACAAGAAAAAAAAAATACTGATGGAATCAATGAGTTCTTAAACTGAAAGGAAAATAATTCCATGAGAACCCCCATCAAATGGGAATTGATTCTTCTTTTTGGTAGGTATAGAGGTGAAACTTTTGTAATTGACAGCGAAATTCCTTTGGGAGTGAGTTATTTTTTTTTTCATTTTTCTTACTTTCAATAAGAAAATTCCATGCGTGTTAACAGGAGATAAAAATCCTCCCTTTCAGTAGGAATTTTGTCCATCTTAAAAAGTAGAATATTCGTGAAAGCTTAAAGCTGAAGACTCCCGGAGAATTATTTCCCCGTACGTCTTAAATAAAACAGCAGCAGTGTTTATTAAACTTCGAAATAATTCCTGCAATGCTGAATTTTAGTGGAAAACTTTATTTTTATGTCTTTAGTATTTCCTAAGAAATTTCCCTTAATTTGTATAAGGTCTTATATTTTTAGGAGGTGTCAATGGGGGTAAGGTTCAGTTTTTTTGTGAATATATATTTCGAAAAGTCCCAGTTTTTGTTGAAAAAATTGTAAATTAAAATTGTAGCTTGGGCAATTCTTTGCCAAAGTAAAAATCATTTTTCTTCTTAAATTTCGAGAAAAAATTGCACTTGCGTGCGAAGATATCAATTTATTGAGTTTTAATTTGAATTTTGAATTTTCCACACAACCGTGACCGTGCTGGGTGAATTTTTATTTTGTATGCCTTCAACCATAAGCTAGTGTTGGATAAACATCGATAGTATCGATAGTTTCTTTTACCATCGATACTATCCCCGAAAGTATATCGGACTATTGGATTTTGGAACTGCCCCATTCCTTTGGAAAATGGATAATTTCGAGTAAAAGGAGTGAAAATGTTTGTTTATTTCTAATTTTTTATTTTGATTAATCTTTTAACTGTCAAAATATGACCTGCTCAAATGTTCAACTTAATATTTGTTTACTTCAATTTAAAAACCTTCACTAGGCCCCATTCACACGAGGATGGAAATTGAATTGCAGAGAGAGATTGCAATAGAACCGTTATGTTTGGTTTCACAAATATTTAACAGGCTTTTAAATTTTTAAGTGACGTATTTTGTATGGAACAAATGTCATTTTAAGATTTAAAAGCCTGTTAAATAGTTAAAAGGACTTTATGAAATCGACCATTAGTTTTTATTTTTGGTTAAGCTGGTAAGTGCGAATAATATGGATGTAGATCTGTTTTTTGATTTTTTTAAGTAAAGTGCAGAATTTCGGAACTGAAAAATTGTAACTATTAAAATTTGTATGGATGCTGTTATAAGTCACTTTACTATTATTTCTTATGGTTATAAAATTTCCTTATTAAAACAAGAAAAAAGAGCTACTTTTTAATAGGAATTCCAACTCATTTTGTAAGGATACCTACAATTTTTTAACCATGAATGATTAGAAAATGAACACACAAGTAAATTTGCGTATTAAAATTTCACCTTTCAGAAATAAAATATTAAAAAAAAAACTATCGATAGTATCGATAGCTTTTGGGAAAAATATCGATACTTTCGCTAGTTATTTTTTCAATGTTATTGTTTATCCAATACTAAAATAAAATTTAAAAACAAGGTAATCCAAGTATTTTTAAATTAAACTTTGTAAAATAAGGCTTTGACTTTGGAAAAAAATCTGATAAAACCAAATAAGGAGTGTTTTTTTTAGACGTGTGGTTTTCAATCTGGGAATACTTTTTCCGGAATTGGTCTTTTTGACAGTTGTCACTTGATTTATGCTAAATTTAGTTTGCAATTTCAAAATTAATAGATTTACTCCTGAACAACGTTTGCAAATCGTGCAAATTTATTACCAAAATAATGGTTTGGTTCGCGTGACGCAATATTCGGTCGACATAATCGCCCAGCAGAGTCGGTAATTCGAGCAACCATGGATCGGCTTTGCACCACGTTTGCTCTGGTAGATACTGCGCATCCTCAGAGACGATGTACAGTGTGCACTGAAGACGCTATTGCTGATATGGAGCAGAGTATCGAAGAAGACCCGAATGAGTCCAACCGCCTTCGCGCAAGTTATAGAATTGCTTCCCAATCTAAATAACAATAAAACCATACCAAGCGTATTTCATATCGCTTCATAAGAATCACTTTGAGTTATAGAATTGCTTCCCAATCTAAATAACAATAAAACCATACCAAGCGTATTTCATATCGCTTCATAAGAATCACTTTGATATTAAATGTACAAATGCACACCAAGCATATTTGGTTAATTACAATCCATATGAATCGACACCAATAGGATGTCATAAAAACTAATGTAAACAATGATCGTTCAACAAAGTATCTTCTTCCAAATACAAAACTAATGTAAACAAAGATCGTCAATGATCGAACTTCTTTCATTCCAATAAAATTGAAACATCATCAAAAATGATGATATGCATGTATCCACATATATATATATAGTCAGTAAGAAGAATACCAATATAAAATTACTGCATATAAAAAGGGCTTTGCCTGGCAGATAAAGTTAGTCACATCTTGACACTCCTACGTATAGCAGAAGATTTCCCCCCACCAGAGGTAAGGGATCCGATGCTCGAATCAAGAAATAAAATACTTGTGTTAAATGTAATATTGTGTTTTATTTTAAAATCTTTTTAAAAAAAGATCCCGGAGGATCAAAATACAAAATTGGCGCAGTCGGTAGGATCTCACTAAGAAGTTAAATGAAAATTAATGGATAGATGAGATTCAGTGATCGGACCGAAAAGAAAATAAAAAGTTTTTTTAACCGGTAGAATTTTGGTGCGGATTAAAGTACAACGTACATTATCTAAAACATTATTCAACGATCGAAATTAAATTGTGTTTTGTGAAAATTAATAACACTGAAGTGTTTTAGTGGGCAAAACAATTTCGTACCAGAAAAACAAAATTATTGCATACTTAAGTGTTCATAAAATTTTTTAATACACGCATTCTCGTAGAGAGATAAGTAAACAAAACAATAATTAAGTGTCAACGGAAAACATAGTGTCTACGAAAAAGACAAAGTGTCTATGCAAAAGACAAGCAGGTGAAAAAAAAAGAAATAAATTAGAAAGTGCATTAAGAAAAAAAAAAATAAGTGAATGAAAAACTTGAGGAAATTAAAAGAAAGAATTTTTAAAATACAAAAGAAAAAAATAAATAAAATGAACGCCGCAGATCAACAAGCTCAACAAGCTGCACTTGCAAATCAGCAAGCACAATTAGCCGAAGTGCAAGCACAAGCTCAAGCAAGAGCACAAGCTCCGATGGATCCAATTCAACATACAGTTTGGGCAGAACAGCAAAAATTCTATTTAAAAGAATTAAGGATGATTAACCCATTTAAAGGATCATCGGATAATCTGGCTCTCTTTATTTCATCGATGGAATATTTACTCGGGAGAATCCAGGATCCAATTTACATGGAACAAGCAGTTTTTGTGGTGCATCAGAAAATTCAAGGCGAGGCTTTGAGAGCAATAAATAGTCTACAACATCTTGCACCTTGGATAGACGTAAAAGGACAGCTGGTAAGACAATTTGGTGTTAAAAAATCATATCTTAAGTTAGTGACAGAAATAAATAGTGTCAATGAGAACGACACAATTAGGAATTATAATAAAATTGACAATTTGTTGCAAGAGTTACAAACAAAAACTCAACTTGAACCCGATAATGTTTATACTCAGAAAAATAATGAATGTATAGCTTTAGAATCCTTTAAAAATACATTGTCACCTAGCCAAAAGGCAATAGTAATTGCAAGCCAACCAAATAATATTATGGAGGCTTTTGACCTGTTAGAGAGTAATAATATGATAAGAAAAATCCCTGAACAAATAAAATATCAAAATATACCAAAATCAAATCAAAATAATTTTAATCAAAATCTAAATCGGAATCCTTTTAGAAATAATTTGCATCCCAACAACTCATTTAGACAAAATAATGTCAATAACCATTTTAGGCCGCAACATGATAGAATATCTTCAGAACAAGTTAGACAAAATAATCACAGAATATTTGGAAACGCAAATCCAAATAATTTTAGATTCGGATTTAATAGAAATAACCATCAGGCAAATTTTAATAATAATAATCAAAGACCCCAAAATTCAGGACAGTATAGGAATAACAATTATGACAATAATAGGAATCCCAGACAAGAAGATATGGACGTAAACAATACAGAAATTAAACATGAAGAGGTAAATTTTACCATAACCGGGAAGAAGAAACACTTCCCATAATAAAAATAACAATTCATAATAAACAATTTAAAATTCTAATAGACAGTGGTTCAACAACAAGTATACTTGATGAGTCACAACTATTAGAAATTCCGAGAACTTTAATGAAGGTTCCAATAAGAATAAAATCCTTGAATTATGAAAATATTATAAAAAATGAAATTATAACTGAAGTGCCAATAGAGTTCAACGAAGATGAGGCTACAATGGCATGGAAGTTGATGAAAATACGAAATAACAAATTTGTGGGAATAATAGGCCAAAACTTATTAAAACCTATAGGAGCAAAATTAAATTTAGAAGAAGGATTTATGGAAATAAACAGAAGGAAAATATTTTTTGAAAATTATCATAAAGAAAGTACAGAAATAGCATGTTTATATGAATATGAAGAAATTCAAAATCTAGAATATTGTAACTCAACGCATATGAGCCAATTAGTAGATGAAAGTTTAAATTTTGAGGAAAAGCAGGAATTAAAAAAATTTATTGACGAATATAAATATGTATTTTACAAAGAAGGTGATAAACTTACTTCAACAACACAAACCATGCATAGTATTAGGACTGAGCATGATAGCCCAATATTTAGTAAGATATATAGATATCCTAAAATTCACGAACAAGAAATTGAACGTCAAGTTAAAGATTTATTAGAACAAGGTATAATAAGAAAAAGTGTTTCACCTTACAATGCACCCATTTGGGTAGTGCCGAAGAAAATAGACAATTCTGGTGAGCAAAAATGGCGCATGGTGGTCGATTATAGAAAATTAAATGAAAAAACAATCGAATTTAAGCATCCTATACCTAATATCGATGAAATATTAGATAAATTAGGACGAGCTCAATATTTTTCAACCCTTGACCTTGCAAAAGGTTTTCATCAAATTAAAATGAATCCCGCTGATTCTGAAAAAACAGCTTTTTCAACTCCATATGGTCACTACGAATGGCTACGAATGCCATTTGGTTTAAAAAATGCACCAGCCACATTCCAACGAATGATGAATGAGGTTTTAGATGGACTTATAAATAAAATTTGTGTAGTATACCTTGATGATATACTGATTTTTAGCACTTCATTGCAAGAGCACATGATTAATCTTCGATTAGTCTTTCAACAATTGAAAAAATATAACCTTAAAGTACAGGTAGACAAATGCAATTTTCTTAAGAGAGAAACTAAATTTTTAGGACACACAATTACAGACAAAGGCGTGAAACCTAATTCAGACAAAATAGAAGCTATAGACAAAATACAACTTCCTACTACAGCTAAAGAAATTAAATCATTTTTGGGTATAACAGGTTATTATAGAAAATTTATTAAAGATTATGCGAAAATTGCACAACCAATAACTAAATATTTAAAAAAGGATACAAAAATTAACAAAAATGATATAAATTATATTAAAGCGCATCAAGAACTAAAAAACGCACTTCAAACAGATCCAGTACTTACATATCCTGATTTCAATGAAAAATTTGTCTTAACGACAGATGCATCAAATTATGCAATTGGAGCAGTGCTCATGCAAAAGGGTCACCCAATTACGTTTATAAGTAGAACTCTTAACGAACATGAAAGGAATTACAGTACAACAGAAAAAGAGTTACTAGCTATAGTTTGGTCAGTTAAATATTTACGACCGTATTTATATGGGAGACGGTTTGACCTTAAAACAGATCATCAGCCTTTAAAATGGCTTCAGACAAAAAATTTAGGCAGAGATATTTCACCTAGATTACAAAGATGGGTACTCCAATTAGGAGAATACGATATGCAAATCGAATATTTAAAAGGTACATGTAATACTGTAGCAGATTTTTTGAGTAGAGAAATTAAAGACACGCAAGAAATTAACATGTTAGAACAGGATTCAGTCAGACCTACAGTACACTCACAACATGAAGAAATGAATGATCACTTTCCAATAAAAGATAGTGCAGTGAATATTTTTAAGCAACAAATCATATTAAAAGCAGGAAATGGATTGAACAAAAGCCCTAAATATAAAAGAATACATATTGGAATAAATGAATTATATAAAGATAATTTTAATGATTTAATAATACCATTAATAGAACAAGTTAGTACAGGAATTTATACTGATTTAACAGACAGTGAATATAATATTCTTCAACAAAAATTGATAGAGTTATTTGGAACAAGAATAAAATTTTATAAATGTGAACATTTTGCTAAAGACTTAGAGACAGAAGAAGAAGCCATTAAACAAATAAAACTGTATCATGAAAAAGAAACAGGTCACTCAGGAATTGAAGAAAACTATAGAGGACTTAGAATAAAAATCTATTTTAAGAAATTAAAAGAATTAATTAATGACGTAATCAATAGTTGCAACATATGCAAACAATCAAAGTATGATAGACGACCAGTCAAAGAAAAATTTCATTTGACAGAAACCCCAAAAGATATTAATGAGATAGTTCACTTAGATATTTATTGTATTAATAAAACAAAATACTTAACTTCAATAGATAAATTTAGTAAGCTAACTACTGCTACATATGTTCCAAATGTTTCTCATGAAACTTTAGAAGAAACTATCTTACAATTATTAGCAACCAACGGTAAACCAAAAAGACTTGTAATGGACAACGAATTTAACTTTCCAAGAATAATAAAATTATTAGAAGACCTTGATATAGAAATACATTTTACTAAACCTAATAGTCATACAGGAAATTCAGACATTGAAGTCTTTCATAGAACATTAGCTGAAAAAGTAAGAGCACTCTTGAACGGAAAAACTAACCCGAATATACATGAAATTCGAGTAGCTGTTCACAAAGCTAATCTTTTTTATAATACTTCGATACATTCTACTACTAAACAAAAACCATATGATATACAGAAAGGAAATGTAGATAAAAATAAACTTCATGATGTCATGATCAAAAATAAAACGAAACTTATTGATAAATTAAATATAAATCGAGAGGAATACAGTGAAAATAGAACGGAAGGTTTTGTTAAAAATTCTAGAACGGACCGTCATAAGACAGCACCAAGATATAAGCATGATAAACTCGAAAATCAGCATACAAGAAATATTCAGAAAGAAAGAAAGAGTAGGCATATAAACCAAGACAATCTAATCAAAGCAAGTCAAGTCAATAGAAAATCTCAGAGAAGAGCTTTAGTTTAGATTCAGATACAGATTGAAGAAGTCGAAAAATGAAAAGTCTCGTGGTTATAGTGGCTATTATTAGCTTAGTAGACAGTAAATTAATTGCGGAAGAAATAATAAACAATAACGGTTACGCGATAATAAAATATGATGAAGTTAACATAGTTAACAAGTTTAACTCAATCTTACACATAGTAAATTTAACGAAAATAAATGTGTTATTAACGAAAACAATCAATCAGTGGTTAGAACAAAAGAATTTTATAGTGAAAACTCCTGCTGATATTATATTGACAACACATATAGACAACGAACTAAATTTAATTCAAGAAGAATTAAAAAGTATTAAGGGTCATAAAACTCATTCAAGAAAAACAAGAAGTCTTATGAATATAGGAGGAAGAGCATTAAACTTTATTTTCGGTACAATGGATGATGAAGACAAAATTGAAATAGAAAAACGATTAGAAACACTAACTTTAAATAATCATGAATTGGTTATCAATAATAATAAACAGGTAGACATTAATAATCAACTTCAACAAGAAATAGACACAATAAAAAGATTAATTGATATTAAAATTAAAAATAATTCCGGTCTTGGAAATGAATTAAAGCTAATAGAAAAAAGAATAATAGTTTTAGAATATACTACAAGAATAGACAAGTTGAAAAAAATTATTGAAAAAATACAAAATATCATTTTAGCAAGTAGATTACAAATAATGACAAATAGCTTATTAACGGCTGAAGAAATAGAATATTATGATATTGATTTGTTCAAACTAAAAAACATTAAACTCTCTATAAGTGAATATGATAATGATATTTTAATTTTTATAATTCAAATTCCAGACACAATTTATAGTACTGATAAATATTTTATAACTTCTATTCCTAACGAGGAAAATATTGAATTAGAAATAGATGATGAAAAAATTATAAAAATAAATGATACTTTTTATAAATATCTTGAAAATAAAGAATTAAAACATTTAAAGCCATATATTAATTGTATACATAAAAACAATTGCATGAAAAAAAAGAACGAAGAAATAAATATTGTAAAAGAACTTAAAAATGGAATATTAATTGTTAAAAATAGTGATTATAAAATAAAAAGTAATTGTGATGAAAGAAAAATAATTCAAATAAAAAGAAATGTATTGATTAATTTTGAAAACTGTAATATTAAAATAAATGACAAAGAATATGTAAACAAAAATGCAGTTGTAAATCAACCAATAAATATTTATGTAGAAGATACATTTAATTTGACAGAAATTGATCTAAAAATAGGTGATTATAATATAACAAACATTGAAAATATTAAAGAAATAGTAGAAAAAGTTTCTGACCAATCCTTTATTCACTTTGGTGTAAATATATTTGTAATTGTTATAATTTGTATTATACTTATAATTTTATACAAAAAATTGTTCCAGGAGAAACAAAAATCAAAGGGGGGAGGAGTTATAGAATTGCTTCCCAATCTAAATAACAATAAAACCATACCAAGCGTATTTCATATCGCTTCATAAGAATCACTTTGAGTTATAGAATTGCTTCCCAATCTAAATAACAATAAAACCATACCAAGCGTATTTCATATCGCTTCATAAGAATCACTTTGATATTAAATGTACAAATGCACACCAAGCATATTTGGTTAATTACAATCCATATGAATCGACACCAATAGGATGTCATAAAAACTAATGTAAACAATGATCGTTCAACAAAGTATCTTCTTCCAAATACAAAACTAATGTAAACAAAGATCGTCAATGATCGAACTTCTTTCATTCCAATAAAATTGAAACATCATCAAAAATGATGATATGCATGTATCCACATATATATATATAGTCAGTAAGAAGAATACCAATATAAAATTACTGCATATAAAAAGGGCTTTGCCTGGCAGATAAAGTTAGTCACATCTTGACACTCCTACGTATAGCAGAAGATTTCCCCCCACCAGAGGTAAGGGATCCGATGCTCGAATCAAGAAATAAAATACTTGTGTTAAATGTAATATTGTGTTTTATTTTAAAATCTTTTTAAAAAAAGATCCCGGAGGATCAAAATACAAAATTCGCACAATAATTGGAGCTGTCGAAAATTGGGCCTCTCGGCTGGAATTTATTCGAGCCAGCCGTGGCTACCACTTGCCTGAAATCATTTTTAAAACATAATGGCAAACCCTTATCTTCATAATAAAGCTTAATTCTTGGCCATAACATTAAATTATATGCCTTTTATTTCTTCTTGAAAACCACACGTCTAAAAAAAACACCCTTTTTTTGTGGAGTGATTTTGTTTTGCCGTAAAGCAGTGGGTGTGTTAGTAGGCGGACATTTAATGTGATCATTTGTTTCACTATCCTTACAACCATATCTGAACGTTTCAGCTGATTCGTTTAAGTGGTTCAGATTCTACAGATTTCTCCATAAAATTTAGACCAGTGTGCGTTCGAGTGACATTTAATTTTCCATAGAAAATGAAAGGCAAGATGGAGAAAAAGTAATGCCATAATGTGAATTGGCTGCCATTTTATAAAAAAAAGTAATAAAATTTCGATGTTTTGTTGAAAAACTGATACCTTCTAAATTGATGCACATTTGTGCTCGTTTTACAGCCCTTTGAATTATTGCTCGTAAAATATCTAGCAGGAAATTGGTGATTTTAAGTTTGCTTTCGAGACTTGCTAGGTTTTTGGTTTGTTTTGGTAAATGCGAGATTTCAAAAAAAGCCCCAAATCTGGTGATCTAGCTGGCAAGTTCAAATCGACAAAACGGGAGATCCACTTGGCCGTGAAATTGGTTTTTCAAAATGTCCAACGTTCACCGAGGTGATGTGTGAGTAGTTGCTCCATTCTTTTGAAACAAACAATGCTCGAGACCCAACTCAGCAACTTGCCGCAAAAAACTCGTTTTAAAACTAAACTATCTGTAGCGCTCACCATTTACGGACGCCGGCCGTTGGCGTCTTCAAAAAAATAAGGACCAATCAATTTTTTTCTGCACCTAACAGTTATTCTGAGACGAAGCCATGACTCTTCTCTCTCATTTCATCTGTACCCCAGCAACGCAAATTTCGTTTATTTACATATCCACTTAAGTGGAAATGGGCTTCGAACGATGGTGAAATTCACGCTGCGTTGAAATAACAGTCCAAAAATTGGTCAAATAAGCAGTAAGAATATTTCCGCATTCTTCAAATGTGTTCCGCCTTTTGTCAACTAAGGCACGAACCAAATTTGTCTGGTGAGGTGTGTTGTGATGGAGTTATGTGTCTCTATTGCTACAATGTATTTCATCTGCGTAGAACCATATTTGTCTCGTGTGATGTGTTGTGGAGTGGCATGTTGTGTCGGAATTATGACTGCGCCATAACACACTGTGTTAGGTTACGAAATGTCTTTCTGTGTGCGAAAAAAAGGAAGACATTGCTCATGGAAAGAGAATAATTAAATAGTAAACAAAAACTGACAGTTTGCAACACAACACGCTTGATAAGTGTGCACAATCAGCAGGACAACACGCCACGAGATATGTTTGGTTCCCGCTTAACTCTCTATCTGACTAAACAACATATACGTGAAAACACAATGACATTTGATGCCATTTGCAAAAATTATGGCACATTCATATAGTGATATTACTTTTGCCCCACCTATCCATACAAATTGGCGTTTAAAAACAACGCCTGACCCTTGGCAAAAATTTCCAGCTTAATTAAGAATTTTAATCGTGTTATGGATATAACGGGTGTTTTTTTAGAGGTATAGAACCTGAAGTTGGCAGCACTTTTTGAACTGGCGGCCATTTTTTCAGCTGTCAAGTAATTTACTTTTAGTTTGATTTGGCGTTTCAACATAAATAGACTGACGCCTGAACAACGCTTCCAAATTGTGCTCAAATGGTCCCAAAACAAGATTGCCGTTGATCCCAATTTTCATAAGCGAATTTTTGTTTATCGATGAAGCTCACTTTTGGTTGAATGGATACGTCAATAAACAAAATTGCCGTTTTTGGAGTGATGATAATTTTCAAGTGTATGTGGTGACACCGTAACATCAACAAAAACTGACTGTTTAGTGTGCTTTATGGTTTGGTGAAATAACTGGTCCGTACTTCTTTAAAAACGATGCTGGCCAGAACGTTACAGTCAATGGTGACCGCTATAGAGCCATGATTACTGACTTTTTCGTTCATCAATTGAACAACCATGATGTGCAGGAGCAACAGATTTATTGAAGGAAACG
The DNA here is from genome assembly GCA_932273885.2 of Leucozona laternaria. Lineage (NCBI taxonomy): Eukaryota > Metazoa > Arthropoda > Insecta > Diptera > Syrphidae > Leucozona > Leucozona laternaria. Next base: position 124,996,888 of record OW026367.1, on the reverse strand, counting down.
TTTGGTAACCGTATAGTTTCACGTTACGGAGACGTGAATTGGCCTCCAAGATTGTGCGATTTAATGCCGCTTGACTATTTTCTATGGGTCTACGCCGATAAGTCCGAAACTATTGACCACTTAGAGGACAAAATTCGCCGCGTTATTGCCGATATACATCCACAAATGTTGGAAAAAGTCATCGAAAATTGGACCTCCAGATCAGACTACGTCCGAGCCAGCCGTGGCGGTCATATGTCAGAAATCGTATTTAAATTATAATGCCAGAAAATTATCTTTCGAATAAAGTAAATTTCATGTCAATTTAAAAAAATCATCTTTGTTTTATTCCATTTCAAAGTTCTATACTTCTAAAAAAAAACACCCTTCACATTGGATTTTTTGGCAAAAAATTCATATAAGTTGAACTGAACTTAATAAAAACTGCGTATTGACAAGGCTCTCACTAGTCAACTGATGAGTCTAAGTTAAATCGCCCGCCGGGAAGAAAAAACAATTTTTTATGGACTAAGGCCGTTAAAAGCTATTTTGAATCGTCATTCAATAACTGCAAACCACGTCATATTATTTTGCTAAAAAAAAAAAACATTTGTACAGTAGTTCGTTTTTGTTGATTCTCACACTTAAATTAATATTTTTCCCAGTTTAAATATCCAAAGGTAATTTTTTGTAATTAATAAATATTAAGAAAAACCCTTTTTAAGTTCAGTATATAGCTCAAGGTCACTTCAGTTCATTTAGTGTTTTTCTCAAAACACCAATCTGAACTGCAATCTCATATTAAATTCCATAAAACTGTTTACTGCACATCATCAAAATTGTTCTATTGAATAAAATCCATTTCATCGCACACATATTATTTCAATGGATAAATTGAAATTGCATTTCATCCCAGAGATCAACAGACAGCGGCAATCATTCTCGCTTAACCCCAATCCTGAGACTTATATACCGATGCCCACAACCTGTCATTTTGTTTTCGTGCACATTTAAAAACAATCACTAGCATGGAGATGTGGTTGTTGTGTGCTTCACAATAATTATTTGTCCACCACAATATTTATTACTTTGGTTTTTTGTTTTTTTTTTATTTATTTTGACAGAGCAAATTAAAAACTCAGGAATTTCATCGAAACAATAATAAATTAATAAATAAATAAAAATTGAATTGCAATAAACAGAACCACCATCATTATCGCATCGTTGAAAAATCATCATCACTTTATATGATTTTAATTTAATAAAAAAAACAATTTATAATTCAGATAAATAAATGTATATACAAAAAAGGGAAAACAAACAATTTTGTGTGTGATGATGAAGAAAAAAATCAAATTTTATTTAGGTATAAATTCACTACAAAATAATATCAATTCATATACAAAAATTAAATAAAACAATAAATGTACTTAATGATTAAATTAAATATTAAAAATATATAATAAAAAAAAAACAAAATTTTTGGTGTTCTTTTGCGTATTTTTTTGTCATCATTTTTTTGTTGTTGGAAAGTGTAGAAGAAAAAATGTTAAATATATTTAATTACACAACATGGCAAAAAATTTAAGCTACAAACTTGTTCTAAAAGTCTTAGCTTCCGCCTGTGCGTGTGCTCCTCAAGTCGGTCCACATATTCACGAAGTTCTTCGATTTCTTCTTTAACTTGTTGCACTGTGTCCAATTCATGTTTTATTGCTACCATATCACGTTTCACCTAAAAACAAATATTTATCAATATAAATTGCTGTAAATTATAGTTCTTAAAATTAAATAAAAAAAAGTTTATCGCAACTTGCAGGAAAGTACTAGAATATCAATTTATATTTTTTATTTCAAAATTATCCTTCGCACTTACCTCTGAAACTTCACTTTGGCAACTCTCAACGGATTTCGTTAGCTCCTGCAGCTGTGTCCGTATTTCACACAAGGCGACTGTCGTCTCCAAGTGCCTATCGCCTCTTTGAAGCTCATCCAGCTTAGCTGAGAGATTCATGCTCATCACGCTAACTTGCTTTTGCAAACTATACATTAGCGCAAGCAATTTGTCGACGAGCGAAACACACAAAAAATAAATTGAAGACAAAAAGTATTTCATTAAAATATTCATAAAATATCTTAAATTTTATTAAATAAGAGAATGACAAAAATAAAATAGTAAAATATATTATTTAAATTTATTGCAAATAAATATATGAAATGATATTACATGAATAAATGTATATCTAATGTTTTCGAGAGGTCTACTCCTTTTTTTTTCTTTTTTATTTCATTTAAATTCCGCTATGTAAATAAAAAACGAAGCAATATAATAAGCCCTCTAGCAAACTACGATGAAAAAAAAAAAAATTATCCTAAATCCTGCGAAGCGAAGGATCTAGACCAAGAGGCAAAAAAATGAATCGAACTGTATATTTTATTATATTATTAGATATAAATTGGGTAGGAGCAAATTACTTAGCTAACAAGTTATTATAATTTTTCTTCTACAATTTCGCGGGGAGTGGAGGCTTGGAGGTGTTTTTTTTTTTACTTTTTTTTTTGTTGCGAATGCATTGGAAAAATAAATTGCTATATATGCAAAGGAGGAGGAAATGAAAATTAAAAAAAAAAATAACTGACGGAAAATGCCATGCAAATTATTGTAAAAAAGTGAAAAATAAACTGCTGAGATATAATCACAGAACGGCAGCAGGGGAGTAACACACTACATATAGCGGATTGCAGTTGCAGTTGCGGGTGGGAAGACTGCGGTTTGGCAAACGGAAGCAGCTACATTATCCTGTCGGATGTGATGTATCCAAGACCGTGTTTATCTATCTATAGGATGATGTGATGTGCTGATGGTATATATTCTATATTACATGTATATGTATAGGTATTCAATATGCACCTGTAGATATAATTTTCTGTATGTATATGTAAGTGTTATTATTTTTTTTGCTGCTCCGGATGGTCGCAGTAATGCATTGCAGTCCCGAGTAACATTAATATGTTTTCTGCATGCTGCTATAGCGATATAACCGCACAGATAGAAATGGCATTATCAAGAAGCCTATTGTCCGTTCACCAGCTCTGGATTGTATGGGAATATTTTACCTACACACATCCCGAACCCATCAGTGGTATGAGGGGAGAGCATAGCTTTATTGTGGTATAATTTATTGGGTACCCCCCATCCATTCACCTGGATGAATTTTCTCCCTGTATATCACAGCAATTATATAACAACATAATCTAAACGCAACGTATGTTTATATTTTCGAATGCGGTGCTTTGGTTACGCCAAAAAAGCATCATTTTATGAATCATATACTGACTTTGTTTCCAATCAGAAGTTATTATTGTATTTAAAATTAAATATAATTCATAGTCAAACCCATATTACGATTGTCAATTATCAATTGATAATTGGTACATTTTGAAATTCGATAGCTAAAAACCCATGATTGAGAAATGTTTATTGAGAATAATATCTACAGATAGTTGTGAATTTCAGAGAAAATTAATTGAATTATTAGGTTTTTAATATATTGAACTGAAAATACAAAATTTCAATATTTATCAATTGACAATCGCAATAGGAGTGAATATTAATTTTGGATCTACATTTGGTTTTTCTCAATATGGAGCACCATATGCAAGAGTTTGCTCACAAAATTATAGTTCATTGGTAAACAAAATTTTTCACAAAGCCGATTTTGATTGATTTTCATTGATTTATTTTTTGGTTTAAAAATAATTTTCTCATTTTGACCTGAAGGTACTAACAACAATAAAGAGTTTATAATGTGTTTGTAATTATTTTTTCAATTCATCAAGCCAATTTTCATCTTCTGAGTTAAGGGCTCATTATTTTTTGAAATAATGACACAGACACGAAATACCATCAATACACTAAAAAAAAATTCAATTTGGACAATTCATATGACCAATTTTAAGATTAAAATCTAAATTTAAGAATGGAAACCCCTTTAAGTGTATACCTATCTAATAGCAGGGTCGTACTTCACTTCAACCGAAGTAGATTTACTTCGAATTTGAGAAAAAAAAAATTTAATCTATTTTTTCAAAATCTATTTCTATTGTTTTTTCAATTGAAAAAATCCTCAATCAATAAATGAAAAGACAGCACTGATCACCACGCACTAAAAATCGTTTTAGTAAGAGACACCACTGTTGTTAATTATAGTTTTAAATACAAAAGACAAAACAAATTGAAGAAGGTGATTTCACTTCAATTTTAAAACTGGTTGAGGCATTAACATTTTACAAAATCTCCATTGATATCTTAAACGATGAATTGGGGTAAATTTAGAATCAAGATACAATAATTAAAATAGATCAAAGTGATTTGCCTAAATGTTGGTTGGTACTCTATAGTGAAAACAACAAATGATATGGTAGAACTGCTTGGGAAATTTTGAATTTACTTCGCTTTTCTTCGAAATTTTGAATGTGAATTCCGAAAATACACAGAAAAAGGAAAAAAAAAATTAAACAAAACTAACACTTCGACGATGAAAATTATTTTTAATGTCTTGTTATTTGTAACACCCCGACTTCACAGAAGATAATTCCTCTCAGAATGCGCATCTTTACAGGAAATATCTATTAAAATCGCGTTGTTTAACTTTATGAGTTATCGATCTCTCTCTGTTATTTAATCTTGACATCGAGATACTCAACATGGAATTTGACAGATGGTTGTTTTTTTTTTTTTGAATTTTTCTAGAAATGTCATGTTTGCCCACCGAAGATACATAAATGAAAATGTGTTGATAGAGATATCAGACATTTAGTTGGAGAGAAAGATCTCCTGTGGAGTCGGGGTGTAATAAATTCACGGTGTTGACATTCGCCAATTTTCCGACCCTGAATGGAAAAATCTTTTGAAATTGAAAGGAACATTAGATGTCAGATGGAGTTCAGCAAATAATTTAAAGAACAAACGCAATGAAGGTTAAGGTTGAGCACACAAGAAAAGGTTGTTTTTTTTTAGACGTGTGGTTTTCAAGAAGAAATAAAACGCATATAATTTAATGTTATGGCCAAGAATTTAGCTTTATTATAAAGATAAGGGTTTGACATTATGTTTTAAAAATTATTTCAGGCAAGTGGCCATCGCAGCTGGCTCGAATAAATTCCAGCCGAGAGGCCCAATTCTCGACCACTTTTTGCAGCAATTGGGGCCGTATGTCAGCAACAACGCGCCGAATATTCTCTTCCAAGGCGTCAATCGTCTCGGGTTTATCTGCATAGACAACGAAATTCACACAACTACACAAAAAATAGTCCAGCGGTGTTAAATCGCACGATCTTGGAGGCCGCGCCACAGGCCCACGACGCGAGATAATGCGCTCACCAAAAGTTTCCTTCAATAAATTGATTGTTTCGTTGGCTGTATGGCATGTAGCGCCATCTTGTTGGAACCAAATGTCGTCCACATCAACATCCTCTAATTCAAGCACGAAAAAGTCATTAATCATGGCTCTATAGCGTTGCCCATTGACTGAAACATTCATTTTTGAAGAAATATGGACCGATTATTCCCCGTGCCCATCGGCCATGGAGCACACCAAACAGGGACTTTTTGAGGATGTAACGGCTTCTCAACAATGGCTTGTGGATTAGGATCACTCCATATATGACAGTTTTGCTTATTAACTTACCCATTCAACCAAAAATGAGTTTCATCGCTAAGCAAAATTTTCTTGCGATGCGTCGCGCGAACCGAATCATTATTTTGGTAATAAATTTGCACGATTTGCAAACATTGTTCAGGAGTGAATTTATTTATTATGAAATGGCAAGCCAAACTGAGCATAAATCAAGTGACAGCTGTCAAAAAGCCCAACTCCGAAAAAAGTATTGCCAGATTGAAAACCACACGTCGAAAAAAACACCCTGTATGTGGCAGCGCGATGTTCGTTGAACAAAATGTCAGACGCTCCGCTTTACATTTACATTTATATTCTCTTTTTCACACTATTCTGTCTGGATAGCGCCATTTACCGTTGTTTACCGTGTTGAGATTGTAAAAAGTGTGCAACAGGAGTAATTATTTGAATAAAGCTTAGCTTTTGTAAATAAGGTCACTGGATCCTATACTATCCTTATAAATACATAAGTTTTCTCCTTAGACAAAAGAACTAGAAATAAGAATGTGATCTCAAAGATTTCGCTCTGTCAAAAAGTATTTTGGCAGCGAAAACGAGGAATTTCAGTGGGGAATCCTGTTCAAGTAACTGGGTTTGATTAGCCATCCGAGTTCCCATTTTCTAAAGTTAAATAAGAATAATATAATAAATTAGAAGTACTTATACAACTCTTGGAACAAGGTTACTAACATATTATCAACCTACATATGCTACCAGTATTCGTTATACTTAATACCAGTTACTGGATCGCAGTCGATTCGTGATGTGATTGTCGTGAAACTTTGGTATTTCTCTAATGGTATTATTCGTAAGAAACCTGCTTCGAAATAATTGCTTAGTTCTTTATAATGACTATTGATGACGAAATTTTTAATTTTGTTTATGACTTAATAGATATGTAAACATTTCAATAAATTATCCATGTAAAGAATGTTAACACAAGGAATCATTATCAAATTAAGTTCCTTATGTCGGAAATATGTTTAATTCTATCTTAATTCCGAAAATATCTACAATAGGTACATACGTGGAGTAATAATGTTTTGTACATCTTGAAGATATGTATCTATGCATAAAGCTTGTTGAATATTTTTGCATTTAGCCCTCAAGAAGTAGGTATAATGTCATGTCAAGATTGTCAAGGATTTATGTGCATATCTTTTTATTTTAACATCATCTCTTTAAATCAAATTTCAAAATCTAATATATATATATAATTCATTCATAAGATTTTGATGACATCAAATATTTGGATGCTTTGGAAAATGCTGATTGGCTTATATGTATATCTGGGCATACCTACCATCATAACCAAAACATAAAATTAAATTTCCTTCTTCTCCTGTATAACCTACATAACCTTGTTCTTATTGCCTTCTTCTTCTTCGTCTTGTTTTTGCTCATCATCATCATGATCCTTGAAATAGGAATATTAAACGAAATTCCATATCTAACTATATACATTTTAATACAACACACTGAACAAGTGAACATGTTTATCAATCTCCTCCTCTCCCTGTCTACATATATTTTTGTGTTGTGTTATGAGAAAATTTTTGATCATATTTCATTGTCAATCACCACATAAATGTCATCTGATATCATCGCACAACGTCACCTTCTGCACTATGCATGTGTGCACTCGAAACAATAAATTCAAACACCTTCATTGTCATTTATCCTCCCTCTTTCCCTCTACACCACCTCCCCCTAACAACCTGAACTAAACTAAACTAAACTGGAAAAAAAAGAAAAAAAACTATACTGATACGTGTGCGCACGAATGAAATATTTCTCGATGAACATTCAGGAACCATATCTAAATTGTATCCAATCTTGTGTTGTGTGTAGGTATACTTGTGTTTTTTGTACTCAACGCCCCGTGCCTAGGTATATCTACCCCATTCTCCATGCATCACCATTGAATTTATAGTCGAAAGCCGAAAACACAAAAGCCGAGAGGATGCCATGGTGGCGTGCAGTACAGAACTACAGAACCAAAAAAAAAATACCTATTTCGTCTATTTATCACTGTTACCACAATTGTCCTATGCCATAGCATCCTTTACACAATTCCCAATTGCAATCTCTCCCTCCTCCCACATTTAGTTCGAAAAGTACAAAAAATAATAATAACGAAAACATGGATAGACATAGACACAGACACAGACACATAGATAACAAATAGTTTTCGATGTATAGAGTAAAAGAACAACTATAAGGACCATCTTTAAAAGTTTTGTCCTTAAAAAAACAAAACTTAGGAAAAGCAAATGCAAAAACAAAGCGTATTTAATTCTTGTGGTAGATATACCCTATGTCCCTATCCACATCAATAGCTATATGTTTTATAATATGGAATGTAGCACGTATGTATATTTGTGTGGTTTTAAATTTGAAGAATATGCATATTCATACGATGATGGTTTTTTGTTTCCTCAAATCTTGCTACAGAGATTATTTGCTTAAATATTCATATTTAAAGCTTTGAATAAAATGTAATTTCCTGTCAATGATGCTGTCAAGGCAATGATATTAGTTTTACTATAATTTAGGATGTTTCGAGGGGAAAATTCTCGGGGTGATTTTTGGTGAGTTGAGGAGAACTGTACGGGCTGTACAGCGAGATTGACCTAGTCAAACGAGTCAAGGTCCAACGACTTAGATGGATGGTTCATGTAGAGCGAATGGACCCCAACGCTCCGGGCCGTAAAGTCTTCGAAACTAGTCCCGAGGGACGGAGCAGTAGAGGAAGACTGCGACTCAGGTGGCGCACTCAGGTGGGAGAGGACCTCAACCAACTTGGCGTGCACAACTTGGAGAGAGCTAGCTAGGAACCGAGCTGGCTGGAGAGGTATGTTGGTTGAGGCCCTGGTCCATCCCGGACTGTAGCGCCACCTTAAGTACATAAGTAGGCATACCTATACTCTGTCCAACAAAAAAAGGCAGTATACACGTCTTATAAGAAAGCTATTTCAAAATCAATAGCGTGCTCTATTTTTGCACCATACTACATTGAAATAACTCCTCCACAAAAAGTGTTTGCGCGCCCGTGAATTTCCAATAGCATCGGACAGAGACCCAACGTCATATTCAAGGCAAGTCTGAGACTGAGTGTGCAGTGTGCACTGAATTGCTGTGGTCAATGGCGATTGGCTGCTGCTTGATGTACAATCAGAGTTACCCCTGTGCATTTGGTAATTCATTCAGCTTTGTTTCCCTGAGTTTCTGTTAACGTGCTTTTGATTTTCGAGCTTTAGGAAAAAGCTTTTAATGATGAGTGTTATCGTGTAAACACTACGACAACCCTGTGAAAGCTTTTAATGAATAACAGATTTATGCAATCCATTGTAGCCAGAATCCGTCCTTTCTTGCCTAAACTGCCAATTTTTGTTGGACAGAGTATAATTTATAATGTTTTTAGAATAGTTTAGAGAATGGACGAATCTAGAGACATGCCAATTTATAACCGTTATAACAGTTTTTCGCCATTAAAAGTGGGCGTGCGTTAATGCGCTTCTTGAAAAAAAAAACTCTGGATGCCTGAAGTATGCCCATCATCGGTGGAAGGCCCTGACCCTGGGGGGCCGCATAAACAGTACTTTTATATACCAAAACTGTTATAATTGGCATGTCTAGAGTCACTTGTTAAGAGAATACTTGAATGTTCTTATTCCAATTTAAATGATCTGTTTTTAAACAATCCCAGTATTTACGTAAGCGCAGTTTTTCAGTGGTGAGTTAACCTACATAGTTAACTGAGGAAGCAGCTTTTTGGTGGAGAATGCATGCGCAACGACTAAACATACTCGGTGAATAAATCATCAAAAGTATCTGTTGAGTTTATCCTGAGTTAACTCACCAAATTTGATGAGTTAACTCGGGCTTAACTTTAGTCTGGCACTGAAAAACTGGACCTTAAAATCAGATGCTTAAATAATTATTAACTAGTTTAATATACAGGGTGTTTTTCTTAGAAGTGTGGTTTTCAATCTGGCAATACTTTTTTTCGAAGTTAGTCTTTTTGACAGTTGTCACTTGATTTATGCTCAATTTGGTTTGCCATTTCATAATGAATATAGATTTAAATCCTGAACAACGTTTGCAAATCGTGCAAATTTATTACCAAAATAATAGTTCGGTGTTCGGTTCGGTTTTCGGTGACGCTCATTTTTGGTTGAATGGGTAAGTTAATAAGCAAAATTGTGGTATTTGGAGTGATCCTAATCCCCAAGCCATTGTTGAGATGCCGTTACATCCTCAAAAAGTCACTGTTTGGTATGCTCTATGGGAAGAGGGAATCATTGGTCCATATTTCTTCAAAAATGAAGCCGGCCATAATGTAACAGTCAATGGGGAACGCTATAGAGCCATGATTAATGACTTTTTCGTGCCTGAATTGGAGGATGTTGATGTGGACGACCTTTGGTTCCAACAAGATGGCGCTACATGCCATACAGCCAAACGAAACAATCAATTTATTGAAGGAAACTTTTGGTGAACTTTATAATAAAGCTAAATTTTTGGGCATAACATTAAATAATATCCGTTTTATTTCTTTTTGAAAACCACACGTCTAAAAAAAAACACCCTTTACAAACCCGTTAAGGATATTCCCAATTATCCATAAGTAAACAAAAACTCCGGAAGGATAATTATTTCTAATTTTATATTTACTTATAAAAATGTCGCTAATAGGAGATAGGTGTTAGCCTTGTATACATATGTACATTAGGTTTTTAAGATCTAAAATTCTCAGTTATAGCATTTTTTATGCGCACTTAGTTTTCGAAGGCCTCTGGCTTTATTTTTTTTTTGTTTTTGGAAAAATTCTCTCCAAATTTAAGACACACTACATTCTTTTATTATATTTTATTTGCTACCGTATAATAAAGGAGGAATTATGTCGACAATGTAGAGATGTCCTTCATTATATATCACACACTCGAGTATAAACCACACACATGAATTATTATAAACTATTCAACAATTCTCTCGAGGTCCACATTTGAAGATATCTAACAGAGCCTCCTCTTCTACAACACCCACCTCCTCCCAACATCTAATACGTTTTCACGAATAAGGCAGCAGAATTACCAACATCACCATTCCTGGGGAAGAGAGGGGGGCCAAGGCGAACAATTACACGCTTCACGTTTGGGTGTTTGCAATGGAGGTGCGGTGGTGTCTACAGTATAATATTCCTGTTTGCAGGAGACTTAGCCTCTATAGTCGGTGTTGAAGTAAGTCAAGCGTCATATGGGAGCAATTTATTATGGCTGATGCTTTGTGTGTTCCTTCGTATAAGGCTATGTGAATGCCCGTGAAACCTATTTAACAGATATTTCATCTCGATATATGTACATATCTATATAAAAAATGATAATCACGACCTCAAAACCGCCGCCGCACACTATCATTCCCAATGAAGTACAACCATTATTCCCAACCCCCGCATCCCGCAAAAACCAAATATGGTATCATGCCAGCCAGCACAGCAGAACACAGCAGCAGCGCACCAAAACCGCCTGCAGCCATTCTCATTTTATGAATGCTAGAAGAGGTGCTCTTTAGCAAATCAACTTCATTCTCCAAGATGTCTTTTCATGATTTCATAAAGCCATTTTACACACTCTCGCTTGCACATATGATTGTATCTATAATAAGTAGAGGAGAGGAGCGGAGAAGCAGCATAGGAATAAAGTATCTGCACCAGAGATATCCTTTTTTTTGCAAGTTTCTTTTAAATATTTGTCATTGTGATTATTATTATTCCTCCATGGGAAAAGCGTTGCAAGTTACCATCCTTGCCATATGCCACACCTTCTAACACTATGATGATATGGTGCACAGCAACAGTGTGGACATGGAACTGGCAACTAGCAACTGGGGGCTGGGATTTATTCCATGTAGCTATCTATAGTTTTGGTGGCCTTCTCCTTTCACCTCGAATAATGCTTAGATTTTCAATTTTTTTTCAATCTTTTGTTTGGATTTTTTTCAAAGTTATATTTATGCATATAGTTTATACCTACTCCTGTCGTCCTTCTTCGAATGTCAGGATTATTATGTCTTTGTTTCAGTTCCATATCTCTTAATGAAAAATCCTCTTGCAATCAATCAGAGGCCATGTTTAATTATGCGAAAGATGTGACTCGTAGACATTTACTTTGAGATTTTTATTTGACAAGCACTCGCGAGGGTTAAGACTTAAGAGTTATTAGTTTGCTATAGGATAAAAAAAAAACTCTGCACACTCATACATATATTAATTTTAGAAAAGATTTTCTACGAAGGTTTTCACATATACCGACATTATGGTTGTAAGCGTGTGTCAGTGTGTGTATACAAATATAAAAGATGGTTTATATTACAGAAATATTCACGCAGAAAGCTTATATTCATTAGTGTAAGAAATTAATATGCAGATTCGCCGTCATCAATCTTATATGAAAACTTGTTTTGATATATGATATACAAGAGGGATTACTGTGGGGTGGCACAGAAGATCTATATTTTTTTTAGGATAAAGGTATAAATAGTTTTTTTTGATGTGTAAACATCTATGCTGGCGGTAGAGTGAAAAAAAAACGTGAACGTTTGTGTGCAACGTTACGTCGTGCAACGTTACGATCTGCATACTAGGATGGGTGCGTTCAGTGAAAAAAATCTTAAAATCCCCTTCAAGCAAAAACAAGCCCGTTTTAGATCCGCGCACGTTGATGTTTACACATATTAACCGTGAGTCCCGGCACTCACACAATTTTTTCTAACGAAAAATTCATATTAAGAATTGTGACTTTCAAAAAGGAGAGTTAGACCAATATTGACAAATTGGATTCTATTTTTTAGGCTTTGAAAGAAGATTTTATCAAAATTCGAATTCTTCTGTTAATTAAAAAAAAATTGATGGAGAAATGTCTACACTAAGCAAAACAATAAAGGAAACAGAATTTCCTCAGCTATTTTTAGGGTTTTTTTAAAGAGCTGTATCAATGTGAAAAGTAGTCGTATTAAAATGAAACAAAAAGCTTAGTATTTATTGTATTGAAATCTTTTTGTAAATATTTTTTCAAGATACCGTTATCGCGCAACCCGATAAATAGCACGAGACAAACATTTTAATTTTACATTTTCTTTCTTTGATTTTTTTAAATCTTTTTAACTTTTATTTTCCCCCTTGTTCTACTTTTTTTTTTTTGCTGATATAAATATCTTACTTTGTATGAAGAAAAAGATATACTTTTGACTTTGATCACCAATATCTCAGCTATAATGCCATAGAAAATTTAAGCGCAGAGAACTTTCGAAATAGATTAAAGCATTTGCTGCGACAATTGATACAATAATTGTGGATTCATAGATTCAGTTGTAGTGAATTACTCCGATTGCGAAATTCGGTAATTGGGACAATTTCCTTCATACAAATATGTTTTTGGAAACTTAAAATCACAAACATAATTTGGTAATAAAAACAAAAAGAAATTTTAGTTTTCAAAATCAAAGAGTTTTTAAAATCGATTATTTTGTTTTTTTTTTTTGTTTGTTTGTTTGCCCCTATTCACCCTATAAATAGCAAAATTGTGAAAAATATCTAGTCTTTCGGTAATTCACAATTTTTCTCAAATAGGAAGGTACATACATACATACATACATATTCATATATTACATTTTAAACACAAATAAAATTTAAAAATGGGATACCATTTCACCATTTCTTTTTTATACCATTTACGTGAAGTTAGGACCACCATATTTGGATTTTCAAAAGAAAAGTTTTTCTGTAATGTTTCTTAAATATTTTTAAATAATTCGCAAAATTGCAAATTTTACGAAATTTTGCAAAATTGCGATTTTCTTTAAAATCAAAATTGTGCTGATTTCCGCTCAGTCTTTCCTCATAAGATTCAAGAAGATAAACAAAATCGCAATTTTGCGAAGCCCCTTAGCGTGAAGTTAGCACCGATATTTTGAATTTTCAAAAAAAAAATGTTGTGCTGGATTGTGCCCAAATTGTGCCGTAAATTTTACGGCTGAAACTATATTTTGAGAAGCGCCACCGCGCCATAGCATAAAGTAAGCACTGCCATTTTGGATTTTCAAAAAAAAAGTTGTTCTGTAATGTGTCTTAAATATTTTGAAAAATTCGCAAAATTGCAAATTTTACGAAATTTTGCAAAATTACGATTTTCTTTAAATTCAAAGTTGTGCTGATTTCCGCTCAGTCTTTCCTCCTAAGATTCAAGAAGATTAAAAAAATCACATATTTGCAACTTAAAAAAAAAAAACTAAATTCTGCGAAGCATCACCATAGCGTGAAGTTTGCACCGCCATTTTCGGTTTTCGAAAAAAAAGGTGTGCTAGAATGTGCTCAACTTATTTTGATGCCATTTGCCGTAAATATTTTTAAAAAAATCGCAAATTTGCAAATTTTACGGATGATTTTTTTTTTTTGAAAAAAAATTACGATTTTCTTGAATATCAAAGTTGTGCTAATTTTTGCCCATTCTTTCCAAAGAAATCCAAAGAGATATAAAAAATTCGCATGTTTGCAAATTTTACGGGCGAAACTAAATTTTGCGGAGCGCTATGGCGTAAAGTTAGCACCGCCATTTTGGATTTTCAAAAAGCAAATTTGTAGTGATATGTGCTCAACTTGTTCTGCCATGTGCCGTAAATATTTTTTTTGAAAAATTCCCAAATTTTCAAATTTTACGTATATGAAATTTTTTGCAAAATGACGATTTTCTTAACAATCTAAGTTGTTCTCATTTTGACTCAGTTTTTTGTCTTAAGAGCCGAAGAGATGAGAAATAATTCGCATATTTGCAACTTTCACGGGCGAAACAAAATTTTGCGAAGCGCCATGGCGTAAAGTTAGCACCGCCATTTTGGATTTTCAAAAAGGAAATTTGTGGTGTTATGTGCTCAACTTGTTCTGCCATGTGCCGAAAATATTTTTTGAAAAAGTCCCAAATTTTCAAATTTTACGTATATGAATTTTTTTGCAAAATGACGATTTTCTTAACAATCTAAGTTGTCCTCATTCCTCATTTTGACTCAGTTTTTTGTCTTAAGAGCCGAAGAGATGAGAAATAATTCGCATTTTTGCAAAATTTCACGGGCGAAACAAAATTTTGCGAAGCGCCATGGCGTAAAGTTAGCACCGCCATTTTGAATTTTCAAAAAAAAAAGCTGTGCTGGAATGTGCTTAGCTTGTGTACATTCCAGCAGTTTCGGGAGATAACTGAAATAAAAGAAAAAAAATAATATCTGCATGTGAACTCTAAAGTTTGCTCGGCCAATTACTAATTTTCCCTGGAGTTGAGAAAATCTAAAGTTGATCAACTCTTAAGTTGAAATTGTCAACTTTGAATGAATATAAACAAATTCATAAGTTTAATAAAAATCGTTATTAAATAAAAATCATTTTGTATCAAAATTGAAGCTATGATATGAAAAATTCGAAAAATTCACTTAGTTATATTATTTTATTTTCCCTAGAACTGTTTAATTCGCTTTAAAAATTATTATTTTTATTTAAGGAAATTTTTACTTTCTCAAAGTCTGAGAAAGACGTTTATTTTCTTCGATCTTAGAACATTGAATACAAAAATATTGAATATTATCTGATTAAAAAAAATGAAAAATGAATTTATCTTCTTTTCACAAAAGAAAACAATATGTTTAATTTTCTTGCCGCCTTTTCTCAATGAGGACAATGAAGCAACAACAAAAATGTTGATATTCCTTTTATATTATATATTTGTAGTACAAAAAAGGTCATATTTTCAACTTAACATCATCAGGGAAATAAAACAAAAAAATCCTTCTTATACAAACCACTTACAACCCCATTTCAATTCTATTTCTAGGTCATTTAAGTCATAACATGGTCTTAGTGGCTGGCTGCTACTTGAGTTATAAAGTATAGGTACAACATGCTGCTCATACTTGAGACTCAAATGAGTAATGGTCGCAACATGTATCCGATGCCGCCTTATTTCATGTATTTTATTCTCTTAAATAGCAAAACCAAGTATGTTAGTATATATTTCAGATTGAAATGCGGAGAAGAGCCTTGTTTTAGAAAACTTATCTAAGTAGCCTTCTTATAAAAAGCTCTATATATTATAAAGCCACGATGGCGATGGCGGGTGGTTTCTTTTAGCTGACCTTGACCTTTCTTTCTGCTCTAGCATAACAACAATACAATTTTTGTAAATATTGTTTTTGATTCAGCCGCCCTCTATAGTCGGTTTAGTTCGTGTTTATGTGATAGAAGTATATATATCCATATTTACAACAACAAGGGCAAATTATGCATTTCGAATAAAAACCGATATCGAGAATTTTAGAAAACTTGACTTTTTAGGTTTGCTCGACCGTTTTTCACAAGCAGTTATACTTAAAAAATAAAAAAAAATAATTTTAAAAAAATGATTGCTTGAACTTTTCAAATACTCGAGATTTTGATCAAACTTTACATTACGATGACAGAGAAGTCAAAAAAAGTGGGTCTAGCAAAAACGTCCGTCTGTCTGTCTGTCTGTCGGTTCGACTACAGCTAAAACGGATGGGTCGATTTTCTTTAAACTTGGTACCTAGCGTTTTTTGGACATTCCCCCCACCCGTTTTTTTCTCTTTTTTTTTAGGACCAAAATTAACAGTAGCTGTCATACAAAATTTCTTGGCCAAAAAGGAAAAACTCATTTTTCTCAAATCCAGCGCTACCGAATTTGTTTTTAAGAACTCAATAAATTTAAATAGTTATAAGTTGCCGTTTAATAAAAAAAAATGGTTCCGAAAAATGGTTATTAATGGTACCTCCCAAAGAACCATTTTTTTTATTTTCGCTTTTCTCGAAAACGGTTAAACAGATTCTGATTAATTTTTTTATGAAGAAGTATTGACACATTCTAAATAATATGGTGTACCAAAATTTTCAAAAAAAATATTTTTTAGATTTTTAAAAAAAGTTTTAATATTTGTTTTTGAAAACTCAATATTTCAAAAACGACTTGGTCGATTTTCATTAAACTTGGTAAATAACAGTTTTTTAACTTTATCTAGAAGATTTTTGACAAAAATTATTCTAATACTCAAAAATAACGGTGCCTCCCATACAAATGTTAAAAAACCGTTATGAAAAATATTTTGTTTCTCAAAAACGACTCATACGATTTTCATAAAAGTTTTTTTGTGTGTTGAAATTAGTACGATCTACCATTTAAAATTTGTAAAGTTTATATTTTACATTTATTAACAGTACCTCTCATAGAACGGTTTCTTTGATTTTCGACTATCTCAACATCTGATCAACCGAATAAAATTAGATTTTGTATACAGAAGCTTGTAACAAATATAAATAAAAGTGCGTAGCAAAATTTACTAAAAAATGATTTTTGGATTTTTTAAAAAAAAATCACAATTATTTTTTGAAAATTCGATATTTCGGAAACTGGTAGCAGATTTTTTTGTGAAGTTCAATTTTTAACGCAACATTAATAAATGCTTTAAATTGGCGTACCAATTATTTTTCTCAAAAATGTTAACGAAATTTTATATATAAAAAATTAATTATTTTTAAAACCGCTCCTACGATTTTCAAAATTTTTTTCTCATAAATAAAGATTTATATTTTAATCAATTTCTTTCTAATTTTGTTGATTTAAAACAATTTACCAGTTTAAATAGTATAATTTCCTTTTATGCATATTGCATAATACTCCTATAGCTAATTTATTTCAGACTATAGAACCACAATGTGATAGCGCATAAGAGCAAGTTCGTGCGACCCAGTCGTGCATATTTTTTTTTTTAATTTTGTTAGTAGTTTTTGAAAAATTATCTTTTTGCATTTTTTTTGTTCAAACGCTTTTCTTCAGTTATTTGATTTCTGTTAAAAACTTTGTGTTCTCTACAAAATGAGTTCCCAGTAACCCGTTATTATATTTGTTGTTTTCTTATTCAATTTAAGGAGTCTATAACAATATTTTCGACAATTTTTGGCTTTGTGATTTTATTGGTAGTTTAATAAATATAGACATTTGTATGTATGTGTACTGTTTTGTGGGGCAAGGGGAACTTAATATGCACATTACAACATTTTCATGTTCGACTCATATTAGTACATACTTTTACTTCACTATACCTTGACATATGACATTCACCAACAATGCTGAAAATAGAATAATTATCTAAAAGAAATTCTTCAACTTTGAATACTTTTTTTTTTTTTTTAAATTTAAAAACGTGAAACTTAATATTTTTTATTATTTTCAAAAGTTTTTCATTTTTCGACCGCCTTGATAATACGTGAAAATTGAGGTCGTGAAAATATATAAAATAATTTTTTTTTTAAATAATATAAAATGAAAAATTTAATTTAAAAAAAAGTGGTTCTTTAACTGAAACATAGTTTATGTAGATGGGGCAACAGGAAAGAAAATACGAAATCTTTTTGAAAAAAAAAAAAAATTAAACAAAATTGAGAGACAAAAGCATGATTTGGTGAAGAGGCCATTATGCCAATATAGATACTTTGGTGCCAATTCGATTTTGCTTGCGTTGAATGTTGTCAATATAGAATTTATTGTTGAAAAATGGTTGAGTTATTAGTGAAAGAATGTTCCGATGGTTATTTACGATTAATTTATTAGATATAAGTTGATGGATGATTATATGATCCATTCGAAATTGTGAAAATGTGTTTAAGTACGTGTTTTTTCCTTAAAGCTTTCTTTGGAAATGAAAGATGTTGAATGAGTTTCAAGTGTAATTAAGTCTTATTTATTAATATTTATAAAATACTTAACTCAATATCACATGATTGAAGTTGCTTGTATGTATTTGTTGGATATAGTTTAAGTCGGCTTTTAAAATTGCAAATCTGTACCAAGAAACTAATTTTTCTTATTTGAGCTTTTAAAATATTAAGGTGAACTGACTTTTACATTTTTAGAAAAGTCAACTATGGAGAAAACATTTTCAGACAAAACAGTTTGGGCTTCATAGACCTTGTTTTTCAGTATAGTGGAATTAAAGTTGAGCTAACTCCGGACACAAATTAATCTGCAGTTAACCTAAGAAGCAGTTTTTCATTGGAGTATATCTATACGGAAGGATCTAAAAAATTCGGCCAAAAAAAATAATCCAGAATGACCTTTTTGGCTTTGCGAACAAAATTTCAAAATCTTGAATTACAAAATACAGAACCTTAGGATCCCGAAATCACTCGGGATTTATACAGCTTTCTATGTATAAAATGTAATACTCTGTCTTAACTCTCTATTTCTATTGATAATTTATAATTAACTAACTATAATTTATAATAAACTATCATCACGGCAAGAAAGTTCTTATAACATTTTACATGGTAACCAGTATTTGCGTTAATTTCCTCTGGCAAAGAAATATCTTTAAATTTTAAATTATTGTCTTTTCTTATTTTCAATATTGATTTACTTTTATTGAACGTAGTCTCTGTAAATCGTACAGTTTTTTCATCAGTGTCTTCATTACAAATCACACAAACCACGTGTTCAAATTCCATCTTGCACACTATTTACTGGAATGTTAGTATAAAGTACAACAATACACAATATCACTGCACAATTGATAACAATATAAAGTATGATTTTTTGAAAATTCGAAATCACTTAACATAAGAAATGTTATAGCTCAAAGCATCCACTCGAGTAAAAATCGTCACAACTGACGAAATTCTTCTCTGTACATTGTTGCTCGAGAGCAGGTATACGTCCCTTCGTACTAGATAAACGGTCTCACTCGCACTATAGGCATTCACGCAACACCTCTCACTCGCACGCCCTTAGCAGCTGTCCCCTCGCCTGTCAAGGTCTTATGCTGTTCAAGACCGCCTGGCATTGTACATATTTACTCTGAGACGTTTACTTGAAAACATATAAAAATTTTAAGTATACAGGATAAAGTTTATTTTACCTCATCAACTGTGGGTTTTCTAATTGATCTGTCATATACTTCTGCTTATTGTAATCGCCTGTCAATTTTTTTTTAAGATTTACAATAAATAAACTTTATCCTATTAAATTTTCAAATTTACAGAAACAAGTTTTAAAACTCAATTTCCTAAACAGTTCAAAAAATAAAGGGGCTGATGACGTGCAGGGCTGACGCCTGCCAGGTCATGGCTATTGCTCTTAGCATGCCATAAATCGTAAATAGACAAATTTCTAACCTTACAGGGAGACTCCCAGGGTTCACTAGCTCTTGGACTATTACTTACCTAGTTAGTAACGGATTTTAGTAAAAGTTGCTTGTAGCCCAATAAAACTATGACAATATGGTAGAATAGGGTTGATGCAATAACAACTTTGTAGAAAATTGTCTTAAAAATTCTGAAATTTTGTATCACCTTTTCATGCATTTTTAAAAAGACAATCAAGTTGATGAAAAACGTCACAATCACCATTTCCGAAAACATTTTGTGCCTCTCAAAAATTTGTACGCACAAATGTATCCTGTTATTGTAACATACACTATTAAGTGTAAAATGTACATAATGTATATCAAAATAGTTGTTAAAATACAAATACAAAAGGGGCTGATCATATCCAGCCCTCATTGAATTCCTTGAAAACTAGAGACTCAATGATATTTTTGTAACAAGAAAATTGGCAGATCAAGATCTTCAATATGCAATCAAGTGATGTTAAAAGTTGAGCTGTTTGCGTGATATTGGAGACGAAGAAAAAAATTTCTCAATAATTTGTAATCATTTTTATTTGCTTAAAAAGTCTATATCATTATTTTTTCTCAAGATATTCGAACTTAAAAACATTTTCAAAAAGTTTTAACAGTTTTTTTGATTGAAAGAAAGTTGTCTGTTTATTTTTTTTTAAATTGTTATCCACTCTTCATTATGTCATTATGTGTAGAATATAATTGAGGCAAAGTCGATAACATTTTTGTTCTCGTAAAATATTCTTTTCGATATAATATTTAATCGTTCTTGAGATATGGATAGCAAAAAAAAGGTATCACGAACTATCGAAGGTACTAACTTACTTACGCACACACATGAATTTTAGACATTTCTATAAACGTGGAGATATGTCGAAATTTTCGATTCGTAAAAAGTACCATGACCAAGCATTAAGACCCACGTGGGTTATTGCCTTTCTGAATTGGCATTACCCATACTTAGAGTATCATTCAATGATTCATACTTTGCTTTAAGATATTTTTCAATTGGATGATTTCAAAATGAATCAATTTTTGACTTTATTGCTGTCTTTTCTTGGACAAGAGTAAGTTGAACAGCTTCTTGGATTCCATGGATTTGAACTCCCTTTTTCAGGTGCTCATCTGATCATCCCGTTCACGAAACTCCCTTAGGATATGTTCGGTTAGGATATGTTCGGTTTATGTCAATTTCTTAATTCGGGCTTTTTTTCCGCGAGTCTTATTGCACTGCACTACCATGCTTATAGTTTAAGATTAGGCATTTAAGAGTTTTGCGACACTACTGTCTTTAAAACATAATTTATTTAAATGTATCTCTGAATTGAAAATATTTTCAAATTGTTGGACATCTTGAAGGATTGAAGAATCTAAACCATATTCCTTCAGCGGAAGGATAAAACTAATTATCTGTCAAATCAGACATGAGCTAAGTGTAACCATTCACGAAATAAGCACTAGTTGAAAAAAAAAAACATTAGATAGCGGACCCTTTATAATCCTACAATTACTATAAGAACACCCAACTATACCAATTACAAATCAGTTCATACAGGGTGGCTGATGAAAACCGCAACCAACAAAAAATTTAATAACTTTTTTTCTATTTAATGAATATGGTCAATTTTTTTTTTTTTATTTTGCAGATTGATTTTTAGATTTAACAAAACTGGATAACTGGGACACTGAAACAAGAATTTGGATTGTCCGCCACAATCACGCACTGGAGTCCGCAGTTTCGGTTCAAAGAGAGTATAGGCTTACGCATCTTCCGAGCAGATGGATCATACTGAGACTTGTTAACAATTTTGCCGAGCATGGGACAGTCGAAAGAAGACCTTACCATCGAAACCCTTCAGTTCGGAAAGAGGAAACAATCGCTGTTGTAGCTGCTGCCATACAAAAAAATCCAAGAGTTTCGACAAGAAGCTTATCTGCTCAAATGGATATAAGCAGACAGTCATTGCAGTCAATTATGCACAATGATTTGGACTTATTCGGATATAAAATTCAAATGGTCAACAAACTGAACGCAGCAGACTTGCCGATTCGCTTGGAATTTTGCCAGAAGATTCTTCAAATGGTGGAAGAGGACGGAAACATGTTGAACTGTCTTTTTTTTTTATTTCTGACGAGGTCCATTTCGATTTAAACGGCAACATAAACAAACAAAATTGTCGAATATGGAGTGCTTCCAACCCCATCACAGTGTGGTGTGCAGTTTCATCACGATGCATTGTCGGGCCCCACTTCTTCGAAATAAACGGTCACACCTTTACGGTTAATGGAGACCGTTACTTGAGCATGTTGAGAGAGTTTTTTTTTATCCAAAATTACGCCGAATGACAATTTCTTTCAACTCTTTGTGGTTTCAGCAATATGGTCCAACTCCTCACATAGCCCGGCCTGTTATGACAGAATTGCGACGAAAATTTCCCAATAAGCTGATATCCAGAAACTCTACATTGCGTTGGCCCCCCAGGTCGCCTGACCTTACTGCACCTGACTTTTTCTTGTGGGGTTATTGCAAACACGAAGTCTACAAAGCAAAACAAACAAATTTGAATGAATTAAAGCAATCCATTCGAGAAACAATTGCGGCAATTCCTGTCTCAACTCTCCAAGCAGTAATGAACAACTTTTTGGTAAGATGCCGCACATGATCAACGAGCAGGGGGGGGCATTTAAAATCCATTATTTTTAAAACTAATTAAGCTATATTTAATAAAATTGAATGAGCTTTAACATGAATAAAAGAAAAATGAATTCCATACACTGAAAAAAAAGTTATTTGTGTTTCTTAATTGAGCAATATTCATCAGCCACCTTGTACAAACGAAGAAAGTATATAAAGGGTTTTCCAATAAGAGGTGTTATTTTGATATTCAAAGAAAAATGGCATTTTTTGAGATAAATGATCGGATGTTTATTTCATTATAAAGAGGAAGGTATGCCGTTAATAATGAAACACAACATCAGCCAAATGGCCGCCACGACCACGGTTACAGGACCATATCCTTTTCATGAAATTTTCCATAACCAAATCGCAAAGTGGCTGCCCTATGTCCTCGATAGCCTCACGAATTCCATCTTTGAATCGACGCTGGGCTGTTGGCGTAGACCTTATCTTTCACGTGGCCCCAAAGGAAGAAGTCGCAAGGTGTTAAATCACAAGATCTCGGTGGCCAATTGTGATCACCTCTTCGAGAAATAACACGGTCCGGAAACTTTTCCCGTAAAAGATCGATGGTTTCATTGCTTGTGTGGCACGTAGCGCCGTCTTGTTGAAAGTAAACGTTGTCCAGATCAATACCATCCAATTCCGGCCATAAAAAATCATCAATCATCTCTCGATAGCGCAATCCATTGACCGTAACTGTTGCTCCAGCCTCATTTTCGAAAAAGTGAGGTCCAATGACCCCGCCGGACCATAAACCGCACCAAACAGTCACGCGTTGAGGATGGAGAGGCTTTTCAACAATAACTCTTGGGTTTTCCGAGCCCCAGATGCGACAGTTTTGCTTGTTGACGTAACCTCCGAGGTGGAAATGGGCCTCATCAGTCAAGATGATTTTTCGATGAAATTCCGGATCATTTTCATGCATTTCAAGGACCCAATCAGCAAAGACACGACGTTGTTGATGATCAGCCGGCTTGAGTTCTTGTGTTAACTGAACTTAATAAGCCTTAAGACCCAAGTCTTTATGCAAAATACGGTGTAATGACGTTTGTGGAATGCCTAATTCCAAAGAACGACGAGGAATGGACAAACCTGGGTTTTCTTCAACACTTTGGGCTACAACAGCAATATTCTCAGTTGTTCTTGAGCGACGTGAACGGGTTTTATTCTTCACATCACTAACTTGTCCCAACAGCTCGAATTTGTCCACCAATTTCTGTATTGCGGTCCGACAAGGTGCTTTACGACGACCCAAAAATGTTTTAGTTTTACGAACCGTCTCTGCCAAATTTTCACCATTTTTATAGTGAATTTTAATAATTTCAATGCGTTGTTGAAGCGTGTATCGTTCCATTTTTATTAATGGTGTAGTTTCTACTTGTCAAATGTCAAAAAATGACAGCTTCAAAAGTGACAGCTACCGAAATAGCGGGCTATTCAAAATAACACCTCTTATTGGAAAACCCTTTATTTATATTGGTATTATTATTTATTACTAATTTTTCTTTATTTATTACTAATTTTTTGATTTATTTTGTATAGCTTATATTAACCTACAGAATTCTATTTTGCTATAGGATTGTTTCGGTAAAAAGCCTCGGGACCAACACGAACACTAATACCGGCGCGGCGGTGAAAATTGATACCGTTTTTCTTTAAAAAGGTACAAAACAAGGATTTGTATTTTGTACTCTAAAAGGAAGGGTCTATCTTCCCCCCCTTTTAGTAACGAGGGGCTATTTTCTAAAAAAAAAGTACATACTTAAAATGAAAACAAAATATTTAAAAACAACTGCAGCATATATGTACAATTAATTATTGTAGGTGTTTTACAAGCCAGAAATTAATTCTCTTATTAAATTTTTTAAATCAAGTTATTGCTAATCAATATTTTTCAAAAAAATTGCGTTCAAAGTTAAAATTTAGACAAAAAAGTGCAAATAATTTCTTTTATCTTTTTTTATATTATTTCATTATTTACTGCCTCTATGAATTTTGTATGAAAAACTGAAAACTAGATGGGGCCGAATTACCTACCGCATCAGTTATCGAGTAATACGTTATTGAACTATGTGAGTTTGGCACTACTGGTCACATTATGGAGTCATCATGCCCATAGGTTTTACTCTTTCATTTGATCACTGATGGCACTCATTCGATCAAACGCTAATGCGGTAATTTGGCCCTGACCTTAAAATTTCGAAAAAAAATAGTTTTTATGTTTTTTTTTTTCAAAAATTTTGGGTGGTAGTAATTTTTTCGAAAAGTATTAATGGAAATATCTTAATTCAAAGAGTAAATAAAAGAACAGATTTCTATCCTTCAAAAAAAGGTATAAAATATTGTGTTAACTGTTGCCGATGTTTTTTAATATATTTTTTTTTAATTTTGAATGTTTTTTTTTTTATAGAAAATTCCCCCTTCCGCCTAAAGAGGGCGAGATAGACCCCGTTGCTTGTATTTAACCTTTCTACAAGAATCAGTTTTTATTTTTCACCGCCGTAGTTTTCGTATTCTCTCCAAAGTCTCAAATTAAATGTCTATTATACATTTTAATATTTCGTATCGGTTGGGTGCAACACCCCCCCCGGTACATGACAACATTTTCGGATCTGCACCTGATAAGAGTTGTAATTCTTTTTGTTTGTGGAAATATCATTTGATTTTTATATTATGCTTAAAATATGATATCTAAAAACTGTAGATCTGAAGAAGTGCATGAATAAAAATGTAGAAATGGTGCATGAGGTGATTGTATAAATTTTACTTTTTTTTTAATTTTGATTTAATCAGTGCGCTGGTATTTCAATTAAATCACGTGCTGTAGGCTTATTATTGGCCAACTATTTAACTCACATATTTTTTGTCTATCTCTCTATATAATTAAATCTAAATCTTACTTCGAACCGAACATGATTATTATCTACAGTTCCGTCTTAAAATCTTGCCAAGGTTCTATAACTTAACACAATTCTACGAGTGTTTTATTCTTTCCAGTATATATGGGTGTTAAATGCTTATATGACATGCAAAATGGTGTAAGGAATGTCAAGAAATCAAATCTACATAACAATTACGATACAATTTGCATTTTTTTTTATAATTAAGATAATGAAAAATTTACAATGAAAAATGAAACTAAATAGAAAAAAAAATAAATAATTTTACTGAAAATGAGCAATGAAATAGAAGAGAAAAAATGTGTGAAAATAAAAATCGCAGCGAGAGAAAAAAATGAAAATTATAAATTAACGAGAAAATGTTTTTTTTTTTTTTTTAAAAAGTTATAAAGTATAGTTAGTATTTGTTTAAAGTATAATATAGTTTGTTCAGAAAGTTTCATACTCATTAAGTGGTGTGAGAACCATCCGACTAAAAGTTTGATTTTAATTTTTAAATTTTGGTTTTAATGTTTTTGTTTGAGATTTATAGGTTTGTAGATTTTTATTTGTTTTGATTTTGATATAATGATTTAGGTTTTGAGTTTGAGTTTTTTTTAGTTAGTTTTTGAGTAATTGGAGAAGAAGCAAAAATAAATAGAAAAAAGAAATAGAAATATGAAGATGATGATTATGTAGAGACATATGTATATATATATTTTTAGGTATTATTGATTTTAAGAAAAAATTGTTGTTGTATTCTAAGATTTATTGATTTATTTTTTGTAAAGGTGCCATACAGAAATAAAACAATAAATCCTGGAACACACGCATAAAAAGTTTTATGGGATTGAAATAATTATTAAAATGACAACGAGAGAGAGAGAGAGAGAGAGTGTAGGTATATTTAAATTTTGTTCTTGTAAACAGCTAAAATTTAATTTTGAAAAAACAAAATAACAAAAAAAATGTCGATTCTTTTAAAAATTTAAATGCAAACAAATTAATAAATATCCAAATTTGTATTTCATATACACAATGTATGTTAGTTTTAAATTTTAAAATAATTTATTTTTTTTTAATTTTGTTGTAAAATCGAAAACAAAAAAAATGTTTGCATAAATATAAATATTTAAGATAAATAGAGGAAAAATAAATGAATTGATATGTACCTTGGTGGCATAGTGCCCATCATTTTGATGCCTTTTTTGTTAGTTTTTTTTTAACTGGCTTTTTATACGAAATGAGAGCGCGGCTTTTTTTTTGGAAGTAGCAGCGAATAAGTTATATAGTTTTACTGGTATTTCTGATTTTGCTTTTATTTTTTTTTTGTTTAACTTGATTTTCAAAAGGGATCTTTCTTTAAAGGTTTATCTCTCAATTTTTTTTTTTTTTTTTCTTTATATTTTATATTTAATTTTTCTTTTTTTCAGGTTGGTGAATGTCGTATGTGCCCAAAACAGACTAGGCTATAAAGTGTGGTGAGGATTCTTTATTAGATTATTTTATTTGTAATTTGTTATATTTTAACCACACTTGCTAACATAATCTGATCAATTTATGCATATCTATAAACAAACAAATAAAAATAATGCTTTAATTGCGATTTTGCGTTATTATTTTCATTATTAACACTTAATTTTTTTTTTTTAAATAAGTAACAAAAAAAAAAAAACAAAAAAAAAAAAAATTCTTAACCAAATGTGCATTTGAAACGAAACAAATTATTTTGTTTTGTGTTTTTTGTGCTTCGATAGTTTAGTTTTTTTTTTTTTCTTTTTGAGTTTTGTGAATAATTTTAATGCATTTTTTTAAGTCATGGAACATTTGAAATGGTGCTTTTCTATAAACAGTTATTTTTTTAGTGAAAGAGTCAGTGTTAGAACATGTATATTTTTATATAATTGTGAGTCCAATTTTGCAATAAAGCTTTTTTCAAGTAAAAATCCTTTCATATTGATAAAAATGTGTGTTTAAAAACCTGCGTGTTTATTTTAAAATAATATTTAGATTCTGCCGAATATTGAAAATTTAATTAAAGTATATCTATAGTAAAGCTGCTTGAGGTAGAACATTACCAAAATATCGCACTTTAAGGGAGTAAATTTATTAAGGTCCAGTTGTTCAATGCCAGATTAAAGTTAAACCCGAGAAATTGGTGAGTTAAGCCAGGATTAACTGAACATATGCTTTTGATGGTTTATCCACCGTGTTTGTTTAGTCGTTCCGCATGCATTCTCCACCGAAAAACTGCTTGCTCAGTTCACTTTCACTGAAGGTTAATTTACTTCTAGAGTTAGCTAACTCTGGTTTAACTCAGCACTGAAAATCTGGGCCTTACATGCCGCCTAAACTGGGCGGCATGAATGATGCTCGGATTATGAACATATCTAGAAAAAAACCAATGGAGGCACAAAAATCGATGTCATGTGATGACATTATCCATACAAGATTTGAAGGAAAAGAATGTATTTGTCTGCATATTTACAGTCAGGAAAATTGTGTGCGTAAATATAACTCTCATCACCAAATTGGATGATGTATTTGTATCCACTGTCGATGGTCTGCATATTTACAGTTTTCAACCAGACACGATGTGTGAGTAAATATGACTCTCATTACCAAATTAAGTGATTGGGGTGAATTAATATGATGGTTTGTTTCTATTTGATATTACTTCAAATGTTTAAAACTCCTGCAAATATTTATGACTGGCACGAATCAATGTTTACGCCATTCAAAATGCCAGTTAAAATATTTGAGAAACAGAAATAAAAATCAAACTATGGAATAGAATAAGTGCGTCCGTTCTAAGTAGGTATCATCGAATTTAGCCTAGTATTCATTAAATATCATTATTAAGGTATGCTCTAAATTTTATCTCCAAACATATGTAGGTAAAGCTTAAACCCTAGCTAGATTTTGACATAAGAGCGTTGCGTCGTGGATATTATGCTACAGAAAACAGCTGTTCTCTGATGAGAAGAAATATTCCTCCATTTTGATTTCTTATTTCACAAGCAAAATTCACACATAATTCAAGAACTACTGAATCTATCAAAATTTACCTCGAGAACTATTGTACCGAACAATTATTTCGTTCGTTTAATTTTGACAGATAAGTAATTTATTTGATTTTTTAGCTGAAACTCGTCTCGCGTGGTGTATTCTGGAGTGTCGTGTTGAGTCGCTGATTGCACAGTAATCAACTCACCACATTACTCTAGAGAAAAAATATGAACTCCCCACGGTCAGCCATTTTGTTTAGCTTGTAGGCAAACCCGAATGACAGCCGAGGTTTCCAATCTCTATAATTCATAATCTCTGTTGGAAACTATCATTTTTGATTTCTCTATTTAATTATTTTCTTTCGCGAGCACATTTTCTTTTTTACACATAGACAAACATTACTGTGACACAACGTGCGGTATGGCGCAATAGGCGTTTTTCTTTTTTAGTTCAGAATAGAGCTCTAAACAGAGTCCGAGCATGTCGAGCATGTTCTGAAGGTCCTCTGAACGAAGCGTGTTCTGAGCACTCTGAACTATTTTTGAAACACACCTGAACACTTAGCTGTCAAATGCTTGTGTTCAGCATTTAACTCTTATAGAACGAACTCTGAACACGCTCAGAACACGTTCAGAACGAAAAAAGTAACACACATTTGAAGCTCTGAACCAAAGATTAGCCACATGAAGATGAGAATCTTTCGTACGTTTCACCCTCCAAAACCCATTTGCTTACATTGTTGTATTTGTTATTTCATCCCGCGCCGCTGAATAGATGTGAAATGCAACAAAAATTTAACCAGTGCCTACGTTCTGTAACTCTCGCATCGATATAATCGGTTGAGAAACGATGAAAATTGAAAGAAATCATATGAGTTTTGTTCCATTTTTCATCGTTTCTCTACCAATTTTAACCATGCGAAGGTTACAGAACGTAGGCACTGGTGTGTGAAGATCCCTACTGCTCTTGTGTGAGTTTTTATACACACATTCTCATTTTTATCTGATATCTGACAGTACAAGCTTGTAGGCAAATTAAAATGGCTGCCGGGGATTATCATCTTCATATATGGCTGATCTGTGCTTTGAACACTCAGAGCGAAAAAAGAAACACACTTGTTTGGTTGACAGTTCAGGTTCTGCTCTGAACTAACAAATAAAAACGCCTAATAAGAACACGATGAATTCCAACACAACAGATCACACGAGACAAACCTGGTTACGGGTTAGTTTGTTTTTTAAATTTCTATTCGACAACAGTTTTCTTTTCAACGCATCCTCTAGAGACTAAAGAGTTGAAATATTGGCTCTTATGGGGCAAGAACGTAGGCATAATAATCTCCTTTATGCAAGACTATTGGCGTTTTTTCTTTTCTGGCTCTGAGCAAAGCTCTGAGCAGAGGCTGAGCAATAAGAGCAGAGCTCTGAGCAGATTATGATCAGAGTCCTCAGATTTAATTATGAAACACACTTAAGTACTGAACTGTCATTTTATAGGTGTATCTGTCAAATCAAAAAACAAGTGAAGTTGGCTTCGCTCAGCGTTTCGCTTGATTTGCTTGGTCATTTTATTCTGAGCTATTTGCGCAAGCTCTGAGCTAACTCCGATGGAAAAAGAAACACTCTTTTAATGATCTGATAGTGCCTGATTACATGGGTCGTTTTACTGAAGAGCGCATCGGTAAGACAGGTAGATTTTATGTGCGTAAAAAAGAGAAGGTAGGTTCCACCAAAATTTCACCGATGCTCCAGTTTCATTTAATATTTTTGGATTCAGCATGAAACGTGTGAGTGAGATATATACGGATTTTAAGGGTGTGAGATAGGGAAAGATAGATTGAAATGAAAGGATTTTTCTTCACCGTGTAATGAAGAGTTCAGTAAAACGACCTTCAGTAAAAAGACCTATGTAATCAGGCACATTATCTCTGAGCTAAAAAAAAACAGAATTTTTTTTTAACAGTTCCGTGATCTGCTCTGAGTTAAAAAAGAAAAACGCCATTTGAATGTTTTGGTATGAAGACTTACCAACATTTCTATCATACATTATAATTTCCTGTCATATTTTTAAACGAATTTTATTAAACTGAACTTTCATGACAAATCAAGAAAATAGAAAATCATGAAATGTATCGTTATGAACAAAAATGAATTATGAGGAAAATCTTGAGCTAAAAATAAAGACGTGTCTATAAAAAGAGATGAACACTTGAATATAGGGAAGAACTCGGCAAAAAATGATAGCTTGAATTTTAGGTGATTTTTTTTTTAAAGCTACTTAAGCACACAATTTAGTGGCATCTTAAAACACATCACGACATGCGGGCTTAAATTGGAATTTTAATTTAAAAATACGAAAAAAGATTCAGAAAAGTATAGCTTTGAAACATAGAACGTTATATTATAAACATAAGTAAATTACCATATGGTTAAAGATAGAAATATTTTTCAAAAAGTAAATTTTAAACATATTTTTAAAATCAAAGCAACACACATTGATATCGAAAGGATTTTTACTCTATTTCATGCTTATTTTGTATTTTTTTTTTTTTTTTAAATACTCATAAGAAGAGTTATATGTAAATATATATAATTGGTGTATACAAATACCAAAACTAAACACAAAAGCTATCAAAAATAATATTTAAGTGTATGAGAGTAGGTATACTGTATAGAAAATAACAATTATTAAATTGTTGTTGAACATTTTTACAGGTTGATACTGTTTTATTAGTCGTGTGTTTGTTTTAATTTGTGTACGTATATATATTTAATGTAGGTAAATGCACCAGAATGAAAACGTTTTTATTGTATCTTTTTAATGCACGGATATAGTATATAATAAAGAGGACATTATAAATAGTAACGTTTATGTACAAATGTATTTTTATTTTTTTTTTTTAAATAAAACAAAACAAAGATTTTTTTTTTTTAATTTAAATTAAAAATTATCAAGTGAAAAATTATAACAAAACAAAAATGTTTGTAGTATCAAAAAATATAGAATGATAAATATAGTAATTATTATTATTGTTTGTATTGTTTTTTTTTTATACATACTCGAGAAGCAATTGTCGCAGTGTTGCTTCGTCCTCCCCATGACATCTCCTCGATGTGTTTGATTCTCGTTCACCACCACCTACGTTTCTGTATCGTTTTGGTGCATAGCTAAATGAATGTCGATATAATCTGCCATTATTTACAATACCATCACTTCGATGATGTCCGGCTGAAGGATTAAATAAATAAATGTTAAAAAGAAAAAAAGCATCTAATGTATACCTATTCAAATTAATGGATTATAGATTTCTTTGTTAACATAATTTGTGTTTAGAACGGTTTTAAAGAGATCGAAATTTGAAAAAAAAAATATTATATTGAATTAATGACCATTTGAAAACAAAGAAATATTGTTTTTATTTAATCAATTTATCAATGGTTGCATATTAGGGTGGTCCTTATTTTTTTCACGTTAGATAGACATCCATTTCCTCATGTTTTAGATTCTATTTCAGCCTCCTCTTTTGGCTTTTATACATTTTTGGTACGGGGTATTTCTTGTAAGATGCGACAAAAAGCTAAAGCGTGGTAGTTAGGTTACGACAAGACAAGATAAAAATAAACCATTAAGGACATATAGTTCTATAGAAAATTTAAACAGTTTCGAAAGGAATATGAAACCTTAAAACATTTTTTGTATAGTCAATACTTATGGGGCTTGGAATCAAAACCAATGCGAAAGGTTTTTGGTCATTCCTTAACAGACAATCTTTCTGATTACTGATTAATATGGGATTTGAAGATATGGTTACAAGTGATGAAATTGAAATCTGCAATATGCTGATTTCTTTCAGTCCAAATTCATTTTTTAAACGCCAAAACTAAAAAATTATCTTAAGATTCCAGCAATTACAAATCTAGAAAATATAATTTTAACCAAAGAAGAGGTTTTAGAACAGTTATCGTCTATAGATGGAAACAAAAAAGAGGACTCCGATAGAATATCCCTTTTTTATTGAAAATGTGCAAAAAAAAGTCTAAGTGTTCCATTAATGAAGTTAATCAATTTATCACTAAAACAAGGAATATTCATAGATGACAGGAAAACTTCGGTTATTACAACAATACACAAAGCTGATTCAAAACAAGACATTGCTAACTTAAAGACCTATTTGTTAGTTGCAATCAATCCCAAACATTTTTGAAGCGTTAGTTAAAAAACGTTAGACATGGTATCTCTGAAAACTTACACGGATTTGTTGGTAGTAGGTCAACTACTACGAACTTATCTCTCTTCACGCAGTTTTTTTACGAAGAGAATGGAGCATGGTGGTCAATTTGATGCAATCTACACTGATTTTTCGAAAACTTTTGATCGAGTACATCATGTTATCTTGTTAGAAAAATTAAAAGCTTTTGGATTTAAATCTGATATCTTAAAGTGGTTTGAACAATATCTTACTAATCGAACTCAGTGTGTGACAATTTATCTAAGAAAATTAAAAACTTTTCTGGAGTTCCCCAAGGAAGCCACCTTGGACCTTTGTGTTTTATCTTTTTATAAACGAGCTTCTTTTAAGACTTATCAAATCTACCAGCGACTGTGACCTCCTTCAACAAGACATTAATGAAGTATCTAAATGGTGTGAAATAAACTGCTTGCATTTAAATATCTCTAAATGCAAATTGATGTCTTTTTAAGATCTCCTCGACCCATACAATTTTTTTATAAAATTTTTTATTTATAGATAAATTTGACAAAATAAAAGATCTGAGGGTTATATTTGACGAAAAATTAAATTTTAAAAATCACTATGACTACATAGTATATAAAGGTAATAAATTATTAGGTTTTTTAAAAAGAAACTCAAAAGATTTTAAGTACCCGTATACTTTAAGATCTTTGTATATTAGTTTAGTTAGGTCAAATCTTGAGAACGCTTGTTGTATTTGGAAACCGACTTACGATGTCAGTATTAATAGAATTGAGGCGGTACAGCGTAGATTCACGAGGTATATGCCCTAAGAAAGCTAAATTGGGTCAATAATGTTCTGCCTTATTATGAGCAGAGATGCCTTTTATTATGTATGCAAACTCAAGAAACGAGGCGTAAACAATATCTTATTATGTAGGCAAGAGATGTTTTATGTTCACATATAGATTGTTCTACTCTTCTTGCCCTTTATCCAATTTTCGCTCCTTCAAGACCCTTAAGAGAAAAAAAATGTTTTTATGTGACACGTTTTCATACAAATTACGGTTAAAGTGATCCAGTTTCCAGTTCTTGTTTATTATTTAATTCAGTTTGTGACATAATCGACCTACATTTAAGTAGATATTTGTTCAAAAAAGCGTTGTTGCTAGTCATATTTTAAAAATAAAGATAAAATTGTATTGATAAAGAATATTTATTCTATCATGTTATTTTTGTTTACTATGTAAATATTTTGTTATATCTAATAGAGTTTGTAAGCTCGATATAAATTAATAAATAAATAAATATTTCCCTCATTTAGGAGGGCGGGGCAATATTCTTAAAAAAAAAATAACTGAAATAAAAAAAACAAATATTTAAAACCAGTGGCAGTATTTTCAGTGTTCCACTCGTTAATTTTGTTTTTAAATTATTTTATTTCAGTGAATAATTTTTGAAAAAAAAAAGTATTTATTTTTAAACTTTAAGTTCTGGAAAAAAGATAAATACAAAAATTAATAAAGCTGGAAATCGCCGCAACCCATTAAGTATGTTTCTTTAGGAAAGTATAGGTTAGGTATATCTCTTGTGTAAAGTGCGTACGCATATGCTAGGAAGGTGGGGCAGACAAGTTTAATTTCTTAAGTATTTTTTATTGAGTACCTACAGTGAGACTTCTTTATATCGAACCCTCAAAGGGACATACATTTGGATTGTTATAAGAAGTTTGATGCGATATGCAGTTTTTTTTAATTAATAACAATGTTGTTTTTTGCAGAAATAATAAAATTGGTTTCATGAAAAACACCTAGGTACTAAATTATGGGATAAAGTAAATATTTGTTTTATTTAGATTAATCATAAAACTGATTGAATAAACTTTTCATTGCTTTTGGGCAACTGTTCGATTTATTTAAATTTAAAATTAATTTTCCACATCCAAGCTTTTCGCAGAATTATATACCTATGTACATATATGACTCCCCGTATTTACATCAATAGAATTATCAGTTTTTTGGCTCTCCTAAACCAACACGAAACATTCGGTGCGAAAACACGACGAAAACTTCGTTGCCAAAGGACAACGGATTTAAATGAAACAGTTATCAAACTTATATTATATGTAAGCTTATGGAAGAAAGTACTTTATATCATTATATGGCAACTAAATTGAATTCCAGCGCGAAAACGATGTTTTGGGACATTTTATAAAAAAGGATTTAAAAGTATTTATTTGCTAAAAAGTGTCTTACTATTTTTTAAAGCCAGAAATCTGTGTTTTTACTTTATTTTCAAATCAACTCATTTCTATTAATAGTTTTCGAAAAAAATGCCTTCAAACTCAAAAAAAATGGTGGAAAACAAAAAATTGAATACTGATTTTTTCACAATTTTGTATTCTCTTTTATTTCGTATTCAATCAAGAATTCAAAGACGTAGTGAATACTAAAAGCGCATTAAGAACTTAGTTTTAGATAAAGTTCAATGAAAAAATATTGATTCTGAGAGTTTATTTAATTATCTTATCGACCTGTTTTTGTATTATTGTTAAAATTTAAATTTTCATATTTTTTGAGAATTTTAAAAATCTTATATTTTAAAAATTTTTAAACAATATTTTTACTTTCAAGAAATATCATAAAATTCAAATTATTTTAATGAATTTTTTGACCGAATTGAATATTAATAATTATCAAATAAAAAATATTTATCTACCTATCTGAAGTAAGTGCGCTCAGTTCCAGATCACAAAAAAACAACTTTGTTCTTAAGCAATAGTTCATTTAGCGCATTGTAAAGTGTCATACAAGTTTAGTACATAGGGCACAGTTGTAAATACCAGCAAATTTAATTATTCTTTTATGAATGTATTAAATCGCCATCTATCGTGTTAACCTGTTTGAGGAGTAACAAAAAAAAATAAAACAAAATTCGATCTCAATAAAGGTTCTATTAGCGTAAAAATAATTATTTGATTTTGTAAAAAAAAATATAAACTTGACATAATAATTTTTATTAACTAAAACAATATCTACTTAAAATGTACTTACCGTCAGATCTCAGTCTAATTGGAGGTGAGGTCAGCTTAAGTGTTGATGAAGGTGGGGTCTTACGTGGACCACCAAAAACATAATCGTAGGAGTCTTCACTCAAATTGGACACTAAATTATTTTTGTTTAATATTTGTATTAATATCAACTTTAATTTAAATAATTTTTTTTAATCACTTCTACAGTCAATTTAAAAAAAAAAAAAACACAAAACAAGAAATTGCTTTCGAAAAATATTCAAATCAAAACAAAAACTAAACTAAATAGGAGTCAAATTAGAAAACTTTTATTTTTTTTTAATAAAAATAAATAAATTGTATAACGTTTTTTTTTTTTAGCAAAATACTCACTCTACAACAAAATCAACGATAAAGCCACACGTTTTTTTTTATTTTTAAGTATTTAAAATTAGAACGAAAGAAGAAAAAAAAAAAGAAACAAGTATATTTTTATGTTTCCTTAGATTGTAAGTTAGGTTGAAAGAAAACTAAGTTTCTTTTCTTATTTTTAAACATAAAAATAATAATTATATTGTAATCAAGTGCAGAATTGTTTAAAGTGTGCAGAGGATTGCTATAATTTTTGAAATCTATTGTAAAATGGTGCAAAAATCAAGTTGCTGGTGAAAGGTCATGATTGTTGAAAATAATAATAATATTTTTTTTCGATATAAGAATTCCAATGGATGAAAATAAAACAAAAAAAAATATATAAATTTTCCATCTATTTATGTTGCAATTGTTGTTGTTTTAATTTTTATATAACAAAATTAAAAAAAGCTTAAAGCAAAAACAAAAACAAACAATTATTTTTTTTTTAATTTCCAATAGAAGGTATATAAGCCTAAAAACAATAAAACAATAAGGAATGCCAACTTAAGAGGGAAAATAAAAGCATTGCGCTCTTAAGAAAATCAAAAACTAAAACTGAATCAAAAAAGAGCAATTATGGAACGATTAAGCACACCTGGAAAAACCGATAATGGTTGAATCACTTGTGTTGAACGCAGTGGCGGTGGCAGTGGCGGCAGCTGTCCAAAAGGATCCTGGCCGTTTGAAATGGAAGACGAAGGGGGTGAAATCATCGAAATGTCACCGTAAGCCGCCATTTCATACCTACGGCCAGCTGAAAAAAAAAGTTTATAAAGAACAATTTGTATTTAATGATGAATAAATATTTTGTTTGAGAAAAACTAATCAAAAAGTCTACGGAAGTACA
Source organism: Leucozona laternaria (assembly GCA_932273885.2). Taxonomy (NCBI): domain Eukaryota; kingdom Metazoa; phylum Arthropoda; class Insecta; order Diptera; family Syrphidae; genus Leucozona; species Leucozona laternaria. The sequence continues at coordinate 124,959,974 of OW026367.1, read as the reverse complement.
ATCTATAAGGAATTAGTGAATGAAGAAACTTCCAGAAACAATCCTGTTCAAAACGCTTCTTCAAATCAGTTACTCAATTACTAAATACAAGCTGAGCAAAAAAACAGTTGCAAAACTGAATTTAAATTTTTTGTTCAAATACCTTTCTATTTAAAAAAGAACAACTATAAGCAGACATTTTTATTTATGCATTTGAGAACTCTTTGCTTTATTTTGGGCAAGCTTTGCTTCTGCTGTTGTTTTCAGAATCATTCCAGAAGCGTTCGAACGTATCAAATTGTTTTTCTGGGTCACCAATCGAAAAGGTCTTTACCCACTAACTATTTAATTGAAAGTGTGAAAGAATTCCATGCGACTGTCAAATTTTTGTGATGGAAAACTGACTATCGTTTCACCATAATTTCAAATACTGAAATGTCAAAGAATGAGTGAAGGTTTTAAAACCAATTGTAAAAATGTGGAAAAAGGAGGTACATAGATATATGTATGTTCGTTAACTTCCCAAAACTGACAACTTTCTACTAATTTTAGTCCGATTTCAATTAGAATTTTTATTAGAACCTTGGAACCTTGATAGACAGGACTAAAATTGGTAGAAATTAACAATATTTGGCATCAGTAAACAAACTTTCAAATTTTGATTCCACTCTAATGCATGCTTTTTTCACAAATATTTGATATGACGTTTTCAGTGCTGGATTTAGGCTTAGGCCCGTTAGGCCCGAGCCTAGGGCGACAAATCTTTGGGGCGCAGAAAAATTATTGATTCTCAAAGTGAGCGATGATGCCTGTGGGCGCTAGTGGGCCACAGGGGGGCAGCAACAGACCTGAGAATATTTTGTAGTGAAAAAGTACTTTAGGAGGACCATGGATAATATGTTGAGAAAGTTCCATTTTAATTGAAAAAATGGCAAAATAATATTTTTTATTTTATCTCTTTCTTCCTTGGGGGCGCTGAAAAATAATTGATTCGGAAATTGGGAAATAAATGAATTAAGTTTGAACTTTCAAAAAAAAAAACAAAAAAAATTATTTGCAGATTCAAAATTGCTATTTAATGTAGGTATCAACATGTGAAATGTTTATTTATTAAAATTATTTTTTTTTTAGCGTTTTTATATTAGATTCAATAATAAAACCATAATATATTCATAGGTTTTCCTATTTAAAATTTAGAAATAAAGTGCTGTTTTGCGTTTTTTTTCTAAACAAAAATCGCAATAGATAATTATGTACTTTTGTATATTTTTTCTTAAGTTAAATGTATTTTTTTTTCTTTTGCAACTTCCATCTCTAAGCAATATGAACATGTAAGAAAAAAACCCTTTGCATCCATTTTTTTTTTTTTTTTTTTTTCAATTCAAAGATTTTGTATGTTAAGTTTTAATAAGTAATGCAAACATAAATGCACTTTTACAATTTTTTTTAATACTATTAAGTATTTGTTAACTTTATTATTATTTATTTTCGCATAAAAAAATATCTTCATTTTGTTATTTTTATTTATTTTATGCATTTTATGAGGGTGTAGGGAAAATTTAGGGATTTTTTGCCTATGCTCAAGGTACTTCTTTTGTTTTCATGTAGCATCACTGCTTTTTAAATCGGTTCTCTATTAGAGCCTTAGTTTTTGAAAACTATAATATATTTTTAAGTCTTAAAATAAAGATACTGCCATATAATGTATGGGGGTATCTTACCGCACATTCCCTCCCCTGATGACGGTACATAATATCATATTGTAGGTCAACCTAATAAAAGTGTGTTACAAATGTTCGGGCGTTTTCTGGCAGCATAGAAATAATGCTCTGCAAGAACGATTAAGAATAAAGGCAATTCAAAGAATATTGTTAAAAACAAATAAGGGGGGCGGCGTACTCAACCAAGCCTAGGGCGACAGAAAACCTGAATCCGCCACTGGACGTTGTGTTAAAACACTGTGAGATAGTGCACAAGTGGTTTTATTAAACAGCAGTGTCATAATAAAAACCCAGGACTTTTTGATAATATGTCTGTTTAGTAACGTGAATTTTCTTGCGAATTTGCACAAAATTTCTCAAATTGTCAAAAATTCCTGTATTTAACTCAAAAAAGTTGCAACAAGATGGCACATCGAGAGAGTAATGATTTCCCTTCCATTGGACAACTTGTGAGTTTGTTCTATTTAAATTTCTATGTACGAAAGCGATCAGAGCAGAGCTATGAGCAGATTATGATAAGAGTCCTCAGATTTAATTATGAATCACACTTGAGCAATGAACTGTCATTTCATAGGGAATCCATTTTTAATTTTTAATTATGTGTGAAGTTGGCTTCGCTCAGCGTTTCGCTCGATTTGCTCGGTCATTTTATTCTGAGCTGATTAAGCAAGCTCTGAGGTAACTCCGATGGAATAAAGGAACACACTTTTTATGCTCTGATATGTCTGAGCTAAAAAAAAAAAAACATAGAATTTTTTTGACAGTTCCGTGATCTGCTCTGAGTTAAAAAAGAAAAACACTAATTATTGAAATTTATAGTTTGATAACAGATAACGTTGAATGTACTGTTTAACAACCCTGTAGGCAGAGCTATAGTCACCAAACTGTCTGGAGGAGCTTGTTATGATTGAGGCATAGGTCGTTCTCGTTATCTTTCTTTTTTTCTCTTGCCAGTTAATTTTGTTTGGTGCGATACAAACTTTGCAACTCATTTTTAATGCAAAGTTTATCAATTGCATTACAAAAAGAATTTCCAACTCTTCAAGTTGAAGCACAAAAAAATACCGGAATGGTTCGCGTCCATGATACAAATAAACAAGATAGCGCATCTCGCCATAGAATGACGTCATCGACGCACACAAATTTGGTTTTATAAGATTAATAAAACTAATACTTTTCGACTCAAATTTAATAATCAAATATTAAAAATCGTTTCTACAGAGCAATTCACTTGTTATTTGGATTCTAAACAAACATTTATATTATTAAAAGTACCAAAATGTCGGGCAATTTGTGCGTCGATGACGTAGATGCGCAGAACAAAATTAAAATAAAAGCAGGAAAGCGCTATCTGTTTAGTTGCATCATGGTTCGCGTCATGACCATATTCAGAGAAGAATAGGTCGGAATAAGACTGTCTGAACACAATAGGATATATCTGAGGCTAAAAGAATCGCTGTAGCACAACCTGTCATTAAAATCGCTCACTCATGTAGCAAGCCCGGAGGCATTTGGTTGAAACAAACGACATTGAGGATTAGCGACGGCATTACAGAAATAAAATGGAGTTCCCATAAAAAGTATCTATAACGTCGGTAACACAGTTTTTCTCCGTACTTAAGTTAAGCCCCGAGAACTCTCTCTCAATTGACAACTGCACATCGAACTGAATTTATATTTAGGGTGCGCTCCGAGTGAACTGATTTTACTGATTCACACTAAGCATGTGTTTTGTTTACACTGCGTGACAGCATGGGCTTCCACTTTCATTGCTTTTTTGTTTTAATATTTTTTAATGTTTATTCGTTATGTTTTATTGTTTTTAAGGTTATCAAATGTGATTGAATTTTATCAAACGGAAAAAAGAAATATTATTCTTGCTTAGGTGCCAGTTATAACTTTCATTGAAAACCATCATTGAAAACTTTACTGACTAATTTTGAAGCGTTATTTTGATGCAAACATAAAGCTGATGGCTTAAATTATAATTTTTGTGAAAAAAAAAATTGGATTCGGGCCCAAACTTCGATATAAATTGACATTTAATTTTTCAATGATCATTGGTTAGGTAGTTCAATCATTGAAATAATAAAAGTCATTTTATATGGACGGTTGGGCCAAAACGATTTTTTTTGGCAGGAATTAATAATTAAGTCACCATTTTTATATTGGCATCAAAATAACCACTGATTTTTCTTTTTAAGACCCTCAAAAACAATCATTAATATTTTCAATAATGAGTTTCAATGAAAGCTATTACTGGCGCCCTAAGTCGATCCAACACCAGGTAATTTCTTGCCAATAAATTCTTGTTTTTATTTAGTTGCAGGGCTGGCCCCAGCCAAACATGCGCCCTGTGCAAGATTTGTTGAAAGCGCCCCTTTTTCATATTTGCATACTTACATACATATACTGATACACATGGAAAAGACGTTTCCACATTACCCAGGAGGTAAACTTTCAATGCGTAGGTCTAGTGGGATCTTTAATTTAACGATATTTTGAGTTAAATTCTCCAACAATGAAAGTGAAGTTAGTTAGTGTACAAGAAATAACTTAGCACAGTTGTGATGGAGGTTATTTTGGGATTATTTAAACAAGTTTTTTGGTTAAAATGCGAATGGCAGTACAAATTTGTTTGCACAAGATCAGATTACACTTTATTGCTCCTGGTAATGCGCCCCCAGAATTTTGCGCCCTGTACATTTGCACATCTGGCACATATGGTTGGTCCGGTCCTGTTTAGTTGCAAGAAACAAATGGAAAGAATTTTGCATTTGGTTTCGAAAATATTTGATTGAAACTAATTGCTAGGTGGATGGTCGACCTAAACTACCTAGAATAATACGTATCTCTTTTACATTTTACAAACTTTCATCACATTTTGACAGCTCCCTAAAATTTAGCCTTTGCGCACCGGCACCAGTTTGCTGGTTTGATCTCTTCTGTCTGGCTGCACAAACGTTACAACTCGACTTTGAAAGTTCCAAAATATTGAAACAAATAGGTAGGTATGTCTTCATATCTCAATGGCCTTCGACCGCAATCAAATTCCTTCCATTTATAATCGAAATTCCAGATGAACAATGAGTGACTTTCGATTAAACATATTTCTATGTCTTTATAAAAGAAGATCTTGGCTTATCTTAAAAAATTTTAAATGTCACCATCTGTTACCTGTATAGGAATTAAGTTTTTACTTTTTGTCATCAGTCATGGTTTTGATAAAAGGCCGCAAGTACCTAATTCGACTCACAAGGCACAAAAAAAAACCATCGAAGATACAATTCAATAAATCTCATTCTTTTTCTCATCTTATCAAAAAATCAGTCAACCTTCATAGGCCCCTCCCTTCACTTCCCCCTCCATCACAACATTTTCTTTCGATATACAACTGGTTTGGTCCTGGCGCTTATGATGAGATTAACCCAACGATAATAAAGTTATTTTGAATTTGAATTCTTTCAAGGAAATTGTAACCCCGCCTGAATACATTTGTCAACATTGCGGCTCGGCTAAAGATACAACTGGACCTGTCAAACAAAACAAAAAAAAAGTAACGAAACCATAATACAAAAAAAAAAGAAGAAAAGTCTCGTATTTTCCTATCTAAGATGTCATTTGGCTCGTTTCCCTCTCGCGTTTCATGCAAGCAAACACGAACAGAAATTCCAACCTCAAAACAACTTGAGCAAATATTTAGATTTCTTTCAAGTCATACAGCTGAACTGAACCATCATCATACAACCGGCAAGGGTTAAGGACCGTGCGTCGTTGTCGTTGCCGTCGTCGTCGTCGTCAACGTCAACGATGTCATAGACATTGGTTGTCGGTCGTCCTGGTCCTCGTCATAGAAAAAAACTCGTGGTTCGTCTTGTATGCGTTTAGCAGAATTTTTTTTTTTACTGCCTGTCTTCTTCAAACATCATCCAAACCATGAGTTAGAGAGACATACCTGATGATGGTGTCCATGAAAAGCTACAAAGTTCCTTATCCAGAAAGTGAGAGATAAATACATAGGCCATACGTTACGTATATACATTTATGTATTTATGTGCAAGGATATATTATTAAAGTGTGTGTGTTTGTAGTGTAGTAGAAACTGACAATTTATGTGTGGTCCTTTTTTTTATATTCTTTTTGTACCGGAAACATGAACACAAAACATTATGGGACATGGGTTTTAAGTATTTGTGTGGTGTCCCTTTACAACGGTTTTAGATAATGCACGACGCGATGGCTTCATGAACCCGGATTTTAACCCTTGTACGCTAATTTTTTATTCATAGACAAACGCCAGTGGTTCATTATGGTTTTGTCTTCTTCTTCTTCTTCTTTTTTTTTTTGCTGAACGACGAGTCCTTTTTATATTATGTACATGTGTACTAAATCCTCTACTGCTCGATGCTAAAGTGGATCTTTGGGCTTAGGGTATATCCTGTCTCATTGTTATGCCAATGGGCCCAGGAAGGATCGCGGCAAATTTTGAATTTGAATTTGAATGAAACAACAATTCGATAGAGAATGTAATGATATTATTGACCCCGTTTACATAATATTATACATAAATACGTATAGGTAGGTATAAAGGTACATACTTTATCCCACTCAAGTTGTATATAGCTGGCTGGTAGCTTTGTAAAGGATACTATAGGCGTAAGATATTTCTTTATTTATATATGTATGCCTATACCTACACGTTTTCGAGGAGGTATCAAACGTGCTTACGATAAGAAATTGGTTCACTTTAAATGGTTTTTGCTGATTAGATATAGATGATTGGACTTATAACATACATATATGTAAGTATCTACATATAGGTATGAGTCTACTTAAGGATGGAAGTAGATTTCGTTAAGGGATAATGATGAACTTTTTACAGTGTTTTGTCTTGTACATGTGTAACTGTACATAGCCTTAAAAATATGTTTTTTTCTTAAAAAAATCTTGATATCTAGGCTTTAAAACTTGGCAAGATAGAAAATATAAATATAACGTAACATTAACGTTAACGTTACGCTGTGGAACTTGTTTCATATTTTGTACCTACATTATGTGTAAAGCCGGAACCACACTACTCTCGTGTGGTGTGTGTCATAGATTTCGACACAACACATCACACGAGACATAGCTCGTTCCGGCATAAACATCTATGCCGACCGGCAGTAGAGATTTACGTGTCGCACGTTAGGCTGTATTAACACAAATTGGCAAAAACGTCCAAAAGAATTAATTTATCTATTCTTTCGCCAGTTTTTTTTTCACAGAAATACTGGCATTTTTAGCCAGACACCGATTGCACACACACACTATAAAGATTTCACATTTCTAATACGTCAAATTGAAAGTCGGGGAATTTTCGGAGGGCAAATTTGTGTTCGTTTTTTGTTGCAACGGATTCTATTTCAATAATTAAACGAAATATTGAACAATATTTTCGTTCAATATATCCACAAAAGTCATTAGTTGTAGACATGGGCAACTCAGCAAAATTTGCTGCGCTGATACACTAACTCAAGTGCACTTTACTGTATCAGCGTAACTCACTGTCTCACTAACTCAATAGCGCAATTTTTTTTATTGATTCGTTTGATACGAAATAACACACTAACTCAATTGCGCAGTGCGCAGGTCGTCTGTACATTTTTTGTGAGTTACAGAGAGAGTTTTGTGTGGCTTCAGATCTCAGATAGATAGATAATTTCCCTTTCTGCATATATTATGGCTGATTTCCAATGACGCGTTCGCGTTAGTGATGCGTTTCGTATACGTTTACAGGCATTACGGACGCGTCGACATGACAGATGACTTTAAGCGAATCAGCTGATTAAAAACAATTGTAGTGTCATTCTGCAAATCAAATGTAAATATTTTGCGAAGGTCTTTAAATTCAAAATGAACAACAATAAATCAGTTGTCGAGAGAAGAAATAGTTGCTAAAGCAGTCTTTGCTGCTGTTTCAGCCTATGAAGAGGTTTAAGAAGAAAAACCAAAACGGCGTTGGTAGGTTCCGGAGTTCCATCTAAGAATAGATGAAGGATTATTTGCCTTAAATTTTGATAAAATGGAAGCAAAAGACCCGGAACATTTTATTTAAAAAAACAACAAGGATGTGTCGTCAACCCTCCTACTCATGCTCCTTCACTAAAATAATACATTTCTCTTCAAAAGAAATCCTATAAAACAATTTTTATTCTATAACTTCAAATCTATGTACAAATATTTCAAAATCTTATTATATTCTTACCTCTTGAAAACAAATAAATTTTTTTTTTTTGAACACACACAAGTTACATATCGACTAACATTACTGTCAAAACGCACGCAGAAGTAGATATTTTTCAACTTTTGCGTTGAGGTCGCTTAAGTTACGTTGGTTTGTGTACCTGCTAATAGATGCCAAATCGTAACATTATTGTCCAACGCGTCATTGCAAACACTATACATAAATTTCTATGTCTGAACTTTCGCGTTGACAGAAGAATCTTTCAAAGCGACGCCCAACGCGGAATTGGAAATCAGCCATTATATATGAGTATCTAGTCGGTTGTTTAAAGTCACTCTCTTTGCAACTGAATGGTGGAAAGATGTTATTTGTGAAAAACGTTTGTGAAAAGAGTGGCTGTGTACAAATGACATCGGAAACAAGAATTTTGCTTTTAGAATTGAGACATTTGGGAAAAGGTTGTTGCGTATACAATTGAGTAATGGAGTTACAGATAGAGAAATGTGCGTTATTCTGTTACAACAAATAGACATGAATTCTTGTATGGAATGGTGTCTGAAAATATATGGTGTGTTTATACCTACTGTTTGACTAATTGAAGAAAATATTATATTCACAGTGCGAATCGCTTGTTTAAGGTCAATCTTTTTGCAACCGTAATGGAAGAAAGATTTTCCTTGAGAAAGGCAGTTGTTAAATGATTAAAATCGTTCATCTGTTTGTGTGGCGTGGCTATCGCTGCGCTCCCACAGACAAAAAGCGCTGTTCAACTATTGAGTTGGAGAGTTGACATATTGCGCATTGGCGCTTTTGAGTTATTGAGTCGCAGATAACTCAGCTGCTGCTTCAACTAACTGCGCCAACTCAGCGTTGCGTTACACATGTGTTATTAGTTGCATTGCAACTGTCTATAGTAACACACACAATCACACAAAAAAAATTCGTTTCCTTAACGTATTCCTTTCAATTGACAGAAACAAATCGATTCAGTTTAGAAAAAAATCGATTCGGTTTAGAAAAAAAATCGATTTCTTTGTTGAAAATAATTGAAACTGACTGTATCGAATAGAGATAAGGTATTAACTTATTAAGGCTGGAGCTCGAGTCAAAGTTTCTTGTACATGACGTACACAAATGAAATCTACACCTTCTTGATCGATAAGATGTTGCAGAAATAGCATAAACAATAATTTTTTTTTAATTCCAAGCAAAGGCAAATCGGAAATGACAAACCACAAATAAATTTGACGTTTGCGTTTGACATTTCGATTTGAGTTTTGACACTTGTGAAACTTTCATGAACCGAAACAAGGAGTACGTTCACTGGTTCAGATAATAAATAATGGGACGTTCAGTTGCTCGAAAAATATTAGTTGTCATTGAAGGCATATTTACTATCCATTGAAATGTCTGTCACAGTTTTTAACTGAGTAAAGGTAGCCCTTGATGATGAATAAAAGTTGTTTTTGGAAATATGGAAAAATTGAAAAATAAAAATATGCATGTACCCACATCAAGGTCTGTTTGTTAGCTTGCAATTTCTCCCAAATTTTCACAATTTTCTGCAAAACCTGCAAAAAAAATCCCTGTTTTGTAAAACTTGGTTAAAATTTCAAGTAACCAAATTAAATTGTTTTTCATGGCCTTTTTAACATTCTAAAGAATATTTTACTCAGCTTGGTTTAATACAGTTTAATAGATACATATACTGTTTAGGGTGCAATTGTGTTTTCTGCCCCTGGGCCCTCGACTTTCTAGCTACGCTACTGGTGGGCGCCGCCATTGTTAATGACCATTTGGTCTATTTTTTACAGCATTTTCAATCGTTTTGGCGTTTACAAACACTCAAATTTTTGAAGAGGAAGAATGAAATTCTCTCAAAAATTTCGAAACTGTGCAAAAGTACGGGAACGCAAATTCACACAAATTTAGGACGCCTCGTAATGTGAATGACACGCACGGCACAACTTCCATTAGTTTAATTTTTATACTGACTTTTGCTGTACTATGAATTTATGTCCACAGACATTTCTTGGCACAAAATTACAGATAGGGTAAAGTTTTTATCAAATAAACTCAATATAAAGATAAGAATGTTTCGTACATTTCGCCCTGCAAGATAAATTTATTTACATTAGCCGTGTTTTATTGGTAATTTTATGTCCAGCGCAGTAAAATTTCCCTTGGCAAATAAAAACAAAAACAAAGAGTGTCGATAAATTAGCCAGTAGAAGAGTGGATATAAAAGTGGATATACATAGTTAGAACTTTGAAGATGAAGATGGCGCTCTTGAAAAGTATTCATGACTTGAACCTTAATGTTGTTTTTCACTCACAAAATGGATGTGATCTATGATATTTGTAGTTTGGTGGAGACAAAATGGATGTGATCTATGATATTTGTAGCGAACACAGCCAAAATTTGCTAAAGCGTTTTATTAACACAGCCAAAGCGTTTTATTGGTACTTGATTATTGCGCTAGCTATAAATTACCAATAAAACACAGCTATTGTAATTTACGTAATTTCATCTCTTGTCGATAAATAGATATGAAATGCAACAACAATTTAACAGGGTATGTAAAGATCCCTACTGTCTATGTGTGAGTATATGGTTTTTAATCTCTCGAAAGGGCTCCATTTTGTGAAAAAAAAAAAACTACGAACAAATTCCAAACATGTAGACTTTCTTAAAAAAGCTCACTATATTCTACTTTTATTTACATCTGTTAAAAGGTTCCTATTAAAAAGAAATAGGAAGTTGATATTTTGTATAGTAAGGGACGAGTTCATTAAAGTAAAAATTCACCAAACTATTCATCCCATTTTTGCAGGAAAATACTACTTATTTGAATTTTTTCTTGTTTAAGAAGTGTTGATGTATGCTCTCAGCAATCAAATTAATTTTCACCTAAATTGACCATATATTTTGTTTGCAATTGTTTTCAGCATTAATTCAGCGTGTTTACTATTACGAACTCAGGAAAGGTCCCTTTATAGTCTTAAACATGATAAATATGAGTTAGTCAGTGAAATTAAAAGTATATTTTTCTAGAATTTTGCATCAATTCCAGGATAATATGTACATATAATAGATCGGCACTTGAATTTCTAGAGCTGGGGCATGTGTTTGTCAAATCTTCGAAGTACCATTGGCGCAAAATTTAAAACGATTTAGTAAAAAGTTAAATCATTTTTAGTATGATACATGCTAGGTTGAAAAGGGGATTTTGCTAATTTTAAACGAGTTTAACATGATACTATCTCTTAACTTTTTACTAAAGTTAAAATCGCCAGATTGCTGTTTTATCTTTTTAACATATTACTAAATCCATATGTCACTTTGACATATGACAATTTTTAAAAGGTATGTTTGCTACTTTTTTTGCATGAAATGTCACTGTTTTAGGAGCGTTCAGCTTGAGTTTCTTAAGAAAATGGGTTTAGTATATGATACTAGTTAAAAAGTGTTTCAAATTAACAACATTTTAATAAAGAGCTTTAAAGTTAGTAAAGTGTTAACTAGTATCATGCTAAAACCTTAACATGAAACTGTTTAAAATTTTCCGCCATTATTTTTACAAATCAAACTAACCTAGACCCACAGTGCGCTGAATGCATTAATTCGAAAATTGATTTTTGTTTTCATCTTTTGGAACCAATTTTACTACTAGGTCCGAACCCTGATCCAGTCGCGGATCTAGGAGATGAGAAAAGTATCGGACTTACATTTAGATAGCGATAGTATCGTTGACAAAGGTGATGTTGGCAGAAAAGATACAAAATTAAAACATTGCAATTTTTAGTTATAAAATTGATTTTTGCAATGAATATACCTATACATACTAAGCAGTTTCTAGATTCAAACTCTGGTATGATATTACATCTTCAAAAATGCAAAAATGCCCCAACCAAGACGATACCGAGCCGAGAATAAGTTAACGAGACCGAGACGACTATAAAATCTTAAAGTTGCCTGAATGAAATAACTACTTTTTTCGTAAAATTCAGTTCATTTTTAGAATCACCAAAATTTCTTAGGTTAGTAAAAATGTTTCTTAAGTGGACATAGCGTACAGAAGAAAGAAGATATCAGACCAGTGGGACTCATACAAAAAAAAGGTTCTTATTATACCCGAAAAGTAACTCAAAAACACTACCCGATTAGAGATAAGGGGTATCTTATGCCACACGACTTTTATTTACTAGATTCGTCCGTGATTCTATCAGTTTAAGCAGTTTATCGCACGGCTTACTCAAACCACCGCCCGCCGTTTACTTACCGAGAGTATATCCGATGTACGGATTCATACTGTAATAACGAAAATTGGGAGAACGCACAAGACCCGTTCCTAATCCAGAGATACCATAAATAATATCAAAATCTACTTAAAATAATAAAGTTGTAAATTAAACAAGATTTTGATCAAAATAAACTTCGTTAGATCAAACCCAGGTAGACCAGCGAGCAAAGTTCCAGGCTTTGATAAAAATTACATCAAGTTCCCATAGATGTACAAATCAAAATTCTTTGCGTTTGCATCCATCTACACTTTTTCGGAGTATTTCGGACTACAGCTATTAAACCTATTTTTAAGTATGTCTAACTGCCCAACTCCAAAACCTTTTTTATAAATATTTTCCATCGATTGTCTAACTAAGACACTGTAATTGGATGTCCAAACCCAGTTCTAAAATGAGTATAGGTGGAACGCCAAATGTAAGTCATGGAACGAATTGAAAAATTATTCTTGAAATTAATGAAATGTTCATTGAACGTATCCATGAAAGTCCACGAAATTGAAAGATTAAAGGGATATTAGCATATCAATAACAGGATATATTTAGACAAATGTTAAAATGCGTTTATGAATAAGGAGATGTCCAAATATTGACTAGTTGTCCAAAAGTTTTCTAAGTAAATCCAATAAACACGACTGTTTATCTTTTGCTCTAGGCTTCTAGGGGGGGGGGGGGTCATGACCCCTATGACCTCCCCCCCCCCCCCCCTCTGGATCCGCCGCTGCCCTGATCAGTATAAAGCCAATTATCTAAAATAATATGGCTCGTGGAGCCAGATCCTATTTACAACATGAACTAGGTACTTTTAGTTAGGTTCGTTTTTTTCACTTCCACAATAACCTTTCCCAAGCAATAGGCATTTTCACAAAATTTCGTTTTGTATTGTATTTTCGAATTTCAAACAAAGTCGGGTTTTTTCACTTGCATCATAATACACACTGTCGTGAGTCATTCTATTGTTTGCTTTTGTGTTCCTTGACTTATATCTTCTTACGTCAATTGCCATAAACAAAGAAACAAAATTATCAGCTAAATTTTCAGCGCAAGTTTTAATTTATACACAAACACACATACTCAATTGACAGGAGTCTATATGTATATATAGGATGCAACACACTGTGAACAATATGAGATACTTCATCCTTATCTCCTTATGATAATGATGACGAAATGTTGAATTTTAGCAACCCATTTAACTATTCTTGTCATCATCATCTTCATCGTCAATGAACTTGTGCACTTCTGGCAAATTCAATAGAATACCGAACTGGAACTTCCGCAGTAAAATTTGCTCTTCAGAGATGTGCAGCTGCACACTGCATATGGTGCAAATGTATGTACATTCATCCAAACAGCCATTAAAGGTTTCCATCAAGCAGGCAGTCAGGCAAGTTAGTATCTTACCTCATCTTCCTCCTGAATCCTGAATCCTGAACACACATAGATAGATAGACATAATGGCTGCTGCTCCTGGTGACTAGAACACAGCACCCGAATGCGGACGGACACAGGGATTAATGGCACAAAATTGATGTGTGCATTACATATTGTGCATCCTTGTCGAAGGTAAACCTACATACTATATGGGATGTCCTTTCTAAATGGAGAATAACTTTTGAATGGATGTTTGAGTATGCTCTCTAAAAATTGTCCTCTTATCAAAAGTAAATGCAGTCAAAGCGTTTCCAATGAGTCTGATGGTTAGAAGCAATTTTCTGTGACTTTTTTGTATGTCCATAATTCCTTGTTCTAATTTTTTTTTTTTTTTCAAAATTCATCAATGGAGGCCCTTTTATTGGATAAACAGAAAACAGAGGTACACGGAAACAATAATGAAAGATTTTTAGGCTGAAATATGCTCAATGCCTGATTCAGAAGGACGATGACATGGTATGAAGGTACCAAATGCGGTGCACTCAAAGAGCTTAGAGGTATTTCAGATTTATTGTAAACGGCCAAATGGAATTATTTTCAATAATCCGTAATTCAATTAAAAATATATATATAATTTTTTTTTTTAATTCTTTAAACGGATTTTTATTTTTTTTTTATTTATTTTGTTGGTTTCAAGAGATTATTGGACATTTTGATTAAAAAATAAAATGAACGAAATGGGATTTTATATTTATTTTTGTTCTTTGTATAAGGGCATCAGGGGTGTGTACCTACCTGTTTCTCTGTAGGTAGGTAGAACAAGAGGACTTCCTACAGATTTGTTTTATTAATGTCGGAAATGGTTTTGCTATATATTTTAAGCGGGGATTGAATATCAGAACCTTAGGATAGTAGTTGTATTTTTATAAATGTAAGTTTTTTTATTATAAATATTTTGAAAACTGTTTCCGTTGCCAGAGAACGTAAACTTTGTAAATATAAATTAAAATGAAGTTGAAATTTAAATCCTATAGGCATAGGTGTGAATTATTCACATCAGGCCAGACAAGAAAAGTAGAAGTGAATTTGTCTGTAAATTTTGCATATATACATACTACATCCAAGCACATATTTTTTTGCAATATTATATAAAATAATGCAATTATTTGTGAATGGAGTCTTTAACGACGTCAATAACTATACATTATACATTCATTGACATCACTTTGATGCTTCAACTTCAAATAATGAAATTTATTTGACATCAAGAAGATCGCAATCATTTTTGGAATTAATTGAATGCAATCGTTTGAGAATTTATGTATTTTTTTCATTCTTTTGCATTCTTTGCTCTCTATAAACCTAACGTGCTCTCGCCCCATTAAATTCTTTCCCCAGTTAAATGATAACATCTCACATATGCTTATATGCAAAAGAATGCAAAAAGAAAAGACTTCTAAAAATTTTGTTTGCCAAAAATTAGAGTCTAAGAAGTTTTAAATTTATTGATTTGAGTTTTTTTTTTTAACTTTGTATTCTAGCGCTCAATTTCACACTAATGGTCTTCTTTGATTACATATACAAATTCGTGTTCACATCAAATTTTGCGATTCCGCAAGTTCGGTGCAAATTTTTTGACACAGATGTTTATTTTGAGTGTGATAATAACAATAAGAAGTGTACGCTGGAAATTATTCACACTTTGCGTCAACAAAACTGCTATTTTCCGAAAAGATGGAAGATAGCAAAAGTAGTAATAAAACCGACGAATGTCGATAGGGGTACAGTTTCTGGATATCCCTTCCCAATCCTATATCCCTTCTAAATAGCACCAATAAAATCCTTGAGAGCCTTATTCTTCGGAGGTTGATGACATTCTGCATCACTAACAGCATCATTCCAGATATGCAGTTTGGATTTCGGGACATACACTCCACTTTACATCCACTTTTGAGGTTCCAGAACGACGTTGTTAATACTCTTAATAACCATCAGGTTGCTGTTGCGGGTGCTTCCTGGATATAGAGAAAGCGTTCGACAGCATATGGATATACGGGGATTAGTCCACAAGCTAACCATTTTTAATTTTCCAGGAACACTTATAAAAATAATTTTCAGTTTTCTCAATTCCAGATCGTTCTTCGTCCAGATAGAAAACAGCCAGTCAACAACCAAAAGCATTAGAGCAAGAGTTGCGAGAGGATCAAAGCTAGGACCGTATCTCTACAATATCTTCACCTCGGACTAGCCGCAACCCAACAATTGTATGAATTTGCTTTATGCGATCGATTCGCTAACATATGCCAAATCTATATGTATCCAGTTATTGCAGCCCGAAGAGTAGAAGAGCGTGTGAGACGCCTGTGGGAATTCAACACAAGATGGGGCATTAAAGTCAACTCAACAAAGTCTGAGCTGGTTTGCTTTAGAAGACCCGCGGGAGATTGGAACACACCGTCAGCCATAAGATGAAGCAGCGTTACCATCAATCTGCCTGACCGATCACAACTAACAACCAAACCAACTGTGAAATATCTGGGTATCAACTTCGAGGAGAGGTTACGTTTCAACCCGCATGTGACAGTTACCTTAAAAAAAGGAACCGAATCCACCCTCTAATGCGGAAACGGAATGGACTCAGCCAGAAGACAAAGTTGCTTCTCTATAAGCAACTTCTGAGACCGATTACCACGTATTGTTTTCCTGCATGGTTTATTATATCCAAAATCAGCATGAGAAAGTTTGGAACGTTTGAGAGGAAATTCTTGTGGATCTGCACGGGACTTCACTTTGACCAACGGCAACGAAAGCACTTCAGCAACAAACGTCTTTACGAGGCATCCGGAATAACACCCCTGGACAAATACATGATCGGTGCTGCCAAAAGACTCACGAGCAATTTTACCAAAAATCCAAAAAAGAAACATCACAAGCGAAGAGAGATACCCTGAACCACGACACCTGGATGTGATTGCACTACTGGACGAAGGAATTATTTTTATTAACGATGACGAGACAATCCGACTCTACGAGGACGCAGCATCAAACTACCACCGTGGCTAGAAGCTACCATAAACCCATTTCACCACAAAGACAACCGGATATGAACAACCCGAGATTAATCATCCAATATTTAGTAAATAAAGGGTCCGCCATCTAACGTTTTTTTTTCAACTAGTGCTTATTTCGTGAATGGTAATACTTAGCTCATGTCTGATTTGACAGATAATTAGTTTTATCTTTCCGCTGAACGAATATGGTTGTGTATACGCTTCGCTAAGTGGGCCTGCGATCGACTTAGAGAAGATGCCGATTTTGCCAAAAAAATCATCTTTTCAGATGAAGCTCATTTTGATCTTGGCGGGTAGTAAACAAGCAAAATTGTCACATTTGGGGCACAGAAAACCCGCACGCATACATTGAAAAGCCGATACACCCAAAACGAGTCACTGTTTGGTGCGGATTTTGGTCCAGAGGCATTTTTCGAAAATGACCAAGGAGTTGCCGTTACAGTCAAAAGCGATCGTTATCGAGCCATGTTGACGAATTTTTCTTTACAAAAATTGAATAGGAGGATATTGGCAACATTTGGTTTCAACAAGACGGCGCTACGTGCGACACAGCCGAAGCTACACTCGATGTTTTGCGCCATTTTCAAAAAAAAAAGAAGTTATTTGGCAGACCTTTTATTATCATCAAATCCATTTTGAGTCTTAAAAACTTATAACTCGTAAGCGATATGGTTTAAATTCTTCTTAATCAACAATCGAGCTCCAACCTATGTATACCTATAATGCGACAAAGTTCTATTGCAACCAATAAAACTTACGGTAAATTATGTTCAATTGATTTTCTCTTTCTTAAATTCAACGAGCTTCAATGTGCCTTTTCTATGTTTCTATAGAAACCCAAAGCCTCTTACATTTTACCACTTTTAAAATCGTACCTAACTTTCTTCCTGATCACCACAAAATCATTAAGGATAGGTATGTATACTCTTTGTGATGTGTGCATATGTGCACGTTGTTCGTGTGAAGGACACACACCAGACCACACAATACTCGTAATCTGCTTCGACTATTTACGATACGCTCCAATCGTTTGAGATTGTATATTTTCCCAATACAAATGTTCTCATTTGAAATTCGATTAAGTGCGGCAAACATTAACCTCAACAAAAAAAAAAAAAAAACTATATAAAAGGACACAGGCGGCAGAGGGCCGGGCAGGGCATCTATTCGTCCTTCTATTTTCATTTCATTTAAGAAATACCTGTTATTCGGAATACAAACAACGCAATCCCATGCATTTACGCAAATACCATCAGTGCACAGCAAGGAAACTTGCTGAATATCCCAGGAACATCTCCTCCAGCAGTAGAACAAAGTGGTTTCATTGTATACTATTCCAACAGTTGAACTTCCTTTTGTGTGTATAGTTTGCGTCAGTTTTAGAACACTGATGAGATTTTGTTTTCTTCGCTCCTCTCACAGTTAACTCCCGGGTTTAAGTGGTGTTTCTGACGATGCTTTTGATGTCAGAGCACAAGCCCTTTTACTCCCATTCCGTGTGGATTGCCATAGAATTCTTCGCTTAACAAAATTCATGCCTCAGTATTACAAGTGAAATACAATTGTTAAATTTACCAACAAAATAATTATTTGCAATGCAAATAAATGTGCATTATCATCAACATCATCATCAAACATGAAGAAGGACACACACACACACAGATAGAGATTGTGTGCATAAGCTGAATATTTAAATGGCAAAAACATTTGGTCTGGTTAACCAGGCTTTTTGACTAACTGGAGAGATAAGACCTTTGTCTAAAGCACATGTATATATATTTAGACCAAGAAACTTCTCCAATAAAAGACAATTGATGCTTTTGAAAGCCATCTCTGTGTGGTTAGCTGCTAAAGACTACAGTTGTAGGTACTTTTCTGTACCAACATACAAATTGAGGTTTAATAGTTTTTAATTTAAAGAACAAATTGACCTTGGTCTTTAAAGCTTAGAATAAAACACTAAGACACAAATGACTAAACATTTACCTTAATTCCTATGCCAGCCATTTCGTAAAACTACTTGAAGGAAATTCTGTTGGTGTTTCCAGTTTATCGAAATAAAATGATTCCGGGTCCTTGATAAATTTATTGATGCGTGTTGTGGTTGGAACTCTGGGAGTGTTTGGATTTGTTTGCTCAAGACACAGAAAGTGAAGAGTGTTGTGTTTTTTTTTTAATTGTCTATTGATTTATTGCAATTTTCATAAATTGTATTTTCGGAAAAAAATTAAGGAAGTTTACTCAGCAAAGTGCTTACAATTTGTTGCTGATTATAATTTGGTGAGTTTTTAAATTGGATAAGTCGATGCTAGGCTTCCATTTTGTTGTTGATTTTAAATGCCTGCAATGAAAAGAAAATCAAATATTTATTAAAAATGCATAAGTAAATGTAAACATTTTATTTGTAATTTTTTTTAATAAATAAAAGGAAACAATACTTTTTAAGTAATTTTAAGGGTGTTTTTTTTAGACGTGTGGTTTTCAAGAAGAAATATAACGCATATAATTTAATGTTATGGCCAAGAATTAAGATTTATTATAAAGATAAGGGTTTGCCATTATGTTTTAAAAATGATTTCGGGCAAGTTACCACTGCGGCTGTCTAGAATAAATTCCAGGCGAGAGGCCCAATTTTCGACCACTTTTTGCAGCAATTGGGGCCGTATGTCAGCAATAACGCGCCGAATATTTTCTTCCAAGGCGTCAATCGTCTCGGGTTTATCTGCGTAGACAAGCGACTTCACATAACCCCACAAAAAATAGTCCAGCGGTGATAAATCGCACGATCTTGGAGGCCACGCCACAGGCCCACGACGCGAGATAATGCGCTCACCAAAAGTTTCCTTCAATAAATTGATTGTTTCGTTGGCTGTGTGACATGTTGCGCCGTCTTGTTGAAACCAAAACTCCCCCATATCAAGGCTATTCAATTCAGGAACGAAAAATTCATTAATCATGGCTCTATAACGGTCTCCATAAAATGTAACCCTCTGGCCGGCATCGATTTTAAAAAAGTAAGGACCATTGATCCCACCAGCCCATAAATCACACCAAACTGTTAGTTTTTCTGGATGTAACGGCGCGGCGTGGCGTCTCAAAAATGGCTTGAGGATTATCTACACTCGAAATGCGGTAGTTTTGCTTATTGACGTAGCCATTCAAACAAAAATGAGCTTCATCGCTGAAAAAACTTTCTTGTGAAAATCAGGATCAACAACAATCTCGTTTCGAGCCCATTTTGCACAATTTGCAAAAACTGTTCAAGAGTATAAATCAAGTGACAGCTGTCAAAAAGGCCAACTCCGAAAAAAGTATTGCCAGATTGAAAACCACACGTCTAAAAAAAAAACACCCTTTACAAACAAAGGGTATCAAGAGAAGGTTGCCTGGTAGACGAGAAATGGAGCTTTCAATTGCAATGCGAGCTGCCAGGAGTCAGATCATGAAGTTTTTTCCGACGTTCAAAGGCAAAGCTCTTCGCTGACCAATCTTTCTTACCTACGTATGCTCTATAGGGAGCAAGTATTGGTTACTTCGTTTTGGGATTTTCGGGATTTTTTTGCAACAGAAATACACAACAAAAAGTGGTTTTGGTCATACACTTCATCGATCTGTGCGCGTCTGTACGTCCACTGTTATTTGAGATAGAGCCTAAAGTAGAGGTCCGATCTGCTTCAAATTTGGTAGAGAACATTAAAAAAAAAAAAATTCTCTCATTTAGAACGGGTAGCTGCCATACAAAAATTTTTATTTTAACAAATCTTCTCGAAAACGGCTTTGATTATTTTGACTAAACTTCTTACTTGTAATGAACAAAAACATAGTTAGGAAATACGTATAAGGTTTTTGTCAAAATATTCGCATAATGGATTCAGCGGAATTCAACGATATTTTTAAAATCTTTTTGATTGTTGGACCGATTTTTTTTTTAAATTTGCAACTTGATGCAACATTATTGCTTTTAAGAAATTAACAAAAAAATTTTTTAAACAAAATATCCATTTTTTATACTTTATCAAATTGATTTGTGTCGCTATTTTAAGCGCTCACAGAGTTTCCGTAGTTTAAATTATAAATAACACTTCACAATTCAATTACCCAACTTCTCAAAAGCTTTAATTCCCAAAAGTTCCTTAATAAAATCCACAGAAAAAGCTCTTGAATTTGCTTACAATTGGGAATGGTAACTCTGTTACACACATCGTAGAACGTATAGATGCCGACGACGAGCGCACTATCGTTGATCAGTATCCCTTCAGCAGTAGGATAAAACGGTCGTGTTGGGGTGTACGACTTTTTGCGAAGAATTACAACAACAATTTTTTAACTTAAGTCAGTGGCTTGCTCTTTTTTTTAGTGTCATTTTTCACAACGTAGTGTCGTGAGGCTGCATCAGGCGCCACTGCTTTTGATAAAGCTCACCCATAACGCCTGTACTGCACAAATCAATGGGATAAAGTATAGTATTTTTGACTTTTTAACATTTCTCCTTAAAGATAACATTACATTACTGAACCATCAATTTGTTGTTACAAAATAGTTATCAAATTGTGGTTTACCCGATCCTGTGGTGCGTAATTTATTTTATTATTTTTGATCAAGTAATATCTCTACTTTTTTTTAAAAATGTGAATCATTTCTTCATAGCCTGAATCATTATGCCAAGCAGCTTTGCTTACTTAATTGAATCAGAAGCAAAATTATTGTTTTTTTCCTCGTTGTGAAATTTTGTTTATATAAAAAAAAAAACATGTGGGGATTTCGGTTGATTCAACTGTCTGAGCGCTTTAATATTCATTTTATATTCTTACAAGTGCAAACAGCAATCGGAGTTTGTCTGTGTAAAATTTGAACATAATATCTCCATAATTCATCAAAATATACAAAAAAGTACGCATACGCCCGAGTGAACTGTAAAGTTCTCCTTAATATTATGTAAACTAAAATTCCAACTCCCTGGCTTTAAATAGAGAGTTGAATGTTACCTTTGTAACTCTGTTATATATTCTTAAAATAAGCCTCAGTTCGATATTCGAGGCCTCGCACATAAGAGAGTGCTGCCGTAATAATCGAATTCATCAAGTGCCTATTTTCCAATCATCAGTTAAGCAATCAGTTAACTATCAAAGGAATAAATAGGAACAAATCTTCGATTTATCTGAAGAATAAGTACTATCCGATGTTTAACTGACTATTAAAAAATTGTGAATATAAGATATGTTTAAATCTCTAACCTCTAGACATCAGTCGTGTGTTCGTGTGAGGCATAACAAACAGGTTCCGGATAACCTTCTTGAAGGCAGACAAACCTAAGGCAAATGGGGCTCTAAGAAAACCCTTGCGGAAGCAGAAAGTTATGGCCATGGAAATGCGAATGAGTAAAAGATCGATGTTGCGACTAAATAGAAATGACCTAGGGACTTAAAATTACCTTCAGTATCTTAAAACATAGGAACGATTAAATTTCGAAAATTGATGAAATGAATAAGCTCATGGCAAAAACCCAGGGTTTTATAACTCTCAACCATTCCTGGGTAGATGTTATCGACATACTCAATCCGAACAGCTAAGGCGAGAGGCATTTTTTCCGATGAAAGGAGACACTCTTAGAGCGTTTTTCAATTCGTCGCAAGAGGCAGTACCCGTGAAAAAAAAAAACATTTTAATTGTCATGGGGATAACATTTTATCCCAAGACATTTGACGTGATAGTCCTAATCCAACAATTAAATACTAGTCTTAAAAAAATAACCCTGAAAGCATAGATTTTTTGTCTTCTATACAGAAAAGAATTCTCCAGGAAGCCAAGAATAATTTTCCAGGGGTTAATAGACCATCATCCCCCCATAATAGGCCATCCCCCCCCCCCCCCCCCCCCCCCCCCCGAAAGTGCCACAAAGCTCCATTTGCTTGATTTTTTTGTTGAAAATAATTCTCTAATTTTAATTATTAAATTTTAAACTAACGAACACAATTGTTATCTCTATCCACCCATGATTCAAACGCGTAGCAAGAAATTTTACAGTTGTCAGATAAATTGTAATGAGAGGCTTTGCAAAAGAATGCATGAATACTCAAAAGATTGCATTCAATTGATTGTTGTAAGATAAATAGGAAAAAAAAAATGATTGCAATCTTTTCGATGTCAAATAAATGGTGATTGCATAATTTAAAGTCGAAATCTCAAAGTGAACTCAATAAGTGCAATCTTTTTACTTTTACTGACGTCATTAATGATTGCACTCAAAAAGGATTGCATTCTTTTACAACCCTGCTCGCGATTGCTTCAAAATAAAATTTCTGTTTTAAGCTCAATATCACAGTGCTCTTTACCTGAGAAAGTGGCACTCTTACATAAATTCATCAATTCATCTAAATTCCTTCGAAATTTGATGTCCTGCTGCCACGTCCGCTTTTTCCAATATTTAATATCGTTTGTCTAAATAGTTCTATTTGCATTTCTTTGACATTTTTTAATAACATTTTCTTTCATTATTATTCATTTTACTATTTATACTAGAATGTCAGTTTATTTGACTTGACCATTCTTTATTCCGACAATTTCATTGAATTTTTGAACAACATCAACAACTTAAAGGTGCTACCTACCACCAATTGTTTACGAATTAATTTATAATTCGTTTATTTTGGCTAGAGTTACAGCTATTTCAAGGGGTGCCAAGCCGCCTATCATCAGTCTCCTCTTATAAGTGGTGCTGAGCTTTAATCCAATTTTATTATGAAAAACTTTCTACATGCCCACCATAGGGATCGAACCCACGATATCAGATTTGCCCAGTCTTAGAAGCCGTATGCACTACGCATTCCGCTGCCTGAGACCACTGACGTCACAGATCGAAAATGGGTTGTTGTTTTTTGTTTATCAAAATGCATTTGGAGGATCAGCATTTTTCTAAGCGCCTTTAAGTATGCTGTCTTTTCTTTTCATTTATGTAGTCAATGATTTGAAAATTTCCCTCTTCTTTCTGAAAGGCATACATTTATTTTTGGATTAGAAATAGTTTTTAAAGAATCCACAAATTGTATCTAAAGCACCAAGGGAAATTCGAAAATTCTTCATATTTCAAAAAGGAGAGCTTGAATGAATCCACATATACATATAAGGAATCAACTTCTATAACCAATCTCATCACAAGACCAGTGATCTTCCAATATATACATAACAACTTATAGAGCAAACAGAAATAGTCATTGTTATTTTCAATATCTCTGTACTTTCAAAAGAACAAGTTCACATTTATATAAGTTTTTTGATATAAGATTGCGAATATATACAAAATTCTTAACTCCCGCAAACTTTGTCCTCCGAATTTGCTAAATTTATAAACAGATCAACACCCCCCCCCCCATGCCTCCTCCTATGTGACAGAGGCAATGTTTTATCATCTGAGGCAATATTCCACGATTGGGGAATATTAGTTAACTTAGAAATGGAAACTCATTGTCGGTCGTCATTCGACTAAATCAACCAATTTGGAATTCTTACACCTTGGGGCAATAGTTTGCTCCAAATCCGACCCCTTCTTCTTTTTGTCTTGAACTTTGGTTTAGTTTTGTTCTCATTTTACACACTCACACAGCCATACAGTCAAAGCATAAGCACACAGAAAACTAATTTCATATGAATAAGGGAAGCGTGTAGTTCACATAACAGCATCAACCCGCCCATTCACGTCCACCATTCAGCAAGCACGGTTCGAAAACAGCAGAGAAGTACTCATCAAGCTCATGTCATGAATGATTCAAAAATGACCACCTTCTTGATGACTATGATGGGATTGCGGTTTAGGCATCCTACACGATCCCACACTTCGGCACTCCCCGCTTCCCCATCATGCAGATCCTGGCCGCATGTGGGTGTAGTTGGCTGTAATTTAAAGTTAACTCCGCTTCCATCAAACACCATCAAAAGGGGTAATGGCAGTGTACTGGAGCACTAAAATACTGTAATCGCTGCTGGGTCTAGCAGTGGCCCATGGTTTGTATATGGCATATCTGTGTTGGAAGCACATATCGCAGGTCCTCTTCGTCCTCCATCGTCGTCATCGCATCCATGCTCGTTCTATTGGCAGCGTGCACTGCTACAATGTAATTTCGTTTTATGATTTTTACTCTTAGAAGTTTCCATTTTGTGTGAGTCATTGGCAAAAGCGGAATGATGCTCATTTCATTTTGAGTTGTTCGTTCAGTGCTATTGCCTTGGCACTTGGAGTGGGCTATATGGGCTAAGTAGGGAAACACAAAGTAGGGATTAAAAAGAGTAAACTGTCCGTTTCGTCAATGACCTCGTAATCTGCATCCGAAAGCATCATCAACATAAATATCATCCCTTTCCATTGTTTTCTGATCCCATCGAAACAAAATTCTGACCTGGGTATAGAAATGTAGCCCCTGCATATACAGTGCATCTAGATATATTTATATTGAACTTGTACCTTCCTATATGCATTTTAAACTGATTCAAGTTCGCAAGGCAGGCAAGTAATCTCTGTTCGAGTTGATGGGATTTGCTTCGGAAATTTATTTAAAAGGATTACAACTCAGGCGTGTGTGAGAGTGAACGCACATACACTACACATTTCGATTAGCACTTAATTCTGTAGCTTAATCAAAGCAATGTGATCTACAATGGCAAGCTTTCGACTATACCTATGCCTCTATGGCTATCTCTATCTGTACTTATATACGATGGGACTATTGTGTTAGTCTGGTTAATTAATAGTAATTGCGATTTACGAAGAATTACAGGATTTCGCAACTAAGAGTTGATGTATATTCGACATTACTGATGATTAAATATTCGTATGCCTATAGACAATTTAATTGGTGGATCCTTTAATGGTTCCTATAATGCCATGAAAGTGCAGTTTTGCTTTTTTTTTGTTTTATTAGCTTGCAATTTAGAATACATTTTGAGGAGCAAAATCGAAACCCTTTTAATCTCCAGTTTTAAGTAAATTGGGAAAAACTCGTTTGGCATGAAAATAATTAAATAAACTACTCTTCAATTTAAATGAAGAAGCCGTTATCTGAGGCCTTTTAGAACAAGCAAATCCAAACAAATTTAGGACGTTAGTGAATGAACTCAAGACAAACCCTGCATTTCAACCTAACGGGCTAAGCTTTTGTACACTAGTAGTAAAGGGTGTTTTTTTAGAGGTATAGAAGTTTAAGTTGGCAACACTATTTTTTTTTTGTCAGCTGTCAAGTGATTTATTTTAAGTTTTGTTTGGCATTTCAACATGATCAGACTGACGCATGAACAACGCTTCCAAATTAAGCCCAAATGGGCCCAGAACAAAGGCTGCTGTTGATCCCAATTTTCATAAGCGAATTTTGTCTAGCGATGAAGCTCACTTTTGGTTGAATGGATACGTCAATAAACAAAACTGTCGTATTTGGAGTTATGATAATCCTCAAGTGTATGTTGTAACACCGTTACATAGACAAAAACTGACTGTTTGGTGTGCTTTGTGGTTTGGTGGAATAACTGGTCCGTACTTCTTTAAAAACGATGCTGGCCAGAACCTTACAGTAAATGGTGAACGCTATAGAGCCATGATTACTCGCTTTTTTGTTCATCGATTGAACAACCATGATGTGCAGGAGCTGTGGTTTCAACAAGACGGCGCAAGATGACACACAGCTCGTGCCACAGTTGATTGATTGAAGGAAACGTTTGGTAACAGCAAAGTTTCACGTTACGGACCCGTGAATTGGCCTCCAAGATCGGGCGATTTAACGCCGCTTAAATTTTTTCTGTGGGGATATGTGAAGTCGCTAGTCTACACCGATAATCCCGAAACAATTGACCTCTTGGAGGACAATATTCCCAGCGTTATTGCCGATATACGGCCACAAAAGTTGGAAAAAGTCATCGAAAATTGGACCTCCAGATTAGACTACGTCCGAGCCAGCCATGTCGGTCATATGCCAGAAATTATATTTATTTATAATGCCAGAAGATTATCTTTCGAATAAGCATGTCAATTTAAAAAAAAATCATCTCTGTTTATTCCATTTCAAAGTTCTATACCTCTAAAAAAAAAAACAGCCTTTATATGAACTTAGGTGGCAACTGGCAACATTGTCAAAATGTAGGGATAGGCGAGAGTTGCTTACCTTCCAGGTTTAAACTCCTGACAAACATTCAAACTCTTAACCCCTCCTTCCCTATCCATGCACGCTTTTGGGGTGGGAAATGGCCCCCTTTCGCAATTTATCATATAAGCGTCACTGGCCGTCGTATACTTCCGCATCTGTTAGGATATCGATAGGCTTTCTAGAGATGCGATAGATCGCAGTAGGTTGGCAATTTTTTTGATTTTTATAAACGGGAAACGAGGGATTCTCTTATTTCCACGTGGCACCAAGTTTTCTTGTGTGCTAACAAGCTTGTTCGGTACAGTGCGGCATGGAACCCCAGTCAATATGATCAACTAACGTATCACTTTTAAATTGTATCGTTTAGACTATACCTACTTTGTACTCTGTAGACTAAACACTGAGACGCATTTGTCTAAGAAGTTGGCGCTACACTCGCACCGCCGCCGCGCCGTATCGTGAAACACGCTGGAGATCTTTTTAATGACAAAATGAAAGAATGTGAGGAAAAACATGATCTAGATGTCCTTCTGCTCCAAAAGGATTGAATCATCACTGCCTATTTACAGCCTCCTCGAATATTTATGCCATCTCGTATACCTCAACAAAAATATACCTTAACGTCTTTATTTTAAAGCTTGCAACTTAAGACAGTTTGACCTTTAATTGAGGATTTTGTTGTGAATGTGAATGTGAATAAAACTTGTCACAATGAAGTGGTTATTTACAACTTTCATGGGATTTAATTCTGTAAGAAGAAGAAGAAGAGGCTCGGTTGTAATCTTTTAACCTGAACGAAAGGATAAAATAATATGGCGCGCGAACGAAGCAGCCAAGGACCCGCTCTACCTTACCTATACCATCATACCAGCAAAGACATTAAAATATTCATGTTCATGTTTACCAACTTCGACTTGAGTAGTTTTATTTCAACCCAGTCCCACTGTTACTACTGTGGTAATAAGCAGAAAATCCATTGTACCATTGGGACTGGGACTTTATATAGGTAGCAGAGCAGGACTAAGAACAGCAGGACCAACTCAATGTAACATTCTTCGAATATTCTCCTTTGTATGTTTTTTTTTGTTTGCACTCTGTGCGCTCTCTACCACCGCACTGCCCGTTCCCAGCCCGCCGGGTAAAGGAAAAGGATATCTCGGGTATTCTATTAGTAAAACTCATATAGGTAAAGCTAGTTTTAGTTTCTTGTCGACATAGTCATAGAGCTGTCGGTGGTTGCCAACAATGTCATTGGGTTTCGTTTTAATTTTATCTCTCTCAACTCTCACCGACAACTATACGATGAAGACGACTATGTCGACGACGACAACGACGACAACGACGACATCAGCACAGAATGGACGACCTGGGGAAAAGAATTTAATGTCGACAGCTTCTCTGATGTCATCGCGTTGTCGTATTCGTATTCTTATTCTCTTATACTTCTACTTCGACTTTGACGTTGTGTCATTGCAGTGGGCCTTGGAGGTCATTCGTCCTCGTTTCCATTTATTCAACATAAGTCACCGAGATAGAGACATAGCGATAGGGAGATAGAGCTCTGCATACATTTTGCATTTTTAATGTACCAGGAAATATACACACAGAAATCCAGTGTCCAACCCGACAAGAGACCTCTCATAGATCCTAGAGAACTAAAGGCACACGCTAGTCCTAGTGCTAGATAGATGTATAATGTGTAAGTGGGCGCGAAGCTAGCGTGAGATTTTTCTCCTCTATTGGCATGGTGCATATACACACTAAGGAGCACAACTTTGACATTAAAATTCAAGGCTTTTGTGAGTTGGTTAAGCGAGGCGAGGAAATATGCAGCAAGCAACAACCATTGGGGTATAGGTGGCTGCTTTGAGATTGGGTTGGTTGACTTTGAGTTGAGAAAGCTGCTTTAAAAATGTGTTAAACTGTAAATAACCGCACTATGGATAGTGAATGGTTTACACTGGCCTGTGTAGAGTGAAAAGAGTGCATCACTACTGCAGTAAGCCGAATGAAAATTTAAATACCTGGAAATGGTTTTCTATTTAGTTCAGAATTGTGGTATGGAATGTACCTTAAACATTCGTTACGCAAATCCTGAGTGCAAGGAATTATAAATATTGTATATTTTTGTATCTGTATTGGAGTTCTCTGCTCTGCGTTTAGTGCGATGGAGGTAGGTATAGGTATATTAATTCAACAAGGATACTGACCTCTGGCAAATGTAATTACTGACAACAACGATGGATGGTGTTCATTGGATTTAAGGGTGGACACGTTAAATCCTCGTTTACATGTCCTTTATATATTATCGACTGGGATAGAGCGCACTAGACAATAATAAAATCTATCGTCCAAACGATTAACGAACTAATGGAAGTGGGTTTAAGTGCTGATGATATTTTTTTTTTTATTTTTTTCTATTTGCTTGATACATGCGATGGTTCCATTTTTAGATACAAACAGAGGTACCTACACGTCGCGTCATTAAGATGTCTAGGTGATAGATTATACGCATAATCGTGAATAATGTTTTTAAGGCGAGACCACTTTAATTAGGGTTTGAAAAGCCGTAGACAATTTGACAAATACGAGTAGGTATGTGCTGAAAAGAGTTGGTTGGTGGTTGCAGACAAAATTATCACAAATGATTTAGGATGGTAAAACAACCCCAAAGAAAACACTATAGTGTGTGAGCGAAGGTATGAAGGAATATAAATATTTTATGATAGGATAATTATTGTAGAATTTTATCTTATTCATGCAAAGATAAACCAATCAGCAAACTTGAGGTTTTTTTTTTGTTCAGGAAAACCCAGTTTTTTCGCAACTTATCTCATTAATTTCATTTTATAGGCCTTGTTTTATTTGTTTGTACTTTTTCAAGTTAAAACTATAAGAATTTTTATTTCCAGATAACTTTTCGTTAAATTTTTTGAGGAAGAAAACACTTTATAGATTTATTTCTATATTTTATAAGCTAAAAAAAAACAAATATTGATCAAAATTGTGTTTAAATTCCAAAAATATTATCATTTCCTGTAAAAAAAAGGTGGTCCAACGAAAACCCTCGATGTTAGTTGTAAATAAAACAAAAAGTTTACAGAGACTTATCTTGATATTTTTTATTATGATAGAAGGATCTATGACAATTATGTGTGAAACAAAATATCGGCCAAATGCTCGCCACGGCTTCTGTCACATACCTCTATCCGATGGTCCAAATGTTCAATGACTCTGAGACATAATTTGTGAGATGCTTTTTATCTTAGGCTGAGGTATGCTCGTTGGGTCCAGGGTTTTACCAAAGAAGCAACAAACTTTAGTGTATTTGAGGTTGTTTTTATTCAACAATCGCTGGTTCTTACAACTTCTATACAATTCTTATTGTCTTATAGCTATATGTACTGTTATACAATTGAATATATATATGCTTATAGTTAAAACTTAGATTTATACAATTCAAATGTTTAGAAGTATATCCTAAATTACAGTCTGAGATAGCAGACGCCACTAAATAACAGTCTGAGAGAGCAGACGTCACTAAATTACAGTCTGAGAGAGCAGACGTCACTAAATTACAGTCTGAGATAGCAGACGTCACTAAATTACAGTTTGCGATAGCAGACGTCACTAAATAACAGTCTGAGAGAGCAGACGTCACTAAATTACAGTCTGAGAGAGCAGACGTCACTAAATTACAGTCTGAGATAGCAGACGTCACTAAATTACAGTTTGCGATAGCAGACGTCACTAAATAACAGTCTGAGAGAGCAGACGTCACTAAATTACAGTCTGAGATAGCAGACGTCACTAAATTGCAGTTTGCCATAGCAGACGTCACTAAATTACAGTCTGAAATAGCAGACGTCACTAAATTACAGTCTGAGATAGCAGACGTCACTAAATTACAGTCTGAGATAGCAGACGTCACTTAATAACAGTCTGAAATATCAGACGTCACTCTAACTATGTAAAACCTGGGCTTCCACTGTCGATTCTGGAACCTAAGTTCTTCAAAATGGAGACTCACAAAGTACTCGGGATCAGTACTGATTTCTACAGTGGCAGGGCTCAATTTAATGGTGCTCATCCACGGTCTCTTATATATATTTCGGTTTGAACCGAGTGTGAATTATAATTTCACAAACAAAAAGTATTATTAATATTTTCTTATTCTGGCTCTTTTTAGAGTCGTTGTTAACGGTGATTCGGGACTGCTTTGTATGTAATTTAATAAACTGCGGCGCGCGGTGAAGAAGAGGGTGTAATACATCATTACAATTTGAGGTTCATTGTCGTTCAATTTCCAATATATCTAATCTTTTAGCTCTTGAATTTTTCTTGGCTTATTGACGTACACTTTTTCTTTTAATTATCCCCAAAGAAACAAGTCCAACGGTGTCAAATCACTTCATGATCGTGGGAGCCAATTAACATCGCCACGACGTCAGATAACACGGCCATTGAATTTCTCGCCCAAAAGAGCCATTGTTTCGTTGGCTGTGTGGCAACTGGCACCATCCTGTTGGAAGTACATATCGTCCAGGTCCATTTGCTTAATTTCTGGCCACAAGAAGTCCGTTATCATTTCGGGATAGCAAACACCATTCACGGTAACTGCATGGCCGACCACATTTTCGAAGAAGTACGGCCCAATGACGCCGCCAGCCCATAAACCGCACCAAACAGTCACTCTTTGTGGATATGCATCGTCTTTTCAACAATCATTCGTGGATTCTCATTTGCACAAATGCGGAAATTCTGCTTGTTAACGAATTCACTGAGGTGAAAGTGTGCCTCGACACTGACCAAAAAAAACACGAAGTGCACGAAATGCATTTTGATTTGAACGCCCATTTTCGTAAAAGGCGTCAACAATCTTAACGCTCTGCTCAATTGTGTACCTCTACATGGTTGAATTTGTCAAACACTGAAACAAAGAAATGTCATATCAAGTTGGGCAAAAAACTTGACGTTAAGGTGTGACTCACAATAATTAAAATCGTTCATTATGGTTGCACCACCCTTTATAAAGAATTTTTTTAAATCGCTTAATGTAATTTAGGAGATGATTTGCCAAATTCTTTACAATCAGAAAGAAGACCGTATAATAAAGTACTTGCGCAACAGAGGGGACAGAGAGAGATCATTGCCTGTACTTTTTCCAAAATATTTATTTTTGAAAATTTTCTTTTCTTAAACAAAAGTTTTAATATCTCTTAAATTCCCAAAATATGTATATTTTTGCAATAATAACAGAGCTACCCAGAAACTTTCGGAAAATAAATTTTATAAAAATCGGTCGATCCGTTTATGAAAAGTTGCATACATGCATTTCAATTTGAGATCACACTGACATCAAGTTAAAAAGGAAAGACCCATTAAAAAGCATCACCATATCTATCGCTTGCGCAAGGGTCTGGCTCCGGGTCAAATAAGCTAATATCCGCTGACAGCTTTTATGATTATTACAAATACGTAATTATTTTTTCTTCAGCTTTGGAATTTATACAATTTGATTGTTTTTAGATAATTAACCAGACTCCTATTTGAGTAATTCACATTTTTTCTGTTAAATTATATAAATTTTTGTTTGCATATTCATTCATCAGACATTTTAATTATTATGATAATTTTCTTGTGCCTCGAAATTAGTTTTATATACTGTATGTTTAATATGTAGGTACCCGTCTAAGCAATTATAGTTCTATGATTGACCGTGAAATTTTAATTTATGTCTCACCTTCGGGAATATTAATTGGTCTACAATTGAAGTTTAGCTTTTAATTAACTTTCATCTCAAGAAAATATTTTAACAACCTATGGCCAGCACTGAATTTCAATTTATGAGTCTGGACTAATTATATTTGAGGAAAAATATAAATTGAAATATGTATTATATATTTGATTTCGGATACCTAAATAAAATTCATATTAATCCAAAAACTAAGTAAATTCCGAGAACCTATATCAAATCTTCACTCTGCGAGTGAATTTAACGAGAAATAATTTTTGGCGGCGTATGTATGCAGGACCGGACCAACCATATGTGCAAGATGTGCAAATGCACAGGGCGCGAAATTCTAAGGGCGCATTACCAGGAGCAAGAAAACGTAATCTGATCTTACGCAAACAAATATGTACTGCCATTTGCATTTTAACCATAAAACTTGTGCAGATAATCACTGTGCTAAGTTATTTCTTGCACACTAAATAATATCACTTTCATTGTTGCATTCAAGGAAAATTTAGATCAAAATATCGTAAGGTTAAAGATCACACTAGAACGCATTGAAAGTTTACCTCCTGGGTAATGTGGAAAAGTCTTATGCATGTGTATCAGTGTGTGTATGAATGGATGCAAATATAAAAAGGGGCGCTTTATACAAATATTGCATAGGGCGCAAGTTTGGCTGGGGCCGGCACTGTATGTATGCATAAGATCTTAATTAAACCAGAAGGTCTTTAAGTAAATGTCCAGTCAAAATGTAACTTTTGAACATATAAAAATAAAATTTAAAAAAAAAGGCGGTAGCTATTCAGTATACGCGTTTCGATCTCAAACTCCTCGATTTGTATGCAAGACAATATTTAAGGCATATCTATGCATTATAATCAGCTGTGTATTTTGTGTCAACATGAAGATCGTCATTAAACTAACGAATAAGATGAGATATTGAAAATCGGTTTCCCCATACCCATTAAAAAGATAAAAAACGATTTTATGAGTGTAGGCTTTCAGAATGTTAATTTACAAAAATTTAATAAAATCGTTGTTTCTAGTTTTCGCATTTTATTTACTTTTATTATATTACTTTTGGGCCACATTTTAAACTATTATATAAATAAAATCCCATGCCAAACAAATTTAGTTTTGTAAAATTACTAGCAGGCCCGCCCGGCTTCGCAAGGGTAGACAAACCTAAGCTTTGCATAAAAATAAACAAAAGAAAATATAAATAAATATTTAAACTAATTTTTTTGTTCAAATACTTCTTTCTTCACGTTATGAATGGCTAAATAAGAAAAAACATGATCCTCTAAGTCCAAAATGTATGACTTTCCCAACACAAAAAGATTTTTTCTAATCAAAAACTATTTTTTTGTTTTTATCCCATTTCACTCTATAAATACCATTTTTTTTTTTTGTAATAACCTTCGAAACGCAAAAAGAATTTTTTTGAAATTAGATGCCACTTCTCGTTTTTACCCCGTTTCACCCTATAAATGCCAATTTTCTGAAAAATCTTTTAGGCCATCCACTAAAAAACAACCTATCAAACACTAAACCAATTTCTTAAATCGGACAATTTATTTATGTTAACCCCATTTCACCCTAAAAATAACAAAAGTTGGAAAAGAATATCCCAAAAGCCATTACCTAACCGCATACGGCGCCACCTGTGGAACGGTAATTGAATAAACTGAAAAAAGAAATGTGCACCTACAGCGCCACCTGTTGAGAATTTTTCGATTTTTTTTTTCCTAAACAAGTAGCAATTACAAAGAAACCCGCAGAAGGAAGTATTCAATTTGGTCCAGCCCTTTTCAAATTTGAAGAATCCGAGCACACCACGATCCATTTTTATATATTTAAAGGGTGTTTTTTAAAGACTTGTGGTTTTCAATCTGGTAATACTTTTTTCGGAGTTGGTCTTTTTAACAGTTGTCACTTGCAAGTCGTGCAAATTTATAACCAAAATAATGGTTCGGTTCGTGTGACGCATCACATAATCATAAAATCGCATAAATTCGAGCAACCATGGATCGGTTTCGCATCACGCATCCTCAGAGACGCCTGTGCTCTGTGGGGCAGAGTATCGAAGAAGACCCGTATGAGTCCATTGGAGCTGTTGAAATTTGGGCCTCTCGGTTAGAATTTATTCGAGCCAGCCGCGGCGGGCGCTTGACCGAAATCATTTTTAAAACATAATGGCAAACCCTTATCTTTATAATAAAGCTAAATTCTTGGCCATAACATTAAATTATATGTGTTTTATTTCTTCTTGAAGAGCACACGTCTAAAAAAAACACCATTTATATAGTAAAATAAACTCAAACTACAAATAATTAGGTATGACTTTTTTAGCTTTTATTTTGTATGATGGTGTGTGATTTTTGAACTCAAATTATTTGCTTGTTTCAATGAAGTTTTTTTTTATGTATGTCCCGTTCATTGACATTTTTGGTCTTATCTTTCCGATTGCGAAATTGGAGAGTTATAAAAGAATGCAATCTTTTGTGAATGAAATCTTTAATGACTTCAATAAAAAATGATTTCATTCATTGACTTCATCTCATGACTTCTACTTCAAGTAATGCAATCACCATACATTTGAAATCAATTACATTGCACTCTTTTGTCCCCCTTACATATATTAAAACAATCAGTTGAATGCAGTCTTTTGCATTCTTTGCATGTTTGCCCCCCATAAACCTTATGTGATGTGGCCCCATTAAACAGTTTGTTTAGTTTCATGACAACATCTCACCCACACCTGGCATTCTAAGCAAAAGAATGCAAAGAATGAATAAGAATGAAAAAAAAACTACAAAAAATGCATGCATTTTCAAAAGATCGCAATTAATTGATAGCTATAAAATATATTGGAAAAGAATAGTGATTGCAATCTTTTATGCGTCAAATGAATGGTGATTGAATAATTGGAAGTCAAATACCCAAAGTTAAGTCAACGAATGTAATCTTTTTAGTTTAATTCAATGAATAATTTAAAAAAAAAGATTGCATTCACAAAAAATTGCATTCTTTTACGTAATAGTTGGAGCGTGGAACTGTCATGCTGGCACTGGAAGTGTTGGGATCGAATCCCAGCCTATTCCACCTAAAAACAAACATTTATTTTTTCATTTGATGTGACAAATTTTCCAAAAGTTTTTCATGCTATGAAAAATGTGTCTCTCATCTTAGCCATTCAGATTTGATAGAAAATTGTATCTTCTCTCCATTTCTAAGTCACTATAGGCCCTGGTTCTTCACGAGCTGTTGTGCCACTAATCATATTTTTTTTTTTTTAAGTAGGTAATAATGAAAACATTTCGCAAGGGGGTAAAATTTCCTTAAAAATATTTCACAATATATTTAATTAATAATAAATTATAATTTAATCGATATAACTCGACTTAACTGGTCTTTCACGTCCACCACCGAGTGTGGTGTGGAGCCCACAATGGAAAATATGCCTTTGATCCGATCCTGCTTACTAATGCATTAAATATGTTAAGTTAATTACACACATACCTATAGATAATTGGTATTACTATAGTAAGTTTATGTAATTACGTCTATGTCAGTTGTGGTTGTGTGGTCAGTGTTTCGTACAGGAACTTACAAATAAGCATTCAATAATCATATTTCAATCGAAATAATTGCTTGCGGTTTTACAGGAATAATGCACTTATGTACATACATACATATGTACTGTACATATCTACATGCCCAATGTATTTCACAAGAAACCACTTAAATTTACTTGTGTATTGATTAATTTGATACACTTAAGTATTTATATTTACATTGCAAACACAGATATGTAAGTATTAGTGCTTCAAACAAGAATTAATTTTTTTTTGCTGCCTGCAAAAAATTAAAAACATTTTGCACGTACTTAATTATTTTGAAACTCTTGTTTGTATTAAATTATTGTTTTATCCTAAAAAAAAATAAAAACAAAATACTCGAAACTTGAACTGTAGCAATAAATTAAACAATGACAATATTTATTATTTAAACAAAAACAAAACAAATTCTTGGTTGAAATTTCAGAATCTTTAAAAAAAAACAAAATAAGCGAATCCTTGAAATATTTTATCAATAATAATTATTGTGTCATAAAATAATGATTTTTTTTTTTGTTTTTAAAATTTACAAATGTTTACTTTTTTCATACCGCATGTATGTAACTATCATTATTTGGTACGCTTATTATAAATAAATGCACGACTGATGGATCGCACGAACTTGCTCTTGTGGTTACCTGGTTGCAGATATAATGAATATAAATGTTAATGGTTCAATAAAATATGTGTGTTTTTTAGTGCATGTATACCCGGTTAAAAAATAATTTCCATGTAAATTACAACAACAATTCCACTTAGTTAATGGCGATAAACTTCTTAACTGTTATACATGGCGTGTTTTTATTTCAAGCAAACAAGTGCGTACAAAAAACCCATCTTATATTATGAATACCTATCTTTAACGAGAAAATGTTAACAAGTCAAAAGATTTTTTTTTTTTTATTATTTTTTTTTCAGTTTGATTTTTTTCTTTTTTATTTTTGTATTGTATTGTATTTATTGTAACGAAATCACTATATTATTTTTTTTCTTAAATCTATATTGCACAATTTACAGAGATTGGTATATAAACTATCTTACTACTTGCCAAGTTTAAATTAGTTTTTAAAGTTATAATGGGTTAATACAATAGTCAAGTCAACGAAGGAAAAAATAAATGCGAAAAATCATGTAGTCTGGGTTATTATTTTAGAGGGTAGGGGTTACCCCCAGGTACAACATACCAAAAGTCCCAGCCCAGGACCGCGAGCTTCAGACAGGAGGGGGAGGGATAAAGCTCCCCTTTTCTAGTATTTCACGAATTTTTTGAAAACCAAGCGTATTAGCGGAAAAATCTGCATCACAAAATGAAAGGAAATTAAATTTTCTACCGAAAAAGTTTTATTCATATTTTCGCTAAAAGCGATATTAAGGGAGATGCGGGGTAAAGAAGTGTCAAAAAATATAAAAATCGGCAATTACCTTACAAATTTAGTGTTTATTGATAATTTTACTAATCTAACTTTTTTTTCAGCTAGTGCTTATTTCGTGAATGGTAACACTTAGCTCATGTCTGATTTGACAGATAATTAGTTTTATCCTTCCGCTGAACGAGTATGGTTGTGTATACGCTTCGCTAAGTGGGCCTGCGATCGACTTAGAGAAGATGCCGATTTTGCCAAAAAAATTATCTTTTCAGATGAAGCTCATTTTGATCTTGGCGGGTAGTAAACAAGCAAAATTGTCGCACTTGGGGCACAGAAAACCCGCACGCATACATTGAAAAGCCGATACACCCAAAACGAGTCACTGTTTGGTGCGGATTTTGATCCAGAGGCATAATTGGGCCATTTTTCGAAAATGAGCAAGGAGTGGCCGTTACAGTCAATGGCGATCGTTATCGGGCCATGTTGAACAAATTTTTGTTCACAAAAATTGAAGAGGAGGATATTGGCAACATTTGGTTTCAACAGGACGGCGCTACGTGCCACACAGCCGAAGCTACACTCGATGTTTTGCGCCATTTTCAAAAAAAAAAAAAATTATTTGGAATTAAGCCCAAAACGTTTGTCACAATTTGTAAACAAAAAAAAGGCTGTTCCTCTTTAAATAAGAAAAATAAGTACATTTTTTTATACCTATTTATAATTCTTATCTGAAGTTGTGAGAATTTCGCACCAAACATCGCTTCACTAGAACGTGGCATTGTGCGCATTTATGTACATTAGAATACATAATAATGGTGTACCTATACATACTTTTACTCGACTTGCTTCTCGCACTACTGTGCGCGGATCGAGATCCGTTTGCTGATATGAAACTCAAATATTTTCATAAATTCAACGCTAATGAGCCACTATCAGATGCTTAATGCTGAACTTGAATTATTTTCAAATTTTTTTTTTCAACGAATGAGCGACATTTTGAAATAAAGGGTTTTCCAATAAGAGGTGTTATTTTGATATTCAAAGAAAAATGGCATTTTTTGAGATAAATGATCGGATGTTTATTTCATTATAAAGAGGAAAGTATGCCGTTAATAATGGAACACAACATCAGCCAAATGGCCGCCACAACCACGCTTACAAGACCATATCCTTTTCATGAAATTTTCCATAACCAAATCGCAAAGTGGCTGCCCTATGTCCTCGATAGCCTCACGAATTCCATCTTTGAATCGACGCTGGGCTGTTGGCGTAGACCTTATCTTTCACGTGGCCCCAAAGGAAGAAGTCGCAAGGTGTTAAATCACAAGATCTCGGTGGCCAATTGTGATCACCTCTTCGAGAAATAACACGGTCCGGAAACTTTTCCCGTAAAAGATCGATGGTTTCATAGCTTGTGTGGCACGTAGCGCCGTATTGTTGAAAGTAAACGTTGTCCAGATCAATACCATCCAATTCCAGCTATAAAAAATCATTAATCATCTCTCGATAGCGCAATCCATTGACCGTAACTATTGCTCCAGCCTCATTTTCGAAAAAGTAAGGTCCAATGACCCCGCCGGACCATAAACCGCACCAAACAGTCACGCGTTGAGGATGGAGAGGCTTTTCAACAATAACTCTTGGGTTTTCCGAGCCCCAGATGCGACAGTTTTGCTTGTTGACGTAGCCTCCGAGGTGGAAATGGGCCTCATCAGTCAAGATGATTATTCGATGAAATTCCGGATCATTTTCATGCATTTCAAGGACCCAATCAGCAAAGACACGACGTTGTTGATGATCAGCCGGCTTGAGTTCTTGTGTTAACTGAACTTTATAAGCCTTAAGACCCAAGTCTTTATGCAAAATACGGTGTAATGACGTTTGTGGAATGCCTAATTCCAAAGAACGACGAGGAATGGACAAACCTGGGTTTTCTTCAACACTTTGGGCTACAACAGTATTCTCAGTTGTTCTTGAGCGACGTGCACGGGTTTTATTCTTCACATCACTATCTTGTCCCAACAGCTCGAATTTGTCCACCAATTTCTGTATTGCGGTCCGACAAGGTGCTTCACGACGACCCAAAAATGTTTTAGTTTTACGAACCGTCTCTGCCAAATTTTCACCATTTTTATAGTGAATTTTAATAATTTCAATGGGTTGCTGAAGCGTGTATCGTTCCATTTTTATTAATGGCGTAGTTTCTACTTGTCAAATGTCAAAAAATGACAGCTTCAAAAGTGACAGCTACCGAAATAGCGGGCTATTCAAAATAACACCTCTTATTGGAAAACCCTTTATATAAATTAATTTTGCCGTGATTTTTAATGTGCTATTTCTCAGTATAGCTATCAAAAGGCAGTTTCAATATTTTTTTTTTCTAAGAATACAACAGAACATACATACACTTTGGTTTTTACCTCAAATATTTTTATAATAGTGTTTTCTCTGTATTTCAAGGCATCCGGTAATAATATGCATTTAAGTTTTTTTTTATTTCACCTAACTGGTTGCAATAAAATTTTGTACTTAATGATTCAAAGCTGAGTTCTATTTATGTGTGAGTTTACAGTTAAATAGAACAAGATTTCACTGCAAAGTTGAATATTTTTTTGTTTAAGTTGTTTCTTAAAGAATTTTCATTTTTCTCATAAAATCTCGGAGACCTCAATAATATATACAAAACCAATCAGTATTAAGTTATATGCAAATTGATTCAGGCATTATTGGTGCTGCAGGTGTGTTTACATAAAAATAAATACACTTCTTCACCCAGCCAGTCCAAACCACAAATAACATCTTATAGATGTTCATGATAACTCTTTTTGAGAGTGCAGGCATCATATTGTCTTTGAATAATCAACTCACATTTTAAAACTTAACTCAATCTGCATTGTGTGCCTCATTTCTTAAGATTATCACATTTGAACTAAAAGAAACTTCATTTGTAATCGCTATGGAAGAAAATTAATATTTTATCTTTACAACGGTTATTTATAGACAAGTAAAACATTCATAAGATGTCTGTAAAAAAATTAAATAAAAAATAAATAAAAAACTTAATGTCAATAGAAATGTTAATCATGCTATCGTCGCGTCGGTGGCGGCGTAGCATCAGTGTCGCACATCATACAAAAAACACAACTGACTGGCAATGACCTTTCCCAAAATTATCTGTATTTATAAATATTATACAAAACAAATTGTTGTACCTTTCAATATTACCTTTTGTTTGATATTCCAAATGCGTTTATTTATAAATAAAAAAACAATCTCACTGAATCACTTATTAAGATTACCTTTTTTTTTTAATTTCACTTTCACACAATGAAAATTGGCGATTTATTTTCAAATATAAACTCACTTAGTACTAACACTACACTAATGTGTACTCTATAATTATTAACAGTAACTTTTTACGTTTAAGTTTATTTAATCAACGTGTCATAGAGCGACC
Source organism: Leucozona laternaria (assembly GCA_932273885.2). Lineage (NCBI taxonomy): Eukaryota > Metazoa > Arthropoda > Insecta > Diptera > Syrphidae > Leucozona > Leucozona laternaria. The sequence goes on along the minus strand of OW026367.1, from coordinate 124,918,996 downwards.
GATTCACGTTTCCATAAATTTAAAACTAAAAAAAAAATCATAAACTAAACAAATTTATACGTGTACGATAACTCGTTTATAATTATTAATTGTTGGTGAATAACAACAAAACAAAAACTCTCTAAAGAAACGATTAAAACTTCAAATTTGAAGTACTATTCCGCAAGTGAAAACCAAGTGCCATGATACCGAGGTAGGATAAGACTAAAAACCGGCTGAATTGAATCCGGCTAGGTTGCAATCAAAACATTCAGAGATCAACCAACAACAACGATCGGCAAGAGCTAGGCATAGGCAAAGCAAGAAACAGAAAGCCAGTCACAGTCACCCACCACCATAAACCACACCATTGCGATCCCGATCATTATACGTTGATCGTGTTAACATATAACAAGTTTGTAAGAGAGCGAGTTGAATAATATTGGCGGTTGGGAGAGCTAGCGGTGACGGTGAATAGAAAAGCATTGCCAGGTATTATATATCTGTTAAAAAAAAAAGAAATAATATTGTGAATCATAATTATCAGAAATTCATAAAAAAAAATTTGAGAATCGAGATAATTTGTTTTATAAGTTTCAAATTCATTCATGTAAAGGTAAAACTAGAATAGTCAGAAGGCCACGCAAGTGGTCTTTCTCTTTCGAAACCGAGCGAATAATACAAAGCATTCATATGTTGTGCCCAGCGTTTCAACCTTACTCCAATCGGAGTAAATTTACTCCAATTTTGAGAAAGAAAATAAATCTGCTCCACCACTTCGTTTTTTTTTTTTTGAGATCTGCTCCTTTTTTCCCACACTAAAAAAAAAATCACAAAATCCTGAGGGCTGTGTTGTTCAGTTTTCTCACCAACTCTGGCTCTGAACGTTTAAATTTAAAACTCTATTCAGTTCTGAAAGTGAATTTGTGTATGTTATTTATTTTGTCTTTGTTAAAAATTCAACTTTTGAAGGTTTTTTCTTTCGTTTTCAAATCAACTCCAGAAATTTCCTATTTACTCCACTTAGAAATTTAACTATTGAGGTTCCAACCCAGGTTGTGCCCATAATTGCGATTTGGTACAGTTCGTTAAGTTTTGCTGTGGGACGTGAAGAGCGCTCATCGACCGCTCATTCGTAAGTGGATGGATGCAAAAACCAAAATGTTGAAACAGCAAACCAAAAAGAATTTGGCTTGATGAATGAGTGAAGATATTTCTTTTTTCGTGATCTTATTTATAACTTATGAACTTCTCCTTAGTGGGTTTTAGGTCTTTTTATTAAAAGTTACTTCGAAAAGACGACGTTTCAAACGTGGTTACGTTCTTCTTCAGGTCATATTCGTGAATGGTAACACTAAGCTCATGTCTGATTTGACAGATAATTAGTTTTATCCTTCCCCTGAACGAATATGGTTGTGTATTTGCTTCGCTAAGTGGGCCTGCGATCGACTTAGAGAAGATGCCGATTTTGCCAAAAAAATCATCTTTTCAGATGAAGCTCATTTTGATCTTGGCGGGTAGTAAACAAGCAAAATTGTCGCATTTGGGGCACAGAAAACCAGCACGCATATATTGAAAAGCCGATACACCCAAAACGAGTCACTGTTTGGTGCGGATTTTGGTCCAGAGGCATAATTGGGCCATTTTTCGAAAATGAGCAAGGAGTGGCCGTTACAGTCAATGGGGATAGTTATCGGGCCATGTTGAACGAATTTTTGTTCACAAAAATAGAAGAGGAGGATATTGGGAACATTTGGTTTCAACAGGACTGCTCTACGTGCCACACAGCCGAAGCTACACTCGATGTTTTGCACCATTTTCAAAAAAAAAAAAGTTATTTGGCGGACCCTTTATATTGTTATAACTTTAAGGTATTAAGATTGTAAGTATCATATATTTAATTAATTTTTAAAATAGCTATAAAGTTTATTTTTAGAGACCTGAAGAAGAACGTAACCACGTTTGAAACGTTGTCTTTTCGAAGTAACTCTCTTAATAAAAAGACCTAAATGAGTGAAGTAAAATCTTAAGTTTTCTTTTAATTAATTTATATCACATCGAATTTTAGTGGTTTCTCAAAGTAAATAATAAAAAGCCTATCACTCTGTGCTGTGAAAATTGACATTGAACAAACAATTATTTAATTTGTTTTCTCACTATCAACCACTTAAGTGCATTATGGGTGACTTGTGAAATTAACGTTTCGGAAAGCTGCTTTTCGGTCGGTTTTGATATAAGCTTCTGAAAGCTTCCGCCTATTCTAGTACTACCTTAAGCCTTTAGGTATCTGATGATCTTTTTCAAACCTCAAAAGAAATCTATTTTAAAATCTGATTTTGTTGTGAATTTTTATTAAAATGTATCAAACTAGTTTATTTAATAAAAGAATAGTTAATTCTCTTTTGAGTACAAATAATTTTTTAGCTTATGCTTGTAAGACTAAAAAAATTATTTAAATCCAACTGCGCACGGCACTATGTAATTGAAATCGGGGATATATACAAGGTGATTCGCATAAGGTGTGACAAAAATCTAGAGCGTGTAGGTTGGATTGAGACAAGAAAAAAATCGTAAAAGAAAGGGGGTGAATCTTTTACCCAGGAGGGGCAATTTTCTAAAAAAAAATACTTAAAAGAGAAAGCAAATTATTATAAACAACGGTAACACTGGCAATGCCAGCTATACTTTTTTCTAAAACCAAAATTCTCTTATTTTATTTTACTTTTAAATAAAGTTGTTTTAGTGAATAAATTTCGAAAAATTAATTTTCAAACTCGAAATTTTGAAAAAAAAAATTTTAAAAAATTTGTTCAAACTAACTTTTGTTCAAAATCTTACGTTAAATAGTAGTATTTCTTCTGGTTTTCTGTTTCTGACTAAAAATTTATAAAAAACATTGAATTTTGAAAACAAAAATGAGATGCAAGAACAATTTGAAATATTTATATCTTCAGATATAACTACGAAAGACAGAGTAATTGTTCCTAAACCGTATTTATGTAAGTGTTTTTGAAAATCGTAATCACATTTCGTTTCTGCTGATTTCTAGTAGGTAATTTAAAAAATGTTTCCTTTTTGCAAAAAAATTATGACAATTTGAGGTTTACTTGTTGAGACTTTTATTTGCATAGCGTGGCAACACTAACGGTAAGAGTGTACAACGTCAGAAAATTTATTACAGAAGAAAACACTGACCCTCAACATCAACATCAATTTCCTTGCTATTATTAAAGCTGACACTCTTCTGCTGACTCACGGTTTGTTTACTTGACCAGAAGTAGGATAAGTAGCATCAGTTGTTAAAAAAGAAGAACCAACCAAATTCTTACAAAGTTAACCAGAGTCAAATTGGCAAAATCCAGTGTGACCTCCAATGAACTTAACGAAAAGGCACTGTGAGATGAAAATACGCTTTCAATTGATTTTCATCAATTAAATTTACTACACGAGAGAAAATTCGCCTAATATTAAATTATACAGAAAAAGAGAGTAACAGTAAATATTTAATTACGTATAATTTTGAAAAAAATTAGTTTGACATTTTTTTATTCTGTTTTTTTTTTCAAAATTTTAAGTTTGAAAATTATTTTTTCTAAAAACTGTTCTTTAAAACAACTTTTTTGCAAAGAAAATAAAGGAAGAAATTTTTAGCTTTACAAAAAGGTATTGTACGTCTTAACGTTGTTTTTTAATAATTATATTTTTTTTTTGAAAATTGCCCTACCCGTCTTAACGAAGGAATAGACTCACCCTTCATTGGATTTTATTCTTGTCTTGCCCCAACCTACATGCTCTAGGTTTTTGTCACACCTTATGCGAATCACCCTGTATAAAAAAACACTGTCTGTAGAGTGGAGCTCAAACCGACATCTCAAAGTAAGCAGTCTAGTACTACATCCATTGTGTCATTGCCATATAATTAAACTATACACATAATTAAAAATACCTAGTTTTTGTATAGGTAAAAGGCGCGTTTTATTGAGAAAAGTATAGCTATAGTTCAGTAAAATTTCCCTCGCGAAATTAATTATAGATAACCTCTTTTTTGCTGGCTTATTTATCGACACTCTTTTCGTTTTATTGTTGCTCACTTAGGGAAATTCAAATCCACTATAGCTATAATAATTTCCAACAAAACACGCCTAGTAATAAAAGTGTATAGTAGTAGGGTTGTACTGTAATGCTTAAGGTTTGGGTTCGATTCCTAGCCTCTTCCAACTTAAAACAAAAATGTTTCTTTCGCGGCTACTGCCTCTTGCGAGGAAGAGAAAAAAAATCCTCGAAAAGTATCTCTTATCATGAATACCTGTCTCTCCCCTTAGGTGTTCAGATTCGACACAGGAAACACGAGTGTGAAAAATGTTTTCAGTTTTAATTTTTTTAAGATTTCATATCGTGGATCCGACTTTCTGTAATAATTGCCCAAATCAAAAGAAAGATATCGTTCCTCGTTTTAAATCCTCCAAAATATTATTTGAATGCCAACATCCTACCTTTATTTTTAGGAGAAATACTTAAACATATTCATAGGTAGCAAAATGTCCGTATTTTTAGCGATTTAATCAATTCAAGAAAATTATATCTGGCATTACTATAACGAAATTTGAAAGATTCGTTATGCACCAATGAAGACAGATCAAGTGGATGCAGCTTGAGAAATACATACATACATGTATGATGGATTTTAACTTGACGATTTTTTTGTTTTTATTAAATTACTCATAATCGGAATTATTTTGCAGCACGACTCGGGCGCCATTTATATAGCTATCATTAAAAACCATAGGGCATCAGTATAGGTATTGAATTTGACATATATAAAGATTTTGCTCTGAGCTACGACAGTTTTTGCTCTACCCAATGGATTTTTACTTGCGCTACATATAGGTACTATAGGGCAAGTTCTGGATTCGTACTCGAGATTTCAATCAAACATGGCAAAGTCATAATATCTCTTAATATTTTAAGGCAAAAATTCTTTTATTGTCGAAATTGCATATCGTCGCGATTTAAGGGAAATTCCTACTAAGTCTATTTCTGTTAGGGTTTTTTGTTTTGCATTTTTTTTAGGTATTGCTTACAGACAAAAACAATTTTTTTAAAGTTCGGATTTGGTATTAATATTTAATTTATAAAATTGAAATTTAAAGTATAGCTGTGCACACTCAGACTAATTTACTCGTAATGACGTAATGACTCTTTTCATTATCTTCATTAATTCATTTTATGTTAATCTCAGCTACAGCTGTTCTAATGTGATTTTGATTCAGTTGGTTTTCCAAAAGTAAAGAATGCAAGTGCAACCCCATACATACGAGTATATTCCCAATGCCATACCGCGCACAAAACTTCCACTCGCACACGTCAGACCACATGCGACCACTCTGACGGGCCAGCAGCATAACCACTTTAAAATTCCACTCGATGTCAAGCAATATGGCCACAAAATCTATGGCTAACGGTTCAGGTTGAGGTTGAGATACCATCAGCGCTCACATTCTATGTTGGTATGATATACTCTGATAGTCGAAATGCATAATAATGCTGCGAACAATCTAGGTAGTTTGAAGGATTATTTGTCCTTCCTTTATTTTTCTTCTTAATTTACTCACAAGTGTATTACATATATCCTTGTAGAATATATTCAAGCCTCCCCCAATTCAACCACCCTCCTTAACTTCTCCATCATTACCACCTACCCATCCACCCACACACACATCACTTGGCCTGTTTATATGCATGAAAATATGAGATGTGTGATTGTGTGTTCATACTTCATGAGAAATAGGGACATAATTTGTTAAGGACATGAAAGCTGAGGCAAACATTCTGTGATTGGCAGGTGCACCCCCTGCAGCCACCCCCATCATCGTCCTCTCGTCATCATCATCTCCTTGAGTTCTGGTTAACTTTGCAGAAATTGTAATAAATTCTTATAGCTCGCACTTGTGTCGCTGCTTTCGACTATATGTTCGGCCGGCGGCGGCGGCAGTAGCACGGGCGTATGTGTGCTAATACGTCCATGACCCACACAGCACAGATGTAGGAGGTACGACAAGTGGTGGCCGCAGGCTCTGAAGGCACAGTAACGCATAAAAGGATTTGTATTTTTTTTTTTTTTTGCATAAAGTATACACGATTTATGGTGTTCATTTATTTAGACGTGTCGTCGATCCACCATGGGTTTTCTTTGTTTGAGTGTGTTCCAGCAATATAATACCTACGCACAACCACCCCCTCAACCCCCAAACCACTACTCAACACTCCAACCACCAAAGTACACTCTGAATGAACTATCGACGACATTTGATTTCTTGGATTTATATAGATAAATATGTACCTATAAATATGTATATGTAGCAGCAGCAACAAAAACAGATATACTTTTTGTACATATAGATAGTTTATTATTTGTATATTTATGATGGAGCAGAAGTATAAGGAAGGGACAGGGTTACGATATATTATAGTGACTGGTTTTCTTTTTTTTTTTTTCTTTTTATATTACCCAGCGTAATAGCTGTCGTAGTGATATCTTTCAGCTATTTTGAGACGTTTTGAAATTGGCTATGAAACGTGATACAATCAGGCGAGAGTAAGCGCAAATCTAAGGGGCTGTGCCGTAGATCTTTTAATATATGTATGTAGGCAAAAGGCAAGCTAGCTACATATATAGGAATGTTGTCGAGAAGAGAACGAGGGTTTACTATAATATGGTTTGGTTAGGTTATAGTCATAAGATTGTGTAGTTTATTAATAGCAAGCTGTGCAAGATAATTTTCAATAGACTCTTAATGATTTTTCATATTTTCTATATGCTTTTTTTTAGTTTGTCACATAACATATACATTATAGTAACAAGCAGATCAAGATAAAAACTTTAGTCGATATTGCAAAAAGTTTCAGTTTAACTGCAAAGAAATTAATGATGGATAAAAGCCAAGATACATACATTTATCATTATTGGATGACAATTTTTGGAACAGGAAAACAACATAAAAAAAAACACACTACGATAATAATTTGCTCACATTTCTTTTAAAACTTCCAAAAAATTCAAGGAGAGCATTATTTTGGCGTCTCAAGCATATCCTAAAATGAAAACTATCGGGTTTTTTCAATAAGAGCGCTACAAAAGTTTTTTTGAAATAAAACAAAAACGGTTTTGGATATCAATAAAATTCTTTATTCCTGTGAAAGTACATTTGATGCCATTATGTATGATATTCGATTTCTTTTGCATGGCCACCACGGGCACGCTTGCAGAAGTCCAGACGCTGAACCCAATTTTCGACGGTTTTCAAGCATAAATCGGCTGATACTGCTGCAATTTCACGTTCGACATTCATACGAAGTTCATCAATCGTTGCTGGCTTGTTGGCATAGACCATAGACTTGACGTAGCCCCACAGGAAAAAGTCTTAAGGCGTCAAATCGCACGACCGAGGCGGCCAAGCGACTGGACCACGAGATAACACGTTCTCCAAACTTGGTTTCCAATAAAATGATTGTGACATTCCCTGTGTGGCTTGTGGCGCCCTCGTGTTAGAACCACATGTCCTCCAAGTCCATATCATCCAATTGGGGCCAAAAATATTCGGTTATCATTGAACGGTGGCGATTCCCATTCACAGTAACGTGCCGGTCTTGATCATCACGGAAGAAGTACGGCCCAATGACGCCGCCGGCCCATAAACCACACCAAACCGTAATTTTTTCGGGATGCAATGATGACTCATGGAGTATGTGTGGATTACTGCCTGACCAATACCGCATATTTTGTTTATTGACGAAGCCATATTCAGCCAGAAATGAGCCTCATCGCTGAAGATGATTTGTCGATGAAAATCCGAATCATTATCAAGTTGTTGCTCAGCCCAATTCACGAACATACGACGCTTCTGGTGGTCAAGCGGCTTCAGTTCTTGCGTCAGTTTAATCTTGTAAGGATGTAGGCCAAGATATTTTCGCAAAATTCGCCACAACGACGTCAAAGAGATGCCCAACGCTTGAGAACGACGTGGGAGAGACACATTTGGGCTTTCTGCAACTGAAGCCTCAGCGGCAGCAATATTCTCGACACTACGGGCACTTCTTTGTCTCACTGGCACTGGAACATTTTGTACTGTGCCTGTGGATTCGAATTTGTCCACTAGACGCTCAATTGTTGATCTGCTAGGACGATTATGACGACCATAAATTGGACGTAGCGCTCTTAACGTTGAGGCCACTGACTTTGAATTTCGGTAGTAAATTTTAATAATTTCGACTCGTTGTTGGCTCGTATATCTTTCCATCATGAAATGGCAAACCTTATTGAAGAGAAATGTCTAAAGAACGGCAAGAAATATGGCGTCGTTTGCTGTCCCTGTTGCTCTGCTTTTGTAGCGTCCCTGTTGAAAAACCCTTAACTTTCACCTCTTGTATTCGGTCAACTGTACATTGAATGTACTTCACTGTTTCATGTTTAACAATTTTTAAGAAGCGGTACTTTGGTTACATTGGAGATAGACTCTCACTGTATAACGGTTTTTTTTTTTTTCTTAGAATATACCCAAGACTCCTTGTATAATTGATAGCATTATAAAATAGCCCAGTGGACTAGGCTAAAAGTTTTTACCAGAAAAGTTTTTTCTATCTCTATTTTCCTTACGTTGGTTTATTTTTCATCTATTTTTTTGTCTTTTTTCTTTACACTACATTTCAAACTGCGTTACCATGAGAAGCCATCTACCCGCAAGAGTAAGAAGTAATATTTGAATCTTTAAAATAGATCCAGTTAGAGAGAGAGAGAGAGATGTATTACATGTTAAAAAATCAGTAGATAATAAAACACGGCTATTCCTTGTCTTTCCAGACAAAATTGTTTTGACTGGCTAAAAAACTTCAATTCTGAAAACCAAGGTAGGTTTACCAACTAATCACTGAATCCTAAAATTACTTTTGATTCGTAAACATGCGTTACAAGTCTTGTCTGTATAATTGATTTATTTTTTTCCCAAATACATACACAAACCTAGGTACGAACCACTTATTCTAAGAGAATTGACTTCACAAAGATGATATCGAAGTACCTTGTTCTGATTGTTCCAAGTTCCAACTTTATTCACCCTCAGATAGTCGCTTTTCTTACAGGTACCTTAAGCATGTTGATAGCAACAATTAAGTACGTTCATTATGTGTGTTCCTACTTCCATAAAAAAAAAAAAAAACATTGCAAAAACTTGAAACTTTATGAATTTCCTTTGAAATAATTAACATTTCATTCACTTTTGCCTTGAGCACAGCATACCATAATATCTATATGTAGGTATACACCATACCATAAACTAAATGAAGCAGGAACATGTTAAAGAAAAAGAAAACAAAATTCGAAAATAAAAAAAACGATATGAAATTGTATTGCTCCTCGGCAAATAGTTTGCCAGGAATATAGAGAAAACGCCAGGAATATAGCGAACTCTTATAATTCACTGCACGACTTTATCGATTTATGGCCTCATTTCCTCTGTTTACGTCAACTTTTAATTAAAATCGAGTGCCTACTCTCAACTAGACGTACAATCAAAACACATTCATATACATATGTACCAACGTATATGAACACAAAAACACAAACGCATGCACACGGTTGCATTTAAAATGCACATGTACACAGTATACACCAAAAAATACTTATGCATGCACAAAATTTATATTGTTTCGATTTTACGCCACCACCGCACCGCTGCCGCCGCCGATTGGGTGGAGTATCCTCTCAATTCACCCACACTCAACACAAGTCTCCTCTGTTGTTTGTTTTTTTTTTTTTTTTTTTATAGAAGTAAAGCTTTTAGCAGAAAGGATAAACATTCTTTTTACCCAGAAGTACCCCACTTCCCACCCAGTGCTAGCGCTAGCGCTAGCGCCAGCACCCACACAAGCCATGTGTAGATTCAGTTAAGCGTTTTAACTTGTAAGGTGGAATACAAAAAAAAGAGGAAAAATAGAAAACAAAAATTACAAGGAAACTAAAATAACAAGCAGAGAATGAACGTCCTTCTTGGAATCTCCTTCTATAAGTTTAGTCTAAGCCCGGGCCCAGGAAGAAGTCTTTCCTGGTCGGAGAAAAAAATCCCAAGGAAAAAACAAAAAGTTGCTACAAAAAAGAAGCTACGATACGAGAAGGAGTGCATGCAGGAAAGAAACAGAAAAAAACCAAACGAAACGAAACGAAAAAGTCGACTTTATTTTAAGCTAAGCTTGGTGTTTGGTGTTGGTGATAGTGCATCTGGATATAGTGCTCCACTTTTTTCATATAGATAGATATAGAGCTTCTCATAGAGGTGGCAGCAGGATGTTGCAAAGAACTACGAGTAACTATAAGTATAGGAAAGAAAATCAACTTGAGAATTAAGCGCCAAGCTAGAGTGTCCATATCGCCTGGCATACATACCTATATATTATAGTTAAGTATAACAACATCATCTCTTATGCACTCTTCTTCTTCTTTTTTTTTTGTAATTATGATGTCAAGAGTGAAGTGCTTTCTCTTAGTCAGTATCGCATTGTGTGAACGAGATTGAAGTCCTATAACTTCTGACATTTTCTTATAAAAAGATTTATAAAAGATAATGTATGTACCTCTGCCATCGAAGTATGCATGTGGTGATAAGGAGATTGTGATGCTTGCATCGGTTATCTACATGTTTTGATCAAATTCAACACAGCAACTTGTCATCCTTTAGTTTTGTTTAGAAATGGAAAATCTATGAAAATGAAATAATTACGTGTCAAGAACTGATGTCACTTTATAAATCATAACAAAACAATGCAAGTGAGGACGATTTTTTTTCTATATAAGTAGATATGCATGTATGTAAAGAAAACTTGAAGATTTAAAGTATTGACCCCTTTAGATAAAAAAAAAACAGCATATTCTGGAGGATGTTCATACATTATACTCAAGCATTTGCAAGTTTTACTTGAGGAAGCTTAAATGTTATCGTTAAATAACCAAGCAATTACTGATTTTATATGATGGCGGTTAGTGAATGAAGGGTTAGTGAACCACAGCAAACTAGAGATCTATTGTGCTTCCATTATAGAGCTAGTTGAAGCTCCTCATTTTTAAGCTTTTCCTACCTCCAAGTTCATACTCTTAAAGAAATTTAGTATTTCATAAAACCCAGATATTTGTATGTTTTGGGAATACGTTGATCCTGAATTTCCTCATAAATTCAAGTCCGCATATAGAATGTGGCACTCGCACTGTTCACTAGGCTAATAATGCAAAGGATTGCCTTCACAGATTGCAGTGACCGTTCAAGATGCCACTGGTAGACACCACTTTCAACTAATAGTGCGCTTAGTTTGAATTATATTGGATTGATATCATTATGATAACTTTAAAATTAAATTTAACTTTTTGCTTTTATTTACCAATATTATTTTTATAATCGACGCATGCTCAAAGGATTATAAAACTACCCCCCCCATATATTAAGCGAGTGTTTGAGAAATAGAGGACAAGGGGCAAGGTTTACATCAAAGAGATACCAATGCACATTGTTTTTTAATGTAAGATGAATATTGCAAAGGGAAGGAAATATTGAGTCACATAAGGCATTCCTCATTCGTATTGTGCGGCTCGAGAAAGATTCTCTTTACCTGAAACTACGTCCAAAATTAAACTCAATAATAAACTGATGAACATTCCTGAAAGTGAGAGTATTACTGTTTAATTGTCTCAGAGGTGGAGGGGAGAAGGGCTTTCTCTCTACCAGGAGACAGCATTCAGTTTTTGAAGTAAATAATTCTTGTGGTTCTATGGGTTTTTGATCCCTCATTGGACAATCCTATCGAGATGAGATTATTTTAGCTAAACATATGCTATCGGTCTTGTTCCACATCCAAAGGACAAGGATGTGCATATAAAAACAAATATGAAAGGCTGAGCACATTGTTATGTCGTGTCAGTGAAATTAATTAGAAATTTGAGACTAGAAAAAGAAAGTTAGATGAAAAATGGAACCCTGGGGCACACCAGCGTTAATTTATCGAAATTAAGAATTACCTATGTAAACTGTCCAACACCATACAGTACACAAATCTAAGGTAATATATTGCGCAGGTTGTCAAAGTTGAAAGCATTAGAAATTAAAAAAGGCTGTTCGAGTGCCTTCAAAACAACAAGAAATATAAACAGCTTGACAAGTAAAGAGGCAATGGATCCAACATTTTCACAGATGCGCAGAATTGAACAAAAATGAAAACGCTAATGATATTACTTTAAATATGTGTATTGTGGTCCACAACGACTTGTATTGAGCGGTCCGGTTCAAAAGGAAGTTTCTAATCCAATGAAGAAGAGATTCATCGAAACACGATACCAAATGCGCGCATTTTCGAAAAGAGACCTTGACAGTTCAAAAACGTTTGATAAAGCTTGGCAGCTTTATAAAATATCAACTGCAATAATTTTACTTTTTCCAAAATTAACGCGGGTGCTTATAGGCAGGTATGTAGAAGTATCTATCTAGTCTTGCTTTCTGACTGCCCAGTCCATTTGCAACGAATGATTGATCATCCTGTTCAATTACTGCACGCTTTGGGGTCTGAAAATCAACCTAAATAAATCCAAAATTGTTGTTTTTCGTGATGGTACAAGAGTTTCTTAGAAGCTTAAAGTGGAATTATGGGGAAAATCTTATTGAAGAAGTAAATCATTATAAATATCTGGGTGCTGTTCTTAACTTTAATTTGTCTTTTAATAAATATCTGGACTGAAGACTGGTTGTGTCCAAAAGTGGAATTAATGCAACGTGGTCAAATTATATTAAAAACTATTTTTTTTTCGAAAAAACTCAAGATTTCTGACACCGCAGTTAAATCAATTATGTTTTATGGCGCTAAAGTATGGGGTTTCAAGCGATTTGAGCAGGTTGAAAAACTATTTAGATTTTTACTAAAAAAAAATTGTGTGAGTTGCGGGAGTCACGGTTAATATGTGTAAACATCAACGTGCGCGGATCCAAAACGGACTTGTTTTTGCTTGAAGGGGATCTTAAGATTTTTTTCACTGAACGCATCCACCCTAGTATGCAGATCGTAACGTTGCACACCGTAACGTTGCACGACGTAACGTTGCACACGAACGTTCACGTTTTTTTTTCACTCTACCGCCAGCATAGATGTTTACACATCAAAAGGATGTTATACCTCCCCAGTAACACCTCCAACTATATGTTACATTTGGAGACTGGCCTTCCCTCCCAATTTGTTCAAACGTGACGACTCCATTTTAATTACATATGTAAGAAAAACGCTTAAACTTCCTAATTACAGATTGACAGGTATCCTTGCGGTGGAGACCGAAAACATTTTTTGGGCCCGCGAGTTGAGTGATTTATGTAGTGAGCTAGGCATAGCTGTATATGCTAATTCTTTATTACTTCTTCATTGTTCAATTTGCACCAGAAAAGTTCAGAAATCACTAACAACATCAATAGTGCCAGAAACTCTCAATTTCATGATCTATACCCTCATCTAGATTACAACATCCAACCATACTTCGTCGACGATAATTCTTCCCATTTGGTAAGCTTAGTTCTCAAAGCTAGGGGCGGGCTCCTCAATATTAACGCCAAAGCTTTCAAAAAAAATACAGTCAGTATTTGCACAATTTGCAACCTAGATGAGGTGGAAAATACGTTCCATTTTATTGGCAGATGTCCAGTTTTCAAGAACTCTATAGACTCACATGTTTCGGTAAACGTGTGCTTTCTTGTGAAGAGCTCTATGAAATTTTCAACGGCAAAAACTTTCCATCTCTTTTCAATTTTTTTTAAATTATTGTTTGATATATTTTATTATTAAATGAATTTTGTTAATTAGAAATATTATATTAAATAATGAAAAAATAGGAATACGAAATAAAATAAATAACGATGAATGTACTAAAGGGTTTTCCAATAAGAGGTGTTATTTTGAATAGCCCGCTATTTCGGTAGCTGTCACTTTTGAAGCTGTCATTTTTTGACATTTGACAAGTAAAAACTACGCCATAAATAAAAATGGAACGATACACGCTTTAACAACGCATTGAAATTATTAAAATTCACTATAAAAATGGTGAAAATTTGGCAGAGACGGTTCGTAAAACTAAAACATTTTTGGGTCGTCGTGAAGCACCTTGTCGGACCGCAATACAGAAATTGGTGGACAAATTCGAGCTGTTGGGACAAGTTAGTGATGTGAAGAATAAAATCCGTGCACGTCGCTCAAGAACAACTGAGAATATTGCTGTTGTACCCCAAAGTGTTGAAGAAAACCCAGGTTTGTCCATTCCCCGTCGTTCTTTGGAATTAGGCATTCCACAAACGTCATTACACCGTATTTTGCATAAAAACTTGGGTCTTAAGGCTTATAAAGTTCAGTTAACACAAGAACTCAAGCCGGCTGATCATCAACAACGTCGTGTCTTTGCTGATTGGGTCCTTGAAATGCATGAAAATGATCCGGAATTTCATCGAAAAATCATCTTGACTGATGAGGCCCATTTCCACCTCGGAGGCTACGTCAACAAGCAAAACTGTCGCATCTGGGGCTCGGAAAACCCAAGAGTTATTGTTGAAAAGCCTCTCCATCCTCAACGCGTGACTGTTTGGTGCGGTTTATGGTCCGGCGGGGTCATTGGACCTTACTTTTTCGAAAATGAGGCTGGAGCAACAGTTACGGTCAATGGATTGCGCTATCGAGAGATGATTAATGATTTTTTATTGCCGGAATTGGATGGTATTGATCTGGACAGCGTTTACTTTCAACAAGACGGCGCTACGTGCCACACAAGCAATGAAACCATCGATCTTTTACGGGAAAAGTTTCCGGACCGTGTTATCTCTCGAAGAGGTGATCACAATTGGCCACCGAGATCTTGTGATTTAACACCTTGCGACTTCTTCCTTTGGGGCCACGTGAAAGATAAGGTCTACGCCAACAGCCCAGCGTCGATTCAAGACCTCAAAGAGGGAATTCGTGAGGCTATCGAGGACATAGGGCAGCCACTTTGCGATTTGGTTATGGAAAATTTCATGAAAAGGATATGGTCTTGTAAGCGTGGTCGTGGCGGCCATTTGGCTGATGTTGTGTTTCATTATTAACGGCATACCTTCCTCTCATTTATCTCAAAAAATGCCATTTTTCTTTGAATATCAAAATAACACCTCTTATTGGAAAACCCTTTATTTAAATAATTTTATAATATTATTTATATAAATATATTTAGCCAACCTGACAGACAACATTAAATGTTATGCCTGTGATATTTACAATACATATTAAGATTTTTTGCAATATTTTGTACTAAAGGGTCCGCCAAATAACTCCTTTTTTTTTGAAAATGGCGCAAAACATCGAGTGTAGCTTCGGCTGTGTGGCACATAGCGCCGTCCTGTTGAAACCAATTGTTGCCAATATCCTCCTCTTCAATTTTGAGAACAAAAATTCGTTCAACATGGCCCGATAACGATCCCCATTGACTGTAACGGCCACTCCTTGCTCATTTTCGAAAAATGGCCCAATTATGCCTCTGGACCAAAATCCGCACCAAACAGTGACTCGTTTTGGGTGTAACGGCTTTTCAATGTATGCGTGCAGGTTTTCTGTGCCCCAAATGTGACAATTTTGATTGCTTACTACCCGCCAAGATCAAAATGAGCTTCATCTGAAAAGATGATTTTTTTGGCAAAATCGGCATCTTCTCTAAGTCGATCGCAGGCCCACTTAGCGAAGCGTATACACAACCATATTCGTTCAGCGGAAGGATAAAACTAATTATCTGTCAAATCAGACATGAGCTAAGTGGTACCATTCACGAAATAAGCACTAGTTGAAAAAAAAAAACGTTAGATGGCGGACCCTTTATTAACAAAATCTTTATCTATCTATCTAGAAGTATCTATCGCATTTTGACTCAAATTTCAAGCATACAAACACTTGCCTCACAACAGTATGTCCTCGACGCCGACAGTTCATCCCTAGCTACATATATATCTCTAATTTGAAAAGTCCCCTTTGACACGAGGAAACTGAGTTTCCAGCAACTTTCACTTGGTAGGAAAGAAGGGCACGACGTATGTGTGGTAAACAAAATCTCCCCGGTCATCAACTGAGGAGATTTTTTTGACATTCCTTCTCACACTTAAGTAAGTGTGCGTTCAACCAACAGACTTTATATGGAAACTACAGAAACTCTCTTATCAAAAAATCCCGAGCAACTTGTTTCTTCGTGTGAAAGGGGACTAAAGCCTAGTACGCTGCTGATGCGAAACGAAATTTTTCGGTGGTCTCCAACACGACAGCGAAATGCTTACAAAAACCTCAGCGAAAAAATGACAATTGAAAGCGTCACCATTAGCAAAAAAAAAAAACAAACACAAGCGCAAAAAAATCACAGAAAGCCATGTTGTATTGAAAGAAACAACAAATACAAACACGAACCAACCTCAAATGTCACTTTTCCGCACACAATTAATGTCACGGGCAATTAATTGAGTGCGAAAAAGAGCGGAGACCTCTCCAAATAATCTGCTACAATTATCGATTTCGCTCATCGAACAGCGTACTGCAAAACGAAAAGGAGGACGAAATTTTTCGTTTATGATTTCGTTGTGTCATTTTTGTATGGGATTTTTCGTTTCGCATCAGCAGCGTACTAGGCTTAAGTATTTATCAATTCTGATTTAAAAGATCTTAAGCCTTGAACACATTTTTCACCAATTCAAAAAAATGATATTTCTCAATATATTTCTTATAGTTTCTCTATCAAATACTGAGGAAAAGGTTTTGGATTCATTAACCTAATTTTTGACAGAGCAAAATTCCTAAGAAGCTGAAATGTACAGAAGATAAGGGTACGATAACATCTAACTGATGAGTCTAATCGTCGTGCCTGGTCAAAATGCATTTGGATTGGGACTAAGGGTCGCAAGAAACTCTCAATTGAATTTTTTAAATATAGTTCAAGAAAACAAAAACAGAAACAATACATTTCCATTGTTTTCTTTCTTCTTCATTCTTAGAAGAAGACAATGCCAAATAAGTATGACCCTAGGACACATAATTTACTTTTATTTGAATCGAATAAGATTAAATATATATAAAAATCCTTTAATTGATTGGTACTTGGGTCATAATAATCACTTAAACTGTTTGAAGTTTGAATATTTCACCCTGTATGGGTATATTTTTATAATTACAAACATGCAATAATTTTTCATTGGCACAACATGAAACTTGCTACCCATAAATTCAAGAACAACAAAAAAAAACCCAAATCACGTTTCACACCACACTGACAGATGAACAAGTTACAACCAACACACACAAAAAAAAAATTAACGAAAACGAAAAAAAAAACAAGCATTGTTCGATAATTAAGTCAATTAAATTATTTAGCTGTCAGTTGATGGTGGCTGCCTCTTGTTTTATTCATACGATTTTAATTGTTTCAATGCAGCAGCAGCAGCATCAGCAGTAATATATAGTTACACGAGTATAGTACCTACAACAACGACCAGACCATAGTGCAGTGATGCAGAAGTTCCCACTCCGGAATCAATGTAAGCCGAACAAC
This sequence comes from Leucozona laternaria, assembly GCA_932273885.2. Classification (NCBI taxonomy): domain Eukaryota; kingdom Metazoa; phylum Arthropoda; class Insecta; order Diptera; family Syrphidae; genus Leucozona; species Leucozona laternaria. Next base: position 124,901,403 of record OW026367.1, on the reverse strand, counting down.
AATAAGGCATTTGGAAGCACTACTGACACCCACATTCGAATGCAACGCCGACGCCGACGAGATTGTTGCAGTCCTCACAAAATGCCACCATCTGTACCTCAAAGGCTACAAAGGATATGCCAACCAATAACATCTGATGCTACTTCACTTGAAAAATGTCAATTGTCAATGGAAAAGCCATCAGTGAAAGTTTGTAATCGAGTTTATACCAAAGAGGCTGAAAATGTTGCCACTTGGAATGATGTTTTGAGTAAAGGCAAAGGGTGCAACCACAAGCAGGTGAGTTTTATATGTGAATTGAGTTGATGGATTTAAGGTTATGCTCGAAGATTCTTTGCGAGATCCTATTAAAATGCAAATTAATTTTTTTTAATTCCATGCATTATTGCTTTTGATCTTTTGAATAGTTTGAGATTCAATTCAAAGGCACTTTTTCGTTAAGAAGATTTAACTCACAAATTCTTATCGATAACAATTAATTCACACACAAAGGTTTTGAATTTTACTTAGGTTTAGTTTTTCAGTGCGAGATTAAAGTTAATCCCGAGTTAACTCAACAAAATTGATGAGTTAACCCAGGATTAACTGAACAGATGCTTTTGTTGTTCTGTCCACCGTATTGTTCAGTCGTTCCGTATGCATTCTCTATACATAAAAACTGCTAACTCAGTTAACTGTGGGTTAATAATTAATTTCTAGATTAAGCTAACTCTGGTTTAACTCACCACTGAAAAACTGTGCCTCAGGCTGAACACATACTGGAGCTGTGAGAGTTGAGCAAAGCGAAAGCGACGAAAACTCTCATACTGAGGCATCGCGAAACTAGACGCCTCATAAGAAAACATTTGTTTGTTTTCGTCGCTCTGCTCAATTCTCGCATCACTGTTCTGCTCGCAGAGCTCCAGTAAGTTTTAAGCCTTAGAAATTATTTCTTAAACTCTGTCTAATCTAATTAGTAATTCCGCATTTACACGAGTGACAAATTGTCATGAACCGGTTCAAAAACCGTTGAGTAAAATCTTGTCTGTCCCCAAATTTTGTTCTTAAAAATGTTTTAAAACTTTTACCCATATAAACGGGGTAAGTTGCAAAAACACGGTTCTTTTTTTTAATGCAATATTTTGACTACTTCTGAGCAGGCTTTACTGAGCTTTTTTAGTAGATTTTCTCTACCTGAAATCACTTTCATATAAAAAAGTTTCGGCTTAAGCTTGCTGGGTACCAAGCCTATCGCCTTATCTTAACTTTCAAACAAAATTGTCTCCAAAATTTAGCCAAGCCTAAATTTAGCAAAACGTTTTACGCGAGTGAAAAATAAAAGTCAAAAATCAATAGAAATCGAGATATGACATTTTGGATTTGATGCGCCATCTCGATTACAATTTCGATAAATTGTTGACAAGTAGGAGTTTAAGTTATAAAGGGTGTTTTTTTTTTTGGACGTTTGGTTTTCAATCTGGCAATACTTTTTTCAGAGTTGATCTTTTTGACAGCTGTCACTTGATTTATGCTCAGTTTGGTTTGCCATTTCATAATTAATAGACTTACTCCTGAACAACGTTTGAAATTTATTACCAAAATAATGGTTCGGTTTGGTTCGTGAGACGCATCGCGCGCTGCGTCCAATATTCGGTTGACATAATCGCAAAATCGCATAAATTCGAGCAACCATGGATCGGTTTCGCATTACGTTTACTCTAGTGGATAATGCGCATCCTCAGAGACGCCGTACAGTGCGCACCGAAGACGCTATTGCTGCTGTGGAGCAGAGTATCGAAGAAGACCCGAATGAGTACATCCGCCATCGCGCGCAACAATTGAAGCTGTCGAAAATTGGGCCTCTCGGCTGGAATTTATTCGAACCAGCCGTGGTGGCCACTTGCCCGAAATCATTTTTAAAACATGATGGCAAACCATTATCTTTATAATAAACCTAAATTCTTGGCCATAACATTAAATTATATGTGTTTTATTTCTTCTTGAAAACCACACGTCTAAAAAAAAAAAAAACACCCTTTACAATGAAAAACTGCTTCTGGGTTAACTCAGGTTTAATTTATTTGTAGGATTAACTAACTCTGGTTTTACTCAGAGTTAATTCTACGCTGAAATATTAACACTTAAATAAAAACCTTATCTAATCCAAAACCTATAAAATTGCCAAACACCTACCTAACCCAGCCACTTCATCAAAATGTTAAAGTTGAAAAATAAGTTAGGTTTGAGATGAATTAAAGCACCATTTTGAGTCATAAACAAGCAATACACTCAAACTTACTTTATGATTTCATGTCCAGTTGAGCTTTAAGAATAATTGACATACTTTTAGAAATGCTTAAAAGTGATATAGGTATATTATTATAAATTTTAAATGGACACTTAAGACGACAACTACTTATCTCTCTTTCTCTTTCTCCCCATATAAGACACAAAATATAAGAGTAGAGACGCTTGAGGACGTGACGTCTTAATACCTCCCCCTCCCTCAAGAAGTGGTGTATTTTTATCGTTAGTTTTATCGTATATCGTTTCTCATTCAATGAGGCTAATGTCCATTTCATGTTGAGGTATCCTTCGTTATCCTTGGTGTTGTGCCATCGCATCGCCAGTATATTTATACCTATTGTTGATGACGTCGTTTTCGACCGACGACGTCTTTACGACAACAAATGTCGACTTTTTGAACCAAACCAAGACAACGGCAAACGGAAATTCTTATCTTTATCGACGAATGTTAGCAACGCTACTATTTACCACTACTATCCATCGTATCGCTGCGCGTTTTCGTTGTCGTTGTCGATGTCTTTGTCATCGTCATCGTCGTCCTTTTTCATTCTTTCATTTCAAATCAATTGTGAAGGACTAACGTATAAAACCGTTATATACATATATACCTACCTACATATCGTGTCGTAGGAATAAGAACAAAAAAAAAATAAATACAACCAAGCTTGTATGAGAAAAATTAAATAGTAGTATAAGGTATAGAAAAAAAAAGGACGAGGAACAAACATTGAAATGAACTTTAACTGGCACCTTTATGTACGAAAGGAAGCCATTAAGATAGAAAAAGGAAAATAATGTCGGTCTATGTCCATCAACAGGCAATTAAAATGCCCTTTTAACTGTTTCTTTTTCACCGTTTAGACTCTTTTTTTTTTTGTTTTGTTCTCTTCTCTCTTTCTATTATATATAGTATACCTAGATATTCTACATACATATACCTCTATAATGTAAGATATTTGGTGGATCGGCTGGATGGTGTTTTTTTATTAACTTGAAAGGTCAGATTGGCGCAGCGGTGTGATTGAAGTTTGTGTTTTTGTTTCCTTTCTTCACAGCGCAATATTGTTATAAGGCGCTATATAATGGACTTTCTAACGCTTTATTTTTTTTTTCTATTCATTCACAACGATTTTATTTCAGGATTAGACCACTTAGCTAGATTTTATTAACTTTTATTTTAGATTGTATCTGATGATGTGATTCAAATAATGAAGAAAAGGAAGTCATGTTTTGTAGCTATTATAAGAATTATATCGTTATCTTTAGGTTTGTAATTGTTGATAAATATTTATCGTCTTTTTATCAGGTAGGTCATTTTTGAATCACATGTCGTACTGTCAATGACAGCCCGTTATGCGCTCGAAAACTTGACAGGAGGTCAATATTGTATTTCCGGAGTAGGTATATGAGATGGATTGATTTACGCATGAAATGTTGCAAAGCTCCTTCCAAAAAAAAAAAAAAATACTCTGTTGCCGAAATAGTGGGACATTTGAAAAAAAAAATCGGTCAAAATAATGCACCAACCGCAGCTGCTGTAGGTATACGCAAGTTTGTGAGGAAAGTTCGTAAAACTGCCTTTGCTGATTGATAACCGAACATATTCCCATGTGTGTCCTGTGCGCGCTCGATGGAGAATACTGCAGCTGTTTCCGAAAGTGCAAAAGTGGAAGAAAAGCATTATTGGCTCATTTTTCTTCCAAAATGACGATGGAAGAAACGTCATAATCAATACGAAGCACTACGGAGGCATGGTTACCAATTTTGTATAGCCATAAATTGAGGATTTTGACTTAAGGTCCCTAAACGACGAACATGCTGGAGGAACTTGTTCCTGCTCGCTATATTTTCGTCGTGAAGGGCTGTGTATCGTAACTCAGTAAATAAAATATAAAAATGTACAAACCGCACTCCTAGCGGAGTGTTTCCTTCGCTATTTAAAGTATCTGTCACTATAATTAGATAAATAAAATACAAGAATTTAAAGTGGAAAAAATATTAAAAACCACTGTCTTTATTAATAAAATATCCTTCCTGGCCAAGCTCTTCAGCAAGACTAAATCTTTCGTCATACATTTTTTTACATTTAGAATATCTTTCATTAAGTTTTACATATTTAGTTTACAACTACCATCTCAGAATACATCGATACAGGCTGGTTCGCGAACGGTTCGCTGTTGGCGAAAAATTTCGATTTTGTCGCGTTCGTTGGCTTCGATGTTCACCGTGTAGGCCCATGTTCGCGAGCAAACCTCATTTTTGCTGTCAACGTCGTTGAGTGCATATCACAGATTATTAAACACAATGGCCACTTGCGCTTCTTTATCGCTAATGATGTTTATTCTTTGAAGAATCAGAACGAAATGAATGTTCGCCAAATGTGTTCGCCGTGTAGGGTATAACGCAATCGAACAAGTTCGGGGAGCGAGTTCGTCGTTTAGGGCTACCTTTAGGTGACCTATGGCTCAAGCAGTTTTCCAAACTAGCCTGTGCAACAGTTTGTTTTAATTTTGTGTACAATGTTCAAAGTGGCTTAAATTTACCATGAAAATGTACCATGACTGTCAGAAGTTCTAATTCAATTGCGCTTATCAACGAAAATCGATTGACTAGTTATTTTTTATCATTAACAACTAAAATTATAGATTCTTTGATACAAACGCACATTTGCTGATTTACCAGTTGCACCAATCTTTGATTGAAGATGATTAGCTTAATAAATAAATGAATACTCGTATAACCAGTCATTTTAGGAATGTTGCTTGGCTCTGATTTGATGCCGTTGGACTATTTCCTGTGACCTGTCGCATTAAGGATCGATTCTATATGAACAATCAACAGGCAAATCAGGCTCTTAGGATCAATATTGGTCAAGGTACATATTTATGAAATAGGGGCCGAAACTATGAAAAAAATTATTGATAATAGGGTTTGGCAGCCAAGGCAGTCATTTGGATTAAATAATATTCCATTCCAATTTTAATTAATCGAAATGTTTATTCTCTTTTAGCCACAATTGTTGAAAAAAAAAATTAACATTGCTTTTTATAGACTTTAAAAAGAAACCAACAGATGGTATACTTTACAATTTTCATAAAAATTACATAAATCGATACATCCCATCTTAATCAGGGTTGCCATTTTGGTGACTTTGTCTATCTATCTACGGGATTTCCAGTTAGTTAATGACAATTATTTAGGGACTATTTGTCAATGCATTTAAAGCAAGTATTTGTGGAATGAAAGAATATTTAAGTTTCAAAATTTCAAGTTGCATTAAAATCTATACAAAAAAATACATTTTTTCCTGATCTTTAACAGATTTTTGATTAGTTAGACAGTGTCTTAAAATATTAAGAGAATATGCTTCAAATTTGTCGTATATAGTCAAGGTTTAGACAACCGATTCATTTGTCCCTGTTATATTTATAAGTTTTAAACAACATAGACGGCTGCCTAAGTTAGACAACATCTGAATATATAAAACAAAGTCGGTTTAGTAACACTATTTATAACTCAAGAACGACTGGACTAATTTTTATGATCTCTGATTTGTCTTCGCCCCAAATAGCACGGAAAAATACACTTTGTAGCGTGAAATAGGGTAGGATGAAAAAAACGTGTCTGACTGAAAAAAAAACTCTACCTGTTTAGAAAATGGCTTCTAGAGATTTTTTTAATTTAGCAATTTGTAAGGTGAAATGGGGTAAAAATAAAAAATGTCCGATTTAAGAAATACTTTTTGTGTTTGAAAGGTTATTTTGAGTGGATGGCTTAAGCAATATTTTTGTTATTCAAAAATTTGGTATTTTTAGGGTGAAAGGGGGTGAAAAGGAAAAGAGGCATCTGAATTAAAAAAATTCTGTTTGTGTTGAATTTTAATAAAATGCTATTTATAGAGTGAAATGGGATAAAAATTAAACAATGGTTTTCGAATACAAACATTATTTTTTGTGTTGAGAAAGTTATAACAGTTGGACTTCCAGGATCACATTTTTAACAAATTTAGCTTTTTATAACGTGAAGTAGGTAAAAACCCAGAAAGTAGTATTCGATTACAAGAAATAATATCTTTTTTGTAATTTTTATGCGAAGCTTAGGTCTGTCTACCCGGGTGAAGTCAGGCGGGTCAACTAGTTATTTATATAAACGACAGTGGGTTGTTAGTTATGATAAAAAATTTAACAAATTTTATTTTTTAGTATAGGAACAGCGTCATGATAGTGTACAGCTTGGGATAAAGTTTTAGTTTTTTTTGTTTATTTTTGCACAAAGAATACAACTTTGTTTGAAGTCAGTAATATTTTGTTACATTTTTGTATTTTATTTGAAGGCATTCACATTAAGAAATATCTTTTTTGTAGGTTGTGATGCTTACAAAAAACATTGAACAATTCTTAATTCGATCTGCATAAAGTGCGTTTAAGAAATGTGTGTCTTCCATTTTTTTAACAACTTCTAGTAATATATTGTATTTAATATATCAAATATTTGAACTTGACCTATAGGTGTTGTGTGGAGTGTGGCAATACACTGACTGTAACCCGCCTGCCTCTAAGCGTATGGCAGAATGATCGATATAATGCCATAAATGTTCACTGATACCTACGTAAATTCAAGTTAATTGCCAAATCCGTGACAAAAGGCGTTCGTTAATAATAATAATAATCCTTTCATGAAAATAAGGACATCGTTTTAAAAATAAAAATTCTATCCAAAAATTGACAACTCTATAATTATTTTACCCTCGAAAAATTCATAAACTCTTATTTGCAAACAAAACATCTGAATACAATGTTTTTTGTATATGCACTACACCTACATTTGTTATTTAGAATATATACTCTTCGGGGAATAAAGTAAACGAATATAAAATTAGGATAAGAAGCTGAATTTGGAACAAAATAACATTAATATATATTCCAACCATAGCTTCATCCAAGCCTATACCCAGGACCAAAAAAGAACTGAATTAAACTATCCCAATGGTTTGCCCGTTCTTCTTTTCCCATTTAAATAAGGACTAACCCAAAAATTTGTACAAATTTCCCAGTTGCCATCGTTGTTGTCGTCGTCGTCTTTGCCATTAGCTCTCTCCTCGACCTCACCCCCCCCCCCCCCGTCCTACCTCTCACCACAAGCTCATATGTACAAAAGCACAAAATGTTTTTCACATTTCAATTTTCCTAAAAGTAGAGATTAACCGAGAATGGATTAACAAGAACACTATGGAACATCTAATACAACAAAAACAACATCAGTTCCACCACTATAACCAACCACACTATACGACGACAAAACAATTACATGATTATGTTTCATAAATTTGCATAAATTTGCAGTTTAGTATCTTTTACCCTGGCTTTTTCACGAGATCCACAATATCTACCTCGTTTCATCCTGTTCTCGTTTCTGTATAAAAAAAACCCATCCCAACACCCCGCATCGCATCAGATTTAAGATAATACAATACAAAAAAAAAAAACGACAAGCCTCCCATAACTTCTTACAGCGCAGCACCCGATATTCATTTGTGAAGCCATTGTGACCTCCTTTAGCCATAAAACACAATAAACTGCTGCTATAGTATTGGTGCTTTCAAATAATAACAATAATACCAACAACAACAACAACAAGAACAATAGCGCCACCAATGAAACGTTAAAGTAATAACAACTAAAACAAATAATGACACTATTCAATAGAAAATATACTTAGATTTAGATGCCCTGTACTTCCTGCAGAAGATTACAATATTCTTTACAGGACCTGCATTGTAAACATAGGTAGGTTATGGGAGAATTCTTGGCAGGACCGCATTCTCCAGAAACACCATAACGGCCGAGAACATAAGTTCTAGATTAGTTTTAGTTAGTTTGTAAGATTTAGTTTTTAATTGAAATTGACAAAAAACTATTACGGCTGTCCTGAAGCTTTGATATAACATTTTACTCACAAATGTGAAGCAAGTGCTTCTATTGGTGAAGCATGTGCTTTGGTTTATTCATATCTTCCATGGAGAAGATACTTACTTTGAGGAGAAGCTCATTCAAACATATAAATGCTCAATTGTTGAGCACTTATTCAAGTATTTTATTCATACCAAATGGAGCACATGCTCCGAAAAGTTGAGTTTTGAGCAAGTGCTCCATTGGAAACACCCTCCAATGATTAACTGAGTCTTTGGCTGTTTTTTTTTTTTTTTTTGATAAGTTGGTAAACTAAATAAATTCCTTCAAAAACATATTTGTACTTTAAAAGTTTAAAAGATCCTTAAACGGCCCTGCGAAACGAAAGATAAACCTACCCACCATACCACACACAGGCAGACGTTATTTCATTAACTTTATAATGTTCATGCTTCCGTGGAATGATATGTGGTTTTTTGCCACGGTTTTCTAGGTTGCCTGGACAAAGTCCTGCTGCATAGTAAAATATATTGTAAATCCCTCCTGCTGCTAAAAGAAAAACTTTTTAACAAATTAAATATTTAACATAATATTCTTGTGCTGGGTTATTTATTGAGAATCACACACACACACATAGATATACTAATGTAAACTGTTTCTCACTTTCTGCAAGTACATACTTTTTTTTTTAAAGGATTTTTCATTCTATTTTCTTCTCTGACAGAGCAAATCCTTACCGTCGCCGTCGCCGCCGTCGGCTGTAGCTGTAGCTGTATCCTCAGCTCTGGAGGAGGAGGTGGTGGTGGTGGAGTCAGATATTGCACTAGCTGAGAGGCAAGAAACAGTACAGCGAATAACGTCAGCAGGAGGAAAATTAGAAATGCCTTGCAATGTAGCTGCATCATCATCGGCCAACACCATCAGTAACAACAACAACTTTGATACCAATGGAAACAGAAACAGAAACAGGAACAAGGACGACGACGATGATGATGATGATGATGATGATGATGATGATGATGATGATGACAACAATCGTTGCAGTCGGCTGGATCTGGAGCAGCAGCAGCAGAATCACCAGAGCAAAACACAGGCAGAAGCTGCAATAATGTCGGCAGCTGCCTCAGCTCAAGAATTTATAACCTTTGAAAGACTAAGACTTGCAGATCAAATAAATTTTCTTCTATTCGATCCATATCGTACGTTAAAGTTCTTGATTACGGAGTTGAAATCAAGATTGAAGACCGTGGTACCAGGTAAGTTACACATACTGCATATAATATGTAACTATAAAATGGGTAGAAGAAGGACCTGTGGTGTTGGTGCCGAGGAGGTGGTGATGATGCTCCGAGCTGATTGTGTGGTGTTTACGTTATGCATTATAGTTTTGTTGAACCAGCAGCAGGACTGAGCATAGAAGTATAACCAACAACGCAGCAGCTCGCTCTCGGAGTAGAGCCAGAGTGTAGTATTACAGATCCGGGTACATTTATCCTTGTTTGGTTTGTTACTTCATATATCCGTGATTAAGTTGGTGAAGAAGGACGTGGTTTCAAGGAGTGAATTAATATTGGAGCATGAGCTAAGTTAATATTGGTGTTGTGACTATAAATGGGCGGCTGATCTGCTGACAAGAATAGAACCAACGCAGAAAGGATGTTGGTTCGTATGCGGATAAATTAATTCAGTTATTAGGAGCAAATGATGAAGACAGCCTAATAAGAGTTTTGTTGCCAAACTGACTCTTAGTTGTGTTGCACAGATATAGGAAGTTTAGTAGTCTTTTAAAGTTGCACGGTCACGGTGTATCAGGATGGAGGCAGTGGTAAAGGTTCGTTAAGTCACGATAAGTGCATCATGTTTTTATAAGAACTTGGTAGATGAGGCTAGTTGAAGGAGAAAATGTTTATTTAATTTAGACAGATAGTCAGCTATGGAAACTGAGATGGCTTAAACATTGTGTAAGGATGTGGGATTTTTATAAATTTTTTTTAATATGTACCTAATTATTGAAGGAAATAACGGTTGTGTCTGATGTAAAGAGACCAGGGGTATGAGATTTACCAAAGAGATGTTGATTTTTGAGGAGAATTCATATATTAATATGCTGTGATAAAAATGTCATCTTCTAATTTAATTTTCGGGAAAAGAGTAGTTTAAAGAGATTATAACTATATTTATAAAGAGCCAAGTGTGAACAAAATTTTGATGCAGTATAGAAGAAACGAGATATTGACTCAGTAAAGAATCAAGGTTTATTTTATTCGAAGGATGATCGGTAAATGGCAAAAGATATAAAACAAATACTGTTTTTGATATTCGAAGTATTTTTGAAATGGTTATGGTAAAAAAATTGTCGTTTAGAAGCAAATGAAAATCGTGTTAGAAGCAAATGAACACAATTTTTTCTCTTCTTTTCAGCTTTGGTTTTAACAGTTTCTTCTCTACAATTGGTATTCTACGACTTAATCCGGAAAATGGGCTTAGACTTACCATCAATCAACTCATGCCTATTGCCTCGTTTATTTGAAGTCAAAAACGAGCATCCTAAAAAACTTATATAGACATAACAACTGTTAGACTTAAACTGACAATTTGATCAAAGATTGAATCATGTCTATGAAATATAAACAAAAGATAGTCTTACATTCCGGCGCAAAGGGTTTTTCAACAAGGACGCTACAAAAGTAGAGCAACAGGGACAGCAAACGACGCCATATTTCTTGCCGCTCTTTTGACATTTCTCTTCAGTCCATTTCATGGTGGAAAGATATACGAGCCAACAACGAGTCAAAATTATTTAAATTTACTACCGAAATTCGGAGTCAGTGGCCTCAACGTTAAGAGCGCTACGTCATCTTCAGCGATGAGGCTCATTTCTGGCTGAATGGCTTGGTCAATAAACAAAATATGCGGTATTGGTCAGGCAGCAATCCACACGTACTCCATGAGTCATCATTGCATCCCGAAAAAATTACGGTTGGGTGTGGTTTATGGGCCGGCGGCGTCATTGGGCCGTACTTCTTCCGTGATGATCAAGACCGGCACGTTACTGTCAATGGGGATCTCTACCGTTCAATGAAAACCGAATATTTTTGGCCCCAATTGGATGATATGGACTTGGAGGACATGTGGTTCCAACAGGAGGGCGCCACAAGCCACACAGGGAATGTCACAATCATTTTATTGGAAACCGTGTTATCTCACGAAATGGTCCAGTCGCTTGGCGCTCGGTCGTGGGATTTGACGACGTAAGGCTATTTCCTGTGGGGCTACGTCAAGTCTATGGTCTATGCCAACAAGCCAGCAACGATTGATGAACTTCGTATGAATATCGAACGTGAAATTGCAGCAGTATGGTCCGATTTATGCTTGAAAACCGTCGAAAATTGGGTTCAGCGTCTGGACTTCTGCAAGCGTGCCCGTGGTGGCCATGCAAAAGAAATCGAGTTCCATACATAATGGCATCGAACGTACTTTCACAAGAATAAAGAATTTCATTGATATCCAAAACCGTTTTTGTTTTATTAAAAAAAAACTTTTGTACCGCTCTTATTGAAAAACCCGATATTTATAAAAATGGATCGTGGTGTGTTCGAATGCTTAAAATTTGAAAACGACTGGACCAAATTGGATACTTCCTTCTCTGGGTTTGTTTGTAATTGCTTCGCAAAGGTTTAAGAAAAATAAAAGTCCGAAAATTCTCAACAGGTGGCGCTGTATGCAAATATGTTGTTTTTCTGTTTAATTCAATTACCGTTCAGCAGGTGGCGCTGTAGGATGTTGCGAAATGGCTTTTCGGATATTCTTTTGCAACTTTTGTTATTTGCAGGCCGAAATGGGGTCATTATAAAATAATTGTCCGATTAAAGAAATTCGTTTTTCGTTTGAAAGATTTTTCTTAGGAAATGGTTTTAAGGATATTTTCATTTTTAAATTTTGTTATTTGTAGGGTGAGAATGGAAAAAATAAAAAAATGTTCAAATTTTGTTATTTGTAGAGTGAAATGGGGTAAATAAAAAAATGTCCGATGTAAGAAATTCGTGATTTGTTTGAAAGGTTTTGTCTTAGGAAATGGCTGTAGGGCTATTATTTTACAAATTTTTTATATTTGTACAGTGAAATGGGGTAAACATAAAAAATTACGTTTCAGGAAATACATTTTTTTGGTCAAAAAGGTTTTTCTTAGGATATAGCTTTGGGTATTTTCTTTTTTCAAATATTGTAATTTGTAGGGTCAAACGGGCTAAAAATACAAAAACTATGCGATTTAAGAAATTCTTTTGACTTTTGAAAGATTTTTTTTTAGTGGATGGCGTTAGAGTTTTTTCAGAAAAAAAAAATTATAGGGTGAAATGGGGTTCTGAAAGTGGCATCTGATTTCAAAATATGTTTTGTGTTTAAAAAGTTATTTAAAAAAAAAACTGTTATTTATAGAGTGAAATTGGATAAAAACAACAAAGTATGGTTTTTGATTACAAAAATTCTTTCTGTTTTGGGAAAGTAATAAAGGTTGGACTAAGAAGTATGTTAAAACCTATAAAGTAGTATTCGATTACAAAAATTAGCTTAAATATTTATTTATATTTTCTTTTGTAATTTGTGTGCGAAGCTTAGGTTTGTCCACCCGTGTGAAGCCGGGCGGGCCAGCTAGTAATTTATAAAAAAAAATATAACTAAAAATAAGAACCTAATCGTATGAACGTGATAAGAGAAGAGATTTCACATCTCGGCATAATCTAAAAAATGGTCTATTGCACGATATTATTTCTGTTTTACAAATTGAAGCGAAAAATATCAAGCGTAGAGAAAAAAAATGTTATATTCATAGCAAAAATTGTAAAAAATTTTATTTTAAACAACTTTTGTTAAGTGCATTTATTGTAAGAAATTGAAAATGAGCGAGTTATTTAACAAAAACCAAAATAACTTAAATTCAAAGATGGCGCCCAACGCTGCCCCTTGGACTTTGAATTAACATCTCTTATGATTAAATAAACTATCTATTTGTTTTATTTCTATTTTTTTTTCTTTTTTTGTACATTCCAACTGGACTAGAACGGTGCTTGGGTGCTTGTTAAGCCCCCGCTGAAGATCAATGCTTGTATTTTCATCCCAAGTCCATTTTTACTGTTTAGAACTATTCACCGAGAAATTCAATACCAAATATGGTCAAGATTTACCAACGTGGAACTCTTTTACCATTTGTATATCTACACTGAACAGGGTGTTTTTTAAGCCAGTAGGTACCTACATGAAATTTTATTATAGGTACGTATAGTCATTAATTTGGGTTTAATCAAGAGAATACATTCTGCAATTAGTTTTTAAACACAACTTCGGGCATAAGCCCGCCACAGCTGGATCTGATGATGAATGTCATCCGAGAGATACAATTTTTGGCCGTATATTAGCTTCCAATGAGACGATTGTTTTTAGTTTGTCCGTGTATACACAAGTCAATCTATGTTTCCTTAAATAAAAGAATCAAGAGGCGTCAAATCTTATGGACGCCAATTTATAGGTTCAATATATGCGTTCATCGAATGTTTCCTTTAATAAGTTGATTGTTTCGTTTGCTATATGGCACGGAGCACCATCCTGCTATGGAACCACATCTCTTCCACATTCATGCCACTCGACTGGGGAACAAATAATGGCTCTATAGGGAATATACTTGGTCGTAACACGCTAATTATCCTCATTTTTGAAAAAAAAAAAAAAAATATGGACCACACCAAACTGTGCATTTTTTCGGGATCTAAAGGCCTTTGGATAATCTCTCGTGGATAATCTTCGGTCCAAATGCCCCAATTTTGATTATGGTTATTCCCATTGAGCAAAAAAAAAATGAGCCTCATGGCTGAACACAATTTTTTTTATAAACCAGCTGATTCAATTCCAGATGTTTGTGGGCCCATTCACCAAAAGTTTCGACGCAAACGATTGCTGGATCTTATTCACCTTCAAATCAAGATCTTTGCATAAAATTTTCCATAAAGTTGGTGGACAAATATTATGCTGTTTTGAACGACCGACACGTCAAATCGATTAATTTGGATTTTCTTCAACACTCTCCTGACGGATGAACAATATTCTTCAATAGATGCACTCTTCTATTGCGTTTCGGTTCCACTTCATTATGGTGAATAGCAGTTTCATCTAGATGATTACGTGGTGCGTAAGTGCTTTGTAAATTTGACGAATAGAACCGTAATTTGGAACTAAATTTCTTCTAAACTACCCAAAACTGAATTTTTTTTCCTATGGCTTTTGACAGTAAATTGTGAAAATTTGACGTTAAAAAACAAACCTTACAAAAATGATACTGACAGTTTGAAATCTGACAATTTATTTGACAGTTGTTAGTACTGCGTTTACTTAATCCAGAAATGGATATTTCACATTTTCATCTTTCACTGCAAATATTTCGAAAATGTAGTTGACTTTTCATTAAATTTTTTGTGTGACGTAGTTACAAAGCCTTTACGATAAAATTATACAGCAACACAAATATGCCACGGAGAAATTTATATTCTTTTTTTTTTTTGTGTTTTGTAGCTTTCTCTGTGATTTGTGTAAAAATTTTATTTTTCGTTGTGTCTTTCCGTGCCACAGTAAAACACATCCTTCCTGTGTAAAAGCAAACAAATGATTTACACGTTCCAGTACCTACCTACATAACAAATTATTTGTTTTTCCTACATCTTCTTTTGGGCCAAAAATAAATAAACGAAATGTTTAACTTTATATTTTTTTTTTTATTTATTTATTTATATTTCTTGGTTACATTTTCATTGTTAAACCTCTGTAAATATCTCGGCTATTTTTTGTTGGTTGTTTTTTTTTTTTTTTTTTTTTAACAGACGACATAAATGTTCAAAAGATCCTTGTGGAGATTCAACAAACCATCAAAAGGATACGAATTCCAAATAATGCAAGCAAACCAGTATTGCAACCAGTAGCAACACGAAAGGCGCCAGTGGCGGTGGTGGCGATAAATACTAAAACAACAACAACTTCAACAGAAGAACCACCAATTTCGACATCAGCAGCGAAGGCAGTATCAACGGCTGCTGAAGCAGTTAAATACAACATTCTTCCGAAAGAAAGGTGTCATGTAATCAAGGTAAATACATTATATTTGTGCTCCTTATTTTTGTTTGTCCTTAGATATGCATCTACATGTAGCTACCTATGTATATTTTAAACTCTATAAAATATTGAACTTTCCGCGGAAAAGGATTCGGCTTTATATATGTAAATATTGAACTTGTGTTCCAGTTGAGTTGCTTTAGGTTTCCCTTTGATTCGCTCGTGTAAACAGTTGAATAAGAAGTATTTTTTACGAAAAAAACTTTTTTCAATATTAATATTTAAGTCGTGCTTTTAAAATTTGACCCAAATGTGAGGAAAAGAGAGGAGAGGGTACTGATGTACTTTTCAAAAATGGACACTTTAATATTTTTTGAATTTCGATTTATGGTAAGTCCTGGGGCAACTTCTAATTTCAGCCATTTTGTTAGCTGTCAAGTGATTTATTTTTAGTTTGGTTTGGCATTTCAACGTGAATAGACTGACGCCTGAACAACGCTTCCAAATTGTGCCCAAATGAGCCCAAAACAAGATTACCGTTGATCCCAATTTTGATAAGCGAATTTTGTTTAGCGATGAAGCTAACTTTTGGTTGAATGGATACGTCACTAAACAAAACTGCCGTATTTGGAGTGATGATAATCTAATAACTGTATGTTGAGACACCGTTACATCCACAAAAACTGACGGTTTGGTGTGGTTTATGGTTTGGTGGAATATTTGGTCCGTACTTCTATAAAAACGATGCTGGCCAGAACGTTACAGTCCACTATAGATCCATGATTACTGACTTTTTCGTTTATCAATTGAACAACCATGATGTGCAGGAGTTGTGGTTTCAACAAGACGGCGCAACATGTCACACAGCTTGTGCCACAATTAATTTATTGAAGGAAACGTTTGGTAACCGCATAGTTTCTTCGCGTTACGGACCTGTGAATTGTCCGTCAAGATCGTGCGACTTAACGCCGCTTTACTATTTTCTCTCAAAAAAAAAAAACACCCGCTTTACATAGAAAATTAAAATAAAGAAATCTCTGATTGAATGTTTTGAATTTCTTTCACTATGCTTCTGCGGTTGCTGCTAATGACATAGTTTTGCATCATCTAACCATCAACAATCATCTGTCATCTTCAGTCAAAGGAAATTTACATAAAATGCAAAGTCTAAGATCTTAAACGTCTATGTGTCTAGACGCATTCGCAGTTTGCCCTATTATGTATGCCAAAAGCCGTTTGAACAATTGCTCAATAGCGCTTTGCCAGCATCCTTCCCATTAGAATCAATTTATGTACATAGAAAGCTTATAGCATAGCTATAAGGATACAAAAAACAATAGTCGGATACAACAACAACTACATGTACCTATATATTTACAAAAATAACAAAACCGGAGAGTTGCAAACTTTCTCTACCCAAAAAGCTATCGGCCATTGTACAAAAAATATTCATGTATGTCTCTAGCTTAGATCAAAAACAAATGGACAGAATTGAATTCCGCTATTTTTTTTTCAATATGAAGCAAGGAAGGGTGCAGTTGGGGAGGCAACGCAATGTGTGTGGTTACTGGTTATGGTTAGCATGTTTTAGAATAACAGAAAGACTCAAAACAAACAAGAAGCTTCGTCCTTGTGTTGCTACTCTAGAATTTAGATAGCGACTATACGCACACATCTCGCGGTACAAATGGGGTGGTGACAATTGTGGAGGTAGGGGGGTTGCATTTGTATTTACACACATTCTCTATAATCAAAGTGACGACATTTGTCTTTGGGTACAAATCACGTTATAGGGCTACCATTGTGCGAATATAATCGCTCGTACTTTTTTGTATTTTTACTTAAAAAGCTTATCAGTTCTATTCTCAAATGCGGAATCCACGTGATTCAGGGACTGGTGGATCGATTTCAGAAACAGGAAGCTGTTTGTGATCTGCCCGAACTGCCCGAACATCGATACGTAAGTGCTTGAGTCAACTCGACGTAACCTGGCTATTCCGCCCTAATAGAAGCGAATATCGAGTGAATTTGCCCAAGTTTTGCAGAAAGTCCAATCGAAACGTAAGCGCTTAAGTCAACTCGATGTCCCCCGCAGTTTGTTCGTAAAAAGCATTTTACTGAACGAATTTAAGCGAATATTTAAAATAATTCGCCCAAGTGTTGCAGAAAGCCCAGAAGCTATGTACCAACCGATTTGGAGCGAATATTGAGCGAATTCGAGGAAGTGTTGCGGAGAGTCTAGAAACATCGATACGTAAGCACTCTAGTTAAGTCGATGTATTCCGCAATTTGTTTGAGGGAAGTTTTTATTGCTCGAGTTGGAGCGAATATTGAGCGAATTGAACCAAGTGTGGCGAAAAGACCAAAAACATCGATACTTGAGCGCTCTATAGTCAACCCGATATGTCCCCCAGTTTGTCTATGACGGCAGCTGTTGCTAACAGCCCTGAGATGTGGTTTCAACAAAATGAAGCTACTACTCATGCTCACACTAAAATTTTTGAGCCCGACTCATATCCAACAATTCATGGAGATTTAATTGGACACTTAGCAGTCCCTGACTTTTTTCTATAGGGATATTTGGTGGGCAAAGTTTGACTAAATAATTCTACCACCACTGTTGAAGGAGAACATTGGTGCCCAAATACTGGAGCAGATTTCTACCAAAGCTCATGGAAAATGCTGTAGAAAGAGCCCGTAAAGCTGGTGCTCATTTGATGGATATGTTTTCCTCGAACCAGCTTAATCAAATCTTCATAATCTACTTACATATATTTTACTAATAATTAAAAAATAATTAAAACAAAATTTAATACACAAAAGTACATATATCAGTCAGTGACTTAGCCGCTATTTACGATTTGTTGAAACAGCCTGATAGTTCTCTCATAACAAATTCAAGTAAACGGTGTTTTTTTTAAACGTGTGGTTTTCAATCTGGCAATACTTTTTATCGGAGTTGGTCATTTTGACAGCTGTCACTTGATTTATTCTCAGTTTGGCTTGCCATTTCATAATTAAGAGACTTACTCCTGAACAACGTTTGCAAATCGTGCAAATTTATTACCAAAACAATGGTTCGGTTCACGCGACGCATAGCGTGCTGCGTCCAATATTCGGTCGACATAATCGCAAAATCGCATAAATTCGAGCAACCATGGATCGGTTTCGCATTACGTTTACTCTAGTGGATAATGCGCATCCTCAGAGACGCCGTACAGTGCGCACAGAAGACGCTATTGCTGCTGTGGAGCAAAGTATCGAAGAAGACCCGAATGAGTCCATCTGCCATCGCGCGCAACAATTGGAACTGTCGAAAATTGGGCCTCTCGGCTGGAATTTATTCGAGCCAGCCGTGGCGGCCATTTGCCCGAAATCTTTTTTAAAACGCAATGGCAAACCCTTATCTTGATAATAAAGCTAAATTCTTGGCCATAACATTAATTTATATGCATTTTCTTTCTTCTTGAAAACCACAAACGCGTCTTAAAAAAAACACCCTTTATTCATTTATTTTCACATCTTTAACGTGCGACCACACTCGCCTTTAAAAAGTTTTGAAAGTTTGACATTTTGTGTTCTAGATTCTGCGGCAACCCTAGTTCCTAATTTGCGAAATGCGACAGAATATTTGCGGATTTATGTATAACACTTTTCGAATACCGCCGCCGCCGCTATGTTTGGGATATGTTTTTTCTTCTTTGTTTTTTTTTTTTTTTTTTTTTAAAGCGCCATTCTTTTAAAGTGTTTGCATCTCTTTGCTGAAGAAGGAAACTTTTTGAATCAGAGAAACATATGATTGTCAAAGTTGTCGCTAACTAATCGCAACCATTATTTACACCGTGTGTTTTTTCATGCAGCAAAAACCACTGCAGCGGGGCGGTATTTTGTATACTCTCTTTAGGAGTTTTATCGTTTTCAAAAGTCATGTTCCAGTTTCTGCAGCGATCCATGACGAAATAGATAAACCAAAGAGGATGCTTTCTGCCATACGTACTTTATTTACCCTTGCTGGACTTTATTTGGTGTTTACATTAAAATTTAATTTTTGTTCTTATAGTTTGAAAAGGGTTTTTGTTTTCTACGAGGCGGCAGTCAGGGAGGAGGGAGGAGGGAGGTATTTGGTCGATTCTTTTTAACAGGTTTTTTTCTTTCTGCATTTGGCAAAAAGCATTAAAGTCTTACTTCTCCACTAGCGTATATAGTAGAGTATCTGGAGTTTGTGCAAACAGTTTCGAAAGTATCCGCAGAATAAATTTTATCCATTTTCATCCATCCTTTCAGGATGCACTGCTTTTTACCTCTCCTCGACTTGGTTGCAATTTTTCGTTGTTTTAGTTTATCCTTGCTGTACCTATACTATCTGTTCTATGTACGGTTGCAATGTGGTGCTTTAAGTGGATGAACTGCTTCTATCTTCTTATACCACTCTCTCTCTCTGGCCATGGCGATGGTCCTGGACAAAAGTTTTTCATTCCATCTGTAGTGAGTGCCTTAGCTGTGATGCTGGTTATAGATTTATATATTTATAGGTTTATACGTTGCAACTCTATTGCATTAAAGTTGTTTGGTTAACTTTAGATATTTTTTTCTTTTTTTTGAAAAAGTTAAGGAAAAATTGCACGAAAGAATAGTTGTGAAGCGTTAACTGTACATTTCAGCGCAACATTGAATGAAAGATGAAACGGATATCTTATCTATCTCTCTGTGGGTAAAACAATGGATTGTGGTAATGAAATTTCATTACGTAAAGTAAAACCTAACGAATTGATATTTCAAAACCGTTTTCTTTACTTCTGTGGGTTTTTGTTTCTACTTTTCTTTTGTGAGGAAACATTGAAATAATGCTGTTACTTTGAGGGAAACTTTAAAAAATTGTTGGTTTAGGTTTTGAAAATGTTTAATCTTACGTTTTTTTTATGGTTTCACTCATTCAGAGTTCAGAATTTATATAAGAAGAGTATTCTCAAGATGAGGTATGTATATGTGTATAGGAAAGGATTCAACAGCTTTGGCTTTTCATTTTACGTTGATTGAATTTCCTCCCCGTTACGTTTTTCAAATAAAGTTGATTGATAATGTTTCTAACTACTTCTGCTGGTTAAGTACACAATTTTTAGATTTTGTCTCAATAGTTAATGGATAAAACTATCTTATTCGCGTCCAGCAAGAAAAGAACGAATCATGTATAGCACAAACATGCTCTTATACGTACAGGGTGATTCGAATAAGGTGTGACAAACAGCTATGGCGTGTAGGTTTTGGTCGAGTATAAAAAAAATCGTATGGAAGGGGGGGGGGGGGGGTTCTATTCCAACTTCAACGAAAAATTTTAATTCAACAATAAAATAAAAATTGTAAAATACAAAAATATAAAAATCAAAAAAAAAACAACAACAATCCGGAGCCAAATGATCTGGCCTAAAGATTCGATAGATCTAGCTTCGAAAAGCGAAGAAAGTATATAAATAAGTGCAGTTAGGAGATGTATTGGAAGCAATATTTTAAGATAATAATTATTTACCTTTTAAAAGGGAGCTTCTAAATAAAATTACATAATAATGATTCAGAAATATATAATTTCTATTCTGTATAATTATATTTCGGGAGTAATGATCAAAAATCATACAACCGTATCGCTCGTCAGAGAAATCCAGCTCGAAGGACCAAAATGTTAGAAGTTAAAAGTGATATTTTATCGCACACTCTAACATATTTCTTCATTTCCCTCCATACAAACTTCATGAATTCTCAATATCGTATCAAAGTAGGAGTAGTGATCAAAAATAATACACCGGTATCGCTCGTCAGAGAAATCCAGCTCGAAGGACCAAAATGTTAGAAGTTAAAAGTGATACTTTATCTCACACTCTAACATATTTCTTCATTTCCCTCCATACAAACTTCATGAATTCTCAATATCGTATCAAAGTAGGAGTAGTGATCAAAAATAATACACCGGTATCGCTCGTCAGAGAAATCCAGCTCGAAGGACCAAAATGTAAGAAGTTAAAAGTGATACTTTATCTCACACTCTAACATATTTCTTCATTTCCCTCCATACAAACTTCATGAATTCTCAATATCGTATCAAAGTAGGAGTAGTGATCAAAAATAATACACCGGTATCGCTCGTCAGAGAAATCCAGCTCGAAGGACCAAAATGTTAGAAGTTAAAAGTGATACTTTATCTCACACTCTAACATATTTCTTCATTTCCCTTCATACTAACTTCATGAATTATCAATATCGTATCAAATTTTAATGATATAAAGAAAACCCGCAAGTGATTGGGATTGATAGCAGTCAACAGGGGACACGGTCTATCTTTTGGTCAAACCAAATTTTCAAATTTTTATTTCCAAACTCCTCCTTTTTTGAATCGACATTTCAAAATTATTTTTACACAAGAACTTCTAAACAGCTTTGGTAATTCATAGAGTGAGTTTTCATTAACAGTGTGTAAGTATTATAACCCAATTCTGAAAATTACAATGACAAAAAAACTGATTATAAAAACTAAAAACTATTGAAACAAAAAATTGATACACTCGCTAATACTTTGTCATTGTTTACGTGTTAAAATTTGATGGGCTGTCTATATGAAAATTTTAATAAAAAAAAAAACTAAAAAGTATTCACCCAGTCCTTCATTTGTTATTAATTCACTATTATTTAAATATTAAAAACATTTTTAAGAAATATACTTTTCATACTTAATAAAAAGAGCATATGAAGTTCTGTTTTGTAAAATCATTTTGCAGTTACTCATTTCAATATAAACTTCACCGAATCTAACAAAAAAAAAAAACGTTAAAGTTTTTTTTTAACATAAAAGATACACATACATACCTACATACTATATATACAACACTCCATGAATCCTTGTACATGACAAGAACCTTATTTTATTTTCATGCCTCAATAGACCCCTTACCATCAATTTTCATTCAGCAAAAAGCAATAACATTCGAGGTAAAAAAAAGCCCATCAAAAGATTTATTTGATTGTGAAGTTTAATGAATGACAGAACTGGCCAACACAAATTTTGCCCAGCAGCAGTCAGCATCATAGAACCAACAGTCAGAATCATATAGTAGAAACAGTTGATGTGTAGCAGAATATGTAGTACACACATATATTATAGGCAGTGCCAATGCCAGAAAAAAGTAGAACTTTGCGGGCAATTAGCTGACTGATTTCATCCCTCACTGACCTACCAAATAAAGGCACTTTAACATGGCCGAAATATAGGGACTACAAGCAAAGCAACACACCACACACACACATACGCCAAAGAGGAACAAAAACCAAACAAAAAAAAAACAACACATTCCAACAAAATTGCTAAAAAAAAAGGCACCCAGTCAGCAAATTTAACCCCTAAGCTAAGCTCTTCACATTTTCATACAATCACACATAGGTACCTACCAATACAGAGAACGAAAAGAATAAAAGAAAAAAAAAATAATCAAAATAATGAAAGCTACAAACCATCCAAATCCAAGCCAAAAGTAAAGCAGCAGGGGAAAGAAACAAAAATCCTCCATTGACCACATGAACTATTAATCTACACCGCAGGACAAGTGGGAATGGTTTGGGCTTTTGTTCACCCTTCTGTTTCATCTCCATCCCCATCCAGAAGGGTAGCAGGCCATCCAAATCAGGATCGTTTCGATAAACATTCATATCACACACATGACTAAACGCACACTCGTAGTCATATAGTTATACGTGTTCGTGCGTCCCAAAGCCCGACTTTCTCTCTCTCTCTCTCTCTCTCTCTCTCTCTCTCTCTCTCTTTGGAGTGAAAAAAAGCATTCTCTGGTTACTTTCCCTCGAAACTCCACACAACAAAAGCAATTCAGTGCAGCGTTCTAGCTCGACAAATTCCCGGTGCCGCTTGCAGCTTAATGGACCGACCAAAGGTACCTAAAATCATTAAATCAGCCTTCAAATTATTTTAAGGGCTTGCTCAGATTGGGTAGTAGGGTGAAGCGAGACGAAAACGAGTGCCAAAAAGCATCAACTGTGTGCAAAATTTTATTTCGTACATCGTACAAAAATAAGTTTAAAGGGCAGTGAGCTACATGATGATGCCAGTTCAGGAAAAGCACATTTCCCTATAATAGCACCTTTCCAAATAGTCGATTTCCCATAAAACAAGAAAACTGCAAACGATATTTTATAAAAACCCACACCTCCCACATCTCCTAGTGCATTTTTGTTAAGTCATGATATTTATAACTAGAAAGCACTTCCCTGCAAAGCCCCCAGGTGTACTTAGGTAGTTTCAGGCTGATTTGGCATTGCAATAATTTGAATGCTCATGACATTTATTCAAAGCTTTTACAAAAAAGAATACAAAATAAGTAATGACTGGGTAATGTGGCGCGAAATGAATGTTTTTTTTTTTCAAAATGGTGCCCGTTAAAGTAATAGATTAAAATGAAAATATTAATAGAGTATAGTTTTGGCTGCTAAAGAAGTTGAACCATTCACCAGTTGCCAATCAAACTTGACATGACAGTTGTTGCTGATGGGTAACTCAGGCCGCTTACACTTAATCTGCTCTAGTGACATATATCTTCCAATTTATATGAACTATTTAGAATTCTGGGTAAGATATTATCTGCATTGGGAAATGATCTGAGCTAAATGAAGATTGAAAGCCCTTTTGAGGTTACCCATCAAGGGTTGTAAGTTTCGAAAATAATTGTAAGAAGACATAATAACAAGCGTACTGGGTATAGTTAATCCTAGTTACTGGCTTTAAAGGACCTTTTACCTTAAACATAGCATAAAAACTTTCTCCATGTAAAACTACATATGCTCGTATGTAGAAATGTTCATGGTGACCGGTGAAACGGTGTCGAAGTCTATTAAATTCAAATATTCCAACAGCCATTTTTATGTATGTAAAGAGTGTTTTTCTAGAGGTATATAACTTTGAAATGGAATAAAACAGAGATGATTTTTTTAAGTTGACTTGCAATTTACTTAATTCGAAAGATAATCTTCTGGCATTATAACTTAAATATTGTTTCTGGTATATGACCGCCACGGCTGGCTCCGACGTATAATAAACTGGAGGTCCAATTTTTGATAACTTTTTCCAACATTTGTGGCCGTATATCGGCAATAACGCGGCGAATGTTGTCCTCCAAGCGGTCAATAGTTTCCGACTTATCGGCGTAGACCCATAGAAAATAGTCAAGCGGCATAAAATCGCACGATCTTGGAGGCCAATTCACGGGTCCGTAACGTGAAACTATGCGGTTACCAAACGTTTCCTTCAATAAACCTGTTGCACTTGCACGAGCTGTTTGACATGTTGCTCCTTCTTGTTGAAACCACAGCTCCTATTGCACATCATGGTTGTTCAATTGATGAACGAAAAAGACAGTAATCATGGCTATATAGCAGTCACCATTGACTGTAACGTTCTGGCCAGCATCGTTTTTTAAAGAAGTACGGACCAATTATTCCACCACACTATAAATCACACCAAACAGTCAGTTTTTGTGGATGTAACGGTGTCTCAACATACACCTGAGGATTATCATCACTCCAAATACGGAAGTTTTGTTTATTGACGTATCCATTCAACCAAAAGTGAGCTTCATCGCTTAACAAAATTCGCTTATAAAAATTGGGATCAACGGCAATCTTGTTTTGGGCTCATTTGGGCACAATTTGGAAGCGTTGTTCAGACGTCAGTATATTCATGTTGAAAGGCCGAACCAAACTAAAAATAAATCACTTCACAGCTAACAAAATGTCCGCCAGTAAAAATAGTGTTGCCAACTTAAAGTTCTATACCTCTAAAAAAAAACACCCTTTATAATACTAGCGGAGCACATCGAACGTTATATCGCCTTTCAACACAGAAATGTTGCCTGTTTTAATAAATATGTTTTAGGAACAAAAAGGCGGATACCCTGCGTGCTTTATAAAGGGTAAGCCAAATAACTTTTTTTTTTTTGAAAATGGCGCAAGACATCGAGCGTAGCTTCGGCTGTGTGGCACGTAGCGCGCGCCGTCCTGTTGAAACAAAATGTTGCCAATATCCTAATCTTCAATTTTTGTGAACAAAAATTCGTTCAACATGGCCCGATAACGATCGCCATTGACTGTAACGGCCACTCCTTGCTCATTTTCGAAAAATGGCCCAATTATGCCTCTGGACCAAAATCCGCACCAAACAGTGACTCGTTTTGGGTGTATCGGCTTTTCAATGTATGCGTGCGGGTTTTCTGTGCCCCAAATGCGACAATTTTGCTTGTTTACTACCCGCCAAGATCAAAACGAGCTTCATCTGAAAAGAAGATTTTTTTGGCAAAATCAGCATCTTCTCTAAGTCGATCGGAGGCCCACTTAGCGAAGCATATACACAACCATATTCGTTCAGCGGAAGGATAAAACTTATTATCTGTCAAATCAGACATGAGTTAAGTGTTACCATTCGCGAAATAAGCACTAGTTGAAAAAAAACGTTAGATGGCGGACCCTTTATTAGCTAACCCACCCGGCTTCGCACAAAAAATAACAAATATTTAAGCTACTTTTAGTAATTCAATACTACTTTCTAAGTTTTAACCCATTTCACGTTATAAATGGTGAAATTCGTAAAAATATGATCATCTGAGTCCAACCCTTATTACTTTCCCAACGCTTAAAGAATTTTTGTAATCAAAAACCACTTTTTTGTGTTTATCCCATTTCACTCTATAAATAGCATTTTTTTTTTAAATAACCTTTCAAACACGAAAAGAATTTCTTAAATCAGACAATTTTTTTTATTTTTTTCCTATTTCACCCTACGAAGTGAATTTTTCCGATATTTGTATACATATTCTGCTATTGGGGGCGGAGAGAAATCCAATAAATCAGAGATCATTAAAATCGGTTAAGCCGTTCTTGAGTTATAAGTGTTGTAACTAAACCGACGCGACGCGAGGAAACTCAGATATAAAAATTGGCCTGGAAATTACAAATGTCATGCCTTAGTTTTAATACAGCTTAATTGAAAAATATGTAGGTACTTTCATGAATTCAAATACGGAGAAAACACAAATTTAGTGAATGTGGGCGAGTCAGTGGGTGGAGTAGACTGAAACCCTTTTCTTACCCTTCCCGCTGCTAAAATCATTAAACTCTGAAAGATTTAAGCGAAGTCGATAGTTTTTGGCTCAAGGTAATTATATTGGGTTGGAACTGATCACTTTACGTCGGTAGCGCCATGCGTAGTGCAATGGCTCTGAAGACGCTTGGTTTATGTTCAAGTCCCACCTGGGCAAAAAGCTTTTCAAATTAAAATTGAAGCATATAGACTAAGCACCACTAAAATGAGTCTGATGATCGTCCTCTGGCAGCCGTGAAACAACTACAACTCCAGCCTATAAGGACTTGGTGGTAGCTCACTCAAGCGGTTGTTGTTTCATTTGAGCCTTCAACCTAAACTGCTAGTGTATTATCACACTAAAATCAACTTGTAATTAAATTTAATTTTTTTAAAAATAGGCTTGTCAGTGGGCAGAAATGTATTGTTAAGATGCCTTACGCCATCCCTTATACTACCTGAAAATGCAGCAGAGGCTCGAGCGGCAATGATACGAAGTGGTAAAGTAGAGCATTTCAAAATCCATAAAAATGCCAATTTTCAAAACTCTTCCAAAAACTTTCCAGGCAAAATTAACAAGTGACTGAAAACTCCCAAACTTAAAACTAAAAGAAAACTTAATTAAAAAAATGAAAACTGTTTGTTGGTTGGTTTAGTTAATTTGTATTTATTTTTTTTTTTCAATTTAATGAAGCATTTTATTTAAATTAGTTTTTAAGCTAATTTCAAATTTTGTTCTGAATTTTGGATGGCTTATTTGTTTCCCTCTTTTATGATAATTAATTTTGAAAATTTAAATAATAATTATGTATTTGCTAAGCTGCTGCATGGTCATTTATCTACTCTCAACTAGCTTTGTTCGTTTTTATATTGACATTAGATTTTAAGCCAGTTTTTGCAGTTTTATATTTATAAGGATTGAATTTTCTAAGCCTCGGCGGTATTTAATTATTATATTTAATACTAACGGTTATTCAAAGTTTATTTTAATTCTGTCCCCCATCCCATGTATAATTGCACTGGGATATCATTGTCAAAATTCAACCAACCAAACAACCAACCAACTATACCCTCAGAGGTTTTTCTCTGCATCAAATTAACCCTCTTTTTCACTAGAAAAAAAAAACTTTTTCATTAGATTAGATACCTTATGGGTAATAAGTTTTTTCCAGTTGGGAAGCAAAATGTTCAAATAATTTACTATATGCATATGCATTTCCCATCCCCAAAAAATTCGGCAAAAGACCGCATATGCAATTTTAATATCAATTTACGAGATTCACCATCTAATAAAGAGCAGCAAATGCGACCGCTGAATATTTAGTGGTCTAACACTTTTGCCGCCTCATAAACTCGAAACTTATTCCCTCCAAAAAACATGCCATTGTTAAACTCGTATACAGTCATACTGCATATTCATCTGGGATTCCTTCCCTTTCCATCATACTCGTATAACCTACAATCCAAGCTACAACTCTGGTGGGAATGGTATAAACCACAATTAGAAATTACCCAATTACAGGAGAATCCATTTAGCGTTGTCCTTTGTACGGCTCGGCTCGGCTCGGCTGGGCTGGGCTGTACAACTATACAACTCCAGGTAAAGGATAAAGTTTCACACAAATGCATTTGTTAATTAAAAAAGCATTTAGAGAGCTGGTGCAGTTTTGGCTCCTCCATTACAATATGCACACCGCACATCTCTTGAGTTCATCAGATTCACAATTACAATGCGGCACAGCACAGCACAGAATTTAATTATAAATTTCATAATATTTATTCGAAGTTTCATTGCTAACTCCATCTCCATGCTCCTCCATCCAAGTCCAATCAATCATTTTAGCAGAGTATTTGCTTTTGCTTGCTTCGATAGCGGTGTATAATTGTGTGGCTTTTGCTATGTCATCCTGTTAGGGTTTTCTTTTTGTTCGTCCACCATCACTGGAACTTGAGCGAATTGACAGTTTTCTTTTTCTTCTATGAAGAATATATCAACTCGAACTCGACATCACTCAATATTTTCAATGGACCATGATCTCTGAAGTGACGTGTGAGAGTCGGGTGAGAGAAGAACCAGAAGACTCAGAAGTTACGTATTCCCACTACTGTGGCGAATGTCGGTGTCACAAGCCTCCACCTCTTACTATTTGACAGATTCACAGGAGGCCAACTGCAAAAGCTGATTTATTAATTTAGACACGATGGACTGGCAAGAGGAATGCCAGGAAAATCAGGACTACAAATATATTGGAAGATTTTTTTTTTGTCATTTTGAACTCGAAAATTATGGCAGAGATGCAAATTCTGCCAGTTTTCCTGAAACTATAGCTGAGGTAGGATTTTATATTTAATGTAATCAATGAAAGTTAAAGTCAAGATAGCTGCAGTGGACCTACAGTAAGGTATTTGACCCAAAGAGCTGACCAAAATTATGTCGGTAGGAAGCGCAGTGTGTTTGCGAGAAAAGTTTTGCGCCATTTGAGCTTGAAAATATTTTTCTTTTCAAATAAATTAAAATACAATAAATTACAATAAAATAAAATAAAACATAATAAAATTAAATAAATACAATAAATACAATAAAATAAAATAAAATAAAATAAAATAAAATAAAATAAAATAAAATAAAATAAAATAAAATAAAAATAAAATAAAATAAAATAAAATAAAATAAAATAAAATAAAATAAAATAAAATAAAATAAAAGAAAAGACAATAAAAGAAAAGACAATAAAATAAAATAAAATAAAATAAAATAAAATAAAAGAAAAGAAAAGAAAAGAAAAGAAAAGACAAGAAAAGAAAAGAAAAGAAAAGAAAAGAAAAGAAAAGAAAAGAAAAGAAAAGAAAAGAAAAGAAAAGAAAAGAAAAGAAAAGAAAAGAAAAGAAAAGAAAAGAAAAGAAAAGAAAAGAAAAGAAAAGAAAAGAAAAGAAAAGAAAAGAAAAGAAAAGAAAAGAAAAGAAAAGAAAAGAAAATTATTTTTAAAAATTTAATTAAAATAAAATAAAGTTAAGTTATCATTAATAGAAATGTTTAATATTTCCTTTTTCGTGACCTTTTATACAAAATTTGAACTTCTCCTAAGTTGGCTTCAGGCAAAAAACTGATAAAACTGTTATAAATTGTAATAAATACATTTCGAAAAAGCTAATGTTTCTATCAAAAATTTCTGATGGACTGACAAGAAAATCATCGACATTTTTTTTGTTATTTGAATTGAAATTGCAGTCAAAATTTGTTTCCTTTATTTCTTAGAAAGTCTTCTGTAGAAGCGAATACCAATTCAAAGCTTAATAGAAACGAAAAAAATCATAAATTGACTTTTCTTGGAAGTCTCTTGAGAGAGTCTCACAATAAGTTCTAGACTGCTTCTACCCAAAACGTGCAAATATTATCAAAATATACATAACTCCAAAGTAGTAAGATTTTTGGACTCTCGGCTATTGTGCACTTGATCTTCACTTTTCTGAAAGTAATTGGAAAAATAAATAGAAGAAAAGATTTACAAAATAATATTTGTGCAATACTCAAAGTATTAATTTTGAATCACATAATGTCTTTCGTTGGAGCCCACTCCAACAAGAAAACCAAAAAAAAACATTGAAAACAATCCAGAACAATTTTGCAGTGAGAATGCATTATATCAAAGACATTTCAACGACACTTTAAACCCCCTTCGGCTCGGCAACCCTTGGAAACTCGCTCTCTCTTACTCTCTCTTTCTCAAAGATATTTCATTAGCGAATGGATCCTTAAGCAGTTGTAGAGGTCGTATAACTCTTTGGTTGCAGTATAGCAATCAAATACATTTAGACCATCTAACAAATTAATGACCAGTTAT
Source organism: Leucozona laternaria (assembly GCA_932273885.2). Classification (NCBI taxonomy): domain Eukaryota; kingdom Metazoa; phylum Arthropoda; class Insecta; order Diptera; family Syrphidae; genus Leucozona; species Leucozona laternaria. Next base: position 124,871,149 of record OW026367.1, on the reverse strand, counting down.
ATGCTTTAAAATAAATTACGAAATGACAAAAAGAAAACTCTGCTGATGTAAACTGCTGCCAAAAAATTGTCTTCCCCGAGAAAAAAAAAAAAAAACAAAAGAAAGAAATATAACAACAGCTAAATAATAGGAAAAGAGCAGAGGAGTCAGTTCACAATTACCAACTCGAGCCGTAATTATTCCTTGGGTTAGGCAGACACATTGCTTTTGCTCGTCATCTTCAGCATCAGCAGCAGAAGTAGAAGTATAGAAGCAGAAGCGCCATGGCATAACCCAGATAATGTAAAGCAGTTAAAATTGTTTTACATGAAACTGTCTGTGCAACTCTGGGCACAGCTGGAAGGATTTCAGTGTGCTGCTGGACTCGACGGTGATGATGGAAGAGGGTTTTTTTTTTTTTTGCTATTTTTGGTCTTGCTGTTCGCTATTGCGAAACGAAGAAATGCAGAAATAATTGGGCATATCCTTTAATCACTTGACTTCAAAATGAAAAGGACAAGCAGAGTGGCAAGCACAAACTGAAACTTAATGGCCAACGGGGCTATCCCGTATAGCTTGGGATTTGCTGCTTTCACTCCTGGCAAATGACAAGAACGAGAATCTGTGTCATGAATGTGCGTCTTTCGGACATATTCGTTCCTATTTTTTTTTTTTTTTTTTTGGCGTTGTCGTCTGGAAAAGTATCAAATTATGGATTTGCGCTTAAACTTTTTAGTTTATCGTTCAGTGTTAATGTGGGCATGAAATTGCTCTTTCGGAAAGGAAGTTACTTTATGCTGTATGCACAGTAAATGCGCCTCGCACCGTTTTGTTCAGTAGGTATAAGAAAATGTTTTTGATTTTTTACCAGACGAAAAGGATTGTTCCGGTTCTTCAAATATTTTATTCTATATCGAGTTTCATTTCAATTAACATAGCAAGATTTTGAGATACAAAACTGGTTTGTCAACCTTTACTTGGCGAAAAAATTGGTCCTAAGAGGCCAGTAAGGTTTTTTTTTTTGATATTTTTTTGATGAGGGAAAGTTGGAAAAGAAGACCATCTGTTGAATTACTTGATCAGAAATGTTTTAGGAATTTTAAAAAGTTTGTAACTTTTTTAACGAGGTATTCTAATTCATTATTGAAGGGAATTGTCCATTTCTGGCCAATAGTGTGCACCAACGACTTTGGTATCAAATGAAAGGTAACGTTGAGATTGTTATATGAGTGAAATATTTTCAAAATCGTTAATTGGAAAATAGAGATATTTAAGTTTGAACAAATCTGACTCTCCTGTCAAATTTGTTTGTTTAGTGTTAGGGGCTCAACAACTTTTGGTGTTCGATAACTGTCTAATGTTTTTTCTACTGTTCGAAGTGTCTGTCTTGAAAAATTTAGAAGAGGCCTCTGCACTTGCTTTCAAGTAAAACAGGGAACGACACAGTGCCAGCAATAAACATTTGCGATCGTAATATTTTGTTTTTTTTTTTTTTTGCGGGCACTTAATACCCTTAAAATGTTTTCACACAGTGCGAGCGTTTGACGGAGAATAGAGTAGGAGATAGCGATGTACATTTGCTTTAAATGTTTGGATATTGAAATGGAAAGGAAAAATTGGGTTGGGTAAGGAATTCCACATTCGTATGGTACGGCTAAAGAAAGAATCTCTATACTTGACGGTACGTCCGAAGTAAGGCTCAAGGGTATACTGATGAACATTAATAGCAGAGAGGATATTAAGCTGAAATTATTTAAGGATAGGAATGCAGCTACATACTTACATAGATATTATAGAGCAACGTTTAAAAAAGTAGAGATAAAACAGAGATAAGCAAGAAACATTTCGACGGTGTTCCAATGAAACAAATGTTTCCGAAATTAGTCTTGCACCTATCAGTATTAAAGTTCCATTTTGGATTCTATCCAGTAGGTGCAGTGATGTTTTGGAAGTACCTCACCAGATATGAGAGTTATACTCTAGCTTTGGGCGTATGTATGCTTTATATATAGCAGCTAGATCAGAAGGGGAAAAAAAGTTCTTACGTCGTCTAAGGAAACCTATGCATTTCGCAACATTTTTAGCAATATCTTGTATCGGGTTCTTCAATATGAGCACTACAATCAATTAAATTCTTTATTCCTATGAAAGTACGTTCGATGCCATAAGGAATGGAACTCGATTTCTTTTGCATGGCCACCACGGGCACGTTTGCAGAAGTCCAGACGCTGAACCCAATTTTCTACGGTTTTCAAGCATAAATTGGCCGATACTGCTGCGATTTCACGTTCGATATTCGTACGAAGTTCATCAATCGTCGCTGGATTGTTGGCATAGACCAAAGACTTGACGTAGCCCCACAGGAAAAAGTCTTAAGGCGTCAAATCGCACGACCGAGGCGGCCAAGCGACTGGACCACGAGATAACACGTTCTCCAAACTTG